>OX465598.1:272357500-274857500 GCA_950022295.1 Bromus sterilis
CCAAGGTTTGTCTCCAGCAGGACTCCAGAGATGATAAGTAGGTGTCAGCGGCGCAACTGACGCGGACCTGCACACAGACACAGATAACTTTGTTCCCAACGAAGTTCAGAGAGGTTGTCAATCTCTTCGGTCTTGTTGTTTACAAAGGATAAAAATGCAAGGGATAATGATAGCAAATAAAAGAGGTAAAGTAAATGTAGAGTGGAAATAGTGATAAGGATATGGACCGGGATACGTGATGTTCGCTAGTGATGTCTCTCTCCCAAAAGACGATAAAATTGCTATGCGAGGTAAAAAAATTATAGAAAGGCAATTGACAGGATTATGAACGCACCGCAATGCTAACTATGCTACAAAAGAAAGGAAGAGGTTCAAAAGCACGGGCAGTACGCCAAAGTAAGTAGACCAAAATCCATCTGCATCTACTACTAATCATCCACCTTGAGATATCTATCCAGAACATCTCGCTGGTATTAAGTTGCGAGCCCCACCCAAAGTGTAAACCCAAAGCAACAGACAACTGCATTAAAAAGAACTTTGCGTAAAGTAAACAATCCTTGCAACCGCGGTTACAAGCACCGTTGTTTTCCCCCTTGTGGCAACAGCACATCCCCTAGACTCATATTTCTGTCACTCAAGCATGTCATCGGGGAGGCATGAACCCACAATCTAGCACAACGCTCCCTCTTGGAGTCACTACCTACTACTTGGCCAAAGCAATAAACAGCAACGAAGAGCATGCAAGAATTACTTAGGAACAAGAATACAAGAGATAAAAACCAAATATATTACTCTATCACAATCTGAACATAATCTCATAATCCATCAGATCCGATCAAACTCAACATAGCAATAGCAGAAATATTACAAAGGTGCCTCGATCATGTAGGGCAGCTCACGAGGTCTAAACAATGAAGATCAAAGAGGGGGAGGAGAACATCACATAGCTACTGATCACGGACACATGGTCCAAGGAAAACTACTCACGAGACATCCGGGGAGCATCCATGGTGGAGAGGAGACTCCCGGAAGTCAATCCTCCCTCCGGCAGGGTGCCGGGAAGAGGTCTTCTGGTGCTCCCGATCTTCGGAAGCACGGCGGCGGCGGAACAGAGGCGAGTTCCTGGAATAGGGTTCCTCCTCTGGAGTTTTCCCGTGACGGGGGATAAATAGGCGAAAGGGGAAAGCAAGAGGTGGGCCAAGGGCCCCAGGCGCCCCCCTGGCGCGGCCAGGGGTGGGGACGCGCTGGGTGTCCGCCTGGGCCCCCTGGCTCCCCTCTGGCCCTCCCGGGCTCTTATCGAAGCTTCCGTCACGCTGATTTTTTATCTGATTTTTTCTGAATTTTTCTGGCACTTTTTATATGGGGGAAAACTAAAATAGAAAAACAGCAGAAAACAGGAACTAGCACTGGGGTGCACTGAGTTAATAGGTTAGTCCAAATATGATCAAAAATGTATAAAAGTGTATCTAGATCATAGCAATATCACACAAAACATGCATGGAGCAAGCAGAAATTATCGATACGTTTTGGACATATCAACATCCCCAAGCTTAATTCCTGCTCGTCCTCGAGTAGGTAAATGATAACAAGCATAATTTCTGTGGTGACATGCTAGCAACCATAAAAGAACTTTGAAAAGTAAAGCAATCAAGGTTAAAGATTCAATTCAAGTCATAACAGGAAAGAGTCTATATTAGCATTGAAACAAGTAACAAAAGAACAAAAGGTGCAAGAGCTCTTGCTGTCCGTGCCTCGAATGTCTCCAAATGGTGTTTGCGTGCAAGAAAGGGGGATAGGGAATACGAGAGAAAAAATATTTTTGTTGAGAACTCAATCTACTAAAGTTTCACACTTGGTCCTCTTTGGAATCTTATCTTGACTCGTCCCCAGACCACTAGCCAGGTACAAGTCAATTTGATCCACTCCTTTTCGATATTTTGATCACTCATGCAATGGATGAGCGTAAGCACGAGAGTTGACACTTAGGATGGCAAAGAGAGAAATATGGTGGAGGACGAAGACAAAAAGGATGAGAAAGGCTCACATCAATGAGGACAATCATAGGCTAGAGATGCCAAATGATAGATATGATGCGAGGAGTAGGGATTGCCATGCAACGGATGCACATACGAGCTAGGAAGCTCTCCAAACTATATGCAAAAAGATCATCTCTATGGAGTACAAGGATGTAGAGGGAGTATTAGTGTGGATCTCTCAAAAGGATAGTAGTGTTGCCCCTTTCTCTCTTTTTATTTCTTTTTCTCTTTTTTCTATTTTTTGTATTTTTTTGTGGCCTCAATGGCTCTTTCTATTTAACTCTCATTTGTCCTCTTTGGGATCTTTTAATGTGTCCACTTTGGGATCTTTTAATGTGTCCACTTTGGGATCTTTTCCTCACTTAAGGGCAACACTCTATTTTACAAGAAGGTAAAGGAGACCTTTCACACTTTACAAGGTACTCAAAATCATAAAGAAGATGTAACTATCATGATGTATGCAATGTATGTCGCTGCCAGTGTAGCAGGAACATGTATGCCATGAAGATCAAGTCATGAAGAGGTGGAAGTTGCATGGCAATGTAACTCGGAAAGGCTATGGAAATGCCTTGATAGGTAGGTATGGTGGCTGTTTTGAGGAAGGATAAAGGGAGGCTTATGATGACAGAGCGTATCATGCCAAGGGTTTGGATTTACCGGCGAAGGTGGACACCAACTCTCGGAGTGAGAAGAAGGCAATGCACGTCACGGGAAAGGCTAGCAAAATATGGGAAGGTGGAAGTGTCAACTCTCAATACTTACATTAGTCCGAAGAACTCATGCACTTATTATCGGTAACTCTCAATCTAATAAGGAGGTTCACAAAGAGACAAGTACCCCGAGGAGGAGTGTATGGGGGTTTGGTTATCCTTGCGCATCCTCGACTCATGGTACGTCAGTGTACTCTAATATTCGACTCCTCAGAAGAGTAGTGATCTATCTAGTAGCTAGAGTTCTAAACT
The DNA here is from genome assembly GCA_950022295.1 of Bromus sterilis. Classification (NCBI taxonomy): domain Eukaryota; kingdom Viridiplantae; phylum Streptophyta; class Magnoliopsida; order Poales; family Poaceae; genus Bromus; species Bromus sterilis. Next base: position 272,360,499 of record OX465598.1, read on the forward strand.
AGTTTTGTAGGTTTTGAAAATAAACACGGATTGCCCAAAATACGACACCTATCACTAATAGGCAAGAGATCTTGACACCAAAAGTCCAAACATTACTCACAACAATGCCTCAAAACTATTGCAAGCTACTACTAAAATTAAATAGCAACCTCAATTACCTACTTTCAAGACAAAACACAACTCAGTGCAACAACCAACTCTCTTTAACAACATAAACATGAAAACTAAAAAGAGTTGCAGCAACAAACTAAACAAAAGCCAAAGCTCTTGCTAAAGACAAACTAAAACTAAAACTAAACATGGCAGTAGCTATGAAAAGATAAAGAACACACAACAACAAAAAGATAGGCAGGAAAAATCCTATGATGTGTTCTAGATTTTGAAAGTGTAGCGTGTTTCTCTCCCACACAAAGTAAGAAAGGATCTAACTTGTTATGAACAGCAAGCAAAGCTAAAGAAAACTAAAAACAAAACCTAAGAGCGAGACGCTCCAGGCATAGCACATAACGCATGAAGTGATAAAAATATAGTGAGAAAAAGGACGAACTGATGATTGTTGATGGAGAAGGGGATGCACGGGGGCATCCCCAAGCTTAGACGCTTGAGTCTCCTGGAATATTTATTGGGGATGCATGGGGGCATCCCCAATCTTGAGCGCTTGACACTCCTGGATCTTCTTTCATCATCTTCCATCGCACACTTGAAAACTCCCTTCATACATAACTCATCACAAGCTGATTAGATAGGTTAGTACCCTTAATAAATAATTTTTCTCCACTGGATATAAAGATATTCTTGAAGAGCTACTGTTTCTCAAGAGTGCCAAAAGGTTTTTGCAAAGAAAAAGCAAGCTTAAGGTTTGCAAAAGTAAGAAGAGACAAAACGTGGCAGAATCTGTGAAAAACAGAACAGCAGATAGTAAAGGATTTTTTAGGGGCACTTATGCAACTCAAATAAAAAAATCAGAACATACAGAAGTTTCGTAATTGTATAGAGCATACTGTGTAAAAATTTCAGCTCAAAAAGATGACTGGGATTTTTCTGGAATTTTTCTGGTCACGAGGACAGAATCTGTTTTCTGGACAGCATGTCACAACTTTTACTTCCCTTGCCGTAAGAGGCTCTAACTTGGCACAAAGATGAAAAATAAAGATACAATGATGTTGCTACAGTACTAACAAACATCAAGACACAACAAAAGCAAAAAGAAAAACCTAAATTCGTTGCGGGCTGCCTCCCGAAAGCACTTCTTTAAAGCCATTAGCTAGGCATAATGCAAAAAGAAGAATCAAGTTTTATTAAGAGAAAGAGAATAACTAGCCCGTGTAACGGACTCAAAAGGTAACTTGATTTTCTTTCTAGGGAAGTGTTCCATCCCCTTTTTGAATGGGAATTGGAATTTTATATTCCCCTCTTTCATGTCAATAACCGCACCAACGGTGCGAAGAAAAGGACGTCCCAAAATAATTGGACATAAAGGTTCACACTCTATATCCATAACAATAAAATCAACGGGAACATAGTTGTCATTGACAATGATAAGAACATCGTTGATCTTCCCCAAAGGTTTCTTTATGGAAGAATCAACAAGACGAACACCAAAAGAACAAGGCTCAAAAGGCTTCAATTCAAACATATCAAATATTCTTTTGGGCATAACGGAGGTACTAGCTCCAACATCACATAAATCATAGCAAGAGAAGTTATTCAATTTAATTTTGATCATAGAATCTCAACCATCATCTAGCTTCCTAGGTATGGTGGCTTCTACTCTAAGCTTCTCCTCCCTATCTTTAATAAGAGCATTTGTGATATGCTCCGTGAAAGAAAGATTAAGTGTGCTAGTGTGGGGGTCTCTAGACATTTTGTGTAGCAAGCTAATAACTTCTGAGAGGGTACAACTATCAAAATCAATATCACTACTATCAAAGGTGGTAGTAGTGTCATCTAGGCTCACTTGTTTGAAATCCTCTATGTTCATAGGAGTTTCTTTCTCTACGGTTGAGGTATTAGCATCACCATTAATAGGTCCAACGGGACTAGAGGTGCATTGGGTGCTAATAGTTTGAGTGTCCTCAACAATTTGGATAGTGGCAACTATGTGGTGTGTAGGAAGGCTCTTAATTCTATCCTCTTCCTCTTTTTCTCTAGCCCATCTTTCTTTAAGTTTAGCCATCATCCTAATATTTTCATTGATTTGTAACTGGATAGCATTAATAGGAGTGGCTTTATTCTCCTCAAGGGGGGAGGTTCTAATTTTAAGCATCTCAATATCAAGGGCTAAGCTTTCTACCTTCAAAGAGATATTATCTATTTTAGATAATTTCTCCTCTACATTTTTGTTGAAGGCTTTTTGGGTAGTGATAAAGTCTCTAAGCATGCTTTCTAATTCAGAAGAGGGGTTCTTGTTGCTAGGGTAAGTGTTATTGTTCCCATAGTTAGATGGAAACGGTCTAGGATTGCTAGGAAAATTTCCCCTATAAGCACTGTTGTTGAAGTTGTTTCTAGCAATATAGTTCACATCTACTTGTTCTTGAGCAACCAAAGAATTTAAAGGAACATCATGAGGATCAATAGAGGGTTGTTTGGTAAGTAGAGACATAATTAAATCAACTTTTTCATTGAGGGAGGTAATTTCCTCGACAGAGTTTACCTTCCTACCTGTTGGAGCGCGTTCGGTGTGCCATTGGGAATAATTGGTCATCATCTCATCGAGAAGCTTTGTGGCAGCACCAAGTGTAGTTGACATAAAGGTTCCTCCCGCGGCCGAATCTAACAGGTTCCGCAAGGTAAAGTTCAAGCCTGCATAAAAAGTCTGGATAACCATCCAAGTAGTCAAACCATGTGTAGGGCATTTCTTAACAAGAGATTTCATTCGTTCCCAAGCTTGGGCAACGTGTTCATTATCCAACTGCTGAAAATTCATAATATTACTCCTCAATTGGATAATCTTAGCAGGAGGGTTGTACTTCCCTATAAAAGCATCTTTGCACTTATCCCAAGAATCTATGCTATTTCTAGGCAAAGATTGAAACCAGATTTTAGCATCTCCCCTTAAAGAGAAAGGAAAGAGCTTGAGCTTAACAACATCACCTTCTACTTCTTTATACTTTTGCATATCACATAATTCAACAAAATTATTCAAGTGCAAAGCAGCATCATCTCTAGCACCAGAGAATTGATCTCTCATAACAAGGTTTAGCAAAGCAAGTTTAATTTCATAAGAGGTAGCTGAAGTGGCTGATGTGGCAATGGGAGTGCAGATAAAGTCTTGGTTGTTGTGACTAGTGAAGTCACACACCTTGGTGTTTTTAGTGGAACCCATAGTAGCAGCAAGTGTGGCAGTTATTTTTGGTATTTTTGATAAAAGACACAAAGATAAAAACTGAAAGATAAACTAACAAAACTAAAAAACAAAGGTAAAGGGTAGTGTGCAACTCCCCTATCTTAGCACTTGGATTCCCCGGCAACGGCGCCAAAAAACTTGCTTGATGGCTTCTCGCCCCTTCGTTGGTTTCCCCAAGTGTAAGGTTGAGATGTAGTGCAGCAGCAGTTTTCCCTCGGTGAATATACCAAGGTTTGTCTCCAGCAGGACTCCAGAGATGATAAGTATGTGTCAGCGGCGCAACTGACGCAGACCTGCACACAGACACAGATAACTTTGTTCCCAACGAAGTTCAGAGAGGTTGTCAATCTCTCCGGTCTTGTTGTTTACAAAGGATAAAAATGCAAGGGATAATGATAGCAAATAAAAGCGGTAAAGTAAATGTAGAGTGGAAATAGTGATAAGGATATGGACCGGGATACGTGATGTTCGCTAATGATGTCTCTCTCCCAAAAGACGATAAAATTGCTATGCGAGGTAAACAAATTACAGAAAGGCAATTGACAGGATTATGAACGCACCGCAATGCTAACTATGCTACAAAAGAAAGGAAGAGGTTCAAAAGCACGGGCAGTACGCCAAAATGAGTAGACCAAAATCCATCTGCATCTACTACTAATCATCCACCTTGAGATATCTATCCAGAACATCTCGCTGGTATTAAGTTGCGAGCCCCACCCAAAGTGTAAACCCAAAGCAACAGACAACTGCATTAAAAAGAACTTTGCATAAAGTAAACAATCCTTGCAACCGCGGTTACAAGCACCGTTGTTTTCCCCCTTGTGGAAACAGCACATCCCCTAGACTCATGTTTCTGTCACTCAAGCATGTCATCGGGGAGGCATGAACCAACAATCTAGCACAACGCTCCCTCTTGGAGTCACTACCTACTACTTGGCCAAAGCAATAAACAGAAACGAAGAGCATGCAAGAATTACTTAGGAACAAGAATACAAGAGATAAAAACCAAATATATTACTCTATCACAATCTGAACATAATCTCATAATCCATCAGATCCGATCAAACTCAACATAGCAATAGCAGAAATATTACAAAAGTGCCTCGATCATGTAGGGCAGCTCACGAGGTCTAAACAATGAAGATCAAAGAGGGGCCGCGCCGGGTGGCCGCCTGGGCCCCCTGGCTCCCCTCTGGCCCCTCCCGGGCTCTTCTCGAAGCTTCCGTCACGCTGATTTTTTATCTGAATTTTCCCGAATTTTTCTGGCACTTTTTATATGGGGGAAAACTGAAATAGAAAAACAGCAGAAAACAGGAACTGGCACTGGGGTGCACTGAGTTAATAGGTTAGTCCAAATATGATCAAAAATTTATAAAAGTGTATCTAGATCATAGAAATATCACACAAAACATGCATGGAGCAAGCATAAATTATCGATACGTTTTGGACGTATCACCCACCTAGGTGATTAGGTTCTTCTGCGCTGATTTTTTTCTTCTGATTTTCGCGAATTTTTGGAGCACTTTTAATATGGGGGAACCTGAAATAGAAAAACAGCAGAAAACAAAAACTGGCACTGTGGTGCACTAAGTTAATAAGTTAGTCCAAATATGATCAAAAGTGTATGAAAGTGTATCTAGATCATAGCAATATCACACAAAACATGCATGGCGCAAGTAGAAATTATAGATATGTTTGGGACGTATCAACATCCCCAAGCTTAATTCCTACTCGTCCTCGAGTAGGTAAATGATAACAATCATAATTTCTGTGGTAACATGCTAACAACCATATAAGAACTTTGAAAGTAAAGCAATCAAGGTATGTAATTCAATTCAAGTCGTAACAGGCAAGAGTCTATATTAGCATTGAAACAAGCAACATAAAAACATTTAGTGCAAGAGCTCTTGCTGTCCGTGACTCGAATGACTCCAAATGGTGTTTGCATGCAAGAAGTGGGAGATGGGAATACGATAAAAAAATATTTTTGTTGAGAACTCAATCTACTAAAGTTTCACACTTAGTCTTCTTTGGAATCTTATCTTGACTCGTCCCCAGACCACTAGCCAGGTACAAGTCAATTAGATCCACTCCCTTTTGATATTTTGAGCACTCATGCAATGGAGGAGCGTAAGCACGAGAGATGACACTTAGGATTGCAAAGAGAGAAATATGGTGGAGGAGGTAGAGAAAAAGGGTGAGAAAGGCTCACATCAATGAGGACAATCATAGGCGATAAGGCCAAATGATAGATATGGTGTGAGGAGTAGGGATTGCCATGCCACGGATGCACATATGAGCTAAGAAAAGCTCTCCGATGGAACTAGTGGGGGTGCATCCAGCTTGCTCGCTCCAGAAGACCTAGAGCTCGTTTGAGGGGGCTCATCCTTATAATATGCAAGCCAAGTTTTATAGTGTGAAGATCCCCACATAGCTATATGCATAAATGATCATTTCTATGGAGCACAAGATAAGGGGGAGTACGAGTGTGGATCTTTCAAAAGGAATAGAAATGTTGCCCCTTTCTCTCTTTTTATTTTATTTTTCTCTTTTTTCTATTTTTTCTATTTATTTTGATGGTCTCAATGGCTCTTTCTATTTAACTCTCATTTGTCCTCTTTGGGATCTTTTAATTTTTTCCACGTTGGGATCTTTTCCTCACATTAGGGAAACACTCTATTTTACAAAAAGGTATAGAAGATCTTCACACTTTACAAGGTACTTAACATAAAGAAGATGTAGCTATCATGATGTATGCAAATGTATGTCTCTGCCAGTGTAACTGGAACATGTATGACATGAAGATCAAGTCATGAAGAGGTGGATGTTGCATGACAATATATCTCGGAAAGGCTATGGAAATGCCTTGATAGGTAGGTATGGTGGCTGTTTTGAGGAAAGATATAAGGAGGTTTATGATGATAGAGCGTATCACGCCAAGGGTTTGGATGCACCGGCGAGGTGGACGCCAACTGTCGGAATGAGAAGAGGGCAATGCACGGTACCGAAGAGGCTAGAAAATATGAGGAGGTGGAAGTGTAAACTTTCAATACTTACATTAGTCCGAAGAACTCATGCATTTATTATCGGTAACTCTCAATCTAATGAGGAGGTTCATAAAGAGACAAGTACCCCGAGGAGGAGTGTATGGGGGTTTGGTTATCCTTGCGCATCCTCGACTCATGGTACGTGAGTGTACTCTAATATCCGATCCCTCAAAAGATTAACGATCCATCTAGTAGCTAGAGTTCTCAACTAGTTTTTGTAGGTTTTGAAAATAAACACGGATTGCCCAAAATACGACACCTATCACTAATAGGCTAGAGCTCTGGACACCAAAAGTTCAAACATTACTCACAGCAATACCTCAAAACTATTGCAAGTTACTACTATAATTGAATAGCAACCTCAATTACCTACTTCAAGACAAGACATAACTCAGTGCAACAACCAACTCTCTTAACAAGATAAACATGAAGACTAAAGAGAGTTCCAACAACAAACTAAACAAAAGCTAAAGCTCTTACAAAAGAGAAACTAAAAAACTAAACATGGCAGTAGCTACGAAAGAAAAAGAGCACACAACAGAGAAAGATAACCATGAAAAATCCTATGATGTGTTCTAGTTTAAAGTGGAGCGTGTTTCTCTCCCACACAAAGTAAGCTGGGGTCTAAGTTTTTATGAACAACAACCAAAGCTAAAGAAAACTAAAAAGGAAACTTAAGAGCGAGACGCTCTAAGCATAGCACATAACGCATGAAGTGATAAAAATATAGTGAGACAAAGGATGAACTAATGATTGTTGATGGAGAAGGGGATGCACGGGGGAATCCCCAAGCTTAGACGCTTGAGTCTCCTTGAATATTTATTGGGGATGCATGGCGGCATCCCCAAGCTTGAGCGTTTGACACTCCCGGATCTTCTTTCATCATCTTTCCTCGCACACTTGAAAACTCTCTTCATACATAATTCATCATAAGCTGATTAGAGAGGTTAGTACCCTTAATAAAATAATTTCCTCTACTGGAAATAAAGATATTCTTGAAGATCTACTGTTTCTCAAGATTTCCAAAATGTGTTTGCAAAGAAAAAGCAAGCTTAACATTTGCAAAAGTAAGGAAAGGCAAAACGTGGCAGAATCTGTGAAAAACAGAACATCAGGTAGTAAATAATTTTTTCGGGGTACTTCTGCAACTCAAATCAAAAAACTTAGAACATATGAAAGTTTCAAGATTGCATAGAGCATGCCGTGTAAAAACTTCAGCTAAAAAAGATGAACTGGTGATTTGTTTTGATTTTTTCCGTCAAGCAGACAGAATCTGTTTTCTGGACAACATGTCACAACTTTTGCTTCCCTTATCATAAGAGGCTAAACTTGGCACAAAGCTTGAAAATAAAGATACAATGATGTTGCTACAGTAGTAACAATCATCAAGACCACTAAAAACATAAGTAAAAAACATGTTGGATTGCCTTCCAACAAGCGCTTTCTTTTACGCCTTTAAGCTAGGCATAAAGCAAAAACAAGAATCACGTTGTATCAATTGAACCATCATCAAGATCATCAAAAAGCTCTTCCATTGTACAACTAATTTTAAGAGGTCTTTCAAATAAAGGCCTAATGAATATACTTCTAGGGATAAAACCAAAAGGCGGAAAATCGATGGGAGTTTCATTTGTAAATTTATCTAAGAGGGGTATTTCTTCCAAAGTTTTCATAGTTTCAACTCCCTTGGTGATGGGTGGATTAGTTTTAGGTCAGGGAACCTTAGCGACATAATTGAACTTAGGTTCCCTTCTTGCCGGAGTTTCTACCCTTTTTGGCTTGATTGAGGAGAAAGTAGTTCCTAAAGTGTTAATGATTTCCTCAATCTTATCAATCCTAGAAGGATCCATATCATGGGATTTGATGGTCTCCAAAGTTTTAATAATTTTATGCATGGAGCTATCAAGCCTATTCAAATTTCCTTGAATCTTGCGATCCAACTCATTTATCCTACTTATACTTGGAATTTCTAACTCTATCTTTTCAAGTTTTTTCATAATGTGTGCTAGAGTGATATCCTCTTGTATGCTAGCAACAGGGAGATTTCCAACAAGATTTTCAATAACATTAAGGGACTCCCAAATTGGGGCCTCTAGGAAATTCCCATTGATAGCAGTATCTAGAATGAACCTATTCCAAGGAGTAATCCCAACATAAAAATTTCTAAGCAGGATAGTAGTGGATTGCTTCTTGGTGGCTCTTTTCTGAGAATCATTAATTTTTTAGCAAGCATCTTTTAAACTTTCACCACCTTTTGGTTTAAAGGTGAGAACTTCTGTCTCAACAAAGGAAAAAGGACCAGACATGATTAAAACTACTAGCAAGGTAAATAATTTTTTTGTGATTTTTTATAAAGGACACTAAGATAAAAATTGAAAGGTAAACTAACAAGACTAAAAAGCAAATGTAAAAGATAGTGTGCAACTCCCCTATCTTGGCACTTGGAGTCCCCGGCAACGGCGCCAGAAATTTTCTTGATGTGCGGAAGTGATAATGGCTTTTCGCCCTTTGTTGGTTACCCCAAGTGGAAAGTGATAAGTAGGTGACAACAGCGCTAGAAATTTAGCGGTTGATGTAGACCTGCACACACAACAAATAACTTTGCTCCCAACGAAGTTCAGAGAGGTTGTCAATCTCTCCGGCCTTGTTGTTTACAAAGGATCAAACGCAAGGGATAAATGATAATAATAGTATCAACTAAAAAGTAAAGCAGAAAATAAATTGAGCGTGTAAACAGTGATGATAATATGGAACGGGGACCCGTGATGTTCACTAGTGATGTCTCTCTCCCAAAAGACGATAAAACTGCTATGCGAGGTAAACAAATCACAGTCGGGAAATTGACAAGATTAAAAACGCACTGCAATGCTAACTATGCTACAAAGAAAGGACAAGGCTCAAAAGCATGGGCGGTACACCAAAATAAGTAGACCGAAATCCAACTGCATCTACTACTAATCATCCACCTTGAGATATCTATCGAGAACACCTCGCTAGTAATAAGTTGCGAGCCCCACCCGAAGTGTAAACCCAAAGCAACAAACAACTGCATTAAAAGAACTCTGCGTAAAGTAAACAATCCTTGCAACCGCGGTTACAAGCACTGTTGTTTTCCCCCTTGTGGCAACATCATATCCCCTAGACTCATGTTTCTGTCACTCAAGCTAGTCATCAGGGGGCATGAACCCACAATCGAGCATAACGTTCCCTCTTGGAGTCACTACCTACCACTTGGCCAAAGCAATAAACAGCAACAGATAACATGGAAGAATTACTAAAGAACATAAATATAAAAGATAAGAACCAAATATATTACTCAATCACAAACTGAACATAATCTCATAATCCATCAGATCCCAGCAAACTCAGCATAGCAACAGCAGAAAATTACATCTGTGCCTCGATCATGTAGGGCATCTCACGAGATCTAATCCATGAAGAACAAAGAGGGGAGGAGAACATCACATAGCTACTGATCACGAACCCATGGTCCAAGGTAGACTACTCACAGATCATCCGGGAAGCGTCCATGGTGGAGGAGAGGCTCCGCGAGGTCAATCCTCCCTCGGGAAGGGTAACGGAAAGAGGTCTGCTGGCGCTCTCGATCTTAGAAGCGCGGCGGCAGCAACGGAACAGAGGCGAGTTCGTGAAAGCGGTTTCTGTCCTCGGAAGAATCCCATCACGGAGATTAAATAGGCGAAGGGGGCAGCCAGGGGGCCACCAGGTGTCCAAGCGCCCCCTGGCGCGGATAATCCCTAGGCTGCGCCACTTGAGCGCCTGGACCCATGGTGGTGGCCCTTTGGCCCCACCCAGGTGATTCCGGAAGGTTCTTCTGCACAAATTTTTATTTGATTTTTCCCGAATTTTTGGAGCACTTTTAATATGGGCAAAACCTAAAATAGAAAAATAGCAGAAAATAGGAACTGGCACTGTGGTGCACTGAGTTAATAAGTTAGTACAAATATGATCAAAAGTGTATGGAAGTGTATCTAGATCATAGCAATATCACACAAAACATGCATGGAGCAAGCAGAAATTATAGATATGTTTGGGACGTAATACATGACACAATTCTTATTTGTACGACATGACAATTCTTATGTATGGGACATGATATTTTGAATTGTTGAACAAGGATATTTTTTCAATAGATCATGGCAAATTTTCCATCGACAATGGAGGCGGCAGCGGCAGCGAGCTATGATGATGGAGGCGACGACGGTGGCGAGCGGCAAGTTGCGCGAGCTACGCCAATGACGACGGCGAGCTGCAGCGAGCGATAACGGCGACAAGCTACGGCGATAACGGGTGAGCTAGAGTTATGACGTCGGCTAGAAGCTACGTTGACAGTGTCGAGCTACGACGATGACGATGACGACGACGCCAACGATGGCGGCGAGTGATACGTCCCAAACGTATCAATAGTTTATGCTTGCTCCATGCATGTTTTGTGTGATATTATATGATCTAGATACACTTTCATACACTTTTGATCATATTTGGACTAACTTATTAACTCAATGCACCACAGTGCAAGTTCTTGTTTTTTGCTATTTTTTTATTCAAGGTTTCCCCATTAAAAGTGCTCCAAAAATTCGGGAAAATCGGATAAAAAAATCAGCGCAACGGAACCTTCCAGATTCCCAAAGGAGGGCCAGAGGGGCCCCACTTGGTGCCCAGGCGGCCAGGTGGCGCGGCCTAGGGTGGGGCCACGCCGGGTGGCCGCCTGGACACCTGGTAGCCCCCTGGCTGCCCCCTTCGCCTATTTAATCTCCGTGACGCGAAACCTCTGAAGACAGAACCCTTTTTCGCGATCTCGCCTCTGTTCCTCCGCCGCCGCGCTTCCAAGATCGGGAGCGCCAGCAGACTTCTTCCCGGCACTCTGCCGGAGGGAGGATTGACCTCCGGGAGCTTTGCCTCCACCATGGAAGCTTCCCGGATGTGCCGTGAGTAGTTTTCTTTGGACCATGGTTCCGTGATCAGTAGCTATGTGATGTTCTCCTCCCCTCTTTGTTCTTCATGGTTTAGTCCTCGTGAGTTGCCCTACATGATCGAGGCACATATGTAATTTTCTGCAGTTGCTATGTTGAGTTTGCTGGGATCTGATGGATTATGTGATTATGTTCAGATTGTGATTGAGTAATATATTTGGTTCTTATCTTTTATATTGTTGTTCTTAAGTAATTCTTGCATGTTCTCCGTTGCTGTTTATTGCTTTTGTCAAGTAGTAGGTAGTGACTCCAACAGGGAACGTTATGCTCGTTTGTGGGTTCATGTCCCTCGATGACACGCTTGAGTGATAGAAACATGAGTCTAGGGGATGTGCTGTTGTTGGGGATCGGCGCAGAAAACAAAAAAAATTCCTACCTACGAGTCCCGAACCCAAGATCTATGCTATGCTGATGTATGTAACGGAAGGAATCGGTGTTCATACCATTGAAGACCGAAAGAGGGAAATGTTCCTCATACGTGGTTGGCGTAGACTCTGATCCTACGACCTCCCTGTCGTGTTGAAGAACCTCCGACGATGAAGTAGCACCACACGTGTAGTGCCTCGCGGGATTACACACGTACGGTGCAACTGACGTCCCTCCGGACTCCGAACCAGAAGAGCAGCGGAAAGAAGATTGATCCGGATCCTGATTCCGGCAGCGCGACGGCGTCCGGATGATGGTGAAACCCCCAACCAAGGGCAAACTCCAAACAAGGGGAGTCCGCTCTAGGTCGTAGAAAGAGAGAGAGAGAACAAACTAAATGTTGTGTTGAGAAAAGGCACCCCCACCCCTACTTTTATAGGCCAAGGAGGGGGGGGGGACTCTCCTCCTCTCCCCATGAGGGACTAAACCCCACAAGAGGGGGGAGTGCGCCAGCCATGGGGGGGGGATGGGCCCTTCCCTTGGCGCCTAGCCCAAGGGGGGAGTGTAACACCCTCACTGTCAGTGAACAGTAATCCCTGTTACTGTTCATCTGTACTGTTCAAAACTTTTGTTTGATCAAATGGTTCAGTTCAAATTCAAATTCTCCTTTGATATTGTTGCAAGCAATGTGAACCATGGACCTTGATCATCATGGATGAAAACAAAGTCCAAGCCATTTGAATTAAAATTCAAACAAACCCTAAAATGCCTTTTAGTGATTATTAAAAATAAGTGATGAATAAAACATTTTCCAAAAATCTTGGAACCACTTTTATAAAATCCCAAATAATCGTTGGACCATGCCCATGTAATCATTGGTATTTATTGGGCTACTGATAATTGTAAACAATTAATAACAGTAGCAATTCCAGGTCAATTTCTCATTTAATAATAAAGTAAATTAGAAATAGGGTTTAGAAAAACCCTAAACTTTTTGTGGTACTCCAGATATATGTTCTACTAATTATGGAGCAATATTTGTATTTAACAAAAATGCCTAAGCATTTAAATAAAAATAAAATAAACATAAACAGAAATTACAGAAAGGAAAAAGAGAAAACACCTAACTAACGCCTATGGCGGTACCCCCACGGCCCAGCCCACCCCGGCCCAACCTTGCCTTCTCCCACCTCGCACTGCTCACGCCCGGTCGCCATGGACACCCGACGGGTTCGTCGTTCTCGCCGGACCAGGCCACGTCGCTGCGCCGCTATAGTGGGCGTGGTCGCGCTAAATATCTGTCCCGCCCATCTGGATCGAGATCCGCCCCCCTTTTTCCCCTCGCTCGTCTCGCAATCGCCAGGAGAAGCCCCGCCCGTCGCCATGGGCTCAAGCTCATGAACCACCGCGGCCACCGAGCTCCTCCCGCCTCCCCGTCGTGTCCATCGTGTGCGCCGGCGTCGTCTACGTCTTCTCGCTAGAGGAATCGAGGACTGGAGCCCGGAGTGGAGCGCACGCGGTCGTTCCCCTTCTTCCACGCCGGCGGCGAGCTTCTCAAATCCCGGCCGCCGCACGTCGTCCCCGAGCCCGCTGCCAGACTCGACTCGTTCCCGGTGAGCTTCCGCGCCCCCCTGGCCTCTCCGTTCTCACCCTGGTGCCCCTCGTCGTCTCCCCCGCGTCACCATGCTCCGGCCGCCGCGGTCCGTAGCCGTCGACGTCCTGGAGGTCGCAGACGTCCCGACTCGCCGCAGCTTCACACCGGGCGCCCAGGCCGCGTTCTGGACGCGCCGGGCCGCGCCCCGGCTAGCCCCCTTCGCCCCCCCTGCGCGTGACCTCGCCGTGCTCTGCCCCGGCACGGGCACGGGCGCAGGCACGGGCACGGTTAAACCGGGGGTTAACCCCCCCCTAACCACCCCCTGCCCACTGACAGCGGGCCCAACACCCCCTTAATCCCTCTGTTTAATAATAAACAGAGGCTAACCCCCCCCTCTGACTTACATGTGGGCCCTTTGGAAATTAGAAATAAATAAAACATTCTTATTAGTTATTGAGTATGACATGTGGGTCCAGGTTATTTAAAATTAAACAAATTGATTTATTAATAATCAGTGGCTGACATGTGGGTCCCACATGTCAGCACTGTTCTGGATAATGTTAATAAATAAATAATAAGAAAATTAGAAAAATGATTTATAAATGATTTAAAAATTGATTTAAACTTATAAATTCAATATCTTTTAAACCGTAGCTCAGATCAAAAAACTTTATACATCAAAGTTGATCTGAAAAATATGATGAATACGGATACGCCATCCGTATGTCTCCCCCACCCCCCTAACACACCGATCATCGACATTCCCCCCCTCCGGGCTGTTTGTCGATAATTCCCGGTACCGATAAAAGTACCCGGATGAATTTGTTCCGAACACGAAAGTTGTCCGGAATGGTTCAACTAGCACGGATACACCCCCTTATGTTTGTCGGATGTCCACGACACCTCCGGCTTGATCCTTCCCCCCCTCCGGTCACCCTGTCCGGTAATCACCCGGAGCCGGTAGTTCATCCTCAGCTGAATTCCTGCTCCGAGCAACGTGCATTACACTGCGTTAGAACACCGTTAACATTTCATCTGTCATGTCATGCATATGTTTGTATATTATTGCTGTGTATTTACTGTTTCCTCCCCCCTTAATCTCCGGTAAACCCCGCTGCTACCGCCGACTACACCGTCGCCGGGTACGACTACTTCGTCGACGACCCTACCCCTACCGTCGAGCTTGCAGGCAAGCAGAGCCATTATCTTCCCCAGATATCGCCTACCTTTCCGTATTTTCTTGCACTAGGCATGGTTACTGCTGCTGCTACGTTATACTCCTATACAATTGCATAGCCTGATTTTTGTCGCCCCTGGATGTACCTTCCTTTATCCTATGCTGCCTATTATTACTTATGCATTATTCAGCAGTGAGCTCTGCGCATTGTTAGCTAGGATTAGATAGCGGGCCGTGATCACTCAGGGGAGTGACCACGGATACATTATATACAACTGCACAGGCACGGTACAATGCAGACACCGCCAAAGGCCCCTATCTGGGTTATGCCTAGTCACCTCAAGTGTGAGCTATCCAGGAGTAATCCTTGTACTCCACTCGAGGCTGACTTTGTCTTGCCGCCATAGGGTCCTGAACAGCGGTTGTCCTTAAAGGTAAGAAAGTCGGGCGACCCAACGGTGCCCGCGAGAGGTATATCGTCGGGAATGACAGGGAGGGTACGACCGACGTTACTGGCGTGCTTGGCCCCTGCTCGTATCTCGCGAGAGTTACCAAACCACGAAAGTCGAGCTCTACCAAGAGCACACGCGAGACAAGGTAAGGAGACGGTTCACCTTGTTGGTAACCACAGTGACTTGGTGGGACGACAGGGCAGGCACCGATGTTACTGGTGGTCCTGACTGCTGTCGTTGACCGCGGGTCGGTTAAGTCGAGGCAACGATAACGGTTGTCACGCAGGTTAATTAAAATGCTAAATGGTTCGGCGGATGACTTGAGAGACCCGTTGGTCTGTACGCACTACCTTCACGTGGGATAAGGAGTATGGGCTCCCCTGCGTCGTAGTTTGTCCGAAAGCTCTTTAGACGTCAGTAGTACCACGGGCTGATAGCCGGGAAGCAGTCTTGTCTTATTTGCTGCAGCAGGTGTGTTTTGGATTTGCTTTTGCTTCACCGGCCAGTCTCGTACCGTGTAGGAGCGTGCAAGGGTGAGGGACCTAGACCCCTTGGCGCATAGGATATAGTCCGGCGGATGGCCTCTCTGCTGAGCCTAGGTTGAACTGCGATGTGTCGGATAGCTTTGGTGGAGCGTTCCCTAACCAGGTTCCCGCCACCCTGGAGATCCGAGCGTGCAGGCTGAACAGTAGTGCACCCCTGCAGGGAGTTTAATCTATTCGAATAGCCGTGTCCACGGTAACAGGACGCTTTATGCTGAAGCTGGAACTTACCACTAGAAACTATTATTATTAAACTGTATGGTTCCGGGTTTTCTTCCTCGCGGGGATGTCGAGGAGGTGAACTCGGAGGCATTATTATTATTGTTAATCGTTACAACTTATATTATACAATGTTGCAGCAACTTCTGCTTCGTTGTTACTTTATGCTTTATATGAACTGTTGGCTGATTCTTACCTCATGCTGCAAGACATCGTCGGAAGATGCTAGTCTTCGATAGGCCTAGCTTCTTACCCTTATTCTGATTTCTATCTTGCAGTCCACTATATACAGCCTCTTCTTTCCGTTGATACAATGCATAATGCTTAGTAGCGGACGTAAGACTCGCGGGTATACTAGATACTCACCTGCTTTATTTCCTTTACTGTTTTTCCTGATCGGCCGCTGCAGTCGACGTTGGAGCCCAGGAGCAGGAGTACCCCGGAGGCGGATACTACTACGTCGAGACCCCCGCTGACCAGGACCAGGAGTAGTTTCGGAGGCTCCCAGGCAGGAGGCCTTGCCTTTTCGATCTGTATCTCTGATGTTATTTGTGCTAGCCTTCTTAAGGCAAAACTTGACTAACTATGTCTGTACTCAGATATTATGGTTTTTATGACTTATGTATTCGGGTCCGCGTGACCCCCTTTATTGTAACATATTGGTTTATCCTTTTGTGTTTAGTGTTGTGCTGTGATATTCTCACCGTGGCACCCTAATCTCAGCCGTGTACCCTGCGTGTATGATTACTATACACGGATTGATTTTGGGGGCGTCACAAGTTGGTATCAGAGCCGACTGCCTGTAGGAAGCCACCCCACCACTACCTGGTCGAAGTTGAGTCTAGACTTTGAAAAACTATTTTGCTAACTTAATATTTGGCTTACGGGCCCACATCGATGTCACTACGTGTGATATCTATGGTATTAGGATCCTTTTCTCCTTACCTATGCTCTGGGAATCTGCTCTCTTATCCTTGCTGGTAAGTTTTACAAAATCTGACATTAGGATCACGTTCTCTTGATTCCACCCGGCGTTTTTATGGTGCATCCCCCATTGATTGAGTCGTGTCGCAGGAGTCGTACCCCAGGTCCCGGACCGCGGATCCCATTCTCATTCTGGGCAGGCCGCGCGTCCTCTGGCATCAACTGCTATGGCCAACAGTTTTCTTGCGGCGTGATTGACATAGTGGAATCTATGTCGCGTCGTGTAATCCTAACCGCGGTCTGCGCGCCGCCTAGTGAGTCCTTTTTCCTTAATTTCTACGACGTTACGCTGCCCGATTTTCGATTGACTCTGTGTGTGAATGTCTAGGTCTTATATGACTACTCCTATATATCCGTGCCTCCTCTTTGTTGTCGCTTTACCAATTACTCGTTTCCGGCATCTCGTTAAAATGTTCATCGCTGAAATACCCCTGTTAAATTCTAGCAGGATGGCTGGTCGTGGTGGTCGTGGTCGTGGTCGTGGTGCCAACAATCCACCTCCGCCGCCGGACTACATGGCCGCGATGATGCAGCAGTTTCAGATGAACCAAGTGTTTATGCAAGGAGTCATAGATCAGCTCCAGAACCAGAATCAGAACCAGAACCAGCACCAGAACCATCCGCCTGTGGTTACTCTGCGGGATTTCATGCGTCTCAATCCCCCTCTCTTCCACCAGACGGAGCAGCCGCTGGATGCCGATGATTAGCTTCGTGACATCACTCGTCAGCTGGAGTTCGCTAATGTGAGCGTTGCTGATTATGTCACCTTCGCGTCCTATTTCCTGCGTGGTCCCGCTGCTCAGTGGTGGGACACTTACAAGGGCTCGCTAGTTGAAGGGACTGTCGTCACCTGGAACGACTTCAAGACTGCTTTCCGCGCTCGTTATGTCCCCCAGGCGATTATGAACCGTATGAAGGCCGAGTTCCGCAACCTCGTTCAGGGCAACAAAACTGTCGAGGCATACCAGAGGGAATTCCTCCGCCTCTCCCGCTATGCTGCAAGTGACCTCCCCAATGATGCAAGTAGGCAACAGAAGTTTCGTGATGGACTCAACCCAGATCTCCAGCTTGCACTTGCTTTGCACGTCTTCCCCGATTTCGCCACCTTGGTGAACCAGACTATTACTCTGGAGACCGCTCAGCTTAAGTTCGGTGGTTCGCCGAAGCGCCCCCGTGATGTTGGCTCATCTTCGGGCACAACACAGAAGCAACGCGTTTGGCTTCCACACAGTGTGTTTCGTCCAAATGCCCCTGTACCAAGGCCGTCGTATGTTGCACCTCGTCTGCCTCCGCCCCCGCCGAGACAGCCGAAGACTGAGACTGCAGCCCTCCGTCCTCAAGATGGTCTGTGTTTCAAGTGCCGTCAGCCAGGCCATATTTCCAGAGACTGCCCTCAGCGACAGAATCAACTGGTAGTTCACCCTGCTGGCCGCGGAAATGGTCGTGGCAACAATGGGACCCTCAACTATAATACTGGGTCAAATACTCATGCTCGTGGTCATGCTTACAACATTGATGTTGAAGCAGCTCAGGAACAGCCCGCTACTGTGATGGGTACACTCCTCGTTAACTCAATACCTGCTACTGTTTTATTTGATACAGGAGCATCGCATTCATTTATGTCTGGAGCATTTGCATCTAAGCATGGCATATACCACGAAAAGATGCGCACCCCCTTGGCCGTTAAGACAACCGGCGGCATGTGTCACGTTGACATGCTGGCACCTAACATCACCGTCGAGATCGAAAGGATTGAGTTCCTTGTCTCCCCACATATTCTGAAAACCTCCACGATTGACCTTATCTTGGGTATGGATTGGCTGAAAACCCACGATTCCGCACTTTATTGTGGCACCAAGGTCATCCAACTTTTTCATCCTTCTGGCGCGATTGTGAGTCACACTGCCATTGTGTCGATGAATGCCGAAGCTCGTATATATGCTCTGAATGCCTTGAATGTCGCACCTCTCGAAGGGATTGAGAAAGTCCCAATCGTTTGCGATTTTACCGACGTATTCCCAGAAGAACTGCCGGGGATACCCCCGATTACGGAAGTTGAATTCGTCATCGACTTGAAGCCCGACACCGTCCCTATTGCCAAGCGCCCATATAAGATGCCACCTCACCACCTCCTTGAGTTGAAGAAGGAGATCGACACCGCCCTCGAGAAAGGCTTCATTCGTCCAAGTTCCTCTGCTTGGGGAGCACCTTCGCTCTTTGTCAAGAAGAGTGATGGCACGAACCGTTTGGTCCAAGATTACCGACCTATCAACCAGGCCACGATACAGAACAAGTATCCCCTCCCTCGGATCAATGATCTTTATGATCAACTTGCTGGATCCACAGTGTTTTCAAAACTTGACTTAAGGTTGGGTTACCATCAGATACGGGTCCGTGATGAGGACATCCCGAAGACTGCATTCATTACTCGCTATGGTTCATACGAGTATACTGTCATGTCCTTTGGCCTGACGAATGCACCAGCCACCTTCTCCAGATTGATGAACTATATATTCATGGAATACCTCGACAAGTTCGTCGTGGTTTATCTGGATGATATATTGATTTACTCCAACACCGATGCAGAACATGCTGAACATCTTCGCCTTATACTGGAAAAGCTTCGAGAACACAAACTGTATGCTAAGTACTCTAAGTGTGAGTTCTGGCTTCCTGAAGTAACCTACCTTGGTCATGTGATTTCCAAGGATGGGGTTGCCGTCAACCCTGAACGTATCCAGGCTATTCTTGACTGGACTCCGCCCAGGACTGTCAAGCAAGTCAGAAGTTTCCTCGGCCTTGCCAGCTATTGCCGCCGTTTTGTTGAGAATTTCTCCAAGATTGCCAGGCCTCTGACTAACCTGCTTGACAAAGGCGTCAAGTTTGAGTGGACTGTTAAATTTCAAGAAAGTTTTCAAGCTCTCAAGGACAAGCTCACTGCACCCCCAGTGCTTGCTCCGCCTGATACCCAGAAGGACTTCGTGATATATTGTGACGCATCTCGTCAAGGATTAGGCTGTGTCCTAATGCAAGAGCGCAAAGTGATTGCTTATGGCTCTCGTCAGTTGCGTGCTCACGAAGAAAACTATCCAACTCATGATCTCGAATTGGCAGCGGTAATTTATGCGTTGAAGCTGTGGCGACATTACCTCGTCGGTAATCGTTGCGAGATCTTCACCGACCACCAAAGCCTGAAGTACCTGTTTACGCAACCCGACCTGAATCTCCGCCAACAGAGATGGCTCGAGACAATAGCCGACTACAACATGGGAATTTCTTACACCCCTGGAAAAGCTAATGTGGTGGCTGATGCCCTGAGTCGCAAAGCCTATTGTTCTGAACTTGAAGTCCAGATAGAGCAGCCACTTCTGTATGAAGAGCTCCGCAAGTTGAACCTTGAAATTGTTCCGCAGGGACATGTGAGTAACCTTGTTGTTGAGCCGGACCTCGACAGCACCATCAAGTGGATACAAACATGTGACTCTGATGTCGAGAAGATCAAGAAGTATATCGCTAGTGGGAAGCCATCATGCTTCACTGTTGCTGATGATGGTACGTTGTATTTCAAGAATCGTTTAGTGGTCCCTAGGAGTAAGCCCAATCTAAACTTGACCCCGCGCGTCATGAAAGAATATCATGATACTCTTTTTTCGATTCACCCTGGTAGTACGAAGATGTACCAAGACCTTCGTCAGCGGTACTGGTGGTCTAACATGAAACAAGACATTGCTCGTTATGTTGATGAGTGTGACGTTTGCCGTCGCGTGAAAGCCGAACATCAAAGACCTGCTGGTACTCTGCAACCACTCTCTATTCCTGAATGGAAATGGGACAAGTTTGAAATGGACTTCGTCACCGGATTTCTGCGATCACAGAAGGGTCATGATGCGATCTTTGTCGTCATCGACCGATTCTCCAAGGTTGCTCATTTTCTGCCTGTCAAGGAGACGATCTCTGCTAGTCAGTTAGCAGACTTATATGTTTCCAGAATCGTGTCGCTCCACGGTATTCCGTTGGAGATCAGTTCCGACCGAGGCAGCATTTTCACCTCGAAGTTCTGGGATAGTTTCCAAGAAGCTATGGGCACTCACCTAAATTTCAGCACCGCTTATCACCCCCAGTCGCAAGGACAAGTTGAACGCGTTAATCAAGTGCTTGAAGACATGCTTCGAGCTTGTGTCATCTCATTCGGTAAGAAATGGGAGGAATCTCTTCCATTTGCTGAATTCTCGTACAACAATAGCTATCAAGCTAGTCTGCAGATGGCCCCCTTTGAAGTTCTTTACGGACCTAAGTGTCGAACCCCTCTGAATTGGTCAGAGACTGGGGAACGAACCCTCATTGGTCCGGACATTATTCAGCATGCCGAAGATCAGGTTCGCGTTATTCGTGAACACCTGAAAGCTGCTCAGTCTCGTCAGAAGAGCAACTATGACCGCAAGCACAAGGAAATGGTCTATCAACCTGGCGAATACGCGTACCTCCGTGTCACCCCGATGCGAGGCACTCATCGTTTCGGAATCAAAGGCAAGTTAGCTCCTCGCTACATTGGCCCGTTCTGTATCCTGTCCAGGAGTGGACCAGTGGCATACCGTTTGGAATTGCCGTCGAACCTCTCTCAAGTTCACGATGTATTCCACGTGTCGCAACTCCGACGCTGCTTCAAAGACCCTATTCGTGAAGTGGAACATGATATGATTGAATTGCAACAGGATTTGACTTATCAAGAACATCCGAGCCGCATTCTCGATCAGTCTGAACGTCGAACCCGCAACAAGACCGTCAAGTTCCTCAAAATTCAGTGATCGAATCATTCTGAAGATGAAGCCACTTGGGAACGCGAAGATCGTCTTCGTGAGGAATACCCCGATCTTTTCCCCTCTACCGCTTAAATTCTCGAGACGAGAATTCTTGTAGTGGGGGAGATTTGTAACACCCTCACTGTCAGTGAACAGTAATCCCTGTTACTGTTCATCTGTACTGTTCAAAACTTTTGTTTGATCAACTGGTTCAGTTCAAATTCAAATTCTCCTTTGATATTGTTGCAAGCAATGTGAACCATGGACCTTGATCATCATGGATGAAAACAAAGTCCAAGCCATTTGAATTAAAATTCAAACAAACCCTAAAATGCCTTTTAGTGATTAT
Organism: Bromus sterilis; assembly: GCA_950022295.1. Taxonomy (NCBI): domain Eukaryota; kingdom Viridiplantae; phylum Streptophyta; class Magnoliopsida; order Poales; family Poaceae; genus Bromus; species Bromus sterilis. The sequence continues at coordinate 272,382,365 of OX465598.1, forward strand.
TAAAAATAAGTGATGAATAAAACATTTTCCAAAAATCTTGGAACCACTTTTATAAAATCCCAAATAATCGTTGGACCATGCCCATGTAATCATTGGTATTTATTGGGCTACTGATAATTGTAAACAATTAATAACAGTAGCAATTCCAGGTCAATTTCTCATTTAATAATAAAGTAAATTAGAAATAGGGTTTAGAAAAACCCTAAACTTTTTGTGGTACTCCAGATATATGTTCTACTAATTATGGAGCAATATTTGTATTTAACAAAAATGCCTAAGCATTTAAATAAAAATAAAATAAACATAAACAAAAATTACAGAAAGGAAAAAGAGAAAACACCTAACTAACGCCTATGGCGGTACCCCCACGGCCCAGCCCACCCCGGCCCAACCTTGCCTTCTCCCACCTCGCACTGCTCACGCCCGGTCGCCATGGACACCCGACGGGTTCGTCGTTCTTGCCGGACCAGGCCACGTCGCTGCGCCGCTACAGTGGGCGTGGTCGCGCTAAATATCTGTCCCGCCCATCTGGATCGAGATCCGCCCCCCTTTTTCCCCTCGCTCGTCTCGCAATCGCCGGGAGAAGCCCCGCCCGTCGCCATGGGCTCAAGCTCATGAACCACCGCGGCCACCGAGCTCCTCCCGCCTCCCCGTTGTGTCCATCGTGTGCGCCGGCGTCGTCTACGTCTTCTCGCTAGAGGAATCGAGGACTGGAGCCCGGAGTGGAGCACACGCGGTCGTTCCCCTTCTTCCACGCCGGCGGCGAGCTTCTCAAATCCCGGCCGCCGCACGTCGTCCCCGAGCCCGCTGCCAGACTCGACTCGTTCCCGGTGAGCTTCCGCGCCCCCCTGGCCTCTCCGTTCTCACCCTGGTGCCCCTCGTCGTCTCCCCCGCGTCACCATGCTCCGGCCGCCGCGGTCCGTAGCTGTCGACGTCCTGGAGGTCGCAGACGCCCCGACTCACCGCAGCTTCACACCGGGCGCCCAGGCCGCGTTCTGGACGCGCCGGGCCGCGCCCCGGCTAGCCCCCTTCGCCCCCCTGCGCGTGACCTCGTCGTGCTCTGCCCCGGCACGGGCACGGGCGCAGGCACGGGCACGGTTAAACCGGGGGTTAACCCCCCCTAACCACCCCCTGCCCATTGACAGCGGGCCCAGCACCCCCTTAATCCCTCTGTTTAATAATAAACAGAGGCTAACCCCCCCCCTCTGACTTACATGTGGGCCCTTTGGAAATTAGAAATAAATAAAACATTCTTATTAGTTACTGAGTATGACATGTGGGTCCAGGTTATTTAAAATTAAACAAATTGATTTATTAATAATCAGTGGCTGACATGTGGGTCCCACATGTCAGCACTGTTCTGGATAATGTTAATAAATAAATAATAAGAAAATTAGAAAAATGATTTATAAATGATTTAAAAATTGATTTAAACTTATAAATTCAATATCTTTTAAACCGTAGCTCAGATCAAAAAACTTTATACATCAAAGTTGATCAAAAAAATATGACGAATACGGATACGCTATCCGTATGTCTCCCCCACCCCCCTAACACACCGATCATCGACATTCCCCCCCTCCGGGCTGTCTGTCGATAATTCCCGGTACCGATAAAAGTACCCGGATGAATTTATTCCGAACACGAAAGTTGTCCGGAATGGTTCAACTAGCACGGATACACCCCCCTTATGTTTGTCGGATGTCCATGACACCTCCGTCTTGATCCTTCCCCCCCTCCGTTCACCCTGTCCGGTAATCACCCGGAGCCGGTAGTTCATCCTCAGCTGAATTCCCGCTCCGAGCAACGTGCATTACACTGCGTTAGAACACCGTTAACATTTCATCTGTCATGTCATGCATATGTTTGTATATTATTGCTGTGTATTTACTGTTTCCTCCCCCCCTTAATCTCTGGTAGACCCCGCTGCTACCGCCGACTACACCGCCGCCGGGTACGACTACTTCGTCGACGACCCTACCCCTACCATCGAGCTTGCAGGCAAGCAGAGGCATTCTCTTCCCCAGATATCGCCTACCTTTCCGTATTTTCTTGCACTAGGCATGGTTACTGCTGCTGCTACGTTATACTCCTATACAATTGCATAGCCGGATTTTTGTCGCCCCTTGATGTACCTTCCTTTATCCTATGCTGCCTATTATTACTTATGCATTATTCAGGAGTGAGCCCTGCGCATTGTTAGCTAGGATTAGATAGCGGGCCGTGATCACTCAGGGGAGTGACCACGGATACATTATATACAACTGCACAGGTACGGTACAATGCAGACACCTCCAAAGGCCCCTATCTGGGTTATGACTAGTCACCTCAAGTGTGAGCTATCCAGGAGTAATCCTTGTACTCCACTCGAGGCTGACTTTGTCTTGCCGCCATAGGGTCCTGAACAGCGGTTGTCCTTAAAGGTAAGAAATTCGGGCGATCCAACGGTGCCCGCGAGAGGTATATCGTCGGGAACGACAGGGAGGGTACGACCGACGTTACTGGCGTGCTTGGCCCCTGCTCGTATCTCGCGAGAGTTACCAAACCACGAAAGTCGAGCTGTACCAAGAGCACACGCGAGACAAGGTAAGGAGATAGTTCACCTTGTTGGTAACCGCAGTGACTCGGTGGGACGACAGGGCAGGCACCGATGTTACTGGTGGTCCTGACTGCTGTCGTTGACCGCGGGTCGGTTAAGTCGAGGCAACGATAACGGTTGTCACGCAGGTTAATTAAAATGCTAAATGGTTCGGCGGATGACTTGAGAGACACGTTGGTCTGTATGCACTACCTTCACGTGGGATAAGGAGTATGGGATCCCCTGCGTCGTAGTTTGTCCGAAAGCTCTTCAGACGTCAGCAGTACCATGGGTTGATAGCCGGGAAGCGGTCTTGTCTTATTTGCTGCAGCAGGTGTGTTTTGGATTTGCTTTTGCTTCACCGGCCAGTCTCGTACCGTGCAGGAGCGTGCAAGGGTGAGGGACCTAGACCCCTTGGTGCATAGGATATAGTCCGGCGGATGGCCTCTCTGCTGAGCCTAGGTTGAACTGCGATGTGTCGGATAGCTTTGGTGGAGCGTTCCCTAACCAGGTTCCCGCCACCCTGGAGATCCGAGCGTGCAGGCTGAACAGTAGTGCACCCCTGCAGGGAGTTTAATCTATTCGAATAGCTGTGTCCACGGTAACAGGACGCTTTATGCTGAAGCTGGATCTTACCACTAGAAACTATTATTATTAAACTGTATGGTTCCGGGTTTTCTTCCTCGCGGGGATGTCGAGGAGGTGAACTCGGAGGCATTATTATTATTGTTAATCGTTACAACTTATATTATACAATGTTGCAGCAAATTCTGCTTCGTTGTTACTTTATGCTTTATATGAACTGTTGGCTGATTCTTACCTCATGCTGCAAGACATCGTCGGAAGATGCTAGTCTTCGATAGGCCTAGCTTCTTACCCTTATTCTGATTTCTATCTTGCAGTCCACTATATACAGCCTCTTCTTTCCGTTGATACAATGCATAATGCTTAGTAGCGGACGTAAGACTCGCGGGTATACTAGATACTCACCTGCTTTATTTCCTTTACTGTTTTGCCTGATCGGCCGCTGCAGTCGACGTTGGAGCCCAGGAGCAGGAGTACCCCGGAGGCGGATACTACTACGTCTAGACCCCCGCTGACCAGGACCAGGAGTAGTTTCGGAGGCTCCCAGGCAGGAGGCCTTGCCTTTTCGATCTATATCTCTGATGTTATTTGTGCTAGCCTTCTTAAGGCAAAACTTGACTAACTATGTCTGTACTCAGATATTATGGTTTGTATGACTTATGTATTCGGGTCCGCGTGACCCCCTTTATTGTAACATATTGGTTTATCCTTTTGTGTTTAGTGTTGTGCTGTGATATTCTCACCGTGGCACCCTAATCTCAGCCGTGTACCCTACGTGTATGATTACTGTACACGGATTGATTTTGGGGGCGTCACAAGGAGGCTCCCCCTTCCCCTCATGGGCCTTTTAAGGCCCATATGCCTTTTTCTCCTTTTTAGTTAATTTTTAAATCATTTTTAATATTTAATTCTGTCAATTAAATAATAAAACATATTTAAACATCAATATATATAATTTTGAACCTTTCAAAATATCCGGAACAACTTCCGGCACCTCCCGGTACGTTTCCGGTGTTTTCTCTCTTTTCACCAATGATCCCGAATCATTCCTTAATGCATCGATTGCCCTTAAGTGTGACACCCTACGGTCCGGGAAACAGTAGACATGATCGAGACACTCTCTGACCAATGACCATCATGTGGGATCTGGTTACAATCCTTGATGTGCCCCTACGCTTCCATCGAATAAACTTCATCGCTGTTGAACCGTTAACAATATGACTTGATCCCTTTGTGCTTCGGTACTATCTTTGTCCAAGGTATGATCGTCGGTATCCAATACCTAGTTCTTCCTCGTCTCCGACATAACATGTTTACTCGTCTGTGAATAGTACATCTCTTGTGACCTAGTCACTTGCTTGCAAGCTATTGATGCAACACCACCGAGTGGGCCCAGAGTACCTATCCGTCATTGGGATTGACAAATACCGCTCTGATCTATTTCATACTCCTCAACATATCTACTTCGGAATACCCAAGATACACCTTTTTAGTTACCATGTTTCAGTGTAACGATTAATGCACTCAAAGCATCCTAATAGATAGCAATTATGTATGATCATCACGGTCTAAGGATTCAGTCACTATGTTATTAAGTCATCGCAATGCTGAACTTATGTGACTTGATCACACTGCAATGCTTAAGGTGGGTGTGTGTCCATCACATAATTCTCCTAATGATATGACCTCATTGTCAATAGACTATTATGTTCTCATGATCAGGAAACCTTGATCATCAATTGCCCAATGAGCTAGTATGCCTGAGTTTAACTAGGGACCAGGTTGTTATATATCACACGTGTATTAATGTTTCCGCTTAATACAGTTATAGCACAATATATAACGTATTATGAACAAACAGATATGTGACAAATATCTTTATTAATTTGCCTCTAGGGCACTTATCCAACAGTCTCCCACTTGCACTAGAGTACAAATTACACTAGTTTACATCTGGTATGTATCTAACACCAATAGTCTCTCGGTGTTGTTCAAACTTGGCTTGTGGAAGAGGTTTAGTCATTGGGTCTGACGGATTCAGATCCGTATGTATTTTGCAAATCCTAGTATGACCATCCTTGACGTAGTCCCACATCACATGGAAACGCCGGAGAATATGCTTGGCTGTAGAGTGAGTCCTCGGCTCCCTTGCGTTAGCAATGGCACCCGTATTGTCGCAATAAATGCTAACAGGGTCAGTGCAACTAGGGAATACGCCAAGCTCGATGATGAACTTCTTCAGCCAATGCGCTTCGTTTGACGCTTCGCAAGCGGCAATATACTCCGATTCCATCGTAGATTCGGCGACGACTGACTGCTCGCCTCTCCTCCAGCTAATCGCACCACCATTGAACATAAACATGTATCCCGTCTGGGATTTTGAGTCATCGGTATTAGTACCAAGAGTGGCATAGACGTAACCTGTTACGGCGAGCTCTTCTTCACATCCTCCATAGACAAGAACCAGATCCTTAGTTCTTCGTAAGTACTTAAGGACGTTCTTCACTGCAATCCAATGATCCATTCCAGGATTACTTTGGAAACGATTAGTCAGACTAACTGCCAGGGCCACATCTGGTCGAGTACACAGCATAGCATACATGATAGAACCTATGGCTGAGGCATAGGGCTTTGAGGACATTTCCTCCCTTTCTTTTGCTGTTGCTGGGCATTGAGTCACACTCAATTTACTTCCTTTCATAACGGGAAAGAGGCCTCTCTTGGCGTTATCCATATTGAACCTCTTCAATATCTTCTCAAGGTAAGTTCTCTGACTCAGTGCTAATAGGCGTCTTGATCTATCTCTATATATTTTAATGCCTAATATGTACGCAGCTTCACCTAGGTCCTTCATGGAAAATTGTCCATTCAAATATTCCTTTACCCCCTCTAGAAATTTCACATCATTCCCTATCAATAATATGTCATCCACATATAGTACTAGGAATGCCACAGAGCTCCCACTCGCTTTATTATAAAAAAAAATCTTATTCATTTTGGACAAATCCAAAAGCTTTGATCACCTCATCAAAATGAAGATTCCATCTCCGAGATGCTTGCTTCAACCCATAAATGGACCGTTGAAGTTTGCATACCTTTCCAGCGTCCTTAGGATCAATAAAACCTTCCGGTTGTACCATATACAACTCTTCCTCAATGTTTCCATTTAGGAACGCGGTTTTCACATCCATCTGCCATATTTCATAATCGTAATAGGCAGCAATTGCTAGCAATATCCGGATAGACTTTAGCATCGCTACAGGAGAGAAATTCTCTTCGTAGTCAACTCCTTGAATTTGTCGAAAACCTTTTGCGACAAGTCGAGCTTTATAGACAGATACGTTTCCGTCCGCATCAGTCTTTTTCTTGAATATCCACTTATTCTCAACGGCCTTTCGGTCCTCAGGAATATCAACCAAAGTCCATACTTTTTTGGCATACATTGAGTCTATCTCGGATTTCATGGCTTCCATCCATTTCTCGGACTCGGGTCCCTCCATTGCTTCTTTGTAGTTCGCAGGTTCGTCAGGTTCATTTAACATGACTGCATTGACAAGTTGCCCATAAAACTGAGTTTTTACTCGGGCTCTTGATGACCTGCGGGGTACAACAGGATCCTCTTCATCTTGATCATGATCATCATGTATGTCACGATCGTTATGAATATCATGATGACCGTTCTCTTCAGCTCCCACTACGGAAGATGGTTCCGGAACAACTTCCATTGCCATTTCTTCCACTTGGAGTGATTGGTCAATCATCTCGTTGAGGTCTTTTTTGCTCCCACTCAATTCTTTCGAAAGAAACTCTTTCTCAAGAAAGCATCCAGTCTTGGTGACAAACGTTTTGCCCTCAGACTGGTTGTAGAAGGTGTATCCAACGGTTTCCCTTGGATATCCCACAAAGATGCACTTATCCGCTTTTGATTCGAGTTTGGCTGGCTAAAGTTTCCTAACATAAGCCTCACAACCCCAAATCTTCAAGTGAGACAACTTTGGTTTCTTGCCATGCCATTCCTCAAATGGTGTTGTCTTTACGGATTTGGACGGTGCCCTATTAAGAATGTAAGCGGCAGTTTCTAATGCATACCCCCAGAATGACACAGGTAAGTCGGTATGAGACATCATCGATCGTACGCTATCCAATAGAGTTCAATTACGTCGCTTAGAAACACCGTTACGTTGAGGTGTTCCTGCCGGCGTAAGTTGTGGTACGATGCCACAAGTCTTAAGATGATCGCCAAACTCGTGACTTAAATACTCGCCTCCTCGATCGGCTCGAAGGTGCTTGATTTTTTTCCCGAGTTGATTCTCGACCTCACTCTGAAATTCCTTGAACCTTTCAAAGGTTTCAGACTTATGTTTCATTAAGTAGATATACCCATAAATGCTTAAGTCATCTGTGAAGGTCATGAAGTAACGAAGACCATTGCGTGTGGGGACGTTCATAGGTCCACATACATCTAAATGTATGATCCCTAACAAGTCTTCCGCACACTCCATTGTTCCATTGAATGGAGTCCTTGTCATCTTGCCCATAAGTCATGGTTCACATGTGTCAAGGGATCCAAAATCCAATGACTCCAGAAGTCCATCATCATGAAGCTTCTTCATGTGCTTTTCACCAATATAACCAAGTCGACAATGCCACATCGTCATGTGTTCTTCGCCACTAGGTTTTAATCTTTTGGCCTCTACGTTATCAATATGAAGTATATCACAATCGAGATTAAGAATGAATAAGCCATTTTTCTCTGGTGCGTGAACATAAAACACATCATCCTTATAAATCGCACAACCAATTGTACCTGACTTAAAAGAATAGTGGTCTCGCTTCAAGTATGAACCACTAACGATGTTCACACTCAATGAGGGTACATAGTAGAACTTATTCAAAATCAAAATTAATCCCGAAGGGAGACTAAGATGCTTCGTGCCGACCGCCACCACTTCAATCCGGCAGTCGTTTCCCACGTGCATCGTCACTTCATCTTTCATCAAGCGTCGCCTATTCCGTAGCCCCTGAGAGGAGTTAGAAATATGAGCAACAGATCCTGTATCAAATATCCAGGATTTGTTCCCAACGCTTGTTAAGAAAAGATCAATAACGTTTATATCAAATATACCTTTGTCTCTTCTAACAATCCTTCCAGCCTTCTTATCCTCTAGGTACTTGGGGCAGTTGCGTTTCCAGTGACCATCACCCTTGCAGTAGAAGCACTCAACGCCGGGCTTGGGTCCAGTTTTGGGTTCCTTAAGAGGAGTGACAACTGGCTTGTTACCCTTCTTCGGGCTTCCCTTCTTTCCCTTCTCCTTCTTGCCAGACTTCTTGAATTCAACGGTCTTGTTGACCATGAATACATCATGCTCCTTCTTGATCTCAACCTCAGCAGTTTTTCAGCATGGCGAACAACTCAGAAGGGGTCTTAGTCATCCCCTGCATGTTGTAGTTCAACACAAAGCCTTTGTAGCTAGGGGGCAGCGACTGCAGCACCCTATCAACAGCAAGTTCATCTGGAATCTGACATTCCAGAGCATTCAAGCGTTGGAACGTAGCCAGACATCTTGACCACGGGCTCACTAACACTGCTATGCTAATCCATATTTCCTGAGAAGAAAGCTTCAGAAGCCTCATAACGTTCAGCCCTGGCTTGGGGTGCAAAGACGGCCTTGAGGTCGGTGATTATCTCATATGCACCCATCCTCTCAAAGCGTTTCTGCAGCTCAGCCTCCATGGAGTAAATAAATCCACTCTGGACAAGGTTGTAATCATCCATCTTGGAAAGGTAGAGATTCTTCTCATCCTGACTAGCGTCTGCTGGTGGTTCGTCACCTAACGCGGCCTCTAGTATGTATGCCATCTTGAGGGGAACGAGGAGAATCCTCAGAGCGCGGAACCAGTTGGTGAAGTTTGACCCATCGGTTTTCAGTTTGTCTTTGTCTAGGAATGACCCTAAGTTGAATGAGGGGCGAGGTGCAGCCATGTACAATGGTTATTTGCAAAACACATATTTAGACTTTGTTCATAATATGAGTTCAATTTTAATTAATTCTAAAACTCCCACTTAGTTAAACATCTCTCCAAATTTACTAAGTGATTAACATAATCCTAGTTTGAATGATCGTCCTCGAATATCACACGGTCGACGACACATCTCCCTAGGTAGGCCATCATGCCAATCATATCCGTTATATGACTCATTCCTAACCTTTCGGTCATCCGTATCCCAAGCTCATATCAACATATGTCAAGCCTGCCAGTCGAACCTTAGTGTATGGTTGTTCAGCAAGGCCAGCATATGCTAGGCTTGCCAAACCCAACCTCGTGCGACCGCTAATGTATGTATGACACCCGATCATCACAGCCTGCCTATCTGATGATTGGATTCTCTCCCTTCGTTGGTAGGCCCCAAGTGGAAGGCGTGATGCGGTATAGCAGCGAGTTTTCCCGTAGTAAAGATACCAAGGTTTGTCTCCAGTAGGACTCCAGAGATGATAAGTAGGTGTCAGCGGCGCAACTGACGCGGACCTGCACACAAACACAGATAACTTTGTTCCCAACGAAGTTCAGAGAGGTTGTCAATCTCTCCGGTCTTGTTGTTCACAAATGATAAAACGCAAGGGGATAATGATAGCAACTTGAAAGTAAATGCAGAAAAGTAAATATAGCTTGGAAACAATAATCAGGATATGGACCGGGATACGTGATGTTCGCTAGTGATGTCTCTCTCCCAAAAGACGATAAAAATGCTATGCGAGGTAAACAAATTACAGAAAGGCAATTGACAGGATTATGAACGCACCGCAATGCTAACTATGCTACAAAAGAAAGGAAGAGGTTCAAAAGCACGGGCAGTACGCCAAAGTAAGTAGACCAAAATACATCTGCATCTACTACTAATCATCCACCTTGAGATATCTATCCAGAACATCTCGCTGGTATTAAGTTGCGAGCCCCACCCAAAGTGTAAACCCAAAGCAACAGACAACAGCATTAAAAAGAACTTTGTGTAAAGTAAACAATCCTTGTAACTGCGGTTACAAGCACCGTTGTTTTCCCCCTTGTGGCAACATCACATCCCCTAGACTCATGTTTCTGTCACTCAAGCATGTCATCGGGGAGGCATGAACCCACAATCTAGCACAACACTCCCTCTTGGAGTCAGTACCTACTACTTGGCCAAAGCAATAAACATCAACGGAGAGCATGCAAGAATTACTTAGGAACAAAAATACAAGAGATAAGAACCAAATATATTACTCTATCACAATCTGAACATAATCTCATAATCCATCAGATCCGATCAAACTCAACATAGCAATAGCAGAAATATTACAAAGGTGCCTCGATCATGTAGGGCAGCTCACGAGGTCTAAACAATGAAGATCAAAGAGGGGAGGAGAACATCACATAGCTACTGATCACGGACCCATGGTCCAAGGAAAACTACTCACGGGACATCCGGGGAGCATCCATGGTGGAGAGGAGACTCCCGGAGGTCAATCCTCCCTCCGTCAGGGTGCCGGGAAGAGGTCTTCTGGGGCTCCCGATCTTGGAAGCGCGGCGGCGGCGGAACAGAGGCGAGTTCGCGGAATAGGGTTCCTATTCTGGAGTTTTCCCGTGACGGGGGATAAATAGGCGAAGGGGGCAGCCAGAGGTGGGCTAGGGGCCCCAGGCGCCCCCTGGCGCGGCCAGGGGTGGGGCCGTGCCGGGTGGCCGCTTGGGCCCCCCTGGCTCCCCTCTGGCCCCTCCCGGGCTTTTCTCGAAGCTTTCGTCACGCTGATTTTTTATCTGAATTTTCCCGAATTTTTCTGGCACTTTTTATATGGGGGAAAACTGAAATAGAAAAACAGCAGAAAACAGGAACTGGCACTGGGGTGCACTGAGTTAATAAGTTAGTCCAAATATGATCAAAAATGTATGAAAGTGTATCTAGATCATAGCAATATCACACAAAACATGCATGGAGCAAGCAGAAATTATCGATACGTTTTGGACATATCACTATCATAAAGAGATCCTTCCAGGCGGTGCCCACTAAGGGAGAATACAATCTTGGTATTGAGAGAGATTATCCTATCATGCTACCGTCGCATATCTAGCATATTAGCAAGACAAGAAGTAAAACTGTAAATCATACAAGCTATGATCCCCCCTTACATGCAAATTAAAGTTAAAACGCCTTCTACTTTATCTTTTGTAAGTTTTACGTGGCTGCTAAGGGGGTTCAAGAGAGAATTGCTTTCTATCCTGCGAAAACAAGCCACAACACCAATCCTGCAATCGTCTCTATTACACCCCTGTCGGGGCCCTCCGTTGCAAACGTCTTCGCGTCGCTAATGTTAGAGAGACAGACACCCCCCAGCCACTTATATGGTACAAGCCATATGTCAAGCGTGGAACCAGTCTCGCGTAAACCCGTAAGGTCGGTCGGGGCCGCTTCACCAGGACATTGCCGCAACGCTAAACGAGTACACGTGGGAGGGTAACAATTGGAGAATTGATGCCCACATCCTAGATGTGTTCTACCCGTACAATACATCTACGCATAGCCTTGTTCTGATACCACTGTTGGGGATCGACGCAGAAAACAAAAAAAATTCCTACCTACTGATGGCGCGAGAGTTGATGGGTGTAGTCTTCTCGCCCTTCGTTGGTGAGCCCCAAGTGGAAGGCGTGATGCATCACATCAGCTAATTTCCCTCAGTAAAGATACCAAGGTTTGTCTCCAGTAGGACTCCAGAGATGATAAGTAGGTGTCAGCGGCGCAACTGACGCGGACCTGCACACAGACACAAATAACTTTGTTCCCAACGAAGTTCAGAGAGGTTGTCAATCTCTCCGGTCTTGTTGTTCACAAAGGATCAAACACAAGGGATAATGATAGCAACTGAAAGTAAAACAGAAAAGTAAATAAGCGTGGAAACAGTAATGAGGACATGGACCGGGATACGTGATGTTCACTAGTAATGTCTCTCTCCCAAAAGACGATAAAACTGCTATGCGAGGTAAACGAATTACAGAAGGGCAATTGACAGGATTATGAACGCACCGCAATGCTAACTATGCTACAAAAGAAAGGAAGAGGTTCAAAAGCACGGGCAGTACGCATAAATAAGTAGTCCGAAATCCAACTGCATCTACTACTAATCATCCACCTTGAGATATCTATCCAGAACATCTCGCTGGTATTAAGTTGCGAGCCCCACCCAAAGTGTAAACCCAAAGCAACAGACAACTGCATTAAAAAGCACTTTGCGTAAAGTAAACAATCCTTGCAACCGCGGTTAGAAGCACCGTTGTTTTCCCCCTTGTGGCAATAGCACATCCCCTAGACTCATGTTTCTGTCACTCAAGCGTGTCATCGGGGGGAATGAACCCACAATCGAGCATAACGTTCCCTCTTGGGGTCACTACCTACTACTTGGCCAAAGCAATAAATAGCAACGGAGAACATGCAAGAATTACTTAGGAACAAAAATATAAGAGATAAAAACCAAATATATTACTCAATCACAATCTGAACATAATCTCATAATCCATCAGATCCCATCAAACTCAGCATAGCAACGGCAAAAAGATTACAAAAGTGCCTCGATCATGTAGGGCAGCTCACGAGGTCAAAACCATGAAGAACAAAGAGGGGAAAAGAACATCACATAGCTACTGATCACGGACCCATGGTCCAAGGAAAACTACTCACGAGACATCCGGGAAGCATCCATGGTGGAGAGGAGACTCCCGGAGGTCGGCCCTCCCTCCGACAGGGTGCCGGGAAGAGGTCTTCTGGTGCTCCCGATCTCGGAAGCGCGGCGGCGGCGGAACAGAGGCGAGATCGCGAAAAAGGGTTCTGTCCCCGAGGGTTTCATGTCACGGGGGATATATAGGAGAAGGGGGGCAGCCAGAGGTGGACCAGGGGCCCCAGGCTCCTCCCTGGCGCGGCCAGGGGTGGGGCCGCGCAGGGTGGCCGCCTGGGCCACCCCTGGCTCCCCTCTGGCCCCAATCAGGCTCTTCGCGAAGCTTCCTGTACGCTGTTTTTTCCTATATTTTTCCCGGAATTTTTCTGGCACTTTTTATATGGGGGAAAACTGAAATAGAAAAACAGCAGAAAACAGGAACTGGCACTGGGATGCACTGAGTTAATAGGTTAGTCCAAATATGATCAAAAGTGTATGAAAGTGTATCTAGATCATAGCAATATCACATAAAACATGCATGGAGCAAGCAGAAATTATAGATACGTTTTGGACGTATCAACATCCCCAAGCTTAATTCCTGCTCGTCCTCAAGTAGTTAAATGATAACGGCATAATTTCTGTGGTGACATTCTAGCAACCATATAAGAACTTTGAAAAGTAAAGAAATCAAGGTTAGAAATTATTATCAAGTCATAACATGCAAGAGTCTATATTTATCATTGAAACAAGTAACAAAAGAACATTACGTGCACGAGCTCTCGCTGTCCGTGACTCGAATGTCTCCAAATGGTGTTTGCGTGCAAGAAGGGGGATAGGGAATACGAGAGAAAAAATATTTTTGTTGAGAACTCAATCTACTAAAGTTTCACACTTGGTCTTCTTCTGGAATCTTATCTTGACTCGTCCCCAGACCACTAGCCAGGTACAAGCCAATTTAATCCACTCCTTTTCGATATTTTGAGCACTCATGCAATGGATGAGCGTAAGCACGAGAGTTGACACTTAGGATGGCAGAGAGAGAGAAATACGGAGGAGGAAGACAAAAAGGATGAGAAAGGCTCACATCAATGAGGACAATCATAGGCAAGAGATGCCAAATGATAGATATGATGTGAGGAGTAGGGATTGCCATGCAACGGATGCACATAAGAGCTAAGAAGCTCTCCAATGGAACTAGTGGGGGTGCATCTAACTTTCTCGCTCATGAAGACCTAGATCTCGTTTGAGGAGGCTCATCCTTGGAATATGCAAGCCAAGTTCTATAGTGTGAAGGTCCCCACATAGCTATATGCATAAAGATCATCTCTATGGAGTACAAGGATATAGAGGGAGTACTAGTGTGGATCTCTCAAAAGGATAGTAGTGTTGCCCCTTTCTCTCTTTTTATTTCTTTTTCTCTTTTTTCTATTTTTTGTATTTTTTTGTGGCCTCAATGGCTCTTTCTATTTAACTCTCATTTGTCCTCTTTGGGATCTTTTATTGTGTCCACTTTGGGATCTTTTCCTCACTTAAGGGCAACACTCTATTTTACAAGAAGGTAAAGGAGATCTTTCACACTTTACAAGGTACTCAAAATCATAAAGAAGATGGAACTATCATGATGTATGCAATGTATGTCGCTGCCAGTGTAGCAGGAGAATGTATGACATGAAGATCAAGTCATGAAGAGGTGCATGTTGCATGGCAATATATCTCGGAAAGGCTATGGAAATGCCTTGATAGGTAGGTATGGTGGCTGTTTTGAGGAAAGATATAAGGAGGCTTATGATGACAGAGCGTATCATGCCAAGGGTTTGGATGTACCGGCGAAGGTGGACACCAACTCTCGGAGTGAGAAGAAGGCAATGCACGGCACGGGAGAGGCTAGCAAAATATGGGAAGGTGGAAGTGTCAACTTTCAATACTTACATTAGTCCGAAGAACTCATGCACTTATTATCGGTAACTCTCAATCTAATAAGGAGATTCACAAAGAGACAAGTACCCCGAGGAGGAGTGTATGGGGGTTTGGTTATCCTTGCGTATCCTCGACTCATTGTACGTGAGTGTACTCTAATATTCGATCCCTCCAAAGATTCGTGATCCATCTAGTAGCTAGAGTTCTCAACTAGTTTTGTAGGTTTTGAAAATACACACGGATTGCCCAAAATACGACACCTATCACTAATAGGCTAGAGCTCTTGACACCAAAAGTGCAAACATTACTAACAACAATACCTCAAAAGTATTGCAAGTTACTACTAAAATTAAATAGCAACCTCAATTACCTACTTTCAACACGAAACACAACTCAGTGCAACAACCAACTCTCTTTAACTAGATAAACATGAAAACTAAAAAGAGTTCCAGCAACAAACTAAACAAAATCCAAGGCTCTTCCTAAAGACAAACTAAGACTAAAACTAAACATGGCAGCAGCTATGAAAAGATAAAGAACACACAACAACAAAAAGATAAGAAGAAAAAATCCTATGATGTGTTCTAGATTTTGAAAGTGGAGCGTGTCTCTCTCCCACACAAAGTAAGACGGGGTCTAACTTGTTATGAACAGCAAGCAAAGCTAAATAAAACTAAAAATAAAACCTAAGAGCGAGATGCTCCAAGCATAGCACATAACGCATGAAGTGATAAAAATATAGTGAGACGAAGGACGAACTTCTGATTGTTGATGGAGAAGGGGATGCACGGGGGCATCCCCAAGCTTAGACTCTTGAGTCTCCTTGAATATTTATTGGGGATGCATGGGGGCATCCCCAAGCTTGAGCGCTTGACACTCCTGGATCTTCTTTCATCATCTTCCATCGCACACTTGAAAACTCCCTTCATACACAACTCATCATAAGCTGATTAGAGAGGTTAGTACCCTTAATAAATAAAAAAATTCCTATTGGATATAAATATATTCTTGAATAGGTACTTTTTATCAAGAGTTCCAAAAAGTTTTTGCAAATAAAAAGCAAGCTTAAGGTTTGCAAAAGTTAGGAGAGACAAAACGTGGCAGAATCTGTGAAAAACAGAACAGAAGGTAGTAAAGAATTTTTTAGGGATACTTCTGCAACTCAAATAAAAAAACTCAGAACATACGGAAGTTTCGTAATTGTATAGATCATGCTGTGTAAAAATTTAAGCTAAAAAAGATGAACTGGGATTTTTCTGGAATTTTTCTAGTCACGAGGACAGAATCTGTTTTCTCGACAGGATGTCACAACTATTACTTCCCTTGCAGTAAGAGGCTATAACTTGGCACAAAGCTGAAAAATAAAGATCCAATGATGTTGCTACAGTAGTAACAAACATCAAGACACAACAAAATAAAAAAGAAAAACCTAAATTCGTTGCGGGCTGCCTCCCGAAAGCGCTTTCTTTTATTCCTTTAAGCTAGGCATGATGCAAAAGAAGAATCAAGTTTTATCAAGAGAAAGAGAATAACTAGCCCGAGTAACGGACTCAAAAGGTAACTTGATTTTATTTCTAGGGAAGTGTTCCATCCCTTTCTTGAGAGGGAATTGGAATTTTATATTCCCCTCTTTCATGTCAGTAACCGCACCAACGGTGCGAAGAAAAGGACATCCCAAAATAATTGGACACAAAGGTTCACACTCTATATCCATAACAATAAAATCAACGGGAACATAGTTGTCATTGACAATGATAAGAACATTGTCGATCTTCCCCAAAGGTTTCTTTACGGAAGAATCAACAATACGAACACCAAAAGAACAAGGCTCAAAGGGCTTCAATTCAAACATATCAAATATTCTTTTGGGCATAACGGAGGTACTAGCTCCAACATCACATAAAGCATAGCAAGAGAAGTTATTTAATTTAATTTTGATCATAGGGTCCCAACCATCATCTAGCTTCCTAGGTATGGAGGCTTCTACTCTAAGCTTCTCCTCCCTAGCTTTGATGAGAGCATTTGTGATATACTCCGTGAAGGCAAGATTAAGTGTGCTAGTGTGGGGGTCTCTAGACATTTTGTGTAGCAAGCTAATAACTTCTGAGAGGGTGCAACTATCAAAATCAATATCACTACTATCAAAGGTGGTAGTAGTGTCGTCTAGGCTCACTTGTTTGAAACCCTCTATGTTCATAGGAGTTTCTTCATCTTTGGTTGAGGTATTAGCATCATCATTAATAGGTCCAACGGGACTAGGAGTGCATTGGGTGCTAATAGTTTGGGTGTCCTCAACAATTTGGATAGTGCCAACTGTGTGGTGTGTAGGAAGGCTCTTAATTCTATCCTCTTCCTCTTTTTCTCTAGCCCACCTTTCTTTAAGTTTAGCCATCATCCTAATATTTTCATTAATTTCCAATTGGATAGCATTAATAGGAGTGGCCTTATTCTCCTCAAGGGGAGAGGTTCTAATTTTAAGCATCTCAATATCAAGGGCTAAGCTTTATACCTTCAAAGAGAGATTATCTAATTTAGCTAATTTCTCCTAGACATTTTTGTTGAAGGCTTTTTGGATAGTGATAAAATCTCGAAGCATGTTTTCCAATTCAGAAGAGGGGTTTTTGTTGCTAGGGTAGGTATTGTTGTTCCCATAGTTGGATGGAAACAGTCTAGGATTGTTAGCAAAATTACCCCTATAAGCATTGTTTTTGAAATTGTTTCTAGCAATAAAGTTCACATCTACTTGTTCTTGGGCAACCAAAGAATTTAAAGGGACATCACGAGGATCAATAGAGGGTTGCTTAGTAAGTAGAGACATAATTAATTCAACTTTTTCATTGAGGGAGGTAACTTCCTCGACAGAGTTTACCTTCCTACCTGTTGGAGCCCTTTCGGTGTGCCATTGGGAATAATTTCTCATCATCTCATTGAGAAGCTTCGTGGCAGCACCAAGTGTAGTTGACATAAAGGTTCCTCCCGCGGCCGAATCTAACAGGTTCCGCGAGGTAAAGTTCAAGCCTCCATAAAAAGTCTGGATAACCATCCAGGTAGTCAAACCATGTGTAGGGCATTTCTTAACAAGAGATTTCATTCGTTCCAAAGCTTGGGCAACGTGTTCATTATCCAATTGCTTAAAATTCATAATGTTACTCCTTAATTGGATAATTTTAGCAGGTGGGTAGTACTTCCCTATAAAAGCATCTTTGCACTTATCCCAAGAATCTATGCTATTCCTAGGAAAATATTGAAACCAGATTTTAGCGTCTCCCCTTAAAGAGAAAGGAAAGAGCTTGAGCTTAACAATATCACCTTCTACTTCTTTATACTTTTGCATATCACATAATTCAACAAAATTGTTCAAGTGTAAAGCAGCATCATCTCCAGCACCAGAGAATTGATCTCTCATAACAAGGTTTAGCAAGGCAGGTTTAATTTCATAAGAGGTAGCTGAAGTGGGAGGTGTAGCAATGGGGGTGCAGATAAAGTCTTGGTTGTTGTGACTGGTGAAGTCACACAACTTGGTGTTTTCAGTGGAACCCATAGTAGCAGCAAGTGTGGTAGATTTTTTTGTGATTTTTGATATAAGACACAAAGATAAAAACTGAAAGGTAAACTAACAAGACTAAAAAACAAAGGTAAAGGGTAGTGTGCAACTCCCCTATCTTAGCACTCGAAGTCCCCGGCAACAGCGCCAGAAATTTGCTTGATGGCGCGAGAATTGACGGGTGTAGTCTTCTCGCCCTTCGTTGGTGAGCCCCAACTGGAAGGCGTGATGCAGCACAACCAAAAATTTCCCTCAGTAAAGATACCAAGGTTTGTCTCCAGTAGGACTCCAGAGATGATAAGTAGGTGTAAGCGGCGCAACTGACGCGGACCTGCACACAGACACAAATAACTTTGTTCCCAACGAAGTTCAGAGAGGTTGTCAATCTCTCGGGTCTTATTGTTCACAAAGGATCAAACACAAGGGATAATGATAGCAACTGAAAGTAAAAGCAGAAAAGTAAATAAGCGTGGAGACAGTAATGAGAATATGGACCGGGATACGTGATGTTCACTAGTGATGTCTCTCCCCCCAAAAGACGATAAAACTGCTATGCGAGGTAAACAAATTACAGAAGGGCAATTGCCAGGATTATGAACGCACCTCAATGCTAACTATGCTACAAAAGAAAGGAAGAGGCTCAAAAGCACGGGCATTACGCCAAAATAAGTAGACCGAAATCCAACTTCATCTACTACTAATCATCCACCTTGAGATATCTATCCAGAACATCTCGCTGGGATTAAGTTGCGAGCCCCACCCAAAGTGTAAACCAAAGCAACAGACAACTGCATTAAAAAGCACTTTGCGTAAAGTAAACAATCATTGCAACCGCGGTTACAAGCACCTTTGTTTTCCCCCTTGTGGCAACAACACATCCCCTAGACTCATGTTTCTGTCACTCAAGCGTGTCAGAGAAGTAGGGGATGTGTTCCACTGAAAGCTTGAGTGACAGAAACATGAGTCTAGGGGATGTGTTGTTGCCACAAGGGGGAAAACAACGGTGCTTGTAACCGCGGTTACAAGGATTGTTTACTTTACGCAAAGTTCTTTTTAATGCAGTTGTCTGTTGCTTTGGGTTTACACTTTGGGTGGGGCTCGCAACTTAATACCAGCGAGATGTTCTGGATAGATATCTCAAGGTGGATGATTAGTAGTAGATGCAGTTGGATTACGGTCTACTTATTTTGGCGTACTGCCCGTGCTTTTGAGCCTCTTCCTTTCTTTTGTAGCATAGTTAGCATTGCGGTGCGTTCATGATCCTGTACATTGCCCTTCTGTAATTTGTTTACCTCGCATAGCAGTTTTATCGTCTTTTGGGAGAGAGACATCACTAGTGAACATCACGTATACCTGTCCATATCCTTATTACTGTTTCCATGCTATCTTTACTTTTCTTCTTTTACTTTCAATTGCTATCATTATCCTTTGTGTTTTACCCTTTGTGAACAACAAGACCGGAGAGATTGACAACCTCTCTGAACTTCGTTGGGAACAAAGTTATTTGTGTCTGTGTGCAGGTCCACGTCAGTTGCGCCGCTGACACCTACTTATCATCTCTGGAGTCCTACTGGAGACAAACCTTGGTATCTTCACCGAGGGAAACTTGCTGCAGCGTTACATCTTAACCTTCCACTTGGGGTAACCAACGAAGGGCGAGAAGCCATCAAGCGAATTTCTGGCGCCGTTGCCGGGGACTCCGAGTGCTAAGATAGGGGAGTTGCACACTACCCTTTACCTTTGTTTTTTAGTCTTGTTAGTTTATCTTTCAGTTTTTATCTTTCAGTTTTTATCTTTGTGTCTTTTATCAAAAACTACAAAAAAATCTGCCACACTTGCTGCTACTATGGGTTCCACTGAAAACACCAAGTTGTGTGACTTCACTAGTCACAACAACCAAGACTTTATGTGCACTCCCATTGCCACACCTGCCACTTCAGCTAC
Source organism: Bromus sterilis (assembly GCA_950022295.1). Classification (NCBI taxonomy): domain Eukaryota; kingdom Viridiplantae; phylum Streptophyta; class Magnoliopsida; order Poales; family Poaceae; genus Bromus; species Bromus sterilis. The sequence continues at coordinate 272,402,610 of OX465598.1, forward strand.
CTCTTATGAAATTAAACCTGCTTTGCTAAACCTTGTTATGAGAGATCAATTCTCTGGTGCTGGAGATGATGCTGCTTTACACTTGAATAATTTTGTTGAATTATGTGATATGCAAAAGTATAAAGAAGTAGAAGGTGATGTTGTTAAGCTCAAGCTCTTTCCCTTCTCTTTAAGGGGAGACGCTAAAATCTGGCTTCAATCTTTTCCTAGGAATAGCATAGATTCTTGGGATAAGTGCAAATATGCTTTTATAGGGAAGTATTACCCACCTGCTAAAATTATCCAATTGAGGAGTAACATTATGAATTTTAAGCAATTGGATAATGAATACGTTGCCCAAGCTTGGGAACAAATGAAATCTCTTGTTTAGAAATGTCCTACACATGGTTTGACTACCTGGATGGTTATCCATACTTTATGCAGGCTTGAACTTTACCTCGCGGAACCTGTTAGATTCGGCCGCGGGAGGAACCTTTATGTCAACTACACTAGGTGCTGCCACGAAGCTTCTTGATGAGATGATGACCAATTATTCCCAATGGCACACCGAACGCGCTCCAACAGGTAGGAAGGTAAATTCTGTCGAGGAAATTACCTCCCTCAATGAAAAAGTTGACTTAATTATGTCTCTACTTACCAAGCGACCCTCTATTGATCCTCATGATGTCCCTTTAAATTCTTTGGTTGCTCAAGAACAAGTAGATATGAACTTTATTGCTAGAAACAACTTCAACAACAATGCTTATAGGGAAATTTTTCTAGCAATCCTAGACCGTTTCCATCCAACTATGGGAACAACAACACCTACCCTAGCAACAAAAACCCCTCTTCTGAATTAGAAAGCATGCTTAGAGACTTTATCACTACCCAAAAAGCCTTCAAAAAATGTAGAGGAGAAATTAGCTAAAATAGATAATCTCTCCTTGAAGGTAGAAAGCTTAGCCCTTGATATTAAGATGCTCAAAATTAGAACCTCTCCCCTTGAGGAGAATAAGGCCACTCCTATTAATGCTATCCAATTACAAATTAATGAAAATATTAGGATGATGGCTAAACTTAAAGAAAGATGGGCTAGGGAAAAAGAGGAAGAAGATAGAATTAAGAGCCTTCCTACACACCACACAATTGCCACTATCCAAATTGTTGAGGACACCCAAACTATTAGCACCCAATGCACTCCTAGTCCCGTTGGACCTATTAATGGTGATGCTAATACCTCAACCGAAGATAAAGAAACTCCTATGAACATAGAGGGTTTCAAACAAGTGATCCTAGATGACACTACTACCACCTTTGATAGTAGTGATATTGATTTTGATAGTTGTACCCTCTCAGAAGTTATTAGCTTGTTACACAAAATGTCTAGAGACCCCCACACTAGCACACTTAATCTTGCCTTCACGGAGCATATCACAAATGCTCTCATCAAAGCTAGGGAGGAGAAGCTTAGAGTAGAAGACTCCATACCTAGGAAGCTAGATGATGGTTGGGACCCTATGATCAAAATTAAATTAAATAACTTCTCTTGCTATGATTTATGTGATGTTGGAGCTAGTACCTCCGTTATGCCCAAAAGAATATTTGATATGTTTGAATTGAAGCCTTTTGAGCCTTTTTCTTTTGGAGTTCGCCTTGTTGATTCTTCCATAAAGAAACCTTTCGGGAAGATCAACGATGTTCTTATCATTGTCAATGACAACATTGTTCCCGTTGATTTTATTGTTATGGATATAGAGTGTAAAACTTTGTGTCCAATTATTTTGGGACGTCCTTTTCTTCGCACCGTTGGTGCAGTTATTGACATGAAAGAGGGGAATATAAAATTCCAATTCCCATTAAAAAAGGGGATGGAACACTTCCCTAGAAAGAAAATCAAGTTACCTTTTGAGTCCGTTACTCGGACTAGTTATTCTCTTTCTCTTGATAAAACTTGATTCTTCTTTTGCATCATGTCTAGCTAAAAGCCATAAAAGAAAGCGCTTTCGGGAGGCAGCCCGCAACGAATTTAGGTTTTTCTTTTTTCTTTTCTTGTGTCTTGATGATTGTTACTACTGTAGCAACATCATTGTATCTTTATTTTTCAGCTTTGTGCCAAGTTATAGCCTCTTACGGCAAGGGAAGTAAAAGTTGTGACATGTTGTCCAGAAAACAGATTCTCTCCTCGTGACCAGAAACATTCCAGAAAAATCCCAGTTCATCTTTTTGAGATGAAATTTTTACACAGTATGCTCTACACAATTACGAAACTTCCGTATGTTCTGAGTTTTTTTATTTGAGTTTCATAAGTGCCCCTAAAAAATTCTTTACTATTTTCTGTTCTGTTTTTCACAGATTCTGCCACGTTTTGTCTCTCCTAACTTTTGCAAACCTTAAGCTTGCTTTTTCTTTGCAAAAACTTTTTGGCACTCTTGAGAAACAGTAGATCTTCAAGAATATCTTTTTATCCAGTGGAAATTTTTTATTTATTAAGGGTACTAACCTCTCTAATCAGCTTATGATGAGTTATGTATGAAGGGAGTTTTCAAGTGTGCGATGGAAGATGATGAAAGAAGATCCAGGAGTGTCAAGCGCTCAAGCTTGGGGATGCCCCCATGCATCCCCAATAAATATTCAAGGAGACTCAAGCGTCTAAGCTTGGGGATGCCCCCGTGCATCCCCTTCTCCATCTACAATCGTCAGTTCGTCCTTCGTCTCACTATATTTTTATCACTTCATGCGTTATGTGCTATGCTTGGAGCGTCTCGCTCTTAGGTTTTATTTTTAGTTTTCTTTAGCTTTGCTTGCTGTTCATAACAAGTTAGATCCCGTCTTTCTTTGTGTGGGAGAGAAACACGCTCCACTTTCAAAATTTAGAACACATCATAGGATTTTTCCTGCTTATCTTTTTGCTGTTGTGTGTTCTTTATCTTTTCATAGCTACTGCCATGTTTAGTTTTAGTCTTAGTTTTTCTTTAGCAAGAGCCTTGGCTTTTGTTTAGTTTTTTGCTGGAACTCTTTTTAGTTTTTATGTTTATCTTGTTAAAGAGAGTTGGTTCTTGCACTGAGTTGTGTCTTGTCTTGAAAGTAGGTAATTGAGGTTGCTATTTAATTTTAGTAGTAACTTGCAATAGTTTTGAGGTATTGTTGTGAGTAATGTTTGAACTTTCGGTGTCAAGAGCTCTAGCCTATTAGTGATAGGTGTCGTATTTTGGGAAATCCGTGTGTATTTTCAAAACCTACAAAACTAGTTGAGAACTCTAGCTACTAGATGGATCACTATTCTTCTGAGGGGTGGAATATTAGAGTACACTCATGTACCATGAGTCGAGGATGCGCAAGGATAACCAAACCCCCATACACTCCTCCTCGGGGTACTTGTCTCTTTGTGAACCTCCTTATTAGATTGAGAGTTACCGATAATAAGTGCATGAGTTCTTCGGACTAATGTAAGTATTGAAAGTTGACACTTCCACCTTCCCATATTTTGCTAGCCTCTCCCGTGCCGTGCATTGCCTTCTTCTCACTCCGAGAGTCGGTGTCCACCTTCGCCGGTACATCCAAACCCTTTGCATGATACGCTCTGTCATCATAAGCCTCCTTATATCTTTCCTCAAAACAGCCACCATACCTACCTATCAAGGAATTTCAATAGCCTTTCCAAGTTATATTGCCATGCAACATCCACCTCTTCATGACTTGATCTTCATGTCATACATGTTCCTGCTACACTGGCAGCGACATACATTGCATACTTCATGATAGTTACATCTTATTTATGATTTTGAGTACCTTGTAAAGTGTGAAAGATCTCCTTTACCTCCTTGTAAATTAGAGTGTTGCCCTTAAGTGAGGAAAAGATCAAAAAGTGCACACAATAAAAGATCCCAAAGAGAACAAATGAGAGTTCAATAGAAAGAGCCATTGAGGCCACAAAAAAATAGAAAAAATAGAAAAAAGAGAAAAAGAAATAAAAAGAGAGAAAGGGGCAACACTACTATCCATTTGAGAGATCCACACTAGTACTCCCTTTATATCCTTGTACTCCATAGAGGTGATCATTATGAATATAGCTATGTGGGGAACTTCACACTATAGAACTTGGCTTGCATATTCCAAGGATGAGCCTCCTCAAACGAGCTCTAGGTATTCATGAGCGAGCAAGTTAGATGCACCCCCACTAGTTCCATTGGAGAGCTTCTTAGCTCGTATGTGCATCCGCTGCATGGCAATCCCTACTCCTCACATCATATCTATCATTTGGCATCTCTTGCCTATGATTGTCCTCATTGATGTGAGCCCTTCTCATCCTTTTTGTCTTCCTCCTATATATTTCTCTCTCTTTGCCATCCTAAGTGTCAACTCTCGTGCTTACGCTCATCCATTGCATGAGTGCTCAAAATATCGAAAAGGAGTGGATCAAATTGACTTGTACCTGACTAGTGGTCTGGGGACGAGTCAAGATAAGATTCCAAGGAGGACCAAGTGTGAAACTTTAGTAGATTGAGTTCTCAACACATAAATACTTTTTTCTCGTATTCCCTATCCCCGTTCTTGCACCAAAACACCATTTGGAGACATTCGAGTCACGGACAGCGAGAGCTCTTGCACCTGATGTTCTTCTGTTACTTATTTCAATGCTAATATAGACTCTTGAATGTTATCACTTGAATTGAATCTCTAACCTTGATTGCTTTACTTTTCAAAGTTCTTTTATGGTTTCTAGCATGTCACCACAGAAATTATGCTGTTATGATTTATCTACTCGAGGACGAGCAGGAATTAAGCTTGGGGATGTTGATACGTCCAAAACGTATCTATAATTTCTGCTTGCTCCATGCATGTTTTGTGTGATATTGCTATGATCTAGATACACTTTCATACACTTTTTTTTATCATATTTGGACTAACCTATTAACTCAGTGCACCCCAGTGCCAGTTCCTGTTTTCTGCTGTTTTTCTATTTCAGTTTCCCCCCATATAAAAAGTGCCAGAAAAATTCTGGGAAAAATATAGGAAATATCAGCGTACAGGAAGCTTCGCGAAGAGACCGAGTGGGGCCAGAGGGGAGCCAGGGGGGCCCATGCGGCCACCCGGCGCGGCCCCACCCCTGGCCGCGCCAGGGGGAGCCTGGGGCCCCTGTTCCACCTCTGGCTGCCCCCCCTTCGCCTATTTATTCTCTGTCACGGGGAAACTCCGAAGACAGAACCCAATTTCGCAAACTCGCCTCTGTTCCGCCGCCGCCGCGCTTCCGAGATCGGGAGCACTAGAAGACCTCTTCCCGGCACCCTGCCGGAGGGAGGGCCGACCTCCGGGAGTCTCCTCTCCACCATGGATGCTCCCCGGATGTCTCGTGAGTAGTTTTCCTTGGACCATGGGTCCGTGATCAGTAGCTATGTGATGTTCTCCTCCCCTCTTTTTTCTTCATGGTTTAGACCTCGTGAGATGCCCTACATGATCGAGGCACTTTTGTAATATTTCTGCTATTGCTATGCTGAGTTTGAAGGGATCTGATGGATTATGAGATTATGTTCAGATTGTGATAGAGTAATATATTTTGTTTTTATCTCTTATATTTTTGTTCCTAAGTAATTCTTGCATATTCTCCATTGTTGTTTATTGCTTTGGCCAAGTAGTAGATAGTGACTCCAAGAGGGAACGTTGTGCTCGATTGTGGGTTCATGCCCCCCCCCCCCCGATGACACGCTTGAGTGACAGAAACATGAGCCTAGGGGATGTGTTGTTGCCACAAGGGGGAAAACAACGATGCTTGTAACCGCGGTTACAAGGATTGTTTACTTTACGCAAATTCTTTTTAATGCAGTTGTCTGTTGGTTTGGGTTTACACTTTGGGTGGGGCTCGCAACTTAATAGCAGCGAGGTGTTCTGGATAGATATCTCAAGGCGGATGATTAGTAGTAGATGCAGTTGGATTACGGTCTACTTATTTTGGCGTACTGCCCGTGCTTTTGAGCCTCTTCCTTTCTTTTGTAGCATAGTTAGCATTGTGGTGCGTTCATAATCCTGTCAATTGCCCTTCTGTAATTTGTTTACCTCGCATAGCAGTTTTATTGTCTTTTGGGAGAGAGACATCACTAGTGAACATCACGTATCCCGGTCCATATCCTTATTACTGTTTCCACGCTATCTTTACTTTTCTGCTTTTACTTTCAATTTCTATCATTATCCTTTGTGTTTTACCCTTTGTGAACAACAAGACCGGAGAGATTGACAACCTCTCTGAACTTCGTTGGGAAAAAAGTTATCTGTGTTTGTGTGCAGGTTCATGTCAGTTGCGCCGCTGACACCTACTTATCATCTCTGGAGTCCTACTAGAGACAAACCTTGGTATCTTCACCAAGGGAAACTTGTTGCTGCGCTACATCTTAACCTTCCACTTGGGGTAACCAACGAAGGGTGGGAAGCCATCAACGTCACGGGGGATATATAGGCGAAGGGGGGCAGCCAGAGGTGGACCAGGGGCCCCAGGCGCCCCCCTGGCGCGGCCAAGGGTGGGGCCGCGCTGGATGGCCGCCTGGGCCACCCCTGGCCCCCCTCTGGCCCCACTCGGGCTCTTCGCGAAGCTTCCTGTACGCTGATTTTTCCTATATTTTTCCCGGAATTTTTCTGGCACTTTTTATATGAGGGAAAACTGAAATAGAAAAACAACAGAAAACAGGAACTGGCACTTGGGTGCACTGAGTTAATAGGTTAGTCCAAATATGATCAAAAGTGTATGAAAGTGTATCTAGATCATAGCAATATCACACAAAACATGCATGGAGCAAGCAGAAATTATAGATCCGTTTTGGACGTATCACCTACGAGTCCCGAACCCAAGATCTATGCTATGCTGATGTATGTAACGGAAGGAATCGGTGTTCATACCTTTGAAGACCGAAAGAGGGAAATGTTCCTCGAACGTGGTTGGCGTGGACTCTGATCCTACGTCCTCCCTGTCGTGTTGAAGAACCTCCGACGATAAAGTAGCACCACACGTGTAGTGCGTCGCGGGATTACACACGTACGGTGCAACCGACGTCCCTCCGGGCTCCGAACCAGAAGAGCAGCGGAAAGAAGATTGATCCGGATCCCGATTCTGGCAGCGCGACGGCGTCCGGATGATGGTGAAACCCACAACTAGGTGCAAACTCCAAACAAGGGGAGTCCGCTCTAGGTCGGAGAAAGAGAGAGAGAGAAAGAACTCAATGTTGTGTTGAGAAAAGGCACCCACACCCCTCCTTTTATAGGCCAAGGATGGGGGGGACTCTCCTCCTCTCCCCATGTGGGACTAAACCCCACAATAGGGGGGAGTGCACCGGCCATGGGGGGGATGGGCCCCTCCCTTGGCGCCTAGCCCAATGGGGGAGGCTCCCCCTTCTCCTCATGGGCCTTTTAAGGCCCATATGCCTTTTTTCTCCTTTTTAATTAATTTTTAAATAATTCTTAATATTTAATTCTGTCAATTAAATAATAAAACATATTTAAACATCAATATATATTATTTTGAACCTTTCAAAATATCCGGAACAGCTTCCGGCACCTCCCGGTACATTTCCGGTGGTTTCTCTCTTTTCACCAATGATCCCGAATCAATCCTTAATGCATCGATTGCCCTTAAGTGTGACACCCCATGGTCCGGGAAACAGTAGACATGATCGAGACACTCTCTGACCAATGACCATCATGTGGGATCTGGCTACAATCCTTGATGTGCCCATACGCTTCCATCGAATAAACTTTATCGCTGTTGAACCGTTAACAATATGACTTGATCCCTTTGTGCTTTGGTACTATGTTTGTCCGAGGTATGATTGTCGGTATCCAATACCTAGTTCTTCCTCGTCTCTGACATAACATGTTTACTCGTCTGTGAATATTACATCTCTTGTGACCTAGTCACTTGCTTGCAAGCTATTGATGCAACACCATCGAGTGGGCCCAGATTACCTATCCGTCACTCGGATTGACAAATACCGCTCTGATCTATTTCATACTCCTCAACATATCTACTTCAGAATACCCAAGATACACCTTTTCAGTTACCATGTTTTAGTGTAACGGTTAATGCACTCAAAGCATCCTAATAGATAGCAATTATGTATGATCATCACGGTCTAAGGATTCAGTCACTATGTTATTAAGTCATCGCAATGCTGAACTTATGTGACTTGATCACACTGCAATGCTTAAGATGGGTGTGTGTCCATCACATCATTCTCCTAATGATATGACCTCATTGTCAATAGACTATTATGTTCTCATGATCAGGAAACCTTGATCATCAATTTCCCAATGAGCTAGTATGCCTGAGTTTAACTCGGGACCACGTTGTTATATATCACACGTGTATTAATGTTTCTGCTTAATACAGTTCTAGCACAATATATAACCTATTATGAACAAACAGATATGTGACAAATATCTTTATTAATTTGCCTCTAGGGCACATATCCAACAGCTGTTGCCACAAGGGGGAAAACAACGGTGCTTGTAACCGCGGTTGCAAGGATTATTTACTTTACGAAAAGTGCTTTTTAATGCAGTTGTCTGTTGCTTTGGGTTTACACTTTGGGTGGGGCTCACAACTTAATACCAGCGAGATGTTCTGGATAAATATCTCAAGGTGGATGATTAGTAGTAGATGCATTCGGATTCCGGTCTACTTATTTTGGCGTACCGCCCATGCTTTTGAGCCTCTTCCTTTCTTTGTAGCATAGTTAGCATTGTGGTGCGTTTATAATCCTGTCAATTGCCCATCTGTAATTTGTTTACCTCGCATAGCAGTTTTATCGTCTTTTGGGAGAGAGACTTCACTAGTGAACATCACGGAACCCCGGTCCATATTCTCATTACTGTTTACACGCTTATTTAATTTCCTGCTTTTACTTTCTAGCTGCTACCTTTATCACTATTATTTGTTGCGTTGATTCTTTGTAAACAGCAAGGCCGGAGAGAGTGACAACCTCTCTGTACTCATTGGGAGCAAAGTTATTTGTGTTGTGTGTAGGTCCACGTCAGTTGCACCGCTGACACCTACTTATCATCTCCGGAGTCCTACTGGAGACAAACCTTGCTATCTTCACCGAGGGAAATTTCTCGCTATCCTACATCTCACCTTCCACTTGGTGTAACCAACAAGGGAAGATATATATCGTTCACCAAGAAAATTTCTGGAGCCGTTGCCGGGGACTCCGAGTGCTGAGATAGGGGAGTTGCCCACTACCTTTTACCTATGCTTTTTAGTCTTGGTAGTTTACCTTTCAGTTTTTATCTTCGTGTCTTATATCAAAAATTACAAAAAAAATCTGCCACACTTGCTGCTACTATGGGTTCCACTGAAAACACCAAGTTGTGTGACTTCACTAGTCACAACAACAAAGACTTTATTTTCACTCCTATTTCCACACCTTCCACTTCAGCTACCTCTTCTGAAATTAAACCTGCTTTGCTAAACCTTGTGATGAGAGATCAATTCTCTGGTGCTGGAGATGATGCTGCTTTACACTTAAATAATTTTGTTGAGTTATGTGATATGCAAAAGTATAAAGAAATAGAAGGTGATGTTGTTAAGCTCAAGCTTTTTCCTTTCTCTTTGAGGGAAGGAGCTAAAATCTAGTTTCAATCTTTTCCTAGGAATAACATAGATTCTTGGGATAAGTGCAAAGATGATTTTATTGGGAAGTACTACCCACCTGCTAAAATTATCCAATTGAGGAGTAACATTATGAATTTTAAGCAATTGGATAATGAACACGTTGCCCAAGCTTGGGAACGTATGAAATCTCTTGCTAAGAAATGACCTACACATGGTTTGACTACCTGGATGGTTATGCAGACTTTTTATGCAGGCTCGAACTTTACCTCACGGAACCTGTTAGATTCGGTCGCGGGAGGAACCTTTATGTCAACTACACTTGGTGCGGCCACAAAACTTCTCGATGAGATGATGACCAACTACTCCCAATGGCACACAGAACGCGCTCCAACAGGTAGGAAGGTAAAATCTATCGAGGAGATTACCTCCCTGAATGAAAAACTTGACTTAATTATGTCTCTACTTACCAAGCAACCCTCTATTGATCTTCATGATGTTCCTTTAAATTCTTTGGTTGCTCAGCAACAAGTAGATGTGAACTTTATTGCTAGAAACAACTTCAACAACAATTCTTGTAGGGGCAACTTTGCTAGTAATCCTAGACCGTTTCCGTCCAACTATGGGAACACCAACACTTATCCTAGCAACAAGAACCCCACTTCTGAACTATTAAATATGCTTAGAGATTTTATCACTGCCCAAAAATCCTTCAACAAGAATGTAGAAGAGAAATTAGCTAAGTTAGATAATATCTCTTTGAAGGTAGATAGCTAAGCCCTTGATGTTGAGATGCTAAAAATTAGAACCTCTCCCTTTGAGGAGAGGAAGGCCACTCCTATTAATGCTATACAATTACAAATCAATGAAAATATTAGAATGATGGATAATGTCAGAACCCCAACTTGGGTAAGCGCTAGGGTTGCTTGTGTCTTTTGCAACATGCAAAAATTTCAAAAGAAATTCAAAAATGGGGAAAAGAAAAGCCCTAAAGAGTTTAATTAAATGGCTAGACAAAAATTTCTTCCAAATGTTCCTCTGGTATTTTTGAAAAGTCTTATAAATATGCATGATCACATATAAAGTGAAGTGGGTCCCACTGCATGCACCAAGATTTGCCAAAAATTCCAAATAGGGCTTGGAAATTAAATTTGACCCCTATTTGACTTGAAATTCAAATGTATTGAATTTAAAAAATGCCCAAATCCTAAACGTGACTAGCTACTGGTCACCTACTATTTATAAAATTAGTTGGGCATTTTTATAAAATGTTTTGGTATTTATTTATCAGAGCAAACAAATGAAAGAAAAAGAAAACAGAAAAGAACTAAATGACAAAAAAGGAAAGAGGCCCAGCCAGCAGGCCAAACCGGCCCAACTCGGGGAGGTGGCCCAGCCCAGGGGCACCTTCGTCTTCCTCCCCGAGCCAGGCAGGCAGGGCACTGCGTGGCGCCCATGCCGGCGTCGCCAGGCCGCCCACGGCTCCCTACCGTGCTTATCCCGCACCAAGGACGACGCCCACAGAGCCCCTTCCCTTCCCCCTAGCTCCTGGTCATCCTCCACCGGGACAGGGCCACGGCCGCCGTGCCTAGCCGTCCCCGGCGTGCTCCCCGGCCTTGCCTTGGCCCTCCAATGGCATGGCTAGACGCGGGAGAGCACGGGGCGTCTCCCCAACTAAACCCCGACACCTCCCGTGGCCTGTAGGCAACTCCGGCGAGGACGCCGCCGTGGCCAGTGCCACCGGCGTCAAGCCGCCGGTCATTAGGGGCTAATCCCCCTGTTAGTTGACCCCCAAGTCAATGACAGGTGGGGCCCAGCCCTAATAACCCCCTCTGTTTATAAATAAACATGGGATTAACCCCCACTGAGGCTTACAGGTGGGCCCCTGTTGTCAGCCCCAACCCCTGTGACATCAGCACTGCGTCATTCTCACTGAACACCGCCTTAAGCACCGAGTTCTTGTATGGCAATCCAAGACAAAGAGTACAACCACACATTGGGCTCACTGACCCCTCTCGGCCTAGTACCTTGATCTGTGTCGACGTCCAGGAGTCACATTAGTCCGGGTTTTCCATTTTGCATCTTCATAGAAAAAGAATGAAGGATTGGTTGCATCATATACATATGTGGGTGCACCTGTGAGGCAGGAAAACCATCTGCCAGAGGTGGCGTCTCGGTCACTTTCATTGTTTGAGTCTGTTTCGTTGATCCGGCCGGGCTCTCGAGTGGAGGCAACTCAGATAGTCGACTCCTGGAATATACCGGTTGTGAGCGAAGTGTCGTGGTGAACATCCTCTCTGTCACCTCTTGAACGGTGGCGAGCAAAAGGCGGTAACCGATGGTCATGTGTGTGTAGCTTACACCCTTGCAAGGTTAACAAAACTATTCGAATAGCCGCGTCCGCGGTCATGGACTACTTGGAACCTGTACCTGATTATTAGACAACTTGAATGGGTACTTCTAAAACTCGCAAGATAAGCGTGAGTTCTATGGTGTGCTTCCTCGTGGGGAAGTCGAGGAAGTAACCATAGTGGTGTATTGGTTGGAGACTTGGTAGTGGACTCGTGTACGCTTCTTACCTCAAGTCTGGTACTCGTAGTACAGGACTAGCCAAGTCAAAGTTGTCACTTCTGCGTTGTTGAACCCCACCTCCTTCAACTTGAAACTTGAGCATGAGTAGTGTAGTTCTGATGTAAGTCTTGCTGAGTACGAATTTGTACTCGTGTTTGCTTATTCTATGTTTTAGATGGAAACCCGGACCCCGATGGAGTCACCGACCTGAAGCTCAACGTTGACTAAGCTAGTATAGTTCCAGACAGTAGTCTGGTCCCTCGTGGAAGGGCATGTATGTTTACAAGGCTTCTCTAAGCCATTTGTTAAACTTGTCTGTACTCAGACCTAATTTTCTTCCGTTGTATCATGTCATGTTGATCACAGACATGTGATCTTTGTATGCTCTATGTGTAAGTCAATAAAGATACACTTTGTAGAGTTATGTGATGATACCTGATGTTCATACTAGGCATGTGTGCTGCGTGTATGGTTATAACGTACATGTCTTAGTATGGGTTTTCGAGACCTTAGTTGTGATCTGGCTGGCGGTCTTTTATACACCAAGTGGCCCTTAGATGTGCACAGCTTGGGGCATCGCGATGCGATTGCTCGTGACTCTGTCACGTGCACACTTTGTTGTATGATCGAGCCCGCCCTAGACCCCGACTAAGTGATCGGGCTGGAGTAAGTCTATGTAAGAGTTAGGATTCAATCGATAACATGGTTGAGGCGACTTGTCTATGAGTATGGGATTCACCACCCATAAGCATTTAGACTTGTGAGCGGACGATGAGGACCCATCTCAGATGATCATACGGCCTGGATGGGATGCCCCTCACGTTCGATGCTTTCCGAGAGTGTTCTGTGCTTGGCCTTGTCTGCTTAGACAAGTGGGTATGGCTCTCGGCTCTCCATGTGATTGTATCGCGACTGGAATTACATACGCATACCCCAGGTCCCGACAGACTTGGTATCAGAGCAGGACTGTCTGTAGGATTATTCAACCCTTGGTCGAAGTCGAGTCTAGCATTCTATAGCTATATAGTTACTTGGGTATAAAGGGAACAACGTAAGGCTTCTTTTTTCTCCTTACCCTCATCGATCTGAGTTTTGAGTCACCCTCATATTTTCTACGGGAAGATAGGACTAGGCTCATCTATGTCTGACTAGAACAGCTCGTTGTTTGCCTCCTTGTAGCCGTAGGTTTGTTGTGGTCATCCAGACTCATCGAGTTTTTGAGTTCCTTGAGGAAGTTCTGTCAAATCTCCTCGAGGTTGTCTTGTTTTTCATCCCGGTGTAGCCGTTATGCTGCCGAAATTATTCTGAGTTTCCCTGGATCATTGCCTTCGCATTTTAATCTTTTCCGCCTTCATCATGTCTTGTTATCCTTGAATCCATCATTCAAACTGTTCTGATTGTTGATTTTTATCACACAGGATGTAAGGTGGAACTCGTAGTGCTGTTCGTCGGAATCGAGACCGTGTTCGGAATCGAAATGATGATGAACCTCTACCACCGCCTTCTGCGGCGGAAATCATGATGGAAGCCGAGCGGAATAGATGTGATCAAACACGCCTTCTGGAGCTCATCGAGCAGAATACCGCTCGTCAGCGTAATGTGGTTGTCAGCATTCAGGATTTCATCCTCCTCAAGCCACCGGTATTCCGATGTTCTTTTGAGCCCCTTGAAGCTGATGATTGGTTCCGTTCCATCGAGCGTAAGCTTGATACTGCACATGTTGCTCCCGATGACCGAGTTATTTTCGCGGTATACTTCCTGGAAGGTGCTGCTATTCAATGGTGGGAGAACTATGTTGATATCCAGCCAGATGGTCACGTAGTGACTTGGCAGGAGTTCTGTGTTGCCTTTCGAGGGTACCACATTCTGGATGAGTTGATGGAGCGCAAGAAGGAAGAGTTCTGCAATCTGACTCAAGGAGAGATGTCCATTCATGAGTATGTGAGAGAGTTCAACCGTCTTGCTCGTTATGCCCAAGATGAGATCACCACAGATGCTAGAAAGCAGACAAGGTTCCGTAAGGGACTTAGCCCCATCCTTCGTCATGATCTCAACCTCATCGAATTTGCCACCTTTGAGGATTTAGTCAACAAATCTTTTAGAGCTGAGCATGGCAATGAAGTGTTCGAAGAGTCTCACAAGCATGCTCTTGAGCTTGCTCCTTCTTCAAGTTCAGCCCCTCAGAAACGCATAATTTGGATTCCAACCAGAGCCATACCTCAAAACTTTCTTCAGAGGCCACCATCCAATATATGCCATCCACCCCAACACATTATTCCACCCCAGAATGATGGTTTGCAACCAAGTAATCCCACTCCCAGAAATTGAGACAGGGTATGTTTTAAGTGTGGTCTACTTTCGTCAGTGCCCTCAGGTCTTGATGACACCACGTCATTCTCGACATAAGCCTTCAAGGAAATCCACCTCCAAAACCTTGCAAGCAACGCCTTCATCCACTAGTAGTGGTTGTGTGAACCAAATCTCAGTTGAGGAAACCACTGCTGCTTCTGACGTCATTCTTGGCACACTCCTAGTCAATCATGTCCCCGCCTCCGTTCTTTTCGATCCAGGAGCTTCTCATTCATTCATGTCGGAGAGTTATGCACTTCGACATGAATTCCCTTTTGAATAAATGTTTTCTCCAATGATCATTCAAACTCCTGGTTCAAAGTGGCAAACTAATAGAGTAAGCCATGGCAATCAAATTGCAATTGAGGGTTTAGTATTCCTTGCTTCTCTTATAGCCCTCAAGTCATCAGACATTGATGTCATCCTAGGAATGGATTGGTTATCAAGACAGAATGCTTTCCTTGATTGTAAAGCCAAATCAGTTAAACTCACCCATCCTTTAGGCCAGACCAATGACTACACCTCACCCAGCTCTAGAATCCAGATGCATACCTTGAATGTGCTTCCCCTTCCCGACCTTGAAGATATTCCGGTAGTTCGTGACTTCCCGGATGTCTTTCCTGAAGAACTGTCGGGCATGCCACCCGACAGATGTGTAGAATTCATAGTGGATCTTATACCAGGCACAACCCCAATTTCCAGACGCCCATATAGAATGGCCCCACATGAGTTAGCTGAGCTAAAAATCCAACTTGAAGCTTTGTTGGCAAAAGGCTTCATCCGCCCTAGCTCATCGCCATGGGGTTGCCCCGTTCTGTTCGTAACGAAGAAAGATGGAACAGAAAGGATGTGCGTAGACTATCGCCCGCTAAATCTAGCGACGATAAAGAACAAGTACCCACTGCCCAGGATCAATGATCTTTATGATCAACTTGCTGGATCCTCTGTCTTCTCCAAGATGGATTTGAGATTAGGCTATCATCAAATCAAAATCCGAGACGAGGACATTCCAAAAACGGCTTTCACTACTCGCTATGGTCTTTACGAGTACACCGCCATGTCCTTCGGTTTAACCAATGCCCCCGCCACATTCTTGCGCTTGATGAATTCGATCTTGATGGAGTACCTAGATAAATTTGTTGTGGTTTATCTTGATGAAATTCTCATCTACTCGAAGAACGAAGAAGAGCACGCAGAACATCTTAGGTTGGTATTGATGAAACTTCGAGAGCATCGCCTATATGCCAAGTTCTCTAAGTGCGAATTTTGGCTACCAGAAGTGACCTACTTAGTCCACGTGATTTCTGCGAAAGGCAATTATGTCAATCCCGAGAGAGTTCAGGCCGTCCTTGACTGGACTCCACCTGAATCGGTTAAGCAAGTTAGGATTTTTATTGGCTTAGCAAGCTATTGTCGCCGCTTCGTCGAGAACTTTTATAAAGTTGCAAAGCCTCTAACTGAACTCCTCAAGAAAGATAAGAAATTCCAATGGACTCCCAAGTGCGAGGAAAGATTTAAAGAACTGAAAAGAAGATTGACTTCTGCACCCGTACTTGCGCCTCCAGACACCAAAAAGGATTTCGAGATCTTTTGTGATGCTTCACGGCAAGGGTTGGGATGCATACTTATGCAAGATAGACATGTGGTAGCTTATGCTTCACGCCAGTTGCATCCACATGAAGAGAACTATCCTACCCATGATCTTGAACTCGCTGCCGTAGTTCATGCCCTGAAGACTTGCGACATTACCTCCTTGGTAATCGCTGTGAGATCTATTCCGACCACCAAAGCCTCAAATACATATTCACCCAGCCAGATCTTAACCTCAGGCAAAGACGCTGGATAGAGTTGATACAAGATTACGACGTAGGAATTTCTTACACCCCAGGCAAGGCCAACGTCATGGCTGATGCACTAAGTCGTAAGTCATATTGTAACAACCTCATGTTACAACAGTATCAACCACTTCTTCATGAGGAATTTCGAAATCTTAATCTTGAGATTATTCCTCGTGGATCTCTTTTCAACTTGGTGGCGAAACCAACCCTTGAGGATCAAATCATAGTTGCCCAAAGGCATGCACGAGGTGTTCGCCGGATCAAGGAGAACATTGCTAGCGGAGTTGCTAAATGTTTCTCCACAGATAGCAAAGGAACGGTATTCTTTGGAAATCATTTGGTAGTACCTAATAATAGAGATCTAAGGCAACTAATCCTCAAAGAAGCCCATGACACACCCCTCTCGATTCATCCCGGTAGCACAAAAATGTACCGAGATCTACGCTAGAGATTTTGGTGGACAAGGATGAAGAGAGACATTGCTCGATTTGTTGCTGAATGTGATGTTTGTCGTCGCATTAAGGCAGAACACCAAAGACCTGCTGGCACACTTCAACCTTTGCCTATTCCTGAGTGGAAATGGGACAAAGTCGGTATGAACTTCATCACCGGCTTTCCAAAAACCCAGAAAGGAAATGATGCCATCTTCGTTGTCATTGATAGACTTTCCAAAGTTGCTCACTTCCTTCCAGTTCGCGAGTCTATAACTGCTAGCCAGTTAGCGGACTTGTATGTATCTAGAATTGTGTCTCTTCACGGTGTTCCTTTGGAAATCAATTCTTATCGAGGTAGCCTTTTCACCTCTAGGTTTTGGGGAAGCTTTCAAACTGCTATGGGAACTCATCTCTCCTTTAGTACAGCCTTCCATCCTCAGTCTAGCGGTCAAGTTGAAAGGGTTAACCAAATTCTTGAAGACATGCTCAGAGCTTGTGTCATCTCATTCGGAAAGAATTGGGAGAAGTCTCTTCCATTTTCCGAATTTGCTTATAACAATAGTTTCCAATCTAGTCTGAACATGGCTCCTTTTGAATTCCTCTATGGCCGACGATGTCGAACACCCCTAAACTGGTCAGAAACCGGTGAAAGACAACTCTTTGGACCGTATATGATCAAGGAAGCACAAGAGCAAGTTCGCATTGTTCGTGATCGATTGAAAGCCGCACAGTCTCATCAGAAAAGCTACTATGATCGTCATCATAGGCAAGAAAGCTACAATCTGGATGAGAAGGCTTACCTTCGGGTTACTCCTCTGAAGGGAACCCAACGCTTCGGTATCAAAGGCAAGTTGGCCCCACGTTACATCGGTCCTTTCCGCATTCTTGCTAAACATGGAGAAGTTGCCTACCAACTTGAACTACCCCCTCATCTTTCCCGAGTACACGATGTATTCCATGTGTCACAACTCAGGCGTTGCTTCAAGGACCCCATCCGCGAATTCGGCCATGAAATGCTTGATCTCCAAGATGACCTTTCTTATCGAGAGTACCCTGTTCATATTCTTGATTCCGCAGAGCGTGTCACTCGTCGTCAGAAGATCAGGTTTCTGAAAGTGCAATGGTCACATCACTCCGAGAAAGAAGCAACATGGGAAAGAGAAGATCGCCTCCGTGCCGAGTACCCCTCCTTCCTCCCGACGACTTCTGAATCTCGGGACGAGATTCTGTTGAGTGGGGGCGAGTTTTCAGAACCCCAACTTGGGTAAGTGCTAGGGTTGCTTGTTTCTTTTGCATCATGCAAAAATTTCAAAAGAAATTCAAAAATGGGGAAAAGAAAAGCCCTAAAGAATTTAATTAAATGGCCAAACAATAATTGCTTCCAAATTTTCCTCTAGTATTTTTGAAAAGTCTTATAAATATGCATGATCACATATAAAGTGAAGTGGGTCCCACTGCATGCAGCAAGATTTGCCAAAAATTCCAAATAGGGCTTGGAAATTAAATTTGACCCCTATTTGACTTGAAATTCAAATGTATTGAATTTCAAAAATGCCCAAATCCTAAAAGTGACTAGCTACTGGTCACCTAGTATTTATAAAATTAGTTGGGCATTTTTATAAAATGTTTTCGTATTTATTTATCAGAGCAAACAAATGAAAGAAAAAGAAAACAGAAAAGAATTAAATGAAAAACAAGGAAAGAGGCCCAGCCAGCAGGCCAAACCGGCCCAACTCGGGGAGGTGGCCCATCCAAGGGGCACCTTCGTCTTCCTCCCCGAGCCAGGTAGGCAGGGCGCTGCGTGGCGCCCATGCCGGCGTCGCCAGGCCGCCCACGGCTCCCTGACGTGCTTATCCCGCACCAAGGACGACGCCCACAAAGCCCCCTTCCCTTCCCCCTAGCTCCTGGTCATCCTCCCCCTCTTCCTTCGCCGTTCCGCTCGCCAACCGAAGCCCACGCCGGAGCGCGCCGCCACACCTGCGTGGCCACCGGCTGAGATAGCCCGAGCCGCCGTGTCCAGGCGACAGCCCGTGCTCGACATCGTCTCCCCAAGCGCGGAATCGAGCCCAGAGGACCCGAGGACGTCGCCATCTCCACCGACTTGCCGCGGTCGCCATTGACTCCGGCGACGAATTCCGGCCGCGCCACTGCATCTCTGGCCTCGCCGCCCTCTTCAAACTCATCGGGGTAAGCTCCTCGTGTCGTTGCCCCTTCGCACGCTCCTCCTCGAGCCCCGGCCACATTTTCCACCGGGACAGCGCCACGGCCGCCGCGCCTAGCCGTCCCCGGCGTGCTCCCCGGCCTTGCCTTGGCCCTCCAATGGCATGGCTAGACGCGGGAGAGCACGGGGCGTCTCCCCAACCAAACCCCGACGCCTCCCGTGGCCTGTAGGCAACTCCGGCGAGGACGCCGCCGTGGCCAGTGCCACCGGCGTCAAGCCGCCGGTCATTAGGGGCTAATCCCCCTGTTAGTTGACCCCCAGGTCAATGACAGGTGGGGCCCAGCCCTAATAACCCCCTCTGTTTATAAATAAACATGGGATTAACCCCCACTGAGGCTTACAGGTGGGCCCCTGTTGTCAGCCCCCCTGTGACATCAGCACTGCATCATGCTGACGCAATAAACAGATTTCTCTGTTTATTTGAATTAAAAGAATTCCAGAAAAATCCAGAAATTGTTTAAAACTTTAATAAATTATAGAAAATTCATATTAACTCCAAATTGGACAAATAATATATGAAAAATTATCAGAAAAATGCAAGGATTATGAATATGCAACTTGTTTCTATGTTTGACCATTTTAAAATGGGTGAACAGTAGCAAACATGCATATGGCATAATTTGAATTTGAATTTGAAGTTTGAATTTGCATTCCAAATGAAATATACTTCAATTAAATTGAATTTGCCACAAATCAGTACCCTATACTTCATGTCACAACCTTAACATGTGCTTGTGCATTCTACTTTCCATGTTGCCCCCTTTGTTGATGATTGCTCCGGTAACAGTGCCTCCGAGACGGTGATCACCCCCGAAGAAGAAGACCACCGTTAAGACCCGTGTATCATCAGCATGTCTATAAAATCCCAATTCCCTCTCAGTCTCGCTTATGCATGTTTAGGAGATCACCTTGTATCGATTCTACCGCATAGTTGAACCCATATCCGATGCATGACCTATCATCTTGTCACAGTAGTAAGCAAACCACAATCCTAGCTGACATAGGAGTTGATTGATATCATGTGGCCCCTGCAACTGTTAAAGCTTATTGCATGCTTAGAGGTTACATTGAGGTTACAATGATCTGTGAGTCGGAATGATAGTGAACATGGTGTTCATGAAAGTGAATCTGTGTTGGTGAATCCACCCTAATACAAGGTGAACAATGAGAGGCTGTGTAGGAGTACACAGTGGGTTGTCTCATTGAACACCGCCTTAAGCACCGAGTTCTTGTATGGCAATCCAAGACAAAGAGTACAACCACACATTGGGCTCACTGACCCCTCTCGGCCTAGTACCTTGATCCGTGTCGACGTCCAGGAGTCACATTAGTCCGGGTTTTCCATTTGGCATCTGCATAGAAAAAGAATGAAGGATTGGTTGCATCATATAGATATGTGGGTGCACCTGTGAGGAAGGAAAACCATCTGCCAGAGGTGGCGTCTCGGTCACATGCATTGTTTGAGTCAAATTCGTTGATCCGGCCGGGCTCTCGAGCGGAGGCAACTCAGATAGTCGACTCCTGGAATAGACCGGTTGTGAGCGAAGTATCGTGGTGAACATCCTCGCTGTCACCTCTTGAACGGTGGCGAGCAAAAGGCGGTAACCGATGGTCATGTGTGTGTAGCTTACACCCTTGCAAGGTTAACAAAACTATTCGAATAGCCGCGTCCACGGTCATGGACTACTTGGAACATGTACCTGATTATTAAACAACTTGAATGGATACTTCTAAAACTCGCAAGATAAGCGTGAGTGCTATGGTGTGCTTCCTCGTGGGGAAGTCGAGGAAGTAACCATAGTGGTGTATTGGTTGGAGACTTGGTAATGGACTCGTGTACGCTTCTTACCTCAAGTCTGGTACTCGTAGTACAGGACTAGCCAAGTCAAAGCTGGCACTTCTGCGTTGTTGAACCCCACCTCCTTCAACTTGAAACTTGAGCATGAGTAGTGTAGTTCTGATGTAAGTCTTGCTGAGTACGAATTTGTACTCACGTTTTCTTATTCTATGTTTTAGATGGAAACCCGGACCCCGATGGAGTCACCGACCTGAAGCTCGACGTTGACTAAGCTAGTATAGTTCCAGACAGCAGTTTGGTCCCTCGTGGAAGGGCATGTATGTTTACAAGGCTTCTCTAAGCCATTCGTTAAACTTGTCTGTACTCAGACCTAATTTGCTTCCATTGTATGATGTAATGTTGATCACAGACATGTGATCTTTGTATGCTCTATGTGTAAGTCAATAAAGATACACTTTGTAGAGTTATGTGATGATACCTGCTGTTCATACTAGGCATGTGTGCTGCTTGTATGTTTATAACATGCATGTCTTAGTATGGGTTTTCGAGACCTTAGTTGTGATCTGGCTGGCGGTCTTTTATACACCAAGTGGCCCTTAGATGTGCGCAGCTTGGGGCATCGCGATGCGATTGCTCGTGACTCTGTCACGTGCACACTTTGTTGTATGATCGAGCCTGCCCTAGACCCCGACTAAGTGATCAGGCTGGAGTAAGTCTATGTAAGATTTAGGATTCAATCGATAACATGGTTGAGGCGACTTGTCTATGAGTATAGGATTCACCACCCATAAGCATTTAGACTTGTGAGCGGACGATGAGGACCCATCTCAGATGATCATCCGGCCTGGATGGGATGCCCCTCCCCTTCGATGCTTTCCGAGAGTGTTCTGTGCTTGGCCTTGTCTGCTTAGACAAGTGGGTACGGCTCTCGGCTCTCCATGTGATTGTATCGCGACTGGAATTACATACGCATACCCGGGTCCCGACAGCTAAACTTAAAGAAAGATGGGCTAGAGAAAAAGAGGAAGAGGATAGAATTAAGAGCCTTCCTACACACCACACAGTTGCCACTATCCAAATTGTTGAGGACACTCAAACTATTAGCACTCAATGAACTCCTAGTCCCATTGGACCTATTAATGGTGATGCTAATACCTCAACCGTAGAAGAAGAAACTCCTATGAACATAGACGGTTTGAAACAAGTGAGCTTAGATGACACCGCTACCACCTTTGATAGTAGTGATATTGATTTTGATAGTTGCACCCTCTCAGAAGTTATTAGCTTGCTACACAAAATGTCTAGAGACCACCACACTAGCACACTTAATCTTGCCTTCACAGAGCATATCACAAATTCTCTCATCAAAGCTAGGGAGGAGAAGCTTAGAGTAGAAGCCTCCATACCTAGGAAGATAGAAGATGGTTGGGACCCTATGATAAAAATTAAATTAAATAACTTCTCTTGCTATGCTTTATGTGACGTTGGAGCTAGTACCTCTGTCATGCCCAAAAGAATGTATGACATGTTTGAATTGAAACCTTTTGATTCAAGTTCTTTTGGTGTTCGTCTCGTTGATTCTTCCGTAAATAAACCTTTTGGGAAGATCGACGATGTTCTTATCATTGTCAATGACAATTATGTTCCCGTTGATTTTATTATTATGGACATAGAGTGTGAACCTTTATGTCCAATTATCTTGGGACGTCCTTTTCTTCGCACCGTTGGTGTGGTTATTGACATGAAAGAGGGGAACATAAAATTTCAATTACCTCCCAAAAAAGGGATGGAACACTTCCCTAGAAAGAAAATCAAGTTACCTTTTGAGTTTGTTACACGGGAGAGCTATTCTCTCTCTCTTGATAAAACTTGATTCTTCCTTTGCTTTATGCCTAGCTTAAAGGCGTAAAAGAAAGCGCTTGTTGGGAGGCAACCCAAGATGTTTTTACTTCTGTTTTTAGTGGTCTTGATGATTGTTACTACTGTAGCAACATCATTGTATCTTTATTTTCAAGCTTTGTGCCAAGTTATAGCTTCATATGATAAGGGAAGCAAAACTTGTAACATGTTGTCCAGAAAACATATTATGTCTACTTGACGGAAAAAATCGAAACAAATCACCAGTTCATCTTTTTGAGATGAATTTCTTACACAGGAAGCTCTATACAATTCTGAAACTTTTGTATGTTTTGAGTTTTTTTATTTTAGTTGCAGAAGTGCCCCAAAAAATTCTCTACTACCTGTTGTTCTGTTTTTCACGGATTCTGCCACGTTTTGCCTTTTCTTACTTTTGCAAACCTTAAGCTTGATTTTTCTTTGCAAAAACTTTTTGGAAATCCTGAGAAACAGTAGATCTTCAAGAATATCTTTATATTCAGTGGGAAAAATTATTTTATTAAGGGTACTAACCTCTCTAATCAGCTTATGATGAGTTATGTATGAAGGGAGTTTTCAAGTGTGCGATGGAAGATGATGAAAGAAGATCCGGGAGTGTCGAGAACTCAAGATTGGGGATGCCCCCATGCATCCCTAATAAAAATTCAAGGAGACTCAAGCGTCTAAGCTTGGGGATGCCCCGTGCATCCCCTTCTCCATCAACAATCATCAGTTCATACTTCGTCTCACTATATTTTTATCACTTCATGCGTTATGTGCTATGCTTGGAGCGTCTCGCTCTTAGGTTTACTTTTTACTTTTCTTTAGCTTTGATTGCTGTTCATAACAAGTTAGACCCCAGCTTTCTTTGTGTGGGAGAGAAACACGCTCCACTCCAATCTAGAACACATCATAGGATTTTTCATGCCCATCTTTCTGTTGTTGTGTGTTCTTTATCTTTTCTTAGCTACTGCCATGTTTAGTTTTAGTCTTAGTTTGTCTTTAGCAAGAGCCTTGGATTTTTTTTTGTTTTTTGCTGGAACTCTCTTTAGTTTTCATGTTTATCTTGTTAAGAGAGTTGTTTGTTGCACTGAGTTGTGTCTTGTCTTGAAAGTAGGTAATTGAGGTTGCTATTTAATTTTAGTAGTACCTTGCAATAGTTTTGAGGTATTGTTGTGAGTAATGTTTGAACTTTTGGTGTCAAGAGATCTAGACTATTAGTTGAGAACTCTAGCTACTAGATGGATCACTAATCTTCTCAGGGATCGGATATTAGAGTACACTCACGTACCATGAGTCGAGGATGCGCAAGTATAACCAAACCCTCATACTCTCCTCCTCGGGGTACTTGTCTCTTTGTGAACCTCCTTATTAGATTGAGAGTTACCGATAATAAGTGCATGAGTTCTTCGGACTAATGCAAGTATTGAAAGTTGACACTTCCACCTCCTCATATTTGCTAGCCTCTTCCGTACCGTGCATTGCCTTCTTCTCACTCCGAGAGTTGGCGTCCACATTCGTCGGTGCATCCAAACCCTTGGCATGATACACTCTGTCATCATAAACCTCCCTATATCTTTCCTCAAAACAGCCACCATACCTACTTATCAAGGCATTTCCATAGCCTTTCCGAGATATATTGCCGTGCAACATCCACCTCTTCATGACTTGATCTTCTTGTCATACATGTTTCTTCTACACTGACAGAGGCATACCTTGCATACATCATGATAGTTGCATCTTCTTTATGTTTGAGTACCTTGTAAAGTGTGAAAGATCTTATATACCCTCTTGTAAAATAGAGTGTTTCCCTTAAGTGAGGAAAAGATCCCAAAGAGGACAAATGAGAGTTAAATAGAAAGAGCCATTGAGGCCACAAAAAACACAAAAAATATAAAAAAAGAAAATAAAAAGAGAGAAAGGGGCAACTCTACTATCCTTTTGAAAGATCCACACTAGTACTCCCTCTTATGCTTGTCCTCCATAGAGATGATCATACATGTATATAGCTATGTGGGGACCTTCACACTATAGAACTTGGCTTGCATATTCCAAGGATGAGCCTCCTCAAACGAGATCTAGATCTTCATGAGAGAGCCAGTTGTATGTTGATATGTCTCAAACGTATCGATAATTTCTGCTCGCTCCATGCATGTTTTGTATGATATTGCTATGATCTAGATACACTTTCATATACTTTTGATCATATTTTGACTAACCAACTAACTCAGTGCACCCAGTGCCAATTTATGTTTTCTGCTGTTTTTCTATTCCAGGTTTCCCCCATATTAAAAGTGATCCAAAAATTCGGGAAAATCGGATAAAAAATCAGCATAACGGAGTCTTCCAAAAACACCCAAGTGGGGCCAGAGGGCCACCACCAGGGCCCCTGGTGGCCCCCTGGCTGCCCCCCTTCTCCTATTTATTCCTCGTGACGGGGAAACTCCAAAGACAGAACCCTATTTTCCAATCTCACCTCTGTTCCGCCGCCGCCGCGCTTCCAAGATCGTGAGCACCGTCAGGACCCTTCCCGGCACCCTGCCGGAGGGAGGATCGACCTCCGGGAGCTTCTCCTCCACCATGGACGCTTCCCGGATGTGTCGTGAGTAGTCTACCTTGGACCATGGGTCCATGATCAGTAGCTATGTGATGTTCTCCTCCCCTCTTTGTTCTTCATGGTTTAGACCTCGTGAGCTGCCCTACATGATCGAGGCACATATGTAATTCTCATGTTGTTGCTATGTTGAGTTTGATGGGATCCGATGGATTATGAGATTATGTTCAGATAGTGATAGAGTAATATATTTGGTTTTGATCTCTTATATTTTTGTTCCTAAGTAATTCTTGCATGTTCTCCGTTGCTGTTTATTGCTTTGGCCAAGTGGTGGATAGTAACTCCAAGAGGGAACGTTATGCTCGATTGTGGGTACATGCCCCCTGATGGCACGCTTGAGTGACAGAAACATGAGTCTAGGGGATGTGTTGTGGCCACAAGGTGGAAAACAACGGTGCGTGTAACCGCGGTTCCAAGGTTTGTTTACTTTACGCAAAATTCTTTTAATGCAGTTGTCTGTTGCTTTGGGTTTACACTTTGGGTGGGACTCGCAACTTAATACCAGCGAGATGTTTTGGATAGATATCTCAAGGTGGAGTACTATTAGTAGATGTAGATGGATTTCGGTCTACTTATTTTGGCGTACTGCCCATGCTTATGAGCCTCTTCCTTTCTTTTGTAACATAGTTAGCATTGTGGTGCGTTTATAATCCTGTCAATTTCCCTTCTGTAATTTGTTTACCTCGCATAGCAGTTTTATCGTCTTTTGGGAGAGAGACATCACTACTGAACATCACGGGACCTCGGTCCATATTATCATAATTGTTTACAAGCCTATTTCCTTTTCAGTATTTACTTTCAGTTGCTATCTTTATCATTATCATTATCCCTTGTGTGTTTGACCCTTTGTTAACAACAAGACCGGAGACATTGACAACCTCTGTGAACTTCGTTGGGAGCAATGTTAATGGTATTGTGTGCAAGTCCAGGTGAAGTAAGAAACCCTGAGGTTGTGAATGACGCCATTGTTCACTTCACCACCTACTTATCATTGTTGGAGTCCTACTGGTCGATCTTAACCTTCGTATCTTCACCGAGGGAAATTTGCCGCTACGCTGCATCTCACCTTCCACTTGGGGTAACCAACGAAGGGCGAGAAGCCATTATCACTTATACGCCATCAAGCAAAATTTCTGGTGCCGTTGCCAGGGACTCCGAGAGTTAAGATAGAGGAGTTTCCCACTATCCTTTACCTTTACTTTTTAGTCTTGTTAGTTTACCTTTGTTTTTATCTTCGTGTCTTATATCAAAAACTACAAAAAAAAATTGCCACACTTGCTGCTACTATGGGTTCCACTGAAAACACCAAGTTGTGTGACTTCACCAGTCACAACAACAAAGACTTTATCTACACTCCTATTGCCACATCTGCCACTTCAGCTACCTCTTATGAAATTAAACCTGCTTTACTGAATCTTGTTATGAGAGATCAATTCTCTGGTGCTGGAGATGATGCTGCTTTACACTTGAATAATTTTGTTGAATTATGTGATATGCAAAAGTATAAAGAAGTAGAAGGTGATATTGTTAAGCTCAAGCTTTTTTCCTTTCTCTTTAAGGGGCAGAGCTAAAATCTGGTTTCAATCTTTTCCTAGGAATAGCATAGATTCTTGGGATAAGTGCAAAGATGCTTTTATTGGAAGTACTACCCACCTGCTAAAATTATCAAATTGAGGAGTAACATTATGAATTTTAGGCAATTGGATAACAAACACGTTGCCCAAGCTTGGGAACGTATGAAATATCTTGTTAAGAAATGCCCTACACATGGTTTGACTACCTGGATGATTATCTAGACTTTTTATGCAGGCTTGAACTTTACCTCGCGAAACCTGTTAGATTCGGCCACGGGAGGAACCTTTATGTCAACTACACTTGGTGCTGCCACAAAAATCATCGATGATATGATGACCAACTATTCCCAATGGCACACCGAACGAGCTCCAACAGGTAGGAAGGTAAATTCTGTCAAGAAATTACCTCCCTAAATGATAAAGTTGATTTAATTATGTCTGTACTTACCAAGCAACCCTCTATTGATCCTCATGATGTTCCTTTAAATTCTATGGTTGCTCAGGAACAATTAGATGTGATCTTCATTGCTAGAAACAACTTTAATAATAATTCTTATAGGGGCAACTTTGCTAGTAATCCTAGACCGATTCCATCCACTGATGGGAACAACAACACCTACCCTAGCAACAAGAACCCCACTTCTGAACTAGAGAGTATGTTTAGAGACTTCATCACTAACCAAAAATCATTCAATAAGAATGTGGAAAAAACTAGCTAAATTAGAAAATCTTTGTTTGGAGGTAGACATCTTAGCCCTTGATGTTGAGATGTTAAAAATTAAAACCTCTCCCCTTGAGGAGAGCAAGGCCACTGCTATTAATGCTATCCAGTTACAAATCAATGAAAATATTAGGATGATGGCTAAACTTAAAGAAATATAGGCTAGAGAAAAAGAGGAAGAGGATAGAATTAAGAGCCTTGCTACACACCACACAGTTGCCACTATCCAAATTGTTGAGGACACTGAAACTATTAGCACCCAATGCACTCCTAGTCCCATTGGACCTATTAATGGTGATGATAATACCTCAACCGTAGAAGAAGAAACTCCTATGAACATAGAGGGTTTCAAAAAAGTGAGCCTAGATGACACTACTACAACCTTTGATAGTAGTGATATTGATTTTGATAGTTGCACCCTCTGAGAAGTTATCAGCTTATTACACAAAATGTCTAGAGACCCCCACACTAGCACACTTAATCTTGCCTTCACGGAGCATATCACAAATGCTCTTATCAAAGCTAGGGAGGAGAAGCTTAGGATAGAAGCCTCCATAACTAGGAAGCTAGATGATGGTTGGGACCCTATGATAAAAATCAAATTAAATAACTTCTCTTGCTATGCTTTATGTGACATTGGAGCTAGTACCTCTGTCATGCCCAAAAGAATGTATGATATGTTTGAATTGAAACCTTTTGATTCTTGTTCTTTTGGTGTTCGCCTTGTCGACTCTTCCGTAAAGAAACCTTTCGGGAAGATCGACGATATTCTTATCATTGTCAATGACAACTTTGTTCCCGTTGATTTTATTATTATGGATATAGAGTGTGAAGCTTTATGTCCAATTATTTTGGGACGTCCTTTTCTTCGCACCGTTGGTGCTCTTATTGACATGAAAGAGGGGAATATAAAATTCCAATTCCCTCTCAAAAAGGGGATGGAACACTTCCCTTGAAAGAAAATCAAGTTACCTTTTGAGTCCGTTACACGGGCTAGCTATTCTCTTTCTCTTGATAAAACTTGATTCTCTTTTGCCTTATGCCTAGCTCAAAGGCGTAAAAGAAAGCGCTTGTTGGGAGGCAACCCAAGATGCTTTTACTTATGTTTTTAGTGGTCTTGATGATTTTTACTACTGTAGCAACATCATTGTATCTTTATTTTCAAGCTTTGTGCCAAGTATAGCCTCGTATGACAAGGGAAGTGAAAGTTGTGACATGCTGTCCAGAAAACAGATTCTGTTCTCCTGATGGAAAAAATCAGAATAAATCACCAGTTCATCTTTTTGAGTTGAATTTTTTACATAGAATGCTCTATACAATCACAGAACTTTCGTATGTTCTGAGTTTTTTTATTTGAGTTGCAGAAGTGCCCCTAAAAAATTCTTTACTACCTGCTGTTCTTTTTTCACAGATTCTGCCACGTTTTGTCTTTCCTAACTTTTGCAAACCTTAAGCTTGCCTTTTATTTGAAAAAACCTTTTGGCAATATTGACAAACAGTATCTCTTCAAGAATATCTTTATATCCAGTGGGGAAAAAATATTTATTAAGGGTACTAACCTCTCTAATCAGCTTATGATGAGTTGTGTATGAAGAGAGTTTTCAAGTGTGCGATGGAAGATGATGAAAGAAGATTCGGGAGTGTCAAGCGCTCAAGCTTGGGGATGCCCCCCATGCATCCCCAACAAATATTCAAGGAGACTCAAGCGTCTAAGCTTGGGGATGCCCCCGTGCATCCGCTTCTCCATCAACAATCATCACTTCGTGCTTCGTCTCACTATATTTTTATTACTTCATGCGTTATGTGCTATGCTTGGAGCATCCCGCTCTTAGTTTTTATTTTTAGTTTTCTTTAGCTTTTCTTGCTGTTCATAACAAGTTAGATCCCGTCTTACTTTGTGTGGGAGAGAAACACGCTCTACTTTCAAAATCTAGAACACATCATAGGATTCTTCATGCCTATCTTTTTGTTGTTGTGTGTTCTTTATCTTTTCATAGCTACTGCCCTGTCTAGTTTTAGTCTTAGTTTGTCTTAGCAAGAGCCTTAGCTTTTGTTTAGTTTGTCGCTGGAACTCTCTTTAGTTTTCATGTTTATCTTGTTAAGAGAGTTGGTTGTTGCACTGAGTTATGTCTTGTTTTTGAGAAGTAGGCAATTGAGGTTGCTATCTAATTTCAGTAGTAACTTGCAATAATTTTGAGGTATTGATGTGAGTAATGTTCGAACTTTTGGTATCAAGAGCTCTAGCCTATTAGTGATAGGTGTCGTATTTTGGGCAATCCGTGTGTTATTTTCAAAACCTACAAAACTAGTTGAGAACTCTAGCTACTAGATGGATCACTACTCTTCTGAGGGGTCGGATATTAGAGTACACTCACGTACCATGAGTCGAGGATGTGCAAGGATAACCAAAACCCCATACACTCCTCCTCGGGGTACTTGTCTCTTTGTGAACCTCCTCATTAAATTGAGAGTTACCGATAATAAGTGCATGAGTTCTTCAGACTAATGTGAGTATTGAAAGTTGACATTTCCACCTACTCATATTTGCTAGCCTCTCATGTGTCATGCATTGCCTCCTTCTCACTCCGAGAGTTGGCGTCCACCTTCGCCGGTACATCCAAACCCTTGGCATGATACGCTCTATCATCATAAACCTCCTTATATCTTTCCTCAAAACAACCACCATACCTACCTATCAAGGCATTTCCATAGCCTCTTCGAGATATATTGCCATGCAACTTCCACCTCTTCATGACTTGATCTTCATGTCATACATGTTCCTGCTACACTAGCAGCGACATACATTGCATACATCATGATAGCTACATCTTCTTTATGATATGAGTACCTTGTAAAGTGTGAAAGATCTTCTATACCCTCTTGTAAATTAGAGTGTTGCCCTTAAGTGAGGAAAAGATCCCAAAGTGGACAAAATAAAAGATCCCAAAGAGGACAAATGAGAGTTAAATAGAAAGAGCCATTGAGGCCACCGAAAAATATAAAAAAATAGAAAAGGAGGAAAAGGAATAAAAAGAGAGAAAGGGGCAACACTACTATCCTTTTGAAAGATCCACACTAGTACTCCCTCTTATCCTTGTACTCCATAGAGATGATCATGCATATAGCTATGTGGGGACCTTCACACTATAGAACTTGGCTTGCATATTCCAAGGATGAGCCTCCTCAAAAGAGCTCTAGGTCTTCATGAGAGAGCAAGTTAGATGCATCCCCACTAGTTCCATTGGAGAGCTTTTCAGCTCATATGTGCATTCATTGCATGGCAATCCCTACTCCTCACATCATTTCTATCATTCGGCCTTCTCGCCTATGATTGTCCTCATTGATGTGAGCCTTTCTCATCCTTTTTTTCTTCCTCCTCCACCATATTCTCTCTTTGCCATCCTAAGTGTCAACTCTCGTGCTTACGCTCATCCATTGCATGAGTGCTCAAAATATCAAAAAGGAGTGGATCAAATTGTCTTGTACCTGGCTAGTGGTCTGGGGACGAGTGAAGATAAGATTCCAAAGAAAACCAAGTATGAAACTTTAGTAGATTGAGTTCTCAACACAAAAATACCTTTTTCTCGTATTCCCTATCCCCCTTCTTGCACGCAAACACCATCTGGAGACATTCGAGTCACGGACAGCAAGAGCTCTTGCACCCAATGTTCTTTCGTTGCTTCTTTCAATGCTAATATAGACTCTTGCATGTTACGACTTGAATTGAATTACATATCTTGATTACTTTACTTTTCAAAGTTCTTATATGGTTGCTAGCATGTTACCACAAAAATTATGCCTGTTATCATTTACCTACTCGAGGACAAGCAGGAATTAAGCTTGGGGATGTTGATACGTCTCAAACGTATCGATAATTTCTGCTCGCTCCATGCATGTTTTGTGTGATATTGCTATGATCTAGATACATTTTCATACTTTTGATCATATTTGGACTAACCTACTAACTCAGTGCACCCCAGTGCCAGTTTCTGTTTTCAACTGTTTTTATATTCCAGGTTTCCCCCATATTAAAAGTGCTCCAAAAATTCGGGAAAATCGGATAAAAATCAGCGTAATGGAGTCTTCCAGAAACACCCAAGTGGGGCCAGAGGGCCACCCCCTGGCTGTCCCCCTTCGCCTATTTATTCCTCGTGACGGGGAAACTCCGAAGACAGAACCCTATTTTCCAATCTCGCCTCTGTTCCGCCGTCGCGCTTCCAAGATCGGGAGAACCGTCAGGACCCTTCCCGGCACCCTGCCGGAGGGAGGATCGACCTCCGGGAGCTTCTCCTCCACCATGGACGCTTCCCGGTTGTGTCGTGAGTAGTCTACCTTGGACCATGGGTCCGTGATCAGTAGCTATGTGATGTTCTCCTCCCCTCTTTGTTCTTCATGATTTAGACCTCGTGATCTGCCCTACATGATGGAGGCACATATGTAATTCTTTTGCTGTTGCTATGTTGAGTTTGATGGGATCCGATGGATTATGAGATTATGTTTAGATCGTGATAGAGTAATATATTTCTTTTTGATCTCTTATATTTTTGTTCCTAAGTAATTCTTGCATGTTCTCCGTTGCTGTTTATTGATTTGGCCAAGTGGTGGATAGTAACTCTAAGAGGGAACGTTATGCTCGATTGTGGGTACATGCCCCCTGATGACACGCTTGAGTGATAGAAACATGAGTCTAGGGGATGTGTTGTGGCCACAAGGGGGAAAACAACGGTGCTTGTAACCGCGGTTGCAAGGATTGTTTACTTTACGCAAAGTTCTTTTAATGCAGTTGTTTGCTGCTTTGGGTTTACACTTTGGGTGGGACTCGCAACTTAATACCAGCGAGATGTTCTGGATAGATATCTCAAGGTGGATGATTAGTAGTAGATGTACTTGGATTTCAACCTATTTATTTTGGCGTACTGCCCCATCTTATGAGCCTCTTCCTTTCTTTTGTAACATAGTTAGCATTGCGGTGCGTTTATAATCCTGTCAATTTCCCTTCTGTAATTTGTTTACCTCGCATAGCAGTTTTATCGTCTTTTGGGAGAGAGACATCACTAGTGAACATCACGGGACCTCGGTCCATATTCTCATCATTGTTTACTAGCCTATTTCCTTTTCAGTATTTACTTTCAGTTGCTATCTTTATCATTATCATTATCCCTTGTGTGTTTGACCCTTTGTAGAAAAAAAAGACCGGAGAGATTGACAACCTCTCTGAACTTCGTTGGGAGCAAAGTTAATGGTATTGTGTGGAGGTCCAGGTGAAGTAAGCAACCCTGAGGTGGTGAACGGCGTCATTGTTCACTTCACCACCTACTTATCATTGCCAGAGTCCTACTGGTCGATCTCAACCTCAGTATATTCACCGAGGTAAATTTGCCGCTACGCTGCATCTCACCTTCCACTTGGGGTAACCAACGAAGGGCGAGAAGCCATCATCACTTCTACGCCATCAGATGCACCCCCCACTAGTTCCATTGGAGAGATTTCTTAGCTCCTATGTGCATCCTTTGCATGGCAATCCCTACTCCTCACATAATATCTATCATTTGGCCCTCTCTCGCCTATGATTACCCTCATTGATATGAGCCTTTCTCACCCTTTTTGTCTTCCTCCTCCACGATACTTCTCTCTTTGCCATCCTAAGTGTCAACTTTCGTGCTTACGCTCATCCATTGCATGAGTGCTCAAAATATCGAAAAGGAGTGGATCGAATTGACTTGTACCTGGCTGGTGGTCTGGGGACGAGTCAAGATAAGATTCCAAACAAGACCAAGTGTGAAACTTTAGTAGATTGAGTTCTCAACACAAAAATACTTTTTTCTCGTATTCCCTATCCCCTTTCTTGCACGCAAACACCATTTGGAGACATTCGAGTCATGGACAGCGAGAGGTCTTGCACCTAATGTTCTTTCGTTGCTAGTTTCAATGCTAATATAGACTCTTGCATGTTATGACCTGAATTGAATCACATACCTTGATTGCTTTACTTTTCAAAGTTCTTATATGGTTGCTAGCATGTCACCACAAAAATTATGCTTGTTATTATTTACCTACTCGAGGACGAGCAGGAATTAAGCTTGGGGAAGTTGACACGTCCCAAACGTATCTATAATTTCTGCTTGCTTCATGCATGTTTTGTGTGATATTGCTATGATCTAGATACACTTTCATACATTTTTGGTCATATTTGGACTAACTTATTAACTCAGTGCACCACAGTGCCAGTTCCTATTTTCTACTATTTTTTTATTCCAGGTTTCCCCCATATTAAAAGTGCTCCAAAAATTCGGGAAAATCAGACAAAAAATCAGCACAACGGAACCTTCCAGAGCCCCGAAGAAGGGCCAAAGGGGCCTCACCTGGTTCCTAGGCGGACAGGTGGCGCGACCTAGGGTGGGGCCGCGCCGGGTGGCTGCCTGTGCAGCTGGTGGCCCTCCTGGCTGCCCCCCTTCCCCTATTTAATCTCCGTGACGCGAAACCCCCGAAGATAGAACCGTTTTTCGCGATCTCGCCTCTTTTCCGCCGCCGCCGCACTTCCAAGGTCAGGAGCGCCAGCAGACTTCTTCCCGGCACCCTGCCGGAGGGAGGATTGACCTTCGGGAGCTTCCCCTCCACCATGGACGCTTCCCGGATGTGTCGTGAGTAGTTTTCTTTGGACCATGGGTTCGTGATCATTAGCTATGTGATGTTCTCCTCCCCTCTTTTTTCTTCATGGTTTAGTCCTCGAGAGCTGCCCTACATGATCAACGCACATATGTAATCTTTCTGCTGTTGCTATGCTGAGTTTGCTGGGATCTGATGGATTATGAGATTATGTTCAGATTGTGATTGAGTAATATAATTGGTTCTTATCTTTTATATTGTTGTTCTATAGTAATTCTTGCATGTTCTTCGTTTCTATTTATTGCTTTGGCCAAGTAGTAGGTAGTGACTCCAAGAGGGAACGTTATGCTCGATTGTGGGTTCATGCCCCCCGATGACACGCTTGAGTGACAGAAACATGAATCTAGGGGATGTGCTGTTGCCACAAGGGGGAAACAACGGTGCTTGTAACCGCGGTTGCAAGGATTGTTTACTTTACGCAAAGTGTTTTTAATGCAGTTTTCTGTTGCTTTGGGTTTACACTTTGGGTGGGCACACAACTTAATACCAGCGAGATGTTCTGGATAGATATCTCAAGGTGGATGATTAGTAGTAGATGCATTTAGATTTCGGTCTACTTATTTTGGCATAACACCCATGCTTTTGAGCCTCTTCCTTTATTTGTAGCATAGTTAACATTGCGGTGCGTTTATAATCCTGTCAATTGCCCAGCTGTAATTTGTTTACATCGCATAACAGTTTTATCGTCTTTTGGGAGAGAGACATCACTAGTGAACATCACGGGACCCCGGTCCATATTCTCATTACTGTTTACACGCTTATTTACTTTCCTGCTTTTACTTTCTAGCTGCTACCTTTATCACTATTATCTGTTGCATTGATCCTTTGTAAACAGAAAGGCCGGAGAGATTGACAACCTCTCTGTACTTGTTGGGAGCAAAGTTATTTGTGTTGTGTGCAGGTCCATGTCAGTTGCGCCCCTGACACCTACTTATCATCTCCGAAGTCCTACTGAGACAAACCTTGGTATCTTCACCGAGGGAAATTTGCCGCTATCCTACATCTCACCTTCCACTTGGGGTAACCAACGAGGGGAGATATATATCCTTCATCAGCGAGCTGCGAAGACAACGAAGAAAGCGACAAATCACGCGAGCTGCAGCGAGCGACAATGGCGACGAGCTACAACAACAGCGGCGACGGCAAGCGACGCCGACGACGACAGCGGCAAGCTATGCGTGCATGGCAAGCTGCGGCGAGCTGCGCATGCACGACGACTGTGTGTGCACGGCGAGCTGTGCGTGCATGGCAACTGGATGGATCGTACCATGAGTTGTGCGTGCATGGCAACTGAATGGATCGTACCGTGAACTGTGTTAGGGCTGCAGTGGATTTCCACTGAACGAAACCGTGCGGCAACTGGATGGATTGTACTAAACGAAAACGTTCGGTACTAGCTCCCTCGCACCTAGCGCGTGCTGAATATCGAGATCTTTTTTTTAACAAATCTTGGCGCAAGATTCGATCCACGTCATCATCGTGGAGTCGTTTGGTGCAACCGCTACCGGCCCGCACGCGCGGCCTCTTCAGTGCCAACTCGCACGTTACGTATTGGGAATCTTTTAGCCTTTTTTAAACTTTTAAAAGTTTTATCTTTTAAATAAAAAAGTTCGTTCAAAATTCTGTTCGTACCATTAAATCCGTTGCGACGAGATCTTCGAAACTAGACCCCATATCGACATGTTTCGACAACTTTTTTTGGACCAAAAATTGGCGTGTCTATTGCACGTAAATTGTCATGGTGTTTGCACTAATTTTTCCATGATTTGTTTCATCTGTTTTTTGCTAGTTTAAAGCTACCACTGTTTTTGAGATATTTTTCATTCATCGGGGAGCATCCCGGAGAGCTGGGTAGAATAGATATCCGCCGGTCAGGAGGAGGTGTGGGGGGTTTGATGGGCGGCATGGCGGGTTCTCATTGTATTTTCAACTGTTTTTTACTCATCGGCTAGGACCCCGAAAAGTTGCGTCAACGACCAGTGTACCCCGGGCAGATATTCGGCGGTCAAGAGAGAGGGTGGAGTGACAGTGCGCGGTATGACGGGTTCTTGGGATATATATGCGTCGGGGATATTCTCCGGCGCACCTCAACTGCGACGGCGAAGGATGGGGATGTGGTTCTGGGTGTGATACATATGCGTCGGGGAGATTCTCTGGCGCACCTCAACTGTGACGGCGAGGGATGGGGATGTGGTTCGGGGTGGAGTAGTTATCGGTGTTGTGGTGCTGCGGTGGCGGCAAATCTACCATACGACAACGAAAATTTGTAGTAATACACCGAGGATCCTAGAGAGTTGCGAACGACGACTCATGAACCCCGAGAAGATATCCGATGTTGGGGGGAGGGGGGTGATGCGCGGTAACTCGTACTTGTAGGACATGACAATTCTTATTTTGTTGGACATGAAAAATTTTAGTAGAACATGGAAAAGTAGCCATGGTTCCAATGGTGCAATAGGTTTTCAATCCAACGACATTTTTACCTTGTTTTTATTTTTGTAGATTGTTTTTTTTGTATAGGTTGCGATGGATTTTTGTTGAACAAATTCTTTTCAAAATCATCCATGGAAAATTCTTATTTTTATTTAACATGATGATTCTTATTTGCAGGACATGGTAAATTTTATGCATAGGACATGGCAATTCTTATTGTTCAGACACGACAATTCTTACTCGTATGACATGGCAATTCGTATTCATAGAACATGACAATTCTTATTCATCAAACATGGTAATTCTTATTCATAAGACATGACAATTTTTATTCATAGGACATGACAATTCTTACTATTAGGACATGGCAATTCTTATTGGTAGGACATGGGAAAAAAATTGTACGACATGACAATTTTTATTTGTAGGACATGAAAATTTCTTGCTAACAGGACATGGCAATTTCTTAATGACAGGACATGACAATTTCTTACTGATAGGACATAGGGAAAAAAATGTGTGAGATGGCAATTTTTTGTTTGTCGATTATGGTAATTTTCTTTATTTTTTATGTGATATGATATTCGTTATATATGGTACATTGCAATTTTTATTTATACCGCATGGTAATTCTTATATGAGGGGACATGATATTATGTGTAACATGACATTCGTTATATATGGGACATGAGAATTCTTATTTGTACGATATGGCAATTCTTATATGCGGGATATGATATTTTAAATTAGTTGAACATGGCTATTTTTAATAAAACATGCCAAATTTGCCATCGACGATGGAGGCGGCAACGGCAGCGAGCTACGATGAGTAAGGCGACGATGGTGGCGAGCAGCAGCGAGCTACGACGACAACGACAAGTTGTGGCGTTAACGGCGAGCTACGGTGATCACGTCGGCTAGAAGCTACGGCGACAGTGTCGAGCTACGACGATGACGCCAACGATAGCGGCGAGCTGTGGAAACAACGACGAAAGCGGCAAGTTACGCGAGCTACGTCAATGACGACGACGCCAACGATGGTGTTGAGCTGCGTAGACAACGACGAAATCAACAAGTTACGCAAGCTACGTCGATGACGATGACGACGAGCTGCAACAAGCGACAACGGCGGCGACAACATCAGTGAGCTACGACGACGGCAATGACGATTACAATGGCAAGTTGAAGTGATGGCGGCAAGCCGCAAGGTTACTGTGAGTTGCATCTGTATGATGTGCATATGCGTGAGAAGCTGCAGTACATGCACATTTTTTCCTGCGTAGCACTCTTCGCTAGTTATTTGGATCATTTCGTACGTTAGGTTGGAACGAACGTTTTCCGTTCGGCTGAAGATCCCATTGTTCCGCGCGAATTTGTACGGTACAATCACTATTGGACCGAACGTTAGGCACCTATCGAGGTCCAAAACTTTCTTGCATGACGCTTTGAGAGTGTCCGGACATGGCATCTACAACCTTATCCAATCATGTGGCACTTTTTTTTCTCGAATACGCACAAGCATGCGTATCAATTTATAAAGAAGAGAGGGCAAGAAGCCAAAAAGTTACAAACTTCCGCTCGTAGTCCACATGTGAACTACGACCACCACCCTGTTACACAATGCAGACTACTCTCTCCTATCCCACCTAGCAAGAGCGCCAAAGAACGCCTCCATGTCGCCCTTTAGCACACCTGCTTGTTTCCACACTCGACTCTCCGCCATTAGTTTGTTGATGACCTGGTCTACCGCCGGAGTTGCACCATCAAAAACGATCGCGTTGCGGTGCTTCCACAACTCCCAAAAGTCGAGGGTGATGATAGAGCGTACATCCCGCGGACACGTGCCCGGACAGTGCACGCGTGGGCACCACATCGCGAGAGTATCCACGGCAACCGGGGCCAGATTTGGTATGCCCATCGCATCGCAGATGGTCCACCAAAAGGAACGGGAAACACACAGCTAAGAAGAATGTGGTTTACCGACTCGTCCTACTGGGCACAAAAAGGGCAAGCGTCCTGGTGAGGAAGTCCACGTCGCGACAGTCTATCCGACGTCCAACAACGGTTTCGGAACGCCAACCATATAAAGATCCGACATTGTAGGGGCGCTTTGGTGGTCCAGGTGAATTCAGCCATGGGATCCACTTCACGACCCCAGAATTTAGCGGCATAGGCCGAGCGAACCGAGAAGCTTCCATTCCTCTCCCACGCCCAGACGAAGTTGTCCGGCACCCCAGGCGAGAGGTCCACAACGGCTAATCTTTGCCAAAGTTCCAAGTATTCTCGTAGCAGCCCCAAATCGATGTTGGGCCCAATATCTCTGGCCCAAGCCGAGTCTCGAAGAGCTTCGCTGAGCAAGCGAGAAGCTCGGATTTTATGCGGGATACGCTCATATAGTCGGGGAGCAATTTCCGCAATTCGCCAACCACCAAACCACCTATCCTCCCAAAAAAGGGTATTGCTTCCCTCACCAATAACGGACCTTGTCGCAGCTCGGAAGAGCTCCATGGAGTTGGGGGAAATGTCAATCTGGAACTCTTCCCAAGGGCGAGCCTGATCCGCTCGGCGCAACCAGGGCCACCGAGCCTGCATGGCAATGTTGAGCCAGCGGAGGTTCGGAATTCCCAGGCCGCCAGCCCACTTAGGTGAGCACACCTCCTCCCATGCGACCGCACAACTGCCGCCACTAGAAATTTGCTTCCCACACCAGAAGAAGCTGCGACAGATTTTGTTGAGGGCCCCAATAGTCTTGGCCGGGAGCTCCAGGGCCAACATAGAGTGCACCGGAATCGCACAAAGCAACGAGCGAAGTAGCATCAATCTTCCACTTCTCGGCAAAGAGGTCGATTTCCATCGGGGGAGGCAATTTGCTAGCCTATCCACCAGATCCTGTAGCTGGGCGGCCGATGGCTTCCGAAGACAGAGGGGGAGCCCAAGATATTTGCAAGGGAACGAACCAATGGGACAACCTAAAAACCGTCTGATCCGCTCCACTTGGATCTCTCCACATCTGATGGGTATAGCCGATGTTTTGCACTTTTTCTTTCTCGCTCCTATATGTTTTGTCCTTTTAATCCGCCTGATCCATCATTTTGCTCTAATTTGATGTTTATAATTGGATGACTCATTTCTATGCAATGTTCGCGGATGCGCCTAGGCACGGTCCACGGATACATATTGTGTCTTTTCTAAGGCACATCGTTGAAGATACGTTAACTATGTGAAAAACTTAGCGATTGAAGATTATGGCACGGTCCGGTGTTTGGCCGAACGCAGGCGAGAGTAAAGGGGGCAGCTGGAGTCCTTTGGCACACTTGAAATTTGTAAACTAGGACACACATGTTTGGTAGGAAGACGGTCATGTGACGCTGGTTTACCTGCATCCGTCTCTGATGAACAAGAGCGAGCACAATAGTGTTGATTAAAAAGGAAGCACATGCATGATGGCCATCATGGCAAGCAGTCAAGAGCAGTTGGAACCATATGTATGTATGGCCGGAGACGGAAACTCTGGCTGCATTCCGGTACGTCCGTTGGGAGGGGACCCGTTGCGTGCGGTGAGCTTCTGCACGCGACGCGATGGACCATATATATCATCCTCTCCTCGCCGACACGACAGAACGAACGTTGCGTGAACAAGGCGTCAAGGCCGGTGGATGGCTTCTCCGCGCCAACTTTCTCTCATCGGTAGTGCATCTACTTTGTTCGTTAGCCCGCCTTTTCCCTCGACGAAGATGTATTGCTGCACTGTTTCCACTAAGGCAAAGTACTGGAACTACTGTATGCCACATCCAGATCCACCATTAATGGAGTTAGCATAATTGTTTCAACTTGAATGTCTCTTGCTTGGCTTCTTATGATTATCGACCACCATTGTTGCTACCGCATAATTTACAGTACTGCTTAGAATATGCTTAGATGAGGTGTTAAATATGTAAACGGTTTTGCTAACTAATATGGACATGTGACATAGTTTTATCACATGTACATAAAGATTTTTTTTCTTTTTTTTATTTCGTGCATTTTTCTAGGCCGCAACTAATACCTCTCTAAAAAG
This sequence comes from Bromus sterilis, assembly GCA_950022295.1. Lineage (NCBI taxonomy): Eukaryota > Viridiplantae > Streptophyta > Magnoliopsida > Poales > Poaceae > Bromus > Bromus sterilis. The sequence goes on from OX465598.1 coordinate 272,443,332, forward strand.
TACTACAGGAGATGTCAGGACTGCATTTTGATTTTTTTTCTAAGAGGATCCTTTTCATTTTGTCTTTATTTTCTCTTTCTTATCAAAATTCATTAATATGATCTTCATAAATATTATTATAAAATTTGGAAACAATATTTTTTGTCGATACATATTTTGTTATCATGAGTCGAACTGGGTTTCCTTTTTCTTTTTCCTTCTCACTTTTTTATTTTATTTGTTTGATTTGAATTTATGAATTTTGCCGAGAATTCATGATTTGTTTAAAAAGTTATGTTTTATTTTCTTCTTCTTACATTTTTATTTTTTCCCTTTCTTTTCATGCAAAATCCAGTTGCAAGTTATCCATCGACTCATAATCAGATTTTTTTTATAAACCCAGTTACAAATCGCTCATCGTTTCGCAATTAGAATTTTTTCATTAATTCAGTTGCAAATCGTTCACCGACTCGCAAATGGTTTTTTGTTGCAAAACGGAGTTGCAAGTCGCCTATCGACTCGCAATTAAAATTTTTTTACCAATCCAGAGTCGCTCATGAATCACAACTGAATTTCCTTTGCCAACCCAATTATAATTCACACATCGATTTGTAATCTTTTTTAGTAGTTGTAAAACTCAGTTGCAAGTCGTCTACTGACTCGCCACTCGATTTTCCTTTACTAACCTAGTTGCCAGTCACACATCGACTCGCAACTAGGTTTATTTTCTGTAAAACCCAGTTGCAAGTCGTTCATCGACTCACCATTAGATTTATTTTGGCAAACCCCAGTTGTAAATCATCAATCGACTCGCAACTGGGCTTGACTTTTTTTCAATCGCAGTTGCAAATTCACAACCGACTCGCAACTTGGTTTGACTTTTTTTTTCTCTGCCCAACTTTCACCATCGACTCTTTTTTCGCTCATTTGATAGTCCAGCACCAACTAATAAAAAAAGTCCATCACCAACTCGCAACTAAGCTCAAATTTTTTTCCCACCCATTTGCAAGCACACCCCTGACTTTTTTTCTGCCACCCTAGTTGCAAGTCCACAATCAACTTGCAACTGAGTTCATTTTTTCCGTCTCAGTTGCGAGTCCATCACCGGCGCAAATGGGCACATTCCTTGCAGCCCAGTTGCAATGTCACCACTGACTTGTAACTAGGCCCATTTCTTTTCGCCCGAGTTGAAAGTCCAACACTAACTTGTACCTCGGCTCATTTTTTCTGTCTCAGCTGCAAGTCCACCATTGGCTTGCAAGTAAGCCTATTTTTTGCCAAATTGCAAGTCCACCATCGACTTGCAACTCGGCTCGACATTTTTTCCTGTATCAGTTACAACTCTCAACATCGACTTCTTTACATTTATTATTTATTCATACACATTTAAAGATGTCTAAATAATGATCAATCGGTTTTCATTAAAAATAATAATAGATGATTAACACTTTTAAAATACTTGATCAACATTTTTTTCATACAAATTGTGTATTTTTCTATATAATTTTTAAATACATGATCAACGTTTTGTTCTCAGATGTGTAACAATTTTTAATACATGATTACCAATTTTAAATACATCATCCAAAAAAATTCCATATGATTACTCCTTCCGATCCATAATAAGTGTTGCTCATCTAGTACAAAGTTAGTATAAACTTTGTACTAGATGAGCGACACTTATTATGGATCGGAGGGAGTAACATTTTTCTAAGACATGATCACCATTTTTTCATAAATATTTGTATATGTTTTATGAATTTTTCATATATATGATAAAACAAATTCATACACATTTAATATTTTTGCAAATGCTTAATTACAATTTTATTAAATAACACAATGAATAGTTTCATATGTATTGTATTTTTTGTATATATGAGAAACATTTTTCTATATGCATTTAGTATTCTTAAAATGCTCGATTAAATTTTTAGTTGTTTTATGTAATGTATTTTTAATATATATATTTATATTATTTTAAATTACAAATAAAATTGGAAGAAAAATAGAACAAATAATGTGAAAAAAACAAAAAATGAGGTTGTGTTCTCCCGCACACTTCGGTGGCCCATCTTGACAATGCGCCTAAAAAGGACGAATTGTAGCTTCTCGGGCTTCTTTCTTTGTATGCAACAAACAAACAAAAACTGGACAAACAAATAAGTAAAGGTAGTTTTTTTGGGCTGATTTATTATGAGATCATAATACATGTGACATAACTATGTCACGCGTACATCAACCCTAGATAGACTTATATGAGGTGATAAGGGCTTCTTCAAGGGAGACCATCCAAACCTTCCGCAAATGTTTGAATCCTAGTTTTTGGGATCACTTTTACCATTTTTATCATTCATTGGAGACCTTTATATGTCCGCGGACCGGTTTAAATGTCTGTTTTGCCGCAAATCAATACATTTCTTGGAGGGGATTTGGGAGTGTTCGGACATTGCATCTTCAACCTCATCCAACCATGTGACACTTTTTCTTTCTATCTCCCACGTGTTTTGTCCTCTTTGTCTGTTTGACCCACCATTTTCCCCCAATTTAATGTTTAGGTTGGATGGTTCACTCATGTATCATGTTCGATTACGCGTTCGGACTCGATCCACGAATAAATAGTACTTTTTTAGGGGATAGTGTTGTAGATGCCCTAACTATGTGAAGAACTCGTCAATTGAACTCCCTAATGCATAATATTTATTCATTTGATTAATTATAATTGTAAATTTTGTTTTCATCTAGGTCTTTTTGAAGTTATCAAACTCTTTTTTCTCATCATAAATACCATTGTCATATTAGAATGGTTGCCTAAATAAATTTATAAAATAGATCACTAGAAAGCGCTTTAGAACATCCCCACAAAGGTGTCAAATCTCTCGCAGTGCTTCTTTGTTAAGAAATATAGAATGAAAAGAACATAAGGATCTTCCAAAATCAAATCATGTTCGTGAAGCAGCTCCTATTTTTTGTAGGTGAACTCCAAAGCTTTATTTAGGCGTCATAATGTTTATAGGGATGAACATAAGGTTCTCGGGCTAGCCTAACCAAACATGACAGTCAAGCCCTAATGATAAAGCATGCTTTACGAGTTTTTGAGCATTGAATAATGTTATAAGTAGTGAAAAAAGACGCCTGATGTATGATTTGCTGTAAGATCGCTCCGTAGTTGGTTGCACTCTTCCTATTGTATCATCTACAACCCATTCCAATATGATGCGGCATGTATCTTCCTCACGTATAAATCGCCTTCTAGAGCTAAAGCATCGCAAACTGCTACTGCCTCAAGTGTTTTCGGGTGAGAGATTCTCGGGAAGACAACAACAGAAGCTCCCAAAAACTTGCCTTCATGGTCTCTACAAACTGCACCAAGTCCATCGTACATACCATGTCTGTCAACCGCGACATCTACATCAATTTTTGCAAGGTTATTAGGCGGAGCAATCGATTGAGTTATTATCAGTTGTGGCGCACCTAGCAGTTGGATAGTCGTCGGTTTGAGGTTGTTGATCTCCTAGATGTAGGATTAAATAAAATCGTGTGTCGAGAAAGGGTTGTACAAAATCTCCTCGTGAATTTCCTTTCTTCTAGCTCCCACATAGTCCACAAGGTCGCCACCATCTTAATACATTCATCATGAGAGAGGGATTCGTGAATACATAAAAGTCAACTCTTGAGCAACTAAGAAATCATGCCTCCAGTTATCCTGTGCCCCACATGAGTTCTTGAACTAGGCGTAGCCATATTATGATGTTGTAGAAGATCAACAACAGGGGCTGACTATTGAGCCAATTTCCACAAAATATCTCCACTTTGTATGGCCCCGGTATACTCCATAGCCTTGTCTAGGCCCTACTCTATAGCCCGTTGTTTGAGGTGTCTTGTTGGTTATGTAGCTATCCCTCCCTTGACGAGTTTAGTTTTCTAAATCATCATATAAACAGATTGTATGGTGAAACTTCCTTTGCGCTCCTCGTTCGATGCCCAAAAATCATCGATGTGTCGGGTACATGGGGGGTCTTGAGAATTGACTCGGTGTTGAAAGATATGCAAATCGAGTGGACCACTTCTCTCTCCAGGAAGAATATATGGCATCAATTAGATTCGAGATAGATCAAAGAGGTCCAGGATAAAGAAAGTGTTCGATCACATGAATTTATCCCTCGGGATCCAATGGTTTTTTTCTTTGAGAAACTACCTACCCTACTTTATTGATCAACTGAAAACGGAATACAAAAGTTATTGTAGGGGTATAACATCCACAGGTGGCGACCCTGATCCAGACCAGCAGAAAACTTTGCTAAACTATGGGCATCCGTGTTGGAGGATCTCCCTTCTTACATGAAATGACAAGACACAAAGTTCCTTCTCCTCAGGTTTATCTCCTTCACTATCGAACTGTGATGTCCTCCTTTGCCGTCTTTGATATCCGCCACCAAGGGTTTACAATCCCTGATGAGCACAACCTTTTGAAGCCCCGTATCTTCCGCTAGCGCTTGGCCTTCTGAAAGTCCAAGTATGTGATCAGAGGGGGAGGGGGTGAATGATCACTTCAAATTATCGACTGAAGCTTTGAAGTGAGGCATAAGTAAAGCGGAAAAGGGAAGCAGAAACGAGTGACAAGGAAGTAAAACTGGATGCAAAACTAAATGCAGTGAATCAAAATTCATTGAAGCATAACTGCGAAGCTAATGCAATACAGTATGTAAAATCTTGAAGTAAAACGAACCGAGACTCGACGATGTTTGTTCGACCAGTTCACGCTCTGCAAAGCGCTGTGTCTGGTTGGAGGGACTGGTGATTGAACACCTGGAGCAAATCTCTCTCCTTGAGCTTGGTCAGTTTTGACTCGGGGTAGATTATCAAGGGAATCTCTGAAACCTTTGACAAACTTGATCTTCGAGGCGACAATTACTCTTCGCTCTCTGAAGTCGACACTCTAACCGTCTAGGATAATTGCAGTTCTCCAAGATAAAAAAAAGGCTAGTAAGCTTTCACCTAAGTCATCTCGAATCTACTCAGATCAATGGGACTTAGGCTTCAGTATTCTAGGTTTTGGGTTTTGCTTCGGTGGCGTTCTTGGGGTGCTCTCTTCAGTCTCTCTCAGGAATATTCTTAGAGCAGCCGCCCGCAAATGGAGGAGGGGGCGGCGTATTTATAGTTGGCGATCCCGATGTGCGAAATGACCAATTTGACCCGAAGTGACACCTTGACACGTGTCCACAACGGTCGGATTTGTCATTACTGCGTAACTTTACTTGCGGAACATGTAAAGCTGACTCACGGACTTAGTTCTGCTTCGGAAGCCAAAGAACGAAGTCTTTGCTGCCGAAACTTAACTCAGTGCACATGAGATTTCTTCACTCTGGCTTCTCACTTGGTTTAGATTTGATCTGAGCATTTTCTCAACAACTTCGGTGTCCACAAACTAAAGACCCCTTTTGATAGTACGGTTTGTCCTATGGCTCAAAGAACAGAAAAAAGAACTACACAAAAGCAACTAAGTCTTGCGCCGTCTTCTTCATTTCCTTCAATGAGTTGAGCTTCAGGACACCTTCATTTTTGGGGGTCATCCTCCGTGATTAAGCTTCGCTCAAGGGGTAATGCTTCGATAACTTGAAAACCTTCCTTGAAGCTTTATCACCTAGCTTGTCCTTCAGGAACCTATTCAACTGTTTACACTAGAAAACATTGTTAGTTCCTCTACTATTTTGTCCAACAATATCCAAAACACACGGGGACAAAACTTTGCTCTTACAATCTCCCCTTTTTGGACTATTGTTGACAAAACAGGCATCGATAAAAGATATTGAAGTTTTTGTGAAGTGATGGGACAAACTCTAGGATATGAAGTTTGGGCTCCCCCTGAATGCAAGCATCGAAGATTTATATAATCGAAGCTGATGCTTGAGAGAAATTTCTTCGGTGGAGAGCAAAACAAATATCTTAGTGAAGACAATTGCATTTAAAGATTGATGTCCAGAAATGTGTGCAATTGCTTCCAATGATCTGTGACTTAGAAAATAATAAACACCTGCAAGATAGAGGATATGAAGCAATACTTGTGAGCAAAGGGTTATTAAAACGTAAGTGTATCACAGGAGTAGCATAACCGAATGTAAACTTAAGTTACAACCCAATCGAAGGGAATGGAATGTCTTTTGTAACTTAAACCAAGTGAAGCAAAATGCGAAAAAGCCAAAAGCCCTTTCCCCGATGCAAATCTAACTCATCGATGCCCTCATTCTCTCCCTTTTTGTCAATGATTGGAAAAAAGGTTGGGAAGAGGCTCGAGAGATCTATTTCGTGGCATCATCACCCTTGGAGCCCGACGAAGCAGAACTTGACGTTGACTCATCCGAAGAAGATTGATCTGCTGAGGATTCTTCTTCCGACGCAGGCAAAGTAAGAGCTTCAAGATTCGTCTGGGTGATGAGGTTGATGTCGAGGTCGCTGTCGTCGAGGCCGTCGTCGTCCTTGGAGGTGATGGAGTCATTCTGGGAGACGATGTCCGGCCGGATGGGATCTGGCTCGTTGAAGAAGAATACTTCATCAATATTGTGCAGGGGGGATCTTCTGATTCTGGCGATCAACAGTATCATCTCGTGAAAAGTTTCGCTGGAGGTGCTCATACTCTTTGTAAATGCGATATTTACGAAGGCCTTTAAATGAGTTGAACTTTCGGAGTCCCTTCCGGGAATGACGCTTGAGCATACGGAGATACTGACTATTGTTGAGAGTTATGTTTCCAACGCGATTGATTCCATCAGCAAGGAACTTCATCTGGCGTTGATTGGCTTCAATGAAGTTTTCTAGCAATTGCTGCGACCGAAGATTTACTTCAAAGTGATGGCACTCCTTCTGGAATTTCTCCGAGATGTTGCGCTCATTGACTTCATGGCGCACCCCAACATATGTAGCAAAGATGTCGTTGGGTTTCCTCAGCAATTCCAAAGTGTCACGCACTGGAGGAATGAAAAGCTTCGGATGATGGCGAGCCACAAAGTCTTCATTGCGGCCATAGTCGTAGACAAGTTGCAACCAAGGAGCATATGGCTTCAGTTTAAAGGGCAGTTCTGCAGCATGGACCAAATTCCGAATGAAGCAGTCCTAGAAGTCAAATACGAGGCCATGAGTAAGCTTCATAATTGCATGCCTTGTCTCAGGATATATATTGGATTCCTCCGAAGCTGTACTCAATGGAATCAAAGATTTCGACAGGATGTAAAACCATGTCTTGGAGATGAAGTTCAAATGCTTCGGGCGATATTTTCTAGAATATAATCTGTAGTGACTTTAGTATCCAACAAGGTAGCAAATTGTTCTTCAGTCAGATCTGGCTCCAAATGAATTTTTTCTATTTCGCCAGTATGCCTTGGGATATTAACGGTTTCCAAGAACTCTGCGGAAGACATTCTGAAGATTTCACCTTGGATCATCCATTGCAGTATCCAAGTGCGGGGTTCATGTGCATCGCCCGAAACATATAATGTGGCATAGAATTTCTTATTGAGTTCAGAATTGAAGGGAGTGCTCAAAGAAAACAACCGAGTCAAATTTTGATTCTCAATAATTTCGGCGATGTTATGAAAACAAGTGGCAGTTGAAAGACTTCTCATATCCAGATACCTGTGGCGAAACAAAACGCCTTGCTGGCAGAAAACATTGGTGTAGAATATTTGTTGTTCCGCAGTCCAGAAGCGAAGATCATCGGCAGTTCGGTCTGAAGCATATGGACTTACACCAAAGAATCGGTGACGTTTCTGATATTGTTCCAAGAAGAATTCTGGTCCGTGCTGAGAAGAACAGCCAGCGCCCTTGAATATAGGAAAAGTTTCATGAGGGTAATTTGAGTCGAGTTGGGTGTCTTGGCACGGATGGGAACGGGCACGAATCCTTTGCAGAGGAGCGATTGGGGCGGCTCTTAAGGGCCAGCAGTATGAGCGACTACCAAAGCTTGCTCTTGCGAGGGATTCAGGATCTGCACTTTCTCATCTTCATCTTCATGTGCTTCGGTTCGAGGCACATTTTCTTCAGATTCTTGAGCAGTTCGAGCTGAAGAATAATCACGCGAGTTGCGCGTTTTGGAGTTGGAGGGAGAGGGTTCATGGGCTTCCGGGTGAGTGGATGGGGGTGGTGCGGGAGCAGCAGGTGGTGTAGGAGTCCTTTGCGGTGCAGGGGATGGAGCATGTGTTGGTGTGGGAGCGCGAGGTGGAACTGGTGCAGGCGTTGGTGCAGGTGTTGGGGTTGGGGTTCACTTGGGAGTTGGAGCTTTTGGAGGTGGAGCAGGTGTTTGCTTGGGAGTGGTTTTGGTGGGAGGAGGTGTAGGGGTTTTGGTGGGTGGAGCTGAAGCTTTTGGTTTGGTCTGGGAAGACTTTGGTTGGGGAGCAGGAGTGGGAACTGCTTCAGTGTTTTCCTTCGTCTGGCTGGTAGGTTCATCACTCGTATCCATATCAGCAGACGAGGCCAAAGTGACCTTCCGTTTCTTGTTGGTCCTTTTCTTCGGAGAAGGGTCAGAAGGCTTGGCTTCAACAGGCTTGGCTGCAGCTGGTTCAGCTTCCAGCGGGGCCTTACGCTTCCGGGAATCCGTTTTCGTAATTGAAGCATTATGCGTTTTGACCATTTCATCCACTGTAGCTTTAATCTTTCCATTGTAGTTTTAATGTTTTCCTTGGTGGTGGTGTTGACGTCTGTCACCTTCTGAAGCAACTTCAAGGCGTGTTGTTTGAATTCTTCATATGTCTCAGCTTCAGCATGCTTTTGATAGTTGTGAATCTTTTCAATTTCAGCTCTATCTCTTGAGTGAAAATCCTTCAGTTGACTGATCATAGTAGTGATCATTGATTCGATAGACCCTGAGATGTAGACTTCACCGAGATCAACAGCTTCAGGATCTTCTGCCGCACATTTCTTCCAAAGGGCTTCAATTACGCCCAATTGATTCCATAGTTCGCCTTCATGAGGATCAGGGAATTGTTGTTCACTATGGCGATCTGCTTCAGCTTGAGCTTCAGGCAGAGAGATACCTTTCTGCTTCGGTGGAATTGCTTCAGCAGAGGGAGTCATACCTACCACGGACTTCTTCTGGGCAGCTCTGGCTGCTTTCTCAGCCTTCTTCGTTCTGAGGCCATCTTGTGTGGCCTTGCGTTTAGCTTCGTGTTCTGCCAACTGTTTGGCTTCAGCGGCAGCTTTTTCTTCATTTTTCTCGGCTTCGGCGAGCTTTCGCTTCGTCTCAGCCTTCTCAGCAGCAAATTTTGCGGAGTCTAGCTCCCTTTGCTTTCTTGCAGCTGCTTCTGCTGCCTTCTGCTTTTCTGCAGATTCTCTAGCAAGCACGCTACGATTCAGTGCCTCCTCGAGGTCTTTCTGTTGCAATTCTGCTTCAGTGGGATTTTGCTTCACTGAAGGGTTTGGTGATGCATACTGCTTAGGCTTCGCTGGTGCAGCAACCTTAGCAGATTGTTGATGCTTCGCTGGGTCGTGCCTCAGCTTGGATCGCCTCTAAGTGTTGAGGGCTTCAGCTGGTGGCTTGGAGGCCAAAGGCTTCGCAACCACCAAGTTGGATAAGTCAATGGTGGGGCGAGCAATGGACTTATCCGTAGGGTCTTGAATTTTTATCCCCTTTGCAGCCGGTTTCTCTCCTGGCTTCTTCTTCAAGGGAATTCGAAACTTTTGATTCTTGAGGGGAGCAGGTTCTGACTCATCATCTGCTTCAGTTTCTGATTCGTCATCAGCTTCAGAATTTGACTCATCAATGATGGAGTCTTCTAGAGCTGAGCGCTCCAGTCTTGCTTGTTCTTCGTCATCGGTGGAGGCATGAGGGGGTGAAGCAGATTTCTTCTTGAGCTTCCTCTTCTTCTTTGAGCTCTGTCCCGCTCCATGAGCTTCAGCGGCAGCTAACTTAGCTTCCTTCTTTTCTTCCTTGAGTCTTTTCTTTTTGGCAGCGATTCTCAATCGCTCTTGCTCTTCAGGATAATCATCCGGAGTCTTGAGGGTGTTGGGGTGAGGATATTTAGGTGGGACTGGATAGTAAAGATGGCGATTTTCTTCAGGGTATTTTCCACACATGTGTGAAGTGTATAGGAAAGGTGGACTGAAGGCAAACTGCATTGCCCATTTCCAGTCAGGGATACTCTTGTATTTGTACCACCTGATGGCCCAGTAGCGGCAAATGTTTTGCAAACGAATCTTTCTCTGATCCTTAGTTTCTTCAGGAGGTGTATCATAACCAAGTTCAATCCGAATAGACTCGGGAATGCCTCTTGCATTGTTTCTTTCCATCGTTTTGCCTCCTTTTCTCTTGGGAGCAACTTGTTCAGCTTCGTTGAGGTGATCTAGTACTGGGGACTCATCACCGAAGCCCAAATCCTCAGACATCCTGTGAGGAAGAATAAGGGAACGAGGGAAAAAGACAAGTATGGACTGAGCACCAGCACAAGTTTCGACTAAAACAATGATTTTGACAAGATATTCGGAGTTGTGAGGGAGTTGTTTCCGGCCTGTTCTGGGCTAGATTTTGCATGCAACAAGTTCATGATCGATGTCAAACCCTAGCGCAGAACAGAGCAAGATTTAAAACCTACCTACGAACCTGAATAGAGGATGGGAAACTTTTCCTCTAAACAAGATTCCCAAGAGGTCAACAATCCAACGGATCAGGAAACCCTAGCAAAATCAAACGAAAAATAGCTAAGAAATATCGATCTAATCTGGAGAGGAACGAACAGAGGGGAGGATTGGATCGGAGGCCTCGTCGTACCCTAACTTGGCGACGTCGAAGCAGCTACGGCGGCGAGGAGCGGTGGAGATGCTCGTCGTCGGCGGGAAATCCACGGCGGAGTCATTCCGGCAGCGAAGCGGCGAGGACGAGAAGCACGGCGGCGCGCGAGAGATTAGGGTTCCGGAGAGATTAGGGATGAAGTGAGATTTGGTGTCGCCGGGCGAGGGGTATATATAGGGCTGCTCTGACAGGAGTTGTCAGATCAGATCGGACGGTTCCCAGCAACTGACTCTCCGCATTCAACGGCCCAGATATGGTAGCAAATCGCGAGAAAATCTCAACGACCCGAAATTGACGGGATCTCAACGACCGAAGAATATGTCTTGATCGTGAGTAAAACTTCGATAAAAATTGGAAGCATTTGATTCGGAACACAATGACGTTCAAAAAAAAATACTTTCCGTTTCAAATGTGCTCAACCATTTTAGACAGATAGAAAAAGAGGGGAAAAAGAACAGAGGGGGTAGGGTCCGAAACTTATCACCTCGAAGAAAAACCAATAGCGAAGCTAAAGGTGATAGGCATGGAGGACTAAATCCAATCAAAATAAAAACTAGAAATCGAAGCAAAAAACAAATATCGAAACCAAAAGCAAACAACGAAGTAAATGAATATATACATGGAGGTAAAGGTTCGGTCTTACAATACATTTCATGAGTCCAAAATATTGAGCTCACACCTTAACGCACAGAACCTTTTCTCATCCAATGGTTTCGTGAATATATCATCCAGTTGATCTTCAGTTCTGACATGACTAATCATAATATCTTCACGCTGAACATGATCATGAAGAAAATGATGGCGAATGTCAATATGCTTCGTGCGAGAGTGGTGCACAGGATTGTGAGCAATTTTGATTGCACTCTCATTATCACATAGAAGGGGAATTTTCTTCACATGAATACCATATTCCTTCAGCGTCTGCTTCAGCTAAAGAATCTGAGTACAACATGACCCAGTTGCAATGTATTCAGCTTCAGCTGTAGAAATTGATACACAGTTTTGCTTCTTGGAAGCCCAACACACAAGTGATCTTCCGAGTAAATGACAAGTGCCTGAAGTTGATTTCCTATCAACACGATCACCAGCCAATCTGAATCAGAATAGCCAATAAGATCAAATTGAGCTCCATTGGGATACCATAAGCCCAAGGTTGGTGTGTGAGCAAGATAACGAAGAATTCGTTTTATAGCAGTATGATGTGATTCCTTTGGATTTGCCTGAAAGCGAGCACAAATACATACTGAAAGCATAATGTCAGGTCTAGATGCACACAAATATAGGAGAGAGCCAATCATGGACCGATATTTCTTTTGATCGAAGGCTTTCCCTTTCTCATATGCATCTGGGAAGCCATTGGTAGGCATTGGAGTCTTAATCGTTTTGCAATCAGTGAGTCCAAACTTCTTTAGGCAATCCTTGAGATATTTTTCATGAGAAATAAAGGTGCCATTCTTCTGTTGACGGATTTGAAGTCCAAGGAAGAACTTCAATTCCCCCATCATAGACATCTCATATTTCTTCGACATCATTTTGGCAAATTCTTCGTTGATTTCAGTGTTAGTACAGCAAAAAATAATATCATCTACATATATTTGACAAACAAACAAATCACCATTATAAGATCGAGTGAAAAGAGTTGGGTCAGTTGTTCCTGGTTTGAAGCCTTTCTTCAGAAGGAAGTCCTTCAGGGTGTCGTACCAAGCACGAGGTGCTTGCTTCGGCCCATAAAGAGCCTTGTGCAACCTGTACACCATGTCGGGATTCTTCGAGTCTTCAAAACCTGGAGGCTTCATAATATACACTTCTTCTTCGATTTCTCCGTTAAGAAAAGCACTTTTCACATCCATTTGATAAAGTAGGATACCATTGAAATTTGCAAAAGAAAGCATAACACGAATGGATTCGAGACGAGCAACTGGAGAATAAGTTTCGCCGAAATCGATACCTTCGATTTGGGTATACCCTTGTGCTACCAGTCGTGCTCTATTTCTTACCACAATACCATCTTCATCTTGCTTGTTGCGAAAAATCCACTTTGTACCAATGATGTTGTGCTTCGTGAGATCAGGCCTTTCGACTAAGGACCAGACTTTGTTTCGCTCGAACTGATTAAGTTCTCCGAGCATAGCAGTTAACCAAAATGGGTCCTTCATGGCTTCATCAAACTTTGATGGTTCTAGCATGGAGACAAATGAAAAAATTTGACAGAAGTTAGCCAAACGAGTACGAGAACGAGTTGTGGGACGACCTGGTTGTTGAATTTTTTTCGAGGATCGAATCACCATCAACTCTTCTTCGCACTCGAGTCCGTGCATTTTCAATGACTTGTGGCTCTGGTTCTTCTTCAGGATCATTTCCTTCAGGACCAGCATCTCCTTCCGGATCTGCATTTTCTTCGTTCACAGGTACTTCTTCGTCATGTTCATCATTTGTCCAGCGCCCCGGACTATGTGTGGGAACATTGGATCATCATCATCTTGATTTTCTTGACGTGAATTAGCTTCAACAGGGCGAATTTCTCCAATAGCCATTGACCTGATCACTTCATCAAGAGGAGGTTCATCTAGATCATGAGGTAAATGCTCTTTTTGAGAGCCATTAGTTTCATCAAACCTCACATTTACAGTTTCCATAACCTTCCCAAAGTGGGAGTTATACACTTTGTAAGTGTGAGAATTTGAGTCATAACCTAGTAGAAAACCTTCATGTGACTTAGGGGCAAATTTGGAGCTATGATTCATATCTCTAATAAAGCAAGGAGCACCAAATACCCTAAGATACGAAACATTTGGCTTGTTACCAGTGATAAGCTCATGTGAAGTCTTCTTCAGAAATTTGTGAAGGTAAACCTTGTTGATGATATGACATGCAGTGTTAATTGCTTCGGCCCAGAACCTGATAGGAGTCTTGTATTCAGCGACCATAGTTCTGGCCATTTCAATAAGAGTTCTATTCTTCCTTTCAACTACACCATTCTGTTGACGTGTATAAGCAACAGAGAATTCATGAGTAAATCCATGATCATCAAGAAATTATTCAATATGAGTATTTTTGAATTCAGTTACATTATCACTTCGGATATGCTTCAGAGATAATTCATATTCTGTTTGAGCTCTCTTAGCGAATGACTTGAAGATTTCAACAACTTTTCTCTTGTCATCCAGAAAGAAAACCCAAGTATAATGAGAAAAATCATCAACAATAACGAGACCATATTTGTTTCCTCCCAGACTTGCATAATTTTGAGGACCGAAAAGATCCATGTGAAGAAATTCAAGGGGACGAGTAGTAGTCATGATAGTCTTCGCTGAATGATGTTTCTTCGTAATTTTTCCAGCTTCACAAGCACTGCAGAGACGATCCTTATCGAATTTTACTTCGTTGAGACCAATAACATGCTTCTTCTTCACTAGATTTTGAAGATTTCTCATCCCTGCATGACTAAGTCTTCGATGCCATAACCAACCAGATGAAGCTTTTGCCATTAGGCATGTGAATACAGCAGGGCCCGAAGAAAAATCAACAATATATAAATCTCCTTTTCGGTAACCCTCGAAGACAAACGTATAGTCATCCTGTGAAAAGACAACACAGCGCGAAGCAGAAAATAGAACGAGCATACCCATATCGCATAACTTAGAAATAGACATAAGATTATAACCAAGAGATTGAACTAGCATAACCTTGTCAATGTGCTTATCTTTTGATATGGCAACCTTACCCAAACCTAATACTTTACCCTTGTTGTTATCACCGAGGTAATGTACTTCTGAGAAGATTGAGATAGTTTTTCTTCGGTGAATAACTCCTTGTCTCCAGTCATATGTTTTGTGCAACCACTGTCCATGACCCATTCGGATCCACCGGAGACATAGCCCTGCAGAAGAATTAGTTCTTCTTAACCACCCATAAACGAGCAAGTGACTGAGAAGAGGTGGAAGCACTTCTTGAAGCAATATCAAATCGAACAGGGTTATATTGCCTAGGGGGACCATCAAGTACACCATGAATGTAAGTCCTCTGCGAGGGGTTAGGATATGAATGAGCATATGCAATCTTATCATCATTATCACGGTGACGGTAAGTATAACGACCAGTGCGATAGTATTCCTTTTGAGGAACATTTGATTCGGGCACCGGTGAATCATTTCTCTCTTCGAGAGAATAGAAGTGTTTCGATGGTACCAAAGACTTTCCCTGCATACAATGGTTAGCAGGCAATTTCTCAACGAGTGACTTGCACACCCAGATTTGTCTCTTATAGAAACCATTCTTTGGAGGGGCACCAATGTATTCGGCCGAAACCTTTCCTTCCTGGTTCTTGATAAGCTTGTAGTAAGAATCAAGTGATTCATCAACAATAGCCTTATCAATTTTGCAGTTATAACCTGAAAGATTAGCAATATCTATAGGCTTATCTTTTGCTAGGACCCATACAGTTTTTGGATACTGCTCAGCTTCCCAGTAAGTGCCATCAGGGTTTAGCTTCCTTTCAAAGCCAACACCTTCATTCCTAGGATTCCTGTGAAGGGGTTCCTTCTTCAGGATATCACAAAGATGTTGGTGTCCCTGGACACTTTTGAACAAACATGTTTCAAACAAATCTTTCAACCTGAGGAGTTCCTCGGTAACAGCAGAGTTTTCCTCATCTGAGGCATTAGTATCATCAATAATAATAGGAGCTTTGCCTTTGGAATTAGTTTTGCTTCGTTCCAGACAAGTTAAGCAAGGTGAATCAATTTTATGATTTGCTTCAGAACCTTGTTGAGCCATGAGAGAGAGATTGATGTTTTCCAACTCTTCATGAGCCTCTTTCAGTTTTTCGAGAGCCATTTTCCTCTGAAAAAAATCATAGGTAAGCTTCTCATAATCAACTGAAAGAAGATCATGCCGAGAGGACAATTCTTCAAACTTCTCCTTCGGAGCAGCATGCTCATTCGTTAAAGTTTGACCTTTCTCTATCTCATCGAACAATAGGGTTTCTGATTTCTTAATGGTTTTGCTTAGCGAATCAAGTTCATCTTGTTGGATTGAAGCAATTTTAGCAAGTTTAGCGTAGCTTATCTTAGAATCACTGTCATATGAAGAACAATCAGAAGTATCATAGGTAACTTTGGATGAAGATACCTTTTCTTTGGCCATGAAGTAGTATGCAGGAGTTTCATATTCACTGTTGTGGTTGGTGAAGAATGAGCTTGAAGCACCGGCCGAAGCAAATGCCAATCCAGCAACACCATCAGATTCGGATCCAGATGGAGATCTTGAGCCTGATTTAGCTTGGGATCCAGAGGCTTCTTCTTCAGAGTTCATCTCCTTTCCCAGATAGGCCTTGGCACGATGAGAATTGCTTCGTCGTGAAGAATGTGTCTTCGAAGAAGAACTCTCACGCTTCTTGTGATACTTCTTTTTCTTGTCATCATCTGAATCTTTCTTCTTTTCTCTTCTTGAACTGGAATCCTGTCTCTTGGACTCATAGCTTCTGGAGGATCTGTGGGACTTGCTTGAAGAATCTTTGAGCGAATGCTTTGATTTATTTTCAGTTTACCACATTGGACAGTCAGCAATGTAGTGGCCTGGTTTCTTGCATTTTTAGCAGCAGTTATCTTTAGATGGAGAACTTCTTAAGGATGAACGGTGAGATGAATAACTTGAGTTCCTTAGTGAGTAGTTCTTCTTCGGTGAAGAAAAACCTTTTCTCTGGAAGCGATTGAATCTTCTCATGATCAAATCCAAATCCTTCTCAATGCTTGAAGGATCATCTGATTCAACACCGGAAGCAGAACTAACTTCAGGTGAGGAGTGATGCGAAGCTTTTGCTTTTAGAGCATGAGATCTTCTTCGAGAGCCGTTTATGTCATGTTTCTTATCTTCTTCCATTTCAAAAGTAGTGATTCTCTCAAGGATAGCAGCGGCAACAAGATTTATGAAATCAGTTCTTTCCTTGATCATCAGCACAATGTGATCAAAAGAATCATCCAATGAGGGAAGCAAAGTTCTTACAACCGAGTGTGGAGTGATGTTATCAGCACCGAGTGAAATCATCTCATTTGCAAGAGCAGTGAGTCTGCTGTAAATGGAGTTGACTTTCTCGCCCTCACTTCTCTTGAATCGATAGAATTTGCTTCGGAGAGTGTCAATTCTAGCATCTTTCTGAGTGGATACTCCTTCTCCAATCTTTTCCAGATAGTCCAAGACACCTTTGGCAGATGGGATATTCTTCACTTCATGATACTTCTCTGGATTCAGATGGTTGGTGATAAATACCCAGACTTCAGAATCAAGATCAATCAATTTTGCTTCAACAGGAGTGATCGCCTTCTCATCCTTGATTGTGACTCCTTTCAAGACAACTTGCCTGGCAGCTGAATTGATAGCCATGATATTTTTCTTCATTTTGTCCTTCCAGTAAGGGTAGTCCTTCCCATTGAAAACAAGAATAGGTTCGCCGGAGCGAATAGCGGCGAAAGACATACTTGAAAGCACTCCAGGAGGTTAATCCAAAACACACAGAGTGTAGGGACTGACTAGCTCTGATACCAATTGAAAGTCCAAGTATGTGATCAGAGGGGGAGGGGGTGAATGATCACTTCAAATTTTTGACTGAAGCTTTGAAGTGAGGCATAAGTAAAGCGGAAAAGGGAAGCAGAAACGAGTGAGAGCGAAGTAAAACTGGAAGCGAAACTAAATGCAGTGAATCAAAATGCATTGAAGCATAACTGGAAAGCTAATGCAATACAATATGTAAAAGCTTGAAGTAAAACGAACTGAGACTTGGCGATGTTTGTTCGACCAGTTCACACGCTGCAAAGCGCTACGTCTGGTTGGAGGGACTGGTGATTGAACACATGGAGCAAATCTTTCTCCGTCCGTTGCTCCACTGCACCAATCTCCTTGATCTTGGTCAGTTTTGACTCGAGGTAGATAGTCAAGGGAATCTCCGAAACCTTTGACAAACTTGATCTTCGAGGCGACAATTACTCTTCGCTCTCTGAAGTCGACACTCTAACCGTCTAGGATAATTGCAGTTCTCCAAGATAAGAAGGCTAGTAAGCTTTCACCTAAGTCATCTCGAATCTACTCAGATCAATGGGACTTAGGCTTCAGTATTCTGGGTTTTGGGTTTTGCTTCGGTGGCGTTCTTGGGGTGCTCTCTTCAATCTCTCTCAGGAATATTCTTAGAGCAGCCGCCCGCAATGGAGGAGGGGGCGGCGTATTTATATTTGGCGATCCCGAGGTGCGAAAAGACCAATTTGACCCGAAGTGAGAGCTTGACACGTGTCCACAACGGTCGGATTTGTCATTACTGCGCAACTTTACTTGCGGAACAAGTAAAGCTGACTGACGGACTTAGTTCTGCTTCGGAAGCCAAAGAACGTAGTCTTTGCTGCCGAAACATAACTCAGTGCACATGAGATTTCTTCACTCTAGCTTCTCACTTGGTTTAGATTTGATCTGGGCATTTTCTCAACAACTTCGGTGTCCACAAACTAAAGACCCCTCTTGATAGTACGGTTTGTCCTATGACTCAAAGAACAGAAAAAGAACTACACAAAAGCAACTAAGTCTTGCGCTGTCTTCTTCATTTTCTTCAATGAGCTGAGCTTCGGGACACCTTCATTTTTGGGGGTCATCCTTCGTGATTAAACTTCTCTCAAGGGGTAATGCTTCGATAACTTGAAAACCTTCCTTGAAGCTTTATCGCCTAGCTTGTCCTTCAGGAACCTATTCAACTGTTTACACTAGAAAACATTGTTAGTTCCTCTACTGTTTTGTCCAACAATATCCAAAACACACGGGGGCAAAACTTTGCTCTTACACCTTCCCTCACTGCTATGGCTTCCAAAGTAGTTGGATTGATCAGGCCCGTGATAACCATTGAAGATGATCCCAGGAATCTGCCCTCCCTGTCTCGACAAATAGCAGAGGCTGCACCCGTCAGGCCATCCGAGGAAAAACCGCCGTCCACCCTGATCATGGTCTCATCTCCACCCGTAGGCCTCCAGCTCGCCCTTGAAACTCGTTGTAGTCCCGACTGGTGCAGACTCACATTACCTCTGATCGGTTTCTGACCAGCCCCTCTGCTCATAGAGCTAATTGTTTCCAATTCTCGGATGAAGCTTATAATAAAACTGTGAGTCGCAAACTGGGTCTGGAAGATGCTTTCATGGATTGCCTTCCTCCTCGCTGTCCAAACAGCCCACAGTGTTACCACCATAAGAGTAAACTCCGCATGTGATAATGAATCCGGGGCGCTGAATAACCAAAGTTTCGCATTTGGTTCTTTGATTTCTGGCATCTTCTCAACTAGCTCCTCATCCACCAAAGCCCAAACACATCTACTCATAGAGCACTCTAACAAAGAGTGTTGCCATGAGTCTGGAATGCCGCACAACAAGCAGTTATCGCATGTGCTCATATGACGGCGCTTTCTGAGATCTTCCGAGGGCAACGAGTGTCTGGCCAGCCGCCAGAGGAAAAC
This sequence comes from Bromus sterilis, assembly GCA_950022295.1. NCBI lineage: Eukaryota > Viridiplantae > Streptophyta > Magnoliopsida > Poales > Poaceae > Bromus > Bromus sterilis. The sequence continues at coordinate 272,462,570 of OX465598.1, forward strand.
TTTGATCTTGGAAGGGACCTTCGTATTCCATAGCTGAGTCCATCTTGATTCTTCCGTCCCGATCTCTGAAACCGAGACATGCCCAGCCAACGGATTTTCATTCCTCTTCTTCATACTAGAAATCAGTTTATACGCCAACCTGACATAAAAAACCCTAGATTTCTCGGGCTTCCAGGACCAGTGATCCTTAATGTCAGCCGTGGCAAGTGGGATCCCTGCAATAACTTGAACATCCGCTTGGAGGAAATGTTGTTGGAGAAGCTCTAGATCCCAGCACGCATTGGACTGATCAATGTACACCGACACCAGCTCCGGGGAATCAGCTCGGAGATGTGCAATCGGCTTCATATTCAACTCCCGCGACAACCAATTTTCCATCCAAACACGAGTCTCTTGACCATTTCCCACTCTCTTGATTAGACCCTGATGTCTACGCACGCTTCTATTCTTGTAGACTATGTTGGGCCTCCAAGCGCAGAGGTTTATAGGACAGCAGCAATTTCCCTCAAGTGGATGACCTAAGGTTTATCAAACTCAGGGAAGTAGAGGTTGAAGATGGTCTCTCTCCAGCAACCATGCAATTAAGAAACAAGAAGTCTCTTGTGTCCCCAACACACCTAATACAACTAGGAGTTGTATAGGTGCACTAGTTCGGCGAAGAGATGGTAAAATACGAGTGATAGGTGTGGCAAAGCAAGGTAATATAAATATGTAATAAAAAGTGCAGCAAGCAAACATGTGACAAAAGTGAGCACAAACGGTGTAACAATGGTGGAAACAAGGCCTAGGCTTCATACTTTCATTAGTGGCAACTCTCAACAACATTAACATAGTCTAATCACATGATATTTCCCATAAAACATGCAATGGAGACGCACTCGGAGGTCATTCCTTTGTGGTCAACAGAGGATGAGAATTATGTAGGGCTACAAAAGCACACCTCAAGGTTTGTAGTTCTCAATCTATGGATTTCCCAATGTCACCGCGGCCATCCAAAGAGAGTACCACAATCACCACAACATATCTCAAGGATAGTCAAATACAAGCACCAAGAGACTCTCAATCTTCAATCAACACACAAAAGAGGAAATCACTCATGATAATATTCTTCTAACCCATGTCCAATAGACCGCTGTTACCTTGGTCTCGGGGATTATACTAGATAAGATCAATTGAGTATATCAATCCAATACATAGAGGAAGGGGAAATATCATGGGATCACCCTAGATTAACATAGCCTATGATCACAACGAAGATCACATCATGGGAGAGAGAGAAGAACACATAGCTACTGGTAGAAACCTCAACCCCGAGGGAGAACTACTCCCGCTTCATGGACGGAGGAAGCAACGTCGATGGAGATGAATCCGGGGGCACTTCCCCGTCCCGGTAGGGTGCCGGCACAGGAATTATGTCCCCCCGAAACTTGATGGCGATGGCGGCAGAGATCGGAATTGCTTCTAGAGAAAAGGGGTCTGGAATCAGGGTTTCCGCGATGGGAGAATAAATAGGAGCCAAAGGGGAGTCCGAGGCGGTGCCCAGGGTGCCTAGGCGGCCACCCAGCGCGGGTGGGCCCCTGGCCGCGCCACCAGGGCGCCTGGGCCCCTGGTGGTGGCCCTCTGGACCCACTCAGGTCCTTCCGGAAGGTTATTCTGCGCTGATTTTTTATCTGATTTTTCCCGAATTTTTGGAGCACTTTTTATATGGGGGAAAACTGAAATAGAAAAACAGCAGAAAACAGGAACTGGCACTGTGGTGCACTGAGTTAATAGGTTAGTCCAAATATGATCAAAAGTGTATGAAAGTGTATCTAGATCATAGAAATATCACACAAAACATGCATGGAGTTGATGGCTTCTCGCCCCTCCGTTGGTTTCCCCAAGTGTAAGGTTGAGATGTAGTGCAGCAACAATTTTCCCTCGGTGAAGATACCAAGGTTTGTCTCCAGCAGGACTCCAGAGATGATAAGTAGGTGTCAGCGGCGCAACTGACGCGGACCTGCACACAGACACAGATAACTTTGTTCCCAACGAAGTTCAGAGAGGTTGTCAATCTCTCCGGTCTTGTTGTTTACAAAGGATAAAAATGCAAGGGATAATGATAGCAAATAAAAGCGGTAAATTAAATGTAGAGTGGAAACAGTGATAAGGATATGGACTGGGATACGAGATGTTCGCTAGTGATGTCTCTCTCCCAAAAGACGATAAAATAGCTATGCGAGGTAAACAAATTACAGAAAGGCAATTGACAGGATTATGAACGCACCGCAATGCTAACTATGCTACAAAAGAAAGGAAGAGGTTCAAAAGCACGGGCAGTACGCCAAAGTAAGTAGACCGAAATCCATCTGCATCTACTACTAATCATCCACCTTGAGATATCTATCCAGAAAATCTCACTGGTATTAAGTTGCGAGCCCCACCCAAAGTGTAAACCCAAAGCAACAGACAACTGCATTAAAAATAACTTTGCGTAAAGTAAACAATCCTTGCAACCGCGGTTACAAGCACCGTTGTTTCCCCCTTGTGGCAACAGCACATCCCCTAGACTCATGTTTCTGTCACTCAAGCATGTCATCGGGGAGGCATGAACCCACAATCTAGCACAACGCTCCCTCTTGGAGTCACTACCTACTACTTGGCCAAAGCAATAAACAGCAACGGAGAGCATGCAAGAATTACTTAGGAACAAAAATACAAGAGATAAAAACCAAATATATTACTCTATCACAATCTGAATATAATCTCATAATCCATCAGATCCGATCAAACTCAACATAGCAATAGCAGAAATATTACAAAGGTGCCTCGATCATGTAGGGCAGCTCACGAGGTCTAAACAATGAAGATCAAAGAGGGGAGGAGAACATCACATAGCTACTGATCACGGACCCATGGTCCAAGGAAAACTACTCACGAGACATCCGGGGAGCATCCATGGTGGAGAGTGATGGCTTCTCGCCCCTTCCTTGGTTTCCCCAAGTGTAAGGTTGAGATGTAGTGCAGCAGCAGTTTTCCCTCGGTGAAGATACCAAGGTTTGTCTCCAGCAGGACTCCAGAGATGATAAGTAGGTGTCAGCGGCGCAACTGACGCGGACCTGCACACAGACACAGATAACTTTGTTCCCAACGAAGTTCAGAGAGGTTGTCAATCTCTCCAGTCTTGTTGTTTACAAAGGATAAAAATGCAAGGGATAATGATAGAAAATAATAGCGGTAAAGTAAATGTAGAGTGGAAACAGTGATAAGGATATGGACCCGGATACGTGATGTTCGCTAGTGATGTCTCTCTCCCAAAAGACGATAAAATTGCTATGCGAGGTAAACAAATTACAGAAAGGCAATTGACAGGATTATGAACGCACCGCAATGCTAACTATGCTACAAAAGAAAGGAAGAGGTTCAAAAGAACGGGCAGTACGCCAAAGTAAGTAGACCGAAATCCATCTGCATCTACTACTAATCATCCACCTTGAGATATCTATCCAGAACATCTCGCTGGTATTAAGTTGCGAGCCCCACCCAAAGTGTAAACCCAAAGCAACAGACAACTGCATTAAAAAGAACTTTGCGTAAAGTAAACAATCCTTGCAACCGCGGTTACAAGCACCGTTGTTTTCCCCCTTGTGGCAACAGCACATCCCCTAGACTCATGTTTCTGTCACTCAAGCATGTCATCGGGGAGGCATGAACCCACAATCTAGCACAACGCTCCCTCTTGGAGTCACTACCTACTACTTGGCCAAAGCAATAAACAGCAACTGAGAGCATGCAAGAATTACTTAGGAACAAAAATACAAGAGATAAAAACCAAATATATTACTCTATCACAATCTGAACATAATCTCATAATCCATCAGATCCGATCAAACTCAACATAGCAATAGCAGAAATATTACAAAGGTGCCTCGATCATGTAGGGCAGCTCACGAGGTCTAAACAATGAAGATCAAAGAGGGGAGTAGAACATCACATAGCTACTGATCACGGACCCATGGTCCAAGGAAAACTACTCACGATACATCCGGGGAGCATCCATGGTGGAGAGGAGACTCCCGGAGGTCAATCCTCCCTCCGGAAGGGTGCCGGGAAGAGGTCTTCTGGTGCTCCCGATCTTCGGAAGCGCGGCGGCGGCGGAACAGAGGCGAGTTCGCGGAATAGGGTTCCTCTTCTGGAGTTTTCCCGTGACGGGGGATAAATAGGCGAAAGGGGCAGCCAGAGGTGGGCCAGGGGCCCCAGGCGCCCCCCCTGGCGCGGCCAGGGGTGGGCCCACGCCGGGTGGCCGCCTGGGCCCCCCTGGCTTCCCTCTGGCCCCTCCCAGGCTCTTCTCAAAGCTTCTGTCACGCTGATTTTTTATCTAAATTTTCACGAATTTTTCTGGCACTTTTTATATGGGGGAAAACTGAAATAGAAAAACATCAGAAAACAGGAACTGGCACTGGGGTGCACTGAGTTAATAGGTTAGTCCAAATATAATCAAAAATGTATAAAAGTGTATCTAGATCATAGCAATATCACACAAAACATGCATGGAGCAAGCAGAAATTATAGATACGTTTTGGACGTATCAACATCCCCAAGCTTAATTCCTGCTCGTCCTCGAGTAGGTAAATGATAACAAGCATAATTTCTGTGGTGACATGCTAGCAACCATATAAGAACTTTGAAAAGTAAAGCAATCAAGGTTAGAGATTCAATTCAAGTCATAACATGCAAGAGTCTATATTGGCATTGAAACAAGTAACAAAAGAACAATAGGTGCAAGAGCTCTTGCTGTCCGTGACTCGAATGTCTCCAAATGGTGTTTGCGTGCAAGAAAGGAGGGTAGGGAATACGAGAAAAAAGTATTTTTGTTGAGAACTCAATCTACTAAAGTTTCACACTTGGTCCTCTTTGGAATCTTATCTTGACTCGTCCCCAGACCACTAGCCAGGTACAAGTCAATTTGATCCACTCCTTTTCGATATTTTGAGCACTCGTGCAATGGATGAGCATAAGCACGAGAGTTGACACTTAGGATGGCAAAGAGAGAAATATGGTGGAGGAGGAAGACAAAAAGGATGAGAAAGGCTCACATCAATGAGGACAATCATAGGCAAGAGATGCCAAATGATAGATATGATGTGAGGAGTAGGGATTGCCATGCAACGGATGCACATACGAGCTAGGAAGCTCTCCAAACTATATGTAAAAAGATCATCTCTATGGAGTACAAGGATATAGAGGGAGTACTAGTGTGGATCTCTCAAAAGGATAGTAGTGTTGCCCCTTTCTCTCTTTTTATTTCTTTTTCTCTTTTTTCTATTTTTTTGTATTTTTTTGTGGCCTCAATGGCTCTTTCTATTTAACTCTCATTTGTCCTCTTTGGGATCTTTTAATGTGTCCACTTTGGGATCTTTTCCTCACTTAAGGGCAACACTCTATTTTACAAGAAGGTAAAGGAGATCTTTCACACTTTATAAGGTACTCAAAATCATAAAGAAGATGTAACTATCATGATATATGCAATGTATGTCGCTGCCAGTGTAGCAGGAAGATGTATGACATGAAGATCAAGTCATGAAGAGGTGGAAGTTGCATGGCAATGTAACTCGGAAAGTCTATGGAAATGCCTTGATAGGTAGGTATGGTGGCTGTTTTGAGGAAGGATAAAGGGAGGCTTATTATGACAGAGCGTATCATGCCAAGGGTTTGGATGTACCGGCGAAGGTGAACACCAACTCTCGGAGTGAGAATAAGGCAATGCACGGCACGGGAAAGGCTAGCAAAATATGGGAAGGTGGAAGTGTCAACTCTCAATACTTACATTAGTCCGAAGAACTCATGCACTTATTATCGGTAACTCTCAATCTAATAAGGAGGTTCACAAAGAGACAAGTACCCCGAGGAGGAGTGTATGGGGGTTTGGTTATCCTTGCGCATCCTCGACTCATGGTACGTGAGTGTACTCTAATATTCGACTCCTCAGAAGAGTAGTGATCCATCTACTAGCTAGAGTTCTCAACTAGTTTTGTAGGTTTTGAAAATAAACACGGATTGCCCAAAATACGACACCTATCACTAATAGGCAAGAGCTCTTGACACCAAAAGTCCAAACATTACTCACAACAATGCCTCAAAACTATTGCAAGCTACTACTAAAATTAAATAGCAACCTCAATTACCTACTTTCAAGACAAAACACAACTCAGTGCAACAACCAACTCTCTTTAACAAGATAAACATGAAAACTAAAATGAGTTGCAGCAACAAACTAAACAAAAGCCAAAGCTCTTGCTAAATACAAACTAAAACTAAAACTAAACATGGCAGTAGCTATGAAAAGATAAAGAACACACAAGAGCAAAAATATAGGCAGGAAAAATCCTATGATGTGTTCTAGATTTTGAAAGTGGAACGTGTTTATCTCCCACACAAAGTAAGAAAGGATCTAACTTGTTATGAACAGCAAGCAAATCTAAAGAAAACTAAAACAAAACCTAAGAGCGAGACGCTCCAAGCATAGCACATAACGCATGAAGTGATAAAAATATAGTGAGACGAAGGACGAACCGATGATTGTTGATGGAGAAGGGGATGCACGGCGGCATCCCCAAGCTTAGACGCTTGAGTCTCCTTGAATATTTATTGGGGATGCATGGGGGCATCCCCAAGCTTGAGCGCTTGACACTCCTAGATCTTCTTTCATCATCTTCCATCGCACACTTGAAAACTCCCTTCATACATAACTCATCATAAGCTGATTAGAGAGGTTAGTACCCTTAATAAATAATTTTTCTCCACTGGATATAAAGATATTATTGAAGAGCTACTGTTTCTCAAGAGTGCCAAAAGGTTTTTGCAAAGAAAAAGAAAGCTTAAGGTTTGCAAAAGTAAGGAGAGACAAAACGTGGCAGAATCTGTGAAAAACAGAACAGCAGATAGTAAAGGATTTTTTAGGGGCACTTCTGCAACTCAAATCAAAAAATTCAGAACATACGGAAGTTTCGTAATTGTACAGAGCATACTGTGTAAAAAAATCAGCTCAAAAAGATGAACTGGGATTTTTCTGGAATGTTTCTGGTCACGAGGACAGAATCTGTTTTCTGGACAGCATGTCACAACTTTTACTTCCCTTGCCGTAAGAGGCTATAACTTGGCACAAAGCTGAAAAATAAAGATACAATGATGTTGCTACAGTAGTAACAAACATCAAGACACAAAAAAATCAAAAAGAAATACCTAAATTCGTTGCGGGCTGCCTCCCGAAAGCGCTTCTTTAAAGCCATTAGCTAGGCAAAAAGATTATAGAAGATGCTCTCACAAGAATAAGAATTTTGAATCAAAAGAGTGCATAAAGAAGAAAATATGAAACACATTTAAGCCTAACCCACTTCCTATGCATAGGAATCTTGTATGAAAATAAATCAAAGAAGCACAAAGAAACCAACATAGGAAGGTGGAACAAGAACATCTTCAAAACTTTCAACATAAAGAGAGGAGTTTTAGTAATATGGAAGTTTCTACAACCAAACTTCCCTCTCTCAAAATAATTTTCAGTAGTATCATGAACAACATGAAGAATATAATTATCACATAAATCATGTTGTTCATGACCTTCACACGTGTATAGTTTACAACACGGTCTTTAGGATGATAACATAGATGCAACCCATCACATTGAGCCTTGATAAGAGAAAAATTCTCCGGAATAGTTGGAGATTTCAAATGGATAATAGGACAATCAAGTGTGGGTGCAATAGCAAAATTTTCATGCTTAACATGAGGAACTATAGAAAGTTCATTTCCGTAAGCATCATCCATAGTGGCATCACGGCCATAAGCATAGAAGGCATCAACTTCATCAAAAAGGGATATTTCAAAAGAAGATCATAACACTCATATAAGGTAAGATTCAAAGAGTTACTCTCATTAGAAGGTAGATATGGATGGCTCCATTATTCCTCCTTTTGTTCGTCACTCTCCTTCTCTTTTTCATCCAAGGAGCTTTCAGTTTCAGCAATTTCTTCTTCCATAGAGTCCTGCAAAACATTAGTCTCTTCCTTTGGGGGAGAGATTCTCTCAAGATGATCAGTAATATAATAATTTGCATCATAATTTTCCAAACAATAGTTAAGTATAGCAAGACTCTCAGATTTGTAAGGGGCGTCATCAATATTTTCAAGAAAAGAAGTAATTTCATAGGCACCCTTAAAAGCAACAAATTCTTCTATTTGTTCCGCATCATAAAAATCATAATTTCCCTTAGCATAAGAAGCTAAGGTTTCATCCCCATTGTACTCACATTGGAAAGCAAGGTGTTTGTGCATCATAAAGCAACAAGATTCATCCCTGCAGAAAGATATATTATATATTGAGCACAAGTTTTTAGCATACTCATACGATTGATGTATGAGTCTCCATAAGTGTATCCCTTTTTGAGACAAGCGGTATTCCTTGTAATATTCTTGTTGATCCTCGGTGAATCCTCCATGCCAATAAGATCTAGTTTCAAAGAAGTTAGACATTGGTTGGCAAGTAAGGAACTAGACATACTATATATATTTATTTATTTTTGATAAAGGACACAAAGATAAAAGCTGAAAGGTAAACTAACAAGACTAAAAAAACAAAGGTAAAGGGTAGTGTGCAACTCACCTATCTTAGCACTCGGAGTCCCCGGCAACGGCGCCAGAAAACTTGCTTGATGGCTTCTCGCCCCTTCGTTGGTTTCCCCAAGTGTAAGGTTGAGATGTAGTGCAGCAGCAGTTTTCCCTCGGTGAAGATACCAAGGTTTGTCTCCAGCAGGACTCCAGAGATTATAAGTAGGTGTCAGCGGCGCAACTGACGTGGACCTGCACACAGACACAGATAACTTTGTTCCCAACGAAGTTCAGAGAGGTTGTCAATCTCTCCGGTCTTGTTGTTTACAAAGGATAAAAATGCAAGGGATAATGATAGCAAATAAAAGCGGTAAAGTAAATGTAGAGTGGAAACAGTGATAAGGATATGGACTGGGATACGTGATGTTCGCTAGTGATGTCTCTCTCCCAAAAGACGATAAAATTGCTATGCGAGGTAAACAAATTACAGAAAGGCAATTGACAGGATTATGAACACACCGCAATGCTAACTATGCTACAAAAGAAAGGAAGAGGTTCAAAAGCACGGGCAGTACGCCAAAGTAAGTAGACCGAAATCCATCTGCATCTACTAATAATCATCCACCTTGCGATATCTATCCAGAAAATCTCACTGGTATTAAGTTGCGAGCCCCACCCAAAGTGTAAACCCAAAGCAACAGACAACTGCATTAAAAATAACTTTGCGTAAAGTAAACAATCCTTGCAACCGCGGTTACAAGCACCGTTGTTTTCCCCCTTGTGGCAACAGCACATCCCCTAGACTCATGTTTCTGTCACTCAAGCATGTCATCGGGGAGGCATGAACCCACAATCTAGCACAACGCTCCCTCTTGGAGTCACTACCTACTACTTGGCCAAAGCAATAAACAGCAACGAAGAGCATGCAAGAATTACTTAGGAACAAAAATACAAGAGATAAAAACCAAATATATTACTCTATCACAATCTGAACATAATCTCATAATCCATCACATCCGATCAAACTCAACATAGCAATAGCAGAAATATTACAAAGGTGCCTCGATCATGTAGGGCAGCTCACGAGGTCTAAACAATGAAGATCAAAGAGGGGAGGAGAACATCACATAGCTACTGATCACGGACCCATGGTCCAAGGAAAACTACTCACGAGACATCCGAGGAGCATCCATGGTGGAGAGGAGACTCCCGGAGGTCAATCCTCCCTCCGGCAGGGTGTCGGGAAGAGGTCTTCTGGTGCTCCCGATCTTCAGAAGCGCGGCGGCGGCGGAAGAGAGGCGAGTTCGCGGAATAGGGTTCCTCTTCTGGAGTTTTCCCGTGACGGGGGATAAATAGGCGAAAGGGGGTAGAAAGAGGTGGGCCAGGGGCCCCAGGCGCCCCCCGGCGCGGCCAGGGGTGGGGCCGCGCCGGGTGGCCGCCTGGGCCCCCTGGCTCCCCTCTGGCCCCTCCCGGGCTCTTCTCGAAGCTTCCGTCATGCTGATTTTTTATCTGAATTTTCCCGAATTTTTCTGGCACTTTTTATATGGGGGAAAACTGAAATAGAAAAACAACAGAAAACAGGAACTGGCACTGGGGTACACTTCGTTAATAGGTTAGTCCAAATATGATCAAAAATGTATATAACTGTATCTAGATCATATCAATACCACACAAAACATGCATGGAGCAAGCAGAAATTATAGATACATTTTGGACATGTCAGAGAGGAGACTCCCGGAGGTCAATCCTCCCTCCGGCAGGGTGCCGGGAAGAGGTCTTCTGGTTCTCCCGATCTTCGGAAGCGCGGCGGCGGCGGAACAGAGGCGAGTTCGCGGAATAGGGTTCCTCTTCTGGAGTTTTCCCGTGACGGGGGATAAATAGGAGAAAGGGGGCAGCCAGAGGTGGGCCAGGGGCCCCCCCTGGCGCGGCCAGCGTTGGGGCCGCGCCGGGTGGCCGCCTGGGCCCCCCTGGCTCCCCTCTGGCCCCTCCCGGGCTCTTCTCGAAGCTTCCGTCACGCTGATTTTTTATCTGAATTTTCCCGAATTTTTCTCGCACTTTTTATATGGGGGAAAACAGAAATAGAAAAACAGCAGAAAACAGGAACTGGCACTGGGGTGCACTGAGTTAATAGGTTTGTCCAAATATGATAAAAATGTATAAAAGTGTATCTAGATCATAGCAATATCACACAAAACATGCATGGAGCAAGCAGAAATTATCGATAAGTTTTGGACGTATCAACATCCCCAAGCTTAATTCCTGCTCGTCCTCGAGTAGGTAAATAATAACAAGCATAATTTCTGTGGTGACATAGTAGCAACCATAAAAGAACTTTGAAAAGTAAAGCAATCAAGGTTAAAGATTCAATTCAAGTCATAACAGGCAAGAGTCTATATTAGCATTGAAACAAGTAACAAAATAACAAAAGGTGCAAGAGCTCTTACTGTCCGTGACTCGTATGTCTCCAAATGGTGTTTGCGTGCAAGAAAGGGGGATAGGGAATACGAGAAAAAAGTATTTTTGTTGAGAACTCAATCTACTAAAGTTTCACACTTGGTCCTCTTTGGAATCTTATCTTGACTCGTCCCCAGACCACTAGCCAGGTACAAGTCAATTTGATCCACTCCTTTTCGATATTTTGAGCACTCATGCAATGGATGAGCGTAAGCACGAGAGTTGACACTTAGGATGGCAAAAAGAGAAATATGGTGGAGGAGGAAGACAAAAAGGATGAGAAAGGCTCACATCAATGAGTACAATCATAGGCAAGAGATGCCAAATGATAGATATGATGCAAGGAGTAGGGATTGCCATGCAACGGATGCACATACGAGCTAGGAAGCTCTCCAAACTATATGCAAAAAGATCATCTCTATGGAGTACAAGGATATAGAGGGAGTACTAGTGTGGATCTCTCAAAAGGATAGTCGTGTTGCCCCTTTCTCTCTTTTTATTTCTTTTTCTATTTTTTTGTATTTTTTTGGTGGCCTCAACGGCTCTTTCTATTTAACTCTTATTTGTCCTCTTTGGGATCTTTTAATGTGTCCACTTTGGGATATTTTCCTCACTTAAGGGCAACACTCTATTTTACAAGAAGGTAAAGGAGATCTTTCACACTTTACAAGGTACTCAAAATCATAAAGAAGATGTAACTATCAAAATGTATGCAATGTATGTCGCTGTCAGTGTAGCAGGAACATGTATGACATGAAGATCAAGTCATGAAGAGGTCGAAGTTGCATGGCAATATAACTCGGAAAGGCTATGGAAATGCCTTGATAGGTAGGTATGGTGGCTGTTTTGAGGAAGAATAAAGGGAGGCTTATGATGACAGAGCGTATCATGCCAAGGGTTTGGATGTACCGACGAAGGTGGACACCAACTCTCGGAGTGAGAAGAAGGCAATGCACGGCACGGGAAAGGCTAGCAAAATATGGGAAGGTGGAAGTGTCAACTCTCAATACTTACATTAGTCCGAAGAACTCATGCACTTATTATCGGTAACTCTCAATCTAATAAGGAGGTTCACAAAGAGACAAGTACCCCGAGGAGGAGTGTATGGGGGTTTGGTTATCCTTGCGCATCCTCGACTCATGGTACGTGAGTGTACTCTAATATTTGACTCCTCAGAAGAGTAGTGATCCATCTAGTAGCTAGAGTTCTCAACTAGTTTTGTAGGTTTTGAAAATAAACACGGATTGCCCAAAATACGACACCTATCACTAATAGGCAAGAGCTCTTGACACCAAAAGTCCAAACATTACTCACAACAATACCTCAAAACTATTGCAAGCTACTACTAAAATTAAATAGCAACCTCAATTACCTACTTTCAAGACAAAACACAACTCAGTGCAACAACCAACTCTCTTTAACAAGATAAACATGAAAACTAAAATGAGTTGCAGCAACAAACTAAACAAAAGCCAAAGCTCTTGCTAAATACAAACTAAAACTAAAACTAAACATGGCAGTAGCTATGAAAAGATAAAGAACACACAAGAGCAAAAATATAGGCAGGAAAAATCCTATGATGTGTTCTAGATTTTGAAAGTGGAACGTGTTTATCTCCCACACAAAGTAAGAAAGGATCTAACTTGTTATGAACAGCAAGCAAATCTAAAGAAAACTAGAAACAAAACCTAAGAGCGAGACGCTCCAAGCATAGCACATAACGCATGAAGTGATAAAAATATAGTGAGACGAAGGACGAACTGATGATTGTTGATGGAGAAGGGGATGCACGGGGGCATCCCCAAGCTTAGACGCTTGAGTCTCCTTGAATATTTATTGGGGATGCATGGGGGCATCCCCAAGCTTGAGCGCTTGACACTCCTGGATCTTCTTTCATCATCTTCCATCGCACACTTGAAAACTCCCTTCATACATAACTCATCATAAGCTGATTAGAGAGGTTAGTACCCTTAATAAATAATTTTTTCCACTGGATAAAAAGATAACTTGAAGAGGTACTGTTTCTCAAGAGTGCCAAAAAGTTTTTGCAAAGAAAAAGAAAGCTTAAGGTTTGCAAAAGTTAGGCGAGACAAAACGTGGCTGAATCTGTGAAAAACAGAACAGCAGATAGTAAAGGATTTTTTAGGGGCACTTCTGCAACTCAAATCAAAAAACTCAGAACATACGGAAGTTTTGTAATTGTATATAGCATACTGTGTAAAAAATGCAGATCAAAAAGATGAACTGGGATTTTTCTGGAAGTTTTCTGGTCACGAGGACAGAATCTGTTTTCTGAACAGCATGTCACAACTTTTACTTCCCTTGCCGTAAGAGGCTATAACTTGGCACAAAGCTGAAAAATAAAGATACAATGATGTTGCTACTGAAGTAACAAACATCAAGACACAAAAAAAGCAAAAAGAAAAACCTAAATTCGTTGCGGGTTGCCTCCCGAAAGCGCTTCTTTAAAGCCATTAGCTAGGCATGATGCAAAAAGAAGAATCAAGTTTTATCAAGAGAAAGAGAATAACTAGCCCGTATAACGGACTCAAAAGGTAACTTGATTTTCTTTCTAGGGAAGTGTTTCATCCCCTTTTTGAATGGGAATTGGAATTTTATATTCCCCTCTTTCATGTCAATAACCGCACCAACGGTGCAAAGAAAAGGACGTCCCAAAATAATTGGACATAAAGGTTCACACTCTATATCCATAACAATAAAATCAATGGGAACATAGTTGTCATTGACAATGATAAGAACATCGTTGATCCTCCCCAAAGGTTTCTTTATGGAAGAATCAACAAGACGAACACAAAAAGAGCAAGGCTCAAAAGGCTTCAATTCAAACATATCAAATATTCTTTTGGGCATAACAGAGGTACTAGCTCCAACATCACATAAAGCATAGCAAGAGAAGTTATTCAATTTAATTTTGATCATAGGATCCCAACCATCATCTAGCTTCCTAGGTATGGAGGCTTCTACTCTAAGCTTCTCCTCCCTAGCTTTGATAAGAGCATTTGTGATATGCTCCGTGAAGGCAAGATTAAGTGTGCTAGTGTGGGGGTCTCTAGACATTTTGTATAGCAAGCTAATAACTTCTGAGAGGGTACAACTATCAAAATCAATATCACTACTATCAAAGGTGATAGTAGTGTCATCTAGGCTCACTTGTTTGAAACCCTCTATGTTCATAGGAGTTTCTTTTTCTACGGTTGAGGTATTAGCATCACCATTAATAGGTCCAACGGGACTAGGGGTGCATTGGGTGCTAATAGTTTGAGTGTCCTCAACAATTTGGATAGTGGCAACTGTGTGATGTGTAGAAAGGCTCTTAATTCTATCCTCTTCCATAGGGATAACTTCCGGTTTGGCTGCCATTTGATTTGTCAAAGTAGATTGGGTGTGGGACATATTCGAAACATGGGTTTCGGTGGCGGTAAGTCTAGCCTGGAGATTAGAAATCTCACTGTTCAAGCTATCAAGCTGTCCCCTAATGTTTTGCAGGATGGAAGTATGCTCTCCTATTTGCTTAGAGAAAGCTTTGTTTTGTTCAAACTACGTGTGCATATAGTTCTTAGTAGCTTTCTCTATTTCTACCAATTTCTCATAGCTAGGTAGGTCTCTTTTTGTATAAGCAGGACAATAGGAGTTGTTGCTAGGGTAAGTGTTGTTGTTCCCATAGTTAGATGGAAACGGTCTAGGATTGCTAGCAAAATTTCCCCTATAAGCACTGTTGTTGAAGTTGTTTCTAGCAATAAAGTTCACATCTACTTGTTCTTGAGCAACCAAAGAATTTAAAGGAACATCATGAGGATCAATAGAGGGTTGCTTGGTAAGTAGAGACATAATTAAATCAACTTTTTCATTGAGGGAGGTAATTTTCTCGACAAAGTTTACCTTCCTACCTGTTGGAGCGCGTTCGGTGTGCCATTGGGAATAATTGGTCATCATCTCATCGAGAAGCTTTGTGGCAGCACCAAGTGTAGTTGACATAAAGGTTCCTCCCGCAGCCGAATCTAACAGGTTCCGCGAGGTAAAGTTCAAGCCTGCATAAAAAGTCTGGATAACCATCCAAGTAGTCAAACCATGTGTAGGGCATTTCTTAACAAGAGATTTCATTCGTTCCCAAGCTTGGGCAACGTGTTCATTATCCAACTGCTTAAAATTCATAATATTACTCCTCAATTGGATAATCTTAGCAGGAGGGTAGTACTTCCCTATAAAAGCATCTTTGCACTTATCCCAAGAATCTATGTTATTTCTAGGCAAAGATTGAAACCATATTTTAGCATCTCCCCTTAAAGAGAAAGGAAAGAGCTTGAGCTTAACAACATCACCTTCTACTTCTTTATACTTTTGCATATCACATAATTCAACAAAATTATTCAAGTGTATAGCAGCATCATCTCCAGCACCAGAGAATTGATCTCTCATCACAAGATTTAGCAAAGCAGGTTTAATTTCATAAGAGGTAACTGAAGTGGCAGGTGTGGCAATGGGAGTGCAGATAAAGTCTTGGTTGTTGTGACTAGTGAAGTCACACAACTTGGTGTTTTCAGTGGAACCCATAGTAGCAGCAAGTGTGGAAGGTATTTTTGGTATTTTTTTATAAAAGACACAAAGATAAAAACTGAAAGATAAACTAACAAGACTAAAAAACAAAGGTAAAGGGTAGTGTGCAACTCCCCTATCTTAGCACTTGGAGTCCACGGCAACGGCGCCAGAAAACTTGCTTGATGGCTTCTCGCCCCTTTGTTGGTTTCCAAGTGTAAGGTTGAGATGTAGTGCAGCAGCAGTTTTCCCTCGGTGAAGATACCAAGGTTTGTCTCCAGCAGGACTCCAGAGATGATAAGTAGGTGTCAGCGGCACAACTGACGCGGACCTGCACACGGACACAGATAACTTTGTTCCCAACGAAGTTCAGAGAGGTTGTCAATCTCTCCGGTCTTGTTGTTTACAAAGGATAAAAATGCAAGGGATAATGATAGCAAATAAAAGCGGTCAAGTAAATGTAGAGTGGAAACAGTGATAAGGATATGGACCGGGATACGTGATGTTCGCTAGTGATGTCTCTCTCCCAAAAGACGATAAAATTGCTATGCGAGGTAAACAAATTATAGAAAGGCAATTGACAGGATTATGGACGCACTGCAATGCTAACTATGCTACAAAAGAAAGGAAGAGGTTCAAAAGCACGGGCAGTACGCCAAAGTAAGTAGACCGAAATCCATCTGCATCTACTACTAATCACCCACCTTGAGATATCTATCCAGAACATCTCGCTGGTATTAAGTTGCGAGCCCCACCCAAAGTGTAAACCCAAAGCAACAGACAACTGCATTAAAAAGAACTTTGCATAAAGTAAACAATCCTTGCAACCGCGGTTACAAGCACCGTTGTTTTCCCCCTTGTGGCAACAGCACATCCCCTAGACTCATGTTTCTGTCACTCAAGCATGTCATCGGGGAGGCATGAACCCACAATCTAGCACAACGCTCCCTCTTGGAGTCACTACCTACTACTTGGCCAAAGCAATAAACAGCAACGGAGAGCATGCAAGAATTACTTAGGAACAAAAATACTAGAGATAAAAACCAAATATATTACTCTATCACAATCTGAACATAATCTCATAATCCATCAGATCCGATCAAACTCAACATAGCAATAGAAGAAATATTACAAAGGTTCCTCGATCATGTAGGGCAGCTCACGAGGTCTAAACAATGAAGATCAAAGAGGGGAGGAGAACATCACATAGCTACTGATCACGGACCCATGGTCCAAGGAAAACTACTCACGAGACATCCGGGGAGCATCCATGGTGGAGAGGAAACTCCCGGAGGTCAATCCTCCCTCCGGCAGGGTGCCGGGAAGAGGTCTTCGGGTGCTCCCGATCTTCGGAAGCGCGACAGCGGCGGAATAGAGGCGAGTTCGCGGAATAGGGTTCCTCTTCTGGAGTTTTCCCGTGACGGGGGATAATTAGGCGAAAGGGGGCACCCAGAGGTGGGCCAGGGGCCCCAGGCGCCCCCCTGGCGCGGCCATGGGTGGGGCCGCGCCGGGTGGCCGCCTGGGCCCCCCTGGCTCCCCTCTGGCCCCTCCCGGGCTCTTCTCGAAGCTTCGTCATGCTGATTTTTTATCTGAATTTTCCCGAATTTTTCTGGCACTTTTTATATGGGGGAAAACTAAAATAGAAAAACAGCAGAAAACAGGAACTGGCACTGGGGTGCACTGAGTTAATAGGTTAGTCCAAATATGATCAAAATGTATAAAAGTGTATCTAGATCATAGCAATATCACACAAAACATGCATGGAGCAAGCAGAAATTATCGATACGTTTTGGACGTATCAGGAGCAAGCAGAAATTATCGATACATTTTGGACGTATCAGGAGCAAGCAGAAATTATAGATACGTTTTGGACGTATCAACATCCCCAAGCTTAATTCCTTCTCGTCCTCGAGTAGGTAAATGATAACAGCATAATTTCTGTGGTGACATGCTAGCAACCATATAAGAACTTTGAAAAGTAAAGCAATCAAAGCATGCAATTCAATTCAAGTCTTAACAAGCAAGAGTCTATATTAGCATTGACACAAGTAACAAAAGAACATTAGGTGCAAGAGCTCTGGTTGTCCGTGACTCGAATGTCTCCAAATGGTGTTTGCGTGCAAGAAAGGGGATAGGGAATACGAGATGAAAAAGTATTTTTTGTTGAGAACTCAATCTACTAAAGTTTCACACCCGGTCTTCTTTGGAATCTTATCTTGACTCGTCCCCAGACCACTAGCCAGGTACAAGTCAATTTGATCCACTCCTTTTCGATATTTGGAGCACTCATGCAATGGATGAGCGTAAGCAAGAGAGTTGACACTTTGGATTGCAAAGAGAGAAATAAGGTGGAGGAGGAAGACAAAAATGGTGAGAAATGATCACATCAATGAGGACAACCATAGGCGAGAGAAGGCCATATGATAGATATGATGTGAGGAGTAGGGATTGCCATGCAACGGATGCACATGTGAGCTAAAAGCTCTCCAAGGGAACTAGTGGGGGTGCATCTAACTTGTTTTCTCAAGAAGACCTAGAGCTCGTTTGAGGAGGCTCATCATTGGAATATACAAGCCAAGTTCTATAGTGTGAAGGTCCCCACATAGCTATATGCATGATGATGATCTCTATGGAGTACAAGGGATAGAGGATGAAGTATTCGTGTGGATCTCTCAAAAGGAATAGTAGTGTGCCCTTCTCTCTTTTTATTTCTTTTTCTATTTTTTCTCCTTTTTTGTATTTTTTTGGTGGCCTCAATGGCTCTTTCTAATTCTCTCATTTGTCCTCTTTGGGATCTTTTCCTCATTTTAAGGGCAACACTATATATTTTACAAAAAGTATAGAAGATCTTTCACACTTTACAAAGTACTCAAATCATAAAGAAAATGTAACTATCATGAAGTATGCAAATGTATGCCTCTGCCAGTGTAGCAGGAACATGTATGACATGAAGATCAAGTCATGAAGAGGTGGATGTTGCATGGCAATATGTCTCGGAAAGGCTATGGAAATGCCTTGATAGATAGGTATGGTGGCTGTTTTGAGGAAAGATATAAGGAGGTTTATGATGACAGAGCGTATCATGCCAAGGGTTTGGATGTACCGGCGAAGGTGGACGCCAACTCTCGGAGTGAGAAGAAAGCAATGCACGGCACAGGAGAGACTAGAAAAATATGGGAAGGTGGAAGTGTCAACTTTCGAATACTCACATTAGTCCGAAGAACTCATGCACTTATTATCGGTAACTCTCAAGCTAATAAGGAGGTTCACAAAGAGACAAGTACCCCGAGGAGGAGTGTATGGGGGTTTGGTTATCCTTGCGCATCCTCGACTCATGGTACGTGAGTGTACTCTAATATTCGACCCCTCAGAAGAGTAGTGATCCATCTAGTAGCTAGAGTTCTCAACTAATTTGTAGGTTTTGAAAATAGACACGGATTGCCCAAAATACGACACCTATCACTAATAGGCTAGAGATCTTAACACCAAAAGTTCAACCATTACTCACATCAATACCTCAAAACCATTGCAAGATACTACTAAAATTAAATAGCAACCTCAATTACCTACTTTCAAGACAAGACGCAACTCAGTGCAACAACCAACTATCTTAACAAGATAAACATTAAAAATAAAGAGAGTTTCAGCAACAAACTAAACAAAATCCAAGGCTCTTGCTAAAGACGAACTAAAACTAAACCTAAACATGGCAGTAGCTACGAAAAGATAAAGAACACACAACAACAAAAAGATAGGCATGAAGAATCCTATGATGTGTTCTAGATTTTGAAAGTGGAGTGTGTTTCTCTCCCACACAAAGTAAGACTGGATCTAACTTGTTATGAACAGCAAGCAAAGCTAAAGAAAACTAAAAATAAAACCTAAGAGCGAGACGCTCCAAGCATAGCACATAACGCATGAAGTGATAAAAATATAGTGAGACGAAGGACGAATTGATGATTGTTGATGGAGAAGGGCATGCACGGGGGCATCCCCAAGCTTAGACGCTTGAGTCTCCTTGAATATTTATTGGGGATGCATGGGGGCATCCCCAAGCTTGAGCGCTTGACACTCCCGAATCTTCTTTCATCATCTTCCATCGCACACTTGAAAACTCCCTTCATACATAACTCATCATAAGCTGATTAGAGAGGTTAGTACCCTTAATAAATAATTTTTCCCCACTGGATATAAAGATATTCTTGAATATCTACTGTTTCTCGAGATTACCAAAAGGTTTTTGCAAAGAAAAAGCAAGCTTAAGGTTTGCAAAAGTTAGGAGAGACAAAACGTGGCAGAATCTGTGAAAAATAGAACAGCAGGTAGTAAAGAATTTTTTAGGGGTACTTCTGCAACTCGAATCAAAAAACCCAGAACAGACGCTCGAAAGTAAATTGTATGGAGCATGCTGTCAAAAAATTCAGATCAAAAAGATGATCTGGTGATTTTAGGCTAATTTTTCCGTCCAAGGACAGAATCTGTTTTCTGGGCAGCATGTCACAACTTTTGAACTTTCTTGCAATCGGAGGCTAGACTTGGCACAAAGCTTGAAAATAAAGATACAATGATGTTGCTACAGTAGTAACAATCATCAAGACCACTAAAAACAGTAAGTAAAAACTCAAAGTAAAGATAACAAGGGTTGTCTCCCTAGAGCTCTTTCTTTATAGCCATAAAGATAGGCTTAAGATTTTAATAATGCTCTCATAGGAATAAGAGTTGAAGAAAAAAAGAAAGCATCAAGAAGCAAATACCAAACACATTTAAGTCTAACATGCTTCCTATGCATAGGAATATTGCAATGAAATAATTTATTGAAGCACAAAGCAATACGCATAGGAAGACAAAACAAGTGCAACTTCAAAACCTTCAACATAAAAAGAGGGAACTTGATATTATTGAAATATCTATGAGCATATGTTCCTCTCTCATAATAATTTTCAGTGGGATCATGAATAAACTCAACAATATAAGTATCACATAAAAAATTCTTATCATGATCCACAAGCATAGAAATTTTGTTACTCTCCACATAAGCAAAATCCTTCTCATTAGTAATAGTGGGAGCAAACTCAAGAAAATAGCTATCACATGAATCATTCTTATCATGATACACTTCCAAACATTCATTCTTTATAGCATAAGTGTCATCACAATAATCATCATAGATAGGAGGCAAAGTATCATCAAAATAAATTTCCTCATCAAAACTTGGGGGGCTAAAAAGATCATCTTCATAAAATGTAGCATCCCCAAGCTTATGGCTTTGCATATCATTAGTATCAAAAGTATTCAAAGAAGACATGCAAATAACATTACTCCTATCATGAGTGTTATGCAAATAATAAAGCTCCATAGGCTTTTTGATCTTCTCTTCAAACACTTCATGTCCCAACTCAAGGTAGAGCTCATAAAGCTCTCTCATAATATTTTTGTTGGTTTCCATAAAGCCTAACTAGTGAAAATAAAAACAAGAAACGAAAAGATTTAATTGCAAGATCTAAAGATATACCTTCAAACCTCACTTCCCCGGCAACGGCGCCAGAAATATCTTGATGTCTACGCACGCTTCTATTCTTGTAGACTATGTTGGGCCTCCAAGCGCAGAGGTTTGTAGGACAGCAGCAATTTCCCTCAAGTGGATGACCTAAGGTTTATCGAACTCAGGGAAGTAGAGGTTGAAGATGGTCTCTCTCCAGCAACCCTGCAATTAAGAAACAAGAAGTCTCTTGTGTCCCCAACACACCTAATACAACTAGGAGTTGTATAGGTGCACTAGTTCGGCGAAGAGATGGTAAAATACGAGTGATAGGTGTGGCAAAGCAAGGTAATATAAATATGTAATAAAAAGTGCAGCAAGCAAACATGTGACAAAAGTGAGCACAAACGGTGTAACAATGGTGGAAACAAGGCATAGGCTTCATACTTTCACTAGTGGCAACTCTCAACAACATTAACATAGTCTAATCACATGATATTTCCCATAAAACATGCAATGGAGACGCACTCGGAGGTCATTCCTTTGTGGTCAAAAGAGGATGAGAATTATGTAGGGCTACAAAAGCACACCTCAAAGTTCGTAGTTCTCAATCTATGGATTTCCCAATGTCACCGCGGCCATCCAAAGAGAGTACCACAATCACCACAACACATCTCAAGGATAGTCAAAGACAAGCACCAAGAGACTCTCAATCTTCAATCAACACACAAAAGAGGAAATCACTCATGATAATATTCTTCTAACCCATGTCCAATAGACCGTTGTCACCTTGGTCTCGGGGATTATACTAGATAAGATCAATTGAGTACATCAATCCAATACATAGAGGAAGGGGAAATATCATGGGATCACCCTAGATTAACATAGCCTATGATCACAACGAAGATCACATCATGGGAGAGAGAGAAGAACAAATAGCTACTGGTAGAAACCTCAACCCGAGGGAGAACTACTCCCGCTTCATGGAGGGAGGAAGCAACGTCGATGGAGATGAATCCGGGGGCACTTCCCCGTCCCGGCAGGGTGCAGGCACAGGAATTCTGTCCCCCCGAAACTTGATGGCGATGGCGGCGGAGATCGGAATTGCTTCTAGAGAAAAGGGGTCTGGAATCAGGGTTTCCGCGACGGGAGAATAAATAGGATCCAAAGGGGAGTCCGAGGTGGTGCCCAGGGTGCCTAGGCGGCCACCCGGCGCGGGTGGGCCCCTGGCCGCGCCACCAGGGCGCCTGGGCCCCTGGTGGTGGCCCTCTGGCCCCACTCAGGTCCTTCCGGAAGGTTCTTCTGCGCTGATTTTTTATCTGATTTTTCCCGAATTTTTGGAGCACTTTTTATATGGGGAAAACTGAAATAGAAAAACAGCAGAAAACAGGAACTGGCATTGTCGTGCACTGAGTTAATAGGTTAGTCCAAATATGATCAAAAGTGTATGAAAGTGTATCTAGATCATAGCAATATCACACAAAACATGCATGGAGCTGATGGCTTCTCGCCCCTTCGTTGGTTTCCCCAAGTGTAAGGTTGAGATGTAGTGCAGCAGCAGTTTTCCCTCGGTGAAGATACCAAGGTTTGTCTCCAGCAGGACTCCAGAGATGATAAGTAGGTGTCAGTGGCGCAACTGACGCGGACCTGCACACAGACACAGATAACTTTGTTCCCAACGAAGTTCAGAGAGGTTGTCAATCTCTCCGGTCTTGTTGTTTACAAAGGATAAAAATGCAAGGGATAATGATAGCAAATAAAAGCGGTAAAGTAAATGTAGAGTGGAAACAGTGATAAGGATATGGACCGGGATACGTGATGTTCGCTAGTGATGTCTCTCTCCCAAAAGACGATAAAATTGCTATGCAAGGTAAACAAATTACAGAAAGGCAATTGACAGGATTATGAACGCACCACAATGCTAACTATGCTACAAAAGAAAGGAAGAGGTTCAAAAGCACCGGCAGTACGCCAAAGTAAGTAGACCAAAATCCATCTGCATCTACTACTAATCATCCACCTTGAGATATCTATCCAGAACATCTCGCTGGTATTAAGTTGCGAGCCCCACCCAAAGTGTAAACCCAAAGCAACAGACAACTGCATTAAAAAGAACTTTGCGTAAAGTAAACAATCCTTGCAACCGCGGTTACAAGCACCGTTGTTTTCCCCCTTGTGGCAACAGCACATCCCCTAGACTCATGTTTCTGTCACTCAAGCATGTCATCGGGGAGGCATGAACCCACAATCTAGCACAACGCTCCCTCTTGGAGTCACTACCTACTACTTGGCCAAAGCAATAAACAGCAACGGAGAGCATGCAAGAATTACTTAGGAACAAAAATACAAGAGATAAAAACCAAATATATTACTCTATCACAATCTGAACATAATCTCATAATCTATCAGATCCGATAAAACTCAACATAGCAATAGCAGAAATATTACAAAGGTGCCTCGATCATGTAGGGAAGCTCACGAGGTCTAAACAATGAAGATCAAAGAGGGGAGGAGAACATCACATAGCTACTGATCACGGAACCATGGTCCAAGGAAAACTACTCACGAGACATCCGGGGAGCATCCATGGTGGAGAGTGATGGCTTCTCGCCCATTCGTTGGTTTCCCCAAGTGTAAGGTTGAGATGTAGTGCAGCAGCAGTTTTCCCTCGGTGAAGATACCAAGGTTTGTCTCCAGCAGGACTCCAGAGATGATAAGTAGGTGTCAGCGGCACAACTGACGCGGACCTGCACACAGACACAGATAACTTTGTTCCCAACGAAGTTCAGAGAGGTTGTCAATCTCTCCGGTCTTGTTGTTTACAAAGGATAAAAATGCAAGGGATAATGATAGCAAATAAAAGTGGTAAAGTAAATGTAGAGTGGAAACAGTGATAAGGATATGGACCGGGATACGTGATGTTCGCTAGTGATGTCTCTCTCCCAAAAGACGATAAAATTGCTATGCGAGGTAAACAAATTACAGAAAGGCAATTGACAGGATTATGAACGCACCGCAATGCTAACTATGCTACAAAAGAAAGGAAGAGGTTCAAAAGCACGGGCAGTACGCCAAAGTAAGTACACCAAAATCCATCTGCATCTACTACTAATCATCCACCTTGAGATATCTATCCAGAACATCTCGCTGGTATTAAGTTGCGAGCCCCACCCAAAGTGTAAACCCAAAGCAACAGACAACTGCATTAAAAAGAACTTTGCGCAAAGTAAACAATCCTTGCAACCGCGGTTACAAGCACCGTTGTTTTCCCCCTTGTGGCAACAGCACATCCCCTAGACTCATGTTTCTGTCACTCAAGCATGTCATCGGGGAGGCATGAACCCACAATCTAGCACAACGCTCCCTCTTGGAGTCACTACCTACTACTTGGCCAAAGCAATAAACAGCAACGGAGAGCATGCAAGAATTACTTAGGAACAAAATTACAAGAGATAAAAACCAAATATATTACTCTATCACAATCTGAACATAATCTCATAATCCATCAGATCCGATCAAACTCAACATAGCAATAGCAGAAATATTACAAAGGTGCCTCGATCATGTAGGGCAGCTCACGAGGTCTAAACAATGAAGATCAAAGAGGGGAGGAGAACATCACATAGCTACTGATCACGGACCCATGGTCCAAGGAAAACTACTCACAAGACATCTGGGGAGCATCCATGGTGGAGAGGAGACTCCCGGAGGTCAATCCTCCCTCCGGCAGGGTGCCGGGAAGAGGTCTTCTGGTGCTCCCGATCTTCGGAAGCGCGGCGGCGGCGGAACAGAGGCGAGTTCGCGGAATAGAGTTCCTCTTCTGGAGTTTTCCCGTGACGGGGGATAAATAGGCGAAAGGGGGCAGCCAGAGGTGGGCCAGGGGCCCCAGGCGCCCCCCTGGCGCGGCCAGGGGTGGGGCCGCGCCGGGTGGCCGCCTGAGCCCCCCTGGCTCACCTCTGGCCCCTCCCGGGCTCTTCTCGAAGCTTCCGTCACGCTGATTTTTTATCTAGATTTTCCCGAATTTTTCTGGCACTTTTTATATGGGGGAAAACTGAAATAGAAAAACAGCAGAAAACAGGAACTGGCACTGGGGTGCACTGAGTTAATAGGTTAGTCCAAATATGATCAAAAATGTATAAAAGTGTATCTAGATCATAGCAATATCACACAAAACATGCATGGAGCAAGCAGAAATTATTGATACATTTTGGAAGCTGCCTGATCATGCTGTCCAGATGCTCGCATAAACCACGAGGCAGCTTGAAACAAGACATCGAGTAGACCGGTATCGATTGGACAACTGATTTGATGAGAACCTCTTTGCCCCCTGCCGAGACTGTAGTCTCAATATAGCCCTTGACTTTACTCCATACGCGGTCCTTTAGATATTTGAATGCCCCCATCTTCATGGCCCCAATATCTGAAGGCATCCCCAAATAGCGCTCATTAAGAGTCTCGTTCTTGACATCCAAGATGCCCTTGATCTCCTCTTTGATGGACTCGGGGCATCCTTTGCTGGAAAAAATGGAAGACTTTCAAGTATTAACACGTTGGCCCGATGCCTCACTATAGGACTTTAGTAGGTTTAACACCTTTGTCGCCCCAACACCATTTGCCTTGAAAAAAAGTAGGTTATCATCAGTAAACAAGAGATGATTAACAGGCGGTGCCGAGGGCGCCACCAAAATTCCTCCAATTTGTGATGATTGATCTCTCGATTTGAGGAGGCCTGAGAGGCCCTCCGCTGCTAACAGGAAAAGGTATGGGGATATGGGGTCTCCCTGCCTAATACCCCGAGTGGGTTTAAACTCATCAAGTTTCTTCCCATTAAACAAAACTGAAAAGGACACCGATTTCACCATGGTCATTACTCTTGAAACCCATATCTCCGAGAAACCCAACTTAATAATTATTGCCTCTAGATAGTTCCACTTCACCCTATCATAGGCTTTCATCATATCCAACTTGATAGCACAATGACGATGTTTGATCGCCTTATTACGCTTCATGAAGTGTAGACACTCATATGCTACTATAATATTGTCCGTGATGTGGCGACCAGGAACAAAGGCCGACTGCTCTTGAGAAATGATATCCTGAAGAACTAGCTTCAACCTGTTAGCCACTACCTTTGAGGCAATCTTGTACATGACATTACATAAGCTAATAGGCCTGAATTGAGAGAGCAAAGTAGGGCTTTTAACTCTAGGTATCAACACCAGGAACGTGTTATTTATGCCTTCTGAACTCTCCTTCCCCTCAAGAATATCCAAGACCACCTTGGTTACTTCCTCGCCACAAATTTCCCAATGTTTCCGAAAGAATTGTGCTGGGAACCCGTCAGGGCCTAGGGACTTTAACGGGGCCATTTGAAAGAGGGCATCCTTCACTTCATCCTTTGAGTAAGGGGCCAACAGCATCGCATTCATATCAGCACTAACCTTAGATGGGACGGTTTTCAGAACCGTCCCCATATTTTGTACACCCTCATAAGTGTAGAGTTTGGAATAAAATGCGGTTTTCATAGCCTCCAGGTCCTCAATTCTGGTAATGATGTCCCCATTATCGGCTTGTAGAGAGGAAATTAAATTCTTCCTCCTCATGGTTGCTCGAAGGTGAAAATATTTTGTGTTTTTGTCCCCTCGAATGAGCCATTCCACCCGAGACCCGTGTCTCCATAACATTTCTTCCCGATGGTATAATTCAACAAGATCATCCACAATCTTAAGTTCCCGGTGAGACGGTCCAGATCGACCCGGGATTGTCCTCAAAATCTCTAGCTCATGCTTCAACCTCTTGATTTCGGCCCTAACATTGCCAAAAGTCTGTCTGTCCCATCCCAAGAGATTCTTGGAAAGGACTTCGAGCTTTGATTTTAGATCCTCCACCGAAGTATCTCCTTGTCCCTGCCCCCATGCACTCGAGACAAAATTCACGAACTCTGGATGAGACTCCCAAGCTTGCTCATATCGAAATATTTTCGGACCCCTATTCTCCAGCAATTTATCAGATAGTTTCAAAAGGATTGGGACATGATCCGAACAAGCGGAGATAAGATGATCTAGAGTTGCTGCGGGAAAAAGAGTTCCCCAAGAAGCATCCGCAACCGCTCGATCCAGCCGGACACGGGTGAAAGAACCTCCTGCAACTTTCTTAACCTCGGGATCCAATGGTGATACCACATATCAATCGTATTGCCATCCCATATCCACCTAATGCCTTGCTTAAGCATTTATCTTCCATTGAGCACTGCATGTCGTATTTCTGAGGGGTAATACCCCATATCAGCTTCTGGAATATATGTATTATGATAATAAACCGCTTTCAGAATTAGCGCACTAAGGAATCCAGGATGGTGCAAACGTTGCCATGCTTATCTCGCGGGAAGAGCTAGGCTGAAAATTTCTAAGTCACAAAAGCCTAATCCACCTACCACCTAGGTACTTTGGTTTTGTCATCTCCTTCCATGAAACCCATTCCGGTTTGTCTCAAGTCAAGTTCTAATGGTGCAGTAGGTTCTAGTGAGGCTAAGGAATAAATCGATGCACTGAATTCTAGCCAAAAGCCAAATTTCCTTTAATCCAAACTGATTCTGCACTACCACCTTCCATCTGGAGTGATCAAAGGGGGGCGCAAATGGGATATTAAAATCTGAGCCCACGCTCATATGCCCCTGCACAAAAAACTATCGAAAAGACATATGTAAAAAACTCAAAAAAATTCAACTTTTATTATGGTGAAAGATGCTTAGCGGCTAGATGTAATTGTAAATTTTGAGCTTTTTTGGACTCTAGAAAGCTCACGGCAAAAAAGATAAATTCATTTCAGAATAGTGCATGAATAATGACATTTAAAGAAACTGCAAATTTGTCTTTTTGCCGCGAGCTCTCCAGGTGTCCGAACTTCTTCAAATTTTGCACGTACATGTCGGACGTAAGCATCTTCTACCGCACAAAAAATAATTTTTAAAGTTTTGTTCATTTTTATTTTCTTAATTTTTGTCTCCCCGGGTGCAGATGCATCCCGGCACCGAATCGACGCTCCCGGAGGCAAATGCCAAATTTCCTTTATAGCGAGACAAAGCGTTCGCTCGCCTCAATCGTGCACCTAAATGGGTCGACCCATCATGAGAGCAACACTATGTTTCTAGCGTACTTTTTATTTATTTATATCTATATTTATGAAGTGGGAATAATAGTACTTAAATTAAGAAAATGTTAATCATTTATTCAAAAAACGTTGACACATTGTTATTAAAAAAATCTTCGTGCAGCACATTTAAAAGTGTCTTTGTGACACTTCAAATATTTCCTTGTTTATAAAAACGCTTGTGAATTTTCAAAAATGTCTATACAATATAAAATTTATGCTTGTCTATTTAAAAAAATCCGAACCATTCACACAAATGCATGTGACATTTTAATAAGTGTCACGCGTTTCATGAAACATGTTCATGATTTTTTTAGAAAACTTGTACACAATGCAAAAAATGTTCATGCAGTTAAAAAACATGTTTCTTTACCCGCAAAAAACATGTTTCTTATAATTAAAAAATCAACTTATATTAGAATAAATATTTTACACATATTTGGAAAATATTTTTATTGAAACATATTAAAGGATTAATCATGTATCTGAAAAATTATTAATGTATATACAAAAGATTACTGGTTTATATAAAAATGTATGATGTGTATGAAAAAAATAAACACCAACAAGTATATATAAATAAAAATTTAATCATGTGTTTAAAAATGTTAAATGTGTGTACAAATGTGTCTAATGTATACAAAATTGTATAATGTGTATAACGAAGTAGACATGTAATGAAAAAATGGACAAAGTGTAAATGAAAAAGGAAAATAACTGATATAATTGGTAAGAGTTGTAAAGAAAAAACATTGGAAACCGACATAAAAATCATTGAAAACCAACACAGTTTATAAATCTATAAAGAAAATAAAAAAAGGAGAAAAGAAAAGAAAAACTAGAGAACACAGGAAAAAGATAAACAGAAATATTAAAAGATTAAAAACGGGTCTATGGAGCCTTCCTAAAAAAAGTTAAATGCACTGACCCACTGAAAAGAAATGAGCCCGCACACCAAATCCGAGGCCACTATGCGTGCCATCCAAGCCTGCGCTGACAACGCCTCAGATAAATGGTTCTCCTCGTCAACGATGAGCTTACGGGGGTGATCGATGAGGACTAGAGTGCAGTCATCACCAGGGATGAACCAAAGAAGAAAATCAACAGGAGGAGAACCATGAGATATGTGTGGCGGATGCCGCATTGCACCTCCAACACCGCCACCACCTTGCCAGCGAGACAGGAGGTCGTTCCCCTTCAATTTGTATTGAGAAGTGCATGGCCGCGCAGATTCTCCTCCAGATGTACATGCTTACCATGCGTTGGGGCACATGGCGGCCCTTCTGCGGGCTTATCCCCGGCTCGTCGCACCGCTAGATCCCCACCGGGAAGTATATGCAGTCTTCCCTAGCTACCAGCTCTCCTCCAGGTGAGAACGAGAGCTACAGATTTGGCTAGCCCGATTTAAGAATTGGGTCGTTTTGAGTAGGCGCACATAGCCACTAAGACCTTGTACAATGCAAGGTGCATAGAGGACCGGTTTGAGAATTAGATCGTTTTGAACAGGCGCGCATAGCCATTAAGACCTTGTACAATGTACAATGAAAGGTTCTTAGGGAAAGTACTTAGAGAAATAAACCAACCTTTTTTTAAGCGCCGATACTTATTTATATACTTATTTATATAGGATAGACACTTAATTAGACGTCTCTCCTCTAGAAATAAGCATTGGTGCTTCAGAAAAAAGGTTTATTTTCTAAGCACCTCTCTAAACAATTGTTAGCTAGGCTTCGTCTTCGCGTGAGCGGTCGGAGCGGTTAGACATGGGCCGGGACGGTGATGAACGCATTTAAAACGACCGATCCGATGACTAATAAAAATTGTAGATTTTTGTGACGTACTCCTCCATAAATTAATTTAAAAAGTTTTAGATCATTAATTTAGTTAGCTAAAACATTTTATATTAATTTATAGAGAGAGTATTAGCGTAAATTTGTTAGCTTTCAGTTAGTACGTTGAAAACCATGAATATATTTTGTTTGCGGTAGAAAACCATGAATTTTGCTTAGGCAACCATAATTATGATAGTTTTATGCTATATATACACTCTGGAAAAACAACATGAGAAAATGTAAAATAAAACCGTTGATGTACATTTCTCTTTTTTTTTTGGAATTGGATGTATTTCTCCTTACAGGGTTCACAAATCACATCACAAGAACTTTAAATAAATTCTACTAAAAGGGTAAAAACTAGCAAAATGATCATCAAGCTTCATGGCTAATCCTGCACAATCACCGCTGTCGCTTCCCGATCGTCTAACAGCCTCTCCAACCTCTGTGTTTCTCCGGCTTCGATGACCTCCAAGACCTCCCTCAGCACGCGCTCCTCGTCCACCGAGAGCTCCTCCATGGCCTCCTCCAGGTCCGCCACCATCTCCGGATCAAACACCGCGCGCTCTCCTTGCTCCGCGGACTCAGACGGTGCCGCCGGTACGTTGCCGAACTTGGGCGTGACATAGGAGCCCGGCGAGAACATCTGCCCGCCGCCGAGCAGCCAGTCCCTCAGGCTGCCTGACTTGCTGAAATTGAAGCCCGGCGTCGCGCCCAGCTCGCCGAGCTGCCTCGCCCTCGCCCGCCTCTTCGCGCCGCCGGCCTTCCCATGCTCGGATTCGCTGCTCCCCGTGGCCGTCGCGTCTTGCTCCGAGGAGCTGCTCTGCGGCGCCACCGCTGACGCGTCTGGCTCGGTTGCTAGTAGTGCGGTTGCTGCACGTTCCGGTTGCTCCGGAGAGCCGCACCGCGACACCATCGCGTCGAACTCCTCCAGCGTGCGGAAGCTGACCGCCCTCCCGGCCCCGGCCGCGCCATCCCAAGCGCGCTGAGGCGATGAAACTTTACTTTTACCGGCGTCTGGTCTCCGATCATCGCCCTGCTCCACAGCTCCTTCCACGGCGTCCTCTTCCTCCAGCCCAGCGAGAAGCTCGGACACGTTGATCGTCTCGATCTGTTCCGCCTCCGCCGGCGCCGGCTCCGGGCTCTGGTCGGCGGCGGCGACCTTGCTGCTCCTGGCGGCCGCCGCGGTGGAACTGGAGGCGCGGGGGAGGGCCAAGAACTGGGCCCCGTTCCTCTTGGAGCTAGTCGAGGACACCACGCTGTCCAGGCTGCTCCTCCGGAAGCCAAGGTTGGCCTTCTCCCGCGCGCTCCCGGACTTGCTCAGAGCCTTGGAGGAGATGCACCCCATGTCGGTAAGAATTCAATTAGCTGGGTTGGTTGTTGAAAAGAATCAAAAGATCGATCCTGGCTGCAGTCCTCGATTCGATTCTAGCCTGAACCGTGGAAGGTGCAGTTTAGGAAGGAGAGGAGAGGGGTGTGGCGATGATTTGGAGCGGATCAGCAGCGCCGGGGCAGCGCATGCAGATTACTCCTAGTAGCTAGCACCGTGGCAAGGTCCAATCATGGCTGGCTAATGGCTCCAATTAATACGCGATGGACGGGGTGTTTCCAAATGGAAGCCTCTCGTGGGTTTCGAGTCAGCAAATGGTTTCTTAATTTAATGGATCAACAAGTCTGATGATGCTACCGACGTATCGGCGCCACGGCACGGCACCAACCCCTCCCTGTTTGAACACCGGGGACTTGACGGAACTAGCCTTGGCTTTGTGCATGGCGTCGTGATGCTTGGTCAGTTGCATTTTTGGGGTTTATGTCTGAACCAAGGGTGGTAATCGCGCCAGGTATCGGTGCACACCGTATGCCGCCGTCTAGTCATGAGGAGTGGGCTCCGCCGGAAGAAAAGTTGAGCATGCCGCGGGAGAGCTGGAGGCATGGGAAAAGTCGTCCGCGTGGCGGGAGCGCCAACTGTGACCGGATATCCACCGTCCGTTGCTCCTTCGACGGCCCAGGACCGATGGGGTCGTTGGGGGTCTCGCCTACCCCCCAATAACAACCCTGGCCAGGCCGCCACATTATACACCCCGCAACAATCTTTCCTCCACACAATATTATTGGAGACGCCAAATTTCTGTAGCACCAGTATCTGTTACTCCCTCCGTTCCAAAATAACTGTCTCAACTTTGCACTAGCTCTAATACAAAATTGTACTAAGGCTAAAACAGTTATTTTGAAACAGAGGGAATACTTTTGATACTATGAAGAAGAAGCACGCGTACAAACTCGGCTGAACCCGTCTCCCTGACGCACGCAGGCCAGAGTGATTCACACGGAGAGAGATATATGATCCAGGAATCGGCAAGTCAGGTTTATCTGTTCACACAAAATGCCGTGGTCAAGTCCTAAACAAAATTCCAAATTCTAAGCGGGAGACGACAAGTGAGGGCATCTCCAACGGCGCTGGTCCACGAAATGCCGTGGTCAAATACTAGTACAAACCCAATTCAAATTTCTAAACGGGAGGAGTAAGTACTATTGTACTAGTAAGCACGCGATTGTTAAACACTAATCATATATCCACTGCATAAACTAGTGAGCAATGAGCCGCTACTTAGGCTAGCCCCAATGGGGAGTAACTTAGCAGTAACATAGAGTTTAACTCACCAATCTTGCTTATATGGCAATGAGTTAATGAGGAGAGAGAAGTTTGTAGTAACTTAACTAGTTACTTACTCTTTGAGTAACATCACATATACCAAGACAATATGAGTCTATAATCTAATAAATAAAGTCTTATATGACACTACATATATGTTACTCCCTCCGTCCCGGTTTATTAGGCCCCTAAGTATTATAACCATGTCCCCTTTATAAGGCCTCGTCTTGGGAAGTTGCGTACATGCATCTTTTTCATTGGTTGCATAATGAGTTATTGTTGTTAGTCCCATTGTTAGAAAATAAATACACCGCATGCAAGGTTTTTCATTGGTTGCATGTGAAAACTAGCATATGAGAGAGTGCATTGGAAATGGCATAAAGTGATTAATGTGAGCAAATTCATATATACCTTGGTATAAGAGCATGGTTAATAGTATAGCCAGCTGCCGGCTATAAGGAGATGCCATGTCATCTATAACTAACCTTATAGCCAACAAGTATAATAGGAATGCTACAAGGAATACTACTTTAGCAATATATGGCCCACATGTCTATCTCACAAAGTGCCTAGGAGCACGTGTTGCAGCTAGCTACTAATTAGTAGCCCGCTTCTCTTCTCTCTCCTCTTCTCTCTCTTCCAACTAAGCAACAATATACTATTTTATTCCTTGTAGCCCGTCTAGTCAGCTCTATTGTACTTGCTCTAAGAGAAATGGTATTTGGGCCCAATAAACCGGGACAAAGGGAGTACTACCCATTGTAAAGGTAGTAACATAAACACGTAATTTGTGTATGTTACTAGTCTAAGTTACTCCCCATTGTGACCGGCCTTAGCTAGCCACGCGCACAGGGGACACTCGAGACAACAATCTCCTCAAATGGAGCGCCCCCGTGTTCCGAGAAAATGGAGTGGTTCTAGATCGATAGCGCCTCCACTGTTCGCTGGATCTGTTTGATCGGAAGCGTACTTTGTCATGTTTATCACGATTTTTGTTATCAGACTTGCCTAGTCTTACCGAAATGCTAAGTGCTAGTACAACTGTAGGACGTAGCAATCTGATCCTAATATTTTTTACAACTAAAATTGTCATCAAAAAAAAAGTGTCATGGTAAACTGAAGCATAAAAGTTGTCATGCTTTGACAGCATCTCCAACTCTATCCCATAAAACGGATGCCGCATATGTTCGCTAATCGGTCTGAATGAGTCCACGGATATTGATGCAGGAGCCGGCCATTTACCCTAGCCGCATCCGTCCATCAGCAGTTTAACATAATTTATTCAAATTCTTTTCTTTTGCGGGGTCTAATTCATTCAAATTTATACAAACTCAAACAAATTTAATTTAAATTCAAATATAATTTACAAAAATAGTACTGTATGTATTTCATGCAAACCGAACGGTTTTTATAAAAAATATTTTAATCTAGTTTAAAACTACAATGACGCTTATCCACGGCGACCGTGAGGAGCTCATGATTTGCAGTTGCGTCCACTAGTTCCAGATTGTCACCATAGACGGCAGCATAAGTGACCTTTATGCAAACCGAAAGATTCTTGCCATTACAGGTCAAAGGAATAGACGATTGTCGTGGTAATACTAAAGGCATACCCCTAGGCGAGGGAAACTCAGGGGTATCCTCAAGCCCCGGGTTTCCCCCAAAAAACACACACCAAGCAAAATAAGATCAACCAAAAACACGAAGCATTGACAGCTTCCGAGTAACCTGTTACTCGGAGACCAGGAGTCGCTTCCGAGTAAGCAACTACTCGGAAGCTTAGCAAGATCCGAGTAGAGCGATACTCGGAAATGACCGACGAAGCCCCCCCCCCTACTCGGAAGATGGAAAACGCAACGGACAGAAGGCATTTAATGTTGCAGGCGTTCTTCCCTCCTTTATTAATAGTAATGGGCTGACCGTTTTGTAATTAAATATGTATTTAATCTTGTAATTAAGACCCATTTATGCCAGGGAATTAAGGAGGCAGAGGCGCACTCCATATAAGCCACCCCCTTCCCTCTGGCATGGGCACGCGTACACTTTTCCCACTTCTCAGTATTCTGAAGAAAGATCACCCCAGTAAGCCTGGGACAGGACTAAGGTTTTTATCTCTACGGAGAGGCCTAACCTGTATAATCCTCTTGCGTCAACCCACTCTACGTATAGATTCATTTAGCTCCTTTCATACCCCTATACTCATTGTCAGATTTATATCCACGACAGTTGGCGCCCACCGTGGGGCTGAGTTGATCAGCAATCGTAGAGATGGCGTTTTTCTCATACTCTTCGTCGAATCGCGGCTCCGAGCTCATCGTCGGAGAGGTTTTATGTTTTGGATCGTTAGCTTTCATAGCTGATGATTTGGCTTGGTTAGCGGATTCTCCGCTCCAGGCACAGTTGCTGCCCTCAAGGGGCAGCGTCCACTTCCGAGCTGACGAGTCAGGGGCCCTGCGCCTCCAGCTGTCGGCTCATCGTCAAGCACCCGCGCTGCTATCTGCCCGCCACAAGAAGAAGCGTTCGGGCCGTCCGCGCGCCCACCATCGTGGGAAATCGGTCAAGGTCCAGCAGGTGGCAGTCATCGACTCGGTGGAGTCAGCCCACAAGGCTTTGGACGAACTGATCGCAAGAGAAGGCTCCACAGCTTCTCTCTTGCCTCTGTTCGACTTGGTTGAAGAAGAAGGCATGGCAGCATCTGACCCCGAGTCAGGCGCCGAGCAAGAAGGCAGCAGCGGCACCCCTGTCGCGGTTGCGGAAGTATGTATGGCCGAGACTCCGCCCTCTCAGCCATCGCCAGCTCGGGACACTCACGCCCGAGATGAAACGAACAGCCCGTCCAGGGCTGGCACTCGAGAACCGACCCGACGTGTTTCAGCCTTCCGAAGGTTGGAGCTCGGAGAGTCAAGTCGTCAACCTCTCCCTCCTACTCCGGAGGAGCGGGAAGAAGCAGAAGCGACTGAGCGACTGCTTAACACCCCGATTGACACAAGCACTCCAGAAGGGCGAGGCCTGGAAGCAGCCAGAATAACCAATTTGGCTGACCGGGAGCGTCTGGCCGAGTTAGAAAACACTCTCGAGCGTCAAGCTCGGGAGGTAGCTCGGCTCAGACAAAGCAGAACGAGTCGTCAACTACGGGGCCTAGGTCGAGAACCTTTCCGAGCTATGGGCACCCCAGTGGAAAATCTCATAGCGGCGACTCAGATTGCGAATTCCCTGCAGCCCAGTGGATCGGCAGCAGAAGAAATTCAGCACCTGGCGTTTCTGTTACAAACCGCAGTCGATCAAAACGCCGTTGTCAGTCAATCACAGCAGCGGATCCATTCCCAAGTTCCCCCCGCGAGGACGTCACTGTCAGTACATACGCCCTACGGGGAAGCGCGGAGGAACAGAAACAGTTCGCCTCGGCGCAGAGATGAACCTCGAGGAGATCATCGCCAAGAGCAATATCGGCATGAGGACCTCAGGGAACAGAAGCCCGTGGGATGGGTCGGCTTGCACCTCGGAGAGATGAGTTCCCTCGGCACCGGGACGACCATTATTTCGATATTGAAGACGACGCCCGAAGTCATCTTGTTCAGAGCTGAGTCGACCGCGCCAAAACTCATCGTCAGGATCAGGCTCGGCCCTCAATGGCCACAGGGCCGGTCTGCTTCAGCGAAAGGATTCGGTCTACCCCCATTCCGCCCCACTTCAGGATAGCCCAAGGGGTGGACAAGTACCGAGGTGATGCTAAACCCCAAACATGGCTGGATGATTACAGAATAGTCGTGCAGATCGGAGGGGGTGGCGACGAGATAGCCATGATGCACCTGCCATTGATGTTAGAGGGCTCGGCTCGGGCGTGGCTGAATCAGCTCCCCCCAAGTAGCATCTGGGTGTGGGAAGACCTCGAAAGAGTATTCATCAAGAATTTTGAGGGGACCTACAAGAGGCCCGGAGGCCTGACCGAGCTGCAATTATGCGTCCAGGGCAACACCGAGACTACTCGGGGCTACATCCAGAGGTGGATCACACTCCATAACTCGGTCGAAGGAGTCTCCTAGTTCCAGGCAATTCACGCCTTCAAGCAAGGGGTCAAGTACAAGGAGTTAAGTCTCAAGCTGGCAAGGTCACCGCACATCACCTCACTCGGGAAGTTGATGGAGACAGCAAACAAGTATGCCAATGGCGAAGAAGAAATCCGGTAGAAGAATCAGCAGCACAGAGGAGGCGGCAGCTCGGCGCCGAACCCGAAGCAGAAGACCGCAAACAATAAGAGAAAGGCAGAAGACGCCCCAACAGACGCAGAGCTGGTGGCGGCAGCAAACGCTTCGGGCCTTCATGGCAAGAGTCAAGCACGAAAGGAGTGGCAACCGCGGCAGAA
This sequence comes from Bromus sterilis, assembly GCA_950022295.1. Classification (NCBI taxonomy): domain Eukaryota; kingdom Viridiplantae; phylum Streptophyta; class Magnoliopsida; order Poales; family Poaceae; genus Bromus; species Bromus sterilis. Next base: position 272,499,636 of record OX465598.1, read on the forward strand.
AAAGCCGTCCAATGACGATGAGGTTCTGGATCAGCCCTGTCCTCTCCACACCACCCGCGACGCCGAGGGAAAGCTGGTTATCCCGAAGCATACAGCTCGGCAGTGCCGCCTGATCAAGAGAGCATACTACAAGAAATCCACTCGGGAGATTGTGGTCATCATGCCTCAAGTCGGACGTTAGTGGCAAAAGCTTTCCGAGCTGGTTTCTTCTGGCCCGACGCCCTCAGCGCCGCTCAGTACATCGTGGACCACTGCGACGGCTGCCAGTTTTATGCCAACCAACCCCGCAAGCCAGCTTCCGAGCTGAAGACAATCCCCCTAGCCTGGCCATTTGCAGTATGGGGATTGGATATGATCGGACCACTCCGAACGGGCAAGCACGGCTTCACTCACATTCTGGTCGCTGTAGACAAGTTTACAAAATGGATAGAAGCAAAACCTATCAAAAACCAAGACTCCGCCACAGCAGTCAGCTTTATGCAAGGCATCATACATCGGTTCGGCGTCCCGCATGACATCATTACTGACAATGGATCGAACTTCAACTCGGCCGAATTCAAGAAATTCTGTTGGTCCAATGGCATCCAGGTCAACTTCGCCTCAGTCGCACACCCACAGTCCAATGGCCAAGTCGAGCGAGCTAACGGACTAATACTCAAAGGAATCAAGCCTCGGCTACTTCGGGAATTAAAAGAAGCAGTGGGCGCCTGGGTTGATGAACTCCCCTCCGTCTTATGGGGATTGCGCACAACTCCCAATCGCTCAACTCGGTCAAGCCCCTTCTTCCTCGTCTACGGCTCAGAAGCAGTCCTTCCGAGTGACCTCAAGCACAATGCACCCCGTATAAGCCAGTACACAGAAGCTGAAGCCGAAGAAGCGCGACAAGACGGCGTCGACCTCTTGGAGGAGGAGCAAAATTTAGCTCTCACCCGCTCGACGTTTTATCAGCAAGACCTCCGCCGATACCACGACCGACACGTTCGAGCTCGCTCCTTCCAAGAGGGTGACATGGTACTTCGCATCAAGCAAACTTCGGACCACAAATTAGCTCCCCCATGGGAAGGCCCGTTTATCATCTCCAGAGTACTGCACAATGGGGACTATCACCTGTATGATGTAACCAATAAGATAGAAGAGCCTCATGCATGGAACGCCCAGTTACTGCGCCGATTCTATGCATGAACACGCTTGTAAGATATGAATAAATATTACTTGTACGCCTAGCGCGCCTTACTCAATTCGCTTTCATTACACAAAAACAGGTTTTCTTCCGAGCTGCGCGCAGCTCGGACGAAAACTATCAATCAGGTTTTCCATCCGAGCTGGGCGCAGCTCGGAAGAGAACTTAGAAAACTTATGTTAAGTGCTTGCCAACGCCCCAAAGGCTTGAGGGAGCACAACATCATCTGCATTGAGGACCTTGTATACAAGATCTTCAATAGAAAAAAAATTCTAAGTACTTTCAAGCCTCAAGAGGCTTGGGGGCTGCTTAAAGCTATAAAAACAGGTTTTCTTCCGAGCTGCGCGCAGCTCGGACGAAAACTATCAATCAGGTTTTCCATCCGAGCTGTGCGCAGCTCGGAAGAGAACTTAGAAAACTTATGTTAAGTGCTTACCAACGCCCCAAAGGCTTGAGGGAGCACAACATCGTCTGCATTGAGGACCTTGTATACAAGATCTTCAATAGAAAAAAATTCTAAGTACTTTCAAGCCTCAAGAGGCTTGGGGACTTCTTAAAAGCTATAAAAACAGGTTTTCTTCCGAGCTGCGCGCAGCTTGGACGAAAACTATCAATCAGGTTTTCCATCCGAGCTGTGCGCAGCTCGGACGAGAACTTAGAAAATTTATACAAAAAGAAGGGCAAAATCGGAGGAAATATTCGTTTCAAACAAAGAAACAGAGTACGAGTTCATCAACCATACGAAGGAGTGTCACGACACAACCACAAAGTGCAACTTATTACAAATCCACTCGGAATCCTGAGGCAAACATCAAACCAGTGTTTTGAACCATACTCCATTCATTCCTCGCCCGCCTCGTCCGACTCACTGGTTACACCAGTTGACTCAACGAAGAAATCCAGATCGGGCATCAGGGCAATTCGGCTAGCAGTTTTAGCATAGCGCGACAGGAAGGAGGTGCAGCTTTGACCTTCTTTCGGATCTCCACCACCAACTCGCTCAAGATTATGGACCCGCTCCGGAAAATGCGCCTTGGTCAAAGCCAGTGCGTAATTCGCACCGCTCCGTGCCGCTGAGCGTTTCCAGCGGGCCACATGATGTGGAGCCTCCTGGAGAACGGGTACAACAGTATCTAGCTTCACTCTGTTCTCTTCATCAGGCGACAGCTTGCTCTTTAAAGCCAGGGTAGCACCCATAACCTCTTCAGCAAATTTCTTTGCTTTTGCGCACCTCATGGTCAGCAATCCCCAAGCCAAAGCAAATTTCTTTGCTTTCGCGCACCTCATGGTCACTGGAGTATAGTTATCTCTCTTCATGATTTCTGCAAAGTCAGCCATGCGCGCCCGCTCGGCATCAGGATCTGTACCATATGCTGCACCAAGAGAGAAGATGAGTAAGCAATCTAAGAATGGGAAACGGGTTCTTACCACAGCTCGGACAATCAAATACTCACCAGACAAGGTCTCACTGAAAACGGCGAACCGCCCAGCGCAATACTCTTCAGCTGCCTTCACCGCCTTCCGAGTAGTTTCCAACTCGGCTTGATGCTTCTTCGCATCCTCGGCACGCAGCTCGGAAAGTTTTTCCAAGTCAGACTCCAGCTTAGAGATGCAATCCTCATTCTCCTTCACCGCCTGTTTGTAGTAATGGAGACTGGTCTCCAAAGCCTTATGAGCCTTGGCTCGTTTCTCAACCTGGTATATTTCCTTCTTCATCTTGGCCACAAAGTCATCGTTCTCCTTAACTTTTGCATCAAAGGCCTTCTTCGCCGCCTCTGCAAGCAAAATGTCAGACGCAAGAACAAGAGGAAGAAAGATGGCAGTTCGGAACCTCAAGAACTGTTACCATTATCCTCGGCATGCTGTTTCTTCAGTTTGTTGTGCTCTTCAAGCAGCGCTTCGTACGCACTCTTGGTAGCAACATTTTCCCCCTGCAGCTTCACAAAGGCCGACCCAAGCTTGCAGGCCTCCTATGAAGAGAAGAGGAATACCACAATCAAATAAAAACCTCCTATAAAAGACTCCGAATAACTTCACAAAGTTGCTCGGAGCCTTGGGGGCTACACCCACTGGGTGCACTAATAAGTGCTACCACTGGAAGATCAATCAAATAAAAACCTCCTATAAAAAGACTCCGAATAACTTCACAAAGTTACTCGGAGCCTTGGGGGCTACACCCACTGGGTGCACTAAGAAGTGCTACCACTGGAAGATCAATCAAATAAAAACCTCCTATAAAAAGACTCTGAATTACTTCACAAAGTTACTCGGAGCCTTGGGGGCTACACCCACTGGGTGCACTAAGAAGTGCTACCACTGGAAGATCAATCAAATAAAAACCTCCTATAAAAAGACTCTGAATAACTTCACAAAGTTACTCGGAGCCTTGGGGGCTACACCCAGTGGGTGCACTAAGAAGTGCTACCACTGGAAGATCAATCAAATAAAAACCTCCTATAAAAAGACTCCGAATAACTTCACAAAGTTACTCGGAGCCTTGGGGGCTACACCCAGTGGGTGCACTAAGAAGTGCTACCACTGGAAGTTAATCAAAATAAAACCTCCTACCAAAAGACTCCGAATAACTTCACAAAGTTACTCGGAGCCTTGGCGGCTACACCCACTGGGTAGGAAAACTTACGTAACTACTTACGTGCATGTTGGACTTCACCGACTCAGCCTCAGATGCCAGTTCTCGCAGCCGCAGCTCAAACTGGGTTGCCTTGACTAGAGACTCCTTCAATCCGCCAATAATAGCACTCTCCACTGGGGCTCCGACGGGAATGGCCCCCGAACTAGCAGCCTCACCCCTTTGAACAGCCGCCGAGGTGACAGGGGTCTCCTTAACAACCTCCCGAGCTGGAGCATCGGGTGCGGCAGCTCGGGAACCAGCCCCAGATGCTACCATTCCCTCGGGAACAGTCACCTCAGGAGGAGTGACCCCAGCAGCGGCAGACTCGGCAACAATCCGAGCTGGATCAACAGTAGGGTCAACATCCATGTCTGCAGCAGAAACAACAAGCGATTAAAATCGAAAGATGACAAATGTCTCACCAAGGAAAACAACGAAAAACTCTCACCAACAGCCGCAGTATCTTTTGGAATAGCACCCATCCCAGGAAAGTCAGTCACCTCACAAGTGCTAGCGTCCTCCATAGCTTCGGCCTCGGGATCCTCCTCGATCCCAGGCAACGTCTCGGAACCACTCGGACTAACACTGCAAAAGGAGACAGCTAAGGATGAGCCTGAGAAACTAACAGAGCCTTAGAACACGCGATAACCAACAGCATTACGGGTGAACGGTCTTCAAGCTACGCCTTGGGGGAGCAACCCTGGCCGAACCAGATCCAGCCCCCTTGGCCTTTTCAATAGCAGCACCTCCTGCGGGATTAGCCTCTCGGCCCCCAAGAGTGACAAGTTTCTTCCTCTTCATGGGCGCCACCTTCCCAGAGCTGAGGCCCAAGGGAGGAAGCTTCCCGCTGTCCTCTTCACCACTCGGAGTATGAGCCCTTTTACGGGTCCGAGTAAGCCCCTCCCGCGCTGACTCGCGGTCCTGGTTATTCTTCGAGCGTTGCTCGGACGCTGCCTGAACCCGAGCCACCTTGGACTCCAGCTCCTCCCCCACCTCAACTCCGACCCCCGCGCCAGCAGTACTATCTTCATCCTCCTCGGCGGGATGCTGCGGAGCCAGAGGAATAGGGCTGCAAAACTGGGTAAAATCCTAGCAATAAACAAAGAAGTCCGAGTTAAAGCCAACAAACGAAGCACATTCAAGATACATATGACTCAGCATACCAAGGTGGGAGGATTGTCGACGCCGAGGGGTCTCACTCGGCCAGTTGTCTGAAGCCCCTGGGTCACGCTTGTTATTATCTTCATCTGAAGTTCAAATTCATCCAAGGGAATCTCAGTATTACTGTAGCGGGTGTCATCCTGCAACCCGGAGTATGTCCACATCCCCTGAGCTCGGGCCTGGAGCGGCTGGATCTTCCGAATCACGAAAGCAACTATCAAATCTATGGCGTCCAGACCATTCTTCTTCAACCTGATGACTTCACGCATCAAGGGGAACACCTGCTCCTTATCAGCGTTGGTGAGTGGGGGGGGTCCAGCCCTGAGAGTTGGTCAGCCTAACATCCGAGTAAGGAGGCAAGGTACGCACCCCCGGCTCCTCGGCCACTTTGCAGTAAAACCAGCTATTCTGCCAGTTCTTGACAGAATCGGGAACACAAGAAGCAAAATACTGCACTCCCTGCTTCTTGGCCAAAAAAAGACCGCCACAAAGATGATTAAACTCAACGCCGCCGCCCTCCCCAGACTTCTTCGCCTTCTGGGGCTTGATGGCGTATATGCTACGGAAGAGGTGCCAGTGGGGCTCTATGCCTAAAAATCCCTCGCAAAGGGTGAAAAAGCTGGAGAGAAGGGTAACCGCATTGGGAACAACGTGGTGAAGCTGAGCGCCCATGAAAGCCAAAAAGTCCAAGAAGAAGGGATGTGGGGGAAGAGAAAAGCCGTGATCCACATGCGAAAGTAAAATTACTCTCTCACCGTCCCGTGGTGCAGGCTCGTCTTCCCCCGCCGCGGGAAGACGACAACCCTCGCGGGGAACCAGGCCGACGTCCTGGTACCCCAGGAGCATGTCTTCCGTCACGATCGACTGCAGCCACTCCCCCGCAGACATGGTTGCGGTGGCGGCAGAGGGGCAGTGCGAATGACGACCTCCCAGGATGGACCTCGAGCGGCCGGCGGAGAAGTCTCGACGGGGAGATTCAGCAGGCAGAGGAAGAGGCGGAGCGGGAGATAGGAGCGGGAACGGCCGCGCAGGGGGGAAATGAGTGGAGATGTTCCAAACCGTAAGGCAGGGGGCCTTTTTATAGCTCGAGGTAGCAACTGCCTCGCGCCACATCCGCACCCCACTAATGGGCTTGCCGGTTGCCCTTCCCCATAAAAACCGCCCCACTTCCCCATAATCCCTCCCACTTCCCCCGCGGGCAGTTAATTATTATTATCCTATGAAACCGCCGCTGGAATCGAGGAGACAAACCCAAACAGTGCGCCCACTCACCTGGGCAAGAAGATTCTCTGACAAGATAAAATCTTTTGGAAAAAACCAAATATGGTTTCAACCTGTCGGCGATATGTGACGTCAGATGCCATGGGGATGGCTAAAGTGAGGGGAAGACGCGAGGAAGAAGATGTCGATGGTGCCGGAATCGGTTTGGGCACAAACACAGTGGAGGACACCACGATGTACCCAGGTTCAGGGCTCTTCGGAGAGATAACACCCCTACTCCTGCTTGTCTCTTCTATATCAATGAACTGGGCTACAATAACTGCTTCTATATCTTCTCAGGGGAAGGTGAGCGCCGCCGTGGGCAAGGCTCTCTCCTGCTTCCCTGAGGAGTAACTGCTAGCAGTGAATGAACTGAGGAGAATATGAGTTATGGTGCTTCTGAGCGGATCGTCCCCCACGCAGGAGGGGTACCCCGGGCTCTTATAGTATGAGCCCGGGGTAAATCGGTAACTTCACTGCCGATTGGGCCCAGCCGTCATCCTCTAATCGGCTGGGTCCCACCGACTGCTCTTCTCCGGATGATCCGGACCCTACGAGCGGCGGCCCATGCTGCAGACTTGTAGGTCATGATGATGAACAGTAAAGCTAGGAGGTGCGGTCTTGTCGTCCTGTCCGCGGAATCGGCGGAGAGGTCGACACTGTATCTCTGCCAGATCTTCGATGTGACTTGGCTTCTCTGCTACCCCGATCTCCCGGGATTGCGCATTTATGACCTCGTACTTGGACCTCCGACTGGTCTCGGGGTCAACTTCTCCAGGGTGGTAGGTTGTAAGGATTACGCTTGGGCCGACTGGTGGCCCTCGGCCGGGTCGATTGCTTTAGGCAATCGGCCGTGTCGATGCCCATCTCGGCCCAGCTGCGGGCCAATCGGATGATCGTCTTGGTAATGAAAAGGGTGGACCGGTTGCGCCTCGGCCGACTGCTGGCATTCGGTACGGCTGATTGCCTTGGAGCAATCGGTCGTACGCTTGCCCAGCTCGGCCCAGCTGCAGCCCAATCGGTCCATCCTTGTCTTGAAAGGTTGCTTTCGCTTGGGTGAGCCTACCCGGGTACCAATCCCCCGACAGTAGCCCCTAAAGTTGTAAAGGTCCCACGGTCATTTGACCGCGGGGCCTTTGCAGTTTTCAATCTTTCTTCAATATCTTCCGAATGTTGTGGCCTCATCGAGTGCGTCATTCCGAGTTCGTCAGCCGACTCGGAGCTCACACTCGGCTGGCCAAGATTTCCTCCCTCGCCGATTTCCTTCCGACGGTTACTTCCGATTTCCTTCCAACGGTTACTTCCGATTTCTCCGGGATGGAATCAATGGATCGTGGCCCACGACCCACGTGCGACATGACATAACTGCAGACCTCGACCCCCACGTCGCACGCCTCGCTTCCCACGCTGGGATCTCTTGCGCCGGCTCGCCGGTTGGTTTTCCTGTGTGCTAGGCCACACGGCCGCAATTGAATCCCACTCCCCTCCCCCGCCGCCCTTATAAGCCACAGGGGAGGGTCGTTGCCCTTTCCTTCTCCCATACGTCGTCTTCCTCCTCCATCTCCCGCTGCTCACGCGCGCCATTGCCGCTCCACCTGAAGCTTCTCCGTCGCGCTCGTCTCTCCGCCTCCGCGCACGGGATCCGCCCCAGCCACGCGCTCGCGCTCTGCTCCGCCGCTGCGGTCTTTTGTCGCCGCTAGCTTCTCGTCCCTCTTCTCGCTCCGCCCGCGAGCTCCATGGCTCCCCGGCGGGACACCTCTCAGGCCACCCGCGGTTGCTGGAAGGGGGCCAAGGTCACCGCGGACAGCATCCACGCTCTGGTTCGCGCCCGCAAGATGCCGGCTGATGTCCAGTGGCGCATCCCCGGCGCCGAGATCGTGCCCACCGCGCGTGCTGGCGAGAGGGTCGTCTTCCTCGCTCACTTCGAGCGTGGATTCGGACTCCCCGCCAGCACTTTCTTCCGCAACTTCCTCGACTTCCACCGACTGCAACCACATCACCTCGCGGCGAACTTCATCATGATCCTCTCCGGCTTCGTCACGCTGTGTGAGGGATATCTCGGCTGCCGCCCAAGTGTTGCTCTCTGGAAACGGTTCTTCAACCTCCGAGCTCATAATGCTCGGACGGGAGCAGTGGTGCCGTCTGCTACGGAAGGTGAAAGACCAACTTATCCGACTGACATGACCGACTGCGGCAGTTGTCTTGTCGCAGCCGGCAAATCGAGGTACAAGAGTCCCGAGATCGTCCAGTCCTGCAAGAACTGGCAGACCACTTTCTTTTATGTCAAGTCGCCCGATCAAGGCCCCGACCTCCTGAACCTGCCCGAGTTCTCCCTCGTCCGGCCGACTGAAAAACATTAATGGTCGCTGAAATACGGTGTCGGAGACCTTGATGTGGACGCCCAAGTTGCCCGAGTTGCTCAGCTAGAGCAAGAAGGGCTCCTATCAACTGATCTTGTTGCCGCTTGGCTTCAAGCCCGAGTGCTTCCGCTGCAACGCCGAGTGCACCGAATGTGCGACATGTCGGGGCCTCGAGACCCCACTCGGCTTTGCACGTGGCGGGTAAAACTCGAGGACCTTTGCTCCAGGGTGAAGGCTATCACCTCCAGCGCCTTGCCCGATCCCTTCCGCTTCGGCCTCGAGTACCTACATCGCCGACAGAAGCCGTCTGTGGTATGTCCTGATTTATCCCTTTCTCCGATTACTCTTGCCTTTTGTCCGATTTTTCTGATAATCTTCTTCTTTTACTTAGCACTTCCTTCAATCCAACGTGATGGAAGATGGCCAAGTGGCTGGGATGTACGCTCCAGATCGCGAGGAAGATGACCCCGCGGACCTTGAGTACGACGGCGAGGCTCCTTCCGGATCCGATGACGCCGACGACGGCGAATCCTCCGGGGACTCCTCCGACTTCGAAGATCTTGCCGATGATGCCGACGTCGAGGTCGCCGACCCCAAGGACGCCGACACCCGAACTGCGGCTCAAGGGGGTACGCCTGACCCTTCCCTTGAGCAATTTCTGGCCGAATGGAGTGATGACGATAGTGTGTCAAAGGTCGATAACTCTGATGCAGCTCCTCGTGCCAAGCCACCGAAGGTGCCGACTAGACGCGCCTCGGCGACTAGCTCCTCCTCTGGTGTTGCCTCTAGCAAGGCTGCAAAAGCAACGCCGACTGCCCCCAAGGGCAAACAACCCTAAGCCACGGCCACTCGGGTGCCGATTGGCCAGGCGCCTCTGAACGTCGCCCCCCTGAGATGTCGGATGCCCATGGGCGCGCCGAGATCAGTCGGGTATGCCCTTGTCTTCATGCCTTGAATTTCTTTGTTTTCCCTTGTACTGATTCACCTCTTTTTTCTTCTTTCAGGGAGCCGATTGGCCTTGACGATATCGACGCCAACATTCATGCACGTGTCGACGCAGTCATCTCCCCTGCTGCGTCTGCTGCTACGACTCAGAAACGGCCTCCCGCTCCACAGCGGTCCTCCAAGGATGCCGAGCGCGCCGCCAAGAAAGCCCGCCTCGCGGCAGCCAAGACCACTGCTACTTCCGCCACTGCCTCCAAGACCTCCAAGAACACAGCTGACCGGGGAGCTATTGGTGACGAAGGAGCGCAATCGACCGATCCGATTGCTCCATCTCCGCCACGACGCTCCGACCCAGTCTCTGCCGCCATCATTTCTACCACCTTGCCCGTCCTGACAACCACTTTGCCTATCATAACGACAAATCCGCCGATTGCAGCAACCACCTCTCTGATCATGATGACCACTTCGCCTATCATGACAACCACTCCGCCGATTGTGTCCACCACCTCGACTTCCTCTCGCCCGATTGCGCCATGGCCTCGACCGAGCGCCTCCGACCCTTTGGCGACGTCGGCGCCATCGCTCTCTACCGTCATCACCTCTGCTGCCGCGATACAAGCTTCATCATCGCAGCCGACTTCTTCCGCGTCGGAAATTCTGATGCGCTCGGTGGACCAATTCCGGGCTGAGTATTCTCGCACCCGTCATATTGGCACCAAGCCTGATGCTCCACATCGCACTCAAGACCCTCTGACGACGGCCTTTAGCCAAGTGAACGACTTCGCCGCCGCCCTTGCTCGGGACCTCCAACAGCTCAACCGCCATCATGAGGTAAGCTCTTGAATTTTTCCTTTATGGTTTTCCTTCAATCGGGAGACTTCTCTTCCGGTGGGTGCGCGCCAGCGCACCCACTGGGTGTAGTCCCCGAGATTCGGGCCGATTGCTTGCAATCGGTTCGGATCTTTTATGCCCTTTGCTTTATCTCCTGCCTTCCTCCAATCGGGAGACTTTTCTTCCGGTGGGTGCGCGCAAGCGCACCCACTGGGTGTAGTCCCCGAGATTCGGGCCGATTGCGAGAGATTCGCGCGCTTGCAATCGAATCGGATCTTCTTTTAACTGCTTTATCTCTAAATTTCCTCTTGCTGTTCCTCTCAGGCTGTTATGGAAGAAAAACGCGAGGTCTTCGAAAAGCTCCTCGACGCTTATACCGCTAGCCTCCGAACTCTCGCCCAAGCCCAGCTCGAGGTTAATAATCAATCGGCCGAGATCAATAGGCTGAAAGGTAATTTTGACATCATTTCTATCTTCTCTCCGATTGACAATTGTCCTTGTACTAAAATCTTCATGTCCTCTTCTAGCTTCTGTTCCCATGGTAGATGACCTTCAGAGCCGTATTGCTGAACTGACTGCAGAACTCAACCAGCAAGGCCAACACTCGCCGCAGCCAAGGAAGAAACGACCCGACTACAAGGGGTGGAAGCCGACCTGACTCGAACTATCAAAAGCCTCCATTCCGAGATGGCTGCCCTTGAAAAGAAACATCTGGCCGACATAGCTGCCGTGACCGCTACTGGTGACGGGCTCCTTGCTGAACGAGATGCCGCTGTAGCTGCACAAGAAACCTTGCAAGCCGAGAGGGACGAAGCGATTGCTGGGCGGGACTCTATCCGAAAGGATCGTGATGATCATATCGCCAAATATGAGGAGTTGGAGAAACGCACCCACGAAGACACCAACAAAATGCGTCGCCGGGCCAAGGGCCTCTGCGACATGATGAGCGAGATGGACGCCCTCCTCAGTGGTAAGTGCTTCTTGCCTCCGAGTGCCTTTCCGACTGCATTCTTCTTTTTCTCTATTACTCACACTTTTCTTCATGATGCAGAGGCCTGGCCTGAATCTGAGGCAGCTGCCTATGCAGCCGTAGCCAAATCTCGGGAGGAGACCATCGCCGACGGAGGGTCTTGCCAGCATGATGACGACGTCTGGACTCGGCATGAGTATTTGATTGAAACAGCAGCTCGCATTCCCGTCATCAAGGGGATTGCCTTGTCCTTCAAATTTGGCATTCTGAAGATTGCTGAGTTGCTGTGATCGCCAGCCGAGCTCAAGGTTGGACTTCAGAGGATGAAAAATGCTGCCAGCTCCTCTGCCGAGATCCCCACGTCGGCTCCCCTTGACGAAGAGGACTCCGACAAGGGAGATGCTCCGAATGCTACCACCGAGCAGACTCGGATTCTTCTGAAGGCCATTCCCCGTCGGATCGACGTCTTGCTCAACTCGGCTGGTCGGACTGGCGCTGAGACTGCTTTTCAAACTGTGCTGAGCTGGTACCCGCAAGTGAAACTCTCCAAACTCCACAGCCTCAGAGAGAACGCCGCCGACGTGCTCGAGAAGACCTATGCTGAAGTGAATCGACTTGCCAGCGCTATGGTGAACTGGTTTTCTCCCTATGAATATACTCCGTATCTCGACGAGGGAGGGAACCCGCTGGCTGCCACTTCGATCTCTGGCTTAGCCGAAGAGCTTTCTGACAGCGGTTCGTCCCATACCTCTCCAAGGTCCAAGCATGATAGAGCCACATCCTCTGATGCACAGTCGGAGCCGGATGCCACTGCTGCGCACGTTGATCCGACTGCTCTGACTGCCAGCTCTGCGCCCTCGACTGCCCCGACTTCCTGAGCCAGGCCACCGACGACGTCACTTACAGCAGTTTGCCGACACTGGATCGGCCTTATCTCATTTTTTCTTTTCGAACTATTTGCTTGTAAGACGTAATTTTGATTCTGTCGACACCCACTGGGTGTGACTTCGATGTAATGAACTTATTCGGCCTTGGGCCTGCTATCTCTTATGCAATCCGATTGCTTATTTCCAGTTTTTACTTGTGCGGTCAACTTTGCGTCTTTGTCGGTTTCCTTTATTGGTCTGCACTTGGGGATGTCTACCTTGTCTGCATTGCTGCCGACATGCGGTCTGCAATCGGATCAAAGGTAGATTGCCAGCCAATGTTCGATAAGCTTTTTATATTTACACGACAAGGTTTAACGCAAAGGATTCTGCGACAGTAAGAGCCGATTGCCCGCTACCGGGCTGGATGCCTTGGTTCACGGCGCAATCGGTAACTTGACTTATCGACTATGCCCTTTGTGGAGAGTTTCGAGTTGTTTCTCGGGAACTTGTACTGCTGACTGCCCCAACCGCTGCCCTTCTCAATGCCACAAACCTTTTAGTGATTTGCGCTTGAGTTAGGTGCTGAGTTGAGTGCCAGCCCGCAGTCCCCGTGCCTCGATGGCCTATTCGTCTGACCTCGTGGTCGGTCAGTCCCCGAGTGCGTTACGCATGTCTCGGGTATGACTAAGCGTTGCCGACTGAGGCTAGCTTTTCAAATGAAATTGTGCGAAGGTAATCGAATGCTCATTTTCAGAGGCATGATAGCTTTACTGATTGTTTGCCGAATGGCGTACATAAATTTCTGCCGCTCAACTATAGAACGGACATAACAGCTCGGCATTCCACGGCCGCTCCGTTTCTGCTCCTGACGCGTCCTTGTGCCGAGTACCCTTGGTGCAGTCGATCAAATAATAGGATTTGTTCTTGAGTGCTCGGCTGATGACGAATGGCCCTTCCCAGGGTGAGGATAGCTTGTGCTGCCCGTCTGACTTCTGAGTTCGGCGTAGCACCATGTCTCCCTCTCGGAAAGCGAGAGGACGAATTTTCTTGTTGTGGTAATGCCGCAACTTCTGCTGATAGACTGCCGATCTTGACAAGGCCAGCAAACATGCTTCTTCTTTGAGGTCGATGTCGTCCTCTCGTGCCAACCTGGCTTCTTCTTCGGTGTATAGGGCATGCCGAGGCGAATCAAACTCGATGTCGGATGGGATGACTGCTTCTGAACCATACACCAGGAAGAAAGGAGTAAATCCAGTCGACCTGTTTGGTGTGTGTCGAGGATCGGCCCCGGCAAATCCCATGGTCAGGGACCTTGGGTCAGTTGGAGAAGACACAGGTTGGACGATAAGCTCGTCGGCAAACAGGAGGGCACACTTCCTGCTCGATATATTGATTGTGGAGAAGTTACAAGTGATGCCAAGGCAGATGCGCCGTAGGCTAGGGTTACAGGCGATGTATGATTCGATGGTTTATGCGTTGCCCCTCCTGGCCTTTATATAGTAGACCAGGTCTCGGGGAATCAATCTCCAATTACAGGTAATCTAACCCTAGCTTGTACGGCAAGTCCTTGCACCTTCCTTGTCAGTCGAAGACTCCTAACGTCGGTGCCATCTAGCGGGCCAAGGCGAGTCCGGCGGTAGCTCCGTGGGCCTTCAATGACACCGGGTAGGCCCATTAGTAGGAGTCGTGGGGTCACCCCCTCGTCAGTAGCCCCCGAGTGCCTGGGGGACTCGAAGAGTCGCGCAGGGACTCGAGTTCGTCTTCATGCGTCCGTGTCTTGTATGCGCGGTGCACCCGCAGTCGCTGGCAGCATGGTGGCCATGACAAAACCTGTTTCGAGGGATGCTAAGAAAAAAGGGCCCAAGGAGTCGACGGATCGAGCCTTAGTGAATTGCGCTATTGGCAAATACCGCGATCGCCCAATCAAACCCATGTCCCTCGACATGAGCTTGGAATACTGGAGCATAGCAAAAGTCCGGCCGCTTCAGGTCTTACGGTGTTCATTTGCCGCCAGTTGGTTGCGTAGCCTAAGGCGCGTCCGCCCGGCTTTATACTTCATGCGCAGCGCATGGAAAGGTTGGGAGTGAAATCGCTCTTCGGCAAGTCCCAGCCCGACCGAACTTCGCAGCGGGGTCTTACCTACACGCTAGTCTTGCGTGGCATCTGGGCACAGTGTGTCGTGGTTCCAGGAACAGGCGTGTTTTTGAGGCGCGGAGCCTTATAGCATTTCACCCACTTGGAACAAATCATCAAGTGAGCTGTTCACTTATCTCACTTGCGGAGCTTGCTTCGAGTGCTCAGGCGAGGAATCCTTCTGCGGGTAATTACTCGAAAACTGTTTTTAAGTTTCTTTCAGAGGTGAGGGAGCACCCGAGACTCTTAAGGGTACGAGTGGTCACTCGAGTACCTTGTGGGTGCATAGGTGAGGGAGCACCTGTAACTCTAATGCGTGCGAGTGATCACTCGAGCACCTTGTTGATTTTCAGATGAGTGAGCACCTGGGGACTCTCGAGATGGGCTCCTCCCGATGGGATTGAGATGTTTTTTCTTTGTTGGAAAAAGATCTGAAAAAATCTGTAGGCGTCGATAGCGTACCTGATACGCTTTGCCTGTGACAGGACGTTGGCGTGGTCTTCTGCTGTTTTTGACCACTTTAGCCTGCCTTAGGAAATGACCTGGCGTGGTCCCGCCGAAATTTTCGCATTGTGCGATTATAGTCCTCTTTTTACGCGCGTCGTGCGCGGTGTTGTTACTGCGCCGGTTGAGTTTTCCATGCGATGCGCCCCTCGTGGGATCGTGATACTGCTGCTCCCGTGGCTCCAGCTGTTGATCCTCCTTCTGCGCCTGCGGCTCCAAAGAGAAACCGGCTGTGGCGTGCTCACCCTGCGCAGAGTGGGTAAGTGTTTACCTTGGTTTTGTCAACTGTTTGCCTCTTGTCTCTGTATCTGATGGCTGTTTTGTAGTGTTTCGACTCCTCCGGCTGCATCGAGTAACAGCGCAGCCACCGTGGATCTGAAGTCAGACTTGGCAGTTGTTCATTGCCATGAGCTCCCTGTTACTCCTGTTGGTCGGTCTTCCCCTCTGGCGGCTGCCTCGGGGGCGGTTGCCGTCCCTGTCGCACCTTCTTCGGGTGTGCCTGTTGGTGGGGCTTCTGTCGCTGAACCTGCCGAGCTGGGTCCTCCCTTCTTTGGTCGCTTCGATCTTGCAGCTGAGGATAAGATCCGTGCCTTTGACCGTTTTTCTGCTATGGTAGGCTTCCATTTTGTGTTCTTTTTTATTGGGAGCACGGCAGTGCTCCCGATGGGAGTAGCCCCCGAGGCTGTGAGCAAGCGTGTGCGGTTGCTTACAGTCTCATTTTCCTTACTTCATTTATATGTTTGCTTACAGCCTGTCTTCCAACACTGTGAGCGCCTGATCATTGATGCTGAACGGTGGCAAAAGTCTCATGATTCTGCCCAGGATGCGCTGGCCACCATGGATGGTGCGTCTTCTTCTTATGTTGTTTGGAGCGGAGCCTTTCCATTGTTTTATTGCACTGACTTTTTCCTCGTGGTTGGATGCTCGTCAGGTCGTCGCCGGGAGGCCGAGAGGCGGGCCGACAAGGTTTCTCGAACTGCTTCCCACTTGCAGGAAGCTTTGTCTTCAAAAGGGGCGGAGCTGCACGAGCAGCATGAGGAGCTCGTTCGCCTTCGTCAAGCTAAGGGGGCATATGAGCAGATGGAGTTGGCAGAGGGGAAGCGCCTTCGAGTGCTGGCGGACCGACTTACTTGTAAGTGCAGAATCTGTCCTTTTTCCTTCTGTTACATTTGGCTCCTTTTTGTTGACATTCCGTTGGTTGTTGACAGCTACTGCAGGTTTGAAACCGGTCGAAGTTGTTGCCTCGGGGTCTGGCGTTCTGAAGGGGGTTGTGGATGCTCTTGCGAGTGTTGTTGCTGCTGTCGAGGGTGCTTGTGGTCGTGCCTCCAGTCTTCTTCGCCGTGTACATGAGCACCTGATGTCGGATGCTTCGAAGGTGCCCGAGGGCCTGGATGCTCTCGTGGCAGCGTTTGGTCCGGAAGGGAAGCGCGTGGGGGAATTGGTTGCTGACATCTTGGTGAGTGGCTCTTCTACGGCTCTTGCTGTCCTTATGGGGCACGGGATTTATGTTGATGAATCCTTGGTTGAGACCATCCCGGGCTACTCGCCGGAGCTGCTTGGGCGTGCTGATCATCTTGCTCTTCTGCTGCAAAAGGCTGTGGATGCCAAGATTAATCCTACTGTGGGCGAGGGAGGGGGGCAGTAGTACTCTTGTTGAGACTTCATCTGTAATTCGCGACTCTGCCGTGACTGTTGCTTGTCGGCTACCTTTATCTATCTTGACTTTGTTTAGCTAGTTCCTTCTGGTGTGTGATGCTTGTGCTTTTGCTTGCGGTAGGCCGCTCCGGGTGTTCTTCGTCCTTGGAATTCATTGAAGGATGACGCTCGCGAGGGTGCCTACGAGTCTGTTTGCTTGCGGTTGAAGAATGCCGAGCGGGAGATTGTGCAGCTGAAGGCGGCTGTGGCTGTCCATCGGTCTCGGCGAGAGCGTGCCGAGGCTATGATTGACGAGCTTGCTTCGTGGGTTGCCAGACTAGCTGATGTTCTGCGGGGTGAGTTTTGCTTTTGCTTGATTCTGCGAGTCTTCTTCGTGCTTTCGTCTTGATTGTAGTTGTTGTTTCTTTGGCAAAGTTCTGGCGGGGAGACCCCGAGATGAAGAAGTGGTTGTGCACTCGGAGATATCACGCTTGGAAGATCCTGTTGTGCGAGCGAGGAACCCATTTTGGGCGGATGGGGCCCGTGCTCGTTCTTTTGCCTTGCTTCGTCTTCGAGTCGAGCAGGTTCCGCTGGCGTTGAGGTACTGCCAGCGGGTGTTGGGTGGCATTCATGCCCAGTTTTATCCGTTGGCAGTTGTCCCTTCCAAGCTTGAGACGCTTTGCCGCTTCTTTACTCAACCTGCCGAGCTGCGTCGCGTGATGGACCACCTGATTCAAGCAGGAGCTCGGGTTGCTTTAGGTTTAGTCCATAGTCACTGGCCTGGTGTAGATCTCGGAGAGGTTGTACGGGGTCCTCCGGGTGGTAGGGCTCAGTCGATGGACGATCATTATGCAGCCGTTGACGAACTTGCAGGTCGTGTTGTAGCGCGTGTCGTTGAAGAGAGCGACCGCAATTTGGGCGCTCATATTATGGCCAAGCAGGAGCCATTAGATTAGTTGT
The DNA here is from genome assembly GCA_950022295.1 of Bromus sterilis. Classification (NCBI taxonomy): domain Eukaryota; kingdom Viridiplantae; phylum Streptophyta; class Magnoliopsida; order Poales; family Poaceae; genus Bromus; species Bromus sterilis. The sequence goes on from OX465598.1 coordinate 272,517,076, forward strand.
CTTGTTTTTGTCTTCTTGCCTTGCTTTGAATGTGCTCTGTGGGAGATGGCTTGGGGAGGTATTGTTACCCCTGAGTACCGAAGATATTTTGGTACCTGCGATTCCAGTAGACGACTCGAGGGGTGACTGCTTCGGCGAGCCCCCGAGTGCCGAAGTTTTGTTTTTGTGCCGCGGTTGCGGAGACGACTCGAGGGGTGGCTGGTTCGGCGAGCCCCCGAGTGCCGGATTTTATTTTGTGCCGCGTTTGCGGGAGACGGCTCGAGGGGTGGCTGCTTCGGCGAGCCCCCGAGTGCCGGAGTTTACTTTGTGCCGCGTTTGCGGGAGACGACTCGAGGGGTGGCTGCTTCGGCGAGCCCCCGAGTGCCGGAGTTTACTTTGTGCCGCGTTTGCGGGAGACGACTCGGGGTGGCTGCTTCGGCGAGCCCCCGAGTGCCGGAGTTTACTTTGTGCCGCGTTTGCGGGAGACGACTCGAGGGGTGACTGCTTCGGCAAGCCCCCGAGTGCCGGAGTTTATTTTGTGCCGCGTTTGCGGGAGACGACTCGAGGGGTGGCTGCTTCGGCGAGCCCCCGAGTGCCGAAGTTTACTTTGTGCCGCGTTTGCGGGAGACGACTCGAGGGGTGGCTTCTTCGGCGAGCCCCCGAGTGTCGTAGTTTACTTTGTGCCGCGTTTTTTGGAGACGACTCGAGGGGTGGCTGCTTTGGCGAGCCCCCGAGTGCCGGAGTTTACTTTGTGCCGCATTTGCGGGAGACGACTCGAGGGGTGGCTGCTTCGGAGAGCCCCCGAGTGCCGGAGTTTATTTTGTGGCGCATTTTTCCCTATTGTCTGATACAGTAAGTCTGGAAAAAACAAAAAAAGGGGGGGAGGTTCCGCTTGAAGACGGATACCTTTTATCTGCTGTAAGCGGCCTTGAGGGCCGGTAGCTTTATTTCCTGGCGCTTGTGTTCATCTGCTGGTTCATCGTCTACGGGAAGTTTTCTTCTGTGGCTCCCGTGGTGCCATCGTTTTGATGGGCTATGAAAGTTTCTGCTAGCTTGTGGAATTCCTTGTCGCATCTGTCGGATCTGACAAAGCTTCCATTGATTGTAATGACGCCGTGTGGTCCTGGCATTTTCAGCTTGAGGTAGGCGTAATGAGGTACAGCCATGAAGCGGGCGAAGGCTGGTCGCCCGAGGATTGCGTGGTATTGCGACTTCCAGTCGACCACCTCGAAGTCCAATATCTCTTTGCGGAAGTTGGTCGCGCACCCGAAGACCACTTCCAGGCTTATCCTTCCCGTGGGATAGACTGCTTTGCCTTGTACGATCCCGTGAAAAGTCATTCCTGAGGGCTTCAGGGCGTTGCTTTGGATCAACATGTCGTCGAGCGTTCGGGTGAATATGATTTTGATTCCGCTGCCGCCGTCCATGAACACGCGGGACATGTCGTAGTTCCCGATCCGTGCCTCAAGTACTAGTGCTGCGTGTCCTGGTCGGGGGACAGCTGGTGGGTGGTCGTCCCGGGAAAAGGCTATCTCTGTTTCCGACCCGCGCAGGTATTCTGTGACGGCTGGGCGTGCGGATGTCGCCAGGAAAACTTGTCTAGTTAATTGCTTCTGCTGGCGGTTGGAGGGCCTTCCTTCTTGTATCATATAAATTCTTCCGTGAGCTTCTGGGTACTGGTCTTCATCCGGTGTCCTTTGTCTCTCTTGGATGGAGGCCACCTGCCTCGTCGGCAACGGAGGAGCTGGTGGCGTGTTGTGGGCGACTGGCCCGATTTCTATGCTTGCGAGTGGTTGTCCTGGAGGGGCCGCGGGGCGGTTCTTTTCTTCTGCTAGCTCGTTGAAGCTTCTGCAGTTCCTGAGGGTGTGGGATGATCTTATTTCTCCTCGCTTGTTTCTGAATCCATGTATGGTGCATGGGCTGTCGAGCTGTTCTTTTGCCGTTCTGGGCGCTCGGATGCCGTCCCGTGGTTGCTTTGGCCACCATTCGCGTTTCTGCGATTGAGGCTCGTTTTCCTGGTTCTCTCTGTTTGGCTGTCTGTTGTCGTCGCGTCGCCTCCCGTTTCGGTCGTTAGGGAAGCCGGCAGCGACCATGTCGGGTCCTCGGTCGTCATAGAAGTGTCGCCTTGGCCGTTTCCTCCTTCTGTCGCCTCCTCTGTCACCGTTGTAGTCGTATTTGTGCTCTGATCGTGCTGCGAAGGTTTCTGTTTCGTTACGGACGGAGTCTTCGCCGTCTGCCCAGATGTTGGCTAGTTCCAGTAGTTTTGCGAGTGAGCGGACTTTCATTTGCCCCAGCTGCTCCTTGAACTCGACGCGCTGTAGGCCTCTTCTGAAAGCGTCGATTGTGCTCTCGTCTGATATATCTTCTGCGGAGTTTTTGAGGATCGTCCACCGTTGGATGTACGCCCTCAGGGTCTCCCTTGTTCCTTGCCTGCACGCTCGCAGCTCCTCGAGTGATGCCGGCCGTTTGTAGGTTGACTTGAAATTCTCGATGAAAGCGGCGCGGAACTGTCTCCAGGAGCTGATGGACCCGCGCCGTAGGTTTTTGAGCCAGTGCCGCGCGGAGCCTTCGAGCATCAACTGTCTGTACTGCATTGCTGTGATGTTGGTTCCGCGCTGAAATTTCACCGCAGTTAAGTAGTCTTTAAGCCATGCCTCTGGTTCTTCAAGTCCGTTGTATTTTAGTGTCGTCGAGTTGAGCTTGAATCCGTTTGGCATGCGTGTCTCGCGTACGGTTCGGGTGAAGCATAGTGCTCCGCATGGCTCGACTTCTTCTTCGGAAGCTTCCTCGTCGGAGTATTCTTCGTGCGTCGCGCGTCGCCGCCTGCCGCGGTTGACTCTGCTCTGGGTGATGTCGTCACGTGCGTCTCGCCGGGTGTTGCGGTGTGCGCGGCTGTCGTCGTCATCGTCGCGCCTTCTGCCCCTGTTTGGGTTCCCGCGCATGTCGTCGTCATCATCGTCGTCTTCGTCGTCGTCAGGGTCACTAGGTTCCCTGTCTGGTGTCCGCTCGCGGGCCTGCCGCCTGGTGCTAGGTTTTTTGGGTGCTGAGTTGCCGATGGCGTCCTTCATTATTTGTAGGGCAATCGAGGTGTAGCGGTCTGATTTCCCTTTAGAGCTTGTCCGGGCACGAGAAAGGTAGTCCTGGGCGCTTATGAGTGCCTTCGCTGGTGTGAGGGGCTCCTCGTCGTCGTCGTCCTCTTCCAGTTTGAAATCGTCGTCGAGTTTGCGGATCACTCTTTCCCTTTCCGATTTCCGTAGGTTGTTGATTTTTGATCTGTCGCGGGTGGGGGAGCGGTGACTGCTTCCGGCAGGTTGTCGGCGACTGCTTTTCCTCTCGAGTCCTTCTCTTTCCTGCGCCTCTATGGCCTGGCGCCATCGTTGCGTCTGTTCTCCCGCCAATTTAGTGTATGCTCTTAGTTCGTCTCTTGTGGCGTTACTTGGCAGCATCCTGCCGAGTTTGACTGCTTCCTGCACCATTGCTATGGTTTCCTTGGGTAAGATGATTTTCTCCTTTGGTGGTGCGGCTTTCTTGGCGGTTGTGGCCTGTTTTCTGCCTCCTGGTGGCTGGGCGCTCGGGCCGAGCGGCTGCCCTGGCTGCAGGTTACTTGCTTGGTTGCCGGTTGCCTGTCCCGCTGGGACTTTCTTTGGTATGCTTCCTGGATCGCCCAGTTGTACGACCATCCGGGCTTCCTTGGCGGCTCCTGCTGCTCCGCTGGTATTCTGTATGTCCCGCGGAGCACTCGGGTTTTCAACTTGCCCGTTGGTTCCTGGTGGTGGTGCGTCGACTTCTGCCATGAACACTTGCGAGGGTGTTCCGGTCGCCCCTCTGCTGGCTCGCGCGTTGGTGCTTCTCCGTGCTAGGGGCCTGTCCGAGGGATGGCGAGCGCTATGATGCTTGGTGCCGAGTGCTCGGCTGCTATTGGTTGGTGCGTCGGCCGTGTAGGTGACGTCCGCCTCGACTGCTGCTGTAGGCGCTTGAACGTCGTTGATTAGGCGGAGACTTCCCCAGTGGTTGACGTAGATCCGGTGTACTCCGAAGATCAGATCGACGGCGGATTGCAGATCCATGAAGACTGGCTTCAGGGCCGGGAGGTGGGCCGCGAATCCGAGGGACTCGAACAGATTGGATCTCGCCTGAATCTTCGGGCTGGCGAGTGTTGATGATAGTGAGACCGCCGAGATCGCGTTCCCAACCTGTGTGATCCCCACGGTCGGCGCCAATTGTCGAGGATCGGCCCCGGCAAATCCCATGTTCAGGGACCTTGGGTCAGCTGGAGAAGACACAGGTTGGACGATAAGCTCGTCGGCAAACAGGAGGGCACACTTCCTGCTCGATATATTGATTGTGGAGAAGTTACAAGTGATGCCAAGGCAGATGCGCCGTAGGCTAGGGTTACAGGCGATGTATGATTCGATGGTTTATGCGTTGCCCCTCCTGGCCTTTATATAGTAGACCAGGTCTCGGGGAATCAATCTCCAATTACAGGTAATCTAACCCTAGCTTGTACGGCAAGTCCTTACACCTTCCTTGTCAGTCGAAGACTCCTAACGTCGGTGCCATCTAGCGGGCCAAGGCGAGTCCGGCGGTAGCTCCGTGGGCCTTCAATGACACCGGGTAGGCCCATTAGTAGGAGTCGTGGGTTCACCCCCTCGTCAGTGTGGTCCTCAAACTGAACAGTACTACAGAGAGCTCTTCAATCCATGCTCCGGGTGCCCTCTCAAGTGGCTCCACCAATCGGGGTCTGATACCCGAGAGGATGAGTCCATTTGCTCTTTCTACTTGACCATTTGACTGCGGATGCGCCACAGATGCCAGATCAAGCCGAATGCCCTGCTGGGATGCATATCGAGCCAGCGCACCCTTTGCAAAATTTGTGCCGTTGTCGGTGATGACGCTTTTAGGCACAGCATATCTGCACACGATGTCGGCCACAAACCGGACTGCAGTTGGACCATCCAGCTTCTTTATCGGGCGGGCCTCAATCCACTTGGTAAACTTGTCCACTGCAACTAGAAGATGTGTCATGCCACTTCGAGCCCTTTTGAATAGACCAACCATATCCAAACCCCATACTGCAAATGGCCATGCTATTGGGATTATCTTCAATGCCGATGCTGGCTGATGACTTCTTGCCTTGAACCGCTGGTAACCTTTGCAATACTTCACCAAATTCTCAGCCGCTGCGAGCGCAGTCGGCCAGTAGAAACCATGTCGGAAAGCTTTGCTGGCGATGGCTTTTGCAGATGCATGATGACCGCATTCACCCTGATGGATGTCTCTGAGCAATTCCAAGCCTCTGTCCTCTTCTACACATCTCTGAAAGACGCCAGTTGCACTCTTGCGCACTAGCTCATTGTTGATTATTGTGTATGCCCAAGATCTGCGGCTGATTTGCCTTGACTCTGCTTCGTCTTCTGGGAGGACTCCGTCTGCTAGGAAATCTCTAATCGGCTGTGCCCATGATGGTGCACTGACAACTACCATTACTGCTGCATGCTAGGGTGGGGCTTCTTCTTCGATCTCGGTTTCTTGGCCACTGGCCTCTTGTGTCTCTGCCGCTTGTACTTCTTTCATCTCGACTTCTTCCTCTGAACTGCCGATTGCGGCGCCTGGCACGCATTCGGCAGCCCCTGGTGGTGATTGCTCGTCTGGAGTTGGAACTTCTTCACTGCGATCAGCAGTTTCTAACATCATTGGTTCTTCTGTGGGTGTACCCCCTGGGATTGCCTCTGCTTGCTTTTCTTTAACCTTGCTCTTCTTGCGGCATTCGGCAGCCCCTGTCTTGCAATCGGCAGCCCCTGGTGCTGTTGCTGAAGCATCTTGGGCGCTGGACTGCTTCTTCAAGGTTGTGATTTTTGCCGGTTGAGCTTCTTTTGCCTTCTTCAACGCTTCAAGGTCGGTCTCCGAGATGAAGATGGACTCAGATTCTGGGGACGGCGTGATGGATGGCTTCTTGATGTGCTCGAGCGACACGCCTGGTGGGATAGCTTGCCTTGTTGAGCCGAGCTTGGATAGCGCATCTGCCGCCTCATTGTTTGCTCTCGGCACATGATGGAACTCACATCCTTCAAAGTACCCACTGATCTGCTGCACCAGGAAACGATAGCTCGCCATATTTTCATCCTTAGCATCCCAAGTGCCTGTGCATTGCTGTACTACCAGGTCGGAGTCACCAAAGCACTCGATATTCCGAATACTGATTTCCTTGGCAAGCTTGATACCATGCACAAGGGCCTCGTACTCGGCGACGTTGTTTGATGCCGCAAAGTGAATCTGGAGCACATATTGCAGTTGATCTCCTCTTGGTGAAGTAAGTACTACGCCAGCCCCTAGGCCATTCTTCATCTTGGAGCCATCAAAATGCATTCGCCAGAAATCCGATCCTGGGAGTTGTGGCATATATTGAGTTTCAGCCCAGTCCACCAGGAAATCAGCCAATGCTTGCGACTTGATTGCAGTTCTTGGCTCATACTGGATGCCATGGTTGGCGATCTCAATTGCCCACTTTTCCACTCGTCCGGTTGCATCTCTGCTTCCCATGATGTCGGTCAATGGAGCCGAGCTGACGACTGTGACCAAGTGGGCTTGGAAATATGGCTTCAGTCTCTTTGCTGCCATGTACACTCCATAGCACATCTTCTGGTAGTGAGGGTAGTTCTGCTTGGACGTCGAGAGCACTTCACTGATGTAATACACAGGTCGCTGAATCTGCTGTGCCTTGTCCTTCTCGGGCCGCTCCACCACCATAACTGCACTGATCACCCGATTGGTTGCCGCAATGTACAACATCATTGGCTCCTTCTCAATCGGGGCAACCAGAATCGGTGCGGTGGAGAGCATGCGCTTGAGCTCTCGGAATGCTTCGCTTGCTTGGGGGGTCCAGGTGAACTTCTCCGTCTTCTTCATTAGTTGGTACAACGGGATTGCTTTTTCACCTAGCCGACTGAGGAATCGGCTGAGTGATGCGAGGCAACCAGTGAACTTCTGCCCTTGCTTCAGGTTCTTGGGATGTTCCATGCGCTCTATCGCGGCTATCTTCTCGGGATTATATTCGATTCCTCTCTCGGAAACGAGAAATCCCAAGAGCTTGCCGGCTTGGACTCCAAACACACACTTCTCCGGATTGAGCTTGATCTGATAAGTTCTCAAGTTTGCAAATGTCTCTCGGAGATCGTCTAGCAATGTGACCCCTTTTGCCGATTTGACCACCAAATCGTCCACGTAGACGTGGAGATTTCTGCCGAGCTGGGAGTGTGTACACCTCTGAATTGTGCGCTGATAAGTGGCACCTCCATTTTTGAAACCAAAAGGCATGGTGATATAACAATAAGCCCCGAAAGGGGTTATGAATGCAGTCTTTATTTGATCCTCCACAGCAAGTTTTATCTGGTGATAGCCAGCTGTGGCATCCAGAAAAGACAAAAGCTCGCAGCCGGCCGTAGAATCAATCACTTGATCGATACGGGGCAGAGCAAACGGATCTTTCGGGCACGCCTTGTTCAGGCAAGTGTAGTCAATACACATGCCCCAGGTCTTGTTCTTCTTCATGACGAGGACTGGATTCGACAGCCACTCGGGGTAAAACACTTCCATGATGAAACCTGCAGCCTGCAGCTTCGCAATCTCTTCACCGATTGCCCTTCTCTTATCTTCAGAAAAACGTCTCAGGGGTTGCTTGACCGGCTTCGAGCCTGGCCGAATGTGCAGCTTGTGCTCGGCGAGTTCTCTCGGCACACCAGGCATGTCTTGTGGAGACCATGCGAAGATGTCCCGATTCTCACGGAGAAACTCGACGAGCTCGCTTTCCTATTTATCGCTAAGTCCAGCTCCGACTACAACAAACTTGGTTGAGTCGGAGGGATCTAGAGCGATCTTCTTGCTGTATTTGGCCGACTGAAAAGTCGATTCCTCATCTACTCTATTTGCTGGGCCGACTGGGAGTGGATTCTTGCTCTGTGCTTGCGCCATTGCAATCACCTTGCTGAGCTGACGCTTCTCCGTCTCAACCACCTGAGAATCAGCCAAACTGTTGCCAGCGGACGTGCACTCGAGGGACTTCCTGAAGTCCTCGGTGACGGTGATGACGCCGTTTGGCCCTGGGATCTTCATCTTGAGGTACGTCTGCTGTGCGTTGATCATGAACTTGGCAAATGCGGGCAATCCCAGCAAAGCATGATAAGGACTGCTGAGGTCGGCGACTTCGAACCAAATTGGCTCCCTCCTGAAGTTTTCTTCTATGCCAAATATGACATCCAGCCGAATGCGACCCATGGGGGTGCAAGACAGACCAGGGACAATCCCGTGGAAAGTCTTCCGACTGCGCTCCAAATCCTTCTCTGTGAGCCCTAGCTTCATCAATGTGTCCCTGTACAGAATGTTGATTGTTCTTCCTCCATCGACGAGCACTCGGGAGAACTTGCATGAGAACCTTGGTCATGCGAACAGAGCGTCAACCACAAGCGGATAATTGCCCGAATTCGGCAAGATGGTGGGATGATCTGCTCTGTCCCAGGATATAGGACACTCGGACCAATGCATGAACTGAGGAATCGGCGGCATAGTCGCATTGACCTCTTGAGCTCGGGCTCTCCGACTGCCCTTGTCTGTGGACTCACTGGTGAAAATCATGTATGCAGCGTCTTTCTGTGGGAACTGGTTTTGCTGCTGAGGTGGTCCTCTGTTCTGGGGTGGTGGTGGGGGTGGAGGTGGTAAAGCTTCTTCCTTCGCGATCCTTCTCACGAAATCACACTGCCGAGTGGTGTGCGCAGACGGCCTGCCAGGTGTGCTGTGCAACTTGCACGGTGCATCCAACATATCGTCAAATGTGTACTTGGGCTTCATCTGCCCCGGGGGCCTCACATTTGGTCTCATCTTCCGACTGCCTCCTGCAGCCGCTGGATCTTCTTCGTTCTGGACAGCGGCCACCTGCTGACTGCCATACTGAGTGTCAGGTTGCTCATCCTTGCGCTTGCCATTGTTCTGCTGGTTGTTGTTGTTGTTGCGGTTGTTCTCTCTCCTTTCCTTCTGACTGAGGCCTTGATTCCCTGTGTCCGACTGCGGAGCCCCTGGTGACTGGATTACACCTCCAACTCCGAGCTGGATAGGGCGCATCGCAGAATCGGACATAGCGAATGCATTTGCCACCTTCATGAGCTCGGCGAGCGACGTGAAGTCTTTGCGGAGCAACTTGTGCTTTAACATTAAGTCGGCCAGGCATCCATCTGTGAAGTACTGAATGGCCTGGATCTCATGGACTCCCTCACATGAGTTCTTCAGCTTGATCCACTGAGATAAATAATCTCGGAGGGGTTCATCTTTGCCTTGCACACAAAGAGATAACTGCCGCGGGAGGTTCGGCCGCTCATATGTGCTCGTGAAGTTATGGATAAATGCAATCGTGAAATCTTCCCAGCAATTCACACTGTCCTTGGGCAAACTGTTTAACCACGTCCGGGCCGATCCCTGCAGCATCAGAGGGGCATAGCGGACTGCTACACGCCGATTGCCTCCTGCAATGCGAACTGCGGTCAGGTAATCGGACAACCAATCTTCTGGCTTCACAGAGCCATTGTACTTGGGCGTGTCTCTCGGCAGCGTGAAGCCTTTGGGAAACTTCTCGGTCCGAATGCGATGACCGAAACACGACGGGCCAACCTCTCCTTCTTCATCCTCTTTAGCCTCCTTCTCCAGGAGCTCAATGCGATGCCTTGCGTCATTCTGGCCGATTTGGCGAGGGCCAAGTCGGGCACTGATTGCTGGTCTCGGTGCCGACTGCTGAGGCATGTCGTTGCGCCTGCTGTTAACAGCTGGCTCTTCGATTCTTCTGCTTGCTGCTGGGGGTGGCCGATTGCTTCTGACCCTGCTCTCGTGCCGATATGGAGCAGGCTGCTGTCTGTTCTGGCGCGACGCATTCGGTCGCTGGCTAGCTCCCGGATTCGGCCTCGCAGTTCCTCTCGACGCCCCAGGTTCTGCATTTTGATTCTCCATTGCCACGAGCCTCTGCTCCTTTGCGGCTGCCAACAGCTCATGCATTCGGCGCGACTGCTCTCGCCGCTCATCTCCCTCCAGGTCTTCTAGCTCGAGTGCTATCTGCTCAGCTACTCTCAGGTTTTTGTCCGGTGTGTTGTATGTCGGCCTCTGGATGAACGCCGATTGCGCGGTCTGCTCCGGCTGCACCGGCCTCCTTGGCCGCTCCGGCTGCTCGGCTCCCGACAGCTGCTGGTTGACTGCCCTGCCTCGGCTTCTCAAATCTTCCAGGACCGCGGGCTCAATCGGCCGGCGCGTACCTGCATGCGCTGCATTGTACTCCCTTGTGATGGCTCCCAGCCTGCGCTCTTCTGCCAGCACCTGCTCGGCCCTGCGAGCCAAAGCAAGCCTTGCCGTTTCCAGCTCGGTGTGCACTTGATCGGGATCACCGTTCCTGTGCACGGGTGTGTATAACACATCCCGCAACTTACTGGTGCCGACTCTCTCCGCAGCCTCTGCTGCCTCCTTGGCTCCTCTTGCCGCACTTGCTGCACCGCGATTGCTCGATGACGACGCTCCCGCCATCATGACAGCGGCGTGCACTCGGCCATCCTCTCTGCCAGGTGCTGCGCTACAGCCCCCGGTCAAGAGCGGATCTATGGTGCACGAGAAGACACGAATCTCCCTGGGATATGCCTCGGGGAAGCTGCCGATGAAGAGGCGATGACTGCCGACCTGTCGCGACACACCGGGCGGCAGGGGCGCACCGGCCCCGTACCGCGCCGAGTAATCCACCATGTAATCGATTGCCCCACGCCTAAGAATCAGGCCAGAGGCGTGGCTACCTCCTGATGCAGAGGAAAATCCCGTCCGGATCTTTACTCCAGTCGACGCCTCGGTCTGCCCCACGGTGGGCGCCAACTGTCGTCGATATGTGACGTCAGATGCCATGGGGATGGCTAAAGTGAGGGGAAGACGCGAGGAAGAAGATGTCGATGGTGCCGGAATCGGGTTGGGCACAAACACGGTGGAGGACACCACGATGTACCCAGGTTCGGGGCTCTCCGGAGAGATAACACCCCTACTCCTGCTTGTCTCTTCTATATCAATGAATTAGGCTACAATAACTGCTTCTCTATCTTCTCAGGGGAAGGTGAGCGCCGCCGTGGGCAAGGCTCTCTCCTGCTTCCCTGAGGAGAAACTACTAGCAGTGAATGAACTGAGGAGAATATGAGTTATGGTGCTTCTGAGCGGATCGTCCCCCACGCAGGAGGGGTACCCCGGGCTCTTATAGTATGAGCCCGGGGTAAATCTGTAACTTCACTGCCGATTGGGCCCAGCCGTCATCCTCTAATCGGCTGGGTGCCACCGACTGCTCTTCTCCGGGTGATCCGGACCCTACGAGCGGCGGCCCATGCTGCAGACTTGTAGGTCATGATGATGAACAGTAAAGCTAGGAGGTGCGGTCTTGTCGTCCTGTCCGCGGAATCGGCGGAGAGGTCGACACCGTATCTCTGCCAGATCTTCGATGTGACTTGGCTTCTCTGCTACCCCGATCTCCCGGGATTGCGCATTTATGACCTCGTACTTGGACCTCCGACTGGTCTCGGGGTCAACTTCTCCAGGGGTGGTAGGTTGTACCGATTGCGCTTGGGCCGACTGGTGGCCCTCGGCAGGGTCGATTGCTTTAGGAAATTGGCCATGTCGATGCCCATCTCGGCCCAGCTGCGGGCCAATCGGATGATCGTCTTGGTAATGAAAAAGGTGGACCGGTTGCGCCTGGGCCGACTGCTGGCATTCGGTACGGCTGATTGCCTTGGAGCAATCGGTCGTACGCTTGCCCAGCTCGGCCCAGCTGCAGCCCAATCGGTCCATCCTTGTCTTGAAAGGTTGCTTTCGCTTGGGTGAGCCTACCCGGGTACCAATCCCCCGACACAACCCGAATCTTGGAATCTCCCCAACCACTCGGAAGATGCGAGGCATAGCACCAACCAAACTCTCCGAGTATGCCACCACTCAGAAGAAAACGCAAAGCTCCTGCAGCATCCGAGTAAGCTGTCACTCGGAAGCGCCGCGAGAAGACCCACTCGAAGATTCCTCGCAAGACAAAGAATCCCGCACCCGGTTACTCGGGCGAAGACCCGAATAACGAACTCGCTGGTGGCCCATCTCCGACGTAGAATGACAGGCCGCCAGTAAGACCCGGCGCAGGGGGTAAAGAATCAATGACCCACGTGGCATGGCCTAGGACTCGGCACGATGTCCTAGGACATTGAACTTTACAAATTTGGTTCATATGGAGTTTAAGGCCTTTTACTCCGAGACACGCCTTCCGAGGCCTCAGTCCACCTCTTCCGAGAGACGTTTGAGTGTCGCCAAATTTTTCCGCTAACGTGCCCAACTCTCACTCGAGGGAAAAGTTCGAACATCAATAAAGCCCTTCCGGGCCTCTTACTGAGTTCAATCTTCGCATACCTCAGAAATACTAGATGTCAGCCAACTCACTTACGAGCACCCGAAAGCGTTTGGGGGCTACTGTCATGGTAATACTAAAGGCATACCCCTAGGCGAGGGAAACCCAGGGATATCCTCAAGCCCGGGGTTTCCCCCAAAAAACACACACCAAGCAAAATAAGATCAACCAAAAACACGAAGCATTGGCAGCTTCCGAGTAACCTGTTACTCGGAGACCAGGAGTCGCTTCCGAGTAAGCAACTACTCGGAAGCTCAGCAAGATATGAGTAGAGCGATACTCGGAAATGACCGGCGAAGCCCCCCCCCAACTACTCGGAAGATGGAAAACGCAACGGACGGGAGGCATTTAATGCTGCAGGCATTCTTCCCTCCTTTATTAGTAGTAATGGGCTGACCGTTTTATAATTAAATATGTATTTAATCTTGTAATTAAGACCCATTTGTGCCAGGGAATTAAGGAGGCAGAGGCGCACTCCATATAAGCCACCCCCTTCCCTCTGGCATGGGCACGCGCACACTTTTCCCACTTCTCAGTATTCTGAAGAAAGATCACCCTAGTAAGCCTGGGACTGGACTAAGGTTTTTATCTCTACGGAGAGGTCTAACCTGTATAATCCTCTTGCGTCAACCCACTCTACGTACAGATTCATTTAGCTCCTTTCATACCCCTATACTCATTGTCAGATTTATATCCACGACAACGATGACCGGGCGACAAAAAAGCTCGGGTAGACGGTATAAAAGGCGAGGCAGAAAAGTCTTATGTACAAGTTGCCTCATCTCTGGATCACCTATAGTGAAGATGTTGGATGCGAACACAAGAAGAAGGGCATTCTGATAGGCCGTCGTGCATGGGTCGCTTTTAGAGTGAAGGCGAAGTATGAAGCGACCGTCAGCGTCCATGTTCGGTCACTGTGATCGGATATCCATCGTCTGTTGTTCGTTCAACGACCTAGGACCGATGGGGTCGTTGGGGGGTCTCGCTGCCCCCGATAACCAACCCTAGCCAGGCCGCCGCCATACATACACCTTGCCACTGTACGTCAGTCAGTTCAAAGTCCGGATATGTCCGATATCCATCTTTCCAGCACATTATTATTGGAAGACAACAAAAACTTCTGCGGTGGTATCTTTTTCCTGCTATACCAAAAACAAGTAGGCGCACAAACTCATGTCATTTGAACGCGTCTCCCTGACGCACGCTAGAATGGTGACACCAAGAGATGTGATGCAAGTCGGGTTTTTTTTCCACGTAATGCCGCGGTCAAATACAAATCCTAGTCAAATTTCTAACGGGAGATGACAAGTAAGCACGCGATTGTTGGGGGCAGCGCTAATCATCCACTGCATAAACTAGTGAGCAATGAACCGCTAGTTAGCTAGCCACGCGCACAGAGACATCCAGAGGTAACATCCGAGACAATAATCTCCTCAAATGAAGCGGACCCTCCTTTTTCACGTGTCCCGAGAGAGTGGAATGGTTCTAGATCGATACTGTTTGAGATTAGTTATTTAAAATATTTTATATTAGTTTACGGAGAGAGTACAAAGCTAACTTTGTCATATTCCTCACAATTCTTTTTATCAAACTTGTTTAATCTTAGGTGCTTAAAACATTTGGGCATATCTTGTCTTGTCTTGAAGAATTTTGTTAAACCTTTTTGTGTCTATGACATATGGAATTTATTTATCAAAACAGTATTTTTTTTACCAAGATCAACTATAACAAAGCCGTCAAAAGACTCGAAAGAGTAGTCTTCATAATCGTTATGGAATACAATATAAAAAATTACAAAGTATCGAGAGGCAACACACAAACTCAAAGTCTCCATACTTTTTATCATCATAACCCGCTCGTTAATGGGACATATTTTCCCCCTCAAACTTCCCGCCATTCCACGTCATATGAGGGTCTCGTGAAGTTTTTTTCACCATACATGCAGTTTACATGTTTTGAGTAACATACATGCATTTTACATGTAATTGGCATATGAAGCATGCCTCAAAAGCAGCCCCAAGACGTCTGCTATGACGACTCGAAGGCTATTTCTGAAGAACACTTTATAAATGAGGACAAAATAAATGAAAAATCACGGCAGTTACAATAATTTCCATCGCCAGATCAGCTGTTACGACCATGTTTGGTTATACAGTACACCATCTTCTCTTTTGCACCTATGCGTGGTGTTTGGTATTTTGATCGTAATTTCCTCACATAAACTCTTGATTGGGTGTTCTTGCACCCGTTGATTTTGTATGGACGAGCCAGTTAACATCATGGTATTGGATCTTCAGTTTAGGGACAATTCTTTTGGGTCTGATGACTGGCTATGGAAAAAAGTTTTCTTCTTCACGGCTTATTCTTCAAGCTCAATCTATAAATTTATTATATAAGCCTAGTAGGTAACCCTCAATTAGTAGGCTTATAAAATGAAATTTTATGTTGGCTAAGGAGGGGATAACTCATTTCCACAACTACCAAAAAAACCCAAAAGAAATTGCCTTTAGACTCGTCGGGAAATCTCTTTCTGTTAATCTCCATGAAAGATATTTATAATGTGCTTGTTATTGCTTTGGATTGATTTCAACTTGGGTAGTTTCATCATGCTAAGTTCATGGGAGTTTCAGATCATCTACACACAACCAAACAAAAGAAAACAAAAACTAATAGAAAAATAAAGAGTATGCAATGCTTGCGATAAAGTGAATGGAAACCGGAAATCATGCATATGAACATGAAAGTGGCTCAATGGGGCAAGATATGAGGAGTTTTTATGAAAAACATAAGCTCTAAAATGTGACATAAAATGGAGCTGGCAATCTACCCTTTATCTTTCTCCCACACATGATCCCTTAAGTAATTAATTTTCTGTTCTTGGAATAAAATATCCATAGGCATCCCCATGCATGGATAGCTTAAGGATTCCTTCTAAACATTCATAGTATTCGTAAAAGTGTCTTGAATAGGATGTGTGCATCTATTAGTAGAAAATATAAATAATTTGTATCGATTCACTTGTTGTCGCAATAAGTATTCAACAGGTTTGATACTGCAACCACTACTAGAGTCTACATTTTACCTAGAGCCATAAACCCTAGGTGGAATGGAAAAAACCATAGGGAAAGTCTTTACCTTGGGCTTGCCCTAGGTAAAGAACGATAGGTGAAGAATATTTGGTAAAGGACTCTTTACCTACAATGTAAACAGTAAACCCTAGGGAAACTTCCTTTACCTAGGGGCACAAGCCCTAGGGAAATATTTTCATATGTATGTTGTGTCCAACATGGAAAGGCCGTTTCCCTACAAACATAAGCACTAGGGAAAGTAACTTGAAAAGTAATATGCTATCACTTGCAAACACACAGGTGGTTAGCCGCCAGAGCTGTCAAGGACCATCTTAATTTCGTCGAGGTGCGATGACCAAGAACAACATTTTAAAAGGCATGAAGACCCTACGCGGCTAGCAAAAAAAGATAGAAAAACTGCATCTCCACATAGAATACCTCTGATAGACTTGAACTGTTCAAGTTTTTTTTTTCATTAAAATGCACAAAAAACTATACTGACTTTCATTCCCATTACAATTGAAATCCAAGAAGGGGCAAAACCCAACTTGTCCGTGATGGCTTAGAGATATGGTCATATTTGAGTCTGTCATAAGTCTTCGTCATACCAAGTTTGAGAGCACATTAATTGTTCTTCTTTGCTATACCGCGCTTCATTAACTGTAGACATTTATATGCACAGATAATATTATCCATGATGAGCTTTCGGATACAAATGCATATTGTTCTGGCAAAATAATTTTGGACTTTGTTTTTTCTTAATCCATGATTATTTTTTATATTTTTTAATATGTAAAAAATCATGAATATTTCCACATTCACAACCATTTGTTGTATGTTGGCAAATAGTTTTTTTGGAATTAGAGAACATTTTATTAGTAATTCTACATTTTTTGTAATTCATTAATATTTGTTGAGTTCTTGAATTTTTTTGATATTTTAAATCCATGAGCAATGTTTAAATTCGTTTTGTATTTCACGTCATATTTAAATTTGACAAGAATTTCCGAATCCATGAACATTTTAAAATATCATGAATATTATTTTCAAAGTCACAACATATTTATATTCTTATGCTTCATTTAAATATTCAAAATTATTTAATATGTAATAAATGGATAATAAAGTTTTGTAGCGAGCTAATGAAGCAAGCCCAAGCGAAATCATAGGACAACTAATTAGAGGTTACTCCTTTAAGGGCGTTCACAAATGTCATTTTTGGGCCTTATGTACCTGCAAAGTGGTGCACCCATCCGCCGCACCATATCGCATGTTGGGTGCATTCATGGAATTTAGTGTTTTCTTCATGTGTTTATAATTTTTCTTTTTTTTAGTTGGTGAAATAAAATCTATGCTTTCATGAAGAAAATTTGTGCCTTCATGTAAAAAAAGATGTGCTTTTCTGAAAAAAAGAAGGTATGTTTGTAATTCTCTTTATGACTCTTTTAGGGAACTACAATTTGTTAAAAATTTGTGTTTGCACGAGAAGCAAATCTACGCCTCGATGAAAAGCAAATCTATGTTTCCCCAAATTTCAAAAAAAAGTCTATACTTCCCCAAAAGGGGGGGGGGAGTTCATAAAAATTCTATAACTCGACGAGAAGCAAAATATGTGCCTCCGCGAGAAATAAATCTATTATTTTTTTTTAAAGGAAAATTATAATTTGTAAAAAAACTATGATTTCATGAAAAGTAAATTCACGCCTTTGTATAAAGCAAATATGTGTTTTCTGAAATAAAAGGAAATACACGGTCAATGAAAAATATGTGACTTCACGACAAGCAAGTTTTATGCCTCCACGAGAAAAATGTCTGCTTTCGCTGTTTTTTGTTCCTTTATTTTGTTTATTGATTTGTATTTCTATTTTTTATGAAAAATGTTTGTCAAATCTATTAACATGAGATCTACTCTCTTTGTTCATAAATATAAGATATTCTACATATTCAATATTAACTACATACAAGATGAATTGAGTGAAAAAAAAAACATAATTAAAACACGTCTACATACTTTCAATTCAGACTAGAGTCAATATATTTCATAATTATGAACGGAGGGAGTAGTTTAAATATTTCAATGCGAGAAATCCAATGATAAAAATGATTCATGACTTGAACACATAGTTCAAAAGATAAAATACTTTTAATAAAAAAATCTATAAAAAAGTAAAAAGAATACAACAAATAAAATACATATAATATATCAATTTTCACCATCAAGAAAGATGAAAAATGAGAGAGCAATTTGTTAGCGAGCACTCTTTTGAAGGCCCATGCAAAGATCACTTTGGTGGATTGACAACGCGCCACGTATCGCATGCTGAGCTTTTCCCCCGTGATTTTATTTTGTGTGTGTACATTTTTGGTGTTTAGATGGGGGTTTTCAGGGTTTTTAGCTTTTCAGTTTTTGCACGGTTTTTCTTATATTTCGGTTAAAAAATCTACTTTTATAATTTTTTACTTAATTTCTATTAAAAAGAGTATAATCATGTCTTTCGTGAAGGCATGAGTTTGTTTCCGCAAAAAGTACGTTCCGTGCTCTAAAAAACACGATTGTGCCTCTCGTAAAGGTGTGAATTTACTTACATGAAAAGCA
The DNA here is from genome assembly GCA_950022295.1 of Bromus sterilis. Classification (NCBI taxonomy): domain Eukaryota; kingdom Viridiplantae; phylum Streptophyta; class Magnoliopsida; order Poales; family Poaceae; genus Bromus; species Bromus sterilis. The sequence goes on from OX465598.1 coordinate 272,535,158, forward strand.
TGCCGCATGCTTAAAAAAAGTCATTTGCCTTTAAAAAAAAGGGCAAGCCATATGCCTTAAAAAAAGCTCAACCCACCCTGGTTCGGTGATGACTATTTGTCTCTGGTAGATGAATACATCCGTGATCTGCAGCTGCGACCGTGCCCCTTGGCAGAAAGGATGCGGTTCACGAGGGTATGGGCGGTGGATTGTGCAATGCGATGCGGCAGTGCAACACACTCCACCGATATGAAATCATCCGTCTGACATCTGGTCTGATCCACTGCACCATGTCTTCCGGCATCCTCGCGGGCTTCATGATTGCTTCGATGAGAATACACACGATTTAATAGGTAAATAGCTCCTTCTTTTGCATCATCTTCTCAAGATAATACGCGCAATGGCAGTACACTAGTCTGCGTGATGGACCGACATCAATGGTAAGTTGGTAACCTAAAGCTAGTCTTGTGTTTGCATCATCCTGTACCTCTCAGTTTAGCACCTGAAAGCGTCCTTCGGACAAAATGTTCCCTAAATCTGGCTGGATGTTGACAAACTGTTCCCTGATCACAAAGAAAGTGATGGTTAAAAAATAAAAGTGGAGTTGGAACCGAATGAAGTGATTGGGCTTGTAAACTTTATTTACCTACTTTAATCATTAATCGTTACTATATACGTACTACTACTACTAGCTCTAATTGCCTTGCTTTATAGTTAAGAGAGTCTAGGTACTGAGTTGCATTTGGTGTCATAGCTTAGTTCTCATGACTAGTTTGGACTTTGGAGACAGGTAGTCGGTCACCTGTGATGGATGTCTTGATTGATTGAACCTTTCATGTGATGCAACAAAAGGGGTTGTTTTTAAATGCAATAGGGACACATACAATCATACAGATACTACTACAAAGAGTTATTTTGTTGACACATTTCAGTAGTATATTTAATTTTGAACAATAACCTTATCTTAGATTAATTAACTTCAACTGGCCCAAAAATGTGATGACCATTGCCAATTGCTATTTTGGATCACGTGTGACGCCCCCAAAATCAGACCGTGTACAGTAATCATACACACAGGGTACACGACTGAGATTAGGGTGCCACGGTGATAATATCACAGCACAACACTAAACACAAAAGGATAAACAAATATATTACAATAGAGGGGGTCACACGGACCCGAATACATAAGTCATACAAGCCATAATATCTGAGTACAGACATAGTTAGTCCAGTTTTGCCTTAAGAAGGCTAGCACAAATCACATCAGAGATACGGAACGAAAAGGCGAGGCCTCCTGCCTGGGATCCACAGAACTACTCCTGGTCGACGGGGAACTCGACGTCGTAGTAGGCGCCTCCGGGGTACTCCTGCTCCTGGGCTCCAACGTCGGCTGCAGCGGCCGATCAGGCAAAACAGTAAAGGAAATAAAGCAGGTGAGTATCTAGTATACCCGCGAGTCTTACGTCCGCTACTAAGCATTATGCATTGTATCAACGGAAAGAAGAGGCTGTATATAATGGACTGAAAGTCAGAAATTCAGAGCAAGGGTAAGAAGCTAGGCCTATCGAAGACTAGCATCTTCCGACGATGTCTTGCAGCATGAGGTAAGAATCAGCCAACAGTTTATATAAAGCATAAAGTAACAATGAAGCAGAAGTTGTTGCAACATTGAATAATAATAAGTTGTAATAATTAACAATGCCTCCGAGTTCACCTCCTCGACATCCCCGCGAGGAAGAAAACCCGGAACCATACAGTTTAATAATAATAGTTTCTAGTGGTAAGATCCAGCTTCAGCATAAAGCGTCCTGTTACCGTGGACACGGCTATTCGAATAGATTAATCTTCCCTGCAGGGGTGCACTTGTGTTACGCTACACGCACGGATCTCCAGGGTGGCGGGAACCTGGTTAGGGAACGCTCCACCGAGGCTATCCGACACTTCATAGCCCATCTTTCAAACTCAACAGAGAGGTCATCCGCCGGACTATATCCTATGTACGCGGGGCTTTGGACCCTGACCCCGACGTACTCCTGCACGGTGCGAGGCTGGCCGGTGAAGTTAAATCAAAGCAAATACAAATCACACTGCCGCGGCAAATAAGACAACACCACTTCCCGGCGCAGGCCGCGGTACTGCTGACGTCTGAAAAGTCCTCGGACGACACTAAGAAGCGGAGGAGCCCATAACTCGTAGTTCCCACGGGTAGGTAGTGCGTACATGGCATATAGCCAACTCAAGACATTCACTGAACCATTTAGCATTTTAATTAACCTGCGTGACAACCGTTATCGTTGCCTCGACTTAACTGACCCGCGGACAACGACAGTAGCCAGGACCACCAGTACATCGGTGCCTGCCCCGTCGTCCCACCAAGTCACTGCGGTTACCAACAAGGTGAACCGTCTCCTTACCTTGTCTCGCGTGTGCTCCTGGAGGAGCTCGACTTTCGTGGGTTGGTAACTCTCGCGGCCAACGACCAGGGGCCAAGCACACCGGTACACTGGTCGTACCCTCCCTGTCGTCCCGTCGCAATACCTCTCGCGGGCACCGTTGGGTCGCCCGACTTCTTACCTGAAGGACAATCGTTTACAGGACCCTATGGCGGCAAGACAAAGTCAGCCTCGAGTGGAGTACAAGGATTACTCCTTGATAGCTCACACTTGAGGTGACTAGGCATAACCCAGATAGGGCCTTAGACGGTGTCTGCTTTGTACCGTACCTGTGCAGTTATAATATTTGTATCCGCGTTCACTCCCCTGAGTGATCACGGCCCTCTATCTAATCCTAGCTAACAACGCGCAGGGCTCACTGCTGAATAATGCATAATAATAATAGGCAGCGTAGGATAAGGAAGGCACATCAAGGGGCGACAAAAATCAGGCTATGCAATTGAATAGGATTGTAATCGTAGCAGCAGCAGTAACAATGCCTAGTGCAAGAAATGTACGGGAAGATAGGCGATATCTGGGGAAGAGAATGGCTCTGCTTGCCTGCAAGCTCGACGGTAGTAGTAGGGTCGTCGACGACGTAGTCGTACTCAGCAGCGGTGTAGTCGACGGCAGCAGTGGGGTCTACCGAAGATTAAGGGGGGAAGGAAAACAGTAAATACATAGCAATAATATACAAACATATGCATGACATGACAGATGAAATGTTAACGGTATTCTAACGCGGTGTAATGCACATTGCTCGGAACGGAAATTCATCTGGGGATGAACTACCGGCTCCGGGTGATTACCGGACAGGGTGTCCGGAGGGGGGGAAGGATCACGCCGGAGGTGTCGTGGTTACCGGAACAACATGAGGGGGGTGTATCCGTGCTATTTGATCTATTCCGAGAAACATTCGTGTTCGGAATAAATTTATCCGGGCACTCTAACAGTACCGGACGATTTATCGGACAGTCGGTCCGGAGGGGGAATGTTCGATGTTCGTTGTGTTAGAGGGGTGTGGTAGACATACGGATGGCGTATCCGTATTCGTTAAATTTTTCTGATCAATTTTCATGTATAAAGTTTTTGAATCCGAGTTACGGTTTAAAAGTTATTGAATTTCAAAGTTTGAATAAATTTAAATGATTTTCTGGATTTCTTTTATTATTTATTCAAAATTATCCAAAACATTATGCACACCATTATCCAGAACAGTGCTGACATGTGGGACCCACATGTCAGCCTCTGTTATTTATAAAACATTTAATTAAATTAGAAAAAAGGCCTCTGGACCCACATGTAAGTCACTGGAAATTCTTATTAATTCTTTTAAATAATAAACTGACAGGTGGGACCCCAATGTAAGTGACACAAGGACATATTTAATCAGTCTAATTAATATAGAGGCTAACCTAATTACATGGGCCCACTAGTAAGTGACCCAAGGGGGTTTTAATATTTTTTTGTTAAGCTAATAAGAGATTAGCCGGGGTGGTTAGTGAGTGGGGCCCGTTGTCAGTGGCCCAGGGGTTTGATTTAAGCCCTAATTAACTAACTGACACCGGGGCCCCACCTGGCAGCCTCACCGGAGGGCTCACCGGAGGGCTCACCGGAGGCTCGCCGGCGGCGAGGTCGAGCAATCTCGCGATTCCGAGCGCCGTTTGAGACGCCGCTTGCGGCAGTCGACGAAGAGCTCGAACCCGCGTCGATCTGGAGTGGTCTCGCGGGCTGGGACGCACGGAGGTGAGCGCAGCTCCAACAATGGCGGCGAAGTGCGTCGGGCTTCAATGGCGAATGCATCTACGAGTCGAAATCGAGCTAACTACCGGTCCAAAACGAACACACGCACCACGGGGAACCTACTGGTGCACTTGGCGCGGGCTGGGACGAACCAAATCGACGACTACGACGACGTGCCACGGCGGCCGGAGCAAGCGAGTTTGGGGAAAAGGCTATGGGCTACGCGAGCAACTACGGACAGTTGGCGATGACGGAGCTGCTCACCACGAACGCGTCGGGGTTGGCAGCGGGCTCGGGGAGGGGCTGAGGCGGCCGGAATCGAAGTCGAGGTGGGCGCGGACGGGGTGGGGGAAGAAGACGCGGGCGGCGCCTGTGGTGCTCCCCGGGCTCGATTGGATGCTGTAGTCGACGAAGACGACGGCGCAGCCTCTGGACACCACGTTGGGGCGGGCCCTGCCCGTTGGCCACGCCTGGCCACGGCAATGGCGACGGCGGCGCTCGGGAAACCTTCCCCGAAGCGTGAGAGAAGAGGAGGAGGGGAATGGAGGGGCGGGGGTGTCCAGGGGGTCGAACGGGTTGTCCTTATCGCGACCGCGGCGGCAGGGAGCAGGTGGAGGGCGGGGCCGGCCTGGCAGCGGCGTGCCCACGGCGGCCGCCGTACGGGAGCAGGTGGGGGTGGTTGGGGGAGGAAGAAGACAAGGGGGGTTGGGCTGGGCTGAGGTGGGCCTCGCCCTGGGCGGGTTTTAAGCCTTTTTCAATTTATTTTGTTTTGCTGTTTGCCCAATTTCTTTCTGTAATTGATTTATTAACCCTAGCATTTTTGTAAAAGGTTATTAGTGTTTGTAAATTAGGGTTACATATTACTAAGGTGCCACAAAAATTTTTGCAGCAAAATAAAATCATTAGATATTTATTTTAAATATTAAATGCCCAAAGTAGGGGTTTTAACCTACTGTTTGAATTGTTTGGAATTTTCTGCAACTCCAAAAATTACCAAAGTTGGTCCAGCATGATTATAATGATTTTAGGAAATTTACAAAAATAGTTCCATGATTTTTGGAACAACTTTAATTGAGCACTTTTGTTTTAGTTTCCATTTAAAGTAGTTTCAACTGGGGTTGGATTTCTTGATGAGCAAGATGCATTGTGCTTTGGGTTTTGATTACCAACCAACATGGTTTGAAAAGAGTAGAAGCAAAGTTTGATTAGGGACAGGGGATAACAGTGATGGTCAACAGTGATGATGATTAATGTTACAGGAACTGAGGGTGTTACATCACGGTCAAAAGATGAGTCGGTCAAATGTTATATTTGAAAAGTTTGAGTACGATTTGGTCCGAACAAGTCGCTCGTGCTGCTCCTCAGAGCAGCCCGGGCAAAGCCTAACCCGCTGCCGCCACAACTCCCAACCCCGCGTCCACCTCCCTCGCCGCCGCCAGAGGACGACGTCGGGCTAAGTCTGTGTGTGCGTCGGCGGCGACGGGGCCCTTTCCACCCCCATGAGGCGCAGGCGGCGTGGGACGCCCTGGCGCTCGGCGGGGCGCGTCGGGCCGGACGGCGCGCGGTCACCAGGAAGCGCGGCACGCGAGGGGCGCAGTCACCAGTTGGAGCGGCTCGGGATGGAGTGTGGTGAGGCATGGCGTGGCTCGGCGGAAGGAGCGGGCTCGTCGCGAGGGGACTGGAAGGCGTGCGCGCGGCCGCGACTTTGGCACGGGGTCACGTGGCGCACCCCCCAGGGCGGTTGGCGATCGGATCTGGCCGGGCCTGGCCAGATCCGGGGCGTGCTGGTGGCGATCGGGGCTACGGCGTGGGCTAGCCTGGCGTCGCCTCTCTGAGCGTGCGGCGGCCAGATCTAGCCGGACCTGGCCAGATCCTGCCGGCGAGGGCAGCGGGTCCATGTGTTTGCTAGAGGCTGCGTCGAGTAGGTGGGCGCCTGTGATCTTGGCCAGGCGTGGTGGCGGCCGGAGGCGAGGCCGCAGAAGATGCTGGAGCAGGGAGGCTCCAGCCGTGATGGTTGCAGGCTGTAGGGTCAGATCTGGCCTCTGCATGCTCGATGCGGGAAGATGGCCGATGGCTTCAACGGAAAGGTGCTGCGACGGCGACGATGTGAGTTAACATGGACGAGCTCCAGTGGGCACGAGTGGAGGTGTGCGACAATATAGACGAAAGTCCTGCACGATCTGAGATCGATGGCGATGGCGCATGTGGGTGTCGTTATCCTCCTTGGAGGCGTCATCGAGGTGTGTCGGCATCTCCCTCGTGCTCTGCTGGTGGTGTGTCTTCGGGCGAAAGCATAGGCCCGGAGTTGGGTTGGCGTGATGGCGACGTCTTCGACGTCGCTCCTCTGTAGGGAGCATCACGTTTGGAGACACTCCTTGAAGGTTCTATGTAGTGCTTCTTCGGTGCTCGCCGCTGTTCAAGGTGAAGCTCCAGGTGCAATGTACATCATCGTCGACAAGTCCAAGGCGAAGCTCTTCTTGGAGCCGACTGAGTTCCGCCATCTACTTGCCCCCTCCTTAGGCATCAAGGTGGATGGTGCATTGACAAGGAAAGTCTTATCGAAGTTGTTATTGTTTTCGGAGGAGTTCGGCATTGGTCGAGACGCGGTAGTGATGCTTAGCCTAGGGCAGACACTTCTATTTTGTAGTTTTTGTGTGTGGTGGATGTAGCTATGCAGCTAATAGGGCCGCATATTTCTTTTTTCTATTGATCTTCGGATCTTCACCATGTTATTTTTCTGTTGCTTTCTGCCCAATCTAAATCAAGCCAACAATTTGCTGGATCTTTCAAAAAATAGATGAGGCTACTGACGCCGCGATGTGCACTGTATGTGTCTCATGTACTCATGTGCTCAGTTATACACCAGCTTGTTGTTAGTACATCCCTACTGCTATTCTCTTGGACATAACTAATAATTGATCCATATACTTTCTTCGTGCATATGAGAGCATGCCTGCCCATGGACACATGGTCTGCACCCATACTGTTGGATGGAGAAGGCGTACAAGCTATGCTAACAACGACATACAGTGAGTGTGGCATCGTAGCATCAGCCCATAATCAAACTTAAGATCGCTGCCCACTGTATTTCATTTCAGAGGGAAAGGGGTGGGGAGGGGAGGGGGACGTATATGAACTAATACAATCCTGTAGCTAATATATTATCAAATTGACCCTCCACCATGAACAAAACTCTATCTTCCATATACACTAAACAGGAAATTTTGTGGAAGATAAATACACCACCGCCCGGGGAGGGGGTAATCCTTAGAGGCATATCAAATATTAGTGTCCCCAAGCAAGATGAAATCATACAACACCTTTCTTTTATTATCATGTGGCGCACTATGTTAGAGCGTGATTCACATTGTTCCCAACATGCGAAACCCTACCAATGTTATTTACTGGAGAATGCTAACGAGCTGTCACCTTTTGGGAGCAGCTTTTTGAGAGAACGCTATATTTTCTGTTTATTTGGAAAATGAGGTTGAAACCCCCAATCTCTGCGTCAATAGATGCACACAGTTATTTTTATTAAATTATTCAACAACGGCTTGACAAAACATACATCAAACAATTCGAAGTCTTCACTTCACATCTACAAATTCGACAATTTGGAGTGTCATCACGTCTCACCATCTAGCACTAAGGTCATCGTAGAGCTACCCGCATGACGTCTTAGGAGCACACATCCGGTGCGGCAAACCCAAAGTATGCATCACAGACACATGCTTGCCACCACCATCTTCTAACAGTTGATCCATCTTCAGGATAGAGATCCGCATAATCCTTGCCGGGTCGGCTAGCTGTCGACGCCATCACGACACCAAATAGCCTCAATGTCCTGCGCTCATCCTTCATGACACATTCTTCATCGAGACTCGTCGTCATCGACGCGATAGATACGATGATACTCCACCTCATGATCCCTCCAGCGGTTGCTCCACAACGATGCTCATGAAATGGAGAACGACGCCAAGTGTCGCCAGTAGTAGCGCGACGGCGGTGCTCGAAGTAGGCGAAGATGGTCCCAACAGTTTGACAAAGACCATGCACGAACGATGGTGTTCCTGCACTGAGGGATGTAGCGTGATGCATACCACGTGGCGTCATCGCTCGGGGAACGATGGAGTTGATTGTGTGCCACAACGCTACGATCCGTAGGGGCGACGCAGCGAGGACGCGTGTGTCGGAGCGATAGCAGGGAAGACCTTGGGGGCGATGGCGTGGACCGCTTACAACGGCGCTACAACCCAAAGGGGTGACACAACAGTAGTGTGCGGGTCGGGGCAACCGCGGGGAAGGCCTCGGGGCGGCGGCATGGACAGCGTGCCGCGGTGCTGCGCCTCGAAGAGGCGACACAACGGTAATGCGCTGGTCAATGCAGTCGCGAAGATAACCACGTGGTAGCGACGAAACGGAATCTCGTTGCTCGATATGTGGATAGGTGCACAAAACTTGGGGATGATCTTCATGGGTCCTGTTGAGGCGCACACAGACGATTGTACGAATCAGTTGTGCGACGCGGATGGGGTCAATTGTGGGCGGGTGGGTGACCAATCCGATCGCCCATGAGGTGAAGGAGGCACCGCTCGACATGAGAAGGACGGCGGGAGGCGTGGTGGCGGGGAGGCCGAGCGTACAACACATCGTCGATGCCAGAGTTTCCAAGGCAGTGCCGCCTCCCTAGCGTCCAGCACGGGCGATGGCCAATGGGGAACTTCGACGTCACCAATGCGGCTCCGTGCGCGAGGGCGTCCAGGATGAAAGCGAGGTGGTGTAGGAGTTCTGATCGGAGCGAGGGCGACGGGTGGCAGACACGCGGAAGGCGACCGTTACGGGCTGCCACATTACGTGAAGCTAGCCGATGGGGCGGCGAAGAGGCCACGGAGATGGCGGTCGTTATCGTTCGTTGTGTGGCGCATGAGGTTGTTCTATCGCTGAAGAGGTCGGTAGTCACGTTGTGGCCGGAGAAGAGGCGTGCAAGTCGACGACGAATGTGGGTGATGCAAACCAATCTTAGATAGAACAAAAAAAAAGAATGCCGATCAAGGTGACCGGTGAGAGAGAGAGAAAACCTTGATCAAAGGATCTGAAAAAAAGACTCTCTAGAGCACCCGATCCACGAAACCGACGAACAAACCCTAGGTACGGACGACACAACCCAAAAAATGGTGCGGTGCGGAAGGATAAGGTGGGATTGACGAAATGATTGATGTATTGGTGAGCGCCTCGTGGACATATATTTAGTAATACATAATCAATTTAAAGTGAAACTGAAGGTATAAAATACTAAGTTTTTTAGTTTTTTAATGCAATCAAGATACTCAACAATGATGATGGACTGTTTGTGGATGTCGATTGCTGTATTCATTGGAGGCCAAAAGAAATATAAAATGAGCGTTATGAGGCTTGAGAGAAAAAAAAAAACAAATCCTCACGTATTGATGTGGAACATATCCCTTACTTTCCTGTGGAAAAAACACATGAATTATGATATGTGCTGTTCATCTTTTAGCTCCGAGGGTACCCTTAATCTGAACTGTAACTGCGGATCGCTTTTGATCCGACGGCTCATTTATGCCGCGGGCAGTACAAAAACGCTTTCCAGTTTTGCAGTACCGCCGATAGATTAACAGCCCATCTGCGGTTAGGTTTGAGATCTTGAATGAATGAATACAGTAATATAGGAGTAAGTGTATTACTAAGCCCTAAGGATTTTGAATTTGAGCCCATCCATTCCGCCTGAATTAGTTAGAGCATCTCCAGCCGCGCCCCCAAGAGGCCCCCAGGACGCCTTTTTTCGCGCCGGGCGGACGAAATTCGCCCAGCCGCGCCCCCAAGAGTCCATTTAGCGCCGGATTGGGTCAAAAGTGGATTCGACGATCCTAACCCAAACCCAGCGCCCTGGGGGTCGAAACGAAAAGACGCGTGGGGCGGCTTTGTCGGCGAGATAGGCCTTTCTCTCCCGCCGTTTTCTCCCCCTTCCCCCGCCATTTGCTCTGTCTCCCGCCATTTCCCCCAGATCTCCCCATGGCGCCGAAGAAGAAATACGAGGCCCCTCGCCGCGTCGAGGGCGCACCTGCACCTGCGCCGCCCAAGAAGCCGAGGAAGCCGAGAGCGCCGCTGCCAAGGCCGGAGGGCTTTACGGACGGCCAGTGGCTCGCCGACCAAACGCGGCGCTCTGTGTCGACGACCGACCGCCGCAACCGCCTCTTCGTCCAGCAATCCAGGGAGCTCCAGGAAGCCGCGGCGAAGGAGCTGAAGGAGACGGCAGACGCCGCGGCGGCGGCGAAGCGTGAGCTCCAGGAGACGCTCGCGCAGGCGGTGGCGGCCAAGGAGGTAATTGCGGCCGCGGCGGCTCTTCGCTCCGGCGGGGTAATGTTCCCTCTCCAAACTCAGCAGAGTGTCACCTCCCCCGCCGGCAACTTCTCGCCTTCCACGCCGTCGGCTTGGGCGGCGTCGCCTGACCACAGCGGCTTCAACCCCAACCTCGCCTTCCCGCTCCCCCGGACTACGTCGGCGTCCTGCTCACCTGTCTACTCGCCGGCCTACGCGGCGGCCACAGCTGCCCCGTCCTTGCTGCGCCGAGAGTCCATCCCGTTCACCACGGAAATGGAGGACATCATCGCCGCGGGGTCCAAGGCGACGAAGGCTGCGGCGCCGGCTGCCGAGCGGCTGCAGTCGGCCATCGAGAAATGCATCGCCGACGCCGCAAGCAACGCCGCGGTCAGGGAGGAGACGTCCAGGGCGAGGTGGGCCAAACTGTTGGGAAAGCAGGACGCCAAGCTCGACCTCCTGAGGAACACCGCCGCCTCCAAGAAGAGGAACACCAATCTCGCCTTCCTTTCGACAATGGCGACGATGGATTTGGGATCGGTGGACGCGCAGATGAGGGTCTGGCTCGTCTCCGAACGCGACAAGATCTTGCCTCAGATGGCGCCGCCGCCGCCGCCCTTTGTCACGCCGCCCGCGCCCCCCGCAGACCCGCCTGCGCTGGACGTGCCTGCCTCGCCCAAGAGCACGCCGTCGACACCGGGCACGCCTTCTACGCCGGTTGAGACATACGGCGAGCCGCTAGCTTCTGCGGTCGACCTGGACGCCCCCTTTGAGAGCTGCCGGCCGGCCGGCCTACTTTTTTTGTTCCCCGCGTAGATCACGCCGCTTGTGGCGCGTTTGATCGCCGAAGCATGTTGATCGCCGAACTATGCTGTTTTTTGAAGCGGGAAGAAAACTATTCAAACTTGTGTGCGCGTCGCCGCTTTTTTTGGGTCCGCTCTTGAGGCGAGGTTCCCCGCCCTTGGGGGCGCGGCTGGGGGGAACCTCGCCCCAAGAGCTATCGCCGCGCAATTGCCCTCCAAGCGGCGCTAAAAATAACGCCGAAAATAGTCTTGGGGGGCCGAACGGCTGGAGATGCTCTTACCTCGTCTACTACTTTGAGATCGCCGCCGCAGAGGCGGAGGCCGAGCCGAGGGAAGCCCTAGAAAACAGAAAACGGAGATGTCATCCTCATCATGGGCGTCGGTCAACATGTGAGTCACCTTCATCGCCCTGGAAAGGAGCCGGCCCGGGAGAGAATCAAATCATCAAATCAATGGCCACACCACCAGCCTCCCTGCCACATCTGCTCTCTCACATGTGTTAGAGAGAGAAAGTGTTGCGCCTTGTTCACTTGTGCTCCTGCGCGTGGAGAGGAGAGAGAGAGAGGGTGGTTTTTCTGCTTTGTATATTTGTTTCTTGTTAGCATTTGATTTGAATGCAGTCGCAGTTGGACCGGTCTCTCTCGCTCTCTCACTCGTGGGTCCAGATTTCTATGCGAGGCCATGCCATGCCTGCCCCCCTCACCGGCACTATTTCATGTCTTCTTGTGCTCTATCTATCCACTGCAAGATCCCTCAGCTGAGCAGCAGTAGTGGTACAGTACGTCCCATTGGTTCTTCTCCTAGACTAGATTAGGTCTAGGGTTTTCCCAAGCCAGTTTGGATTAGTGGAGTAGTTTAGCACCGTGGCCATGGCTAAAGCTTGGGACAGTGCACTAAAATAAGCAGTGAGGGGGCGCCACCCAGAGCACATAAAACAAGGGATCAAGCAGGCAGATGCCACTGTTCAATGGCCCAGCCAATATAATCTAGTATGCACCCCTTTGTAAGCACAGTTCCAGATGAGAGAATCACACATGCTTTGCCGCATCAAGCGCTGCCTCCTGCCTGTACACGGTCAAAACTCCCACCAGTATCAGCACCAAGCAGTGCAGGATCTTTGAAATTGGACGGACAGGATGCTTCGGCATCGCTGCATTTGGGCACTGCCGTCACACTGTTTCTCCCCATGGGAAATGGCGCTGGCTGCCCTTCGTTGTGTTGGCAGTACTACGTGCTGCTACTAGTAGACACTGGTAGCTCCACGCTCACCTGCACCTTTTGATGCCGCATTTGGTTTCCGGTTTATTTTAGGGGTTGGTGGTCATCTCAAGAGAGGACCTCAAACTCAAACTGAAGCTCTGGTAGTACTTTCTCGCCACCAATGGGCCGACCCTCTTTCATTTCCTCCTCCTAGGACAAAGATCACGGAGGGGGCACTGTTTTATGCCCATCCATTCAATGGTGCTTCAGTCGGAAAGCTAGGACCTTTTTTCAAATCCAGCTCCAGGCCCCGCTGCCATTTTTGGTTCAAGGGAGGGGAGAAGCCACCGGTTTTTGTTCCGTGGCGTTGGCATTGGATTCTTGGAGGACACCTTGTTGTACTACCGGTAAGTTCTTTGTGTTTGCTTGACCTGTTTATTCGAACTTGCACTTCCTTTACACGTTCTTGGATGGGAATCAGGTGTGGAATCTCCAGGTTGCTTCAGGTTGTTGTAATACTTCCTTTGTGCTGTTGTTGATTTTTCTGAATGAGATGTGACTGAATGCTTTCTCTTTTGTGTTGTTCTAATAAGAAAGAATCTGTTCTTATCATTACCCCTTTTGTTGAATCTTTGGTAGGGACATGAGGAGCTCCAGATCATGCCGCGCTTTCCAGCAAAACCAACGAGCTTTGTGATTTGGTAGCCATGGAGGAGGGGTTGAAAGAAGCTCCGAGCTTCCTTGATGTGCCCAAGGACATCCCCATTGCCACCAAGTCCCTCACCATCAGGACCAATGCCGGGTTCGGCAGCAGCTCCGACCGCTCCAACCCCATCTCGCCGGCCATGTCCTTCACGCCGCACCTCTACTCGCCGTCGCCTCCGTCCTCCGCGTTCGTGTCGGCGCTGCAGTCCCCGTACATCTCGCCCCGGGTCGTCGAGCCGCCGCCGCCGCCGCCCCCGGCGCAGCCACAGCGGCAGCTGCATCAAGGAAGCAAGGCCTCCAGCGTCACCACCACCACGGCACAGTCGCCGGCGTCTTGCTCCAACGGGTCCCTGTCGGAGGACACCGACGCGCCGAGCGCGTCCCGCACGCCGCCGTCCGACCGGTACGACTCCAGCGGCATCGACCCGGCCAAGATTTCAGATGGCGGCGGCGGGGGCGGTGGCGGCGCGCCGCCGCGCGTGTCTTTCTCGTTCCCCGTGCCGCGGGTGTCCTTCACCAGGGGGCCCGTGGCGTCGCCGTCGTCCAACGCCAAGCTCCGGAGCTGCGACGTCTACATCGGCTACCACAGCAACGGCAACCTCGGCAGGTTCTGCAAGTGGCTCAAGGCGGAGCTTGAGCTGCAGGGCATTGCTTCCTTCGTCGCCGACAGGGCAAAGTACTCCGATACGCAGATTCATGAGATTGCTGACCGGATTATCTGCTCCGTGGCATTCGGTATCGTGGTGGTCACCATGTCAAGCTTCCTCAACCCCTTCAGCCTCGAGGAGATCAGATTCTTTGCTCAGAAGAAGAACCTGATCCCTATACTGTTCGACACCGAACCGGCAGAGATTGCCGGGCTGTTTGATGGTAAATTGGAGGATAAGGAAGGGAAGGAAGCATTTGAAGGGCTAATGCGGTGCCATGAGTTCAAGCTTGAGGCGAATGAGACCAATTGGAGAAGCTGTGTGTCAAAGACAGTCAGTTTGCTGCAGTCTAAGCTTGGCCGAAAGAACATCGCCGAGAAGGACGGTGAGGGGTCTGGAGGGATACCTTTCCCACGGAACCGGCATTTCGTCGGAAGGGAGAAAGAGCTGAGTGAAATTGAGGGGATATTCTTTGGATCCACGGTAGATATCCAAGAAGTGTTGGATTGCTCAAGGGCTTCCACTACAAATGAAAGATCCAGCGGCGTTTCTGATGGCTTTGCTGATGAGGAGAGCGACACTGTGAGGACATCCAATGCCAAGTACATCAGTTTGGAAATGCGCAAATGCAAGGAGCCGACATTGGAAGCCTGGATTGATCCAGTGATCGAGCTATCGTCAGGGAAAGGTAGAAGTCTTCAGAAGCAGAGATCAAAGCACAGGAGATCAAGGTTCCGGTGCAACAGCAAGGGCTACGGCGGTGCCAGTGTGGTCTGCATCAATGGCTCCTCAGGCATTGGCAAGACTGAACTGGCATTGGAGCTTGCTTACAGGTACTCGCAGCGGTACAAGATGGTGCTGTGGATCGGAGGGGAAGCTCGGTATATGAGGCAGAACATTCTCAACTTGTCCATGAGTCTGGGATTGGATATCAGTGCTGAGGCTGAGAAGGAGAGGGGTAGGATCAGGAGCTTTGAGGAGCAGGAGATCGATGCATTCCAGAGGGTAAAGCGGGAGCTGTTCCGGGATGTGCCATACTTGCTTATCATTGACAACCTTGAGAATGAGAGAGATTGGTGGGAAGGTAAGGACCTCCATGACTTCATCCCAAGGAACACCGGGGCGACGAATGTCATTGTCACCACACGCTTGCCACGTGTGATGAATCTTGAGCCGATGCAGCTGCCGCAGCTCTCGTACATCGACGCGATGCTCTTGATGAAGGGTAAGCTTAAGAATGACTATCCGGCCGACGAAACGGAAGTACTCAGGAAGTTGGACGAGCGGTTGGGCAGGCTGAGCTTTGGTCTGTCGGTCGTGGGTTCACTGCTCTCTGAGCTCATGATCGCTCCTTCAACTCTGTTTGAGGCTGTTGAGAGAATATCGTTGAATGAGAATTTGTTTCCTCATGATGCCAACGACGATGGCTTCTGCCGTAACAATTCCTTCCTAATAAAGGTGCTGGTGTTCTGTTTTGCCTTGATGGACCGTGCGAAAGGAGGACACCTGACCTCGAAAATGATCATTGCCGGTTCTTGGTTAGCTCCTGCTCCTGTTTCGTCCACGCTATTGGCTGCCACGGCGAGCAAGCTACCGATGAAAGGCAGCATTCACCTGTGGGGTGAATCCCTGAAGACTGCATTTCTATGTGGCACACACTGCTTTCTAGCTCCAAATGGCCGAAAAGCAGAGGTAGAGTCAGCACTCTTACTTGTGAAGCTTGGGTTGGCAAGGAAGGCAACTCGGCATCCAGGCTGCTGGATCCAATTCCACCCGATCACACAGCTCTTTGGCAAGATCAGGGGAGGCCTGGCACCGACCACTGCGGCTGTGAATGGGGTGATGAGAGCTGGGAACCCCTCAGTGTACTCAGACCACTTGTGGGCTAGTGCATTCCTTGTGTTTGGTTTCAAGTCTGAGCCACCTGCTGTCCAGCTCAAGGCGGTCGACATGGTGCTATTCATCAGGAAGACCGCCTTGCCTCTGGCGATCGAGTCCTTCATGGCGTTCTCACGGTGCGGCTCGGCTCTGGAGCTGCTCAAGGTGTGCACCAACATCCTGGAGGAGGTGGAGAAGTCTTACACGTCGCGGATGCAGGACTGGAACCGCGGGTCGCTGTCCTGGAGGAAGAAGCTGCAGCCGAACCACCGCGTCGACGAGTTCATCTGGCAGGAGGTGACGCTGCTTAAGGCGACGCTGCTCGAGACGAGGGCCAAACTTCTGCTCCGTGGCGGGCTGTTCGACACAGGCGAGGAGCTGTGCCGGACCTGCATCAGCATCCGGACGGTGATGCTTGGGCACGGCGACGCGCAGACGGTGGCTGCTCAGGAGACATTGGCGAAGCTGGTCAGATACAGGAGTAAGATATGAGATGATAGTAGTCAAAACCCTGGTGAGCTGTTATGATATTAGTAGGGTTTCCAGAAATTTTCATGTCTCACACGGTTTCTGAAGCTGTGATGTGATGCCAGCCACAGTTTTGTGAGTGATCTGTGCAATAGCCAAGCTTCGTGATGCCACTTGTAACCTGAGTTGTTATGTACAGTACAGTTAAGTTTCTATTTGAAATACGTCTGTTATCTTCTTATTGGTACTGTCGAGCTTTCCTAGATTAAACTTAGGGCCAGTTCTTTTGCAGCTTATTTTCAGCTGTGAAAATAAGCTGGGCAGCTTATTTTCACAGCTGAAAATAAGCTGCAAAAGAACTGGCCCTTTAGACACTTTAGATATGAAGATGTGGTCTTCTTTTCTATCTTCCATCGAGTGAATGGCATGAAGCTTGATGAGTTGAAGATGCTAGAAAATTTGGAAGTGTGTTCTCTCATGCTTTCTCAGAAAGAAACTGCATCCAATGACTGGTCCAATCTCGTTTGTTTGCAAGAGCGGAGCCGGTTAGTTCGCATGAACTGTGAACATTCTTGTCGGCTGAGAAGCAACTATGTGGTGCTTGCTGCCTGTCTTTTGACACAAGATTTGTCGGGTAAAAATGGCGACGTCTGATGAGCAGCTTGGAGATCTTTTCTTTCCGGTGTGACATTGTACCCAACAATTCCTTTGCCTGTAAAGCAGTTTGACTGAAACAAAGTGGTAGCTAAGCATCTGTTGCCGTCATCTTTGCTTAAAGTTGAATGCATTTTGTTTGCGACCAACAGCACTTGTAGTAGTATCTCATTTAGCAGTAGGAAGTGCCTCTCTTTACAGAAGTTTCTTTTCGTAGTTTAAGCTCAGACCATTCGGGGCGCTATATGGATCATTGTAGAGGAGAGCTGGTTAAGTATCCCATTGGCAAATTCCGGTGCAGCTTTCAACAGAAACTTGGAACATAAAGTAGCCCTTGAAAATTGAAATCAAACTGTTTATCATGGATGCACGAGAAGCGAAAGTATGTTTTATCTTCTTGTTTCATTTACCTCTTCTTTTCTCTTCTTAACCACGCAAAAAAGATGCATGTGTTACATTATACACTCTTTGCAAGCAGAATATCACAAGCCCACACTCTTTATTCGTGCAATGTTGCGCATTTAGGACTCTCTAGAGACATGGCCTCGAAAATGTGCGAAGGGCATCTCCAACGGAGACCTCTAAAGCTCCGGTAAGAGTCCTGCTATACACACGACAAAATTTGTCCGATGAGCGTACGATCCTACGTGGCTACGATTCCGAAATTGCTTCACAAACGACAAGTTTCGTCCGATCTCTGTACGATACCTTCTCCACAGCGGAAAAAAGCCCAAAGTCCCAGCCCAACGCTTGCCCAAAGTCCTAGCCCCACCCAAAACCAAACCCCTTCCACGACTCCACATCTTCCTCCCTGCATAACCTTTCAAGCCTCCTCATCCTTCTCCAAAGCACGACGGCGCCCATCTTCTTCACCAATCCCTTCTTTCTAGATCTCAAATCAGCCACAATAATATGTAATCTGCAACCAGTACAACCAGGTTTGATCAAAAGGGTAACCGACAAGAGGTATATACAATGTTTTGCTTATATTTTGCTTTGTTTGGATCCAATCTGTACATCTTCCAAACTTAATCTATAGGCCTCATGTAATAGCATATTTGATCTATTTACTGGCAGTTTTAGGTTGACGATGGAGTCAAAATTTACTATGGATGAAGTAGCAGAACATCATACAATATATCACACAGATGACGATGCTTTCATCTTGGAAGAGATTGGAGATTGTACGGATGTCCAACAAGCAGAGCCGGTCAT
The DNA here is from genome assembly GCA_950022295.1 of Bromus sterilis. NCBI lineage: Eukaryota > Viridiplantae > Streptophyta > Magnoliopsida > Poales > Poaceae > Bromus > Bromus sterilis. The sequence continues at coordinate 272,553,224 of OX465598.1, forward strand.
TATGTTGGAACCTAAGAAGGGGATGATGTTTGATAGTGAGGATGATGCCGTTAGGTTCTACACAAGTTATGCCAAAAGGAAGGGATTTGGTGTAATAAGAAGAACCACTAGACATGGTGAAGACAACAAGCTTCATTATTTTACCCTTGCTTGTAGTAGGCAAGGAAAGGCTCAGTACTCGTCAAAGAACTCGTTTAAACCCAATCCATCGACAAGGATGCAATGCCCATGTAAGATTAATTTCTGTCGTCGCAGAGAAAAGTTTTCAGTTACTTCAGTTACGCTTGACCACAGCCATCCTACAAGTCCAAGCAAAGCTAGATTTCTGAGGAGTCACAAGAAACTAGACTTGGATGCCAAGAGAAGGTTAGAATTGAATGATCAAGCAGGAATCCGTATGAACAAGAATTTTAGTTCTATTGTTATTCAAGCCGGTGGTTATGAAAAACTTGAGTTTGGTGAAAAGGAGTGCAGAAACTATCTGCAAGAGACAAGAAGACTGAAGCTTGGCGTTGGAGATGCACATGTTGTTTATAAGTATTTTCTTCGTATGCAGTCAAAAGATCCAGACTTTTTTCATGTTATGGATGTGGCCGAGGATGGACGACTGAGAAATGTCTTTTCGGCAGATGCAAGAAGCAGGGTTGTATATGAATCTTGTTCGGATGTCATCACATTTGACACTGCATACTTAACAAACAAGTACAGCATGTCGTTTGCTCCTTTTGTTGGCGTAAATCATCATGGTGAATCAGTTTTATTAGGTTGCGGTCTTTTGTCCAATGAAGACACAGGGACTTTTTTTGTTATTTAAATCTTGGTTATGTTGCATGTCAAACAAACCGCCAAATGCTATCATCACAGACCAGTGCAAAGCAATGCAAAATGCTATTGAAGAAGTTTTTCCTCAAGCTCGTCATAGATGGTGTATATGGCATATCATGAAAAAGATCCCTCGAAAGCTTAGCGAGTATGAAACGTATGAAAATATTAAATATACCTTGTCAAATATGGTGTATGATTCCTTGAACAAACGCGATTTTGATGAAGCTTGGGTTAAGATGATCAACAAATATGACCTTTAGAACAATGAGTGGCTTGATGAATTATACAAAAATAAATATCTATGGGTACCAACATATGTAAAAGATACTTTTTGGGAAGGAACGTCTTCAACACAAAGGAGTGAGAGTGTGAATGCGTTCTTTGATGGTTATGTCAATGCTAGAACAACTCTGAAGCAATTCGTGGAGAAGTATGAAAATGCGTTAAGAGACAAGGTAGAGAAAGAAAACAAGGTTGATTCTAAGTCATTCCAAGAGGAAATTCCATGCATTACTCACTATGACTTTGAGAGGCAATTTCAGGCAGCATACACCAATGCAAAGTTTCAAGAGCAGTTGAGAGGTAAAATCTATTGCTATCCAACTATGTTGAACAAAGAAGGGTTAGTTTTTACTTTTTGGAGTCAGAGAGGGTCGTAAGATTTTTTTTCAAGGAGAGGGTGGCGAGATTAAAGAGAAACGATTTATCTCAGAGTTCACTGTATTGTTCAACAAAGTGGACTGCAATGTGCAATGTGTTTGTAGGCTTTTTGAATTTCGAGGCATCTTGTGTAGCCACATCCTTTCTGTTCTTGCTCTCATGGAGATCACAGAAGTACCTACTAGGTACATATTGCAGCGATGGAGAAAGAACTTTAAGCGCAAGCACACATTTATTAAATGCTCCTATGATGATATGATGAATACACCAATTGTGCAACGTTATGACAGTTTGTGCAAACGTTCCCACCAAGTGGCAGAAAATGGGGCAGAGTCTGATGCATTGTATGCCTTAGTGATGGATGGCCTTAATGCGTTACAAATAAAGATTGATGTGTACCGTGCTAGCCAAGGAGTTCAGGATGAGGATCCAACTTCAAAGGATGAAGATACAGTGTTGAACAACGAAAAACTTGTACTCAGTCCACTCAAAGTTCGCAGTGTAGGTCGACCTCCTTCAAAGAGAAAGGAATCCAATATAGATCAAGTGGTCAAAAAACTGAGAGCAAAGAAGCAGCAAGTACCAAAAGTGCCAAGTCAAAATGCGAGAAAGGTATCTAAATTTATAGTTATTTTATTTGTATGTTTCTTTATTAGGGAACTTCTTTCTTTCTGTTATAACCTGCTGAAGCGTAAGCATGACCTGTAGCAGAAAGGAATCATCAAGTCAAAAAGCGGGCAAGGAATTAATGTTCAGAGTTCACAACAAACTGAGGTAATATTCAGCCTAGTTCCCTTTACAGAGTTATACAAAATTGCTAATATACGTGACATTCAAGAATTGCTACTTGTTCCAGGAACTCCAAACAAATGAGTCTGCCGCACCAATTCATATCAAGTCTTATGTTGATATTCTTCAGGTACTACACTAGTAGTCAGAACTATTTATTATCGGAAATAATCTATCTATGGCTGATTGGGTATTTTGAACTTTGCAGGGAAACAAATATGTCATGGATCTGCTAGCTGCTAACCTGAATGGATGAATCGGACTTATTCTGTAGTACTTTTGAAGTAGTTGTATGTCATGGATTTGCTAGCTGCTAGCCTGAACGTTGTTAGTTTTTATTTTGGTTATTTTCATGAATCAGACATGTTATGTAGTACTAAATTTCCTACAAGGAGCTTCCAATCAATTTGTGATTTACGTTGAAGTTCTCCACAGCGGCTGATGTATTTTTACTAAAAAAATCTATATGCTACAAGGGAGTTCTCATAGACCAAAATGAGTACAGAATAACTGGCACTCACCTCTACCATTAGAGCTTGCATCAAGCACCATCTCTGAATTCCATGTCGAAGCAAATTGGGAGCGCCGCTTCTCGCTGCAGGCTGCTGCATCCAGGCGGCGAGCACCAACGAGCGCGCTCAGTCCATGAGCTCCCTTGCTACTGGATGGCTGTTAGCACCGACGAGCTCAATCCCGGAGATTGCTGTTACTAGCAGTGTAGTCCGCAGAGCAATGGATGGCTGCTACGACCAAGCAACGAAAGAGGATAAGGCAAAGTAAAGAAAAATAATATTTGCTAGGTGGGGCCTACCAAGAGGAGGAGACGGTCCGATCCAATTTTCAGCCCAGCCCATTGTCTCTCGTTGGCTTCACGCAAGAAGAATCTGCATCGCTGTGATTTAATAAATGTGTGCTTGCGCTTAAATTCCTTTCTCCATCGCTGCAATATGTACCTAGTAGGTACTTCTGTGATCTCCATGAGAGCAAGAACAGAAAGGATGTGGCTACACAAGATGCCTCTAAATTCAAAAAGCCTACAAACACATTGCACATTGCAGTCCACTTTGTTGAACAATAAAGTGAACTCTGAGATAAATCGTTTCTCTTTAATCTCTCCATCCTCTCCTTGAAAAAAAATCTTGCGATCCTCTCTGACTCCAAAAGTAAAAAACTAACCCTTATTTGTTCAACATAGTTGGATAGCAATAGATTTTACCTCTCAACTGCTCTTGAAACTTTGCATGTATGCTTCCTGAAATTGCCTCTCAAAGTCATAGTGAGTAATGCATGGAATTTCCTCTTGGAATGACTTAGAATCAGCCTTGTTTTCTTTCTCTACGTTGTCTCTTAAAGCATTTTCATACTGCTCCACGAATTGCTTCAGAGTTGTTCTAGCATTGACATAACCATCAAAGAAAGCATTCACACTCTCACTCCTTTGTGTTGAAGACATTCCTGCCCAAAAAGTATCTTTTACATATGCTGGTACCCATAGATATTTATTTTTGTATAATCCATCAAGCCACTCATTGTTCTGAAGGTCATATTTGTTGATCATCTTAACCCAAGATTCATCAAAATCACGTTTGGTCAAGGAATCATACACCACATTTGACAAGGTATATTTAATATTTTCATACTTTTCATACCCGCTAAGCTTTTTAGGGATCTTTTTCATGATATGCCATATACACCATCTATGACGAGCTTAAGGAAAAACTTCTTCAATAGCATTTTGCATTGCTTGGCACTGGTCTGTGATGATAGCATTTGGCGGTTTGTTTGACATGCAACATAACCAAGATTTAAATAACTAAACAAAATTCCCTGTGTCTTCATTGGACAAAAGACCGCAACCTAATAAAACTGATTCGCCATGATGATTTACGCCAACAAAAGGAGCAAACGGCATGTTGTACTTGTTTGTTAAGTATGTAGTGTCAAATGTGATGACATCTGATGTCACGAGAGTTTACTTCTCGCCCCTCGTTGGTTACCCAAAGTGGAAGGTGAGATGTAGCGTAGCGGCAATTTCCCTTAGCGAAGATGCTAAGGTTTGAGTGTCGAACCAATAGGACTCCAACAACGATAAGTAGGTGGTAAAGTGAACAATGGCGCCGTTCACAACCAAGGTTGCTAACTTTACCTGGACCTGCACACACATCAAATAACTTTGCTTCCCAACGAGTACAGAGGAGTTATCAATTCCTCCATCCTTGTTGTTTACAAAGGATAAAACGCACAGGATAATAATGATAGTGATAGCAACGGAAAAGTAAATAAAGCAGTAAACTGATAGCAGGTGTAAACAGTATTGGAAATATGGACCGGGGTCCTATGATGTTCACTAGTGATGTCTATCTCCCAAAAGACGATAAAATATCCATGCGAGGTAAACAAATTACAGCTGGGCAATTGACAGGATTATGTGCGCAAACCAATGCTAACTATGCTACAAAGAAAGGAAGAGGCTCAAAAGCTTGGGCGGTACGCCAAATCAAGTAGACCGAAATCCATCTGCATCTACCTACTAATCATCCACCTTGAGATATCTATCCAGAACATCTCGCTGGTATTAAGTTGCGAATCCCACCCAAAGTGTAAACTCAAAGCAACGGACAACTGCATTAAAGAACTTTGCGTAAAGTAAACAATCCTTGCACCCGCAAGTACAAGCACCATTGTTTTCTCCCTTGTGGCAACAACACATCCCCTAGACTCATGTTTCTGTCACTCAAGCTAGTCATCGGGGGGCATGAACCCACAATCGTGCATAACGCTCCCTCTTGGAGTCACTACCTACTACTTGGCCTAAGCAATAAACAACAATAGAGAACATGCAAGAATTACTCTAGAACATAAATATAAAAGAGGAGAATCAAATATATTACTCAAACACAATCTGAACATAATCTCATAATCCTTCGGATCCCAGCAAAGTCAGCATAGCAACAGCAGAAATATTACATATGTGCCTCGATCATGTAGGGAGGCTCACGAGGTCTAATACATGAAGAACAAAGAGGGGAGGATAACATCACATAGCTACTGATCATAGACCCATGGTCCAAGGTGGACTACTCACGGTTCATCCGGGAAGCATCCATGGTGGTGGAGAAGCTCCCGCAGGCGGTTCCTCCCTCCGGCAGGGAGCCGGGAAGAGGTCTTCTGGTTCTCCCGATCTTGGAAGCGCGGCGGCGGCGGAACAGAGGAGAGATCGCGAAAAAGGGTTCCCGTCACGGGGGTTTCACGTCACGAGGAATATATGGGCGAAGGGGGGCAGCCAGGGGGGCCACCAGGGGTCCAGGCGGCCCCCTGGAGCGGCCCCACCCTAGGGCGCGTCAGGAGGGCAACTGGGGCCCTAGTGGGTCCCCTCTGCCCCCCCCTCGGTGTTTCTCGAAGCTTCCATATCGCTGATTTTTTATTGGATTTTTCCCGAATTTTTGGAGCACTTTTAATATGGGGGAAACCTAAAATAGAAAAACAGCAGAAAACAGGAACTGGCACTGGGGTGCACTGAGTTAATAGGTTAGTCCAAATATGATCAAAAGTGTATGGAAGTTCATCAATATCATAGCAATATCACACAAAAGAGGCATGGAGAAAGCAGAAATTATAGATACGTTTTGGACGTATCAACATCCCCAAGCTTAATTCCTGCTCGTCCTCGAGTAGGTAAATGATAAAAGCATAATTTCTGTGGTGACATGCTACCAATCATATAAGAACTTTTAAGTAAAGCAATCAAGGCATGTAATTCAATTCAAGTCATAACAGGCAAGAGTCTATATTTAGTATTGAAACAAGCAACATAAGAACATAAAGGTGCAAGAGCTCTGGCTGTCCGTGACTCGAATGTCTCCAAATGGTGTTTGTGTGCAAGAAAGGGGATAGGGATATACGAGAAAAAGTATTTTTGTGTTGAGAACTCAATCTACTAAAGTTTCACACTTGGTCTTCTTTGGAATCTTATCTTGACTCATCCCCCGACCACTAGCCAGGTACAAGTCAAAATGATCCACTCCTTTTCGACATTTTGAGCACTCATGCAATGGATGAGCGTAATCAAGAAAGTTGACACTTAGGATGTCAAAGAGAGAATATGGTGGAGGGGGAAGACAAAAAGGGTGTGAAAGGCTCACATCAATGAGGACAATCATAGGCGAGAGAAAGCCAAATGATAGATATGATGTGAGGAGTAGGGATTGCCATGCAACGGATGCACATATGAGCTAAGGTAAGCTCTCCAGTGGAACTAGTGGGGGTGCATCCAACTTGCTTGCTCAAGAAGACCTAGAGCTCATTTGAGGACGCTCATCATTGGAATATACAAGCCAAGTTCTATAGTGTGAAGGTCCCCACATAGCTATATGCATGAATGATAATATCTATGGAGTACAAGATATAAGAGGGAGTACGAGTGCGGATCTCTGAAAAGGAATAGTAGTGTGCCCTTTTCTCTCTTTTTATTTCTATTTTCTCTTTTTCTATATTTTTTGTATTTTTTTGGTGGCCTCAATGGCTCTTTCTATTTCTCTCATTTGTCCTCTTTGGGATCTTTTAATTTTGTCCTCTTTGGGATCTTTTAATTTGTCCACTTTGGGATCTTTTCCTCACTTTAGGGCCAACAACACTTTATATATTACAAAAGGTATAGAAGATCTTTCACACTGTGCAAAAGTACTCAAATCATAAAGAAGATGTAACTATCATGATGTATGCAAATGTATGCCTCTGCCAGTGTAGCAGGATATGCAATGATACTAGCGCGTCATGTAGCAATGATTAGGGCAAGGCCCAACTAGCATGCGGCTCATCGATCAAGCAAGTAGCATGTATGACATGAAGATCAAGTCATGAGAAGGTGGATGTTGCATGGCAATATATCTCGGAAAGGCTATGGAAATTCCTTGATAGGTAGGTATGGTGGATGTTTTGAGGAAGGATATAAGGAGGTTTATGATGACAGAGTGTATCGTGCCAAGGGTTTGGATGTACCGGCGAAGGTGGACGCCAACTCTCGGAGTGAGAAGAAAGCAACGCACGGCACAAGAGAGGCTAGAAAAATATGGAAAGGTGGAAGTGTCAACTTTCGAATACTCACATTAGTCCGAAGAACTCATGCACTTATTATCGGTAACTCTCAATCTAATAAGGAAGTTTGACAAAGAGACAAGTACCCCGAGGAGGATTGTATGGGGGTTTGTTTATCCTTGTGCATCTTCGACTCATGGTACGTCAGTGTACTCTAATATTCAACCCCTCAGAAGAGTAGTGATCCATCTAGTAGCTAAAGTTCTCAACTAATTTTGTAAGTTTTGAAAATAAACACGAATTGCCCAAAATACGACATCTATCACTAATAGGCTAAAGCTCTTGACACCAAAAGTCCAAACATTACTCAAAACAATACCTCAAAACTATTGCAAGTTACTACTACAAAAGAATAGCAACCTCAATTACCTACTTCAGGTCAAGACACAAAACTCAATGCAACAGGCAAACTCTCTAAACAAGATAAACATGAAAACTCAAGAGAGTTCCAGCAACAAACTAAACAAAAGCTCTTTAAAAAGATAAGCAAGAAAACTAAGAGCTAAACATGACAGTAGTTATGAAAAAGATAAAGAACACACACAGCAAAGATAAGCATGAAAAATCCTATGTTTTGTTCTAGATTTTGAAAGTGGAGCGTGTTTCTGTTGGGAATGTGCCCTATAGGCAAATAAAATATGTTTATTGGCGTATTCCATTAGTTCATAATAAGTTTTATACTGTGCTATAACTTTATTAAGCGGAAACATTAATATACGTGTGGTATACAAACAACCAGGTCCCTAGTTAACTCTAGTAAACTAGTCCATTGGGCAATTGATGATCAAGGTTTCCTGATCATGAGATGTGAACAGTCTATTGACAATGGGGTCATGTCATTGGGATAATGACATGATGGACACACACCCACCAGAAGTGTTGCAATGTGATCCAGTCACATAGTTCAACATTGCGATAACTATAAACGTAGTGACCCGATCCTTAAGACCGTGATGATCATACATAATTGCTATCTACCAGGATGCTTTGAGTGCATTAACTGTTACACTGAAACATGGTAACCATAAAGGTGTATCTTGGGTATTCCGAAGTAGATATGTTGATGAGTATGCAAATAGATCAAAACGAGATTTGTCCATCCGAGTGACGGATAGGTACTCTGGGCCCACTCGGTGATATTACATCATAAAGATTGCGCAATCATGTGACTAGGTCACGGGGTTGTAATATCACGGGAGCGAGTAAACATGTTTGTCGGTAACGAGAATGAACTAGGTATATTGGATACCGACGATCAAACCTCGGACAAACAAAGTACCGTATGACAAAGGGATCGGGACTCAACGTTAACGTTCAAACGATGAAGTTAATTCGATGCAAGCGCAGGGCTCATCAAGGATTGTAACCAGATCCCACATGATGGTCATTGGTCAGAGAGTGTCTGATCATGTCTGCTGTTTCCCGAACCGTAGGGTGTCACGCTTAAGGGTATTCGACGCAATAAGGATTGATTCGGGATCATCGGTGAAATAAGAGAGAACACCGGAATTGTTCCGGGAGGTGTCGGAAGTTGTTCTGGATATTTTGAAAGGTTCAAACTAATGTTTAATAATGTTTAAATATTTAATTAACAGAATTAAATATTAAAATATGATTAAATATAATTAAAAATGAATTAAAAGGCATATGGGCCTAAAGAGGCCCATTAGGGGAAGGAGGGAGCTCCCCCTTGGGCCAAGGCGCCAAGGGAGGGAGCCCACCTCCCCTAGCCGCACCAAACCCCCCCTCCCTAGGGTTTAGTCCCACATGGGAAGGGGAGGGAGGGTGGCACCCCTCCTTGGCCTATATAAGGAGGGGTGGGGGTGCCTTTTTTCTTCACACAATTTAATTTGAGACAAGTTTCTCAGATCTCTCTTCTCTCTCTTTCTCCCTCCTCGAGTGGACTCCCCTTGTTTGGAGTCTACACTTGGTTGGGGTTTCTCCACCATACGCACGCCGTCGTGCTGCTGGAATCGGGATCCGAATCCATCTTCTTTCCGCTGCTCTTCTGGTTCGGAGCCCGGAGGGACGTTGGGTACACCGTATGCGTGTAATCCCGCGAGGCGCTACACTTGTGGTGCTCCTTCATCGTTGAGGCCGTGTCGCGACGTCTTCACCGACAACGTTCCGACGGGGACGTAATCCCGTCATCGGTCTTGAAGGACCGGGTGGCCTCAGGAGTCATCGTGGATCTGCGCGGCATCGGGGATTGCCGGTACGACTACATCAACCACGTTCACGCGGGAACGTTTCCCGCTTAATGGACTACATACTGGTATGTGACCAATTTCCATCCGTTACTTACATCGCCATAGCATAGGTCTTTGGTTCGGGACGCGTAGGTTATGAAAAATTATTGTTTTCTGCCCCGTTCCCGAACAGTGGTATCATGAGCAAGGCTATGTGTAGATGTATTGTACGGATAGAACACATCTAGTATGTGGCATCAATTCTCCAATTGTTACCCTCCCATGTGTACTCGTTTAGCATTGCGGCAATGTCCTGATGAAGCGGCCCCGACTGATCTTACGCGTTTACGCGAGACTGGTTCCACGCTTGACATATGGCTTGTACCATATAAGTGGCTGGGGGTGTCTGTTTCTCTAACATTAGCGATGCGAAGACGTTTGCAACGGAGGGCCCCGACAGGGGTGTAATATAGACAATTGCGGGATTGGTGTTGTGGTTGTATGTTTGTAGGCATAGAAACGGTTCTATCTCGAAAGCCCTATCAGCCACGTAAAACTTGCAAAAGATTAAGTAGAGGCATCTAAACTTTAATTTGCAGGGGGCATCATAGTTAGTATGATTTATACTGTTGCATCATGTTTTGCTTGTATTAGATATACGACGGTAGCATTATAGGATGATCCCTCACTAATCCAACAAAGTGTCCTTCCTTAGTGAAGCACCATCTGGAAAGATCTCCATTATGGAGGCATCGCGTGTCACACGGGTGTCAAACATATTAGCGTTCAAATGAGATGGGTGGAACAAGCCTAGCATGTCCAGAAACATGGCCTTGCATACGCGGCATATAATCACTAAGGTTATTGTGGCGAGCCTGGCATATGCAGATATGGCCTCGGGACACAATGATCAAAAGATCGAGCATGAGTCAAATGAATGATGTGATTGGCATGATGGCCTACCTTGAGAATATACTGATGGTCGTGTCACGCGGGGGAGGTATAGTTCTCAAGGATCATGTAATCGCTTAGAATAAACTATGAAGGATGTTTGTCTGAGTGAGACTTCCAGAATTGTTTTTAAAAACATGAACTCCTATTATGAACTTAATCTTCATGTCTTAGCAAATATCATTTTAGATAATTTCATACCCAATGTTTATAACTATGGCTCTTTTATGCGTGATGAAGAACTTAAGGTAGACGGGTCTTACTTCATTGATTGGTACCAACACCATTAGAGACATACTCATTAATAATGACTTTCTAAACGTAATACGAGAACTGCTAGGAGATGCACCAGATAACTCCGTAATTAAGGAAGATGATGATGAGTATCGTACTCACTGTCACTTATGAATGACTGTCCAATACACCATACTTCGTTCTATGAAATCTGAATTATGAATGCATGTTAACGACACCAACACGTATGACGTGCTAGGTGTACTTAAAAGCACTAAGTCGCAAATCAGAGTAATGAAGAATGAGTATATGGACGGGGTTTCTTTCAACCATGGTGGAAGGAACAACCTGCTGAGAAAGTCACATGGAAAATGTATAAGATACATGAACACCTTGTGTATAACTTGGACTACTGAATGACTGGTTCTTTTGCGATAACTAGGGAGTTGCATCCGCTTCCTCCCAGCTACAAAGACCGTGTCTAGACTATGTCATGAAGGAGAATCGTTCACCTGTCATGATGTCATGGTTAAAGTTCTGAACTTTAAAGGTAGAACCAATGCAGGAATAGTCATCGACGAAGAAAGTATATTTGATATACGGGTTATAAATGTCTTTCCCCACAAAACACTAATTGCCGATGATTAAGTATTCGATACTTGAACTTACTGCTTAAAGAGTGGCTTGGAAGGGATGAGTTGACAATGTGTGCTGACGATAATCAAGATAGTTGATGGTCGACAACACTCTCCCTCTACATCTATCATTTTATTAATATATGAATAAATTTATGATCGTTTGAGTGTGGACTTTATTAGTGTGTCTTGCATCTCGCGAAGACAATTATTCATATTAGTGAGAAACAAGTCAGTTGTTCTTCTTTTATGAATGATATCTTTTATGGTCGCATTATGATTATGAATGAGTTATTCTTATATTGATGGTAGTAGTTTGATCATTTATAAGAAATATTGTAATGCCAAGAATTATCCAAACTTAGTAATGACACTACCGTTTAAGTCATGATTGGTTTGATGAAGTCTTGAGATACTTGATCTCTTGACACATGCAAACCATGCCTCTTTAGGTGAGATGACTGAAACCTCGCATTCTGGTAAAACAGAGTTTGCGATGACTGTTGCATATCATACATAGTGATGTATCATATTTCAGCATGTAGTGAATTTGATTATTTCGTAAACTTCAGATGTGGACTTAGATGAATATGTGTATTCACTAATAAAACATGAGTCTGGGATAGTTTGATGTGATCAAAGGGATTTCAGAATGAAGACGGGTACTAAATTAACGAGAAAAACAAATCTCTACGATTTGATCAGAGAGACAAATGTTTTGAGTTAGCCTTCGGCATACGGACTTGTGTGAAAGTTGTTCCACAAATTACAATGCTTGGAACACTTCAATATTGTTGATGTGCCTGAACATTATAATCATACTCTATTGGATAGGGTATGGTATAAGTTATCTCTTACCGAGTTACGTTATTATTGTTTAGAGTTATTAATTTAATAAGAAAACACTCACTTCAGTATAGGGAACCATCTGAGTTCGTGGAAACCAACACTATATAAGTTATGGTGTGTCATGGTTTCTAGGAAAATAATTTATGTGGTAAATTATCTTTGTAGTGTATCCTTAGTCAACTATGGATGCATCTTCCGCAACTAGGACCAAAGAGCAAAACATGTGTTGCTAAGTTTGGTGTTTGTCAAGAAGTGTTCTTGATGAATGCGTTAATGGAAGAAAGTGAAAGTTCAAACAAGGTAATTGACCTTGCCTCCAGATGTCAGAGTAGCGCAACGAAATGTGTTCCGAAACCAAAGCTCTACAATTAGAGGAGAAAATGATGATAATGATCATGGTGTTTCGGTTGAAACTTTTACTGAACAAAGTAGGATTCAAGAATACATATTTGCCCTTTTGCAAAGGAATATTCATGATTCACTTTTCAAGTTAATGGAACAAGACATACCTACGAACTACGAAGAAGCAATGGTGGACCTAAGTACGAGAAATGACTATGAGTCATGGAATCCTATATTGAGTTACATTTAAGATTACATGAATCTTATCGAGTAAAGAGGTTACTTGATATTCTCAATAACTTCAAGGTTATAAGGAATAAATGTGAACATCCAAGGAAGACATCAAGATCGATTTGTCATGAAGGATGTTTCTGACAAATTCAAAAGGTTAACTACAATAGTAGCGATGCTTGAGTCAATAGGATTATCATTACGATTGATCCAAATTGTTATCAATACCGTGATTTCCTCAAATCTTGTATTTGAAGAAGGGTTGTAATTGGTACAACGAGAAGGTTTTGGAAAACATATGGATGCTAGTGTCTCGTAACCGGAATTCTCGATTTGATGGATGATCAAAGGATTTTGGACTTAGACAAAATATCGAGGAAACATGCATTTGCATGAAACTGAGTGGGAGCTGAATAGTATCCTAAACCTAATATGTGGACGACATATTTTGAGTGGGAGCTATGGGAGTATTATCCTGAACTTAATATGTGGGTGACATATTTGAGTGGGAGCTATATGGATGTTATCCTAGTCTTATATGTGGCTGACATATTTGAGTGGGAGTGTGACAACATTCTCATATATAACATACGGTGAATGATGTAGTTGGTATTAAGGATTATTGAAAATCTTTCATGAATGAAGTTAAGCATTGAAAGTCTATTAAGATAGATTAATGCGTTTAATATCATTGAGTCGGAATACTTTCCTGAATAAGATTCTGAAGAAGTTCAGAATGGGACAAGTCAAGAAGGTAGTTCTTACTTGTATATCCAAGAGAAGTATCGAGTTAATCTCAATACAATAACAATGGTTAAATGATGGTTAAATGAAAGAAATGGAAGTGTTACATCCTCTATGCCTCTGTCATAGGTTCTTTCATATAAAAATCAAAGTTTTTTACTCGACGTAATGTGACCCAAGTTCTTAGTAAGAAGAACATGTTGATTTATGAGTAAATCATTGAACAAAGAGTTAAGTTTATCCTTCAGTATCTGGGGAGAACTGAGGATACATCTATAATTTGTAAAGGATAGTGGACTTGACCATAAATGTTATGCTGGTTCAAGTTCTGACACTAACCTAGAAAATTGAGACATCATGCTAATAAATGCCTAAGTTGAAAGAAACATGGTTAGACATCAAAGTTGCATACAATGCACTAAGGATTAAATCTACAATTATATGGTTGCTTTAGAAGTGGCAAGAGTTATATTCTGGCTTAAGAATTTTGACTTCTGACTGAGTGAGTTTTAGTGTGCATGACTAAGGGAAAGTCCGCGTGACCCAACAGATGTCATTGCGGAAACACAACAAACGAAGTCTCACTCTACCGCCAAATATATACCTCATCATTATAATGGATAATGAAAGTAATGTCAAACTAGGTGACATTAATGATTTGCAAAAGACATACGGATCTGAATGGTACCCAGACCGTTGATACAACCTTTTCCACAAGCAAGCATGGTCTATAACCATATAGATGATCTGGAGTTATGATCCACAGAAAAATGCAACTAGATTATTTGTACTCTAGTGCAAGTGGGAGACTGTTGGGAATGTGCCCTAGAGGCAAATAAAATATGTTTATTGGCGTATTCCATTAGTTCATAATAAGTTTTATACTGTGCTATAACTGTATTAAGCGGAAACATTAATACACGTGTGGTATACAAACAACCAGGTCCCTAGTTAACTCTAGTAAACTAGTCCATTGGGCAATTGATGATCATGAGATGTGAACAGTCTATTGACAATGGGGTCATGTCATTGGGAGAATGACATGATGGACACACACCCACCAGAAGTGTTGCAATGTGATCCAGTCACATAGTTCAACATTGCGATAACTATAAACGTAGTGACCCGATCCTTAAGACCGTGATGATCATACATAATTGCTATCTACCGGGATGCTTTGAGTGCATTAACTGTTACACTGAAACATGGTAACCATAAAGGTGTATCTTGGGTATTCCGAAGTAGATATGTTGATGAGTATGCAAATAGATCAAAACGGGATTTGTCCATCCGAGTGAAGGATAGGTACTCTGGGCCCACTCGGTGATATTACATCATAAAGATTGCGCAATCATGTGACTAGGTCACGGGGTTGTAATATCACGGGAACGAGTAAACATGTTTGTAGGTAACGAGAATGAACTAGGTATATTGGATACCGACGATAAAACCTCGGACAAACAAAGTACCGTATGACAAAGGGATCAGGACTCAACGTTAACGGTTCAAACGATGAAGTTAATTCGATGGAAGCGCAGGGGCTCATCAAGGATTGTAACCAGATCCCACATGATGGTCATTGGTCAGAGAGTGTCTGATCATGTCTGATGTTTCCCGAACCGTAGGGTGTCACGCTTAAGGGTATTCGGCGCAATAAGGATTGATTCGGGATCATCGGTGAAATAAGAGAGAACACCTGAATTGTTCCGGGAGGTGCCGGAAGTTGTTCTGGATATTTTGAAAGGTTCAAAATAATGTTTAAATATGTTTTATTATTTAATTAACAGAATTAAATATTAAAATATGATTAAATGTAATTAAAAATGAATTAAAAGGCATATGGGCCTAAAGAGGCCCATTAGGGGAAGGAGGGAGCTCCCCCTTGGGCCAAGGCGCCAAGGGAGGGAGCCCACCTCCCCTAGCCGCACCAAACCCTGCTCCCTAGGGTTTAGTCCCACATGGGAAGGGGAGGGAGGGTAGCACCCCTCCTTGGCCAATATAAGGAGGGGTGGGGTGCCTTTTTTCTTCACACAATTTAATTTGAGACAAGTTTCTCAGATCTCTCTTCTCTCTCTTTCTCCCTCCTCGAGTGGACTCCCCCTGTTTGGAGTCTACACTTGGTTGGGGTTTCTCCATCATACACACGCCGTCGTGCTGCTGAAATCGGGATCCGAATCCATCTTCTTTCCGCTGCTCTTCTGGTTCGGAGCCCGGAGGGAACGTCGGGTACACCGTATGCGTGTAATCCCGCGAGGCGCTACACTTGTGGTGCTCCTTCATCGTTGAGGCCGTGTCGCAACGTCTTCACCGACAACGTTCCGACGGGGACGTAATCCCGTCATCGGTCTTGAAGGACCGGGTGGCCTCAGGAGTCATCGTGGATCTGCGCGGCATCGCGGATTGCTGGTACGACTACATCAACCACGTTCACGCGGGAACGTTTCCCGCTTAACGGACTACATACTGGTATGTGACCAATTTCCATCCGTAACTTACATCGCCATAGCATAGGTCTTGGGTTCGGGACGCGTAGGTTATGAAAAAATATTGTTTTCTGCCCCGTTCCCCAACAGTTTCTCTCCCACACAAAGAAAGTTGGGTTCTAACTTGTTATGAACATCTAGCAAAGCTAAAGAAAACTAAAAATAAAACCTAAGAGCGAGACGCTCCAAGCATAGCACATAACGTATGAAGTGATAAAAATATAGTGAAATGAGAGACGAACTGATAATTGTTGATGGAGAAGGGGATGCACGGGGGCATCCCCAATCTTAGACGCTTGAGTCTCCTTGAATATTTCATGGGGATGCATGGGGGCATCCCCAAGCTTGAGCGCTTGAACCTCCTGAATCTTCTTTCATCATCTTCCCTCACACACTTGAAAACTCCCTTCATACATAACTCATCATAATCTGATTAGCGAGGTTAGTACCCATAATAAAATATATTTTTTCTCTACTGGAAACAAATATATCCTTGAAGAGCTACTATTTCTCAAGATTTCCAAAAAGTTTTTGCAAAGAAAAAGCAAGCTTAAGGTTTGCAAAACGAAGAAAAGGAAAAACAGGACAAAATCTGTGAAAAACAGACCAGCAGGTAGTAAAGAATTTTTTAGGGATACTTCTGCAACTCAAATAAAAAAACTCAGAACATACGAAATTTTCGTAAAATTTCAGCTCAAAAATATGAACTGGGATTGTTCTGTGGTTTTTCTAGTAACGAGGACATAATCTGTTTTCTGGACAACATGTCACAACTTTCACTTCCCTTGTCATATGAGGCTATAAATGGCACACAGCTTGAAAAGTAAAGATACAATGATGTTGCTACAGTAGTAACAATCATCAAGACCACTAAAAAGAGAATAAAAACAAAAAGATAATCCTAAATTCGTTGCGGGCTGCCTCCCGAAAGCGCTTCTTTAAAGCCATTAGCTAGGCTTAATGCTAGACTCATCCCCTAGACTCATGTTTCTGTCACTCAAGCGTGTCATCGGGGGGCATGAACCTACAATCTAGCACAACGTTCCCTCTTGGAGTCACTATCTACTACTTGGCCAAAGCAATAAACAGCAACGGAGAACATGCAAGAATTACTTAGGAACAAAAATATAAGAGATAAAAACCAAATATATTACTCTATCACAATCTGAACATAATCTCATAATCCATCAGATCCCATCAAACTCAGCATAGCAATAGCAGAAATATTACAAAGGTGCCTCGATCATGTAGGGCAGCTCACGAGGTCTAAACAATGAAGATCAAAGAGGGGAGGAGAACATCACATAGCTACTGATCACGGACCCATGGTCCAAGGAAAACTACTCACGAGACATCCGGGGAGCATCCATGGTGGAGAGGAGACTTCCAGAGGTCAATCCTCCCTCCGGCAGGGTGTCGGGAAGAGGTCTTCTGGTGCTCCCGATCTTGGAAGCGCGGCGGCGGAGGAACAGAGGCGAGTTTGTGGAATAGGGTTCTTCTTTTTGAGTTTTGCCGAGACGGAGAATAAATAGGCGAAGGGGGCAGCCAGAGGTGGACCAGGGGCCCCAGGAGCCCCCCTGGCGCGGCCAGGGGTGGGGCCGCGCCGGGTGGCCGCCTGGGGCCCCCTGGCTCCCCTCTGGCCCCTCCCGGTCTCTTCTCGAAGCTTCCGTCACGCTGATTTTTTATCTGAATTTTCCCAAAAATTTTTGGCACTTTTTATATGGAGGAAAACTGAAATAGAAAAACAGTAGAAAATAGGAACTGGCACTGGGGTGCACTGAATTAATAGGTTAGTCCAAATATGATCAAAAGTGTATGAAAGTGTATCTAGATCATAGCAATATCACACAAAACATGCATGGAGCAAGCAGAAATTATAGACACGCTTTGGACGTATCAACATCCCCAAGCTTAATTCCTGCTCGTCCTCGAGTAGGTAAATGATAACAAGCATAATTTATGTGGTGACATGCTAGCAACCATAAAAGAACTTTGAAAAGTAAATCAATCAAGGTTAGAGATTCAATTCAAGTCATAACATGCAAGAGTCTATATTAGCATGGAAACAAGTAACAAAAGAACATTAGGTGCAAGAGCTCTCGCTGTCCGTGACTCGAATGTCTCCAAATGGTGTTTGCGTGCAAGAAGGGGGATAGGGAATACGAGAAAAAAGTATTTTTGTGTTGAGAACTCAATCGACTAAAGTTTCACACTTGGTCTTCTTTGGAATCTTATCTTGACTCGTCCCCAGACCACTAGCCAGGTACAAGTCAATTTGATCCACTCCTTTTCGATATTTTGAGCACTCATGCAATGGATGAGCGTAAGCACGAAAGTTGACAATTAGAATGGCAAAGAGAGAAATACGGAGGAGGAAGACAAAAAGGATGAGAAAGGCTCACATCAATGAGGACAATCATAGGCAAGAGATGCCAAATGATAGATATGATGCGAGGAGTAGGGATTTCCATGCAACGGATGCACATACGAGCTAAGAAGCTCTCCAATGGAACTAGTGGGGGTGCATCTAACTTGCTCGCTCATGAAGACCTTGAGCTTGTTTGAGGAGGCTCATCCTTGGAATATGCAAGCCAAGTTCTATAGTGTGAAGGTCCCCACATAGCTATATGAAAAAAGATCATCTCTATGGAGTACAAGGATATAAAGGGAGTACTAGTGTGGATCTCTCAAAAGGATAGTAGTGTTGCCCCTTTCTCTCTTTTTATTTCTTTTTCTCTTTTTTCTCTTTTTTGTATTTTTTTGTGGCCTCAATGGCTCTTTCTATTTAACTCTCATTTGTCCTCTTTGGGATCTTTTAATGTGTCCACTTTGGGATCTTTTACTCACTTAAAGGCAACACTCTATTTTACAAGAAGGTAAAGGAGATCTTTCACACTTTACAAGGTACTCAAAACATAAAGAAGAAGTAAGTATCATGATGTATGCAATGTATGTCGCTGCCAGTGTATCAAGAACATGTATGACATGAAGATCAAGTCATGAAGAGGTGGAAGTTGCATGGCAATGTAACTCGGAAAGGCTATGGAAATGCCTTGATAGGTAGGTATGGTGGCTGTTTTGAGGAAATATAAAGGGAGGCTTATGATGACAGAGCGTATCATGCCAAGGGTTTGGATGTACCGGCGAAGGTGGACACCAACTCTCGGAGTGAGAAGAAGGCAATGCACGACACGGGAAAGGCTAGCAAAATATGGGAAGGTGGAAGTGTCAACTCTCAATACTTACATTAGTCCGAAGAACTCATGCACTTATTATCGGTAACTCTCAATCTAATAAGGAGGTTCAAAAAGAGACAAGTACCCCGAGGAGGAGTGTATGGGGGTTTGGTTATCCTTGCGCATCCTCGACTCATGGTACGTGAGTGTACTCTAAAATTCGACCCCTCAGAAGAGTAGTGATCCATCTAGTAGCTAGAGTTCTCAACTAGTTTTGTAGGTTTTGAAAATAAACACGGATTGCCCAAAATACGACACCTATCACTAATAGGCAAGAGCTCTTGACACCGAAAGATCAACATTACTCACAACAATACCTCAAAACTATTGCAAGCTACTACTAGAATTAAATAGCAACCTCAATTACCTACTTTCAAGACAAGACACAACTCAGTGCAACAACCAACTCTCTTTTAACAAGATAAACATGAAAACTAAAAAGAGTTCCAGCAACAAACTAAACAAAAGCCAAGGCTCTTGCTAAAGACAAACTAAGACTAAAACTAAACATGGCAGTAGCTATGAAAAGATAAAGTACACACAACATCAAAAAGATAAGCAGGAAAAATCCTATAATGTGTTCTAAATTTTGAAAGTGGAGCGTGTTTATCTCCCACACAAAGTAAGAAGGGATCTAACTTGTTATGAACAGCAACAAAAGATAAACAAAACTAAAAACAAAACCTAAGAGCGAGACGCTCCAAGCATAGCACATAATGCATGAAGTGATAAAAATATAGTGAGACGAAGGACGAACTGATGATTTGTTGATGGAGAAGGGGATGCACGGGGGCATCCCCAAGCTTAGACGCTTGAGTCTCCTTGAATATTTATTGGGGATGCATGGGGGCATCCCCAAGCTTGAGCGCTTGACACTCCTGGATCTTCTTTCATCATCTTCTATCGCACACTTGAAAACTCCCTTCATACATAACTCATCATAAGCTGATTAGAGAGGTTAGTACCCTTAATAAAATAATTTTTCCCACTGGATATAAAGATATTATTGAATAGCTACTGTTTCTCAAGAGTGCCAAAAAGTTTTTGCAAAGAAAAAGCAAGCTTAAGGTTTGCACAAGTTAGGAGAGACAAAACGTGGCAGAATCGGTGAAAAACAGAACAGGAGATAGTAAAGAATTATTTAGGTGCACTTCTGCAACTCAAATCAAAAAACTCAGAACATACGGAAGTTTTTTAATTCTATAGAGCATACTGTGTAAAAAATTCAGCTCAAAAAGATGAACTGGGATTTTTCTGGAATTTTTCTGGTCACGAGGACAGAATCTGTTTTCTGGACAGCATGTCACAACTTTTACTTCCCTTGCCGTAAGAGGCTATAACTTGGCACAAATCTGAAAAATAAAGATACAATGATGTTGCTACAGAAATAAAAATCATCAAGACACAACAAAATCAAAAAAGAAAAACCAAAATTCGTTGCGGGCTGCCTCCCGAAAGCGCTTCTTTAAAGCCATTAGCTAGGCATAATGCAAAAAGAAGAATCAAGTTTTATCAAGAGAAAGAGAATAACTAGCCCGTGTAACGGACTCAAAAGGTAACTTGATTTTCTTTCTAGGGAAGTGTTCCATCCCCTTTTTGAATGGGAATTGGAATTTATATTCCCCTCTTTCATTTCAATAACCGCACCAACGGTGCGAAGAAAAGGACGTCCCAAAATAATTGGACATAAAGGTTCACACTCTATATCCATAACAATAAAATCAACGGGAACATAGTTGTCATTGACAATGATAAGAACATCGTCGATCTTCCCCAAAGATTTCTTTATGGAAGAATCAACAAGACGAACACCAAGGCTCAAAAGGCTTCAATTCAAACATATCAAATATTATTTTGGGCATAACGGAGGTACTAGCTCCAACATCACATAAAGCATAGCAAGAGAAGTTATTTAATTTAATTTTGATCATAGGTCCCAACCATCATCTAGCTTCCTAGGTATGGAGGCTTCTACTCTAAGCTTCTCCTCCCTAGCTTTGATAAGAGCATTTGTGATATGCTCCGTGAAGGCAAGATTAAGTGTGCTAGTGTGGGGGTCTCTAGACATTTTGTGTAGCAAGCTAATAACTTCTGAAAGGGTGCAACTATTAAAATCAATATCACTACTATCAAAGGTGGTAGTAGTGTCATCTAGGCTCACTTGTTTGAATACCTCTATGTTCATAGGAGTTTCTTTATCTACGGTTGAGGTATTAGCATCACCATTAATAGGTCCAACGGGACTAGGAGTGCATTGGGTGCTAATAGTATGGGTGTCCTCAACAATTTGGATAGTGGCAACTGTGTGCTTTGTAGGAAGGCTCTTAATTCTATCCTCTTCCTCTTTTCTCTAGCCCATCTTTCTTTAAGTTTAGCCATCATCCTAATATTTTCATTGATTTGTAACTGGATAGCATTAATAGGAGTGGCCTTATTCTCCTCAAGGGGGGAGGTTCTAATTTTAAGCATCTCAATATCAAGGGCTAAGCTTTCTACCTTCAAAGATAGATTATCTATTTTAGCTAATTTCTCCTCTAAATTTTTGTTGAAGGATTTTTGGGTAGTGATAAAGTCTCTAAGCTTGCTTTCTAATTTAGAAGAGGGGTTCTTGTTGCTAGGGTAGGTGTTGTTGTTCCCATAGTTGGATGGAAACTGTCTAGGATTGCTAGCAAAATTTCCCCTATAAGCATTGTTGTTGAAGTTGTTTCTAGCAATAAAGTTCACATCTACTTGTTCTTGAGCAACCAAAGAATTTAAAGGAACATCATGAGGATCAATAGAGGGTTGCTTGGTAAGTAGAGACATAATTAAGTCAACTTTTTCATTGAGGGAGGTAATTTCCTCGATAGAATTTACCTTCCTACCTGTTGGAGCGCGTTCGGTGTGCCATTGGGAATAATTGGTCATCATTTCATTGAGAAGCTTCGTGGCAGCACCAAGTGTAGTTGACATAAAGGTTCCTCCCGCGGCCGAATCTAACAGGTTCCGCGAGGTAAAGTTCAAGCCTGCATAAAAAGTCTGGATAACCATCCAGGTAGTCAAACCATGTGTAGGGCACTTCTTAACAAGAGATTTCATTCGCTCCCAACCTTGGGCAACGTGTTCATTATCCAATTGCTTAAAATTCATAATATTACTCCTCAATTGGATAATCTTAGCAGGAGGGTAGTACTTCCCTATAAAAGCATCTTTGCACTTATCCCAAGAATCTATGCTATTTCTAGGAAAAGATTGAAACCAGATTTTAGCATCTCCCCTTAAAGAGAAAGGAAAGAGCTTGAGCTTAACAACATCACCTTCTACTTCTTTATACTTCTGCATATGACATAATTCAACAAAATTATTCAAGTGTAAAGCAGCATCATCTCCAGCACCAGAGAATTGATCTCTCATAACAAGGTTTAGCAAAGCAGGTTTAATTTCATAAGAGGTAGCTGAAGTGGCAGGTGTGGCAATGGGAGTGCAGATAAATTATTGGTTGTTGTGACTAGTGAAGTCACACAACTTGGTGTTTTCAGTGGAACCCATAGTAGCAGCAAGTGTGGCAGATTTTTTTGTAAATTTTGATAAAAGACACAAAGATAAAAACTGAAAGATAAACTAACAAGACTAAAAAAACAAAGGTAAAGGGTAGTGTGCAACTCCCCTATCTTAGCACTCGGAGTCCCCGGCAATGGCGCCAGAAAACTTTGCTTGATGGCTTCTCACCCCCTTCGTTGGTTACCCCAAGTGGAAGGTTTAAGATGTAGTGCAACAACAGTTTTCCCTCGGTGAAGATACCAAGGTTTGTCTCCAGCAGGACTCCAGAGATGATAAGTAGGTGTCAGCGGCGCAACTGACGCGGACCTGCACACAGACACAGATAACTTTGTTCCCAACGAAGTTCAGAGAGGTTGTCAATCTCTCCGGTCTTGTTGTTCACAAAGGATAAAACGCAAGGGATAATGATAGCAACTGAAAGTAAAAGCAGTAAAGTAAATATAGCTTGGAAACAGTAATGAGGATATGGACCGGGATACGTGATGTTCACTAGTGATGTCTCTCTCCCAAAAGACGATAAAACTACTATGCGAGGTAAACAAATTACAGAAGGGCAATTGACAGGATTATGAACGCACCGCAATGCTAACTATGCTACAAAAGAAAGGAAGAGGTTCAAAAGCACGGGAGTACGCCAAAATAAGTAGACCGAAATACATCTGCATCTACTACTAATCATCCACCTTGAGATATCTATCCAGAACATCTCGCTGGTATTAAGTTGCGAGCCCCACCCAAAGTGTAAACCCAAAGCAACAGACAACTGCATTAAAAAGAACTCTGCGTAAAGTAAACAATCCTTGTAACCGTGGTTACAAGCACCGTTGTTTTCCCTCTTGTGGCAACAACACATCCCCTAGACTCATGTTTCTGTCACTCAAGCGTGTCATCGGGGGGCATGAACCCACAATCTAGCACAACGTTCCCTCTTGGAGTCACTACCTACTACTTGGCCAAAGCAATAAACAGCAACGGAGAACATGCAAGAATTACTTAGGAACAAAAATATAAGAGATAAAAACCAAATATATTACTCTATCACAATCTGAAAATAATCTCATAATCCATCAGATCCCATCAAACTCAGCATAGCAATAGCAGAAATATTACAAAGGTGCCTCGATCATGTAGGGCAGCTCACGAGGTCTAAACAATGAAGATCAAAGAGGGGAGGAGAACATCACATAGCTACTGATCACGGACCCATGGTCCAAGGAAAACTACTCACGAGACATCCAGGGAGCATCCATGGTGGAGAGGAGACTCCCGGAGGTCAATACTCCCTCCGGCAGGGTGCCGGGAAGAGGTCTTCTGGTGCTCCCGATCTCGGAAGCGCGGCGGCGGCGGAACAGAGGCGAGTTTGTGGAATAGGGTTCTTCTTTTGGAGTTTTCCCGTGACGGAGAATAAATAGGCGAAGGGGGGCAGCCAGAGGTGGACCAGGGGCCCCAGGCGCCCCCCCTGGCGCGACCAGGGGTGGGGCCGCGCCGGGTGGCCGCCTGCGCCCCCTGGCTCCCCTCTGGCCCCTCCCGGGCTCTTCTCGAAGCTTCCGTCACGCTGATTTTTATCTGAATTTTCCCGAATTTTTCTGGCACTTTTTATATGGGGGAAAACTGAAATAGAAAAACAGCAGAAAACAGGAACTAGCCGTGGGGTGCACTGAGTTAATAGGTTAGTCCAAATATGATCAAAAGTGTATGAAAGTGTATCTTGATCATAGCAATATCACACAAAACATGCATGGAGCAAGCAGAAATTATAGATACGTTTTGGACGTATCAACATCCCCTAGACTCATGTTTCTGTCACTCAAGCAAGTCATCGGGGGGCATGAACCCACAATCATGCATAACGCTCCCTCTTGGAGTCACTACCTACTACTTGGACAAAGCAATAAATAGCAACGGAGAACATGCAAGAATTACTCTAGAACATAAATATAAAAGAGGAGAATCAAATATATTACTCAAACACAATCTGAACATAATCTCATAATCCATTGGATCCCAGCAAACTCAGCATAGAAACAACGGAAATATTACATATGTGCCTCGATCATGTAGGGCAGCTCACGAGGTCTAATCCGTGAAGAACAAAGAGGGGAGGAGAACATCACATAGCTACTGATCATAGACCCATGGTCGAAGGTGGACTACTCACGGTTCATCCGGGAAGCATTCATGGTGGTGGAGAAGCTCCCGGAGGTGGTTCCTCCCTCTGGCAGGGTCCCAGGAAGAGTTCTTCTGGTGCTCCCGATCTTGGAAGCGCGGCGGCGGCGGAACAGAGGAGAGATCGCGAAAAAAGGTTCCCGTCACGGGGGTTTCACATCACGAGGAATATATGGGCGAAGGGGGCAGCCAGGGGGGCCACCAGGGGTCCAGGCGCCCCCCTGGCGCAGCCCCACCCTAGGGCGCGCCGGGAGGGCGCCTGGGGCCCTGGTGGGTCCCCTCTGCCTCCCCCCTCGGTTTTTCCCGAAGCTTCCGTATCGCTGATTTTTTATTGGATTTTTCCCGAATTTTTGGAGCACTTTTAATATGGGGGAAACCTGGAATAGAAAAACAACAGAAAACAGAACTGGCACTGGGGTGCATTGAGTTAATAGGTTAGTCCAAATATGATCAAAAGTGTACGGATGTTCATCAATATCATAGCAATATCACACAAAAGAGGCATGGAGCAAGCATAAATTATAGATACGTTTTGGACGTATCAACATCCGAACAAGATTCATATGCAGCCCTGATTCTTGCATCTGCCCAAAAGACATTTCTCAGTCGTTCTTCCTCGGACACATCCATAACGTGAAAAAAGTCCGGATCTTTTGACTGCATACGAAGAAAGTACTTATAAACAACATGTGCATCTCCAGCGCCAAGCTTCAGTCTTCTTGTCTCTTGCAGATAGTTTTTGCACTCCTTTTCATCAAACTCAAGTTTTTCATAACCACCAGATTGAATAACAATAGAACTAAAATTCTTGTTCATACGGATTCCTGCTTGATCATTCAATTCTAACATTCTCTTGGCATCCAAGTCTAGTTTCTTGTGACTCCTCAGAAATCTAGCTTTGCTTGGACTTGTAGGATGGTTGTGGTCAAGCGTAACTGAAGTAACTAAAAACTTTTCTCCGCGACGACATAAATTAATCTTACATGGGCATTGCATCCTTGTCGATGGATTGGGTTTAAACGAGTTCTTTGACGATTACTGAGCCTTTCCTTGCCTACTACAAGCAAGGGTAAAATAATGAAGCTTGTTGTCTTCACCATGTCTAGTGGTTCTTCTTATTACACCAAATCCCTTCCTTTTGGCATAACTTGTGTAGAACCTAACGGCATCATCCTCACTATCAAACATCATCCCCTTCTTAGGTTCCAACATAATGACCGGCTCTGCTTGTTGGACATCCGTATAATCCCCAATCTCTTCGAAGATGAAAGCGTCGTCATCTGTGTGATATATTGTATGATGTTCGACTACTTCATCCATAGTAAATTTTGACTCCATCGTCAACCTAAAACTGCCAGTAAATAGATCAAATATGCTATTACATGAGGCCTATAGATTAAGTTTGGAAGACTTACAGATTGGATCCAAACAAAGCAAAATATAAGCAAAGCATTGTATATAACTCTTTTCGGTTACCCTTTTGATCAAACCTGGTTGTACTGGTTGCAGATTACATATTATTGTGGCAGGTTTGAGATCTGGAAAGAAGGGATTGGTGAAGAAGATGGTGCGCCGTCGTGCTTTGGAGAAGGATGAGGAGGCGTGAAAGGTTATGCAGGGAGGAAGATGTGGAGTCGTGGAAGGGCTTTGGTTTTGGGTGGGGCTGGGACTTTGGGAAAGATTTGGGCTGGGACTTTGGGCTTTTTTTCGCTGTGGAGAAGGTATCGTACAGAGATCAGACAAAACTTGTCGTGTGTGAAGCAATTTCGCTCCGGTAAATATCTGGATCATAGGCTTGGAATTATTTTTGTTGAATTTTGCCGTCCAATGAAGAGGCTTATATATTCGTGGACCGATCCAGATGTTCGTTCTACAACAAACTAGGATCAACTTTGGGGGATTTTTAACAATGTTCGGACATGACATCTTCAAGCTCATTCAACATGTGACACTTTTTCTTTCACTCTTCTATTTATTTCGTTCTCTTGGTCCGATAAACCCACATTTATTGCTCGAATTTGATGTTTATAGTTGGATGATTGATGTGCGAGGTGATGATAGTGATTTCTCGCCCTTCGTTGGTAAACCCCAAGTGGAAGGTGTGATGTAGCACAGAAGAAAATTTCCCTCAGTAAAGATACCAAGGTTTGTCTCCAGTAGGACTCCGGAGATGATAAGTAGGTGTCAGCGGCGCAACTGACGCGGACCTGCACACAGACACAAATAACTTTGTTCCCAACGAAGTTCAGAGAGGTTGTCAATCTCTCTGGTCTTGTTGTTCACAAAGGATCAAACACAAGGGATAATGATAGAAACTGAAAGTAAAAGCAGAAAAGTAAATGAGCGTGGAAATAGTGATGAAGATATGGACCTGGATACGTGATGTTCACTAGTGATGTCTCTCTCCCAAAAGACGATAAAACTGCTATGCGAGGTGATCAAATTATAGAAGGGCAATTGACAGGATTATGAACGCACCGCAATGCTAACTATGCTACAAAATAAAGGAAGAGGCTCAAAATCATGGGCAGAACGCCAAAATAAGTAGACCGAAATCCAACTGCATCTACTACTAATCATCCACCTTGAGATATCTATCCAGAACATCTCGCTGGTATTAAGTTGCGAGCCCCGCCCAAAGTGTAAACCCAAAGCAACAGACAACTGCATTAAAAAGCACTTTGCGTAAAGTAAACAATCCTTGCAACCGCGGTTACAAGCACCGTTGTTTTCCCCCTTGTGGCAACAACACATCCCCTAGACTCATGTTTCTGTCACTCAACGTTATGCTCGATTGTGGGTTCATGCCCCCTGATGACACGCTTGAGTGACAGAAACATGAGTCTAGGGGATGTGCTGTTGCCACAAGGGGGAAAACAACGGTGCTTTTAACCGCGGTTACAAGGATTGTTTACTTTACGCAAAGTTCTTTTTAATGCAGTTGTCTGTTGCTTTGGGTTTACACTTTGGGTGGAGCTCGCAACTTAATACCAGCGAGATGTTCTGGATAGATATCTCAAGGTGGATGATTAGTAGTAGATGCAGATGGATTTCGGTCTACTTATTTTGGCGTACTGCCCGTGCTTTTGAACCTCTTCCTTTCTTTTGTAGCATAGTTAGCATTGCGGTGCGTTCATAATCCTGTCAATTGCCCTTCTGTAATTTGTTTACCTCGCATAGTAGTTTTATTGTATTTTGGGAGAGAGACATCACTAGTGAACATCACGTATCCCGGTCCATATCCTCATTACTGTTTCCAAGCTGTATTTACTTTTCTGCATTTACTTTCAAGTTGCTATCATTATCCCGTGCATTTTATCATTTGTGAACAACAAGACCGAAGAGATTGACAACCTCTCTGAACTTCGTTGGGAAAAAAGTTATCTGTGTCTGTGTGGAAGTCCGCGTCAGTTGCGCCGCCGACACCTACTTATCAGCTCTGGAGTCCTACTGGAGACAAACCTTGGTATCTTCACCGAGGGAAAACTGTTGCTACACTGCATCTCAAACCTTTACTTGGAGTATTTCTGGCGCCGTTGCCGGGGACTCCGAGTGCTAAGATAGGGGAGTTGCACACTACCCTTTACCTTTGTTTTTTAGTCTTGTTAGTTTACCTATCAGTTTTTATCTTTGTGTCTTTTATCAAAATTTACAAAAAAATTATTTATCTTGCTGTTAGTAGTCCTCCTTGTTTAGATGAACATGTTAGGGCTAGGTGCTTTGCGGGAATCGGAAGTTCTCGATTTCCGTCAAAGAGATGGAGAAAATATGAAGAAGGCATGGGACAGAATTTCCGAAGCACATAAAAGAATTATACCTTGGATATCTATAAAAATTGTGCTTAGAAATTTTTACCAT
This sequence comes from Bromus sterilis, assembly GCA_950022295.1. Lineage (NCBI taxonomy): Eukaryota > Viridiplantae > Streptophyta > Magnoliopsida > Poales > Poaceae > Bromus > Bromus sterilis. The sequence continues at coordinate 272,582,050 of OX465598.1, forward strand.
GGTATTTTTAAGTGGTGTAAGCACTCTCTTGACATTATAGCTGAAGGAGATTTTCTAGAGTGTGATGAAGATATGGCTCTTGAGATTTTGCATAGTCTATCTAGTTATTTTGTTTATGATCGTAGTATTGATACTGTCATAGATAGACTTGCCACTATTGAAAAAAGACTGGATGCTCTAGATTTGGGGAAAGTAGAGGAACTTAAGCCCAACAAGAAAGAAATGTTGGAGATAGATGATGATTGGGAGCCCTTTGTTAGGATTAGCATCTCTAACCAAGGCTTCCTTGCTCTTTGTGATATTGGATCCACAGTTTCTACTATGCCAAAAATAGTTTATGACTCTTTGAAATTAGATATGGATAAATTATCATCTTATCATGAACATTCTAATGGACATATTTCAGAGATTAAAGGAAAGGTAAAAGAAGTCCAAGTTGCATTCCTTCATAGGACTGCACCAATGGGTTTCTTCATCATGGAGCCAAACCAAAGTAACATTGTGCTCGGAAGAGACTTCCTCCGTGCTATGAAAGGCTTCATTGATATTGGTAATAGGCACATACGCTTACGCGGTATGGCGAAAGGTAAGTATCTCTTTCCTAGTAAGAAGAAGAATGAGCTTATTGAAAATCAATTTGAAGGGTTTTATGATTCTGATCTTGGATTGCCTTGATTCTTCTTTTTGCATCATGCCTAGCTAATGGCTTTAAAGAAGCGCTTTCAGGAGGCAGCCCGCAACGAATTTAGGTGTTTTATTTTTGCTTTTGTTGTGTCTTGATGATTTTTACTTCTGTAGCAACATCATTGTATCCTTATTTTTCAGCTTTGTGCCAAGTTATAGCCTCTTACGGCAAGGGAAGTAAAAGTTGTGACATGTTGTCCAGAAAACAGATTCTGTCCTCGTGACCAGAAAAATTCCAGAAAAATCCCAGTTCATAGTTTTGAGCTGAAATTTTTACACAGTATGCTCTATAAAATTAAGAAACTTCCGTATGTTCTGAGTTTTTTGATTTGAGTTGCAAAAGTTCCCCTAAAAAATTCTTTACTATCTGCTGTTTTGTTTTTCACAGATTCTGCCACGTTTTGTCTCTCCTTACTTTTGCAAACCTTAAGCTTGCTTTTTCTTTGCAAAAACTTTTTGGCACTCTTGATAAACAGTATCTATTCAAGAATATCTTTATATACAGTGGGTAAAAAATTATTTATTAAGGGTACTAACCTCTCTAATCAGCTTATGATGAGTTATGTATGAAGGGAGTTTTCAAGTGTGCGATAGAAGATGATGAAAGAAGATCCAGGAGTGTCAAGCGCTCAAGCTTGGGGATGCCCCCATGCATCCCCAATAAATATTCAAGGAGACTCAAGCGTCTAAGATTGGGTATGCCCCCGTGCATCGCCTTCTCCATCAACAAATCATCAGTTCGTCCTTCGTCTCACTATATTTTTATCACTTCATGCGTTATGTCCTATGCTTGGAGCGTCTCGCTCTTAGGTTTTGTTTTTAGTTTTCTTTAGCTTTGCTTGCTGTTCATAACAATTTAGATCCCGTCTTACTTTGTGTGGGAGAGAAACACACTCCACTTTCAAAATCTAGAACAGATCATAGGATTCTTCATGCCTATCTTTTTGTTGTTGTGTGTTCTTTATCTTTTCATAGCTACTGCCTTGTTTAGTTTTAGTCTTAGTTTGTCTTTAGCAAGAGCCTTGGCTTTTGTTTAGTTTGTTGCTGGAACTCTTTTTAGTTTTCATGTTTATCTTGTTAAAGAGAGTTGGTTGTTGCACTGAGTTGTGTTTTCTCTTGAAAGTAGGTAATTGAGGTTGCTATTTAATTTTAGTAGTAGCTTGCAATAGTTTTGAGGTATTGTTGTGAGTAATGTTTGGACTTTTGGTGTCAAGAGCTCTTGCCTATTAGTGATAGGTGTCGTATTTTGGGCAATCCGTGTTTATTTTCAAAACCTACAAAACTAGTTGAGAACTCTAGCTACTAGATGGATCACTACTCTTCTGAGGAGTCGAATATTAGAGTACACTCACGTACCATGAGTCGAGGATGCGCAAGGATAACCAAACCCCCATACACTCCTCCTCGGGGTACTTGTCTCTTTGTGAACCTCCTTATTAGATTGAGAGTTACCGATAATAAGTGCATGAGTTCTTCGGACTAATGTAAGTATTGAGAGTTGACACTTCCACCTTCCCATATTTTGCTAGCCTTTCCCGTGCCGTGCATTTCCTTCTTCTCACTCCGAGAGTTGGTGTCCACCTTCGCCGGTACATCCAAACCCTTGGCATGATACGCTCTGTCATCATAAGCCTCCCTTTATCTTTCCTCAAAACAGCCACCATACCTACCTATCAAGGCATTTCCATAGCCTTTCCGAGTTATATTGTCATGCAACATCCACCTCTTCATGACTTGATCTTCATGTCATACATGTTCCTGTTACACTGGAAGCGACATACCTTGCATACATCATGATAGTTACATCTTCTTTATGTTTTGAGTACCTTGTAAAGTGTGAAAGATCTCTTTTACCTTCTTGTAAAATAGAGTGGTGCCTTTAAGTGAGGAAAAGATCCCAAAGTGGACACAATAAAAGATCCCAAAGAGGACAAATGAGAGTTAAATAGAAAGAGCCATTGAGGCCACAAAAGAATACAAAAAATAGAAAAAAGAGAAAAAGAAATAAAAAGAGAGAAAGGGGCAACACTACTATCCTTTTGAGAGATCCACACTAGTACTCCCTTTATATCCTTGTACTCCATAGAGATGATCTTTATGCATATAGCTATGTGGGGACCTTCACACTATAGAACTTGGCTTGCATATTCCAAGGATGAGCCTCCTCAAACGAGCTCTAGGTCTTGATGAGCGAGCAAGTTCCATGCACCCCCACTAGTTCCATTGGAGAGCTTCTTAGCTCGAATGTGCATCCGTTGCATGGCACTCCCTACTCCTCACATCATATCTATCATTTGGCATCTCTTGCCTATGATTGTCCTCATTGATGTGAGCCTTTCTCATCCATTGCATGAGTGCTCGAAATATCGAAAAGGAGTGGATCAAATTGACTTGTACCTGGCTAGTGGTCTGGGGACGAGTCAAGATAAGATTCCAAAGAGGACCAAGTGTGAAACTTTAGTAGATTGAGTTCTCAACAAAAATACTTTTTTCTCTCGTATTCCCTATCCCCTTTCTTGCACGCAAACACCATTTGGAGACATTCGAGTCACGGACAGCGAGAGCTCTTGCACCTTTTGTTCTTTTGTTACTTGCTTCAATGCTAATATAGACTCTTGCATGTTATGACTTGAATTGAATCTCTAACCTTGATTGCTTTACTTTTCAAAGTTCTTTTATGGTTGCTAGCATGCCACCACAGAAATTATGCTTGTTATCATTTACCTACTCGAGGACGAGCAGGAATTAAGCTTGGGGATGTTGATACGTCCAAAACGTATCTATAATTTCTGCTTGCTCCATGCATGTTTTGTGTGATATTGCTATGATCTAGATACACTTTCATACACTTTTGATCATATTTGGACTAACCTATTAACTCAGTGCACCCCAGTGCCAGTTCCTGTTTTCTGCTGTTTTTCTATTTCAGTTTTCCCCCATATAAAAAGTGCCAGAAAAATTCGGGAAAGTTCAGATAAAAAATCAGCATGACGGAAGCTTCGAGAAGAGCCCGGGAGGGGCCAGAGGGGAGCCAGGTGGCCACCCGGCGCGGCCCCACCCCTGGCCGCGCCAGGGGGGCGCCTGGGGCCCCTGGTCCACCTCTGGCTGCCCCCCTTCGCCTATTTAATCTACGTCACGGGAAAACTCTAGAAGAAGAACCCTATTCCACGAACTCGCCTCTGTTCCGCCGCCGTCGCGCTTCCAAGATCGGGAGCACCAGAAGACCTCTTCCCGACACCCTGCCGGAGGGAGGATTGACCTCCGGGAGTCTCCTCTCCACCATGGATGCTCCCCGGATGTCTCGTGAGTAGTTTTCCTTGCACCATGGGTCCGTGATCAGTAGCTATGTGATGTTCTCCTCCCCTATTTGATCTTCATTGTTTAGACCTCGTGTAAGGCCCGATATGCGGTACTGTTCCAGATCTAGATGTTTCCATCCAGATCTGGGGACGAAGCACATATCGGTCCCACCGCGACATATGACGAAGCCATATGCCCCGGATTTCCAACATGATATCACAACATTACAGATACAAGGATACAACATCTCATACAATCGGCAGACAACTGCCTCAATACAATACAACAGCGGAAGATACATGTCTGAGTACAGACTACAATCAAATGCCTACTGGCAAAGAGAAAACATCGATCCCGTTACCACACTGGTCCAGGCCCTCCGCCGGGATCCGCCTAACTAGTCGTCGTCGAGTCTCCACGTGAAACGTCGATCACCATACCTGTTGTCGATCAAGAAACCTGAAAAGAGTTTGGGGGTAGTATCATGAGTACAGAAGTACTCAGCATCCAACTGTAGTGGTCATCTGACCCAGCAAGGACTTCATCACTCGTCATTCTAGGACAAATAGTAGTTTACAGTAAGGAAGGGGTAAGTGGTGAGGTTGCTGCCGCACTTGCATTTATGAAGTGGATAACGATCTAGAGAGTAAGGTAGGAAGCCAAGCATTCGATGAAGAATGGCCTCCAACAAGTCTTGCTATCAACTACTTACGCAAACATAACACTTATCCTATCCTTGTCCTCCTCTTCGCATCCTGACGAAGAAGAAGCAGTCAAGGCACACACACGTTGATCAAGTTACATTAAGATTATCTCAGTTGTTGTTGTCTATGAACAAGGAGTAGGTCTCAAGTCGTCCATAACCGTGGACACGGCTTCTCGAAAAGATTTAACCTTGCAGGGGTGTACCAACTGCCCATTACAAGGCTCCGCACGCACGCCCATCTCTCTCAGTTGCTACCCATCACAGGCAACCATTTTATGATTTAGTTCCAAGAGATCCGAAACGACAAGTCCCTCTAGCTAACAACGAACAAAACCGGGTGTCCCCCGGTGAGACGACATCCAGCTCAGGAGCCGGCCCCGCTCTCGATCTGGTCTCTACCGTATGACTCCAGGTTTGGATTGCCGGTTAATCACACATGGGACACTAGGTCCTCAGCCGGTCATGATGGGCCATCAAGGGAACTATGTCCTCACTGGTCCGGGTTGGTTTAAAAACTACTGGCGTACGACCAGCACACACACGGTTTCAAATGGTAAATTCAGCTTGGGCCACCTCTAGAAATGCTTGAAGCTAGGTAGGTAAGAAAAGGGGACCCCATAAAATCCCACACGCGGTTAGGCACGCTCAGTCTTAAAACCAATACCCGGAACTCGGATCCTAGGTGACTCGAATGGAACAAAGCGTCGGGGCGGGATAGCCTAGACCTTCCATCCTTCGTCGAATATAGTCAACTTTCTAATAATCATATCATCAACAACAATATAATAAGGTGATATCCCAAACCAAGGAGTAACAGGGTAACATCGTAGCATCCTAAGCATGCATACTAAGCAGGGGCTGAGCAACGATCAATAGTAACATAGCAGTACAAGGTTTGCTGGGAAGGGACATGGCTGTATTGGTTTCAAAGAGGCTGTAAACATGTGGTAGGATCAAACATCGAACCTAACATATACTAGCATGCAAACCGCTGGTTAAAATAGAATGGATCATCAGTAATTCATAGTCCTTGCCTGTTGATAAGTCGGGTTCCGAAGGTGTAGTTGATCGCAAGCTCGCATCATCTTCGAGAGGCACCCGCGGAAGCACACAAGAGGGTAAACACTGGAAAGCAATCAACGAGCAACCATCTATTACTACGAGGAAAACACGAGCAAGAATCAACAAGAAGCAACACGAGACATCGCACCTACCGTCGAGAGCGGTTACTAACAATTTAAGTGGAGTACTCGTCACACACGACGATACCGCACGTTTACGGTGGTTCAAGTTGTTTAGCTACAGGTGATCAACAAAGTTGTTAACATGGAAACTCAAGCAAGCATGGCATATAACACAAACATGTCAAGAGGTGAAGCATAAAATAAACTATCTATGCTAGACAATTTAAGTGAGGCACAATCGTAAACATGGCATAACACTAAGTGCTCCACGACAATTTAAGTAATTGGTACTGTTCTGTCCTAAACCATATTTTAGGTTGGTTAACAATAGCAAAAAATAGCATAAACACAAAGTACACGAAAAACTAATCAAGTTACATATAAGGCACACTCCAAACGGAGTTACGGTTAAAAAGATATAAGCAAAACAAGTTACGGGCACAAACTGCCAACATCACGAAGCACACTTTAAAGCAATGCACAAACAACATAATGAATGCAAACATGCTCGCACATGATATGAAACTAAAGTAGACATGACAGGGACGGCATGGCAAAAAGAATCATGCCAAAAGGTATCATAAATCAAAAGATATTAAGCAAACAACATGGCATTGTGACGTTACAGACTTAGAGAAAAACAGAGGTGGCTGTCAAAAACAGCAGCATAGCAACTTTGGAGCTAAAAATCTATATGACCAGGATTGCTAACATGAAGATGCAATACATGTAATGGAAGTAGACATGATGCTTAACATGCAATTGGAATCACTCAATTCCGATAAACGGTCGCGACACACTCGTCGACCGAAGTTGCAACAAAATAACAGTTTTCAGCACAGCAGCACATTAGCATCAGGATCACCACTTTGGAGCAAGATTTAATATAGCTAAAGCACCCAAACATGACAAGTTAAAGCATGGAAATAAAGTACACATGATGCTTAACACATAGGAAAAAGAATCAATGCAATAGGCCTCATGGATGAGTCACAATCATCATGCAAAGTTGCAATAAAATAATAGCAGCAGCACTTAACAGGAAAAATTAGCAATTAACGGCCTGATGCCCTGTTTAGCACACGATTACACAATCAAGATGACCTCAAATGCAAAAAAATTCTACATACGAATGCTAGAGCACGCAAAACTGAGCAACTTTCGTTTGGGGCACGTTCATCGGAGCTACGGATTAGTCGCAAATTACATCGCAAAAGGCAATCAGCAGCGGTTTTCACATGACTTAGCAAAAATTGGAAAAACAATAAAAACAGAAAAAAAAAAAAGGTGGCTTGGGCTCCTCACCCTAGCTGGGCCGAGCCCACTGGCCTGGAGAGGCCGGCCTGGCTGGGGGCGCTCGGGCTGGTGGTGCTGGGCCGCCTGGCGCGGATGGGCCGTGGCCCACGGAGGCGGCTGGCCTGGCTCGGCGGTTGCTCGCCTCGGGATCGTCTCGTCCCCGACGAGACACAGGTGTCGGAGGCGCCCCGTCGCGGCGGCCTAGCCACCCGCCGGCGAGAGGAGGGGCAGGAGCGGGCGTGGGAGGCCGAGGGAGGACGCGGCGGCCGGTCGCTGGGGTCGTCGGCGGCGCGAGCCTGAGCTCGGGGCGGCGGCTCCATGGCGTGCGGTGGGTCTCCATGGCGGGCGGCGGCGCTGGCTTCCAGCTGCGGCAGAGGAGGAGGAGGGAGGTCAGCAGGAGGAGAGAGGGAGGAGAAGGAAGGGAGGGAGGTCCGCGGGAGAGGAGAGGGGCGGCGGTGGGGCGCTCCGGTGGCGGCCTGAGCCGAGAGGAGGCGGCGCGGCTACGGTGCCTCCACGGGAGGGGAGAGGAGGAGAGAGAAAGAGGATGGCTGGGGCTGACAGGGCGCATCCATGGCCCTCCGATCTCGCGATCGAACGGCTCCAAACAGATCTGAGCTAGGGTTTCGGGATCTGGGGATCTGGGAGGCAAAACTAGGCAAAGTGGAGGGGGGTGGCTGCAAATTGTGGCTAGGGAAACCCTAGAAATGGGTGGAAGTGTGGTGGTCTTTATATAGCCCCGGTGGCTGGCAGTTTGCAAAAACATCCCCGGTTTTTCTCTCGCGCGCGCGGTGCTCACGTTTTTGACCGCCGGGGGTCCGCGGGACCTCCGATTCGGGTAAAACTTTGAACTGCGCGATCAGCGTGTCGAGCCGGCGACGTTCACCTTGCTCAGGAACCGTTCCGAGAACACTTTCCGACGTGCTATAAAAATATCCCGTTTACTTATTAAACGGGGTTTTTCGTTCCGTTGGCTGCGGCTGGTCTCGTGCGGTTTTCGCGACAGTGATCGGGCGAAACCCGATGTCGCAAAGGTCGAGTGTCAGGGTGGCAAGGGTCAGTCTCCGTCCGATACGAGATAAGAGGGGGAAAAATAATCGCCTATCGATAAATCGGGGATGCAAACACCGCAAACAAATCAAACAATCAAACAATTCACACCGAAAACAAAATTTTTAATTTTTCTAAAAACTGGGCTGTTACACCTCGTGAACTGCCCTACATGATCGAGGCACCTTTGTAATATTTCTGCTGTTGCTATGATGAGTTTGGAGGGAACTGATGGATTATGAGATTATGTTCAGATTGTGATAGAGTAATATATTTGGTTTTTATCTCTTATATTTTTGTTCCTAAGTAATTCTTGCATGTTCTCCGTTGCTGTTTATTGCTTTGGCCAAGTAGTAGGTAGTGACTCCAAGAGGGAGCGTTGTGCTAGATTGTGGGTTCATTCCCCCCGATGACACGCTTGAGTGACAGAAACATGAGTCTAGGGGATGTGTTGTTGCCACAAGGGGGAAAACAACGGTGCTTGTAACCACGGTTACAAGGATTGTTTACTTTACGCAGAGTTCTTTTTAATGCAGTTGTCTGTTTCTTTGGGTTTACACTTTGGGTGGGGCTCGCAACTTAATACCAGCGAGATGTTCTGGATAGATATCTCAAGGTGGATGATTAGTAGTAGATGCAGATGTATTTCGGTCTACTTATTTTGGCGTACTGCCCGTGCTTTTGAACCTCTTCCTTTCTTTTGTAGCATAGTTAGCATTGCGGTGCGTTCATAATCCTGTCAATTGCCCTTCTGTAGTTTGTTTACCTCGCATAGCAGTTTTATTGTCTTTTGGGAGAGAGACATCACTAGTGAACATCACCTTTCCCGGTCCATATCCTCATTACTGTTTCCAAGCTGTATTTACTTTTCTGCATTTACTTTCAAGTTGCTATCATTATCCCTTGCGTTTTATCATTTGTGAACAACAAGACCGGAGAGATTGACAACCTCTCTGAACTTCGTTGGGAACAATGTTATCTGTGTCTGTGTGCAGGTCCGCGTCAGTTACACCGCCGACACCTAATTATCATCTCTGGAGTCCTACTGGAGACAAATCTTGGTATCTTCACCGAGGGAAAACTGTTGCTGCACTGCATCTCAAACCTTCACTTGGGGTAACCAACGAAGGGCGAGAAGCCAATAAGCACTATGCTACAAAAGAAAGGAAGAGGCTCAAAAGCATGGGCAGAACGCCAAAATAAGTAGACCAAAATCCAACTGCATCTACTACTAATCATCCACCTTGAGATATCTATCCAGAACATCTCGCTGGTATTAAGTAGCGAGCCCCACCCAAAGTGTAAACCCAAAGCAACAGACAACTGCATTGAAAAGCACTTTGCGTAAAGTAAACAATCCTTGTAACCGCGGTTACAAGCACCATTGTTTTCCCCCTTGTGGCAACAACACATCCCCTAGAGTCATGTTTCCGTCACTCAAGCGTGTCATCAGGGGGCATGAACCCACAATCAAGCATAACGTTCCCTCTTGGGGTTACTACCTACTACTTGGCCAAAGCAATAAACAGCAACGGAGAACATGCAAGAATTACTTAAGAACAAAAATATAAGAGATAAGAACCAAATATATTACTCAATCACAATCTGAACATAATCTCATAATCCATCAGATCCCATCAAACTCAGCATAACAACAACAGAAAGATTACAAAAGTGCCTCGATCATGTAGGGCACGAGGTCTAAACCATGAAGAACAAAGAGGGGAGGAGAACATCACATAGCTACTGATCACAGACCCATTCTCCAAAGGAAACTACTCACGGCACATCCGGGAAGCATCCATGGTGGAGAGGAGACTCCCGGAGGTCGGCCCTCCCTCCGGCAGGGTGCCGGGAAGAGGTCTGCTGGTGCTCCCGATCTCGGAAGCGCGGCAGCGGCGGAGCAGAGGCGAGATCGCGAAAAAGGGTTCTTCTTTCGAGGGTTTCTCATCACAGAGAATATATAGGCGAAGGGGGGCAGCCAGGGGGGCCACCAGGGGTCCAGGCGCCCCCCTGGCGCGGCCAGCCCCTGGGGCGCGCCACCAGGGCGCCTGGGCCCCTGGTGGTGGCCCTCTGGCCCCACTCAGGTCCTTCCGGAAGGTTCTTCTGCGCTGATTTTTTATCTGATTTTTCCCGAATTTTTGGAGCACTTTTTATATGGGGGAAAACTGAAATAGAAAAACAGCAGAAAACAGGAACTGGCACTGTGGTGCACTGAGTTAATAGGTTAGTCCAAATATGATCAAAAGTGTATGAAAGTGTATCTAGATCATAGAAATATCACACAAAATATGCATGGAGCAAGCAGAAATTATAGATACGTTTTGGACGTATCAATGATTCACCCTTGTATTCAGTGCTACAAATATACGACGCGGTGCGGCGTGTCCGAAAAATGAAACCCAACCACCCCCTGCGACGCCACTCACAAGCCGTATCCTCGATTCACCCCTCCGTCGGCCCTCCGACCACCCACCCTTCGTACCCTCCACTCCGATAGTGCCTAGCTCCTCCCCCGTGGTGTCGTCCCACCGTCGGGCAGTACCGGGAGCCGACGATTTGAAATTCCCTGTCGGAGCCGCCGTCACCGATCCAGTCACCATCGTGCCCCATCGATGATGGCTAGACTACAACAACTAGCAATGGACGATGGTGCGCCATAGCAACCATCTGAATCAGACGCGTTGGCCTCCTTCTCCTCCAGCTTGGCCTGTCCGAACACCGGCCTCGTCCCCGACCGACCTCCTTCTCTGGCCCGCCATCTCTTTGTGGTCTCCGGCCACCTCTTATTTTGTGGTCTACGGTGATCTCCTTCGTCCACGGCAACGGCTACGGCCCGACGACCACTTTTCCTCCTCTCAATTGCAAAGTATTCGATCAATTACCTACAAGGTAAAAAATTATAGCAACTTTCACTTCTACTTTGTTGCAAAAACGGATTGTGATGGAGATTTTATATCATAGTAGATGACTTCCTTGTCGGTTGATTTATCTTATCTGTGGGGAGATTCCTCGTCAGACAAGAAAATGCAAATCACTAAAGAGGAAGATCTTGTTGTGTTTATGTTCATGCATGCGATCAAGAAGCCGAAGCATGATGGTTCGGTTGTGGGTCGTGCGTATTTCCATAGGGACCGCCAAGAGGCTCACAAGAGGTTGATGAAGAACTACTTTTCTAAGCCTCTGGTGTATCCTGGGAAGTACTTTTTATGCGGGTTTAAGATGTCCACTGATCTGTTTATTCGCATTGCCAATGGTGTGAAGGAACCAAATCATCTCTTCACATAGAGGACGAATTGCGTCGGAACCCTCGGGCATAGCGTTGACCAGAAGGTGATAGACACATTATGCGTGATGGCTTATGGTGTCCCGGTAGACTTCATTGATGATAACTTGGCCATGGGAGAGAGCACCTCCATCTTTTATGTCAAGAGGTTTGAAAAAGTTGTGGTCGAAGTGTTTGATCCAAAATATCTTAGAGCTCCCAATGCTCAAGACACTCAGAGACTTTTGGAGATGAACAAAACTCGGGGGTTTCCAAGTATGCTTGGCTCCATTGAATGCATGCATTGGATTTGGAAGAACTGTCCAGCAACATTGGATGGGTAGTTCAAAGGATACAAGAAGGATGCCACCATCATTCCTGAGGGCGTGGTCGATCGGGAGACATGGATTTGGCATGCCCGAGAGTTGCAATGATATAAATGTCCTCCAACAATCACCTCCCTTCGCAAAGCTTGCCAATGGAGATTTGTCACTGATTGAGTTTCAAGCCAATGGGCATCCATACAACATGAGGTACTATCTTGCGGATGGAATCTATCTGAAGTGGGCTACCTTTGTGAAGCCAATATCTAACCCCTCGGGTAGAAAATAACTCTATTTCCGCAATGCTCAAACGGTCGCTGGGAAATATGTTGAGAGAGCTTTTGAGATTTTGCAAGCCCAATTTTCCATTGTGAGAGGGTTGGTAAGGTTTTCGGATAAAGAGATCCTATGGTACATTATTATCGTTTGCATGATCATGCATAACGTGATCATTGAGAATGAGCGTGGACAAGCTTTGGACTACTCTTTCTACAAGTTTATGGGAAAACCAATGCGGCCAATATAAATAGAAAGTGAATCAAACGTTTTCTTAAGGTACACCATGATATTAGATATGCCGACACGCATCTAGATCTCCAAAATGATCTTATGGAGGAATGATGGGTATGGCATGGCGAACAAAATGTCTAGTTGGAGTTGTGTGAAGATGAACTATTTGTGTTGTTTGAAGAACAAATTATGTTGGATTTGATGAACTATTTGTATTGTAATAATTTATTTATTGTGGATTCTGAAAATTTATTATGTTGTTATATATTTTGTGTTGATTTTCTATGTTTGAGTTGCTTAAAAAAACTATATGGTCATAGATACTGTCATAGATAGACTTGTCACTATTGAAAAAAGACTGGATGCTCCAGATTTGGGGAAAGTAGAGGAACTTAAGCCCAACAAGAAAGAAATGTTGGAGATAGATGATGATTGGGAGCCCTTTGTTAGGATTAGCATCTCTAACCAAGGCTTCCTTGCTCTTTGTGATATTGGATCCACAGTTTCTACTATGCCAAAAATAGTTTATGACTCTTTGAAACTAGATATGGATAAATTATCATCTTATCATGAACATTCTAATGGAAATATTTCAGAGATTAAAGGAAAGGTAAAAGAAGTCCAAGTTGCATTCCTTCATAGGACTGCACCAATGGGTTTCTTCATCATGGAGCCAAACCAAAGTAACATTGTGCTCGGAAGAGACTTCCTCCGTGCTATGAAAGGCTTCATTGATATTGGTAATAGGCACATACGCTTACGCGGTATGGTGAAAGGTAAGTATCTCTTTCCTAGTAAGAAGAGGAATGAGCTTATTGAAAATCAATTTGAAGGGTTTTATGATTCTGATCTTGGATTGCCTTGATTCTTCTTTTTGCATCATGCCTAGCTAATGGCTTTAAAGAAGCGCTTTCGGGAGGCAGCCCGCAACGAATTTAGGTGTTTTATTTTTGCTTTTGTTGTGTCTTGATGATTTTTACTTCTGTAGCAACATCATTGTATCCTTATTTTTCAGCTTTGTGCCAAGTTATAGCCTCTTACGGCAAGGGAAGTAAAAGTTGTGACATGTTGTCTAGAAAACAGATTCTGTCCTCGTGACCAGAAAAATTCCAGAAAAATCCCAGTTCATATTTTTGAGCTGAAATTCTTACACAGTATGATCTATACAATTAAGAAACTTCCGTATGTTCTGAGTTTTTTGATTTGAGTTGCAAAAGTTCCCCTAAAAAATTCTTTACTATCTGTTGTTTTGTTTTTCACAGATTCTGCCACGTTTTGTCTCTCCTTACTTTTGCAAACCTTAAGCTTGCTTTTTCTTTGCAAAAACTTTTTGGCACTCTTGAGAAACAGTATCTATTCAATAATATCTTTATATACAGTGGGTAAAAAATTATTTATTAAGGGTAATAACCTCTCTAATCAGCTTATGATGAGTTATGTATGAAGGGAGTTTTCAAGTGTGCGATAGAAGATGATGAAAGATGATCCAGGAGTGTCAAGAGCTCAAGCTTGGGGATGCCCCCATGCATCCCCAATAAATATTCAAGGAGACTCAAGCGTCTAAGATTGGGTATGCCCCCGTGCATCGCCTTCTCCATCAACAAATCATCAGTTCGTCCTTCGTCTCACTATATTTTTATCACTTCATGCGTTATGTGCTATGCTTGGAGCGTCTCGCTCTTAGGTTTTGTTTTTAGTTTTCTTTAGCTTTGCTTGCTGTTCATAACAAGTTAGATCCCGTCTTACTTTGTGTGGGAGAGAAACACGCTCCACTTTCAAAATCTAGAACACATCATAGGATTCTTCATGCCTATCTTTTTGCTGTTGTGTGTTCTTTATCTTTTCATAGCTACTGCCTTGTTTAGTTTTAGTCTTAGTTTGTCTTTAGCAAGAGCCTTGGCTTTTGTTTAGTTTGTTGCTGGAACTCTTTTTAGTTTTCATGTTTATCTTGTTAAAGAGAGTTGGTTGTTGCACTGAGTTGTGTTTTGTCTTGAAAGTAGGTAATTGAGGTTACTATTTAATTTTAGTAGTAGCTTGCAATAGTTTTGAGGTATTGTTGTGAGTATTGTTTGGAATTTTTGTGTCAAGAGCTCTTGCCTATTAGTGATAGGTGTCGTATTTTGGGCAATCCGTGTTTATTTTCAAAACCTACAAAACTAGTTGAGAACTCTAGCTACTAGATGGATCACTACTCTTCTGAGGAGTCGAATATTAGAGTACACTCACGTACCATGAGTCGAGGATGCGCAAGGATAACCAAACCCCCATACACTCCTCCTCGGGGTACTTGTCTCTTTGTGAACCTCCTTATTAGATTGAGAGTTACCGATAATAAGTGCATGAGTTCTTCGGACTAATGTAAGTATTGAGAGTTGACACTTCCACCTTCCCATATTTTGCTAGCCTTTCCCGTGCCGTGCATTTCCTTCTTCTCACTCCGAGAGTTGGTGTCCACCTTCGCCAGTACATCCAAACCCTTGGCATGATACGCTCTGTCATCATAAGCCTCCCTTTATCTTTCCTCAAAACAGCCACCATACCTACCTATCAAGGCATTTCCATAGCCTTTCCGAGTTATATTGTCATGCAACATCCACCTCTTCATGACTTGATCTTCATGTCATACATGTTCCTGTTACACTAGAAGCGACATACCTTGCATACATCATGATCCAATATACTATCCTAAAATAGATCAATTGTTGAAGATGCTCTTAGTACCTTCACTAGCAAAGAACAATTGATATGTGCAACAAACAACATGATACGTATGCATCAACGCTACTCATCTGACCGTCGCTAATTTAACTTCAAAAGCATCTACGCAATGAGAATTAAACCAAAAGGCAAATAGTAAGTGATTTGGAGTGTTAACTCGTACTATCATAATAACACCAACACAACTATCACATGTTCCAAAAGACTCGATGTCTTAGGCCCGAGCAACCAACTCAGTCGTCTTGAAGGTCTAGATCCAATAGTGCATGTTGTCGCGCTGCAGCTCGGTGATACGTCCAAAATGTATCTATAATTTATGCCCTCTCCATGCCTCTTTTGTGTGATATTGATATGATATTGATGAACTTCCATACACTTTTGATCATATTTGGACTAACCTATTAACTCAGTGCACCCCAGTGTCAGTTCCTGTTTTCTGTTGTTTTTCTATTCCAGGTTTCCCCCATATTAAAAGTACTCCAAAAATTCGGGAAAAATCCAATAAAAAATCAGCGCTTCGGAAGCTTCGGGAATCACCGAGGGGGGCAGAGGGGACCCACCAGGGCCCCAGGCGCCCTCCCGGCGCGCCCTAGGGTGGGGCCGCGCCAGGGGGCCGCCTGGACCCCTGGTGGCCCCCCTGGCTGCCCCCTTCGCCCATATATTCTCCGTGACGCGAAACCCCCAAGAGAGGAACCCTTTTTCGCGATCTCTCCTCTGTTCCGCCGCTGCCGTGCTTCCAAGATCGGGAGCACCAGGAGACCTCTTCCCGGCACCCTGCCGGAGGGAGGAACCACCTCCGGGAGGTTCTCCACCATAATGGATGCTTCCCGGATGAACCGTGAGTAGTACACCTTGTAACATGGGTCTATGATAAGTGGCTATGTGACGTTCTCCTCCCCTCTTTGTTCTTCATGGATTAGACCTCGTGAGCTGCCCTACATGATCGAGGCACATATGTAATATTTCTGTTGTTGCTATGCTGAATTTGCTGGGATCCGATGGATTATGAGACTATGTTCAGATTGTGTTTGAGTAATATATTTGATTCTCCTCTTTTATATTTATGTTTTGAGTAATTCTTGCATGTTCTCCGTTGTTGTTTATTGCTTTGGCCAAGTAGTAGGTAGTGACTCCCAGAGGGAGCGTTATGCATGATTGTGGGTTCATGCCCCCTGATGACTAGCTTGAGTGACAGAAACATGAGTCTATGGGATGTGCTGTTACCACAAGGGAGAAAACAACGGTGCTTGTACTTGCGGGTGCAAGGATTGTTTACTTTACGCAAAGTTCTTTAATGCAGTTGTCTGTTGCTTTGAGTTTACACTTCGGGTGGGATTCGCAATTTAATACCAGCGAGATGTTCTGGATAGATATCTGATAACCCTCAACTGTAGGGGATCGAGATAGTCTTCGCGGGCAAGATAACCCAATTTATTGATTCGACACTTGGGGACACAAAGAATACGTACAGGCTTTGACAATTGAGTTATCAATTCAACCGCACCTGAAATAAACACTTGCTTGCACAAAGGTATTAGTAGCAACTGTGATACGGTGGTAGTAGTGGTGGTGATAATACTGGTGATGGTGATGGTGAAACAGCAAAAGTAAAACAGCAAAAGTAAACAACTAGTAACCAGCAGGAAAGAAAACGATGTAGGCTAGGGAAATGGATGGTTGGGCGCTGCTTGGATGAGAACGAACATGTAATAGATTCTAACACGGGCAAGGCTCACAGAAAAGAAAGTATCATCTAGGCAAATATCAAACATCAGGCGTGTATCCCAGGGTAGTTGTACATGCTTGCAATAAGAACTTTGCACAACATCTTTTGTCCTACCCTCCCGCTACAAACGGGGCCAAAAGGAACTTAGGGAGATTAAGGTACTCCTGTCAAAGAGCACCGGAACAAAGCATTAACACTTCATGGATACACGGAATCCTCAAATTATAGTCCATCCCCTTTGGTGTCCCAAGCTGTCACCATTGGGATCGCCGGTTCCGTACTATAATAGGTGCATACAACTCATAGATAGGATAAAAAACACCACAAACTCAAGAAACAAAAGGGTGATCAGATCTGAAATCATGGCACTCGGGCCCAAAATGACAAGCATTAAGAGCAACAAGTTGTAACAGAGATGATAAACACCAAGTAGATGATAGGCAACATGCCCCCAACAATCTGATTAAACTATTACATGATCTAACTCATCCAATCCCTACCATCCCCTTTGCCTACAGCAGGGAATTACTCACACATGAGAGAGGAAGTCATGGAGGGGTGATGGAGAGGCGATGATGATGACGATGGCGATGATTTCCCCTCACCGGAGGCCAAAGCAGCCTCCAGATTAGCTCTCCCGGAGAAGAACAGAGGGTTGCGGCGGCTCCGCGACGTAGATTGGAAAAGCGACTTCTGTTCTGGGGTTTCAGCGTTGGGAGAATAAATAGGGCCAAAGTAGGGCACCAGAGGGTGTGGGACCCAGCCAGGAGGGTAGGTCCAGGGGCTGGGCCGCGCCAGGCACCCTCCTGACTGCCCTCTGGCTGCCCTGTGGCCCCCTTTGGACTCGCGAAAGCTTCCGGAACGCTGATTTTTTATATATATTTTTGGGATTTTTCCAGCGTACCTAAATATCCAGAAACCTGCACAAAATAAAACAACACTGGTAGCTCTGCTGAAAACAACGTCAGTCCGGGTCATTTTCGTTCAAATCATGCAAGAATGAAGCCAAAACAATAGCAAAAGAGTTTGGAAAAGTAGATACGTTTGAGACGTATCAATATCTCAAGGTGGATGATTGATGGCTTCTCGCCCCTCGTTGGTTACCCCAAGTGGAAGGTTTGATGTAGCACAACGACAAGTTTCCCTTAGAGAAGATGCTAAGGTTTAGATTGTCTCCAGTAGGACTCAATAGATACAAGTAGGTGGTAAAGTGAACAATGGCGCCGTTCACAACCTAGGTTGCTAACTTCACCTGGACCTGCACACAGATACAAATAACTTTGCTCCCAACGAGTTCAGAGGAGTTGTCAATTCCTCCGGCCTTGCTGTTTACAAAGGATTAACGCAAGAGATAATAATGATAGTGATAGCAACGGAAAAGTAAATACTGAAAGTAAATTGGTAGTGTGAACAATAATGTGATGATGGAACGGGGTCCGGTGATTTTCACTAGTGATGTCTCTCTCCCAAAAGACGATAAAAGTGCTAGCGAGGTAAACAAATCACAGTTGGGCAATTGACAGGATTATGAAGGCATGCTAACTATGCTGCAAAGAAAGGAAGGGCTCAAAAGCAATGGGTAGTACGCCAAGGTAAGTAGACCGAAATCCATCTGCATCTACTACGAATCATCCACCTTGAGATATCTATCTAGAACATCTCGCTGGTATTAAGTTGTGAATCCCACCCAAAGTGTAAACTCAAAGCAACAGACAACTGCATTAAAAGAACTTTGCGTAAAGTAAACAATCCTTGCACCCGCAAGTACAAGCACCGTTGTTTTATCCCTGGTGGCAACATCACATC
Organism: Bromus sterilis; assembly: GCA_950022295.1. Lineage (NCBI taxonomy): Eukaryota > Viridiplantae > Streptophyta > Magnoliopsida > Poales > Poaceae > Bromus > Bromus sterilis. The sequence goes on from OX465598.1 coordinate 272,600,615, forward strand.
CCCTAGTCTCATGTTTCTGTCACTCAAGCTAGACATCGAGGGGCTGCACCCACAATCGAGCATAACGCTCTCTCTTGGAGTTGCAAATAAAATACTTGGCCAAAGCAAATACCGCAACGGAGAACATGCAAGAATTTACTCAAGAACAAAATATAAAAGAGAAGAACCAAATATATTACTCATCACAATCTGAACATAGTCTCATAATCCATCAGATCCCAACAAACTCAGCATAACAACAGCAGAAATTACATAGATGCCTCGATCATGTGAGGCAGCTCACGAGGACTCGAAAGTGGAAGCACAAAAGAGGGAGAGATAGATCACATAGCTACTGGTCACAGACCCATGGTCCAAGGGGAACTACTCACGGTACATACGGGAGGCGTCCATGGCTATGGATGGTCTCCCGGAGGGGGTAGCTTCTCCCGGCAGGGTGCCGGAGCAGTTTCTCCAGGCAGCCCCGATCTTGAAACGGCGGCGGCGGCGGAACAGAGGCGAGATCGCGAAAAAGGAGTTCTTCCTAGGGGTTTCCGTCACGGGGGGTAAATATAGGCGAAGGGGGGCGTCGAGGGGACCCACCAGGCAGCCAGGAGGCCTCCTGGCGCGGCCTAGGGTGGGGCCGCGCCAGGGACCCTCCTGGCTCCATGGTGGTGGCCCTCCTTCGCTGCTTTGGTGCTTCCGGAAGCTTCCGCGACGCTGATTTTTTATCTGATTTTCCTGGATTTTTTGGAGAACTTTTAATGGCCGGAAAACCTGAAATACAAAAACAGCAGAAAACAGCACCTGGCAGCTGGGTGCACTGGGTTAATAGATTAGTCCAAATATGTGTCTTGACTGAAAGTCCAACTATTGCAAGTTACTACTACAAAGAGAACAACAACTTTAACTACCTACTTTCAGTCAAGACACATAACTCAGTGCAACAGGCAAACTCTCTAAAAAGATAAAACATGCAACCTATAGAAAGTTCAACCTAAGACAAAAGAAAAGCTCTAGAAAAACTAAAGCACTACAACTAAACAGAACAACAGCTAAGTAAAGAAAAAGAACATCTCACAGATAAAAGAATACGCACGCAAATCCTATGAGGAGTTCTAGTTCAAGCGGAGCGTGAATCTCTCCCACACAAAAGAGTAAGTAAGCTGGGATCTAACTTGTTACTACAGAAAACAAAGCTAAAGAAAACTAAAAATGAAACAAAACCTAAGAGCGAGACGCTCCAAGAAAAGCACATAACGCATGAAGTGATAAAAATATAGTGCAACGAGGGACAAACTGATGATTGTTGATGGAGAAGGGGATGCACGGGGGCATCCCCAAGCTTAGACGCTTAAGTCTCCTTGAATATTTGTTGGGGATCCATGGGGGCATCCCCAAGCTTGAGCGCTTGACACTCCCGAATCTTCTTTCATCATCTTCCATCGCGCACTTGAAAACTCCCTTCATACATAAATCATTGTAGACTGATTAGAGAGGTTAGTACCCTAATAAAATAATTTTCCTCTACTGCAAATAAAGATTTCCAGGAAGAGCTACTGTTTCTCAAGATTGCCAAAAAGTTTTTGCAAAGAAAAAGCAAGCTTCGTAATTGTATAGAGCACGCTGTGTAAAAATTTCAGCTCAAAAGGATGAACTGGGATTTTTCTGTAATTTTTCTAGTCACAAGGACATAATTTGTTTTCTGGACAGCATGTCACAACTTTTACTTCCCTTGCCGTATGAGGCTAAACTTGGCACAAATCTTGAAAATTAAAGATACAATGATGTTGCTACAGTAGTAACAATCATCAAGACCACTAAGAACAGAACAAAAGCAAAAAGAAAAAACTAAATTCGTTGCGGGCTGCCTCCCGAAAGCGCTTCTCTAGAGCCATTAGCTAGGCTTAAAGCAGAAGATCAAGTATTTTCAAGAGAATAACTAGCCCGTGTGACGGACTCAAAAGGTAACTTAATCTTTTTCCTAGGGAAATGTTCCATCCCTTTCTTGAGAGGGAATTGGAATTTGCTAGTTCCCTCTTTCATGTCAATGATAGCACCAACTGTGCGAAGAAAAGGACGTCCCAAAATAATTGGACAAGAGGGCTCACACTCAATGTCCATAATAGTAAAATCAATGGGAACATAATTGTCATTGACAATGATGAGAACATCGTCGATCTTCCCCAAAGGTTTCTTTACGGAAGAATCAACAAGGCGAACACCAAAAGAACAAGAATCAAAAGGTTTCAATTCAAGCATATCATACATTCTTTTGGGCATAACAGAGGCACTTGCTCCAACATCACAAAGAGCATAACAAGAGAAGTTATTCAATTTGATTTTTATCATAGGATCCCAACCATCTTCTAGCTTCCTAGGTATGGAGGCTTCTAGTCTAAGCTTCTCCTCCCTTACTTTGATTAGAGCATTGGTGATATGCTCTGTGAAGGCAAGATTAAGTGTGCTAGTGTGGGGGTCTCTAGACATCTTGTGTAGGAAACCAATAACTTCTGGTAAAGTGCAGTTGTCAAAGTCTAAATCACTACTATCTACCAAGGAAGTAGTGATATTATTTAATCTCACTTGTTTGAAAGCCTCTATGTTCATAGAGTTTTCCTCTTCTAAGGCTGAGGTGGTAGCATCACCATTGATAGGTCCAACGGGACTAGGGGTGTGATGGGTGCTAATAGTTTGGACATCCTCAACTACTTGGATAGTAGCTACGGTGTGGTAGGTAGGAAGGCTCTTAGTTCTCTCTTCTTCCTTGGGTACAACTTCGGGTTTAGCTGCCATTTGGTTTATTAAGGTAGATTGGGTATGAGACATGTTTGAAACATAAGTCTCGATGGCAGTGAGTCTAGTTTGGAGACTGGAAATGTCACCGTTTAGGCTCTCAAGCTGTTTGCTAATGTTTTGCAGGATAGAGGAGTGCTCATCTAATTGTCTAGAAAAGGCCTTGTTTTGTTCAAACTGAGTGTGCATATAGCTTTTGGTGGCCTTCTCTATTTCTACAAGTTTCTCATAGCTGGGCAGGTCTTTTTCCCTATAGTTATGGCTGTAGGAGTTGATGGTGGTAGGATAAGTGTTGCTCCCATAGTTGTTGGATGGGAAAGGCCTAGGATTGTTGCCACCAAAGTTACCCCTATAAGCATTATTATTGAAGTTGTTTCTAGAGACAAAATTGACATCTACTTGCTCCTGAGCAACCAAAGAATTTAAAGGAACATCTTAAGGATCAATAGAAGGTTGCTTGGTAAGTAGGGACATGATAAGGTCAACCTTTTCATTTAAAGAGGAGATCTCCTCGACAGAATTTACCTTCTTACCAGTTGGAGATCTTTCGGTGTGCCACTGAGAGTAGTTCAACATCATCTCATCTAGTAGCTTTGTGGCAGCACCAAGCGTGGTTGACATAAAAGTTCCTCCCGCGGCTGAATCTAACAGGTTCCGCGAGGTGAAGTTCAAGCCTGCATAAAAAGTCTAGATAACCATCCAGGTAGTCAGTCCATGTGTGGGGCAGTTCTTGACAAGCGTCTTCATACGTTCCCAAGCCTGGGCAACGTGTTCATTATCCAATTGCCTGAAATTCATAATGTTACTCCGTAATTGAATAATTTTAGCAGGGGGATAGTACTTCCCTATAAAAGCATCTTTGCATTTACTCCAAGAATCGATACTGTTTTTGGGCAAAGATTGTAGCCACTCCTTGGCTCTTCCTCTCAAAGAGAAAGGAAAAAGCTTCAGCTTGACGATGTCTCCATCCACTTCCTTGTACTTCTGCATGTCGCAGAGCTCGATAAAGTTGTTTAGGTGCAAAGCAGCATCTTCTCCTGCTCCTGAGAATTGATCTTTCATAACAAGGTTAAGCAGAGCAGGTTTAATCTCATAAGAAGGTGCTGAAGTGGCAGGTGGAGCAATAGGAGTGCAGATAAATTCACTGTTGTTGTGACTAGTGAAGTCACACAACTTAGTGTTTTCATTGGAACCGATAGTAGCAGCAGGTATTTTTGGTATTTTTGATTAAGGACACAAAAGTAAAAACTGAAAGGTAAACTAACAAGACTAAAAATCAAAGGTAAAGATAGTGTGCAACTCCCCTATCTTGTAGACTTGAGTCCCCGGCAACGGCGCCAGAAATTTGCTTGATGGCTTCTCGCCCCTCGTTGGTTACCCCAAGTGGAAGGTTTGATGTAGCACAACGGCAAGTTTCCCTTAGCGAAGATGCTAAGGTTTAGATTGTCTCCAGTAGGACTCAAGAGATACAAGTAGGTGGTAAAGTGAACAATGGCGTCGTTCACAACCTAGGTTGCTAACTTCACCCGGACCTGCACACAGATACAAATAACTTTGCTCCCAACGAGTTCAGAGGAGTTTTCAATTCCTCCGGCCTTGCTGTTTACAAAGGATTAACGCAAGAGATAATAATGATAGTGATAGCAACGGAAAAGTAAATACTGAAAGTAAATTGGTAGTGTGAACAATAATGTGATGATGGACCGGGGTCCCGTGATTTTCACTAGTGATGTCTCTCTCCCAAAAGACGATAAAAGTGCTAGCGAGGTAAACAAATCACAGTTGGGCAATTCACAGGATTATGAAGGCACCGTAATGCTAACTATGCTGCAAAGAAAGGAAGGGCTCAAAAGCAATGGGCAGTACGCCAAGGTAAGTAGACCGAAATCCATCTGCATCTACTACGAATCATCCACCTTGAGATATCTATCCAGAACATCTCGCTGGTATTAAGTTGCGAATCCCACCCAAAGTGTAAACTCAAAGCAACAGACAACTGCATTAAAAGAACTTTGCGTAAAGTAAACAATCCTTGCACCCGCAAGTACAAGCACCGTTGTTTTATCCCTGGTGGCAACAGCACATCCCCTAGTCTCATGTTTCTGTCACTCAAGCTAGACATCGAGGGGCTGAACCCACAATCGAGCATAACGCTCTGTCCTGGAGTTGCAAATAAAATACTTGGCCAAAGCAAATACCGCAACGGAGAACATGCAAGAATTTACTCAAGAACAAAATATAAAAGAGAAGAACCAAATATATTACTCATCACAATCTGAACATAGTCTCATAATCCATCAGATCCCAACAAACTCAGCATAGCAACAACAGAAATTACATAGACGCCTCGATCATGTGAGGCAGCTCACGAGGACTCGAAAGTGGAAGAACAAAAGAGGGAGAGATAGATCACATAGCTACTGGTCACGGACCCATGGTCCAAGGGGAACTACTCACGGTACATATGGGAGGCGTCCATGGCTATGGATGGTCTCCCGGAGGGGGTAGCTTCTCCCGGCAGGGTGCAGGAGCAGCTTCTCCAGGCAGCCCCGATCTTGAAATGGCGGTGGCGGCGGAACAGAGGCGAGATCGCAAAAAAGGAGTTCTTCCTAGGGGTTTCTGTCACGGGGGGTAAATATAGGTGAAGGGGGGCGTCGAGGGGACCCACCAGGCAGCCAGGAGGCCTCCTGGCGCGGCCTAGGGTGGGGACGCGTCAGGGACCCTCCTGGCTCCATGGTGGTGGCCCTCCTTCGCTGCTTTGGTGCTTCCGGAAGCTTCCGCGACGCTGATTTTTTATCTGATTTTCCTGGATTTTTTGGAGCACTTTTAATGGTCGGAAAACCTGAAATACAAAAACAGCAGAAAACAACAACTGGCAGCTGGGTGCACTGGGTTAATAGATTAGTCCAAATATGCTCAAAAGTGTATGAAAGTTCAAACAAAACATGGCAAAGTCACACAAAACATGCATGGAGCAAGCAGAAATTATAGATACGTTTGGGACGTATCAATGATTAGTAGGTAGATGCAGATGGATTTCGGTCTACTTGTCTTGGCGTACCGCCCGTGCTTTTGAGCCTCTTCCTTTCTTTATAGCATAGTTAGCATTGGTTTGCGCACATAATCATGTCAATTGCCCAGCTGTAATTTGTTTACCTCGCATGGCTATTTTATCGTCTTTTGGGAGAGAGACATCACTAGTGAACATCATAGGACCCCGGTCCATATTTTCAATACTGTTTACACGCTATTTATTTACTGCTTTATTTACTTTTCCGTTGATATCACTATCATTATTATCCCGTGTGTTTGATCCTTTGTAAACAACAAGGCCGGAGGAATTGACAACTCCCCTGTACTCGTTGGGAGCAAAGTTATTTGCTGTGTGTGCAGGTCCAGGTAAAGTTAGCAATCTCGGTTGTAAACGTCGTCATTGTTCACTTTACCACCTTCTTGTATCTTTTGGAGTCCTACTGGTTCGATACTCAACCTTATCATCTTCGCTAAGGAAAATTTGCTGCTACCTACATCTCAACCTTCCACTTTGGGTAACCAACGAGGGGGCGATAAACCGTACCATCACTCGGTGGCGTACCGACCCGACTCCCGCGGCCGAACACCCTTGAAGCCGGACTTCACCTTCGGCTTCTTCGTTGGTGCCATGGCGGCGGCGGGGCATGACATGGTCGAGGCGGAGCATGGCAGCGGGGAAGTGGAGTGGCAGGGGGCGGTGGTGGTGTGGCGGCGTGAGCGACGACTTTGCTTTTGGGGTGGCGGCAGCAGATCCGAGCTTGGGACGACGCGAGAGGAGTTGGATCCGATGAGGTAGGGGCACGCCAGTGATCAGGCTCGGCGAAATCACGGACGTCGGCAGCCAAAGGCGAAGGGCACGGGGTAGGGGAAGTTTCACATGGCAGTTAGGCTTGCACGCGTGATGATTTGAGTTTTTGGGCACGACTTGTGATATTTACATCACCAGTGCTCTATTTTACATCGTGGTATAATCATAAAATTGATCATTGTATTGATATAAAGATTCCAGTCAAATAACAGGCTACCAAGTTGTATGATAAGACCACCATATCACTTCGTCATATGATTTGGGGGTTCATGAACCATTTGTACTTCAAAAGTTGTTAGGCTACGACTAATCTCCTTCAACGGTACCCACTTTAGGCCATGTTCATGTCCACTTGATCTTTTGATATGCCCTACTCCTACAACATGAGAAATACTTTATCCGTTTCGTAATAATTACCGTTAAAATAGATATATATGTATTTTAGTGCTAGTATATCCATTTCAACGACTGTTAATATAAAACAAAGGGAGCAGGAGACTAACAGTGTGCAATTGTATACTACAAGCAAAATATTTTGTTACATCATTTCCGTATAGCATAGTTTACTCATCCATTAAATTACGGTTACTCCGTCGGTATATATTGAAGCGTCATCTTTTCTTATTTATTAAATTTTAAAAGCCTTTGCCTCTACATCATAGTGATTAGTGTGTGCCAAAATCGTTGTGATTCTAGATTCATAATTGGAAAGTACTTTCTTGTGGTCATGATTTTTTTACAAGTATTATGGTGACTGTCAATTTTAGGAGCCATGAATCTACTCTAATCCGACGGCGGTTATTGGTTTTTTGTCAAAAAAGGAAAGATGTATTTATTGGTCAAAAGCCTTTGCTAATATCACGCAAAAGAAAAATGATAAAATAGAGGACACGCTACGCGTCAACCGACGAATTTATGGCAAAGATTCACGGTTCGTGAGTCTTTCTATCCGATGTGACCCAACATTCATTGTTGCATTGTGACGTAAAACCATTTACAGCATAAACGATGTTGCAAAACTTTTTACAATACAAATAAGATTTATAACACGAACACCGTTGTGAATCCTTAGCAACAAAACGATGTTGTAAAAACTCTTTGCAACACAAATGGCGTTGTGAAACCCTTTTGCAACATGATATTTATTGCGCATAATAACTTTACAACATACACTTGTTGCAAAAAGTTTTGAATCAATCAAAAACTTTTGCAACGTGTATCTTATTGCGTTTAAAAGCTTTTGCAATAAAAAAATTGTTGCAAAGAGTTACTTTTATTTTAAATATATAATCGTGATGAGACACTTGATTTTAATTGATTCAAACGGTACAACACGATCGATGCAGCGCACGGATCGGTTAGATGAAAACAATTTTTAGAACTGAGGAAGTAGTAGTACCAGGTACCTCGTATTTACTCCGTACTTCATAGTCGATACCTGCAAATAGAGCTTCTGACGAGGGGTAACCTGGAAAAGAAGCACGCGCACTTCCCTTTCCTCCCTCCTAACGTCCGCCCACACCTCTCCCTCAGCCCGCCTCGCCATTGCCAACCGCCGACGAGATCGCCTGCCACAAATTCCCCAGATCCGCCGCGAGCCAACGAGCCCGGGAGCCTAAGTTTGATGCAATTGCGCTAATCTAGCGCTCCTGCCCCGCCCGCGCGCCATGGCGCACAGCGACCTCGAGCCGCTGCGCTCCGGCGCCGCCGCGCTGCCGTCCTCCTCCGACCCCGACTCGCCGTCGTCCCCGCGAAGGAACCGCGTGCGCGAGCTTCTGCGGAACCTGGACCGCCGGCTCTCGAGCAGGGGGCGCCATAACCACGTGGACAGCGGCCCGGTGTCCCCTACGGCGACGGGCGAGGCGGGGGTGCCCAGGAGGGAGGAGGAAAGTGACGAGCTCGGTGACGGCGCACCCCCCGAGTGGGCGCTGCTGCTCGTCGGGTGCCTCCTTGGGCTCGCTACCGGCATCTGCGTCGCCGCGTTTAACCGGGGGGTAAGTAAAGAGATCTGCGTGGAGAAAAATGCGTTATTTATCAGTTGTTTAACCCGTTGCTTGTGAGAAAAATAGTATTCTGCCGAGATATCTATATTTGAAAAGTACAGTTCTATGAAATTTACTCTGATCTGTTGCAATGAGATAGATGTGTGGTGGGGATTTCCAGCAAACACTCTGGACTCTGAATGCGGTATATATTTACATGCATTGTACTCCCTCCGTCCCATAATGTAGTAACGTTTTTTGAGCTAGACTAGCTCAAAAAACGTTACTACATTATGGGACGGAGGGAGTAGTTCTGTAGCACACTCCTGTACGAGGCATTATAGTCTCATCTGTGGGAAAAGTGATAGTTCATATGAATTTGTGTGCTGGTTTGTGTGCAGTATGTTAAGCTGATGATCATTGGCCGGTTTGCTAAGGTTTTGTCTATTTAATGTCTTCTTGATGCTGATTCTGGTGTTCTGATTGTGTTACTGATTTGCCATGATGAAGATCAGATAGAGGCCTACCTAAGTTATATGAAGCCTTTCAAAGTCTATTTGAGATTTAACAAACTGCGTGGTAAATAGAAAGGTGGCTCCTTCTAATGAATTTGGATATTCTGCCTGTGTATCTACCCTGCAACTGCTATGTAATCTCAGAGCTTATGCTCTGTTTTACTCTCATATTCTTAAAAGCATTTACTTTGGAGAGCTTTTGAGTGGGGTGTGGGGGTTGTGGTGCCTTGGAAGTATCTATGTGTTCTTTCATGTCTCAAATAGACTAAGGCCATCTTCGTGTTAAGTTACTTCTGTGATCTCTTTGTAATTGTTGAGCCGTGTGGAGCTACTATTAATTATTTTTCACTACTGGGTGAAATCCAAATCCTTGTGTAGTTGCGTGTTTGATGTTTGTTTGTGTTTTAACTCATCAAGTCTTTAAATCTACGGGAAATGCCTTGCTTAGGAATATCATAGTCATTAAGCAGGAGCTATTTAGTTGTTTATTGGTGAACTAAAAGTTTCTTGTTTGAATCTTTACTGGTCATCTGTTTGAAAAACTCCTGCCTTGCCCTTTCAGGTGCATGTCATACATGAATGGGCATGGGCAGGCACACCCACCGAGGGTGCTGCTTGGCTTCGCCTGCAGAGGCTTGCTGATACTTGGCATAGGATATTGTTAATTCCAGTGACTGGTGGAGTTGTTGTTGGTATGATGCATGGATTACTGGAGATATTTGAGCAGATAAAGCTATCAATGTCATCTCAAAGGGAAGGTATTGATTTCATGAGTGCGATTTTTCCTGCGATCAAGGCCATCCAAGCTGCAATTACTTTAGGGACGGGATGTTCGTTGGGTCCTGAAGGGCCTAGTGTTGATATTGGTAAATCTTGTGCAATTGGGTGCGCTGAAATGATGGAGAACAACAGGGAACGACGGATTGCTCTTATTGCAGCCGGATCAGCTGCTGGAATTGCTTCAGGTATACCTAAGTAACTATGTCTGTTCAAATTGTTCACATGCATATGATGGAATTGAAACACAACGAAATTCTTCTAAGATGATGCAATAATTATGCAAGCAAGAGGAACCACAAATCGTAGGAACATTTTAGATCTTTGTGGGAATGAAGAGCAGAATCTTATTTTTTATATTACCAGCTCCCTAATCCCATACTCATGCTGTTGAGTTTCTTTCATATATTCTCCCCTGACACATCTGTTACTATATTTATTAGGTTTTAATGCGGCAGTTGCTGGATGCTTTTTTGCTATCGAAACAGTACTGAGGCCGCTCCGAGCAGAGAATTCACCGCCGTTTACAACTGCTATGATTATTTTGGCATCAGTTATATCATCAACTGTGTCCAATGTTTTGCTTGGGGAGAAGGCAGCTTTTATTGTCCCGACGTATGAACTAAAATCTGCCGCTGGTATTTTATCTCATTCCGATCAAATTTGGTATTACAGAAAGGTAGCTTTTGTTTAGTTAGTAGATATGTGTTATGTGCTCTACTGTTGTAGGAAAAGTAGGGTGTTCTCATCTTGCACTTGCTTTTTCTTGAACACCCATAAAATGTGTGTTGTACCTTGCACCTAGTTTCTAGTTTTTATCTTTTGTTTTGCAAGAAATCAGTCTATTAAATACCTGCACCATGCATAAATACGTTGTTTTTGCTAGTTTTAGTAACTTTAATAGGGTAAATATATATTTCCAACATTGTGTTCCAAGCAGTGAGTCATTATAGCCCATTTTTTTTGCAAATATGACACCTTATGTTTTTTGGTTCTAGGCAATTCTATCATGAGAAAATTACCTTAGTATCAAGCAGACATGTAAGAAAATGGAAAATGGCATCCAATATGATTATGATGATAACATGTTGGATAATATTTTCCGACTTGCCAATCTTTGGTCTGGCACTCTGACCAGTTGACTGTATACTTAGTACTCTGAACACCTCCAATGTACAGCTACATTCATTTTTAGCACTTGATGCTGTTATTCCTTTTCATTTTGCGGTTAGACACTCTCGCAATTTTGATATTTCACAATGTGCATTTGTTATTGTCTAAATGTTCAGTTGTCTAAGCATTCAATTGACTAAGGTTATATTCTGCAGAGCTTCCACTCTATCTTATTCTAGGCATGCTTTGTGGGGTAGTGAGTGTGGTATTCAGGCAACTGGTTGTTTGGTTCACAAAGACTTTTGACTTGATAAGGAAAAAATTTGGTCTCCCTGCTGTAGTATGTCCAGCTTTAGGTGGTCTTGGAGCAGGTTTAATAGCTCTAAGATACCCTGGAATACTGTATTGGGGTTTCACCAACGTTGATGAAATCTTACATACCGGAAAGAGTGCTTCAGCTCCTGGGATATGGCTTTTAGCTCAGTTGGCTGCTGCAAAAGTTGTTGCGACCGCACTTTGCAAAGGCTCTGGTCTTGTTGGTGGCCTATATGCCCCAAGCTTGATGATTGGTGCTGCTGTTGGTGCTGTTTTTGGAGGCTCAGCGGCAGAATTAATAAACTCTGTCATTCCGGGTAACACTGCTGTTGCACACCCTCAAGCTTATGCACTTGTAAGTTCCATTTTTTGAGCTAGGCAGGTAGTTTAAAGTTTGATATGTCCAAAATTAATACTAATTTCTACTAAATCAGGTGGGAATGGCTGCTACCCTAGCCTCAGTTTGTTCAGTTCCATTGACATCTGTACTGCTACTCTTTGAACTAACAAAAGATTACAGAATTCTACTTCCTCTGATGGTAATGCCCATCCGATGCATTTGTTATTTTGCTGTAAAAGCATGTCATGTAACTTATCAAATGTACTAAGTTTCAGTTTACATTTGTATTCGATTAAATAGGGAGCTGTTGGTTTAGCAATCTGGGTCCCATCGGTTTTAAGTCACTCCAGCAACAAAGAGATGTTTGAGGCTACATCTCCTCGGCATGGTTATTCTGCACTATTACCTCCCGCTGATAGAAGGGAGACAGATGGGAGACGACCAGATGGAGATGATGTTGAACTAGCAATTCTAGAAGATGATCTATATCACTATGGTAGCAACAGTGAGGAGATGCTTCTAGATGAGTTGAAGGTCTGATGGTTAAAATTCTAGTTTATTTTAGTTTCATTTGATTAAATATGCAAAACGGTGCTGTCTATTTCATACCTTTCTAACAAGAACTCTTCCAGGTATCCCGAGCAATGTCAAAGCATTTTATTAAGGTTACATCTACAGCCACTATCAAGGAGGCAACACTGCTTATGCACGATAAGCAGCAAGGTTGTGTTCTTGTTGTGGACAATGAAGATTTTCTTGAAGGGATTGTAACAGTTGGTGACATTCGTCGTAGAGGATTTGAATCAAGTGAAGATGCTAACAGTATTGGTGAAAATTCATCTGTTCTGGATGTATGTGTAACCTCACAAATTTGTGGTGTACAGTTAAAGCATCTGATTGTCATTTTCTGAATAGCAATACACATATTTACTTGAAATGTCTTTTCAGGTAAATACTTCTCTTGTTACATCATGCCTGACACGAGGGTTTCAGTACCATGGCAATGAAAGAGGGCTGGTGACCTGCTTTCCTGATACAGATCTGAGCACCGCTAAGGTGCTCATGGAAGTTAAAGGTATCAAGCAACTTCCAGTGGTCAAGAGGGGGGCTGGTCGTAGGAATGATGGGAGGCGTAAGGTTCTCGGTCTTCTTCATTACGAGTCAATAGGACGATGCTTAAGGTGATCCTTGTTAAGACTTGTATTTTTATTCAATTAGTTAGACTATTTCTGTGACAACGATGCACTTCATTTCCATCATGCTAGATAAATGGACCCAAGTGCCTACCACCTCCAGAATGCCATATAAATCTATTGACCTTGGTGTAACTTTGAATTTTGAACTGACAAACTCTTACATGACAATTGTTCTTCTTTTAGAGTCGAATAAAGATAGCTTGGACAAGGAAACTATGCACCGTACCCACTTATATTCTCTGACAAACAACACCTAAAAGCATAGCTGACCTTATTTTTGTAGATACCTGAATAGTTGTAGTCTATCTATTTGTTTCCTTGGCTTTGACCCGCAAGCTCGCAGTTGTCATGGCTTCCTCCTTGGGGTGCAGATATCACACTGTATACGTTTTTTTTTAACAAATCAGTATTGGGCTCATGCCTTTTGTTAAATTCCCTTGATACACATTAGACAGATAGCAAGTAACCTGTCGACAGTCTATATGGCGTTTTTTATAGCAACTATCCTACAATATATGCCTCTCTTTTTTTAACCGAAGCAGAGGTGGACTGTTAGCCTGTAGATAGATTGATCGAAACTGACTCGTTGCAAGGGGGGGGAGGCTGGTCTACGAGAACTCTTGTACTTTCTACCTGCCATACCAAAGAACTTGAACTGTTATGCTTGTGCAGGGAGGAGCTCGAGCGGTGGAAGGCAATTTATCAGAGAGAATTTCCAGCAGCCAGCAGTTAATTTGGCAGTGAGAAGGCAGCACTGAACATGCAGAGCTGAAGTTTTGGTTGTAATTTTTAGTGAAGAAAATACCAATTACATAAAGTGACATTTGAACAAACTTAGGGATTTAGGGTTAACTTGAACACCTCAGTTAAAAGAGTCCTTCACCAAATGTAAAGTCTTTCGGAGCTTGGCAGGACACACATTTTGTATGCAATACAGATTATAAGAGGTGATTGTGTGGTTCCAGCTTTTGATGTTTCTGGGTTGTGACGTGATAATATTACTGGGAACATATTGCTTGGCCTTGTGCAACTCAATCCAAAACAAATGTAATTTGTGTCATATCTTATGTTGCGCAATGATGGTTTGTTGTAAATAGGGGATAATGTGTGCTGTGGTGACATAAATGTAAAGCTAGAATAACTCAGGATCTGCAGTGAGTTAAAACTGAACATGCTAGATATATCCGTTTCAGCGACAACTAATATCGATTGGAGGGAGTAATAACAGGATCTGAATTAAGCTGATCAATGTTAGGTTCAAACATGAATATTTCAGCAACAAAGTATGCCCTCTTCCTGAAACCATATGACAAGTGTGTTTTTACATGTTCCTAATCTGAACCCCCTTTTTCCTGCTTAAAATCATCTGAATTCTCTGTGATCCCTTTTTCTGTAAGATAGTCCTCTGTAACCATGAAATGAGAAAAAGGCACATGGAAGAACAAGAGTACATTACCAAAATTGTTTCACATACAAAAGCATAACAGATTGCATGTCTCATCTTACAAAAGACCTGAATATTTACATGTTAGGATCCTGAGACAACCTGCTCATCAGCTGCTGGTAAGCTGCCGGACCAGTTCCCCTCTGACCTGCTGCCAAGCCTGGCCGTGCCGCTGTATTAGCCTTCGCCTCCCCTGTCTGCGGCACAAGGCTTGGGTAGCCCTGTATCGCCATCTGCGCCGGTACCGGAACAAGCGCCATGCCATGTGGGAGCATTCCGAAGGCGAAGCCGCCTGCTACACCGAACCGCCCTCCATAAGCGGCACCATCGCCGATCATAGTGAGGCCACCTCGTGCCTGCTCTGGGCTCTGGTGGAGGTCATCAGCCTGTGGCGCGACACCATCAGCAGCTCCTGAGCTTGGGTGGCCATTGTTCTTGGCAGCCGGAACCTCATGGGTGTGCTTGCCCTCGTACGTTGTGATGACAGATTTCAGATCATTCGACGCCCTCTCGACGTGTTTGCGCACCGGACAGCTCGGGTGCGTGCATTTGTAGTAGCTCCTGCACACATACCAAGCAAAAGGGTGGGTGTTTCTTCTTCAGTGCTGAAATTTTTCTGAAGTTAAACATCTACTACTTGGTTTCCTACTAAGGGAATCAAAGAAATCGCAGCGACAATAGAAGTGACCTTGGATTTGGATTGCCTTTGACAATTTTCTGCCCATACTTGCGCCAGCGGTAACCGTCATCGAGCACGTCGACCTCGCTTGTGGTCTGCACAATGACGCGAGCCTCTCGCACAGCTCTTGTCGCCAGGGCCGCTATGTCTATAGTGCCGATGGTGGTGCTTGGAGTGACAAAATCCATAGTTCTGAAATGAAATGCAGAAGAAGAACCGATGATGTAGCTACGAACAACGGTTTACACTTGTGTTAGGGTGAAGAGGTCTAACCTTCTCTTGGATTCGGCCGCTTCTTTGTCCCCGTCGATGCCCGAAGAAACAGTACCATGTGCTTCTCTGTCATTATTCTCACTGGAGAGTGTCTGCGAGATATCGATAGCTTCTCGGGTAGCTGATCTGCCTGCAAGTTCTGCTATGTTAAGAGAAGCAGACAGGTTTGTCCCAGGAACTTCACCATGTGCATTTTGAAAGTGGTCTGTTGGAGCATGCTCTGTGCCATCGGCTTGCAGATCATTGGAGTGTGAGAAGGGGACACCTGGCCGTCTGTCGGGAGGCGGTAAAGGGTGATTGTGAGAACCTTTGTAGACTATCTCCGTTATATCACCATCTTCACAGCGCTCCACCTTCTTCTTGACAGGGCAATTTTGGTGACTGCACTTGTAGTAGCTCGTTGGATGGCCGCTGTTCTTCACTTGCTTCTTCCCATATTTCCTCCAATTATATCCATCCTCGGCACGAACAATGATCGGCGCTGGAGAATAGTCTCCGTTTCTGTTTGCCTTGCTATCTTCTTGTTCATTGCTGGGGATACGGTGATTGTTCTCGCTTGCTGAGGGCTGGTTTTGATCAATAACACTGGGACCCTGAACAGTAAAAGTTTTTTGAGAGAACTCCTTATTTAACACTGTGTTTAAATTTTATGCCCTATTTGATATCGACAAATGATTTCTTCCCTATCTAACAATGAGTCTAAATTTTATGCCTTTTATGACACTTCTGTCCATTTTGAGCCTAAATGACACCTGAAAAGACCATTTTATCCCTCATGTGGCATGTTTGTGTGTGAGCGATTTTGTGTTGCTGCGTGTGTGTATGTGTGCACGTGTGTGCTACTGCTATTTTGTGTGTGTGGGTGTGTATGGGCGCGCGCGCGTGTGTGCTGCTGCATGTGTACGTGTGTGTGCGCTACTACGTGTGTGCTGCTGCGTGTGTTACTGGGTGTTTGATAATGTGTTTGTGTTGCTATGTGTGTGTGCGCGTGTGTGCGTGTGTATGTGTTAATGCGTGTCTACTACTAGTCTACTACCACTGCATGTGTTTGTGTGTACGCGCGTTATTGCCCTTGCACTGATGCTACGTGTGTGTGTGT
This sequence comes from Bromus sterilis, assembly GCA_950022295.1. NCBI lineage: Eukaryota > Viridiplantae > Streptophyta > Magnoliopsida > Poales > Poaceae > Bromus > Bromus sterilis. The sequence continues at coordinate 272,616,964 of OX465598.1, forward strand.
GTGTGTTATTGCCCTGTACAAACACATACCATATGAGGGGCAAAAGGGTCTTTTCAGGTGTCATTTAGGCTCAAAATTGATGGAAGTGTCATAAAAGTCATAAAATTTAGACTCGTTGCTAGATAGGAAAGAAAAAGGTTTTCAGTGTCAAATAAGGAAAAGGAATTTAAGATAGTGTTAAATAAGGATTTGTTTCAACTTTTTTCAGGTCAATGCATTATTGAACAAAGAATTTGACTTTGCTCACAAAATTTGCAGAACAAGAAAACCAGCCGTTCCGAATATAGTGGCAGGAAATAGGTGATAAGACAGTAATATTTGAGCAAATTACCTTGTCCACAGCAGAAACAGTTGGTTTAGACCTCAAAATGTGCTGAAAGGAGAATGTATGATCATGACGTGATAGCTCTTCAGCCTTCTTAGTACGCATCAGAAATGGCAATTTACCAGTTGTAGGAGAAGGTTGCGCCTACATAAACGATAACCACTTACAAAAGTTTGACGCTGTAAACATTAACTAGGAGCATCATATCCAAGATCAATAATAATCGACAATTACAGATTGCATAATACAAATCAAAATGGTGCATCCTAGTCAGAGAATAGTTGAAAAACACTGTAATTTCCATGTGGTTTGACCATGTACTGACAAAAATGCTCCCCATAGGTGTGACCATTACACATAAATTGATATTGATGGAGGCAGGGACAGTAACATACAATGGCGTTGGGAAGAAAAACCGGCGACTCAAGAAGTTCCCTCGGACTCACGCCGGGTGGAATTATGATAGGTGATCGAATTGACGCGGAAAAACCAACACGGGAAGTGTCGATCTTGAGGGCACAGAAACCGTTCCTTTCTGCAGGACAGCCATTATCTTGGGTTGATTTCTCATTAGCACCAAACAGGTTTGGGTCAAAATGGAGAGAGGCTTTTGTAACTTGAGAAGTTTCTCCCCGGCTCGAATCGACAGAAGCCTTGCTCCTCTCGGTTCCATCATGGGGTTTGTTGCTGCCACTGTCACCGGAAACATCGGAGCTGAAATCATCGTTGAATAAGCTCAACATGAGTGTTCTTGGGCTGGGTGTGGAGAGCATCCAATCCTCCATCACTGGTCCAAGTCTGTTGCTGGTCCCAGACATTGAGCTAACAACTCTAGCTTAGAGGCTTAGACTGAAACAGGGAAAGAAAATACATCATTCACAGTTGAGACAATGAGTATTTCGGGTATAAAAATCAAGAGCTGAAGAGCAGTTTACGAAGAAATCCATCATTGCGATCTTTGATAAGATGCTTGGATATATTAAACTACATAAATGTGCAAATTCCTACGGGCTCGGTTAAAACACACCACCGGAGCTTACGAGATTAGCAAACCCAGAAGTCCATTGTAAACACTGAACTATTGTGCTTGGTCCGACTAGAATTCGAAACTGGAAACTGTTAATATAAAACTCTGAACTTCCAAAAACCGTTTGAAATGAGCCGTATACCAGATTTGGTCTTGAATCGTGCATTTCATAAAATGTGGAAAGAAAAGATTGATGCAGGGAATGCTGTGAAATGACAACCCGCAAAAAACACCAGAAAGTATGGTTATTTATGTCATGTTCAGAAATTGCAAGAGAAATTCCTTCTGTTGTGTTCCTATGAATTGTTTCAGATTTTTCTGAGAACCTCAGAATATGAAACCGTCTTCGAAGCCTTAACTTGATTATTTGTTGTGATTTTGCATATTTGAAGTTTCAGAAAAGGTGAGAAAATCACGAATGCAGGAAATGCTACAGACAGGGAACAACAAAAAATTCCAACCAAAACTATGGCAAATATACATCTATCTTGTTATTTTTGCACAGACACAAATATACATCTATCTTTATGAAATTTTGTAGGTTATAAATTCCTAACAATCCCTTCATATGATCTTTCTTCACGTTTTTTTAAAGGACTGAGGCCACTTTTCAAAAGTGGCCTAGGGTTCATTTCAAGCAGTTTTATAAAAGTTTGGGGTTAATACAAACGGTTTCATAGTTAAGAGTTCTCAAGTTGGATCAAGTACAATAGTTCAGGGTTTTGTTTTCAAAATTATAAGCATGCATGAGACAATTCAACCCTTCACTAAGTCTCCCCTGAAAATCAATTACAGGACGAAATGTGAGGTTCACAGCCACAAAACTACTGAGCAGTGCATGTGCAGCAGCATCTAGTTCAGATGAGCAACAGTAACTCTCAGGGGGGTTTAAATTTGATGTACAATAGCTAGACACTGAGCAATCAAACAGAAAAGAAAGAAGGTAGGTGATTGCGCACAGGCATGCACCTGAAGTTGGCTTGATTCCTTCTCCTCCTGCGACAGAAACGGCAAAGAAAACCAAGAAAATGGACGATCTGCAGAAAACAGGGGGAATGGATGGGATCCGGTGCGACTGAAGTACTCAGGCTCTCTCACTGGCTGCTGCTCTGTGCCGTGCGTATTTCTCTTTCTACGGGTTCTTGGTTGTTGATTTTTTTCAGGGCAGAGAGAGAGGGGGCGGAGAGAAGTGTGGAGAAGATGTCGCGGGCGGTGATGGGCTCGAAAATTCATGTGCCGAGCGGCGGCGGAGCTGCTGCCGTGTCGTCTTCGCCGCTCACTCCCCCCTCGCGGGTGGAAACTGAGTTGTCTACAACGGTTTAACCATGATTTTATAAGTTGGAAACTAAATCTCCCCGTCTCTACTTCTCTTCGGTTGGATTTATAAGTTAGGCATGAATTTATAAATTTTTATTCGATCAATAAAAATATACTATATATCAATAAAAACTTCATTTGATGATAAACTTAAAAAAGTATTTTAAAAGTATAACTCATGTTTTATACTAGTTAAATTGAAGATATAAAAACCTCGATTTCGGAAATGCACTTTGGAGGCCGAGCTCCATGGGAGGGCTCTAATTTCAAACTTGAAAAATTCATTAAAATTTATATTTGTATGTTTAAAAAAAAATTGAAAAAAATATAGATATACATGGTGGTATATTGCACAAATGTGTATTTTCAAGACGAAATACGTTGAAATGAACATTGTGCAAAAAAGACACAATTCAAGGTATTTTATCGTGAATTTTTACACACACGTACATTATATCCATACATACTTGCATATATTTTTCAGACTTTTTTGCAACCGAGAATTTTGATTTTTGTTTTTTTTAAAACGGCCTCTAAAACGCCCCAATCCCTAGATTTGACTTATAAAACCAACCGAAAGAAGTATCACTCTGTTCATATTTTTTGAAATAATATGCCCCTCAAATGGTCATTTTGATTGATAAAAATTCACTATTGGTAAACAATTTATAGGTGGGCTTTCATTACTAAATGATAGGTGATGGTAACTAGCACTGATAATTTAGTTAGATATCAATGGCGGGCATCAAGCTACATCTATCATTGCACTGGTAACCTGGTCCTAGGGTAGTTGTGTGTCAAGCATTATGAGTGGTGGGCTCTTCCTGTAATCCCATAGTAATATGCCCTCGATTTGGCTTACGTCAACCGTGAGTCAATACTTATTTTTTTTTTTGCGAGTAGAAACTTTATTACTCAACCAAAATAGGTTTACAATCCAGGGCATTCAATCAAGAGTTTTTTGGGATCCAGACCCTGGTCAGGTCATTCAAGCAAAATTTGTCAATCTGTTGCTAACCTTATTTTGATCACGATAGATATGAGTAATAGAAGTTCTACGTAGACTAACAAGTGCCTAATCTCGCGAACTAGTGAAGAGTAGATAGATTTGTTTTATCATCAAACACAATCAATTTCATCGCAACTGCGGAGTCCGTCTCTACTGCCACGGGTAGCCCGGATCTTTGTAATGACAATGACAATCCCTCCATGCATGTTCCCAACTCGGCCTCCAGTGCATCTCGTCAGTCAAACAATTTTCTGCAGGCGGAAACATGATCTGTCCCAGCTCATTCCGAAGAATCATGCCTGATCCAACGCCTCCATCTGAGCTAAAGATCCATCACAATTAATTTTAACCCAACTTGCTTCTCGCTTGGACCATACCCTATGGACTATGGCCTTTATTTCATGTGAGTGAATATGAGGGCTGATTGGCGTCTTCCCTTTGTTGGCATCAACGCTTGTGTCGTTTTTCCCATGCGTATTAAACAGTTCTAATAGTTGCAAAGGAAGTCATAATAGACATTGGTAGGAGAGGGGGGGGGGTCCTTATCATGCACAATCTCATTACGGATAAACCATGATCTCCAATGGGCAAGCAAGACTGGAGCATGAAGATGATCATCAACAAAGCCCAACAGCTGCAGAAGCCATTCCTCCCATGTATGTTGTATAGAATCAAAAGACGGCAGATTACATATATTACTCAGTGCTCTCCATGGCTCAACTGATTTGGGGCATATAAGGGGTAAAAATTATCCTCAACAATCTTAGAGCATATGGGGCATAGCGCACATGATTCTAGATAAGCCTTATCAGTTGTGGGTTTAATTTTTTCCATAAAAGATGCTTTATCACTTACAAGATTTAAGCATTACATCTGATCTCTGCATAACTAGGATGCACACAACCAAACCCAATCCGAGCACAAAAGATATAGCAAAGGCGAAATACAAGAACTTGTAAAGACTTCATCACGCCTAAGATGGAGGAGGGTCAATCCTAAGATCATGATGCCATCCACATTGGATAATAGTATCCCTTGTCGTATCCTCCAAGTGTGTACACATCTTCGTAAACTGGTATCGATTCTCCACATGTTGTAGAGACAACCATAAACATGGTGTGTTGATACACCGGTAGAGAACCTGCAAAAGATAAGTTCTTTATCATTACAAAAATTACCGTTTCTACATAGCCATAGCGATAAAATAACGACGAGCACTCCCACCTTGAGAAGAATGCTAAATCTATGAAGAATCCCATGTAATCAGTTGCAAAATATGTTAGCAACACTATGTGAAGGATATAAACTAGAAGGTACTTAGATGACTCACCAATAGAACGAGCTAATTTACATTGGAATAACAATTGCTTTAGTATTTCTTCATGATGACAGAAAATACATTACACACTTCCATGGCAATTCATGTAATAAGGTTATCTTCAGTAAGAATGACTCCTCGATGGAGATACCACGCAAAGATTTTATTCTTAAGCGGTATCTTCATCCTTCAAATTTATTTGTTATGATCAACTGGCAAGTTTGGATGGACCAAAGCTTTATACATAGAACCCATTGATAATTTAGCACTATCGTGTAGGTTCTAGCCAAATATATCGTCTCCTTGCAATAAATGTACCATGGGTAGGCGTTGTACCAAAACATTCCACGATTCTCATCTAAGGCCAATCAAATATCTTCTGAACATCACATTTGGTGGAAAGGATTCCAGAATTGTGGCGATAGTATCACCGTTGTGCCACACAATATTGAATAAAGCTGGATATTATTTCTGGAGTGTGGCATTGCCTAGCCACTTATCCTTATAGAATCTAATTTTGAGGCATCTTTGATTGAGAAGGATCCATAGCGGAAGAAGAATTTATTCGAGCCATTAGAACAACCCGAAAATATGAGTTCCCGGGCCACCCATATGTAGGTATTTTTTTATTTTTAGTGGTTTTGTTTATTTTTAGTTTTAGTGTTTTATGTTTTGTGGAATTGTGTGGTAAATGGTTTAAACTATAAGTTTGCGTATATTTAGGTCTTATGAGACAAATGTTTAGTAGTTTCAAACATACAGATGAGAAAAATCCAAACACTAACTTAAATTTATGTAAATAATCTTTTTCTGAATTTGCAAAAAGAAACCAAAAACTATGAAACTTATATGGTGTCACTGTATGACTTGTAGAATGTGTGGTTCAGATATGCAAAAAGAGCCAAGAAGACATTATGTAGGTTTTCTATAAACTGAAGACGGTCTTGAGGCACGTGTGTTGCATAACAAATTTATGAACTCGTAGTTGTAGCTGTTTTTTGACATGTATGACCTAAATACATGCTCAAGAATTTAAATGTGTTTTTTCACCATTTTTATTATTCTTGTATTTTAATTTGTTTTTTCTACATTAATTAGAAGTACATAAAATTCTCTAAATATATCATCTGAACTCATAAAATTCCAAAATTTGTACATGAAACTTGCAATGGTGTATCTTTGACATAAAAAGGGTTTCAAGGGGAAATGATGAAGAGAATTTGAGTTCTTCAAACACAATAGTTCTCCATCAAAACTATGATTCTTCTTGGATACTTAAGTTTCTAAAGGGAAGTGCATCACAAATTTTATGTAATTATTTTGATTTTTTACCACATCATCTAGGTCATATCATGATGTCATGTCAAGTTTCATATTTTTCAGACTTCGTTTACATCTTATTTAAAAAGCGAAACACATTTACCTCAATTAAATACCTTAAAATCATTTAATTACCTAAAAATAGCAATTTAATACAAAAAAATCCAAAGTTACACATGAAGCTTCTAATGGTGTAACTCCACTCCTAAAAAAGTGGACCCTAATGATGTCATATAAGTGCATAAGGTATTGTAGCTGTTTCGTGATAAGTGAAGTGTCGAATCCCATATGGAGTGGAAGTAAAGGTATTACTAACCCCACAATTACATTATCACTTACACAATATTGTACACATCCAAATTGAACTATGAAAATAGCTTGCTTCCATCGGTTGCTAAGAGAAACTAATAAAAGGGATATTATCTAAGCTACGAGCAAAAATGCAGAAACAAGAAAATAAAATAATAGACTAAGCGAAGGCGAAGGTTGAGTGTAAGGTGCTCTCGAGGATACCTGAGTCTTCACTACAAGTATGATCCGCACAACCATGGGAAGTCATAGTCCTAGGTTATATCACATATCCACATCAATATGATATGTGTGGACCGAGCCAAATAAATAAATATGCATAAACACATCATCCACGTATTATGTGCGCTACCATGGTTGTTTCCCCACTCCGGTTCTCGCAACGGTGATGGATACGTCATAAAGTTATAGGGTTCTTTGTTATTCCCTATTGCAATGATCGAGAAAGCAGGAGTGATAGGAACCATCACTAAAAACCTTTGTATTCAACAATCACACCAATAGTAATTCCCTCAAATCCTAAAGTGGCTAATGTTGAGTGGTCGGCCTTCACAAAACCATGAGGAAACCAACTCACTACATAAAAAGAGGATGATCGAACTACCTATAAAATTTAGTTCTAATCATGCAACGGTTCATCCTTATCCTTAAGAACTAATCATGCAAGGGTTCATCATGGAAATGACGACGGTCCAAGAGATGACAAAGTGAACGCCAAATTTCACAATCGTCAAAGTGGTGGAAATAAAAGTTCCAATTGGGGAGGAGGGAATCGATGGATCTATGTTAAACACAATCCTCGACTGACCTTACACCCTCCAAATAGAGGAACCAATGTCTTCAGATAAACACCAAAATGTAATTTAGTGACAATCGACATCATCTCTCGCAAATTGTATTGTGATTAACACCAAACTGTAATTTAGTGACAAATTCTCATTCAGGAGCTCTCCATTTGCTTCTCTCACTGCGATTCTTTTAGATTTGATGGTCCACAATGATATCACCCGCAAGGGAGGCCGCCACTGCGAGTGCATCCTCTCGACGGCCAAGGTGTGCCAAAATTGGCGCATCATTGTCCATGGGGAACTGTTCTACCTCAACATGGCGAGGAAGGCCACACATGCAAAGGCGGGTAAGTTTTATCTCACTTCTATCGCGTTAGAGCTCACCATGGCCATTCAGGGCACGTAGATTTGCAACTCATACTCTACCTCGGATGATGGTGATGATGACGCTGACGAACTTTTGTTGCTTTTGTTGAGCTTGCTGCTACTTTATCTTTGCTGCAGGACGTGATCACTAGTGATTCTATGAATGACAGGTTTCTCACCCATGGATCCTCGTTTTCTTATCAGTGCGCTTACACTCGGCTTCCCCCGATTATGAGTTTGATGTTAATGCTAGCCTTATTTAGGGCCCCAATTAAGGTGAAGCTCTTCGACAGGATGATCTTCCGGAATAGGATCAACACCAAGGTGAACCTCCATCGTAAGACGATCTCCCTCAACCCCTTTCGCCTGAGATGCGATAATCACTTGGAGGACGATCTCCACATGGCCATCATTTGTATATACACTACCCAGGTATGTATGATGCCGGTCCTCGACCCTCCACTTTTCGTCAGCTCTGTATGGTAGGTCATCACTCCATGGGTTCGCGACATCAACATCTAGCCCTCGATCGCTCTTGTCATTTTTCTAGAAGATTTGAGACTTTCATAATTCCCTCATCTTCCACCACGAGTGTCATTCCACGACCCACACTATTTGTAACATTATTGTAGAATTCACTCTTTCCTCCTTTAGGTTTAAGGACCTCGCGAAAAGAGAGGATGCCATATCATGTCATTACTTTCGATCTATCCATTGATGTAATACTGCGTTTGCGACTCTTTGAGTAATATATTTAGGTGGAGATTCTTTCCCTATTATTGTTCAAGAAAAAATGAGCAAATGGTCGTGGTACCACCAACTACTATTATTTATCTAAATGAATGTGTTGCATGTCCATATTTTGTCCATTTGGGTGGCTAAATGGACAACAGTTTGACCCCTTGTCCGCGCATCCAAGGTCACTGATCCCAATTGTTCGATCCATTTGGTCCGCCCAGACGATTTTTTTATCAAGTGATATTTTTAACGTGTTAGAGCTAAATCCAAATATTAAAAAAACATAGTTTTACCTAATAAAAAGAAATTACATTTTTTTGTTATACCATTGAATTTAAAATTGTAGCAAATACAACTATTCTTTCCTATGTGATTTCACATGTGCTTAGTAAAATTGTATTGAAGTTGAAAGTGATCAAGATGCCGTATCACACATTTCTTGATGAAAGTGGACGAACTATGTGTAGGAGATTGCGCGATAGAAAACAAAAAATTTCTCTCACATGCGAAAGCAACATCCAAGATCCAATCTAGAAGATGCTAGTAACGGCGAGAGTAGGTCATCATACCCTCGAAGAACACGCGTGTTGAACGTTTATTTCAACGCAGCTTGGTGAAGTTGTTGGTGAAGTTCGATCCGATCAGCACTGCAAACGAGTAGTACCTCCGGAGGCTTGCACACGTACAACTCGATGACGTCTCCTTCTTCTTGATCCAGCAAGCAAGAGGGAGAAATAGATGAGATCGATTCCAGCAGCACAACGGCGTGGTGGTGGATATGGTGAAGAGTTTCCCGCGGGCAGGGCTTTGCCAAGCGATGCACGTGAGTGAGGAGGAGGTGTGGAAGGACTTGGTGTTTTCTTGGTGAGCCTATCCCCTCTCTTATATAGGCAAGGAGGTTGTAGCCACTTCAATTCCCAAGTGAAAACCCCTCTCTCATTAAAAAGATGGTAACACCTTTCTTTTAAGAGTGGTAACCCTCCCATTGAAGGGCTACCCATTTATTGGCATAATAAACCAAGGAGGGCTGGTCACATGGACTATTGGACCACCCTTGGTCGTCCAAAACAGGTGGGGTCCATAGTGGGACCCTCCGGAACCTTCTAGAACATTCCGACACTGCCGAAAAAATAACAAACTTTTCCGGAACCCTGAAGTCAACTTGCCTTATATAAATCTTTACCTTCGGACTCTTCCGGAGCTCTTCGTGATGTCTAGGATCTCATGCGATACTCCGAACAATATTCTAACACCATTAATAAAATTATCCCAGAGCTATTCTAGCGTTACCGAGCGTTAAGTGTGTGACCCTACGGGTTCGAGAACGTGCAGACATGATCGAGACATCTCTCTGATCAATAACCATTAGAGGGACCAGGATATCCGTAATGACTCCCACACATTCAACGAAGATCTTTATCGATTGAACCACTATGTCGTGGACTACTATAATCCGCACACAATTTCCTTTGTCGCACGATATTTTACTTACCCGTGATTCGATCGTCGGTATCGCTATACCTAGTTCAATCTCGTTACCGGTAAGTACTCTTTACCCGTTCTGTAATACAACATTCTCTGTGACTAACTCATTATTCACGTGCTTGCAAGCGTTACCGAATGTGCATTACCGAGTGGGCCCAGAGTATATCTCACCATCACACGGAGGGACAAATCCCGGTCTTGATTCATGTAATTCAACAAGTACTTTCGGAGATACCCGTAAGACATTTTTATGATCACCCTGTCACGATGTGATGGTTGATGTCCCCAAAGTATTATTCCGGTACCCGGGAATAACATAATCTCATGGTCTAAGAAACATGATACTTGACAATAAAAGGCATGACGATATAAACTGAATCAAACGATCAATATTGTTATGCTTAGTTGGGTCTGTCCATCACGTCATTCTTCTAATGACATGATCCCATTAATTAATACACAAATCATGTTCATGGTTAGGAAACCATAACCATCATTAATTAACGAGCTAGTATAGTAGAGGCTTACTAGGGACGCAGTGTTGTTTATGCAACCACACGCATTATGTTTCCGGTTAATACAATTATAGCATGGAAAATAAACATATATCATGAACACGGAAATATGATAATAACAATTTTATTATTGCCTCTAGGGCATATTTCCAACAGTCTCCCACTTGCACTAGAGTCAATAATCTAGTTTACATTGGCAGAAATCTAACACTCATGGCATTCTGGTGTTGATCATGTTTTGTTTGTGGAAGAACTTTAGTCAATGATCTGCGATATTCTGATCCGTATGTACTTTTCTAATGGTAATATCTCCTTTAATGACATGCTCACGAATTTGATGAAACCGGCGTTTGATATGCTTGGAGCTCTTGTGACATCTTGGTTCCTTGGCTAGAGCAATGGCACCAGTGTTGTCGCAAAAGATTTCCATGGGATCCAGTGCACTCGGAACAATGCCGAGTTCAGTGACAAATTCCTTAAGCCATATCCCTTCTGTCGCTGCTTCAGAAGCGGCCATATACTCCGCCTCTAATGTAGATCTTGCAATGACGCTCTTCTTGCAACTCCTCCAGCTAACCGCAACTCCATTCAAAATAAAGACATACCCTGTTTGAGATTTTGAGTCATCTGGATCAGTATTGAAGCTAGCATCAACGTAACCTTTTACGAAGAGCTCTTCATCACCACCATAGACAAGAAACATGTCCATAGTCCTCTTTAGGTACTTAAGGATATTTTTAACTGTTGTCTAGTGAGCCTCTCCAGGATCACTCTGGTACCTGCTCGTCAAACTAAGAGCATGGGACACATCTGGTCTAGTACACAACATGGCATACATAACAGAACCTATGGCCGAGGCATAGGGGATTTTATTCATTCTTTCCCTTTCTGTTGCCAAAGTTGGACACTGAGTCCTACTCAATGGCTTACCTTGTAACATGGGCAAAGAACCTTTCTTTGCATCCTGCATATTGAATTTCTTCACTATCTTCTCAAGGTATGTACTTTGACTAAGTGCTATTAAGCGTCTTGATCTATCTCTATAGATCTTAATGCCTAATATGTATGCAGCTTCACCAAGATCTTTCATTGAAAAACTGTTATTCAAATAATCTTTCACACTGTTAAGTAGCTCCACGTCATTCCCAATTAGTAATATGTCATCTACATATAAAATCAGAAATGCAACCGAGCTCCCACTCACTTTCTTGTAAACACAAGCTTCTTTATAATTTTGGACAAATCCAAAACCTTTGATAACCTCATCAAATCGAAGATTCCAACTCCGGGATGCTTGCTTTAGTCCATAGATGGAACGCTGAAGCTTGCACACTTTACCAGCATCCTTAGGATTGACAAAACCTTGGGGTTGTACCATGTACAACTCTTCTTCAATATTTCCATTGAGGAATGCAGTTTTGACATCCATCTGCCAAATTTCATAATCGAAATCAGCAGCAATTGCTAGTAGAACCCTAACAGACTTAGCATCGCTACGGGTGAGAAGGTCTCATCGTATTCAACTCCTTGAATTTGTCGAAAACCTTTTGCGACAAGTCGAGCTTTATGTACAGTAACATTACCGTCAGCGTTTGTTTTCCTCTTGAAAATCCATTTACATTCAACAGCTTTGCGGCTATCAGGAAGGTCAACCAAAGTCCACACTTGGTTTTCTTTCATGGATTCCATTTCAGAGTTCATGGTGTCTTGCCATTTTCCAGAGTCTGGGCTCATCATCGCTTCCTCATAGTTCGTAGGTTCGTCATTGTCTAACAATAAAACATTCATGACAGGATTACCGTACCACTCAGGAGTAGTATGTAACCTAGTCGACCTACGAATGGGAACTTCGACCGAAGCTTCATGATCATTATCATCAGCTTCTTCCTCTCTAGCTGGTGAAGGCGGCACCAAAAGATCCAAATCTTCTTGCGCTGCGCTACTCTCCAATTCGGGAGAAGGTTCAGTAACCTCGTCTAGTTCTATTTTCCTCCCACTCACTCGTTTCGAAAGAAACTCCTTCTCAAGAAAGGAATCGTTCTTAGAAAAAAATACTTTGCCTTCGGATCTGTGATAGAAGGTATACCCAATAGTTTCCTTAGGGTATCCTATGAAGACGCATTTTTCCTGGGTTCGAGCTTATCAGGTTGTAACCGTTTGACATAAGCCTCGCACCCCCAAATTTTAAGAAATGATAATTTAGGCTTCTTGCCAAACCACAACTCATATGGCGTCGTCTCAACGGATTTAGATGGTGCCCTGTTTAAAGTGAATGCAGCTGTCTCTAGCGCATAGCCCCAAAATGACATTGGTAGATCAGATAGAGACATCATAGAGCGCACCATATCTAATAAAGTACGATTACGTCGCTCAGACACACCATTAAGCTGTGGTGTTCCAGGTGGCGTGAGTTGGGAAACAATTCCCGAGTTTTTCAAGTGAATGCCAAACTCGTAACTCAGATATTCCCCTCCGCGACCAGATCGTAGAAATTTGATCTTCTTGTTACGATGATTTTCTACTTCACTCTGAAATTATTTGAACTTTTCAAATGTTTCAGACTTGTGTTTCATTAAGTAAATATACCCATATCTACTTAAATCAGCAGTGAAAGTTAGGAAGTAACGATATCCACCACGTGTCGAAATGCTCATTGGTCCACACACATCAGTATGTATGATTTCCAACAAGTCACTCGCCCGTTCCATCGTACCAGAAAACGGGGTCTTAGTCATCTTACCCATTAGGCATGGTTCACATGTGTCAAATGATTCAAAGTCATGTGACTGGAAAAGTCCATCAGAATGGAGTTTCTTCATGCGTTTTACACCAATATGACCTAAACGGCTGTGCCACAAGTATGTGGAATTATCATTATTCATTTTGCATCTTTTAGCATCAATGTTATGGATGTGTGAAGTACTACTATCGAGATCCAACAAGAATAAACCATTTACGTCGGGTGCATGACCATAAAAGATATTACTCATAAAAATAGAACAAAATTTATTCTATGATTTAAACGAGTAACCGTCTCGCAATAAACAAGATCCAGATATAATGTTCATGCTTAACGCAGGCACCAAATAACAATTATTAAGGTTTAAAACTAATCCCGAAGGTAGATGAAGAGGTAACATCCTGACGGCGATGACATCGACCTTCGATCCATTCCCGATGCCCATCGTCACCTCATCCCTCGCCAGTCTCCGTTTATTCTGTAGCTCCTGTTTCGAGTTGCAAATATGAGCAACTGAACCAGTATCAAATACCCAGGCACTACTACGAGAACTACTAAGGTACACATCAATAACATGTATATCCAATATACCTTTGACATTGCCAGCCTTCTTATCCGCCAAGTACTTGGGGCAGTTGCGCTTCCAATGACCTTCTCCCTTGCAGTAGAAACACACAGTGTTCGGCTTAGGACCAGCCTTGGGCTTCACAGGAACGACAACAGGCTTGCCGCCCCGAGCGGCAACTGACTTGCCACTCTTCTTGAAGTGTCCCTTTTTGGCTTTAGCCTTCTTGAAACTTGTGGTCTTATTAACCATCAACACTTGATGTTCTTTCTTGATGTCCACTTCCGCAGATTTCAGCATCGTGAAAAGCTCATTGAGAGTCTTATTCATGCCTTGCATGTTATAGTTCAGCACAAAGCCTTTGTAGCTCGGAGGGAGCGACTGCAGCACCCTGTCAGTGATTAAATCATCTGGGATCACACATCCCAGCTGAATTAGGCGCTGGATATAGCCTCCCATTGTTACAACATGTTCACTAACAAAGTTGTGCTCCTCCATCTTACATTTATAGAACTTATCAGAGATCTCATATCTCTCAGCGCGGGTCTGAGTCTGAAACATGGTTTTCAGCTCTTCAACCATCTCATAGGCGCCGTGATGTTCAAAACATTTCTGGAGATCAGTATCCAGAGATGTAAGTATGGCACAAGAAACTATAATGTGGTCATCTTTGCGTCTCAAAGACGTTATGTTCTGTTTCTGGAGCATCGTCTGCAGGTGGGGCACCTAGCGCAGCATCGAGCACATATTGCTTCTTACACCCAGTGAGGATAATCCTCAGGTTGCGGTGCCAGTCAGTGAAGTTTGAACCAGATGATTTTAGTTTTTCTTTCTCAAGGAATGCGCTGAAGTTGAACTGAGCTATGCGGGCCATGATCTACAACATTTTAGCAAAATAAAATTTTAGACTATGTTCATGATAATGAGTTCAGTTTAATCAAATTACTAACGAACTCCCACTTAAATCAACATCCCTCATAGTTTTATAGTGGTACACGATCCAAATCCACTACACCAAGTCTGATCTTCACAAGAGAAGATGTAGTTTCAATGGTGAATATCAAAATGTTGATCATATCATTCATATGACTCGTGTTTAACCTTTCGGTTCGTTGCGTTCCGAGGCCATGTCTGTACATGCTAGGCTCGTCAAGTTAACCAAAGTATTTTTGCATGTGTAAAACTAGCTTACACCCGTCGTATGTGAACGTAGAGTTTACCACATCCGATCATCACGAGATGCTTCAAAACAACGAACTTTTGCGACGGTTCATACTTAGGGAGAACACGTTTATCTTGATATTTAGTGTGAGGGATCATCTTATAATGCTACCCTTGTGCTGATACGTCCAAAACGTATCTATAATTTCTGCTTGCTCCATGCATGTTTTGTGTGATATTGCTATGATCTAGATACACTTTCATACACTTTTGATCATATTTGGACTAATCTATTAACTCAGTGCACCCCAGTGCCAGTTCCTGTTTTCTGCTATTTTTGTATTTCAGGTTTTCCCATTACTTAAAGTGCCAGAAAAATTATGGGAAAAATATAGGAAAAATCAGCGTACAGGAAGCTTAGGGAAGAGCCCAAGTGGGGCCAGAGGGGAGCCAGGGGTGGCCCAGGCGGCCACCTGGCGCGGCCACCCCCTAGGCCGCGCCAGGGGGGCGCCTGGGGCCCCTGGTCCACCTCTGGCTGCCCCCATTTGCCCATATATTCTCCGTCACGGGAAACCCTCGAGGACAGAACCCTTTTTCGCGATCTCTCCTCTGTTCCGCCGCCGCCGCGCTTCCGAGATCGGGAGCACCAGAAGACCTCTTCCCGGCACCCTGCCGGAGGGAGGGCCGACCTTCGGGAGTCTCCTCTCCACCATGGATGCTTACCGGATGTCTCGTGAGTAGTTTTCCTTGGACCATGGGTCCGTGATCAGTATCTATGTGATGTTATCCTCCCCTCTTTGTTCTTCATGGTTTAGACCTCGTGAGCTGCCCTACATGATCGAGGCACTTTTGTAATATTTCTGCTGTTGCTATGCTGAGTTTGATGGGATCTGATAGATTATGAGATTATGTTCAGATTGTGATTGAGTAATATATTTGGTTTTTATCTCTTATATTTTAGTTCCTAAGTAATTCTTGCATGTTCTCCGTTGCTGTTTATTGCTTTGTCCAAGTAGTAGGTAGTGACTCCAAGAGGGAACGTTTTACTTGATTGTGGGTTCATGCCCCCCGATGACACGCTTGAGTGACAGAAACATGAGTCTAGGGGATGTGTTGTTGCCACAAGGGGGAAAACAACGGTGCTTGTAACCGCGGTTACAAGGATTGTTTACTTTACGCATAGTGCTTTTTAATGCAGTTGTCTGTTGCTTTGGGTTTACACTTTGGGTGGGGCTCGCAACTTAATACCAGCGAGATGTTCTGGATAGATATCTCAAGGTGGATGATTAGTAGTAGATGCAGTTGGATTTCAGTCTACTTATTTTGGCGTACTGCCCATGCTTTTGAGCCTCTTCCTTTCTTTTGTAGCATAGTTAGCATTGCAGTGCGTTCATAATCCTGTCAATTGCCCTTCTGCAATTTGTTTACCTCGCATAGCAGTTTTATCGTATTTTGGGAGAGAGACATCACTAGTGAAACATCACGTATCCCGGTCCATATCCTCATTACTGTTTACACGCTCATTTACTTTTCTACTTTTACTTTCAGTTGCTATCATTATCCCTTGTGTTTGATCCTTTGTGAACAACAAGACTGGAGAGATTGAGAACCTCTCTGAACTTCGTTGGGAACAAAGTTATTTGTGTCTGTGTGCAGGTCCGCGTCAGTTGCGCCGCTGACACCTACTTATCATCTCTGGAGTCCTACTGGAGACAAACCTTGGTATCTTTACTGAGGGAAATTTGCTGTTGTGCTACATCACGCCTTCCACTTGGGGTTACCAACGAAGGGCGGGAAATCACTATCATTACCTCGCACATCAAGCCAAATTTCGGGCGCCGTTGCCGGGGACTCTGAGTGCTAAGATAGGGGAGTTGCATACTACCCTTTACCTTTGTTTTTTTAGTCTTGTTAGTATACCTTTCAGTTTTTATCTTTGTGTCTTATATCAAAAATCACAAAAAAAAAATTATCTTGCTAGTAGTTGTCATTATGTCTGGCCCTTTTGCCTTTGTTGAGACAGAGGTTCTCACCTTTAAACAAAAAGGTGGTGAAAGTTTAAAAGATGCTTGGTATAGAATTAATGATTCTCAAAAAAGAGCCACTAAGAAGCAATCCACTACTATCGTGCTTAGAAATTTTTATGTCGGGATTACTCCTTGGAATAGGTTCATATTAGATACTTCTATCAATGGGAATTTTCTAGAAGCCCCGACTTGGGAGCCTCTTAATGTTATTGAAAATCTTGTTGGAAATCTCCCTATTGCTAGCATACAAGAAGATATAACTCTAGCTCACATTATGAAGAAACTTGAAAAGATAGAGTTAGAAATACCGAGTATAACTAGGATAAATGATTTGGATCGCAAGATTCAAGGGAATTTGAATAGGCTTGATAGCTCCATGCTTAAAATTTTTAAAACTTTGGAGGTCATCAAATCCCGTGATACGGATCTTTCTAGGATTGATAAGATTGAGGAAATCATTAATACTCTAGGAACTACATTTTCCTCAATCAAACCAAAAAATGTAGAGACTTCAGCAAGGAGGGAACCTAAGTTCAATTATGTCCCTAGGGTTCCCCGACCTAAAAATAAACCACCCATTGCCAAAGAAGTTGAAACCGTGAAAACTTTGGAAGAAATACCTCTCTTTGATAATTTTCTAAATGAATCTTCCATTGATTTTCCGCCTTTTGGTTTTCTCCCTAGAAGTATCTTCATTAGGCCTTTATTTGAAAGACCTCTTAAGACTAGTTGTACAATTGAAGAGCTTTTTGATGATCTTGATAATGATTCAATTGCTACAACTTGATCTTTTGCATCATGCCTAGCTTAAAGGCATAAAAGAAAGCGCTTTCAGGAGGCAGCCCACAACGTTTTTATTTTTGCGTTTGTTGTGTATTGATGATTGTTACTACTGTAGCATCATCATTGTATCTTTATTTTTCAGCTTTGTGCCAAGTTATAGCCTCTTATGATAAGGGAAGCAAAAGTTGTGACATGCTGTCCAGAAAACAGATTCTGTCCTCGTGACCAGAAAAATTCCATAAAAATCCCAGTTCATCTTTTTGAGCTGAAATTTTTATACAGAATTATCTATACAATTTTGAAACTTCCGTATGTTCTGAGTTTTTTTATTTGAGTTGCAGAAGTGCCCCTAAAAAATTCTTTACTACCTGTTGTTCTGTTTTTCACAGATTCTGCCACGTTTTGTCTCTCCTAACTTTTGCAAACCTTAAGCTTGCTTTTTCTTGCAAAAACCTTTTGGCACTCTTGAGAAACAGTAGCTCTTCAAGAATATCTTTATATCCAGTAGGGAAAATTTATTTTATTAAGGGTACTAACCTCTCTAATCAGCTTATGATGAGTTATGTATGAAGGGAGTTTTCAAGTGTGCGATGGAAGATGATGAAAGAAGATCCAGGAGTGTCAAGCGCTCAAGCTTGGGGATGCCCCCATGCATCCCCAATAAATATTCAAGGAGACTCAAGCGTCTAAGCTTGGGTATGCCAGAGTGCATTCCCTTCTCCATCAACAATCATCAGTTCGTCCTTCGTCTCACTATATTTTTATCATTTCATGCGTTATGTGCTATGCTTGGAGCGTCTCGCTCTTAGGTTTTATTTTTAGTTTTATTTAGTTTTGCTTGCTGTTCATAACAAGTTAGATCCCGTCTTACTTTGTGTGGGAGAGAAACACGCTCCACTTTCAAAATCTAGAACACGTCATAGGATTTTTCCTGCATATCTTTTTGCTGTTGTGTGTTCTTTATCTTTTCGTAGCTACTGCCATGTTTAGTTTTAGTCTTAGTTTGTCTTTAGCAAGAGCCTTGGCTTTTGTTTAGTTTGTTGCTGGAACTCTTTTTAGTTTTCATGTTTATCTTGTTAAAGAGAGTTGGTTGTTGCACTGAGTTGTGTCTTGTCTTGAAAGTAGGTAATTGAGGTTGCTATTTAATTCTAGTAGTAACTTGCAATAGTTTTGAAGTATTGATGTGAGTAATGTTTCAACTTTTGGTGTCAAGAGCTCTAGCCTATTAGTGATAGGTGTCGTATTTTGGGCAATCCGTGTGTATTTTCAAAACCTACAAAACTAGTTGAGAACTCTAGCTACTAGATGGATCACTAATCTTTGGAGGGATCGAATATTAGAGTACACTCACGTACCATGAGTCGAGGATGCGCAAGGATAACCAAACCCCCATACACTCCTCCTCGGGGTACTTGTCTCTTTGTGAACCTCCTTATTAGATTGAGAGTTACCGATAATGAGTGCATGAGTTCTTCGGACTAATGTGAGTATTGAAAGTTCACACTTCCACCTTCCCATATTTTGCTAGCCTCTCCCGTGCCGTGCATTGCCTTCTTCTCACTCCGAGAGTTGGTGTCCACCTTCGCCGGTACATCCAAACCCTTGGCATGATACGCTCTGTCATCATAAACCTCCTTATATCTTTCCTCAAAACAGCCACCATACCTACCTATCAAGGCATTTCCATAGCCTTTCCGAGATATATTGCCATGCAACATGCACCTGTGCATGACTTGATCTTCATGTCATACATGTTCCTACTACACTGGCAGCGACATACATTGCATACATCATGATAGTTACATCTTCTTTATGATTTTGAGTACCTTGTAAAGTGTGAAAGATCTCCTTTACCTTCTTGTAAAATAGAGTGTTGCCCTTAAGTGAGGAAAAGATCCCAAAGAGGACAAAATTAAAAGATCCCAAAGAGGACAAATGAGAGTTAAATAGAAAGAGCCATTGAGGCCACAAAAAAAATACAAAAAATAGAAAAAAGAGAAAAAAGAAATAAAAACAGAGAAAGGGGCAACACTACTATCCTTTTGAGAGATCCACACTAGTACTCCCTTTATATCCTTGTACTCCATAGAGATGATCTTTATGCATATAGCTATGTGGGGACCTTCACACTATAGAACTTGGCTTGCATATTCCAAGGATGAGCCTCCTCAAACGAGCTCTAGGTCTTCATGAGCGAGCAAGTTAGATGCACCCCCACTAGTTCCATTGGAGAGCTTCTTAGCTCGTATGTGCATCCGTTGCATGGCAATCCCTACTCCTCACATCATATCTATCATTTGGCATCTCTTGCCTATGATTGTCCTCATTGATGTGAGCCTTTCTCCTCCTTTTTTGTCTTCCTCCTCCGTACTCCTCTCTTTGCCATCCTAAGTGTCAACTCTCGTGCTTACGCTCATCCATTGCATGAGTTCTCAAAATATTGAAAAAGGAGTGGATCAAACTGACTTGTACCTGGCTAGTGGTCTGGGGACGAGTCAAGATAAGATCCCAGAAAAAGACCAAGTGTGAAACTTTAGTAGATTGAGTTCTCAACAAATAAATGTTTTTCTCGTATTCCCTACCCCCCTTCATACACGCAAACACCATTTGGAGACATTCGAGTCACGGACAGCGAGAGCTCTTGCACCTAATGTTCTTATGTTACTTGTTTCAATGCTAATATAGACTCTTGCATGTTATGACTTGAATTGAATCTCTAACCTTGATTGCTTTACTTTTCAAAGTTCTTATATGGTTGCTAGCATGTCACCACAGAAATTATGCCGTTATCATTTACCTACTCGAGGACGAGCAGGAATTAAGCTTGGGGATGTTGATACGTCCAAAACGTATCTATAATTTCTGCTTGCTCCATGCATGTTTTGAGTGATATTGCTATGATCTAGATACACTTTCATACACTTTTGATCATATTTGGACTAATCTATTAACTCAGTGCACCCCAGTGCCAGTTCCTGTTTTCTGCTGTTTTTGTATTTCAGGTTTTCCCATTACTTAAAGTGCCAGAAAAATTCTGGCAAAAATATAGGAAAAATCAGCATACAAGAAGTTTTGGGAAGAGCCCAAGTGGGGCCAGAGGGGAGTCAGGGGTGGCCCAGGCGGACACCTGGCGCGGTCACCCCCTAGGCCGCGCCAGGGGGGCGCCTGGGGCCCCTGGTCCACCTCTGGCTGCCCCCCTTTTCCCATATATTCTCCGTCACGGGAAACCCTCGAGGACAGAACCCTTTTTTGCGATCTCTCCTCTGTTCCGCCGCCGCCGCGCTTCCGAGATCGGGAGCACCAGAAGACCTCTTCCCGGCACCCTGCCGGAGGGAGGGCCGACCTTCGGGAGTCTCCTCTCCACCATGGATGCTTTCCGAATGTCTCGTGAGTAGTTTTCCTTGGACCATGGGTCCGTGATCAGTAGCTATGTGATGTTCTCCTCCCCTCTTTGTTCTTCATGGTTTAGACCTCGTGAGCTGCCCTACATGATCGAGGCACTTTTGTAATATTTCTGTTGTTGCTATGCTGAGTTTGATGGGATCTGATAGATTATGAGATTATGTTCAGATTGTGATTGAGTAATATATTTGGTTCTTATCTCTTATATTTTAGTTCCTAAGTAATTCTTGCATGTTCTCCGTTGCTGTTTATTGCTTTGGCCAAGTAGTAGGTAGTGACTCCAAGAGGGAACGTTTTGCTCGATTGTGGGTTCATGCCCCCCGATGACGCGCTTGAGGGACAGAAACATGAGTCTAGGGGATGTGCTGTTGCCACAAGGAGGAAAACAACGGTGCTTGTAACCGCGGTTACAAGGATTGTTTACTTTATGCATAGTGCTTTTTAATGCAGTTGTCTGTTGCTTTGGGTTTACACTTTGGGTGGGGCTCGCAACTTAATACCAGCGAGATGTTCTGGATAGATATCTCAAGGTGGATGATTAGTAGTAGATGCAGTTGGATTTCGGTCTACTTATTTTGGCGTACTTCCCATGCTTTTGAGCCTCTTCCTTTCTTTTGTAGCATAGTTAGCATTGCAGTGCGTTCATAATCCTGTCAATTGCCCTTCTGTAATTTTTTTACCTCGCATAGCAGTTTTATCGGCTTTTGGGAGAGAGACATCACTAGTGAAACATCACGTATCCCGGTCCATATCCTCATTACTGTTTACACGCTCATTTACTTTTCTGCTTTTACTTTAAGTTGCTATCATTATCCCTTGTGTTTGATCCTTTGTGAACAACAAGACCGGAGAGATTGACAACCTCTCTGAACTTCGTTGGGAACAAAGTTATTTGTGTCTGTGTGCAGGTCCGCGTCAGTTGCGCCGCTGACACCTACTTATCATCTCTGGAGTCCTACTGGAGACAAACCTTGGTATCTTTACTGAGGGAAATTTTTTGTTGTGCTACATCACGCCTTCCACTTGGGGTTACCAACGAAGGGCGAGAAATCACTATCATTACCTCGCACGTCATGTGCACACGGAAAATAAGATGCATAAAAGGATAAACATCACATGCATAAAATATGTGACATGGTATAGCCCTTTTATTGCGCCTTGATCTCCATCTTGAACGCACCGACAAGATCTCCATTATGCCACCATGTTGGTCTCCACCTTATGGCATCTTCATTGTCTACACCACGTTGCATCTACAACTATTGCTAACTCATAGCGATAAAGTAATGCAATTACATGGCGTTTGAAGTTGACACGCAGGCCATACAATAAATAATTAAGACAACCACATGGCTCCTTCCAGTTGTCGTACTCATCGACATGCAAGTCGTGAAACATTACAAAACATGATCATCTCATACATTACAAATATATCATATGAACAGTTTGGGCTATACCACATCACAAGCACCCCTGCAAAAACAAGTTAGACGCCTCTCCCTTATTATTTTCAATTTTACGTGGCTTCTAGGGTTTTGCATAAGAACCGTTCTTACCCACAAAAAAAACCACAACATTGATATACCAAATTTCTTCTTGATCTCATAAGAGCCCTCCTTTGTAAAAGTGGTTACTGCTATGGTAAGAGCGACTGACACCCGCAGACCGCATGTGCAATACAAGTTGCACGTCTGTAACACCCTCAGAATCAATAACAGTAATCACTACAGTGATTCCACTGTTTATGATCATCACTGTTGCAAATCAAGCCATGATCACCTTCATCCTAGTTCTGTCAGATTCCCACCCTGATAAAATTTTCAAATATTTGAGGCTTATAATATTGCCCCCAAGAAATTGTGGGTGATCATTACTCTACTTGCAATACCTAATCATTTTAACCTTAGTCATTAGAGTAATAACAATTCAATGATGGATAGGAAACCAATGATGTTGGGTTATCAATTGCCAAGTGAAAATAAAATGAAACTGAAATGAATTTGCACCAGACATTATGCATCCACCTTTGAAAAATGCCTAGTAGTCATTAAGTCATTGGGTATATGAATTGGGGTTATTGTTATTAAAGTGATTTAGGAGTGTTATGAAATAAAAACAATACCCTGAAGGTTATTAAAACTGTCATAATAATTATAATAAACATGTGGTAATTTTAAATGCACTAAAAATTATGGAAACAATTTTATAAAATGCCAAATAATTAGTAGGTCATATTAAAAATGAAATAGGAGTTTATTAAAATGTTTTACTAATTTAATCAAATCAAAACAATGTCAAATCAGTGGCATTTAATCCCTTTTAAATGAAACAAAACTGCAAATAATTTTATTTTAGTCCCAAACTTTCTGTGGTATTATTATAAAGTGTAGCACTAATTGTGGAACTAGTTTGGCCTTTTACAAAAATCAAATGCTTGCCAAATAAAATAAAACAGAAAGAAAATATACAGGAAAACAAAAAAAGGGGGATCCCTATCCCTCGCCTAGAGCAAAGCCACCTCGGCCCATCTGGCCCAGCCCGCCCCTTCCTTCTCCCTCCTTCGTACTGTTCCCCCTGGCCGTTGTCGCCATGGCACTAGACGCCGAGGCCATGCCGCCCCCCTCTTCCCCTCACCTGCCCTCCCTCCATGTGAAGATAAGGCCCCACACTCCCCCGTGGAAACTGGATCGAGATCCAGTCCTTCCCCCTCCCCGCTCGTCCCCCTCCCTCTCTCATGTTCTTTCCTGGTCCCGTTCGTGCGCTGCTGTGGGCGCAGTGTCGTCGTCCGCGGCCACCGGCATCTCCGGTGGGAGGGAGCACGTCCTGTGGCGCGTCTCCTTCGCCTCCTTCCTCCTCGTGCTCCAGGGAGGGCTAGGACGCCCGACGCTGCTCCAATCGCCGGCTCCCTTCGACAGGGCCGCGACGGCCGCTGTTCGTTCCCCCCTCCACCGCGAGCACTCCGGCAACCAGCCCCGCGCTACCAGGACGCCCTCGAGCTCCCTGTGATATCCCCTACCGATTCCCCTCTCCCCCGCGCCTAACCGCCGTCGTAGCTCTTCTCCCCGTCGCCGTCGTGTCACCGTGTCCGTGTCTCCGGCCGCCGCATGGCACCACCGCTCGCTCAAGGCCGACCCCCCCCACCGTGGCCACACGCCGAGCGCCCGTGCTCCCTCGCGCCCGCCCGCCCGCGGCTGTGAACTCGCCGCGCGGTTGCGCAGCCCCGGCCTCGTCGTGCTTCCTTGCCGGCGTGGGCATGGCTGCCGCTAATCCCCTATCAAGATGGATTAAGACTAAGCCCCCCTTATGTGTCTATGAGCAGTGGGCCCAAGGCCAGATAATTAAGCCTAAAGGAAAACTGTTAGAGATAATTGTCCATGTTAGACTTACAGGTGGGCCCAGGTTGTTAAACTAATTACTCGATTAATTATAATCATATTTAACACTAGAGTCCATGACAAGTGGGTCCCTTGGAATATTTAGATTAAATTAAATCAGTTTTATTAGTGATGTGTATGACATGTGGGTCCCCCTTGTCATATCACTATTGTGGATAAGGTTCTGGATAAGGTTGGATTTTATTAATAAAAGAAAATCAGAAAATCCTTTTTAAATGATTTAAAAGCTTTGAAAAATCATATAAAATAAACCGTAACTCAGATCAAAATACTTTATACATAAAAATTGATCAAAAAAATATAACAAATACGGATACGCTATCCGTATGTCTACCACCCCCCTCTAACGTACCGAACATCGACATTCCCCCCCTCCGGGCCGTCTGTCGGTAATTCTCGGTACCGATATGAGTTGCCCGGATCAAAATACTTTGTATATGAAAGTTACTCAGAACGGATCCACGATTACGAATACGTTACTCATACTCCCACCACACCCATCTAACATGCCAAACGTCGAACCGTCCCCCCCTCCGGACCGTCCGTTCGATGATTTGTCCGGTATTGTTAAAGTAGCCGGATGAATTTATTTCGAACACGAATGTTGTTCGGAATAGATCAACTAACCCGGATACACCACCCACACATGTGTCGGATGTCCACGACACCTCCGGCATGATATCTCCCCCCTCCGGACACCTTGTCCGATAATCACCCGGAGCCGGTAGTTCATCCCCAGATGAATTTCCGTTCCGAGCAACGTGCATTGCACTGCGTTAGAACACCGTTAACATTTCATCTGTCATGTCATGCAATTGTTTGTATATTATTGTTGTGTATTTATTGTTTCTTCCCCCCTTCTATTCTCCGATAGACCCCGACGTTGCCGCTGACTACACCGCTGCTGAGTACGACTACTTCGTCGACGACCGTACCCCTACCGTCGAGCTTCCAGGCAAGCAGAGCCATTCTCTTCCCCAGATATCGTCTAGCTTTTTCGTACTTTCTTGCACTAGGCATTGTTACTGCTGCTGCTGCTACGATTTGAATCCTATTCAATTGCATAGCCTGATTTTTTTCGCCCCTTGATGTACCTTCCTTATCCTATGCTGCCTGCTATATCTATATATTATATTCAGCAGTGAGCCCTGCGCATTGTTAGCTAGGATTAGATAGCGGGTCGTGACCACTCAGGGGAGTGACGCGGATACAAAATATATACAACTGCAACAGGTACGGGTCAATGCAGACACCCTAGGGAACCTACAACGGCGAGACTATGCCGAGTCGCTTCGAGTTTGACTTACGAGGGGACTGACTCGTAATTCACTCTCGTAGGCTCAGTAGCGTAGTATCACTGGGATGATACGAGGGCATTCCTCTTTAGTTCATTCCGCTGGTGTCTCGGCACCACCGGGGTGATACGATAATATTCCTCTTTAGTTCATTCCGCTGATGTCTCTGTCGAACCTCGTTAAGTGTGCCATTGAGGGTGATTCCTCCTGGTTTCACTTAATGGTAGGCACTCGAATCAACTGGTGTCCTTAAAGGTAAGAGTCGGGCGACCCAACGGTGTCCGCGAGCGGTATATTGTCGGGAGCGACAGGGAGGGTACGACCGACGTTACTGGCGTGCTTGGCCCCTGCTCGTATCTCGCGAGAGTTACCAAACCACAAAAAAGTCGAGCTCTAACAAGAGCACACGCCAGACAAGGTAAGGAGACGGTTCACCTTATCGGTAACCGCGCGCTTTGACGGGACGACAGGGAAGGCCCCGACGTTACCGGTGGGCCTTGTTGTTGTTCGTTGTCCGTTGTGTTGTTAGTCAGACAGCGATAACGGTTGTCTGCGAGATAATATTAAAATGCTAAATGGTTCGGCGGATGACTTGAGAGACCCGTTGGTCTGTACGCACTACCTTCACGTGGGATAAGGAGTTATGGGCTCCCGTGCATCGTAGTTTGTCCAAAAGCTCTTCAGACGTCAGCAGTACCACGGGCTGATAGCCGGGAAGCGGTCTTGTCTTATTTGCTGCAGCAGGTGTGTTTTGGATTTGCTTTTGCTTCACCGGCCAGTCTCGTACCGTGCAGGAGCGTGCAAGGGTGAGGGACCTAGACCCCTTGGCGCATAGGATATAGTCCGGCGGATGGCCTCTCTGCTGAGCCTAGGATGGGATGCGATGTGTCGGATAGCCTCGGTGGGGCGTTCCCTAACAAGGTTCACGCCACCCTGGAGATCCGAGCGTGCAGGATGAACAGTAGTGCACCCCTGCAGGGAGTTTAATCTATTCGAATAGCCGTGTCCACGGTAACAGGACGCTTTATGCTGAAGCTGGATCTTACCACTACAAACTATTACTATTAAACTGTATGGTTCCGGGTTTTCTTCCTCGCAGGGAAGTCGAGGAGGGGAACTCGGAGGCATTATTATTATTAATCATTACAACTTATATTATACAATGTTGCAGCAACTTCTGCTTCATTGTTACTTTATTGCTTTATATAAACTGTTGGCTGATTCTCTTCTCATGTTGCAAGACATCGTCAGAAGATGCTAGCCTTCGATAGGCCTAGCTCTTACCCTTATTCTGATTTCTATCTGGCAGTCCACTATATACAGCCTCCCCTTTCCATTTGATACAATGCATAATGCTTAGTAGCGGACGTAAGACTCGCGGGCATGCTAGATACTCACCTTTGCTTTATTTCCCCTTTTATGTTTTGCCTGATCGGCCACTGCAGTCGACGTTGGAGCCCAGGAGCAAGAGTACCCCGGAGGCGGATACTACGACATCGAGTTCCCCGTTGACCAGGAGTAGTTTGGAGGTTCCCAAGCAGGAGGCCTTGCCGTTTCGATCGTTGTTGATATTTGTGCTAGCCTTCTTAAGGCAACCTTGTATCCTTGTGTATGTACTCAGATACTATTTGCTTCCGCTGACTTGTGCTCTCGAGCTGTTGTATTCGAGCCCTCGTGGACCTTGGCTTGTATTAAACAGCTTGTATTATTTTATTTGTAGAGTTGTGTTGTGATATCTCACCGTGAGTCCCTGATCTCGATCGTGTACCTTGCATGTATGATTACTGTACACGTCTTGATTTTGGGGGTGTCACAACGTCAAGTGCGGAACCGGACTCAATCTGAAGATTGTAAAGTTGGTCCGGTCCGCTGCATCAAACCATACCGCAAAACCAAAAATACACATGGAAGGGTAGCAATAAGAAGATCAACGCCCACAACTCATTGTGTTCTAACCGTACAAAGCATCTACGCATAGAACTAGCTCTGATACCACTGTAGGAGATTGCGCGATAGAAAACAAAAATTTTCTCTCACATGCGGAAGCAACATCCAAGATCTAATCTAGAAGATGCTAGTAACGGGGAGAGTAGGTCATCATACCCTCGAAGAACACGCGTGTTGAACGTTTATTTCAACGCAGCTTGGTGAAGTTGTTGGTGAAGTTCGATCCGATCAGCACTGCAAACGAGCAGTACCTCCGGAGGCTTGCACACGTACAGCTCGATGACGTCTCCTTCTTCTTGATCCAGCAAGCAAGAGGGAGAAATAGATGAGATCGATTCCAGCAGCACAACGGCGTGGTGGTGGATATGGTGAAGAGTTTCCCGCGGGCAGGGCTTCGCCAAGCGATGCACGTGGGGTAGGAGGAGGTGTGGAAGGACTTGGTGTTTTCTTGGTGATCCTATCCCCTCTCTTATATAGGCAAGGAGGTTGTAGCCACTTCAATTCCCAAGTGAAAACCCCTCTCTCATTAAAAAGATGGTAACACCTTTCTTTTAAGAGTGGTAACCCTCCCATTGAAGGGCTACCCATTTATTGGCATAATAAACCAAGGAGGGCTGGTCACATGGACTATTGGACCACCCTTGGTCGTCCAAAACAGGTGGGGCCCATAGTGGGACCCTCCGGAACCTTCTAGAACATTTTGACACTGCCGAAAAAATCCCAAAATTTTCCGGAACCCTGAAGTCAACTTGCCTTATGTAAATCTTTACCTTCGGACTCTTCCGGAGCTCCTCGTGATGTCTAGGATCTCATCCGATACTCCGAACAATATTCTAACACCATCAATAAAATTATCCCAGAGCTATTCTAGCGTTACCGAGCGTTAAGTGTGTGACCCTACGGGTTTGAGAACGTGCAGACATGATCGAGACATCTCTCTGATCAATAACCATTAGAGGGACCAGGATATCCGTAATGACTCCCACACATTCAACGAAGATCTTTATCGATTGAACCACTATGTCGTGGACTACTATAATCCGTACACAATTTCCTTTGTCGCACGATATTTTACTTACCCGTGATTCGATCGTCGGTATCGCTATACCTAGTTCAATGTCGTTACCGGTAAGTACTCTTTACTCGTTCTGTAATACAACATTCTCTATGACTAACTCATTAGTCACGTGCTTGCAAGCGTTACCGAATGTGCATTACCGAGTGGGCCCAGAGTATATCTCACCGTCACACGGAGGGACAAATCCCGGTCTTGATTCATGTAATTCAACAAGTACTTTCGGAGATACCCGTAAGACATTTTTATGATCACCCTGTCACGATGTGATGGTTGATGTCCCCAAAGTATTCTTCCGGTACCCGGGAATAAAATAATCTCATGGTCTAAGAAACATGATACTTGACAATAAAAGGCATGACAATATAAACTTAATGAAACGATCAATATTGTTATGCTTAGTTGGGTCTGTCCATCACGTCATTCTTCTAATGACATGATCCCATTAATTAATACACAAATCATGTTCATGGTTAGGAAACCATAACCATCATTAATTAACGAGCTAGTATAGTAGAGGCTTACTAGGGACGCGGTGTTGTTTATGCAACCACACATGCATTATGTTTTCGGTTAATACAATTATAGCATGGAAAATAAACATATATCATGAACACGGAAATATGATAATAACAATTTTATTATTGCCTCTAGGGCATATTTCCAACACTATGGAAATTTATCTAACCGACCATAGGCTCAACCAAATCACCCTCATAATCTCACCCTTGATCATAGAGTTGTCATCACGATCATCCTCCATGATCATGTTGTGCATGATCACACAATCAGTCATCACCTTCCACATAGTCTAGGTGCTCCATGTCCTAGCAGGATACCGAATAATAGCCCAACAAGATTGAAGCACACCAAAAGCACGTTGGACATCCTTCCTAACAATCTTTTGTTCTTTGGCAAACATATCTCATTTTTCCATTGGAGATAGGAGTTTGTCTTTGGCAATGTAGCCCACATAGGATAAATACCATTAGCTAGGTTAGTATCACTTGTTTGACTAGTGGCTACTAATCTCATAGGTCAACCTTGGAAAATTGCCATCTAAAAGCCACACGAACATAGGAGAGCGCTGAAGCACGTTGATGTCAATGTGAGAACCTGCCATGCTAAAAAAGAGTACCAAATCCGAAGATCTTGTGATGCCATGTGATGAACCTCAACTGTAGGGGATCGTGTGTAGCGTTTTCAAGGGTAAGTTAACCCAATTTATTGATTCGGCACAAGGGGAGCCAAAGAGTATTTATAAGTTTTGACAGTTGAGTTTTCAATTCAATCGCACCTGAAATATACTTGCTTGCAACAAAATATTAATAGCAACTGTGGTATGATAGTTGATAACAACGAAAGTAAAACAGCCAAAGTAAATTACTAGTAACCAGCAGGATTAAAACACTGTAGGCTAGGGAGATGGATGGTTGGGCGTGATGTCTACGCACGCTTCTATTCTTGTAGACTATGTTGGGTCTCCAAGCGCAGAGGTTTGTAGGACAAAGGCAATTTCCCTCAAGTGGATGACCTAAGGTTTATCGAACTCAGGGAAGTAGAGGTTGAAGATGGTCTCTCTCAAGCAACCCTGCAATTAAGATACAATAAGTCTCTTGTGTCCCCAACACACCTAATACAATGGCAAATTGTATAGGTGCACTAGTTCGGCGAAGAGATGGTAAAATATGGGTGATAGGGGTGGCAAAGCAAAGTAATATAAATCTGAATAAATAAAAACAGCAAGGTAGCAGGCGACAAAAGTGAGCACAAACGGTATTGCAATGGTGGAAACAAGGCCTAGGCTTCATACTTTCACTAGTGGCAACTCCCAAAAACAATAACATAGTCTAATCACATGATATTTCTCATAAAACATGCAATGGAGACGTACTCGGAGGTCATTCCTTTGTGGTCAAGAGAGGGCGAGAATTGTGTAGGGCTACAAAAGCACACCTCAGAGTTCGTAGTTCTCATCTATGGATTTCCCAATGTCACCGCGACCATCCAAAGAGAGTACCACAATCACCACAACATATCTAAAGGATAGTCAAAGACAAGCACCAAGAGACTCTCAATCTTCAATCCACACACAAAATAGGAAATCACTCATGAAAATATTCTTCTAACCCATGTCCAATAGACCGTTGTCACAATTGGTGTGTCCATTGATACCCCATTCCTTGATGAATCTTTTATTTGGTATAATCCAAGTGACAAGTTTATGTTGAAATCTTTTGTCAATTGGAATCTTATTTTGGAATCTAATGGTCACTTGGTATCCTTTTCAATTGTTTTCCTATTCAATCATGTGTTGATTGGGTTGGGATTCAATTGGTATTTCTTCACATTTGTTGGTGAATGTAGCAATTGACCATGTGTTAATTTCTACTTGTCTCCTATCATGTGTTGATTTGGATCTTTGATATAATTTGGACAACCTTATGTTGTGTCACCCGTTGGTGTGCCATCTTGGTTTACTTGGTGTTTTGTCCAAATTGTATTCACTTTTGGTTCTTGAAAGTCTTATGCATGCATATTTTCTATGTGTTGTTCCGATGCATGATTTCTTTCTTTGATCCTATATATAGGTTAAACTCCATCCACTTCTTTATTGGCTAATATGCGCATGGAATTCATCTTCATGTCCATATGCACTTATTCCCGTGGAGTTTGTCCTATGTATGTTTGTTCCCCTAACTCTTGGGTCCCAATGAGTTTGGGTACCATTTTGTGTGTTAATGTTGATGTAGGAACTTTGGAGATGCATTGGAGGATCGTCTCATTTAAGGAAGGTGGTGTCACCATGTGCCGTTTGGGGTCATGCTAGGACGATCATTGAAGACTTTTTCTACTACATCATTCCTATGCTATCTTGGTAACAAGTATCTACCTCATGCATACTTTTCTTGCTTCCAACCTTGTGTAGATTGCATCATGGCATGTACTCTTCATTTGCAATTGTTGCGGTTCTTGATTTGTTCTAGAATTGCAATATATATTATTGGTTGCGATACTTGTTTCGTTGTTCAAAGCATCTCAACTATCTCTTGATACCTTGTTGCTAGTTGTGATGACTTTGATGGTTGTTTGTGTGGATTTCATCCTTATACAATAAGATAATATTAATCCATTGGCTATGCTTTCAAGCAAAGATCTTATTCGTATATTTATGACTTCCATTGGGATATCGTGTTCTCTCCTTTTGTATCTATCTCGGGTGTACATGCTTCTTTGTGGATGTAATCTACCTAGAATCTTATACACTTGAGAGAAGATACACTTTTAGTGGATATCCTTGTTCTTTCATGTCCACCTTTTTATTTTCAATGTTAAATTCTTCGGTGGTTACATGAAAGAATGTGTGGTTGAGTGCGTGTCTTAATTATATTCTTATTGGTGCACTCTTTTGGTGGTGAAGATTGTTGTCCTCATGCTTGTCTTGATGAGCCTATTATTTTCTATCTTAACCATGGGGTTGTCACAAGCATTGATTTTACTTTGCATTTTACTTAAGCTTGTGAACCCATTTGTTGTTTGTGTGTGTGACCTTCTTAACTTATGTTGGAAGGACATGTCTGGCATCTTGAGTCTCATTTCTTCAAGACTATGTTGATGCTTAAATAGTCATCCTTATACTAGTCATATCAAGTGCTTCGCCATGACTCACACACATCTTGTTGGTTGAGCCTATTCCTATGATTATCTCTTTTGCTATTTGCTCAACCATTGGTTTGTTGCAAGTGCTAGACTTTGTCTCATATCTTTGCACACTTGCACATGTGTTCTGTTTCTATCGACTTTGGGGGAGTGATGATCCAATTTTTGTGAACTTTGTATGATACTACAAAGATTCTAAATAGTGCACAAATCTTGGGGAACTCCTCTATTTTCTTTAGAACACTCCTATGCTCAAATCATAATATCTTATAATCTTTTGGCATGTTGCATCATTTGATTGCTTGCTTTTTCTTATGCCTTTGTGCCATCTCACATTTTTTGCAATCTTTGGATCCTCTATATAGTTTGTTTTTCCTCCCATCGTATATCTTTCGATATGTGTATTTTATTCCACTCATTTCTTGAGAAATACACCCTTTTGGGAGGAACACATTCTATATCGACCTTCTAAGTTTTTCGCCCATTTTGGCAATCGATGCCAAAGGGGGAGAAGAGTTTAGAGGGTTTTGTTTGAGGAGGTTCATGCTTTGGTTTTGTTCTTAAGCATTTGCCCTCTTACTCATGCATACTTGCTTTGCATGATTAGTATAATTCATCATATAAACCCTCTTATTGTGTTTGCCATCAATTACCAAAATGGGGGAGATTGAAAGGGCATGTGCCCTTATGTTTGGTTTTGGTAATTGATGACAATCTTTATGGACTAATGGTTTCCTTGAGTTATACTTTAAGGTTTGTCCATAGGCAACGCTTGAAGATCATATGGTGGCGTCAAGGTTGTAAGATGAAGATTACGTGTTGACCAAGGTGTTCTTCATGGAGCTTTCCAAAGATTGGTCAAGTAGCTGTGTGCAAGGTCAAGAGGAGCATCACGAAGATATCGTATGCTTGGAGCTTGCCGACCATTTGGTGATAATGGTCGTGTGAAGATGTGCCTAAAAGAGGCTCACCCATAATGGAGTATGGGGGAGCTATCTACAAGTCTTCACCGAGCCGGCGGAATCAAGGAAGATGTTCCAACTTGAGGCGGGCATGATCGTCATCATCAAGCTCAAGTGGATTATGCGCAAGACAAAGGTT
Organism: Bromus sterilis; assembly: GCA_950022295.1. NCBI lineage: Eukaryota > Viridiplantae > Streptophyta > Magnoliopsida > Poales > Poaceae > Bromus > Bromus sterilis. The sequence goes on from OX465598.1 coordinate 272,650,632, forward strand.
TGACTAGATAGGTGTCTAGTTTACCGGTCTCTTGGTAGTAGTTAGGAGACCGTGTTATAGGCTAGGCCGAGTCGTTCGTGGAGAGCTCAAACCTTTTGCATCCTTGGCATCATCTTTATTGGTTCTTGTTTGGCTTTTCTCTTTGGAGCTTGTGGTCTTCTTCATGACAAGCTCTTGTTCATCGAAAACGGATTTCATATGCGTCTTCTCGTATGTTTTTCGATGTGGGAGATTTGCCGGGTCGTCTCGGTTAGAGGTTTCACACCTCTATTTGTTTGACATTTCTCCCTTGCCACTTCTAAATATTTCGGCAACTCTGTTCGTTAGCTGTCCATCAAGCTTGAGTTTGCCTTAATCGGAGTTCATTTACAGAAGTTGTGGCAATTCAGGGTTTGCCTGTTTATTTGGAGTTCATCTGTTGTGTGGCCTGGGCTCCCTGGTTCTGCCAGGGCGGTAGTATCGCTCTTGGTGCGGTAGTACCGCGCCACGGTAGTACCGTGGGCGAGTACCGCACTCACTACCGTAAGTCCACTGGACTTTGCGGTAGTGGGCACGGTACTGGCCCCCGGTAGTACCGTGGGGCGGTAGTACCGCTCCCAGCGCGGTAGTACCGTGCCACGGTAGTACCGCTGGCAAGTACCGCACTCACTATCGTAAGTCCACTGGACTCTGCGGTAGTGGGCACGGTACTAGGCTTCGGTAGTACCGTGGGGCGGTAGTACCGCTCCCGGTGCGGTAGTACCGCACCACGGTAGTACCGCTCTCCGAGCGGTAGTACCGTGGTTGGTGGGCTGCCAACGGTTCCCAACGGCTAGATTCGTGGGGGACTATAAAAGGGGGTCTTCTTCTTCCTTTGTCCCCACCGGTTTTGTGCAAGTTCTTCCCCCCATTGTTGACCTCTTTGAGCTTGCTTACTCTCTTCCCCTCCTATGATTCTTGCTCCTTTTTGAGGGAAAAGAGAGAGGAGGTCTAGATCCACATTCTCCACCAAGCCATCTCTCCTCTAAGTGAGGTGAACCTTGTGGATCTAGATCTTGGAGTTCTTGGTGTTCTCCTTGTTCTTCCTCTCATATTCCTCCATAGCTTTTGTTGCTTTGGTGGGATTTGAGAGTTGAGGACTTGAGCACTTCGTGTGCTCTTGCCATTGCATTTGGTGCATCGGTTTGAGTTCTCTCCGAGGATTCTTTGTAGTGAGTGAAGTTGTGAAGATAGCTACTCTTGAGTGCATTGGCACTCTAGAGCTTGTACCTCGTGGGTGTGTTGGCACCTAGAGGCTTGTTTGTGCGGAGCTCAATCATTGTGGTGGAAAGCTTCGGGACGCTACGGGAGCCTCCAATTCGGTTGTGGAGATTGCCCCGAGCATTTGTACGGGTTCGGTGACCGCCCCCAACCTTTGCCATTTGTACGGGTTCGGTGACCGCCCTCAAGTGTCCTAATAGTGGAATCACGGCATCTTGCATTGGTAAGAGCGTGGGGAGAAATAGGGTGGCCCTCGTTGGCTTCGTGCGAGCATTGTGCTCCTCACCCTCTCCAAACGGAGACGTACTTCTCGAAAGAGAAGGAACTTCGGCAACAAATCCTTGTCTCCATCGGCTCCACTTGCGGTTATCTCTACCTTTACTTTGAGCAAGCTTATTACTTAGTTTATCTTGTGCTTTCTCATATTATTGTACATTGCTTGTCCCATAGGTTGTTCTTCTAGTCAACCTATTTACTTGTGCACCTACTTTTGATAGCCATAGTGCTCTTGTCATATATCTTGCTATCACATAGTTGTTTATCTTGCTTAGTATAAGTTGTTGGTGCACATAGTTGAGCCTAGCTTATTTAGGTTTCTTTCTTGGCAAATTAAACGTTAAGTTTTATTCCGCATTTGTTCAAGCCAAAACCGTAATTATTTTAAACGCTTATTCACCCCCCCTCTAGGCGACATCCACGTCCTTTCAAACTTAATCTACTAAAGTTGCACACTTAGTCTTCTTTGGAATCTTATCTTGACTCATCCCCAGACCACTAGCCAGGTACAAGTCAAAATGATCCACTCCCTTTCGATATTTTGAGCACTCATGCAATGGATGAGCGTAAGCAGGAAAGTTGACACTTAGGATGGCAAAGAGAGAAAAATGATGGAGGAGGAAGACAAAAAAGGTGTGAAAGTCTCACATTAATGAGGACAATCATAGGCGAGAGAAAGCCAAATGATAGATATGATGTCAGGAGTAGGGATTGCCATGCAACGGATGCACATATGAGCTAAGGTAAGCTCTCCAATGGAACTAGTGGGGGTGCATCCAACTTGCTTGCTCAAGAAGACCTAGAGCTCATTTGAGAAGGCTCATCATTGGAATATACAAGCCAAGTTCTATAGTGTGAAGTCCCCACATAGCTATATGCATGAATGATAATCTCTATGGAGTACAAGATATAAGATGGAGTACGAGTATGGATCTCTCAAGAGGAATAGTAGTGTGCCCCTTCTCTCTTTTTATTTCTTTTTCTCTTTTTTCTATTTTTTGTATTTTTTTGGTGGCCTCAATGGCTCTTTCTATTTAACTCTCATTTGTCCTCTTTGGGATCTTTTGATTTTGTCCTCTTTGGGATATTTTCCTCACTTTAGGGGCAACACTCTATATATTACAAGAAGTATAGAAGATCTTTCACACTTTACAAAAGTACTCAACATAAAGAAAATGAAACTATCATGAAGTATGCAAATGTATGCCTCTGCCAGTGTAGCAGAATATGCAATGATACTAGCGCGTCATGTATCAATGATTAGGGCAAGGCCCAACTAGCATGCGGCTCATCGATCAAGCAAAAGCATGTATGGCATGAAGATCAAGTCATGAGAAGGTGGATGTTGCATGGCAATGTATCTCGGAAAGGCTATGGAAATGCCTTGATAGGTAGGTATGGTGGTTGTTTTGAGGAAGGATATAATGAGGCTTATGATGACAGAGTGTACCATGCCAAGGATTTGGATGCACCGGCGAAGTATGCACCAACTCTCGAGGTGAGAAAGGGCAATGCACGGTACCGAAGAGGCTAGAAAAATATTCCTAGGTGGAAGTCTCAACTTTCAAATACTCACATTAGTCCAAAGAACTCATGCACTTATTATCGGTAACTCTCAATCTAATTAGGAGGTTCACAAAGACACAAGTACCCCGAGGAGGAGTGTATGTGGGTTTGGTTATCCTTGCGCGTCCTCGACTCATGGTACGCGAGTGTACTCTAATATTCGATCCCTCCAAAGATTAGTGATCCATCTAGTAGCTAAAGTTCTCAACTAATTTTGTAGGTTTTTCGAAAATAAACACGGATTGCCCAAAATACGACATCTATCACTAATAGGCTAAAGCTCTTGACACCAAAAGTTCAAACATTACTCATGGCAATACCTCAAAACTATTGCAAGTTACTACTACAATTGAATAGCAACCTCAATTACCTACTTCAAGTCAAGACACACAACTCAGTGCAACAGGCAAACTCTCTAAACAAGATAAACATGAAAACTCAAGAGAGTTCCTGCAACAAACTAAACAAAAGCTCTTAAAAATATAAGCATGAAAACTAAGAGCTAAACATGACAGCAGCTACGAAAAAGATAAAGAACACACACAAGAAGATAAGCATGCAAGCCTATGTTGTGTTCTACAGTGGAGTGGAGCGTGTTTCTCTCCCAAACAATGAAGGCTAGGATCAAACTTGTTAAGAACAGCAAGCAAAACTAAATAAACTAAAAAGAAAAGAGCAAGGCGCTCCAAGCATAGCACATAACGCATGAAGTGATAAAAATATAGTGGAACGAAGGACGAACTGATAATTGTTGATGGAGAAGGGGATGCACGGGGGCATCCCCAAGCTTATATGCTTGAGTCTCCTTGGATATTTCCTGGGGGTGCATGGGGGCATCCCCAAGCTCGAGCGTTTGACACTCCTGAATCTTCTTTTATCATCTTCCCTCGCACACTTGAAAACTCTCTTCATACATAACTCAACATAATCTAATTAGAGAGGTTAGTACCCACAATAAAATAAATTTTCTCTATTGGAAACAAAGATATTATTGAAGGTATACTGTTTCTCAAGATTTCCAAAAAGTTTTTGCAAAGAAAAAGCAAGCTTAAGGTTTGAAAAATGAAGAAAAGGTAAAACAGGACAGAATCTGTGAAAAACAGACCAGCAGGTAGTAACTATATTTTTTGGGGCACTTCTGTAACTCAAATCAAAAAACTCAGAACAGATGCTCGAAAGACAATTCTATAGATCACGCTGTCAAAAAAACTCAGGTCAAAAAGATGATCAGGTGATTTTATTCGAATTTTTCTGTCCAAGGACAGAATCTGTTTTCTGAACAGCATGTCACAACTTTTGAACTTTCTTGCAATCAGAGGCTAAACTTGGAACAAAGCTAAAAAATAAAGATACAATGATGTTGCTACAGTAGTAACAAACATCAAGACCACTAAAAACTAAAATAACAAACTGAAAGTAAAGATAACAAGGGTTGTCTCCCTAGAGCTCTTTCTTTATAGCCATAAAGATAGGCTTAAGACTTTAATGATGCTCTCGCAGGAATAAGAGTTGAAGAACAAAAGAGAGCATCAAGAAGCAAATAAGAAACACATTTAAGCCTAACATGCTTCCTATGCATAGGAATATTGTAATAGAATACTTCATTGAAGCACAAAGCAATAAGCATAGGAAGGAAAAACAAGTGCAGCTTCAAAACCTTCAACATAAAGAGAGGGAACTTGATATTATTGAAATATCTATAAGCATGTGTTCCCTTCTCATAATAATTTCCAGTGGGATCATGAATAAACTTGACAATATAAGTATCACATAAAGCATTGTTACCATGATCCACATGCAAAAAGGTACTCTTACTCTCCACATAAGCATAATCTTTCTCATTGGTAATAGTGGGAGTAGGACTATCATAAACAACTTGAACACTATAGATTAATTGTGTATTAGGAAGATGGTGTTCACCAAGGGAGTAATCCCCTCCATGATTATGACAAGTTTCATAAGGATAATTTCTCCTTATGTCATAGGTACCTTTACAATCACTATAGATAGGAGTTATAACATCATCATAGTAGAGAAGAGCATTATCATTGCTAGCAACTATATTTGTAAACATGTTGTCTTTATTCTTACTAGTAAAAGAATTATCAATTACCACATCACTAATGGGTAAAGGACTTGCAATCCTATCATCCCCAAGCTTAGAGCTTTCTATATCATCATTTTCAGAGTTGGCACCAAAAAGATTTTCAAGATCATAAGTGGCATTATCATTATCTTCCCAATCACAATAAGTAACATGCATATCATAATCAAAATCATCTTCAATAGTGCCTACGGACGTACATCAGGATAATAATGAATGCGATCAATCTCACCATCCTCCATAAATTTATATCCGTTAGGATAAAAATTGATGCGAGGAATATGCTCAGGCCAGGTTGATACCCATTCTTCTTCCTTCTTGCTCCTCTTCCTCCTCCTCTTCTTTTTATTCTTCTTCACCTTAGGAGGGAGTGGTTGGATATGAAGTTTCTCCATATATCCTGGTTTATCATTAGAAACAATAGGGAAAACTTGGGAGAAACTCTCCTTTTTATTAGTAGAAATATAAGAGAAATTTTTATACTTTGGTAAAGTTCCCTCCTTTCTAATCTTACTTATGTAATCATTTTCATGGCAATTAACAACACAATAGAGATGGAAATTTTGCAAAGTGCTGTTTATTCCTAAGGCATTAACATCTAGCCAAAAAGTCTTTTCTGATAACTCTTCACACATAAAAAATAACATAAGTTCATCATAAAGCTCAGGGGTGATCATGTTATCACACAAATGGTTAACAGTTATGTTTTGAAAGTTCATGCATTGAAAAGTGACCCTCTATACCACAAAGTTCACAAGTAAAAGGATAGAGGTCACACAATTCTCTAGCAATTTCATTTAAATCTTTGACCCAAGTGATTGTTCTTTCATGCTTATGTTGCTTACAATACTTCTCTTCTTCAATCATAGGCCTTTCACAAGGTCTATCCACTCCACAAAAATTAACATGCTTATATAAAACTTAATTTCCAAGAATTGGATCATGCATGTTGCAATCATCATGAACAATTTTATTTTCTTTGCAAATCCCTTTAAAAGGTTCATGATGCTTGATCCAATCCTCCTTAGGCATATTAATATGTGAACCAAAAGATTTGAGGAAATCAACAAGGAGTTGAGAATCAAGCCCAAACTTAGCACTAAACTTTTTAAAACTTGCAGTTTCAACAAAGGACTTAATGCAATCATACTCATAAATTATACCTGAATCTTTACCTTTGTCGATCTCCCAATCTTCAGTGTTGCGTTGAATTCTTTCAAGGAGTTCCCATTTAGCATCAATCTTTTCGTTTGTGAAAGAACCCATAGAGGAAGCATCGAGCAAGTATTTATCCTGTCGAGAGAGCCTTGCATAAAAAATAGTAATAATGATATCTTTGGGGAGCCCATGGTTAGGACATTTTAGCATTAAATTTTTCAGTCTCCCCCAAGCTTGAGCTATGCTCTCTCCGACATGAGGATAGAAATTATAAACATAATTCCTATTCTCATGGACTTCATGAAGAGGATAAAACTTGGAGTAAAAGAGGGACTGGATCTCTTCCCAATCCAGCAGGTGAGAATCATCTAGTAGCCTATACCATTCCAATGCTTTTCCTTTCAGTGACAAGGCAAATAATTTCCTCATGACCGCATCTCTTGTCAAACCTGAAATCTTAAATGACTCACAAAGTTCTGTAAGTTTCAACAAATGAATACTAGGATTGACTGTTCCATCATAACAATCATTCCTAATTATTTCAATTATACCAAGTGGTATTTGGAACGGGATACATTCAGTAGGTGGAGGAGAATTCTCTACCACGGGTGTGGTAAAGCGGCCTTCCCCAAGCAACGAACTAAGAGTGCGGTTTTCCATAAGCCTAACTAGTGAAACTAAAAAAAAGAAACGAAAAGATTTAATTGCAAGATCTAAAGATATACCTTCAACGCTTACCTCCCCGGCAACGGCGCCAGAAATAGCTTGATGTCTACGCACGCTTCTATTCTTGTAGACTATGTTGGGCCTCCAAACGCAGAGGTTTGTAGGACAGCATCAATTTCCCTCAAGTGGATGACCTAAGGTTTATCGAACTCAGAGAAGTAGAGGTTGAAGATGGTCTCTCTCAAGCAACCCTGCAATTAAGATACAAGAAGTCTCTTGTGTCCCCATCACACCTAATACAATGGCAAATTGTACAGGTGTACTAGTTCGGCGAAGAGATGGTAAAATATGGGTGATAGGGGTGGCAAAGCAAGGTAATATAAATCTGAATAAATAAAAACAGCAAGGTCTCAGGCGACAAAAGTGAGCACAAACGGTATTGAAATGGTGTAAACAAGGCCTAGGCTTCATACTTTCACTAGTGGCAACTCCCAACAACAATAACATAGTCTAATCACATGATATTTCCAATAAAACATGCAATGGAGACGTACTCGGAGGTCATTCCTTTGTGGTCAAGAGAGAATGAGAATTGTGTAGGGCTACAAAAGCACACCTCAGAGTTCGTAGTTCTCATCTATGGATTTCCCAATGTCACCGCGGCCATCCAAAGAGAGTACCACAATCACCACAACATATCTAAAGGATAGTCAAAGACAAGCACCAAGAGACTCTCAATCTTCAATCCACACACAAAAGAGGAAATCACTCATGAAAATATTCTTTTAACCCATGTCCAATAGACCGTTGTCACCATGGTCTCGGGGATTATACTAGATAAGATCAAGTGAGTACAACAATCCAATACATAGAAGAAGTGGAAACATCATGGGATCATCCTAGATTAACATAGCCTATTATCACAATGAAGATCACATCATGGGAGAGAGAGAGAAGACCACATAGCTACTGGTAGAAACCTCAGCCCCGAGGAGGAACTACTCCCGCGTCATGGAGGGAGGAAGCAACGTCGATGGAGATGAATCCGGGGGCACTTCCCCGTCCCGGCAGGGTGCCGGCACAGGAATTCTGGTCCCCCGAAATTTGGTGGCGATGGCGGCGGAGATCGGAATTGCTTCTGGAGAAAAGGGTTCTGTCCTCGAGGGTTTCGGGACGAGAGAGATATATAGGCGAAGGGGGGCAGCCAGAGGTGGGCCAGGGGCCCCAAGCGCCCCCCCCCCCCCTGGCGCGGCCTAGGGGGTGGACGCGCCAGGTGGCCGCCTGGGCCACCCCTGGCTCCCCTCTGGCCCCACTTTGGCTCTTCCCGAAGCTTCCTGTACGCTGATTTTTCCTATATTTTTCCGGAATTTTTCTAGCACTTTAAGTAATGGGAAAACCTGGAATACAAAAACAACAGAAAACAAGAACTGGCACTGGGGTGCACTGAGTTAATAGGTTAGTCCAAATATGATCAAAAGTGTATGGAAGTGCATCGATATCATAGCAATATCACACAAAAGATCCATGGAGAAAGCAGAAATTATAGATACGTTTTGGACGTATCAGGGCGCTGCTTGGATAAGAGTGAACATGTAAAAGATTCTAACACGGGGTAAGGCACATGGAAAAAGAAAGTATCATCTAGGAAAATATCAAATATTAGGCATGTATCCCATAGGTAGTTATGCGTGCTTGCAATAATAACTTGCACAACATCTTTTGTCCTACCATCCCTCTACGAACGGGGCCAAAGGGAACTTATGGAGATTAAGGTGCTCCTGTCAAAGAGCACCGGAACAAAGCAATAAACTCATTGGATACATGAAATCCTCGAATTATGGAGCATTCCCTTTGGTGTCCCAAGCTATTACCTTTGGGATCGCCGGTTCCCGACCATAATATGTGCATACAACTCATAGATAGGATCAAGAACATAATTATACTCATGAAAACACAAGTGACTCGGATCTAAAAACATGGCACTCGGGCCCAAAGTGGCAAGCATTAAGAGCAACAAGTTGTATCAAAGATGATAAACACCATAGTAGATGATAGGCAACATGCCCCCAACAATCTGACGAACTATTACATGATCAAACTCATCCAATCCCTACCACCCCCTTTGCCTACAGCAGGGAATTACTCACACATGTGAAGAGAAGTCATGGAGGGAGGATGGAGTGGTGATGGTGATGATGATGATGATGATGGCGACGATATCCCCTCTTCGGAGGCCAAATCAACCTCCATATTAGCCCTCCCGAGGAAGAACAGAGGGTGGCGGTGGCTCCGCGACGGAAACTGGAAAAGTGACTCTTGTTTCGGTGTTTTCCCGTCACGGGAATAAATAGAGGCATCGGTAGGGCACCAGAGGAGGGGGGAGGCCCCAGGAGGCCAGCCGACGCGGCCAGGGGTGGAGCCGCGCCAGCAGGGCGCCTGGAGCCCCTGTGGCCCCCCTCTGGCCCCACTTCTGGTCCGTGGAAGCTTTGGGTGCGTGATTTTTTCCTGAATTTTCTAGAAATTTTCCGAGATACCTAAAAATCTATTTCTCTGCACATAATAAAACCATACAGGCAGCTCTGCTAAAAACAGCGTCAGTCCGGGTTAGTTTAGTTCAAATCATACAAGAATGAGGGCAAAACAATAGCAAAAGTGTTTGGAAAAGTAGATACGTTTGAGACGTATCACCATGGCCTCAAGTATGACATTGCAACCATGAATATGTCCCTTATACTACACCTTCCAATCAAATGAACGGTTCTAACACTTTCAATGCATACAATCTATGATTCCAACAAGCATCCCCGTAAACCATTTGAAACCATTGATCGATAACAACCGGGCTATATCCTCAACATTTGGTTCTCGCAAGTACTCTGGGTCAAACACTCTAAACCACAATGTGACACCCCCAAAATCAAGCCGTGTACATTAATCATACACGCAAGGTACACGATCGAGATTAGGGACTCACGGTGAGATATCACAACAGAACTCTACAAATAAAATAATACAAGCTGTTTAATACAAGCTAGGGGCCACGAGGGCTCGAATACAACAGCTCTAAAGCACAAAGTTAGCGGAAGCAATAGTATCTGAGTACAGACACAAGAATACAAGGTTGCCTTAAGAAGGCTAGCACAAATAACAACAGATCGAAAAGTCGAGGCCTCCTGCCTGGGAACCTCCAAACTACTCCTGATCAACGGGGAACTCGACGTCGTAGTAGTCGCCTCTGGGGTACTCCTGCTCCTGGGCTCCAACGTCGGCTGCAGCGGCCGATCAGGCAAAGCGAAAATGGGAAATAAAGCAAAGGTGAGTATCTAGCATACTCGCGAGTCTTACGTCCGCTACTAAGCATTATGCATTGTATCAACAGAAATAAGAGGTTGTATATAGTGGACTGAAAGACAGAAATCCAGAGCAAGGGTAAGAAGCTAGGCCTAACGAAGACTAGCATCTTCCGACGATGTCTTGCAGCATGAGGTAAGAATCAACCAACAGTTTATATAAAGCATAAAGTAACAATGCAGCAGAAGTTGCTGCAACATTGTATAATAATAAGTTGTAATAATTAACAATGCCTCCGAGTTCCCCTCCTTGACATCCCAGCAAGGAAGAAAACCCGGAACCATACAGTTTAATAATAATAGTTTGTAGTGGTAAGATCCAGCTTCAGCATAAAGCGTCCTGTTACCGCGGACACGGCTATTCGAATAGATTAATCTTCCCTGCAGGGGTGCACTTGTGTTACACTACACCCACGGATCTCCAGGGTGGCGGGAACCTTGTTAGGGAACGCTCCATCGAGGCTATCCGACACTCCGTAGCCCATCTTTCAAACTCAACAGAGAGGCCATCCGCCGGCCTAAATCCTAAGTACGCCGGGCCTTGGACCCCAACCCGAACGTACTCCTGCACGGTGCGTGGCTGGCCGGTGAAGTTAAAGCAAATCCAAAATAAGACACCACCGCGCGAGCAAATAAGACAACACCACTTCCCGGCAATCAGCCCGCAGTACTGCTGACGTCTGAAGAGTCCTCGGACGACACTACGAAGCAGACGAGCCCATAACTCGTAATTCCCACGGGTAGGTAGTGCGTACATGGCATATAGCCAACTCAAGACATCCACTGAACCATTAGTCATTTTATTAACTTGCGGGACAACCGTTATCGTTGCCTCGACTTAACTGACCCGCGGACAACGACAGCAGCCAGGACCACCAGTAGATCGGTGCCTGCCCTGTTGTCCCACCAAGTCACTGCGGTTACCAACAAGGTGAACCGTCTCCTTACCTTGTCTCGCGTGTGCTCTTGAAGGAGCTTGACTTTCGTAGTTTGGTAACTCTCGCGGCCAACGATCAGGGGCCAAGCACACCGGTACACTGGTCGTACCCTCCCTGTCGTCCCGTCGCAAAACCACTCGCGGGCACCGTTGGGTCGCCCAACTTCCTACCTGAAGGACAACCGTTACTCAGGTACCTAGAGAGGCTATACAGAGTCAGCAACGAATGGAGTACGAGGATTACTCCTCGATATCTCCACTTGATGTGGCTCGACAGAGCTGAGGTAGGGGCCTTAGGCGGTGTCTGCATTGTACCATACCTGTACAATTACAATCATCGTATCCGCGTTCACCCCCCTGAGTGATCACGGCCCTCTATCTAATCCTAGCTAACAATGCGCAAGGCTCACTGCTAAATATAATATATATATATATAATAGGCAGCATAGGATAAAGGAAGGTACATCAAGGGGCGACAAAAACAGGCTATGCAATTGAATAGGATTGTAACGTAGCAGCAGCACTAACAATGCCTAGTGCAAGAAAGTACGGAAAGGTAGGCGATATCTGGGGAAGAGAATGGCTCTGCTTGCCTGGAAGCTCGGTAGTAGTGGTACGGTCGTCGATGAAGTAGTCGTACTCGGCAACGGTGTCGTCGGCGGCAGTGTCAAGGTCTACCGGAGAATAAAGGGGGAGAAACAATAAATACACGGAAATAATAGCAATAAAAAAGCAAGACATGGCAATTGAATTGTACACGAGGTTCTAACGCAGTGCAATGCACATTGCTCGGAGCGGGAATTCATCCGGGGATGAAATTCCGGCTCTGGGTGATTACCGAACAGGGTGTCCGGAGGGGGAAGGGATCATGCCGGAGGTGTCGTGGACATCCGACCAACGTTTGGATGGTGTAACCGTGCTAGTTGAAACATTCCGAACAACTTTCGTGTTCAGAATAAATTCATCCGGATACTTTAACAATACCGGACAAATCATTGGACACACGGTCCGGAAGGGGACGGTTCGATGTTCGGTATGTTAAGAGGGGGGTGGTAGACCAACGGATAGTGTATTCATATTCTACGTATTTTTCTAATCAACTTTGATGTATAAAGTTTTTCCATCTGAGTTACGGTTTAAAAGATATTAATTTCTTAAGTTTAAATCAATTTAAAAGCATTTTCTGAATTTCTTTTATTATATAATTAGCAACATTATCCACAACCTTATCCAAACAGTGCTGACAGATGGGGCCCACTTGTCATACACAAGGAAAGTTTGACTGGTCAAACTAACCAGTGGGTCCCATGTATCATAGACACATATATTAAGATCCAATTTATTTAATCTAAATAACCAATGGGGTCCACATGTCATACACACTAGTGTTAATAATCATTTAAATTAATCCAGTGATTAACTTAAGTGCCAGGTCCCACATGTCATATGTCCAGGGGGGTATTATATTAACTTACAGGGGCTAATTAACCAGGGGGTACTTAGGCCTAATAGAAGATTAGCAGGGCCCTGGGCCCACATGCCAGTGGCACAAACCACAGCCGGCTATGCCGCCGGCGAGCAGCGCCATGGCCGGCGACCTAGCGCTGGACACAATTGACCAAAACGAGCGATGTTTGTTCCTATGGCTTCCTAGCGATGCGCCACACCCATTTCTTCCACTTGTGCGGGCTGGGATGGACCACAGTGACAACGGCAAACATGCAGGCGGCGGCCGAAGCTCGGTGACAGGAAGCCCGAACTACAGCTCGAATTCGAGCTCAAAAATGGAGGGGTCTTAGCGCAGTTGCTCACCTGGAGGACGCCAGAGGGTCTGGTGGAGGTGTAGTAGCAGCAGCGGCGGAAATCGGCGGCAATGGCCGCGGCGGTCCTCGGGGAGGAGGAGCCCGATTCGGCCGAGGCAGTGGCTTCCGGCTAGGGCGCGGGGTCGGGGACGAGGGAGAAGAAGTTGGCGGAGCTTCCTGACCCGGAGGCGAGGCGAGGCAGTGGAGGCAGCTACGGGGGAGAGCTCATACCGGCGTCACACAGAGCAACCATGGCGGAAGAGTGACCACCGCGAGAGGGAAAAGGAAGGGCGGGGCTCGATCCACTTTTCCCAGGGATCTTTATCTTCTCCCGCAGCACTGTAGCGACCAGGAGGGCGAGCGGGTGCCGGAGCGACGAGTCGGCTCGGTCGGGTTCCCATGGCGTGCCAGAGGAACAGGGAGAGGTAGAAGAAGAGGAAAACGGGCCGGGGTGGGCTGGAAACGGGGGGCTTTGCCCATGAGCGAGACATAGGGTTTTTTTATTCCTTTATTTCTTTTCTGTGGTCTATTTTTTAGTTGGTATTTGTTTTATTAGTCTAGACATTTTTGTATGACATCAAACCAGTATGTATATCAGTGTTGCAATATACAGAACGGCCACAAAAAGTTTTGGTTTTTTATAAAATCTTTTTATAATTGTTTGGAATTTGCAAGTTGCAAATGGTGCTGCTTTGCTGCTGTAAATCTTTGTTTACATTTTTCCATAGCCAAATAAATACTCCATGTTGGTTTATAATGGTCCACTGAATATTTGGGATTTTTCAAAAGTGGTTTCATAATTTTTTTAAGAAAGTTTAATTGCAACATTATTTTTCATATCCACCAAAAGACATTTGGAATTTGTTTTGATTTCAAAATGATCAAGCAAGGTTTGCAACTGTGATGAGCAACAGTAATAGTGATTACTATAGTGTGACAGCCGGGGTGTTACAAATCTCCCCCACTATAGAGAATTCTCGTCCCGAGAATTAAAAGTAGTGCAAGGGGTAAGGTTTCGGTTTCGTATTCGAACGAATCTTCGGGTGCTTCTTGTCCTTCTCGAATAAGTTTAAACCTTCTCGTTGATGTCTTCATTTCTCTGTATCGGTGCATCTCGACGAATTGTCATCCTTCTTCGGGGCTTCATCGTACTTACGAATAGGCTAGGAGGAAAACTTAAGGGGGTCAGATCGATAAAAGGTTAATCAACCGAGATGGTCCAAAGGAATGGGGTACAGAGTATTTCTCGAGATTTAACTCAAGAAAATACATCAAGAGAAAACAAAGAAAGGTAAGAGGGGTTTCAAGCGGATAGGCATGCATTCGATGCCGATGGCAGACGATGAGAAGCAGAGCATCAGGAATAAGCACTGAGTCTGATATCGAACTGAATATCACAAAGCAGAAGACTCGTGAGTTGCATACGAGGTCAAGCAAGAGGAATAACCTCGAGAACAAAAGGTACAAGAGAGTCAGGTTTCGATCCTGTGGAACTGTGAGTTATGGGCGCACATTGAATAAGAAGGGTGGTGACAAACAATGCGATCAAGTTGAAAGGTAAGTCAGAGAAAAACATGTTAGCTATGTCGGCAACAACATTAGTGCCAAGGGCGAGGGACGAAGAGAACCATTTTCCTGCTCGTTGATGACGGCTTCTCGCCCTTCGTTGGTGAGCCCCAAGTGGAAGGCGTGATGTAGCACAGCAGCAAATTTCCCTCGGTAAAGATACCAAGGTTTGTCTCCAGTAGGACTCCAGAGATGATAAGTAGGTGTCAGCGGCGCAACTGACGTGGACCTGCACACAGACACATATAACTTTGCTCCCAACGAAGTTCAGAGAGGTTTTCAATCTCTCCGGTCTTGTTGTTCACAAATGATAAAACGCAAGGGGATAATGATAGCAACTTGAAAGTAAATGCAGAAAAGTAAATATAGCTTGGAAACAATAATGAGGATATGGACCGGGATACGTGATGTTCGCTAGTGATGTCTCTCTCCCAAAAGACGATAAAAATGCTATGCGAGGTAAACAAATTGCAGAAAGGCAATTGACAGGATTATGAATGCACCGCAATGCTAACTATGCTACAAAAGAAAGGAAGAGGTTCAAAAGCACGGGCAGTACGCCAAAGTAAGTAGACCGAAATCCATCTGCATCTACTACTAATCATCCACCTTGAGATATCTATCCAGAACATCTCGCTGGTATTAAGTTGCGAGCCCCACCCAAAGTGTAAACCCAAAGCAACAGACAACTACATTAAAAAGAACTTTGCGTAAAGTAAACAATCCTTGTAACCGCGGTTACAAGCACCGTTGTTTTGCCCCTTGTGGCAACAGCACATCCCCTAGACTCATGTTTTTTTCACTCAAGCATGTCATCGGGGAGGCATGAACCCACAATCTAGCACAACGCTCCCTCTTGGAGTCACTACCTACTACTTGGCCAAAGCAATAAATAGCAACGGAGAGCATGCAAGAATTACTTAGGAACAAAAATATAAGAGATAAAAACCAAATATATTACTCTATCACAATCTAAACATAATCTCATAATCCATCAGATCCGATCAAACTCAACATAGCAATAGCAGAAATATTACAAAGGTGCCTCGATCATGCAGGGCAGCTCACGAGGTCTAAACAATGAAGATCAAAGAGGGGAGGAGAACATCACATAGCTACTGATCACGGACCCATGGTCCAAGGAAAACTACTCACGGGACATCCGGGGAGCATCCATGGTGGAGAGGAGACTCCCGGAGGTCAATCCTCCCTCCGGCAGGGTGCCGGGAAGAGGTCTTCTGGTGCTCCCGATCTTGGAAGCGCGGCGGCGGCGGAACAGAGGCGAGTTTGCGGAATAGGGTTCTCGTTCTGGAGTTTTCCCGTGACGGGGGATAAATAGGCGAAGGGGGCAGCCAGAGGTGGACCAGGGGCCCTAGGCGCCCCCCTGGCGCGGCCAGGGGTGGGGCCACGCCGGGTGGCCGCCTGTGCCCCCCTGGACCCCCTCTAGCCCCTCCCGGGCTTTTCTCGAAGCTTCCGTCACGCTGATTTTTATCTGAATTTTCCCGAATTTTCCTGGCACTTTTTATATGGGGGAAAACTGAAATAGAAAAACATCAGAAAAAAGGAACTGGCACTGGGGTGCACTAAGTTAATAGGTTAGTCCAAATATGATAAAAAAAATGTATGAAAGTGTATCTAGATCATAGCAATATCACACAAAATATCCATGGAGCAAGCAGAAATTATCGATACGTTTTGGACGTATCACTCGTTAAGACGAGGCGGACCAATTGGCAAAGTTCTCGTCCATCGGTGGTCACCGACATGTTAGCAACAGTAGTAACAGGTTGTACGGACAAAGTAGTACACCGAAGTGTTTACATAAGCAGGGATTATCACTGCTCAGATAAGTTATATCACAAGAAAGGTTAAACAGACCAATGGAAGGGAAAATGTGATTATACACAAGTATTAGGTGTATATCCTTTCCAAGGGAAAGCAGAGCACGATGTACATGACCAAGTTTGTATTGGCAGGGTGTCATAACACAAATCATCGAGGGGCAAGGATGGTATTTCACACCATGAACTCGATAGAAACATGGGAGAAGTCAAAATGTTGATGACGAACACGACACATCAGGTCAAAAGGTTTCAAGAAAATGCAATCAAATAACAACATCACCAAACAAAAGGGGTGGTGGAGCAAAAGGTAAGCAGTGTTCTCGGTTGACGACAACCAGAACCATGAAATGGCTATGACAGGGATAGGCATTGTTTCATCACAATTCATAAGATGTAGTGCAAAGGCATGATATCCTCGAGATACCAGAGGTAATACTCGAAGGTAGAATGGTGGATCATAGGTGTAGAAGAATTTATACCAAGGAGATACTTATCTTTACGAGAAGCTTTCATGATCAGTTCTACATCGTATCCATGGGCATGAACACAAGTTCAAGGTCGACTCCCACTTCTTCAATGCATAACATTTCAATCGCTTCTCGCTTTCGATGAAGTTGTAGAGTAGGAAATTTATCTGGCGTAACACCAGTAGAGTATGACCCGCAGAAGTTTCCGGGGTTCACACAGATGGTTGAAACATAGATACAACCCATAGGGAAATCTTACGAATCTATACGACAAACAACAGGAACAAGAGATACAAGTTTGAAAGCAGAAAGCTGATGACACGGAGCACATGATACCGTTCGCCAAAGGCATTTCGTATCAGGGGAAGCTCGTCAATGATTTAGGACACAAGGGGACGGCAGGTAGTAATCCACCAAAAAGGTCAAGCGGTGTACAGAGAGCCTGGGGCGAGTATCGGTACTCAACCATAAGAAGAAAGAATGCCAAAGCATTGGAGATAGAAGCATCGGAATAATTCGATGCTTAAATACGAAGGAATTATGACTTCCATATCGGTGTATCAGATTCAAATACATCAATCAAACATTAATAAGTTGAATAAAAGCTTGACGGTTAATCAATTAAGGTTTGATTTACCGAGAACCAACTCATGTACGGAATGACGTCTGAGCCAGAAGAATGGATTCATAGGGATCAACTGATGATTGTGTGCACTCGCGCACACGATGATTCAACAGATCGGAATGGCAATGCCAAGGGAGGTCATCGAAGACCATAAGATAAACGGAATTAATCATAGTGCAAGCAGGTAAGAAGAATCTCCACAGCAGTAGGTTGCCGAGGATTGTCGCGAGACTGAATAGTATTTCAAAGTATTTTGGGAATCACAAACAACTTAGGATGAGCGGATCCTCGATAAATGTGAGGAATTATCCGCAGGGTGAAAAGAAGCTGCAAGGCAGTAGGCTCAAAGGATTCCCGAAACAACGGAAAGTATTTCGATGCTTCTTGTGAACACAAGAGCAACTGGGATTGAATGGATGAACGAAAGGTGTATGTGGTTATACATACGGACTTATCGGTGGCAGGTAATTGTAAAGGTGATCGACACATATGGTCTCAGGAATTTATCGGAGAGTAATCTTCGGCATCTTCTCGTGAAGCAAGCGATCATCTGTTCTGAAAGGCTCTCCGGGAGGAAAGTAGTCACGAGAACCTAATGTCAGAGTTAGCAAAATCTTTAACCCGAAAAGAAGAGAGAGCAGAGTCCCAGAGTAAAGATACGGAGAAAAGGATCCTAATACCACCCAGTTTGCGACGTGGGACGATAAGCCACACGACACTGTTAATAAAGTAGTTTTGCAAAGACTAGACTCGACTTCGACCAAGGAGTTGGAAGGGGGTTTCCTACAGGCAGTCGACTCTGATACCAACTTGTGAAGCCCCCAAAATCAAGCCGTGTACATTAATCATACACGCAAGGTACACGATCGAGATTAGGGACTCACGATGAGATATCACAACACAACTCTACAAATAAAATAATACAAGCTGTTTAATACAAGCCAGGGGCCGCGAGGGCTCGAATACAACAGCTCAAAAGCACAAAGTTAGCGGAAGCAATAGTATCTGAGTACAGACACAAGAATACAAGGTTGCCTTAAGAAGGCTAGCACAAATAACAACAGATCGAAAAGGCGAGGCCTCCTGCCTGGGAACCTCCAAACTACTCCTGGTCAACAGGGAACTCGACGTCGTAGTAGTCGCCTCCGGGGTACTCCTGCTCCTAGGCTCCAACGTCGGCTGCAGCGGCCGATCAGGCAAAGTGAAAAAGGGAAATAAAGCAAAGGTGAGTATCTAGCATACCCGCGAGTCTTACGTCCGCTACTAAGCATTATGCATTGTATCAACGGAAAGAAGAGGCTGTATATAGTGGACTGAAAGACAGAAATCCAGAGCAAGGGTAAGAAGCTAGGCCTAATGAAGACTAGCATCTTCCGACGATGTCTTGCAGCATGAGGTAAGAATCAACCAACAGTTTATATAAAGCATAAAGTAACAATGCAACAGAAGTTGCTGCAACATTGTATAATAATAAGTTGTAATAATTAACAATGCCTCCGAGTTCCCCTCCTTGACATCCCAGCGAGGAAGAAAACCCGGAACCATACAGTTTAATAATAATAGTTTGTAGTGGTAAGATCCAGCTTCAGCATAAAGCATCCTGTTACCGTGGACACGGCTATTCGAATAGATTAATCTTCCCTGCAGGGGTGCACTTGTGTTACACTACACCCACGGATCTCCAGGGTGGCGGGCACCTTGTTAGGGAACGCTCCACCGAGGCTATCCGACACTCCGTAGCCCATCTTTCAAACTCAACAGAGAGGCCATCCGCCGGTCTAAATCCTAAGTACGCCGGGCCTTGGACCCCAACCCGAACGTACTCCTGCACGGTGCGTGGCTGGCCGGTGAAGTTAAAGAAAATCCAAAATAAGACACCACCGCGCGAGCAAATAAGACAACACCACTTCCCAGCAATCAGCCCGCAGTACTGCTGACGTCTGAAGAGTCCTCGGACGACACTACGAAGCAGAGGAGCCTATAACTCGTAATTCCCACGGGTAGGTAGTGTGTACATGACATATAGCCAACTCAAGACATCCACTGAACCATTAGTCATTTTATTAACTTGCGGGACAACCGTTATCGTTGCCTCGACTTAACTGACCCGCGGACAATGACAGCAGCCAGGACCACCAGTACATCGGTGCCTGCCCTGTCGTCCCACCAAGTCATAGCGGTTACCAACAAGGTGAACCGTCTCCTTACCTTGTCTCGCGTGTGCTCCTGGAGGAGCTCGACTTTCGTAGTTTGGTAACTCTCGCGGCCAACGATCAGGGGCCAAGCACACCGGTACACTGGGCGTACCCTCCATGTCGTCCCGTCGCAATACCACTCGCGGGCACCGTTGGGTCGCCCGACTTCTTACCTGAAGGACAACCGTTACTCAGGTACCTAGAGAGGCTATACAGATTCAGCAACGAATGGAGTACGAGGATTACTCCTCGATAGCTCCACTTGATGTGGCTCGGCAGAGCCGAGGTAGGGGCCTTAGGCGGTGTCTGCATTGTACCGTACCTGTACAATTATAATCATCGTATCCGCGTTCACCCCCCTGAGTGATCACGGCCCTCTATCTAATCCTAGCTAACAATGCGCAAGGCTCACTGATGAATATAATATATATATATAATAGGCAGCATAGGATAAAGGAAGGTATATCAAGGGGTGACAAAAACAGGCTATGCAATTGAATAGGATTGTAACGTAGCAGCAGCAGTAACAAAGCCTAGTGCAAGAAAGTACGGAAAGGTAGGCGATATCTGGGGAAGAGAATGGCTCTGCTTGCCTGGAAGCTCGGTAGTAGCGGTACGGTCGTCGATGAAGTAGTCGTACTCGGCAACGGTGTCGTCAGCGTCAGTGTCGAGGTCTACCGGAGAATAAAGGGGGGGAGAAACAATAAATACACGGCAATAATAGCAATACAAAAGCAAGACATGGAAATTGAATTGTACACGAGGTTCTAACGCAATGCAATGCACGTTGCTCGGAGCAGGAATTCATCCGGGGATGAAATTCCGGATCTGGGTGATTACCGGACAGGGTGTCCGGAGGGGGAAGGGATCATGCCGGAGGTGTCGTGGACATCCGACCAACGTGTGGATGGTGTAACCGTGCTAGTTGAAACATTCCGAACAACTTTCGTGTTCAGAATAAATTCATCCGGATACTTTAACAGTATCGGACAAATCATCGGACACACGGTCCGGAAGGGGACGGTTAGATGTTCGGCATGTTAGAGGGGGGTGGTAGACCAACGGATAGCGTATTCGTATTCTACGTATTTTTCTAATCAACTTTGATGTATAAAGTTTTTCCATCTAAGTTACGGTTTAAAAGATATTAATTTCTTAAGTTTAAATCAATTTAAAAGCATTTTCTGAATTTCTTTTATTATATAATTAGCAACATTATCCACAACCTTATCCAAACAGTGTTGACAGATGGGGCCCACTTGTCATACACAAGGGAAGTTTGACTGGTCAAACTAACCAGTGGGCCCATGTGTCATAGACACATATATTAAGATCCAATTTATTTAATCTAAATAACCAATGGGGTCCACATGTCATACACACTAGTGTTAATAATCATTTAATTAATCTAGTGATTAACTTAAGTGCCAGGTCCCACATGTCATATGTCCAGGGGGTTATTATATTAACTTACAGGGGCTAATTAACCAGGGGGTACTTAGGCCTAATAGAAGATTAGCAGGGCCCTGGGCCCACATGCCAGTGGCACAAACCACAGCCGGCTATGCCGCCGGCGAGCAGCGCCATGGTCGGCGACCTAGCGCTGCACACAATTGACCAAAACGAGCGGTGTTTGTTCATATGGCTTCCTAGCGATGCGCCGCACCCATTCTCTTCCACTTGTGCGGGCTGGGATGGACCACAGTGACGGCGGCAAACGTGCAGGCGGCGGCCGAAACTCGGTGACAGGAAGCCCGAACTACAGCTCGAATTCGAGCTTAAAAACGGAGGGGTCTTAGCGCAGTTGCTCACCTGGAGGACGCCAGAGGGTCTGGTGGAGGTGTAGTAGCAGCAGCGGTGGAAATCGGCGGCAATGGCCGCGGCGGTCCTCGGGGAGGAGGAGCCCGATTCGGCCGAGGCAGTGGCTTCCGGCTAGGGCGCGGGGTCGGGGACGAGGGAGAAGAAGTTGGCGGAGCTTCCTGACCCGGAGGCGAGGCGAGGCAGTGGAGGCAGCTACGGGGGAGAGCTCATACCGGCGTCACACAGAGCAACCATGGCGGAAGAGTGACCACCGCGAGGGGGAAAAGGAAGGGCGGGGCTCGATCCACTTTTCCTAGGGATCTTTATCTTCTCCCGCATCACTGTAGCGACCAGGAGGGCGAGCGGGTGCGGGAGCGACGAGTCGGCTCGGTCGGGTTCCCATGGCGTGCCAGAGGAATAGGGAGAGGTAGAAGAAGAGGAAAACGGGGCGGGGTGGGCTGGACACGGGGGGCTTTGCCCATGAGCGAGACATAGGGTTTTTTTATTCCTTTATTTCTTTTCTGTGGTCTATTTTCTAGTTGGTATTTGTTTTATTAGTCTAGACATTTTTGTATGACATGAAACCAGTATGTATATCAGTGTTTCAATATACAGAACGACCACAAAAAGTTTTGGATTTTTATAAAATCTTTTGATAATTGTTTGGAATTTGCAAGTTGCAAATGGTGCTGCTTTGCTGCTGTAAATCTTTTTTTACATTTTTCCATAGCCCAAAAAATACTCCATGTTGGTGTATAATTGTCCACTGAATATTTGGGATTTTTCAAAAGTGGTTTCATAATTTTTGAAGAAAGTTTAATTGCAACATTATTTTTCATATCCACCAAAAGACATTTGGAATTTGTTTTGATTTCAAAATGATCAAGCAAGGTTTGCAACAGTGATGAGCAACAGTAATAGTGTTTACTGTAGCGCGACATCCGGGGTGTTACACACAACTTGGCATAACCTATATAATGGCTCAAGGCATGTTGACTCACTCGTGCGCACGTACTCGTTAACAAGATTAACCGAAACTTCATATGCAAGCGTCCGAACAAATGCGGTGCATTTCTGATAAGAGGTGAAGCTCACCTTACCGAGCGCACATACTTGCATTTGAAGTAATCAACATAATCCATCACTCCATCTCGGATACGGTGATCAATAGCCTCGCCATATGAAAGCGGTGCCAATAAAGCATGGTACCCAAGAGTGGGTTCGTCAAATGGAAATAGTAACGATAGAGAAGGAGACGTCCATTTTCTCTATTGCAATTCAACATAGGCTCATGATCAGGTATAGATCCAAGGAACATTGGTCGCTACCTTCCAATATGTTCATTGATGAGTAGTGTAGCAACCACAACATCATCATCGTCGGACGATGAACATATGCAATTCTTGTAAAATAACTCACCAGGGGTATCCACCATGATCTTTTCGAGGGGAGGCAAGTTCGTACCTCACTGGAAAGTGGCGGCCGCGGACGATGCCCGACCTGGCAAATGACTGAACACCTTGCGGCTGACCTGGAAAACAACAAACGAGCACCTCCATCCGGCCGTGGACGTGCGGCTTGACGAGCACCGCGCCCTTCAACGATGAATGCAACATCGGTGCCCACGACTGCGTTGGAGGGTAACCAATGAGGCGATGGATGTCGTGGCCAAGGAGGGGCAGCGATGGATGATGTGTCCAAGGAGATGCCGCGATCTAGGAGTTGCAGCCGTGGATTCGATGGTCGAGTACGGTGGATTCGATGATTTAAACAAACGCGGGCAAAAAAATGGGTGGACACATTGGAGTTACTCTTAAGTAATTTAGAATTTGGATTTGGTCGTGGCAGCCAAATCTTTTATCGCATTTCTCCATTAATTTACGCAGACTCTGCAACTTGCAAGAGCAGGGTCCAATGCATATTTCGAGGCACTCTTGCACCAATGAAGCGATATATGTTGCAATTGCAAGCACTGACATCATCACTATCCTTGTACCGATCTTGCTTGCAACGCAAAAATACCCCCCCCCCCCACCAGTTGTGCCCATGTACCGCAGCCAGTACGTGTACATGCACAAGATAACAGCGGCACGTACCTTCTCTTCTTCCCAAACTGATGGCTGATGTTGTCTGATCCAAGAAGAATGCATATCATATCATGATTCTTCTATCATCGATGTAAGCACGCATGTGGCTTTGCCCATCTCCATGCAAATGGACACTGAGCTGGGCTGAGTCTCATCACCACAGGTTTTTTTAAGCCAATCACGACAGGAATAGAGAAGTGGCAGAAAAATAAAATTCATCATGGCCGAATGGGCTTCAACGCTAACTAGTAGAGAGACTCAGATTATTGGGCTCTCAGATTGGGCCCAACCGCGCAGACAAAGCACCGCCGTAGTCTCTACAGCGGGAGGGAGCGGGACAGAGGAAGGCAAGGGAGCGGTTTAGTACCACCTCGCCTAGCGACGAGGGGCGCGGCTGGCTGGAGCGCTATATAAGGAGGCGTGGCAAAGGGTTGCAACTCATACCTTTCTCGGCCTTTTGGCTAAGATCAAGTGTAATATCTGTTCTTATCAGTTTAATATCTGATATGTGGGCCATGAGCCCATAATGATATTAAATTTATTTTTTTGTGGGGGAGGGTCCACCACAGTGGCTTGCCACTGGGGCCCTCGCGTGTCGCCCAGGCGTTGCACTGCTGCCTGGGCCCGGTGCACCCCAGCCAAATCGAATTACAAATTTGTTTAATTTCGTTTTTGTGTTTAGTGAAATTAAATTTGCTTCAAATTAATCAGAGACTTGAAAGAAAGTCGTACTACGTGTATTTTCACGGTTACTTTGTATCTGACCTCTTTCGTTTGGCCCGGACGGATATCGTCTGACGCTGTTTACAAGTTCATGAATCTGATGCTCAAAAAAGAAAAGAAAAATACAAGTTCATCAATCCGCCCATGGGCTTAAAGCGTTTGGACTGTTCTGGGCTTTCTGTTACAAACTCGTGGGCCTTTAGCGAGCGAGCGAGGCACCGCACGGTGGGTCGCGCCTCCACGCAGCCGTCGTGGTGGAACTCTCTCCTCCAGTACCCCCCTCGCCTCCGCCCCCGACCATGGCAGCCTCCTCGCCGCCGTACCCGTACTAGCAGCCACCCGCCCAACCTACAACCACCACCTAGCCCCCCCCCCCCCCCTCCCCCCGCTCGCCACTCCCCGGGATCGCGCGGATCAGATGCCATCCCTGGGCGCCATCCGCAAGCTCTGCGCCGCCTTCGACGCCGTCGCGCTCACCGTCATCGCCGCCGGCCTCTCCCACCCGCGCTGCCGCCCCTTCTCCGCGCGCGCCCCGCCGCCCGAATTCCCCACCATCGCCTCCTGCCGCGCCGCCGTCGCGGCCTCCAAGAACCGCCGCCAGCCCTCTTCGCCCCCCGCCGACATCGACGCCGAGACGCCGGTGCTGACAAGGATCAAGAGCGAGCGGGACCCGGTGCGTCTGTACGAGCTGTTCAAGGCCAATGCGGGCAACCGCGTCCTGGTCGAGAACAGGTTCGCCTTCGAGGACGCGGTGTCGCGACTGGCAGGTGCTCGACGGAATGACCTCGTGGAGGACATCCTCGAGCAGCACAAGGCGCTGCCCCAGGGAAGGCGGGAGGGGTTCGTGGTCAGGATCATAGGCTTGTATGGCAGGGCCCGGATGCCGGAGCACGCACTCCGTACGTTCCGGGAGATGGAGATGTACGGGTGCGAGCGCACCGTCAAGTCGCTCAATGCCACGATGAAGGTGCTGATGCAGGCACGGCTCTTTGAAGAGGTCTGGCGTCTGATGGACGAGGCATCGGCCAGATACGGGGTTGAGCTAGATGACATTTCATATAACACGGCGGTGAAGATGGCGTGTGACATGGGGGAACTCCATGCGGCATACCAGATAATGCAGGGGATGGACAAGGAAGGAGTGCCGCCAGATGTCATCACATACACGACACTAATGGCCGCGTTCTATAAGAATGGCCACCGTGAGGTCGGGGACGGCCTGTGGAACCTCATGAGGTTGAGGGGTTGCATGCCGACGCTTGCCAGTTACAATGTAAGGATTCAGTTCCTCATCAACAGGAGAAGGGGCTGGCAGGCAAATGATCTGGTGCGCAAAATGTATGCAGCGGGGATAAGTCCAGATGAGATCACATACAACTTGGTTATTAAGGGCTTTTTTGTGATGGGTGAGCCTGAGATGGCCAAGACGGTCTTCGGTGCGATGCATGGTAGGGGATGCAAGCCAAATGATAGGATTTACCAGACAATGGTGCATTACCTATGTAAGCGGAGGGAGTTTAATTTGGCATTCAGATTGTGCAAAGATAGCATGGAGAAGAACTGGTTTCCCAGTGTCGATACCATTCACCATCTGCTGAAAGGCCTTATGGCAATTTCAAAGGACAGGAACGCAAGAGAGATAATGAAGTTGGTTACTGAGAGAAAACCTTCCTATCCCGTTGATGATCTGAAGGCCTTCCAAGACATATTGTCTCAGGGGAAGACTGGAAGATAACTTAACTGCTGGACGGAAAGTTTTGCTGTAAATGCTCCACATGTAACTGTAAGGCAGTTGTTGACACTTTCATTAATTTTGTTCTTGGGACAAATTAGAATAAAATAGATTAAAAAGGTTTCCAGTGCTTAAATTATTCTTTGAGAGATCTCAGTTAGCATTTACTCAGCTGCTTAACTTATGTAGAAAATCACAGGAGAATCTGTACCCCTAATGGAAAATCATGATCACTCTAAGAAGAACTTGTGTTATACTCTGTCATAGACTAATACTTCCAGATTTCTAACAGTCCATTCAAAATAGTTTAAAATAGCGATATATAGAGTATTTGTTGATAAATATTGAAAAGAAAGAAGAAGAAAATGTGATGTATTTCAAGTTATGTGGGAAAATCTAAGATTTTTTATTTATCTTTATACCAATTTCACAGAGGGTGCGGTAAAAGATTGTCTACCTCTTGTTGCTTACTACTCCGTATTTGTAACAGTGTTTCTTGCTTGAGAGTGAGGGTTGGCATACATGGTAAGGTAAAGTCATTTTGATTATTTATTCATGAGTCACATGAAAGTTCATGTAACATGTATGCTAAGTGTTGCTCGATATTAGTAGTTGAACCTTGTTAAAACAAATCAACATAATTGGGTAGAGTACTCCTTAGGATCTAAGATTCTTTTGTACACATTGTATTGTCTTTTCTGCAACTTTCTCGTTGAGTAAAGTATGACTCAAAGATGTGGGATTCCCTACTCATGAGCTGAATAAACATGATTGAAACGATTCATTTTGTAATAATTATTTGAGAATGCTTCGCATAAGTAATCTCAGGAGGGAGTTATGTGTTCTGTTGATCTGTGACATGTAAGTTCCTATATGCGAAAAAAGAGACTAAAGTGCCAATTTGAAATGTCTGCTCTTGAATCAAAAACAAGTATTTCTGATAGTTTCAAGATGATATTTCATCTTCGATAAAAAAAATGATATATCCAGGAGCGAAGATAGGCCAGATGACCAGTGGTGTCATGTTCATTGCAATGCATTCATCTACCATAAATGAACAGTATTACTCACTAATTTAAAGAAGGATTTGCTGTTTTTAAACCCGTGCACCAAGCCAGCTATGCCTCTTGATACATCAGTTATAAGCATGAACATGACAATTTGACATCTATATGCCCTGATTATGGATTCAGTTCAATGACTTATGATATTGATCGGTACCGCAATGGTGTCTTTTCTTTGCAGCTGGCACTCTTCCATGCTTGACTGAAAGGAGAAGGCAACAAAGCGACAATGAAAGTGCAGAACAATAGGAGCTGAGGGGAACGGGATCGCAGGGTCATTCGAGCAGCATTGTTGCCAGACGCATTGTAAGTCATAAGGTAGGAGAAAATGGTGTTACTAGCAACTGAGTCAATTTGAGATATTCGGTCACTGCGCATCTGAACAAACATGGTCATCTTGATATCCACCTCACATAACTCTCCTAGGAAAACAGGGAAGTACGCACGAAACTAGTCTCTTGATTCAAACAGAGCTAAGTCAATAGGGCCCCGTTGCCATTCATATGGCGTTTATTTTCTAATTCTTGTCAATGTTAGCTCTCTCTTGCCCTGTATGTCCTAAATTGTAGCTGGATTCTTCATTGCTGGTCTATTTATCTGATGAGCTGCACTTGAGCATAGTTCCTCTTGCTTATTCTTAATCTAGCAACAAAACACTGATAACCCGTGCGGGGCATTACCGAGCATTTGGTTGCCTACAGCGCTGCAGTTTTTGCTCCAGGACAGTAAATCAACAAGTTGCCGTTGTAATTTTTTCCTCTCTTCGCAGGTACACCTTTTCGAAGTTCTATCAGCATTGTTGCTTGGAGCATTGGAGGAAAACAAGCGTGTGGATGAATCGCGACGAATTGAGCTTTCAGCCCAGGTTACCTTCAGCAATTTGCAAGCCACAGCTTGGTGGAAACAGCATGGGCAACCAAAAGAGATTTATACCAACAGCCCGGTATAGCATAGAGCCATAGACTGCTGCTGGGAGACACGTCTACACTGATACATTTTAGTCAGTATATCGTCCTGTTCATGTCACTGCACTCTTTGTCCGGTTCTCCATGGAAAAAACTTATCATGGACATGGGGCCTTATCATGACGTTATGGTGTATTCTCGTCGTTTCCACTCAATCCGCGTGCACAAAACAAGTGGAGCAGTACTTGGAACTTGGAAGTGTAGGAAAACCAGTCTTTGGTTGATATGAATATCATGGAAATAGAAAAACCATAGGAGGTGAGATGATATGTATCTCAATCCCATAGGAAATGAGATGTCATATGACAGGAATTTTTTCCTTGGGTCTAGGCTAATGTTTTTTTTTAACACAAAGTATTGAATCCTATCCTACATAGGAATAGCCATTCATTCTGTAAATCAAAGGGCTTCAAAGAAAATTTTCCTACACAATTCCTGTAAACCAAAGGAGGCTTCAAAATTCCTGGAAATGGAAACAAGACAGATTCAAATGGAAGTAGACTGTGTTTCATGGCATTCGTTGCTTCTCATAAAATTCAGAACACTACAAGGGGGCTGTTCAGTGCATCCACCCGAAGATAGGAACTGTCTCCTATGGTAACACAAGATCCATAGGAGACAGTTAAAAATACAGCGCTTCTCATAAAATTCAGAACACTGGCAAGTTTTCGAGCATGTCCATTTCTTTTGGGAAGGACCGAAGGAGACTGCTATTTATAACTGTCTCCAATGGTAACACAAGAACACCATACGCCTCAGGTATCAGCCAGATAAATATTAGCCCCACTGTACAAACGACGAGGCATGCTACTAATCCAGTAACATCTTGTTATCAATTAGTACTATTCACTTGACTTTATACCATACACACCTCTACAGATGTACAACCGCCGAAATTGCTTGCTTTCTGGAACTCATTTCATCGCAAAATTGTTAGCAGCCATATGTCCAATCTCTGCTGGCTGGAGCCGCTTGCTGTAATATTTCGATCCACGTGAAAGGTCGATTCGTTTTCGCCTCTCCATTGGGAGGGTTTCCACTGAGCATTCCTTGAAGCCACGCCGGACAAACCTGTTGGAGTTCAAATTTAAATGCGAGAACAATCCGGTATTTCACAACTGGATCGATGGAGGTCCAGTACATCTTTTAAAACATGAACATATTTTCACCACTAAAAATAAAATGCACTCTAAAACTATGATCAGAGTCATATAACAGGTTTTATTGATGCATCAAGAAAGATGTCGAGGGAAATGTAAAGTATTCCATGATTGACCACATCTGCTAATCAGCAATGAATATTATGAAGTTAAAGCTTATTAAAAATGTCTACAAATAGATACCAATTTGACCACAACTAGAACATAACTACATACCAATCTGCTGTCCGTGTGGTAAGCAAGAATATATTGTCAAGGCCAAGGGATAGTGCCTTCTTCTCAACATAATCTGCAGGAGTAGATTGCCAGATAAATATTTCATAAACACCATTCCATTGCAGCGCACAGTTAATGCTAGAGAAAGAGGAATTTAATGATGACAAGTGATGTTTTGGACATGTCTTTGGTCAAACTTTATAACTTTGACTATTGTATTAACATTTTAATTAGGAACTTGAAAATCATTTGTATATATTTGTCTCGAGAAGTACTTTTTTTTTGCATTTTATACATCAATTATCGTAGAAATTGGTGGTCAACGGTAAATCTTGAAGAATGTCAATATCCAAAACTTCAGTTGTTTAACATACACTTCGATTTAGGAAGGGTCTGGGTCAACAAGGTAGGAACCATTTTCCATACCAAGTTGTTGATGTTTTGTTTTTCAGTTCTCCATGTTTATTTCAAGATTAGATGTTTGCAACATAGAATTAAACATTAACATGCACTTTTCATGACAAATAATTGAAAGTAGAGGTCTGCATAGCCTTTACTGGGCAGACAAACGAGGTGGATTTGCAACGGTCTTACCTAGTAATTTGTCTCCTTGGCCCTGTCCCCGACATTCTTCAGACGCAGCTATAGCAGCAACTTCGCCAGATTTATCCTCAAAAAAGGGAAAGAGGGCAGCACACGCAATGATCGAACCATCTCTTTCCACGACAATAAATGACTTCAGTGCTTCCAAAAGCTATTGAAAGAAAAAAGAGAATGCTTTGTTCAGTTTCATAAAGAGGCACGTGTTAAACTGAGGCTATTAGTGTTTCCACTGCTCAAAGTTCACATGATAATAAGGCACCTCTTTATCTGTTCTATGCACTAGGACACCGGATTCTTCTAGGGGACGAATGATTTTTCTAATACCAGAAAAATCTTCCTCTCTAGCCGTTCTTGTTCCTTCATACATATCTCTGTTGAATGAATGTAAGACATTAGTTCCCTGCACTTTGCTCCTATTCCAGATCATATGCACACAACAACAACCACACACAGACATTCTCAAATCACGGCGTAAATCATCGACGTTGATGTCATGCATGCGTTTTGAGCAATCCGGAGAACTTTATAAATTAATAGCTCAACAGGCATATAAGTGCATTGCAAGTACACAATTGTGGGCTTACACATCAAGACTAATGTTTTGTGACAGCTAGGAAAGAGCAAGAGTTTCTATATACCTTGCTATTAATGTTCCTGCACCATCTCTTGTGAATAATTCTAACAACAATGACCCACCAACAGTGCCATCTATGATATGAACTCTTTGTACACCACCCTGATATGTAAAAATGAGAAGATCCCAATCAGGAAAAAGGAACAACAGCAATGAATCAATAATACAAAAAATACATGAACTGATGTACATCATATTCTGTTGCCCCGTGGAAACAGAATATTTCAGGGTATCTATCTGCCAACCGCTCGGAACCTATACTTTGTTTTGGTTTTGTATGTGAATCTTGTATGACATTTATTTTTAGTACTCCCTCCATTCCTAAATGTAAGGTGTATAGTTTCTTTTAAAAAGTCAAACTTGGTTAACTTTGACCAGATTTGTAGATGAATATATCAATATAAATTATACCAAAATGGTATCATTAAATTCATCTTGATACATATTTTCATATTGTATTTATCAAATATTATAGATGTTGATATTTTTTGTTATAAATCTGGTCAAAGTTAAAAAAGTTTTGACTTTTTTAAGAAAACTATACACCTTATATCAAGGAACGGAGGGAGTATTAATTAAACCACGCGTGGGGGGGGGGGGGGGGGGGGGGGGGGGGTTGCCCCCTCCCTCCATTCAAGTTTGGTGCTCGAGAACTTACATGGCATACGTATGCTGCTGCAGCCAACTCTGAAAGGTAGCCATTTGACCTGCTCAACCGCTCCTCCCCACCAATAGCAAACCCTTGCTCACCAGACAGACCATTCCCATTATTGAAACCCACACCATTCCGAAAGGATGCAGTGTAATCACTGACAAAGTCCCTTCCAACCCATACTTGTTCTTTCTCCTCTTTGATAGGAAAATTATGGGTATAACTAGTGTCCTCCTCTCCTACAGCCTTTACATAATTTGCAGCAGTTTCACTCTGCTTAGCACGTGTTCTGATGAGCATATCTGCTTCCTCGATAGACATGAAACGGTTGACTCGGCCATGCTCATCATATATTTGGCCATCGACAACACAGATAAGCTTGTCTGCCTCAATAGCTAAAGCACATGCTGTCGCAACTTCGTAAGTGCTGAAAGTTAGTAAAAGTAACACTAATATCAGTACCTATTAAATATAAGAAAGGTGCACCTTTCTCATCTTGTATTTCATAAAATAAATCCTTACGTGAAGTTATATGAACTGTTTGATAGTGAATTTTAAAGTGTTACTGCACAATAAGAAGAAGAAAACTACAAAGTGAATGGGGTACACATCATACTTGCAATTTAACACCTCTCCTGTACTGGAGTATCCCATATTGCTCACCACAACTATGCTCTCTCTATCAAGTCTTTCTTTTATCCGTGAAACATCTATTTTCTTAACTTCACCAGTGAATCCATAGTCAATGCCACCAACAACTCCTCGTCTCTGCCACAAGAAGAGAGAGGTATTTCAATTCGCCATTTCAGAACAAGTATACAAACATGTTTCAAACATAATTATCTCAAGACAAGCGAAAGAAAAAAGATGCCAGGTAGAGGTTCATAATTCTTAATTTCAAGCTTCACCGAAGTAGTTCCAAATTACACACCTTGAAACTCATATATGTATATAATATTAACACCTCCCAATAGGTTTAGTTAGTTATTTTATGTCTGATCTTATGTATCATTCGATGTGTGGCTTGGCGGTTCTGTTAGTTATTAAGTTATGTCTGAAGTGATGTACAGTCGATGTGTGCATTGGCATATTACCCCTTTCAACTGCATCTATCATTGGACAGTTTTACTTATTTGACTGCGGTTAGGGAAAATAAGCTAACGACCTCTCGCGTACCGCTAGGGATGGTTAACGCCACTTCGCCAACTGGCCTCTTACGTTTTACAGTTGCCACTTTGCCAAAGCAAGTTAATATGCATCTAACTTCCAGGGTTGATCTTCCAAACAGTGTCAGATGGGTCCCCTATATCTGCCTTCACTACTCTTTGAAATGTAATTTGCATCTAGAAACGGATGAAAATGATGATATCCTACAGAAAACGAGTATAGTATGCAAGACCCGCCTTAGCGCCAAGGAAGTTTCCACTTGCAACATTGTCGGAGATTTCGTGCCAGCGACCATTAACGCCATGTCGACGAAGATTTAACATTGGGGGACCAGGAGATAGCTTTGCTTCTATAGTAAGGCGTATTCTGCCAGCTGCCTCCATTGCAGCCTCTAATGAATCAGAATCTGTAATACGGTAACGACCACCATATTTGGCCTTCTTCCCTGAAAAACTCATAAAGTGAGTCCTTCACCACCATGCATACATGTAGTGCTATCACCAATACTATTTGAAGAAAAGAAATGCGCAAAGACAGATCAGCAACCACGACATCAATACAAAGTGAAGCATGTGTTATGTCACAGCTTTTACGTGCAGTACTTCAATACTTAATCTCCATTCCAGAAGTGTGTATTGAACCAAAAAATAGAGAAACAATAGTTGTGATGAGACAGACTATGACAGGAATGCACCACGATACTTGTGTTAATTAAACTGAATGCATCCATCTCTATGGATATGCTATGTATATGCAAAACAAAAATTAGGATGTTCTTCTATGCGTTATCTTTATCTAGAGCCCACTCAGCCCTGCATCCCAAATAACACCCATCTACTTTCCTTACATGCTACCAAATATCATACAGAATGTAGAAAATAAAACAAAAAAAGACAGGGTAAAATATATCAATGAGCTTGTGAGTTTTCTGCGATGTGAAGTTTGTTTCTGAACAATCATTTTTGTTTTATTCCGGCTGTAACCAAACACAGGCAACTTCAATAGAGTGGACGTTCAATTTTTTTTAAAGTAGTGATTGAAAGCATTTTAGCATACAAAAGAGTAAAAAGATGCAAATCTTCTGCTAACCTCTCTCAGCCAAGAGCTTATCGATCTGAACATGTGTTCCAGGAACAAGAACAAATTTGATCCCAAGACCATGTAGAAGCGATATATCCTGCATGTTGAAGTAATGTGAATTTCATGGAACTACACACAAGTTGTCAAAAGTATATAAAACAATACATTTTAAATAAAGTTTCAACAAAACTACACTCATTCAATTAACACAGAACTACACTTTTAGTGAACTGTCATTTCAGTCAAAGGATACTGACTAAGCCATATATATGGAACAAATGGTAAACTATAGCATTATGGTATGGTAATGTCATGGGGACCAGGGTTCATGACGGGTAACACCTCAGAAAGTCTTTATTATTTACAAAATATTGTTTTAGAAAGAGGAGCAGGTCAACCTATCCATAAGGGGCGTACCAAGGTTCAGCTACCATTGTGCAAGAATTTTTATTGGTAAACACCCCATCATTAGATGGAAAATACGTGTGGTTTTACACTTTGGGGCACCGGGTCATTTTCTCTCTGGGTCCGCCCC
The DNA here is from genome assembly GCA_950022295.1 of Bromus sterilis. Taxonomy (NCBI): domain Eukaryota; kingdom Viridiplantae; phylum Streptophyta; class Magnoliopsida; order Poales; family Poaceae; genus Bromus; species Bromus sterilis. Next base: position 272,684,845 of record OX465598.1, read on the forward strand.
TTCCAAGATATTGTTACCAACAATATCAACAGAAATGTTTGGATGACAAGGACTGCTAGGCACAATGAAACTAACACAAAATGCATATGCAAACATTAATTTATTTATCTTCTGCAACAAAGCAGTGAGTGAGGCAGAGCTGGTTTGAACTTAGATCAAACTAGCTTAACCACTCCTATTGCAACCAGCCGTGAGCCGCTGGTTTCTCTCTTGACGCTGCTCTCTTCTTGGCAGAACGATTATAACAAGTGTGTTGTCCAACTCGAACAATGATACAGCCAAATCAAGGCCGTGGAGCTGGCCTCAACTTCAGTCTAGAGATATATCCAGCAGGATTATGTGCTCCATGGTAAAATAACTTGTTCCAAATAGACACGCACAAACAGGATGAAAGCAACTCAGGTATGTTAAGTGTCCTCATAAGAAGAGGGATAAACTCCATCAGATAAAACAAAGACGGTGTATTTCTAAAAAAATGATAATTTTTTAGAGAACATGCAAACAAACATTTTTCATATCTTTTTGTTACGAGGAACAGCATTGCGTAAGCACAAGAGTATGGGGCACGCATGCCAAGCAAGATTAAAACCCCGAAAAACAAAAGATGATGATGGAAACAAGAAGAATTATCTTATTGCCTTTGCCAAATAACACCTCAGAAAAACTTACTTAGTTATACATCTTGTGAACTACAATATTGAAAAGCAAAAGAGGCCGTGACTGTTACGCAATATTCACTGAACAACAACCAGGTCAACCCATCCAAGATTTTGTGAACAACAATATTCAAGAGGAATGTTTGGATGACAAGGACTGCTAGGCACAATGTTTCTAACACGAAATACACGCGTGACTTGTTAATTTATTTATTTACCTTGTCCAACAAATCACTAAATGAGGTAGAGCCGTCGGTTACTCTCTTGATGCCACTCTCTTCTTGGCAGCGCAAAATCAATGACATAGACAAATCAAGGACATGGAGATGGGCTAAACTCCACTCTCTTCAGATATACAGCATCCAGCAAGATTACACAATCCATGGTCCAAGTTCTTACGACTTCCTAGTGATTCCATTCTGTTCCTCTTTTATTCATAAAAATCCACTAGATCGCAGTGAAAGGAAGAAACTATACTTTGGCTCATAATTGACCCTTTCAAAACAAAACAAAAGCTAAGCGAGAAAAGAAAAGGATTATCCATGTAATGAACTGTCTTCTCCCAAACCCAAACCCGTATGTGGAATTCAGAGGAAATTGGCGAAAAGCTCTCTCTTAATTAAACGAAGCCATCAATATAGTGTTTGATGCAAAAACAAAAACTAAGGCATAAAAAATAGTGAACAGGCAGCGTTGCTGTCAACCCACACCACCGAAATGCGAATCATTCATTTCCGTGAAAGGAAACCGGGAGAGAGCGATATATGGAACTAGCTTAACCACTCCTATCGCAAGCAGCCGTAAGCCGTTGGTTTCTGTATTTGAGGTTGCTCTCTTGTTGGCAGCACGATCATAACAAGTGCGCTGTCCAACTGGAAGATTGACAGGCCCTGGAGATGGCCTCCCTCAAGTTCACCCTCTTCAGATATACTCCGTATCCAGCAAGAAAGATCATGCGATCCACGTTCCTAGTACCTCTCAAGACTCTTCCTAACTTGCATGTCAAACGAAATCATAAAAAAATACAGTAGTTTTTGAGTTATGATAAAAAAATAGTTTTTGAACAGGCAGAATCAATCACTGTCAACCGTCCCAAGTGCGAATCATCCATTCCCGTGAAAGCAAACGGGGAGAGAGCGATGGGTACCTGCAGAATGCCGTCGAGATGGGGCCCAGCGACGACCTCCCCGGAGACGACGACGACGAAGGTGCTCCCGCGGTGGCCCCGGATGTAGGGCCAGGCCTCCCGGAACCACCCGACGAACCGCCCCCCTTCGTCAGCCTCCCCGGTCCCCAAAGCCACGTTACCAAACAACCCCGCTCCCCCGACGCACCGCAGGCGGCGGACCGTTTGACACCGCCAGCGCCCCGGCGGCTCAGGGGCGCGCAACGCGACCCTCCCGTGCCGCGGCCGCGTGGATCCCGGCGCCAGGGAGGGCTCGCCGGCGAGGCGGGCGGCCGCCGCCATCGGAGGGAGATGGGCGAGATTCAGTGGAGCGAGGTACATGGGAGCGGTGGAGTTGCTTGGGGGTGGCGTGGCGGTCAGGCCGTACGCGACGACACGAAATGGGCGAGACAGAGAGAGAGCGATGTGGCGCGCAGAGGAGGGGTTTGGTTTGGGTTCTCTCCTTTGGGTTTAGGAGAGTGCGTGGGATGGTGCAGTGGAAGCCGGGATATATGCCCGCCCCGCGACCGCGAGGTCCGTCGCGTTTGACTGAGTAACGTCGGGGCTACGTTTGTTTTGTGCCGGTGGCCGGACTGTGATCCGACGGTCGGTCCGCGACGGCGGCGTTGGCGTCTGGTGGAGGCGGGTCTCGGGGGCGGGGGAGGCGGCGTGAGATGAGCCATTCCCATGCGCGCGGTAGGTAGGAGACGGCTTCTGCGCACGTGCAAGGGCCAAGCACCGCGTTTCAAAAAAGCATTGTATATATTATTATCCTGGGGCATGTATTGTATTGGCCACAATTACGATTATCCTGGGTCAATCAATCAGGTCATGTCAGTCGGAGTGACAAATTTGAGTGATTGAATTTGGAGATTGCTCCCCACGCCTGCACACGCGGGTCTCATCCTCGCGAATTGACTTGTTTACATGCGTGCACGGTTCTCATTCCATCATACGTCCTCCATCCCATAATACTCTTTACGTTTTAAATTAGATTAAGATTCATAATAAGTGTCGTTCATCTAATATAAAATTTGTATTAGCTTAGTACAAAACCAACGATACTTATTATAGATCGAAGGAAATAACATTCATTGTATACATGTCTACATGCATATGTGAACAAATGAAAGTTATCTAATTTAAAACGAAGGGAGTATATAAGATCATTTTATAAGTAAAACAACTTGTAAAACGATTTTTTTAGAATACAATAAAGCACAATTGTTTATATACACGAGCAACTCATTCACACACTTTATCTTCATCATAAGCATCTTCACAATACTGGGTCGATACATTATCTTAAGATTGATGAAGTTACCACAGTCATTTCATAGTCTTTTTTCACTTAAAGCACATCGCTGAAAAATCCGAAATAAACCTAAAAAAATTGCGAGCATCAACATCAAGTTTGAGACTTAAACTCTAGTGGACTCGAGGATACCACTATCCTCATAATCATTTCAACCACATGTTGATTCGCGCTTGCAAAACTATTTTATATTGTGAAACGGAGGGAGTACCAAATATTGTATGAGCTGCTTATTTCTCATAAACCGCACTTCACATCTAAATGATGTTAACATAATAATCAATACATATACTTTTATTATCTGGGATTGACTATTCATCATCTTGGATGGAATAGCTTCACCCTCCTTCTATTTTGGCATCAATGCACTGTAATTTTACATTTCGTAAATTTAGTTTTACTTCATACGAAAAAAAGAGTGTAAATATATATATAATCACCGTGAAAAATATTTTATATTACGTAAAATTACAAGCGTAAAAATGGAAGTGTAAATTATACATAAAATGCAATTTTTTTGGTCTTATGACCTATATTTTTGTTTTAATATTAATGTAACTATTTGTATTCCAGATGTAATTTATTTATGAAAGGTCCGAAAGATTACCTTGGGTGAAGAATAACTTATTATGCTCCTTGGTGATAAATAGCATTACTATATATTATCAATTATATTATATATAAAAAGCGACTTGAAGAGATCCAATAAATCTCACCTGTTCAACCTCAGCTATCCAACGGTCTATATCGTTTTGATGATTAGCACTATACACAATTAGCATCCACTACTAATTAATATTATGTCTAATATCAATATCTACATTTATCAAATAATTATATCGTACCTAATATTAAAATAAAATGTACAGTTTACCTAATATTATGCAATGCCATTAATATCATGCTTCATATTAACGTGTGTTGCACCGAGGAAAGTTCCCACCACGGCGAAGACACCAATGAAGGAAGGATCAAGCAAGAGCGCATATACATCCCTTGTGGATGGCAAATCCTCGATAGAGGTAGTCGGTCTTTTTGCTAAGTTAGGAGGTATACTCCTTGCCGAGAAGGAGGTGGTGGGGCTGGTGTGACGCCCCCAAAATCAGACCGTGTACAGTAATCATACACACAGGGTACACGACTGAGATTAGGGTGCCACGGTGATAATATCACAGCACAACACTAAACACAAAAGGATAAACAATTATATTACAATAGAAGGGGTCACGCGGACCCGAATATATAAGTCATACAAACCATAATATCTGAGTACAGACATAGTTAGTCAAGTTTTGCCTTAAGAAGGCTAGCACGAATCACATCAGAGATACAGAACGAAAAGGCGAAGCCTCCTGCCTGGGATCCACAGTACTACTCCTGGTCAACGGGGAACTCGACGTCGTAGTAGGCGCCTCCGGGGTACTCCTGCTCCTGGGCTCCAACGTCGGCTGCAGCGGCCGATCAGGCAAAACAGTAAAGGAAATAAAGCAGGTGAGTATCTAGTATACCCGCGAGTCTTACGTCCGCTACTAAGCATTATGCATTGTATCAACGGAATGAAGAGGCTGTAAATATAGTGGACTGAAGACAGAAATATAGAGCAAGGGTAAGAAGCTAGGCCTAACGAAGACTAGCATCTTCCGACGATGTCTTGCAGCATGAGGTAAGAATCAGACAACAGGTGATATAAAGCAGTAAAGTACCAATGAAGCAGAAGTTGCTGCAACATTGAATAATAATAAGTTGTAATAATTAACAATGCCTCCGAGTTCACCTCCTCGACATCCCCGCGAGGAAGAGAACCCGGAACCATACAGTTTAATAATAGTTTATAGTGGTAGGATCCAGCTTCAGCATAAAGCGTCCTGTTACCGTGGACACGGCTATCGATAGATTAATCTTCCCTGCAGGGGTGCACTTGTGTTACGCTACACGCACGGATCTCCAGGGTGGCGGGAACCTTGCTAGGGAACGCTCCACCGAGGCTATCCGACACTTCATAGCCCATCTTTCAAACTCAACAGAGAGGTCATCCGCCGGACTATATCCTATGTACGCGGGGCTTTGGACCCTAACCCCGACGTACTCCTGCACGGTGCGTGACTGGCCGGTGAAGTTAAAGCAAATCCAAATCACACGCCGCGGCAAATAAGACAACACCACTTCCCGGCAATCAGCCCGCGGTACTGCTGACGTCTGAAGAGTCCTCGGACGACACTAAGAAGCAGAGGAGCCCATAACTCGTAGTTCCCACGGGTAGGTAGTGCGTACATGGCATATAGCCAACTCAAGACATTCACTGAACCATTTAGCATTTTAATTAACCTGCGTGACAACCGTTATCGTTGCCGCGACTTAACTGACCCGCGGACAACGACAGCAGCCAGGACCACCAGTACATCGGTGCCTGCCCCGTCGTCCCACCAAGTCACTGCGGTTACCAACAAGGTGAACCGTCTCCTTACCTTGTCTCGCGTGTGCTCCTGGGGGAGCTCGACTTTCGTGGGTTGGTAACTCTCGCGGCCAACGATCAGGGGCCAAGCACACCGGTACACTGGTCGTACCCTCCCTGTCGTCCCGTCGCAATACCTCTCGCGGGCACCGTTGGGTCGCCCGACTTCTTACCTTTAAGGACACCAGTTGGTTCGAGTCCCTACCATTAAGTGAAACCAGGAGAAATCACCCTCGATGGTACACTTGAGCTGGCTCGACTGAGACATCAGCGGGATGAACTAAAGAGGTAAACCTCGTATCATCCCGGTGATGCTACGCTACTGAGCCGACGAGAGTTGAATACGAGTCCATTCCACTCGTAAGTCAAACTCGAAGCGACTCGGCAGAGTCTCGCCGTTGTAGGTTCCCTATGGCGTCTGCATTGATCCGTACCTGTTGCAGTTGTAATATATCATTTCCGCGATCACCCCCAGAGTGATCACAGCCCGCTATCTAATCCTAGCTAACAATGCGCAGGGCTCACTGCTGAATAATGCATAAGTAATAATAGGCAGCATAGGATTAAAGGAAGGTACATCAAGGGGCTACAATGACAGGCTATGCAATGGAATAGGATTGTAATCGTAGCAGCAGCAGTAACAATGCCTAGTGCAAGAAATGTACGGAAATATAGGCGATATCTGGGGAAGGGAATGGCTCTGCTTGCCTGCAAGCTCGACGGTAGTAGTAGGGTCGTCGACGACGTAGTCGTACTCAGCAGCGGTGTAGTCGACGGCAGCAGCGGGGTCTACCGGAGATTAAAGGGGGGGAGAAACAATAAATACACAGCAATAATATACAAACATATGCATGACATGACAGATGAAAAGTTAACGGTGTTCTAACGCAGTGCAATGAAATAGGCTCGGAACGGGAATTCATCTGAGGATGAACTGCCGGCTCCGGGTGATTACCGGACAGGGTGTCCGGAGGGGGAAGGATCAAGCCGGAGGTGTCGTGGTTACCGGAACAACATAAGGGGGTTGTATCCGTGCTATTTGAACCAATTCGGACAACTTTCGTGTTCGGAATAAATTCATCCGGGCACTCTAACAGTACCGGACAATTTATCGGACAGTCGGTCCGGAGGGGGAATGTTCGATGGTCGTAGTGTTAGAGGGGTGTGGTAGACATACATATAGCGTATTCGTATTCGTTGTATTTTTCTGATCAACTTTCATGTATAAAGTTTTTGAATCCGAGTTACGGTTTAAAAGTTATTGAATTTCAAAGTTTTAAATTAATTTAAATGATTTTCTGGATTTCTTTTATTATTTATTTAAACATTATCCAAAACATTATCCACAACATTATCCAGAACAGTGCTGACATGTGGGACCCACATGTCAGCCTCTGTTATTTATAAAAACATTTTATAAAATCAGAAATTGCCTCTGGACCCACATGTCAGTGACTAAATTTTAATTAATTGGATTAACCTAATCATTGAATTAATTAATTAGAGGGGACCCACCTGTCAGTGACCTAAACTCTTACTAACAGTTCTGTTAATTTTAATCATGCGCTTAAGTGGGATGGGACCCACATGTCAGTGGCTATTAGGGGTGGGATTAACCCCTAATCATCTGGCTGACACCGGGGTCCCACCGGTCAGCCTCACCGGAACCTCACCGGAGGCTCGCCGGCGGCGAGGTCGAGCCAGCCCACGATTCCGAGCGCCGTTTGAGGCGCCGCTGGTGGCAGTCGACGGAGAGCTCGAAGCCGCGTCGATCTGGAGGGGTCTCGCGAGCTGGGGCGCACGGAGGTGAGCGCATCTTCATCAATGGCGGCGAAGGTCGTCGGGCTCCAATGGCGAATGCATGTACGGGTCGAACTCGAGCTAGCTACGGGTCCAAATCGAGCACACGCAACACGGGGAACCTACTGGTGCACATATCGCGGGCTGGGACGAACCACATCGACGTCTACGACGACGTGCCACGGCGGCCGGAGCAGCCCAACGGGGGTTTCTGCACGGGGACCTAGCGGGCATCAGCGAGCAGCTGGCGACGAACGAGAAGCTCACCAGGAGCACGACGGAGGTGGCAGCGGGCTCGTCGCGGGCTTGTGGTGGCCGGAATTGGTCGCGGATCGCGCCGGAGCCGAGGTTGAAGACGAGGACGTAGTCGTCGCAGAGAGGCGCCACGGCTCGATTCCTTGCGGGGGTTGACGAAGACGACGACGACGACGCTCCTGGACAACCCGGCGAGGCGGCTGGAGCACGATGGCCGCGCCTGGCCACGGCAATGGCGACGGCGGGCTCGGGGGAATTTTCCCCGAGGATGGCGAGAGGAGGAGGAGAGGAATGGGGTGGGGGAGTTGTCCAGGGGGTCGGGGGCTGCGTCCTTATCGCGTCGGCGGCGTCAGGGGGCAGTTGGAGGGCGGGGCCGGGCTGACGGCGGCCGCCATACGGGCAGGTGGGGGTGGTTGGAGAAGGAAGAAGACAAGGGGGAGTGGGCCTGGGCTGAGGTGGGCTTCGCCCCAGGCGAGTTATAGCGTTCTCCCATTTTCTGGTTTTCTGTTTATTCAAATCCTTTTCTGTAATTGATTTGCTAACCCTAGCATTTTTGAAAAATATAATTGGTGTTTGTAAATTAGTTTTATATATTACTGAGGTGCCTCAAAAAGTTGTGCAGCAAAATAAATTCATTAGGTATTCCTTTTAAATATTAAATGCCCAAAGTAGGGATTTTAACCTACTGTTTGAATTGTTTGGAAATTTTGTAACTCCCAAAAATTACCAAAGTTGTTCCAACATGGTTATAATGATTTTAGGCAATTTAATAAAATGGTCCCATGATTTTTTTTGGAATAACTTTATTCCAGCACTTTTGTTTTATTTTCCAATAGAGGTTGTTTCATCTAGGGTTTGATTTCATGATGAACAAAATGCATGGGGCTTTGTGTTTGATTACCAACCCACATGGTTTGAAAAGAGCAGAAGCAAAGTTTGAACAGGGACAGGGGATAACAGTGATTAGCAAACAGTGATAGTCAACAGTGATGATGATTACTGTTACAAGCATCTGAGGGTGTTACAGCTGGTCTTTGTGGGTCATGAACCTGAAGTCTTGAAGGCATCAAAGTGGAGCGTGGTCCGCAAAGTTTGCACGCCGCATCCCCTGTACATATTTGCTTTCAAAAGAGACATGTAAAGGGGCATGTGTGCTTCATCGGGATGTGAAGTTTTATGACATCGGTAACAACATGTCCGTGGTGAGGTTTGGAGGGAAGGAGATTGGAAGCATGCAATAAATAATGGTCTGTGACAATTTCACTTTAGTGTAATTATAATTAAGGATTATGATGGGACTTCAAGGCCATGAGAGATGATCTTTGTCTCTATTTAAGCTTAAGTTTGGTTGATAGATCTTCCCCTCGAGAAGATAAATAAGGTCTTCGGGGAGGCACTTGGGAACAGGCTAGGAGAAGTTATCAAAGTGGATGTTGATCGTGAAGGTCTAGCAAGAGGTAATTACCTCAGGGTTCGAGATCGGATTCCAATCTATGATCCGCTCGTCAAGGGCTTCTTTCTGGAAAAAATCTGCTGATGACGAGGAAGGGATTTGGTATGACTTTAGCTATGAAAAAGTGCCACAATCATTATTGGATAAATCTGCGTCGTTTTCATGCAGATTTTGCGAAATCATTATTGTGGCACTATTTGAGAAACGTTGTCGTGCCAGTAGTTTGTTAGTGAGCTTCAAAAAAAAGTTGGGCGGGCCAGGCTAAAGAAAAAGAACAAAAAAATTAAGCATTAATCTTTAATCATTACTCAGACCATTTTGTGGACATTAAATTTTTTACAACCAATTACCGGCAAAATATTCATTTTCTTAACCCTGTTTCAATGAATTTCATGCACTCAAATGCACTTAACAGAAAAAGATTAAGCGCTAGGTACGAACATCCGCTGATTCACCAAAGAAAATACCTCTTTATCTTCTACAACTATTTTTACATATGACTTCCTAATAAAATGTATTCCCTCTGTAAATTAATGTAAGATATTTTAGATCACTAGTTTAGTTATTTAAAATATCTTATATTAGTTAGTATTAATTATGATTAGTAAAAACAATGAATAACTGAATCACCACGTGGTGAACATCAGGCAGAGGGCTGAGGAGGACAACGCCATGGCGGTGCAGCATAGACGGAGGCGACGGACGGCAAAGTCTGACAGACGTTTATCAACGAGAAAACTGTGCGATATGTGTGAGATGTCGGCCGCAGGATTTGGAGGCTTGGATTGATCGTCGTGTTGATCTCCTATATGATTGTACTGTACACTCGATGTGATGGACAAAAATCCACCCCTGCTTTATAGCATAGACATAAAAAATTCACAAAAAGCCTGGACGGGCCACAACTCTGTTCTGCCCCAACGAAGCTCCATCCCTGCTTTATTAAAATAAAAAACCCTAAAAAAGTCAAAATATAAAATGTTTTTGTAGTTTAATTTGAACTAATAAACGTCCTATATTTTGATAAGAAGGGAGTAGAAAACACTATCGTTGTGGCAACTGTTTCAGAAACGTTGTCATGGTAATCGATTCTGGTAAAATTTGTTTTTTTTAACTTTTTGACACCATAGAAACATTGTCTAAACATTGATATATACTACTCACTTCATTTTTAATTATAAGTTTTTATAGAAATTACACTATAAATTACATACATATGTATATAGATGTATTTTAAAATGTAGATTCATTTATTTTGCTTCGTATGTATGTAGTCCATAATAAAATCTCTAAAAGGATTATATTTAATAACCAAGGGAGTACGTAGTATCAACATTTCCTTCATGTTGATCGTGCATTTTGTAATGTATTGAGTTGTTTCTACACATATTTTTTTGAAATTTTTTATAGCGCTAAACCCTTTCCCCCCAAGAACACGTCCGCTAATTTCCTAATTTGGAGCAGTAGCCGATTAAACCAAAACGAATAGTGTTCTTATCTCGGCCCGACATGTCATACCCACAGAGAGGGCCCGCGAGCCGTGCTGTTATCTCCCGCGGGTCGGTCTCCGCGCATCTGCCCCCCTTTCTTCAGACCCTAGCTAGGTCGAAGGAGCTATGGAGAAGAAGCCCCGCGCCGGCGGCGACGGCGACGGCGGCGGGGCCTCCACCAGCGTTGGAGTGGGGCTGATCGATATCCTCCCCGAAGCGCTTCTGGTGGAGGTTGTCGGCCGGGTGGGGCTAGAGGCCGCCTGCTCCGCCGCCGCATCCTGCCGCGCCCTCAGAGGCGCCGCCAGTGCCGCCTTATCCTCCGTCGCGTCCCTAGACCTCTCGGTGAGCCTCCTCCCTTCCCCCTCGCTCGCGCTCCCCGCCTCCCGCCGGAGATGGTCTCGCGTTAATCTGGGGTTATGGTCGCTGTTGCAGGTGTTCACGCCGACGAATGCTATCGTGAACAAGATTCTTGCCGGCAATGGCAGGCTCCGCAGACTCACCGTCAATTGCAGCCTGCTCAACGACTCTGCGGTTGCCGCTATTGCCAAGGAGAGCCTCCGTGAGCTCTCGCTGTTCAAGTGCTCGTCCTTCTCCCCGTACCTCTTTGTGGTGATTGGTGAGAGATGCACCAATTTGAGGTATGGCTCTTCAGAAATTGCTGCTTTGCTTATGCTTCGGGTTAGATTACAGTTGGATTTGTGGTAGTATTAGCTGAATGGGTTAAAAATCATGTTCGAGTCGAACACAGTATCCAGGACCTCAATAAATATAAGGGACAGCGTTGTGTGTAACCGAGAGAATCGAGGTGCACTTGACGCTGAGGGAGTTGTCTGACTTGCCATTTCAGGCGGTCTGACCAGAGTCTCTTGTGGGTGTCGAGTTTGTCAGGATATCTAATATTATCAGGGGAAGAGTGCCCACAGAACAGAAGAGATTCCAGGGTGTAGGTTTTAGCTGAACCTTCTCGTCAACAGACACCGGTGTCAATCTACTTCTTACATGTTCCTCCATATATCTTTGCTGCATGACCTCGGTACTGTGACTAGTGGGAGTGTGGAACCATGGTACTCCCTCCGTTCACAAATACATGAAGTGGTTTTAGTTCAAATTTAAACTAAAATCATGTCATCTATTTATGAACAGAGGAAGTGTTAGTTGTGGAAGTTAACATTGGCACTAATCCATGGAGGTTAATTTCATAACAGTATATTTCTTGAGAAATTGGATTAGGCGCTATGAACTGTTGCCTAGTATTATTGCATTGGAAGGTTCATTGTTGTCTAGGTGTGATGGGCATTGGGGAATTTTGATTTATACCTTGCATAGTGATTGGTTATGTTTCCGTTCTATAAAAAATGATTGTTTTTCACCTTGACTTCTTGACTCGGATCATGCTGAGCATATTGTATTTTTATTCAGATCAATTACACTGGAGATGGCAAACTTGAACGGCAGTGAACATTTTGTGATCTGCCGTAAGTCCATAGCACACATGTTCAAAGGATGTGATAACTTGGAGGTGAGGTGGCTTTGTCACATATGAACACGGTACCCTTCTTAACTTAGAAAGACGGTCATCACGGCATTGCATGTTTGAATAACTTTTAGATTAGTATCTTTGAGTAAAGTTTAAGTAAAATAATAATATGGTAAGTAATGTTAGCCATGGTTTTTGAGTAATTAGCTGGTAAGTAATATTAGCCATGGTCTATGCCTAATCTGTCTTTCCAAATCTATGAATGCAGAATCTTTCGCTGAAATTCCCTCTGCTAGCTCCAGGCTCTGTTGATTTTGATTCTTTGGTGGCTGTTATACCTAGTACCATCAAGGTACTATTGCTGATGCCTGTGGCCAATTGGCAGGCAAAGAAACTCTTTCCCATAAGCCCATCTCTGAAGACACCCTTCAGTGACAGTCTAGAATCACTGTCTTTAGTTCTTGACATAATAACGGATGAACTTGTTACCTTCATCACTAGAAGTCTCTCAAACTTACTTGAGCTTTGCCTAGAAGACAACCCGGGGAGTGAAGCAGATCTGGACAATGATTTGACCAATATTGGGCTCCAAGCACTTGGCTTATGCCAGAACTTGACACATTTATCTCTTACACGTGGTAAGCAGGGTTGTTCCACCACCTTCAGAAGGGTAAATGACTTTGGACTACTGATGCTTGCTGAAGGATGCAAGCAACTGCAAACCATTAGGCTCGGTGGGTTCTCTAAAGTGAGAGATGCTGGATATGCAGCTCTTCTCCACTCTTGCAAGGACTTGAGGAAATTCGAGGTCAGTACCGCCTTGTGTTTGTCAGACTTGACGTGCCTCGATCTTGACGAGGCAGCAACAAAGATCACGGAAGTGAGGTTGCTAGCGTGTGGTCTCTTAACCAGTGAAACTGCAATATCCCTCTCATCCTGCACCAACCTGGAGGTTCTTGATCTTTCAGGTTGCAGGAGCATTGCGGACTCTGGCCTGTCCTCCATCTCGCAGCTTTCCAAGTTAATTCTATTGGACCTTGCGGGAGCTGACATTACCGATGCAGGTTTGTCAGCACTCGGTCACGGGAGCTGCCCGATATCATCCTTATGCTTGAGAAGTTGCAGAAGGATCACCAACAACGGCATAGCCTCATTGCTGTGCGGGAGTGGCACCATCAACAAAACCTTGGTCGCATTGGACATCGGAAATGTACCGAGGATATCGGGTAGAGCTGTGACGTTGATTGCCAAGAACTGCGAGCGGATAAGCAGCCTGTGCCTCCGAAACTGCGTCCTCATCACTGATCCATGTCTCGAAACCCTAGGTATGGACCGGCATGGCTCTGGCAAAAGCACCCTAAGGATGCTCGATCTCTCCTACTGTTCTAGGCTCTCCCGCAGCTTCCTGAGATTGTTTGATCCTCTGGTTGACCCGCCATTGTTCCGAGGCCTGCGGTGGCTCGGCGTCGGGAAGAATGTGCTGGAACGTCGTGGTGGCAGTCCGACTGTTGCGGAGATCCTGGAGCGAAAGCCAGGGTTGACGATATGCGGCAGTAACTGCGAGATGGGTTGCAGGAACCAGTGTCATCCTGACGTCCGTACCCTGTAATATGTATTCTTACTAGTGACATTCCAGTTGGTGTTGTAATGCCATGTACCATTATGTAACAGCTCTGTGCAATTGTATCAGTAAACAATTCATTTTTCTAGGGAAATCAGTAAACAATTCTTTGTTGGCAGTAGGTAAACAGTTCTTAAGACTATTTGGCTTTCTCATGGTGTATTGTAATGAACTGATGAATTTGTATTGGGAGTTTGGGTAGTTCATCTTTCAAATGATCATTTCGGCAAAGCATCAAGCAAAACACATTTATTATCTTCATTTTCTGGGAAAAGCCATTCGTGGCACTTTATTGAATCATAGCAAAGTTGGGAAAATCTATATTGTGCACGTCGCACAGCTGATAGTGAGTTACAGCGCTCCAGTACCTTGCTTTTGCTATGAAGGTAAATAAACTCGCTACATTAGCTTTTTTTTTTCTCAGCAAGCGTGCAATCTATTCGCTACAGTGATTGGTAGTAGTGATTGTTTTTGTGCCCAGAAGCTTGCAGTGTTTTTGCAACTAGCACACGTCTTCTATTCACTGGACAATGTTGACTGCATGATATATCTAATAAAACTAGAGGATACCCCCGAGAATTGTTGCAATATATTTCAAATGAATTTATTGTATGAATAATTGAATTCAAACTAAAAGAATAATATAGTATGAAACATAAATAGTTGAAACATGATTGTATTTGATTATTGTATAGTTGAAATTATTTATTGAATATAGGTGATATAATATAATGAAAAACTTTTATCATGCATGTTGAGTGATTGTTTGATGAGATTAATGTGTGCATGAGGCTAGCTAATAATGAAAAACTCATGCATATTGTGATGGACCTTTAATGATGCATGTATACATGTTAAGATAATAGAGATAGTGGGGATCAAGTATTTAGGTATATAGGATTTAGCTGGTTATATGTCAAGCTTCATGACAACATAACACAGTTAACCAGGTAAGCAAGCATAACATATAATTCTGGTAATTGGGTGTATCTTTTTCTCGCAAACTATATGAAATAAAAATGGTAACTCGGCAAAATTAAAATGACAACTGGTTTTTTTGGGAGGGTAAGCTGTATGAAATAAAAATGGCAACTAAACACGATTAGAAACTAAAACTAGAATGCAGAAAAGTTGGCAACTAAGTTAATTCAATCTGTTCACTAAATTGTTTGATTGGCCCGTTTGATGTGTTTCCTTCGATTGTATTTGTACGCTTGATAAGCATCTGGCTTGCAGCAGCAGTGGCCCCTCTTGCAGTGCCACGTTTGTGTTATAACAGGATGATGCAGCCATTGCATCAGCAAAAGAAAAAGGTGATGGACCTTGCACCATTGCACGTCAAACTTGTAGTGTGTCTTGGTTTCACAAAACATCAGTACGACTTGCACAAGAAAAACTGTGATGAGTACACGTAACAGCAAGTTTACAAGAACTGTTTCCTTTTGCTTGGCATAACCAGTGAGGATCAATACCCAGATGAGAGTGAAATTGAGCAACATCTATTAAGATAAACTTTACAGTCAACTTTGGGACAAGAGGGATAATCAATCACCCAGGCACGTCGTGTCACTGATCCAACCAAGAGAGGATAGAAAGGTTGAAAAGTCTCGGGGTACTGCCAGAAGATAAAGCACCTAACTGATTGCACGCAAAAATTGCGTCTAGTTACGGGAACTATTTTCAAAATCTCAGCACAGATAGCTAGCGCCAAAACCTCAGCGGATAACCAGCAGCAGTAGACGGCTGGAGACGATCTACATGAAAGCACCTCGGCCTCCTCTCCTGGCAGGGGATCTCTCGTAGGTAGTGTTGAACTTCTCGACCAACTCATTCATTGTGCTGCAAGTCACCAAAGAGTATCATCAATCTCAACATCAACATGGTTGCAAGTGCAATGAATTATATGATTGAGGATACAGAGGAATACGATAAGGAGCATCTGACAAGGAACTTCTATGTGGATGCAAGTTCATTTATTCTATTTTGTTGTTTATGCAACATTCTTTCTTGTTCAGCAGGTTTCATACAAGAACTGAGGCATACCTTGAACAGTTAGTGAACATTGCAAGGTAAGTCATGAGGAGGGTGTCATTGTATTCCTGAAAACAAAAAAGAATACCGTCATATCATAAGACACAAGGTTAAATTAAATGGTTAAATACACAGAAAAATGGAGAGTTAGCTTACTGTTAAGAATTCATCTTGGAATTTCTCCGATTCCATAGCTGGTAGTCTTCTTACGAGGCTCGAGACTTGTCTAAGAAGTGAATTATCCAGTGGAATATCACCTGGAGTGATGGAAGAGGCTCAGTGATTGACAAGTACTACATACACAAATAGTTCTAAGACTCTGAAAATTCCAGCAAATAAAATTCAAGGGACTGTTTAAATCACATAATTAAACATCAGACACGTTTTGGAGCAATATTTGGACAGTGGCAAAAGACTAACCCTTTTGCATGGCACCAAGGTATTGCTGGATAACGCGAACCCGGCTATTGAGCATCTTGATGGCACTGTGTATTCCTGTAAGATGAGCAGCCACTGCTCAAACATGTCAGTTAGTATGTTGTTCAAAATTGATACCATAGATAGTACAAGTACTGTACAGCACTATGACCCTTATCCAAGATGCTAAAATGATGTTGAACAAAGGATCCTTACATTGAGTTGCTGCAGAGCCACCATCAGATGGTTTCAGATGGGCAACATGATCTACAGATATCCTCTCTGCCTCTACAGTCTTAAATCAAATGTACATGTGATAAGTGTTAATAACAATAAACTAGAACTAGTAAAACAGACTCATAGCTAGATCAACCCAAAAGAGATTAGAGAAGGAAAAAAAACTAACCTCAATTGTGTAATTTGATCTGACAAAGATGAGCTGGGGACCCCCATCGATAACATGCAACTCTTGAATTTTAAAAATGTAATAAAGAAAGAATTAGCAATCCACATGGGAAAGTGAACAGGAAAATAGCATTAGTGCAATGAAAAACTCCAAAATTAGTTGCAGAAATAACAGAAACAGGAATATTAAGGGCTACCCGTACCATAATAGTGATAGCTACAAACTGGTATTTATATTAAAAAATGCTACATCATGACAACATACATAGCTGATGTGCACCCAAAAGGAAAGCTCAATACAACGCACATAAAAACTATGATTTATGATCAGTGAGAACCACGGCGGTTGCCCTGTTTTCTAGGAAAAACACAAAAAACATGGAATTGTACTATTGAGGGCATGGGTAAGTTAGGCTAGGGCACACAACAACAGCGAATGGCACTGGCTCTCCGCTGGCCAAGTAAGGCTGAATGAAACCGACACCAGCAACAGCTACCAGAACTGGTTATCCAGGACAATTAGTTAGTAAAGCATGCTGTTAATAATAAGTATGTTAGATATGGGGTAGATCAATAGAGGTGTAGTCAACAAAGGAATAAGAGTTGTATCATAGATAATTTAGTTGAGTCGTTCCGATGTAGGTATCTGCACCTCCAGAGAATTAGCAAAGAGATAGAAGACAGGTTGAGTTTTGCTTCCAAGTTTCCATGTCTTGGGAGGTTGGGTAGTAGATATTTTGCTCGTCTATTTGGTATCTCACAAACCTCTCTTAGTCCTCTCATGTTCTTTCTTTTTATGTTAGCAGGAGAGCTGTGAATTCAAATGTCCTCTCGTTAGTCTCATTTCAACAAGTTCCTATCTTCCCCTTCCAAAACCCTAATCCCCTTAAAGACGTTCCATCTGGTACCCCATGCATGTTAGTTGTTTCAACATGAACCAAGGTTGGTTTACATGATACATAAACCAATCATAGTAGAAACAAAAATAAGACATGCCAATTACACCACTGAATGATAATAAAATTGTAGATCAGATTAGCCTACCACTCTCATAAATTGACACAGGGAGATCCTTCTGGGAGTGGTTAATCGCAGGATTCAAGAGAAGATAAACAGGGCTTTCATTAATGTCCATCAGCTGTATAAAAAAAACGAAGTTACATGGAGACAAATGAATAGAACATACAGCAGATCACATCTGCGTTGAAAAGCAATATTCCTCTCAAAAGCAAATTTCCAGTGTGGTGTCTATTTATTTGGTGATGCACTTGAACGAACCTCACGACAGTGTGGCATAGTCTCACCACGGTATGTCATAATTTAAGAATAGATGTGCGTTATGTCAACATAAGTAATGTATGTTGCTGCTGGCCATGAGGACGTGCACCATTTTGACATACCGCATGTTAAAAAGATATTTTACATCTACTGATAACTTGATTCGGTTTCAAGGGTAATGCTAGTCAATTAGAGTTTGCAACAGTTGTATAGGCTTGATTGAGAATAAATGTATTATGCAATTTGCACAAAAGACTAAAAGAAAATCATCTATGTTTATCCTACAGCCGAATTGAACCTCATCAGAAGCATAACGGGGTCTTGGTTTACAGTTACTAACGAGTATCTACCATCTGTTCTACCACCCATTCTAACACTACAACAACAAACTCCAAGCCTTCCATAGGCACTACGCAACTTATTTACTCCACTTTGCAAGTGCATACATGGATTGAATGCATTGCCTCACGCATACAAAATCGTTTTATTCACAGACATAAAAGAAATCATGTCCTCTACTCCTCTTTCTACCTCCACTTTCCACACGGCAATAAGAAACCAACCATGTTCAAGGGTAGTAGACTAGTAGTACATCACACCGAATCACAATTGCAATTTTTTGTAACAAGAGCACAAACCAAGCACATTGCCAGTCTCAAAGGATTAGAGCTTGAAATAAGGATTTTAAGTACTCACGGCCTTGTGGATTAGAATGTCGGTATCCTGCACATCGCTCCCGGTTGAGTACCAGCCCAGCACATAGAAATCAGGGAACACCTTCTTATCTGCAGAGCCACAATTGCAGCAATAACCAATCAGGTCACGCGAAAAGCCCCCCAAATTATTTTCCTAAGCGTCACCCAAACCCTAGAAGCGCACGAGATTCGCCGTTGGCTTACAGAGCTCAAGCTTCTTCTCCAGGAAGGCGCGTTCGAGAGTGCCGGTGACGGGATCGAGGACGAGCTCGAAGCTGTTGAAGATCTCGACGGTCCGGCCGCGCTGCACCCCGATCACGCACCCGAAGACCCTGGGCGGCTGCGAGGGCGCCGTGGAGCCTTCGGCGGAGCAGGAGGTCTGGTCCTGGGCCTTCCCCGGCGACGGGGTCTCGGCGGGGAAGGAGGCCTGGGCCTTGACGCGGGTGTAGTGGTCGGAGACGTTCACGATGACGAGTGGGTGGAGCTTGAAGGTGAGGCCGCTGCTGGAGGTGGCGGCGGTGGAGGAGGGAGGCTGCGCGGACGCCGCTGGATCGGAGGGCGTCGACATCTTCGTCGGAGGGGGAGGGGGAGGACGAGCGGTGCCCTAGATAGCTAGCGCCGTCGAGATGGGAAGACGGCGACGGCAGGCAACAAGGCTCCGTGGTGGGGTTTTGCGCTGTTGTTTGTCCTTTGGCGTGCCTGCTGCTTAGGTTTCGGCCTTGTTGGACAGCTGTTGGACCCCCGGATGGGGAAACCTGGACTTGATGGGCCGGAGGACAGCTGTGGTTAAGTTGACCGGCCCGGCAAGTATTATATATTTGGATGCATTTTCCGGGATTAATAAATAAAAACGTTTCTACAGAAACTAAAAAAACAAACCAGTAAATCGCTAAATATAATCACCGCACCCACAAAGTGTTTGAGAACGGGAAGAGGAAATTTAAAGGAGAGAGTTGAGAACAGATTTGACATGGGAAATGATGTTTAAATTTCAATCCCTCGTTTGATATGGGTGAGTATTGTATGTGAAAATTGGGAGATGTGTTATTTATCTAATTGGTTAGTGAAAATTCATTGGGGATGAGCGGAGAGATGACAAGTTAAGTTATGATAAAGCGTTGCAATGTTTTCTATAGGTCAATTACCTCTCATTTCTCATCCCACCCTTATTAATAAAATGATGAAAGTTAAACTCTATAAACTTCCACACCCAATCTTTCATTCTCTCTAGCCAAACACAAGCCCTTATATCCCAAACCACTAAATTCACATTTCTTTAATCTAATTACTTCCAACCAAACAAGTTGGCATGGTAATCGCATAGGAACACTCCGGTGTGCAGCTTCATAATATATAACCATCAATATGCATGGGGATCTCCACCCATTTTATATTTTTGGCGATATATATTATGTTTATATGGATTTTATAATGGTGATTGAATTGCACTAACTTTTTTTTTGAGGGGATTGAATTGCACTAACTGAAATTGGACATGCGTGACCTAGCCAATTTGACAATTGCTAAGGCACACCATCACGTATGTCAATAACTTCCATTTGAAACCGATCAACAATTAGTACTAAGGGCCTCATGTTTTGAGTCACAAATCAATATTGCAGCCGACAAAGTAAGAGTACAAACTAAACCAAAATACTTACCGTATTGATTTAACAAGTTTTATTTTCTTAGAAAAATCTAGATCCCAATACTAAAGATTTGAAATTAATACCATGGTCCTAATATTTTTAAAAGTTTCTTCTAATAAAACTAAGAAATCGGTGATATTATTGCGTGGAAATTGTGTCTTACCTAAAAAACTAATAAAAACTTTTATGGTATTAATTAAATTAATGTTTTCAAAATTCATAAAAAATTAAGTTAATTCCTTGGTCTTCGAAGAAAACTTGTTCCTATTGAACGTGGTTCATCGATTTTCATGTGACCGAGTGTACAAACCTATGTTTTAATCCCTAACCAGCCAATGCTATGTTTTTATGATTCCATGAGTTGTACATATTGAGGAAGCCTCTGGAGATTTGTTTTGGTGAGCTATCTAAACTCCATGATGTTTGTAAACCAATCTGAAGCTCAAATGTTGAAAGGGAAAGGCTCTCTGCATATGAATGCTCCGCCGAGAACCTCACATGCAATGTCAATGACAACCAAAAAGTGGTGACCTCCTGTTCCAAAGGTGCCTAAACTCAACATCTTTGGTTGCTCTGAGGGAGGAAGTGCAGGCTCTGGAATGGGTTTAAGGGACACCAATGGTGAGGTGTTTTTCTCGACCTGTAGATCTCACCCTTCTGATCGTGACTCCATGTCAGCCTTGTTGCATGGTTGTAAGGAAGGGCTCCAATTTCTTCTAATCGGACTTCATTGCCGGTTATTCTGGAGGTCGATTCAGTGCAAGTCTTCAAGATGCTTTCAGGAGTTGGACCGGATAGATCCATCTATCTCAGCCTTTTGAGCGAGATCAAGATTTTACTGGAGCAAGGAGGCATCTTTGCAAGCAAGATGTGATGGGACCCAAAATAGAGTTATCAGTTTTTTTAGCAAATTTTGGTGGATCTTAAATTACAACTATGGTTTGGTTGGGTTCGGTTCGGTTCCACCTAGTCTTCTTTCTTTATGTAAGTTTGAGAAACCTATGTTAGAGGTTGAGTAATGAAGTTGTTTTACCCCGCAAAATGCTTTGTTTTTATTTGCTAAGTGTGTAACCAAGATTACAATGCAATGCTCTATCCTCAGTGGACAAGGGTGTTATACTTCAAACAAGAAAATATATTCATAAGTGTTGCTCATATTCTTTTAATTCACACGTGCATCTACTGTTCAAATCTATGCAATGCTACATTACTCATGAGGCAACAAAATCGATGGCTTTGTGTCCCCACTATCATCCAACCACACTCTTTCTACATCCGTGCATCGTAGTTGAGCATTAATCGGTGGGCATCCCGTACTAGCCAATGTATTCATCTTGTATGTCACAAAGAAAACATTTATGGTTTTTATTGCACAGATCCAACGTAAGTAACTCTTATGGATTTAGGGGTTTCGCGCATCTGATAGCCACAAATCCTCGTCCGCGCACCCAATGGGAATATTAGGATGTACTCGAATGTAGTGCCTCTACAGGCATAACATTACATGTGTCCATCAATGAATTTACCACGTAGAGTATATAAGTTTGTCATATTAAGTACATAAGATTGAAATATGTCAGAAAATTGAAGAACTCTGGAGCTACAACGTTGGGTTATACCCAAACATCTATTTTTTTCAAATCCCTTCACAAACGGTCTATCATGTAATGTGATAGATAATGCATTGAAGGAGATGGGTACGAAACCCACCATATGATTTGTTCACACTAGCAACCATTCATGTGATTGGAGATCCCGTGATGTAGAATTGGGAGACAAGTTGTTGGGCGAGAGGAGAGTATCCTTGCTTTTGTACAATATCATTTTGTGAATATGCAATACTCTCCTAAACTGCATGGCTGGTTGATGTTTATCTTAATGTATTCGAACAGCCTTTATTTAAGTAGAGATGTTTTCTTGCGAAACTTCTTTTAAAAAATGCACCTATATGAGTCTGATCCTTAAACACCCAATCTATGAGAGTTGGATGCTCACTAGGAAACTCACGAAAGCCTCGGAGTATGACGTATAAGATTCACCCGCGGGGAAGTCCCACCGCATCCTAGTATTGGTCAAGGCTTTGTGTGAAGCTAGATTTGCAGAAAACTTGCAATTCAAGACATAATATATTGTTCAAGTTGCAAACTAGTGTAACATGAGGTTTTAAGTGAAAGTTTGTAAGGCCCGATATGCGGTACTGTTCCAGATCTAGGTGTTTCCACCCAGATCCGGGGATGAAGCACATATCGGTCCCACCGCGACATATGACAAAGTCATATGCCCCGGATTTCCAACATGATATCACAACATTACAGATACAAGGATACAACATCTCATACAATTGGCATACAACTGCCTCAAATATAATACGACATCGGAAGATACATGTCTGAATACAGACTACAAGCAAATGCCTACTGGCAAAAAGAAAAGCATCGATCCCCATAACCACACGGGTCCAGGCCCTCCGCCGAGATCCGCCTAACTAGTCGTCGTCGAGTCTCCACATGAAACGTCGATCACCATACCTGTTGTCGATCAAGAACCCTGAAAAGAGTTTGGGGGTAGTATCATGAGTACATAGGTACTCAGCATCCAACTGTAGTGGTCATCTGACCCAGCAAGGACTTCATCATTCGTCATTCTAGGACAACTAGTAGTTTACGGTAAGGATGGGGTAAGTGGTGAGGTTGCTGCCGCGCTAGCATTTATGAAGTGGCTAACGATCTAGAGAGTAAGATAAGGAGCCAAGCATTCGATGAGGAATCACCTCCAACAAGTCTTGCTATCAACTACTTACGCAAACATAACACCTATCCTATCCTTGTCCTCCTCTTCGCATCCCGACGAAGAAGAAGCAGTCAAGGCACACACACGTTGATCAAGTTATATTAAGATATCTCAGTTGTTGTTATCTATGAACAAGGAGTAGGTCTCAAGTCGTCCATAACCGTGGACACGGCTTCTCGAAAAGATTTAACCCTGCAGGGGTGTACCAACTGCCCATTATGAGGCTCCGCACGCACGTCCATCACTCTCAGTTGCTACCCATCATAGGCAACCATTTTATGATTTAGTTCCAAGAGATCCGAAACGACAGGTCCCTCTAGCTAACAACGAACAAATCCGGGTGGCCCCCGGGGAGTCGACACCCAATCCAAAAGCTGGCCACGCTCTCGGATCAGACTCTTCCGTCTGTCTAAGGTCGAGGTAACTGATCCCCTCACATGTGGGCAGGCCTCTAGCTCACCAGGTGTGGACCAACAGAGGAACTATGTCTCCGCTGGCCCGGGTTATTTTAAAGAATATCTGCTAGGAGCGACCCGACAAGATATATATGCATGTTTTCAAATGGTAAATCAGCTTGGGCCACCTCTAGAAATGTTTGAAGCTAGATAGGTAAGAAAAGGGGACCCCATAAAATCCCACACGCGGTTAGGCACGCTCAGTCTTAAAACCAATACCCGGAACTCGGATCCTAGGTGACTCGAATGGAACAAAGCGTCGGGGCGGGATAGCCTAGACCTTCCATCCTTCGTCGAATATAGTCAACATTAATAATAATCATATCATCAACAATAATATAATAATCAGGTGATATCCCAACCCAAAGAGTACAGGGTAACATCGTAGCATCCTAAGCATGCATACTAAGCAGGGGCTGAGCAACGAGCAATAGTAACATAGCAGTACAAGGTTTGCTGGGAGGGGACATGGCTGTATCGGTTTAAAAGAGGCTGTAAACATGTGGTAGGATCAAACATCGAGCCTAACCTAGACTAGCATGCAAACCACTGGTTGAAATAGAATGGATCATAAGTAATGTATAGTCCTTGCCTGTTGATAAGTCGGGTTCCGAAGGTGTAGTCGATCGCACACTCGCATCGTCTCCGAGAGGTACCCGCGGAAGCACACAAGAAGTAAACACTGGAAAGCAATCAACGAGCAAGCATCTATTACTACGAGGCAAACACGAGAAAGCATCAACAAGAAGCAACACGAGACATCGCACCTACCATCGAAAGCGGTTACTAACAGGTTAAGTGGAGTACTCGTCACACACGACGATACCGCACGTTTACGGTGGTTCAAGTTGTTTAGCTATAGGTGATCAACCAACGGTTGTTAACATGGCAACTCAAGCAAGCATGGCATAGCACACAAACATGGCAAGAGGTGTAGCAAAATTAAACTACCTAAGCTAGTCAATTTAAGTGGGGTGAAATCCTAGACATGCAAACTATTGCGGACCCCACGATAAATATTGCATTTGGTACTGTTTTTACCTAAACAATATTTTATTATTTTTATTAGCAAGCAAGAACAGCAAAAACACAACCTACATGCAATTCTAGTCAAGTTACATATAAGAAACATTTTAATCCGAGCAACAGATAAAAAGTTATAGCAGTTACAGTTACAGTGGCAGGCAATGTAATTAGCAGTCAAACAGCAGGTAAACAAAGTCAAACATGGCAACAAAGCACAAATTATTAAACTAGGCACAAAACTAAGCAAGTTTCATATTTTACGCGTCGCAATCGGAGCTACGGTTAAAAAGCTACGGGCACCGCAAAATTACAACTAAAACTGCCTAAATAAATAAAAACAACTAGCAGAAAAAAAAACTAACTGGGCCGAAATCTACTGGGCCCAACTAACTAAAATAGAAATAACAGAAAAAAAAACGGGCAGCAGGCGCCTCACCCACGGGCTGAGGCCCACTGGCCCGGAGGGGCTGCGGGCTGGCTTGGGCCGCCTGGGCGCGCCGGCCCACGCGGGGGCGCTGGATCGAGCAGCCGGCTCGGGCGTCCCGTGCCTCGTCCCGAGCAGGACTTGACGGCGGCGGCTGTCCGGTGGCTCGCCGGCCACCGGCGGCGAGGCGGCGGGCTGGTCGACGAGGGGGCGCGGATTGTAGGCGGAGGAGGCGCAGGCGGCGGAGCCGGGGCGTTCGGCGGCGAGGTCCAGGGAACGGCGACGGTGCAGCGAGCTCCTCGAGCTCGCCATCCATGGCGGGCGCGGCGCGGACCTGCGAGGCGAGGCAGAGGGAGAGGGGTGAGAGGGAGAGGGAGAGGAGAGGAAGAGGGAAGGAGGGCGCGCAGGTGAGGGAGGCGGCGCTCCGGCGACCCGGCTGGCGGCGCTCCGGCGATCCGGCTGGCGGCTGCGGGGTGGTGGCGAGCTCCACGGCAGGAGGTGGGAGAAGGTGCGGTTGGTGGGATCTCCAGGGGGCGACGTGGCGCAGCGAGGGCCGTCGGATCTCAGATCCGAGGGCTGGGAACGCCCCTGATCTAGGGTTTCGGGATTTGGGGCTTTTGGAGGCAGATCTGAGTTTTGTGAGGGGGGTGGCTGCAAATTTCCAGTGGGGGAACCCTAGAAATGGGTGGGAGTGTGGTGGTCTTTATATAGCATGTGTAGCTGGCAGTTTGCAAAAACATCCCCGTTTTTTGTCTCGCGCGCACGGTACTCAAGTTTCTGACTGCCGGGGGTCCGCAGTACCTCCGATTCAGGTAAAACTTCGAACTGCGCGATCAGTGCGTCGAGCCGGAGGCTTTCACCTGGCGCTGGAACCGTTCCGAAAACACTTTCCGGGGCGCTATAAAAATATCCCGTTTAATTATTAAACGGGGTTTTCATTTCATTGGCTGCGGCTGGTCTCGTGCCGTTTTCGCGACGGTGATCGGGCGAAACCCGGTGTCGCAAAGGTCGAGTGTCAGGGTGGCACGGGTCGGTCTCCGTCCGATACGAGATAAGAGGGGGGGAAATAATCGTCGATCGATAAATCAGGGATGCAAACACCGCAAACAAATCAGATAATCAGACAATTCACACCGAAAACAAAATTTTTAATTTTTGCAAAAACTGGGCTGTTACAAAGTTCAACTTAACAGTCTCCATTGTAGTACCGATATATAAACAATGTTTTAGAACCTAAGGCAAATTCTATTTTTTAGACTAGACAAATTCTATATGCCTCTAGGATGTTCTGGGGGACTATCGAAATTCTAACTTTTCCATAATTCCTGGAAATCCTAGAGGCCCATGTGACTCATTCATGCATGGAAAAATGTGGTATTAAAGTTTAGTCCCATAATACTAGCTTGCAAGGAGTTGAACCATTTTATAAGGGAACCTCTTCTACAACTTGTATGAGCATGAGAAGAGACCTAGACACGCGCTCCTCCTCCATCGCTCTCTTCCCTTCATCGTGACGCGATACACGCACGCCTCGGGTTCCAAGAATGAACCGAGTCGAGCTAGCATCTATGCCATGTGTATGAGTTGTCTTGCCACACATGATTGTTGAAGTTGAAGAGTAGCATCAAAATTGAAACGTCTCGCAGTAGGGGACGAACCACTACCATTACAACATACATTAATGGGGTACGAATTGAAGAGTCTATGTC
Organism: Bromus sterilis; assembly: GCA_950022295.1. NCBI lineage: Eukaryota > Viridiplantae > Streptophyta > Magnoliopsida > Poales > Poaceae > Bromus > Bromus sterilis. The sequence goes on from OX465598.1 coordinate 272,711,408, forward strand.
CGTTCATCTTCATCTTTTGTAGTGTGTATATGTATGAGGCCGCTACTAACCTTTTGACACAAGCACAAGATACATGGTTGTCTTCTGATTCTCGAGCAATGGGTCATCGCTGAGGTATTTCCCATCCTGTCCTACGGCATGCACCGCAAGATGGGAAGTAGGCCTTCAGAATCCCACCTCTCGTGATTCTGTACTTGAGAGGGGTGATAAAAAATTGGGAGCGCTCTCGCGCGAGTACTAGCTTCTTCTTAAACACGGCTGCCGACGATTACATCCCAAAGGATGATTTTCCCTATATGTCAGCACCCTCTTCTCCGACATGGCTGAAGAAACTGCAAATGGAACTTCTTCCAAGGCATTGTATGTGATCTCTCCCTTCTTTGAGATTGTGTTTCAAACTCTTCTTATAGTTGTTTGTTTAGACTTGTTTTTGCACTTTCTATTAGATTGGATGACTAGTTTAATTCTGAATATGTTAGTAATGTTCTATCTACTTTACTCATGGTTTACATCCTATGCAACATTGCTTATATCTTCAACAATTTTAAGAAGTATGCACATTTTTAAAAATTTGATCATGTAATGTTAAAATTGCGCCATGCATTTATGAAAAGTGTTTGTCTAATTTTAAAAAGTATTAATGTATTTAAAAATCATGTAAGTTTAGTGTTTTGTGTATTTTAGAAGAAAAAAATGTAATATAATTTTTTTTCACATATTTCTTTTAAATCAAATAGCTTTTAAAATCCCCACATTAAAACAAATATTCGTGCATGTATCAAATAATGTTAATTATATTTTGAAATAAAAAATAAAAATAAATAAAATGGCAACAAAACTGAAAAATAGAATTAAATAAAGGGGAAATAAAATAAAATAACACATAAACACATACTCCCTCCGATCCAAAATAATGTTGCAGTTTTAAACCGGGGTTAGTTCAAAACTGCTACACTTATTATGGAGCGAAGGTAAAGGTAGTACACCACGGCTACACCACCCTACCCTTTGTGCCGATGTCGATGTAGCCGAGAGCGTAGGGTGGTGTAGCCGTGGTCGAGGTAGCCGTGCGATGGACGCCGTGGTCATTGTCGTCGATATGTGACGGCAGATGCCATGGGGATGGCTAAAGTGAGGGGAAGACGCGAGGGAGAGAATGTCGATGGTGCTGGAATCGGGTTGGGCACAAGCACGGTGAAGACACCACGATGTACCCAGGTTCGGGGCTCTCCGGAGAGATAACACCCTACTCCTGCTTGTCTCTTGTATATCAATGAAGGGGCTACAATAACTGCTCTTCTATCTTCTCAGGGGAAGGAGTACACCGCCGCCGTGGGCAAGGTCCTCTCCTGCTTCCCTGAGGAGCAACTACGAGCAGTGAATGAACTGGAATGGGAATGAGTTAATGAGGATCTAAGGTGTGGCGTCCCTCGCGCAGGAGGGGTACCCTGGCTCTTATAGTGTGAGTCCAGGGTACTATGGTAACTTCATTGCCGAATGGGCCCAGCTGTCATCCTCTAATCGGCCTGGGCCCACCGACTGCTCCTCTCCGGGTGATCCGGAGCCTATGAGCGGCGGCCCATGCTGTAGCATCGTAGAGCCTAGGGATGAACAGTGGAGCTAGGGGGTGCGGTCTTGTCGGCCTGTCCGCGGGATCGGCGGGGAGGTCGACACCGTATCTCCAGCAAATCCTCGATGTGACTTGGCCTTCCTGCCACCCAGATATCTCGGGATATGGTATTTATGACCTCGTAATCATACCCCCGACTGGGTGGTAGGTTGCTCCGATTGCGCCTGGACCGACTGGTGGTTCCTGGTAGGGTCGATTGCTCTGGGCAGTCGGCCTTCTAGGAATCAACCTCGGTCCAGCTGCAGACCAATCGTACGATCGTCTTTGTTGAAGGAAGGGTGGACCGATTGCGCCTGGGCCGACTGCTGGCATTTGGTATGGTCGATTGCCTTGGAGAAATCGGCCGTACCTCTGCCCAGCTCGGCCCAGCTGCAGCCCAATCGGTCCATCCTTGTCTTGAAAGCTTGCTTCCGCTTGGGTTAGCCTACCCGGGTACCAATCCCCCGACAGTAGCCCCTAAAGCTGTAAAGGTCCCACGGTCACTTGACCGCGGGGCCTTTGCAGTTTTTCAATCTCTGCCTTGACGTTCTCCGACTGCTATGGCCTCTTCGAGTGCGTCATTCCGAGTTCGTCGGCCGACTCGGAGATCACACTCGGCTGACCAAATTTCCATCCGATTGGACTTGGTTCCCTCTCAACTCGTGTCTTCATTTTCTGAGGAAGATGTCTTTCGCCGATTTCACTCCAACGGTTACCTCTGATTCATCCGCAACGTGATCAATGAGCTGGGACCCACGACCCACGAGCGACGTGACATAACTGAAGGACCTGACCCCCACCATCTCGCAGCTAACTTCATCATGATCCTTTCCGGGTTCGTGACGCTCTGTGAAGGGTACCTCGGCTGCCGTCCAAGCGTCGCCCTTTGGAAGCGCTTCTTCAACCTCCGAGCTCACAACGCTCGGACGGGTGCTGTGGTGGCCGCCACCATCGAAGGCGGCAAGCCAACGTACCCGACTGATATGACCGACTGCGGCAGTTGCCTTGTCGCAGCCGGCAAGTCGAAATACACGAGCCCCGAGATCGTCCAATCCTGCAAGAATTGGCAGACCTCATTCTTCTACGTCAAGTCACCTGACAACGGCCCCGATCTCCTCAACCTGCTCGAGTTCTCTCTCGCCCGGCCGGTTGAGAAGCATCAATGGTCGCTGAAGCACGGCGTCGGAGATTGCGATGTCGATGCCCAGGCTGCCAGGGTCACCCAGCTGGAGCAAGAAGGACTCCTCCCAACCGACTTGGTAGCTGCTTGGCTTCACGCTCGGATTCTTCCCCTGCAGCGCCGAGTGCACCGCCTCTGCGACGTGTCGGGACCTCGAGATCCCACTCGGCTCTGCACGTGGCGGGTGAAGACAGAGGACCTTTGCGCCCGAGTAAAAGCCATCACATCTAGCGCATTGCCTGACCCCTTCCGCTTCGGGCTTGATTATCTCACTCGCCAGCGAAAGCCGCCTGTGGTATGCTCCGATTACTTTTTCTTCCGATTGCATGCTCTTCCGATTGCTTTTTCTTCCGATTGCTTTCTCTTCCGATTGCTCTGATCACTTATGCCTCCTTCTCAACACTTTATTCAGTCCGACCTCATGGAAGACGGCCAGGAAGCTGGCGTGTATGCCCCTGATCGCACGGAAGAGGACCCCACCAACCTCGAGTATAACGGCGAGACTCCTTCCGCCGAGTCCAGTGGGGATGATGAAGACGACGATGAGTCTTCCGGAGAATCCTCCGACCCCATGGATGCCGATGATGATGACGCCGAGCGCGCCAACCCTCCGAAGACCAACACTCGGCCGCCAGCTCAAGGGGGTACGCCTGACCCTTCCCTTGAGCAATTTTCGGCTGAATGGAGTGATGATGATAGTGTCTCAAAGGGTGATGGTTCTGATGCAGCTCCTCGAGCCAAGCCTCCAAAGGTGCCAGCTAAGCGCACCTCGGCCGCCGGCTCCTCCTCTGGCACAGCTCCCGACAAGGTTGCCAAGGCCAAGCCGACTGCCAGCAAAGGCAAACAGGTCCAGGAGACGACAACTCGGAGGCCGACCACTCAGGCGCCGCTGAATGTCGCTCCGCTTCGCTGCCGAATGCCCACTGGCGCACCCAGGACAGTCGGGTATGCTTTTGTCTTTATGCGCAGTGTTCCATTATCTTTACTTACACTGACTCTCCTCCCTTTCTTCTTTCAGGGGCCGATTGGGCTTGATGACGTTGACACCGACATTCCAGTCCGTGCCAGCGCTGTCATCTCGCCCGCTGCTTCTGCTGCTGCCGTCCGCAAGCGGCCGACTGCTCCTCCTCGCTCCTCCAAGGACGCCGAGCGCGCTGCCAAGAAGGCCCGCCTCGCGGCAACTCAACAGACCTCTTCTTCCACCCTTGCTCCCAAGATTTCCAAGCGTGCGGCTGACCAGGTGGCTCCTGGTGGTGGAGGAACGCAATCGGTCGATCCGATTGCCCCGTCTCCGCCACGCCGCTCCAGCCTGGCCTCGCCTGCCGCAACTGCCCCTGCTTCAACGACCGCATCCGACACTCCGATGGTGACGACCCCGTCGCCGATTGTGGTGTCGGCACCGCCGATTGTTACCACCATTCCACCAGTTGTACTATCTGCACCACCAATTACAACAGTCTTGCCGCCAGTCGCTGTTATCACCTCCGCTCCGACTCGCCCGGTTGCGCCGCCACCGCAATCGGGTGCCTCCGGCCCTTCAACGACATCCGTGCCACCAGTCTTCACCACTGCAGCTTTCACCATCGTTCCCACTTCAGTGCCGCCGCCGACTTCTTCTTCATCAGAGATTCTTATGCGCTCGGTGGATCAATTCCGAGCTGAGTACTCTCGCGCTCGTCATGTCGGCGCTGAGTCTGATGCTCCGCATCGTCCTCAGGACCCCGTGACGAGTGCTCTGAGCCGGGTGAACGAATTCGCCGATGCCCTTGCTCGGGACCTTTAACAGCTGACCTCTCACCATACGGTAAAATCCTTAACTTTTCCTTCTGTATCTCTCTTTTACTTCGGCAATTTTTCTTCCGGTGGGTGCGCGCAAGCGCACCCACTGGGTGTAGTCCCCGAGATTCGGGCCGATTGGTTACAATCGGTTCGGATCTTCAGCATTTTTTGCTTTTTTGCTTGCCTTCCTCAATCGGTAGACTTTTCTTCCGGTGGGTGCGCGCAAGCGCACCCACTGGGTGTAGTCCCCGAGATTCGGGCCGATTGGTTACAATCGGTTCGGATCTTCAGCCTTTTTTGCTTTATCGTTTGCCTTCCTCAATCGGTAGACTTTCTTCCGGTGGGTGCGCGCAAGCGCACCCACTGGGTGTAGTCCCCGAGATTCGGGCCGATTGGTTACAATCAGTTCAGATCTTTAGCATTTTTTGCTTTATCGTTTGCCTTCCTCAATCGGTAGACTTTCTTCCGGTGGGTGCGCGCAAGCGCACCCACTGGGTGTAGTCCCCGAGATTCGGGCCGATTGGTTACAATCGGTTCGGATCTTTAGCATTTTTTGCTTTATGTCTGACTCCATCTTGCTGTTCTTCTCAGGCTATTATGGAAGAAAAAAGGGATGTCTTTGAAAAACTCCTTGAAGCTTACACTGCTAGCCTTCGGACCCTTGCCTAGGCCCGGCTGCAGGTCAACAACCTGTCGGCTGAGACCTCTAAACTGAAAGGTATCTTCTATATCACATCTGTTTTTTCTTCACTTGCCGACTGCTCTGGTACTCATATCTTCATGCTCTCCTCTAGCTTCTATTCCTATGGTAGATGACCTTCAGGGCCGAATTGCCGAATTGACTGCAGAACTTAACCAACAAGGTCCAGCTCTTGACAAAGCCACCGGAGAAGTAACTCGGCTGCAGGGGATAGAGAAGGATTTGAATCGGACTATTCAAGGCCTCCAATCTGAAATGGCTGCTCTTGAGAAGAAACATCTCGTCGACATAGCCGCAGTGACGGCTACTGGTGATGGACTTCTTGCTGAGCGGGATGCTGCCGTCGCCTCCCGGGAAGCTTTGCAAGCTGAGAGGGATGAAGCAATTGCCACGCGGGACTCCATTCGCAAAGATCGTGACAAGCACATCGCCAAATATGAGGAAATGGAGAAACGCTACTCTGAGGAGAACACCCGAATGCGCCGCCGAGCCAAGGCCTTCTGTGATACACTGACCGAAATGGACGTCCTCCTTGGCGGTGAGTCTTCCTTGCTGCCGAGTGCACTTTCCGGTTGCTTTCTTCTTTTATCTTATTACTCATGCTCTTCCTTCTTGACACAGAAGCTTGGCCCGAGTCTGAAGCGGCTGCCTACGCAGCTGTCGCCAAGTCCCGAGAAGACACCATCTTCGCTGGAGGGACCTGTGACCGCGCAGATAGCGTCTGGACCCGACATGAATATCTGATCGGCACCCAAGCCCGCATTCCTATTATCCAGGGAGTTGCCCTATCCTTCAAGCTCGGAATTCTGAAGATTGCTGAAGCATTGTGGTCGCCAACTGAGCTCAAGGCCGGACTCTAGAAGATGAAGAATGCTGCCGACTCCTCCGCCGAGATCCGCAAGGAAGACACACAGGATGAAGAGGATTCTGACCAAGGGGACACTCCGAATGCCACCACTGAGCAGACTCGGACTCTCCTTAAGGCTATCCCACGTCGGATCGACGTTCTGCTGAATTCTGCAGGTCGGACTGGTGCGGAGACCGCTCTTCAGACTGTGCTGACTTGGTACCCTCAAGTGAAGCTCTCCCAGCTGTACAGCCTCCGAGATAATGCCTCTGATCTTCTTGAGAAGACCTACACCGAAGTCAATCGGCTGGCCAGCACTATGGTGAATTGGTTCTCTCCATATGACTATACTCCGTATCTCGACGAGGGAGGGAATCCACTCCCCGCCTCTACAATCTCTGGCTTGGCTGAGGAGCTCTCTGATAGCGGCTCATCTGAGACATCTCCGAAATCTAAACAGGCTGGTGCTGCAACTTCTGAAGCTCAATCGGATCCGGCTGCTCCATCTTCTAGCTCAGTGCCTCCGACTGCTTAAGCTGTGCTATCTTAATTTGTATTCCGACTGTCCGCTTGTAAGACATATTTTTAATTCCGTCGACACCCACTGGGTGTGACGTGGATGTAATGAACTTATTCGGCCTTGGGCCTGTTACTTTTGATGCAATCCGACTGCTTGTTATTTACTTTTGCATATGCGATCAACTTTTGCGTCTTTGTCGGTTTCCTTTATCGGCTGCACTTGGGGATGTCTGCTTTGTCGATCTTGCTGCCGTCATGCGGTCTGCAATCGGATCAACAGTAGACATCCAGCCAAGGTTCAATAAGTTTTCATTTTATTTACACGACAAGATTTTTACCGCAAAGGATTCTGCAATAGCAGGCGCCGATTGCTCGCTACTGGGTCCCATGCCCTAATTTGCGGCGCAATCGGTGACTTTGTCCTGTCGACTGTGCCCTTGGTGGCCTCTTTCGAATTGTTTCCCGGGGATTTGTACTACCGACTGCCTCAATCGCCACCCTTCTCAATGCCAGAAACCTTTTAGTGATTTGCGCTCGAGCTAAGTATCCGATTGAGGACCAGCCTACAGTCCCCGTGCCTCGATGGCTTATTTACTTGACCTCGCGGTCGGCCAGTCCCCGGGTATGCTATGCACATCTCGGGTATGACTGAGCGTTGCCGATTGAGGCTAGCTCTTCGAATGAAATTATACAAAAGTACTCGAATGCTCATTTTCAGAGACATGATAACTTTTACTGATTGTTTTGCCGAATGGCTTACATAAATTTGTGCCGCTCAACTATAGAACGGACACAACAACTCGGCGTTCCACGGCCGCTCCGTCTCTGCTCCTGATGTGTCCTTGTGCCGAGTGCCCTTGGTGCAGTCGATCAGATAATAGGAGTTGTTCTTGAGCGCTCTTCTGATAACAAATGGCCCTTCCCAAGGTGAAGATAGCTTGTGCTGCCCGTCTGACTTCTGGATTCGGCGTAGCACCATGTCTCCCTCTCGGAAAGCGAGAGGACGAATCTTCTTGCTGTGGTAGTGCCGCAACTTCTGCTGATAGACTGCTGACCTGGACAGAGCCAACAGACAAGCTTCTTCTTTGAGGTCGATGCCGTCTTCTCTTGCCAATCTTGCTTCTTCTTCGGTGTACAGGGCGTGCCGAGGTGAATCAAACTCGATGTCGGAGGGGATGACTGCTTCTGAATCGTACACCAGGAAGAAAGGAGTGAATCCAGTCGACCTGTTTGGAGTGGTCCTCAAGCTGAACAGTACTGCAGGAAGCTCATCAATCCATGCTCCGGGTGCCCTCTCAAGTGGCTCTACCAATCTGGGCCTGATACCCGATAGGATTAGTCCATTTGCCCTTTCAACTTGACCATTGGGCTGTGGGTGTGCCACAGATGCCAGATCAAGCCGAATGCCTTGCTGAGATGCATATCGAGCCAGCGCTCCCTTTGCAAAGTTTGTGCCGTTGTCGGTGATGATGCTGTTGGGTACACCGTATCTGCATACGATGTCAGCCACAAACCGAACTGCAGTCGGCCCATCCAACTTCTTGATTGGTCTTGCCTCAATCCACTTGGTAAACTTGTCGACTGCCACTAGGAGATGTGTCATGCCACTTCTAGCTCTCTTGAATGGTCCAACCATATCCAAACCCCAAACTGCAAATGGCCATGCTATTGGGATGGTCTTCAGTGCCGATGCTGGCTGATGACTTCTTGCCTTGAATCGCTGACAACCCTTGCAGTGCTTCACCAAGTTCTCAGCCGCTGCAAGTGCAGTTGGCCAGTAGAAACCATGTCGGAAAGCTTTGTTGGCGATTGCCTTTGCCGATGCGTGATGACCACATTCACCTTGATGGATGTCTCTGAGCAGCTCCAAGCCTCTGTCCTCTTCAACACACCTCTGGAGGATACCAGTTGCACTCTTGCGCATCAGCTCATTGTTGATTATTGTATATGCCCAAGATCGGCGGCTGATCTGTCTGGACCCTGCTAAATCTGGTGTGAGGATCCCATCTGCTAGGAAATCTCTAATCGGCTGTGCCCATGATGGCGCACTAACAACCACCATTACTGCCGCATGCTGGGGTAGGACTTCCTCTTGGATCTCGGTCTCTTGAACATTGGCCTCCTCGATCTCGGCCTCTTGGACGTCTGTCATTTCTATTTCTGCTTCTGAACTGCCGACTGCGGCGCCTGGCACGCATTCGGCAGCCCCTGGTGCCGACTTCTCATCTGGAGCTGGAGCTTCATCATTGCAATCGGCAATTTCTGATGTCATTGGCTCTTCGGAGGTTGTTCCTTCTGGTGCAGCCTCTGCTTCCTTCCCTTTGGCTTTGCCCTTCTTCTGCTCTTATGCCTCCCCTGGCTTGCAATCGGCAGCCCCTGGTGCTGTTGCCGAGACACCCTGGGCGCTGGATTGCTTCTTCACGGTTGCAGGTTTGGCCGGTTGAACTTCTTTTGCCTTTCTTAGAGCTTCAAGATCGGTTTCCGAGATAAAAATGGACTCGGACTCTGGGGATGGAATGATAGACGGCTTCTTGATGTGCTCCAGAGATATGCCTGGTGGGATTGCTTGCCTTGTGGAGCCGAGCTTGGACAGGGCATCTGCTGCTTCACTATTTGCTCTTGGCACATGATGGAACTCGCAACCTTCAAAATATCCGCTGATCTGCTGCACCAGGAACCGGTAGCTTGCCATGTTAGCATCCTTTGCATCCCAAGTGCCTGAGCATTGCTGTACCACCAGATCGGAGTCACCAAAGCACTCAATATTCCGAATGCCGATTTCCCTGGCAAGCTTGATACCATGCACAAGGGCTTCGTACTCGGCGACGTTGTTTGATGCTGCGAAGTGAATCTGGAGCACATACTGCAACTGATCTCCTCTTGGGGAAGTGAGTACCACCCCAGCCCCTAGGCCATTCTTCATCTTGGAGCCATCGAAGTGCATTCGCCAGAAATCCGATATTGGGAGCTGCGGCATGTACTGAGTTTCAGCCCAGTCCACCAGGAAATCGGCTAGTGCTTGCGACTTGATTGCAGTCCTTGGCTCATACTGGATGCCATGACTAGCGACTTCGATTGCCCATTTTGCCACTCTTCCGGTTGCATCTCTGCTTCCCATGATGTCGGCCAATGGAGCCGAGCTAACAACAGTGATCAAGTGGGCTTGAAAATACGGCTTCAATCTCTTGGCTGCCATGTACACTCCATAGCACATCTTCTGATAATGAGGATAGTTCTGCTTGGACGCCGAGAGTACTTCGCTGATGTAGTATACTGGACGCTGGATTTGCTGTGCCTTGTCCTTCTCGGGCCGCTCCACCACCATGACTGCACTGATCACCCGATTGGTTGCCGCAATGTATAACATCATTGGCTCCTTCTCAATCGGGGCAGCCAGAATCGGTGCCGTGGAGAGCATGCGCTTGAGCTCTCGGAATGCTTCATTTGCTTGAGGGGTCCAAGTGAACTTCTCTGTCTTCTTTATCAACTGGTACAATGGGATTGCCTTTTCGCCCAGCCGACTGAGGAATCGGCTGAGTGATGCGAGGCAACCGGTGAACTTCTGCACTTGCTTCAGGGTTTTGGGCTGCTCCATGCGCTCTATTGCAGCTATCTTCTCGGGGTTGCATTCGATTCCTCTCTCGGAAACGAGAAACCCCAAGAGTTTGCCAGCTTGGACTCCAAACACACACTTCTCCGGGTTGAGCTTGATCTAATAAGTTCTCAAATTTGCAAAAGTCTCTCTGAGGTCATCCAACAACGTGACTCCTTTTGCCGATTTCACCACCAAATCGTCCACGTAAACGTGGAGATTTCTGCCGAGCTGAGAATGAGTGCACCTTTGAATCGTGCGCTGATAAGTGGCTCCTCCATTCTTCAGACCAAAAGGCATGGTGATATAACAATAGGCCCCGAAAGGGGTTATGAATGCAGTTTTTATCTGATCCTCCACAGCCAACTTGATCTGGTGATATCCAGCAGTAGCATCCAGAAAAGACAACAGCTCGCAGCCGGCCGTAGAATCAATTACTTGATCAATACGGGGTAGAGCAAACGGATCTTTCAGGCACGCCTTGTTCAGGCAAGTATAATCTATACACATGTGCCAGGTCTTGTTCTTCTTCATGACGAGGACTGGATTCGCCAGCCACTCGGGGTAAAACACTTCCATGATGAAACCTGCAGCTTGCAGCTTCGCAATCTCTTCGCCGATTGCCCTTCTCTTGTCCTCAGAAAAACGTCTCAGGGGTTGCTTGACCGGCTTCGAGCCTGGCCGAATGTGCAGCTTGTGCTCGGCGAGTTCTCTCGGAACACCAGGCATGTCCTGCGGAGACCATGCAAAGATGTCCCGATTCTCACGGAGAAACTCGACGAGCTCGCTTTCCTATTTATCGCTAAGTCCAGCTCCGACTACGACGAACTTGGTTGAGTCGGAGGGATCTAGAGCAATCTTCTTGCTGTCTTTGGCCGACTGAAAAGCCGATTCCTCATCTACTCTCTTTGCTGGGCCAACCGGAAGTGGATTCTTGCTTTGTGCTTGCGCCATTGCAATCACTTTGCCGAGCTGGCGCTTCTCCGTCTCCACCACTAGAGATTCAGCCAAACTGCTGCCAGCAGATGTGCACTCGAGGGACTTCCTAAAGTCTCCGGTGACTGTGATGACGCCGTTTGGCCCCGGGATCTTCATCTTCAGGTATGTCTGCTGTGCATTGATCATGAACTTGGCAAATGCTGGTAATCCCAAAAGAGCATGGTAAGGACTACTGAGGTCGGCCACCTCAAACCAAATCGGCTCCCTCCTGAAATTTTCTTCCGTGCCAAATATGACATCCAGCCGAATGCGACCCATGGGGGTGCAAGACAACCCAGGGACAATCCCATGGAATGTCGTCTGACTGCGCTCCAGGTCCCGCTCTGTGAGCCCTAGCTTGAGCATTGTATCCCTGTACAGAATGTTGATTTTGCTTCCTCCATCAACTAGCACTCTAGAGAATTTGCATGAAAACCTTGGTCCTGCGACCAGAGAGTCCACCACCAGCGGATAGTTGCCAGGATTCGGCAAAATGGTGGGATGATCTGCTCTGTCCCAGGATATCGGACACTCGGACCAGTGCATGAACTGGGGAATCGGCGACATAGTGGCATTAACTTCTTGGGCTCGGGCTCTCCGACTGCCCTTGTCTGTGGACTCGCTGGTGAAAATCACGTAAGCCGCATCCTGCTGCGGGTACTGGTTCTGCTGCTGAGGTGGTCCTCTGTTCTGGGGTGGTGGTGGGGGGGGTGGAGGTGGTAAAGCTTCTCCCTTTGCAATCCTTCTCACGAAATCACACTGCCGAGTGGTGTGCGCAGACGGCCTGCCAGGCGTGCTGTGCAACTTGCATGGTGCGTCCAACATATCTTCGAACATGTACTTGGGCTTCATCTGCCCTGGGGGTCTCACATTTGGTCTCATCTTCCGACTGCCTCCTGCAGCCGCTGGATCTTCCTCATTCTGGACAGCGGCCACCTGCCGACTGCCATACTGAGTATCAGGATGTTCGTCCTTCCGCTTGCCGTTGTTCTGCTGGTTGTTGTTGTTGTTGTTGCGATTGTTCTCTCTTCTCTCCTTCCGACTGAGGCCTTGGTTCCCTGTGTCCGACTGCGGAGCCCCTGGTGACTGGATCACACCTCCAACTCCGAGCTGGATAGGGCGCATCGCAGAATCGGACATAGCGAACGCATTTGCCACCTTCATGAGCTCGCCGAGCGATGTGAAATCTTTGCGGAGCAGCTTGTGCTTCAACATTGAATCAGCCAGACATCCATCAGTGAAATACTGAATGGCCTGGATCTCATGGACTCCTTCGCATGAATTCTTCAGCTTGATCCACCGAGATAAGTAATCTCGGAGGGGCTCGTCCTTGCCTTGCACACACAAAGATAGCTGTCTCGGGAGGTTGGGCCTCTCATACGTGCTTGTGAAGTTGTGGATGAATGCGGTCGTGAAATCCTCCCAGCAATTCACACTGTCCTTGGGAAAACTATTCAACCATGTCCGAGCTGAACCTTGCAGCATGAGAGGTGCATAGCGGACTGCTACACGCCGATTGCCTCCCGCAATGCGGACTGCCGTCAGGTAATCGGACAGCCAGTCTTCAGGTTTCACCGAGCCATTGTACTTGGGAGTGTCTCTCGGCAGTGTAAAGCCTTTGGGGAACTTCTCCGTCCGAATGCGATGACCGAAACATGCCGGGCCAGCTTCTCCTTCTTCATCTTCCTGAGCCTCCTTCTCCAAGAGCTCAATGCGATGCCTTGCGTCGTTCTGGCCGATTTGGCGAGGGCCAAGTCGGGTGCTGATTGCTGGTCTTGGTGCCGATTGCTGCGGCATGTCATGACGCCTGCTGTTAACAGCCGGCTCTTCCATTCTTCTGCTTGCTGCCGGGGGTGGCCGATTGCTTCTGACCTTGCTGTCGTGCCGAGACGGTGCAGGTTGATGCCTGTTCTGGCGCGATGCATTCGGTCGCTGGCTAGCTCCCGCATTCGGCCTCACAGTTCCTCTTGATGCTTCTGGTTCTGCATGCTGATTGCCCATTGCTACGAGCCTCTGCTCCTTCGCGGCCGCTATCAGTTCACGCATTCGGCGCGACTGTTCGCGCCGCTCATCTCCCTCCAACTCTTCCAGTTCAAGCGCTATCTGCTCGGCTACTCTCAGATTCTTGTCCGGCGTGCTATATGTTGGCCTTTGGATGAATGCCGATTGCGCCGGTTGCTCCGGTTGCATTGGCCTTCTCGGACGCTCCGGTTGCTCGGCCCCTGACAGCTGCTGGTTGACCGCCCTGCCTCGGCTTCTCAGATCTTCCAAGACTGCGGGCTCAATCGGCCGGCGCGGCCCTGCATGTGCTGCATTGTACTCCCTGGTGATGGCTCCCAGCCGACGTTCTTCTGCCAGCACTTGCTCAGCCCTGCGAGCCAGAGCGAGCCGTGCTGTTTCCATCTCGGTATGCACCTGCTCCGGATCACCATTCCTGTTCACGGGTGTGTACAACACATCCCGCAACGCACTGGTGCCGATTCGCTCTGCCGCATCAGCTACCTCCTTGGCCTTCCTTGCTACGCTTGCCGGGTCACGGTTGGACGATGAAGATGCTCCCGCCATCATGACAGCGGCGTGCAGTCGGCCCTCCTCTTGGCAAGGTGCTGCGGTGCAGCCCCTGGTCAAGAGCGGGTCTGTAGCACACGAAAAGATGTGGATGTCTTTGGGGTACGCCTCAGGGAAGCTACCAATGAAGAGACGATGACTTCCCACCTGCAGCGACACACCGGGTGGCAAGGGTGCTCCAGCCCTGTACCGCGCCGAGTAGTCCACTACATAATCGATTGCCCCACGCCTTAGAATCAGGCCGGCGGCGTGGCTACCGCCTGATGCAGAGGAAAATCCCGTCCGGATCTTGACTCCAGTTGACGCCTCGGTCTGCCCCACGGTGGGCGCCAACTGTCGTCGATATGTGACGGCAGATGCCATGGGGATGGCTAAAGTGAGGGGAAGACGCGAGGGGGAGAATGTCGATGGTGCCGGAATCGGGTTGGGCACAAGCACGGTGAAGACACCACGATGTACCCAGGTTCGGGGCTCTCCGGAGAGATAACACCCCTACTCCTTCTTGTCTCTTGTATATCAATGAAGGGGCTACAATAACTGCTCTTCTATCTTCTCAGGGGAAGGAGTACACCGCCGCCGTGGGCAAGGTCCTCTCCTGCTTCCCTGAGGAGCAACTACGAGCAGTGAATGAACTGGAATGGGAATGAGTTAATGAGGATCTAAGGTGTGGCGTCCCTCGCGCAGGAGGGGTACCCTGGCTCTTATAGTGTGAGTCCAGGGTACTATGGTAACTTCATTGCCGAATGGGCCCAGCTGTCATCCTCTAATCGGCCTGGGCCCACCAACTGCTCCTCTCCGGGTGATCCGGAGCCTACGAGTGGCGGCCCATGCTGTAGCATCGTAGAGCCTAGGGATGAACAGTGGAGCTAGGGGGTGCGGTCTTGTCGGCCTGTCCGCGGGATCGGCGGGGAGGTCGACACCGTATCTCCAGCAAATCCTCGATGTGACTTGGCCTTCTTGCCACCCAGATATCTCGGGATATGGTATTTATGACCTCGTAATCATACCCCCGACTGGGTGGTAGGTTGCTCCGATTGCGCCTGGACCGACTGGTGGTTCCTGGCAGGGTCGATTGCTCTGGGCAGTCGGCCTTCTAGGAATCAACCTCGGTCCAGCTGCAGACCAATCGGACGATCGTCTTTGTTGAAGGAAGGGTGGACCGATTGCGCCTGGGCCGACTGCTGGCATTTGGTATGGTCGATTTCCTTGGAGCAATCGGCCGTACCTCTGCCCAGCTCAGCCCAGCTGCAGCCCAATCGGTCCATCCTTGTCTTGAAAGCTTGCTTCCGCTTGGGTTAGCCTACCCGGGTACCAATCCCCCGACAGTCGTTGTCGAGTCGGGATGGCCGGTGTTGACGGGGATCAACCCCGGCAAATCCCATGGTCAGGGACCCTGGGTTAGTCATAGAGAAGGCACAGGTTGGACGATACTCGTCGGCTAACAGGAGAAGCACTTCCTGCTCGATATTATTGCGTAAGGATGCGATTACAGTGGAAGTCAAGGCGAGTTCTCTCAAGGCTAGATGAGTAGATGCGTATTGTGTTGTCCTGGACGTCTCCCCTCATAGCCTTTATATACTAGGCTAGGTCTCGAGGAGTCCGTACTAGGTTACAAAGATAGTTTCCTAGTTCTAGTCTTGCCTTGTACGCCAAGTTGCGCCTTCCATGCTAATCACGGACTCCTATGTCGACACCTGGTTGGGCCAGTCGTGGGCCTGTCGTGGCTTCCCACCGGGCCTTCTGCCTTCATACGCGCAAGGTAGCCTCATATGCAGGAGTCGTGGGGTCACCCCCTCGTTAGTAGCCCCCGAGTGCCTGGGGGACTCGAAGAGTCGCGCAGGGACTCGAATTCATCTGCACTTTATTGTCTGTAGGCGCGGCACCGCCGCGGATCGCTGGCAGTTTTGAGCCATGACAATATCTGTTTTAAGGGATTGTTAAGCTGAAATGGCCCAAGGAGTCGACTGGTCGAGCCTTGGTGAATTGCGCTAGTGGAAAATACTGCAGTAGCCCAATCAAGCTCACGTCCCTCGACATGAACTTGGAACGACCGGTGTCAAGCAAAGTCATGCCGCTGCAGGTCTTATAGGATCAATTGCTGCCAGTCTAAGCACATAGCCGGAGCGCGTCTGCTCGGCTCTTTCTATCATGCGAGCGCATGGAAAAGGTCGGGAGTGAAATCGCTCTGCGGCAAGTCCCGGCCCGGCCGTTCTGTGCAGCGGGGTTTTACCTACACGCTAAGCTTGCGTGGCATCTAGGTACAGTGTGTCGTAGCCCAGGCATAATTGTTTTTGTAGAGGCATGGGGCCTGGTTAGCGATGCACCCACTTGGAATAGACAATCAAGCAAGTTGTTTAGTCGTCACTCGCGGAGTTTGTAGTGAACTCAGGCGAGGAAAATAGGAAATCACCCACTCGGAATGTCGTCGAGTGCGCGAGTAAGTCATGTTTGTTGAATTGCTGAGTCTTTTTTGCGAGTAATCACTCGAATGCTTTACTGCTTTCGGGGTGAGGGAGCACCCGAACTCTGGGAGTATGTTGTTTCTGCTGGTGCGAGTGATCACTCGAGCACATCTTTTCCTTCTCAGTGAGGGAGCACCCAGACTCGAATAAAGGTACTCCAATGGGAGTAAGAATTTTTTAGAGTTAGAAAATTTGGACATATGGCTGGCTTTTGGAATCTTTTGGTTTTTTTTCCAGCTGCTTTTATCTTGATCCACCCCTCTTGAGATGCCGTGCTGATATGCATTGTCATGCTTTTTGATGACCTATGATGATGCTTGATTTTTTGATCCATCACGTCTTCTGGACTGCCATAATGATGGTTTGGACGTCGTGCTGCCTGTTGCCTGTTGGGTTTCCAAGGCTTGCATGGGAAACATGCGAGATTTGACGTGTCCTGTAAATAATGCTGACCGTGTGAAGGCATCTTTGCCTTGGAATTCGTAACGCCCGGCCCATTTGGTCTTTGATGCAATGATGGCGTCGCCTGAGCTTCCGCGTGTTTTTCCTGGTTTGCCCTTGGATTGTGCTATAAATACTTCCTATGGTTGCCCGTCCTTGGCATCCATTCTTCACATCTTTCTCTTCTGCTTCTTCTTCATATGGCGCCCAAGCGTGGTAGTTGTGTAGCTGGGCGAGGCCGTGGCCGCCGTGGTCATGGTGGCCGCACACCTCGTTCTTCACGAGGTGGTCTCCCTGGTACCACGTCGGTGCCTTCTTCTTCTTCCTCCATGGAAGAGGGTTTTTGGCGCTATGATTTTCTTTTGCGTGTTCTTAGCCGGAATGCTGGCCGCATTCCACTTCCATTCTTGTTTGCCTCCATTGCATCTGAGCGTAACTTGAAGGGCTTCTGGCTCCGTCTTCACGGATGCGCTCGTTCTTCTTCTTGGGTGGAGCTGGAGATTGATAGTTCATCCTTGATTTTCCTTGGGTCTGGCTGGAGGGCGTTTTCTCGTCAGTTGAATCTGCGCGGCGGAGATAGCCTTTGCTGTCGTTTTGACGGCGAAGATACTGTTATTATCCGTGCATTTGATGCTGGTGGCAACCGTCTGGATCCATACTGGGAAGAAACAAGCAGCAGCGGGTCCGATGGCTCGAGTGATGGTTCGCCTGCTTCTCCCATGTCTTCGTCTTCGGCTGGTTCCTCGGCTGATGGTGTTTGCTCTTCTAGTTCTAAGGATGAACTGGACGTCAAGCCGGTCATCAAGCGGCAGCATCAGTAGGCGAGGCACCTTGTAGAACTGGAGGACGACGACCTTCTTCTTCACGGTCTGGGCTGCTATTTTGTCTGTGGTGATGCCCATCAGGTTGTGGCACGAAAGTGCCAATTATCTCAGCATGAGCACACATGTAGAAGTTGAATGTAGCCCATCTTGTAGTTCCACAGGTCCTTCTGTAGCGGCAACTGTCGTGTCGACTTCTTTGTAATGAAATGGCTGTCTTTGACTCCTTTGTAATGAAAGTGTCTACGACTCCTTTGTAATGAAAATTCCTTCGACTCCTTTGTAATGAAAATGTCTTCGGCTCCTTTGTAATGAGATTGTCTTCGACTCCTTTGTAATGAAATTGTCTTCTCGGGTGCGCGCTGATACGTCCCAAACGTATCTATAATTTCTGCTTGCTCCATGCATGTTTTGTGTGACTTTTCCATGTTTTGGTTGAACTTTATTACACTTTTAAACAAATTTGGACTAACCTACTAACTCAGTGCACCCAGTTGCCAGCTTCTGGTTTTCTGCTGTTTTTGTTTTTCAGGTTTTCCGGCTGATTAAAGTGCCCAAAAAATTCTGCAAAAATTATATTAAAAATCAGCGGGAAGGAAGCTTCCGGAATAACCAAGGGAGAGAGCCGGGACCACCACCAGGGAGCCAGAAGGGTCCCTGGCGCGACCCCAACCCTAGGGCGCGCCAGGCACCCTCCTGGCTGCCCTGGGTGGCCCCTCGACGCCCCCTTCTCCTATATAACCCCCTCGGGGTAGAAACCCCTAAACAAGAACTCTTTTTCGCGGAAACCTCTCTGTTTCGCCGCCTCCGCCGTTTTCAGATCGGGGCTGCCTGGAGAAGCTGCCCCGGCACCCTGCCTGAAGGAGATCACCCCTCCGGGAGACCACATAGCCATGGACGCCTCCCGTATGTACCGTGAGTAGTCCCCCTTGGACCATGGGTCCGTGATCAGTAGCTATGTGATGTCCTCTCCCTCTTTTATGCTTCCACTTTCGAGACCTCGTGAGCTGCCTCACATGATCGAGGCACCTATGTAATTTTCTGCTGTTGCTATGCCGAGTTTGTTGGGATCTGATGGATTATGAGACTATGTTCAGATTGTGATGAGTAATATATTTGGTTTGCCCTTTTATATTTTGTTCTTGAGTAAATTCTTGCATGTTCTCCGTTGCAGTATTTGCTTTGGCCAAGTTATTTGCTTGCAACTCCAAGAGAGAGCGTTATGCTCGATTGTGGGTTCAGCCCCTTGATGTCTAGCTTGAGTGACAGAAACATGAGACTAGGGGATGTGCTGTTGCCACCAGGGATAAAACAACGGTGATTGTGCCTATTGGTGCAAGAATTGTTTACTTTACGCAAAGTTCTTTTAATGCAGTTGTCTGTTGCTTTGAGTTTACACTTTGGGTGGGATTCACAACTTAATACCAGCGAGATGTTCTAGATAGATATCTCAAGGTGGATGATTCGTAGTAGATGCAGATGGATTTCGGTCTACTTACCTTGGCGTACTGCCCATTGCTTTTGAGCCCTTCCTTTCTTTGCAGCATAGTTAGCATTGCGGTGCCTTCATAATCCTGTCAATTTCCCAACTGTGATTTGTTTACCTCGCTAGCATTTTTATCGTCTTTTGGGAGAGAGACATCACTAGTGAAAATCACGGGACTCCGGTCCATCTTCATACCATTGTTCACACCCACTATTTATCTTTCTGTTTTTACTTTTACTAGTACCTTTTTATCTCTTGCGTTTGATCCTTTGTAAACGACAAGGCCGGAGGAATTGACAACTCCTCTGAACTCGTTGGGAGCAAAGTTATTTGTTTTGTGCAGGTCCACGACAACTCCACGCATCAGAATAATTTCTGGCGCCGTTGCCACCTATCGTACTTATCGTTGAGTCCTACTGGAGACAAACCGTGGTATCTTTACTGAGGGAAATTACCGCTACGCTGCATCTCAACCTTCCACTTGGGGTAACCAACGAGGTGCGAGAAGCCATCACGCGCCAGCGCTCCCGATGGGAGTAGCCCCCGAGACTACGCTTGATTTGCAGAATCGAGCGTAGGCTTTATGATTTTTTTCTCACTGGTTTGCAGTTGTTTTTGAATTTCCTAAATTTGGATCGGGTGCGCACCAGCGCTCCCAATGGGAGTAGCCCCCGAGTCTTTAGGTGATCGCTTGCGATCGGGTGAAGACTAAAGAACCGTGCACTTTCCGATGCCACTTTCTTTGCCGGAGCTTCTGTTTTTTGCGAGAGTCTTTACGTTCTGGCCTCCTTATGGTTGTAGATGGGGTCGCACACTTTTTAGCGAGGATAGCGTCTCTCGGGGGGAGTTTTAGGCTCGAGCCCTCGAGTGCTTTTAAGTAGAGTTCACGTGAGCAAAGATAGCGTCTCTCGGGGGGAGTTTTATGCTCGAGCCCCCGAGTGCTTTTAAGTAAAGGTCGCGTGAGCGAAGATAGCGTCTCTCGGGGGGAATTTTATGCTCGAGCCCCCGAGTGCTTTTAAGTAAAGGTAGCGTGAGTGAAGATAGCGTCTCTGGGGGGGGGGTATGCTCTAGCCCCCGAGTGCTTTATAGATCGCGTGAGCGAAGATAGCTTATCTCGAGGGGAGTTTTATGCTCGAGCCCCCGAGTGCTTTTAAGTAAAGGTCGCGTGAGCGAAGATAGCGTCTCTCGGGGACAGTTTTATGCTCGAGCCCCCGAGTGCTTTTCAGTAAAGGTCGCGTGAGAGAAGATAGCGTCTCCCGGGGGGAGTTTTATGCTCGAGCCCCCGAGTGCTTTTAAGTAAAGGTCGCGTGAGCGAGGATAGCGTCTCTCGGGGGGAGTTTATGCTCGAGCCCCCGAGTGATTTTGAGTAAGATGCTTTGGGAAACATTATTTTATTCCTTCGAATTTTACATGAGTTGCCGATCGGTGCTGCTGCCGATGTCTCTGATGATGCCTAGAGGACTATGTGTAGAACAGGCGTAGGTTCACTACGTTCCATGGATTTCCCACGTCCTCATTGGTCTTCGGGTTCTTCAATCTCTATGCTCCTCCTCCTATGACTTCTGAGATGATGAACGGCCCTTCCCATTGTGGGGCAAGTTTGTGCACTTTTTCCTGTATTAGCCGTAGCACAAGGTCTCCTTTGTTGAACGTTCTGGTCCGCAGGCGACTGTTTTGATATGTGCGTAATTTGTCCTGGTATCCTTCAGATCTTGTGATAGCTATGTCCCGAGCTTCATCTTCTATGTCTTTGTCGTTCTGTAGTGCTTCTTCTGCCTCTTCCTCTTCGTACCCTGAGATTCTGGGGGCTCCGAATTTTAAGTCGTGCGGCAGCGCTGCTTCTGCCCCGTATACCAAGAAGAAAGTTGTATACTAGGTCGAGCTATTTGGGGTGGCGCGCATGCTGCATAGTACTGCGGGGAGCTCCTCTACCCAGTTGCCTACGGCTTGTTCGAGTGGTGCTAGGAGTTGCTTCTTTATTCCTCCGCATACTAGGCCGTTTGCTTTTTCCACTTGGCCATTGGACTGCGGGTGTGCGAATGATGCGTAGTTGATTTTGATGGCCAGTTCTTGACAGAAGTTTTGGAACTCTGCTGCTGAGAAGTTTGTACCATTGTCTGTGATGATGTTGTGTGGTACCCCAAATTTGAAGATGATTGATTTGATGAAGTTGACGGCCGTAAGGGCTGTTGAGCTGGTGATTGGTACTGCTTTGATCCATTTGGTGAACTTGTCAACTGCGACTAGTGGGTGTGTTCGTCCTCCTTTTGATGATTTCTTGAGTGGGCCCACCATGTCGAGCCCCCATGTGGCAAATGGTCATGATAATGGTATGGTTTTGAGTTCCGATGCTGGGGCGTGCGGTCTGCTGGCGAACTTTTGGCAGGCGATGCAACGCCGTACGATATCCTCTGCATTTCTCATAGCGGTCGGCCAGTAGAAACCTGCTCGAAATGCCTTGGCCACGAGTGCGCGACTGCTCGCGTGGTGTCCACAGGTGGCTTCGTGAATCTCGAGCAGTAGGGCTTTGTCGTCTTCTTTGTCTATACACTTTTGGAGGACCTAAGAAATGCTGCGCTTGTAGAGCTTTCTGTTGATTACTGTGAATGCTTTGGATCGTCGGCTGATGCGTCGGGCTTCTGCAACATGTTGTGGTAGAGTGCCTTCCACTAGGAATCACAAGAAGGGTCTTGCCCAGGCCGGGTCTTCGAGTGCTGCTGGTACTTAGAATTCGATTGCTTGACTGTTTGTATCGTCAGCTGCGCTCGTTGCTGCCACCTGTGCTGGCTCATTTGTGTCGTCTTCCTCTGTGACTACCTTGGGTTCAGCTGGCTTTGCTTTTATTGATCTCTGATTGATACTCTCGAGGAAAACGCTGTAGGGCCCGATATGCGGTACTGTTCTAGATCTAGATGTTTCTATCCAAATCCGGGACGAAGCACATATCGGTCCCACCGCGACATATGACAAAGCCATATGCCCCGGATTTCCAACATGATATCACAACATTACAGATACAAGGATACAACATCTCATACAATCGGCATACAAGTGCCTTAATACAATACAACAGCGGAAGATACATGTCTAGGTACCGACTACAAGCAAATGCCTACTGGCAAAGAGAAAATCATCGATCCCCATAACCACACGGGTCCAGGCCCTCCGCCGGGATCCGCCTAACTAGTCGTCGTCGAGTCTCCACGTGAAACGTCGATCACCATACCTGTTGTCGATCAAGAACCCTGAAAAGAGTTTGGGGGTAGTATGATGAGTACAGAGGTACTCAGCATCCAACTATAGTGGTCATCTGACCTAGCAAGGACTTCATCACTCGTCATTCTAGGACAACTAGTAGTTTACGGTAAGGAAGGGGTAAGTGGTGAGGTTGCTGCCGCACTAGCATTTATGAAGTGGCTAACGATCTAGAGAGTAAGGTAAGAAGCCAAGCATTCGATGAGGAATCGCCTCCAACAAGTCTTGCTATCAACTATGTAAGGCCCGATATGCGGTACTGTTCCAGATCTAGATGTTTCCATCCAGATCCGGGGACGAAGCACATATCGGTCCCACCGCGACATATGACGAAGTCATATGCCCCGGATTTCCAACATGATATCACAACATTACAGATACAAGGATACAACATCTCATGCAATCGGCATACAACTACCTCAAATACAATACAACAACGGAAGATATATGTCTGAGTACAGACTACAATCAGATGCCTAGTGGCAAAGAGAAAAACATCGATCCCATAACCACACGGATCCAGGCCCTCCGCCGGGATCCGCCTAACTAGTCGTCTTCGAGTCTCCACGTGAAACGTCGATCACCATACCTGTTGTCGATCAGAACCCTAAAAAGAGTTTGGGGGTAGTATCATGAGTACAGAGGTACTCAGCATCCAACTGTAGTGGTCATCTGACCCAGCAAGGACTTTATCACTCGTCATTCTAGGACAACTAGTAGTTTACGATAAGGATGGGGTAAGTGGTGAGGTTGCTGCCGCACTAGCATTTATGAAGTGGCTAACGATCTAGAGAGTAAGATAAGAAGCCAAGCATTCGATGAGGAATCGCCTCCAACAAGTCTGTTATCCACCTACTACGCAAACATAACACCTATCCTATCCTTGTCCTCCTCTTCGCATCCTGACGAAGAAGAAGCAGTCAAGGCACACACACGCGTTGATCAAGTTATATTAAGATTATCTCAGTTGTTGTTGTCTATGAACAAGGAGTAGGTCTCAAGTCGTCCATAACCGTGGACACGGCTTCTCGAAAAGATTTAACCCTGCAGGGGTGTACCAACTGCCCATTACGAGGCTCCGCACGCACGCCCATCTCTCTCAGTTGCTACCCATCACAGGCAACCATTTTATGATTTAGTTCCAAGAGATCCGAAACGACAAGTCCCTCTAACTAACAACGCACAAATCCGGGTGGCCCCCGGTGAGTCGACATCCAACTCAAAAGCCGGCCGCGCTCTCGAATCGGCCTCTACCATCTGGACAAGGTCGGGATAACCTACCCTCGCCCGGGCAGGCTCCCTAGATTCCAGGTGTGGACCAATAGGATATACCATCCCACTGTCCCGCTTTGTTTTAAATCCACTGGCTGCAGACCAGTTACGCACACAATTTCTCAAATGGTAAAATCAGCTTGGGCCACCACTAGAAATGTTTGAAGCTAGCTAGGTAAAACAAGGGGACCCCATAGTATCCCACATGCGGTTAGGCACGCTCAGTCTTAAAACCAATACCCGGAACTCGGATCCTATGTGACTCAAATGGAACAAAGCGTCGGGGCGGGATAGCCTAGACATTCCATCCATCGTCGAATATAGTCAACATTATAATAATCATATCATCAACAACAATATAATAATGATAATGTGATATCCCAAACCCAAGGAGTAACAGGGTAACATCGTAGCATCCTAAGCATGCATACTAAGCAGGGGCTGAGCAACGAGCAAAAGTAACATAGCAGTACAAGGTTTGCTGGGAGGGGACATGGCTGTATCGGTTTAAAAAAGGCTGTAAGCATGTGGTAGGATCAAACATCGAACCTAACCTATACTAGCATGCAAACCGCTGGTTGAAATAGAATGGATCATAAGTAATGTATAGTCCTTGCCTGTTGATAAGTCGGGTTCCGAAGGTGTAGTCGATCGCAAGCTCGCATCGTCTCCGAGAGGTACCCGCGGAAGCACACAAGACGATAAACACTGGAAAGCAATCAACCAGGGGCGGACCTACGTTGAGAGCCGTGGGGGCAGCTGCCCCCACTTGATTTTTTGCATCGCCTCATGGGCTAGTACGCAATATATACTAGTGCCCCCTCTAAGCTTAATGACCTGCCCCCACTTAGCTTAATTCTATCGCTTTGTGCATGGTTTAAAGCCCAAAACTAATAACAATGGCCCACTAAAACGGGATTACGGCTACCCTGCAGTGCAGCCTGAGTCGTACGTAATCGTACAAGGCTTATGAGTTACGAGTTAGGAGGACTTGTACACATTGACGCACGTCAGGAACGAAGAAACGAAGCCGGAAGCCGAAGCCCTAGTTCCTCGGCTCGCAAACTGGCTCGTTGCGTCGCCGCCGGCCCGCCGCACCGCCGCACCATCGCCGTCGCCCTCCCTTCGTCGCGGCTTCCGCCATCGCGATCACGGTCTTCCGCAGGAAGTTGCAGACTTGCAGCGGGCAGCGGCAGTACAATTGCATCTCTTGCAAGCTGCAGTTCCTTAATTCCAATTTGACATCAAGTTCACGGTAAATTCCTATAATCTTTGTCCAAAAACGTTTTGGTCGTTCGTTCCTTCTATATTAAATACCATCATAGTCTGTTAATTTATGTGTACCCATTTATCGATTTGTGTGATTAGATGAGTAGAAACAAAAAATTTGTTTGACATTTTGAGTTTTTGGCATGTAATATCACAGGAAAGCTAATGGAGAGATTTTTTAAGAAATCTACAACTTCCAGTTCCAAGATGCCAGAATTGGTTGAATTGGATAAGCTTCCTAGGGATCCATCTAAAAGGAATAGGATCATAGATTACAATCCTAATCAGCATGAGGATATACGAAGGAGGTACTTGATGTGGGGTCCCTATCGACCTCGTCCTAAAACATTTAAGCCAAGGATGTTTGGAAAGACCAATAGGTATTTTAATCCTGGTTGGTATGATGATTATGGTGGTAATTGGCTGGAGTATTGTGAGGAAGAAGACAATGCATATTGTTTGTGTTGCTATTTATTCAGGGATAACATCAAAGGAAATAAACCTGGACATGATGCATTTATAGTAGATGGCTTTCACAATTGGAAGAAGCCAGAAAGATTTTTGACTCACGTAGGTGATCGCAACAGTTTTCACAATAGAGCAGTAAAAAATTGTGAGGATCTACTAAATATAGATCAATCTATCCCGACAGCCTTACAGAAGCAAACAGAACTTGAGAAAACTGAGCATCTTATTCGGGTCAATGCTGCAATTGATGTTTGTCGATATTTGTTGCATCAGGGTCAATCTTTCCGTGTTCATGATGAATCAGAAGATTCGGTAAATAAAGGGAACTATCTGCAGTTGATGGAGTATACTATTAGTCAGAATGAAGTCGTAGCCAAGGCATTAAAAAATGCCCCTTATAATAATCAAATGTTGTCTCCAAAAATTCAGAAAAGCATTACTGAATGCTTTGCAGAAGAAATCTTATCATGTATTTTTCAAGAAATTGGAACTGATGTGTTCAGCTTATTGGTTGACGAGTGTCGCGATATTTCTGACAAAGAACAAATGGCATTAGTTCTACGATACATGAGTGGTGGACTGTCATATGAGAGGTTTGTGGGTGTTGTTCATGTTGAGGAGACAACAACTACTTTTCTCAAGTCGAAAATTGATTTCATGATTGCAAAGTTTGGTTTGAGTATAAACCAAGCGAGAGGACAAGGGTACGACGGCGCAAGTAATATGGCCGGTGAGTTTAATGGTTTGCAAGCAAAGATTATGAGAGAGAACAGTTCAGCTTATTTTGTTCATTGTTTTGCTCACAAACTTAACTTGGTTGTTGTCGCCATTGCAAAGAAAATCGCTGATGTTGGAGACTTCTTTGATATGATATCACTTATGGTGACGGTTGTTGGATCATCTTGTAAGAGAAAGGATAAACTTAGAGCGGATCATCAAGAAGAAGTGAGGAAAGCAATTGGTAAGGGAGAAATTGCTACAGGATCTGGACTAAATCAAGAGCTTTCTCTTCAAAGACCAGGGGATACTAGATGGAACTCTCACTATAGAACTTTGGTAGGTTTGTCAAAGATGTTTCCCTCGGTGATTAAAGTGCTAGAATATGTTGAGGAATATGATACTGATCCTATTAAGAAACGCCAAGCTAGTGGGATCCTAAAATATTTTCAATCATTCGATTCTGTGTTCTATCTACACATGATGATGATTATATTTGCTTTAACAAATGGGTTATCTAAAATCTTTCAGAGAAAGGATGTGGACATTGTTAATGCCATGTCAGATGTGGAATCCACCAAGAGAGAGTTACAAAATCTTAGATCTGAGCATGGTTGGAATGATCTTCTGAACAAGGTACGTTCTTTTTGTGAGAAGAATGGAATTTTAGTGCTGGACATGGAAAATGATTATGTGAATCCAAAGAAGATAAGGCAAAGGACCGACATTAACAATGAGCATCATTATCGAATCGATTGTTTCTTTGCTGTCCTAGATATGTTGGTAGAAGAGTTAAATGGCAGATTCAATGCTATACATTCTGAGTTACTTTGCTGTATGTCAGCTTTGAGTCCAAGTGATCAGTTTTGTCACTATAATGTTGAGAAGTTGATGAAATTGGCTCAGTTTTACCCTGATGACTTCAATGATTTGATGGCTCTTGAGCATGAACTTGATCTCTATTTGGATAATGTAACCCATGATACAAGGTTTGCTAGCTTGGATAATATTGGCGATCTGGCTGAATTGATGGTGACTACAAAGAAGAATCTTTCTTATCCTTTAGTATACCGACTTATAAAGCTAGCACTAACTTTGCCCGTTGCCACTGCAACCGTTGAGAGGTGCTTCTCAGCTATGAAGATTGTGAAGAATGCTCTAGGTAACAAAATTGGTGATGATTTTATGAACCATAGCCTTATCTGCTTTGTGGAAAAAGAATTGTTGAGCAAAATTCCCAATGAAGTGATAGTTAAACATTTTCTGCAGTGAAAGATCGTCGTGGGATGAAGCGAAAGGTAATGCACTATCTAAAGCTCTTGTCGTTTTTTAAAACATTTTCATTCTGCCTCGATTTGATCATGTTTTTCATTGTTGATGCAGGATATAGGCTAGACTGTTAGAAGAATATGTCAATATTCTTTTTTCCAACTTCAAAACAAGTTATTGTTATGCTGGTATTATTTGTTTTGCCTCAAGTCGTTACTAGTTAGTTTCTTATATTTGTTCAATGAACTTGATTACCATAAGAATAAAGTGATGATGCACACGGTTTTTTTATAAGAGTGTATTCTTATTTTTGGTTCATGAATGTGACCATACTTTGCCCCCTCTCACAAATTTTTTTGGGTCCGCCTCTGCAATCAACGGTGCACCACTATTACTACGGAGCAAACACAAGCAAGCATCAACAGGAAGCAACACGAGACATCGCACCTACCGTCGAGAGCGGTTACCAACGATTTAAGTGGAGTACTCGTCACACACGACGATACCGCACATTTAGAATCGGTTCAAGTTGTTTAGCTACAGGTGATCAACCAACGGTTGTTAACATGGAAACTCAAGCAATCATGGCATAGAACACAAACATGGCAAGAGGTGAAGCACAAAGTAAACTATCTATGCTAGTCAATTTAAGTGAGGCACAATCCTAAACATGGCATAACACTAAGTGCCGCACGATGATTAAAACATTTGGTACTGTTCTGCCCTAAACCATATTTTAGGTTGGTTAACAACAGAAAGCAATAGCATAAACACAAATTACAAGAAAACCTAATCAAGTTACATATAAAGAACACCCCAAACGGAGTTACGGTTAAAAAGATACAAGCAAAACAAGTTACGGGCACAAGCTGTATAAACAGGGGTAAATCTATATGCAAAAGTGCAGCAACATGACATAGAAATACATGGGATGAAAGTAGACATGATGCTTAACAATATGCAATTGGAATCAATCAATTCCGATAAACGGTCGCGACACACTCGTCGACCGAAGTTGCAACAAAATAACAGTTTCAACAACAGCAGCACAAAAACATCAGGATCACCACTTTGGAGCAAGATTTTATATAGCTAAAGCACCCAAACATGGCAAGTTAAAGCATGGAATTGAATTACACATGATGCTTAACACAATGGAAAAATAATCAAATCAATAGGCCTGATGGATTTGTTACAATCATCATGCAAAGTCGCAACAAAATAATAACAGCAGCACATAACAGGAATTTGCAGCAGTTTAACGGCCTGATGCCCTGTTCAGCACACAATTACACAATCAAGATGAGCTCAAATGCAAAAACTTTCTACATATGAATGCTAGAGCACGCAAAACTGAGCAACTTTCGTTTTGGGGGCACGGTCATCGGAGCTACGGATCAACGGGAATTAACGTCGCAAAAACAGATCAGCAGCAATTTTCTCTCTGACTTAGTCAAAATTAGCAGAAATATGGATAAAAGGAAAAACATAAAAGAAGAACAAAAAGGGGGGCTACCATGGGCTTCGGCCCACTGGCTGGGCCAGATCTGGAGGTGGGCCGCGCTTGGGCGCCGGAGTGGGCCGCGAGGCCGGCTGGCCCAGCTGGCAGCGGTGGAGGCGCACGGGACCTCGTCCCCGTCGAGCTGGGGGCCGACGGCGGCCGTTGCTGCCGGCGACGAGGGGCGGGCCGGTCGCAGGCGAGGAGGCCAAAGGAGGGGCGCGGCGGCCCTCGCGGCTGAGGGGGCCGGCGTGGGGCCGGTGGCTGGCGCCTAGGCGGAGGAGGGAGGCGGCGGCCTCGAGCACGGGCTCGGCCCCGTCCATGGCACTGCTCCTCCTACATAGAGAGGAAAGAGAGAGGGTGAGGGGAAGAGATGAGAGGGAGGAGAGGGAAAGGAGAGGGAGAGGAGGAAGGAGAGGGAAGGAGGGGGGCCGGCGGCCTGCCGTGGCCGGAGACGGAGGAGCAGCGGCGGCTCCACGGGCATGGCGGCTGCGCAAGGAGAGAGGGGAGAGGTGACTCCAGGGGGTGACGTGGCACAGCCGGGCGCGTCCGATTGGCAGATCCGACGGTCCGAAAAATCTCGGATCTGGGAGGCAAAACTGGGCAAAGTGGAGGGGGGTGGCTGCAAATTGGTGCTAGGGAAACCCTAGAAATGGGTGGGAGTGTGGTGGTCTTTATATAGCCCCGGTGGCTGGCAGTTTGCAAAAACATCTCCGGTTTTTCTCTCGCGCGCGCGATGCTCCCGTTTCTGACCGCCAGGGGTCCGCAGTACCTCCGATTCAGGTAAAACTTCGAACTGCGCGATCAGCGAGTCGAGCCGGAGGCGTTCACCTCGCGCTGGAACCGTTCCGAAAACACTTTCCAGCGCGCTTAAAAAAATATCCCGTTTAATTATTAAATGGGGTTTTCGTTCCGTTGGCTGCGGCTGGTCTCGTGCGGTTTTCGCGACGGTGATCGGGCGAAACGCGGTGTCGCAAAGGTCGAGTATCAGGGTGGCAAGGGTCGGTCTCCGTCCGGTATGAGATAAGAGGGGGAAAAATAATCGCCGATCGATAAATCGGGGATGCAAACACCGCAAACAAATCAGACAATCAAACAATTCACACCGAAAACAATTTTTTTAATTTTTGTGAAAACTGGGCTGTTACAAACTACTTACGCAATCATAACACCTATCCTATCCTTGTCCTCCTCTTCGCATCCCGATGAAGAAGAAGCAGTCAAGGCACACACACGTTGATCAAGTTATATTAAAATTATCTCAGTTGTTGTTGTCTATGAACAAGGAGTAGGTCTCAAGTCGTTCATAACCGTGGACACGGCTTCTCGAAAAGATTTAACCCTGCAGGGGTGTACCAACTGCCCATTACGAGGCGTCGCATGCTCGACCATCTCTCTCAGTTGCTACCCATTACAGGCAACCATTTTCTGATTTAGTTCCAAGAGATCCAAAACGACAGGTCTCTCTAACTAACAACGAACAAATCCGGGTGGCCCCCGGGGAGTCGACACCCAATCCAAAAGCTGGCCACACTCTCGGATTGGACTCTTCCGTATGGCCAAGGTCGGGTTTAGTCTCACCTATATAACAGGGGACTTCCCTAGCTCACCAGTGTGGACCAACAGAGGAACTCTGTCTCCGCTGGCCCGAGTTGTTTGAAAACTACTGGCAGCTGACCAGCACACACACGGTTTCAAATGGTAAATCAGCTTGGGCCACCTCTAGAAATGTTTGAAGCTAGGTAGGTAAGAAGAGGGGACCCCATAAAATCCCACACGCGATTAGGCACGCTCAGTCTTAAAAACCAATACCCTGAACTCGGATCCTAGGTGACTCGAATGGAACAAAGCGTCGGGGCGGGATAGCCTAGACCTTCCATCCTTCGTCGAATATAGTCAACATTATAATAATCATATCATCAACAAAAATATAATAATGTGATATCCCAAACCAAGGAGTAACAGGGTAACATCTTAGCATCCTAAGCATGCATACTAAGAAGGGGCTGAGCAACGAGCAATAGTAACATAGCAGTACAAGGTTTGCTGGGAAGGGACATGGCTGTATCGGTTTGAAAGAGGTTGTAAACATGTGGTAGGATCAAACATCGAACCTAACCTAGACTAGCATGCAAACCGCTGGTTGAAATAGAATGGATCATTAGTAATGTATAGTCCTTGCCTGTTGATAAGTCGGGTTCCGAAGGTGTAGTCGATCGCACGCTCGCAACGTCTCCGAGAGGTACCCGCGAAAGCACACAAGAAGGAAACACTGTAAAGCAATCAACGAGCAAGCACTCTATTACTACGAAGCAACACATGATCAAGAAGACATCACACGACACGGCAACGCAAAACGGATCTATCGTCGAGAGCAGTTACTAACAGTTTAAGTGGGGCATCGGTCACACACGACGAATACCGCACATTTACGGTGGTTCAAGTTGCTTAGCTATAGGTGATCAACAAACGGTTATTAACATGGCATCTCACTCAAGCATGGCATAGCACACAAACATGGCAAGAGGTGAAGCACAAAGTAAACTATCTATGCTAGTCAATTGAAGTGAGGCACAACCTAAACATGGCATACACTAAGTGCCGCACGATAATTAAAGGATTTGGTACTGTTCTCCCCTAAACCATATTTTAGATTGGTTAACAATAGCAAACAATAGCATAAACACACATTACACGAAAAACTAATCAAGTTACATATAAAGAACACTCCAAACGGTGTTACGGTTAAAAAGATATAAGCAAAACAAGTTACGGGCACAGTCTGCCAACATCACGAAGCACACTTTAGAGCAATGCATAAACAGGACAACCAATGCAAACATGCTCACAAATGACATGGAACTAAAGTAGACATGACATGGAAGGCATGGCAAAAAGAATCATGCAAATAGGCATCATAGATCAGAAGATATTAAGCATGCAACATGGCATCGGAACGTTACAGACTTAGAGAAAAACAGAGGTGACTGTCAAAAACAGCAGCAGTTGCAATTAACGATCTGATGCTCTGTTTAGCACACAATTACACAATCAGTATGACCTCAAATGCAAATGCTCACAAAAGATGAATTAAAGTACGCGCAATTCTAAGCAATTTTCATTTTGGCGGCACGTTCATCGGAGCTACGGATCAACGGGAAATTACATCGCAAAATTGAATCAGCAGCAAAAACATAAAAGACTTAGCAGAAATTTTGAGGGTCTCGGGAAAAAAAATAGGGGGCCTCACCCCTGTTGGGCTCGGCCCATCTGGAGCTGGAGGCCGGGCGGCTGGCTTGGGGCTGGTGGGCCGCGCAGATCTGGGCCGCTGGAGCTGGGCCAAGGGGCCCACCTGGATATGGGAGCGGTCAACGGAGGAGCCGCCTGGCTCCCTGTTCCGAGCAGCAGCGGCGGTGCCCGCAACACCGGTGGCGCGCCGGCCATCAGCGGCGAGGTGCGAGGCGCAGGCGGCGGCGGCTCCTGGCCGAGGAGACGACCATCCAAGGCGAGGCGGCGGCGCGCGTCTTCGGGCGTAGGGCGGTGGCTCGAGGTCTTCGGCTCCATAGCCATGGCCGCCGTGGTCCTTGCAGGGAACAAGAAGAGAGGTGAGAGGGAGAGAAGAAGAGGGAAGGAGATGAGAAGGAGGAGAGGGAAGGAGGGGCGCGGGAGAGAGGGGCTGCTGCTGCGGGCGGCGGCGGCTGCTCCATGGGTGGGGGATGCGTGGATGAGAGAGGAGGTTGGGAGCAACGTGGCACGATCTCGGCCCTCCGATCGCGAGATCGGACGGTTGAGAACGCTTGGGATCTAGGGTTTGCTGATTTGGGGGGAAATAGCTGGGAAAATTGGGGCAAATCTGAGGGGGTGGCTGCAAATTGTGGCTAGGGAAACCCTAGAAAGGGGGGTGGGAGTGTGGTGGTGTTTATATAGCCCAGGTGGCTGGCAGTTTGCAAAAACATCCCCGGTTTTTCTCTCTCGCGCGCGGTGCTCACGTTTCTGACCGCCGGGGGGTCCGCAGTACCTCCGATTCGGGTAAAACTTCGAACTGCGCGATCAGCGCATCGAGCCGGAGGCGTTCACCTCGTGCTGGAACCATTCCGAGAACACTTCCCGACGCGCTATAAAAATAACCCGTTTAATTGTTAAACGGGGTTTTTCATTCCGTTGGCTGCGGCTGGTCTCGTGCGATTTTCGCAACGGTGATCAGGTGAAACCCGGTGTCGCAAAGGTCGAGTGTCAGGGTGGCAAGGGTCGGTCTCCGTCCGATACGAGATAAGAGGGGGAAAATAATCGCCGATCGATAAATCGGGGATGCAAACACCGCAAACAAATCAGACAATCAAACAATTCACACCGAAAACAAAATTTTTAATTTTTGTGAAAACTGGGCTGTTACAATACAACACCACCAACAAGGAATCTCGTCCCGAGATCCAGGACGATCCGAGGGAGAGGGGAAGGGGGAGAGAAAAGAGAGTCGACGATTTTTCAACACCACCAACAAGGGACTCTGCTCCATGTCGATGTCGAACTTCTGTCGAGATAATTTTCCGCACAGAGACGACATCGTCGGAATAACGAAAACGTCAGTGACAAGAGGAGGAACGACAACGATAACCGGATCAAAGGATAGTGTTTCCGACGCAAGTCGTGAATACACCGTCAAAAGGATGGATGGCAATGGATGACCCAGATGTTACCTAGAGTCGGAAGAACTAAAGGTACTACAGGATTTCCCAACCTGAAATCGGAATCGAGACAATACACTGCAAGCAAGGCATTGTAACTATTCCGAAACTCCACACACTCGAGATCCTAAAGTTTTGAAGGGGACAAGACTAGAATTAAAACACTTACGACACTTGTCCTGACCAGAGCAAGGGTAAGGAGTAAAAAGAATCCTACTCTCCGATAACTAACTTAGTAACTACAAAATAGTTTTGTCTAGACTCGACTTCAGCCAGAGAGGGGATCCTACGGTCGGTAAGGCTCTGATACCAAGTTGTAAGGCCCGATATGCGGTACTGTTCCAGATCTAGATGTTTCCATCCAGATCCGGGGACGAAGCACATATCGGTCCCACCGCGACATATGACAAAGCCATATGCCCCGGATTTCCAACATGATATCACAACATTACATATACAAGGATACAACATCTCATACAATCGGCATACAACTGCCTTAATACAATACAACAACGGAAGATACATGTCTGGGTACAGACTACAAGCAAATGCCTACTGGCAAAGAGAAAATTATCGATCCCCATAACCACACGGGTCCAGGCCCTCCGCCGGGATCCGTCTAACTAGTCGTCGTCGAGTCTCCACGTGAAACGTCGATCACCATACCTGTTATCGATCAAGAACCCTGAAAAGAGTTTGGGGGTAGTATCATGAGTACAGAGGTACTCAGCATCCAACTGTAGTGGTCATCTGACCCAGCAAGGACTTCATCACTCGTCATTCTAGGACAACTAGTAGTTTACGGTAAGGAAGAGGTAAGTGGTGAGGTTGCTGCCGCACTAGCATTTATGAAGTGGCTAACGATCTAGAGAGTAAGGTAAGTGTTGGGAAACGTAGTAGAAAACAAAAATTTCGTGCCTACGAATCAAGATCCCAAGATCATCCAAGAAAGATGGCATACAAGGTTTAGGCCATTTCTCACCAATGGTTGCAGCGGAAGAAGAGTTGGTGAAGCGGGTGGACGTAGTGGAAGTAGTCGAAGTAGATCTCCCACGAACAGTCCCTCGATCTATCCCACGAACAAGTCCCTCGAACAGATCTCCGAGAAGAAGAAGCTCCTCGAAGAAGGATCAAAGTTATGATCCCTCTACCGGTATCCACACATCCCGTAGCAGCAATCCAGCAGCGCTCCGCCGTCCAGAGAAGAACGCCACCGAGAAAACTAGAGGGAGAAAACCCTAACGGATTCCAATCTAGAACAGCGTCTAAACCGGGGTCTAATTGTGGAGCAACGGGGTTTAGAGGGAGAGAGGGTGGCGCATAGGCCTTGGGGACAAGTTGTGCTGCGCCCCCACCCTCCCCCACATTATATAGGTGGCCAAGAGGCCCTTGGGGCACAATTTCTGCTTGCTCCATGCATGTTTTGTGTGACTTTGCCATGTTTTGGTTGAACTTTATTACACTTTTAAACCAATTTGGAATAACCTACTAACTCAGTGCACCCAGTTGCCAGCTTCTGGTTTTCTGCTGTTTTTGTTTTTCAGGTTTTCCGGCTGATTAAAGTGCCCAAAAAATTCCGCAAAAATTATATTAAAAATCAGCGGGCCGGAAGCTTCCGGAATAACCAAGGGAGAGAGCCGGGACCACCACCAGGGAGCCATAAGGGTCCCTGGCGCGGCCCCAACCCTAGGGCGCGCCAGGCACCCTCGTGGCTGCCCTGGGTGGCCCCTCGACGCCCCCTTCACCTATATAACCCCCTCGGGGTAGAAACCCCTAAAGAGGAACTCTTTTTCGCGGAAACCTCTCTGTTCCGCCGCCGCCGCCGTTTTTAGATCGGGGCTGCCTGGAGAAGCTGCCCCGGCACCCTGCCGGAAGGAGATCACCTCTCCGGGAGACCATCCATAGCCATGGACGCCTCCCGTATGTACCGTGAGTAGTCCCCCTTGGACCATGAGTCCGTGATCAGTATCTATGTGATGTCCTCTCCCTCTTTTATGCTTCCACTTTCGAGACCTCGTGAGCTGCCTCACATGATCGAGGCACCTATGTAATTTTCTGCTGTTGCTATGCTGAGTTTGTTGGGATCTGATGGATTATGAGACTATGTTCAGATTGTGATGATTAATATATTTGGTTTGCCCTTTTATATTTTGTTCTTGAGTAAATTCTTGCATGTTCTCCGTTGCAGTATTTGCTTTGGCCAAGTTATTTGCTTGCAACTCCAAGAGAGAGCGTTATGCTTGATTGTGGGTTCAGCCCCTTGATGTCTATCTTGAGTGACAGAAACATGAGACTAGGGGATGTGCTGTTGCCACCAGGGATAAAACAACGGTGATTGTGCCTATTGGTGCAAGAATTGTTTACTTTACGCAAAGTTCTTTTAATGCAGTTGTCTGTTGCTTTGAGTTTACACTTTGGGTGGGATTCGCAACTTAATACCAGCGAGATGTTCTGGATAGATATCTCAAGGTGGATGATTCGTAGTAGATGCAGATGGATTTCGGTCTACTTACCTTGGCATACTGCCCATTGCTTTTGAGCCCTTCCTTTATTTGCAGCATAGTTAGCATTGCGGTGCCTTCATAATCCTGTCAATTGCCCAACTGTGATTTGTTTACCTCGCTAGCATTATTATCGTCTTTTGGGAGAGAGACATCACTAGTGAAAATCACGGGACTCCGGTCCATCTTCATACCATTGTTCACACCCACTATTTACCTTTCTGTTTTTACTTTTACTAGTACCTTTTTATCTCTTGCGTTTGATCCTTTGTAAACGACAAGGCCGGAGGAATTGACAACCCCTCTGAACTCGTTGGGAGCAAAGTTATTTGTTTTGTGCAGGTCCACGACAACTCCACGCATCAGAATAATTTCTGGCGCCGTTGCCACCTATCGTACTTATCGTTGAGTCCTACTGGAGACAAACCTTGGTATCTTTTCTGAGGGAAATTACCGCTACGCTGCATCTCAACCTTCCACTTGGGGTAACCAACGAGGGGCGAGAAGCCATCAAGCTAATTTCTGGCGCCGTTGCCGGGGACTCAAAGGAAGTACAAATACGCGAGTCCTGATAACCGCCAATTTCTGGCGCCGTTGTCGGACTCCTGTATCAAAAATAGGGGAGTTACACGCTATCTTTTACCTTTGCTTTTTAGTCTTGTTAGTTTACTTTTAAGTTTTTACTTTTGTGTCCCTAATCAAAAATACCAAAAATACCTGCTGCTACTATGGGTTCCAATGAAAACACTAAATTGTGTGACTTCACCAGTCACAACAACAGTGACTTTATCTGCACTCCTATTGCTCCACCTGCCACTTCAGCACCTTCTTATGAGATTAAACCTTCTCTGCTTAACCTTGTCATGAAATATCAATTTCCAGGAGTAGGAGAAGATGCTGCTTTGCACCTAAACAACTTTATCGAGCTCTGCGACATGCAGAAGTACAAGGAGGTGGACGGGGACATCGTCAAGCTGAAGCTTTTCCCTTTCTCCTTGAGAGGGAGAGCCAAGGAGTGGCTACAGTCTCTACCCAAGAATAGTATTGATTCTTGGAGCAAATGCAAGGATGCTTTTATAGGGAAGTATTATCCCCCTGCTAAAATTATTCAATTGCGGAGTAACATTATGAATTTCAGGCAATTGGATAACGAACACGTTGCCCAGGCTTGGGAACGTATGAAGACGCTCGTCAAGAACTGCCCTACACATGGACTGACTACCTGGATGGTTATCCAGACTTTTTATGCAGGCTTGAACTTCACCTCGCGGAACCTGTTGGATTCGGCCGCGGGAGGTACCTTTATGTCAACCACACTTGGTGCTGCTACAAAACTACTAGATGAGATGATGCTAAATTATTCACAATGGCACACCGAGAGAGCTCCAACTGGTAAGAAGGTAAACTCTGTCGAGGAGATTTCCTCTTTAAATGAAAAGGTCGACCTTATCATGTCTCTAGTTACCAAGCAACCCTCTATTGATCCTCAAGATGTTCCTTTAAATTCTTTGGTTGCTCAGGAGCAAGTAGATGTCAATTTTGTCTCTAGGAACAACTTCAACAATAATGCTTATAGTAATAACTTTGGTAGCAACAATCCTAGGCCTTTCCCATCCAACAACTATGGGAACAACACTTATCCTACCACTAGAAACTCCACTTCAGAACTAGAGACTATGCTCAAAGACTTTATCACTACCCAGAAGGCCTTCAACAAGAGTGTGGAAGAAAAATTAGATAAACTAGATATCCTCTCTTCGAAGGTAGACAATATAGCCCACGACGTAGAGATGCTGAAGATTAGAACCTCTCCCCCTGAGGAGAGGCAGGTCACTCCTATGAATGCCATCCAGGTCCAAATTAATGAAAACATTAGGATGCTGGGAAAACTTAAAGAGATATGGGCTAGAGAGAAGGAGGAAGAAGATAGAATTAAGAGCCTTCCTACCTACCACACAGTAGCCACTATCCAAGTAGTTGAGGAGATCCAAACTGCTAGCACCCATCACACCCCTAGTCCCATTGGACCTATTAATGGTGATGCTACACCCTCAACCATAGAAGAGGAAACCTCTATGAACATAGAGGCTTTCAAACAAGTGAGCTTAAATGATATCACTACTTCCCTTATAGATAGTAGTGAGCTAGACTTTGATAACTGCATTTTACCAGAAGTTATTGGTTTCCTACACAAGATGTCTAGAGACCCCCACACTAGCACACTAAATCTTGCCTTCACGGAGCATATCACCAATGCTCTAATTAAAGTTAGGGAGGAGAAACTTAGACTAGAAGCCTACACACCTAGGAAGCTAGAAGATGGTTGGGATCCTATGATTAAAATTAAATTGAATAACTTCTCTTGTTTTGCTCTTTGTGATGTTGGAGCAAGTACCTTTGTTATGCCCAAAAGAATGTATGATATGCTTGATTTGAAACCTTTTGATCCCTGTTCTTTTGGTGTTCGTCTTGTTGATTCTTCCATAAAGAAGCCTTTGGGGAAGATCGACGATGTTCTTATCATTTTCAATGACAATTATGTTCCCGTTGACTTCACTATTATGGACATTGAGTGTGAGCCCTCTTGTCCAATTATTTTGGGACGTCCTTTTCTTCGCACAGTTGGTGCCATCATTGACATGAAAGAGGGAACTATCAAGTTCCAATTCCCTCTCAAGAAAGGGATGGAACATTTCCCTAGGAAAAAGATTAAGTTACCTTTTGAGTCCGTCACACGGGCTAGTTATTCTCTGGAAAAAACTTGATCTTCTGCTTTAAGCCTAGCTAATGGCTCTAAAGAAGCGCTTTCGGGAGGCAACCCGCAACGAATTTAGGTTTTTGTTTTTGTTTTTGTTCTGTTCTTAGTGGTATTGATGATTGTTACTACTGTAGCAACATCATTGTATCTTTATTTTTCAAGCTTTGTGCCAAGTTTAGCCTCTTACGACAAGGGAAGTAAAAGTTGTGACATGCTGTCCAGAAAACAGATTCTGTCCTCGTGACTAGAAAAAATCCAGAAAAAATCCCAGTTCATCTTTTTGAGCTGAAATTTTTACACAGTGTGCTCTATACAATTACGAAACTTCCGTATGTTCTGAGTTTTTTTATTTGAGTTGCATAAGTACCTCGAAAAAATTCCCCTTTCTCTGCTGTTCTGTTTTTCTCAGCTTCTGCCCCAGTTTTTCTTTTCGCAGTTTTGCAATCCTTAAGCTTGCTTTTTCTTTGCAAACTTTTTTGGGAAGGCAAGAAAAACAGTAGCTCTTCCTGGAAATCTTTATTTGCAGTAGAGAAAATTTATTTTATTAGGGTACTAACCTCTCTAATCAGCCTACAATGAGTTATGTATGAAGGGAGTTTTCAAGTGCGCGATGGAAGGTGATGAAAGAAGATCCAGGAGTGTCAAGCGCTCAAGCTTGGGGATGCCCAAGTGCACCCCCAATAAATATTCAAGGAGACTCAAGCGTCTAAGCTTGGGGATGCCCCCGGTGCGTCCCCTTCTTCATCAACAATCATCGGTCTGTCTTTCGTTGCACTATATTTTTATCACTTCATGCCTTATGTGCTTTGCTTGGAGCGTCTCGCTCTTTACTTTTCTAGGTTTGTTTTGCTTTCTTTGCTGTAGTAACAAGTTAGACCCCAACTTACTCTTTTGTGTGGGAGAGAAACACGCTCCACTTGAACTAGAACTCCTCATAGGATTTGCATGCTTATTTCTTTTAGCTGTGAGTTGTTCTTTTTCTTTTCTTAGCTGCTGGTCAGTTTAGCTGTAGTGCTTTAGTTTTTCTAGAGTTTTTCTTTTCAGGTTGAACTTTCTATAGGTTGCATGTTTTATCTTGTTAGAGAGTTTTCCTGTTGCACTGAGTTCTGTGTCTTGACTAGAAAGTAGGTAGTTAAAGTTGCTTTTCTCTTTGAAGTAGTAACTTGCAATAGTTTTGAGGTATTGACTAGAGTAATGTTTGAACTTTTGGTGTCAAGAGCTCTTGCCTATTAGTGATAGATGTCGTATTTTGGGCAATCCGTGTGTTTTTCGAAAACCAAAAACCCCTGTTGAGAACTCTAGCTACTAGATGGATCACTAACCTCTGGAGGGTTTGAATATTAGAGTACACTCACGTACCATGAGCGAGGATGCACAAGGATAACCAAACCCCCATACACTCCTCCTCAGGGTACCTGTCTCTTTGTGAACCTCCTATTAGATTGAGAGTTACCGATAATAAGTGCATGAGTTCTTCGGACTAATGTGAGTATTCGAAAGTTGACACTTCCACCTACCCATACTTTTTCTAGCCTCTTCGGTACCGTGCATTGCCCTTTCTCACCTCGAGAGTTGGCGCATACTTCGCCGGTGCATCCAAACCCTTGGCATGATACGCTCTGTCATCATAAGCCTCATTATATCTTTCCTCAAAACAGCCACCATACCTACCTACAAGGCATTTCCATAGCCTTTCCGAGATACATTGCCATGCAACATCCACCCTCTCATGACTTGATCCTCATGTCATACATGCTACTTGCTTGATCGATGAGCCGCATGCTAGTTGGGCCTTGCCCTAATCATTGCTACATGACGCGCTAGTATCATTGCATATCCTGCTATCCTGGCAGAGGCATACATTTGCATCATGATTAGTTACATTTTCTTTTTGTGAGTACCTTTGTAAAGTGTGAAAGATCTCCTATATTCTTGTAAAATATAGAGTATTGCCCCTAAAGTGAGGAAAAGATCCCAAAGAGGACAAAATCAAAAGATCCTAGAGAGGACAAATGAGAGTTAAATAGAAAGAGCCATTGAGGCCACCAAAAAAATATAAATAAAAAGAGAAAAAAGAGAAAAAGAAAAATAAAAAGAGAGAAGGGGGCATACTACTATTCCTTTTGAGATCCACACTAGTACTTCATCTTCTATCCCTTGTACTCCATAGAGATTATCATCATGCATATAGCTATGTGGGGAACTTTTACACTATAGAACTTGGCTTGTATATTCCAATGATGAGCCTCCTCAAACGAGCTCTAGGTCTTCTTGAGCAAGCAAGTTAGATGCACCCCCACTAGTTCCATTGGAGAGCTTTTAGCTCACATGTGCATCCGTTGTATGGCAATCCCTACTCCTCACATCATATCTATCATATGGCCTTCTCGCGCCTATGATTGTCCTCATTGATGTGAGCCTTTCACACACCTTTTTGTCTTCTTCCTCCACCTCTTCTTTCTGTTTCGCCTTTTAGGTGTCAACTTTCTTGCTCACGCTCATCAATTGCATGAGTGCTCAAAATATCGAAAGGGAGTGGATCAGTTTGACTTGTACCTGGCTAGTGGTCTGGGGACGAGTCCAGATAAGAATTCAAAGGAGACCAAGTGTGAAACTTTAGTAGATAGTTGTTCTCAACAACCTTTTTTCTCTTTCTTCCCAGTCCCTTGCTTGCACGCAAACACCATCTGGAGACATTCGAGTCACAGACAGTAAGAGCTCTTACACCTTTTGTTCTTTTGTTGCTTGTGTTAATGCCAATATAGACTCTTGCCTGTTAAGACTTGAATTGAATTGCATGCTTTGATTGCTTTACTTAACAGTCCTTATTTGGTTGTGTGGCATGTCACCACAGAAATTATGCTTGTTATCATTTACCTACTCGAGGACGAGCAGGAATTAAGCTTGGGGATGTTGATACGTCCCAAACGTATCTATAATTTCTGCTTGCTCCATGCATGTTTTGTGTGACTTTTCCATGTTTTGGTTGAACTTTATTACACTTTTAAACCAATTTGGACTAACCTACTAACTCAGTGCACCCAGTTGCCAGCTTCTGGTTTTCTGCTGTTTTTTTTTCAGGTTTTCCGGCTGATTAAAGTGCCCAAAAAATTCCGCAGAAATTATATTAAAAATCAGCGGGCCAGAAGCTTCCGGAATAACCAAGGGAGAGAGACGGGACCACCACCAGGGAGCCAGAAGGGTCCCTGGCGCGGCCCCAACCCTAGGGCGCGCCAGGCACCCTCCTGGCTGCCCTGGGTGGCCCCTCGACGCCCCCTTCGCCTATATAACCCCCTCGGGGTAGAACCCCCTAAAGAGGAACTCTTTTTCGCGGAAACCTCTCTGTTCTGCCGCCGCCGCCGTTTTCAGATCGGGGCTGCCCGGAGAAGCTGCCCCGGCACCCTGCCGGAAGGAGATCACCCCTCCGGGAGACCATCCATAGCCATGGACGCCTCCCGTATGTACCGTGAGTAGTCCCCCTTGGACCATGAGTCCGTGATCACTAGCTATGTGATGTCCTCTCCCTATTTTATGCTTCCACTTTCGAGACCTCGTGAGCTGCCTCACATGATCGAGGCACCTATGTAATTTTCTGCTGTTGCTATGTTGAGTTTGTTGGGATCTGATGGATTATGAGACTATGTTCAGATTGTGATGAGTAATATATTTGGTTTGCCCTTTTATATTTTGTTCTTGAGTAAATTATTGCATGTTCTCCGTTGCAGTATTTGCTTTGGCCAAGTTATTTGCTTGCAACTCCAAGAGAGAGCGTTATGCTCGATTGTGGGTTCAGCCCCTTGATGTCTAGCTTGAGTGACAGAAACATGAGACTAGGGGATGTGCTGTTGCCACCAGGGATAAAACAACGGTGATTGTGCCTATTGGTGCAAGAATTGTTTACTTTACGCAAAGTTCTTTTAATGAAGTTGTCTGTTGCTTTGAGTTTACACGTTGGGTGGGATTCGCAACTTAATACCAGCGAGATGTTCTGGATAGATATCTCAAGGTGGATGATTCGTAGTAGATGCAGATGGATTTCGGTCTACTTACCTTGGCGTACTGCCCATTGCTTTTGAGCCCTTCCTTTCTTTGCAGCATTGTTAGCATTGCGGTGCCTTCATAATCCTGTCAATTGCCCAACTGTGATTTGTTTACCTCGCTAGCATTTTTATCGTCTTTTGGGAGAGATACATCACTAGTGAAAATCACGGGACTCCGGTCCTTCTTCATACCATTGTTCACACCCACTATTTACCTTTCTGTTTTTACTTTTACTAGTACCTTTTTATCTCTTGCATTTGATCCTTTGTAAACGACAAGGCCAGAGGAATTGACAACTCCTCTGAACTCGTTGGGAGCAAAGTTATTTGTTTTGTGCAGGTCCACAACAACTCCACGCATCAGAATAATTTCTGGCGCCGTTGCCACCTATCGTACTTATCGTTGAGTCCTACTGGAGACAAACCTTGGTATCTTTACTGAGGGAAATTACCGCTACGCTGCATCTCAACCTTCCACTTGGGGTAACCAACGAGGGGCGAGAAGCCATCACCAAACCTCCCAAACCTTCCCACCGGAAACCGGCCATATTGGAGAGTTGGACTTCCAACCTGGAGGGGGATTCCTTCCCCTTGGTGCGCCCCCACCCCTTGGCCGGCCAGGGCATCCTAGGTGGATTTCCCCCAAGGCTAGGGGCGTGGGGTAGTGGGTGGTACTGCCCGGAAACTTCCGTAACCTTCCAGAAGCTTCCAGGACCTTCCGGGACCTTCCGGGATCGTTTCGGGACATTCCGGAACCTTCTGGGACCGTTCTCGGACGTTCCGGAGCCATCCGGATAGTTTCCTAGACCATCCGAGTTACAGTTTAAGCCACCCGATGACCGCGAAGGTTGTCGGGACGCCCAGCGATTATCCGGAAACTATTCCGGTTG
This sequence comes from Bromus sterilis, assembly GCA_950022295.1. NCBI lineage: Eukaryota > Viridiplantae > Streptophyta > Magnoliopsida > Poales > Poaceae > Bromus > Bromus sterilis. The sequence continues at coordinate 272,755,012 of OX465598.1, forward strand.
ATCCATGGCTTCCCCAGTACCATTCTCATATGTTCCGGAACCACCTGGGACTACTCCAGAGTGATCCGGACATATACTTAAATACCCAAAACTACTTCTGGTGCCCTTATGAACTATTTCATAAATATCCGGAACTACTTCCGGTACCCGTATGAACTATTCTGCTTTGATTCCACTAAACCTTCTACCATTCCAGCAATCTAACAGACTACTGCTCGTTAAGTGTGTGACCCAATAGGTTCGGTATAATACGGACATGACTCAGAACATCTTCTGGACATAGGTCAACAGCCTTTTGTCAATAGCAAATAATCAACAGCGGAGCCATGGACACCCATGTTGACTCCCGTACATACCCGAAGAAACTTCGAGTGAACCATTATGTTTAGTCATGTACCCTTCCCTTTGCTTCGTGATATATGACAAAGTTAGAGGAGAGAAGTTTGGCACCCATGTGTAACAACTTCTTGAACACAAGCCACTCGTTATCCTCTTTGCTCGTTTGTCTCTATTTCTCGTTATTGTATTCCGGTATCCCCGTGATTAAATCACAATGCATCTGGCCAGACTAGAATGGATACCGTCATACCGAGTGGGCCGAAAGTCAATATCTCTTCATCGTGAAGGAACAAATCCCATTCTTGAACTATCACAGTCACTAGCCACACCATCTGACATACCCAGAACTTATTTTACTACTTCCCATTTACGGGAGGATTCATCTAAGAACCAAAGCATGTCTTCCTGTGTGAAGCAACTCGATACTCTCATGGTCTAAGGAATTACGTAGTTACGATATGACTTATAATGTAGTTACGATGTGATCTCTAAGTATATCATTCAATACTAGGGTCGGTTCAACATCATTGTTCTGCTAACAATATGTTCTCATTGCTACTGACATCCTTGATACAAGAACAATGTCCATGATTAAGAAAAAGTAATCATCATTTAGCACATGAGCTAGTCTTAGAGGCTAAACCAGGAACTCTTGGTGTTTACATTTCCACACATGCAAATGAGTTTTCTTCTGAATCTCACAGTCAGGGTCATTGCAATTATAGCACAGAAATATAAACATTAATTATGAACGTGGAAATATATATAATAACATTTTATTATTGCCTCTAGGGCATATTTCCAACAGTCTCCCACTTGCACTAGAGTCAATAATATTGTCAGTGCTTGAGCACTTTACACCTATGGCATACCGGTGTAATGCATACTTTATTTGTGGTATAGACTTCATATACGGATCTGACGTTTCAGGCCTGTTTGTATATTTCATATCTTCGCGTTTTCACGCTATCATAAATTTCACTAATTTAATCAATTTAGCTTTGTATGTGTTTGAATCATCTGTCAGGACCTTGGTTCCTTTAGAATAAGTCATGAAATCATTCATCATTGTTCCATGAGCTTCAAGCATCTAGGAAACCATACCGTGTTCATAAATGAACTGATGATTCAAAATACCCTCCCTTGTTACTTCTTTAAGCAACAATATACTTAGCCTCTGTTATAGAATTCGCCACAGTATCTAACTTAACACGGTTCCTCCATACTGTGCCACCCTTACGTGTGAAACACATAATCCCAATTAAAATTGAAAATCGGTCAGAGTAAGTATGAAGACTGAATTGGTGTAACTGTTTACATCAAAAATTCAGCTGGTGTAACTCATTACAACGAGATCTTCATTCTCTCCATTTTTCCGAGAAACATATCTTATCTTTCAGAAGTTTAACTTTTCACTGTTTGTCCAATGATCAACATGTTGATCACTTTGGTATCTTGCTCACAACCTTTTGGAGCACTGGACATATCTGGTCGTTTTACATATTATGGTGTACATGATTAATCCAAACACACATGTGAGTGAAATTCAATTTATGTGTTTTGCTTGTCTGTGTTCATGAACACCGATTTTTGCAAACAGCTTTTCACCATGACCTCGCAAGAACATCCTTCTTGGCATTTTATACTAAACTACATTAGTATCATATCAACATGTAGTGTTGGCTTTAGCATGATCAGGCACTTACTATCTACATAGATCATTGTGCTCAATACTAATGCTATATTAGCCCAAGTACTTCAGCTGAAAACTATTTTCAATAAAGTCCTTATTCGTGTCAAGAAGTTTATATCATTTCTAATCAACAATATGTCATCCACATAAGGTTTTAGAAATATTATTCAGCTCCCACTTACTTTCTTGAATATTCAATCATCTTCGTTATTCCTGATGAAAACAAACTCTTTTGGCAATTTCATCACAACAAAAATTCCAACTCCATAATGCTAGCTTCAGTCCATCACTGGATATCCAAGGCTTGCATCTATTTTAGCATCCTTTGAATCGACAAAACATTCCGGTCGTATCACATATACGTCCTTTGTTATATTTCCGTGTAGGAACTTTGTTTTCACGTTCATTCTACCATATCCTATAAATGAGATATGTAGTAATTGCTAATGTAACCTGAACTGACTAAAGCATCTCTACGGTCGAAACTATTTCGCCGTAGTCAACCTTTGAACTTGCTAGAAAACAATTTTTCCAACGAGTTGAGCTTTATGGATAAAACAATTTCATCCGAATCAATTATAGATCCATATATATATTCTTCAGACTTTTAGTCTTTCGGAGGGTCTACCAAGTTCAAAACTTGACTTACTTCCATGGATACTATCTCAGATTATTTGGCATTTAGCCAAATCCCGGAGTCAGGGCCCATCAACGCTTCTTTGTATATCACAGGTTTATCGTTGTCGAACAACAATATCTCGTTTACATAAAAATGTTTTAGGAGTTTTGTCTAACCTGTGTGGTTCAGCTGCACACTTGAAGATTCAACAATCTTGATAAGTTGCACTGTCCTCCCACTCACTCTTTTGCAAGAAACTATTTTCTTCAAAACACATTGTTCTTAACAACAAACAGTTTTGCTTTTGTGTAGTGATAGAGGAATACCAAACATTTTGGAATGACCTTAACAAAGTAGCACTTATCTGATTTGGTGTTTTGAGCTTGTCAAACATATGTCTCATATACCCAAATTTTAGGAAAAGACAATATGGTTTTAACACTTCCATACCATATCTAATATGATGTCATTTCAACAGATTTGATGGTGCTCTTTTCAGTGTAAAAGCTGTAGTCACTGCTTAGCGGCTTCCCGAACTTCGTTGGTGAGCCCCAAGTGGAAGGCGTGATGCAGTTTAGCAGTGAGTTTCCCTCGGTGAGGATACCAAGGTTTGTCTCCCGTAGGACTCCAGATATGATAAGTAGGTGTTAGCGGCGCGACTGGCGTGGACCTGCACACAGACACAGATAACTTTGTTCACAACGAAGTTCAGAGAGGTTGTCAATCTCTCCGGTCTTGTTGTTCACAAAGGGAAAAACACAAGTGATAATGATAGCAAGTAAAAGCAGAAAAGTAAAGATAGCTTGGAAACAATAATAAGGATATGGACCGGGATACGTGATATTCGCTAGTGATGTCTCTCTCCCAAAAGACAATAAAACTGCAATGCGAGGTAAACAAATTACAGAAAGGCAATTGACAGGATTATGAACGCACCACAATGCTAACTATGCTTCAAAAGAAAGGAAGAGGTTCAAAAGCACGGGAAGTACGCCAAAATAAGTAGACCGAAATCCATCTGCATCTACTACTAATCATCCACCTTGAGATATCTATCCAGAACATCTCGCTGGTATTAAGTTGCGAGCCCCACCCAAAGTGTAAACCCAAAGCAACAGACAACTGCAATAAAAGAACTTGGCGTAAAGTAAACAATCCTTGTGACCGCGGTCACAAGCACCGTTTTCCCCCTTGTGGCAAAAGCACATCCCCTAGACTCATGTTTCTGTCACTCAAGCGTGTCATCAGGGAGGCATGAACCCACAATCTAGCACAACGCTCCCTCTTGGAGTCACTACCTACTACTTGGCCAAAGCAATAAACAACAACGGAGAACATGCAAGAATTACTTAGGAACAAAAATATAAAAGATCAAAACCAAATATATTACTCTATCACAATCTGAACATAATCTCATAATCCATCAGATCCGATCAAACTCAACATAGCAATTGCAGAAATATTACAAAGGTGCCTCGATCATGTAGGGAAGCTCACGAGGTCTAAACAATAAAGATCAAAGAGGGGAGGAGAACATCACATAGCTACTGATCACGGACCCATGGTCCAAGAAGAACTACTCACGGGACATCCGGGGAGCATCCATGGTGGAGAGGAGACTCCCGGAGGTCAATCCTCCCTCTGGCAGGGTGCCGGGAAGAGGTCTTCTGGTGCTCCCGATCTTGGAAGCGCGGCGGCGGTGGAACAGAGGCGAGTTCGCGGAATAGGGTTCTTGTTCTGGAGTTTTCCCGTGACGGGGGATATATAGGCGAAAGGGGGCAGCCAGAGGTGGGCCAGGGGCCCCAGGCGCCCCCCTGGCGCGGCTAGGGGTGGGGCCGCGCCAGGTGGCCGCCTGGCCCCCCTTGCCCCCCCTCTGGCCCCTCCCGGGCTTTTATCGAAGCTTCCGTCACGCTGATATTTTATCTGAATTTTCCCGAATTTTTCTGGCACTTTTTATATGGGGGAAAACTAAAATAGAAAAATAGCAGAAAACAGAACTGGCACTGGGGTGCACTGAGTTAATAGGTTAGTCCAAATATGATCAAAAATGTATGAAAGTGTATCTAGATCATAGCAATATCACACAAAAAATGCATGGAGCAAGCAGAAATTATAGATACGTTTTGGACGTATCAACATCCCCAAGCTTAATTCCTGCTCGTCCTCGAGTAGGTAAATGATAACAAGCATAATTTCTGTGGTGACATGCTAGCAACCATAAAAGAACTTTGAAAAGTAAAGCAATCAAGGTTAGAGATTCAATTCAAGTCATAACATGCAAGAGTCTATATTAGCACTGAAACAAGTAACAAAAGAACAAAAGGTGCAAGAGCTCTCGCTGTCCGTGACTCGAATGTCTCCAAATGGTGTTTGCGTGCAAGAAAGGGGATAGGGAATACGAGAAAAAAAGTATTTTTGTTGAGAAATCAATCTACTAAAGTGTCACACTTAGTCTTCTTTGGAATCTTATCTTGACTCATCCCCAGACCACTAGCCAGGTACAAGTCAATTTGATCCACTCCTTTTCGATATTTTGAGCACTCATGCAATGGATGAGCGTAAGCACGAAAGTTGACACTTAGGATGGCAAAGAGAGAAATATGGCGGAGGAGGAAGACAAAAAGGATGAGAAAGGCTCACATCAATGAGTACAATCATAGGCAAGAGATGCCAAATGATAGATATGATGTGAGGAGTAGGGATTGCCATGCAACGGGTGTACATACGAGCTAGGAAGCTCTCCAAACTACATGTAAAAAGATCATCTCTATCGAGTACAAGGATATAAAGGGGAGTACTAGTGTGGATCTCTCAAAAGGATAGTAGTGTTGCCCCTTTCTCTGTTTTTATTTCCTTTTCTCTTTTTTCTATTTTTTTTGTATTTTTTTTGTGGCCTCAATGGCTCTTTCTATTTAACTCCCATTTGTCCTCTTTGGGATCTTTTAATGTGTCCTCTTCGGGATCTTTTCCTCACTTAAGGGAAACACTCTATTTTACAAGAGGGTAAGGGAGATCTTTCACACTTTAAGGTACTCAAAATCATAAAGAAGATGTAACTATCATGATGTATGCAATGTATGCCTCTGCCAGTGTAGCAGGAACATGTAAGACATGAAGATCAAGTCATGAAGAGGTGGAAGTTGCATGGCAATGTAACTCGGAAAGGCTATGGAAATGCCTTGATAGGTAGGTATGGTGGCTGTTTTGAGGAAAGATATAAGGAGGCTTATGATGACAGAGCGTATCAAGCCAAGGGTTTGGATGTACCGGCGAAGGTGGACACCAACTCTCGGAGTGAGAAGAAGGCAATGCACGGCACAGGAGAGGCTAGCAAAATATGGGAAGGTGGAAATGTCTACTTTCAATACTCACATTAGTCCGAAGAACTCACACACTTATTATCGGTAACTCTCAATCTAATAAGGAGGTTCACAAAGAGACAAGTACCCCGAGGAGGAGTGTATGGGGGTTTGGTTATCCTTGCGCATCCTCGACTCATGGTACGTGAGTGTTCTCTAATATTCGACTCCTCAGAAGAGTAGTGATCCATCTAGTAGCTAGAGTTCTCAACTAGTTTTGGGTTTTGAAAATAAACACGGATTGCCCAAAATAGGACACCTATCACTAAAAGGCCAGAGCTCTTGACACCAAAAGTCCAAACATTACTCATAACAATACCTCAAAACTATTGCAAGCTACTACTAAAATTAAATAGCAACCTTAAATACCTACTTCTCAAAACAAGACACAACTCAGTGCAACAACCAACTCTCTTTAACAAGATAAACATGAAAACTAAAAAGAGTTCCAGAAACAAACTAAACAAAATCCAAGTCTCTTGCTAAAGACAAACTAAGACTAAAACTAAACATGGCAGTAGCTATGAAAAGATAAAGAACACACAACAGCAAAAAGATATGCATGAAGAATCCTATGATGTGTTCTAGATTTTGGAAGTGGAGCGTGTTTCTCTCCCACACAAAGTAAGAAAGAATCTAACTTGTTATGAACAGAAAGCAAAGCTAAAGAAACTAAAAACAAAACCTAAGAGCGAGACGCTCCAAGCATAGCACATAATACATGAAGTGATAAAAATATAGTGAGACGAAGGACGAACCGATGATTGTTGATGGAGAAGGGGATGCACGAGGACATCCCCAAGCTTAGACGCTTGAGTCTCCTTGAATATTTGTTGGGGATGCATGGGGGCATCCCCAAGCTTGAGCGCTTGACACTCCTGGATCTTCTTTCATCATCTTCCATCGCACACTTGAAAACTCCCTTCATACATAACTCATCATAAGCTGATTAGAGAGGTTAGTACCCTTAATAAATAATTTTCTCCACTGGATATAAAGATATTCTTGAAGAGCTACTGTTTCTCAAGAGTGCCAAAAAGTTTTTGCAAAGAAAAAGCAAGCTTAAGGTTTGCAAAAGTTAGGAGAGACAAAACGTGGCAGAATCTGTGAAAAACAGAACAACAGAAAGTAAAGTATTTTTTAGGGGCACTTCTGCAACTCAAATCAAAAAACTCAGAACATACGGAAGTTTCGTAATTGTATAGAGCATACTTTGTAAAAATTCAGCTCAAAAAGATGAACTGGGATTTTTCTGGAATTTTTCTGGTCACGAGGACAGAATCTGTTTTCTGGACAGCATGTCACAACTTTTACTTCCCTTGCCGTAAGAGGCTATAACTTGGCACAAAGTTGAAAAATAAAGATACAATGATGTTGCTACCTAAGTAACAATCATCAAGACACAACAAAAGCAAAAAGAAAAACCTAAATTCGTTGCGGGCTGCCTCCCGAAAGCGCTTCTTTAAAGCCATTAGCTAGGCATAATGCAAAAACAAGAATCAAGTTTTATCAAGAGAAAGAGAATAACTAGCCCGAGTAACGGACTCAAAAGGTAACTTGATTTTCTTTCTAGGGAAGTGTTCCATTCCCTTTTTGAATGGGAATTGGAATTTTATATTCCCCTCTTTCATGTCAATAACCGCACCAACGGTGCGAAGAAAAGGACGTCCCAAAATAATTGGACATAAAGGTTCACACTCTATATCCATAACAATAAAATCAACGGGAACATAGTTGTCATTGACAATGATAAGAACATAGTCGATATTCCCCAAAGGTTTCTTTATGGAAGAATCAACAAGACGAACACCAAAAGAACAAGGCTCAAAATGTTTGAATTCAAACATATCAAATATTCTTTTGGGCATAACAGAGGTACTAGCTCCAACATCACATAAAGCATAGCAAGAGAAGTTATTCAATATAATTTTGATCATAGGGTACCAACCATCATCTAGCTTCCTAGGTATGGAGGCTTCTAATCTAAGCTTCCTAGGTATGGAGGCTTCTACTCTAAGCTTCTCCTCCCTAGCTTTGATGAGAGCATTTGTGATATGCTCCGTGAAGGCAAGATTAAGTGTGCTAGTGTGGGGGTCTCTAGAAATTTTGTGTAGCAAACTGATAACTTCTGATAGGGTACAACTATCAAAATCAATATCACTACTATCAAAGGTGGTAGTAGTGTCATCTAGGCTCACTTGTTTGAAACCCTCTATGTTCATAGGAGTCTCTTTATCTATGGTTGAGGTATTAGCATCACCATTAATAGGTCCAACGGGACTAGGAGTGCATTGGGTGCTAATAGTTTGAGTGTCCTCAACAATTTGGATAGTGGCAACTGTGTGGTGTGTAGGAAGGCTCTTAATTCTATCCTCTTCCTCTTTTTCTCTAGCCCATCTTTCTTTGAGCTTGGCCATCATCCTAATGTTTTCATTGATTTGTAACTGGATATCATTAGTAGGAGTGGCCTTATTCTCCTCAAGGGGAGAGGTTCTAATTTTAAGCATCTCAACATCAAGGGCTAAGCTTTCTACGTTCAAAGAGAGATTATCTATTTTAGCTAATTTCTCCTCAACATTTTTGTTGAAGGCTTTTTGGGTAGGGATAAAGTCTCTAAGCATGCTTTCTAATTCAGAAGAGGGGTTCTTGTTGCTAGGGTAAGTGTTGTTGTTCCCATAGTTGGATGGGAACGGTCTAGGATTGCTAGCAAAATTTCCCCTATAAGCATTGTTGTTGAAGTTGTTTCTAGCAATAAAGTTCACATCTACTTGTTCTTGAGCAACCAAAGAATTTAAAGGAACATCATGAGGATAAATAGAGGGTTTCTTGGTAAGTAGAGACATAATTAAGTCAACTTTTTCATTGAGGGAGGTAATTTCCTCGACAGAATTTACCTTCCTACCTGTTGGAGCGCGCTCGGTGTGCCATTGGGAATAATTGGTCATCATCTCATCGAGAAGCTTTGTGGCAGCACCAAGTGTATTTGACATAAAGGTTCCTCCCACGGCCGAATCTAACAGGTTCCGCGAGGTAAAGTTCAAGCCTGCATAAAAAGTCTGGATAACCATCCAAGTAGTCAAACCATGTGTAGGACATTTCTTAACAAGATATTTCATTCGTTCCCAAGCTTGGGCAACGTGTTCATTATCCAATTGCTTAAAATTCATAATATTACTCCTCAATTGGATAATCTTAGCAGGAGGTTAGTACTTCCCTATAAAAGCATCTTTGCACTTATCCCAAGAATCTATGCTATTTCTAGGCAAGGATTGAAACCAGATTTTAGCATCTCCCCTTAAAGAGAAAGGAAAGAGCTTGAGCTTAACAACATCACCTTCTACTTCTTTATACTTTTTCATGTCACATAATTCAACAAAATTATTCAAGTGTAAAGCAGCATCATCTCCAGCACCAGAGAATTGATCTCTCATAACAAGGTTTAGCAAAGCAGGTTTAATTTCATAAGAGGTAGCTGAAGTGGCAGGTGTGGCAATGGGAGTGCAGATAAAGTCTTGGTTGTTGTGACTAGTGAAGTCACACAACTTGGTGTTTTCAGTGGAACCCATAGTAGCAGCAAGTGTGGCAGGTATTTTTGGTATTTTTGATAAAAGACACAAAGATAAAAACCGAAAGATAAACTAACAAGACTAAAAAACAAAGGTAAAGGGTAGTGTGCAACTCCCCTCTCTTAGCACTCGGAGTCCCCGGCAACGGCGCCAGAAATTCTCTTGCTTAGCGGCTTCCCGCCCTTCGTTGGTGAGCCCCAAGTGGAAGGCGTGATGCAGTTTAGCAGTGAGTTTCCCTCGATGAGGATACCAAGGTTTGTCTCCCGTAGGAATCCGGATATGATAAGTAGGTGTCAACGGCGTGACTAACGTGGGCCTGTACACAGACACAGATAACTTTGTTCCCAACGAAGTTCAGAGAGGTTGTCAATCTCTCCGGCCTTGTTGTTCACAAAGGATAAAACACAAGTGATAATGATAGCAAGTAAAAGCAGAAAGGTAAAGATAGCTTGGAAACAATAATAAGGATATGGACCGGGATACGTGATGTTCGCTAGTGATGTCTCTCTCCCAAAAGACGATAAAACTGCTATGCGAGGTAAACAAATTACAGAAAGGCAATTGACAAGATTATGAACGCACCACAATGCTAACTATGCTTCAAAAAAAGGAAGAGGTTCAAAAGCACGGGAAGTACGCCAAAATAAGTAGACCGAAATCCATCTGCATCTACTACTAATCATCCACCTTGAGATATCTATCCAGAACATCTCGCTGGTATTAAGTTGCGAGCCCCACCCAAAGTGTAAACCCAAAGCAACAGACAACTGCAATAAAAGAACTTTGCGTAAAGTAAACAATCTTTGTGACCGCGGTCACAAGCACCGTTGTTTTCCCCCTTGTGGCAACAACACATCCCCTAGACTCATGTTTCTGTCACTCAAGCGTGTCATCAGGGAGGCATGAACCCACAATCTAGCACAACGCTCCCTCTTGGAGTCACTACCTACTACTTGGCCAAAGCAATAAACAACAACGGAGAACATGCAAGAATTACTTAGGAACAAAAATATAAAAGATCAAAACCAAATATATTACTCTATCACAATCTAAACATAATCTTATAATCCATTAGATCCGATCAAACTCAACATAGCAATTACAGAAATATTAAAAAGGTGCCTCGATCATGTAGGGCAGCTCACGAGGTCTAAACAATGAAGATCAAAGAGGGGAGGAGAACATCACATAGCTACTGATCACAGACCCATGGTCCAAGAAGAACTACTCACGGGACATCCGGGGAGCATCCATGGTGGAGAGGAGACTCCCGGAGGTCAATCCTCCCTCCGGCAGGGTGCCGGGAAGAGGTCTTCTGGTGCTCCCGATCTTGGAAGCGCGGCTGCGGCGGAACAGAGGCGAGTTCGCGGAATAGGGTTCTTATTCTGGAGTTTTCCCGTGACGGGGGATATATAGGAGAAAGGGGGCAACCAGAGGTGGGCCAGGGGCCCCAGGCGCCCCCCTGGCGCGGCCAGGGGTGGGGCCGCGCCAGGTGGCCGCCTGGCCCCCCTTGGCCCCCCTCTGGCCCCTCCCGGGCTTTTCTCGAAGCTTCCGTCACGCTGATTTTTTATCTGAATTTTCCCGAATTTTTCTGGCACTTTTTATATGGGGGAAAACTGAAATAGAAAAACAACAGAAAACAGGAACTGGCACTGGGGTGCACTGAGTTAATAGGTTAGTCCAACTATGATAAAAGATGTATGAAAGTGTATCTAGATCATACCAATATCACACAAAACATGCATGGAGCAAGCAGAAATTATAGATACGTTTTGGACGTATCAGTCACTAACGCATAACTTTAATAAGTATAATGGAAATTTGATAAACGTCATGTTTGATCTTACCGTGTCATACATGGCTTGATTATGTCTCTCGAACACTTTACTAATAGTGGTGTTTCGAGAGGCACAAGTTATGACACCTTTTCACAACTCATCAGACGTTCGCTAAACTTGTAACTCAAATATTACTTTCCACCATCCAATTTGCAGAAGCACTATTTTCTTGTTACAATACACTTCTATTTCACTCTAAAATTGCTTGAACATTTCAAAAATTTCAGACGTATGTCTCCATTGAACAGATATCCACATATTTACTTCAATTGATGAGTGAAGATAGAAAATCCACTGCACACAACTATACTTATTGGATTACACACATCATCATGTATGATTTGCTATAATTTAGTTGCCCGTTTACGCATGGCCTATAAATGGTGTTTTAGTCACATTACTTCGAGACAAAGATCGCAAGCGTCAAGTGATTCATAATCACTTGACTCGAAAGTCCATCACTTATGGAAATTCTTCATGCATGTTATGTCACTTGTGATAAACGGCAGTGCCACATCTATGTGGTATTTCTGTCAGTCTTGCGACGTTTAGCGTCAGTGTTATGGATGTTTAGTATTATTATCAAGATCCATAACATACAACCTATTCATAATGGAAGTATGGCCTTTACGTTATTCATAGCTTTGAACAACTCTCTTGCAGCAAACATGATTCAAAATGATGTTTTGCAACAAGGCTAAAGTGTAGTAACAATTTACTCAACTCTAAAATGAATTATGAAGATAATCATAGAGTCAACACACGGTATAGTAAACCTTTTACCGTGTTCCCGAGCGTGTGAAAACTCATCATTAGCTAGTCATAAAGGCCATAGTATTTCTTGTATCGAGTTGCAACAATATGCAATCGATGTGATATTCCGGTGATCAACAGTTTAATCACAATATACAGAATCCACAATTAACTGCTTAATCATGATTCCCAAGAATTACATCTCTTGACCAGCAATGAATTAATCTATAAATCCGTATGACTTTCATTTCTGAGCTGGTTATTCCAGTCTTCTTTCATTTTGCCTTTATACGTATCATAGTTCTATTTCCAATGTCACTCCTACTCACAAAAGCTCACACATGATTAAGGATGGCGCATGCCATGGAATTTCCGGCGTGTAAGTCTTACTAACATCCTTTGGACTTCCTTTCCCTTAATTCTCATCATCATATGATCGGTGTTCTTCTGGATCCCGCACTTATCAGTTTTGTTTAGAGCATAGTGAACATTTTCATTATTGCTTACAATCATACATTGTACTAGATATCTTATATCCAACATTAATTGTCTTACTACTGAAAACAAATTTTCAGTTCCATGAATATAACAAAACTATCCCAAACGTTTCGAAGTTCGGGTTTCATGGTGGTGAAGACAATGCACTTAGCTGTGGTGGAATTCTAGCATTTTGGATTATGGACGTAAGTCACATCATCCATAGCATCAGCGGGAGAGCATCAAAAATTTGCGATAGGACAAGCTCCTTGTCGACACTATTGAGGATAGTCCTCACAATACGGTACCAATCGTAAAGTTTTTACCAGATAATACAGTTAATCAAAATCAATTGGGAAGGTGGTAACGCGAGCCATTATTCTACAACGATAATGCAAATACTTAGACTTTGTTCATAATTAAGTTGCACTTGTAATTAATCAATTTAATTACTTAGTGCGCTCCCACTCAGATCAATATCTCTTGTAATTTGATGCTGGAGTGATTCCGACCCAATCGTCCGCCATTGATGTGACATCACTGATGACTTAGACTGGACCGATAGGACAACTTGCCAATCACGCCAATGGTGATTCTTGTTCATCTTTCGATGGGCGTGTTCCGGTAGCAAACTTTTATCCAAACCGGCAAGACAACCAAGTGTAATTGCAGTGTGTTCTTAACACACCCGCCTTTTATGCGTCACACCGTGTGCACCCATGTGACATGACCTGCTCCGATGTGAAACATAGTATAGACGGTGCTACAGTTGGAAGAACACTATCAACTTGATATTGTTTTGCGAGAGACCACCCTAATAAAATACGACTACCGCGCATCAAACAAGGGTGCATCAAAGGGATAAACATCACAGGAAGTTCATAAAATTATGTGATATAGTATAGCCCTTTGCTTCGTGAAGTCTTGTTGTCTTCACGTCGTCGTGGTAGAAGTCACCGTCTCCACCAACTTTCTCCTTGGCGCCGGGACCAACACCACGGCTTCCGGCATGTGCGTCGGGGTCCACCTCCGCATCGTAGATCATCACCTTGCATTTATATATTGCTTTGCCTCGAGCTAATAAACAGTTCTGGCACGCAGGCCATAATTAAGTGACAATCATATGACTCCAGTCATCATGCCGTACCACGACACGCAGGTCGCGAATAAATATTACATAACATATAGCATCTCATACAAACACATGGCAAATCTTGAAGGCTATACCACATCACATGCACACTTTGCAAAAACAAGTTAGATCGCCATCTACACGGGTTGTTGAAAATTTTATCGTGGTTGATTAGTAGTTTACGGTAAGGAAGGGGTAAGTGGTGAAGTTGCTTCCGCACTAGCATTTATGAAGTGGCTAACGATCTAGAGAGTAAGGTAAGTGTTGGGAAACGTAGTAGAAAACAAAAATTTCGTGCCTACGAATCAAGATCCCAAGATCATCCAAGAAAGATGGCATACAAGGTTTAGGCCATTGCTCACCAACGGTTGCAGCGGAAGAAGAGTTGGTGAAGCGGGTGGACATAGTGGAAGTAGTCGAAGTAGATCTCCCACGAACAGTCGCTCGATCTATCCCACGAACAAGTCCCTCGAACAGATCTCCGAGAAGAAGAAGCTCCTCGAAGAAGGAACAAAGTTATGATCCCTCTACCGGTATCCACACATCCCGTAGCAGCAATCCAGCAGCGCTCCGCCGTCCAGAGAAGAACGCCACCGAGAAAACTAGAGGGAGAAAACCCTAACGGATTCCGATCTAGAACAACGTCTAAACCGGGGTCTAATTGTGGAGCAACGGGGTTTAGAGGGAGAGAGGGTGGCGCATAGGCCTTGGGGACAAGTTGTGCTGCGCCCCCCACCCCTCCCCCACATTATATAGGTGGAAAGGAGGCCCTTGGGGCGCAATAAAGGGGGGGGGGTGGGTGGGGAGTCCAACTTGGACTCCCAAACCTCCCAAACCTTCCCACCGGAAACCTGCCATATTGGAGAGTTGGACTTCCCACCTGGAGGGGGATTCCTTCCCCTTGGTGCGCCCCCACCCCTTGGACGGCCAGGGAAGCCTAGGTGGCTTGCCCCCAAGGCTAGGGGCGTGGGGTAGTGGGTGGTACTGCCCGGAAACTTTCAGAACCTTCCAGAAGCTTCCAGGACCTTCCGGGACCTTTCGGGACCTTCCGAGATCGTTTCGGGACATTCCGGAACCTTCTGGAGCACTTCCAGGACCTTCCGGGACCGTTCTCGGACGTTCCGGAGCCATCCAGATAGTTTCCAAGACCATCCGAGTTACAGTTTAAGCCACCCGATGATCGCGAAAGTTGTCGGGACGCCCAGCGATTATCTGGAAACTATTCCGGTTGTTCCAGGACTTCCGCAGTACCATTCTCATATGTTCCGGAACCACCTGGGACTACTCCAGAGTGATCCGGACATATACTTAAATACCCAAAACTACTTCTGGTGCCCTTATGAACTATTTCATAAATATCCGGAACTACTTCCGGTACCCGTATGAACTATTCTGCTTTGCTTCCACTAAACCTTCTACCATTCCAGCATTCTAACAGACTACTACTCGTTAAGTGTGTGACCCAATAGGTTCGGTATAATACGGACATGACTCAGAACATCTTCTGGACATAGGTCAACATCCTTTTGTCAATAGCCAATAATCAACAGAGGAGCCATGGATACCCATGTTGACTCCCGTACATACCCGAAGAAACTTCGAGTGAACCATTATGTTTAGTCATGTACCATTCCCTTTGCTTCGTGATATATGACAAAGTTAGAGGAGAGAAGTTTGGCACCCATGTGTAACAACTTCTTGAACACAAGCCACTCGTCATCCTCTTTGCTCGTTTGTCTCTATTTCTCGTTATTGTATTCCGGTATCCCCGTGATTAAATCACAATGCATCTGGCCAGACTAGAATGGATACCGTCATACCGAGTGGGCCCAAAGTCAATATCTCTTCATCGTGAAGGAGCATATCCCATTCTTGAACTATCACAGTCACTAGCCACACCATCTGACATACCCAGAACTTATTTTACTACTTCCCATTTATAGGAGGATTCATCTAAGAACCAAAGCATGTCTTCCTGTGTGAAGCAACTCGATACTCTCATGGTCTAAGGAATTATATATATGATAACATTTCATGATATGACTTATAACGTAGTTACGATGTGATCTCTAAGTATATCATTCAATACTGGGGTCGGTTCAACATCATTGTTCTGCTAACAATATGTTATCATTGCTACTGACATCCTTGATACAAGAACAATGTCCATGATTAAGAAAACGTAATCATCAGTTAGCACATGAGCTGGTCTTATAGGCTAAACCAGGAACTCTTGGTGTTTACATTTCCACACATGCAAATGAGTTTTCTTCTGAATCTCACAGTCAGGGTCATTGCAATTATAGCACAGAAATATAAACATTAATTATGAACGTGTAAATATATATAATAACATTTTATTATTGCCTCTAGGGCATATTTCCAACAGTAAGAAGCCAAGCATTCGATGAGGAATCGCCTCCAACAAGTCTTGCTATCAACTACTTATGCAATCATAACACCTATCCTATCCTTGTCCTCCTCTTCGCATCCCGACGAAGAGGAAGCAGTCAAGGCACACACACGTTGACCAAGTTATATTAAAATTATCTCAGTTGTTGTTGTCTATGAACAAGGAGTAGGTCTCAAGTCGTCCATAACCGTGGACACGGCTTCTCGAAAAGATCTAACCCTGCAGGGGTGTACCAACTTCCCATTACGAGGCGTCGCATGCTCGCCCATCTATCTCAATTGCAACCCATTACAGGCAACCATTTTATGATTTAGTTCCAAGAGATCCGAAACGACAGGTCCCTCTAACTAACAACGAACAAATCCGGGTGGCCCCCGGGGAGTCGACACCCAATCCAAAAGCTGGCCACACTCTCGGATCGGACTCTTCCGTATGGCCAAGGTCGGGTTTCGTCTCACCTATATAACAGGGGACTTCCCTAGCTCACCAGTGTGGACCAACAGAGGAACTCTGTCTCCGCTGGCCTGAGTTGTTTGAAAACTACTGGCAGCTGACCAGCACACACACGGTTTCAAATGGTAAATCAGCTTGGGCCACCTCTAGAAATGTTTGAAGCTAGGTAGGTAAGAAGAGGGGACCCCATAAAATCCCACACGCGATTAGGCACGCTCAGTCTTAAAAACCAATACCCGGAACTCGGATCCTAGGTGACTCGAATGGAACAAAGCGTCGGGGCGGGATAGCCTAGACCTTCCATCCTTCGTCGAATATAATCAACATTATAATAACCATATCATCAACAACAATATAATAATGTGATAGCCCAAACCAAGGAGTAACAGGGTAACATCGTAGCATCCTAAGCATGCATACTAAGCAGGGGCTGAGCAACGAGCAATAGTAACATAGCAGTACAAGGTTTGCTGGGAAGGGACATGGCTGTATCGGTTTGAAAGAGGCTGTAAACATGTGGTAGGATCAAACATCGAACCTAACCTAGACTAGCATGCAAACCGCTGGTTGAAATAGAATGGATCATAAGTAATGTATAGTCCTTGCCTGTTGATAAGTCGGGTTTCGAAGGTGTAGTCGATCGCACGCTCGCAACGTCTCCGAGAGGTACCCGCGAAAGCACACAAGAAGGAAACTCTGTAAAGCAATCAACGAGCAAGCACTCTATTACTACGAAGCAACACATGATCAAGAAGACATCACACGACACGGCAACGCAAAACGGATCTATCGTCGAGAGCGGTTACTATAAGTTTAAGTGGGGTATCGGTCACACACGACGAATACCGCATGTTTACGGTGGTTCAAGTTGCTTAGCTACAGGTGATCAAAAAATGGTTATTAACATGGCATCTCACTCAAGCATGGCATAGCACACAAACATGGCAAGAGGTGAAGCACAAAGTAAACTATCTATGCTAGTCAATTTAAGTGAGGCACAACCTAAACATGGCATACACTAAGTGCCGCACGATAATTAAAGGATTTGTTACTGTTCTGCCCTAAACCATATTTTAGATTGGTTAACAATAACAAAGAATAGCATAAACACAAAGTACATGAAAAACTAATCAAGTTACATATAAAGAACACTCCAAACGGAGTTACGGTTAAAAAGATATAAGCAAAACAAGTTACGGGCACAGTCTGCCAACATCACGAAGCACACTTTAGAGCAATGCATAAACATGACAACCAATGCAAACATGCTCACAAATGACATGGAACTAAAGTAGACATGACATGGAAGGCATGGAAAAAAGAATCATGCAAATAGGCATCATAGATCAAAAGATTATAAGCATGCAACATGGCATCAGAACGTTACAGACTTAGAGAAAAACAGAGGTGGCTGTCAAAAACAGCAGCAGTTGCAATTAACGATCTGATGCCCTGTTTAGCACACAATTACACAATCAAGATGACCTCAAATGCAAATTCTCACAAAAGATGAATCAAAGTATGCGCAATTCTAAGCAATTTTCATTTTGGCGGCACGTTCATCGGAGCTACGGATCAACGGGAAATTACATCGCAAAATTGAATCAGCAGCAAAAACATAAAAGACTTAGCAGAAATTTCGAGGGTCTCGAAAAAAAAATAGGGGGCCTCACCCCTGTTGGGCTCGGCCCGTCTGGAGCTGGAGGCCGGGCGGCTGGCTTGGGGCTGGTGGGCCGCGCAGATCTGGGCCGCTGGAGCTGGGCCAAGGGGCCCACCTGGCCATGGGAGCGGTCAACGGAGGAGCCGACTGGCTCCCTGTTCCGAGCAGCAGCGGCGGCACCCGCAACACCGATGGCACGCCGGCCATCGGCGGCGAGGTGCGAGGCGCAGGCGGTGGCGGCTCCTGGCCGAGGAGACGGCCATCCAAGGCGAGGCGGCGGCGCGCGTCTTCGAACGTAGGGCGGCGGCTCGAGGTCTTCGGCTCCATAGCCATGGCCGCCGTGGTCCTTGCAGGGAACAAGAAGAGAGGTGAGAGGGAGAGAAGGAGAGGGAAGGAGATGAGAAGGAGGAGAGGGAAGGAGGGGCGCGGGAGAGAGGGGCGGCTGCTGCGGGCGGCTCGCCGGTGTGCTGCGGGCGCCGGCGGCTGCTCCATGGGTTGGGGATGCGTGGAGGAGATAGGAGGTTGGGAGCAACGTGGCACGATCTCGGCCCTAAGATCGCGAGATCGGACGACTGAGAACGCTTGGGATCTAGGGTTTGCTGATTTGGGGGGAAATAGCTGCGAAAATTGGGGCAGATCTGAGGGGGGTGGCTGCAAATTGTGGCTAGGGAAACCCTAGAAAGGGGGTGGGAGTGTGATTGTGTTTATATAGCCCAGGTGTCTGGCAGTTTGCAAAAACATCCCCGGTTTTTCTCTCGCGTGCGCGGTGCTCACGTTTCTGACCGCAGGGGGTCCGCAGTACCTCCGATTCGGGTAAAACTTGGAACTGCGCGATCAACGCATTGAGCCGGAGGCGTTCACATCGTGCTGGAACCGTTCCGAGAACACTTCCCGACGCGCTATAAAAATAACCCGTTTAATTATTAAACGGGTTTTTTCGTTCCGTTGGCTGCAGCTGGTCTCGTGCGATTTTCGCGACGGTGATCGGGTGAAACCCGGTGTCGCAAAGGTCAAGTGTCAGGGTGGCAAGGGTCGGTCTCCGTCCGATACGAGATAAGAGGGGGAAAAATAATCGCCGATCGATAAATCGGGGATGCAAACACCGCAAACAAATCAGACAATCAAACAATTCACACCAAAAACAAAACTTTTAATTTTTGTGAAAACTGGGCTGTTACAAACGCCAGGTGGTATTGGTCCTCGAGTTGATCCGATGTTCGCAAGTTCGTCGGCTTCTGTATTATTTGCTCTGGGGATGTAGTTGAGTTCACAGTCGTTGAATCCTCCCTATAGCGCGTTATAGAGCTTCTGGTAGGCTGCCATGTTGTCTGCGACTGCGTTACAGCCTCCCATCGCCTGCTGGACGACGAGGTTGGAGTCGCCGTAGATCGATAGGCGAGTGGCACCGCAAGTTTTTACCATGCGCATGCCGTGAATTAGTGCCTCGTATTCTGCTTCGTTGTTGGAGGCGTTGCTGAAGTTGATCTGGAGGATGTATTTGAGCTTCGTTCCTTTGGGGGAGACTAGGACGACGCCTGCTCCGGCTCCTTGCTGTCTTTTAGATCCGTCGAAGTACATAGTTCATGAGTTGGATAGGTCTGGGGGGCCTGGTGTTTGGACTTCTGCCCACTCGACCAGGAAGTCTGGGAGTACTTGGGCTTTGATTGTTGTCGGGTGTTTGAACTGCAGGTCCCGCGGGCTGAGCTCCATGTTCCACTCGGCGACTCGACCAGTCGCTCCGGGATTGTTGAGAATGTCCGCGAGTGGTGCACTGCTTACGATTGTGATGAAGTGTTCGTCGAAGTAGTGCGATACTTTCCTGGAGGTCATGATGATGACGAGCAGGAGTTTCTGGTAGTGTGGGTACCGCTGTTGTGGCTTCGTGAGTAGCGTGCTGAGGTAGTAGATTGGTCTTTGGATGCGCTGGATTTTCCCTTCTTCTACGCGCTCGACGAAAAGCACTATGCTCACGAAGCTGCTGCGTGCTGCTATGTAGAGATACAACTTTTCCCTTTCTTTAGGCACCGCCAAGATTGGTGGGGTCGAGAGGGTTTTCTTTAGGTCTGCGAATGCATTGCTGGCTTCCTTGGTCCACTCGAATTTTTCTCCTTTCCTCAGAAGTTTGTAGAACGGTAAGGTCCTTTTGCCTAACCTGCTGATGAAGCGGCTCAATGCTACGAGCTTTCCTGTGAGCTGCTGTATTCCTCTGATGTTGGTTGGCCTTTGCATCTTGGCTATTGCTTGAACCTTTTTGGGGTTTGCTTCGATTCCTCGGGCAGAGACCATGTATCCGAGTAGTTTTCCGTCTGGGACGCCGAACACGCATTTTTTGGGGCTGAGCTTGATCCTGTACTTGTTGAGGGCCGCGAATGTCTTGCGAAGGTCGTCGAGTAGCGTGTTTGCGCTGTAGGTTTTGATGACGATGTAGTCTACATAGACCTGGACGTTCCTGCCAATCTGGTCTCTCAAACATGCTTGCATCATCCGCTGGTACGTGGCTCCCGCATTTTTTAGGCCAAAGGGCATTGTTTGGTAGCAGAATACTTCGTAGGGGGTGATGAACGAGGTGTGCTCTTCGTCTTCTTCCTTCATCCTGATCTGATTGTATCCTGAGTATGCATCGAGGAAGGAGAGGAGGTCGAATCCTGCTGTGGAGTCGATTATTTGATCGAATCTTGGCAGGGGGAAGTGGTCTTTTGGGCAGTGCTTGTTGATAGGCCCATAGTCGACGCACATCGTCAGTACCTCGGTGTACTTTTTGGGGACTAGGACTGGGTTTTCTATCCAGGTTGCTTTCTTTGTCTCTCGGATAAACTGTGCGTCAAGTAGTCGGTTCACTTCTTCTCCAATTGCTCTGTTCTTGGGTTCTGAAAATCGTCGCAATGCCTACTTTACTGGTTTGGTGTTTGGCTTGATGTGGAGCGCGTGTTCTGTGAATTCTCGTGGTATCCCGGGCATGTCGGCTGGGCACCAGGCGGAGATTTTTCACTCTTCGCGAAGGAAGGTTATGAGGGCGGTTGCTTGCTCTTCTGGAAGGTGGGCATATACGCGAACTGTCTTCTCTGGGTCTGTTGGGTGGACTTGATGTGTGATTGTGTCGCTGTCGATGCTGAAATCGCTGCCAAATTCTTTTGTCTCGCTTCGGCTTGCCAGCGGAAGTATGCTTTTCTCCGTCGTCATGGCTATTTCTTTGAGCTGTTGTTGGGCTCCAAATGTGTCGGAGACTTTGTGGAAGTCGTGGTCGCACTGGTCCGATTTTGTGAAGCTTCCCTTGACTGTGATGATTCCTGCGGGTCCTGGCATCTTGAGCTTGAGATATGCGTAGTGTGGAACCGCCATAAACTGTGCGAACGCTGGTCGCCCGAGTATGGCGTGATACAGCGACTGCCAGTTGAGCACTTCGAACTCGAGCGCTTGCTTTGCGAAGTTGCGCTTGCTTCCGAAGATCACATCAAGCTGTATTGTTCCGATGGAGGTGGCTGCTTTGCCCGGAACCACGCCGTATATTGTGGTGCCTGACTTTTTCCATACTGATCGTGGGATTAACATCTTGCGTAGGGTGCTGGCGAAGATTATGTTTAGACTGCTGCCTCCGTCCATGAAGACTCTGTCCATGTCGTATCCTCCGATCTGAGCTTCGAGGACCAAGGGTGCGTGCTCAGGCATTGGGACTGCGGGCGGATGGTCGCTCTGTGAGAAAGTGATGCTGGTCTCAGCGCCGCTCAGTTGGTAGGTTTCAGTTATCTTTAGGCCTTCAGCTGCTTCGGCCTGCAAGGTGTAGGCATCTTGCTTTGCTTTCGAGGGTCTGATGTCTACGCACGCTTCAATTCTTGTAGACTATGTTGGGCCTCCAAGCACAGAGGTTTGTAGGACAGCAGCAATTTCCCTCAAGTGGATGACCTAAGGTTTATCTAACTCAGGGAAGTAGAGGTTGAAGATGGTCTCTCTCAAGCAACCCTGCAATTAAGATACAAGAAGTCTCTTGCGTCCCCAACACACCTAATACAACTAGGAGTTGTATAGGTGCACTAGTTCGGCGAAGAGATGGTAAAATATGGGTGATAGGTGTGGCAAAACAAAGTAATATAAATCTGTAATAAAAAGTGCAGCAAGGAAACATGTAACAAAAGTGAGTGAAAATGGTGTAACAATGATGGAAACAAGGCCTAGGCTTCATACTTTCACTAGTGGCAACTCCCAACAACATTAACATAGTCTAATCACATGATATTTCCCATAAAACATGCAATGGAGACGCACTCGGAGGTCATTCCTTTGTGGTCAAGAGAGGATGAGAATTATGTAGGGATACAAAAGCACACCTCAAAGTTCGTAGTTCTTAATCTATGGATTTCCCAATGTCACCGCGGCCATCCAAAGAGAGTACCACAATCACCACAACATATCTCAAGGATAGTCAAAGACAAGCACCAAGAGACTCTCAATCTTCAATCAACGCACAAAAGAGGAAATCACTCATGATAATATTCTTCTAACCCATGTCCAATAGACCGCTGTCACCTTGGTCTCGGGGATTATACTAGATAAGATCAATTGAGTACATCAATCCAATACATAGAGGAAGGGGAAATATCATGGGATCACCCTAGATTAACATAGCCTATGATCACAACGAAGATCACTGATACGTCTCAAACGTATCTACTTTTCCAAACACTTTTGCTATTGTTTTGCCCTCATTCTTGCATGGTTTGGACGAAACTAACCCGAACTAACGCTGTTTTCAGCAGAGCTGCCTGTATGGTTTTATTGTGTGCAGGAAAACGGATTTTTAGACGTTCCATAAAATTCCCAGAAAAATACCTGAAAATCCACGCACCCGAAGGAGCCAGAAGCCAGAAGTGGGACCAGAGGGGAGCCCTGGGGTCCCCAGGCGCCCCCTGGGGCGGCCAGGGGTGGGGCCGCGCCCTCTAGCCGCCTGGGCGCCTCCCCCCTCCTCTGGTGCCCTACCGAGACTCCTATTATCCCCGTGACGAGAAAACCCCAGAACAGAAGTCGTTTTCCCAGTTTCCGTTGCGGAGCCGCCGCCACCCTCTGTTCTTCTTCGGGAGGGCTAATCTGGAGGCTGATTTGGCCTCCGGAGAGGGGAGGTCGTCGCCATAATCATCACCATCACCACTCCATCCATCCTCCATGACTTCTCTTCACATGTGTGAGTAATTCCCTGCTGTAGGCAAATGGGATGGTAGGGATTGGATGAGTTTGATCATGTAATAGTTCGTCAGATTGTTGGGGGCATGTTGCCTATCATCTAGATTGGTGTTTATCTTCTTTGCTTCAACTTGTTGCTCTTAATGCTTGTCACTTTGGGCCCGAGTGCCATGTTTTCAGATCTGAACCCTATGTGTTTTCATGAATATATTTGTGTCCTAGATCCTATCTATGAGTTGTATGCACCTATTATGGTCCGGAACCGGCGATCCCAAAGGTGACAGCTTGGGACACCAATGCGGATGGTCCATAATTTGAGGATTCCATGTATCCATTGAGTTTATTGCTTTGTTCCGGTGCTCTTTGACAGGAGCACCTTAATCTCCATAAGTTCCTTTTTGGCCCTGTTCGTAGCGGGATGGTAGGACAAAAGATGTTGTGCAAGTTCTTATTGCAAGCACGCACAACTACCTACGGGATAGATGCCTAATGTTTGATATATGCCTAGATGATCATTGCTTTTCTGTGTGCCTTGCCCCGTGTTAGAATCTATTATATGTTCACTCTCATCCATGCAGCGCCCAACCATCCATCTCCCTAGCCTACAGTGTTTTCAATCCTGCTGGTCATTAGTTGTTGCTTTTTTTGTTACTTTTGCTGTTGCCACTATCACTATCATATTACCGTTACCACTTATCTATTGTTGCAAGCAAGTATATTTCAGGTGCGGTTGAATTGACAACTCAACTGTCAAAGCTTATAAATACTCTTTGGCTCCCCGTGTGTCAAATCAATAAATTGGGTTAACTTACCCGCGAAGACTATCTCAATCCCTTACGTCTGTGGGGCATCAAGCAGCGTTTTCTGGCGCCGTTGCCGGGGAGCATAGCAATATTTACAAGTCTACTTGAAGTATCGTGCCTACTGCATATCATCCGCTATGGGTAAGAAAGGAGACCCCAAGGTTCCGATCTTACCATCCCGTACAAGAAAAGGTACTGTTCTGAACACTAGTGCTACACTTGATTCACCTTCTGTTATGAGTAAGTTTACTTCACCACAACTACATGATGCTTCTATTGAGTCTGTCACTATGTCCGATACTTTTGATGATGCTTCCACTACTCTTGATGATGCTACTTTTCTTTGTCACTATATTGAAACTCAGACTGCTAAGGATGCATCAAAATCCAAGACCGAGACCCCTGCTACCTATATTCCTACCTGCAAAACCTTTGGTTACCCGTGCTTAGATGAACTCAAGGAGAGAATCCTTGATGATGATTATGTTACTCTTGATGATGATTTTTGCAGGGAACTCATAGAGTGTGTCGACTCTGACCCTGGTGCTGTTAAGGAGTTTCTCAAAAAGCACTCCATGAAGAACAAAGTTATTCCTGATCCTCAATTTGCCACATCACCTATATGCATCACTGATCCTGATTATGATTTCTCTGTTGATCTTTCACTTATATCTATAGTCGAGGCTGACCCCTTTTATGGCAGAGAAAATGATGATGCTATAGCACACTTGACCAAACTCGCTGAGCTAGGTAACCTATTCACTACTGATGAGAAGATACGAAACTTCTATGTGGCCAAGCTTTTTCCTTTTTCTTTGAAGGAAGACGCTAAATAATGGTATGATGCACTACCCTATGGTTCCATTATGAGTCCTCAGGACTTAGTTCAATTCTTTGTTGATAAATATTTGCCAGCTCATCTACAACATGCTGCTTTGCAAAGAATCTATAACTTTAAACAATTGCAGGATGAGCACCTCCCTAAAGCTTGGGGGAGGTTTTGTGATTTACTTAAGGTTATGCCGGGACATGGAATCCCCAAAAATGAATTGCTTGATATATTTTACGCTGGTTTAACCGATGAATCCATATCCTATCTGGATAGTTGTGCTAGTTGTGTTTTCAGGGAAAGAACACCGGACGATGCAGAAGAATTAATGTGCAAAATTGCCAAGAACTATGAAGATTGGTCCATTCCTGAACCACTTCTACCACCAAAAAAGAAGGGCATGCTTGTTCTGAACCCCGAAGATATGCAAGAAGCAAAGAAGTCTATAAAGGAGAAAGGTATTAAAGCCGAAGACGTGAAGAATTTACCGCCTATTGAGAAGCTGTGTGAGCCTACTACTCACCCTCCCTTGGTAGAGGTACACTCTCTATTAGACTTTATTGAAAGTGACATCCCTACAGGTAAGCCTCCCGACCAATGCTTAGATGAGCTTGATAATTTTATTGTTAAGCAAGACCATTTTAATAGGAGATTACAAAGTCAGTTGCATGATGATACGTCCAAAATGTATCTATAATTTCTGCTCGTTCCATGCATGTTTTGTGTGATATTGCTATGATCTAGATACACTTTCATACATTTTTGATCATATTTGGACTAACCTATTAACTCAGTGCACCCCAGTGCCAGTTCCTGTTTTCTGCTGTTTTTCTATTTCAGTTTTCCCCATATAAAAAGTGCCAGAAAAATTCGGGAAAATTCAGATAAAAAATCAGCGTGACGGAAGCTTCGAGAAAAGCCCGGGAGGGGCCAGAGAGGGGCCAAGGGGGGGCCAGGCGGCCACCTGGCGCGGCCCCACCCCTGGCCGCGCCAGGGGGGCGCCTGGGGCCCCTGGCCCACCTCTGGCTGCCCCCTTTCGCCTATATATCCTCCGTCACGGGAAAACTCCAGAACAGGAACCCTATTCCGCGAACTCGTCTCTGTTCCGCCGCCGCCGCGCTTCCAAGATCGGGAGCACCAGAAGACCTCTTCCCGGCACCCTGCCGGAGGGAGGATTGACCTCCGGGAGTCTCCTCTCCACCATGGATGCTCCCCGGATGTCCCGTGAGTAGTTCTTCTTGGACCATGGGTCCGTGATCAGTAGCTATGTGATGTTCTCCTCCCCTCTTTGATCTTCATTGTTTAGACCTCGTGAGCTGCCCTACACGATCAAGGCACCTTTGTAATATTTCTGCAATTGCTATGTTGAGTTTGATCGGATCTGATGGATTATGAGATTATGTTCAGATTGTGATAGAGTAATATATTTGGTTTTGATCTTTTATATTTTTGTTCCTAAGTAATTCTTGCATGTTCTCCGTTGCTGTTTATTGCTTTGGCCAAGTAGTAGGTAGTGACTCCAAGAGGGAGCATTGTGCTAGATTGTGGGTTCATGCCTCCCTGATGACACGCTTGAGTGACAGAAACATGAGTCTAAGGGATGTGCTGTTGCCACAAGGGGTAAAACAACGGTGCTTGTGACCGCGGTCACAAGGATTGTTTACTTTACGCAAAGTTCTTTTATTGCAGTTGTCTGTTGCTTTGGGTTTACACTTTGGGTGGGGCTCGCAACTTAATACTAGCGAGATGTTCTGGATAGATATCTCAAGGTGGATGATTAGTAGTAGATGCAGATGGATTTCGGTCTACTTATTTTGGCGTACTGCCCTTGCTTTTGAACCTCTTCCTTTCTTTTGTAGCATAGTTAGCATTGCAGTGCGTTCATAATCCTGTCAATTGCCTTTCTGTAATTTGTTTACCTTGCATAGCAGTTTTATCGTCTTTTGGGAGAGAGACATCACTAGCGAACATCACGTATCCCGGTCCATATCCTTATTATTGTTTCCAAGCTATCTTTACTTTTCTGCTTTTACTTGCTATCATTATCACTTGTGTTTTACCCTTTGTGAACAACAAGACCGGAGAGATTGACAACCTCTCTGAACTTCATTGGGAACAAAGTTATCTGTGTCTGTGTGCAGGTCCACGTCAGTCGCGCCGCTGACACCTACTTATCATATCCGGAGTCCTACGAGAGTCAAACCTTGGTATCCTCACCGAGGGAAACTCACTGCTAAATTGCATCACGCCTTCCACTTGGGGTTCACCAACGAAGGGCGGAAAGCCGCTAAGCACATGATAATTCTCTTGCTATCAAAAGTTTGTGTGATGTTCTAGAAAGAACAGTTAATGATGTTAAATGTCCTGTTAAGAATTTTCATATGGTTCAAACTCAGCTTGAACAAATTTCTAATGTGCAAAAATATTTGCTTGCTAATAGTGCCAAACATGACATACAAGCTTATGGCATCAAAACTAGGGGTGGAACACATACCCAGGACACACTCTATCCTGAGGGGCACCCAAAGAGGATCGAGCAAGATTCTCAAGTACAAGAAGAAGACGAGACTGTTAGCTCTCCAAAGAAGAAAAAGAAGAAGAAGAAACACAAGGAGGCTGACAATCCCAATGATCCTATTACAAGTGAAAAGCCAGTTGTTGATCCTAACAGTATATCTACCTCCGATGCTGAAACAGAAGACGATGCCGAGCCTGAAGAAAAAGACGCTGAGAAGGATGATTCTCCCAAGGTAAGAGAAGAAGAAGAACCTGATAAGCGCAAGAGGTATTCTAGAGAAGACTTCATCGCAAGAAGACATGGGAAGGAAAGAGAACCATGGATACAGAAGCCCATGCCCTTTCCAGGTAAGTCCCTCAAATCTAAAGAAGAAGAGCATTATAATAAATTTTGTGAATGGATGAAACCTCTTTTTCTTCAAATCCCTTTGACTGATGCTATTAAGTTACCTCCCTATTCGAAATATATGAAAGATATTGTTACTAATAAAAGAAAAGTTCCTAATGAGGCAATATCTACTATGCTTGTTAACTAATCTTTCAGTGGCAAGATTCCTAAGAAGCTCGGTGATCCAGGTATACCCACCATTCCTTGCTCCATAAAGAATAATTACGTCAGAACTGCTTTATGTGACCTTGGTGCAGGAGTAAGTGTTATGCCTTTTTCTCTTTACAAGAGGCTTTGTTTAGAGAAGCTAATCCCTACAGATATCTCCCTTCAGATGGCTGACAAGTCAACAGCTGTCCCAATAGGTATTTGTGAGGATGTACCCGTTGAAGTTGCTAACTGTTTGATCCTTATAGATTTTTTTGTGCTTGACATGCCCGAGGATGGGAGCATGTCCATTATTCTTGGTAGACCTTTTCTTAACACCGCAGGTGCTATCATTGATTGCAATAAATGAAAGGTCACTTTCAACGTTGATGATAAAGAACACATGGTGTATTTTCCAAAGAAGATCGACAAAAGGCATGGCCTTAACTCTATAGAGAATATCGAGACCGTGAAGATTGGAGAATGGGACTGTCGACTACATGTGCACCACAAATACAAAACCATTATGGTGGGGACAATGTCCATTAAAGTAAAGGTGCAATGATCACTTCATAAGAGGGGAGACTTCTTGTTCTATATATCGCCGGTTTGTTGGTAAGACTTGATCAACCTTACTAGTGAGCTTGTTTTATATAGGTAAAAAGTTAAGCTTGTTATGTTTTCATTTGCTTTAGCTTTCATTCTTTTTGCTGTACCAAGTTTTTATGTTTTTGAAGCTTCACAATACTAATCACCGCTTTAATCTTTTAGAAAGTTTTGCAGCTTTTTGAACTCCGAGAAATTTTCAACACTGAAGTTTTCAGAAAAATTCCAAAAAAATAGAAAAAAAAATTTCCATGCCGGGAGTGACCCAGAGGCACCTAGGGCTGACCAGGGGGGAACCAGTGGCCCAGGCGGCCAGCTGGCGCGGCCTGCCCCCTGGCCGCGCCCACAGAGCGCCTGGGGCCCACAGGCCCCACTTCCAGGTATGTCTTCTTCCTCCTCCTTCTTCTCTCTCCAAAAACACGAGTTCTGCACTTTGTTCTTGCGTTCTTGCTGTTCTTGGAGGCGATTTTTGATCTCTCTCTACAGCCCACCATTCAAGCTGAAATTTTGAGCAAATACTCCCTGGTATGTAACTCCTTCACCCCTCCAATTAGATTTTTGATTGGTGGCCTCATTTGTGAGTATTTAGTAGCTCTTGGTGCTGTTTATATGAGCTTGCATGCACGTGTAGAATTTTTATTTTCCAAGTTTTGATGCAAGTTTATGCCTTAGGTAAGTGAGTTGAGTAGTTTGCCTTAACTCACTTTGTTTAAATCCTTGTTTTTGTAATTTTTCAAAAATTTCATAAATGAGTTTGCTAGGAAGAGCAAAGGGGTGGCTTGGGAAGAAAAGGCCCGAGCGCTCCGATCGAGTTACAAGAGCTGCATCTTCACCCTCGACTGCTAGGGTGAGCTACAACGAAGATCATGTGCCCTTAGAGTTGTTGGAGGACACAAATTCAGCACGTGCAATGAATTCCTTGAAGCTGCAGGAATTAAGGAGGAGTTCTATACTCTTTGTGCTAATGCAGGACTGACGCGGCTCGCAACGTGCCGTGTTGCTCAGTATAAAAAACTCACCTCCTATTTCATTAACAGTTTTAGATATAACCTTGATGCTGGTTCTGTTGAGTTTAAAATTTACAATGATATTTTGACCATGCCTTTGGAAAATTTTTGTGAAATAATAGGTGTCCCGAACGTGGGACTGACGGCGAAGATGAGCTCTCAGCCCTCCGAGCTGAGAACCGTCTTCAACTCTCTTTGTAGCATGGATACAAGGGATATTCATCGGTCAAACATCTCCAGCATCTTATTCCCACACCTCAGGTATTTTGCGTATTATATTGCTAGAGGGGTGTTAGCTCGTGACAACACGAGCAACATATCTGCGCCGGATATTGCTATCCTGGCAACCGCCCTCTCAGGGAGGTTTGATTATAATGTGGGTGCCTTAATTGCTCGACGCCTTGCTATGAACGGTAACAAGGGAGACTTATTTGGTGGCGTTTACGCCACACTTATCCTAGAGTCTCTTAATGGCACCCCACACCCCGATGATAAGACTTTTACTTATTTAAGTTTTGATCTTGCTGCTATGAAAAGGCATAAGTTTGTTACCATGACTTCCGAGTTTGGTAACCTTGATTATATCTTGCGTTTCGGGGCTACCACGGAACGCAAGATCCGTCTACCTGCACCTCTTTTGTTTGATTTTTCTCGCAGGAACGGATGGTCCTTTGATGTTATCCAGTTCGATGAGTTTGTGTTCCAGCATCAGTTTCATAACCCCATGGAGGGGGTTGTGCCCGACGAGGAGGAGCATGGTGAGTTCCCACCTTTCCAGGGAGAGACCATCACCCAGTTTGGTGAAGGGTCTTCCTCTGCTTGGAGTGCGGATCCTTCTTCGTGGGAGGATCCAAGGACTTCGGTGTACGCGCCGGAAGCCTCATACGACCCTTGGACTCACCCGTACTACCCTGGAGCAGGAGGCTCCTGGGGACATTAGCTACTACCAACTTAGGCCAAAAGCCTAAGCTTGGGGGAGTACGTGCCCTTCTCACTCTTCCATTGTATTATCCATTTTACTCGCTTTGATCTTTTCGAAGCTTTTGGCCGTTTTTCTTTCTTTCTTTCTTTGCAAAAACAACAAAAAGATGTTCTCTGTTCTTTTGCTCTCTTTTAACCTTAAAAAAAACCAAAAAGATTTCCTTTCTCTATTTAGTTTTCTTTGTTTTCAGAGATCAGCTCGAGTCCGTGATGGCATTTGATTATATTTCCCACGTTCGATCGTGCAAGTGAAAGGAAGTAATGAAGAAGATCGACGGAAGGGAAGCAACAAGGAAAACCGGTATGAACTCTTCTTGTTTCTACTTTTGTACATATGCCTGTACTTATGATCTAGAGACCATCTTGTAGCGACATAGTGCTATGTTTACAATGCTTTCCCAGTGTTCATGCTTTCCTTGTGGCTAGTCTCAAATATCTAGAGTACATAATGTGTTGTTGAAATGATTTACATGCATTGCATTGTTCATGGTTTGGCATACTGAAGTGGTATTTCCCTTCAGAGAATTTTTGGATTGACTTGGCACATGTTTACACATGTTTATGACTAAAAAGTCTATTTTTGCCTTGATGATCTTTTTGTTTCAGAATAGTTATATAACTTTCATGCCTGATTCAATGTTGATTTGTCGCTCTGCATGATTATGACAGTTATTGCTCTCTAGTTGGTCGCTTCCCAGTCTTTTGCTAGCCTTCGCTCGCACTAAGCGGAATTTTGCTTGTGCTTCCAAACTCCTTTTCAAACCCAGTTGTTCCATTTGATTCCACCATACCTGCCTATATGTGGTATTTACCGGCCACTCCTAACTTAGAATTTCTTGTGCCATCTCGAAATTTATTCAAAAGTTTCCCTTTTGTAACCGTACAAGCTCATGGTGCGGTGAGGGAAAATCAATATCTTTCATGCCAAAAATATTTTGACGGAAGTTTTAACTAGTCAAATAGAAAAAAAATGAGAGTTACACCTCCCCCATACTTGATGATGGAGTGAAATGGACCAAATGCTGCTTATGATAGATGGAACGATACCCTCCTTCCATCCTTGAGGCAAAATAAAAGGTTCCGTAGACCATCAAAGGATTTATGGATAAGGGAATATGTGTAAGAAAAAGGCATTATATATGGTTGGCATGGGAGATATTGAGAGACCTTTACCGTTCACCGTTGACTGGAAAGTTGCACTTCTCAAAAATGTTTTATCTCTGTTTTCAAAACCAAGAGCTCTGGCACATGTTTAGTCTTTGCTTCCTTTCACAGGTTTTCAACCTTGCCATCAAAAGCCACGGTTCGAGAGTCTCCCCTTCTTTCTTCAAAGCACCAACTATGAGAGCATAATTGTCATTCTTAGTGTAACATGCATTGTCCCAAAGTATTACATTGCCTTCTGCATGCTTGTGTTATTGCTAGTCTGAAATACTGAGTTCTAGTCACCTTTAAAACTCCGGAGGAGTTTCTGCATTTATGTTTTGCTTCACTCATGGAGGCTAGCGAAGTGCCACTCAAGTATGTTCAAGCTATGTGCATTGTGATCCTGTCTTGATTTTCAGTAGCTTATTATTTACTTTTAGTTGTTTGTGACTGATCACATGAAAGAAGAATTGCTTCGTGCATTGTCTTTATAGCATTGTTTCAATACTTGCTAAACTCTTTTCGTAGTACATGCTTATATACATCTAATGAAGCAAAAGAGTTTGTCAAAGTTTTCTTTGTTGCGTCCAGTTCGTTGAACTGAATTGCTTGAGGACAAGCAATATGCTAAGCTTGGGGGAGTTGATACGTCTCAAACGTATCTACTTTTCCAAACACTTTTGCTATTGTTTTGTCCTCATTCTTGCATGGTTTGGACGAAACTAACCCGGACTAACGCTGTTTTCAGCAGAGCTGCCTGTATGGTTTTATTGTGCGCAGGAAAACGGACTTTTAGATGTTCCAGAAAATTCCTAGAAAAATACCTGAAAATCCACGCACCCGAAGGAGCCAGAAGCCAGAAGTGGGACCAGAGGGGAGCCCTGGGGGCCCCAGGCGCCCCCTTGGCGCGGCCAGGGGTGGGGCCGCGCCCTCTGGCCGCTTGGGCGCCTGCCCCCTCCTCTGGTGCCCTACCGAGACTCCTATTTATCCCCATGACGAGAAAACCCCAGAACAGAAGTCATTTTCCCAGTTTCCGTCGCGGAGCCGCCGCCACCCTCTGTTCTTCTTCGGGAGGGCTAATATGGAGGCTGATTTGGCCTCCGGAGAGGGGAGATCGTCGATATCATCATCACCATCACCACTCCATCCATCCTCCATGACTTCTCTTCACATGTGTGAGTAATTCCCTGTTGTAGGCAAAGGGGATGGTAGGGATTGGATGAGTTTGATCATGTAATAGTTCGTCAGATTGTTGGGGGCATGTTGCCTATCATCTAGATTGGTGTTTATCTTCTTTGCTTCAACTTGTTGCTCTTAATTCTTGTCACTTTGGGCCCGAGTGCCATGTTTTCAGATCTGAACCCTTTATGTTTTCATGAATATATTTGTGTTCTAGATTCTATCTATGAGTTGTATGCACCTATTATGGTCCGAAACCGGCGATCCCAAAAGTGACAGCTTGGGACACCAAAGGGGATGGTCCATAATTTGAGGATTCCGTGTATCCATTGAGTTTATTGCTTTGTTCCGGTGCTCTTTGACAGGAGCACCTTAATCTCCATAAGTTCCTTTTGGCCCCGTTCATAGCGGGATGGTAGGACAAAAGAAAAACAGCAGAAAACAGGAACTCGCACTGTGGTGCACCGAGTTAAAAGGTTAGTCCAAATATGATCAAAAGTGTATGAAAGTGTATCTAGATCATAGCAATATCACACAAAACATGCATGGAGCAAGCAGAAATTATAGATACGTTTTGGACGTATCAACATCCCCAAGCTTAATTCCTGCTCGTCCTCGAGTAGGTAAATGATAACAACATAATTTCTGTGGTGACATGCTAGCAACCATATAATAACTTTGAAAAGTAAATCAATCAAGGTTAGAGATTCAATTCAAGTCATAACATGTAAGAGTCTATATTAGCATTGAAACAAGTAACAAAAGAACATTAGGTGCAAGAGCTCTCGCTGTCCATGACTCGAATGTCTCCAAATGGTGTTTGCGTGCAAGAAGGGGGATAGAGAATACGAGAAAAATATTTATTTGTTGAGAACTCAATCTACTAAAGTTTCACACTTGGTCTTTTTTCTGGAATCTTATCTTGACTCGTCCCCAGACCACTAGCCAGGTACAAGTCAATTTGATCCACTCCTTTTTCAATATTTTGAGCACTCATGCAATGGATGAGCGTAAGCACGAGAGTTGACACTTAGGATGGCAAAGAGAGGAGTACGGAGGAGGAGGAAGACAAAAAAGAATGAGAAAGGCTCACATCAATGAGGACAATCATAGGCAAGAGATGCCAAATGATAGATATGATGTGAGGAGTAGGGATTGCCATGCAACAGATGCACATATGAGCTAGGAAGCTCTCCAATGGAACTAGTGGGGGTGCATCTAACTTGCTCGCTCATGAAGACCTAGAGCTCGTTTGAGGAGGCTCATCCTTGGAATATGCAAGCCAAGTTCTATAGTGTGAAGGTCCCCACATAGCTATATGCATAATGATCATCTCTATGGAGTACAAGGATATAAAGGGAGTACTAGTGTGGATCTCTCAAAAAGGAATAGTAGTGTGCCCCCTTCTCTCTCTTTATTTTTTCTTTTTCTCTTTTTTCTATTTTTTGTATTTTTTTGGTGGCCTCAATGGCTCTTTCTATGTAACTCTCATTTGTCCTCTTTGGGATCTTTTGATTTTGTCCTCTTTGGGATCTTTTCCTCACTTTAGGGGCAACACTCTATATTTTACAAGAATATAGGAGATCTTTCAAACTTTACAAGGGTACTCACATAAAGAAGATATAACTATCATGATGTATGCAATGTATGCCGCTTCCAGTGTAGCAGGAACATGTATGACATGAAGATAAGTCATGAAAAGGTGGATATTGCATGGCAATGTATCTCGGAAAGGCTATGGAAATTCCTTGATAGGTAGGTATGGTGGTTGTTTTGAGGAAGATATAAGAAGGTTTATGATGACAGAGCGTATCATGCCAAGGGTTTGGATGTACCGGCGAAGGTGGACGCTAACTCTCGGAGTGAGAAGAAGGCAATGCACGGCACAGGAGAGGCTAGCAAATATGAGGAGGTGGAAGTGTCAACTTTCAATACTTACATTAGTCTGAAGAACTCATGCACTTATTATCGGTAACTCTCAATCTAATAAGGAGGTTCACAAAGAGACAAGTACCCCAAGGAGGAGTGTATGGGGGTTTGGTTATCCTTGCGCATCCTCGACTCATGGTACGTGAGTGTACTCTAATATCCGACCCCTCAGAAGAGTAGTGATCCATCTAGGAGCTAGAGTTCTCAACTAGTTTTGTAGGTTTTGAAAATAAACACGGATTGCCCAAAATACGACACCTATCACTAATAGGCTAGAGCTCTTGACACCAAAAGTTCATACATTACTCACATCAATACCTCAAAACTATTGCAAGTTACTACTAACATTAAATAGCAACCTCAATTACCTACTTTCAAGACAAGACACAACTCAGTGCAACAACCAACTCTCTTAACAAGATAAACATGAAAACTAAAGAGAGTTCCAGAAACAAACTAAACAAAAGCCAAGGCTCTTGCTAAATACAAACTAAAGCTAAAACTAAACATGGCAGTAGCTACGAAAAGATAAAGAACACACAACAGCAAAAAGATAGGCATGAAAAATTCTATGATGTGTTCTAGATTTTGAAAGTGGAGCGTGTTTCTCTCCCACACAAAGTTAGACGGGATCTAACTTGTTATGAACAACAAGCAAAGCTAAAGAAAACTAAAAATAAAACCTAAGAGTGAGACGCTCCAAGCATAGCACATAATGCATGAAGTGATAAAAATATAGTGAGACGAAGGATGAACTGATGATTGTTGATGGAGAAGGGCATGCACGGGGGCATTGTTGGATATGTGCCCTAGAGACAAATTAATAAAGATATTTGTCACATATCCGTTTTTGTTCATAATACATTTTATACTGTTCTATAACTGTATTACTTGGAAATATTAATACATGTGTAGTATAAAACATGGTCCGTAGTTTAACTCGGGTAAACTATCTCATTGGGCAATTGATTGATCAAGCTTTCCTGATCATGGCGACACTTAAGTCCATTGAAAATGAGGTCATATCGTTAAGGGGAATGATGTGATGGACGTAAACCCACCTAAAGTATTGCAATGTGATCGAGTCACATAGTTCAGCGTTGCTCTGACTTTGTAACATATGGCTTAGTCCTTAGACCATAATGATCATACGTAATTGTCATCTATGAGGAGACTTTGATTTGTATCCCACCGCCTGACTGAAATATGCTGGCTATAACGGTGCACTTTGGGTATTCCGAAATAGATGGTTGATGAGTATGTTAATAGATCAGAGCGGGATTTGTCAGTCCTTGTGACAGGACATGTACTCTGGGCCCACTCGGTGATATTGCATCAATAGCTTGCAAGCAAGTGACTAGGTCACAAGAGATGCAATGATCATGGACGAGTAAACTTGTTTGTTGTGAACGAGATGTGAACACGGTATGTAGGATACCGACGATCAAACCTCGGACAAACAAAGTACCGCAGCACAAAGGGATTACGTCGTATCGTTAACGGTTTCCAAAAGTGATCGAAGTTCATTCGATGGAAGCGCAGGGGCTGTCAAGGATTGTAACCAGGTCCAACTGACTAGTCATTGGTCAATGAGAAGAGTCTCGACCATGTCTGCTGTTTCCTGGACCGTTAGGGTGTTACACTTAAGGGCAATCGATGCATAGGACAATTACGTGATCAATCGGTGAAATAGGAGGAATCACCGGAATAGTTCCGGAGGAGGACGGAATGGTTTCCGGACATTTTGAATAGTTCAAAAAATAAAGTTTAATTGTTTTAATAATGTTTTATTATTTAGTTATCTGAATTAAATATTTAAAACATATTAAATAAATTTAAAAAAATGGGAAAAAGGCTAAATGGGCCCATTGGGCCCATTAGGGGAGGAGGGGGTCTCCCCCCCTTGGGCTTGGCGCCAAGGGTGGGGCCCATCCCCCCTATGGCCGGCGCACTCCCCCCCCCTTGGGAGTTTAGTCCCACATGGGGGAGGGGAGGAGGATCACACCCCCCTTTGGCCTATATAAGGAGGGGTAGCCCCCCCTTTTTCCAACACACCAATATATCCTTCTTCCTCCTTCTCCTTCCCGGAAGTGGACTCCCCTTGTTTGGAGTCTGCACCAGGATTGGAGTTCTCCACCATAAGGCAGGCCGTCGTTCTGCTGGAGTCGGGATCCGTAGCCGTCTTTCTTCCGCTGCTCGCCTGGTTCGGGGCCTGGGAGGAACATCGATTGTACCGTATGTGTATAATCTCTTCGAGGCACTACACCTGTGGTGCTACTTCGTCGCTGGATGTTTACCGGGAGTCATCCTCGCCGGTGGTGGCCTTCTACACGACAGGGAGGTCGTAGTTCCGAGTCTACGCCAACCACGTTCGCAAGAACGTTTCCCTCTTTCGGTCTTCAAAGGTATGAACACTGATTCCCTCCGTTACTTTACATCGCCATAGCATAGATCTTGGGTTCGGGTACCGTAGGTATGAAAAATTTGTGTTTTCTGCCCCGTATCCCAACAGTGGTATCATG
Organism: Bromus sterilis; assembly: GCA_950022295.1. Taxonomy (NCBI): domain Eukaryota; kingdom Viridiplantae; phylum Streptophyta; class Magnoliopsida; order Poales; family Poaceae; genus Bromus; species Bromus sterilis. Next base: position 272,792,540 of record OX465598.1, read on the forward strand.
AGCTAGCTATGCGTAGATGTATTGTACGGGTAGAACACATCTAGGATGTGGGCATCGAATCTTCATTCGTTACCCTCCCACGTGCACTCATTTAGCGTTGCGGCAATGTTTGATGAAGCGGCCCCCGACCGACCTTACACGTTTACGCGAGACTGGTTCCACGCTTGACATATGGCTTGTACCATATAAAGTGGCTGGGGGGGGGTGTCTGTCTCTCTGCATTAGCGATGCGAAGATGTTTGCAACGGAGGGCCCCGACAGGGGTGTAATAGAGACGGATGGGAGACGGTGTTGTGGCATGTTTTTCGCAGGATAGAAACGGTTCTCTCTCTCGAAACCCCTAACAGCCACGTAAAACTTGCACAAGCTAAAGTAGAAAGGCGTTTAACTTTGATTTGCATGAAGGGGGATCATAGCTTGTATGATTTAAAGTTTTACATCCTGTTTTGCTAATATACTTGATATAACGACGGTAGCATTATAGGATGATCTCTCACTAAAACCAACACAGTGTCCTTACCCTAGTGAGCACCACCTAGAAAGTTCTACATTATGGAGGCATCACGTGTCACACGGGTGTCAAACATTTTTTCGTTCACAAGAGGTGGGTGTAGCAAGCCTGGCATATGTATATGATATGGCCTTGCATGACACAGCAAAAAATCACATAGGGTGTGATGGCGAGCCTGGCATATGTATATGATATGGCCTCGGGACACAAGAGACCGAAAGGTCGAGCATGAGTCACATAGATGATGTGATTGGCATGATGGCCTACCTTGAACACATACTGATGGCCGTGACGATCGGGGGAGGTATGGTGTTCTAGGATCGTGTAATCACTTAGCAAAATTGAGAGATGTTTTCCTAAGTGGGAGTTTTAGAATTAACTGTAATTGAACTCCACATTATGAACAAAAGTCTAAATATGTATCTTTGTGAATCAACCTTGTAGATGACAGCACCACGCCCCTCGTTCAACTTAGAATCATTCCTAGAGAAAGATAAACTGAAAACTAATGGGTCAAACTTCACCTCCTGGTTCCGCACCCTGAGGATTCTCCTCGTTCCCCTCAAAATGTCCTATGTACTTGAGACTGCATTAGGAGATGCACCAGCAACTACCGCCACTCCGGCTGAGAAGAAAGTCTATCTCATTAAGTCGGATGATTCCTCCCTTGTCAAGAAGGGTATGCTCCATGCCATGGAGGCTGAACTGCAGAAACGGTTCGAGAGCTTCAGTGCTTATGAGATAATCACTGACCTCAAGACCGTCTTTGCACCTCAAGCCAAGGTTGAGAGTAATGAAGTTTGTGAAGCTTTCTTCTCTGCAAAGATGGAAGAGCACACCAGCATGACTGAGCACGTAGTCAAAATGTCTGACTACGTTCAACGCCTAAATGATCTAGAATTTAAGATTCCAGATGAAGTGGCGATTGGTAGGGTGTTGCGGTCGCTACCACCTAGCTATGAGAGTTTTGTGTTGAAGTACAACATGCAAGGAATGGTTGAGACCCTTTCTGAATTGTTCACAATACTCAAAATTGCTGAGATGGAAATCAAGAAGGAGAACAGCTGCACCAAGTACCTAGAAGATAAGAAGGCCGGCAAGGTTGCCGGAAGAGACATGGATATATGTGATATACATGTTATTGATGTTTTCCTGATAAGTGCTCGGAGCAACGTCTGGATATTTGATACCGGGTCAGTTGCTCACATATGTAACTCCCAGGAGGGGATGCAGAATAAACGACTCTTGCGGAAGGATGAAGTGACGATGCGCGTTGGGAACGGTGCCAAGGTTGAAGTAATGTCAATTGGCACGCTTCGTCTTAGTCTCCCTTCGGGATTGATTCTTGTCTTGAATAATTGATATTATGTACCCGCGTTGAGTATGAACATTGTGAGTGGCTCTTGCTTGATGCGAGACCAATATTCTTTTAAATCCGAAACAACTGGTTGTTCGATTTATAAGAATAATGTCTTCTATGTTCATGCACCAGTGCGTAATGGTTTATTCTTAATGGATCTCTAATATCATGACTCCCACATCAATAACGTAGAGGCCAAAAGATTAAAGCCTAGTAACGAAGAACACATGACTATGTGGCATTGTCGACTTGGTCATATTGGTATAAAGCGCATGGAGGAACTCCATAAAGATGGACTTCTGGAGTCATTGGATTTCGGATCCCTTGACACATGTGAACCATGCCTAATGGGCAAAATGACAAGGACTCCATTCAATGGGACAATGGAGCGTGCGGTGGACTTATTAGGGATCATACATACTGATGTATGCGGACCAATGAATGTCACCGCACGCAATGGTTTTCGTTACTTCGTGACCTTCACGGATGACTTAAGTAGATAGGGGTATATCTATTTAATGAAACACAAGTCTGAAACCTTTGAAAAGTTCAAGGAATTTCAGAGTGAGGTCGAGAATCAACTCGGGAAGAAAATCAAGCACCTTCGATCTGATCGAGGAGGCGAGTATTTAAGCCACGAGTTTGGCACTCATCTGAAGACTTGTGGTATTGTACCACAACTTACGCCAGCTGGAACACCTCAGCGAAACGGTGTGTCCGAGCGACGTAATCGAACACTATTGGATAGTGTATGGTCAATGATGTCTCATACCGACTTACCTACATCATTTTGGGGGTATGCATTAGAAACTGTCGCTTACGTTCTTAATAGGGTACCATCCAAATCCGTAGAGACAACGTCAATTGAGAAATGGTGTGGCAAGAAGCCAAAGTTGTCTCACCTGAAGATTTGGGGTTGTGAGGCTTATGTTAGGAAACTTCAGCCTGACAAACTCGAATCTAAGGCGGAGAAATGCATCTTTGTAGGATATCCAAAGGAATATGTTGGATACACCTTCTACAACCAATCTGAGGGCAAAACGTTTGTCGCTAAGACTGGACACTTTCTTGAGAAGGAGTTTCTCTCGAAAGAAATGAGTGGGAGGAAAATAGACCTCGATGAAGTGACTGACCAATCACTCCAAATGGAAGAACCGACAACAGAAATTGTTCTGGAACCTTCTTCCATAGTGGGAGCTGAAGAGAATGGCCAGGAAGACATTCATAACGATCATGACATACATGATGATCATGATGAGAATGAAGAGGAACCTATTTTTCCCCGTAGGTCATCAAGAGTCCGTCAACCTACCAAGTTTTACGGACAACTTGTGAATGCAATCTCGGCTGATGAGTCGGATGAACCTACGAGTTAGAAAGAAGCAATGGAGGGACCCGAGTCCGAGAAATGGCTAGAAGCCATGAAATCCGAAATAGACTCCATGTACACCAACAAAGTTTGGACTTTGGTGGATATTCCCGAGGACCGCAAGGCCGTCGAGAATAAATGGATTTTCAAGAAAAAGACTGACGCAGACGGAAACGAATCTGTCTACAAAGCTCGACTTGTCGCGAAGGGGTTCCGACAAATTCAAGGAGTTGACTACGAGGAGACATTCTCTCCTGTAGCGATGATCAAGTCTATTCGGATCCTACTAGCAATAGCTGCCTATCATGATTATGAGATATGGCAGATGGATGTGAAAACTGCGTTCCTTAATGGCAACATTGAGGAAGAGTTGTATATGATGCAACCAGAGGGGTTTATCGATCCAAGGAATGCTGGTAAGGTGTGCAAGCTTCAACGGTCCATCTATGGGTTGAAGCAAGCATCTCGGAGCTGGAATCTTCGATTTGATGAGGTCATTAAAGCTTTTGGATTTGTCCAAAACGTCGAAGAGTTCTGCGTCTATAAGAAACTGAGTGGGAGCTCTGTAGCATTCCTTGTGTTATATGTAGATGACATATTACTGATAGGGAACGATAAGAAATTCTTAGAAGAAGTAAAGGAATATCTGAATGGACAATTTTCCATGAAGGACCTAGGTGAAGCTGCGTACATATTGGGGATTAAGATCTATAGAGATAGACCTAATCGACGGTTGGCCTTCAGTCAGAACACTTATATTGACAAGATATTGAAAAGGTTCAGTATGGGTAACTCCAAGAGAGGCCTCTTGCCAGTTATAAAATGTGTCAAATTAAGCGTGACTCAATGCCCAACCACAGCAAAAGAGAAGGAGGAAATGTCCTCAAAGCCCTATGCCTCAGCCATAGGTTATCTCATGTATGCTATGTTATGTACCAGACCGGATTTAGCGCTGGCCATTAATATGACTAATTGCTACCAGAGTAACCCGGGAATGGCTCACTAGACAGCAGTAAAGAACATCCTTAAGTACTTAAGAAGAAACAAGGATCTCTTTCTCGTTTATGGAGGAGTTGATGAGGATCTCACCGTAAAGGGTTACGTTGACGCAAGCCTCGGCTCAGATCTAGATGACTCGAAATCCCAGACGGGATATGTTTTCATGTTGAACGGTGGCGCAATTAGCTGGAGGAGCGGCAAACAGCCAGTCGTCGCCCAATCTACAATGGAGTCGGAGTATATTGCCGCTTGCGAAACGTCAAACGAGGCGCTGTGGCTGAAGAAGTTCGTGATCGAGCTTGGCGTCTTTCCCAGCTGCACTGACCCCGTGGGAATCTTCTGCGATAACACGGGTGCCATTGCTAACGCGAAGGAGCCAAGAACTCACTCTACAGCCAAGCACATCCTCCGAAAGTTCCATGTGACGCGAGACTACGTCAAGGATGGACACACTAGGATTCACAATATACATACGGATCTGAACGCAGCAGACCCGATGACTAAACCTCTTCCACAGGGCAAGTTTGAAGAACACCGAGAGACCATTGGTGTTAGATACATACCTGATGTAAACTAGTGTAATTTGTACTCTAGTGCAAGTGGGAGACTGTTGGATATGTGCCCTAGAGACAAATTAATAAAGATATTTGTCACATATCCGTTTTTGTTCATAATACGTTTTATACTGTTCTATAACTGTATTACTTGGAAATACTAATACAGGTGTAGTATAAAACATGGTCCGTAGTTTAACTCGGGTAAACTATCTCATTGGGCAATTGATTGATCAAGCTTTCCTGATCATGGCGACACTTAAGTCCATTGACAATGAGGTCATATCGTTAAGGGGAATGATGTGATGGACGTACACCCACCTAAAGTATTGCAATGTGATCGAGTCACATAGTTCAGCGTTGCTATGACTTTGTAACATATGGCTTAGTCCTTAGACCGTAATGATCATACGTAATTGTCATATATGAGGAGACTTTGATTTGTATCCCACCGCCTGACTGAAATATGCTGGCTATAACGGTGCACTTTGGGTATTCCTAAATAGATGGTTGATGAGTATGTTAATAGATCAGAGCGGGATTTGTCAGTCCTTGTGACAGGACAGGTACTCTGGGCCCACTCGGTGATATTATATCAATAGCTTGCAAGCAAGTGACTAGGGCACAAGAGATGCAATGATCATGGACGAGTAAACTTGTTTGTTGTGAACGAGATGTGAATACGGTATGTAGGATACTGACGATCAAACCTCGGACAAACAAAGTACCGCAGCACAAAGGGATTACGTCGTATCGTTAACGGTTTCCAAAAGTGATCGAAGTTCATTCGATGGAAGCGCAGGGGCTGTCAAGGATTGTAACCAGGTCCAACTGACTAGTCATTGGTCAATGAGAAGAGTCTCGACCATGTATGCTGTTTCCCGGACCGTTAGAGTGTTACACTTAAGGGCAATCGATGCATAGGACAGTTACGGGATCAATCGGTGAAATAGGAGGAATCACCGGAATAGTTCCGGAGGAGGACGGAATGGTTTCCGGACATTTTGAATAGTTCAAAAAATAAAGTTTAATTGTTTTAATAATGTTTTATTATTTAGTTATCTGAATTAAATATTTAAAACATATTAAATAAATTAAAAAATGGGAAAAAGGCTAAATGGGCCCATGGGGCCCATTAAGGGAGGAGGGGGTCTCCCCCCCTTGGGCTTGGCGCCAAGGGTGGGGCCCATCCCCCCCTATGGATGGCGCACTCCCCCCCCCTTGGGAGTTTAGTCCCACATGGGGGAGAGGAGGAGGATCACACCCCCCTTTGGCCTATATAAGGAGGGGTAGCCCCCCTTTTTCCAACACACCAATATCTCCTTCTTCCTCCTTCTCCTTCCCGGAAGTGGACTCCCCTTGTTTGGAGTCTGCACCAGGATTGGAGTTCTCCACCATAAGGCAGGCCGTCGTTCTGCTGGAGTCGGGATCCGTAGCCGTCTTTCTTCCGCTGCTCTCCTGGTTCGGGGCCCGGGAGGAACATCGATTGTACCGTACGTGTATAATCTCTTCGAGGCACTACACCTGTGGTGCTACTTCGTCGCTGGAGGTTTACCGGGAGTCATCCTCGCCGGTGGTGGTCTTCTACACGACAGGGAGGTCGTAGTTCCGAGTCTACGCCAACCACATTCGCAAGAACGTTTCCCTCTTTCGGTCTTCAAAGGTATGAACACCGATTCCCTCCGTTACTTTACATCACCATAGCATAGATCTTGGGTTCGGGTACCGTAGGTATGAAAAATTTGTGTTTTCTGCCCCGTATCCCAACAGGCATCCCCAAGCTTAGACGCTTGAGTCTCCTTGAATATTTGTTGGGGATGCATGGGGGCATCCCCAAGCTTGAGCGCTTGACACTCCTGAATCTTCTTTCATCATCTTCCATCGCACACTTGAAAACTCCCTTCATACATAACTCATCATAAGCTGATTAGAGAGGTCAGTACCCTTAATAAATAATTTTTCCCTACTGGATATAAAGATATTATTGAATAGCTACTGTTTCTCAAGATTTCCAAAAGGTTTTTGCAAAGAAAAAGCAAGCTTAAGGTTTGCGAAAGTAAGGAGAGACAAAACGTGGCAGAATATGTGAAAAACAGACCAGCAGGTAGTAAAGAATTTTTTAGGTATACTTCTGCAACTCAAATCAAAAAACTCAGAACATACGAAAGTTCCGCGATTGTGTATAGCACACTGTGTAAAAATTTCAGCTCAAAAAGATGAACTCTGATTTTTCTATGATTTCTCCCGTCACGAGGACATAATCTGTTTTCTGGACATCATGTCACAACTTTCACTTCCCTTGTCATATGAGGCTATAATTGGAACAAAGCTTGGAAAGTAAAGATACAATTATGTTGCTACAGTAGTAACAATCATCAAGACCACTAAAAACAGAAGAAAAACAAAAAGGAAATCCTAAATTCGTTGCGGTGTGCCTCCCGAAAGCGCTTCTTTAAAGCCATTAGCTAGGCTTAAGATTTTAGTGATGCTCTCGTAGAAATAAGAGTTGAAGAACAAAAGAGAGCATCAAGAAGCAAATATCAAACACATTTAAGTCTAACATGCTTCCTATGCAAAGGGATCTTATAGAAGAATAACTCATTGAAGCATAAAGATGTTAGCATAGGAAGGCAAAACAAGTGCAACTTCAAAACTTTCAAAATAAAGAGAGGGAATTTGATATTCTTGAAATATCTATGAGCATATGCTCCCCTCTCATAATAATTTTCAGTGGGATCATGAATAAACTAAACAATATAAGTATCACATAAAACTTTCTTATCATGATCCACAAGCATAGAAAATTTGTTACTCCCCTCATAAGCAAAATCCTTCTCATTAGTAATAGTGGGAGCAAACTCAACAAAATAGCTATCACATGAATCATTCTTATCATGATGCACTTGCAAAATAGTATTCTTTATAGCATAAGTTTCATCACAACAATCATCATATATAAGAGACAAAGTATCATCAAAATAAGTTTCCTCATCAAAACTTGGGGGGCTAAAAAGATCATCTTCATAAAACGTAGCATCCCCAAGCTTATATCTTTGCATATCATTAGGATCAAAGATATTCAAAGAAGACATACTAATAACATTGCTACTTACACGAGTGTTGTGCAAATAATGAAGCTCCATAGGCTTTTTGATTTTCTCTTCAAACACTTCATGTCCTAACTCAAGATAGAGCTCATAAAGCTCTCTCATATTTTTTTGTTGTTTTCCATAAAGCCTAACTAGTGAAAATAAAAAAACAAGAAACGACAAGATTTAATTGCAAGATCTAAAGATATACCTTCAAGCACTCACCTCCCCGGCAACGGCGCCAGAAATAGCTTGATGTCTACGCACGCTTCTATTCTTGTAGACTATGTTGGGCCTCCAAGCGCAGAGGTTTGTAGGACAGCAGCAATTTCCCTCAAGTGGATGACCTAAGGTTTATCGAACTCAGGGAAGTAGAGGTTGAAGATGGTCTCTCTCAAGCAACCCTGCAATTAAGATACAAGAAGTATCTTGTGTCCCCAACACACCTAATACAACTAGGAGTTGTATAGGTGCACTAGTTGGGCGAAGAGATGGTAAAATAGGGGTGATAGGTGTGGCAAAACAAAGTAATATAAATCTGTAAAAAAAGTGCAGCAAGGAAACATGTAACAAAAGTGAGTACAAACGGTGTAAGAATGATGTAAACAAGGCCTAGGCTTCATACTTTCACTAGTGGCAACTCCCAACAACATTAACATAGTCTAATCACATGATATTTCCCATAAAACATGCAATGGAGACGCACTCGGAGGTCATTCCTTTGTGGTCAAGAGAGGATGAGAATTATGTAGGGCTACAAAAGCACACCTCAAAGTTCGTAGTTCTCAATCTATGGATTTCCCAATGTCACCGCGGCCATCCAAAGAGAGTACCACAATCACCACAACATATCTCAAGGATAGTCAAAGACAAGCACCAAGAGACTCTCAATCTTCAATGAACACACAAAAGAGGAAATCACTCATGATAATATTCTTCTAACCCATGTCCAATAGACCGCTGTCACCTTGGTCTCGGGGATTATACTAGATAAGATCAATTCAGTACATCAATCCAATACATAGAGGAAGGGGAAATATCATGGGATCACCCTAGATTAACATAGCCTATGATCACAACGAAGATCACATCATGGGAGAGAGAGAAGAACACATAGCTACTGGTAGAAACCTTAGCCCCGAGGGAGAACTACTCCCGCTTCATGGAGGAAGGAAGCAACGTTGATGGAGATGAATCCTGGGGAACTTCCCCGTCCCGGCAGGGTGCCGGCACAGGAATTCTGGTCCCCCGAAGCTTGTCGGTGATGGTGGCGGAGATCGGAATTTCTTCTGGAGAAAAGGGGTCTAGAATCAGGGTTTCCGCGATGGGAGAATAAATAGGGGCCAAAGTAGGGCACCAGGGGGGCCACCAGGGGTCCAGGCGCCCCCCTGGCGCGGCCAGCCCCTGGGGCGCGCCACCAGGGCGCCTGGGCCCCTGGTGGTGGCCCTCTGGCCCCACTCAGGTCCTTCTGGAAGGTTCTTCTGCGCTGATTTTTTATCTGATTTTCCCGAATTTTTGGAGCACTTTTTATATGGGGGAAAACTGAAATAGAGAAACAGCAGAAAACAGGAACTGGCACTGTGGTGCACTGAGTTAATAGGTTAGTCCAAATATGATCAAAAGTGTATGAAAGTGTATCTAGATCATAGCAATATCACACAAAACATGCATGGAGCAAGCAGAAATTATAGATATGTTTTGGACGTATCAGGGTCTTCCTTCTTGGATCATGCAGATTCTTCCATGGGACGTGGGGTATCGCCCGTCTGTACTTGGTGCGGGCGACTGCGTGCTTCTTCGAGTGCATTTGGCTTCACACGCTTCTCCTCCTTGAGGCTGTTGGAGAGTTCGGCGAATAGGCGGCAATCTCCTAGGGTGTGCCTTGCTCTGAGATGTCCCCGACTGTCTTCAAAATAGTGGATCGCGCAAGGTCCTTCCAGTTGCTCTTTAGCTGTGAGCTTGCTAGAGCCGGCATTCCTTCTTCTCCTCGAGATTTTAAACATCTGCGAGTGGTCTTCTGCTCGGCTGTGGAATCTTGGGTCAAGTTCTATCCCGTCGCTGAGTGATTGGCTTCGGATGAAGTTGGCGAATTCATCTGGCCTTTGATCTGGGTCGTAGTAATCTCTGGTCTGGGTTTCGGAGTCGCTGTCTTGGCGTGTGGTGGGAGTCTGGGTGGCGGCGGGTCGTCGACTGGTGGGTGAGCCTTCTGTTACACGCCTCGACTATTCGAGTGGTATCCCTGAGTAGAGTCCTTGCGTTTGCCTTCTGAGTCGTCGAATTCTTTTCCGTCGACAATGAATCTGATGGTCGTCGGGGTGCCGGATTTGATTCGGCTGCAGGCTAGATGATCTTGTCGAGACGTGGAGATGCTTGTGGTGATCTTGAGCTCTTCGAGCGGGCTAGATCTGGCTCTAGTCCTCGAGTCTTGATCTGCTGAGGGCGGGACCGCCGAGATCGTGATTCCAACCTGTGTAGTTCCCACAGACGGCGCCAATTGACGGGGATCAACCCCGGAAAATCACATGGTCAGGGACCCTGGGTTAGTCATAGAGAAGGCACATGTTGGACGATACTCGTCGGCTAACAGGAGAAGCACTTCCTGCTCGATATTATTGCGTAAGGAGACGATTACAGTGGAAGCCAAGGCGAGTTCTCGCAAGGCTAGATGAGTAGATGCGTATTGTGTTGTCCTGGACGTCTCCCCTCCTAGCCTTTATATACTAGGCTAGGTCTCGAGGAGTCCGTAATAGGTTACACAGCTAGTTTCCTAGTTCTAGTCTTGCCTTGTACGCCAAGTTGCGCCTTCCATGCTAATTACGGACTCCTATGTCGGCGCCTGGTTGGGCCAGTCGTGGGCCTGTCGTGGCTTCCCACCGGGCCTTCTGCCTTCATACGCGCCAGGTAGCCTCATATGCAGGAGTCGTGGGGTCACCCCCTCGTCAGGTGTCGAGGTAGTCGCCGTGGACCGTGAGGAAGAGCAGCAGCGGCGACCTAAGGAGTAGGCGGCGGCTAGGTCAGAAGCGCGGTGACAGTGCTTGAAGTAGGCGAGGAAGAATCCGACAACATGACGAATACTGGCACGGACGATGGCGTTCCCATGCTATGGGAGGCACGCATACCACATAGAAGTCGACGCGCGGGACGATGAAGTGGACCGCGCGGGTCGGGCGACGACGGGGAAGACCTTGGGGTGGTTGCAGGGACCGCGCACCGCGCTCGCTACGGTCCAACGGGGCGACGCAGCGGCAGCGCGAGGGTCAGTGCAGCCTCGGGGACGGCCTGGAGCGGACGATCTCGGGGTGGCGATTGACCGTGGGCCGTGACACTACGGCCCGAAGGGGCGAAGCAGCGGCAGCGCGCAGGTTGGTGCAACCACGGGTACGGCCTCAGGGCGGCGGCGAGGACCACGTGCCGCGTCACTACGGCCCGAAGGGGCGACGCAACGACGGCGAGGATCGGTGCATCCACGGGGATAACCACGGGGCGGCGGTGCTGCAGCCCGATGGGGCGACGCAGCGGCAGCCCATTGCTCGATCGGGGGAGCGGCCCGCTGGACTCGAGGACGGGGCGGTGACGCCCGGTGTCGGAGTAGAGGCGTTTGTCGACGACGGCGGTGGGCGACGCAATCAGATCTATGATCGGTGAACCAAAAAATAATTACTGATCAAGACAATCGGCGCGAAAGAAAACCCCCGGATAAAAGGATCGGGAAAAAACTTTCTAGGGAAGCCGATCCACGGGACCGGCGAATGAACACTAGCTAAGGGCGGCGCGGCCCCCGACGGCGATCATGAAGATCAGCCCCGGGGGCGGCGCGAGGCGGAAGCGGCGGGGACGGCTAGGGTTTAGACCGAGGTTAAGCTGATACCATGTAGAAGGATAAAGAGGGTTTGATGTAACGCGGTGGTTATTGTATTGAACCTTTCGGACAGTTTATATAGAGTACAAGACTTAGAAGGCAAGAAGCCTATCCTAAAGATAAGGTAAAAAATAATTACAAATCATAGGAAATCATAGTCTACCATATACAGAGATATGTGAATACTTCCTCCGTTCCGGAATATAAGGTGTATTGTTTTCCGTGTAAGTCAACCATTTGAATGTTTGACCAAGATTATAGAATAAAATATTAGTGTATGTAATACCTAGTAGATAAAATATGAAACTACTTATCATGATAAATTAAATTATATAAATTTTGGTTTTGTGGATATTGATATATTTATCTAAAAACTTGGTCAAACATGCACTCGTTTGACTTTCGCAAAAACAAATACACCTTATATAAAGAAACGGATTATTCTAACACGCAACACACCATGGCGTATATGCAGGAGGCTAGGTGCGACTGAAATGTGGGCCCTGCATTTCGGCATCTTTACCTCTCGTTCTCTTTGGCTCGCGCGCTCGACTGACCGGGACATGTCACTCCGTGGCAGTCTCCGTCGCGTTCCTGCCAGGTACTACTAGTTCCAAACCGTGTCCAGCTCGACGCCGTCGCTCTCGGCGGCGAAGAGGAGGAAGAAGATGGCCACCTATTTCACGCTCAACACCGGGGCGCACATCCCCTCGGTGGGGCTCGGTACCTACAAGTCCGGCCCCGGCGTCGTCGCCGGCGCGGTCACCGCCGCCATCAAGGTAAAAAGCAAAACACTTCCCTCTTCGGAGCCTTACATCTGTGCGCCGTCCCTGAGAACTATGTTTGTGCCCGTGTTCATGCGTGCTGCTTGAGCTCGGACCTTGATTCTGCTTGCTTGCTCGTCATGGCAGGCCGGGTACCGGCACATCGACTGCGCGCCCCTATACAAGAACGAGAAGGAGGTACTACTCTCTATCTATCCTGTAACTACCGTCTTCAGCATTTTGGTCGGCCTAGAGTCATTGTTGCCATTAACGTGCTCCTAGATCGGCGCTGCCTTGAGCAAGCTCTTTCACGACGGCGTCGTCAAACGACAAGACCTCTTCATCACTTCAAAGATATGGTATACCACTGCACTGACCGCTCCCTTGGATATCGCTGTGAATGATTCTTTTTTCACTTTCGATTTGCTCAAGCCCATCAATCTCGTAACAACCGGAGCGTCAAGCTATGCAGGTGCAGCGATCTCGCGCCGGAAGACGTTCCGTCGGCAATCGACAGAACTCTGAATGATCTGCAGCTGGATTATCTTGACCTGCACCTGGTAACTTAGTACTAACTTGAATGTGTGCACTGCAGATAAGTAATGAGAGCTTGCCCTTTCTATGCCACTAACAACAAGTGATAAACTTTGGGATCTTGGCAGATCCATTGGCCCTTCCAGATAAAGAAGGGCAGCGAGCTCAGCCCTGAAGACTTCGTCCCGCTCGACATGCCCAGGACCTGGAGGGCGATGGAGAAACTCTACGATTCAGGCAAGGCTCGCGCGGTAGGCGTGAGCAATTTCTCGACCAAGAAGCTCGCCGATTTGCTGGCCGTGGCCCGTGTGCCTCCGGCAGTCGATCAGGTGGAGTGCCACCCTGGCTGGCAGCAGGCCAAGCTCAGAGCCTTCTGCCACGCCAACGGAGTCCATTTCTCTGTGAGAACTTCAAATGATATACTACTCCATTAAGCTTCGGCATGTAATTTAAGATCCTGGGCAGTTTGTTTGCTCATGTTCTTCCTTCTGCAGGCGTATGCGCCGCTAGGCAGGATGAAAGCCGTTGCAAATAGCCCAGTGCTGACATCGATGGCCGAAAGCTTGGGGAAAACTCCGGCGCAGATTGCTCTACGCTGGGGCATCCAACAGGGCCAGAGCGTGCTTCCTAAGAGTGCCAATGAGTCGAGGTTGAAGGAGAACATTGACCTGTTTGGCTGGTCCATTCCTCAGGAACTGTGTGCCAGGTTCTCTGAAATTGAACAGGTGCAATGCTCTTTTTTTTCGGTTATTCGTCAGTGCAGAAAATGAGGTTTTACCTTCTTGACTGATGCATATGGACACATGCCAGGCAACGTTCATAGTATAGGTTGAGTATCATTTGTCTTGGCAAGTGCTTCTTGTAGATTTTGTATGAGACGGCCTGAACTGTCACTGAAATATTGTGTGTTCTTGGTGGTGAACAGGTTAAGCGAATCAGGAACGAAGCGTTGGTGCACTCTCGGAGTATTTACAAAACAATTGACGAGCTCTGGGATGGTGAGATATAATTGAATCATCGCCGGCATGAAATTGAATCTGTGAATCGACTTAAAATCTATGCTAGTACTTTGTTTTCTACTCCCTCCGTCCTATAATATAAGATCGTTTTTCAAGCTAAACGATCTAGAACGGAAGAAGTATCTACGAAAGGGGAAATGCATCATGCCTGAAAAAAACAGGAGCATGGTGTGCATTTTAGGCAGGTGACGCGGTGTCTTTGCATGGCAGTAGTATGCACGCAGGGTGTGTCTAGGTCTCAATCGACTAAGACTTAACTAAGTCTTAGTCAAGTGATACTACATGAATATCTAGGGAGGAGCCTGTGGATTCGATTTACATCAATGCTCTTCTCCCCTTTTTCATATTTTGTTGTATGTGTAAAGTATCAATGCGAGAAACATTAACCGTAATCTCTTATTAGCGAAAGGTGATGTACTACATTATGCGGTGTCTCAATGAGTGAATTACATACAACCCCCTTTTTTGTGCACTAATGTGGATTTGCCATCATTTTCATTTTCAACCCAATAATCTATCGATTTTCCGGTATTCTTTTGTCAATAGACACTAATGATTGATTTGAACCATTTTAATTTCGTTTCTGACATATCGACCCCATGGTCAAGCATTAAGTTACAAAGAGGGCCACCCATCACCACCTACCTGCCCTTACAAAAAACTATCTCCCTTATCGCCATCACCGACACTCCCGACCCACTAGCTTGATTCCCCATCGCCAAAGGTAGAAGAGGAGGGAGAGTGCGGAGGCGGAGAGCAGCGGGTCCAATAGCGGCGAGAGAAAATGTCGTGGTGCGGCATAAGCGCAGTAGAGTGGGCAAGCTAGCGCAGAGAGAGGCGAAGCAGGTGGAGGCACACAACGAAGACCTCCCACCACAGACGACTTCAATGGTCGTCGACGCTGCATTCTTCTTCCCTGCCTGGCCACTATCTCCTTCGCGGTCATCATCGACTGCGCTCTCATACGATAGACATGTGCCTCTTTCTTAGGCTCTTTGTGTGCATGCGCGGCTACGCTTGTTGAGGCGTTTGACGACGGGGACGACGCGACCAACATCAATGGATCGAAAGAAGGCGTGGCAGACGGAGTTGAAGTCGACCTTGAGCACATTGTTTAAGCCAGACGAGACCCCTACCTTCCTCTCATCCGAGTTGTTCAATAGAATGCCCCAAAGAGAATAGAGAGGTAAGTGTGTGATACGTACCAAACGTATCTATAATTTTTGTTTGCTCCATGCATGTTTTGTGTGATATTGTTATGTTTTAGGTACACTTTCATACACTTTTGATCATATTTGGACCAACCTATTAACTCAGTGCACCCCAGTGCCAGTTCATGTTTTCTGCTGTTTTTCTATTTCAGGTTTCCCCCGTATTAAAAGTGCTTCAAAAATTCCGGGAAAATCCAATAAAAAACCAGCGTTTCGAAAGCTTCTAGAGTCCCGACGGGGCGGGGGGGGGGGGGGGTGGGAGGACCCACCAGGGCCCCAGGCGCCCTCCCGGCGCGACCAGTAATGGGGTCGCGCCAGGGGGCCGTCTGGACCCCTGGTGGCCCCCATGGCTGCCCCCTTCGCCTATATATTCTCCGTCCTCCGAAACCCTCGAGGACATAACCTTTTTTTGCGATCTCGCATCTGTTCCGCCGCCGCCGCGCTTCCAAGATCGGGAGCGCCAGAAGACCTCTTCCCGGCATCTTTTCGGAGGGAGGGTTGAACTCCGGGAGATTCTCCACCACCATGGACGCTTCCCAGATGATCCGTGAGTAGTCCACCTTGGACCATGGGTCCATGATCAGTAGCTATGTGATGTTCTCCTCCCCTCTTTGTTCTTCATGGATTAGACCTTGTGAGCTGTCCTACATGATCAAGGCACATATGTAATTCTTTCTGCTGTTGCGATGCTGAGTTTGCTGGGATCTGATGGATTATGAGACTATGTTTAGATTGTGATTGAGTAATATATTTGGTTCTTATCTTTTATATTTTTGTTCTTGAGTAATTCTTGCATGTTCTCTGTTGCTGTTTATTGCATTGGCCAAGTAGTAGGTAGTGACTCCAAGAGGGAGCGTTATGCATGATTGTGGGTTCATTCCCCCTGATGACTAGCTTGAGTGACAAAAACATGAGTCTAGGGGATGTGATGTTGCCACAAGGGGAAAAACGGTGCTTGTAACCGCGGCTGCAAGGATTTTTTACTTTACGCAAAGTTCTTTTAATGCAGTTGTCTGTTGCTTTGGGTTTACATTTTGAGTGGGGCTCGCAACTTAATACCAGCGAGATGTTCTAGATAGATATCTCAAGGTGGATGATTAATAGTACATGCAGATGGATGTCGGTCTACTTATTTTGGCGTACAACCCATGCTTTTGAGCCTCTTCCTTTCTTTGTAGCATAGTTAGCATTGGTTTGCGCCCGTAATCCTGTCAATTGCCCGGCTGTGATTTGTTTACCTCGTATAATATTTTATCGTATTTTGGGAGAGAGACATCACTAG
The DNA here is from genome assembly GCA_950022295.1 of Bromus sterilis. Classification (NCBI taxonomy): domain Eukaryota; kingdom Viridiplantae; phylum Streptophyta; class Magnoliopsida; order Poales; family Poaceae; genus Bromus; species Bromus sterilis. The sequence goes on from OX465598.1 coordinate 272,809,091, forward strand.
TGAATATCATGGGACCCCGATCCATATTTCCACCACTGTTTACACCCTCAATTTACTTTCTGATTTACTTTCTAGCTGCAGTTATGATTACCTTTTATCTCTTGCGTTTGACCCTTTGTAAACAGCAAGGCCGGAGAGATTGAGAACCTCTCTGTACTCGTTGGGAGCAAAGTTATCTGTATATGTGTGCAGATCCACGTCAACTCTCGTGCTAGTAATTTCTAGCGCCGTTTTCACCTACTTGTCGACCTTGCAGTCCTATTGGTCGATCTCAACCTTGGTGTCTTTGCCAAGGGAAATCTTACCGCTACGCTACATCTCAACCTTTCACTTGGGGTAACCAACGAGGGGCGAGAAGTATTTCCTCGCTAGCATCAGGCAAATTTCTGGCGCCGTTGCCGGGGACTGCAATCTTCCAGATAGGGGAGTTGCTCGCTATCTTTTATCTTTGCTTTTTAGTCTTGTTAGTTTACCTTTCAGTTCTTTCTTTAGTGTCCTTTATCAAAAACCACAAAAAATATATTTAACTTGCTAGTAGTTGTCATCATGTCTGGTCCTTTTTCCTTTGTTGAGATAGAAGTTCTCACCTTTAAACAAAAATGTGGTGAAAGTTTAAATGATGCTTGGTATAGATTTAACGATTCTAAAAAAAGAGCCACCAAGAAGCAATCCACTAATATCCTGCTTAGAAACTTTTATGTTGGAATTACTCCTTGGAATAGGTTCGTTCTAGATACTGCTATCAAAGGGAATTTCCTAGAAGCCCTAATATGGGAGTCTCTTAATATTATTGAAAATCTTGTTGGAAATCTCCCTGTTGCTAGCATTCAAGAGGATATCACTCTAGTTCACATTATGAAAAAACTTGAAAAGATAGAACTAGAAATACCTAGCATAATTAAGAAAAATGAGTTGGATCGTAAGATTCAAGGGAATTTGAATAGACTTGATAGCTCCATGCATAAAATTATCAAACTTTGGAGACCATCAAATCCCATGATTTGGATCCTTCTAGGATAGATAAGATCGAGGAAATCATTGACACTTTAGGAACTACTTTCTCCTCAATCAAACCAAAAAAAGGTAGAAACTCAGGCAAGGAAGGAACCTAAGTTCAATTATGTCCATAAGGTTCCCCGACATAAAAATAATCCAGCCAAGGGAGTTGAAACCGTGAAAACTTTGGAAGAAATACCTCTCTTAGATAAATTTATAAACGAAACTCCAATTGATTTTACGGCTTTTGGTTTTATCCATATAAATATCTTCATTAGGCCTTTATTTGAAATACCTCTTAAACCTAGTTGTACAATTGAAGAGCTTTTTGATGATCTTGATGATGGTTTGGTTGATACAACTTGATTCTTCTTTTTGCTTCTTGCCTAGCTTAAAAGCGTAAAAGAAAGCACTTGTTGGGAGCCAACCCAAGATATTTTTACTTCTGTTTTTAGTGGTCTTGATGATTGTTACTACTGTAGCAACATCATCATATCTTTATTTTCAAGCTTTGTGCCAAGTTTAGCATCCGATTGAAAGAAAGTTCAAAAGTTGTGACATGCTGTCCAGAAAACAGATTCTGTCCTTGACCGAAAAAATCGCCTAAAATCACCAGATCATATTTTTGATCTGAATTGTTTTGACAGCGTGTTCTATACAATTGGCTTTCGAGCGTATGTTCTGAGTTTTTTGATTTGAGTTGCAGAAGTACCCTGAAAAAATTATTGACTACCTCCTGGTCTATTTTTCACAGATTCTGCCATGTTTTGTCTTTCCTCACTTTTGCAAGTCTTGCGCTAGCTTTTTCTTTGCAAAAACTTTTTGGCAATCTTGAGAAACAATATCCCTTCAAGAAACTCTTTATTTCCAGTGGAGGCAAATAATTTTATTAAGGGTACTAACCTCTTTAATCAGCTTATGATGAGTTATGTATGAAGGGAGTTTTCAAGTGTGCGAGGGAAGATGATGAAAGAAGATCCAGGAGTGTCAACCGCTCAAGCTTGGGGATGCCCCCATGCATCTCCAATAAATATTCAAGGATACTCAAGCGTCTAAACTTGGGGATGCCCCCATGCATCCCCTTCTGCATCAACAATCATCAGTTCGTCCTTCGTCTCACTATATTTTTTATCACTTCATGCGTTATGTGCTATGCTTGGAGCGTCTCGCTCTTTACTTATTAGTTTTCTTTAGCTTTGTTTGATGTTCATAACAAGTTAGAACCCAACTTTCTGTGTGTGGGAGAGAAACACACTCCACTTCAAACTAGAACACATCATAGGATTTTCATGCTTATCTTTATTTTGATGTGTGTTCTATTTCTTTTCTTAGCTACTGTCATGTTTAGCTCTTAGTTTTAATGCTTATCTTTTTCAAGATCTTTAGTTTAGTTTGTTGCTGGAACTCTATTTAGTTTTCATGTTTATCTTGTTAAGAGAGTTGGTTGTTGCACTGAGTTGTGTCTTGACTTTAAGTAGGCAATTGAGGTTGATATTCAATTGTAGTAATAACTTGCAATAGTTTTGAAGTATTGTTGTGAGTAATGTTTGAACTTTTGGTGTCAAGATCTCTATCCTATTAGTGATAGGTGTCGTATGTTGGGCAATCCGTGTTTATTTTCAAAAAATACAAAAACTAGTTGAGAACTCTAGCTACTAGATGGATCGCTAATCTTTGGAGGGATCGAATATTAGAGTACGCTCACGTACCATGAGTCGAGGATGCGCAAGGATAACCAAACCCCCATACACTCCTCCTCGGGGTACTTGTCTCTTTGTGAACCTCCTAATTAGATTGAGAGTTACCGATAATAAGTGCATGAGTTCTTCAGACTTATTTAAGTATTGAAAGTTGACACTTCAACCTACTCATATTTGCTAGCCTCTTCGGTACCGTGCATTGCCCTCTTCTCACTCTGAGAGTTGTCTCCACCTCGCCGGTGCATCCAAAACCTTGGCATGATACACTTTGTCATCATAAACCTCCTTATATCTTTTCTCAAAACAACCACCATACCTACCTATCAAGGCATTTCCATCGTCTTTCCGAGATATATTGCCATGCAACATCCACCTTCTTATGACTTGATCTTCATGTCATACATGTTCCTGCTACACTGGCAGAGGCATAAATTTGCATACATCATGATAGCTACATCTTCTTTATGTTGAGTACCTTCTAAAGTGTGAAAGATCTTCTATACTTCTTGTAAAATAGAGTGCTGCCCTTAAGTGAGGAAAATATCCCAAAGAGGATAAATTTAAAAGATCCCAAAGAGGACAAATGAGAGTTAAATAGAAAGAGCCATGGAGACCACCAAAAAATACAAAAAAGAGAAAAAAGAGAAAAAGAAATAAAAAGAAAGAAGGGGGCAACACTACTATTCCTTTTGAAAGATCCACACTCGTACCCTCTTATACCGTGTACTCCATAGAGATGATCATATATGAATATAACTATGTGGGGACCTTCACACTTTAGAACCTGGCTTGTATATTCCAATGATAAGCCTCCTCAAATGAGCTCTAGGTCTTCTTGAGTGAGCAAGTTGGATGCACACCCACTAGTTCCATTGGAGAGCTTTTCTTAGCTCGTATGTGCATCCGTTGCATGCCAATCCCTACTCCTAACATTATATCTATCATTTGGCCCTCTCGCCTATGGTTGTCCTCATCGATGTGAGCCTTTCACACCTTTTTTGTCTCCTCCTCCACAATATCTTTCTCTCTTTGCCATCCTAAGTGTCAATTCTCGTGCTTACGCTCATCCATTGCATGAGTGCTCAAAATATCGAAAGGGAGTGGATCAAATTGACTTGTACCTGGCTAGTGGTCTGGGGACGAGTCAAGATAAGATTCCAAAGAAGACTAAGTGTGAAACTTTAGTAGATTGGGTTCTCAACAAATAAATATTTTTCTCTCTCGTATTCCCATCTCCCACTTCTTGCGCGCAAACACCATCTGGAGACATTCGAGTCATGGGCAGCAAGAGCTCTTGCACCTTTATGTTCTTATGTTGCTTGTTTCAATGCTAATATAGACTCTTGCTTGTTATGACTTGGATTGAATTACATACCTTGATTTCTTTACTTAAAAGTTCTTATATGGTTGTTACCATGTCACCACAGAAATTATGTTTGTTATCATTTACCTACTCAAGGACGAGAAGAAATTAAGCTTGGGGATGTTGATACGTCCCAAACGTATCTATAATTTTTGCTTGCTCCATGCATATTTTGTGTGATATTGCTATGTTTTACATACACTTTCATACACTTTTGATCATATTTGGACTAACCTATTAACTCAGTGCACCCCAGTGTCAGTTCCTGTTTTCTGCTATTTTTCTATTTCAGGTTTCCCCCGTATTAAAAATGCTTCAAAAATTCCGGGGAAATCCAATAAAAAATCAGCGTTTCGAAAGCTTCTAGAGTCCTGACGGGGGGGGGGGGGGGGGGAGGACCCTCCAGGGCCCCAGACGCCCTCCCGGCGCGGCCATGAGTGGGGCCGCGCCAGGGGCCCGCTGATGACCCTCAACTGTAGGGGGTCGATTGTAGCGTTTTTGATAAATAAGAGTGTCGAACCCAACGAGGAGCAAAAGGTATTGGTAAGTGACTTTGGCAAAGAAATAACTGCAAGCACTGAAAGATAACTTTTTAGGGGTTTTCGGTATAAGCAACAAGAAGGTAAAAGCAAGCAAAGTAAGAGGCACTGAGGAGTAACAATTGGCCCAATCCTTTTGAGCAATGGATAGGCCTAGCAACTGAACTTATAAAGGCTAAAAGTGTTCTTGAGGACACATGCGAGAGATTATCACGTGTTTTCTCCATACTCCGTATCGATACTATATGTTGTGTTGATAAGTGTTGAGTGGGTGGATCTATGCTAGTGCACCTTCTAGACTAAGATAAGTGCACTCTTATGATTAAACACCTTGCAAGCATCCGTAAATACAAGGTAGTAATTAAGGCAAAAGCCTAACCATAGCAATACGATCGATGATCCATTGTTCCCTTGTGCAAAAGCGTGCAAACTCGGGTTCATGTTTCTGTCACTCCAGCAACCCACCGTAAGCATTCTTTATACACAATGCATTCCCCTAGGTCCTTAATAAGAAAAAGTGTTAAGTGTTCGACTCACACAACACCACTAGGAAAATAACAACACAACTCAAATATCAAACATCACACATTACTTCAACATCATATGACTACTAACAACTAGACTTCTCCCATGTCCTCAAGAACTAAAGTAACTACTCACAAGACATAAAAGAGATCATGATCAGAGGGGATGAATAGATGATAAAAAATCTGGACACAATAATATTTCTCTAACAAAACTCAATAGCATTCATCACACGGTAGCAATCAACACCGATAGAGTAGAGAGGATAGATAGTACGGATTACAACACAAGTTGCAATTGTGAGATGAGATGGATGGTGGTGGAGATGGTGCTGATGTTGGGGATGATGTTGATGATGATCTCGATGATGCCCATGACGATGGTGATGACAATGCTGAGGTCTTCTCCCCGGCGGAATTTGCCCGCCAGAGATGTCTTTTCTTCTCTGTAGGTTTCCGCCACGGAGTGGCGTTGGAACTCGCAAAACTCCTCCTGTTTAGGGTTTTTGGGTGACAAGTGATATATAGGCCAGAGGTGGAGCCGGGAGTGGCCCCAAGGGTCAAGGCGCTCTCCCGGCGCGCCCCAGGTGGGGGCCGCGCCAGGTGGCCGCCTAGGCACCCTGTGGCCCCCCTCTGGCTCCTGTTTTGCGTGTCCTCGTCATCCTTCTGGAAAACGGCCTCCGTCGATTTTTAGGTGATTTGGAGGTCTTCTTCTTCAACAACTCAGTGTCCACTTTTTACCGCTGAATCCTGCGTCTGCTGCTTCGTTATCGGAAATTTGAAAACTGTGTAAAACAAGCCAAATAACATAAGAATAGCATCATAACATGAAATATATCAATGAATAGGAAATAATTACTATATAAAATAGTGATGCATTTTGGACGTATCAACTCCCCCAACCTTAGACCTCGCTTGTCCCCAAGAGAATACCGAGCTCGGTAAACTTGTCCATAAGTGTAGAGAGTGAAGTGTCGATAAATAGAATACATACAAGAAGCATCATGATTTCTTCACCAAACTCAAGCATCCTCAACAACAACCTCAAATCATAAGGTCCTTATGAGAAAGTAATAACAATTATAATCAAAAGTAGGGCTGAGAAAACTCATCAAATTATGGCAAACATATCCTTGGTCAAAGGAGAACTAATAACTTTTGCTTTTTCTCTTTCCCTTTATAATGAAACAATTGAAGGCTTTGAAAGAACATGTTATTAGTCATCAAGTGCAAATGCTAACACAAAGGAAGATGTTTGCTTGGCATAAGCTTTTGCAAAAAACTTACTTATCAAAAGATAATGTCAACAAGGATGTGGCATGGCAAAACTTAATGCAGCATTATATGGATGAATCCTCATCAACATCAAGTGTTTGTTCTCTTTGGGAAAAGCAGGAAGTAGGAAAACTGACTCAACATAAAAGTAAAAGACATGCGTTGTTATAGGCAAGCAGGGAAAACTCATGTGCTATCCTTAAATCAAAAATAATAATAACAAATTTTGGCAGGTGCATAGTTTGTCAACGAATGCTAATAGATAGCTCAATTACTTCTCAAGATGGATAAGTTTTGAGGAACGACTCCCAAGTGGGGACGATCACATCCCCTTAATCTCCTTTGTTTATCACTGCCAAAGTTTCTGATTTCTCATAGACCAAGCGTGAAGGAGGGTTTGTTTGTTGTATTATCTTTCGAGTTGGGCGCACTCATTCCAGTTCCTCCTCATATTATGGGTTTGTAGATTAGACATGCAATCCTGGGGTAAAACTTGTCCAACTTAAGAAGATCATGAATTACCTACTACTTCCTCATGAGCTAAACAAGAGGCACAAAACAGAAGATTTTGAACATTTAAGGATAACACATAAATTCTATACTTTTAGGGGTGGTAGGGAAATACCACGAATAGGAAGGTATGGTGGACTCAAATGGAAGATATTGGTTTCAGAGTATGGATGCACAAGCAGAAATCTACTTGTCAAAGAGTTTGGCTAGCAAAGGCTTTGAGAGAACAGAATATTGACGCTAATTAGATGCAAAACATATAAAGAAAAAACATTAAGGTAAGCATAACACATCAAGTTGTCTTCCTTGTCAACATAAAACTTCAAGCATAACAAAATAAAGGTTTTGGCTAAGTTTCTACTTGAGAAAACATGCATGTTGTCATGACCAAAGCTATGTTTGCCAAAATTTAAAGAAAGTTTTCAAAGCCATACCTGATATAAGGTCAATACTCTCCATAAGAATCATCATATAAGGCCGATTGCATGAAGAGAATACCGAGTGCAGCGAAGGAACCAATAGACTTCTCATTAATATTCCATCATATACGACTCCACACTCATGGATACAAACTCTCCACAAAGGAGTGATAGACCTCAATGCAAACACCTATTTTATAAGATAACTTCCCTAGACATGATATGACTATACTTGACTCTAAAAGACTAAGATGAAGATAAAGATACCGGGAACTCCCCCAAGTTTGGAACAAGCTAAGGGGATGCCATTACTCGAGGAGATTTACTCCTCATTCCTGTTCATGTTGTTGTTCACGTAGTCCTAGACAAAGCGCTTCCATGGAAGAGGTTCTCCCGTCTCATGAGAGGCTTCAGTCTCAAAGATCCTGCTTCCAGCACCTAAACCCATGCACATAAACTTTAGTTCATACTCACAGTTCTGGTTGTGCATATCATAAATCTGCCCTTGGAGCTCATCAATTCTTTCTTCTGCTGCGGTTATGCTTGTTGGAAATATGCCCTAGAGGCAATAATAAAATTTTATTATATATATTTCCACGTTCGTAATTAATGTTTATATTTCTGTGCTATAATTGCAATGACCCTGACTATGAGATTCAGAAGAAAACTCACTTGCATGTGTGGAAATGTAAACACCAAGAGTTCCTGGTTTAGCCTCTAAGACCAGCTCATGTGCTAACTGATTATTACGTTTTCTTAATCATGTACATTGTTCTTGTAACAAGGATGTCAGTAGCAATGAGAACATATTGTTAGCAGAACAATAATGTTGAACCGACCCCAGTATTGAATGATATACTTAGAGATCACATCGTAACAACGTTATAAGTCATATCATGAAATGTTATCATATACGTAATTCCTAAGACCATGAGAGTGTCGAGTTGCTTCACACAGGAAGATGTGCTTTGGTTCTTAGATGAATCTTCCCGTTACTGGGAAGTAGTAAAATAAGTTCAGGGTACATTGGACAGTGTGTCTAGTAACTATGATAGTTCAAGATTGGGATTTGCTCCTTCACGATGAAGAAGATATTCACTTCGGGCCCACTCGGTATGACGGTATCCATTATAGTCTGGCCAGACGCATTGTGATTCAGTCACGGGGATACCGGAATACAATAACGAGAAAAGGGACAAACGAGCAAAGAGGATAACGAGTGGCTTGTGTTCAAGAAGTTGTTACACATGGGTGCCAAACTTCTCTCCTCTAACTTTGTCATATATCGCAAAGCAAAGGGAATGGTACATGAATAAACATAATGGTTCACTCGAAGTTTCTTTGTGTATGTGCGGGAGTCAACATGGGTGTCCATGGCTCCGCTATTGATTATTGGCTATTGACCTATGTCCGGAAGATGTTCTGAGTCATGTTCGCATTATACCGAACCTATTGGGTCACACACTTAACGAGTAGTAGTCTGTTAGAATACTAGTATGGTAGAAGGTTTAGTGGAAGCAAAGAAGAATAGTTCATACGGGTACCGGAAGTAGTTTCGGAGATTTATGGAATTGTTCATAAGGGCACCAGAAGTAGTTCTGGGTATTTAAGGATATGTTCGAATCACTCTGGAGTAGTCCCAGGTGGTTCCGAAACATATGAGAATGGTACTGGGGAAGTCCTGGATCAACCGGAATAGTTTCTGGATAATCGCTGGGCGTCCCGACAACCTTCGCGGTCATCGGGTGGCTTAAACTGTAACTCGGATGGTCTTAGAAACTATCCGGATGGCTCCGGAACGTCCGAGAACGGTCCCGGAAGGTCCTGGAAGTGCTCCAGAAGGTTCCGGAATGTCCCGAAACTATCCCGGAAGGTCCCGGAAGGTCCTAGAAGCTTCTGGAAGGTTCCAGAAGTTTCCGGGCAGTACCACCCACTACCCCACGCCCCTAGCCTTGGGGGGCAAGCCACCTAGGCTGCCCTGGCCGGCCAAGAGGTGGGGGGCGCACCAAGGGGGAGGAATCCTCCTCCAGGTGGGAAGTCCAAATCTCCAACATGGCAGGTTTCCGGTGGGAAGGTTTGGGAGGTTTGGGAGTCCAAGTTGGACTCCCCACCCCCCTTATTGCACCCCAAGGGCCTCCTGGCCACCTATATAATGAGGGGAAGGGGTGGGGGCGCAGCACACATCAAACCCCAAGGCCTATGCGCCACCCTCCCTCTCTCTAAACCCCGTTGCTCCACAATTAGACCCCGGTTTAGACGTTGTTCTAGATCGGAATCCGTTAGGGTTTTCTCCCTCTAGTTTTCTCGGTGGCGTTCTTCTCTGGACAGCGGAGCGCTGCTGGATTGCTGCTACAGGATGTGTGGATACCGGTAGAGGGATCATAACTTTGATCCTTCTTCGAGGAGCTTCTTCTTCTCGGAGATCTGTTTGAGGAACTTGGTCGTAGGGATAGATCGAGGGACTGTTCGTGGGAGATCTACTTCGACTACTTCCACTATGTCCACCCACTTCACCAACTCTTCTTCCGCTGCAACCGTTGGTGAGCAATGGCCTAAACCTTGTATGCGATCTTTCTTGGATGATCTTGGGATCTTGATTCGTAGGCACGATTTTTTTTGTTTTTACTACGTTTCCCAACAGTGGTATCAGAGCGATCCTTGATTAGATGCATGTTTAGGTCTAGATCATATGTGTGATATGAGGCATTAATTTTCTTGTTGCTTCCCTGTCATGTGATTTTTTCTATGCTTGATGGCAAGTTGAGGTTTTTCTACAAGGATTGAGTTTTTCATCGATCCCTCTATGCTGCTTTCAGTATGCTGGTTGCCTTGATCATAGTCTACATCAAACTCCTTGGATCTCATCTTAATCTCGCAATAGAAGATTTAACATGGAGGGGCTTGTGGATTTTATGAACTCAAATCCACACGGGGGTCACGCGTTGAACGAAGTTTGGCTTGTGGCATTAGTTGCTACGTGCACCCCGAACATTAAACTAGCAACATTGAAGTATCGTGTTTGGTTTGTTTAGGGAACAACGTTTGCATGTAACCTGCTAATCAACCACGATAAAATTTGCAACAACCCGTGTAGATAGCGATCTAACTTGTTTTTGCAGAGTATGCATGTGATGTGGTATAGCCTTCAAGATTTTCAATGTGTTTGTATGAGATGCTATATGTTATGTAATATTTATTCGCGACCTGCGTGTCGTGGTACGGCATGATGACTGGAGTCATATGATTGTCACTTAATTATGGCGTTCGTGCCAGAACTGTTTATTAGCTCGAGGCAAAGCAATAGATGGATTCAAGGTGATGATCTACGATGCGGAGGTGGACCCCGACGCACATGCCAGAAGTAGTGGTGTTGGTCCCGGCGCCAAGGAGAAAGTTGGTGGAGACGGTGACTTCTACCACGACGACGTGAAGACAACAAAGACTTCACGAAGCAAAGGGCTATACTATATCACATAATTTTATGAACTGCATGTGATGTTTATCCCTTTGATGCACCCTTGTTTGATGCGCGGTAGTCGTATTTTATTAGGGTGATCTCTCGCAAAACAATATCAAGTTGATAGTATTCTTCCAACTGTAGCACCGTCTATACTATGTTTCACACCGGAGCAGGTCATGTCACATGGGTGCACACGGTGTGACGCATAAAAGGCGGGTGTGTTAAGAACACACTGCAATTACACTTGGTTGTCTTGACGGTTTGGATAAAAGTTTTCTACCGGAACACGCCCATCGGAAGATGAACAAGAATCACCTTTGGCGTGATTGGCAAGTTGGCCTACTGGTCCAGTCTAAGTCATCAGTGATGTCACATCAATGGCGGACAATTGGGTTGGATCTTGAATCACTCCAGCATCAATTACGAGAGATATTGATCTGAGTGGGAGGCACTTAGTAATTAAATTGATTAATCACAAGTGCAACTTAATTATGAACAAAGTCTTAGTATTTGCATTATCGTTGTAGAATAATGGCTCGCGTTACCACCTTCCCAATTGATTTTGATTAACTGTATTATCTGGTAAAAACTTTACGATTGCTACCGTATTGTGAGGACTATCCTCAATAGTGTCGAGAAGGAGCTTGTCCTATCGCAAATTTTTGATGCTCTCCCGCTGATGCTATGGATGATGTGACTTATGTCCATAATCCAAAATGGTAGAATTCCACCACAGCTAAGCGCATTGTCTTCACCACCATGAAACTCGAACTTCGAAACGTTTGGGATAGTTATGTTATATTCATGGAACTGAAAAATTGTTTTCAGTAGTAAGACAATTAATGTTGGATATAAGATATCTAGTACAATGTATTATTGTAAGCATTAGTGAAAATGTTCACTATGCTCTAAACAAAACTGATAAGTGTGGGATCCAGAAGAACACCGATCATATGATGATGAGAATTAAGGGAAAGGAAGTCCAAAGGATGTTAGTAAGACTCACACGCCGGAAAGTCCAGGGCATGCACCACCCTTGATCATATGTGATCTTCTATGAGTAGGAGTGACATTGGAAATAGAACTATGATACGTATAAAGGCAAAGCGAAAGAAGACTGGAATATCCAGCTCAGAAATGAAAGTCATACAAAGTTATAGATGAATTCATTTGCTGGTCAAAAGATGTAATTATTGGGAATCGTGATTAAGCGGTTAATCTTAATTCTTGTATATTGTGATTAAACTGTTGCTCACTAGAATATCACTTCAATTGCATATCGTTGCAAGTCGATGCAAGAAATACTATGGCCTTTATGACTAGCTAAATGGGTAGTTTTGACACACACGAGAACACGGTAAAAGGTTTACTATAGTGTGTGTTGACTCTATGATTATCTTCATAATTCATTTTAGAGTTGAGTAAATTGTTACTACACTTTAGCCTTGTTGCAAAACATTATTTTGAATCATGTTTATTGCAAGAGAGTTGTTCAAATCTATGAATAACGTAAAGGCCATACTTCCATTATGAATAAGTTGTATGTTATGAATCTTGATAATAATACTAAACATCCATAACACTGACGCTAAATGTCGCAAGACTGACAGAAATACCACATAGATGTGGCACTGCCGTTTATCACAAGTGACATAACATGCATGAAGAATTTCCATAAGTGATGGACTCTCGAGTCATATGATTATGAATCACTTGACGCTTGCGATCTTTGTCTCGAAGTAATGTGACTAAAACACCGTTGATAGGCCATACATGAACGGGAAACTAAACCATTGGTAATCATACATGATGATGTGTGTAGTCCAATAAGTGTAGTTGTGTGAAGTGGATTCCATATCTTCACTCATGAGTTGAAGTAGATATGTGGATATCTGTTCAATAGAGACATACGTCTGAAATATTTGAAATGTTCAAGGAATTTTAGAGCGAAATAGAAATTCATTGTAACGAGAAAATAAAGCTTCTGCAAATTAGATTGTAGAAAGTAATATTTGAGTTACAAGTTTAGCGAACGTCTGATGAGTTGTGAAGAAATGTCATAACTTGCGTCTCCCGGAACACCACTATGAGTAAAGTGTTCGAGAGATGTAATCAAGCCATGTATGACCCGGTAAGATCAAATATGACGTTTATCAATTTGCCATTATACTTATTAAAGTTATGCGTTAGTGACTACGACTTTTACACTGAAAAGAGCATCATCAAATCTGTTGAAATGACACCATATTAGATGTGGTATGGACTATTAAAACCATGTTGTCTTTTCTTAAAATTTTGATATATGAGGCATATGTTTGACATACTCAAAACCCCAAATCAGATAAGTGCTACTTTGTTAAGGTTATGCCAAAAGTTTTGGTATTCCTCTATCACTACACAAAAGCAAAACTGTTTTTTTGTTAAGAACGGTGTGTTTTGAAGAAAAATAGTTTCTTACAAAAGAGTGAGTGGGAGAAAGTGCAACTTGTCAAAGATTGTTGAATCTTCAGAGAAGTGCGCAGCTGAACCACACAGGTTAGACAAAACTCGTACAAACATTTTTGTGTAAACGAGATATTGTTGTTCGACAACGATAAACCTGTCATATACAAAGAAGCGTTGATGGGCCCTGACTCCGGGATTTGGCTAAATGCCAAATAATCCGAGATAGTATCCATGGAAGTAAGTCAAGTTTTGAACTTGGTAGACCCTCCGAAAGACTAAAAGTCTGAAGAATATATATATGGATCTATAATTGATTCAGATGAAATTGTTTTATCCATAAAGCTCAACTCATTGGAAAATTGTTTTCTAGCAAGTTCAAAGGTTGACTATGGCGAAATAGTTTCGACCGTAGAGATGCTTTAGTCAGTTCGGGTTATATTAGCAATTACTACATATCTCATTTATAGGATATGGTAGAATGAACATCAAAACAAAGTTCCTACACGGAAATAGAACAAAGGACGTATATGTGATACGACCGGAATGTTTTGTCGATTCAAAGGATGCTAAAATAGATGAAAGCCTTGGATATCCAGTGATGGACTGAAGCTGGCATAATGGAGTTGGAATTTTCGTTGTGATGAAATTGCCAAAAGAGTTTGTTTTCATCGGGAATAACGAAGATGCTTGAATGTTCAAGAAAGTAAGTGGGAGCTGAATGATATTTCTAAAAACCTTATGTAGATGACATATTGTTGATTAGAAATGATGTAAATTTCTTGACACGAATAAGGACTTCATTGGAAATAGTTTTCAGTTGAAGAACTTGGGCTAATATAGCATTAGTATTGAGCAAAGTGATCTATGAAGATAGTAAGTGCCTGATCATGCTAAAGCAAACACTACATATTGATATGATACTAAAGTAGTTTAGTATGAAACACCAAGAAGGATGTTCTTGCCGAGGTCATGGTGAAAAGCTGTTTGCAGAAATTGGTGTTCATGAACACAGATAAGCAAAAGCACGTGAATTGAATTCCACTCACCTGTGTGTTTGGACAAATCATGTACACAATAATATGTAAAACAACCAGATATGTCCAATGCTCCAAAAGTTTTGAGCAAGATACCAAAGTGATCAACATGTTGATCATTGGACAAACAGTGAAAAGTTACACTTATGAAAGATAAGATATGTTTCTCGGAAAAATGGAGAGAATGAAGAGCTCTTTGTAATGAGTTACACCAGCTGAATTTTTGATGTAAATAGTTACACCAATTCAGTCTTCATACTTACTCCGACCGATTTTCGATTTTAATTGGGATTATGTGTTTCACACGTAAGGGTGGCACAGTATGAAGGAACTGTGTTAAGTTAGATACTGTGGAGAATTCTACAACAGAGGTTAAGTATATTGTTGCTTAAAGAAGTAACAAGGGAGGGTATTTTGAATCATCAGTTCATTTATGAACATGGTATGGTTTCCTAGATGCTTGAAGCTCATGGAACATTGATGAATGATTTCATGACTTATTCTAAAGGAACCAAGGTCCTACCAAATGATCCAAAACATATACAAAGCTAAACTAATAAAACTAGTGAATTTTATGATAGCGTGAAAACGCGAAGATATGCAAGATACAAATGGGCCTGAGTCGTCAGATCCGAAGATGAAGTCTATACCACAAATGAAGCATGTATTACACCGGTATGCCATAGGTGTAAAGTGCTCAAGCACTAATAATATTATTGACTCTAGTGCAAGTGGGAGACTGTTGGAAATATGTCCTAGAGGCAATAATAAAATGTTATTATATATATTTCCACGTTCGTAATTAATGTTTATATTTCTGTGCTATAATTGCAATGACCCTGACTATGAGATTCAGAAGAAAACTCACTCGCATGTGTGGAAATGTAAACACCAAGAGTTCCTGGTTTAGCCTCTAAGACCAGCTCATGTGCTAACTGATGATTACGTTTTCTTAATCATGGACATTGTTCTTGTAACAAGGATGTCAGTAGCAATGAGAACATATGGTTAGCAGAACAATAATGTTGACCCGACCCCAGTATTGAATGATATACTTAGAGATCACATCGTAACAATGTTATAAGTCATATCATGAAATGTTATCATATACGTAATTCCTTAGACCATGCGAGTGTCGAGTTGCTTCACACAGGAAGATGTGCTTTGGTTCTTAGATGAATCTTGCTGTTATTGGGAAGTAGTAAAATAAGTTCTGGGTACATTGGATAGTGTGTCTAGTAACTGTGATAGTTCAATATTGGGATTTGCTCCTTCACGATCAAGAAGATATTCACTTCGGGCCCACTCGGTATGACGGTATCCATTATAGTCTGGCCAGACGCATTGTGATTCAGTCACGGGGATACCGGAATACAATAACGAGAAAAGGGACAAATGAGCAAAGAGGATAACGAGTCGCTTGTGTTCAAGAAGTTGTTACACATGGGTGCCAAACTTCTCTCCTCTAACTTTGTCATATATTGTGAAGCAAAGGGAATGGTACATGAATAAACATAATGGTTCACTCGAAGTTTCTTCGTGTATGTGCGGGAGTCAACATGGGTGTCCATGGCTCCGCTGTTGATTATTGGCTATTGACAAAAGGCTGTTGACCTATGTCCGGAAGATGTTCTGAGTCATGTACGCATTATACCGAACCTATTGGGTCACACACTTAACGAGTAGTAGTCTGTTAGAATACTAGTATGGTAGAAGAAATAGTGGAAGCAAAGCAGAATAGTTCATACGGGTACCGGAAGTAGTTTCGAAGATTTATGGAATTGTTCATAAGGGCACCAGAAGTAGTTCTGGGTATTCAAGGATATGTCCGGATCACTCTGGAGTAGTCCCAGCTGGTTCCGAAACATATGAGAATGGTACTGGGGAAGTCCTGGATCAACCGGAATAGTTTCTGGATAATCGCTGGGCGTCCCGACAACCTTCACGGTCATCGGGTGGATTAAACTGTAACTCGGATGGTCTTGGAAACTATCCGGATGGCTCCGGAACGTCCGAGAACGGTCCCGGAAGGTCTTGGAAGTGCTCCAGAAGGTTCCGGAATGTCCCGAAACGATCCCGGAAGGTCCCGGAAGGTCCTGGAAGCTTCTGAAAGGTTCCGGGAATTACCACCCACTACCCCATGCCCCTAGCCTTGGGAGGAAAGCCACCTAGGCTTCCCTGGCCGACCAAGGGGTGGGGGCGCACCAAGGGGGAGGAATTCTCCTCTAGGTGGGAAGTCCAATTCTCCAATATGGCAGGTTTCCGGTGGGAAGGTTTGGGAGTCCAAGTTGGACTCCCCACCCCCCTTATTGCGCCCCAAAAGCCTCCTGGCCACCTATATAATGAGGGGAAGGGGTGGGGGCGCAACACACATCAAACCCCAAGGCCTATGCGCCACCCTCCCTCTCTCTAAACCCCGTTGCTCCACAATTAGACCCCGGTTTAGACGCCGTTCTAGATCGGAATCCGTTAGGGTTTTCTCCCTCTAGTTTTCTCGGTGGCGTTCTTCTCTGGACGGCGGAGCGTGATACATCCAAAATGTATCTATAATTTATGCTTGCTCCATGCATGTTTTGTGTGATATTGCTATGATCTAGATACACTTTCATACACTTTTGATCATAATTGGACTAATCTATTAACTCAGTGCACCCCAGTGCCAGTTCCTGTTTTCTGCTGTTTTTCTATTTCAGTTTTCCCCCATATTAAAAGTGCCAGAAAAATTCCGGGAAAAATACAGAAAAAAATCAGCGTACAGGAAGCTTCGAGAAGAGCCCGGGAGGGGCCAGAGGGGGGCCAGGGGGCCCCAGGCGGCCACCCGGCGCGGCCCCACCCCTGGCCGCGCCAGGGGGACGCCTGGGGCCCCTGGTCCACCTCTGGCTGCCCCCCTTCGCCTATTTATCCCCCGTCATGGGAAAACTCCAGGAGAGGAACCCTATTCCGCGAACTCACCTCTGTTCCGCCGCCGCGACGCTTTCAAGATCGGGAGCACCAGAAGACCTCTTCCCGGCACCCTGCCGGAGGGAGGATTGACCTCCGGGAGTCTCCTCTCCACCATGGATGCTCCCCGGATGTCTCGTGAGTAGTTTTCCTTGGACCATGGGTCCGTGATCAGTAGCTATGTGATGTTCTCCTCCCCTCTTTGATATTCATTGTTTAGACCTCATGAGCTGCCCTACATGATCGAGGAACCTTTGTAATATTTCTGCTATTGCTATGTTGAGTTTGATCGGATCTGATGGATTATGAGATTATGTTCAGATTGTGATAGAGTAATATATTTGGTTTTTATCTCTTATATTTTTGTTCCTAAGTAATTCTTGCATGTTCTCCGTTGCTGTTTATTGCTTTGGCCAAGTAGTAGGTAGTGACTCCAAGAGGGAGCGTTGTGCTAGATTGTGGGTTCATGCCCCCCCGATGACATGCTTGAGTGAAAAAAACATGAGTCTAGGGGATGTGCTGTTGCCACAAGGGGGAAAACAACGGTGCTTGTAACCGCGGTTACTAGGATTGTTTACTTTACGCAGAGTTCTTTTTAATGCAGTTGTCTGTTGCTTTGGGTTTACACTTTGGGTGGGGCTCGCAACTTAATACAAGCGAGATGTTCTGGATAGATATCTCAAGGTGGATGATTAGTAGTAGATGCAGATGGATTTCGGTCTACTTACTTTGGCGTACTGCCCGTGCTTTTGAACCTCTTCCTTTCTTTTGTAGCATAGTTAGCATTGCGGTGCGTTCATAATCCTGTCAATTGCCTTTCTGTAATTTTTTTACCTCGCATAGCAATTTTATCGTCTTTTGGGAGAGAGACATCACTAGCGAACATCACGTATCCCGGTCCATATATTTATCACTGTTTCCACGCTACATTTACTTTACTGCTTTTATTTGCTATCATTATCCCTTGCGTTTTATCCTTTGTAAACAACAAGACCGGAGAGATTGACAACCTCTCTGAACTTCGTTGGGAACTAAGTTATCTATGTCTGTGTGCAGGTCCGCGTCAGTTGCGCCGCTGGCACCTACTTATCATCTCTGGAGTCCTGCTGGAGACAAACCTTGGTATCTTCACCGAGGGAAAACTGCTGCTGCACTACATCTCAACCTTCCTCTTGGGGAAACCAACGAAGGGGCGAGAAGCCATCAAGCAAGTTTTCTGGCGCCGTTGTCGGGGACTCCAAGTGCTAAGATAGGGGAGTTGCACACTACCCTTTACCTTTGTGTTTTAGTCTTGTTAGTTTATCTTTCAGTTTTTTATCTTTGTGTCTTTTATCAAAAACTACAAAAAAAATCTGCCACACTTGCTGCTACTATGGGTTCCACTGAAAACACCAAGCTGTGTGACTTCACTAGTCACAACAACCAGGACTTTATTGCACTCCCATTGCCACACCTGCCACTTCAGCTACCTCTTATGAAATTAAACTTGCTTTGCTAAACCTTGTTATGAGAGATCAATTCTCTGGTGCTGGAGATGATGCTGCTTTACACTTGAATAATTTTGTTGAATTATGTGATATGCAAAAGTATAAAGAAGTAGAAGGTGATGTTGTTAAGCTCCAGCTCTTTCCTTTCTCTTTAAGGGGAGATGCTAAAATCTGGTTTCAATCTTTGCCTAGAAATAGCATAGATTGTTGGGATAAGTGCAAAGATGCTTTTATAGGGAAGTACTACCCTCCTGCTAAGATTATCCAATTGAGGAGTAATATTTTGAATTTTAAGCAATTGGATAATGACCACGTTGCCCAAGCTTGGGAACGAATGAAATCTCTTGTTAAGAAATGTCCTACACATGGTTTGACTACTTGGATGGTTATCCAGACTTTTTATGCATGCTTGAACTTTACCTCGCGGAACCTGTTAGATTCGGCCGCGGGAGGAACCTTTATGTAAACTACACTTGGTGATGCCACAAAGCTTCTCGATGAGATGATGACCAATTATTCCCAGTGGTACACCGAACGCGCTCCAATAGGTAGGAAGGTAAATTCTGTCGAGGAAATTACCTCCCTCAATGAAAAGGTTGATTTAATTATGTCTCTACTTACCAAGCAACCCTCTATTGATCCTCATGATGTTCCTTTAAATTCTTTGGTTGCTCAAGAACAAGTAGATGTGAACTTTATTGCTAGAAACAACTTCAACAACAATGCTTATAGGGGAAATTTTGCTAGCAATCCTAGACCGTTTCCATCCAACTATGGGAACAACAACAGCTACCCTAGCAACAAGAACCCCTCTTCTGAATTAGAAAGCATGCTTAGAGACTTTATCACTACCCAAAAAGCCTTCAACAAAAATGTAGGAGAGAAATTATCTAAAATAGATAATATCTCTTTGAAGGTAGAAAGCTTAGCCCTTGATATTGAGATGCTTAAAATTAGAACCTCCCCCCTAGAGGAGAATAAGGCCACTCCTATTAATGCTATCCAGTTACAAATCAATGAAAACATTAGGATGATGGCTAAACTGAAAGAAAGATGGGCTAGAGAAAAAGAGGAAGATGGTAGAATTAAGAGCCTTCCTACACACCACACTGTTGCCACTATCCAAATTGTTGAGGACACTCAAACTATTAGCACCCAATGCACTCCTAGTCCCGTTGGACCTATTAATGGTGATGCTAATACCTCAACCGCAGATAAAGAAACTCCTATGAACATAGAGGGTTTCAAACAAGTGAGCCTAGACGACACTACTACCACCTTTGATAGTAGTGATATTGATTTTGATAGTTGTACCCTCTCAGAAGTTATTAGCTTACTACACAAAATGTCTAGGGACCCCCACACTAGCACACTTAATCTTGCCTTCACGGAGCATATCACAAATGCTCTCATCAAAGCTAGGGAGGAGAAGCTTAGAGTAGAAGCCTCCATACCTAGGAAGCTAGATGATGGTTGGGACCCTATGATCAAAATTAAATTGAATAACTTCTCTTGCTATGCTTTATGTGATGTTGGAGCTAGTACCTCCGTTATGCCCAAAAGAATATTTGATATGTTTGAATTGAAGCCTTTTGAGCCTTGTTCTTTTGGTGTTCGTCTTGTTGATTATTCCATAAAGAAACTCTTGGGGAAGATCGACGATGTTCTTATCGTTGTCAATGACAATTATGTTCCCGTTGATTTTATTGTTATGGATATAGAGTGTGAACCTTTCTGTCCAATTATTTTGGGACGTCCCTTTCTTCGCACCGTTGGTGCGGTTATTGACATGAAAGAGGGGAATATAAAATTCCAATTCCCATTCAAAAAGGGGATGGAACACTTCCCTAGAAATAAAATCAAGTTACCTTTTGAGTCCATTACACGGGCTTGTTATTCTCTTTCTCTTGATAAAACTTGATTCTTCTTTTTGCATCATGCCTAGCTAATGGCTTTAAAGAAGCGCTTTCGGGAGGCAGCCCGCAACGAATTTAGGTATTTCTTTTTTGCTTTTGTTGTGTCTTGATGCTCGTTACTACTGTAGCAACATCATT
This sequence comes from Bromus sterilis, assembly GCA_950022295.1. Lineage (NCBI taxonomy): Eukaryota > Viridiplantae > Streptophyta > Magnoliopsida > Poales > Poaceae > Bromus > Bromus sterilis. The sequence goes on from OX465598.1 coordinate 272,829,837, forward strand.
GTATCTTTATTTTTCAGCTTTGTGCCAAGTTATAGCCTCTTACGGCAAGGGAAGTAAAAGTTGTGACATGCTGTCCAGAAAACAGATTCTGTCCTCGTGACCAGAAAAATTCCATAAAAATCCCAGTCCATATTTTTGAGCTGAAATTTTTACACAGTATGATCTATACAATTAAGAAACTTCCGTATGTTCTGAGTTTTTTGATTTAAGTTGCAGAAGTGCCCCTAAAAAATTCTATACTATCTGCTGTTCTGTTTTTCACAGATTCTTCCACGTTTTGTCTCTCCTAACTTTTGCAAACATTAAGCTTGCTTTTTATTTGCAAAAACTTTTTGGCACTCTTGAGAAACAGTAGCTCTTCAAGAATATCTTTATATCCAGTGGAGAAAAATTATTTATTAAGGGTACTAACCTCTCTAATCAGCTTATGATGAGTTATGTATGAAGGGAGTTTTCAAGTGTGCGATGGAAGATGATGAAAGAAGATCCAGGAGTGTCAAGCGCTCAAGCTTGGGGATGGCCCCATGCATCCCCAATAAATATTCAAAGAGACTCAAGCGTCTAAACTTGAGGATGCCCCCGTGCATCCCCTTCTCCATCAACAATCATCGGTCTGTCCTTCGTCTCACTATATTTTTATCTCTTCATGTGTTATGTGCTATGCTTGGAGCGTCTCGCTCTTAGGTTTTGTTTTTAGTTTTCTTTAGCTTTGCTTGCTGTTCGTAACAAGTTAGATCCCTTCTTACTTTGTGTGGGAGAGAAACACGCTCCACTTTCAAAATTTAGAACACATCATAGGATTTTTCCTGCCTATCTTTTTGCTGTTGTGTGTTCTTTATCTTTTCATAGCTACTGCCATGTTTAGCTTTAGTCTTAGTTTGTCTTTAGCAAGAGCCTTGGCTTTTGTTTAGTTTGTTGCTGGAACTCTTTTTAGTTTTCATGTTTATCTTGTTAAAGAGAGTTGGTTGTTGCACTGAGTTGTGTCTTGTTTTGAGAAGTAGGTACTTGAGGTTTCTATTTAATTTTAGTAGTATCTTGCAATAGTTTTGAGGTATTGTTGTGAGTAATGTTTGAACTTTTGGTGTCAAGACCTCTAGCCTATTAGTGATAGCTGTCGTATTTTGGGAAATCCGTGTTTATTTTCAAAACCTACAAAAACTAGTTGAGAATTCTAGCTACTAGATGGATCACTACTCTTTTGAGGAGTCGAATATCAGAGAACACTCACGTACCATGAGTCGAGGATGCGCAAGGATAACCAAACCCCCATACACTCCTCCTCGGGGTACTTGTTTCTTTGTGAACCTCCTTATTAGATTGAGAGTTACCGATAATAAGTGCATGAGTTCTTCGGACTAATGTAAGTATTTAAAGTTGACACTTCCACCGTCCCATATTTTGCTAGCCTCTCCTGTGTCGTGCATTGCCTTCTTCTCATTCCGAGAGTTGGTGTCCACCTTCGCCGGTACATCCAAACCCTTGGCATGATACGCTCTGTCATCATAAGCCTCCTTATATCTTTCCTCAAAACATCCACCATACCTACCTATCAAGGCATTTCCATAGCCTTTCCGAGTTACATTGCCATGCAACTTCCACCTCTTCATGACTTGATCTTCATGTCATACATGTTCCTGCTACACTGGCAGCGACATACATTGCATACATCATGTTAGTTACATCTCCTTTATGATTTTTGAGTACCTTGTAAAGTGTGAAAGATCTCCTTTACCTTCTTGTAAAATAGAGTGTTGCCCTTAAGTGAGGAAAAGATCCCAAAGTGGACACATTAAAAGATCCCAAAGAGGACAAATGAGAGTTAAATAGAAACAGCCATTGAGGCCACAAAAAAAATACAAAAAAATAGAAAAAAGAGAAAAAGAAATAAAAAGAGAGAAAGGGGCAACACTACTATCCTTTTGAGAGATCCACACTAGTACTTCCTTTATATCCTTGTACTCCATAGAGATGATCTTTATGCATATAGTTCCATTGGAGAGCTTCTTAGCTCGTATGTGCATCCGTTGCATGGCAATCCCTACTCCTCACATCATATCTATCATTTGGCATCTCTTGCCTATGATTGTCCTCATTGATGTGAGCCTTTCTCATCCTTTTTGTCTTCCTCCTCTACCGTATTCTCTCTTTGCCATCCTAAGTGTCAACTCTCGTGCTTACGCTCATCCATTGCATGAGTGATCAAAATATCGAAAAGGAGTGGATCAAATTGACTTGTACCTGGCTAGTGGTCTGGGCACGAGTCAAGATAAGATTCCAAAGAAGACCAAGTGTGAAACTTTATTAGATTGAGTTCTCAACACAAAAATACTTTTTCTCGTATTCCCTACCCCCTTTCTTGCATGCAAACACCATTTTGAGACATTCGAGTCACGGACAGCGAGAACTCTTGCACCTAATGTTCTTTTGTTACTTGTTTCAATGCTAATATAGACTCTTGCATGTTATGACTTGATTTGAATCTCTAACCTTAATTGCTTTACTTTTCAAAGTTCTTTTATGGTTGGTAGCATGTCACCACAGAAATTATGTTGTTATCATTTACCTACTCGAGGACGAGCAGGAATTAAGCTTGGGGATGTTGATACGTCCAAAACGTATCTATAATTTCTGCTTGCTCCATGCATGTTTTGTGTGATATTGCTATGACCTAGATACAATTTCATACACTTTTGATCATATTTGGATTAATCTATTAACTCAGTGCACCCCAGTGCCAGTTCCTGTTTTCTGCTGTTTTTCTATTTCAGTTTTCCCCCATATAAAAAGTGCCAGCAAAATTCTGGGAAAAATACAGAAAAAATCAGCGTACAGGAAGCTTCGAGAAGAGCCCGGGAGGGGCCAGAGGGGGCCAGGGGGGCCCAGGCGGCCATCCGGCGCGGCCCCACCCCTGGCCGCGCCAGGGGGGCACCTGGGGCCCCTAGTCCACCTCTGGCTGCCCCCTTCGCCTATTTATCCCCCGTCACGGGAAAACTCCAGGAGAGGAACCCTATTCCGCGAACTCGCCTCTGTTCCGCCGCCTCGGCGCTTCCAAGATCGGGAGCACCAGAAGACCTCTTCCCGGCACCCTGCCGGAGGGAGGATTGACCTCCGGGAGTTTCCTCTCCACCATCGATGCTCCCCGGATGTCTCGTGAGTAGTTTTCCTTGGACCATGGGTCCGTGATCAGTAGCTATGTGATGTTCTCCTCCCCTCTTTGATCTTCATTGTTTAGACCTCGTGAGCTGCCCTACATGATCGAGGCACCTTTGTAATATTTCTGCTATTGCTATGTTGATTTTGATCGGATCTGATGGATTATGAGATTATGTTCAGATTGTGATGGAGTAATATATTTGGTTTTTATCTCTTATATTTTTGTTCCTAAGTAATTATTGCATGTTCTCCGTTGCTGTTTATTGCTTTGGCCAAGTAGTAGGTAGTGACTCCAAGAGGGAGCGTTGTGCTAGATTGTGGGTTCATGCCCCCCCGATGACATGCTTGAGTGACAGAAACATGAGTCTAGGGGATGTGCTGTTGCCACAAGGGGGAAAACAACGGTGCTTGTAACCGCGGTTACAAGGATTGTTTACTTTACGCAGAGTTATTTTTAATGCAGTTGTCTGTTGTTTTGGGTTTACACTTTGGGTGGGGCTCGCAACTTAATACCAGCGAGATATTCTGGATAGATATCTCAAGGTGGATGATTAGTAGAAGATGCAGATGGATTTCGGTCTACTTACTTTGGCGTACTGCCCGTGCTTTTGAACCTCTTCCTTTCTTTTGTAGCATAGTTAGCATCGCGGTGCGTTCATAATCCTGTCAATTGCCTTTCTGTAATTTGTTTACCTCGCATAGAAATTTTATCGTCTTTTGGGAGAGAGACATCACTAGCGAACATCACGTATCCCGGTCCATATCTTTATCACTGTTTCCACGCTACATTTACTTTACTGCTTTTATTTTCTATCATTATCCCTTGCATTTTATCCTTTGTAAACAAAAAGACCGGAGAGATTGACAACCTCTCTGAACTTCGTTGGGAACAAAGTTATCTGTGTCTGTGTGCAGGTCCGCGTCAGTTGCGCCGCTGGCACCTACTTATCATCTCTGGAGTCCTGCTGGAGACAAACCTTGGTATCTTCACCGAGGGAAAACTGCTGCTGCACTACATCTCAACCTTCCACTTGGGGAAACTAACGAAGGGGCGAGAAGCCATCAGAGCGCTGCTGGATTGCTGCTATGGGATGTGTGGATACCGGTAGAGGGATCATAACTTTGATCCTTCTTCGAGGAGCTTCTTCTGCTCGGAGATCTGTTTGGGGTCGGAGACGGACTCCGGGGTGCCCAGGCTGCCTCCCGGCGCGACCAATAGGTAGGCCGCGCCAGGGGGGCACCTGGGCCCCCTGGAGCTCCTCTCCGGCTCCGATCAAGCTTCGAATTTTCCTAATTTTGCAAAAACTTGTAATATGGAACTTTTATGGCGGTTCGCAATGTTTCCTTACGTAATACATACCTTTTCTTATTTTGCTTTTGCTGGTGTCTGAAATTGGGCTGCAACATATTCTTCATGAGTTGTTGTGTGTATTAAATTCACATCAACATTGACGGGGTCTGCCGCCATGTAATGTTTGAGTCTTTTCCCATTCACAACTTGGGGTTTGGTGCCATCAAAATTGTTAATCTTGATTGCACTAGAGCGGCATACTTCTTCGATATGAAATGGCGCTTCCCATATGGAAAGTAGTTTACCTGGAGAAAACCTGAAACGAGATCTAAACAACACAACTTTATCACCAATATTAAATTCACGTTTCAGAATCCTTCTATCATGCCACTTCTTTACCTTTTCCTTAAACATTTTAGCACTCTCGTAAGCTTCACTTCTCTACTGATCTAGAGAAGTCAAGTTCATGAGACGCTTTTCACCGGCCAACTTTGGGTCAGCATTAAGCTCTCTAACAGCCCAGAAAGCTTTGTGTTCTAATTCTAATGGCAAGTGGCAAGCCTTGCCTTAGACCATCTTATAGGGGGACATGCCCATGGGGTTTTTGTAAGCAGTTCTATACACCCACAAAGCATCTCCTAACTTCTTCGACCAGTCCTTCCTAGAACTATTGACTGTCTTTTGCAAGATCAACTTGATCTCTCTATTGGTGAGCTCAACTTGCCCACTAGTTTGAGGATGGTACGATGAAGCAATTCTATGATTGACATCGTACTTGGCTAGAGCTTTTCTAAAAGCTCCGTGCGTGAAGTGTGATCCTCCATCAGTCATGAGATACCTAGGTACAACAAACCTAGGGAAAATTATATCTTTGAGCATTTTCAAAGATGTCTTGTGATCAACACTCTTAGTGGGTATTGCTTCAACCCACTTGGTTACATAATCAACAACCACTAAAATGTGAGTGTACTTGTGTGAGGGAGAAAAAGGACCCATAAAATCAAAACCCCAACAATCAAAAGGCTCAATCACTGGAGAGTAATTCATAGGCATCTCATTCCTCCTACTAATATTACCAACTCTCTAACACTTATCACAAGATAAAACATAATTTCTAGCATCTTTAAAGAGAGTAGGCCAATAAAAACCTGATTGGATAACCTTCTGTACGGTCCTCTCACCGGCGTGATGTCCTCCATAGGGACTGTCGTGACATTGTCTGAGAATGTCCTTCTGCTCGTGTTTCGGTATGCATCTTCTCACGATCATGTCTGGACCCTCTTTGAAAAGATGAGGGTCATCCCAAAAGTAACGCCTCAAATCATGGAAGAACTTCTTCCTTTGCTGAAATGTTAGAACTGGAGGCAAATACTTTGCAACGATAAAATTATCATAATCTGCAAACCAAGGATCCGAAAGAGATTGTACTTTTACAACGGCAAGTGGTTCTTCTGGAAAACTGTCGTTGACTGGAATGGGATCATGCGGCATGTATACCATCCTTGAAAGATTGTCCGCCATTGGATTGTCTGCTCCTTTTCTACCAACAATCTGTAAATAAAATTCTTGAAGAAGGAGTACCCACCTGATGAGTCTTGGTTTGGCATCCTTCTTTGCTATAAGATACTTAAGGGAAGCATGGTCAGTATGAATAATGACTTTTGAATCAATAACATAAGGTCTAAACTTATCACAAGCAAACACTACTGCTAAGAATTCCTTCTCAATAGTAGCATAATTCTTTTGAGAACTATCAAGGGTTTTGCTAGAATAATGTATAACATTTAATTTCTTATCAACCCTTTGCCCTAAAACAGCTCCAACAACAAAATCACTAGTATCACACATAATTTCAAAGGGAAATTTGCAATCAGGTGGTTGTTCTATAGGAACGGTTATCAAAGTTTTCTTAAGAACTTCGAAAGCCTCTTTACAATCTTCATCAAATACAAAAGGAACATCTTTCTGGAGAAGATTAGTGAGGGGCCTCGAGGTCTTAAAAAAGTCTTTAATAAATCTTCTATAGAAACCAACATGACTGAGAAAACTACGAATACCTTTAATGTACCTTGGATAGGGCATCCTTTCAATAGCTTCAATCTTTGCCTTGTCCACTTCAATTCCCCTCTCGGAAATCTTGTGACCAAGAACGATCCCTTCGTTAACCATGAAGTGTCACTTTTCCAAGTTTAGAACTAAATTTGTATCCTTGCATCTCTGCAAAACTTTATTAAGATTGTGGAGACAGTGGTCAAAGGAAGTTCCATAGACAGAGAAATTGTCCATGAAGACTTCCACAATCTCCTCACAGAAACCATGGAAAATAGCAGACATGCATCTCTTAAAAGTAGCAGGTGCATTGCATAAACCAAAAGGCATACGCCTGTAAACATAAGTACCGTAAGGACACGTGAAAGTGGTCTTCTCTTGATAGATAGTAGTGACATGAATTTGAGAGAAGCCAGAGTACCCGTCAAGATATCAAAAGTGGATGTTTTTGGACAACCTCTCAAGCATCTGATTGATAAAGGGCAACGGGTAGTGGTCTTTCCTGGTTACCTTGTTCAACTTTATGTAATCAATACACATCCTATATCCAATAACAACTCTTTGAGGTATTAGTTCATTTTTATCATTAGGAACAACAGTCATACCTCGTTTCTTAGGAACACAATGAACTGGACTTACCCACCTACTATCTGCTATAGGATAGATGATACATGCGGCTAGAAGCTTGAGAATTTCAGTACTAACAACGTCATTCATCCTTGGGTTTATCCGTCGTTGATGATCAACAACTGGCTTAGCATCGGGCTCGATATTGATAGTGTGTTGGCAAATCGATGGACTAATCCCCTTAAGGTCATCAAGGGTATAGCCAAGGGCACCATGGTGTCTGCGAAGTGTCTCCAATAATCGCTCTTCTTCAAATTCTGAAAGGTTAGCATTGATAATAACATTATATTTTTTTCTTTTCATCTAAATAAGCATACTTGAGCGTATCGGGAAGTGGTTTGAGGTCAAACACCGGGTCTTCTTTTGGTTGTGCTAGGATTCCTAAAGGTTCAACCAGAAGGTTGTGCTTCAAGATAGAAGTTTGTCTTGTGAATATTTCGTCTAACTCATTTCTCTCCTGGATATGCATATCATTCTCGTGGTCATCCATATATTGCTGCAATGGATCATTAGGAGGAAAATCAATGGAAGCAATATCTTCAATAATTTTTATCATGACTAGGTAAATCAGTACCATGAGGCTGCTTGGAGAATTTAGAAAAGTTAAATTCATATGGCTCACCATTGAATTTAACAGAAACTTTACAATTTTTGCAGTCTATTATAGCTCCACAAGTTCTGAGGAAAGTCCTACCAAAAATAATAGGGCAAAAACTATCTTGCACTGAACCAAGTACTAGAAAGTCGGTAGGATACTTTACCTTTCCACATAGGACTTCAACATCTCTCACAATCCCAACGGGAGAGATAGTTTCTTTGTTTGCTAGATAAATAGTAACATCAATCTCTTCAAGTTCACAGGGTGAAATCTCACCTACGATGTACAGATAGAGTGAGCAGGGAATAGTGCTAGTACTGGATCCCAAATCGCATAGCCCGTAATAATTGTGATCTCCTATTTTGACAGATACAACTGGTGTACCTAAAATTGGGCTTTTATTCTTGGCAGTGACAATGTTAGTTGAAATAGCACAAAAATTTATAATGGAACCTGAAACGTCATTAGTAACTAAATCTTTAACCACCGCAACTTGAGGATCGACCTTAACAAGAGATTTCATACGTTCCCAAGCTTGGGCAACGTGTTCATTATCCAATTGCTTAAAATTCATAATGTTGCTCCTCAATTGGATAATTTTAGCAGGTGGGTAGTACTCCCAATAAAAGCATATTTGCACTTATCCCAAGAATCTATGCTATTCCTAGGAAAATATTGAAACCGGATTTTAGCTCCTTCCCTCAAGGAGAAAGGAAAAAGCTTAAGCTTAACAACATCACCTTCTACTTCTTTATACTTTTGCATATCACATAATTCAAAAAATTTATTCAAGTGTAAAGCAGCAACATCTCCAGCACCAGAGAATTGATCTCTCGTAACAAGGTTTAGCAAAGCAGGTTTAATTTCATAAGAGGTAGCCTAAGTGGCAGTTGTGGCAATAGGAGTGCAGATAAAGTCTTTGTTGTTGTGACTAGTGAAGTCAGACAACTTGGTGTTTTCAGTGGAACCCATAGTAGCAGCTAGTGTGGCATATTGTTTTTTTAATTTTTGATATAAGACACAAAGATAAAAACTGAAAGGTAAACTAACAAGACTAAAAAGAAAAGGTAAAAGATAGTGTGCAACTCCCCTATCTTAGCACTCGGATTCCCTGGCAACGGCGCCGGAAATTTTCTTGATACTCTCTCCTCGTTGGTTACCCCAAGTGGAAGGTGAGATGTAGGATAGCGACAAATTTCCCTCGGTGAAGATACCAAGGTTTTTCTCTAGTAAGACTCCGGAGATGATAAGTAGGTGTAAATGGCGCAACTGACGTGGACCTGCACACAACACAAATAACTTTGCTTCCCAACGAGTACAGAGAGGTTTTCAATCTCTCATGCCTTGCTGTTCACAAAGGATCAACACAACAAATAATAATGATAATGGTGATGGCAACTAGAACGTAAAAGAAGGAAAATAAAAGAGCGTGTAAACAATGATGAGAATATGGACCGGGGTCCCGTGATGTTCACCAGTGATGTCTGATGTCTACACACGCTTCTATTCTTGTAGACTATGTTGGGCCTCCAAGCGCAGAGGTTTGTAGGACAACAACAATTTCCCTCAAGTGGATGACCTAAGGTTAATCGAACTCAGGGAAGTAGAGGTCGAAGATGGTCTCTCTCAAGGAACCCTACAATTAAGATACAAGAAGTCTCTTGTGTCCCCAACACACCTAATACAACTAGGAGTTGTATGGGTGCACTAGTTCGGAAAAGATATGGTAAAATATGGGTGATAGGTGTGGCAAAGCAAGGTAATATAAATATGTAATAAGAAGTGCGGCAAGAAAACATGTGAAAAAAGTGAGCACAAACGGTGTAACAATGGTGGAAACAAGGCCTAGGCTTCATACTTACACTAGTGGCAACTCCCAACAACATTAACATAGTCTAATCACATGATATTTCCACTAAAACATGCATTAGAGACGTAGTCGGAGGTCCTTCCTTTGTGATCAAGAGAGGACGAGAGTTCATAGTTCTCAATCTATGGATTTCCCAATGTCACCGCGGCCATCCAAAGAGAGTACCACAATCACCACAACATATCTCCAGGATAGTCAAAGACAAGCACCAAGAGACTCTCAATCTTCAATCAACACACAAAAGAGGAAACCACTCATGATAATATTCGTCTAACCCATGCCCAATAGACCGCTGTCACCATGGTCTCGAAGATTATACTAGATAAGATCAAGTGAGTACATCAATCCAATACATAGAGGAAGGGGAAATATCATGGGATCACCCTAGATTCTCATAGCCTATGATCACAATGAAGATCACATCATGAGAGAGAGAGAGATGAGAACACATAGCTACTGGTAGAAACCTCAGCCCCGAGGAGGAACTACTCCCGCATCATGGAGGGAGGAAGCAAAGTCGATGGAGATGAATCCGGGGGCACTTCCCCGTCCCGGAAGGGTGCCGACACAGGAATTCTGGTCTCCCGAGGCTTGTTGGTGATGGCGGCGAAGATCGGAATTGCTTCTGGAGGAAAGGGTTCTGGAATCATGGTTTTCGCGACGCGAGTAAAAATAAGGGCCAAGGGGGGCCACCAGGGGAGGTCCTTGTCGCCCAGGCGGCCTGGTGGCGCGACCTCCCCCTAGGCCGCGCGGGGTGGCCGCCTCGGTGAATGGGACCTCCCCTGGTGGGCCCACTTGGCATGCATGTTTTGTGTGATATTGCTATGATCTAGATACACTTTCATACACTTTTGATCATATTTGGACTAACCTACTAACTCAGTGGACCCCAGTGCCAGTTTCTGTTTTCTGCTGTTTTTCTATTTCAGTTTTCCCCCATATTAAAAGTGCTCCAAAAATTCGGGAAAAATCAGATAAAAAATCAGCGTGAAGGAACCTTCCGGAGTCCCGAAGGAGGACCAGGTGGGACCCACCAGGGCCCCAGACGGCCACCTGGCGCGGCCTAGGGTTTGGCCGCGCCAGGGGGTGCCTAGACCCATGGTGGACCCCCTGGCTGCCCCCCTTCGCCTATTTATTTCCCGTGACGTGAAACCTCCAGAGAGAGAACCCTTTTCCGCGACCTCGCCTCTGTTCCGCCGCCGCCGCGCTTCCAAGAACGGGCGCGCCAGCAGACCTATTCCCGGCACCTTGCCGGAGGGAGGATCGACCTCCGGGAGCTTCCCCTCCACCATGGACGGTTCCCGGATGTGCCGTGAGTAGTTTCCTTTGGACCATGGGTCCGTGATCAGTAGCTATGTGATGTTCTCCTCCCCTATTTTTTCTTCATGGTTTAGACCTCGTGAGCTTCCCTACATGATCGAGGCACATATGTAATCTTTTTACTATTGCGATGCTTTCATGGGATCTGATGGATTACGAGATTATGTTCAGATTGTGATAGAGTAATATATTTGGTTCTTATCTTTTATATTTTTGTTCCTAAGGAATTCTTGCATGTTCTTCATTGTTGTTTATTGCTTTGGCCAAGTAGTAGGTAGTAACTCTAAGAGGGAACATTATGCTCGATTCTGGGTTCATGCCCCCCGATGACATGCTTGAGTGACAGAAACATGAGTCTAGGGGATGTGCTGTTGCCACAAGGGGGAAACAACGGTGCTTGTAACCGCGGTTGTAAGGATTTTTTACTTTATGCAAAGTGTTTTTTAATGCAGTTGTCTGTTGCTTTGGGTTTACACTTTGGGTGGGGCTCGCAACTTAATACCAGCGAGATGTTCTTGATAGATATCTCAAGGTGGATGATTAGTAGTTGATGAAGTTGGATATCGGTCTACTTATTTTGGCATACTGCCCATGCTTTTGAGCCTCTTCCTTTCTTTGTAGCATAGTTAGCATTGCGGTGCGTTTATAATCCTGTCAATTTCCCATCTATAATTTTTTCACCTCGCATAGAAGTTTTATCGTCTTTTGGGAGAGAGACATCACTAGTGAACATCACGAGACCCCGGTCCATATTCTCATCACTTTTTACACGCTCATTTACTTTATTGCTTTTACTTTCCAGTTGCTATCATTATTATCATTATCCGTTGCGTTTGATCCTTATAAACAAAAAGACCGGAGAGATTGACAACCCCTCTAAACTTCGTTGGGAGCAAAGTTATTTGTGTTGTGTGCATGTCGAGGTGAAGTAAGCAACCTTGAGTTGTGAACGGCGCCATTGTTCACTTCACCACCTACTTATCATTGTCGGAGTTCTACTGGTCGACACTCTCAACCTTGGTATCTTCACCAAGGGAAACTTGATGCTACGCTGCATCTCACCTTCCTCTTTGGGTAACCAACGAAGGGCAAGAAGCAATTATCATCTCTCGTGTATCAAGCAATTTTTTGGCGCCGTTGCCAGGGAGCGAAGCTCTACACAAGTTTTGCCCCGTCAACTTTGGCACCATCAAGTAAATTTCTGGCGCCGTTGCTGGGGAGCGAAGCTCTACACAAGTTTTGCCCCGTCAACTTTGGCACCATCAAGTAAATTTCTGGCGCCGTTTCCTGGGACTCCGAGTGCTAAGATAGGGGAGTTGCCCACTACCTTTTACCTTTGCTTTTTAGTCTTGTTAGTTTACCTTTCAATTTTTATCTTTGTATCTTATATCAAAAATTACAATTTTTTTTGCCACACTTGCTGCTATTATGGGTTCCACTGAAAATACCAAGTTGTGTGACTTCACTAGTCACAACAACAAAGACTTTATCTGCACTCCTATAGCCACACATGCCACTTCAGCTACCTCTTCTGAAATTAAACCTTCTTTGCTAAACCTTGTTATGAGAGATCAATTCTCTGGTGCTGGAGATGATGCTGCTTTACACTTAAACAATTTTGTTGGGTTATGTGATATGCAAAAGTATAAAGAAGTAGAAGGTGATGTTGTTAAGCTCAAGATTTTTCCTTTCTCTTTGAGGGAAGGAGCTAAAATATATTTTCAATCTTTGCATAGGAATAGCATAGATTCTTGGGATAAGTGCAAAGATGCTTTTATTGGGAAGTATTACCCACCTGCTAAAATTATCCAAATTTTGAAGTAATATTATGAATTTTAAGCAATTGGATAATGAACACGTTGCCCAAGCTTGGGAACGTATGAAATCTCTTGTTAAGAAATTCCCTACACATGGTTTGATTACCTGGATGGTTATCCAGACTTTTTATGCAGACTTGAACTTTACCTCGCGGAACCTGTTAGATTCGGCTGCGGGAGGAACCTTTATGTCAACTAGACTGAGTGCTGGCACAAAAATTCTCGATGAGATGATGACCAACTATTCCCAATGGCACACCGAACGCGCCCCAACAGGTAGAAAGGTAAACTCCGCCGAGGAGATTACCTCCCTAAATGAAAAGGTTGACTTAATTATGTCTCTACTTACCAAGCAACCCTCTATTGATCCTCATGATGTTCCTTTAAGTTCTCTGGTTGCTCAGGAACAAGCAGATGTGAACTTTATTGCTAGAAACAACTTCAACAATACTGCTTATAGGGGCAATTTTGCTAGTAATCCTAGAACGTTTCCATCCAACTATGGGAACACCAACACTTTTCCTAGCAACAAGAACCCCACTTCTAAACTGGAAAATATGCTTAGAGACTTTATCACTACCCAAAAAGCCTTCAACAAGAATGTAGAAGAAAAATTAGCTAAGTTAGATAATCTCTCTTTGAAGGTAGGTAGCTTAGCCCTTGATGTTGAGATGCAAAAAATTAGAACCTCGCCCCTTGATGAGAGGAAAGCTACTCCTATTAATGTTATCCAATTGCAAATTAATGAAAATATTAGGATGATGGCTAAACTTAAAGAAAGACGGGATAGAGAAAAAGAGGAAGATGATATAATTAAGAGCCTTCCTACACACCACACAGTTGCCACTGTCCAAATTGTTGAGGATACTCAAACTATTAGCACCCAATGCAATCTTAGTCCCATTGGACCTATTAATGGTGATGCTAATACCTCAATCGTAAAAGAAGAAACTCCTATGAACATAGAGGGTTTCAAACAAGTGAGCCTAGATTACACTACTACCACATTTGATAGTAGTGATATTGATTTTGATAGTTGCACCCTCTCAGAAGTTATTAGCTTGTTACACAAAATTTCTAGAGACCCCACACTAGCACACTTAATCTTGCCTTCACAGAGCATATCACAAATGCTCTCATCAAAACTAGGGAGGAGAAGCTTAGGATAGAAGCCTCCATACCTAGGAAGCTAGATGATTGTTGGGACCCTATGATCAAAATTAAATTAAATAACTTCTCTTGCTATGCTTTATGTGACGTTGGATCTAGTACGTCCGTCATGCCCAAAAGAATATATGACATGTTTGTATTGAAACCTTTTGATTCTTGTTCTTTTGGTGTTCGTCTCGTTGACTCTTCCGTAAAGAAATGTGACGCCCCAAAATCAGACCGTGTACAGTAATCATACACGCAAGGTATACGATCGAGATTAGGGACTCACGGTGAGATATCACAACACAACTCTACAAATAAGATAATACAAGCTGTTTAATACAAGCCAGGGGCCACGAGGGCTCGAATACAACAGCTCCAAAAGCACAAAGTTAGCGGAAGCAAAAGTATCTGTATACAGACACAAGGGTACAAGGTTGCCTTAAGAAGGCTAGCACAAAATCAACACTCGATCGAATAGGCGAGGCCTCCTGCCTGGGAACCTCCAAACTACTCCTGGTCAAAGGGGAACTCGACGTCGTAGAAGGCATCGGGGATCTTCATGTTGCGGTGGTCGGCTTCGGGGATCTCCTGCTTCTGGACTCCAAGGCTCCAACGTTGACTGCAGCGGCCGATCAGGCAAAACAGTAAAGGAAATAAAGCAGGTGAGTATCTAGTATACCCGCGAGTCTTACGTCCGCTACTAAGCAATATGCATTGTATCAACGGAAAGAAGAGGCTGTATATAGTGGACTGTAAGATAGAAATCAGAGCAAGGGTAAGAACCTAGGCCTATCGAAGGCTAGCATCTTCCGACGATGTCTTGCAGCATGAGGTAAGAATCAGCCAACAGTTCATATAAAGCATAAAGTAACAACGAAGCAGAAGTTGCTGCAACATTGTATAATATAAGTTGTAATGATTAATAGTAATAATAATGCCTCCGAGTTCACCTCCTCGACATCCCCGCGAGGAAGAAAACCCGGAACCATATAGTTTAATAATAATAGTTTCTAGTGGTAAGATCCAGCTTCATCATAAAGCGTCCTGTTACCGTGGACACGGCTATTCGAATAGATTAAACTCCCTGCAGGGGTGCACTACTGTTCAGCCTGCACGCTCGGATCACCAGGGTGGCGGTTACCTGGTTAGGGAACGCTCCACCAAAGCTATCCGACACGACGCAGCCTATCCTAGGATCAACAGAGAGGCCATCCGCCGGACTATATCCTATGCGCCAAGGGGTCTAGGACCCTCACCCTTGCACGCTTCTGCACGGTGCGTGGCTGGCCGGTGAAGCAAAAGCAAATCGAAATACACACCGCTCGAGCGAAGAAGACACAACTTCCCGGCGCAGGCCGCGGTACTGCTGACGTCTGAAGAGCTTTCGGACAAACTACGACGCAGGGGAGCCCATAACTCCTTATCCCACGTGAAGGTAGTGCGTACAGACCAACGGGCCTCTCAAGTCATCCACCGAACCATTTAGCATTTTAATTAACCTGCGTGACAACCGTTATCGTTGCCTCGACTTAACCGACCCGTGGTCAACGACAGCAGTCAGGACCACCAGTACATCGGTGCCTGCCCTGTCGTCCCACCAAGTCACTGCGGTTACCAACAAGGTGAACCGTCTCCTTACCTTGTCTCGCGTGTGCTCTTGGTAGAGCTCGACTTTCGTAGTTTGGTAACTCTCGCGAGATACGAGCAGGGGCCAAGCACGCCAGTAACGTCGGTCGTACCCTCCCTGTCGTTCCCGACGATATACCTCTCGCGGGCACCGTTGGGTCGCCCGACTTTCTTACCTTTAAGGACAACCGCTGTCCAGGACCCTATGGCGGCAAGACAAAGTCAGCCTCGAGTGGAGTACAAGGATTACTCCTGGAGCTCACACTTGAGGTGACTAGGCATAACCCAGATAGGGGCCTTTGGCGGTGTCTGCTTTGTACCGTACCTGTGCAGTTGTATATATTGTATCCGTGTCCACTCCCCTGAGTGATCACGGCCCGCTAACTAATCCTAGCTAACAATGCGCAGGGCTCACTGCTGAATAATGCATAAGTAATAATAGGCAGCATAGGATAAAGGAGGTACAACAAGGGCGACAAAAAACAGGCTATGCAATTGATTAGGATTGAAATCGTAGCAGCAGCAGTAACAATGCCTAGTGCAAGAAATGTACGGAAAGATAGGCGATATCTGGGGAAGAGAATGGCTCTGCTTGCCTGGAAGCTCGGGGGTAGGGGTACGGTCGTCGACGAAGTAGTCGTACCCGGCAACGTTGTAGTCGGCGGTAGCCGCGGGGTCTACCGGAGAATAAAGGGGAGGGGGGGGGAGATGCAGTAAATACAAAGAAATCATAGCAATCAAAAGCATGACATGACAGATGAATTGTACATGGGGTTCTAACGCAGTGCAATGCACGTTGCTCGGAGCGGGAATTCATCCGGGGATGAACTACCGGCTCCGGGTGATTACCGGACAGGGTGTCCGGAGGGGGGAAGGGTTCATTCCGGAGGTGTCGTGGGTACCGGACAAACATAAGGGGGGTGTATCCGTGTTAGTTGAAACACTCCGAACAACTTTCGTGTTCGAAATAAATTCATCCGGGTACTTTTTATCGGTACCGGGAATTATCGACAGACGACCCGGAGGGGGGGGGGGAATGTCGATGATTGGTGTGTTAGGGGGGGGGGTAGACATACGGATAGCGTATCCGTATTCGTTATATTTTTCTGATCAATTTTGATGTATAAAGTTTTTTAATCTGAGCTACGGTTTATTTTCTATGATTTTCTAAAGTTTTAAGCAATTTAAATCATTTTCTAAATCATTTTTAAATTATTTTTATTTAATAACAGAAACATTATCCACAACAGTTTGACTGGTCAAACCTGACCAGTGGGTCCCACTGGTCAGCCTCACATGCTTAATAATTTTTTTTATTAAATCTAAATAACAGTGGGTCCCACATGTCATACTCAGTGCATTTTTATAAATCATTTTATTTAATTCCAAAAGCTATGGGACCCAGCTGTCATTGACACAGAGACATAATTAATCAATTTCATTAATCTGAAAGGTTATTTAGGGATGGGCCCACATGTCATTGAGCCAGGGTATTAACAGGGGTTGTCCTAATTAGTTTAACTAGAGATTAGATTAAAAGGGCAGGGGCCCACTGTCATAGACTATCCAGTAGGGGGGGTTAGCCACGGGGTGGTTCCCATGGCCGAGCCAGGTGCACTCGTCGGCGGAGAGGCCAAATCGTCCAGCCCCGGCGAGGAATGGGCGACAGGCAGCGGGCCTGGCAAGGGCGCGGCCTGGGAGGCTTGTTGGCGGGAGGGGGTGCTCACGCGAGCAGGCGGCGCGCATGGCAGTGGCGCGACGAGTGCACGCGCG
The DNA here is from genome assembly GCA_950022295.1 of Bromus sterilis. Classification (NCBI taxonomy): domain Eukaryota; kingdom Viridiplantae; phylum Streptophyta; class Magnoliopsida; order Poales; family Poaceae; genus Bromus; species Bromus sterilis. Next base: position 272,847,116 of record OX465598.1, read on the forward strand.
GAGCCATGGCAGTGGACGGAACTTGAGCACGGTGCCCCCGGAGGGGAATCAAGCCGGAGAGAGGGGGGAAACGAGCGCGATGCTCACAGTGAGGGCAGGGGGGCTCGGGGAGGCCGGCGGTTGTCGGAGGGCGACGAATTCGTCGCGGCGGAGGGAAGCAGCCAGATGCGGGGAAGAAGAGGATGATGGTGTCCCGGCTGCTCCTCGAGCTCGATCCGGTGGTGGAGATGGAGTAGGCGACCACGGCGGAGCTCCTGGGCAAGGCGAGGGGGCGAAGAGACGCCGGTGGCCACGGGTACCATGGCTGCGCGGCCACGGCGCTCTCGAGTTCGAGCGGGAGTAAGAACAGGGCGAGGGGAGAGGGAGAACGTGAGGCTGAGGGACGAGATCTGAGGGGCTAGGGTTCGGGAAGGGACACAGGGGGGGGGGCGCTTGGGGCCTTTAACCTCGCCGGCGTCCGCTAGATGGCCGCCACGGCGGCAGACGCCATGGATGGCCGCCACGATGCGTCCTCCCCTGTAGCGAGGTAGGAGATAGGCCCAGGTGGGCTGGGCCGTCTGGTGGGGGTTGCCCCAGGCGTTAGATTAGGGTTTCCCTTTCCTGGTTTATTTTCTATTTTACCTTTTCTTTGCTGTAGTATTTATTTTATTAGTCTAGCATTTGATTTTTGTAGTATATGAAAGTTGTTCCAAAATTAGTGTTACATAATATAGTAACTCTACAAAAATCTTGGGGATTAATCAAAATCATTTAGTTTTTTATTTAATTAACAATGATTAAGATGGAATAATTAATCTACTATTTTTATTTGTCTAAAATATTTAAACATTGAAATAATTACTATAGCCATTTGACCTTGACCTAATGATTATTTGCAATTTAATAAAATTGGTCTCACCACTTTTAGTTCAACTTTAGTTTCCACATGCTTATTAAAATTACCATGGAAAACAATTAATGGTCCAAGATATTACTTTATTTCTTAATTATAATATACCACTTTAATAACAAAAACCATTGCTTTGATAACCATGGTCTAATGATTGTTAGGCATTCCATAAATAGTTTCCAACATTTTGGGTTTAACTATGATTTCATTTTTATTTAAATTTCCATGACAAATTGATAATCCCCACAACATAGGTTTTATAATCATCAGTGACTTGGGATCATTGTTGAGAATAGGGGTTGACTTGGTTTAGTAAATGGCAAGATGATTTAATAATCACCCACCATTTCTTTGGAGCAATTCATCATTTGAAAATTTTATCAGGGTGAGAAATTGACAGAGCTATGATCAAAGGTGATCATGGCTTGATCATCAACAGTAATGATCACTAACAGTGGAATCAGTGTAGTGATTACTGTTACTGATTCTGAGGGTGTTACAAGAAACCTTTGGGGAAGATCGACTATGTTCTTATCATTGTCACTAACAATTATGTTCCCATTGATTTTATTATTATGGATATAGAGTGTGAACCTTTATGTCCAATTATTTTGGGACGTCCTTTTCTTCGCACCGTTGGTGCCGGTACTGACATGAAAGAGGGGAATATAAAATTTCAATTCCCTCTCAAAAATGGGATGGAACACTTCCCTAGAAAGAAAATCAAGTTACCATTTGAATCCGTTATACGGGCTAGCTATTCTCTCTCTCTCTTGATAAAAGTTGATTCTTCTTTTGCTTTATGCCTAGCTTAAAGGCGTAAAAGAAAGTGCTTGTTGGGAGGCAACCCAAGATGTTTTTACTTCTGTTTTAGTGGTCTTGATGATTGTTACTATTGTAGCAACATCATTGTATCTTTATTTTCAAGATTTGTGCCAAGTTATAGCCTCTTATGATAAGGGAAGCAAAAGTTGTGACATGCTGTCAAGAAAACAGGTTCTGTCTTCTTGACGGAAAAAATCGGAACAAATCACCAGTTCAGTTTTTTGAGATGAAATTTTTACACAAATGGTCTATAGAATTTTGAAACTTTCGTATGTTCAGAGTATTTCGATTTGAGTTGCAGAAGTGCCCCAAAAAAATATCTACTACCTGTTGTTCTATTTTTCACATATTCTGCCACGTTTTGCCTCTCCTTACTTTTGCAAACGTTAAGCTTTATTTTTTCTTTGCAAAAACCTTTTGGAAATCTTGAGAAACAGTAGCTCTTCAAGAATATCTTTATATCCAGTGGGGAAAAATTATTTCATTAAGGGTAATAACTTCTCTAATCAGCTTATGATGAGTTATGTATGAAGGGAGTTTTCAAGTGTGCGATGGAAGATGATGAAAGAAGATTCGGGAGTGTCAAGCGCTCAAGCTTGGGGATGCCCCCATGCATCCCCAATAAATATTCAAGGAGACTGAAGCGTCTAAGCTTGGGGATGCCCCCGTGCATCCCCTTCTCCATAAAAAATCATCAGTTCGTCCTTCGTCTCACTATATTTTTATCACTTCATGCGTTATGTGCTATGCTTGGAGCGTCTCGCTCTTAGGTTTACTTTTTAGTTTTCTTTAGCTTTTCTTGCTGTTCATACCAAGTTAGACCCGAGCTTACTTTGTGTGGGAGATAAACACTCTCCACTCCAATCTAGAACACATCATAGGATTTTTCATGCTTATCTTTTCACTGTTGTGTGTTCTTTATCTTTTCGTGGCTACTGCCATGTTTAGTTTTAGTCTGAGTTTGTCTTTAGCAATTGTCTTTTCTTTTGTTTAGTTTGTTTCTGGAACTCTCTTTAGTTTTCATGTTTATCTTGTTAAGAGAGTTGGTTGTTGCACTGAGTCGTGTCTTGTCTTGAGAGTAGGCAATTTAGGTTGCTATTTAATTTTGGTAGTAACTTGCAATAGTTTTGAGGTATTGATGTGAGTAATGTTTGAACTTTTGGTGTCAAGAGCTCTAGCCTATTAGTGATAGGTATCGTATTTTGGGCAATCCGTTTTTATTTTCAAAACCTACAAAAACTAGTTGAGAACTCTAGCTACTAGATGGATCACTAATCTTTGGAGGGATCAGATATTAGAGTACACTCACGTATCATAAGTCGAGGATGCGCAAGGATAACCAAACCCCAATACACTCCTCCTCGGGGTACTTGTATCTTTGTGAACCTCCTTATTGGATTGAGAGTTACCGATAATAAGTGCATGAGTTCTTCGGACCAATCTAAGTATTGAAAGTTGACACTTCCACCTCCTCATTTTTGTTAGCCTCTCCCGTGTCGTGCATTGCCTTCTTCTCACTCCGAGAGTTGGCACCCACCTTCTCCGGTACTTCCAAACCGTTGGCATGATATGCTCTGTAATCATAAACCTCCCTGTATCTTTCCTCAAAACAGCCACCATACCTACCTATCAAGGCATTTCCATAGCCTTTCCGAGATATATTGCCATGCAACATCCACCTCTTCATGACTTGATCTTCATGTCATACATGTTCCTGCTACACTGGCAGAGGCATACATGGCATACATCATGATAGCTACATCTTCTTTATATTTTGAGTAATTTTAAAAGTGTGAAGGATCTTCTATACCCTCCTGTAAATTAGAGTGTTGCCCTTAAGTGAGGAAAAGGTCTCAAAGTGGACAAAATAAAAGATCCAAAAGAGGACAAATGAGAGTTAAATAGAAAGAGCCATTGAGGCCACCAAAAATAAAAAAAAGAGAAAAAAGAGAAAAAAAAGAAAATAAAAAAGAGAGAAAGGGGCAACACTACTATCTTTTTGAAAGATCCACACTAGTACTCCCTCTTATCCTTGTACTTCATAGAGATGATCATTCATGCATATAACTATGTGGGGAACTTCACACTATAGAACTTGGCTTGCATCTTCCAAGGGTGCGCCTCCTCAAACGAGCTCTAGGTCTTCATGAGAGAGCAAGTTGGATGCACCCCACTAGTTCCATTGGAGAGCTTTTCTTAGCTCATATGTGCATCTGTTGCATGGCAATCCCTACTCCTCACATCATATATATCATTTGGCTCTCTCGCCTATGATTGTCCTCATTGATGTGAGCCTTTCTCACCCTTTTTGTCTTCCTCCTCCACCATACTTCTCTCTTTGCCATCCTAAGTGTCAACTCTCGTGCTTACGCTCATCCATTGCATGAGTGCTCAAAATATCGAAAAGGAGTGGATCAAATTGACTTGTACCTGGCTAGTGGTATAGGGATGAGTCAAGATAAGATTCCAAAGAAGACCAAGTGTGAAACTTTAGTAGATTGAGTTCTGAAAAAAATAGTTTTCTCTCATATTCCCTATCCCCCTTCTTGCACGCAAACACCATTTGGAGACATTCGAGTCACGGACAGCGAGAGCTCTTGCACCTAATGTACTTTGATTGCTTGTTTCAATGCTAATATAGACTCTTGCATGTTATGACTTGAATTGAATCACATACTTTATTTCTTTACTTTTCAAAGTCCTTATATGGTTGCTAGCATGTCACCACAGAAATTATGCTTGTTATCATTTACCTACTCGAGGACGAGTAGGAATTAAGCTTGGGGATGTTGATACGTCCAAAACGTATCTATAATTTCTGCTTTCTCCATGCATGTTTTGTGTGATATTGCTATGATCTAGATACACTTTCATACACTTTCGATCATATTTGGACTAACATACTAACTTAGTGCACCCCAGTGCCAGTTTCTGTTTTCTGCTTTTTTTCTATTTCAGTTTTCCCCCATAATAAAAGTGCTCCAAAAATTAGGGAAAATCGGATAAAAAATCAGCGTGAAGGAACCTTCCGGAGTCCCAAAGGAGGACCAGGTGGGACCCACCAGGGCCTCAGGAGGCCACATGGCGCGGCCTAGGGCTTGGCCGCGCCAGGGGGGCGCCTGGACCCCGGGTGGCCCCCCTGGCTGCCCCCCTTCGCCTATTTATTTCCCGTGACATGAAACCTCCAGAGAGAGAACCCTTTTCCGCGATCTCGCCTCTGTTCCGCCGCCGCCACGTTTCCAAGATCGGGAGCGCCAACAGACCTCTTCCCGGCACCCTGCCGGAGGGAGGATCGACCTCCGGGAGCTTCCCCTCCACCATGGTCGCTTCCCGGATGTGCCGTGAGTAGTTTCCTTTGGACCATGGGTCCGTGATCAGTAGCTATGTGATGTTCTCCTCCCCTCTTTGTTCTTCATGGTTTAGACCTCGTGAGCTGCCCTACATGATCGAGGCACATATGTAATCTTTTTACTGTTGCGATGCTTTGATGGGATCTGATGGATTATGAGATTATGTTACGATTGTGATAGAGTAATATATTTGGTTCTTATCTTTTATATTTTTGTTCCTAAGTAATTCTTGCATGTTCTTCGTTGCTGTTTATTGCTTTGGCCAAGTAGTAGGTAGTAACTCCAAGAGGGAACGTTATGCTCGATTGTGGGTTCATGCCCCCCGATGACATGCTTGAGTGACAGAAACATGAGTCTAGGGGATGTGTTGTTGCTACAAGGGGGAAAACAACGGTGCTTGTAGCCGCAGTTGCAAGGGTTGTTTACTTTACGCAAAGTGCTTTTTAATGCAGTTGTATGTTGCTTTGGGTTTACACTTTGGGTGGGGCTCGCAACTTAATACCAGCGAGTTCTTCTGGATTGATATCTCAAGGTGGATGATTAGTAGTAGATGTAGTTGGATTTCGGTCTACTTATTTTGGCGTACTGCCCATGCTTTTGAGCCTCTTCCTTTATTTGTAGCATAGTTAGGATTGCGGTGTGTTTATAATCCTGTCAATTGCCCATTTGTAATTTGTTCACCTCGCATAGCAGTTTTATCGTCTTTTGAGAGAGAGACATCACTAGTGAATATCATGGGACCCCGGTCCATATTCTCATCACTCTTTACACACTCATTTACTTTCTTGCTTTTACTTTCCAGTTGCTATCATCATTATTATTATCCCTTGCGTTTGATACTTTGTAAAAAATAAGACTGGAGAGATTGACAACCTCTCTGAACTTCGTTGGGAGCAAAGTTACTTGTTGTAAGGCCCGATATGCGGTACTATTCCAGATCTAGGTGTTTCCACCCAGATCCGGGGACGAAGCACATATCGGTCCGACCACGACATATGACAAAGACATATGCCCCGGATTTCCAACATGATATCACAACATTACAAATACAGGATACAACATCTCATACAAATTGGCATACAACTGCCTTAATACAATACAACAGCGGAAGATATATGTCTGAGTACATACTACAATCAAATGCCTACTGGTAAAGAGAAAAACATCGATCCCATAACCACACGGGTCCAGGCCCTCCGCCGGGATCCGCCTAACTAGTCGTCGTCGAGTCTCCACATGAAACGTCGATCACCATACCTGTTGTCGATCAAGAACCCTGAAAAGAGTTTGGGAGTAGTATCATGAGTACAAAGGTACTCAACATCCATTTGTAGTGGTCATCTGACCCAGCAAGGACTTCATCACTCGTCATTCTAGGACAACTAGTAGTTTACGGTAAGGAAGGGGTAAGTGGTGAGGTTGCTGCTGCACTAGCATTTATGAAGTGGTAACGATCTAGAGAGTAAGATAAGAAGCCAAGCATTCGATGAGGAATCGCCTCCAACAAGTCTTGCTATCCACCTACTACGCAAACATAACACCTATCCTATCCTTGTCCTCCTCTTCGCATCCCGACGAAGAAGAAGCAGTCAAGGCACACACACACGGTGATCAAGTTATATTAAGATTATCTCAGTTGTGGTTGTCTATGAACAAGGAGTAGGTCTCAAGTCGTCCATAACCGTGGACACGGCTTCTCGAAAAGATTTAACCCTGCAGGGGTGTACCAACTACCCATTACGAGGCTCCGCACGCACGTCCATCACTCTCAGTTGCTACCCATCACAGGCAACCATTTTATGATTTAGTTCCAAGAGATCCGAAACGACAGGTCCCTCTAACTAACAACGAACAAATCCGGGTGGCCCCCGGGGAGACGACATCCAGCTCAGGAGCCGGCCGCGCTCTCGATCTGTTCTCTACCGTATGACTCCAGGTTTGGATTGCCGGTTAATCACACATGGGACAATCGGGTCCTCAACCGGTCATGATGGGCCAGCAAGGGAACTATGTCCTCATTGGTCCGGGTTATTTTAAAAAATATCTGCCAGGAGCTACCCGACAGACACACACACGGTTTTCAAATGGTAAATCAGCTTGGGCCACCACTAGAAGTGTTTGAAGCTAGATAGGTAAGAAAAGGGGACCCCATAAAATCCCACACGCGGTTAGGCACGCTCAGTCTTAAAACCAATACCCGGAACTCGGATCCTAGGTGACTCGAATGGAACAAAGCGTCGGGGCGGGATAGCCTAGACCTTCCATCCTTCGTCGAATATAGTCAACATTATAATAATCATATCATCTAGAACAATATAATAAGGTGATATCCCAAGCCCAAGGAGTAATAGGGTAAACTCGTACCATCCATCACCATGGACGCCTCCCGGATGTCTTGTGAGTAGTCCCCCTTGGACCATGGGTCCATGACCAGTAGCTATGTGATGTTCTCCTCCCCTCTTTGTGCTTCCACTTTCGAGACCTCGTGAGCTGCCTGACATGATCGAGACACCTTTGTAATTTCTGTGTTGCTATGCTGAGTTTGCTGGGATCTGATGGATTATGAGATTATGTTCAAATTGTGATGAGTAATATATTTGGTTCTCTTTTATATTTGTGTTCTTTAGTAAATTCTTGCATGTTCTCCGTTGCCGTATTTTACTTTGGCCAAGTGATTTGTCACAACTCCAAGAGGGAGGGTTATTCTTGATTGTGGGTTCAGCCCCTTGATGTATAGCTTGAGTGACAGAAACATGATACTAGGGGATGTGTTGTTGCCACCAGGGATAAAACAACGGTTCTTGTACTTGCGGGTGCAAGGATTATTTACTTTACGCATAGTTCTTTTAATCCAGTTGTCTGTTGCTTTGAGTTTACACTTTGGGTGGGATTCGCAACTTAATACCAGCGAGATGTTCTGGATAGATATCTCAAGGTGGATGATTCGTAGTAGATGCAGATGGATTTTGGTCTACATACCTTGGCGTACTTCCCATTGCTTTTGAGCCTCTTCCTTTCTTTTGTAGCATAGTTAGCATTGCTGTGCGTTTATAATCCTGTCAATTTCCCATCTGTGATTTGTTTACCTCGCTAACACTTTTATCTTCTTTTGGGAGAGAGACATCACTGGTGAACGTCATGGGACCCCGGTCCATATTTCCACCATTGTTTACACCTTCAATTTACTTTCAGTTCTTACTTTCCGTTGCCACTATTATTATCTTTTGCGTTGACCCTTTGTAAACGGCAAGGCCGGAGGAATTGACAACTCCTCTATACTCGTTGGGAGCAAAGTTATTTGTTGTGTGTGCAGGTCCAGGCGAAGTTAGCAACCTCGGCGCCACTGTTCACTTTACCACCTTCTTGTATTTCTGCGAGTCCTACGGGAGACAAACCCTATCCTGTTCATAGGAGAAATTTTGCTGCTACGCTACATCTCACCGTCCACTTGGGGTAACCAACAAGAAGCGAGAGAAATATATCCTTGCTAGCATCAAGAAATTTCTAGCGCCGTTGCCGAGGACTCCAGTCTACAAGATAGGGGAGTTGCACACTATCTTTTATCTTTGCTTTTTAGTCTTGCTAGTTTACCTTTCAGTTTTTACTTTTGTGTCCCTTATAAAAAATACCAAAAATACCTGCTACTACTATGGGTTCCAATGAAAACACCAAGTTGTGTGACTTCACTAGTCACAACGATAGTGACTTTATCTGCACTCTTATTGCTCCACCTGCCACTTCAGCACCTTCTTATGAAATTAAACCCGCTTTGCTGAATCTTGTTATGAAAGATCAATTCTCAGGTGCTGGAGAGGATGTTGCCTTGCACTTAAATAATTTCCTTGAGCTTTGTGATATGCAAAAGTACAAGAAAGTCGATGGAGACATCATCAAGCTGAAGCTTTTTCCTTTCTACTTGAGAGGAAGAGCCAAGGAGTGGCTGCAATCCTTACCTAAGAATAGCATTGATTCTTGGGACAAGTGTAAGGATGCTTTTATTGGGAAGTACTATCCCCCTACTAGAATTATCCAGTTGAGAAGTAACATTATGAATTTTAGGAAATTGGATAATGAACACGTTGCCCGAGCTTGGCAACGTATGAAATCTCTTGTTAAGAACTGCCCTGCACATGGTTTGACTAATTGGATGGTTATCCAAACTTTTTATGTAGGCTTAAACTTTACCTCGCGGAATCTGTTAGACTCGGCCGCGGGAGGAACTTTTATGTCAACCACACTTGGTTCTTCCACGAAGCTACTTCATGATATGATGCTCAACTACTCTCAGTGGCACACCGAACGATCTCCAATTGGTAAGAAGGTAAATACTGTCGAGGAGATCTCCTCTCTTAATGAAAAGGTTGACTTGATCATGTCTCTACTTACCAAGCAAGCTCCTATTGATCCTCAGGATGTTCCTTTAAATTCCTTGGTTGCTCAAGAACAAGTAGATGTGAACTTTATCTCTAGAAACAACTTCAACAATAATGCTTATAGGAGTAATTTTGGTAGCAACAATCCTAGACCTTTCCCATCCAACAACTACGGGAACGGCAATAGCAACTCCTACAACCAGACTTATAGGGAAAGAGACCTACCTAGTTATGAGAAACTTGTAGAAATAGAAAAAGGCACCAAAAGCTATATGCACACACAGCTTGAACAAAACAAGGCTTTTTCCAGACAATTAGCTGAGCACTCATCTATCCTTCAAAACATTAGCAAACAACTTGAGAGCCTGAACAGTGACATCTCCAATCTCCTAGCTAGACTCACTACCACTGAGACCTATGTTTCAAACATGTCTCATACCCAATCTACCTTGATAAACCAGATGGCAGAAAAACCCGAAGTTATCCCCAAGGAAGAAGAGAGAGTTAAGATCCTTCCTACATACCACACCGTAGCTACTATCCAAGTTGTTGAGGATGTTCAAACTATTAGCACCCATCACACCCCTAGTCCACCTGGACCTACCAATGGTGATGCTACCACCTCAACCAGATCGCATTATTGGCATAGGAGATTGCGGCAACCCTGGCGTTTTCAAGGAACCAGAAGCTCTAGTGTTTGAAGTTCTACTGTTCCTGTCCGCACAAAATGTAAATGCTAAATTAAGGCTCGACAAGAAATCGAAGGATGCTCAACATGCACTCAATAATGTTAAGGACAAGCTCACCACTGAAAAAGAAGTTGTATGTGACTATTTTTCTTTTTCATTTTCTCTCTTTTATTGTTTTTTATCCCTTTTGTTTTATGTTTCTCATTCATAGTTCTTTTTCTTGGTGGTTAACCTTTTTTTATTTTTTGAAAAAAACAGGGACCAAGTAACTCTACCAGAGGTACCTCAAGTATTGTGGGGAACGTTCAAATTTGCAATGAGAATTCATCGAAAGGAAACATGGTTGAGGGCCAGTCATCGCACCAACTCGGGAAAATTGTTGAATCAACATAGTGAACGACGCTGAGCATGCACCCAATATTGTTAAGGACAAGCTCATCACTGAGACGAAAGTTGTATGTGACTATTTTGATCTTTCATTTGTCTCTTTTTTGCTTTTCTTCTTTTTGTTTTATGTTTCTCATTCATAGTTCTTTTTCCTAGTGGCTAATACTTTTTTATTTTGAAAAAACAGGGACCAAGTAAATCTAGCAGAGGCACCTCAAGCTTAGTGGGTAATGTTCAAATTTGTGACAAGAAGTCATGGGAAGTGAACATTGTTGATGGTCAAATCGCTGCACCAACTCGGGAAAATCGCGAACCAGGTCAGCACATTTGTATTTTTTTGGGCAGTTTTTGTTTTGCTTGAGTTTCATTTTTTTCTCTAGTCTGCTGATGCTTCTTTGTATTACTACTTTTCTTGCTTATGTTATGTTCTAACACTATGTTTATTTCTTATTTTTATACGCAACTACACCGGAGTGTGTTCTAAAGAAAGTAGTAGAGGCACAAATAGGTAATAACTATTTTATTTATTTATTTTGGGGGTTGTTTCCTTATGTGTTTTTTTCAACGTTTTTGCGTTTTGTGTTTTTCGAAAAAAATATATATTATGTTTTTTGTTCATCAGCCCTAGGAATCCCCATAACGAAGAAAGTGAAGGCAAGGGTGACCCACAATGTCATTCAAGAGTAAGAGCTATCATTGCAAAACACACACCCATCAGGTGTGTTTTTCTCTCAATCAACATCAGTTAACGCAGACCCCAATCAAAGGACAATAGATGCTTTCACGCCTTTCCACGCTGAGCAGAAGAACTACATCATGATAAACAACATGCCACCTTTAGGAAGAACTAATCTGGCTCAACATTTCGACAACAATGTCAGTTATGATATCTCCATTTTTTTAGTTCTATTGATCTTTTTCCTTTTTTATCTTTTGTTTTCTTACACATTTCTTACTGGCAGGAGAGCGGTGTGATTTCCACTCTACACCTCATGACACAGATAGCTGGTAAAACTCCAAAACCGATGGCCCTGTCAAGGGAATGACCCCCCCGGTAGGGTCAAGAAGGCAAAATATTTTTCAAGACATCGGGCGCCGATTGCGCCCTCAGTCCAGCTCGGCGCCTGCCGACTACGCCGCGCACCCGGCCGACTGCTCGCCCGTCGTCTGCCGGTTGCTGATACGCGGGAGATGATAATTAATTCTCGCCCTTTGTTGGTTACCCCAAGTGGAAGGTGAGATGCAACGTAGTGGCAAGTTTCCCTCGGTGAAGATACCAAGGTTGAGAGTATCGACCAGTAGGACTCCGGAGATGATAAGTAGGTGGCAAGGAAACAATGGCACCGTTTTAGACAAAAGTTGCTTCCTTGAACTGGACCTGCACACAGACACAAATAACTTTGCTCCCAACGAAGTTCAGAGAGGTTCTCAATCTCTCCGGTCTTGTTGTTCACAAAGGATAAAAAACACAAGAGATAATGATAATGATAGAAACTGAAAGTAGAAGCAGAAAAGTAAATAAGCGTGTAAACAGTGATGAGAATATGGACCGGGGTCCCGTGATGTACACTAGTGATGTCTCTCTCCCAAAAGGCGATAAAACTGTTATGCGAGGTGAACAAATTACATATGGGAAATTGATAGGATTATAAACGCACCGCATACTAGCTATGCTACAAAGAAAGGAAGAGGCTCAAAATCATGGGCAGTACGCAAAAATAAGTAGACCGAAATCCAACTGCATCTAATACTAATCATCCACCTTGAGATATCTATCCAGAACATCTCGTTGGTATTAAGTTGCGAGCCCCACCCAAAGTGTAAACCCAAAGCAACAGACAACTGCATTAAAAAACATTTTGCGTAAAGTAAACAATCCTTGCAACCGCGGTTGCAAGCACCGTTGTTTCCCCCCTTGTGGCAAAAGCACACCCCCTAGACTCATGTTTCTGTCACTCAAGGATGTCATCAGGGGGCATGAACCCACAATCGAGCATAACGTTCCCTCTTGGAGTTACTACCTACTACTTGGCCAAAGCAATAAACAACAACGGAGAACATGAAAGAATTGCTTAGGAACAAAAATATAAAAGATAAGAACCAAATATATTACTTTATCAGAATCTGAACATAATCTCATAATCCATCAGATCCCATCAAACTCAGCATAGCAACAACAGAAAGATTACATATGTGCCTTGATCATGTAGGGCAGCTCACGAGGTCTAAACCATGAAGAACAAAGAGGGGAGGAGAACATCACATAGCTACTGATCACGGACCCATGGTCCAAAGGAAACTACTCACGGCACATCCGGGAAACGTCCATGCTGAAGGGGAAGCTCCCCGAGGCTGATCCTCCCTCCCGCAGGGTGTCGGGAAGAAGTCTGCTGGCGCTCCCGATCTTGGAAGCACGGCGGCAACGGAATAGAGGCGAGATCCCGAAAAAGGGTTCTTTCCTCAGGTGTTTCGCGTCACGGGGAATAAATAGGAAAATGGGGGCAGTCTGTGGGGCCACTAGAAGTCCAGGCGCCCCCTGGCGCGACCAGACTCTATGTCGCGCAAGGTGTCCGCCTGGGTCCCTGCTGGTGGCCCCTCGGCCCTCCTTCGGGGTTCCGGAAGCTTCCGTTGTGCTGATTTTTATCCGATTTTTCTCAAATTTTTGGAGCACTTTTAATATGGGGGAAACCTGGAATAAAAAAACAGCAGAAAACATGAACTGGCACTGTGGTGCACTGAGTTAATAAGTTAGTCCAAATATGATCAAAAGTTTATGAAAGTGTATCTAGCTCATAGCAATATCACAAAACACATGCATGGAGCAAGCAGCAATTATAGACACATTTGGGACGTATCAACATCCCCAAGCTTAATTCATGCTCGTCCTCGAGTAGGTAATGATAACAAGCATAATTTTTGTGGTGGCATGCTAGCAACCATATAAGAGCTTTGAAAAGTAAAGCAATCAAGGTATGTGATTTAATTCAAGTCATAACATGCAAGAGTCTATATTAGCATTGAAACAAGTAACAAAAGAACATTAGGTGCAAGAGCTCTCGTTGTCCGTGACTCGAATGTCTCCAAATGGTGTTTGCGTGCAAGAAGAGGGATAGGGAATACGAGAAAAAAATATTTTTGTTGAGAACTCAATCTACTAAAGTTTCACACTTGGTCTTCTTTGGAATCTTATGTTGACTCGTCCCAAGACCACTAGCCATGTACAAGTCAATTTTATCCACTCCTTTTCGGTATTTTGAGCACTCATGAAATGGATGAGCATAAGCACGAGAGTTGACACTTAGGATGGCATAGAGAGAAATATGGTAGAGGAGGAAGACAAAAAGGTGAGAAAGGCTCACATCACTGAGGACAATCATAGGCTAGAAGGCCAAATGATAGATATGATGTGAGGAGTAGGGATCGCCATGCACCGGATGCACGTATGAGTTAAGAAGGTCTCCAATGGAACTAGTGGGGGTGCATCCAACTTGCTCGTCATGAAGACCTAGAGATCTTTTGAGGAGGCTCATCCTTGGAATATGCAAGCCAAGTTCTATAGTGTGAAGGTCCCCACATAGCTATATGCATGAATGATCATCTCTATGGAGTACAAGGATAAGAGGGAGTCCTAGTGTGGATCTTTCAAAAGGATAGTAGTGTTGCCCCTTTCTCTCTTTTTATTTATTTTTCTCTTTTTCTATTTTTTCTATTTTTTTGGTGGCCTCAATGGCCCTTTCTATTTGACTCTCATTTGCCCTCTTTGGGATCTTTTATTTTGTCCACTTTGGGATCTTTTCCTCACTTAAGGGCAACACTCTATTTTACAAGAGGTCATAGAAGATCTTTCACACTTTGTAAGGTATGCAAATCATAAAGAAGATGTGGCTATCATGATGTATGCAATGTATGCCGCTGCCAGTGTAGCAGGAACATCTATGACATGAAGATCAAGTCATGAAGAGGTGGATGGTGCATGGCAATATATCTCGGAAAGGCTATGGAAATGTCTTGATAGGTAGGTATGGTGGCTGTTTTTAGGAAAGATATAAGGAGGTTTATGATGACAGAGCGTATCATGCCATGGGTTTGGATGTACCGGCGAAGGTGGACACCAACTCTCGGAGTGAGAAGAAAGCAATGCACGACACGGGAGAGGCTAGAATCTATGAGTAGGTGGAAGTGTCAACTTTTAATACTTACATTAGTCTGAAGAACTCATGCACTTTTTATCGGTAACTCTCAATCTAATAAGGAGGTTCACAAAGAGACAAGTACCCCCAGGAGGAGTGTATGGGGTTTTTGTTATTCTTGCGCATCCTCGACTCATGGAACGTGAGTGTACTCTAATATCTGATCCCTCCAAAGATTAGTGATCCATCTAGTAGCTAGAGTTCTCAACTAGTTTTTTAGGTTTTGAAAATAAACACCGATTTCCCAAAATACGACACCTATCACTAATAGGCTAGAGCTCTTGACACCAACATTTCAAACATTACTCACATCAATACCTCAAAACTATTGCAAGTTACTACTAAAACTAAATAGGAACCTCAATTACCTACTTTCAAGACAAGACACAACTAAGTGCAACAACAAACTCTCGTAACAAGATAAACATGAAAACTAAAGAGAGTTCCAGCAACAAACTAAACAAAACCAAGGATCTTGCTAAAGACAAACTAAGACTAAAACTAAACATGGCAGTAGCTACGAAAAGATAAAGAACACACAACAGTAAAAAGATAGGCATGGAAAATCCTATGACGTGTTCTAGAATGGAGTGGGGCGTGTTTATCTCCCACACAAAGTAAGCTGGGATCTAACTTGTTATGAACATCAAGCAAATCTAAAAAAAACTAAAAATAAAACCTAAGAGAGGGATGCTCCAAGCATAGCACATAACGCATGAAGTGATAAATATATAGTGAGACGAAGGACGAACTGATGATTGTTGATGGAGAAGGGTATGCACGGGGGCGTCCCCAAGCTTAGACACTTGAGTATCCTTGAATATTTATTTGGGATTCATGGGGGCATCCCCAAGCTTGAGCGCTTGACACTCCCGGATCTTCTTTCATCATCTTCCATCGCACACTTGAAAACTCCCTTCATACATAACTCATCATAAGCTGATTAGAGAGGTTAGTACCCTTAATAAAATATATTTTCCCACTGGATAAAAAGATATTCTTGAATAGCTAATATTTATCAAGATTGCCAATAGGTTTGTGCAAATAAAAAGCAAGATTAAGGTTTGCAAAAGTAAGGAGAGGCAAAACGTGGCAGAATTTGTGAAAAACAGAACAACAGGTAGTAGAGAATTTTTTCGGGGTACTTCTGCAACTCAAATAAAAAAACTCAGAACATACGAAAGTTTCACAATTATGTAGAGCATACTGTGTAAAAAATTCAGCTCAAAAAGATGAACTGGTGATGGCTTCTCGCCCCTTCGTTGGTTTCCCCAAGTGGAAGGTTGAGATGTAGTGCAGCAGCAGTTTTCCCTCGGTGAAGATACCAAGGTTTGTCTCCAGCAGGACTCCAGAGATGATAAGTAGGTGCCAGCAGCGCAACTGACGCGGACTTGCACACAGACACAGATAACTTTGTTCCCAACGAAGTTCAGAGAGGTTGTCAATCTCTCCAGTCTTGTTGTTTAGAAAGGATAAAACGCAAGAGATAATGATAGCAAATAAAAGCAGTAAAGTAAATGTAGCGTGGAAACAGTGATAAAGATATGGACCGGGATACGTGATGTTCGCTAGTGATGTCTCTCTCCCAAAAGACGATAAAATTTCTATGCGAGGTAAACAAATTACAGAAAGGCAATTGACAAGATTATGAACGCACCGCAATACTAACTATGCTACAAAAGAAAGGAAGAGGTTCAAAAGCACGGGCAGTACGCCAAAGTAAGTAGACCGAAATCCATCTGCATCTACTACTAATCATCCACCTTGAGATATCTATCCAGAACATCTCGCTGGTATTAAGTTGCGAGCCCCACCCAAAGTGTAAACCCAAAGCAACAGATAACTGCATTAAAAAGAACTCTGCGTAAAGTAAACAATCCGTGTAACCGCGGTTACAAGCACCGTTGTTTCCCCCTTGTGGCAACAACACATCCCCTAGACTCATGTTTCTGTCACTCAAGCATGTCATCGGGGGGGGGGGGGGGCATGAACCCACAATCTAGCACAACGCTCCCTCTTGGAGTCACTACCTACTACTTGGCCAAAGCAATAAACAGCAACGGAGAACATGCAAGAATTACTTAGGAACAAAAATATAAGAGATAGAAACCAAATATATTACTCTATCACAATCTGAACATAATCTCATAATCCATCAGATCCGATCAAACTCAACATAGAAATAGCAGAAATATTACAAAGGTGCCTCGATCATGTAGGGCAGCTCACGAGGTCTAAACAATGAAGATCAAAGAGGGGAGGAGAACATCACATAGATACTGATCACGGACCCATGGTCCAAGGAAAACTACTCACGAGACATCTGGGGAGCATCCATGGTGGAGAGGAGACTCCCGGAGGTCAATCCTCCCTCCGGCAGGGTGCCGGGAAGAGGTCTTGTGGTGCTCCCGATCTTGGAAGCGCGGCGGCGGCGGAACAAAGGCGAGTTCGCGGAATAGGGTTCCTCCTCTGGAGTTTTCCCGTGACGGTGGATAAATAGGCGAAGGGGGCAGCCAGAGGTGGACCAGGGGCCCCAGGCGCCCCCCTGGCGCGGCCAGGGGTGGGGCCGCGCCGGGTGGCCGCCTGGCCCCCCTGGCCCCCCTGGCCCCCCTCTGGCCCCTCCCGGGCTCTTCTCGAAGCTTCCTGTACGCTGATTTTTTCTGTATTTTTCCAGGAATTGTTCTGGCACTTTTTATATGGGGGAAAACTTAAATAGAAAAACAGCAGGAAACAGGAACTGGCACTGGGGTGCACTGAGTTAATAGATTAGTCCAAATATGATCAAAAGTGTATGAAAGTGTATCTAGATCATAGCAATATCACACAAAACATGCATGGAGCAAGCAGAAATTATAGATACGTTTTGGACGTATCAACATCTCCAACCTTAATTCCTGCTCGTCCTCGAGTAGGTAAATGATAACAACATAATTTCTGTGGTGACATGCTAGCAACCATAAAAGAACTTTGAAAAGTAAAGCAATCAAGGTTAGAGATTCAAATCAAGTCATAACATGCAAGAGTCTATATTAGCATTGAAACAAGTAACAAAAGAACATTAGGTGCAAGAGCTCTCGCTGTCCGTGGCTCGAATGTCTCCAAATGGTGTTTGCGTGCAAGAAAGGGGATAGGGAATACGAGAAAAAGTATTTTTGTGTTGAGAACTCAATCTACTAAAGTTTCACACTTTGTCTTCTTTGGAATCTTATCTTGACTCGTCCCCAGACCACTAGCCAGGTACAAGTCAATTTGATCCACTCCTTTTTGATATTTTGAGCACTCATGCAATGGATGAGCGTAAGCACGAGAGTTGACACTTAGGATGGCAAAGAGAGAATACGGTGGAGGAGGAAGACAAAAAGGATGAGAAAGGCTCGCATCAATGAGGACAATCATAGGAAAGAGATGCCAAATGATAGATATGATGTGAGTAGTAGGGATTGCCATGCAACGGATGCACATACGAGCTATGAAGCTCTCCAATGTAACTATATGCATAAAGATCATCTCTATGGAGTACAAGGATATAAAGGAAGTACTAGTGTGGATCTCTCAAAAAGATAGTAGTGTTGCCCCTTTCTCTCTTTTTATTTCTTTTTCTCTTTTTTCTATTTTTTTGTATTTTTTTTGTGGCCTCAATGGCTCTTTCTATTTAACTCTCATTTGTCCTCTTTGGGATCTTTCAATGTGTCCACTTTGGGATCTTTTCCTCACTTAAGGGCAACACTCTATTTTACAAGAAGGCAAAGGAGATCTTTCACACTTTACAAGGTACTCAAAAATCATAAAGAAGATGTAAATAACATGATGTATGCAATGTATGTCGCTGCCAGTGTAGCAGGAACATGTATGACATGAAGATCAAGTCATGAAGAGGTGGAAGTTGCATGGCAATGTAACTCGGAAAGGCTATGCAAATGCCTTGATAGGTAGGTATGGTGGCTTGTAACACCCCGGATGTCACGCTACAGTAATCACCTACAGTAATCAGGATTACTGTTGCTAATCACTGTTGATAATCTCTCTTGCTCAAAATGGCCTGGATCAAAATTTTGATTTGATCAACTTGGTTCAGATCAAATCCAATTTCTTCTTTTGATATTGTTGAATGCCATGTGATCATGGATCTTGGTCATCATGAATCAAAACAATTCCAAGCTCAAGTCAATTTCCTATGAGTTGAATTCAAATCAAATGCTCATATTTCCTTTGGTGGAATATTAAAACCAAAGTGCAAAATAAACTTTCTCCAAAAATTGTGAAACTACTTTTATAAAATCACAAATATTCAGTGGACCATGTTGCACCAATTTTGGTATTTTTATTTATCTCTAAATTAACTGAAACAATTAAAATAGTAGCTTGTTTATTCCATTTTAATCATTTAATAATTAATTAAAATATTAAAGGATTTTATTTGTGCCCAAGACATTTTGTGGCACTGGCTTATAGTGCAACAATAATTTTGGAGCATCTTTCATGCTTAACAAAAATGTCTAAGTATTTAAATTAAACACAAAGAAGAAATCACAGAAAAGAAAAATATAAAAACAGAAAAAAGGAAAAATCCTATACTACGCCTAGGGCACAAGCCCACCTAACTGGGCAAAGGGCCCAGCCCACCTGGACCCCCCTGGCGCCGTAGACCTAGAAGAGGCCCGAGCCCCCCCCCCCACGATCAGCGCTCTCTCTCTCTCTCTCTCTCTCTCTCTCGCCCCCGACCCCCTCCTCCCGATCCCCTCCCCCCCAGCAACTCCCGCGGCCGCCGCCAGCCCTCTCAGCGCTGCCGTGGAGGCCACTGCCCCCCCCCCCACGCCAGCTTCCCCTTCAACCCCGGCGCTCTCCGGCCTCGGTCATCCCCTGAAGCCCGCGGCCACCACGCTGCCGCTGTTTCTGGCCGGCCCCGGTGACCCCGACGCCCCGGCCGCCGTGCAGCCCCACCTAGGGACCCCCCCTCGAGCTCGCCCCGCCATGGATCCCGACGTGGTTTCGGTGGTCTCCCCCCCCCACGCCTGGCCCTCGGCCCTACCGCCTCTCCCCGGCATCAAACACGTCCTCGCCGGCGTCCACAACCGGCGCACCCCTGGGCCTCCCCGGGCTCCGATGTGAGCACCTCCCCCCTCCCCCCTGCTCGCCCCTGCGTGGCCTTGCCGCGCCGCCGTCCTGGCCGCCTTCGTCCGCGCTCCTCGCCTCGGCCGCCCCATGGTGCCGACGGCCACCGCGTCACTCTGACCCGCGCGCATCGCGCCGTCCGCGCGCGCCTAGAGTTCCGCCGCCGTGCTTCTCCTTCCCCGAGCCACCGCGACGCCCAACCCCCCCTGTGAGCTCCCTGGTCGTGCACTGCTGCCGCCGGCTGCGTGCTGCTGATGTTGTACTCTGCTTGCAGATGCTGTGTACTGCTGCCTGTGCTGAAGCTACTAATAGCTGCTGCTACCCTCCCAACTGCTACTGGTTATGCCCTCTTGACATCAGCAAACAACTAACTATACAATTTCTAAAATGGATAAAATGGTATGGGCAGAAAGTACACATATCAACCTTCAATTTATCCCACTGGACCAACTCCAATTGATGCAAGGATTAATTGCTATAAAATTGACAAAATGCACTTTTTCTGTCAACTATTTTGACTGAAAACTGCTAAGTGTTGGTGCTGAAAACAACCCCAAGTACCCCTATTAACAGTCCAAGAACAGAAACTAAACAATTCCTAATATAGCTAAAAGTTATGTGGACGTGTTGTGCATCTAACGAGCTTCAATTTTCGCCATTGGATCAAGTCCATTCGATGCACAGATTAATTCCTGTAAAATTCGCAAAATGCAGATTTCCGTTAAACCGTAGAATGGAGTTAACCCGATTGCCACTTTGGCGCTGTGGATGAACATGCTGTAGGTGTATGTCATACCATCTAAGGGCATGGCTTGATGGTGCACATTATATGGAGCAATACGTATGTTAGATGCAACTCCATTTGAGTTGTAGAACAATGACAAGCATCAATCAAAAATGGGTAAATCTTAATAGATTCTGAAATTTACTGCAGGTAGCACTTTCCGGCAATGCTCTAATTAAACAGATGAACTCTAGTAAAATTTCCATCCGCACCGGATTCGAGATCTCAGACAACTGGTGACGATTGGTATAAGGCGCAAATTCATCAGAGGTGTGGGACCCAAAACCGTAGCCTCCCGAACACGCCTGATGGATATTAAACCGGAATTCCCAGACTTAGTGAAAATTTAGAGGAATCCAAAAATTGGCAATGACAAGTTGGCCCCACTTGCTGTTAAATAAATAAAATGCTTTATTTAAATGACAGGGTATGACAGATGGGTCCCCTTTGTCAGGGTTGACCAGTCAACATTAATATTCTACATAATGTTTATTTATTTAATAAAAGAAATTCAGAAAATGTTTTTAAATTGATTAAACTTATGAAATCAATATCTTTTAATCCGTATATCGGATCGAAAAACTTTATACATCAAAATTGATCAGAAAAATATAACGAATACGGATACGCTATCCGTATGTCTACCCCACCCCCCTAACACACCGATCATCGACATTCCCCCCTCCGGGCTGTCTGCCGATAATTCCCGGTACCGATAAAAGGTACCCGGATGAATTTATTCCGAACACGAAAGTTGTCCGGAATGGTTTAACTAACACGGATACACCCCCCTTATGTTTGTCCGGTACCCACGACACCTCCGGCATGAACCCTTCCCCCTCCGGACGCCCTGTCCGGTAATCACCCGGAGCCGGTAGTTCATCCCCGGATGAATTCCCGCTCCGAGCAACGTGCATTGCACTGCGTTGGAACCCCGTAAACATTTCACATGTCATGTCATGCATATGTTTGTATATTATTGCTGTGTACTTACTGTTTCCTCCCCCCCTTAATCTTCGGTAGACCCCGCTGATGCCGTCGACTACACCGCTGCTGAGTACGACTACTTCGTCGACGCCCCTACAACTACCGTCGAGCTTGCAGGCAAGCAGGGCCATTCTCTTCCCGTGATATCGCCTATCTTTCCGTACATTTCTTGCACTAGGCATTGTTACTGCCGCTGCTACGTTTACAAACCTATTCAATTGCATAACCTGTCATTGTCACCCCTTGATGTGCCTTCTTTTATCCTATGCTGCCTATTATTATTATACATTATTCAGCAGTGAGCCCTGCGCATTGTTAGCTAGGATTAGTTAGCGGGCCGTGAACACTCTGGGGAGCGAACACGGATACAATATATACAACTGCACAGGTACGGTACAAAGCAGACACCACCAAAGGCCCCTATCTGGGTTATGCCTAGTCACCTCAAGTGTGAGCTATCCAGGAGTAATCCTTGTACTCCACTCGAGGCTGACTTTGTCTTGCCGCCATAGGGTCCTGAACAGCGGTTGTCCTTAAAGGTAAGAAAGTCGGGCGACCCAACGGTGCCCGCGAGAGGTATATCGTTGGGAACGACAAGGAGGGTACGACCGACGTTACTGGCGTGCTTGGCCCCTGCTCGTATCTCGCGAGAGTTACCAAACTACGAAAGTCGAGCTCTACCAAGAGCACACGCGAGACAAGGTAAGGAGACGGTTCACCTTGTTGGTAACCGCAGTGACTTGGTGGGACGACAGGGCAGGCACCGATGTACTGGTGGACCTGACTGCTGTCGTTGACTGCGGGTCGGTTAAGTCGAGGCAACGATAACGGTTGTCACGCAGGTTAATTAAAATGCTAAATGGTTCGGCGGATGTCTTGAGTAGCCTTTTGGCTTGTACGCACTACCTACACGTGGGATAATGAGTGTGGGCTCCCCTGCATCGTAGTCTCGTTCGAGGGTCTTCAGACGTCAGCAGTACCGCGGGCTGATTGCCGGGAAGTGGTGTTGTCTTCTCTTGCTCGAGCGGTGTATTTGTATTTGCTTTGATTTTGCTTCACCGGCCAGTCACGCACCGTGCAGGAGTACGTTCGGGTTAGGGTCCAAAGCCCGGCGTACATAGGATATAGTCCGGCGGATGACCTCTCTGTTGATTGCCGAAGGATGGGCTACTTTGTGTCGGATAGCTTTGGTGGAGCGTTCCCTAACAAGGTTCCCACCACCCTGGAGATCCGAGCGTCGTAGAGTCACGCCAGTGCACCCCTGCAGGGAGTTTAATCTATTCGAATAGCCGTGTCCACGGTAACAGGACGCTTTATGCTGAATCTGGATCTTACCACTAGAAACTATTATTATTAAACTGTATGGTTCCGGGTTTTCTTCCTCGCGGGGATGTCGAGGAGGTGAACTCGGAGGCATTATTATTATTGTTAATCATTACAACTTATATTATACAACGTTGCAGCAACTTCTGCTTCGTTGTTACTTTATGCTTTATATAAACTGTTGGCTGATTCTCTCGTCATGCTGCAAGACATCGTCAGAAGATGCTAGTCTTCGATAGGCGTAGCTTCTTACCCTTATTCTGATTTCTATCTTGCACTCCACTATATACAGCCTCCCCTTTCCTTTGATACAAATGCATATTGCTTAGTAGCGGACGTAAGACTCGCGGGTATACTAGATACTCACCTGCTTTATTTCCTTTACTGTTTTGCCTGATCGGCCGCTGCAGTCGATGTTGGAGCCTTGGAATCTAGGAGCAGGAGATCCCCGATGTCGACCACCGCAACGTGAAGATCCCCGATGCCTTCTACGACGTCGAGTTCCCCTTTGAACAGGAGTAATTTTGAGGTTCCCAGGCAGGAGGCCTCGCCTTTTTGATCTGTTGTTATTTGTGCTAGCCTTCTTAAGGAAACCTTGTTTCCTTGTGTCTGTACTCAGATACTATTTGCTTCCGCTAACTTTGTGCTTTCGGGCTGTTGTATTCGAGCCCTCGTGGCCCCTGGCTTGTATCAAACAGCTTGTATTATTTTATTTGTAGAGTTGTGTTGTGATATCTCACCGTGAGTCCCTGATCTCGATCGTGTACCTTGCGTGTATGATTACTGTACACGGTCTGATTTTGGGGGCGTCACATGGCTATTTTGAGGAAATATATAAGGAGGCTTATGATGACAGAGCATATCATGCCAAGGGTTTGGATGTACCGGCGAAGGTGGACACCAACTCTCGGAATGAGAAGAAGGCAATGCACGACATAGGAGAGGCTAGCAAAATAAGGGAAGGTGGAAGTGTCAACTTTCAATACTTACATTAATCTGAAGAACTCATGCACTTATTATCGGTAACTCTCAATCTAATAAGGAGGTTCACAAAGAGACAAGTACCCCGAGGAGCAGTGTATGGGGGTTTGGTTATCCTTGCGCATCCTCGACTCATGGTACGTGAGTGTTCTCTGATATTCGACTCCTTAGAAGAGTAGTGATCCATCTAGTAGCTAGATTTCTCAACTTGTTTTTGTAGGTTTTGAAAATAAACACGGATTTCCCAAAATACGAAACCTATCACTAATAGGCTAGAGCTCTTGACACCAAAAGTTCAAACATTACTCACAACAATACCTCAAAACTATTGCAAGCTACTACTAGAATTAAATAGCAACCTCAAGTACCTACTTCTCAAAACAAGACACAACTCAGTGCAACAACCAAATCTCTTTAACAAGATAAACATGAAAACTAAAAAGAGTTCCAGCAATAAACTAGACAAAATCCAAGGCTCTTGCTAAAGACAAACTAAGACTAAAACTAAACATGGCAGTAGCTATGAAAAGATAAAGAACACACAACAACAAAAAGATAGGCAGGAAAAATCCGATGATGTGTTCTAAATTTTGAAAGTGGAGCGTGTTTCTCTCCCACACAAAGTAAGAAGGGATCTAACTTGTTACGAAAAGCAAGCAAATCTAAAGAAAACTAAAAACAAAACCTAAGAGTGAGACGCTCCAAGCATAGCACATAACACATGAAGTGATAAAAATATAGTGAGACGAAGGACGAACCGATGATTGTTGATGGAGAAGGGGATGCACGGGGGCATCCCCAAGCTTAGACGCTTGAGTATCTTTGAATATTTATTGGGGATGCATGGGGGCATCCCCAAGCTTGAGCGCTTGACACTCCTGGATCTTCTTTCATCATCTTCCATCGCACACTTGAAAACTCCCTTCATACATAACTCATCATAAGCTGATTAGAGAGGTTAGTACCCTTAATAAATAATTTTTCTCCACTGGATATAAATATATTCTTGAAGAGCTACTGTTTCTCAAGAGTGCCAAAAAAATTTTGCAAAGAAAAAGCAAGCTTAAGGTTTGCAAAAGTTAGGAGAGACAAAACGTGGCAGAATCTGTGAAAAACAAAACAGCAGATAGTAAAGAATTTTTAGGGGCACTTCTGCAACTCAAATAAAAAAACTCAGAACATACGGAAGTTTCATAATTGTATAGAGCATACTGTGTAAAAATTTCAGCTCAAAAAGATGAACTGGGATTTTTCTGGAATTTTTCGGGTCACGAGGAAAAAATCTGTTTTCTGGATAGCATGTCACAACTTTTACTTCCCTTGCCGTAAGAGGTTATAACTTGGCACAAAGCTGAAAAATAAAGACACAATGATGTTGCTACAGTTGTAACAAGTATCAAGACACAAAAAAAGCAAAAATAAACACCTAAATTCGTTGCGGGCTGCCTCCCAATAGCGCTTCTTTAAAGCCATTAGCTAGGCATGATGCAAAAAGAAGAATCAAGTTTTATCAAGAGAAAGAGAATAACTAGCCCGTGTAACAGAATCAAGAGGTAACTTGATTTTCTTTCTAGGGAAGTGTTCCATCCCCTTTTTGAATGAGAATTTGAATTTTATGTTCCCCTCTTTCATGTCAATAACCGCACCAACGGTGCGAAGAAAGGGACGTCCCAAAATAATTGGATACAAAGGTTCACACTCTATATCCATAACAATAAAATCAACGGGAACAAAATTGTCATTGACAATGATAAGAACATCGTCGCTCTTCCCCAAAGGTTTCTTTATGGAAGAATCAACAAGACGAACACCAAAAGAACAAGGCTCAAAAGGCTTCAATTCAAACATATCAAATATTCTTTTGGGCATAACGGAGGTACTAGCTCCAACATCACATAAAGCATAGCAAAAGAAGTTATTCAATTTAATTTTGACCATAGGGTCCCAACCATCATCTAGCTTCCTAGGTATGGAGGCTTCTACTCTAAGCTTCTCCTCCCTAGCTTTGATGAGAGCATTTGTGATATGCTCCGTTAAGGAAAGATTAAGTGTGCTAGTGTGGGGGTGCCTAGACATTTTGTGTAGTAAGCTAATAACTTCTGAGAGGGTACAACTATCAAAATCAATATCACTACTATCAGAGGTGGTAGTAGTGTCGTCTAGGCTCACTTGTTTGAAACCCTCTATGTACATAGAAGTTTCTTTATCTACGATTGAGGTATTAGCATCACCATTAAAAGGTCCAACGGGACTAGGAGTGCATTGGGTGCTAATAGTTTGAGTGTCCTCAACAATTTGGATAGTGGCAACTGTTTGGTGTGTAGGAAGGCTCTTAATTCTATCCTCTTCCTCTTTTTCTCTAGCCCATCTTTCTTTGAGTTTAGCCATCATCCTAATGTTTTCATCGATTTGTAACTGGATAGCATTGATAGGAGTGGCCTTATTCTCCTCAAGGGGGGAGGTTCTAATTTTAAGCATCTCAATATCAAGGGCTAAGCTTTCTACCTTCAAAGAGAGATTATCTATTTTAGATAATTTCTCTTCTACATTTTTGTTGAAGGATTTTTGGGTAGTGATAAAGTCTCTAAGCATGCTTTCTAATTCAGAAGAGGGGTTCTTGTTGCTAGGGTAGGTGTTGTTGTTCCCATAGTTGGATGGAAACGGTCTAGGATTGCTAGCAAAGTTTCCCATATAAGCATTGTTGTTGAAGTTGTTTCTAGCAATAAAGTTCACATCTACTTGTTCTTGAGCAACCAAAGAATTTAAAGGAACATCATGAGGATCAATAGAGGGTTGCTTGGTAAGTAGAGACATAATTAAATCAACTTTTTCATTGAGGGAGGTAATTTCCTCGATAGAATTTACCTTCCTACCTGTTGGAGCGCGTTCGGTGTGCCATTGGGAATAATTGGTCATCATCTCATCGAGAAGCTTTGTGGTAGCACCAAGTGTAGTTGACATAAAGGTTCCTCCCGCGGCCGAATCTAACAGGTTCCGCGAGGTAAAGTTCAAGCCTGCATAAAAAGTCTGGATAACCATCCAAGTAGTCAAACCATGTGTAGGACATTTCTTAACAAGAGATTTTATTCGTTCCCAAGCTTGGGCAACGTGTTCATTATCCAATTGCTTAAAATTCATAATATTACTCCTCAATTGGATAATCTTAGCAGGAGGGTAGTACTTCCCTATAAAAGCATCTTTGCACTTATCCCAAGAATCTAATTTCTAGGCAAAGATTGAAACCAGATTTTAGCATCTCCCCTTAAAGAGAAAGGAAAGAGCTTGAGCTTAACAACATCACCTTCTACTTCTTTATACTTTTGCATATCACATAATTCAACAAAATTATTCAAGTGTAAAGTAGCATCATCTCGAGCACCAGAGAATTGATCTCTCATAACAAGGTTTAGCAAAGCAGGTTTAATTTCATAAGAGGTAGCTGAAGTGGAAGGTGTGGCAATGGGGGTGCAGATAAAGTCTTGGTTGTTGTGACTAGTGAAGTCAGTGGAACCCATAGTAGCAGCAAGTGTGGCAGATTTTTTTGTAATTTTTGATAAAAGACACAAAGATAAAAACTGAAAGGTAAACTAACAAGACTAAAAACAAAGGTAAAGGGTAGTGTGCAACTCCCCTATCTTAGCACTCGGAGTCCCCGACAACGGCGCTAGAAATTCGCTTGATGGCTTCTCTCCCTTCGTTGGTTACCCCAAGTGGAAGGTTAAGATGTAGCGCAGCAGCGAGTTTCCCTCGGTGAAGATACCAAGGTTTGTCTCCAGTAGGACTCCAGAGATGATAAGTAGGTGTCAGCGGCGCAACTGACGTGGACCTGCACACAGACACAGATAACTTTGTTCCCAACGAAGTTCAGAGAGGTTGTCAATCTCTCCGGTCTTGTTGTTTACAAAGGATAAAACGCAAGGGATAATGATAGAAAATAAAAGCAGTAAAGTAAATGTAGCGTGGAAATTGTGATAACAATATGGACCGGGATACGTGATGTTCGCTAGTGATGTCTCTCTCCCAAAAGACGATAAAATTGCTATGCGAGGTAAACAAATTATAGAAAGGCAATTGCCAGGATT
The DNA here is from genome assembly GCA_950022295.1 of Bromus sterilis. Taxonomy (NCBI): domain Eukaryota; kingdom Viridiplantae; phylum Streptophyta; class Magnoliopsida; order Poales; family Poaceae; genus Bromus; species Bromus sterilis. The sequence continues at coordinate 272,875,088 of OX465598.1, forward strand.
ATGAACGCACCGCAATGCTAACTATGCTACAAAAGAAAGGAAGAGGTTCAAAAGCACGGGCAGTACGTCAAAGTAAGTAGACCGAAATCCATCTGCATCTACTACTAAGCATCCACCTTGAGATATCTATCCAGAACATCTCGCTGGTATTAAGTTGCGAGCCCCACCCAAAGTGTAAACCCAAAGCAACAGACAACTGCATTAAAAAGAACTCTGCGTAAAGTAAACAACCCTTGTAACAGCGGTTACAAGCACCGTTGTTTTCCCCCTTGTGGCAACAGCACATCCCCTAGACTCATGTTTCTGTCACTCAAGCATGTCATCGGGGGGGGGGGGGCATGAACCCACAATCTAGCACAACGCTCCCTCTTGGAGTCACTACCTACTACTTGGCCAAAGCAAGAAACAACAACGGAGAAAATGCAAGAATTACTTAGGAACAAAAATATAAGAGATAGAAACCAAATATATTACTCTATCACAATCTGAACATAATCTCATAATCCATCAGATCCGATCAAACTCAACATAGCAATAGCAGAAATATTACAAAGGTGCCTCGATCATGTAGGGCAGCTCACGAGGTCTAAACAATGAAGATCAAACAGGGGAGGAGAACATCACATAGCTACTGATCATGGACCCATGGTCCAAGGAAAACTACTCACGAGACATCCCGGGAGCATCCATGGTGGAGAGGAGACTCCTGGAGGTCAATCCTCCCTCCGGCAGGGTGCCGGGAAGAGGTCTTCTGGTGCTCCCGATCTTGGAAGCGCAGCGGCGGCGGAACAGAGGCGAGTTCTCGGAATAGGGTTCCTCCTCTGGAGTTTTCCCGTGACGGGGGATAAATAGGCGAAGGGGGGAAGCCAGAGGTGGACCAGGGGCCTCAGGCGCCCCCCTGGCGCGGCCAGGGGTGGGGCCGCGCCGGGTGGCCGCCTGGGCCCCCATTGCCCCCCTCTGGCCCCTCCCGGTCTCTTCTCGAAGCTTCCTGTACGCTGATTTTTTCTGTATTTTTCCCGGATTTTTTCTGGCACTTTTTATATGGGGGAAAACTGAAATAGAAAAACAACAGAAAACAGGAACTAGCACTGGGGTGCACTGAGTTAATAGATTAGTCCAAATATGATCAAAAGTGTATGAAAGTGTATCTGGATCATAGCAATATCACACAAAACATGCATGGAGCAAGCAGAAATTATAGATACGTTTTGGACATATCAACTGGTGATTTGTTCCGATTTTTTCCGTCAAGAAGACATAATCTATTTTCTGATGTCACAACTTTTGCTTCCCTTGTCATATGAGGCTATAACTTGGCACAAAGGTTGAAAATAAAGATAAAATAATGTTGCTACAGTATTAACAATCATCAAGACCACTAAAAACATAAGTAAAAACATCTTGGGTTGCCTCCCAACAAGCGCTTTCTTTTACGCCTTTAAGCTAGGCATAAGGCAAAAGAAGAATCAAGTTTTATCAAGAGAAAGAGAATATCTAGCCAGTGTAACGAACTCAAATGGCAACTTGATTTTATTTCTAGGGAAGTGTTCCATCCCCTTTTTGAGAGGGAATTGAAATTTCATATTTCCCTCTTTCATGTGAATAACGGCACCAACGGTGCGAAGAAAAGGATGTCCCAAAATAATTGGACATAAAGGTTCACACTCTATATCTATAATAATAAAATCAACGGGAACATAGTGATACACGAGATAGCTTCTCGTCCCTCGTTGGTTACCCCAAGTGGAATGTGAGATGTAGCGTAGCAGCAAGTTTCCCTTAGCGAAGATGCTAAGGTTGAGTGTCGGACCAGTAGGACTCCAACAACGATAAGTAGGTGGTTCGGCAAGTGATGCGCTGTTTGATGATAATCACTTGCTTCTCCTGGACCTGCACACACAACAGATAGCTTTTCTCCCAACGAGTACATAGGAGTTCTCAATTCCTCCGGCCTTGTTGTTTACAAAGGATAAAACGCACGGGATAATAATGATAGTGATAGCTACGGAAAAGTAAATACTGAAAGTAAATTGATAGTGTAAACAGTGGTGAAAATATGGACCGGGGTCCCATGATTTTCACTAGTGATGTCTCTCACCCAAAAGACAATAAAATGGCTATGCGAGGTAAACAAATTACAGCTGGGCAATTGACAGGATTATGTGTGCAAACCAATGCTAATTATGCAAAACAGAAAGGAAGAGGCTCAAAAGCACGGGCGGTACGCCAAGACAAGTAGACCGAAATCCATCCACATCTACCCATTAATTATCCACCTTGAGATATCTATCCATAACATCTCGCTGGTATTAAGATGCGAATCCCACCCAAAGTGTAAACTCAAAGCAACAGACAACTGCATTAAAGAACTTTGCGTAAAGTAAACAATCCTTGCACCCGCAAGTACAAGCACCGTTGTTTTCTCCCTTGTGGCAACAACACATCCCCTAGACTCGTGTTTCTGTCACTCAAGCTAGTCATCGGGGGGCATGAACCCACAATCATGCATAACGCTCCCTCTTGGAGTCACTACCTACTACTTGGCCAAAGCAATAAACAGCAACGGAGAACATGCAAGAGTTACTCAAGAACATAAATATAAAAGAAGAGAATCAAATATATAACTCAATCACAATCTGAACTAACCTCATAATCCATCGGATCCCAGCAAACTCAGCATAGCAACAACAGAAAGATTACATATGTGCCTCGATCATGTAGGGCAGCTCACGAGGTCTAATCAATGAAGAACAAAGAGGGGAGGAGAACATCACATAGCTACTGATCATGGACCCATCGTCCAAGGTGGACTACTCACGGTTCATCTGGGAAGCATCCATGATGGTGGAGAAGCTCCCGGAGGTGATTCCTCCCTCCGGCAGGGTGCCGGGAAGAGGTCTTCTGGTGCTCCTGATCTTGGAAGCGCAGCGGCGGCGGTACAGAGGAGAGATCGCGAAAAAGGGTTCCGTCCCCGAGGGTTTCTCGTCACGGGGAATAAATAGGAGAAAGGGGGCAGCCAGAGGTGGGCCAGGGGCTCCAGGCGCCCCCCTGGCGTGGCCAGTGGTGGGGCCGCGCCCTGTTGTAAGGCCCGATATGCGGTACTGTTCCAGATCTAGATGTTTCCATCCAGATCCGGGGACGAAGCACATATCGGTCCCACCGCGACATATGACAAAGCCATCTGCCCCGGCTTTCCAACATGATATCACAACATTACAGATACAAGGATACAACATCTCATACAATCGGCATACAACTGCCTTAAATACAATACAACAACGGAAGATACATGTCTGAGTACAGACTACAATCAAATGCCTAGTGGCAAAGAGAAAAACATCGATCCCATAACCACACGGGTCCAGGCCCTCCACCGGTATCCGCCTAACTAGTCGTCGTCGATTCTCCACGTTTAACGTCGATCACCATACCTGTTGTCGATCAAAACCCTAAAAAGAGTTTGGGGGTAGTATCATGAGTACAGAGGTACTCAGCATCCAACTGTAGTGGTCATCTGACCCAGCAAGGACTTCATCACTCGTCATTCTAGGACAACTAGTAGTTTACGGTAAGGAAGGGGTAAGTGGTGAGGTTGCTGCCGCACTAGCATTTACGAAGTGGCTAACGATCTAGAGAGTAAGATAAGAAGCCAAGCATTCGATGAGGAATCGCCTCCAACAAGTCTTGCTATCAGCTACTTACGCAAACATAACACCTATCCTATCCTTGTCCTCCTCTTCGCATCCCGACGAAGAAGAAGCAGTCAAGGCACGCACACGTTGATCAAGTTATATTAAGATTATCTCAGTTGTTGTTGTCTATGAACAAGGAGTAGGTATCAAGTCGTCCATAACCGTGGACACGGCTTCTCGAAAAGATTTAACCCTGCAGGGGTGTACCAACTGCCCATTACGAGGCTCCGCACGCACGCCCATCTCTCTCAGTTGCTACCCATGATATTCAACCATTTTATGATTTAGTCCCAAGAGATCCGGAATGACAGGTCCCTCTAACTAACAACGCAAAAGCCGGGTGGCCCCCGGTGAGTCGACATCCAACTCAAAAGCCGGCCGCGCTCTCGAATCGGCCTCTACCGTCTGGACGAGGTCGGGTTAGCTACCCAAACAGATGTGGGCAGCCCCCTAGCTTCCAGGTGTGGACCAACAAAGGAACTATGTCTCCGTTGGCCCGAGTTGTTTTAAAATATGCGAGGTCGACACTCGCACACACACGTTTGCAAAAGGTAAAACCAGCTTGGGCCACCACTAGAAATGTTTGAAGCTAGATAGGTAAGAAGAGGGGACCCCATAAAATCCCACACGCGGTTAGGCACGCTCAGTCTTAAATGGAACAAAGCGTCGAGGCGGGATAGCCTAGACCTTCCATCCTTCATCGAATATAATCAACATTTATAATAATCATATCATCAACAACAATATAATAATGTGATATCCCAAAACCAAAAGTAACAGGGTAACATCGTAGCATCCTAAGCATGCATACTAAGCAGGGGCTGAGCAACGAGCAATAGTAACATAGCAGTACAAGGTTTGCTGGGAGGGGACATGGTTGTATCGGTTTGAAAGAGGCTGTAAACATGTGGTAGGATCAAACATCGAACCTAACCTAGACTAGCATGCAAACCGCTGGTTGAAATAGAATCGATCATAAATAATGTATAGTCCTTGCCTGTTGATAAGTCGGGTTCCGAAGGTGTAGTCGATCATAAGTAATATAACTCGGATCTATCGTCGGGAACGGTTACTAACAGTTTAAGTGGGGTATCGGTCACACACGACGAATACCGCACGTTTACGGTGGTTCAAGTTGTTGAGCTACTAGTGATCAACCAATGGTTATTAACATGGAAACTCAAGCAAGCATGGCATAGCACACAAACATGGCAAGAGTTGAAGCACAAAGTAAATTATCTATGCTAGTCATTTTAAGTGAGGCACAACCTAAACATGGCATAACACTAAGTGCCGCACGATGATTAAAACATTTGGTACTGTTCTGTCCTAAACCATATTTTAGGTTGGTTAACAACAACAAACAATAGCATAAACACAAAGTACACGAAAAACTAATCAAGTTACATACAAAGAACACCCCAAACGGAGTTACGGTTAAAAAGATATAAGCAAGACAAGCTATGCACACATGCTGTATAAACAGCGATAAATCTATATGAAAAAGTGCAGAAACATGACATAGAAATACATGGGATGAAAGTAGACATGATGCTTAACAATATGAAATTTGAATCACTCAATTACGATAAATGGTCGCGACACACTCGTCGACCGAAGTTGCAACAAAATAACAGTTTCAGCAACAGCAGCACAATAACATCAGGATAGCTACTTTGGAGCAAGATTTAATACAGCTAAAGCACCCAAACATGGTAAGTTAAAGTATGGAAATGAAGTACACATGATGCTTAACACAATGGAAAAAGAATCAATGCAATAGGCCTCATGGATGAGTTACAATCATCATGCAAAGTTGCAACAAAATAATAACAGCAGCACATAACAGGAAATTGTAGCAGTTTAACGGCCTGATGCCCTGTTTAGCACACAATTACACAATCAAGATGAGCTCAAATGAAAATGCTCACAAAAGATGAATTACAGTACACGCAATTCTGAGCAACTTTCATTTTGGGGGCACGTTCATCGGAGCTACGGTTCAATCGCAGATCTAATCGCAAAAAAAGAACAGCAGCTAAATTACTCCAGACTTAGCAAAATATTACAGGGGAAATAAAAAAAACAGACGAAAAAATAAAAAAAAGGGAGAGGATGGGCTCAGGCTCACCATGGGCCGATCCCATCTGGCGGCTGGGCTGGAGCTCGGCTGGGCTCGCCGGCTGGCTTGGGCTGGCCGGATGGCCCCTGGACGCGAGGAGGCCGGCGGCCTGGCTGGGCTGTGTGGGAGGAGGCCGGCCCATGTGGCCGTGGAGGTTGGTGGAGGAGCCGCTCGGGCGTGCTCGCTCCCGAGCCATGGAGGGGCGCGGCGGCGCCGGCTGCCTCCAGCGAGGGGCGTGGCGAGGAGAGGCCGGGCATGGGCGAGGGGCGGCGGAGTCGGTGGAGGGTGGCCATATCCGGTCGGATCCGGGCCGGGGAGTGGCCGGGGTGGCCGTGGGGCGTGGCCTCGAGCTCTTGGCCGAGCTCTCCCATGGCCATCCATGGCGGGCGGTGGTGCCCATGGCGCACGGCGCTGGTTCCTGCAGGGGAAACGAGGCGGGGTGAGAGGGAGGAGAAAGGAAGGTGCAGGAGGAGAGGGAGGCGCGGTAGAGAGGAGAGGGCCGGCGGCGGCCTGGCCGGAGGCGGCTTCGGTCCGGCGGCTCCATGGGATGCCCACGGCATGGAGGCGGCTAGGAGGAGAGAGAAGGTGGGCAGCTAGGGTGGATCTGGGCCGTCGGATCGCGAGATCTGACGGTCCAGATTGCAGGGGATCACAATTTCGGGATTTTTGGATCAATTGGGCAGATCTGAGCAAACTCAGGGGGGTGGCCGCAATTTGTGGCTAGGGAAACCCTAGAAATGGGTGGGAGTGTGGTGGTCTTTATATAGCACAGGTGGTTGGCAGTTCGCAAAAACATCTCTGGTTTTTCTCTCGCGCGCGCGGTGCTCATGTTTTTCACCGCCGGGGGTCCGCAGTACCTCCGATTCGGGTAAAACTTCGAACTGCGCGATCAGCGAGTCGAGCCGGAGGCGTTCACCTCGCGCTGAAACCGTTCCGAGAACACTTTCCGGCGCGCTATACAAATATCATGTTTAATTATTAAACGGGGTTTTCGTTCCGTTGGCTGCGGCTGGTCTCGTGCGGTTTTCGCGACGGTGATCGGGTGAAACCCGGTGTCGCAAAGGTCGAGTGTCAGGGTGGCAAGGGTCTGTCTTCGTCCGGTACGAGATAAGAGGGGAAAAAATAATCGCCGATCGATAAATCAGGGATGCAAACACCGCAAACAGATCAGACAATCAAACAATTCACACCGAAAACAAAAATTTTAATTTTTGTGAAAACTGGGCTGTTACACCTATGGCCGCCTGGGGTCCCCTTGCTCCCCTCTGGACCCTCTCGGGCTCTTCGCGAATCTTACGGTACGCTGATTTTTCCTATATTTTTCCCGGAATATTTCTGGTACTTTTAATAAGGGGAAACCTGAAATAGAAAAACAGCAGAAAACAGGAACTGGCACTGGGGTGCACTGAGTTAATAGGTTAGTCCAAATATGATCAAAAGTGTATGGAAGTTCATCAATATCATAGCAATATCACACAAAAGAGCCATGGAGCAAGCATAAATTATAGATACGTTTTGGACGTATCAACATCCCCAAGCTTAATTCCTGCTCGTCCTCGAGTAGGTAAATGATAACAAGCATAATTTCTGTGGTGACATGCTAACAACCATATAAGAACTTTGTAAGTAAATCAATCAAAGCATGCAATTCAATTCAAGTCATAACAGGCGAGAGTCTATATCTAGTATTGAAACAAGCAACATAAGAACATAAAGGTGCAAGAGCTCTCGCTGTTCGTGACTCGAATGTCTCCAAATGGTGTTTGCATGCAAGAAAGGGGATAGGGATATATGAGAAAAAGTGTTTTTATGTTGATAACTCAATCTACTAAAGTGTCACACTTGGTCTTCTTTGGAATCTTATCTTGATTCATCCCCAGACCACTAGCCAGGTACAAGTCAAAATGAAACACTCCTTTTCGACATTTTGAGCACTCATGCAATGGATGAGCGTAAGCAAGAAAGTTGACACTTAGGATGGAAAAGAGAGAATATGGTGGAGGAGGAAGACAAAAAGGTGTGAAAGGCTCACATCAATGAGGACAATCATAGGCGAGAGAAAGCCAAATGATAGATATGATGTGAGGAGTACGGATTGCGATGCAACAGATGCACATATGAGCTAAAAGATCTCCAATGGAACTAGTGGGGGTGCATCCAACTTGCTTGCTCAAGAAGACCTAGAGCTCATTTGAGGAGGCTCATCATTGGAATATACAAGCCAAGTTCTATAGTGTGAAGGTCCCCACATAGCTATATGCATGAATGATAATCTCTATGGAGTACAAGATATAAGAAGGAGTACGAGTGTGGATCTCTCAAAAGGAATAGTAGTGTGCCCCTTTCTCTCTTTTTTGTATTTTTTTGTATTTTTGGTGGCCTCAATGGCTCTTTCTATTTAACTCTCATTTTTTCTCTTTGGGATCTTTTAATTTGTCCACTTTCGGATCTTTTAATTTTGTCCACTTTGGGATCTTTTAATTTTGTCCACTTTGGGATCTTTTCCTCACTTTAGGGGCAACACTCTATATATTACAAAAAGTATAGAAGATCTTTCACACTTTACAAAGTACTCAAATCATAAATAAAATGTAACTATCATGATGTATGCAAATGTATGCCTCTGCCAGTGTAGCAGGATATGCAATGATACTAGCGCGTCTTGTAGCAATGATTAGGGAAAGGCCCAACTAGCATGCGGCTCATCGATCAAGCAAGTAGCATGTATGACATGAAGATCAAGTCATGAGAAGATGGATGTTGCATGGAAATATATCTCGGAAAAGCTATGGAAATGCCTTGATAGGTAGGTATGGTGGCTGTTTTGAGGAAGGATATAAGGAGGCTTATGATGACAGAGCGTATCGTGCCAAGGGTTTGGATGTACCGGCGAAGGTGGACGCTAACTCTCGGAGTGTGAAGAAAGCAATGCACGGCACAGGAGAGGCTAGCAAAATATAGGAAGGTGGAAGTGTCCACTTTTGAATACTCACATTACTCTGAAGAACTCATGCACTTATTATCGGCTACTCTCAATCTAATAAGGAGGTTTCACAAAGAGAAAAGTACCCCGAGGAGGAGTGTATGGGGGTTTGGTTATGCTTGCGCATCCTCGACTCATGGTACGTGAGTGTACTCTAATATTCGACCCCTCAGAAGAGTAGTGATCCATCTAGTAGCTAGAGTTCTCAACTAATTTGTAGGTTTTGAAAATAAACACAGATTTCCCAAAATACGACATCTATCACTAATAGGCTAAAGCTCTTGACACCAAAAGTCCAAACATTACTCAAAACAATACCTCAAAACTTTTGCAAGTTACTACTACAAAAGAATAGCAACCTCAATTACCTACTCCAAGTCAAGACACAAAACTCAGTGCAACAGGCAAACTCTCTAAACAAGATAAACATGAAAACTCAAGAGAGTTCCAGCAACAAACTAAACAAAAGATCTTTGAAAAGATAAGGATGAAAGCTAAGAGCAAAATATGACTGTAGCTATGAAAAGATAAAGAACAAACACAACAAAGATAAGCAGGAAAAAGTCCTATGTTGTGTTCTAAATTTTGGAAGTGGAGCGTGTTTCTCTCCCACACAAAGAAAGTTGGGTTCTAACTTGTTATGAACATCAAGCAAAGCTAAAGAAAACTAAAAACAAAACCTAAGAGCGAGACGCTCCAAGAATAGCACATAACGCATGAAGTGATAAAAATATAGTGAAACGAGAGACGAACTGATAATTGTTGATGGAGAAGGGGATGCACGGGGGCATCCCCAAGCTTAGACGCTTGAGTCTCCTTGAATATTTCTTGGGGATGCATGGGGGAATCCCCAAGCTTGAATGCTTGACACTTCTTAATCTTCTTTCATCATCTTCCCTCGCACACTTGAAAACTCCCTTCATACATAACTCATCATAATCTGATTAGCGAGGTTAGTACCCATAATAAAATATTTTTTATCTACTCGAAATAAAGATAAACTTGAAGAGCTACTGTTTCTCAAGAGTGCCAAAAGGTTTTTGCAAAGAAAAAGCAAGCTTAAGGTTTGTAAAACGAAGAAAAGGCAAAATAGGTCAGAATCTATGAAAAACAGACCAGCAGGTAGTAAAGAATTTTTTAGGGATACTTCTGCAACTCAAATAAAAAAACTCAGAACATACAAAAGTTTCGTAATTGTATAGATCACGCTGTGTAAACAATTCAGCTCAAAAAGATGAACTCGGATTTTTCTCTGTTTTTTCTAGTCACCAGGACAGAATCTGTTTTCTGGACAACATGGCACAACTTTCACTTCCCTTGTCGTATGAGGCTATAAAAGGCACAAAGCTTGAAAATTAAAGATACAATGATGTTTCTACAGTAGTAACAATCATCAAGACCACTAAAAACAGAAGAAAAAAAAAAGGAAATCCTAAATTGTTGCGGGCTGCCTCCCGAAAGCGCTTCTTTAAAGCCATTAGCTAGGCTTAATGCAAATAGATCAAGTCTTTTCAAGAAAATAACTAGCCCGTGTGACGGACTCAAAAGGCAACTTAATATTTTTCCTAGGGAAGTGTTCCATCCCTTTCTTGAGAGGGAAATGGAATTTTATAATCCCTTCTTTCATATCAATAACAGCACCTATGATGCGAAGAAAAGGACGTCCCAAAATAATTGTTCAAGAAGGTTCACATTCAATGTCCATAATAGTAAAATCAATGGGAACATAATTGTCATTGAGAATGATAAGATCATCACCTATCTTCCCCAAAGGATTCATTACGGAAGAATCGACGAGACGAACACAAAAAGAACAAGGATCAAAAGGTTTCAATTCAAATATATCATACATTCTTTTGGGCATAACAGAGGTACTAGCTCCAACATCACATAAAGCAAAGCAATAAAAATTATTCAACTTAATTTTAATCATAGGATCCTAACCATCTTCTAGCTTTATAGGTATTGAGGCTTCTACCCTAAGCTTCTGTTGGATATATGCTCTAGAGGCAAATAATATATGATTATTCCAATATATCTAAGCAAGTTCATAACCAGTTTCATACCGTGCTAGAACTGTGTCAGTGAAACAATGATGCAGGTGTGGTATAGAAACCCCCAGAGTTCCTAGTTAGCCTCTACATCGATAACTAGTTCATGGTCAACATGATGGTCGTGGTTTCGCGATCATGGACAATTAAGTCTCTTGACTATGAGGTCACCTCACTGGTTAAGTGACGTGATGAACATTACCCAAAGTAAGCATTACAACATGATCAAATCTTATGAAGGTTCAGTGTTGTAATTACAGAACGTGGTAGACCGTTCCTTTGACCGTGAGTACGTGCATAATCACTATCTTCCCGGATGCTTTGACTTACATCCCACCACCTGACTGAAATATGCGGGTCATAACGGTTGTATCTTAGGTATTCCGTGGAGATATGTTGAGGAGTATTGTTACAAGAGCGGGATTTTTCAATCCATATAATGGATAGATACTCGGGGCCCACTCAGTGAGATTCCATCAATAAAGCTGCAGCGTGTGACTAGGTCACGGGGATGAATATCACGGGAACGAGTGAATGCGGATTAGTTCGGAACGAGGTTGAACCAGACATAGGATGTCATTGATCGAATCTCGGAACAATCCAGTATCGCTGACAAAGGGAATGCTATACGGCGTAAGGTCCAATCGGTGTTTGATATCCGGAATGCACAGGGGTCATTATGGGCATCCAGGTCCCGCTGATGATCAATGACTGTAGCCTCTGCTCGGTCATGAATGGAGTGTTCTCGGACCGTAGGGTAACACACTTAAGTGCTCGATGAAATCGGAGACCTTTTCGGAACCATCGGAGTAACCAGAGAATAAAGGAAACAATATCGGAGAAGTACCGTGTTGAACCGAAACAAGTTCGGAGTGAACCGGAAGGTGTTCCGGAGCACCGGGAGATGGAATATTATGTTATAGTTATTAATTAATTGAATTAATAATTAAACTCATTTTATTTCTAATTAATATGTGCAATGGGCCTTAGTGGAGAAAAAGGCCCATTAGGGGAAATAAAAAGGGAAAAAGAAAAAGAAAAAAAGGGGGAGGCGCCATGGGCCCTAGGGCCCATGAGGGGTGCGCCCCCTCCCCCCCTTAGCAAAGGGACTTTAGTCCCACATTGCTAAGGATAGGGGTTGACTCCCTCCCCTCTGCCTATATATAGATGGGCAGGGTGCACATATTTAATACACAGAAATTCGTGAGAAAATAAATATTACTCCGAATTGAGATCGGTTTTCTCCGGTCTTCTCCCCTCCCTTGTCTCTTTCACGGTGGGCTCCCTAGTGTGAGCCTATAGTGGAATTGAGACTTCTCTGCTAGAATCGGAGGCCGTCGTGCTGCCAAAGCTCCGTCCGGAGGTCTGCTTCCGCCACCTCCGCTGGATCGGAGAACGGAGGTCGTCATCGAGTCTCGTATGTGTGCGAGTACTACGAGGTGCTGCACGTGTGGCACTACACCCATCCGGGTTATCAACACAGCCAGGGGGCTGTGAAACTTGATCGGCTACATCAACCACGTTTGCGGGAACGTTTCCCGCGCAACGGACTACACCCCGAGGTATGTTATTTCCGCACTACTTTCCGTTACGGTAATACGGCTAGCTAGATCTTGGGTTATGGGAACGCTAGTTAGAAAAATTTGTGTTTTCTGCTGCGAACCCCAACAGTGCTTAGTATTACTGTATGGATAGAACACATCGGGGATGTGGGCGTTGATTGTATGATTGTTACCCTCCCACGTGTACTTGTTCATATCTGCGGCATTGTTTGATGAAGCGGCCCCCGACCGACTTTACGCGTACACTTACGCGAGACTGGTTTCACGCTTGACATACGGCTTGTACCGTATAAATTGGCTGGGGGGGTGTCTGTCTCTCTACTTTAGCGGATGTGGCATTTGCAACGGAGGGCCCCGTGCGGGGTGTAATAGAGACAATCGTATGGTTGACGTTGTGGTTGACTCGTAGGTTAAAACCTGTTTAACTATGAAAGCCCTAGCAGCCACGTAAAACTTGCAATATACTACTAGACCGTCTAAACCTTGTATTGCTAAGTGGGGGCTATCGTTTGTTTGTTTGTGATGTAGTGATAGCTTTGTTATGTGTTACTAGTAAGTAGTAATCGTCATCATAAAACAAACTAAAACGGAGACACTGTAGACTTAGTGTTGCCATAGCTCAGACATCTTAAAACTTTCTAGTATAGGATACACGACGGTAGCATGTGATAAGATGATCCCTTAACAAAGCCAAACACAAGTATTCTACCGAAGTGTGCACCGCCTGGAAGGTTCTCCCATATGGCTTGATGCTCCGTACATACCGAAGTTATCCTACATATTAAATGGAGTTCGCATGAGGTTGGGTTCGTCAAGCCTGGCATATGCAGATATGGCCTTGCTGAGCAGCATATCACATGGAGGTTAATTTGGCGAGCCTAGCATATGCAGATATGGCCTCGGAATACTAGAGATCGAAATATCGAGCATGAGTCACAATACATATAAGATAATGTGATCGCACAAGTTGTTGTCTACCTTTGAAACTGACCCGTCGGCCGTGTGATATTCGAGGCCGGGCAGTGAATCTGGATCATGTAATCACTAAAACTTCCTAGGGATGAAATGGTTTAGTGCGAGCTCATTTATAATATGATTATATGAACTCATTGTTGTGAACTAGTCTTAATTGTGTTCCTTGCAATTATGTTTGTAGAAAATGAATGCACTAGAGCAACGTGAACTATCTTTCTTCATGGAAGGTGAAAGACTTAGAGAAAATGGGTCAAACTTTGCTGATTGGTACTCGCGCCTTAGGACGTCGCTCAAGAGAGCAGACATCTTGTTTACAATAGAAGTGCATGTGGAAGAACATCCGGACGATCATGTTGGCGATCAAGAGATACTTGATCATTATGCTCGCCGACAGAAATGCTCCGTAGTCAGGAATGTCATGATCTTCAGCATGTCAGAGGTTTTGGGCATACAGTTTCAGGACACTAGCTCATATGACATGATGGACACGCTAAAGACAATGTTCGTACGTGAGTTCAGAATTGCCAGATTTGAGTTAGAAAGCAAGTTTCTATCTACAAAGATGGAAGAACACACAAGCCTTGGTGATCACTTAGACAGGATGCATGAGATGCCTGACCCTGGTGGAGGACTATGAATATTGGACAATGAACGAAAGCACCACGGAAGAGTTTGCGATAAATACGTTATTGCACTCACTCCCTCCGAGTTATGGTGATTATGTTCATAGTTATGTCGGAAGAGGAGCTAATATGAGTCTCCAGAACTTCATGACTGATCTCTTGGCCGCGGACATTGCTCCTATCGAGGATGCAGAAGTCGTGGATGGAGAAGGTATATATTTGATATACTTTATAAATGTTTATTCCCTTATACAACATTTGCAGTAAATGAGTTTGTGATACTTATTCTGTTTTATGAAAACAGGACCTGCCGTTGCATGGAAGGGAAGAGGTGAAATCGAGGATTGATGGATATCAAGTCAGTTGATGGCCAGCATGGATTCCGCCAAGACATCTATCATAGGAGATACTTAGAGTATTAGATAAATCTTATGTAATCATTATAGTATGAACACTTAGTTGTGTGTCTTGCATCTCGCGAGACAAAGTTATTCATGTAATGAGACAAGTCAGTTGTTCCATCTTTATGAATAAAAGAGTGATTATACTTTGATTACGTCTTGATTTATGATATGATAGAAAGCATTTATAATACTACTATTATTGTCAAGAAATATTCAATGTTTAATGATAAAGTTGTCTTGATTATAACAAGTCAAAGATTTGATTGCATGAGGTGACTTCATAATTGATGAATTCATTAAATGTATGATCTATTAACTTGTGAGTTCATTATCGAATGAAAATCATAACTTGATTGCATGAGATGGATTAGATACACGATCTATGAACCTCTGCAATAAATATAACCATGACAAGGTTCTAGCAAGTAGAACTTGTGCCAATCATCATACATAAATGATGTACTAAATGGGCACGTGAGTTATCATTAAAGACTTCATATGATTAATTGAAAGGTGTATTCAATTGAGACCATAAAACTGAGATTCGGGAATCACAGTGAGAAGTGAGAATACAAGGATAAATATCACTACGCTACGATCCGAAGTGATAAGTATTGATATTGACATAATGGGAGACTTGTGGAAGTTGTACCACAAACTACGATGGAAGTTGAAAGTGCTAGACTACTTAAACCATTCGTAGTCATGGTATAAACGTTCTTTCCCCTAGCACTATAGTTATTGTCGAATAAGATTGTTTAATTCATTAAGTTAAAACACCCACTTCATGAATAGCAAACCATCCTGAATCTAACGAGACATGATAGCTCCATAACTGATGGTGTTATAAGGTTTCTTAAAAGAAAGAAGTTCTTTGTAATAAAACTACGAGCAATTGAAATTACATATTCTCCCCGAATAGCAAAATGTGTGTTGCTTGATTGGTAATGCGAGAAGAAATCTCTCGACACGGATCCAATGGGAGATAATGGAACTTTGACCAGGGTATTGGACCTTGCCTTCAGAATATCAGAGTATTGCAACGGAAGCGTGTTCCGCTGCAATGATGCTATATAAGGAAGGATATGCCAAAGATGATTGATCTTGGTATATGAGTTGAAGCCATTGTTGAATTTAGAAGGTTGTCATGAATACGTTCTGTACAGAACAATAATCATGAGTCTTCTTAATAAAACAATAAAGAATAACATTGCTTGAAGACACAAAGGAATGATGATAGCCTAGAACACGAGGAGAAATGAAATAATATTGAGTTACATATAGGATGGCTCACGTCCCGTGAAATAAATCGGTTATTTCATATTCTCGACAAACTGGAGAGTTATTGAGAATAATGTAATGGGCATAAGGCATTATTTGGTTATGACCAAAGTTCAATGGTGATTGACTACGGAAACGTAGGAATTCTTTAATCAATAAAATATTTCATTTACACTACGATGGACCATAGCATGAAATTGCATCTCAGTCAAATTTGGGATTTGAAAGAGAATTGTAATGGGCATGACGAAGGTTACTTCGTTAAAAGGATGGACTATAGTACCTCAAGACAGGAACCCTCAACCTTGATCTGATCAAGTGATTTTGTGATGACCAAAATATTGAGTGGGCCTGCAGTTTCATGAAACTGAGTGGGAGCTTTGAAGACTTCCCGGAAAGTTGGAATGCAGAGGGCATTTTCTGAGTGGGAGCTTTGGAAGTTTTGTCATTATGTGAGACATAGTGAACAATAAAATGACTTGATGAAAGCTGAACCACAAATATATGAGTATATGATGGATATATTTGAGTGGGAGCATGATCATTGTCTCAAACATATATGCATTGATATGTGAGAAGAATGATCTCATATGTATATATATGGATATGCATTGATTGTGTATATAGAGAATCGTCTTATATACATATGTGCATTATGATATATATAGAGCATAAGGAAAATAAAATACAAGATTGCAAGAATCTTCCTTTTATGTGAAACACCAACACATTACACGTTGAAATCTATATGAGTAGATTAAGATACGGATAATGAAACGAAGTGAAGGTTGGAATAATCTTCTAGACAAGAAACAGGTTCTTGTGGCTAGAAATTATATAATGGATGAAATCCAAATATCACAAGCAATGTCTTGATGGAAGAATAGAGATGCACCATGTACTGGACATGTGATCTTATATGTTCTTGACATATGATTCTACCATATAACATGCATTGTGCATCCAACAACAAAATGACTCAAAAGTTCTTGGAAGAAGAACATATTCCGATGTGCTTTAGGAGTAAAACACAGAATCTGAATAAAGTCCATGATTTCAGTATATGAGGAATACTGAGGACTGTACTCTAAAATATAGAGAGGATAATAGACTTGAATGTAATGCAAGATTACAATTGCAAGCCATATTATGGGTCTATATGGAATTAGAGACATCACCAAAGACATGAAAGAAATGTGAGCAAAATTCACGGCACTACAAACATAATACTACTTAAGAAAGTAGACGTATGGATAAAAGTTTAGCGTTAGAAGTATTGGACTTCTGGTTGAGTGTATTTCCCATTATATATGACTAAGGATGAGTCTTCTAAAGACTGAACCAAGAGATCATTGGAGGATACTGTGAAATAATAGTCTCACTCTCCCGCGAAACTTATATCCAACCATTATATGATAATGAGTGGTATGTCAAAAGAGCTTTTGACCTGTACCAGTTGCAAAGGAAACATACGAATCTGAATTGGTGCAGTTCGTTGACGAACCCTCTTCCATGAGCATGCATGATCAATGAAACACTTATGTGATAAGATGATTATGATCGAAAAAATGCGGCTAGATTATTAGCACTCTAGTGCAAGTTGGAGACTGTTGGATATATGCTCTAGAGGCAAATAATATATGATTATTCCAATATATCTAAGCAAGTTTATAACCGGTTTCATACCGTGCTAGAACTGTGTTAGTGAAACAATGATGCAGGTGTGGTATAGAAACCCCCAGAGTTCCTAGTTAGCCTCTACATCGATAACTAGTTCATGGTCAACATGATGGTCGTGGTTTCGCGATCATGGACAATTAAGTCTCTTGACTATGAGGTCACCTCACTGGTTAAGTGACGTGATGAACATTACCCAAAGTAAGCATTACATCATGATCAAATCTTATGAAGGTTCAGTGTTGTAATTACAGAACGTGGTAGACCGTTCCTTTGACCGTGAGTACATGCATAATCACTATCTTCCCGGATGCTTTGACTTACATCCCACCACCTGACTGAAATATGCGGGTCATAACGGTTGTATCTTAGGTATTCCGTGGAGATATGTTGAGGAGTATTGTTACAAGAGCGGGATTTGTCAATCCATATAATGGATAGATACTCGGGGCCCACTCGGTGAGATTCCATCCATAAAGATGAAGCGTGTGACTAGGTCATGGGGATGAATATCACGGGAACGAGTGAATGAGGATTAGTTCGGAACGAGGTTGAACCAGACATAGGATGTCATTGATCGAATCTCGGAACAATCCAGTATCGCTGACAAAGGGAATGCTATACGGCGTAAGGTCCAATCGGTGTTTGATATCCGGAATGCACAGGGGTCATTATGGGCATCCAGGTCCCGCTGATGATCATTGACTGTAGCCTCTGCTCGGTCATGACTGGAGTGTTCTCGGACCATAGGGTAACACACTTAAGGGCTCGATGAAATCGGAGACTTTTTCGGAACCATCGGAGTAACCAGAGAATAAAGGAAACAATATCGGAGAAGTACCGTGTTGAACCGAAACAAGTTCGGAGTGAACCGGAAGGTGTTCCGGAGCACCAGGAGATGGAATATTATGTTTTAGTTATTAATTAATTGAATTAATAATTAAAATCATTTTATTTTTAATTAATATGTGCAATGGGCCTTTGTGGAGAAAAAGGCCCATTAGGGGAAATAAAAAGGTAAAAAGAAAAAGAAAAAAAGGGGGAGGCGCCATGGGCCCTAGGGCCCATGAGGGGTGCGCCCCCTCCCCCCTTGGCCGGCCAACCCCCCCCCCCTTAGCAAAGGGACTTTAGTCCCACATTGCTAAGGGAGAGGGGTTGACTCCCTCCCCTCTGCCTATATATAGATGGGCAGGGTGCACATATTTAATACACAGAAATTCATGAGAAAATAAATATTACTCCGAATTGAGATTGGTTTTCTCCGTTCTTCTCCCCTCCCTTGTATCTTTCACGGTGGGCTCCCTAGTGTGAGCCTATAGTGTAATTGAGACTTCTCTGCTAGAATCGGAGGCCGTCGTGCTGCCGAAGCTCCGTCCGGAGGTCTGCTTCCGTCACCTCCGCTGGATCGGAGAACGGAGGTCGTCATCGAGTCTCGTACGTGTGCGAGTACTACGAGGTGCTGCACGTGTGGCACTACACCCATCCGGGTGCTCAACACAGCCAGGGGGCTGTGAAACTTGATCGGCTACATCAACCACGTTTGCGGTAACGTTTCCCGCGCAACGGACTACACCCCGAGGTATGTTATTTCCGCACTACTTTCCGTTACGGTAATACGGCTAGCTAGATCTTGGGTTATGGGAACGCTAGTTAGAAAAATTTGTGTTTTCTGCTGCGAACCCCAACAGCTTCTCCTCCCTAGCTTTGATGAGAGCATTAGTGATATGCTCTGTGAAGGCAAGATTAAGTGTGCTAGTGTGGGGGTCTCTAGACATCTTGTGAAGGAAACGAATAACTTCAGAAAGGGTGCAATTTTCAAAATCAAGGTCACTACTATCAAGTAAAGTGGTAGTGGTGTCCTTTAGTCTCACTTGTTTGGTAGCTTCTATAGTCATAGAAATTTCTTCTTCTACGATTGAGGTGATAGCATCACCATCAATAGGTCCTATGGGACTAGGGGTGCATTGGGTGCTAAGAGTTTGGATATCCTCAACCACTTGGATAGTAGCAATAGTATGGTGTGTAGGAAGGCTCCTAATTCTATCTTCTTCCAAAGGGATAACATCTGGTTTGGCTGCCATTTGATTTATCAAAGTAGCCTGTGTGTGAGACATATTGGAAACTTGGGTTTCCGTGGTGGTGAGCCTAGTCTGAAGGTTAGAAATCTCAATGTTTAGACTCTCTAGTTGTCCACCAATGTCTTGCAAGATGGAAGTGTTCTCATCAAATTGTCTAGAGAAGGTCCTATTTTGTTCATACTGGGTGTGCAAAAGTTTAACATAACTAGGCAAGTCACTATCTCTTGGGGCAGAATTTCTGGTGCTAGGATAAGTGTTGTTGTTCCCATAATTGTTGGAGGGGAACGGTCTAGGATTGCTACCAAAGTTACTCCTATAAGCATTGTTGTTGAAGTTTTTTCTAGAGATAATGTTCACATCTACTTGATCCTGAGCAATCAAAGAATTTAAAGGAACATTTTGAGGATCAATAGGAGATTTCTTGGTAAGTAGAGACATAATCAAGTCAACCTTTTCATTTAGGGAGAGATCTCCTCGACAGAGTTTACCTTCCTACCTGTTGGAGCTCTTTCGGTGTGCCATTTGGAATAGTTGGTCATCATCTCATCGAGAAGTTTTGTGGCAGCACCAAGTGTAGTTGACACAAAGGTTCCTCCCGCGGCCGAATCTAGCAGGTTCCGCGAGGTAAAGTTCAAGCCTGCATAAAAAGTCTGGATAACCATCCAAGTAGTCAAACCATGCATAGGGAAATTCTTAACAAGAGATTTCATGCGTTCCCAAGCTTGGGCAACGTGTTCATTATCCAATTTTTTAAAATTCATAATAAAGCTCCTCAACTGGATAATCTTAGAAGGGGGATAGTACTTCCCGATAAAAGCATCCTTGCACTTATCCCAAGAATCTATGCTATTCTTAGGCAAGGACTGAAACCAGATTTTAGCTTCATCCCTCAAGGAGAAAGGAAAAAGCTTAAGCTTAACAATATCACCATCTACTTCTTTGTACTTTTGCATATCACAAAGCTCAATAAAATTATTTAAATGCAAAGAAGCGGCATCTCTAGCACCAGAGAATTGATCTTTCATAAAAAGGTTCAGCAAAGCAGGTTTAATCTCATAAGAAGGTGCTGAAGTAGCAGGTGTAGCAATAGGAGTGTAGATAAAGTCACTGTTGTTGTGACTAGTGAAGTCACACAACTTGGTGTTTTCAGAGGAACCCATAGTAGCAGCAAGCAAGATAACTATTTTTTTTAATTTTTGATAAAAGACACTAAAGCAAAAACTGAAAGGTAAACTAACAAGACTAAAAAGCAAAGATAAAAGATAGTGTGCAACTCCCCTATCTTGAAGAGTGGAGTCCCCGGCAACGGCGCCAGAAATTTTCTTGATACACGAGATAGCTTCTGATCCCTCGTTGGTTAGCCCAAGTGGAAGGTGAGATGTAGCGTAGCAGCAAGTTTCCCTTAGCAAAGATGCTAAGGTTGAGTGTCGGACCAGTAGGACTCCAACAACGATAAGTAGGTTGTTCGGCAAGTGATGCAGCGTTTGATGATAATCACTTGCTTCTCCTGGACCTGCACACACAACAGATAGCTTTGCTCCCAACGAGTACAGAGGAGTTGTCAATTCCTCCGGCCTTGTTGTTTACAACGGATAAAACGCACGGGATAATAATGATAGTGATAGCTACGGAAATGTAAATACTGAAAGTAAATTGATAGTGTAAACAGTGGTGGAAATATGGACCGGGGTCCCATGATGTTCACTAGTGATTTCTCTCTCCCAAAAGACGATAAAATATCCATGCGAGGTAAACAAATTACAGCTGGGCAATTGACAGGATTATGTGCGCAAACCAATGCTAATTATGCGAAACAGAAAGGAAGAGGCTAAAAAGCACGGGCGGTACGCCAATACAAGTAGACCGAAATCCATCCACATCTACCCACTAATAATCCACCTTGAGATATCTATCCAGAACATCTCGCTGGTATTAAGTTGTGAATCCCACCTAAAGTGTAAACGCAAAGCAATAGACAACTACATTAAAGAACTTTGCGTAAAGTAAACAATCCTTGCACCCCGCAAGTACAAGCACCGTTGTTTTCCCCCTTGTGGCAACAACACATCCCCTAGAATCATGTTTCTGTCACTCAAGCGAGTCATCGGGGGGCATGAACCCACAATCATGCATAACACTCCCTCTTGGAGTCACTACCTACTACTTGGCCAAAGCACTAAACAGCAACGGAGAACATGCAAGAGATACTCAAGAACATAAATATAAAAGAAGAGAATCAAATATATAACTCAATCACAATCTGAACATAATCTCATAATCCATCGGATCCTAGAAAACTCAGCATAGCAACAACAGAAAGATTACATATGTGCCTCGATCATGTAGGGCAGCTCACGAGGTCTAATCCATGAAGAACAAAGAGGGGAGGAGAACATCACATAGCTACTGATCATGGACCCATGGTCCAAGGTGGACTACTCACGGTTCATCCGGGAAGCATCCATGGTGGTGGAGAAGCTCCCGGAGGTGTTCCTCCCTCCGGCAGGGTGCCAGGAAGAGGTCTTCTGGTGCTCCCGATCTTGGAAGCACAACGGCGGCGGAACAGAGGAGAGATCGCGAAAAAGGGTTCCGTCCCCGAGGGTTTCTTGTCACGGGGAATAAATAGGCGAAAGGGGGTAGCCAGAGGTGGGCCAGGGGCTCTAGGCGCCACCCCTGGCGCGGCCAGGGGTGGGTCCGTGCCCTCTGGCCGCCTGGGGCCCCCTGGCTCCCCTCTGGCCCCTCTCGGGCTGTTCGCAAAGCTTCCGGTACGCTGATTTTTCCTATATTTTTCCCGGAATTTTTTTGGTACTTTTAATAAGGGGTAAACCTGAAATAGAAAAACAGCAGAAAACAGGAACTGGCACTGGGGTGCACTGAGTTAATAGGTTAGTCCAAATATGATCAAAAGTGTTTGGAAGTTCATCAATATCATAGCAATATCACACAAAAGAGGCATGGAGCAAGCATAAATTATAGATACGTTTTGGACGTATCACATAGTTGTCATTGACAATGATAAGAACATCGTCTATCTTCCCCAAAGGTTTCTTTATGGAAGAATCAACAAGACGAACACCAAAAGAACAAGAATCAAAAGGTTTCAGTTCAAACATATCATACATTTTTTTGGCCATGACGGAGGTACTAGCTCCAACGTCACATAAAGCATAGCAAGAGAAGTTATTTAATTTAATTTTAATCATAGGGTCCCGACCATCATCTAGATTCCTAGGTATTGAGGCTTCTATCGTAAGCTTCTCCTCCCTAGCTTTGATAAGAGCATTTTTGATATGGTCCGTGAAGGAAAAATTAAGTGTGCTAGTGTGGGGGTCTCTAGATATTTCGTGTAGCAAGATAATAACTTCTGAGAGGGTACAACTATCAAAATCAATATCACTACTATCAAAGGTGGTAGTAGTGTCATCTAGGCTCACTTGTTTGAAACCCTCTATGTTCATAAGAGTTTCTTCTTCTACGGTTGAGGTATTAGCATCGCCATTAATAGGTCCAATGGGACCAGGAGTGCATTGGGTGCTAATAGTTTGTGTGTCCTCAACAATTTGGATTGTGGCAACTATGTGGTGTGTAGAAAGGCTCTTAATTCTATCATCTTCCTCTTTTTCTCTAGCCCGTTGATGTCTACGCATGCTTCTATTCTTGTAGACTATGTTGGGCCTCCAAGCGCAGAGGTTTGTAGGACAGCAGCAATTTCCCTCAAGTGGATGACCTAAGGTTTATCGAACTCAGGGAAGTAGAGGTTGAAGATGTTCTCTCTCAAGCAACCCTGCAATTAAGATACATGACCTCTTGTGTCCCCAACACACCTAATACAACTAGGAGTTGTATAGGTGCACTAGTTCGGCGAAGAGATGGTAAAATATAGGTGATAGGTGTGGCAAAACAAGGTAATATAAATCTGTAATAAAAAGTGCAGCAAAGAAACAAGTGGTAAACGTGAGCACAAACGGTATTGCAATGGTGGAAACAAGGCCTAGGCTTCATACTTTCACTAGTGGCAACTCCCAACAACATTAACATAATCTAATCACATGATATTTCCCATAAAACATGCAATGGAGACGCACTCGGAGGTCATTCCTTTGTGGTCAAGAGAGGATGAGAATTATGTAGGGCTACAAAAGCACACCTCAAAGTTCGTAGTTCTCAATATATGGATTTCCCAATGTCACCGCGGCCATCCAAAGAGAGTACCACAATCACCAGAACATATCTCAAGGATATTCAAAGACAAGAATCAAGAGACTCTCAATCTTCAATCAACACACAAAAGAGGAAATCACTCATGATAATATTCTTCTAACCCATGTCCAATAGACTGATGTCACCTTGGTCTCGGGGATTATACTAGATAAGATCAATTGAGTACATCAGTCCAATACATAGAGGAAGGGGAAATATCATGGGATCACCCTAGATTAACATAGCCTATAATCATAACGAAGATCACATCATGGGAGAGAGAGAAGAACACATAGCTACTGGGAGAAGCCTCAGCCCCGAGGGAGAACTACTCCCGCTTCATGGAGGGAGGAAGCAACGTCGATGGAGATGAATCCGGGGGCACTTCCCCGTCCCGGCAGGGTGCCGGCACAGGAATTCTGTCCCCCGAAGCTTGTTGGCGATGGCGGCGGAGATCAGAATTGCTTCTAGAGAAAAGGGGTCCGGAATCAGGGTTTCCTCCGCGGGGGTAAAAATAGAGACAAAGGGGGCCACCAGGGGGGCCACAAGGCAGCCAGGAGGGTGCCCGGCGCGGCCTAGGGTGGGGCCGCGCAAGGGACCCTTCTGGAGTCCCTGTGGTGGCCCTCCCCGCCTTCCTTGGTGATTCCGGAAGCTTCCGGGACGCTGATTTTTCATATAATTTTTCCAGAATTTTTGGAGCACTTTTAATGGCCGGAAAACCAGAAATACAAAAACAGCAGAAAACAGGAACTGGCAATTGGGTTCACTGAGTTAATAGGTTAGTCCAAATATGCTCAAAAGTGTATTAAAGTTCAAGCAAAACATGGCAAAGTCACACAAAACATGCATGGAGCAAGAAGAAATTATAGATACATTTGGGACGTATCAACATCCCCAAGCTTAATTCCTGCTCGTCCTCGAGTAGGTAAATGATAACAAGCATAATTTATGTGGTGACATGCCACACAACCATATAAGGACTTTTAAGTAAAGCAATCAAAGCATGCAATTCAATTCAAGTCTTAACAAGCAAGAGTCTATATTAGCATTGAAACAAGCAACAAAAGAACAAAAGGTGCAAGAGCTCTCGCTGTCCGT
The DNA here is from genome assembly GCA_950022295.1 of Bromus sterilis. Taxonomy (NCBI): domain Eukaryota; kingdom Viridiplantae; phylum Streptophyta; class Magnoliopsida; order Poales; family Poaceae; genus Bromus; species Bromus sterilis. The sequence goes on from OX465598.1 coordinate 272,899,834, forward strand.
GACTCGAATATCTCCAGATGGTGTTTGCGTGCAAGCAGGGGACTGGGAAAAAGAGAGAAAAATGGTTGTTGAGAACTAATATCTACTAAAGTTTCACACTTAGTCTCCTTTGGATTCTTATCTGGACTCGTCCCCAGACCACTAGTCAGGTACAAGTCAAACTGATCCACTCCCTTTCGATATTTCGAGCACTCATGCAATGGATGAGCGTGAGCAAGAAAGTTGACACCTAAAAGGCGAAACAAAAAGAAGGTGGAGGAGGAAGACAAAAAGGTGTGAAAGGCTCACATCAATGAGGACAATCATAGGCGAGAGAAGGCCATATGATAGATATGATATGAGGAGTAGGGATTGCCATGCAACGGATGCACATGTGATCTAAAAGCTCTCCAAGGGAACTAGTGGGGGTGCATCTAACTTGCTTGCTCAAGAAGACCTAGAGCTCGTTTGAGGAGGCTCATCATTGCAATATACAAGCCAAGTTCTATAGTGTGAAGGTCCCCACATAGCTATATGCATGATGATGATCTCTATGGAGTACAAGGGATAGAGGATGAAGTACTAGTGTGGATCTCTCAAAAGGAATAGTAGTGTGCCCCCTTCTCTTTTTTTTTCTTTTTCTCTTTTTTTCTATTTTTTTGTATTTTTTTGGTGGCCTCAATGGCTCTTTCTATTTAACTCTCATTTGTCCTCTTTGGGATCTTTGATTTTGTCCTCTTTGGGATCTTTTCCTCACTTTAGGGGCAACACTCTTTATTTTACAAGAATATAGGAGATCTTTCACACTTTAAAAAGGCACTCACATAAAGAAGATATAACTATCATGATGCAAATGTATGCCTCTGCCAGGATAGCAAGATATGCAATGATACTAGCGCGTCATGTAGGAATGATTAGGGAAAGTCCCAACTAGCATGCGGCTCATCGATCAAGCAAGTAGCATGTATGACATGAGGATCAAGTCATGAGAAGGTGGATGTTGCATGGAAATGTATCTCGGAAAGGCTATGGAAATGCCTTGTAGGTAGGTATGGTGGCTGTTTTGAGGAAAGATATAAGGAGGCTTATGATGAAAGAGTGTACCGTGCCAAGGGTTTGGATGCACCGGCGAAGTATGCGCCAACTCTCAAGGTGAGAAAGGGCAATGCACAGTACCGAAGAGGCTAGAAAAAGTATAGGTGGGTGGAAGTGTCAACTTTCAAATACTCACATTAGTCCGAAGAACTCATGCACTTATTATTGGTAACTCTCAATCTAATCAGGAGGTTCACAAAGAGACAAGTACCCCGAGGAGGAGTGTATGGGGGTTTGGTTATCCTTGCGCATCCTCGACTCATGGTACGTGAGTGTACTCTAATATTCGAACCCTCCAGAGGTTAGTGATCCATCTAGTAGCTAGAGTTCTCAACAGGGTTTTTTGGTTTTCGAAAATCACATGGATTGCCCAAAATACGAAATCTATCACTAATAGGCTCGAGCTCTTGACACCAAAAGTTCAAAAATTACTCTAGTCAATACCTCAAAACTATTGCAAGTTACTACTACAAAGAGAATAGCAACTTCAACTACCTACTTCTAGTCAAGACACAAAACTCAGTGCAACAGGAAAACTCTCTAACAATATAAAACATGCAACCTATAGAAAGTTCAACCTAAAACAAAAGAAAAGCTCTAGAAAAACTAAAGCACTACAACTAAACAGAGTAGCAGCTAAGAAAAGAAAAAGAACAACTCACAGCTAAAAGAATAAGCATGCAAATCCTATTAGGAGTTCTAGTTCAAGTGGAGCGTGTATCTCTCCCACACAAAAGAGTAAGCTGGGGTCTAACTTGTTAATACAGCAAAGAAAGCAAAAACAAACCTAGAAAAGTAAAGAGCGAGATGCTCCAAGCATAGCACACAACGCATGAAGTGATAAAAATATAGTGCAACGAGGGATGAACTGATAATTGTTGATGAAGAAGGGGATGCACGGGGGCATCCCCAAGCTTAGACGCTTGAGTCTCCTTGAATATTTATTGGGGGTGCACATGGGCATCCCCAAGCTTGAGCGCTTGACACTCCCGAATCTTCTTTCACCATCTTCCATCGCACACTTGAAAACTCCCTTCATACATAACTCCTCATAAGATGATTAGAGAGGTTAGTACCCTTAATAAATAAATAAAAATCCACTGTATATAAAGATATTCTTGAAGAGCTACTGTTTCTCAATATTTCTAAAAAGTTTTTGCAAAGAAAAAGCAAGCTTAAGGTTTGCAAAAGTTAGGAGAGACAAAACGTGGCAGAATCTGTGAAAAACAGAACAGCAGGTAGTAAAGAATTTTTTAGGGGTACTTCTGCAACTCGAATCAAAAAACTCAGAACAGACGCTCGAAAGTCAATTGTATGGAGCACGCTGTCAAAAAAATTCAGATCAAAAAGATGATCTGGTGATTTTAGGCTAACTTTTCCGTCCAAGGACAGAATCTGTTTTCTGGACAGCATGTCACAACTTTTGAACTTTCTTGTAACCGGAGGCTAGACTTGGCACAAAGATTGAAAATAAAGATACAATGATGTTGCTACAGTAGTAACAATCATCAAGACCACTAGAAACTGAAAGTAAAAACTCAAACGAAAGATAACAAGGGTTGTCTCCCTAGAGCTCTTTCTTTATAGCCATAAAGATAGCTTAAGATTTTAATGATGCTCTCATAGGAATAAGGAATAAGAGTTGAAGAACAAAAGAGAGCATCAAGAAGCAAATAACAAACACATTTAAGTCTAACATGCTTCCTATGCAAAGGGATCTTGTAGAGGAAAAACTCATTGAAGCATAAAGATATTAGCATAGGAAGGCAAAATAAGTGCAACTTCAAAACCTTCAACATAAAGAGAGGGAAATTGATATTATTGAAATATCTATAAGCATATGTTCCCCTCTCATAATAATTTTCAGTGGGATCATGAATAAAATCAACAATATAAGTATCACATAAAGCATTGTTACCATGATCCACATGCAAAAGGGTACTCTTACTCTGCACATAAGCATAGTCTTTCTCATTGGTAATAGTGGGAGTAGGACTATCATAAACAACTTGAACACTATAGATTAATTGTGTATTAGGAAGATGGTGTTCAACAAGGGAGTAATTCTTTCCATGATCATGACAAGTTTCATAAGTATAATTTCTCCTTATGTCATAGGTACCTTTATAATCACTAAAGATAGGAGTTATAACATCATCATAGTAGATAAGATCATTATCATTGCTAGAAACTATATTTGTAAACATATTTTATTTATTCTTACTAGCAAAAGAATTATCAATTACCACATCACTAATGGGTAAAGGACTTGCAATCCTACCATCCCCAAGCTTAGAGCTTTCCATATCATCACTCTCAGAGTTAGTACCAAAAAGATTTTCAAGATCATAAGTAGCATTATCATCATTTTCCCAATCACAAAAAGTAACATGCATATCATAATCAAAATCATCTTCAATAGTGCCTACGGACTTAACATCAGGATAATAATGAATGCAATCAAGCTCACCGTCCTCCAAAAATTTCTGTCCGTTAGGATAAAAATTGATGCGAGGAATATGCTCAGGCCAGGTTGATACCCATTCTTCTTCCTTCTTGCTCCTCTTCTTCCTCCTCTTCTTTTTCTTCTTATTTACCTTAGGAGGGAGTGGTTGGAGATGAAGCTTCTCCACATATCCTGGTTTATCATTAGAAACAATAGGGGAAACTTGGGAGAAACTCTCCTTTTTATTAGTAGAGATATAAGAGACATTTTTATACTTTGGTAAAGTTCCCTCCTTTCTAATCTTACTTATGTAATCATTTTCATGGCAATTAACAACACAATATAGATGGCAATTTTGCAAAGTGTTGCTAATTCCTAAGGCATTAACATCTAGCCAAGAAGTCTTTTCTGATAACTCTTCACACATCAAAAATAACATAAGTTCATCATAAAGATTAGAAGTGATCATGTTATCACACAACTGATTAACAGTTATGTTTTGAAAGTTCATGCATTGAAAATTGAAGTGACCCTCTATACAGCAAAGTTCACAAGTAAAAGGATAAAGGTCACACAATTCTCTAGCAATCTCATTTAAATCTTTGACCAAAGTGATTGTTCTTTCATGCTTATGTTGCTTAAAATACTTCTCTTCTTCAATCATAGGCCTTTCACAAGGTCTATCCACTCCACAAAAATTAACATGCTTATATAAAACTTCATTTTCAGGGATTGGATCATGCATGTTGCAATCATCATGAACAATCTCATTTTCTTTGCAAATCTCTTTAAAAGGTTCATGATGCTTGATCCAATTCTCCTTAGGCATATTAAGATGTGAAGAAAAATATTTGAGGAAATCAACAAGGAGTTGAGAATCAAGCCCAAACTTAGCACTAAACTTATTAAAACTTGCAGTTTCAACAAAGGACTTAATGCAATCATACTCATAATTTATACCTGACTCTTTACCTTTGTCGATCTCCCAATCTTCAGTATTGCGTTGAATTCTTTCAAGGAGTTCCCATTTAGCATCAATCTTTTTGTTTGTGAAAGAACCCATAGAGGAAGCATTGAGCAAGTATTTATCCTGTCGAGAGAGCCTCGCATAAAAATTAGTAATAATTATATCTTTTGAGAGCCCATGGTTAGGACATTTTAGCATTAAAGTTTTCAGTCTCCCCCAAGCTTGAGCTATGCTCTCTCCGTCCTGAGGATAGAAATTATAAATATAATTCCTATTCTCATGAACTTCATGAAGAGGATAAAACTTGGAGTAAAAGAGAGACTGGATCTCTTCCCAATCTCGTAGGTGAGAATCATCTAGTAGTCTATACCATTCCAATGCTTTTCCTTTCAGTTACAAGGCAAACAATTTCTTCACGACTTCACCTCTTGTCAAACCTGAAATCTTAAATAACTCACAAAGTTTTGTAAGTTTCAACAAATGAATACTAGGATTGACTGTCCCATCATAACAATCATTAATAATTATTTCAACTATCCCAAGTGGTATTTTGAACGGGATACATTCAGTAGGTGGAGGAGACTTCTCTACCACGGGTGTGGTAAAGCAGCCTTCCCCAAACAGCGAACTAAGAGTGAAGTTTTCCATAAGCATAACTAGTGAAAAGTAAAAACAAGAAACGAAAAGATTTAATTGCAAGATCTAAATATATACCTTCAACGCTTACCTCCCCGGCAACGGCGCCAGAAATAGCTTGATGTCTACACACGCTTCTATTCTTGTAGACTATGTTGGGCCTCCAAGCGCAGAGGTTTGTAGGACAACAACAATTTCCCTCAAGTGGATGACCTAAGGCTTATCAAACTCACGGAAGTAGAGGTTGAAGATGTTCTCTCTCAAGCAACCCTGCAATTAAGATACAAGAAGTCTCTTGTGTCCCCAACACACCTAATACAACTAGGAGTTGTATAGGTGCACTAGTTCGGAGAAGAGATGGTAAAATATAGGTGATAGGTGTGGCAAAACAAGGTAATATAAATCTGTAATAAAAAGTGCAGAAAAGAAACAAGTGGTAAACGTGAGCACAAACGGTATTGCAATGGTGGAAACAAGGCCTAGGCTTCATACTTTCACTAGTGGCAACTCCCAACAACATTAACATAATCTAATCACATGATATTTCCCATAAAACATGCAATGGAGATGCACTCGGAGGTCATTCCTTTGTGGTCAAGAGAGGATGAGAATTATGTAGGGCTACAACAGCACACCTCAAAGTTCGTAGTTCTCAATCTATGGATTTCCCAATGTCACCGCGGCCATCCAAAGAGAGTACCACAATCACCAGAACATATCTCAAGGATAGTCAAAGACAAGAATCAAGAGACTCTCAATCTTCAATCAACACACAAAAGAGGAAATCACTCATGATAATATTCTTCTAACCCATGTCCAATAGACCGATGTCACCTTGGTCTCGGGGATTATACTAGATAAGATCCATTGAGTACATCAGTCCAATACATAGAGGAAGGGGAAATATCATGGGATCACCCTAGATTAACATAGCCTATGATCACAACGAAGATCACATCATGGGAGAGAGAGAAGGACACATAGCTACTGGTAGAAACCTCAGCCCCGAGGGAGAACTACTCCCGCTTCATGGAGGGAGGAAGCAACGTCTATGGAGATGAATCCGGGGGCACTTCCCCGTCCCGGCAGGGTGCCGACACAGGAATTCTGTCCTCCGAAGCTTGTTGGCGATGGCGGCGGAGATCGGAATTGCTTCTGGAGAAAAGGGGTCCGGAATCAGGGTTTCCTCCGCGGGGGTAAAATAGGGCCAAAGGGGGGCACCAGGGGGGCCACAAGGCAGCCTGGAGGGTGCCCGTCGCGACCTAGGGTGGGGACGCGCCAGGGACCCTTCTTGAGTCCCTGTGGTGGCCCTCCCCTCCTTCCTTGGTGATTCCGGAAGCTTCCGGGTCGCTGATTTTTTATATAATCTTTCCGGAATTTTTGGAGCACTTTTAATGGCCGGAAAACCTGAAATACAAAAACAGCAGAAAACACGAACTGGCAACTGAGTGCACTGAGTTAATAGGTTAGTCCAAATATGCTCAAAAGTGTATGAAAGTTCAAGCAAAACATGGCAAAGTCACACAAAACATGCATGGAGCAAGCAGAAATTATAGATGCGTTTGGGACGTATCACCCGTCTTTATTTAAGTTTAGCCATCATCCTAATATTTTCATTAATTTTTAATTGGATAGCATTAATAGGGGTGGCCTTCCTCTCCTCAAGGGGAGAGGTTTTAATTTTTAGCATCTCAACATCAAGTCTAGGCTATCTACCTTCAAAAGGATATTATCCAACTTAGCTAATTTCTCTTCTACATTCTTGTTGAAGGCTTTTTGGGTAGTGATAAAGTCTCTAAGCATGTTTTGTAGTTCAGAAGTGGGGTTCTTGTTGCTAGGGTAGGTGTAATTGTTCCCATAATTGGATGGAAACGGTCTAGGATTACTAGCAAAGTTGCCCCTATAAGCATTATTGTTGAAGTTGTTTCTAGGAATAAAGTTCACATCTACTTGTTCCTGAGCAACCAAAGAATTTAAAGGAACATCATGAGGATCAAAAGAGGGTTGCTTGGTAAGTAGAGACATAATTAAGTCAACTTTTTCATTTAGGGAGGTAATCTCCTCGACAGAGTTTACCTTCCTACCTGTTGGAGCGCGTTCGGTGTGCCATTGGGAATAGTTGGTCATCATCTCATCGAGAAGATTTGTGGAAGCACCAAGTGTAGTTGACATAAAGGTTCCTCCCGCGGCCGAATCTAACAGGTTCAGCGAAGTAAATTTCAAGCCTGCATAAAAAGTTTGGATAACCATCCAGGTAGTCAAACCATGTGTAGGGCATTTCTTAACAAGAGATTTCATACTTTCCCAAGCTTGGGCAACGTGTTCATTAGCCAATTGTTTAAAATTCATAATGTTACTCCTCAATTGGATAATTTTAGCAGGTGGGTAATACTTCCCAATAAAAGCATCTTTGCACTTATCCCAAGAATCTATGCTATTCCTAGGCAAAGATTGAAATTAGATTTTAGCTCCTTCCCTCAAAGAGAAAGGAAAAATCTTGAGATTAACAACATCACCTTCTACTTCTTTATACTTTTGCATATCACATAACTCAACAAAATTATTTAAGTGTAAAGCAGCATCATCTCCAGCACCAGAGAATTGATCTCTCATAACAAGGTTTAGCAAAGCAGGTTTAATTTCATAAGAGGTAGCTGAAGTGGCAGGTGTGGCAATAGGAGTGCAGATAAAGTCTTTGTTGTTGTGACTAGTGAAGTCATACAACTTGGTGTTTTCAGTGGAACCCATAGTAGCAGCAAGTGTGGCAGATTTTTTTTTATTTTTGATATAAGACACCAAGATAAAAACTGAAAGGTAAACTAACAAGACTAAAAAGCGAAGGTAAAAGGTAGTGGGCAACTCCCCTATCTTAGCACTCGGAGTCCCTGGAACGGCGCCAGAAATTTTCTTGATATGCGAGAGATGATAATCGCTTCTCGCCCTTTGTTGGTTAACCCAAGTGGAAGGTGAGATGCAGCATAGCGGCAAGTTTCCCTCGGTGAATATACCGAGGTTGAGAGTATCTACCAGTAGGACTCCGGAGATGATAAGTAGGTGGCAAGGAAACAATGGCACCGTTTTAGACAAAGTTGCTTCCTTGACCTGGACCTGCACACAGACACAAATAACTTTGCTCTCAACGAAGTTTAGAGAGGTTGTCAATCTCTCCAGTCTTGTTGTTTACAAAGAATCAAAAACACAAGAGATAATGATAATGATTGCAACTGAAAGTAAAATCAGAAAAGTAAATAAGCGTGTAAACAGTGATGAGAATATGGACCGGGGTCCCGTGATGTTCACTAGTGATGTCTCTCTCCCAAAAGACGATAAAACTGCTATGCGAGGTGAACAAATTACAGATGGGCAATTGACAGGATTATAAACGCATCGCAATGCTAACAATGCTACGAAGAAAGGAAGAGGCTCAAAAGCATGGGCAGTACGCCAAAATAAGTAGACCAAAATCCAACTGCATCTACTAATAATCATCCACCTTGAGATATCCATCCAGAACATCTCGCTGGTATTAAGTTGCGAGCCCCGCCCAAAGTGTAAACCCAAAGCAACAGAAACTGCATTAAAAAGCCCTTTGCGTAAAGTAAACAATCCTTGCAACCGCGGTTAAAAGCACCGTTGTTTCCCCCTTGTGGCAACAACACATCCCCTAGACTCATATTTTTGTCACTCAAGCGTGTCATCAGGGGGCATGAACCCACAATCGAGCATAATGTTCCCTCTTGGAGTTACTACCTACTACTTGGCCAAAGCAATAAATAGCAACGGAGAACATGCAAGAATTACTTAGGAACAAAAATATAAAAGATAATAACCAAATATATTACTCTATCGCAATCTGAACATAATCTCATAATCCATCAGATCCCATCAAACTCAGCATAGCAACAGCAGAAAGATTACATATGTGCCTCGATCATGTCGGGCATCTCACAAGGTCTAAACCATGAAGAACAAAGAGGGGAGGAGAACATCACATATCTACTGATCATGAACCTATGGTCCAAAGGAAACTACTCACGGCACATCCGGGAAGCGTCCATGGTGAAGGGGAAGCTCCCAGAGGTCGATCCTCCCTCCGACAGGGTGCCGGGAAGAAGTCTGCTGGCGCTCCTGGTCTTGGAAGCGAGGCGGGGGAAGAACTGAGGCGAGATCGCGAAAAAGGGTTATGTCCTCGGGGGTTTCGCGTCACGGGGAATAAATAGGCGAAGGGGGCAGCCAGGAGTCCAGGCGCCCCCTGGCGCGGCCAGACCCTAGGCCGCGCCAGGTGGCCGCCTAGGTTCTTGGTGGTGGCCCCCGGCCCTCCTTCGGGGTTCCGGAAGCTTCCATTGCGCTGCTTTTATATTCGTTTTTCCCGAATTTTTGGAGCACTTTTAATATGGGGGAAACCTGGAATAAAAAATAGCAGAAAACAGGAACTAGCACTGTGGTGCACTGAGTTAATAAGTTAGTCCAAATATGATCAAAAGTGTATGAAAGTGTATCTATATCATAGCAATATCACACAAAACATGCATGGAGCAAGCATGAATTATAGATACGTTTGGGACATATCAGTTGCCCGCAGATCGGTCTGCCCGGAAGTCAACAAAAGACAAGACAAGACAAGAGATGGCATCTTTAGTCACATCGGCAATAGTGAAGTTGGTCCAAGGGAATAGTGTAGTTGGTCCAAGGGGTCACCTCCTTGCCCCCTTGTCCCCTTGTACTTTGTACTTGTTGCCTCCCTCTCTCTCTCTCTCCCTCACCCCCTTGTCCCCTTGGGCCTCCTATATAAAGGCACCAAGGAGGTCATGGTGGGGGGAGGCCAAGCCAAGGCCTAAGGCATGAGCAAGTGCAAAGCCATCCATCCATCCATTAGTAGAAGTAGTACACAGAGAAGAAGAGTAGCTAGAAAAATATACAACTCAAGGAGCACCATGTACAGATATATGCCTATAGTCCAGACAGGCAGGAGTAGGGGTTTTATCTCTAAGGAGAGCCTCGAACCTGGGTACCTCGCCGTGTGCTTGTGCCTAGACCCGTTACGGAGCGTCGTCGTCTGCGCATTGTTCCCCCACTTTTAGCCATCCTATGGCATATGCCATTCACATATCGACGACAGTTGGCGCCCACCATGGGGCAATTGCGGCGACCGGAGTCCCGTTCCGGACGGGACCCTTCTTCTTCAACAGCTTTGCCGGCACCGATGTGCTCTTCAAAGCCGGTTTCCTCTGCATCCGCGCGCCCGGAGGCTGCGCGCTCTGTCTTCGTCCGCGCCCGCGCTCCCGGAGGTTGTGCGCTCCATCTCCACAGTTGTCCTCGTTCGTTCCTCCGCGCCCGGAGCCCGCGCCGCTCGCTGCGCCCAGAGCCCGCGCCTCGCGCACCTCCTGCATGTCCGCGGTCAGCAGCAGCTCACCGGCTTCGCCGACGTTCTCCTACGCGTCTGCGGCCTGCAACAGCTCACCGGTCTCCCCGACGCCCTCCCGCAGCCGCCAGTGGTCGTCGTTGCGTCTCCTCTTGCGCGCCCGCCATGACACTCCCGCGCGCCCCAGATGATTCCTAGATGCAACCCAGATTTTCCCGTATGCTACCCATACTAGTCAGATGCAACCGAAATATCCCAGATGCAAACCAAAGCTGCCATTCAGTTACTCCCTCTATAATAGACATACATTTCCCAAACAAGATGCAAGCCATCCATCATCCATACACCGCCCATATGCTCCCCGTACAGCAGCCAGGCAATGACCATCCTCATCCAGTGCGTAACCCGCCTGCCGGCTCCTGGACACGCTTCGCGGCCGCTCGACAGCTGCCAAGCCCTCCGGTTCTGGTGTTTTGGCCTGCTCCCCGAGCCGCTCCGCCGCGTGCGGCCGCCGCCGAGTCCGTGCCTAGTCCGGCTGTGCATCCACCCCATCCGACCGTGCCATAGCCGCCCGCCGGTCCTCGGCTCGGTGATACGTCTCAAACGTATCTATAATTTCCGCTTGCTCCATGCATGTTTTTTGTGATATTGCTATGATCTAGATACACTTTCATACACTTTTGATCATATTTGGACTAACATATTAACTTAGTGCACCAAAGTGCCAGTTTCTGTTTTCTGCTCTTTTCTATTTCAGTTTTCCCCCACAATAAAAGTGCTCCAAAATTCCGGCAAAATCAGATAAAAATCAGCGTAACAGAAGCTTCCAGAGTCCCGAAGGAGGGCCGGAGGGGCCCCACCTTGTGCCCAGGCGGCTAGGTGGCGCGGCTTAGGGTGCACTGGGCCGCGCCGGGTGGCCGCTTGGACACCTGGTGGCCCCCCTGGCTGCCCCCTTCGCCTATTTATTCCCCTTGACGCAAAACCCCCGAGGACAGAACCCTTTTTCACGATCTCGCCTCTGTTCCGCCGCCGCCGCCGCGCTTCCAAGATCGGGACCTCCAGCAGACTTCTTCCCGGCACCCTGCCGGAGGGAGGATCGACCTCTGGGAGCTTCCCCTCCACCATGGACGCTTCCCGGATGTGCCGTGAGTAGTTTCCTTTGGACCATGGGTCCGTGATCAGTAGCTATGTCATGTTCTCCTCCCCTCTTTTTTCTTCATGGTTTAGACCTCGTGAGCTGCCCTACATGATCGACGCACATATCTAATCTTTCTGCTGTTGCTATGTTGAGTTTGATGGGATCTGATGGATTATGAGATTATGTTCAGATTGTGATAGACTAATATATTTGATTCTTATCTTTTATATTTTTGTTCCTAAGTAATTCTTGCATGTTCTTTGTTGTTTTTTATTTCTTTGGCCAAGTAGTAGGTAGTAACTCCAAGAGGGAACGTTATGCTCGATTGTGGGTTCATGCCCCCTGATGACACACTTGAGTGACAGAAACATGAGTCTATGGGATGTGTTCTTGCCAAATGGGAGAAAACAACGGTGCTTGTAACCGCGGTTGCAAGGATTGTTTACTTTACGCAAAGTGCTTTTTAATGCAGTTGTCTGTTGCTTTGGGTTTACACTTTGGGTGGGGCTCGCAACTTAATACCAGCGAGATGTTCGGGATAGATATCTCAAGGTTGATGATTAGTAGTAGATGCAGTTGGATTTCAGTCTACTTATTTTCGCGTACTGCCCATGCTTTTGAGCCTCTTCCTTTCTTTGTAGCATAGTTAGCATTGTGGTGCGGTTATAATCATGTCAATTGCCCATCTGTAATTTTTTCACCTCGCATAGCAGTTTTATCGCCTTTTGGGAGAGAGACATCACTAGTGAACATCACGGGACCCCGGTCCATATTCTTATCATTGTTTACACGCTCATTTACTTTTCTGCTTTTACTTTCAGTTGCTATCATTATCATTATCCCTTTTGTTTTGATCCTTTGTAAACAACAAGACCGGAGAGCTTGACCACCTCTCTGAACTTCATTGGGAGCAAAGTTATTTGTGTCTGTGTGCAGGTCCACATCAGTTGCACCGCTGACACATACTTATCATCTCCGGAGTCCTACGGGAGACAAACCATATCCTCTACATAGGGTAAATTTGCTGCTATCCTACATCTCACCTTCCACTTGGGGTAACCAACGAAGGGCGAGAAACCATTATCATCATCTCGCACATGAAGCAAATTTCTGGCGCCGTTGCCGGGGACTCCGATTGCTAAGATAGGGGAGTTGCACACTATCTTTTACCTTTGCTTTTTAGTCTTGTTAGTTTACATTTCAGTTTTTATCTTAGTGTCCTTTATCAAAAACCACAAAAAAATAGTTTACCTCATTCTATTTTGCTTCCTTGTTTTAGTTGGTTTTCTTTGTCTCTTTGCCTACTGATGCTTTCTTCACCATGGGTGTGGAACCACCCAAATATGGTAGGATGGACATATTTCACTTGGATCGCCTTCGATCAATTTGTGCTCGCACTAAAAACCCAACCGACTTGGTTGACGGAAAATCATTGGATGAGCATGCTCATTATACGCGACACTGCTTATCTCAGAAAGGGAAACACTTATGGGATCAAATACAAGTTTCTTATTGCTATGCTGAGTGTTTATGCCACATTTATGATTTTACTTGATGTTCTAATATAGATCGTAAACACCTTCCTTTCCAATGTGAGTTTAATGAAAATGAGATTTTATCTTCTTATGCTAAAGGTGTTTATGATTACTTTGATGTTGAAAAGATTGAAGAGTTTGTTGCTTTTAAAGGTGCTTATGAGATTGCTTCTTTCATTGAAAAGTATTACGATACTATTCACAAGTCCGAAAACTTTGCAGTTCTTTCTTATTGCTTCGAGAATTGTACTTCCAATTCTTATATTGAGGATTTTAAAAATAAAATGTTTGCTCGAAGAGGCTAATGATTGCATTGATGAGGAATCCCATGATTCCGAGGACTCACTTGATACTTCCCTTTCTAATGAACTTAATACTTGCTTTGTTGATGGCCATGATGCCAATATGGATTATGCTTGCGAAGATGTGCTATATTTCCTTATGTTAAGCATGAAATTTTTGCTATTGCACACACACTTGATTACCCTATTATCCTTTTGAAATCTCCAACTTATATTCCGGAGAACTGTGCTCTTACTGAGGCTCAATGTGATGGGTTGCATTTATCTTATGTTCCTAAAGACCGTGTTGAAAACTAGACACGTGTGCTTGTAGATCATGAACAAAATGCTTTATGTGATAGTTATATTCTTGATGTTGTTCATGATGCTACTGAAAATTATTTTGAGAGAGGAAAGTTTGGTTGTAGAAACTCTCATGTTACAAAAACACCTCTCTTTATGATGAAAGTTTTGAAGTTGTTCTTGTTCCACCTTCCTATGCATTTCACTTGGTGCTTCTTTGATTTATTTTCTTACAAGATGCCTATGCATAGGAAGTGGGTTAGGCTTAAATGTGTTTCATATTTGCTTCTTGATGCTCTCTTTTGCTTCAAAATTCTTATTCTTGTGAGAGCATCTTCTATAAACTTCATGCCGAGCTTAAAGGCGTATAAGAAATCGCTTGTTGGGACGCAACCCAAGATGTTTTTACTTCTGTTTTTAGTGGTCTTGATGATTGTTACTACTGTATCAACATCATTGTATCTTTATTTTCAAGCTTTGTGCCAAGTTATAGCCTCTTATGATAAGGGAATCAAAAGTTGTGACATGCTGTCCAGAAAACAGATTCTGTCTTCTTGACAGAAAAAATCGGAACAAATCACGAGTTCATCTTTTTGAGCTGAATGTTTTACACAGCATGCTCTATACAATTGTGAATCTTTCGTATGTTCTGAGTTTTTTTATTTGAGTTGCAGAAGTGCCCCAAAAAAACTCTTTACTACCTGATGTTCTGTTTTTCACAGATTCTGCCACGTTTTGCCTTTTCTTACTTTTGCAAACCTTAAGCTTGCTTTTTCGTTGCAAAAACCTTTTGGCAATCTTGAGAAACAGTATCTCTTCAAGAATATCTTTATTTCCAGTGGGGAAAAGTTATTTTATTAAGGGTACCAACCTCTCTAATCAGCTTATGATGAGTTATGTATGAAGGGAGTTTTCAAGTGTGCGAGGCAAGATGATGAAAGAAGATCCGGGAGTGTGAAACGCTCAAGCTTGGAGATGCTGATACGTCCCAAACATATCTATAATTTCTGCTTGCTCCATGCATGATTTGTGTGACTTTGCCATGTTTTGCTTGAACTTTCATATACTTTTGATCATATTTGGACTAACCTATTAACTCAGTGCACCCAGTTGCCAGTTCCTGTTTTCTGTTGTTTTTATATTCCAGGTTTTCCGGCCATTAAAAGTGCCAAATAAATTCCGGAAAAATTGTATAAAAAAATCAGCGTCCCAGAATCTTCCCGAAGAACCAAGGATGTAAGGGAGTGGACCCAGGAGGGTCCCTGGCGCCCCCCTAGGGCGCACCGGGCACCCTCCTGGCTGCCCTGTGGCCCCCCTCGGTGCCCCCTTGGCCTATATTTAGTGCCCTCAGAGGAAACCCCTAATATGGATCTTCTATTTCCGTTCTCCTCTCTGTACCGCCGCCGCCGCCATTTCAAGATCGGGGCTGCTAGGAGAAGCTGGCCGGCACCCTGACGAAAGGAGGAACCCCCTTCGGGAGACCATCCATCGCCATGGACGCCTCCCGGATGTGCTGTGAGTAGTCCCCCTTGGACCATGGGTCCATGACCAGTAGCTATGTGATGTTCTCCTCCCCTCTTTGTGATTCCACTTTCGAGACCTCGTGAGCTGCCTCACATGATCGAGGCACCTTTGTAATTTTCTGTGTTGCTATGCTGAGTTTGTTGGGATCTGATGGATTATGAGACTATGTTCAGATTGTGATGAGTAATATATTTGGTTCTCTTTTATATTTGTGTTCTTGAGTTAATTCTTGCATGTTCTCCGTTGCCGTATTTTACTTTGGTCAAGTGATTTGTGGCAACTCCAAGAGGGAGCGTTATGCTTGATTGTGGGTTCGGCCCCCTGATGTCTAGCTTGAGTGACAGAAACATGAGACTAGGGGATGTGATGTTGCCACCAGGGATAAAACAACTGTGCTTGTACCTGTGGGTGCAAGGATTGTTTACTTTACACAAAGTTCTTTTAATGCATTTGTCTGTTCCTTTGAGTTTACACTTTGGGTGGGATTCGCAACTTCATACCCGCGAGATGTTCTCGATAGATATCTCGAGGTGGATGATTCGTAGTAGATGCAGATGGATTTCGGTCCACTTACCTTGGTGCTCTGCCCATTGCTTTTGAGCCTCTTCCTTTCTTTTGTAGCATAGTTAGCATTGCGGTGCGTTTATAATCCTGTCAATTTCCCAGCTGTGATTTGTTTACCTTGCTAGCACTTTTATCGTCTTTTGGGAGAGAGACATCACTAGTGAACGTCATGGGACCTCGGTCCATATTTCCACCATGGTTTACACCTTCAATTTACTTTCATTTGCACTTTTATCTCTTGCGTTGATCCTTTGTAAACAGCAAGGCCGGAGGAATTGACAACTCCTCTGTACTCGTTGGGAGCAAAGTTATTTGATGTGTGCAGGTCCAGGTGAAGTAAGAAATCTTAGATTGTGAACGGCGCCATTGTTCACTTTACCACCTTCTTGTATCTTTTGGAGTCCTACTGGAGACAAACTCTATCCTCTACATAAGGGAAATCTGCTGCTACGCTACATCTCACCTTCCACTTGGCACTACTGGAATTCTCTTGTTTGTCGTCTGCCTGGGAAGACAGCAAACAGGCACAACTCCTGTCAACAGTTTCTTCGGCAAAGAGGTGCTTTGCCGTCTTCACATAATCGATGGTCGGCAAAGCCCTTTGCCGATAGCATACTGGCAAGTAGACGGCAACGACAGCCTGACGGGAAAAAGGTTACAAACCCCTCCGTCAGCCGTTAATGGAGGGGTGTGTCGTCTACCGATAGATGGCAAAGATCTGATGACGTCATCAAGATGTCACCTCTCATCAGATCTTTGCCGTCTTCCCGGCAGACGGCATAGTAATGTTCTTTGCCGTCTGCCATACTTATGCAGACGACATATGGACCAAATGACACCCAGTCTGTTCCCAGATTGCACAGCTGGGTGCCACGTGTCACCTTTGCCGACCACCATCAGACGGCAAAGCTCTTTGCCGACTGCTTGCAGACGGCAAAGAGCCTGGATATCCACTATTTTTTCTGTTTTCTTTTAAATCCCTGCATTTGACAAAAATATAGCAATATATAGACATATACATGTTCTCCAACAGCAGTATAAGAACCCACACATGTTGATCAACCAAAACTATGCATATATGTTCATCAATCCCATCATATATAGTCTCAAACACACAAGTGATCAAACACATGTTCTCCAAACACAATATATACATAGTACATAGTAAACCAGCAACTATCAAACACACAAGTGACCAAAATAGTTTATAAAACTAAGCTACAAGTCCAAATGCAGCACTCCATCATAGCATGACTACTCCCTTGAAGCAAATCTGCAAAATGAAGATAAGAAAGTTATAAGAAGAACAAGTAGAAGAAGAAGTAAAATGAGAAGAAGAAGAAGAAGAAGAAAAAGGAGAAGGAGAAGAAAAAAAAATCCTCTCCTTCTTCTATTTTCTTCTTTTCTTTTGAGCAAACAAAGCTAACATAAGCAATGGTGATCAAATTAAGCTAGATTTAGCATATTTTGAGGAAATTGAGCTAAATTCAGCATTTTTGAGAAACTAAGCAAACTTTAACAATTGTTGAGCCAATTTAAGCTAGCTTTAGCATTTTTTGATCCAATAAAGATAACTTTGAGATTTTTTGAGCAAACTAAGTTAACTATGTTAGTTTTGGAACTAACTAAGCTAAATATGTCCTTTTTTGTGTAAAATAGGCAAAGTATGGCATTTTTTAATAAATATAGGATTTCAGAAGCTAAATATGCAATTTCAAACTAACTAAGCATTTATAAAGAAAAATATAGAACATAAATTACCGGAGTGTATCCCTCAAGGCTGAGGTGGCTGAGAAGCATCAGTAGGGTTGCCTGAGGTTGACGGGGGAGAAGGGTCATGGGATGCAGCCCGAGAGTTATGCTGCACAAAAAGATCAACAAGCGGTTAGCACGACGCCACTCAATAAGGTATTGATGATCATTGAAAGATACTCACCGTCCCACAGGAGAAATGATCGGCATCGGTGGAGCGGCCTGGCCAGTCTTGTCGCACATACTCTACACATTTGTTTTCCACGAGTCAATCATATTAGTTCCTAATATGAACAAACAATATAACATGCATTCTTTGGATGAATATGAACAAGTGACTTACCACGATGAGCTCGTACAAGGCCCGGTTCGACGCATCGTGGCGTGCCACGGCCTCCTCAAGAGCCTTTGACGTCCTCTCCTCCGCCAACCGCTCTCTCTCTCTGCTGCCTTATCCTCTGCCAACCGCTCCTTCTCCTCGAGTAGCCACTGGGTATTCTGTCGCTCTCTCTCAAGAGCTTCCTGCAACCCCACTCCTGTAGTTAGCACTGTAATATTCGATGAGAGAACACAAGAATGCAGGAGTCCTTATGGCTAACCTCGATAGCGAGATCGATTGGCCGCGCACGAGTCCTTATAGCAGGAGAAGAGCTCATTTGGCGCGCCTTGATCTCAGGAAGAGTCATATTGCACCGAATCAACTTATCTCCAATGGACATGGCGCCATGGCGCCTTCCGCCACCAGAGATCATCCAGCTCCGGGTTAATAGGCTTCCCAATCGGGGTATAATCCTGCCCGTGCTTCTCCTTTGCCACCTCGGTATAAGCCTTCATCTTACCGTAGGCGGCAACGTTGGTGAAAGTCGACGGAGTGGCAATATCCGACTCTGAGAGTGCCTTGGCCTTCTTGTACGACGTTGTATGGGCCATGCCATAATTGTTGAACACCCCAAGCGGCTCTGTTTTATTATGCTCCGCCTAAAAGACAAAGAAAAGCACAATATTAGTAAACGGCTAAGTTGTGGGTGCGCAAAAGACAATTTTAGAAAAACACACATACCCATTTTTGCCCGTAACCAGCTAAGTTGCGGCTGCCTTGATGGTGTGGCACACCAACCATCTGGGCGCGCTGGTCCTTGGCATTGTTGTGGGCGGCCAACCAGGCTTCTGAGCACCACTGGTCCACAATGACCTCCCAACAATCCATCTTATCCGCACACCATCTCGGTGGCGCCTAAGTTAGTAAACAGGAAGATTAGCTATTATAGGTCTAGCTAGCTAGGAATCAAATCAACGAAACTAAAAGACGCAAGAAGGGGTTACCATCATGTACTGGTCCCTCGAAAGATATTTCTTTCGACATTCCGACTTGCTACGCTTAAGGCCACGCTTGGCGTAGTAGTCACGGACCGCCTGCACTCGCATTTCGTGCCTTGTGTTCTCCAAGAGGCGCCTGCACTCTTGGATGAGCACCTTTCCTGCCTCCTCCTCCATGGACTCTTCGACCTTGTAATAGACCTGTAATTAATAGCACGGGACAACACTGATGAGTGCACCAACTACCTAGCTATTCTCAAGTTCTCATTGTGTGAAAGAGAAATTACCCGAAAGCCATTCAACACCATGTCCGCTCTGGTGTGGCATTCGATCCCGTTAACGGTCGTATTTGACGGGGCCTCGGCAGCTATATAGTGCTCCCAAAAGAGTCCAGGCTGCGGAGGCGAATCATCATCGGGCAATTGAACCAACCCCGGGAAATTCTGCCAGATGAGCACACCAAGGATCCCATTGGGATTGCGGACACCCGAGGCGTATGCCCAACCCCTGCAATAGAAAAAAGTAAAAAAGCCATCAGATATTTGCATAAACCTCGGCGTACTGAAACAAAGTAATTAAGTGCACTTACGTCTCTCCATCAGGCGTAATCAACGACCTATGGGCGGGAGTCACCGGCTCAGCCGGGAGCCGTGTACCCCCACGCTGGTACACGGTGTTACCCTCAGCCCCCTCAGCCTCATCATCAGTGGGAACCGCCTCCTCTTCACCAACCTGCCTCTCTTCACCAACCTCCCCCTCGGGCGTCTCCACCTCCGGCCACGGACCCCAGGACGTGCGCTCGGATGTAGCCTCCTCATCCACCACGGGACTCTCCGAGGAGGGATCCACCCTGTGCTCTGGTGAATCAGCCGGAGGTGGTGGCGAGGAAGGCGCAATTGTCCGCCTATCTCTCGTGCGGACACCACCTGCTCCGCCTCCTCTACCGCCCCTCTTCGCTCGACCTCCTCTCCCCTTGGGCACCTCAGAAGTAGGAGGCGAGGACATACTCTCGAGCAAAGACCTCTGTAGAGTCCCTGGTGCGAGCGTAGTACCCCGGCCCCTACCTCGTGACGAAGAACCACCCGCGGAGGTCTCGCCCTCCATATCTGTCATGAACCTGCCAGAAAGCATAGTAAAAGAAATTAGTACAAATGAGAAAAATAAATAATACTACTACAAAAGAAAAAAATTACTATAATGAGAATATATATAAATATATCTAAAGTTGGGATTCATACAACTAACAATAGTCGGGATCATCCGTCTCTTCTCCGGGATCAATTGATGGATCATCATCACTATCACGCGTGTCGTCGTAAATGACGGCATCATCGGGTTCAACAACACCAACATTTGGAAGGCCTTTCTGTAAATGTTCAAGCATTGACAAGTCATCTGGAGCAGTAACCTCTTCTTCTTCAGGAGGCTCTTTCACATCATTGGTATGGGCTTCTTCCTCATCATCGTTATCGGGTTCACTCTCATTGTCTTGTTCCATGTTCTCGGGTTGTGTAGAGCGGTTTCGGAAACGTTTTTTCAGGCTCCGGGTTTCTTGGAAGAATTCTCCTTCATATTTCTCCAGGTTAATGTGAGGCTCATAATCATCTTCATTGGGGGAGGTGGTCTAAGATGTGGCGGCACATCATAAACGACATCTCAACCTTTCAGGTTTTCAACCGTTTGGCAGGGGTATGATAGATAGAAAACATGGGTGGCCTGTTGAGCCGTAATATAGACATCGTGGACATTGAAATGTGTGTCTTGTCGAATTTCGACTAGACCTACATGTTCATGAGTCCGTCTAGTCTCCGATGGAATAAACCAATGACATTTGAAGACAACGACGTTCGGAGGATTTTCACCATAGAATAGAAGTTCATATATTGCTTCAACTCTTCCATAATATTCGATACCTCCTTCGCGAACAGCCGACACACCCGAATTTGTAGATGTTCGATCGGGCATTATTTGTTCTTTACCAACGGTACGAAAGCGATACCCGTTGATATCGTATATCTCAAATGTACGGACCTTAAAGTAAAAACCATTAGCGACTTGTCTCAATTTGGCATCTATAGGCTCGTCAGGTGAATTTGCCTATAAGTTTAATAGGAAAAGATTGGTATATTAGTCGGAAATATGAACAACAAATGAAACCCTTTATGAATGGTAGTTACCGTTCGTTTGAACCAAGAGATGAAACCAGGATTGCCGTGTCCATGTTTGGCGAGAATCTCATACTCTGCGATGGAAGCCCTTTCAATAACCGCTCCATTCGAGTATTGGGCGACGTATCGACTTTACCAAATGTTCTTCCTTTTCATAATCTCTGGGGGGGAGATTGAGTGGCATGACAAATACAGGCCAACAACTATATGAGGCTGCCATCAGACCAAAAGGATTGAACCCATCCGTGCCGACGGTGATTCGGCAATGCTTTGGCTCCTTAGCTTTTTGCCAATGTTTTTCATCGAAGTGCTTTCATGCTAAACCATTTGATGGGTGAGTCAACATCGGCTTCCCATCTGCATCAAATTCCGTTCTCTTCCCATATTTGTGCCATGTCATCTGTCTGGTTGTCTCTTCCTTCATGTAAATGCGTTGAATTCTTGGTATCACTGGAAGATACCGAAGAACATTTACTGGTATTATGGTATGCGTCTTCTCACCTTGACCATTGTCTACCACAACATACCTGGATGACTTGCATTTGGGACAATAGTCTTCCTACGCATACTCTTTCCTAAATAAAGCACATCCATTCTCACAAGCATGTATCTGCTCATAGGGCATCTTAAGTACCTTGAGGATATGATCCGATTGGTACAGCTTTGCAGGCATAACATGATCTTTTGGTAGAAACCGCCCAAATAGGGTCATGATCGCATTGTAGCATTTTGTGCCCAAGTTGAATTGTGCCTTCAGATCCATCACTTGTGCGATGGCATCGAGCTGACAAAGCTCAATGTGAGCGTGGAGAGGACGTTTTGAGGACTCCAACATCTCATAGAAGGCCTTCGCAGTTTCCTCCATCTCATCGTCCTCATCCCGCGCATCGTCAAAGTCCTGCACCATGTCTTTGATCCCGGTTCCGTACTCGTCCGTGCGCTGGCGGACCACCTCCTCTCTCCTGCGTCCGGCAGACTCGCCATGGAAAGTCCACACCGTATAATCAGGCTTAAAACCCCACTTTTGCAAGTGTTTACCCATATCCACCTCTGTCGCCTGTTTATAGTTGTCGCACCTAACACAGGGGCACCAGGTTTTTCTCTGACCATTTGCAAACGCTGCTCTCAAAAAGTCCTTGGTTTTCATTGCCCATTCAGTGGTCATCTCTTTCTGATTAGGGAGACCGGTGTACATCCAGGCACGATCATCGCTCATCTTGTCACTAGCTAGCTAGTAAACAACAAATATACAAGTTTTTCAATTTTATTACGTCCACTTTTTATTGCTTTTATACATATCTACGACATATGCAATTAATTAACCTACACACTAATAGGTAAAGATAGGTCCTAATCCCACCCGAGTATGTGTAGATTGGGTTCGTTTTCCCATGCTCTGCTCCTGACCCGACGCAGAATTTCGGCAGCACCTCCCCGTTGTTCTCCTAATACACGTCTCGACAACAAGCCGATAGGTTGTGTATCCGGAGAACAACAGGGAGGCGCTGAAGAAATTCCACGTCGGATCAGGAACAAAGCATGAAAAAACGACCCAATCTACACACACTCGGGCTGTCCATAGATAACGTTGGACAATTCGAAATAATTACTATTAAAAATATGCAAATGAATGCATATTTATACTGTAATCCTTTCGAACGGGAGACGCATACTGGTTACGCGACTGTATATTGAAACTATCTATAGCTAGCTAGTATCATCGGCACAAAGGTCGGAACAGAGCAAATGAAGGGGGGTCAGGAGGATAGGACGTGTTTTTCTTACCCTCGAGCGCAGGGGAGATCGTCGAACACAGGGGGAGGTCATCGAACACCAGATATGCGACGACTCAAGGTGAAGGGGGAACAACTGCACATTAAAAACCAATAAATTCTTCTGCGGTGTGCTAGAGATATTTTTTTTGTTTCAGGTTATGCTAGAGATGCTCTTCGGTCAAGATTCAAGACAGACTCTACTATGGTCTTGCTCACAGAAAAAAAAACAATTTCTCCTCTCCTTCAGCCACATCCTTCTCCACCTTCTCCCCTCCCGGCCTCCACTTTCTCTCCTCCTGGCCTCCTCCTCCGGCCTCCACCTTCTCTCCTCCCGGCATCCTCCTCCGGCCTCCACCTTCTCTCCTCCCGGCCTCCTCCTCCGGCCTCCACCTTATCTCCTCCTCTTTCTTTTTCTTTTACATATTATTTCTTTTTCCCTTTACCTTCTCTTCTTTCTTCTCTCTTCCTCCTCCTCCTTCTATCTCTTCTTTCTTCTTCTCTCCACCACCTTCTTCTCCTCCTTCTTTACCTTCTTCTTCTCCTTCTACACTCTTGTTCAGTTTTTTTTCTTTTTTCTCTTCTTCTTTTCCTATTGTACTTTTACTTCTATTTTTTTTCTCTGAGTCTTTTTTATTTCTTCTAACTAAACTAAATAAACTAATATCTAACTATTATCTAATTAAACCTAAACAAAACTTCAACACAACCTAAAACATAAAACTAACTAACTAATTAAAAAAACTAACACATATGCAAAAACTAACTAAACTAGAACTAATAAAACCTAAACTAACTACACTAGTAAAAATGACCACATCTAATTAAAAGAAAAATAAGAAAAAACAGGGGGAGGAGGCCTTACCAGGGGTGGGGGAGGTGGTTGTGGTGGGGGAGGGGGCTGCGCTGGAGGGAGCTGGCGCCGACGAGGAGGGGCGTCGAAGGCGGCGAGACCTGCAGCGGCGTCGGTCAGAGGACAGGGGAGGAGTGGAGAGGAGAGGGGGCAGGGACTCACCAGCGACGAAGGGCGTCGGCAGGCGGGACGGTGGCGTGCGGGACGGGGCAGGGCGGCGGCGGCGCGGGTCGGGAGAGAGAGGGGTTTCGGAGAGAGAGTGGAGAGAGAGAGAGGGAGAGAGACCGTGCGGGGTTAACGGTCCCGTGGCTTTGCCGTATGCAGACAGACGGCAAAGGCCGTTATGCCGTCCGTCGACAGACGGCAAAGCCGAGGGCCGTTAGTCAGGCCGTGTCTCTTGCTTGAGTGGGCCCACTGGGTTGTTTGTCGTCTGCCTATGGACGACATAGGGAGATTTGCCGTCTGCATTGGCCAGAGCAGACGGTAAAATAGTTGTTTACCGCATGTCCCAGGTTTGCTGTCTGTATCTAGGGTAGCAGACGGCATACCCCTACTTTGCCGTCTGCCCCGACGAAAAACAGACGGCCAAGACCCTGGCACATGGCAAACTTGTGAATTCCAGTAGTGTGGGGTAACCAACGAGAAGTGAGAGAACTATCTTCCTCACTATATCAAGCTAATTTCTAGCGCCGTTACCGGGGACTCCTGTCTACAAGATAGGGGAGTTGCACACTATCTTTTATCTTTGCTTTTTAGTCTTGTTAGTTTACCTTTCAGTTTTTCCTTTTGTGTCCCTTATCAAAAATACCAAAAATACCTGTTACTCTGCTAGTAGTTACCACTATGGCTTGTCCTTTTGCCTTTGGTGAGGCGGAAGTACTTACCTTTACTCAGAGAGGTGGTGAAAGTCTGAAAGATGCTTGGTATAGAATTAATGATTCTCAAAAGAGGGCCACCAAGAAGAAATCCACTACTATCCTTCTTAGAAATTTTTATGTTGGGATTACTTCTTGGAATAGGTTTGTTGTAGACACTGATATCAATGTGAACTTTATAGAGGCTCCAGTTTGGGAAGCTCTTAATGTTATTGAATATCTTGTTGGAAGTCTCCCTGTTGCTAGCATTAAGGAGGACATTACTCTAGCTCACATTATGGGAAAACTTGAAAAAATAGAGTTAGAGATGCCAAGTATCGATAAAGTAAGTGAGTTGGATCGTAAGATTCAAGGGAATTTGAATAGGCTAGATAGCTCCATGCAAAAAAATTGTCAAAACTTTGGAGACTATCAAATCCCTTGATGAGAAGTCTTCTAGGATAGAGAAGATTGAGGAAGTTATTGAAACTCTAGGAACTACCTTTTCCTCAATCAAAACCAAAAAGGATGAAGCTCCGGCAAGAAAGGAACCTAAGTTCGTTTACGTCCCTAAGGTTCCTCGAGCTAAAGTTGACACACCTATTACCAAGGGAGTTGAAACAGTGATTACTTTGGAGGAGACACCTATCTTTAATTTTAATGAAACTCCAATTGATTTTCCTCCTTTTGATTTTATCCCTAGAAGCATTTTTATTCGGCCTTTATTTGAGAAAACTCTTAAGACTAGTTGTACTATTGAAGATCTTTTTGATGATCTTGATGATGGTTCAAATGATACAACTTGATCTTTTGCCTTATGCCTAGCTTAAAGGCGTAAACGAAAGCGCTTGTTGGGAGGCAACCCAAGATGTTTTTACTTCTGTTTTTAATGGTCTTGATGATTGTTACTACTGTAGCAACATCATTGTATCTTTATTTTTCAATCTTTGTGCCAAATATAGCCTCATATGACAAGGGAAGTGAAAGTTGTGACATGTTGTCAAGAAAACAGATTATGTCCTCGTGACGGGAAAAATCATAGTAAATCATTCTGTCCTCGTGATGGGAAAAATCATAGTAAATCACCAGTTCATCTTTTTGATCTGAATTGTTTACACAACGTGCTCTATACAATCACGGAACTTTCTTATGTTCTGAGTTTTTTGATTTGAGTTCAGAAGAACCCCTAAAAAATTCTTTACTACGTGTTGTTCTGTTTTTCAAAGATTCTGCCACGTTTTGTCTCTCCTAACTTTTGCAAACCTTAAGTTTGCCTTTTCTTTGCAAAAATCTTTTGGCAATCTTGAGAAACAGTAGACCTTCCTGAAAATATTTATTTGCAGTAGACGGAAATTATTTTAATAGGGTACTAACCTCTCTAATCAGTTTACAATGAGTTATGTATGAAGGGAGTTTTCAAGTGTGCGATGGAAGATGATGAAAGAAGATCCTGGAGTGTCAAACGCTCAAGCTTGGGGATGCCCCCATGCATCCCCAATAAATATTCAAGGAGACTCAAGCGTCTAAGCTTGGGGTTGCCCCCGTGCATCCCCTTCTTCATCAACAATTATCAGTCCGTCCCTCGTTGCACTATATTTTTATCACTTCATGCGTTATGTGCTATGCTTGGAGCGTCTCACTCTTTACTTTTCTTAGGTTTGTTTTTGCTTTGTTTGCTGTAATAACAAGTTAGACCCCAGCTTTCTTTTGTGTGGGAGATAAACACGCTCCGCTTGAACTAGAACTCCTCATAGGATTTGCATGCTTATTTCCTTAGCTGTGAGTTGTTCTTTTTCTTTTCTTAGCTGCTTCCCTGTTTAGTTGTAGTGCTTTAGTTTTCTTCTAGAGCTTTTCTTTTGTCTTGAGTTGAAGTTTCTATAGGTTGCATGTTTATCTTGTTTAGAGAGTTTGCCTGTTGCATTGAGTTTTGTGTCTTGACTAGAAAGTAGGTAGTTGAAGTTGCTATTCTCTTTGTAGTAGTAACTTGCAATAGTTTTGAGGTATTGACTAGAGTAATGTTTGAACTTATGGTGTCAAGAGCTTTAGCCTATTAGTGATAGATGTCGTATTTTGGGCAATCCGTGTGATTTTCGAAAACCAAACCCCCCTTTTGAGAACTCTAGCTACTAGATGGATCACTAACCTCTAGAGGGTTCGAATATTAGAGTGCACTCACGTACCATGAGTCGAGGATGCGCAAGGATAACCAAAACCCATACACTCCTCCTCGAGGTACTTGTCTCTTTGTGAACCTCCTGATTAGATTGAAAGTTACCGATAATAAGTGCATGAGTTCTTCGGACTAATGTGAGTAGTCGAAAGTTGACATTTCCACCACCCATATTTTTCTAGCCTCTTTAGTACCGTGCATTGCCCTTTCTCACCTCGAGAGTTGGCGCATACTTCGCCGGTGCATCCAAACCCTTGGCATGATACGCTCTGTCATCATAAGCCTCCTTTTATCTTTCCTCAAAACAGCCACCATACCTACCTACAAGGCATTTACATAGCCTTTCCAAGATACATTGCCATGCAACATCCACCTTCTCATGACTTGATCTTCATGTCAAACATGCTACTTGCTTGATCGATGAGCCGCATGCTAGTTGGGCCTTGCCCTAATCATTGCTACATGACGCACTAGTATCATTGCATATCCTACTACCTGACAGAGATATACATTTGCATCATGATAGTTACATCTT
Source organism: Bromus sterilis (assembly GCA_950022295.1). NCBI lineage: Eukaryota > Viridiplantae > Streptophyta > Magnoliopsida > Poales > Poaceae > Bromus > Bromus sterilis. The sequence goes on from OX465598.1 coordinate 272,927,085, forward strand.
CTTTATGTGAGTACCCTTGTAAAGTGTGAAAGATCTCCTATATTCTTGTAAAATATAGAGTGTTGCCAAAGAGGACAAAATCAAAAGATACCAAAGAGGACAAATGAGTGTTAAATAGAAAGAGCCATTGAGGCCACCAAAAAAGTACAAAAAATAGAAAAAAGAGAAAAATAAAAAATAAAAAGAGAGAAGGGGGCACACTACTATTCCTTTTGAGAGATCCACACTAGTAGTTCATCCTCTATCCCTTGTACTCCATAGAGATCATCATACATGCATATAGCTATGTGGGGACCCTTCACACTATAGAACTTGGCTTGTATATTCCAATGATGAGCCTCCTCAAACGAGCTCTAGGTCTTCTTGAGCAAGCAAGTTGGATGCACCCCCACTAATTCCCTTGGAGAGCTTTTAGCTCACATGTGCATCTGTTGCATGGCAATCCCTACTCCTCACATCATATCTATCATATGGCCTTCTCTCGCCTATGGTTGTCCTCATTGATGTGAGCCTTTCACACCTTTTTGTCTTCCTCCTCCACCTTCTTTCTATTTCGCCTTTTAGGTGTCAATTTTCTTGCTCACTCTCATCCATTGCATGAGTGCTCAAAATATCGAACGGGAGTGGATCAGTTTGACTTGTACCTGGCTAGTGGTCTGGGGACGAGTCAAGATAAGAATCCAAAGGAGACTAAGTGTGAAACTTTAGTAGATAGTAGTTCTCAACAACCTTTTTCTCTCTTTTTCCCAGTCCCCTGCTTGCACGCAAACACCATCTGGAGACATTCGAGTCACGGAAAGCGAGAGCTCTTACACCCTTTGTTCTTTTGTTGCTTGTGTCAATGCTAATATAGACTCTTGCTTGTTAAGACTTGAATTGAATTGCATGCTTTGATCGCTTTACTTAAAAGTCCTTATATGGTTGTGTGGCATGTCGCCACAGGAATTATGCTTGTTATCATTTCCCTACTCGAGGACGAGCAGGAATTAAGCTTGGGGATGTTGATACGTCCCAAATGTATCTATAATTCATGCTTGCTCCATGCATGATTTGTGTGATTTTGCCATGTTTTTCTTGAACTTTCATACACTTTTGATCATATTTGGACTAACCTATTAACTCAGTGCACCCAGTTGCCAGTTCCTGTTTTCTGCTGTTTTTATATTTCAGGTTTTCCGGCCATTAAAAGTGACAAATAAATTCCGGAAAAATTATATAAAAAATCAGCGTCCCGGAAGCTTCCCGAAGAACCAAGGATGGAAGGGAGTGGACCCACCAGGGCCCCAGGAGGGTCCCTGGCGCGGCCCCCCTGGGGCGCGCCGGGCACCCTCCTGGCTGACCTGTGGGCCCCCTCGGTGCCCCCCTTGGCCTATATTTAGTGCCCGCGGAGGAAACCCCTAATATGGATCTGCTATTCCCGTTCTCCTCTCTGTACCGCCGCCGCCGCCGTTTCAAGATCGAGGCTACCAGGAGAAGCTGCCTCGACACCCTGCCGGAAGGAGGAACCCCCTCCGGGAGACCATCCATCGCCATGGACGCCTCCCGGATGTGCTGTGAGTAGTCCCCCTTGGACCATGGGTCCATGACCAGTAGCTATGTGATGTTCTCCTCCCCTCTTTGTGCTTCCACTTTCGAGACCTCGTGAGCCGCCTCACATGATCGAGACACCTTTGTAATTTACTATGTTGCTATGCTGAGTTTGTTGGGATCTGATGGATTATGAGACTATGTTCAGATTGTGATGAGTAATGTATTTGGTTCTCTGTTATATTTGTGTTCTTGAGTTAATTCTTGCATGTTCTCCGTTCCCGTATTTTACTTTGGTCAAGTGATTTGTTGCAACTCCAAGAGGGAGCGTTATGCTTGATTCTGGGTTCAGCCCCCTGATGTCTAGCTTGAGTGACAGAAACATGAGACTAGGGGATATGTTGTTGCCACCAGGGATAAAACAATGGTTCTTGTACCTGCGGGTGCAAGGATTGTTTACTTTACGCAAAGTTATTTTAATGCAGTTGTCTGTTGCTTTGAGTTTACACTTTGGGTGGGATTCGCAACTTAATACCAGCGAGATGTTCTGGATAGATATATCAAGGTGGATGATTCGTAGTAGATGCAGATGGATTTCAGTCTACTTACCTTGGCGTATTGCCCATTGCTTTTGAGCCTCTTCCTTTCTTTTGTAGCATAGTTAGCATTGCGGTGCGTTTATAACCCTGTCAATTGCCCAGCTGTGATTTGTTTACCTCGCTAGCACTTTTATCGTCTTTTGGGGGAGAGACATCACTAGTGAACGTCATGGGACCTCGTTCCATATTTCCATCATTGTTTACACCTTAAATTTACTTTCAGTTCTTACTTTCAGTTGCACTTTTATCTCTTGCATTGATCCTTTGTAAACAGCAAGGCCGGAGGAATTGACAACTCCTCTGTACTCGTTGGGAGCAAAGTTATTGCTGTGTGTGCAGGTCCAGGTGAAGTAAGCAATCTTAGATTATGAATAGCGCCATTGTTCAGTTACCACCTTCTTGTATCTCTTTTGGAGTCCTACGGGAGACAAACCCTATCCTCTACATAGGGGAAATTTGCTGCTACGCTACATCTCACCTTCCACTTGGGGTAACCAACGCGAAGTGAGATAACTATCTTCATCACCGTATCAGATGCCCCCATGCATCCCCAATAAATATTCAAGGAGACTCAAGCGTCTAAGCTTGGGGATGCCCCCGTGCATCCCCTTCTCCATCAACAATCATCAGTTTGTCCTTTGTCTCATTATATTTTTATCACTTCATGCGTTATGTGCTATGCTTGGAGAGTCTCGCTCTTAGGTTTTATTTTCAATTTTCTTTAGCTTTGCTTGCTGTTTATAACAAGTTAGACCCCATATTACTTTGTGTGGGAGAGAAACACGCTCCACTCCAATCTGGAACACATCATAGGATTTTCATGCCTATCTTTTCTCTGTTGTGTGTTCTTTATATTTTCGTAGCTACTGTCATGTTTAGGTTTAGTTTTAGTTTGCCTTTAGCAAGATCCTTTGCTTTTGTTTAGTTTGTTGCTGGAACTCTCTTTAGTTGTTCATGTTTATCTTGTTAAGAGAGTTGGTTGTTGCACTGAGTTGTGTCTTGTCTTGAAGTAGATAATTGAGGTTGTTATTCGATTGTAGTAGTAACTTGCAATAATTTTGAGGTATTGTTGTGAGTAATGTTTGAACTTTTGGTGTCAAGAGATTTAGCCTATTAGTGATAGGTGTCGTATTTTCGGCAATCCGTGTTTATTTTCAAAAACCTACAAAACTTGTTGAGAACTCTAGCTACTAGATGGATCACTAATTTTTGGAGGGATCGGATATTAGAGTACACTCACGTACCATGAGTCGAGGATGCGTAAGGATAACCAAACAACCGTACACTCCTCCTTGGGGGACTTGTCTCTTTGTGAACCTCCTTATTAGATTGAGACTTACCGATAATAAGTGCATGAGTTCTTCGGACCAATGTAAGTATTGAAAGTTCACACTTCCACCTCCTCATATTTTCTAGCCTCTCCGAGAGTTGGCGTCCACCTTCACCGGTACTTCCAAACCCTTGGCATGATACGCTCTAACATCATAAACATCCTTATATATTTCCTCAAAACAGCCACCATACCTACATATCAAGGCATTTCCATAGCCTTTATGAGATATATTGCCATGCAACATCCACCTCTTCATGACTTGATCTTCATGTCATACATGTTCCTGCTACACTGGCAGCGGCATACATTGCATACATCATGATAGCTACATCTTATTATGATTTGAGTTCCTTGTAAAGTGTGAAAGATCTTCTATACCCTCTTGTAAAATAGAGTGTTGCCCTTAAGTGAGGAAAAGATCCCAAAGTGGACAAAATAAAAGATCCCAAAGAGGAAAAATGAGAGTTAAATAGAAAGAGCCATTGAGGACACCAAAAAAATAGAAAAAAGAGAAAAAGAAAAATAAAAGAGAGAAAGGGGAAACACTACTATCCTTTTGAAAGATCCACACTAGTACTCCCTCTTATCCTTGTACTCCATAGAGATGATTATTCATGCATATAGCTATGTGGGGACCTTCACACTATAGAACTTGGCTTGCATATTCCAAGATGAGCCTCCTCAAGAGAGATCTAGGTCTTCGTGAGCGAGCAATTTGGATGCACCCCCACTAGTTCCATTGGAGAGCTTTCTTAGCTCATATGTGCATCCGTTGCCTGGCAATCCCTACTCCTCACATCATATCTATCATTTGGCCTTCTCGCCTATGATTGTCCTCATTGATGTGAGCCTTTCTCACCTTTTTTTCTTCCTCCTCCACCATATTTCTCTCTTTGCCATCCTAAGTGTCAACTCGTGTGCTTACGCTTATCCATTGCATTAGTGCTCAAAATATCGAAAAGGAGTGGATCAAATTGACTTGTACCTGGCTAGTGGTCTGGGGACGAGTCAAGATAAGATTCCAAAGAAGACCAAGTGTGAAACTTTAGTGGATTGAGTTCTCAAGAAAAATATTTTTTTCTCGTATTCCCTATCCCCCCTTCTTGCATGCAAACACCATTTGGAGACATTCGAGTCACGGACAGCGAGAGATCTTGAACCTAATGTTCTTTTGTTACTTGTTTCAATGCTAATATAGATTATTGCATGTTATGACTTGAATTGAATCACATACCTTGATTGCTTTACTTTTCAAAGTTCTTATATGTTTGCTAGCATGTCACCACAGAAATTACGCGTGTTATCATTTACCTACTCGAGGACGAGCAGGAATTAAGCTTGGGGATGTTGATATGCCCCAAACGTATCTATAATTTCTGCTTGCTCCATGCATGTTTTGAATGATATTGCTATGATCTAGATACACTTTCATACACTTTTGATCATATTTGGACTAACCTATTAACTCAGTGCACCTATTGCCAGTTTCTTTTTTTTGTTGTTTTTTTATTACAGTTTTCCCCCATACTAAAAGTGCTCAAAATATCCGGGAAAATCTGATAAAAAATCAGCGTAACGGAAGCTTCCAGAGTCCCGAAGGAGGGCCGGAGGGGCCCCACCTGGTGCCCAGGCGGCCAGGTGGCGCGGCCTAGGGTGGGGCCTCGCCTGGTGGCCGCTGATATGTCTCAAACGTATCGATAATTTCTGCTCGTTCCATGCATGATTTGTGTGATATTGCTATGATGTAGATACACTTTCATACACTTTTGATCATATTTGGACTAACCTACTAACTCAGTGCACCCCAGTGCCAGTTCCTGTTTTCTGTTGTTTTTTTTTATTTCAGTTTCCCCCCATATAAAAAGTGCCAGTTCCTCAAGTGTTTTGACACTTGGTGAGTAAAATCACATGAATGATTTGATCAATCATGTACACCATGATATGTACAATTCCAGAATGTCCTATGCTCTAAATGTTATGAGCATATACCATAATGATTCATAAGATGATCATTGGACAATAGTAAAGATATCCTTACGTGCTTTGGAAGGACTAAGAATATATATTATGTATGTTGGACAATAGTTCATTGTAAAGTGTTACATTGATACTAGTTTTGTCGCAAGATACAATCTAAATTTATCTCAATTTTGGCGGTATGTTAAGGTGGCAAAATGTAATGGAAGAAAGTTCCATGATAGATTTGGAATAGTTCCAAATGGATTTGGATGAGTTCCAATGTTAAGACATTATAACGAATACTATAACGAAAGGCTAAGTATATGACTGCTCTAGCAGCAGCAAAGGAGGGCATTTGTGTCAAGAAGTTTGTTTGACAAACTAGGTGTAGTTCCAAGCGAGCTAATACTATGAAGATCTATTGTACGACAATAGATTCAACATGTTTTGAGCTCAAGGGACTAAGGTCTCACCGGAGGACCAGATTTATGCAATGCCATCTCATTGGTGAATGAGTGATGCGTAGAGACGCAAAGAAATGCAAATACACACGGACCTGAAGTGTTAGATCTGGATATTAGGTTTACCACTAGCAATGCGTATGGATAACACCTGAATGCCATAGGTGTTGGATGCGCAAGTACCAAACTAGATTATTGACTCTAGTGCAAGTGGGAGACTGAAGGGAATATGCCCGAGAGGCAATAATAAAGTGGTTATTATCTTATTCCATGTTTATGATAAATGTTTATTTTCATGCTATAATTGTGTTAACAGGAAACGTTAATACGTGTGTGTTTAATAAACAGAGAAAAGGTTCCTAGTAATGCCTCTCTTTATACTAGCTTGTTGATTAACGGATGATCAAGGTTTCCTGATCATGAACATTGGATGTTGTTAATAACAAGGTCATATCATTGGAGAATGATGTGATGAACATACACCCACAGTAGTTATAGCAATACGATCATGTCATCAATGTTTCTATTGCTGTATCAAACTTTCACGAAGTAACCCTAATCCTTAGACCATGAGATCACGTCAATCACTGACACCGGAAGAGTACTTTGATTCCATCAAACGTCACACCGTAACAGGGTGATTATAAAGGTGCCGTTGGGTACTTGGAAAGTGTTAGTTGAGGCTCGTGGATCAAGAGTGGGATTTGTCCATCCAGATGACGGAGAGATATACTCTGGGCCCTCTCGGTGATATCACATTGACATCGCTTGCAAGCACGTGACTGGCTCACGAGGATGTTATATCACGGAACGAGTAAAGAGTACTTGTCGGTAACGAGATCGAACTAGGTATGGATGATACCAAATGATCGGATCTCGGACAAGTAAAATATCGCGAGACAAAAGGAATTGGTTACGGAGTTTTGGTTCACACGATCACTAGTTCATCGTTGAGTAAGTGGGAGTCATCATGGATCTCCAGATCCCGCTGATGATTATTGATCAGAGAAGAGTCTCTGTCATGTCCATTTTATTCACGAACCGTAGGGTGACACACTTAAGGATTCGTCGACGTGTTTTAAATGGATACGGAACGCAGGAGAAAATACTAGACAGCACAGGACAGCACAGGGACTGTTTCGATAAAACTGCCGGAATAGTTTCGGGATATCGAAATAGTGCAAGGGGATAATTGTTAATGTGTTCATTGAATGAAGTGTTCATCAATGAAGTACTCATTGAATGAAGTGTTCATTAATTTGAGTGACATTAAACAAGATAATTAAAAGTGTTTTAATGTGATAAACTCTTGGAATTTTGAGTGGAGAATTATGGAAGTTATGGGAATAATGTGTGACCCTTTGTTTTTGTGAGTGGAGAGTCCACCCACATGATGAGGGGAGAGGTGGGGGCACCTCTTGGGGCGTGCTACCCCTTGGGGGCTGCCTCCCCCTCCTATATATAGATGGGTGGAGACCCCTCTACACACTCATTCCTCCATCTCTCATATGCCCTTTGGTTGGCATCTTCCTCCCCTTGCTAGCTGATCCAGTTTCACGATTACGGTGCTTAGGCGAAGCCCTGCTCAAGATCTTCTCCACCACCATCACTATGTTGTAGTGCTGCTGGAGTTCCCGAGGATTCACTACTTCCGCTGCCCAACTGGAGCAAGGGGCGGAGGTCGTCGCTGATCCGTACGTGTGACCGATTACGGAGGCGCTGCCCGTTTGTGGCGCCCATCTTCATCACGACCTTGAGGTCGGCAAGTGATCGACTACATCACCCACGAGAATCGTTCTCGTTAAAGCTTTTGGTCTTCGAGGGTGAGTCCTTCTCAAACCGTTACAAGTTATCTCCTAGATGTGATCTTGGCAGTTGCAATCGTAGGAAATTTTTTTGTTTTCTATGCAACGAACCCATCAGTGGTATCAGAGCCTCGTCTATGCGTAGATGCTTTGTACGGTTAGAACACATAGAGATGTGGGCGTTGATCCTCTAGTGGTTACCCTCTTTTGTGCACTTGTTCATATTGCGGCAATGTTGGATTGAAGCGGCCCTAAGCGCAGATTGCGTGTCACGCTTGACATACGGCTTGTACCGTATAAAGTGGCTTTGGGGGTGTCAGTTTCTCTAACATTAGTGATATGGCATTTGCAACGGAGGGCCCTGGAAAGGGATGAAAAGAAACAACTAGCGAATCAACGTTGTGGTTCTTGTCCGTAGGTAAGATCGGTTCTTTCCTAGGAAGCCCAAAACCACGTAAAATTTGCAAAGATAATTTAGAAGCGTCTAACTTGTTTTTGCAGGGCATGTGATGTGATATGGTCATTGTTACAAAATTGTTGTATGAAATGAGATTTATTGTAAACAACCGGCAGGAGCCATATGGTTGTGTTTTTCCTTTTTAAGGCCTGCGTGCTGTAGATATATCCATGAGATATATTGTAATGGAGAAGGACGACCATGGTGGTGGCGCCATGGACCTTGGTGCCGCGCCGGTGGCATGATGGAGATCATACCAAGACGCACAAAGATTGTAACACCCTCACTGTCAGTGAACAGTAATCACTGTTACTGTTCATCTGTACTCTTCAAAATTTTTGCTTTAATCAAATGGTTCAGTTCAAATTCAAATTCCCCTTTGATATGGTGGCAAGCAAAGTGAACCATGGACCTTGATCATCATGGATGAAAACAAAGTCCAAGCCATTTGAGTTGAAATTCAAACAAACCCTAAAAATGCCTTTTGATGAATATTAGAAATTATGGTGACAATAAATCTTTTCCAAAAATCTTGGAACCACTTTTATAAAATCCCAAATAATCACTGGACCAATCACATATGGGTTTGGGTATTTATTAAGTTATAGAAAATTTCCAAACAATTCAAAACAGTAGCTAAAAACCCCAATTTAATCATTTAATATTATAATAAAATATTAAATGACTTTTATAATTGCCCAAATCTTTTGTGGCACTGACCTTAGGTATAACATAACTTATGGGGCACCAACCAAATTTTTCAAAAATGCCTAAGTGAGTTCAAACAAATACAAAAGGAAAATACAGAAAGGAAAAAGTAGAAAAACAAAAGAAACCCAAAAGCCTAATCTACCCCTCCCTCCTGGGCCACCACCCAGCCCACTAACCCCACCCCACCGAAGCCGGCCCGAATGGCCCACCCCCCCGGTCATCTTCCTCGCTACAGGGGAGAAGCCGGGCGTGGCGCCCATCGGCCGAGGCCACGGCGACGACCTCCCTCCGTGGAGGCCATCGGGCACTCCTCCGGCGCCTACAACCTAGGGCACCGCGGCGCCAAGCCCTGGAGACCCTAGCACCCCCCCCCCTCTTTTCCCCTCGCGCCGCCTCCCTCGTCATCTTCCACCTCAGGCCGAGCCCGCCATGGTTGCGGCTCCGTGAACGCACGAGCCCACCGGCCACACCAGCCCTCCCCTCCGTGTCCAGTGACCTCGCCGCCGTCGGCTTCCTCTTCAAGCAGAAGGAATCGACCCCGGGCGCCCTCAGGACGACGTCGGCTACATCGTCTTCGGCCACGGCAGCCGGCAAGCTCCGACGAATTCCGCCGCCACACGCTCCTCTCCGACCCCGAGACCCCTCCCCTTCGTCCACGGTGAGCACGCGGCCGTTTTGCCCCTCTCTGCGCCGCGAATCGTGACCCAGAGCACCATCCCCGCCTAGCTCGTACTCCGGTCGCCGCTGGTTAGCTCGCCGCCGCGGCCACCACCACCGAAGCTCGCGTCCGAGCGCGTAGACGCGCTCAACACGTTCCCCGTGACCAAACGCACGCACGCACGCTTCCAATCGGGGTTGGATTCGCCATCGACGTCGGGTCCGTACGCCAACCGCCGCCAGAGCTCGTCGCCGACGTCCCTCCGGCCATCTTCCGGCCAGTCCGCCACCACCAGCCGAACCGCGACACTTCACTGGTTCGAACGCACCGCCCCGCCCCTCCAACCGTCCCCTGTAGCGCTCGCGTCGACGACCTCGCCGGAGTTTGACCTCGCCGGCGTCGACCTAAGCACCCCGTGAGGCTGACCTGCGGGTCCCGCCTGTCAGTGGTGTCATTAGCGTTAATGACCCACTGACCAGTGGCCCCCACCCCCGGATTAAGCCCCTAATTACCTGTTAGTTAGAAATAACCCCCCTGAGTATGACACCTGGGCCCCCCTTGTCAGAGTTTTATAAATAAAATGAATTTGATTTAGTATTAGAGTATGACATGTGGGTCCCCCACTGAATAATTAGATTTAACTAAATTATTTAATAACTGTGTCACTGACCAGTGGGACCCACTGGTCAGTTAATTAAAATGAATTATTAATTGATTTAATAATTAATAAAAGAATTATTAAATAGAAAAGGATTTTTAATGTTTTAAAATTGATTAAACTTATAAAATCAATATCTTTTAATCCGTATATCGGATCAAAAAACTTTATACATGAAAGTTGATCAGAAAAATATAACGAATACGGATACGCTATCCGTATGTCTACCACACCCCCCTAACACACCGATCATCGACATTCCCCCCTCCGGACTGTTTGTCGATAAATTCCCGGTACCGATAAAAAATACCCGGATGAATTTATTCCGAACACGAAAGTTGTCCGGAATGGTTCAACTAACAAGGATACACCCCCCTTATGTTTGACCGATACCCACGACACCTCCGGCTTGATCCTTCCCCCTTCGGACCCCTGTCCGATAATCACCCGGAGCCGGTAGTTCATCCCCGGATGAATTCCCGCTCCGAGCCTGATACATCGCGCTGCGTTAGAACACCGTTAACTCTTCATCTGTCATGTCATGCATATGTTTGTATATTATTGCTGTGTATTTACTGTTTCCTCCCCCCCCCCTTAAATCTCCGGTAGACCCCGCTGCTACCGCCAACTACACTGCTGCCGGGTACGACTACTTCGTCGACGACCCTGCCCCTACCGTCGAGCTTGCAGGCAAGCAGAGCCATTCTCTTCCCTAGATATCACCTATCTTTCCGTACCTTCTTGCACTAGGCATTGTTACTGCTGCTGCTACGTTATACTCCTATTCAATTGCATAGCCTGATTTTGTCGCCCCTTGATGTACCTTCCTTTATCCTATGCTGCCTATTATTAATTATGCATTATTCAGCAGTGAGCCCTGCGCATTGTTAGCTAGGATTAGTTAGCGGGCCGTGATCACTATGGGAGTGAACACGGATACAATATATACAACTGCATAGGTACGGTACAATGCAGACACCGCCAAAGGCCCCTATCTGGGTTATGCCTAGTCACCTCAAGTGTGAGCTATCAAGGAGTAATCCTTGTACTCCACTCGAGGCTGACTTTGTCTTGCAGCCATAGGGTCCTGGACAGCGGTTGTCCTTAAGGGTAAGAAATTCGGGCGACCCAACGGTGCCCGCGAGAGGTATATCGTCGGGAACGACAGGGAGGGTACGACCGACGTTACTGGCGTGCTTGGCCCCTGCTCGTATCTCGCGAGAGTTACCAAACCACGAAAGTCGAGCTCTACCAAGAGCACACGCGAGACAAGGTAAGGAGACGGTTCACCTTGTTGGTAACCGCAGTGACTTGGTGGGACGACAGGGCAGGCACCGATGTATTGGTGGTCCTGACTGCTGTCGTTGACCGCGGGTCGGTTAAGTCGAGGCAACGATAACGGTTGTCACGCAGGTTAATTAAAATGCTAAATGGTTCGGCGGATGACTTGAGAGACCCGTTGGTCTGTACGCACTACCTACGCGTGGGATTACGGTGTGGGCCCTCCGCGTCGTAGTTTGTACGAAAGCTCTTCAAACGTCAGCAGTACCACGGGCTGATAGCCGGGAAGCGGTCTGGTCTTATTTGCTGCAGCACGTGTGTTTTGGATTTGCTTTTGCTTCACCGGCCAGTCTCGTACCGTGCAGGAGCGTGCAAGGGTGAGGGACCTAGACCCCTTGGCGCATAGGATTTAGTCCGGCGGATGGCCTCTCTGCTGAGCCTAGGATGAACTGCGTCGTGTCGGATAGCTTTGGTGGAGCGTTCCCTAACAAGGTTCCCGCCACCCTGGAGATCCGAGCGTGTAGGCTGAACAGTAGTGCACCCCTGCAGGGAGTTTAATCTATTCGAATAGCCGTGTCCACGGTAACAGGACGCTTTATGCTGAAGCTGGATCTTACCACTAGAAACTATTATTATTAAACTGTATGGTTCCGGGTTTTCTTCCTCGCGGGGATGTCGAGGAGGTGAACTCGGAGGCATTGTTATTATTAATCATTACAACTTCTATTATACATTGTTGCAGCAACTTCTGCTTCATTGTTACTTTATTGCTTTATATGAACTGTTGGCTGTTTCTCTTCTCATGCTGCAAGACATCGTCGGAAGTTGCTAGTCTTCGATAGGCCTAGCTTCTTACCCTTATTCTGATTTCTATCTTGCAGTCCACTATATACAGCCTCTTCCTTCCGTTGATACAATGCATAAGGCTTAGTAGCGGACGTAAGACTCGCGGGTATACTAGATACTCACCTGCTTTATTTCCTTTACTGTTTTGCCTGATCGGCCGCTGCAGTCGACGTTGGAGCCCAGGAGCAGGAGTACCCCGGAGGCGGATACTACTACGTCGAGACCCCCGCTGACCAGGACCAGGAGTAGTTTCAGAGGCTCCCAGGCAGGAGGCCTTGCCTTTTCGATCTGTATCTCTGATGTTATTTGTGCTAGCCTTCTTAAGGCAAAACTTGACTAACTATGTCTGTACTCAGATATTATGGTTTGTATGACTTATGTATTCGGGTCCGAGTGACCCCCCTTTATTGTAACCTATTGGTTTATCCTTTTGTGTTTAGTGTTGTGCTGTGATATTCTCACCGTGGCACCCTAATCTCAGTCGTGTACCCTGCGTGTATGATTACTGTACACGGATTGATTTTGGGGGCGTCACAAAGATGGAGATCTATTGCGAGAAGGACCATATCATATCACATTATCCATGCATGTGATGTTTATCCTTTTATGCATCTTATTTTGCTTAGTTACGATCATGATCGCTGCGGTAGCATTATAAGATGATCCCTCTCACTTAATATCAAGATAATTATATGTTCTTCCTTAGTATGCACCGTTAAGAAAGTTCGTCGTTTCGAGACACCACGTGATGATCGGGTGTGATAGACTCTACGTTCGCATACAACGGGTGTTTTCAAGCCTAGCATGTACAGACATGGCCTTGAAACACATGCAAATACTAAGGTTCTACTTGGCGAGCCTAGCATGTACAGACATGGCCTCGGAACATGGACCGAAAGGTTAAGCACGAGTCATATGGATGATATGATGAACCATATTGAGATGCTCGCCATTGCAACTACACTGCCTCACGTGATGATCGGTCGTGGTGTAGTGAATTTGGTTCGTGTAATCACCAAAGACGACTCGAGGGATGTTGTTTTTGAGTGGGAGTTAGATGAACTCATTTTATCATGATTTAAATCAAAGTGAATTTGCATAGTTCGTTGTAGTCATTGGCTTTTGTTTACTACCTTTGCGCTTAGCTATAATTGAGATAATAGAACTATAGAATTCTGGATATTTAACTTTACGGACTGGTACTGTATTGTTTGAGTGTCAATCTAAAGTTTAAAGTCTTATTGCAAACTTTAGCAAACCTTGCTTACTCCATGAAGTTTAATAATGTGTATTAAATCGAGAGTAACAATTCCAGTGTTAGTGTCTAAGTATCACACTTGCCTCCATGATCCTTGATATTCAAATGTTGTTTATTATTATCAAGGTTATCTAGGAGCTGAAAGGATTGTTTCAGAAACTATCATGTGTGGAAGATATAGCGATATCTGAAACAATGTTTAGTTGCAATGTGATAGAGTAAAATTTAGTGAGAAACATGTTCTCATATTGTATGAGAATTTGTGAAGGTTGGAGACACTATGTGTCCTAATCTCTCAAAAAGGTTTTGGGAACTAATATTGTACTCACAGTTTGTCCCTATGAGCTATGGTAGTTTTTTCATGAAAGTTGTCATGATAGGATGAATGGAAGATGTAGTTAAAATGTTTACTACACTATAAGATTACTAAAGAATGGAATTTGGAAGAACACCAAACATTTGATGACGGTGATCTACATCAAAGTGAGAATCAAAGGGTGTTAGTATTTGACTAACACACTTTGGATTATGTGTCATTTGAATGGTGCCACAAGTGATGTTGATAAATTCTTCTAAAAAGGAAAGGAATTGCTGAAAGAGGATCTAAAAAATATTTTGGCGAAAAGAAAAAGGAAAATACTGGAAATGTCCAGCTCGGGTATATAGATGATATACATGTTATGGGTATATTCATTGCTTGTTAAACAGTGTGATTCTTGAGTATTGGATACTGATTGGTTGGTATGAAATGTCATACGGAACAACGCAATACAAGAGTTGCAATGGCCTGAGTAACTAGCAAATGAATATGGGATGATTCTCATCAAGAACAAAATAAAGTATTATTGTGTTTATCGTTGGAATTAAACCTCGCCTTCAAGATTTATTTGAATAATTGTTATTCTGTTCTGGTGTTATACGAACAATAGTTGTTCAAATTATCACCATATTCATAGAAGATGGATGAACTCTATAAATCTTGTTGGAGAAATCACATCCATAATAACTGATGCTAAACATGTCACAAGACAAATGATTAGAAGATCACTTATGAGTGACACCACCGTTTGAATCAAATTGGAAAGAAACACATGAAGAAACTCCATGGTGATGGAATTTTGGAGTCTTTTGATTTTGAATCAACTGACGCTTGTAAGAAATTCCTAGAAATGATTGAAACTCCGTTCATAGGCAAAGAAGGACGGACAACTAACTTATTGGACATTATACATGTTGATGTGTATAGTTCATTATGTGTAGCCGTGTGTGGTGGGTCTTATAACTTCATATACTTTAACCGATGATTTGAGTGGATATATGTGTATATTTACTTGATAAGGAAGAAGTATGAAATGTTTGAAAATGTTCAAATAAATTTCAAGATGAAGTGAAAATCATTGTAACGAGAAAATAAGAGTTTATGATTGGATCATAAAAGAAGATTTTTGAGTTAAAAGTTTAGCAAATGCCTGAGAGTTTAGGAATCGTTCCAAAACTTGCATTTCCCGAAACACCATAGGAGTATGGAGTGTTCGAGAGATGTAATCAAACCTTGTTTGACATGGTAAGGATCAAAGGTGTTATTTATAAAATTGCCATTATATTTTAAGGATTAAGCTTTAGAGACTACCGCTTTTCACTGAAAAGAGCGCCATCGAGATCCGTTGAAATGACACCATATAAGTTATGGAATGGGATAAAACCCAATTTTTCTTTTCTTAAATTTTGGTATGCAAGGCATATGTAAAATGTTTACAACCAAAGTCGGATAAAGTACGTCTTTGTAGGTTATCCCAAAGTAACCGTTGGGTATTCCTCCATAACACTAAAGACAAAAGCTTTTTTTGTGGCTAAGAGCATCAAGTTTCTTGAGAAGGAATTTTTTGCGAAAAGTTAAGTGGGAGGACAGTAGAACTTCGATTAGGTTGTTGAACCTAAGCTTTATGTGCTAAGTGGCGCAGCGCCGGAAAGTGTCCCGGAAGCGGCCGCAATGCTCTTGGCTCCTGTGTCCCAAAGGTTGTGGTCACGACGATCTAAGTTCCTATTTAACTGCGTAGTTCGGATAATCGATCAAATAGTAAGATTTGAGATTGAATCATTGTTATTTGATAATAATGGACCGACTACATGCAAAGAAGCGATGATGGGCCCTGACTCCGTCAAAATAGCTAGAAGCTATAAAATCCGTGATAGTTCCATACACGAGAAACCAAGTTTCTGAACTTGGAAGACCCTCTAGTGACCGTGTTTGGATCTATAAAGAAACAGACGTGGATGTTCTCACATCTATGAAATATTCGACATATCGTTCAAATGGTTTACGATTATGTTCAAAGAGTTGGCTATGACAAGATTTGATATTTCATAACGATATTTAGTCTGGAAGGATTATTGTAGCAACCACTACCTATGCTAGTTTTGGTATATGGTAGTTGAACAAACGGAACAACGTTCTTCTAATAGAATGGTTACCTAGGACGTGTACAGGACACGGTCCAAAGGGTTCTGTTAATTCAAAGGATGCTAAAATAGCATGTAAATTTCAATGGTTGAAATAAGCATTCGCGGAGTTGGAATCTTCATCATGATGAAATTGTTAAAACGTTTAGTTTCATCAGAGACGGTGAAGATGCTTGCTTTTGCAAGAAATTAAGTGGGAGCGCTGAGACATATTTCTAATACATTATGTAGAAGACATATTGTTGATTGGAAATGATGTATTTTTTATTGACACGGGTGAAGTTTCATTGAAAATTTGATTTTAATGGAAGATTTGGGCAAAACTAGTATATTGGGCTAATATGGTCTATATAGATAGATTGAGGGGCTAATATGGTTGGGCCGAAGTACATATATGAAATATTGAATAAGTTCAATATGGAAACGACGAGAAAGGTTCTTGCCGCATGGAAAAGGTTGAAGCAAGATTCAAGTGTTTTGACACTTGGTGAGTAAAATCACATGAATGATTTGATCAATCATGTACACCATGATATGTACAATTCCAGAATGTCCTATGCTCTAAATGTTATGAGCATATACCATAATGATTCATAAGATGATCATTGGACAATAGTAAAGATATCCTTACGTGCTTTGGAAGGACTAAGAATATATATTATGTATGTTGGACAATAGTTCATTGTAAAGTGTTACATTGATACTAGTTTTGTCGCAAGATACAATCTAAATTTATCTCAATTTTGGCGGTATGTTAAGGTGGCAAAATGTAATGGAAGAAAGTTCCATGATAGATTTGGAATAGTTCCAAATGGATTTGGATGAGTTCCAATGTTAAGACATTATAACGAATACTATAACGAAAGGCTAAGTATATGACTGCTCTAGCAGCAGCAAAGGAGGGCATTTGTGTCAAGAAGTTTGTTTGACAAACTAGGTGTAGTTCCAAGCGAGCTAATACTATGAAGATCTATTGTACGACAATAGATTCAACATGTTTTGAGCTCAAGGGACTAAGGTCTCACCGAAGGACCAGATTTATGCAATGCCATCTCATTGGTGAATGAGTGATGCGTAGAGACGCAAAGAAATGCAAATACACACGGACCTGAAGTGTTAGATCTGGATATTAGGTTTACCACTAGCAATGCGTATGGATAACACCTGAATGCCATAGGTGTTGGATGCGCAAGTACCAAACTAGATTATTGACTCTAGTGCAAGTGGGAGACTGAAGGGAATATGCCCGAGAGGCAATAATAAAGTGGTTATTATCTTATTCCATGTTTATGATAAATGTTTATTTTCATGCTATAATTGTGTTAACCGGAAACGTTAATACGTTTGTGTTTAATAAACAGAGAAAAGGTTCCTAGTAATGCCTCTCTTTATACTAGCTTGTTGATTAACGGATGATCAAGGTTTCCTGATCATGAACATTGGATGTTGTTAATAACAAGGTCATATCATTGGAGAATGATGTGATGAACATACACCCACAGTAGTTATAGCAATACGATCATGTCATCAAAGTTTCTATTGCTGTATCAAACTTTCACGAAGTAACCCTAATCCTTAGACCATGAGATCACGTCAATCACTGACACCGGAAGAGTACTTTGATTCCATCAAACGTCACACCGTAACAGGGTGATTATAAAGGTGCCGTTGGGTACTTGGAAAGTGTTAGTTGAGGCTCGTGGATCAAGAGTGGGATTTGTCCATCCAGATGACGGAGAGATATACTCTGGGCCCTCTCGGTGATATCACATTGACATCGCTTGCAAGCACGTGACTGGCTCACGAGGATGTTATATCACGGAACGAGTAAAGAGTACTTGTCGGTAACGAGATCGAACTAGGTATGGATGATACCAAATGATCGGATCTCGGACAAGTAAAATATCGCGAGACAAAAGGAATTGGTTACGGAGTTTTGGTTCACACGATCACTAGTTCATCGTTGAGTAAGTGGGAGTCATCATGGATCTCCAGATCCCGCTGATGATTATTGATCAGAGAAGAGTCTCTGTCATGTCCATTTTATTCACGAACCGTAGGGTGACACACTTAAGGATTCGTCGACGTGTTTTAAATGGATACGGAACGCAGGAGAAAATACTAGACAGCACAGGACAGCACAGGGACTGTTTCGATAAAACTGCCGGAATAGTTTCGGGATATCGAAATAGTGCAAGGGGATAATTGTTAATGTGTTCATTGAATGAAGTGTTCATCAATGAAGTACTCATTGAATGAAGTGTTCATTAATTTGAGTGACATTAAACAAGATAATTAAAAGTGTTTTAATGTGATAAACTCTTGGAATTTTGAGTGGAGAATTATGGAAGTTATGGGAATAATGTGTGACCCTTTGTTTTTGTGAGTGGAGAGTCCACCCACATGATGAGGGGAGAGGTGGGGGCACCTCTTGGGGCGTGCTACCCCTTGGGGGCTGCCTCCCCCTCCTATATATAGATGGGTGGAGACCCCTCTACACAATCATTCCTCCATCTCTCATATGCCCTTTGGTTGGCATCTTCCTCCCCTTGCTAGCTGATCCAGTTTCACGAGTACGGTGCTTAGGCGAAGCCCTGCTCAAGATCTTCTCCACCACCATCACTATGTTGTAGTGCTGCTGGAGTTCCCGAGGATTCACTACTTCCGCTGCCCAACTGGAGCAAGGGGCGGAGGTCGTCGCTGATCCGTACGTGTGACCGATTACGGAGGCGCTGCCCGTTTGTGGCGCCCATCTTCATCACGACCTTGAGGTCGGCAAGTGATTGACTACATCACCCACGAGAATCGTTCTCGTTAAAGCTTTTGGTCTTCGAGGGTGAGTCCTTCTCAAACCGTTACAAGTTATCTCCTAGATATGATCTTGGCAGTTGCAATCGTAGGAAAAAATTTTGTTTTCTATGCAACGAACCCATCATGAACATCACGGGGCCCCGGTCCATATTCTCATCACCGTTTACAAGGTTACTTAATTTTCAGTATTTACTTTCAGTTGCTATCATTATCATTATCTCTCGTGTGTTTGATCATTTGTAAACAACAAGACCGGAGATATTGACAACCTCTCTGAACTTCGTTGGGGGCAAAGTTATTTGTGTCGTCTGCAGGTCCAGGTCAAGGAAGCAATGTTTGTCGTAAAGGTGCCATTGTTTTCTTGACACCTACTTATCATCGCCGGAGTCCTACGGGAGACAAACCCTATCCTCTACATAGGGGAAATTTGTTGCTATCCTACATCTCACCTTCCACTTGGGGTAACCAACGAAGGGCGAGAAGCCATTACCACTTCCACGCCATCATGCAAATTTCTAGCGCCGTTGCCGGGGATTCCGAGTGATAATATAGGGGAGTTGCCCACTACCTTTTACCTTTACTTTTTAGTCTTGTTAGTTTACCTTTCAGTTTGTATCTTTGTGTCCTTTATCAAAAATCTAAAAAAAATAGTATGTCTAGTTCCTTACTTGCCAATGAATGTCTAACTTATTTGAAACCTGATCTTATTGGATTGGAGGATTCATCGAGGATCAACAAAAGTGGTACAAGTAACACCGCTTGTCTCAAAAGGGGGATACACTTATGGAAACAAATACATCAGTTGTATGAGTATGCTAGAAATTGGTGCTCAATATATAATATATCTTTCTACATGGATGAATCTTGTTGCTTTATGAGTCACAAACACCTTGCTTTCCAGTGTGAGTAAAATGATGATGAAACCTTAGCTTCTTATGCTAAGAGAAACTATGATTTTTATGATGCAGAGGAAATAGAAGAATTTGTTGCTTATAAGGGTGCCTATGAAATTACTTCTCTTCTTAAAAATATTGATGATGCCCCTTACAAATCTGAGAGTCTTTCTATACTTAACTATTGTTTGGAAAATTACGATGCAAATTATTATATTATTGATCATCTTGAGAGAATCTCTCCCCCAAAGGAAGAGACTAATGATTTGCAGGACTCTATGGAAGAAGAAATTGCTGAACCTGAAAGCTCCTTGGATGAAAAAGAGGAGGAGAGTGACGAACAAAAGGAGGAAGAATGGAGCCATCCACGTCTACCTTCTAATGAGAGTAACTCTTTAACTCTTACCTTATATGAGTGTTATGATCCCATGGATTCTTTTGAAATATCCGTTTTTGATGAAGTTGATGCCTTCTATGCTTATGGTTGTGATGCCACTATGGATGATGCTTACGGAGATGAACTTGCTATAGTTCCCATGTCAAGAATGAATTGTTGCTATTGCACCCACACTTGATTGTCCTATTATCCTTTTGAAATCTCCAACTCATATTTCGGAGAATTGTGCGCTTATGGAGGCTCAATGTGATGGGTTGCATCTATCGTATGTTCCTAAAAACCGTGTTGAAAACAATACGCGTGTGCTTGTAGGTCACGAAAAACATGATTTATGTGATAGTTATATTCTTTATGTTGTTCATGATGCTACGGAAAATTATTTTGAGAGAGGAAAGCTTGGTTGTAGAAATTTTGATATTACAAAAACACCTCTCTTTATGATGAAAGTTTTGAAGTTGTTCTTGTTCCACCTTCCAAAGCATGTCACTTTGTGCTGCTTTGATCTATTTTTTTACAAGATGCCTATGCATAGGAAGTGTGTTAGGCTTAAATGTGTTTCATATTTGCTTCTTGATGCTCTCGTTTTCTTAAAATTCTTATTCTATTGTTAGAACATCTTTTAAAATATTCATGCCTAGCTTAAAGGCCGTAAAGAAAGCGCTTGTTGGGAGGCAAACCAAGATATTTTCACTTCTGTTTTTAGTGTTCTTGATGACTGTTAACATCATTGTATCTTTATTTTCAAGCTTTGTGCCAATTTATAGCCTCATATGACAAGGGAAGTGAAAGTTGTGACATGCTGTCCAGAAAACAGATTATGTCCTCGTGACGGGAAAAATCAGATCAAATCACCAGTTCATATTTTTTAGCTGAATTTTTTACACAACGTACTCTATACAATCACGGAACTTTCGTATGTTCTGATTTTTTTTGAGTTGTAAAAGTACCCCTAAAAAATTCTTTACTACCTGCTGTTCTGTTTTTCACAGATTCTGCCACGTTTTGTCTCTCCTAACTTTTGCATACCTTAAGCTTGCTTTTTCTTTGCAAAAACCTTTTGGAAATCTTGAGAAACAATAGATCTTCAATAATATATTTATATCCAGTGGGAAAAATTATTTATTAAGGGTACTAACCTCTCTAATCAGCTTATGATGAGTTATGTATGAAGGAAGTTTTCAAGTGTGCCATGGAAGATGATGAAAGAAGATTCGGGAGTGTCAAGCGCTCAAGCTTGGGGATGCCCCCATGCATCCCCAACAAATAATCAAGGAGACTCAAGCGTCTAAGCTTGGGGATGCCCCCGTGCATCCCCTTATCCATCAATAATCATCAGTTCGTCCTTCGTCTCACTATATTTTTATCACTTCATGCGTTATGTGCTATGCTTGGAGCGTCTCGCTCTTAGATTTTATTTTTAGTTTTCTTTAGATTTTCTTGTTGTTCATAACAAGTTAGACCCCGTCTTACTTTGTGTGGGAGATAAACATGCTCCACTTTCAAAATATAGAACACATCATAGGATTCTTCATGCCTATCTCTTTGTTGTTGTGTGTTCTTTATCTTGTTGTAGCTACTGCCATGTTTAGTTTTAGTCTTGGTTTGTCTTTAGCAAGAGCCTTGGCTTTTGTTTAGTTTGTTGCTGGAACTATCTTTAGTTTTCATGTTTGTATTTTTAAGAGAGTTGGTTGTAGCACTGAGTTGTGTCTTGTTTTGAGAGTAGGTAATTGAAGTAGCTATTTAATTTTAGTAGTAACTTACAATAGTTTTCAGGTATTGATGTGAGTAATGTTTGAACTTTTGGTGTCAAGAGCTCTAGCCTGTTAGTGATAGGTGTCGTATTTTGGGCAATCCGTGTTTATTTTCAAAACCTACAAAACTAGTTGAGAACTCTAGCTACTAGATGGATCGCTAATCTTTGGAGGGATCGAATATTAGAGTACACTCACGTACCATGAGTCGAGGATGCGCAAGGATAACCAAACCCCCATACACTCCTCCTCGGGGTACTTGTCTCTTTTTGAACCTCCTTATTAGATTGAGAGTTACCGATAATAAGTGCATGAGTTCTTCAGACTAATGTAAGTATCGAAAGTTGACACTTCCACCTCCTCACATTTGCTAGCCTTTCCTGTGCCGTGCATTGCCTCCTTCTCATTCCGAGAGTTGGCGTCCACCTTCGCCGGTACATCCAAACCCTTGGCATGATACGCTCTGTCATCATAAACCTCCTTATATCCTTCCTCAAAACAGCCACCATACCTACCTATCAAGGCATTTCCATAGCCTTTCCGAGATATATTGCCATGCAACATCCACTTCTTCATGACTTGATCTTCATGTCATACATGTTCCTGCTACACTAGCAGCGGCATACATTGCATACATCATGATAGCTACATCTTCTTTATGATTTCAGTACCTTCTAAAGTGTGAAAGATCTTCTATACCCTCTTGTAAAAATTAGAGTGTTGCCCTTAAGTGAGGAAAAGATCCCAAAGTGGACAAAATAAAAGATCCCAAAGAGGACAAATGAGAGTTGAATAGAAAGAGCCATTGAGGCCACCAAAAAATACAAAAAAATAGAAAAGAGAGAAAAATAAATAAAAAGAGAGAAAGGAGCAAAACTACTATCATTTTGAAAGATCAGCACTAGTACTCCCTCTTATCCTTGTACTCCATAGAGATGATCATGCATATAGCTACGTGGGGACCTTCACACTATAGAACTTGGATTGCGTATTCCAAGGATAAGCCTCCTCAAAAGAGCTGTAGGTCTTCATGAGCGAGCAAGTTAGATGCACCCCCACTAGTTCCATTGGAGAGCTTTTCAGCTCATATGTGCATCCGTTGCATGGCAATCCCTACTCCTCACATCATATCTATCATTTGGCTTTCTCGCCTATGATTGTCCTCATTGATGTGAGCCTTTCTCATCCTTTTTGTCTTCCTCCTCCATCGTATTCTCTCTGTGATATCCTAATTGTCAACTCTCGTGCTTACGCTCATCCATTGCATGAGTGCTCAAAATATCGAAAAGGAGTGGATCAAATTGACTTGTACATGGCTAGTGGTCTGGGGACGAGTTAAGATAAGAGTCCAAAGAAGACCAAGTGTGAAACTTTAGTAGATTGAGTTCTCGACAAAAATACTTTTTCTTCTCGTATTCCCTATCCCCCTTCTTGCACGCAAACACCATTTGGAGACATTCGAGTGACGGACAGTGAGATCTCTTGCACCTAATGTTCTTTTGTTGCTTGTTTCAATGCTAATATAGACTCTTGCATGTTATGACCTGAATTGAATCACATACCTTGATTGCTTTACTTTTCAAAGTTCTTATATGGTTTCTAGCATGTCACCACAGAAATATGCCTGTTATCATTTACCTACTCGAGGACGAGCAGGAATTAAGCTTGGGGATGTTGATAAGTCTGAAACGTATCGATAATTTTTGCTCGTTCCATGCATGTTTTGTGTGATATTGCTATGATCTAGATACACTTTCATACACTTTTGATCATATTTAGACTAACCTACTAACTCAGTGCACCCCAGTGTCAGTTCCTGTTTTCTGCTGTTTTTTATTTCAGTTTTCCCCCATATAAAAAGTGCTCCAAAAATCCAGAAAAAATCAGATAAAAATCAGCGTGTCGTAAGCTTCCCGAAGCCCGAAGGAGGTCCAGGGGGCCACCACCAGGTGCCCAGGCGGCCACCTGCCGCAGCCAGGGGGCTGGTCGCGCCAGGGGGGGCGCCTGGACCCCTGGTGGGCCCCCTGGTTTCCCGCCTTCGCCTATTTATTCTCCGTCATGGGAAACTTCCGAAGAGAGAACCCTATTTCACAATCTCGCCTCTGTTCCGCCGCCGCCGTTCTTCCAAGATTGGCAGCACCGTCAGGACCCTTCGCGGCACCCTGCCGGAGGGAGGATCGACCTCCGGGAGCTTCTCCTTCACCATGGATGCTTCCCGGATGTGCCGTGACTAGTCTACCTTGGACCATGGTTCCGTGATCAGTAGCTATGTGATGTTCTCCTCCCCTTTTTGTTCTTCATGGTTTAGACCTCGTGAGCTGCCCTACATGATCGAGGCATATATGTAATTCTTCTGTTGTTTCTATGCTGAGTTTGATGGGATCTGGTGGATTATGAGATTATGTTCAGATTGTGATAGACTAATATATTTGGTTTTTATCTCTTATATTTTTGTTCCTAAGTAATTCTTGCATGTTCTCCGTTGTAGTTTATTGCTTTGGCCAAGTAGTAGGTAGTGACTCCAATAGGGATCGTTATGCTCGATTGTGGGTACATGCCCCCTGATGACACGCTTGAGTGACAGAAACATGAGTCTAGGGGATGTGTTGTGGCCACAAGGGGGAAAACAACGGTGCTTGTAACCGCGGTTGCAAGGATTGTTTACTTTACGCAAAGTTATTTGTAATGCAGTTGTCTGTTGCTTTGGGTTTACACTTTGTGTGGGGCTCGCAACTTAATACCAGCGAGATGTTGTATATAGATATCACAAGGTGTATGATTAGTAGTAGATGCAGATGGATTTCGGTCTACTTATTTTGGCGTACTGCCCATGCTTATGAGCCTCTTCCTTTCTTTTGTAGCATAGTTAGCATTGCGGTGCGTTTATAATCATGTCAATTTCCCATCTATAATTTGTTTACCTCGCATAGCAGTTTTATCGTCTTTTGGGAGAGAGACATCACTAGTGAACATCACGGGGCCCCGGTCCATATTGTGATCACTGTTTACAAGCTTACTTACTTTTCAGTATTTACTTTCAGTTGCTATCATTATCATTATCTCTCGTGTGTTTGATCCTTTGTAAACAACAAGACCGGAGAGATTGACAACCTCTCTGAACTTTGTCGGGAGAAAATTTATTTGTGCCTTGTGCGGGTCCAGGTCAAGAAGCAACGTTTGTCGTAAATGGTGCCATTGTTTTCTTGCCACCTACTTATCATCGCCGGAGTCCTACGGGAGACAAACCCTATCCTCTACATAAGGGGAATTTGATGCTATCCTACATCTCAGCTTCCACTTGGGGTAACCAACGAAGGGCGAGAAGCCATTACCACTTCCACGCCATCAGTCGCCTGGACAACTGGTGGCCCCCTGGCTACCCCCTTCGCCTATCTATTCCCCGTGACGTGAAACCCTCGAGGACAAAACCCTTTTTCGCGATCTCGCCTCTGTTCCGCCGCCGCCGCGCTTCCAAGATCGGGAGCGCCAGCAGACTTCTTCCCGGCACCCTGTCTGTTGGGAATGTTCCCTAGAGGCAAATAAAAATATGTTTTATCGAGCATATTCCATTAGTTCATAATACGTTTGATACTATGCTATAACTGTATTAAGAGGAAACATTAATACAGGTGTGGTATACTAACAACCAGGTCCCTAGTCAACCCTAGTATACTAGTCCATTGGGCGATTGATGATCAAGGTTTCCTGATCATGAGACAATGGCGTCTGTTGACAATGGAGTCGTATCATTGGATAATGATATGATGGACATACACCCACCAGAAGTGTTGCGATGTGATCAAGTCACATAGTTCGACATTGCGATAACTATAACGTAGTGACCAGATCCTTTGACCGTAATGATCATACGTAATTGTCATCTATGAGGAGACTTTGATTTGTATCCCACCACCTGACTGAAATATGCTGGCCATAACGGTGCACTTTGGGTATTCCGAAATAGATGGTTGATGAGTATGCAAATAGATCAAAGCGGGATTTGTCCATCCGTGTGACGGATAGATACTCTGGGCCCACTCGGTGATGTTACATCATAAAGTTTGCAAACGTGTGACTAGGTCACGGAGTTGTAATATCACGGGAACGAGTAAACTTGTTTGTTGAGAATGAGGACGAACTAGGTATATTGGATATCGATGATCAAACCTCGGACAAGCAAAGTACCACAGGACAAAGGGAACAGGCACACGGTTAACGGATCCAACAGCGATTGAAGTTCATTCGATGGAAGCGCAGGGGCTATCAAGGATTGTAACCAGGTCCAATTGATTAGTCATTGATCAATGAGAATTGTCTCGATCATGTCTGCTGTTTCCCGGACCGTAGGGTGTTACACTTAAGGGTACTCGACGCGGTAAGGATTGATTCGGGATCACCGGAGAAATTGGAGAGAACACCGGAATTGTACCGATGAAGGCCGGTAGTTGTTCCGGGTATTTTGAAAGGTTCAAAATATATTTAATAATGTTTAATATATGTTTTATTATATAATTATCTGAATTAAATATTAAAATGTATTTAAATATAATTAAAAATGGAAGAAAAGGCATATGGGCCTCATAGGGCCCATTAGGGGGAGAGGGAGTCCTCCCCCATGGGCCATGGCGCCATGAGGGGGGCCCACCCCCCTAGGGCTGCGCCAAAACCCCCCTCCCTTGGGATTAGTCCCACCCCGGAAGTGGAGGGGGGGTGGCACCCCTCCTTGGCCTATATAAGGAGGGGTAGGGTGCCCTTTTTTCTTCATACAAATTGATTTGATACAAGTTTCTCTCATCTCTCTCTCCCTCCTTTCTCCTTCCTCTAGTGGACTCCCCTTGTTTGGAGTCTACACTTGGTTGGGGATTTCTCCACCATACGCACGCCGTCGTGCTGCTGGAATCGGGATCCGAATCCATCTTCTTTCCGCTGCTCTACTGGTTCGGAGCCCGGAGGGACGTCGGGTATACTGTATGTGTATAATCCCGCGAGGCACTACACTTGTGGTGCTACTTCATCGTCGTGGCCGTATCGCGAGGTCTTCATCGACAACATTCCGACGGGGATGTAATCCCGTCATCGGTCTACAAGGATCGGGTGGCTACAGGAGTCATCGTGGATCTGCGCGGCATCGGGGATTGCCGGTACGACTACACCAACCACGTTCATGCGGGAATGTTTCCCGCTTAACGGACTACATACTGGTATGTGATCTATTTATGTCAGTTACTTGCATCAGCATAGCATAGGTCTTGGGATTGGGTATCGTAGGTTATGAAAATTTTGTGTTTTCTGCCCCGAACCCCAACAGTGGTATCATGAGCAAGGCTATGCGTAGATGTATTGTACGGATAGAACACATCTAGTATGTGGGCATCAATTCTCCAATTGTTACCCTCTCACGTGTACTCATTTAGCGTTGCGGCAATGTTTGATGAAGCGGCCCCCGACCGACCTTATGCGTTTACGCGAGACTGTTTCCACGCTTGACATATGGCTTGTACCATATAAAGTGGTTGGGGGTGTCTGTCTCTCTGCATTAGCGATGCAAAGATGTTTGCAACGGAGGGCCCCGACAGGGGTGTAATAGAGACAATTGTGGATTGCTGTTGTGGCTTGTTTTTGTAGGATAGAAACGGTTATTTTCTCGAAACCCCTAGCAGCCACGTAAAACATGCAAAAGATAAAGTAGAAAGGCGTTTTTAACTTTAATTTGCATGTAAAGGGGAATCATAGCATGTATGATTTATGTTGCATCTTGTTTTGCTAATATGTTAGATATACGACGGTAGCATAATAGGATGATCCCTCACTAAAACCAACATAGTGTCCTTACCCTAGTGAGCACCACCTGGAAAGTTCTACATTATGGAGGCACCACATGTCACACGTGTGTCAAACATTTTTTCGTTCACATGAGGTGGGTGTAGCAAGCCTGGCATATGTATATGATATGGCCTTGCATGACACAGCAACAAATCACATAGGGTGTGGTGGCAAGCCTGGCATATGTATATGATATGGCCTCGAGACACAAGAGACCGAAAGGTCGAGCATGAGTCACATGGATGATGTGATTGGCATGATGGCCTACCTTGAACAACATACTGATGGCCGTGAAAATCGGGGGAGGTATGGTGTTCAAGGATCGTGTAATCACTTAGAATAAACTATGAGGGATGTTTTTCTGAGTGGGAGTTCCAGAATTGTTTTTGACACATGAACTCCATATTATGAACTTAATATTCATGTCTTAGCAAATATCATTGTAGATAACGTCATACCAATGTTTAGAACTATTGCTCTTTTAGTATGATAGAACTTAAAGATAAATGGGTCTTACTTCATTGATGTGTACCAACACCATTAGAGACATACTCATTAGTAATGACTTGCTAAACATAATACGAAGAACTGCTAGGAGATACACCTGACAACTCTGTAATCAAGGAAGATGATGATGAGTATCGCACTCACCGTCACTTATGAATGGCTATCCAATACACCATAATTCATTCTATGGAATCTGAATTGTGAATGCATGTTAACCAACACGTATGACGTGCTAGGTGAACTTGAAAGCACTTGGTCACAAATCAGAGTAATGGAATATGAGTATATGGACGGGGTTTCTTTCAACTATGGTGGAAGGAACAACCTGCTGGTAAAGTCACTTGGAAAATGTATAGGATACATGGAACACCTTGTGTATAACTTGCACTACTGAATGACTGGTTACTTTGCGATAACTGGGGAGTTGCATCCGCTTCCTCCCAGTTACAAAGACCATGTCTGGACTATGTCATGAAGGAGAATCGTTCACCTGTCATGAGGTCATGTTTAAAGTCAAGAACTTTAAGAGTATAACCAATGCAGGAATGGTCATTGACGGAGAAGGTATATTTGATATACGAGTTATAAATGTCTTTCCCACAAAACACTAATTGCGGTTGATTAAGTATTCGATGCTTGAACTTACTGCTTGAGAGTGACTTGGAAGGGATGAGGTGACAATGTGTGCTGACGGCAATCAAGATAGTTGATGGTCGACAACACTCTCCCTCTACATCTATCAATTGATTAATATATGAATAAATTTTATGATCATTTGAATGAGGACTTTATTAGTGTGTCTTGCATCTCGCGAAGACAATTATTCATATTAGTGAGAAACAAGTCAGTTGTTCTCCTTTTATGAATGATATCTCTTATGGTCACATTACGATTATGAATGAGTTATTCTTATATTGATTAAAGTTGTTTGATCATTTATAAAAAATATTGTAATGCCAAGAAATATCCAGGCTTAATAATGACACTATAGTTTAATTCATGAATGGTATGATGATGTCTTAAGATACTTGATATCTTGACACATACAAACCATGCCTTTTAGGTGAGATGACTAAAACCTCGCATTCTGGTAAACGGAATGTGTACTGATTGTTGAGTATCATACATTGTGATGTATCGTATGTCAGCATGTGGTGAATTTCATTATTTCGTGAACTTCGTATGTGGACTTAGATGAATATTTGTATTCACTAATGAAACATGAGTCTGAAATAATTTGATATGATCAAAAGGGATTTTAGAGTAAAGATGGATATTAAATTAACAAGAAAGACAAGTCTCTACGATTTGATCAAAGTGACAAATGTTTTGAGTTAGTCTTGGGCATAAAGACTTGTGTGAAAGTTGTTCCACAAATTGCAATGTCTTGAGACACTTCAATATGATTGACGTGCCTGAATATTGTGATCATATTCTATAAAAAAGTGTATGGTCTAAGTTATCTCTTACCAAGTTACGTTATTATTGTTTAGAGTTATTAATTTAATATGCAAACACTCACTTCAGCACAGGGAACCATCTGAGTTCGTGGAAACCAACACTATATATGTCATGGTGTGTTATGGTTTCTAGGAAGCTTGATTTATGTAAGATAAATTATCTTTGTAGTGTATCCTTAGACAACTATGGATGCATCTTCCACAACTAGAACCAAAAGGAGCAAAACTTGTATTTCTATGTTTGGTGTTTGTCAAGAATTGTTCTTGATAAATGTGGTAACGGAAGAAAAGTGAAAGTTCAACCAAGGTAATTGACCTTGCCTCCAAATGTCAGAGTAGTGCAACGGAATATGTTCTGGAAGCAAAGCTCTACAATAAGAGGAGAAACTAATGATGATGATCATGATTTTTTGATGGGAGCTTTTACTGAGAAAGGTAGGATTCAAGAATATATATTTGCCCCTGGTGCAAAATGATATTCATGATTCACTTGTCATGTTAATGGAACAACACATTCCTACGAACTACAAAGAAGCGATGGTGGACCTAAGTACGAGATATGACTATGAATCATGAAATCCTATGTTGAGTTACATTTAAGATTGCTTGAATCTTATCAAGTAAGGAGGTTACTTGATATTCACAATAACTTCAGAGTTATGAGGAATAAATGTGAACATCAAAGGGACGTCAAGATTGGTTTGTCACAAAGATTGTTTCTGACAAATTCAATAGGTTGTCTACAATGTGTAGCTATGCTTGAGTCAAAGGGATATTCACTATGATTGATCCAGGATTGTTATGAATACCGTGACTTCCTCAAATCCTGTATTTGAAGAAGTGTTGTAATTGGTACAACAAGAAGGTTTTGGAAAAACATATGGATACTAGTGTCTCGTAAACTGAATTCTCATTTTGATGGATGATCAAAGGATTTTGGACTTAACCAAAATATCGAGGAAACATGCATTTGCATGAAACTGAGTGGGAGCTGAATAGTTTCCTAAACTTGATATATGTAGACGACATATTTTAGTGGGAGCTATGGGAGTATTATCCTAGCCTTATATGTAAATGACATATTTGAGTAGGAGCCATGTGGTTAGTATCCTGAACTTAATATGTGTCTGGCATATCTAAGTGGGAGCCATGTGGATGTTATCCTTGTCTTATATGTGGCCGACATATTTGAGTGGGAGCAATATGAGTGTTATCCTATAACTTAATATGTGCATGACATATTTGAGTGGGAGCATGATAACATTCTCATATATGGATAACATATTATGAATGGTGCAGTTAGTGTTAATGATTATTTGAATCTTTCATAAATGAAGATGAATAAGTATTAACCATTGAAGATCTATTAAGATAGATATGTGTTTAATAATATTGAGTCGTAATACTTTCCTGGATAAGATTCTGAAGGAGTTCAGAATGGGACAAGTCAAGAAGTGGTCCTTACTTGTATATCCAAGAGAAGTGTTGAGTTAATCTCAGTACAAGAACAATGGTTAATGGTTAATGAAAGAAATGGATGTGTTGGATCCTCTATGCCTTTTTCATAGGTTCTTTCATATAAAACCAGAGTTATGTACTCGACGTAATGTGACCCAAGTTCTTAGTAGTAAGAACATGTTGTGATATGATTTATGAGTAAATCATTGAACAAAGAGTTAAGTTTATCCTTCAGTGTATGAAGAGAACTGAGGATACATCTCAAATTTGTAAAGGATAGTGGACTTGACCATAAATGTTATGCTGGTTCAAGTTTTGACACTAACCTAGAAAATTGAGATATCATACTAATGAATGCCTAAGTTGAAAGAAACATGGTTAGACATCAAAGTTGCATACAATGCACTAAGGATTGAATCTACATTGATGTGGATACTTTAGAAGTAGCAGGAGTTATATTATGGCTTAAGAAGTTCGAATTCTGATTGAGTGAGTTTCAAGTGTGCAAGAGTATGGGAAAGTCCGCGTGACCCACCGGATGTCATTGCTATGACACAACAAACGAAGTCTCACTTCACCTCCAAATATATATACCTCATCATTATAGTGGATAATGAAGGAATGTCAAATTAGGTGACATTATGATTTGCAAAAGGACATACGGTTCTGAATGGTACCCAGACCGTTGATACAACCTCTTCCACGGGCAAGCATGATCAATAAGGAGTTATTATCCAGAGAAAATGCAACTAGATTATTTGTACTCTAGTTCAAGTGGGAGACTGTTGGGAATGTGCCCTAGAGGCAAATAAAATATGTTTTATCGAGCATATTCCATTAGTTCATAATATGTTTGATACTATGCTATAACTGTATTAAGCGGAAACATTAATACAGGTGTGGTATACAAACAACCATGTCCCTAGTCAACCCTAGTATACTAGTCCATTGGGCGATTGATGATCAAGGTTACCTGATCATGAGACAATGACGTCTGTTGACAATGGAGTCGTATCATTGGATAATGATATGATGGACATACACACACCAGAAGTGTTGCGATGTGATCAAGTCACATAGTTCGACATTGCGATAACTATAACGTAGTGACCAGATCCTTTGACCGTAATGATCATACGTAATTGTCATCTATGAGGAGACTTTGATTTGTATCCCACCGCCTGACTGAAATATGCTGGCCATAACGGTGCACTTTGGGTATTCCGAAATAGATGGTTGATGAGTATGCAAATAGATCAAAGAGGGATTTGTCCATCCGTGTGACGAATAGGTACTCTGGGCCCACTCGGTGATGTTACATCATAAAGTTTGCAAACGTGTGACTAGGTCACGGAGTTGTAATATCACGGGAACGAGTAAACTTGTTTGTTGAGAACGAGGACGAACTAGGTATATTGGATACCGATGATCAAACCTCGGACAAGCAAAGTACCACAGGATAAAGGGAACAGGCACACGGTTAACGGATCCAACAGCGATTGAAGTTCATTCGATGGAAGCGCAGGGGCTATCAAGGATTGTAACCAGGTCCAATTGATTAGTCATTGATCAATGAGAATTGTCTCGATCATGTCTGTTGTTTCCCGGACCGTAGGGTGTTACACTTAAGGGTACTCGACGCAGTAAGGATTGATTCGGGATCACCGGAGAAATTGGAGAGAACACCAGAATTGTTCCGATGAAGGCCGGTAGTTGTTCCGGGTATTTTGAAAGGTTCAAAATATATTTAATAATGTTTAATATATGTTTTATTATTTAATTATATGTATTAAATATTAAAATGTATTTAAATATAATTAAAAATGGAAGAAAAGGCATATGGGCCTCATAGGGCCCATTAGGGGGAGAGGGAGTCCTCCCCCATGGGCCATGGCGCCATGAGGGGGGGCCACCCCCCTAGGGCTGCGCCAAAACCCCCCTCCCTTGGGATTAGTCCCACCACGGAAGTGGAGGGGGGTGGCACCCCTCCTTGGCCTATATAAGGAGGGGTAGGGTGCCCTTTTTTCTTAATACAAATTGATTTGAGACAAGTTTCTCTCATCTCTCTCTCCCTCCTTTCTCCTTCCTCTAGTGGACTCCCCTTGTTTGGATTCTACACTTGGTTGGGGATTTCTCCACCATACGCACGCCGTCGTGCTGCTGGAATCGGGATCCGAATCCATCTTCTTTCCGCTGCTCTACTGGTTCGGAGCCCGGAGGGACGTCGGGTATACTGTATGTGTATAATCCCGCGAGGCACTACACTTGTGGTGCTACTTCATCGTCGTGGCCGTATCGCGAGGTCTTCATCGACAACGTTCCGACGGGGACGTAATCCCGTCATCGGTCTACAAGGATCGGGTGGCTACAGGAGTCATCGTGGATCTGCGCGGCATCGGGGATTACCGGTACGACTACACCAACCACGTTCATGCGGGAACGTTTCCCGCTTAACGGACTACATACTGGTATGTGATCTATTTATGTCCGTTACTTGCATCAGAATAGCATAGGTCTTGGGATTGGGTATCTTAGGTTATGAAAATTTTGTGTTTTCTGCCCCGAACCCCAACAACGTCGGAGGGAGGATCGACCTCCGGGAGCTTCCCCTCCACCATGGAAACTTCCCGGATGTGTCGTGAGTAGTTTCCTTTGGACCATGGGTCCGTGATCAGTAGCTATGTGATGTTATCCTCCCCTCTTTGTTCTTCATAGTTTAGACCTCATGAGCTGTCCTACGTGATCGAGCCACATATGTAATATTTATGCTGTTGCTATGCTGAGTTTGATGGGATCTGATGGATTATGAGATTATGCTCAGATTGTGATAGAGTAATATATTTGCATTTTATCTTTTATATTTTGTTACTAAGTAATTATTGCATGTTCTCCGTTGTTGTTTATTGCTTTGGACAAGTAGTAGGTAGTAACTCCAAGAGGGAACGTTATGCTCGATTGTGGGTTCATGCCCCCTGATGACACGCTTGAGTGATAGAAACATGAGTCTAGGGAATGTGTTGTTGCCACAAGGGGAAAACAACGGTTCTTGTAACCGCAGTTGCAAGGATTGTTTACTTTCCGCAAAGTGCTTTTTAATGCAGTTGTCTGTTGCTTTGGACTTACACTTTGGATGGGGCTCGCAACTTAATACCAGCGAGATGTTCTATATAGATAACTCAAGGTGGATGATTAGTAGTAGATGCAGTTGGATTTCGGTTTACTTATTTTGGCGTACCGCCCATGCTTTTGAGCCTCTTCCTTTCTTTGTAGCATAGTTAGCATTGCGGTGCGTTTATAATCCTGTCAATTGTCCATCTGTAATTTGTTCACCTCGCATAGCAGATTTATCGTCTTTTGGGAGAGAGACATCACTAGTGAACATCGCGGGACCCCGGACTATATTCTAATCACTGTTTACACGCTCATTTACTTTTCTGCTTTTACTTTCATTTGCTATCATTATCATTATCCCTTGTGTTTTGATCCTTTGTAAACAACAAGACCGGAGGGATTGACAACCTCTCTGAACTTCGTTGGGAGAAAAGTTATTTGTGTCTGTGTGCAGGTCCACGTCAGTTGCGCCGCTGACACCTACTTATCATCTCCGGAGTCCTACGGGAGACAAACCCTATCCTCTACATAGGGGAAATTTGCTGCTATCCTAAATCTCACCTTCCACTTGGGGTAACCAACAAAGGGCGAGAAACAATTATCATCATCTCGCACATCACTCGGCCGCCGCGTCTTGCCCTCCTCCGACCTGCGCGGCTGCGCCACCAGGGCGGCCCGAGGTCTCCCCCGCCGAGCTCGCCGTGATGCTCTGCCCCGCCTAGCTCTCCCCCGCCAAGCTCCCCCTCCCCCGAGTCTTCCACTCCCACGCCCGAGCTGTGCCCCCACTCCCCCGAGTGCGCCTCCAGCGGCCCCTCCTCCGAGCTCCGACTCGATTTGTTCCTCCTCGCCACCGAGCTGAGCCCCGCTCTAGCTCGGCCCCTACTGGATGCACTGACCGTCGCGCCCCGGCCTCCGGTTGAGACCCCTGCCGGCCGGCCCGGCTCCTGCGCCGCCTATCTCCATGCGTGGTCTGAAGGAAAACAGACAAGAGGAAAAATTCGGTGAAAATAAGAGAGAGAGCAGCTCGGATGTAGGGAAGTTTTGGTTCAGCTCGGCCAGGCCGAGTGCTAAAAACACAACTCGGCTCAGAGGAAAAATAGCAAAGTTTCAGAGATGTGTTGGACGCCACCATATCAACTCGGCTGGCCAGTTGTACCAGCTCGGTCACCGACTGCGTGAACAGACAATATTCAGAGAAAGCAGAGACATAGGAAAGTTTCAGAGTTGCTAGAAGAAGCAGAGAAGTGCAGACAAAAGAGGTCGGCCTACTGACTTAAGAGAGAAATTCAAGGAATAGAGTTGGGCTGTAGTGTTGGGCCGATTGCTTTAGCTCGGCCAGCCGACTGCTCCAGCTCGAAAAAGAAAGAGGTCGGCTGTGACCCGTTGGACCAGTTGCGGCCAAAAGAGGAGTGTGAGCCGATTATTCAGTAGTTCAGCTGGTGCTACGCCGATTACTGATACGTCCCAAACATATCTATAATTTTGGCTTGCTCCATGCATGTTTTGTGTGATATTGCTATGATCTAGATACACTTTCATACACTTTTAATCATATTTGGACTAACTTATTAAATCAGTGCACCACAGTGCCAGTTCCTGTTTTCTACTGTTTTTTATTCCGGATTTCCCCCATATTAAAAGTGCTCAAAAAATTCGGGAAAATCGGATAAAAGTAAGCACAACGGAACCTTCCGAAACCCCGAAGGAGGGACGGGAGGGCACCACCAGGGACCTAGGTGGCCACCTGGCGCGGCCTAGGGTCTAGCCGCGCCAGGGGGCGCCTGGACTCCTGGTGCCCCCTGGCTACCCCCCCCCCCCTTTGCCTATTTATTCCCCGTGATGCGAAACCCCCAAAGACAGAACCCTTTTTCGCGATCTCGCCTCTGTTCCACCGCCGCCACGCTTCCAAGATCGGGAGCGCCAACAGACTTCTTCCCGGCACCCTGCCAGAGGGAGGATCGACCTACGAGAGCTTCCCCTTCACCATGGACGCTTCCCGGATGTGCCATGACTAGTTTCCTTTGGACCATGGGTCCGTGATCAGTAGCTATGTGATGTTCTCCTCCCCTCTTTGTTCTTCATGGTTTAGACCGCGTGAGCTTCCCTACATGATCGAGGCAAATTGATGGCGTGGAAGTGGTAATGGCTTATCGCCCTTCATTGGTTACCCCAAGTGGAAGGTGAGATGTAGGATAGCAGCAAATTTCCCCTATGTAGAGGATAGGGTATGTCTCCCGTAGGACTCCGACAATGATAAGTATGTGGTTCGGCAAGTGATGAGCCGTCTGAAAAGAACCACTTGCTTCTCCTGGACCTTCACATGATACAATTAACTTTTCTCCCAACGAAGTTCAGAGAAGTTGTCAATCTCTCCGGTCTTGTTTTTTACAGAGGATCAAACACACAAGGGATAATGATAATGATAGCAACTGAAAGTAAATACGAGAAAATAAAAGAGCTTGTAAACAGTGATGAGAATATGGACCGGGGTCTCGTTATGTTCACTAGTGATGTCTCTCTCCCAAAAGACAATAAAACTATTATGCGAGGTAAACGAATTACAGATGGGCAATTGACAGGATTATAAATGCACTGCAATGCTAACTATGCTACAAAAGAAAGGAAGAGGCTCATAAGCATGGGCAGTACGCCAAAATAAGTAGACCGAAATCCATCTGCATCTACTACTAATCATCCACCTTGAGATATCCATCCAGAACATCTCGCTGGTATTAAGTTGCGAGCCCCACCAAAAGTGTAAACCCAAAGCAGCAGACAACTGCATTAAAAAGACCTTTGCGTAAAGTAAACAATCCTTTGTGGTCCAAACCATGAAGAACAATCGATCATGTAGGGCAGCTCACGAGGTCTAAACCATGAAGAACAAAGAGGGGAGGAGAACATCACATAGCTACTGATCACGGACCCATGGTCACAGGTAGACTATTCACGACACATCCGGGAAGCATCCATGGTGGAGGAGAAGCTCCCGGAGGTCGATCCTCCCTCCGGCAGGGTGCCGGGAAGGGTCCTGATGGTGCTCCCGATCTTAGAAGTGCGGCGGAGGCGGAACAGAGGCGATATTGCGAAATAGGGTTTTGTCCTCAGAAGTTTCCCGTGACGGATAATAAATAGACGAAGGGGCAGCCAGGGGGGCCACCATGGGTCCAGGCGCCCCCTGGTCCCCTGGTGGTGGCCCTCTGGCCCCACCCAGGATCTTCCGGAAGCTTCCGTTGCGCTGATTTTTTTATCTGATTTTTCCCGGATTTTTGGATCACTTTTTCCATGGGGGAAAACTCAAATTAAAAAATAAGCAGAAAACTGGAACTGGCACTGGGGTGCACTGAGTTAGTAGGTTACTCCAAATCTGATCAAAAATATATGAAGGTGTATCTAGATCATAGCAATATCACACAAAACATGAATGGAGCTGATACGTACAAAATGCATCACTATTTTATATTGTAATTCATCCTTATTCATTGATATATTTTACATTACGATGATGTTCTTACGTTATTTTGGCTTGTTTTACACAGTTTGCAACTTTCTGGTGCCGAAGCAGCAGACGCAGGATTCAGCGGTAAAAAGTGGACGCTGAGTTGTTGAAGAAGAACACCTCCAAATTATCTGAAAATCTACGGGGGGCATTTTTTGAGAGATTAACGAAGACACGCCGAAGAGGGGAGACAGGGGGCCACAGGGCGCCCCAGGCGGCCACCTGGCGCGGCCGCACCCCTGTCCGCACCGGGAGGGCGCCCGGAGCCCTGGGACCACCCCGGGCTCCCCCCTCTGGCCTATATACTCTTCGTCGCCCAAAAACCCTAAAAAGAAGAGTTTTAAGGAGTTCCGCCGCCGCTCCGTGGCGGAAACCTACAGAGAAGAAAAGGGCTCTTCGGTGGGAAGATTCCGCCAAGGAGATCACCTCTCGGAAGGGGTGATCATCGCCATCGTCATCACCATCGTCACGGGCATCATCGAGATCATCATCAACATCATCCCCAACATCAACACCATCTCCATCTTCATCCAATCTCATCTCACAATTGCAACTTGCATTGTAACTCGTACTATCTATCCTCTCTACTCTATCGGTGTTGATTACTACTTTGTTGGGAATGATATTGAGTTTTTTTGGAGAAATATCATTATGTCCAGATTGTTTACCATCTATTATCACCTCTGATCATGATCTCTTTTATGTCTTGTGAGTAGTTACTTTAGTTCTTGAGGAACTGGCTCTGGAGAAGTCTTGTTGTTAGTAGTCATATGATGTTGAAGTAATATGTGTTGTTTGATATTTAAGTTGTGTTGTTATTTTCCTAGTGGTGTTGTGTGAGTCGAACACTCAACACTTCGCCTTATTAAGGACCTAGGGGAATACATTGTGTATAAAGAATGCTTACGGTGGGTTCCCGGAGTGACAGAAACCTGAACCCCAGTTTGCACACTTTTGCACAAGGGAACAATGGATCCCTGATCTTATTGTTGTGGTTAGGCTTTGCCTTAATTTCTATCTTGTATTTTCGGATGCTCGCAAGTTGGTTAATCATAAGAGTGCACTTATCTTGGTCTAGAAGGTGTGCTAGCATAGATCCACCCACTCAACACTTATCAACACTACACACAGTATCGATACGGAGTATGGCCAAAGCACGTGACTACCTCTCCATGTGTCCTCAAGAACGCTTTAGTCTTTATAAGTTCAGTTTCCAGGCTTATCCTTTGCTCAAAAGGATTTGGCCACTTGCTGCTCCTCAGCGCTATTTACTTTGGTTGCTTTTATCTTATTGTTTCTTATACAGAAAACCCCTAAAAAGTTATCTTTCAGTGCTTGCAGTTATTCCTTGTCCAAAATCACTTATCAATACCTTTCGCTCCTCGTTGGGTTCGACACTCTTACTTATCGAAAACGCTGCAATAGATCCCCTACGGATGTTGGTCATCAAGTACCATTTTCTGGCGCCGTTGCCGGGAAGCATAGCGCTATTGGTAAGTGAAGCTGGTAAGGAAATTTTTATATTATTGTTGTTTTTATTTTGCTGTTGCTGCTCTTTGTCCGTATGGACAACCTAGCTATTGGATCATTGCTTGCGGGGAAACACCCCACATATGTGGTGGTTATTCCTCCCCCTACTGAAATTGTGCCTTATAAAATACCAGCTGGTATTATCGATTGTGTTTTGGCTAATCGTTATGCAGGAGACAGACATCCCAGTGAACACTTGCTATATTTGTCACAACTATGTTCACTATTTAAGCTTGCCGGTGTATCAATGGAGTTTGTCATGAGGAAATTGTTCTCCGTATCTCTTATAGATAAAGCTTCAGACTGGTATAAGCTTCTCGATAACTCTCATTTTCTTGATTTGCAAGAGCTTATGTCTCTCTTTTATACCAATTTTTGTCCTCTTCATGAAATTCATCGAGACTGAAGTTATATCTATAACCTCGTGACGGAGAAAGCATCGCTCAATCTTGGGGGAGATTGAAATCCCTAATGCTCAAATGTCCTATTCATGAGCTCCCCAAGAAAACTATACTTACAAATTTTTATGCTAGACTTTCTCGTCAGGATAAGGAGATGCTGGATGCCTCCTCTAGTGGGGTATTTCAGACAAAAAGCGTTGAAGAAAGATGGGATCTCCTTGAAAGGATCCAGAAGAATACCGAAGATTGGGAAATAGATAAAGGTATTGAACCCACTATAAATTATGAGCATGATTATATAGAGAGCTATGTGAAAACTGATTACTTTAGTACCTTTTTCTCTAAGATTGGTCTTGATTCCCATCTAATGATTGATTTTTGTAAGGACTTTGCCTCTCATATTGACTCTTCTAAGAAGAAGAAGGATCAGCATCATAAACCCTTCAAAGAAATACCTGTTGATATTCATGTTGCTGACCCTATTTTTCTGCAGTTATATATGAAAATCCCCCTTTTCCCGTAAGAATAAGGGAGCACTCTTTTGTGACAGGCATATTAAATAAAAGTGAGAGAAGAATTGATGAGCCTGAGGACCAGATCAAGGTCGATCCTCAAGTTTCATTGGTTAAGGATCTTGTTACTAATGATGCATTAGATTCCAATATAAATTTTTGTGTTGTTTCCACTAACCTTGTCACAGCCAAGAACAAAGGCCCAATTTCATGTCAGAACCCCAACTAGGGTAAGTGCTAGGTTTGGTTGTGCCCTTTGCATCATGTAAAAATTTCAAATGAAATTCAAAAATGGGGAAGCAGAAAGCCCTGAGAAATTATTTGAAATGGCCAGATAAAAATCTTTTTCCAAAAATCATTTGAATGATTGGAAAATTCCTATAAATGATGTTGATCATTTTAAAAGTGGTTTGGGTATTTTCCCATACTCATGGAATTTTCTAATATTCAAATAGTGCTCTGGAAATTAAAGTTTACCCCTATTTGAATTGAAATTCAAATTTATTGAATTTCAAAAATTTCCAAATTCTTTATGTGGCTAGCTACTGGTCACCTAGTATGTATAAAATTATTTGGGCATTTAACAAAATTGCCTAGCTATTTATTTCTAGGCAAAACAAATAACAGAAAAACAAAACAGAAGAAGAATTAGAAAAGGAAAGAGAGCCCACCCACCCACTTACCTGGCCCAACCTGGCCAGAAGCCGGCCCAGCCCACTAGGGGCAGGGTCGTCTTCCTCCCCGGCCAGCCGAGCACGCCACTGCGTGGCGAGCATGCGCTCGACGCTGGCCACGCAGCAGGCTGCTCTGGCCTCTACCTCGCGCCAGGGGACGCCCGCAAGTCTCCTCATTCCTTCCCCCCCCCTTGGATAGCTCCTCCCCTTCTTCCTTCGCCGTCCCGCTCGCCAACCGAAGCACACGCCAGAGCGCGCCACCGCACCTGCATGGCCACCGGCTGAGTTAGCTCGAGCCGCCGTGTCCAGGCGACGGCCCGTGCTCGACTTCGTCACCCCGAAGCGGGTCGAGAGCCCGGGCGCCACGGACCTCAACCCCAAATTCGTCGCCGTCCGAACGTATTCGGCCTCCTCGACTGCTCCGTCGAACCCCAGGCCACCCCTAACCACTGTTAGTTTAAACTAACAGAGGGGTTAACCCCCCTGAGGCTGACAGAGGGGCCCCACAGGTCAGGAGCCCCCACACGTCATGCTGAGGTCAGCATGACGCAATAAACCAATTTTCCAGTTTTAAAAGAATTAATTAAAACAGAGAAAATTCCAGAAAATGAGTTAAACTTTGGAAATTCATAACTAATTCATTTTAACTCCAAATATAACAAATAATATGTCTCAAAATATCATAAAAATCCAGGGATTATGAATATGGGCTCTGTTTTCATGTTTAACCATTTTAAAATGGGTGAACAGTGCAAAACATCCATATGGCTTTATTTCAAATTCAAATATGAAGCACATTTTCAAATGACTTTGCATTTGACTTCTTTTAAATGGAATTGTACCCACATTGTGACCAAGAACATCACCATTTCAATATTGATCATGTGTTTGATGCATTGCAAATAAATTTATACCTTGTTTGATTGTTTGCTCGATAGACGTGCAACCGCAACCGGAGGCCACCCCCTTCGTTGAAGACCCCGATATCGAACCTCGTCAGCAAGGCAAGCAAACCCCATTGATCATGTCTATAAAATCCCAATTCCCTCTCAGTCTCGCTTATGCATGTTTAGGAGATCACTTTGTATCGATTCTACCGCATAGTTGAACCCATATCCGATGCATGACCTATCATCTTGTCACAGTAGTAAGCAAACCACAATCCTAGCTGACATAGGAGTTGATTGATATCATGAAGCCCCTGCAACTGTTACTGCTTATTGCATGCTTAGTGTTACATGAGGTTGCTTTTGATATGAGTCGGGATGATGGTGAACATGGTGTTGATGAAAGTGAAACTGTGTCGGTGAATCCACCCTAATACAAGGTGAACGATGAGAGGTTGTGTAGGAGTACACAGTGGGTTGTCTCGTTGAACACTGCCTTAGGCATCGAGTTCTTGTATGGTAATCCAAGACAAAGAGTACAACCACACATTGGGCTCATTGACCCCTCTCGGCCTAGTACCTTGATCCGTGTCGACGTCCAGGAGTCACATTAGTTCGGGCTTTCCATTTGACATATGCATAGAAAAAGAACGAAGGAAATGGTTCCATCATATAGATATGTGGGGGCACCTGTGAGGCAGGAAAACCATCTGCCAGAGGTGGCGTCGCGGTCACCTACATTGTTTGAGTCCGTTTCGTTGATCCGGACGGGCTCTCGAGCGGAGGCAAACTCAGATAGTCGACTCCTGGAATAGACCGGTTGTGAGCGAAGTGTCGTGGTGAACATCCTCGCTGTCACGTCTTGAACGGTGGCGAGACTCGGCGGTAACCGATGGTCATGTGTGTGTAGTTTACACCCTTGCAAGGTTAACAAAACTATTCGAATAGCCGCGTCCTCGGTTAAGGACTACTTGGAACCTGTACCTGATTATTAGACAACTTGAATGGATACTTATAAAACTTGCAAGATAAGCGTGAGTGCTATGGTGTGCTTCTTCGTGGGGAAGACGAGGAAGTAACCATAGTGGTGTATTGGTTGGATACTTGGATAGTGGACTCGTGTACGCTTCTTACCTCGAGTCTGGTATTCGTAGTCAGGATTAGCCAAGTCAAAGCTGGCACTTCTGCATGATGAAACCCCACCTCCCTTTACCTTGATACTTGAGCATGCATAGTTTAGTTCTGATGTAAGTCTTGCTGAGTACGACTTTGTACTCACGTTTGCTTATTCTATGTTTTAGATAAGAAACCGGACCCCGATGGAGTCACCTTCGTGAAGCTCGACGTTGACCTTGGTAGCATAGTCCCAGACAGCAGTCTGGTCCCTCGTGGAAGGGCATGTTTGTTGTACAAGGCTTCTCTAAGCCATTTGTTAAACTTGTCTGTACTCAGACCTAATTTGCTTCCGTTGTATGATGTAATGTGATCACAGACATGTGATCTTTGTATGCTCTATGTATAAGTAAATAAAGAGTACTTTGTAGAGTTATGTGATGATACCTGCTGTTCATACTAGGCATGTGTGCTGCGTGTATGTTTATAACATGCATGTCTTAGTATGGATTTTCGAGACCTTAGTTGTGATCTGGCTGGCGGTCTCTTATACACCAAGTGGCCCTTAGATGTGTGCAGCTTGGGGCATCGCGATGCGATTGCTCGTGACTCTGTCACGTGGCACACTTTGTTGTATGATCGAGCCCGCCCTAGACCCCGACTAAGTGATCGGGCTGGAGTAAGTTTATGTAAGAGTTAGGGTCCAATCGATAACATGGTTGAGGCGACTTGTCTATGAGTATGGGATTCACCACCCATAAGCATTTAGACTTGTGAGCGGACGTTGAGGACCCATCTCAGTTGATCATCCGGCCTGAATGGGATGCCCCTCACGTTCGATGCTTACCGAGAACGTTCTGTGCTTGGCCTTGTCTGCTTAGACAAGTGGGTACGGTTCTCGGCTCTCCATGTGATTGTATCGTGACTAGAATTACATACGCTAACCCCGGGTCCCGACAGACTTGGTATCAGAGCAGGACTGTCTGTAGGCTTATCAAACCCTTGGTCGAAGTCGAGTCTAGCACTCTATAGTTATATAGTTACTTGGGTATAAAGGGAACAACGTAAGGCTTCTTTTTCTCCTTACCCTCATCGATCTGAGTTCTGGGTCACCCTTATCTTTTCTATGGGATGATAGGACTAGGCTCATCTATGTCTTTACTAGAACATCTCGCTGAGTGCTTCCTTGTAGCCGTAGGATTGTTGTGGTCGTCCAGAGTCTCCGTGTTTTGAGTTCCTTGAGGAAGTTTTGTCCAATCTCCTCGAGGTTGTCTTGTTTTCCATCCCGGTGTAGCCGTTATGTTGCCGGATTTATCCCGTGTTTCTGTGGAT
Organism: Bromus sterilis; assembly: GCA_950022295.1. Lineage (NCBI taxonomy): Eukaryota > Viridiplantae > Streptophyta > Magnoliopsida > Poales > Poaceae > Bromus > Bromus sterilis. The sequence goes on from OX465598.1 coordinate 272,971,257, forward strand.
CATTGCCTTCGCATTATAATCCTTTCCGCCTTCATCATGTCTTGTTATCCTTGAATCCATCATTCAACCTGTTCTGATTGTTGATTTTTATCACACAGGATGTCAGGTGGAACTCGTAGTGCTGTTCGTCGGAATCGAGACCGTGTTCGGAATCGAAATGATGATGAACCTCTACCACCGCCTTTTGCGGCGGAAATCATGATGGAAGCTGAGAAGAATCAACGTGATCAAACACGCCTTCTGGAGCTCATCGAGCAGAATACCGCCCATCATCGCAATGTGGTTGTGAGCATTCAGGACTTCATCCTCCTCAAGCCACCGGTATTCCGATGTTCTTCTGAGCCCCTTGAAGCTGATGATTGGCTCCGTTCCATCGAGCGTAAGCTTGATACTGCACATGTTGCTCCCGATGATCGAGTTATTTTTGCGGTATACTTCTTGGAAGGTGCTGCTCTTCAATGGTGGGAGAACTATGTTGCTATGCAGCCAGATGGTCACGTAGCGACTTGGCAGGAGTTCTGTGTTGCCTTTCGAGGATACCACATTTTGGATGAGTTAATGGAGTGCAAGAAGGAAGAGTTCTGCAGTCTGAATCAAGGAGAGATGTCCATGCATGAGTATGTGAGAGAGTTCAACCGTCTTGCCCGGCATGCCCAAGATGAGATCACCACCGATGCCAGAAAGCAGGCAAGGTTCCATAAGGGACTTAGCCCCATCCTTCGCCATGATCTCAACCTCATCGAATTTGCCACCTTTGAGGATTTAGTCAACAGATCCTTTAGAGCTGAGCATGGCAATGAAGTGTTCGAAGAATCTCGCAAGCATGCTCTTGAGCTTGCTCCTTCCTCAAGTTCAGCCCCTCAGAAATGCCGAATTTGGATTCCAACCAGAGCCTTACCTCAAAACTTTTTGCAGAGACCAACCTCCAGTATATGCCATCCACCCCAACACATTATTCCACCCCGGAATGATGGTGTGCAACCAAGCAATCCCACTTCCAATAATTCAGACAGGGTATGCTTTAAGTGTGGTCTCACAGGCCATTACTATCGTCAATGCCCTCAGGTCTTGATGGCACCACGTCATTCTCGACCCAAGCCTCCAAAGAAATCAACCACCAAAACCAGCCCAGCAAAGCTTTCAGCCACAAGTAGTGGTTGTGTGAACCAAATCTCAGTTGAGGAAACCACTGCTCCTTCTGATGTCATTCTTGGCATACTCCCAGTCAATCATGTCCCCGCCTCCATTCTGTTCAATCCAGGAGCTTCTCATTCATTCATGTCGGAGAGTTATGCACTTCGTCATGAATTCCCTTTTGAAGAAATGTTTTCTCCAATGATCATTCAAACTCCTGGTTCAAAGTGGCAAACTAATAGAGTAAGCCATGGTAATCAAATTGAAATTGAGGGTTTAGTATTCCTTGCTTCTCTTATAGCCCTCAAGTCTTCGGACATTGATGTCATCCTAGGAATGGATTGGTTATCAAGGCAAAATGCTTTCCTTGATTGTAAAGCCAAATCAGTCAAACTCACCCATTCTTCAGGCCAGACCATTGACTACACATCACCCAGCTCTAGAATCCAGGTGCAGACTTTGAATGTGCTTCCACTTCCTGACCTTGAAGATGTTCCGGTGGTTCGTGACTTCCCGGATGTCTTTCCTGAAGAGCTTCCGGGAATGCCACCCGACAGGTGTGTAGAATTCATAGTGGATCTTATACCAGGCACAGCCCCAATTTCCAGACGCCCATATAGAATGGCCCCACATGAGTTAGCTGAGCTAAAAACCCAACTTGATGCTTCGTTGGCAAAAGGCTTCATTCGCCCTAGCTCATCGCCATGGGGTTGCCCCGTTCTGTTCGTAACGAAGAAAGATGGAACAGAAAGGATGTGCGTAGACTATCGTCCGCTAAATCTAGCGACGATAAAGAACAAGTACCCACTGCCCAGGATCAACGATCTTTATGATCAACTTGCAGGATCCTCTGTCTTCTCCAAGATGGATTTGAGATTAGGCTATCATCAAATCAAAATCCGGAACGAGGACATTCCAAAAATGGCTTTCACTACTCGTTATGGTCTTTACGAGTATACCGTCATGTCCTTTGGTTTGACCAATGCCCCCGCCACATTCTTGCGCTTGATGAATTCGATCTTCATGGAGTACCTAGATAAATTTGTTGTGGTTTATCTTGATGACATTCTCATCTACTCAAAGAACGAAGAAGAGCACGCAGAACATCTTAGGTTGGTATTGATGAAACTTAGAGAGCACCGCCTTTATGCCAAGTTCTCCAGAAGTGACCTACTTAGGCCACGTGATTTCTGCGAAAGGTGTTGCAGTCAATCCCGAGAGATTTCAGGCCGTCCTTGACTGGACTCCACCTGAATCGGTTAAGCAAGTTAGGAGTTTTCTTGGCCTAGCCAGCTATTGCCGCCGCTTCGTCGAGAACTTTTCTAAAGTTGCAAAACCTCTTACTGAACTCCTCAAGAAAGATAAGAAATTCCAATGGACCCCCAAGTGCGAGGAAAGTTTTCAAGAGCTAAAAAGAAGATTGACTTCTGCACCCGTACTTGCACCTCCAGACACAAAAGGGGATTTCGAGATCTATTGTGATGCTTCACGGCAAGGGTTAGGATGCATACTTATGCAAGATCGACATGTGGTAGCTTATGCTTCACGCCAGTTGCGGCCACACGAAGAGAACTATCCTACCCATGATCTTGAACTCGCTGCCGTAGTTCATGCCCTGAAGACTTGGCGACATTACCTCCTTAATAATCGTTGTGAGATCTATTCCGACCACCAAAGCCTCAAATATATTTTCACCCAGCCAGATCTTAGTCTCAGGCAAAGACGCTGGATAGAGTTGATAAAAGATTATGACTAAGGAATTTCTTACACCCCAGGCAAGGCCAATGTCATGGCTGATGCACTAAGTCGTAAGTCATATTGTAACAACCTCATGTTACAACAGTATCAACCACTTCTTCATGAGGAATTTCAAAAGATCAATCTCGAGATTGTTCCTCGTGGATATCTTTTCAACTTGGTGGCGAAACCAACCCTTGAGGATCAGATCTTAGTTGCCCAAAGGCGTGCACGAGGTGTACGTCGGATCAAGGAGAACATTGCTAGCGGAGTTGCTAAATGTTTCTCCACAGATAGTAAAGGAACGGTATTCTTTGAAAATCGTTTGGTAGTACCTAAAAATAGGGATCTAAGGCAACTCATCCTCAAAGAAGCCCATGACACACCCCTCTCGATTCATCCCGGTAGCACGAAAATGTACCGAGATCTACGCCAGAGATTTTGGTGGACTAGGATGAAGAGAGACATTGCTCGATTTGTTGCTGAATGTGATGTTTGTCGTCGCATTAAGGAAGAACACCAAAGACCTGCTGGTACACTTCAACCTTTGCCTATTCCCGAGTGGAAATGGGACAAAGTCGGTATGGACTTCATCACCGGCTTTCCAAAAACCCAGAAAGGAAACGATGCCATCTTCGTGGTCATTGATAGGATTTCCAAAGTTGCTCACTTCCTTCCCGTTCGCGATTCTATAACTGCTAGCCAGTTAGCGGACTTGTATATCTCTAGAATTTTGTCTCTTCACAGTGTTCCTTTGATGATCAATTCTGATCGTGGTAGCCTTTTCACCTCTAGATTCTGGGGAAGCTTTCAAAATGCTATGGGAACTCATCTCTCCTTTAGTACAGCTTTTCATCCTCAGTCTAGCGGTCAAGTTGAAAGGGTTAATCAAATTTTGGAAGACATGCTCAGAGCTTGTGTTATCTCATTCGGAAAGAATTGGGAGAAATCTCTTCCCTTCGCCGAATTTTCTTATAACAATAGCTATCAATCTAGTCTGAACATGGATCCTTTTAAACTCCTCTATGGACGACGATGTCGAACGCCCCTAAACTGGTCAGAAACCGGTGAAAGACAACTCTTTGGACCGGATATGATCAAGGAAGCAGAAGAGCAAGTTCGCATTGTTCGTGATCGTTTGAAAGCCGCTCAATCTCGTCAAAAGAGCTACTATGATCGTCATCATAGAGAGGAGAGCTACAATATTGATGAGAAGGCTTACCTTCGGGTTACTCCTATGAAAGGAACCCAAAGATTCGGTATCAAAGGCAAGTTGGCCCCACGTTACATCGGACCTTTCCGCATTCTCGCTAAACGTGGAGAAGTTGCCTACCAACTTGAACTACCTCCGCACCTTTCCCGAGTACATGATGTATTCCATGTGTCACAACTCAGGCGTTGCTTCAAGGACCCCATCCGCGAAGTCGACCATGAAACGCTTGATCTCCAAGATGACCTTTCTTATCGAGAGTACCCTGTTTGTATTCTTGATTCCGCAGAGCGCGTCACTCGTCGAAAGAAGATCAAGTTCCTCAAAGTGCAATGGTCACATCACTCCAAGAAAGAAGCAACCTGGGAAAGAGAAGACCGCCTTCGTGCCGAGTACCCCACCTTCCTCCCGACGACTTCTGAATCTCGAGACGAGATTCTTTTGAGTGGGAGCGAGTTGTCAGAACCCCAACTAGGGTAAGTGCTAGGTTTGGTTGTGTCCTTTGCATCATGTAAAAATTTCAAATGAAATTCAAAAATGGGGAAGCAGAAAGCCCTGAGAAATTATTTGAAATGGCCAGATAAAAATCTTTTTCCAAAAATCATTTGAATGATTGGAAAATTCCTATAAATGATGCTGATCATTTTAAAAGTGGTTTGGGTATTTTCCCAAACTCATGGAATTTTCTAATATTCAAATAGTGCTCTGGAAATTAAAGTTTACCCCTATTTGAATTGAAATTCAAATTTATTGAATTTTAAAAATGTCCAAATTATTTATGTGGCTAGCTACTGGTCACCTAGTATTTATAAAATTATTTGGGCATTTAACAAAATTGCCTAGCTATTTATTTCTAGGCAAAACAAATAACAGAAAAACAAAACAGAAGAAGAATTAGAAAAGGAAAGAGAGCCCACCCACCCACTTACCTGGCCCAGCCTGGCCAGAAGCCGGCCCAGCCCACCAGGGGCAGGGTCGTCTTCCTCCCCGGCCAGCCGAGCACGCCACTGCGTGGCGAGCATGCGCTCGACGCCGGCCACGCAGCAGGCTGCTCTGGCCTCTACCTCGCGCCAGGGGACGCCCGCAAGTCTCCTCATTCCTTCCCCCCCCTTGGATAGCTCCTCCCCCTCTTCCTTCGCCGTCCCGCTCGCCAACCGAAGCACACGCCAGAGCGCGCCACCGCACCTGCGTGGCCACCGGCTGAGTTAGCTCGAGCCGCCGTGTCCAGGCGACGGCCCGTGCTCGACTTCGTCACCCCGAAGCGGATCGAGAGCCCGGGCGCCTTCAACGCCGAGCAATCGTCGTCGTTTCCATCGCCGGCCGCCACGGACCTCAACCCCAAATTCGTCGCCGTCCGAACGTCTTCGGCCTCCTCGACTGCTCCGTTGAGCTGCTGGTGAGCTCGCGGTTTATTCCCCTCAAACCCCGCTTCCTCCCGCAGCCTCCATCACCGTCGTCGTTCTTCCAGAGCTCCGGCCGCCGCACCTTTTGAAGTTGTCGTCGTTCCCGTGCTCCTGGCGAACCCCTGCTTGCTCTGCTGGACGCGCGGGAGCACGAGGCTTCTTCTCGTGCAAGCGGCGCACGAATTGGTGGCCAAAATCGCCACCCAGTGCCGCGCCGCCGTGCTCGACATCGCCGGCGTTGAGCCGCCGGCGAGTTGGGTTAAGTTAACCCTAAACCCCCCTAAGCCCCCCTCTAATCCCTCGCTGACAAGTGGGCCCCAGGCCACCCCTAACCACTGTTAGTTTAAACTAACAGAGGGGTTAACCCCCCTGAGGCTGACAGAGGGGCCCCACAGGTCAGGAGCCCCCACACGTCATGCTGAGGTCAGCATGACGCAATAAACCAATTTTCCAGTTTTAAAAGAATTAATTAAAACAGAGAAAATTCCAGAAAATGAGTTAAACTTTGGAAATTCATAACTAATTCATTTTAACTCCAAATATAACAAATAATATGTCTAAAAATATCATAAAAATCCAAGGATTATGAATATGGGCTCTGTTTTCATGTTTGACCATTTTAAAATGGGTGAACAGTGCAAAACATCCATATGGCTTTATTTCAAATTCAAATTTGAAGCACATTTGCAAATGACTTTGCATTTGACTTCTTTTAAATGGAATTGTACCCACATTGTGACCAAGAACATCACCATTTCAATATTGATCATGTGTTTGATGCATTGCAAATAAATTTATACCTTGTTTGATTGTTTGCTCGATAGACGTGCAACCGGAACCGGAGGCCACCCCCTTCGTTGAAGACCCCGATATCGAACCTCGTCAGCAAGGCAAGCAAACCCCATTGATCATGTCTATAAAATCCCAATTCCCTCTCAGTCTCGCTTATGCATGTTTAGGAGATCACTTTGTATCGATTCTACCGCATAGTTGAACCCATATCCGATGCATGACCTATCATCTTGTCACAGTAGTAAGGCAACCACAATCCTAGGTGACATAGGAGTTGAGTGATATCATGAAGCCCCTGCAACTGTTACTGCTTATTGCATGCTTAGTGTTACATGAGGTTGCTTTTGATGTGAGTCGGGATGATGGTGAACATGGTGTTGATGAAAGTGAAACTGTGTCGGTGAATCCACCCTAATACAAGGTGAACGATGAGAGGCTATGTAGGAGTACACAGTGGGTTGTCTCGTTGAACACTGCCTTAGGCATCGAGTTCTTGTATGGTAATCCAAGACAAAGAGTACAACCACACATTGGGGCTCACTGACCCCTCTCGGCCTAGTACCTTGATCCGTGTCGACGTCCAGGAGTCACATTAGTTCGGGCTTTCCATTTGAAATATGCATAGAAAAAGAACGAAGGAAATGGTTGCATCATATAGATATGTGGGTGCACCTGTGAGGCAGGAAAACCATCTGCCAGAGGTGGCGTCTCGGTCACCTACATTGTTTGAGTCCGTTTCGTTGATCCGGCCGGGCTCTCGAGCGGAGGCAAACTCAGATAGTCGACTCCTAGAATAGACTGGTTGTGAGTGAAGTGTCGTGGTGAACATCCTCGCTGTCACCTCTTGAACGGTGGCGAGACTCGGCGGTAACCGATGGTCATGTGTGTGTAGTTTACACCCTTGCAAGGTTAACAAAACTATTCGAATAGCCGCGTCCGCGGTTAAGGACTACTTGGAACATGTACCTTATTATTAGACAACTTGAATGGATACTTATAAAACTCGCAAGATAAGCGTGAGTGCTATGGTGTGCTTCTTCGTGGGGAAGTCGAGGAAGTAACCATAGTGGTGTATTGGTTGGAGACTTGGATAGTGGACTCGTGTACGCTTCTTACCTCGAGTCTGGTATTCGTAGTCAGGATTAGCCAAGTCAAAGATGGCACTTCTGCATGATGAAACCCCACCTCCCTTTACCTTGATCCTTGAGAATGAGTAGTTTAGTTCTGATGTAAGTCTTGATGAGTACGACTTTGTACTCACGTTTGCTTATTCTATGTTTTAGATAAGAAACCGGACCCCGATGGAGTCACCTTCGTGAAGCTCGACGTTGACCTTGGTAGCATAGTCCCAGACGGCATTCTGGTCCCTCGTGGAAGGGCATGTTTTTTGTACAAGGCTTCTCTAAGCCATTTGTTAAACTTGTCTGTACTCAGACCTATTTTGCTTCCGTTGTATCATGTAATGTGATCACAGACATGTGATCTTTGTATGCTCTATGTATAAGTAAATAAAGAGTACTTTGTAGAGTTATGTGATGATACCTGCTGTTCATACTAGGCATGTGTGCTGCGTGTATGTTTATAACATGCATGTCTTAGTATGGATTTTCGAGACCTTAGTTGTGATCTGGCTGGCGGTCTTTTATACACCAAGTGGCCTTTAGATGTGCGCAGCTTGGGGCATCGCGATGCGATTGCTCGTGACTCTGCCACGTGGCACACTTTGTTGTATGATCGAGCCCGCCCTTGACCCCGACTAAGTGATCGGGCTGGAGTAAGTTTATGTAAGAGTTAGGGTCCAATCGATAACATGGTTGAGGCGACTTGTCTATGAGTATGGGATTCACCACCCATAAGCATTTAGACTTGTGAGCGGACGTTGAGGACCCATCTCAGTTGATCATCCGGCCTGAATGGGATGCCCCTCATGTTCGATGCTTACCGAGAACGTTCTGTGCTTGGCCTTGTCTGCTTAGACAAGTGGGTACGGTTCTCGGCTCTCCATGTGATTGTATCGTGACTGGAATTACATACGCTAACCCCGGGTCCCGACATTTCAGGTACTCCAGTAGTATCTGTTAAAATAGGAGATCACAATTATTATGGGCTATGCGATTTGGGATCGAGTGCTAGTGCTATCTCGTATTCACTTTATCAAGAGATCATAGGTGAGATTTCACCTTGTGAACTTGAAGAAGTTGATGTTACTATTCATCTTGCAAACAGAGCAACTATCTCTCCTGTCGGAATTGTGAGAGACGTTGAAGTCTTATGCGGAAAGGTAAAATATCCTACCGACTTTCTAGTACTTGGTTCAGTAAGGGATAATTTTCGTCCTATTATTTTCGGTAGACCTTTTCTCAGAACTTGTGGAGCTATAATAGATTGCAAGAAAGGTAAAGTTTCTGTTGAATTCAATGGTGAGCCATATGAATTTAATTTTTCTAAGTTCTCTAAGCAGTCGCGTGGTACTAACTTGCCTATTAACGATAAGATTATTGAAGATATTGCTTCCATCGCTATCCCTCCTAATGATCCTTTGCAGCAATATATGGAGGACCACGAGAATGATTTGCATATGCAGGAGAGAAATGAGCTGGACGGAATATTCTTAAGACAACCTGCTATCCTAAAGCACAACCTTCCAGTTGAGCCTTTGGGAATTTTATCGAAACCAAAAGAAGACCCATTGTTTGATCTTAAACCTCTTCCTGATATGCTCAAATATGCTTATTTAGATGAAAAGAAAGTATATCATGTTATTATCAACTCTAACCTTTCAGGGTATGAAGAAGAGCGACTATTGGAAGTACTTCGCAAACATCGACATGCAATTGGCTATACCCTTGATGACCTTAAGGGGATTAGTCCATCTATTTGTCAACATACCATCAACCTTGAGCCTGATGCTAAACTAGTTGTTGATCATCAACGACGGTTGAATCCGAAGATGATGGATGTTGTAAGGACTGATATTCTAAAGTTTCTAGCCGCAGGTATTATCTACCCTATAGCTAATAGCAAGTGGGTAAGCCCGGTTCATTGTGTTCCAAAGAAAGGAGGGAGAACTGTGGTTCCTAATGATAAGAATGAACTAATACCTCAGAGAATTATTATTGGATAAAGAATGTGTATTGATTACAGGAAGATGAACAAGGCAACCAGGAAGGACCACTACCCGTTGCCGTTCACCGACCAAATGCTTGAAAGGTTATCCAAAAATACTCACTTCTGTTATCTTGGTGGTTATTCTGGCTTCTCTCAAATTCATGTTAACACTGTTGATCAAGAGAAGACCACTTTTACTTGCCCCTATGGTACTTATGCTTACAGGCGTATGCCTTTTGGTTTATGTAATGCCCCTGCTACTTTTCAAAGGTGTATGTCTGCTATCTTTCATGGTTTTTGTGAAGAAATTGTGGAGGTATTCATGGACGATTTCTCCGTCTATGGAACCTCTTTTGACCATTGTCTCCATAACCTTAATAAAGTTTTGCAGAGATGTGAAGAGACAAATTTTGTGCTTAACTGGGAGAAGTGGCACTTTAAGGTCAACGAGGGAATTGTCCTTGGCCACAAGATTTCCGAGAGGGGAATTGAGGTGGACAGGGCCAAGATCGAAACAATTGAAAGGATGCCCTATCCAAGGGACATCAAAGGTATTCGTAGTTTTCTCGGTCATGCTGGTTTCTATAGAAGATGTATTAAAGACTTTTCTAAGACTTCAAGACCCCTCACTAATCTTCTCCAGAAGGATGTTCTTTTTGTTTTTGATGAAGATTGTAAGGAAGCCTTTGAAGTTCTTAAGAAAGCTTTAATAACCGCTCCTATAGTACAACCACCTGATTGGAATTTACCTTTTGAAATTATGTGTGATGCTAGTGATTTTGTTGTTCGAGCTGTTTTAGGGCAAAGGGTTGATAAGAAATTGAATGTTATATACTATGCTAGCAAAACCCTTGATAGTTCTCAAAAGAACTATGCTACTACTGAGAAGGAATTATTAGCATTAGTGTTTGCTTGTGATAAGTTTAGGCAGTATATTATTGATTCTAAGATTATTATTCATACTGACCATGCTGCCATTAAGTATCTTATGGAGAAGAAGGGTGCCAAACCCAGACTCATTCAATGGGTACTCCTTCTCCAAGAATTTGATTTGCAGATTGTCGATAGGAAAGGAGCAGACAATCCGGTAGCGGACAATCTTTCAAGGATGGAAGATATACCGCATGATCCCATTCCAGTCAACGACAGTTTTCCAGACGAACAGCTAGCTGTTGTAAAAGTACAATCTCTCTCCGATCCTTGGTTTGCAAATTATGCTAAGTTTATCGTTGCAAAGTTTTTGCCTCCAGGCTTAACGTTTCAGCAAAGGAAGAAGTTCTTCCACGATTTGAGGCATTACTTTTGGGATGACCCACATCTTTTCAAAGAAGGTCCAGATGGGATCGTGAGGAGATGCATACCGGAATACGAGCAGAAGGACATTCTCAAACAATGTCACGATAGTCCATATGGAGGACATCATGCCGGTGAGAGGACCGCACATAAGGTTCTTCAATCAGGTTTTTATTGGCCTACTCTCTTTAAAGATGCTAGAAATTATGTCTTATCCTATGATAAGTGTCAGAGAGTTGGTAATATTAATAGAAGGAATGAGATGCCTATGAATTACTCTCTAGTGATTGAGCCTTTTGATTGTTGGGGTTTTGATTTTATGGGTCCTTTTCCTCCCTCGCACAAGTACACTCACATTTTAGTTGTTGTTGATTATGTAACCAAGTGGGTAGAGGCAATCCCCACTGAAAGTGCTGATCACAAGACATCTTTGAAAATGCTCAAGGATGTAATTTTTCCTAGGTTTGGAGTACCCAGGTACCTCATGACTGACGGGGGTTCACACTTTACGCATGGAGCTTTTAGAAAAACTTTAGCCAAGTACGATGTCAATCATAGAATTTCTTCACCGTACCACCCTCAAACTAGTGGGCAAGTTGAGCTCACCAATAGAGAGATCAAGTTGATCTTACAGAAGTCAGTTAGTAGAAATAGAAAAGATTGGTCAAATAAGTAAGGAGATGCTTTGTGGGCGTATAGAACTGCTTACAAAAACCCCATGGGCATGTCTCCCTATAAGATGGTCTATGGCAAGGCTTGCCATCTGCCATTAGAATTAGAACACAAAGCTTTCTGGGCTATTAGAGAGCTTAATGTTGACCCGAAATTAGCTGGTGAAAAGCGTCTCATGAACTTGACTTCTCTAGATGAGTGGAGAAGTGAAGCTTATGAGAGCGCTAAAATGTTCAAGGAAAAGGTAAAGAAGTGGCACGATAGGAGGATTCTGAAACGTGAATTTAATGTTGGTGATAAATTTTTGTTGTTTAGATCTCATTTCAGGTTTTCTCCAAGTAAATTACTTTCCAGGTGGGAAGGGCCATTTCATATTGAAGAAGTCTACCGCTCGGGTGCAATCAAGATTAACAATTTCGAAGGCACCAAACCTCAAGATGTGAATGGGCAAAGACTTAGCATTACATAGCAGGAGTCCTGTCAATGTTGATGTGGATTTGGTATACACAACAACTCATGAAGAACATGTTGCAGCCCTGTTTCAGACACCAGCAGAAGCAGAATAAGGAAAGGTATGTATTACGGTAAGGAAACGTCGCGAACCGCCATAAAAATCCCATAGTATGAGTTTTTGTAAAAATAGGAAAATTTGAGGCCTAAGTGGAGCCGGAGACAAGCTCCAGGGGGCCCAGGCGCCCCCTGGCGCGTCCTACCCCCTGGCCGCGCGGGGAGGCCGCCTGGGCACCCCGGAGTCCGTCTGCGACCCCACTTTGGCTCGTTACCTTCCTTTCTGTGCAGAAATTTTTGCTATATATTTGTCCGGATTGTTCCAGCAATGTATCTCGCGATTTTGTGTGTTTTCTTTTCGACCTATTTCTGCCAGAAAATCTTTCAGTTAGACCTAGGTGCCATGGATTCCCCAAGTTCCCCCAAGGACAAGTTCGTCGACAACGTCATCAACCCTTACCTCGCTGAGGTGAAAAAGCACCCCCAAATCATTCGTGTGGAGGATGGTGACCTCCACAAGGAGGATCTGACGGGACCTGTCAAGGAAGGGAGCACCGAGGAGCGGATGAAGGAGGTGGAACATGAGGTCTTCAAGTTCAAGAAGATGGTGGAGCGTGGTGTTGAAGCTAACTTCGACATCATGAACGAAATAGAGGCTTCCCACAAGAAGGAGATGAAGGAGATGTGGTCAAGTTTGGCCGCACTAGAAGAAAAAGTTTATGAGCTTCAAGCACAGATCTATGATCTTCAGAACCAGAACTGTGAGTATGAACTAAAGTTTCTGCGCATGGGTTTGGGTGCTGAGTGCAGGATCCTGGAGATGGGAATATCCTTTGAGACTGGAGAACAGTTGCCATGGAAGCGCTTCGCCAAGGAGTACGTGATCAACAAGAACAAGAATGAGGAGTAAATATCCTCGGGTAATGGCATCCCCTTAGCTTGTCCCAAGCTTGGGGGAGTGCTCGGTATCTTTATCTTTATGTTTGTCTTTTAGAGTCAAGTAGAGTCGTATCATGTCTAGGGAAGTTATCTTATAAAATAGGTGTTTGCATTGAGGTCTATCACTCCTTTTTGGAGAGTTACGTATCCGTGAGTGTGGAGTCGTCTATGATAGAATATTAATGAGAAGTCTATCGATCCCTCGGCTGCACTCGGTATTCTCTTCACGCAATCGACCTTATGATGATTCTTATGGGGAGTATTGATCTTATATCAGGTATGGCTTTGAAAACTTTATTTAATCTTAGCAAACATAGCTTTGGTCATAACAACAAGCATGATTTTCTCAAAGTAGCGACATAGCCAAAACCTTTTTGTTATTATGCTTGAAGTGTTATGCTGACAAGGAAGACAACTTGATGTGCTACGATTATTTCAATGTTTATGCTTTATATTGCTTTGCATCTAAGTCATCATTAATTGTCTGTTCTCTCAAAGCCTTTGCTAGCCAAACCTCTGTACTAAGCGGAATTCTGCTTGTGCATCCATACCCTGAAACCAATATTTTTCATATGAGTCCACCATACCTTCCTACTCGTGGTATTCCACTACCACTCCTAAAGTATAGAATTTTTGTGTTATCCTTAAATATTCAAAATCTTCTATTTTGTGCCCCTATTTTAGCTCATGAGGAAGTAGTAGTTAATTCATGATCATCTTAAGTTGGACAAGTTTTATCCCGGGATTGCATGTCTATCTGCGAACCCCTAATACAAGGAGGAACTGGCATGAGTGCGCCCAGCTCACAAAACATAATACAACAAACAAACCCTCCTTCACGCTTTGTTCATGAGAAATCAGAAAACTTTGGCAGTGATAAACAAAGGAGATTGCGGGGATGTGATCGTCCCCGTGTGGGAGCCCTTCCTCGAAACTTGTCCAATTTGAGAAGTAATTGAGTTATCTATTACCATTCGTTGACAAATCATGCACCTCTCAAAACTTGTTTTCATTCTGTTTGATTTAAGGATAGCACTTGAGTTTTCCCTTCTTGCCTTTAACAAGGCCTTTCCTTTACTTTTATGTTGAGTCAGTTTCCTACTTCTTCCTTTCCCAAAGAGAACAGACACTTGATGTTGATGAGGATTCATCCATATAATGTTGCATTAAGTTTTTCCATGCCTTATCCTTGTTGACGTTATCACTTGATAAGTAAGTTGTTTGTTAAGCCTGGCTAAAGCAAACATCTTCCTTTGTGTTAACATTTTCACTTCGTGCCTAACAGCATGTCCTTTCAAAAGCTTCATCTGATCTCATCAAATATAAAAAGGAAAGAGCAAAAGTAAGCTATTAGTTGTTCTTTGACCAAAGGACCTATTTGACATGATTTGATGAGTTTCCTTAGCCCTACTCTTGATTATAATTGTTATTACTCTTTCATAAGGGCCTTATGAGTTGAAAATTGTTGTTGAGGATGTTTGAGTTTGGTGAAGAAATCATGATGCTTCTTGTCCGTATTCTATTTATCGACACTTCACTCTCTAAACTTGTGGACAGGTTTACCGAGCTCAGTTTTCGCTTGGGGACAAGCGAGGTCTAAGCTTGGGGGAGTTGATACGTCCAAAATGCATCACTATTTTATATTGTAATTCATCCTTATTCATTGATATATTTCACATTACGATGATGTTCTTATGTTGTTTTGGCTTGTTTTACACAGTTTGCAACTTTCCGGTGCCGAAGCAGTAGACGCAGGATTCAGCGATAAAAAGTGGACGCTGAGTTATTGAAGAAGAACACCTCCAAATTAGCTGAAAATCTACGGGGGGAATTTTTTGAGAGATTAACGAAGACAAGCCGAAGAGGGGCCACAGGGGGCCACAGGGCGACCAGGCGGTCACCTGGCGCGGCCCCACCCCTGGCCGCGCCAGGAGGGCGCCTGGAGCCATGGGACCACCCCGGGCTCCCCCCTCTGGCCTATATACTCTTCGTCGCCCGAAAAACCTACAAAGAAGAGTTTTTACGGAGTTCCGCCGCCGCTCCGTGGCGGAAACCTACAGAGACGAAAAGGGCTCTCCGGCGGGCAGATTCCGCCGAGGAGATCACCTCCCGGAAGGGGAGATCATCGCCATCGTCATTACCATTGTCACGGGCATCATCGAGATCATCATCAACATCATCCCCAACATCAGCACCATCTCCATCTTCATGCAATCTCATCTCACAATTGCAACTTGTGTTGTAACTCGTACTATCTATCCTCTCTACTCTATCGGTGTTGATTACTACTTTGTGGTGAATGCTATTGAGTTTTGTTGGAGAAATATCATTATGTCCAGATTTTTTACCATCTATTTATCACCTCTGATCATGATCTCTTTTATGTCTTGTGAGTAGTTACTTTAGTTCTTGAGGACATGGGAGAAGTCTTGTTGTTAGTAGTCATATGATGTTGAAGTAATATGTATTGTTTGATATTTAAGTTGTGTTGTTATTTTCCTAGTGGTGTTGTGTGAGTCGAACACTCAACACTTCGCCTTATTAAGGACCTAGGGGAATACATTGTGTATAAAGAATGCTTACGGTAGGTTGCCGGAGTGACAGAAACCTGAACCCCAGTTTGCACACTTTTGCACAAGGGAACAATGGATCCCTGATCTTATTGTTGTGGTTAGGCTTTGCCTTAATTTCTATCTTGTATTTGCGGATGCTTGCAAGTTGGTTAATCATAAGAGTGCACTTATCTTGGTCTAGAAGGTGTGCTAGCATATATCCACCCCCTCAACACTTATCAACACTACACGCAGTGCCGATACGGAGTATGGCAAAAGCACGTCACTACCTCTCCATGTGTCCTCAAGAACGCTTTAGTCTTTATAATTTCAGTTGCCAGGCTTATCCTTTGCTCAAAAGGATTGGGCCACTTGCTGCTCCTCAGTGCTATTTACTTTGCTTGCTTTTATCTTATTGTTGCTTATACCGAAAACCCCTAAAAAGTTATCTTTCAGTGCTTGCAGTTATTCCTTGTCCAAAATCACTTATCAATACCTGAGTCTAGGGGATGTGATGTTTCAACAAGGGGAAAACAACGGTGCTTGTAACCGCGGTTGCAAGGATTGTTTACTTTACGCAAAGTTCTTTTTAATGCAGTTGTCTGTTGCTTTGGGTTTACACTTAGGGTGGGGCTCGCAACTTAATACCAGCGAGATGTTCTGGATAGATATCTCAAGGTGGATGATTAGTAGTAGATGCAGTTGGATTTCAGTCTACTTATTTTGGCGTACTTCCCATGCTTTTGAGCCTCTTCCTTTCTTTCTAGGATAGTTAGCATTGCGGTGCGTTTATAATCCTGTCAATTTCCCATCTGTAATTTGTTCACCTCGCATAGCAGTTTTATCGTCTTTTGGGAGAGTGACATCACTAGTGGTGCCTGTGGTGCCCCCCTTCCCTCCTTTGGTGTTTCCGGAAGCCTCCGTGTCGCTGATTTTTTATCTAATTTTTTCGGATTTTTTGGAGCACTTTTAATGGCCGGAAAACCTGAAATACAAAAACAGCAGAAAACAGCAACTGGCAGCTGGGTGCACTGAGTTAGTAGGTTAGTCCAAATAGGTTCAAAAGTGTATGAAAGTTCAAGCAAAACATGGAAAAGTCACACAAAACATGCATGGAGAACGCAGAAATTATAGATACGTTTGGGACGTATCAACATCCCCAAGATTAATTCCTGCTCGTCCTCGAGTAGGTAAATGATAACAAGCATAATTTCTGTGGTGACATGCCACACAACAAAATAAGGACTTTTAAGTAAAGCAATCAAAGCATGCAATTCAATTCAAGTCTTAACAAGCAAGAGTCTATATTAGCATTGACACAAGCAACAAAAGAACAAAAAGTGCAAGAGCTCTAGCTGTCCGTGACTCGAATGTCTCCAAATTTTTTTACGTGCAAGCAAGGGATTGGGAAGAAAGAGAAAAAAGGTTTGTTGAGAACAACTATCTACTAAAGTTTCACACTTGGCCTCCTTTGGATTCTTATCTGGACTCGTCCCCAGATCACTAGTCAGGTACAAGTCAAACTGATCCACTCCCTTTCGATATTTTGAGCACTCATGCAATGGATGAGCGTGAGCAAGAAAGTTGACACCTAAAAGGCGAAACAGAAAGAAGGTGGAGGAGGAAGACAAAAAAAGGTGTGAAAGGCTCACATCAATGAGGACAATCATAGGCGAGAGAAAGCCATATGATAGATATGATGTGAGGAGTAGGGATTGCCATACAACGGATGCACATGTGAGCTAAAAGCTCTCCAAGGGAACTAGTGGGGGTGCATCTAACTCGCTTGCTCAAGAAGACCTAGAGCTCGTTTGAGGAGGCTCATCATTGGAATATACAAGCCATGTTCTATAGTGTGAAGGGTCCCCACATAGTTATATGCATAATGATGATCTCTATGGAGTACAAGGGATAGAAGATGAAATACTAGTGTGGATCTCTCAAAAGGAATAGTAGTATGCCCCCTTCTCTCTTTTTATTTTATTTTTTTATTTTTTTTATTTTTTGGTGGCCTCGATGGCTCTTTCTATTTAACTCTCATTTGTCCTCTTTGGGATCTTTTGATTTTGTCCTCTTTGGGATCTTTTCCTCACTTTAGGGCAATACTCTATATTTTACAAGAATATAGGAGATCTTTCACACTTTACAAAGGTACTCTCATAAAGAAAATGTAACTATCATGAAGTATGCAAATGTATGCCTCTGCCAGTGTAGCAGGATATGCAATGATACTAGCACGTCATGTAGCAATGATTAGGGCAAGGCCCAACTAGCATGCGGCTCATCGATCAAGCAAGTAGCATGTATGACATGAAGATCAAGTCATGAGAAGGTGGATGTTGCATGACAATGTATCTCGGAAAGGCTATGGAAATGCCTTATAGGTAGGTATGGTGGCTATTTTGAGGAAAGATATAAGGAGGCTTATGATGACAGAGCGTATCGTGCCAAGGGTTTGGATGCACCGGCGAAGTATGCGCCAACTCTCGAGGTGAGAAAGGGCAATGCACGGTACCGAAGAGGCTAGAAAAAGTATAGGTGGGTGGAAGTGTCAACTTTCGAATACTCAAATTAGTCCGAAGAACTCATGCACTTATTATCGGTAACTCTCAATCTAATCAGGAGGTTCACAAAGAGACAGGTACCCCGAGGAGTAGTGTATGGGGGTTTGGTTATCCTTGCGCATCCTCGACTCATGGTACGTGAGTGTGCTCTAATATTCTAACCCTCCAGAGGTTAGTGATCCATCTAGTAGCTAGAGTTCTCAACAGAGGGTTTTTTGGTTTTCTAAAAACACACGGATTGCCCAAAATACGACATCTATCACTAATAGGCAAGAGCTCTTGACACCATAAGTTCAAACATTACTCTAGTCAATACCTCAAAACTATTGCAAGTTACTACTACAAAGAGAACAACAACTTTAACTACCTACTTTCAGTCAAGACACAGAACTCAGTGCAACAGGCAAACTCTCTAACAAGATAAAACATGAAACCTATAGAAAATTTCAACCTAAGACAAAAGAAAAGCTCTAGAAAAACTAAAGCACTACAACTAAACAGAACAGCAGCTATGAAAAGGAAAAGAACAGCTCACAGCTAAAAGAATAAGCATGCAAATCCTATAAGGAGTTCTAGTTCAAGAGGAGCGTGAATCTCTCCCACACAAAAGAGTAATTAAGCTGGGATCTAACTTGTTACTACAGCAAACAAGGCTAAATAAAACTAAAAACGAAACAAAACCTAAGAGCGAGACGCTCCAAGAAAAGCACATAACGCATGAAGTGATAAAAATATAGTGCAATGAGAGACAAACTGATGATTGTTGATGGAGAAGGGGATGCACGGGGGCATCCCCAAGCTTAGACGCTTGAGTCTCCTTGAATATTTTTTGGGGATGCATGGGGGCATCCCCAAGCTTGAGCGCTGACACTCCTGAATCTTCTTTCATCATCTTCCATCGCGCACTTGAAAACTCCCTTCATACATAACTCATTGTAGACTGATTAGAGAGGTTAGTACCCTAATAAAATAATTTTTTCTCTACTGAAAATAAATATTTCCAGGAAGATCTACTGTTTCTCAAGATTTCCAAAAAGTTTTTGCAAATAAAAAGCAAGCTTAAGGTTTGCAAAAGTAAGGAGAGACAAAACGTGGTAGAATCTGTGAAAAACAGAACAGCAGATAGAAACGAATTTTTTAGGGATACTTCTGCAACTCAAATCAAAAAACTCAGAACATATGGAAGTTTCATAATTGTATAGAGCACGCTGTGTAAAAAGTTCAGCTCAAAAAGATGAACTGGGATTTTTCTGGAATTTTTCTAGTCACGAGGACAGAATCTGTTTTCTGGACAGCATGTCACAACTTTTACTTCCCTTGCCGTATGCGGCTAAACTTGGCACAAATCATGAAAAATAAAGATACAATGATGTTTCTACAGTAGTAACAATCATCAAGACCACTAAGAACAGAAAAAAAGCAAAAAGAAAAACCTAAATTCATTGCGGGCTGCCTCCCGAAAGCGCTTCTTTAGAGCCATTAGCTAGGCTTAAAGCAGAAGATCAAGTTGTATCTATTGAACCATTATCATGATCATCAAAAAGCTCTTCAATAGTACACCTAGTCTTAATGGGTTTCTCAAATAAAGGACGAATGAAAATGTTTCTTGGAATAAAATCAAAAGGAGGGAAATCAGTTCGAGTTTCATTAAAGTTAAAGATAAGTGTCTCCTCCAAAGTTTTCACCGTTTCAACTCTCTTGGCACTGGGTGTGCTAGCTTTAGCTCGGGGAACCTTGGGTACGTAAAAGGACTTAGGTTCCTTCTTTGCTGGAGTTTCATCCTTTTTGGTTTTGAGTGAGGAAAAGGTAGTTCCTAAAGTTTCAATAACTTCCTCAATTTTTTCTATCCTAGAAGACTTTTCATCAAGGGATTTGATAGTCTCCAAAGTTTTGACAATTTTCTGCATGGAATTATCTAGCCTATTCAAATTCCCTTGAATCTTACGATCCAACTCATTCACCCTATAGATACTTGGAATCTCTAGCTCTGTTTTTCAAGTTTTCTCATAATGTGAGCTAAAGTAATTTTCTCCTTAATACTAACAATGGGGAGACGTCCAACAAGATTTTCAATAACATTAAGGGCTTCCCAATCTGGGGCCTCTATGAAGTTCACATTGATAGCAGTGTCTAAAAGAAACCTATTCCAAGAAGTAATCCCAACATAAAAATTTCTAAGCAGGATAGTAGTGGATTGCTTCTTGGTGGCTCTTTTTTGAGAATCATTAATTATATACCAAGCATCTTTCAAACTTTCACCACCTCTTTGTTTAAAGGTGAGCACTTCTGACTCACCAAAGGCAAATGGGCCAAACATACTGATATCTACTAGCAAGGTAACTATTTTTTTGATTTTTGATAAAAGACACTAAAGCTAGAACTGAAAGGTAAACTAACAAGACTAAAAAGAAAAGGTAAAAGATAGTGTGCAACTCCCCTATCTTGTAGACTTGAGTCCCCGGCAACGGCGCCAGAAATTTGCTTGATGGCTTCTCGCCCCTCGTTGGTTACCCCAAGTGGAAGGTTTGATGTAGCACAAAGGCAAGTTTCCCTTAGCGAAGATGCTAAGGTTGAGTATCGAACCAGTAGGACTCAAGAGATACAAGTAGGTGGTAAAGTGAACAAGGCGCCGTTTATGATATTGCTAACTTCACCTGGACCTGCACACAGATACAAATAACTTTGCTCCCAACGAGTTCAGAGGAGTTGTCAATTCCTCCGGCCTTGTTGTTTACAAAGGATAAAACGCACGGGATAATAATGATAGTGATAGCAACGGAAAATTAAATACTGAAAGTAAATTGGTAGTGTGAACAATGATGTAAAGATGGACCGGGGTCCCGTGATTTTCACTAGTGATATCTCTCTCCCAAAATACGATAAAAGTGCTAGCGAGGTAAACAAATCACGGTTGGGCAATTGACAGGATTATGAAGGCACCGCAATGCTAACTATGCTGCAAAGAAAGGAAGGGATCAAAAGCAATGGGCAGTACGCCAAGGTAAGTAGACCGAAATCCATCTGCATCTACTACGAATCATCCACCTTGAGATATCTATCCAGAACATCTCGCTGGTATTAAGTTGCGAATCCCACCCAAAGTGTAAACTCATAGCAAAAGACAATTGCATTAAAAGAACTTTGCGTAAAGTAAACAATCCTTGCACCCGCAAGTACAAGCACCGTTGTTTTATCCCTGGTGGCAACAGCACATCCTCTAGTCTCATGTTTCTGTCACTCAAGCTAGACATCAAGGGGCTGAACTCACAATCGAGCATAACGCTCTCTCTTGGAGTTGCAAATAAAATACTTGGCCAAAGCAAATACCACAACGGAGAACATGCAAGAATTTACTCAAGAACAAAATATAAAAGAGAATAACCAAATATATTACTCATCACAATCTGAACATAGTCTCATAATCCATCAGATCCCAACAAACTCAGCATAGCAACAGCAGAAATTACATAGATGCCTCGATCATGTGAGGTAGCTCACGAGGACTCGAAAGTGGAAGCACAAAAGAGGGAGAGATAGATCACATAGCTACTGATCACGGACCCATGGTCCAAGGGGGACTACTCACGGTACATACGGGAGGCGTCCATGGCTATGGATGGTCTCCCGGAGGGGGTAGCTTCTCCCGGAAGGGTGCCGGAGCAGCTTCTCCAGGCAGCCCCGATCTTGAAACGGAAGCGGCGGCGGAACAGAGGCGAGATCGCGAAAGAGGGATAGATATTAGGGGTATCCGTCATGGGGGGTAAATATAGGCGAAGGGGGGCACCGAGAGGGGCCACAGGGCAGCCAGGAGGCTCCCTGGCGCGGCCTAGGGTGGGGCCGCGCCAGGGATCCTTCTGGAGTCCCTGTGGTGGCCCCCCTTCCCTCCTTTGGTGTTTCCGGAAGCTTCCGTGTCGCTGATTTTTTATCTAATTTTTTCTGATTTTTTTGGAGCACTTTTAATGGCCGGAAAACCTGAAATACAAAAACAGCAGAAAACAGCAACTGGCAGCTGGGTGCACTGAGTTAGTAGGTTAGTCCAAATAGGTTCAAAAGTGTATGAAAGTTCAAGAAAAACATGGCAAAGTTACACAAAACATGCATGGAGCAAGCAGAAATTATAGATACGTTTGGGACGTATCAGCATCCCCAAGCTTGAACGCTTGACACTTCTTAATATTCTTTCATCATCTTCCCTCGCACACTTGAAAACTCCCTTCATACATAACTCATCATAATCTGATTAGCGAGGTTAATACCCATAATAAAATATATTTTCTCTACTGGAAATAAGGATAATCTTGAAGATATTATGTTTCTCAAGATTTCCAAAATGTTTTTGCAAAGAAAAAGCAAGCTCAAGGTTTGCAAAACGAAGAAAAGGCAAAAGAGGGCAGAATCTGTGAAAAACAGACCAGCAGGTAGTAAAGAATTTTTTAGGGATACTTCTGCAACTCAAATAAAAAAACTCAGAACATACGAAATTTTCGTAATTGTATAGGACACGCTGTGTAAAAAATTAAGCTCAAAAAGCTGAACTGGGATTTTTCTCTGATTTTTCTAGTCACGAGGACAGAATCTGTTTTTTTGGACAGCATGTCACAATTTTCACTTCCCTTGTCGTATGAGGCTATAAAAGGCACAAAGCTTGAAAAGTAAAGATACAATGATGTTGCTACAGTAGTAACAATCATCAAGACCACTAAAAACAGAAGAAAAACAAAAATGTAAACCTAAATTCGTTGCAGGCTGCCTCCCGAAAGCGCTTCTTTAAAGCCATTAGCTAGGCTTAATGCAAAATAGATCAAGTCTTTTCAAGAAAATAACTAGCCCGTGTGACGGACTCAAAAGTCAACTTAATATTTTTCCTAGGGAAGTGTTCCATCCCTTTATTGAGAGGGAATTGGAATTTTATAATCCCTTCTTTCATATCAATAACAGAACCCACGGTGCGAAGAAAAGGACGTCCCAAAATAATTGGACAAGAAGGTTCACATTCAATGTCCATAATAGTAAAATCAATGGGAACATAATTGTCATTGACAATGATAAGAACATCATCTATCTTCCCCAAAGGTTTCTTTATGGAAGAATCGACGAGACGAACACCAAATGAACAAGCATCAAAAGGTTTCAATTCAAATATATCATACATTCTTTTGGGCATAACAGAGGTACTAGCTCCAACATCACATAAAGCATAGCAAGAAAAGTTATTCAACTTAATTTTAATCATAGGATCCCAACCATCTTCTAGCTTTCTAGGTATGGAGGCTTCTACCCTAAGCTTCTCCTCCCTAGCTTTGATGATAGCATTAGTGATATGCTCCGTGAAGGCAAGATTAAGTGTGCTAGTGTGGGGGTCTCTAGACATCTTGTGAAGGAAACGAATAACTTCAGAAAGGGTGAAATTATCAAAATCAAGGTCACTACTATCAAGTAGAGTAGTAGTGGTGTCCTTTGGGCTCACTTGTTTGGTAGCTTCTATAGTCATAGGACTTTCTTCTTCTACGGTTGAGGTCATAAATCACCATTAATAGGTCATATGGGACTAGGGGTGCATTGGGTGCTAAGAGTTTGGATATCCTCAACCACTTGGATAGTGGCAACAGTATGGTGTGTAGGAAGGTTCTTAATTCTATCCTCTTCCTCCTTTTCTCTAGCACATCTCTCTTTAATTTTAGCCATCATCCTAATGTTTTCATTAATTTGCAATTGGATAGCATTCATAGGAGTGACCTTCCTCTCCTCAAGGGGAGAAGTTCTAATTTTAAGCAATTCTACTTCGTGGGCTAAATTTTCTACCTTCAACGAGAGGGTATCTAGTTTGTCTAGTTTTTCCTCTACACTCTTGTTGAAGGCTTTTTGGGTAGTGATAAAATCTTTAAGCATACTCTCTAATTCAGAAGTGGAGTTTTTGGTGATAGGATAAGTGTTGTTGTTCCCATAGTTGTTGGAGTGGAACGGTCTAGGATTGCTACCAAAGTTACTCCTATAAGAATTGTTGTTGAAGTTGTGTCTAGAGATAAATTTTACATCTATTTGATCATGAGCAATCAAAGAATTTAAAGGAACATTTTGAGGATCAATAGGAGATTTCTTGGTAAGTAAAGACATAATCAAGTCAACTTTTTCATTTAGGGAGGAGATCTCCTCGACAGAGTTTACCTTCCTACCTGTTGGAGTTCTTTAGGTGTGCCATTGGGAATAGTTGGTCATCATCTCATCGAGAAGTTTCGTGGCAGCACCAAGTGTAGTTGACATAAAGGTTCCTCCCGCGGCCGAATCTAGCAAGTTCCGCGAGGTAAAGTTCAAGCCTGCATAAAAAGTCCGGATAACCATCCAAGTAGTCAAACCATGCGTAGGGCAATTCTTAACAAGAGATTTCATGTGTTCCCAAGCTTGGGCAATGTGTTCATTATCCAATTTCTTAAAATTCATAATAAAGCTCCTCAACTGGATAATTTTAGCAGGGGGATAGTACTTCCCAATAAAAGCATCGTTGCACTTATCCCAAGAATCTATGCTATTCTTAGGCAAGGATTGAAACCAGATTTTAGCTTCATCCCTCAAGGAGAAAGGAAAAAGCTTAAGCTTAACAATATCACCATCTACTTCTTTGTACTTTTGCATATCACAAATCTCAATAAAATTATTTAAATGCAAAGAAGCGGCATCTCTAGCACCAGAGAATTGATCTTTCATAAAAAGGTTCAGCAAAGCAGGTTTAATCTCATAAGAAGGTGCTGAAGTAGCAGGTGTAGCAATAGGAGTGTAGATAAAGTCACTGTTGTTGTGACTAGTGAAGTCACACAACTTGGTGTTTTCAGAGGAACCCATAGTAGCAGCAAGCAAGATAACTATTTTTTTTTATTTTTGATAAAAGACACTAAAGCAAAAACTGAAAGGTAAACTAACAAGACTAAAAAGCAAAGATAAAAAATAGTGTGCAACTCCCCTATCTTGAAGAGTGGAGTCCCCGGCAACGGCGCCAGAAATTTGCTTGATACACGAGATAGCTTCTCGTCCCTCGTTGGTTACCCCAAGTGGAAGGTGAGATGTAGCGTAGCGGCAAATTTCCCTTAGCGAAGATGCTAAGGTTTAGAGTATCGACCCGTAGGACTCCAAGATCGACAAGTAGGTGGTGAAGTGAACAATGGCGCCGTTCACAACTCAAGGTTGCTTACTTCACCTGGACCTGCACACACAACAGATAGCTTTGCTCCCAACGAATTCAGAGGAGTTGTCAATTCTTTCGGCCTTGTTGTTTACAAAGGATAAAACGCACGGGATAATAATGATAGTGATAGCTACGGAAAAGAAAATACTGAAAGTAAATTGATGGTGTAAACAGTATGGGAAATATGGACCGGGGTACTATGATGTTCACTAGTGATGCCTCTCTCCCAAAAGACGATAAAATATCCATGCGAGGTAAACAAATTACAGCTAGGCAATTGACAGGATTATGTGCGCAAACCAATGCTAATTATGCTAAACAAAAAGGAAGAGGAATAAAAGCATGGGCAGTACGCCAAGACAAGTAGACCGAAATCCATCTGCATCTACCTACTAATCATCCACCTTGAGATATCTATCCAGAACATCTCGCTGGTATTAAGTTGCGAATCCCACCCAAAGTGTAAACTCAAAGCAATAGACAACTGCATTAAAGAACTTTGCGTAAAGTAAACAATCCTTGCACCCGCAAGTACAAGCACCGTTATTTTCCCCCTTGTGGCAACATCACATCCCCTAGACTCATCTTTCTGTCACTCAAGCTAGTCATCGGGGGGCATGAACCCACAATCATGCATAACGCTCTCTCTTGGAGTCACTACCTACTACTTGGCCAAAGCAATAAACAGCAACGAAGAACATGCAAGAATTACTCAAGAACATAAATATAAAAGAAGAGAATCAAATATATAACTCAATCACAATCTGAACATAATCTCATAATCCATCGGATCCCAGCAAACTCAGCATAGGAACAGCAGAAAGATTACATAAGTGCCTCGATCGTGTTGGGCAGCTCACGAAGTCTAATCCATGAAGAACAAAGAGGGGAGGAGAACATCACATAGCTACTGATCATAGACCCATGGTCCAAGGTGGACTACTCACGGTTCTTCCGGGAAGCATCCATGGTGGTGGAGAAGCTCCCAGAGGTGATTCCTCCCTCCGGCAGGGTGATGGGAAGAGGTCTTCTGGTGCTCCCGATCTTGGAAGCGCGGCGGCGGTGGAACAGAGGAGAGATCGCGAAAAAGGGTTCCGTCCCCGAGGGTTTCTCGTCACGGGGCATAAATAGGCGAATGGGGACAGCCAGAGGTGGGCCAGGGGCTCCAGGCGCCCCCCTGGCCGCCTGGGGCCCCCTGGCTCCGCTCTAGCCCCTCTCGGGCTCTTCGTGAAGCTTCCGGTACGCTGATTTTTCCTATATTTTTCCTGGAATTTTTCTGGTACTTTTAATAAGGGGGAAACCTAAAATAGAAAAACAGGAACTGGCACTTGGGTGCACTGAGTTAATAGGTTAGTCCAAATATGATCAAAAGTGTATGGAAGTTCATCAATAACATAGCAATATCACACAATAGAGGCATGGAGCAAGCAGAAAATATAGATACGTTTTGGACTTATCAGCAGGTCCAGGTGAAGTAAGGAAACGAGAGTTGTGAACGGCGCCATTGTTTTCTTCACCACCTACTTATCATTATCGGAGTCCTACTTGTCGATACTCAACCTTGGTATCTTCACCAAGGGAAACTTGCCGCCACGCTGCATCTCACCTTCCACTTGGGGTAACCAACGAAGGGCGAGAAGCAATTATCATCTCTCGCGTATCAAGCAAATTTCTGGCGTCGTTGTCGGGGACTCCGAGTGCTAAGATAGGGAGTTTCCACTAGCTTTACCTTTGCTTTTTAGTCTTGTTAGTTTACCTTTCAGTTTTTGTCTTTGTGTCTTATATCAAAAATTACCAAAAAAAATCTGCCACACTTGCTGCTACTATGGGTTCCACCGAAAACACCAAGTTGTGTGACTTCACTAGTCACAACAACAAAGACTTTATCTGCACTCCTATTGCCACACCTTCCACTTCAACTAGCTCTTATGAAATTAAACCTACTTTGCTAAACCTTGTTATGAGAGATCAATTCTCTGGTGCTGGAGATGCTGCTGCTTTACACTTAAATAATTTTCTTGAGTTATGTGATATGCAAAAGTATAAAGAAGTATAAGGTGATGTTGTTAAGCTCAAGCTTTTTCCTTTCTCTCTGAGGGAAGGAGCAAAATTCTGGTTTCAATCTTTGCCTAGGAATAGCATAGATTCTTGGGATAAGTGCAAAGATGCTTTTATTGGGAAGTATTACCGACCTGCTAAAATTATCCAATTGCGAAGTAACATTATGAATTTTAAGCAATTGGATAATGAACACGTTGCCCAAGCTTGGGAACGTGTGAAATCTCTTGTTAAGAAATGCCTTACACATGGTTTGACTATCTGGATGGTTATCTAGACTTTTTATGCAGTCTTGAATTTCACCTCGCGGAACCTGTTAGATTCGGCCGTAGGAGGAACCTTTATGTCAACTACACTTGGTGCTGCCACAAAGCTTCTCGATGAGATGATGACCAATTATTCCCAATGGCACACCGAACGCGCTCCAACAGGTAGGAAGGTAAACTCTATCAAGGAGATTACCTCCCTAAATTAAAATTTTGACTTAATTATGTCTCTACTTACCAAGCAACCCTCTATTGATCCTCATGATGTTCCTTTAAATTCTTTGATTGCTCAGGAACAAGTAGATGTGAACTTTATTGCTAGAAACAACTTTAACAATAATGCTTATAGGGGAAATTTTGCTAGTAATCCTAGACCGTTTCCATCCAATTATGGGAACAACAACACCTACCCTAGCAACAAGAACCCCACTTCTGAACTATAAAAGATGCTTAGAGACTTTATCACTACCCAAAAAGCCTTCAACAAGAATGTGGAAGAGAAAATAGCTAAGTTAGATAATCTCTCTTTGAAGGTAGATAGCCTAGCCCTTGATGTTGAGATGCTAAAAATTAAAACCTCTCCCCTTGAGGAGAGGAAGGCCACCCCTATTAATGTTATCCAGTTACAAATTAATGAAAATATTAGGATGATGGCTAAACTTAAAGAAAGATGGGCTAGGAAAAAGAGGAAGAGGATAGAATTAAGAGCCTTCCTACACACCACACAGTTGACACAATCCAAATTGTTGAGGACACTCAAACTATTAGCACCCAATGCACTCCTAGTCCCATTGGACCTATTAATGGTGATGCTAATACCTCAACCGTAGAAGAAGAAACTCCTATGAACATAGAGGGTTTCAAACAAGTGAGCCTAGATGACACTACTACCACCTTTGATAGTAGTGGTATTGATTTGGATAGTTGCACCCTCTCAGAAGTTATTAGCTTGCTACACAAAATGTTTAATTAGAGACTCCCACACTAGCACACTCAATCTTGCCTTCACGGAGCATATCACAAATGCTCTCATCAAAGCTAGGGAGGAGAAGCTTAAGATAGAAGCCTCCATACCTAGGAAGCTAGATTATGGTTGGGACCCTATGATAAAAATTAAATTAAATAACTTCTCTTGCTATGCTTTATGTGACGTTGGAGCTAGTACCTCCGTCATGTCCAAAAGAATGTATGATATGTTTGAATTGAAACCTTTTGATTCTTGTTCTTATGGTGTTCGTCTTGTTGCTTACTCCGTAAAGAAACCTTTGGGGAAGATCAACGATGTTCTTATCATTGTCAATGACAACTATGTTCTCGTTGATTTTATTAGTATGGATATAGAGTGTGAACCTTTATGTCCAATTATTTTGGGACATCCTTTTCTTCGCACCGTTGGTGCCGTTATTGAAATGAAAGAAGGGAATATAAAATTTCAATTCCCTCTCAAAAATGGGATGGAACACTTCCCTATAAGGAAAATCAAGTTACCATTTGAGTCCGTTACACGAGCTAGCTATTCTCTTTCTCTTGATAAAACTTGATTATTCTTTTTCTTTATGCCTAGCTTAAAGGCGTAAAAGAAAGCGCTTGTTGGGAGGCAACCCAAGATGTTTTTACTTCTGTTTTTAGTGGTCTTGATGATTGTTACTACTGTAGCAACATCATTGTATCTTCATTTTCAAGCTTTGTGCCAAGTTATAGCGTCTTATGATAAGGGAAGCAAAAGTTGTGACATGTTGTCAAGAAAACAGATTCTGTCTTCTTGACGGGAAAAATCGGAACAAATCACCAGTTCATCTTTTTGAGCTGAAATTTTTAAACAAGATGCTCTATACAATTTTGAAACTTTCGTACGTCCTGAGTTTTTTTATTTGAGTTGCAGAAGTGCCCCGAAAATATCTCTACTACCTGTTGTTCTGTTTTTCATAGATTCTGCCACGTTTTGCCTCTCCATAATTTTGCAAACCTTAAGCTTACTTTTTCTTTGCAAAAACATTTTAGGAATCTTGAGAAACAGTAGATCTTCAAGAATATCTTTATACCCAGTGGGGAAAATTTATTTTATTAAGGACACTAACCTCTCTAATCAGCTTATGATGAGTTATGTATGAAGGGAGTTTTCAAGTGTGCGATGGAAGATGATGAAAGAAGATCCGGGAGTGTCAAGCGCTCAAGCTTGGGGATGCCCCCATGCAGACCCAATAAATATTCAAGGAGACTCAAGCGTCTAAGCTTGGGGATGCCCCCGTGCATCCCCTTGTCCATCAATAATCATCAGTTCGTCCTTCGTCTCACTATATTTTTATCACTTCATGCGTTATGTGCTATGCTTCGAGCGTCTCGCTCTTAGGTTTTATTTTTAGTTTTCTTTAGATTTACTTGCTGTTCATAACAAGTTAGACCCCATATTACTTTTTATGGGAGAGAAACACGCTCCACTCCATTCTAGAACACATCATAGGATTTTGCATGCCTATCTTTTTACTGTTGTGTGTTCTTTATCTTTTCATAGCTACTGCCATGTTTAGTTTTAGTCTTAGTTTGTCTTTAGCAAGAGCCTTGGCTTTTGTTTATTTTGTTGCTGGAACTCTCTTTAGTTTTCATGTATATCTTGTTAAGAGGGTTGGTTGTTGCACTGAGTTGTGTCTTGTCTTGAAAGTAGGTAATCGAGGTTGCTATTTAATTTTAGTAGTAACTTGCAATAGTTTTGAGGTATTGATGTGAGTAATGTTTGAACTTTTGGTGTCAAGAGCTCTATCATATTAGTGATAGGTGTTGTGTTTTGGGAAATCCGTGTGTATTTTCAAAACCTACAAAACTAGTTGAGAACTCTAGCTACTAGATGGATCGCTAATCTTTGGAGGGATCGGATATTAGAGTACACTCACGTACCATGAGTCGAGGATGCGCAAGGATAACCAAACCCCCATACACTCTTCCTCGGGGTACTTGTCTCTTTGTGAACCTCCTTATTAGATTGAGAGTTACCGATAATAAGTGCATGAGTTCTTTGGACTAATGTAAGTATTGAAAGTTGACACTTCCACCTCCTCATATTTGCTAGCCTCTCCCGTGCCGTGCATGGCTTTCTTCTTACTCCAAGAGTTGGCGTCCACCTTCGCCGGTACATCCAAACCCTTGGAATGATACGCTCTGTAATCATAAACCCCCTTATATCTTTCCTCAAAACAGCCACCATACCAACCTATCAAGGCATTCTCATAGCCTTTCCGAGATATATTGCCATGCAACATCCACCTCTTCATGACTTGATCTTCATGTCATACATATTCCTGCTACACTGGCAGAGGAATACATTGCATACATCATGATAGCTACATCTTATTTATTATTTGAGTACCTTCTAAAGTGTGAAAGATCTTCTATACCCTCTTGTAAAATAGAGTGTTACCCTTAAGTGAGTAAAAGATCCCAAAGTGGACAAAATAATAGATCCCAAAGAGGACAAATGAGAGTCAAATCGAAAGAGCCATTGAGGCCACCAAAAAAAATAGAGAAAAGAGAAAAGGAAAAATAAAAGGAGAGAAAGAGGCAACACTACTATCCTTTTGAAAGATCCACACTAGTACTCCCTCTTATCCTTGTACTCCATAGAGATGATCATTCATGCATATAGCTATGTGGGGACCTTCACACTATAGAACTTGGCTTGTATATTCCAAGGATGAGCCTCCTCAAAAGAGCTCTAGGTCTTCATGAGCGAGCAAGTTTGATGCACCCCACTAGTTCCATTGGAGAGCTTCTTTAGCTCATATGTGCATCCGTTGCATGGAAATCCCTACTCCTCACATCATATCTATCATTTGGCCTTCTCGCCTATGATTGTCCTCATTTATGTGAGCCTTTCTCACCTTTTTGTCTTCCTCCTCCACCATATTTCTCTCGTTGCCATCCTAAGTGTCAACTCTTGTGCTTACGCTCATCCATTGCATGAGTGACGAGGGGGTGACCCCACGACTCCTGCTAATGGGCCTACCCGGTGTCATTGAAGGCACACGGAGCTACCACCGGATTCACCTTGGTCCGCTAGATGGCACCGACGATGGGAAGTCCTCGACTGACAAGGAAGGTGCAGGAACTTGCCGTACAAGCTAGGGTTAGATTACCTGTAATTGGAGATTGATTCCTCGAGACCTGGTCTACTATATAAAGGCCAGGAGGGGCAACGCATAGAGGATGGAATCATACATCGCCTGTAACCCTAGCCTAGAGCGCATCTGCTTTGGCATCCCATGTAACTTCTCCACAATCAATATATCGAGCAGGAAGTGTGTCCTCCTGTTTGCCGACGAGCTTATCGTCCAACCTGTGTCTTCTCCAACTAGCCCAGGGTCCCTGACCATGGGACCGGGGCCGATCCCCGACAATTGGCGCCGTCTGTGGGAACCACACAGGTTGGAATTACGATCTCGGCGGTCCCATCTTCAGCAAATCGCAACTCAAGGGCAAGAACCAGACCCAACCCACTCGAAGGATTCAATATCACGGCAAACATCTTCGTCGTCCCAGCAGTCCCGATCGAGTCGCAACCGTATCAAACCCGGTACAGTGGAGGCAACCAAACACGGCGTCAGCAACGAAGGAACCGAAGATCCAGAAGAGCCGCAAGGAACCCCCACGCAGGAGTCCCTCTCGAGGAGGCACGACGCGCAGCAGGAGACCCGCAGGTCTTTCGACGGCCCACCACCACCCGGGCACCCGCCGAGCATCATGACGATGGCTATGAGCTTGACACCAACAACCAAGAACATCGCCGCCAAAGGAGGAATCGACGACCCAGGAGGCATGCCAGGGAGATCTGCAACGAGGACAAACCCTGCAAGCCGCACGACGCAGTCGAGGAAAGGGCCATCCGACGCACCGCCACGCGGGCACTCAACGACAGCCAAGACAGCGACTCGGAGAGACCGGTCGGCGAATACTACGACCCAGAGCGAAGGCCGGACGAATTCGCCAACCTCATCAAGCATCAGGACACAATTCGAGGAATCGAAACAGACCCTCGATTCTACGAACACCCGGAGGACCACGAGCATGTCTTCACAATCTCAAGTAGGAAGAGGCACAGCAGGTCAAGCAAACTTACGGTCAGAGAACAGCTTGCAGGACCCTGCACAATTCACAACTTTGAAGATGAATGGGGGCGCATCGGATCCAACCACACCCTGGGAGAATGTCGCCTGTTCAACGAGCTGGCCGACGACCTCAGGAACGAAAAACTCAAAGGAGTCAAGCGCGCTCGAGAGCTCGATCAATCGCCACCACCAAGCCCCGAGGGACGCCGAAGCCCGCCGCATGGGCAGGTGCTCATGATACAGGAAAGCAGGGTGCCACAAGCGCGGCGTGACGCCTACACCCTGCAGGCCACATCAACCGAGAACATGAAACAAGTGGAAACCTACCAACTGCATGACGCGAAGACCGTCATCACGTTCTCGCAGGATGACCACCCGCCAGCCATACCAAGACCAGGACACGCGCCCCTCGTGCTCGACGCACAAATCGGAGGATATGACATGGATAGGGTTTTCATGGACGGAGGCAGCAGCATGAACATCATCTTCGCAAGCACCCTACATAAAATGCTGACCCCTCGGTCGGTATGGAAGAAGTCAAGCACCGTACTAAACGGCGTAGTACCTGGAGAAGCAGCAACATCACTCGGATCAATAGAGCTTGAGGTCGTCTTTGGCAACCGACGCAATTTCGCCAAGCACGTCCTCGAGTTTGAGGTGCTCGACTGGCCATCTCAATACCACGCAATATTGGGACGACCAGCGTTTGCGCAGTTCATGGTAGTACCACACTACGCCTATCTCAAGATCAAGATGCCAGGCTCAACAGGAGTCCTCACGATCAATGGAAGCTTCATCAAGTCGGACCAATGCGACCGCGATTTCCACAAAATCTCCGACACACTAGGAGCGGACCAAGAACTGAGAGAAATGGTCATGGTCGTCGACAAGAAAATCTTCCCATTGGCAAGCCGCAGCGAGCCAAAGGAGTATGGTCCTCTCTTCAGAATCGACAGCGACACGGTCATGCACCATGTACACCCGACGGACCCAGACAAAACAGTCCGCGTGTACGCCCACCTGCCAGAGGAACAAGCGACTGCTCTAGTGGCTCTCTTGCGAGACGAGTGGAAGATATTCGCCTGGTGCCCAGCCGACATGCCTGGCATACCACGCGAATTCGCAGAACACGCTCTAAACATCAAACCAAACACAAAACCAGTGAAGCAAGATCTAAGACGATTCTCGGAGCCCAAGCGTAGGGCAATTGGAGAAGAAGTCAACCGACTGCTCGACGCCCAGTTCATCCGAGAAACCAAGAAGGCAACTTGGATAGCAAACCCAGTGCTCGTGCCCAAGAAAGACACGGACATACTGCGCATGTGCGTAGACTATGGGCCAGTGAACAAGCACTGCCCGAAAGACCACTTTCCCCTGCCAAGGATCGACCAAATAATCGATTCGACTGCAGGATGCGATCTGCTTTCCTTTCTGGACGCATATTCAGGGTACAACCAGATCAGGATGAAAGAAGAAGACGAAGAGCACACCTCATTCATCACACCTTACGGTGTATTCTGTTACAAGACCATGCCCTTCGGGCTGAAGAACGCAGGTGCCACGTACCAGCGGATGATGCAAGCCTGCCTAAAGGAGCAAATCGGAAGGAACGTACAGGTGTACGTAGATGATATCGTCATCAAGACCTACAAAGCAGACATGCTACTCGACGACCTGCGCGAAACCTTCGCAGCACTCAACAAGTACAGGATTAAGCTGAATCCAAAGAAGTGCGCTTTCGGCGTACCGGCCGGGAAACTGCTCGGTTACATGGTCTCCGCCCGAGGAATCGAAGCAAACCCCGAGAAGGTCCAAGCCATTTCCAGGATGCAAGAGCCGACTGACATAAAAGGAGTACAACAGCTAACTGGAAGGCTCGCAGCACTAAGCCGTTTCATCAGCCGGCTAGGGGAACGCATGCTGCCCTTCTACCAATTGCTAAGGAAAGGAGAAAAAATCGAGTGGACAGAGGAAGTCCGCCAAGCGTTCGTAGACCTCAAAAGGACGCTCTCAACTCCACGAGTTCTGGCGGTACCCAGGGACAAAGAGAAACTTTACTTATACATAGCAGCGCGCAGCAGCGTAGTAAGCATGGCACTCGTCGTCGAACGCATGGAAGAAGGCAAGGTACAAAGCATACAGAGGCCAATATATTACCTCAGCATGCTACTGAACAAGTCCCAGCAACGATATCCACACTACCAGAAGTTACTGCTGGCCGTCATCATGACTGCACGGAAAGTGTCACACTACTTCGACGAGCACCTGATCACCATCGTGAGCAACGCCCCACTCGCGTACATCCTCAACAACCTAGGAGCGACTGGACGAGTCGCCGAGTGGAACATAGAGCTCAGCCCGCGAGATCTACAGTTCAAGCATCCAACAGCAATCAAAGCCCAAGTACTCCCAGACTTCCTGGTCGAGTGGGCAGAAGTCCAAACACCAGGACCCCCAGATCTGTCGAAATCATGGTCAATGTTCTTCGACGGATCGAAAAGACAACAAGGAGCAGGAGCAGGAGTCGTCCTAATCTCCCCCAAAGGAACGAAGCTGAAGTACATCCTCCAGATAAATTTCAGCCACGCATCCAACAACGAAGCAGAGTACGAGGCACTCCTCCACGGCATGTGCATGGCCAAAACATGCGGAGCCACCCGCCTCATCATCTACGGGGACTTCAATCTCGTCGTCCAGCAGGCGATGGGAAATTGCGACGCCCTAGCCGACAACATGGCAGCGTATCAGAAACTCTACAACGAACTCGAAGGGAGTTTCGACGGCTGCGAGCTCAACTACATCACCAGGGCCAACAACACGGAGGCGGACGAGCTCGCAAACATCGGATCAACCCGAGGACCAATACCAGCCGGAGTTTTCCTGGAAAGCATCAGCCAAAGGTCCATCAAAACACCGGCGATGGCACTCGAGGAAGCCGAGGACAAGGAGGACGCAACAGACCCAGTGCAGGTGGCATCAGCAAGCCCGTCAGAAGGCACCGGCACCAGCACACCCGACGGCACAGCAGCAGATGAGCTCGACGGACCAGCCTGGGCAAAACCATTCCTTCGATTCATAATCGAGGGAACTGCCGCAAGACGTGGCCAAAGCACGACGCATCATCAGACGCTCCAAAGCGTTCATAGTGATCAACAAACAGTTGTACAAACGCAGCATTGCGTAAATACTTCAAAAGTGCATCGACGAGGAAGACGGCAAATCCCTACTCCTCGAAATCCACGAGGGCACATGCGGGCACCACGCAAGCAGTCGAGTACTCGTGTCCAAGGCATTCCGAGCGGGATTCTACTGGCCCACAGCTATGAAAAACGCAGAGGACATAGTGTGGCGTTGCGTCGCCTGCCAAAAATTCGCTAACAAACCGCACGCCCCGGCCTCAAAGCTCAAGACCATACCGTTATCCTGGCCATTCGCCACCTGGGGACTCGACATGGTCGGCCCACTCAAGAAATCATCAAAAGGAGGAAGGACACATCTACTGGTCGCAGTCGACAAGTTCACAAAGTGGATCGAAGCAGTGCCAATCACCAGTTCCACCGCCCTCACGGTCGTGAACTTCATCAAATCAATAATCTTCAGATTCAAAGTGCCACACAACATCATCACAGACAATGGCACAAATTTCACAGCTGCCGAATTCCAGAACTTCTGCGAAGAGCTAGGCATTAAAATAAACTACGCGTCAGTCGCGCACCCGCAATCCAACGACCAGGTGGAGAAAGCAAACGGACTCGTATGCGGAGGACTCAAGAAGCGGCTCCTCGCACCACTCGAGCAGGCCGCCGGAAATTGGGTAGAAGAGCTCCCCGCAGTACTCTAGAGCCTACGGACCACGCCAAATACTGCGACCCAATTTACACCGTTCTTTATGGTTTACGGGGCCGAAGCGGTACTACCACATGACCTCAAGTTCGGAGCACCTCGGGTCACGGGGTACGAAGAAGAGGAAGTAGAAGAAGCACTCCAAGACGACAAAGACACAGTCGACGAGGCAAGAGACGTGGCCCTGTCAAAGTCAGAAGGATACCAGGACAAGCTGCGCACTTACCAAAGCAGTCGCCTTCAAACTAGAACCTTCAACAAAGGGGACCTAGTACTACGACTGATACAAGAGAAGGTCCACAAATTAGCCCCCCAATGGGAAGGCCCATTCATAATATTAGAAGTCATCGGAGGCGGCGCTTACAGGCTGAAGAACCCAGAGACGGACGAAGATGTGGGCAATCCATGGAATGTCGCAAACCTGCGACTATTCTACCCTTAACATCAATCGGTTGGACATGACCGGCAACTCATGTAACCACTCCACCGCAATAAAAGCGTATGTTGCCCAAACATCACCAGCTTTCAAAGCACTCGGGGGCTTAAGAAAAATCCCCCCGAGCCCTGCTATCGCCTACGCGATCTTACAGCACTCGGGGGCTTAAGAAGAATCCCCCCGAGCCCTGCTATCGCCTACGCGATCTTACATCAAAAAGCACTCGGGGGCTTAAGAAAAATCAACCCGAGCCCTGCTATCGCCTACGCGATCTTACATCAAAAAGAACTCGGGGGCTTAAGAAGAATCCCCCCGAGCCCTGCTATCGCCTACGCGATCTTACATCAAAAATCACTCGGGGGCACGGACAACGGCACGAACTTAACAGCAGCAGAATTTCAGAACTTCTGCGAAGAACTGGGCATCAAAATCAATTATGCATCAGTCGCGCACCCGCAGTCCAACGGCCGGGTGGAAAAAGCAAACGGCCTTGTCTGCGGGGGAATCAAGAAACAGCTCCTCGCACCACTCGAGCAAGCCGCAGGCAACTGTGTAGAAGAGGTCCCCGCGGTCCTATGGAGCCTACGTACTACAACAAACACCGCGACCCAGTACACACCCTTCTTCATGGTGTACGGGGCAGAGGCAGTCCTACCACATGACCTCAAGTTCGGAGCACCCCGGGTCACCGGATACGAAGAAGAAGAAGCACTACAAGATGACAAAGATACGGTTGACGAAGCAAGAGACACAGCCCTGACAAAATCAGAGGGTACCAAGACAAGCTACGCACCTACCAAAACAGTCGCTTGCGCACTAGAACCTTCAACAAAGGTGACCTATTCCTACGAATGATACAAGAGAAGGTCCATAAACTTGCCCTCCAATGGGAAGGACCATTCATAGTCTCAGAAGTCATCGGAGGTGGCGCCTATAGGCTGAAGAACCCGAAGACATACAAAGAAGTGGCCAACCCATGGAACGTAGCAAACTTGCGACTGTTCTATCCATAGTCCCCATCGGTCAGACATGACTGGCAACTCATGTAGCCGCTCGACCGCAATAAAATAAATGTTGCCCAAATACTTCCATCTCAAAGCACTCGGGGGCTTAAGAATAAAATCCCCCCGAGCAACGCTATCGCCTACGCGATCTTAACCAAAGCACTCGGGGGTTTAAGAGCAAAATCCCCCCAAGAGACGCTATCGCCTACGCGATCTTAACCAAAGCACTCGGGGGCTTAAGAGCAAAATCCCCCCGAGAGACGCTATCGCCTACGCGATCTTAATCAAAGCACTCGGGGGGCTTAAGAGCAAAATCCCCCCGAGCAAAGTTATCACCTACGCGATCTTAACCAAAGCACTTGAGGGCTTAAGAGCAAAATCCCCCCGAGAGACACTATCGCCTACGCGATCTTAATCAAAGCACTCGGGGGCTTAAGAACAAAATCCCCCCGAGAGACGTTATCGCCTACGCGATCTTAACCAAAGCACTCGGGGGCTTAAGAGCAAAATCCCCCCGAGAGACACTATCGCCTACGCGATCTTAATCAAAGCACTCGGGGGCTTAAGAACAAAATCCCCCCAAGAGACGCTATCGCCCACGCAATCCTAAACCAAAGCACTCGGGGGCTTACTGAAAGCTCAAGAATGATCAGAGGGGGAGGGGGTGAATGATCACTTCTAAAAATTCTAAGGAACTTAGAAGGAAATCATGCAAACAACGTAGGACTAAAGGCATCTCGAAGGAAATACAGTATCGAAAGTAATGCAAGGCTCGAAAGGATTGGGAGCGAAGGAAAACATCGAAGGCAAACAGGCTACGAGTAAATACTTGAAGTAAATGCTAGAAGGAAAACGAGCCTGACACAGCGATGTTTGGTAAACCAGTTCACACTCTGATAAGTGCTATGTCTGGTTGGAGGGACTGGTGATTGAACACCTGGAGCAAAACTCTCTCCGTCCTATTCTCCACTACAACAAACTCCTCGAGCTTGTCCAGTTTTCACTCGTGGTAGATGATTCAGGACATCTCCGAGACCTTTACAAACTTCCTTCAGCAGTGACAATTACTCTTCGGCTGCTTGACAGGCGACGCCTAACCGTCTAGGAGACTTGCATATCTCCAAGATAAAAAGATTGGCTAATCTCAACCTAAGTCTCCATGAATTGCTCAACTCAGCTCAGACTTGGGTGTAGGTTTTCTCTCGATGGATCTCTTGGGATGCTCTCAGACTTCTGTCTTAGAATCTTCAGTGGAGCAGCCAACCCGAAATGGAGGGTAGGTGCGGGGTATTTATAGTTGGCGATCCTGATGGGTAAAATGACTGAAGTGACCCGATGCGACCGCTTGACGCGTGTCCACAACGGTCGGAATCCAATCACTTCGCAACTTTACTTGAGGAACAAGTAAGCTGACTCACCGAACGAGTTCTCTCTCGAAGGCACGAAGTGCGAAGACTTTGCCTTCGGGCTATTCACTCGACTCGGTAAGATTTCTCTCGGTAGGCTTTTGTGGGTTTTGGTTGAGCAGAGAAAATTCACTTCGACAAAGATCTCAACTAGCAAACCCCTCTTAAGAGTACGGTTTTTCCTACGACTCAAGAAATAAAGAGAAACTAGCAAAAAGACTAAGTCTTCGACCAGCTTCAGCTTTCTCCTCGTTGCGCTTTTACTCGAGAGATTCATCTCCTTCGACGACATTTTTAGGGGTCGTCTTCCTTCAAAGGTTTCGGTATATGACTGCAGCTTCACTGCAGTGAGTTTTCCTTCGACCTTCTACTTGCAAACTCCATTCTTTCGGAACCTAAGTATCTGTTTATACTCGAAAACAATATTAGTTCCACTTCTGCTTTGTCCAACAATGTCCAAAACCTTCGGGGGCAAAACTTGCTCTTACAATCTCCCCCTTTTTGGACGATTAGTGACAAAACAGGCATCGATAAATAATTTGAAAAAGTTTGAGTTTTCGATGATAAACCAGTGCTAAGATCGATGAAGTACTCCCCCTTGATGTATGCACGGAAGATAAAGATTTCCTGTGAAGTGCATATTTGACAAGTAGTGTCGAGGGGAAAACATCAACAATCTTAGCGAGTAAGATTGCATTCCAGATAGTATCCAGTGAGAAATATGCAATATCCTCGAATGACCTGTGAACTTATATGAAAGATAACTTCCTGCAAAAAGGTTAAGTATTGCAAGCAGCAGATAGATATCTTACGAAAAGAGTAGCAGTTCACAGTCCTACTTAGAGTTAGTTACAACCAGATCGAATGTGAATCGAAAGTTTGTTGAAACTACTCAGAAACCTCAAAAGCAAGAGTTTGTCGAATGAAAAGCAAAACCCTTAACCCCGTAGGCAAACTAATTTCTTCGATGCCACTACATCTCCCCCTTTTTGTCACAACGTACAAAAAGTCGAGAGAATAGGGTCGAAAGAAATCCCTACTCGCGAGGCTGGCTCCGGATACGACGAGAAGATTCGGCGAGCGTTGGAGCACGACGAATTGGACGAGCGCCTGGAGGAGTGATCTTCGTGCGGAATGAGTGTTGATCTCCTGAAGATTCCAGCTGCGATTCCGGCGGGGTCCTGGGGCTGTGAGGGTGTGGCGTGTAAACTCTCGGTTGACGCTGAGGCGGGGCTTCTTCTTGCTCGGAGTCGGAGGAGAAGGTGTCCATAGTGATGTGGTAATAATCATCGACACTGAGCACATCTCTGTTCTTCGGCAGACGAGGGATATTGGGATCCGGTCGATCTACTCGATCATCATTGGTCCAATTCCTGTTCAGATGGGGAGGATATTCTTCGAACCCGCAACGTTGAAGTTGACCGAGGGAATTGAACTTCCGAAGACCTTTCCAATCACGGCGAAGGCATTCACGCAGCATTTGATTGTTGTTCATGGCAATGTTTCGCAGGTGATTGATCTCGTCCATCACAGTTTGCTTCTGAATAAAATCTTGATCAATGTGATGTTGAAGCATTTGCTGGGACCGAAGAGAAACTTCCATATGATGCACTGGCTTGATAAACTTCGAGCGAATATTGCGCTCAGTTAAGTGGGCGCGGATGCCAGTGTGCTCAGCAAAAGGATCATTGGGTCGAGCAACAACCTGCAATACCTCACGAACAGGTGGAGTGAAAATCTTCGGGTAAATAGATACGGGGAATGGCACGTCCCGAGAGTAATTGCAGATTGCCATCAGCCAAGGTGCATATGGCTTGTAGGAATTGTGGTCATCAGCACAAGACACCAAAGTTCTGAGGAAGTAGTCTTCAAAATCGAAGGGATGACCGTGGACTAACTTCAACAGAGCAAGTTGCACATCATTTGGAATTGGAAAATCATCGTGCACATCGAGCATTGGCATCAAAGTCTTCGATAGAATATAAAACCATGCCTTTGCTTCAAAAACTAAGTGTCTTGGCTTCGGCTTAGTGGGGTAGTGATCTCCTACGACTTCTGGATCCATCAGCGTGGAGAATTCAGCAGGAGTTGCAGCAGGTAAGTCATGAAGCTTGTGAGGTAATCCTTCGACCCGAGGTAAATTGATTATGGCCAAAAATTGGTCGACAGTCATGTGAAAAACTTGGCCTTGAATCATATAATCAAATTTCCATGTCTTCGAGTTCTCAGGATCTCCAGTGACATATAGCGTTGCATAAAACTGCTTGATAAGCTCAGGATTGTAGCCACAATCGAGAGCAAACATCTTGTGAGCATGCAGGCTATCAATTGTCTCGGCAACATTCTCGAAACAAGTAGTGGAGTACACCGAAGGCATATCAAGGTATTGATGCTGGAAAACTCTTGCCTTGTTGTACAACACACGAGTATAATAGATAGCTTGCTCTTGGGTCCAAAACCGAAGAGAATATGCACTTCTGGGCTTCTCGTAGGGATTGGTACCAAAGAAAAATGGCTTGTGTTCGCGCCTTTTGAAGATGGGACCTCCATGAGGAACATCTGAGCGGAACAAAGGCAACATTTCTCTCGGATGAGCAGAGTGAAGCAGCTCATCAACAGGAAAAACATCAGCAGCGTTATCTGGCATCTGGAACTCTGGTTCAGCAGGTCGAGTGATAGATGATGGAATGTTTACAATATCCTGAGCCGGAGTGACTGCAGGAGCATTCTCCTCGGCCTGAGCTACGATGGCATCTCCTTCGTCGGTTTGAGCATTTTGTGCGGCCTCTTCATTTTCCATGGCCTCCAAATCTTCATCAAATTGTGCAAAAGCATCAACCATTTCTTCGTTCGAAGAACTTGATGAGGAGGACGAAGAATTATCACTTGAACTATCATCTCCAGAGCTATTGCTTTCGACAGGGTCTCGCCGAGAGGAAATTGTCGTGATATCAACATCAGCATCTTCTCCTTCATGCAGAGTCTGGGCAGAAGAGTAATCTTTCTGAACTTGAGTTTCTTGCTCGACATGAGCAACTTGCTCGGTCTCTGCATGAGCTTGGGTTTCAATGGCGGGGGTGGTCGATGGGATGACGTGAGGTGGGGATGGTGGGTTTGGAGGTGGCGTCGAGGCTTTTGGTGGTGAGGGTTGACGGGGTGGAGGTGGAGGTGTTTGTTGTCGAGGTGGAGGAGTGGCTTGGCGAGGGGGTGGAGTTGTTTGTCGAGCCGGTGGGGTTGTTTGGCGAGGTGGTGGAGTTTTCTTGCGGGGAGGAGTGGGTTGCTTGGTGGGGTTTGGTTCAGTTTCTTGTCATTCTGTGGTAGCAACGACCTCGGTGGACTTGGACTTCTTTGCATTCTTCTCGATCTCTGGCGTCCCACGCTCAGAGGTTGGGGCAGCAGACTTTCTCTTTCGAGATTGTCTTTGGTACAGAGCATCATTATGCTCTTTGCAAACAGCAGACACAACTTGTTTAACCTTGTCATACACAGCAGTCAAATTTTCTTTCTGAGCCCTCCTGGAAGCTTCAGCAGATGCAATCTTGGACTTGAAAAAGTTTCGGGACTCAATGTCCTCGATTTCTTCTTGGAGTTGCCTGGTGTAAAACCTGACTTGCTCCTTATCTTTTCGATCCTGGGTGATGTAGCCTTCCCAGCGAAGCATGTATCGAGCAACATGCTCTTGGATTTCTGCAGGAACATCATCCTCGGCAGTGACTTTGCTCGGTGTAGTAGCCATCTTCCAGAGAATGTGAGATATGTGTGCAGCATCCCAAGGAGCATTGGCATTTGATTCTCCTTCATTGGAACTCTCTTCATCGGCACGAGGGCCGGAAACAACAGGTGCAACAGGGGCAGGAGCTGGTGCAGCTCGAGGAACTGGAGCAGCTTGAGCCTTCTGTCTTGCCTCCTTGGCTTTCTTTTCGGCTTCCTTGGTGGCATTGGCAGCAGCAATGGGTTTTGAGACAACTGCTTTATCCTTCGAGGCACTAGGGGCCTCAGCATTCTTCTTCGCAGCACTTGGGGCTACC
Organism: Bromus sterilis; assembly: GCA_950022295.1. Taxonomy (NCBI): domain Eukaryota; kingdom Viridiplantae; phylum Streptophyta; class Magnoliopsida; order Poales; family Poaceae; genus Bromus; species Bromus sterilis. Next base: position 273,014,482 of record OX465598.1, read on the forward strand.
ACTTTTTCTTTCGTGACTGTGGGAGTCACAACTTGCTCGGTGGCACTGGGGGCCACGACCTTTTCCTTCGGGTCACTAGGAATAGTGCCTTCAGAAATCTGTCGTCGATATTTTTCACTGACCAAATGAATAATGCCTAGCTGTTGAGCAACCTGAGCCTTTTTATGCTCGGGCTGACTATGAAAGTTCAGGAGCTTGGAATTAATCAAGTATTTTTCCTCTTGTTCCTTTTGCTTGGCCAGCCTTTCCTTTCGCTGAATAAGCGTTTCATCATCTTCAGCAACATGAGCTTGCTTTCCCTTCGTTGGAGCCGAAGGTTTTGGTTGGCGAGCAGGAACAGGTGGAGCAGATGAAATGGGCGGATCTGTGACCAAGTTGGTCAAGTCAATATTTCCTCGAGGAGCCTGTGGAGCTGGCTCCTGGATCCTTATGCCTTTACTGCTCGGCTTTTTCTTCAGAGGTAAGTCCTCGACATCAGCCTCAGTACCAGGGTCTTGATCATCTAAATTAGCTTCTCCTTCGGAGCTTGCATCAGGAGGTGATACAATTACAACCTTTTTCTGTCGCTTGGCAGACTTCTTGCCACCCTTCGGCTTGGCGCTAGGGCCAACATCCTCAGCAGCTTTAGCAGCCGCAGCTTCCTTTCGTGCTTTAGCTTCTTTCCTCTTTTGTGCTTGAGCTTCTCGAGCTTCAACAAGCTCTTTAAAATCAGCAGGTGTTTTGAGAGCTGAAGGGTGAGCATCAGCAGTAGGAGGTGGTCGATTAGCTTTCGTCCACTTTGGCCTTAGAGCTTTGACATCAAGCCAAGGATTTTTCATAGCAAACAGCCTCTCCCAGCGAGGAATAAGGGACTTGTACTCATACCAACGAAGAGCTTGAAGTCTTCGAATCTCTTGCAGATGATTTTCTCTCGTACGATCATCCTCAGAACCTGAAGGCGTTCCCAACTTCTTTTCAATGATCACCTCCTCAGATAAACCTTCAGAGTTATGGGTGATTCTTGTTCGGCCTCCAACACGCTTGGGTGCTCTAATATTTCCTTCGTTGCTAGACATTTTCCTGCGAAAAATAAAGGTACGAGGGAATATAGGAAAGTTGTGAACAAGTACCAGCAATTTCGAGGAAAAACGTTTTGAATGCAGCAAGCATATCGAGAGATTTTTCTTATCGCAAGTTTTCATGAAAGTGCTAGGCTAGATTTTCATTGGGTGGAAATCTAACGAAGAACTTGTATGAAAAAATCGTACAAGAATAAATCTATCGAAACGATACTGTAGGAATTGCCTAAGTGAGAGAATCCGAAGGATTTCTTACCAAGGTTGGATGGGGAATCGACAGAAAAGGCTAGAAACAAATTTCCCAAGTTTCAAAGATCCAAACGGATCAAACAGACCTAAAAGAAATCACAGAAAATCAACACAGAAACTGGAAACGATGAACAGATCAGAATGAATCGAATCCAGAGCCACACATACCCTAACTTGGTGATGTGAGGCGACTACGGCGACGCGGATGAAGATCTTCGTCGACGGGAACGTCTCCGGCGGCTTCCTTCCGGCAGCTAAGCGGCGAGGGAGTCGACGGCAACGAAGCTGCACGGCGGCGCGCGAGAGAGCTTTTGGAGGCGAAGAGACGAAGTCGAAGGAATAGCGATGTCCAGGCCGGTGGGGTGGATCAGTATTTATAAAGGGGGGGTCTGACAGAGCTGTCAGATCTGATCCAACGGCACAGATTTCGCGTCTCTCCGCATTCAACGGACGGATTTTGTGGCGGTAATCGCGGGAAATCCCAACGAACCGAAAGATAGTTCCTCCACGTCCGAGACCAAACTCATCGAACATCGAGTATAAAAGCAGATAAAACTTCAATAGATTTTCCTTCGAAATCAATGACATTTGAAGGGAATCTTGATCGAGTACAATATATACATGTTCACGAGAGAAAAGCACAGAATAGGTAGGGATAGAATAGAGGGAAAACAGGGTCCAATACTTAGTCAATCCGAGATAAAACAGCGATAAAAGCTCGGAGTGATAAGTGTATAGGACAACACCAGACGAACAAAATAAACGAAAAAGAAATACAACATAAAATTAATCGAAAGTAAACTACAATAATAAAGTATTATACATAGTACCGATAGTTATGATCTTACAGCACATTGCGTGAGTCCAAAATGTTCAACTCACACCTCAGTGTACAGAACCTCTTTTCATCCAAGGGCTTTGTGAATATATCAGCCAATTGATCTTCGGTGCGAACATGACTGATAACAATATCTTCTCGCTGAACGTGATCTCGAAGAAAATGATGACGAATATCAATATGCTTCGTTCGAGAGTGTTGCACTGGATTATGAGCAATTTTGATTGCACTCTCGTTATCACATAGCAATGGAATTTTCTTCACAAGAATACCATAATCTTTCAGCGTTTGCTTGAGCCACAGAATCTGAGTACAGCATGAACCGGCAGCAATATACTCGGCTTCAGCCGTAGAAATTGATACGCAATTCTGTTTCTTCGAGGCCCAACAGACAAGAGATCTACCGAGAAAATGACATGTGCCTGAGGTAGATTTCCTGTCGACTCGATCACCAGCCCACTCGGAATCAGAATATCCAACAAGATCAAACTGGGCACCCTTGGGATACCAAAGTCCCAAGGTTGGTGTGTGATCCAGATATCGAAGGATTCGCTTGACAGCAATATGATGAGATTCCTTCGGATTTTCCTGAAAACGAGCACACATACAAACTGATAGCATAATGCCAGGTCTAGATGCACAAAGGTAAAGAAGCGAACCAATCATCGAGCGATATTTCTTCTGATCGAAGGGTTTGCCCTTCTCATCTGCATCTAGATGAACATTCGTAGGCATTGGAGTCTTGATAGTTTTGCAACCGACAAGATCAAACTTCTTCAGGCAATCTCTAAGATACTTCTCTTGTGAAATGAAAGTACCATTCTTCTGTTGACGGAGTTGAAGCCCGAGAAAGAACTTCAATTCACCCATCATTGACATTTCATATTTCTTCGACATCATACGAGCAAATTCTTCGCTAATATCAGGGTTAGTACAGCCAAAAATGATATCATCGACATAAATTTGACACACAAAAAGATCATTTTTGTATGCTCGAGTGAAAAGAGTCGGATCAGTTGTTCCTGGTTTGAAGCCCTTCTTAAGAAGAAAATCCTTCAGCGTTTCATACCAAGCACGAGGTGCTTGCTTTAACCCATATAGGGCCTTGTGCAATCTGTACACCATATCAAGATTCTTCGGGTCTTCAAAACCTGGTGGCTGCATAACATACACTTCTTGTTCGATTTCACCGTTAAGAAATGCACTTTTGACATCCATTTGATATAGCAAAATACCATTGTAATTGGCAAAAGCAAGCATGACACGAATGGATTCAAGTCGAGCAACTGGGGCATAAGTCTCACCAAAATCATTACCTTCGATTTGGGTGTATCCTTGTGCAACCAGTCGAGCTTTATTCCTTACCACTATGCCATCTTCATCTTGCTTGTTGCGAAAAATCCACTTCGTACCAATGATATTATGCTTCGTGGGATCAGGTCTATCGACAAGGGACCAGACTTTATTTCTCTCGAACTGGTTCAGTTCTTCGAGCATTGCAGTCATCCAGTCTGAGTCCTTCATGGCTTCATCGAATTTGGATGGTTCTAGCATGGATACAAACGAGAAATTTCCACAGAAGTTAGCTAATCGAGTACGAGAACGAGTGGTGGGACGACCTGGTAATCGAATATCTTCGAGAATTGAGTCGACATCCACTCTTCTTCGAACACGAGGAAAAGTTTCTTCATCTTGTGGATCTTCAGGATCAGCTTGTCCTTCGGGATGAGCTTGTCCTTCGGGATCATTTCCTTCGGGTTCAGCTTGTCCTTCGGGATGAGCATTTTCTTCGTTTATGCGTTCTCCTTCGACATGTGCATCAATTGCTTCAGGATGTTGATCTCCAGCGCCCCGGGTTATGTGTGGGAACATTGGACCATCATCATCCCTGTTTGCTTGTTGTGCATTTCCTTCGACAGGACGAATATCTCCAATAGCCATGTACCTGATAACTTCATCCAAAGGTGGTTCATCCAGGTTAAGAGGTAATTGCTCCTTTTGAGAGCCGTTAGTTTCATCAAATCGAACATTTACAGTTTCTACAACTTTGCCAAGATGTGAGTTGTAAACTTTGTAAGTGTGAGAATTTGAACCATAACCTAGAAGAAAACCTTCGTGTGCCTTTGGGGCAAACTTGGAGCTGTGATTCATATCTCTGATATAACATGGAGCTCCAAAAACCCTGAGATATGACAAATTTGGCTTTTTACCAGTGATGAGTTCATGTGAAGTTTTCTTCAGAAACTTGTGCAGATAAACCTTGTTGATAATATGACATGCAGTGTTGATAGCTTCGGCCCAGAACCTGATAGGGGTCTTGTATTCAGCAAGCATTGTTCTGGACATTTCAATAAGTGTTCGATTCTTTCTCTCGACCACACCATTTTGTTGCGGTGTATAAGCAGCCGAGAATTCATGAGTAAAGCCATATTCATCAAGAAAATCTTCGATATGAGTATTTTTGAATTCAGTACCATTATCACTTCTGATATGCTTGAGAGACAATTCATATTCAGTTTGAGCTCTCTTTGCGAAAGTTTTGAAAATATCAACAACCTTGCTCTTGTCATCTAGAAAGAATACCCAAGTATATCGAGAGAAATCATCAACAATAACCAGACCATACTTGTTACCTCCAAGACTAGCATAATTTTGAGGAACAAATAAATCCATATGAAGTAATTCAAGAGGACGAGTAGTAGTCATGACAGTTTTTGCTGAGTGATGTTTCTTGGCGATCTTTCCAGCTTCACAGGCACTGCATAGACGATCTTTATCGAATTTCACATTATCAATTCCAACGATGTTCTTCTTCGAGATAAGAGTTTGAAGATTTTTCATCCCTGCATGACCAAGTCTTCGGTGCCATAACCAACCAGAAGTGGCTTTGGCCATTAAACATGTGGACACTGCAGGTCCCGAAGAAAAATCAACGACGTAAAGATCACCCTTGCGATATCCTTCGAACACGAAGGAATAATCATCCTGTGAAAAGACAACACAACGAGACGCAGAAAACAGTACAAGCATACCCATATCACAAAGTTTCGATATAGACATAAGATTATATCCTAGAGATTGTACAAGCAAAACCTTATCAATATGCTTGTCTTTCGATATAGCAACCTTACCCAAACCAAGTACTTTTCCTTTGTTGTTGTCACCGAAAGTAATATATTTCTGTGAAGATTCAGACAGTTTTTCTTCGGCGAACAACTCTTTGTCTCCGGTCATATGATTTGTACATCCACTATCCATGACCCATTCGGATCCACCGGAGACATAGCACTGCAGAAGAATTAGTTCTTCTTAACCACCCACAAACGAGCAGGTGACTTAGAAGGCATGGTAGAGCTAGATGGGGCAACAATATTATATCGAACAGGATTGCATTGTCGATCAGGACCATCAAGCACACCATAAATATAATTCCTCGGTGAGGGGTTAGAGTAACTATGGGAAATAGCAACTTTGGTGCGATTGTCACGATGACGATAAACATTTCTATCGATACGATAGTAATCCTTCTGGGGAACATTTGAAGCAGACACCAAGGGTTCATTTCTATCCTCGAGAGATTAGTAATGATTCGGTGGTACTGAGGATTTTCCCTGCATAGAATGGTTAGGGGGCAATTTTTCTAAGAGATTTGCGAACCCAAATCTGTCGCTTATAAAAGCCATTCTTTGGAGGAGTACCAACGAACTCAGCCGACACCTTTCCTTCCTGATCTTTGCTAAGCTTATAGTCAGAATCAAGTGATTCATCGACAATAGCCTTATCCATTTTGCAACTGAAACCTGAAAGATTAGCAATATCAATGGGCTTTTCTTTCGCAAGAACCCAGACAGTTTTAGGATACTATTCGGGTTTCCAGTACGTTCCATCAGGATTGATTTTCCTTTCGAAGCCAACTCCTTCGTTTCGAGGATTCCTGTGAAGAAGAGCCTTTCAAAGGATATCACACAGATAATGGTGTCCCTGCACACTTTTGAACATGCCTGTTTCAAACAAATTTCTCAACCTGAGGAGTTCCTCGGTAATGGTTTCCACGTCCGAGGGGTTAGCATCATCAATAACAATAGGTTGCTTTCCTTTCGATCTCTCAGAAATAGAATCAATTTTACTTCGTTCCAAACAAGTCAAGCAAGGTGAAGTAGATTCATTTTTATCTTCTGAGCCTTGTTGAGCCATGAGAGTGAGATTTATACTTTCCAACTCTTCATTAGCCTCTCTCAGTTTTTCGAGAGCCATTTTCCTTTGAAGGAATTCATAGGTTAGCTTCTCGTAGTCCACTGAGAGAAGTTCATGACGAGAGGAAAGTTCATCATACTTTTCCTTCAGAGCTGCATGCTCGTTAGTCAAAGTTTGACCCTTCTCAATCTCATCGATCAACAGAGTCTCAGATTTTTGAATAGTTTCACTTAGAGAATCTAGTTCATCTTGTTGAATAGAAGCAATTTTAGCAAGTTTAGCATAGCTTATCCTAGAGTCACTTTCATAAGCAGATCCATCAGAAGTATTGTAGGATTTCTTAGATGAGGATACCTTAGCCTTGGCCATGAAGCAGTAAGCTGGAGATTCATCTTCACTGCTCTGGTTGGAGAAGAATGAACTTGAATTCTTGTTCGAGGCGAATGCTATCCCAGCTACAACATCAGATTCAGAACCAGAACCTGATCTTGACTTTGATCCTGCTTCAGAACCGGATGCTTCATCTTCAGAGTTCATCTCTTTACCCAGATAGGCTTTGGCTCGGTGCGAATTCTTTCGACGAGAGGAATGAGATTTTGATGAGGAACCCTCTCGATGCTTGTGATACTTCTTCTTCTTGTCATCATCAGAACCATCTTTCTTGTCTTTTCTGGACCTTGAATCATATCTCTTTGAATCGTGGTTTTTGCTCGATCTGTAAGACTTGCTCGAAGAGCTGCTGTGAGAGTGCTTTGATTTATGTTCAATTTCCCAGAGAGGACAATCAGCAATGAAGTGACCTGGCTTCTTGCACTTGTAACAACAGTTATCTTTCGCAGATGAGTTTTTGGATGATGACCGATGTTGTGATGAATTGCTAGAATGTCTTGAAGAATAGTTTTTCTTCGGTGAAGAGGAGGTCCTTCTCTGAAAGCGGTTGAATCTTCTCATTATCAGTGCAACATCTTTCCCAATGTTCTCGGGGTCATCAGAGGCACCATCAGATTCACAACTGGCTTCAGGAGAGGAGTGATGTGAAGCTCTGGCCTTGAGTGCATGAGATTTCTTTCGACTCCCATTGACATCACGCTTTTCATCTTCTTCCATCTCGAAAGTATTAAGCCTTTCAAGAATATCAGCGGCAACCATATCCTTGAAATCAGTTCTTTCCTTAATCATCAGCACAATGTGATCGAAGGAATCATCAAGAGAATGGAGCAAAGTTCTGACAATAATCCGATTGGTAATGTCATCTGCACCGAGGGAAATCAGTTCATTTGACAGCGCAGTGAGTCTGCTGTATATGGAACAAACTTTTTCTCCCTCGTGCCTCTTGAAACGATAGAACTTGCTTCGAAGGGTGTAAATTCGAGCATCTTTCTGAGTAGAGACACCTTCACCAATCTTCTCGAGATAATCCCAAACACCTTTGGCCGAAGGAATATTCTTGACCTCATGATATTTTTCAGGAATCAGATGATTTGTGATGAATACCCAGACTTCAGCATCGAGGGCCATCTTCTTAGCCTCTTCAGGAGTGATGGCACTTTTGTCTGCGACATTCACACCATTCTTGACAACTTCCCAAGCGGCAGAGTTGATGGCCATGATGTTCCTCTTCATTTTGTCCTTCCAATAGGGATAGTCCTTCCCATTGAAGATGGGAATTGGTTCCCCCGAGCGAACAGCTGCAAAAGACATTCTTGACAACACTCCAGGTGGTTAGACCAAAATACGCAGAGCGTAGGGAGTGCCTAGCTCTGATACCAATTGAAAGCTCAAGAATGATCAGAGGGGGAGGGGTGAATGATCACTTCTAAAAATTCTAAGGAACTTAGAAGGAAATCATGCAAACAACGTAGGACTAAAGGCATCTCGAAGGAAATACAGTATCGAAAGTAATGCAAGGCTCGAAAGGATTGGGAGCGAAGGAAAACATCGAAGGCAAACAGGCTACGAGTAAATACTTGAAGTAAATGCTAGAAGGAAAACGAGCCTGACACAGCGATGTTTGGTAAACCAGTTCACACTCTGCAAAGTGCTACGTCTGGTTGGAGGGAGTGGTGATTGAACACCTGGAACAAAACTCTCTCCGTCCTATTCTCCACTGCAACAAACTCCTCGAGCTTGTCCAGTTTTCACTCGTGGTAGATGATTCAGGACATATCCGAGACCTTTACAAACTTCCTTCAGCAGTGACAATTACTCTTCGACTGCTTGACAGGCGACGCCTAACCGTCTAGGAGACTTGCAGATCTCCAATATAAAAAGATTGGCTAATCTCAACCTAAGTCTCCATGAATTGCTCAACTCAGCTCAGACTTGGGTGTAGGTTTTCTCTCGATGGATCTCTTGGGATGCTCTCAGACTTCTGTCTTAGAATCTTCAGTGGAGCAGCCAACCCAAAATGGCGGGTAGGTGTGGGGTATTTATAGTTGGCGATCCCGATGGGTAAAATGACTGAAGTGACCCGATGCGACCGCTTGACGCGTGTCCACAACGGTCGGAATCCAATCACTGCGCAACTTTACTTGAGGAACAAGTAAGCTGACTCACCGAACGAGTTCTCTCTCGAAGGCACGAAGTGCGAAGACTTTGCCTTCGGGCTATTCACTCGACTCGGTAAGATTTCTCTCGGTAGGCTTTTGTGGGTTTTGGTTGAGCAGAGCAAATTCACTTCGACAAAGATCTCAACTAGCAAACCCCTCTTAATAGTACGGTTTTTCCTACGACTCAAGAAATAAAGAGAAACTAGCAAAAAGACTAAGTCTTCGACCAGCTTCAGCTTTCTCCTCGTTGCGCTTTTACTCGAGAGATTCATCTCCTTCGACGACATTTTTAGGGGTCGTCTTCCTTCAAAGGTTTCGGTATATGACTGCAGCTTCACTGCAGTGAGTTGTCCTTCGACCTTCTACTTGCAAACTCCATTCTTTCGGAACCTCAGTATCTGTTTATACTCGAAAACAATATTAGTTCCACTTCTGCTTTGTCCAACAATGTCCAAAACCTTCGGGGGCAAAACTTGCTCTTACACTTACGCATAAATCCCCCCGAGAGACGCTACCGCCACTTACGCGATGTTCATCAAAAGCACTCGGGGTCTCGAGTACAACACCAACCCGAGAGACGACCATCGACGCTCACGTGACCTCTACCCAAAAAACACTCGGGGCCTCGAGCACAAGAACTCCCCCTGAAGGACGCTATCGTCACCCACGCGACCTCTACATCCAAGCACTCAGAAGCTCGAGGACCATCGCCTCCCGAAGACCGTTCACGCATTCTGAAGCTTAAAAACGCTCAAGCAAAAAATACCCGGCCAGCCCCACCTGCTGAAAACAAGGCTCGAAAGACATGGCCACAATCAGATGGAGCACCATGTACTCTGAAGAAACTTTGGAGGAAGCACAGGACACAGGCTCATTTAGTATTCACCCGATCGCCAACGATCACCTAAAGACTCGGGGGCTACTCCCATCGGGAGCGCTGCCGCGCACCCGATAAAAGACAGAAACTAACGACAAAGGAAACAAATTTTAGCCTACGCTCGACCCTTCGACTCAAGCGTAGCCTCGGGGGCTACTCCCATCGGGAGCGCTGTCGCGCACCTGATAGAACCCACAGTGCAAAGTATTGGACGGACTCGAAGACAGCTCTCGGCCGCAAAGGACTCGAACACAACTCTCACTTCCAAAGAAATCGAAGACAGCTCCTGATCGTCAAGGACTCGAACACAGTTTTCGGTTGCATAAAGGCCCAAATATAAATTCCATTGCAAAGGATCAAGCACAGTTTACATCATAAGGATCATCTTCAGTACAAAAAGGACTCAACTACATTTGGATAGAAGGCAGCTCCTGTTACAAGAGGGAATCACCCAAGGAATTAAGACTTCTACATGTGTGCTCACGAGGAGCAATCGACCCTAGTAAAAGAGCATCACCACAGACAAAGGAAAAGCAAGCTAGCTGCAGATGTCAATGACATAACAAAAGAGTGAAGCTAGACTTATTTGTCGATGCTCCACTAGCTTCTTCTCCCGCTCCACCAGCTTCTTCTCCAGCTGCGGCCGCATGCCTTCTTCTCCGGACGAACAGCCTCCTCTCCGGGTTGCCAGCGAAGATGAGGTCGCCTCCAGTTCTACAAGGTCGCCTGGCGCACCCGCTTGATCGATGGCTTGATATCGAGGCCCTCTTCAGAACCAGAGGAGGAAGCAGTTGAAGACAGCTCACCACCACCACCTGAGGAGTCGCCAGAAGACGGAGCCGTAGATGACGCAGGCGCAGGACTCCTCGACCTTGTGGAGTTGTCGCTGCTCGACTCCTACTAGTGAGGATCCATGATATTTCCGCTCGGATCGAACGCGCGGACAGTGACAGTACTTTCGCCATCAAAACGACAGCTGAGCATATCGCCATCTCGCAGATTCAACCTCCGAGCAAACAAACTCCAACCAGAGCCAAGGAAAATCAAGCGGGAGCTATCAACCTCCAAATCAACATAAGAAGGAGATCGACGGCTCCCTTGAAGATGCAGAAGCAAGCCATCTAAGCCACGTTCAGAGACAATGGAGGAAAAAGAAGAAGGAAGAAGCACGCGACTGGCGCTCCAGCCACGAACATGCAAAATAAAATCATATCGCCAGAAACCCTCCTCCAAGGGAGAGGAAGAAGGCACTGGCGCCTCACCATGACGATCACCACGACATGAGCGTGGTGCACGGCCACCACGGCCACGACGAACACGGTCACGACCAACAGCCCGCCTAGGAACCATGAGAAGAAGAAGAGAAGAAGGAAGGGCAAAGGAGCAAGCTGGATGGAGGTGAAACGAAGTGGAAGAGAACGCCTTATTTATAGAACACAAAACCTTCCACGGAGAAGCCGAGACGACGGCAGCAATTAATCCAAAGACCAAACGTCGCAGGCGTCTCAAATTACAAGACCAAGATGCTTTCCCACGGGACGCACTGTGCATGAGACGCGTCAGTTCACGCGTGTTCCCAGCGCACATATCGGAAACCCACCAGCTCCTGCTGCACGCCACAGCGGCCATCATTATGACTGGTCACGAAGACGTGACGAGTCACTGGCGAGGCATCCCTGACAGACATCAAGAAGAGGCATCGTCATCCTGACGAGCGGCAAAGAAAACCAACGGACATCAAGGCTCAGAGATTCCATCTTTCAGATATTTTCCCCAAGGAAGAAAAACATCTTACTCCCATCGGGAGAGCACATCATAAGAGTCTCGGGTGCTCCCTCACCTAAAGGTCAGCCATGTGCTCGAGTGACCACTCGCACTTATGAGAGTCTCGGGTGCTCCCTCAACCCGACGTAAGACAAACATGCATTCGCCAAGAACATACGGCGCTAAGAGTCTCAGGTGCTCTCTCACCTCAAGAGCCGAAATGGCATTCGAGTGATTACTTGCGAAAAAAAAACCCCGACTGAGCACTCGAAACAAGCTCCTCGGGTGAATGAGTGAACAGCTCGCTTGATGTTTTGTTCCAAGCGGGTGCAATGCTATAAGGCTCCACACCTCAAAAACACACATTCCTGGAACACGATACACTGTGCCCAGATGCCACGCAAGATTAGCGTGTAGGTAAGACCCCGCTGCAAAGTACGGCCGGGCTAGGACTTGCCGAAGAGAGATTTCACTCCCAACCTTTTCCATGCGCTGCGCATGATAGAAAAAGTCGGGTGGACGCGCCTTAGGCTATGCACATTACTGGCGGCAAATGAACACCGTAAGACCTGAAGTGGCCAGACTTTTGCTCGACACCAGTGTTCCAAGCTCACGTCGAGGGACGTGGGTTTGATTGGGCTATTGTGGTATTTTCCCTAGTGCAATTCACCAAGGCTCGACCCGTCGACTCCTTGGGCCCTTTCAGCTTAGCATCCCTCGAAACAGGTTTTGTCATGGACACCAGACTGCCAGCGACCCGCGGATTTACCGCGCATACCAATGAACAACAAATGAATGTACTCGAGTCCCTGCGCGACTCTTCGAGTCCCCCAGGCACTCAGGGGCTACTGACGAGGGGCTGACCCCACGACTCCTACGGATAAGCCTACCTGGTGTCCATGAAGACAGAAGGCCCATGAAGATACCGCCTCGGCCCGCTAGTTGGCACCGACGTAGGAGTCCACGACTCACAAGGAAGGTGCGAAGACCTGCCGTACGGAGCAAGCTAGGGTTAGGAAAGCTTACCTGTAAACATAGATGAACTCCGAGACCTAGCCCGATATATAAGGGCTAGGAGGGGCGACGCCAAAGACATCTAATATCACCTGTAACCCTAGCCTTGAGCGCTCCAGCCTTGGCATCCACTGTAATCGCATCTCCCCCGTCAATAATATCGAGCAGGAGCGAGCCTTCCTGTTTGCAGACGAGCTATCATCCAACCTGTGCCTCTCATGATTAACCCAGGGTCCCTGACCATGGGATTTGCCGGGGTTGATCCCCGTCAACGACAGTTTCCCAGATGAACAGCTTGCTGTTGTAAAAGTACAATCTCATTCCGACCCTTGGTTTGCAGATTATGCTAATTTTATCGTTGCAAAGTTTTTGCCTCCAGGTTTTACATCTCAGCAGAGGAAGAAATTCTTCACGGATTTGAGGCGCTACTTTTGGGATGATCCACATCTTTACAAAGAAGGTGCGGACGGGATCGTAAGAAGGTGTATACCGGAGCACGAGCAGCAGGACATTCTTCAACAATGTCACAATAGTCCCTATGGAGGACATCATGCTGGTGAAAGGACTGCACATAAAGTTTTACAATCAGGTTTTTATTGGCCTACTCTTTTTAAGGACGCCCGAAGGTACATTCTATCTTGTGATAAGTGTCAGAGAGTTGGTAACATTAGCAGGAGAAATGAGATGCCTATGAATTAATCACTAGTGATCGAACCTTTCGATTGCTGGGGTTTTGATTTTATGGGTCCTTTTCCTCCTTCACACAAGTACACACACATCTTAGTTGATGTTGATTATGTAACCAAGTGGGTTGAAGCAATCCCCACTGAGAATGCTGATCACAAGACATCTTTGAAAATGCTCAAGGATGTAATTTTTCCTAGGTTTGGAGTACCAAGGTACCTCATGACAGATGGAGGGTCACACTTCACGCATGGAGCTTTTAGGAAATCTCTATCCAAGTACGATGTCAATCATAGGATTGCATCACCATACCACCCTCAAACTAGTGGGCAAGTTGAGCTCACCAATAGGGAGATCAAGTTGATCTTACAGAAGACAGTAAACAGTTCTAGAAAGGACTGGTCAAAAAAGTTAGGATATGCTTTGTGGGCGTATAGAACTGCTTACAAAAACCCCATGGGCATGTCTCCGTATAAAATGGTCTATGGCAAGGCTTGCCATTTAACATTAGAGTTAGAGCACAAGGCTTTCTGGGCTGTCAGAGAGCTAAATGCTGACCCAAAGTTAGCTGGTGAAAAGTGTCTCATGAACTTGACTTCTCTAGATGAGTGGAGGAGTGAAGCTTACGAGAGCGCTAAAATGTTCAAGGAAAAGGTAAAGAAGTGGCACGATAAAATAATTCTGAAACGTGAATTTAATGTTGGTGATAAAGTTTTGTTGTTTAGATCTCGTTTCAGGTTTTCTCCAGGTAAACTACTTTCCAGATAGGAAGGCCCTTTTCATATCGAAGAAGTATATCGGTCTGGTGCAATCAAGATCAATAATTTCGAAGGCACCAAACCTCAAGTTGTGAATGGACAAAGACTCAAACATTATATGGCAGGTGATCCAATCAATGTGGATGCAAACATGATATATACAAAGACTCACGAAGAACATGTTGCAGCCAGCTTCAGACTCTGGCAGGAGCAGAATAAGAAAAGGTATTAATTATGGTAAGAAAACACCGCGAACGTCAATAAAAGTTTACTTTTCAAAGTTTTTGCAAAATTAGGAAAATTCCAAGCCCGAGTGGAGCCGGAGAGGAGCTCCAGGGGGCCCAGGAGGCCTCCTGGCGCGGCCCCCCTCCTGGCCCCCCTCCTGGCCGCGCCAGGCACCCTCCTGGGTGCCCTGGACTCCGACTCCGACTCCACCTAGGCTTGAAACCTTCCTTCTGTTGCAGAAATTTTTGCTATATATTTGCCCGGATAGTCCCGGCACCGTATCTCTCGATTTCGCGTGTTCTCTTTCTCGGTCTGTTTCTGCCAGGAAAACTTTCAGCGGATCTAGGTGCCATGGCTTCCCCAAGTTCCCCCAAGGACAAGTTCGTCGTCAACGTTATCAACCCTTACCTCGCGGAGGTGAGGAAGCACCCCCAGATCTTTCATGTGGAGGACGGTTGTCACAACCCCAAGTTAGGTATGTGCTAGGGTAAGCTTAGGCCTTTGCATCATGTAAAAATTTCAAAAGAAATCAAAATGGGAGAGAGAACAACCCCCAGATGAATTTATTTCAAATGGCCAGATAAAAAGTTGCTCCAAAAATTCATGTTTGATTTTTGAAAAGTCTTATAAATGAGTGTGATCACATATCAAGTGATGTGGGACCCACCCCATGCTCATGGATTTTTCAAATATTCAAACAGGACCTTGGATTAATTCAAAAACCCCTATTTGAATTAAAGTTCAAATGATTTGAATTTTTAAAAAGTGCCAAACTTTATAAGTGGCTAGTCTATTTTAATATGAGGCC
Organism: Bromus sterilis; assembly: GCA_950022295.1. Classification (NCBI taxonomy): domain Eukaryota; kingdom Viridiplantae; phylum Streptophyta; class Magnoliopsida; order Poales; family Poaceae; genus Bromus; species Bromus sterilis. The sequence goes on from OX465598.1 coordinate 273,029,500, forward strand.
ATATAAAAAGTTTCAGCATTTTAAAAAAATGCCTATCTATTTATTTTAGCATGGCCAACATATTACAGAAAAGTAAAACAGAAGAAAAGAAAAAGGAAACTTACATGGAAGCATCCCAACTTACCCCCGCGGCCCAGCAGCAGCCCAGGCCCACCTCCCTCCTTGGCGTCTTCCTCCCCACGCCCCGAAGCTGCTCGGTGGAATGCATGCAGCATGCCACCGCGCCGCCGACGAGCTCCTCGCCACCTCCTGCTTCCCCGCGTCCACGTCTTGACGCCTGGAGACGTCCTGAAGCGCCCTCGACCCCTTCCCCCTCCTCCCTTCCACTCACGAGCTCTTCCTCGCCGAATTCCTTCGCCACCCGAAAGCCGCCGTCGCCATGGCTCCGAGAAGGCATGGCCAGTAAGCTCCTCAAGCCACGACGACGTGTCCAACGTGTCCCTCGACGACGACTACGCCTCTGTGCAGAAGGAATCAAGCCGAGACGCCGTGTAGCCGACGTCCCCTTCTTCGTCCTCGCCTCCGGCCGCCGCGCGCCATCGACGAATTTGTCACCGTCAAGGCAACCCCGACCTCGCCGTCGCGTTCTTTGCAATCGTGGTTAGCAGGCGCATCGATCCCCTCTGTTTCCCCCTTCCAATTCCTCCTCTACCCCGAGCAGCCATGAGAGCCGGAGCATGTCGCCGCCATGGTTGACATTGAGGTCGCCTCAGTGCTCCATCGACTCAACCAGCGCGCGCATCATCATCCTGGTGCTCTTGTGCGTCGAACGAGCCCCCCTTTGCCTCACCCCGTGCCCTTTTTACGAGTGCAGCTCCAAGCCGTAGCTCCGGTCGCCGCCGCGGTCGAAGCTGCCGTCGAAAGTGACCTCCCCGACGACGTGCAGGTGGTGCTATCGACGCGGCTCATCGCGGGCTTTCGAGTGGTGGTCCTGGCGCAGAGAATGGAGGCCAGGAGGAGAAGCTAGCAGAGCGCCGCCGCGCTGGATGCCACCGGCGGCTAACCGCCGGCGAGGCACAATTAATTAGGGGCTAACCCCCCTGTTAGTTGACCCCATGTCAATGATAGGTGGGTCCCCTAGGCCTTAACCCCCCTTTGTTTAATTTTAAACAGAGGGATTAAGCTCTGTGTCACTGACAGCCTTGGCCCACTTGTCAGCCCCCCCCCACGTCAGCATGACCTCATGCTGACGCAATAAACCCCTTTTCCTTTTAAAAGAAATCAGAAAATTACAGAAAAAGCTTTAAACTTTGAAATTCAATAACTAATTCATTTTAACTCAAAATTGGACAAATAATATGTCTAAAATTATCAGAAAAATACAAGGATTATGAATATGCAATTTGTTTTCATGTTTGACCATTTTAAAATGGGTGAACAGTAGCAAACATGCATATGTATCCTTTTCAAGTTCAAATTTGGAGTGAATTTGCAAATGACTTTGCAACACATTTATTTTAGATGGATTCATCCACACATCAGAAGCTTTATCTCAACTATACCACATCACTTCATGCTCAACCCTTTTCAAATAAACTTTCATGCATTTGAAATTCATTGATAAATCAAATGGAGTTTGAATTTGCATTTCAAATGCAATATACTCCTTTTAAATGAAATGCTCAACACATCAGTACCATGAACATCACCATTACAATCTTATTCATGTGATTGTGCATTGTACATTATGTTGATCCTATGATTGTCATGTTGCTGATAGACGTGCAACCGGAATCGGAGGCCACCCCCTTCGTTGAAGACCCTGAACCCGAACCTCGTCAGCAAGGCAAGCAAACCCCATTGATCATGTCTATAAAATCCCAATTCCCTCTCAGTCTCGCTTATGCATGTTTAGGAGGTCATCTTGTATCGATCCTACCGCATAGTTGAACCCATTTCCTTTGCATGACCTATCATCTTGTCACAGTAGTAAGCAAACCACAATCCTAGCAGATGTAGGAGTTGGTTGATATCATGTGGCCCCTGTAACTGTTACTCCTTATTGCATGCTTAGCGGTACAATGAGGTTGCTTTTGATGTGAGTCGGGATGATAGTGAACATGGTGTTGATGAAAGTGAAATTGTGTTGGTGAATCTACCCTAATACAAGGTGAACGATGAGAGGCTGTGTAGGAGTACACAGTGGGTTGTCTCGTTGAACACCGCCTTAAGTCCGAGTTCTTGTGTGGTGATCCAAGAAGAAGAGTACAACCACACATTGGGCTCACTGACCCCTCTCATCCTAGTACCTCACCCCGTTCGAACCCCAGAAGTCGCAGTAGTTCGGAGTTCTGGTAGGGTTGTGGCACGATCTGCGAAGTGGATGAACGTCTTTTCAAGACCGGCTTGGGACCCTACACACATCGTTTGAGGTTGTACTGAACCTCGGCCGGACTTCCATACGCATCCCCCTCAGATAGGCGACTCTCTGGACTAGAACGGAGCGGTGGGCGAAGTGTTGTGGTGAACATCCTCGCTGTCACCTCTTCAACGGTGACACGCAAAAGGCGGTAACTGATGACACGCGTGTGTAGCGGTACACCCCTGCAGAGTTAACAAAACTATTCAAATAGCCGCGTCCGCGGTTAAGGACTGCTTGGAAAGCTTAGCTTGATTATTAGACAACTTGAACTGGATACTTCTAAAACTCGCAAGATAAGCGTGAGTGTTATGGCGTGCTTTCTCGTGGGGAAGTCGAGAAAGGCACCATAGTGGTGTAATTGGTTGGAGAAAGTAGTGGACTCGTGTACGCTTCTTACCTCAAGTCTGGTACTCGTAGTTCAGGACTAGCCAAGTCAAAGCTGGCACTTCTGCAATTGAACCCCACCTCCCTTTACCTTGATACATGTGCATGAGTAGTATAGTTCCTACGTAAGTCTTGCTGAGTACGACTTTGTACTCACGTTTGCTTATTCAATGTTTTAGATGAAACCACCGACCCCGATGGTGGCTTCTACCTGAAGCTCGAAGAATGAAGACTCAGACCAAGACCAAGCTAGTGTAGTCCCAGTCAGACGACTGGTTCCCTCGTGGAGGGCTTGTTTATAGTCAAGGCTTCTCTAAGCCATTTGTTAAACTTGTCTGTACTCAGACCTACTTTTCTTCCGCATGCTTGATGTAATGTTGGATCACAAACTTGTGATCTCTGTGTGCACTCTGTAAGAGTTATCAATAAAGATGTATACTTTGTAGAGAATTGCAATGATACATGTTGTTCATACAAGGCATGTGTGTTGCGTGTATGTTTATAACATGCATGTCTTTGTATGGGTTTTCGAGACCTTAGTTGTGATCTGGCTGGCGGTCTTTTATACACCAAGTGGCCCTTAGATGTGCGCAGCTTGGGGCATCACGATGCGATTGCTCGAGACTCTGTCTCGTGCACACTTTGATGTATGATCGAGCCCGCCCTAGACCCCGACTAAGTGATCGGGCTGGAGTAAGTTTATGTAAGAGTTATGAGATAGTCGATAGTATGGTTGAGGCGACTTGTCTGTGAATATGGGAGTTCATCACCCATATCATTTAGACTTGTGTGCGGACGATGAGGACCCATCTCAGTTGATCATCCGGCCTGGATGGGATGCGCCTCACGTACGATGCTTTCCGAGAACGTTCTGTGCTTGGCCTTATCTGCTTAGACAAGTGGGTACGGTTCTCGGCTCTCCATATGACTATGTCGTAGCGGGACTTGCATACGCTAACCCCGGGTCCCGACAGACTTGGTATCAGAGCAGGACTGACTGTAGGATTATCAGCCTTGGCCGAAGTCGAGTCTAGCTTGCTATAGTTATATAGTTACTCTGGGTATATAAGGGAACAACGTAAGGCTTCTTTTTCTCCTTACCCTCATCAATCTGAGTTCTTAGTCACCCTTATATTTTCTACGGGATGATAGGACTAGGCTCATCTATGTCTGACTAGAACATCTCGTTGATTTCCTCCTTATAGCCGTAGGATTGTTGTGGTTTTCCGGAGTCTGCGTGTTTTGAGTTCCTTGAAGAAGTTCTGTCCAATTTCTTCGAGGTTGTTTCATTTTCCATCCCAGTGTAGTCGTTATGCTGCCGGAATTGTTCCGTATTTCTTTGATTCATTGCCTTCGCATTATTATCTTTTCCTCCTTAAATCATATCCTTTTATCCTTGCCTCCATCGTACAACCTGTTCTGGTTGTTGATTTTTTATCACACAGGATGTCAGGTGGAACTCGTAGTGCTGTTCTTCGGAATCGAGACCGTGATCGGAATCGAAATGATGATGAACCTCCACCCCCGCCTTCTGCGATGGAAATCATGATGGAAGCTGAGCGGAATAGACGTGATCAAACACGCCTTCTGGAGCTCATCGAGCAGAATACCGCCCACCATCGTAATGTGATGGTCAGCATTCAGGATTTCATCCTCCTCAAGCCACCGGTATTCCGATGTTCTTCTGAGCCCCTTGAAGCTGATGATTGGCTCCGTTCCATCGAGCGTAAGCTTGATACAGCACATGTTGCTCCCGATGACCGAGTTATTTTCGCGGTATACTTCTTGGAAGGTGCTGCTCTTCAGTGGTGGGAGAACTATGTTGCAATGCAGCCAGATGGTCACGTAGTGACTTGGCAGTAGTTCTATGTTGCCTTTCGAGGGTAACACATTTTGGATGAGTTGATGGAGCGCAAGAAGGAAGAGTTCTGCAATCTGAATCAAGGAGAGATGTCCATTCATGAGTATGTGAGGGAATTCAACCGTCTTGCTCGTTATGCCCAAGATGAGAGCACCACCGATGCCAGAAAGCAGGCAAGGTTCCGCAAAGGACTTAGCCCCATCCTTCGTCATGATCTCAACCTCCTTGAGTTTGCCACCTTTGAGGATTTAGTCAACAGATCCTTCAGAGCTGAGCATGGCAATGAAGTTTTTGAGAAGTCTCGCAAGCATGCTCTTGAGCTTGCCCCTTCTTCCAGTTCACGCCCTCAGAAGCGCATGATCTGGATTCCTAACAGTTTGATCCACCAAAACAACCCACCGAGGCCATCCCTTGTGCCGCCTCGTCCACCAGCTCCACCAAACAACCCAGCTCCCCGCACTATCTTTGGAGCATGTTTCAGATGTGGCCAACCTGGTCACTACTCTCGTGAGTGCCCCGTCAATCAGAATGCTCCACCCCATGCCAAAGGAAACCCTAATGTTCGTGCCAAACCACCTCCGAAGGTTCCCACCGCTAAGCCATCCACCTCAGAAAATCTTGGACGTGTGAACCAAATCTCAGTTGAGGAAACTGATAGTACTTCTGACGTCATTCTTGGTACGCTCCGAGTCAATTTTGTCCCCACTTCTGTTCTTTTTGACCCAGGAGCTTCTCACTCATTCATGTCGGAGAGTTATGCACTTCGGCATGATGTATCCTTTGAAGAAATTTTCACCCCTATGATCATTCAAACTCCTGGTTCCAAGTGGCAAACTAATAGAGTAAGCCATGGTAATCAAATTGCAATTGAGGGTTTAGTATTCCTTGCTTCACTCATAGCCCTCAAGTCTTCAGACATTGATGTCATCCTTGGTATGGATTGGTTATCAAGGCAGAATGCTTTTCTTGATTGTAAATCCAAGTCAATTAGACTTACACATCCTTCAGGCCAGACAATAGCTTACTCCTCACCAAGAACAAGAACCCAGGTGCATTCTTTGAATGTGCTTCCCCTTCCCGACCTTGAAGATGTTCCGGTGGTTCGTGACTTCCCGGATGTCTTTCCTGAAGAGCTGACGGGCATGCCACCCGACAGATGTGTAGAGTTCATAGTGGATCTTGCCCCAGGAACCGCACCAATTTCTAGACGCCCATACAAAATGGCCCCACATGAGTTAGCTGAGCTTAAAACTCAACTTGAAGCTTTGTTGGAAAAAGGCTTCATCCGCCCTAGCTCATCGCCATGGGGTTGCCCCGTTCTGCTCGTAACGAAGAAAGATGGAACAGAAAGGATGTGTGTAGACTATCGCCCGCTAAATCTAGCGACGGTAAAGAACAAGTACCCATTGCCCAGGATCAATGATCGTTATGATCAACTTGCTGGATCCTCTGTCTTCTCCAAGATGGATTTGAGATTAGGTTATCATCAAATAAAAATCTGAAACGAGGACATTCCCAAAACGGCTTTTACTACTCGTTATGGTCTTTACGAGTACACCGTCATGTCCTTTGGTTTAACCAATGCCCCCGCCACTTTCTCACGCATGATGAATTCGATCTTCATGGAGTACCTAGATTAATTTGTTGTAGTTTATCTCGATGACATTCTCATCTACTCGAAGAACGAAGAAGAACGTGCCGAACACCTAAGGCTGGTATTGATGAAACTTAGAGAGCATCGCCTGTATGCTAAATTCTCCAAGTGTGAATTTTGGCTACTAGAAGTGACCTACTTAGGCCACGTGATTTCTGCAAAAGTCATTGCTGTGAATCCCGAGAGAGTTCAGGCCGTCCTTGACTGGACTCCAACTGAACCGGTTAAGCAAGTTAGGAGTTTTCTTGGCCTAGCCAGCTATTGCCGTCCCTTCGTCGAGAACTTTTCTAAAGTTGCAAAGCCTCTAACTGAACTCCTCAAGAAAGATAAGAAATTCCTATGGACTCCCAAGTGCGAGGAAAGCTTTCAAGAGCTAAAAAGAAGATTGACTTCTGCACCCGTACTTGCACCTCCAGACACCAAAAAGGATTTCGAGATCTATTGTGACGCATCACGGCAAGGGTTAGGATGCATACTTCTGCAAGATAGACATGGGGTAGCTTATGCTTCACGCCAGTTGCGGCCACATGAACAGAACTATCCTACCCATGACCTTGAACTCGCTGCCGTACTTCATGCCCTAACAACTTGGTGGCATTACCTCCTTGGTAATTGTTGCGAGATCTTTTCCGACCGCCAAAGCCTCAAATACATTTTCACCCAGCCAGATCTTAATCTCAGGCAAAGACGCTGGATTGAGTTGATAAAAGATTACGACGTAGGAATTTCTTACACCCCAGGCAAAGCCAATGTCATGGCTGTTGCACTAAGTCGTAAGTCGTACTGTAACAACCTCATGTTACAGCAGTATCAACCACTTCTTCATGAGGAATTTCGAAAGCTCAATCTCGAGATTGTTCCTCGTGGATCTCTTTTCAACTTGGTGGCGAAACCAACCCTTGAGGATCAAATCATAGTTGCCCAACGGCGTGCACGAGGTGTTCGCCGGATCAAGGAGAACATTGCTAGCGGAGTTGCTAAATGTTTCTCCACAGATAGCAAAGGGACGGTATTCTTTGGAAATCGTTTGGTAGTACCTAAGAAAAGGGAACTAAGGCAACTCATCCTCAAAGAAGCCCATGACACACCCCTCTCAATTCATCCTGGTAGCACAAAAATGTACCGAGATCTACGCCAGAGATTTTGGTGGACCAGGATGAAGAGAGACATTGCTCGATTTGTTGCTGAATGTGATGTTTGTCGTCGCATTAAGGCAGAACACCAAAGACCTGTTGGTACACTTCAACCTTTGCCTATTCCAGAGTGGAAATGGGACAAAGTCGGTATGGACTTCATCACCGGCTTTCCAAAAACCCAGAAAGGAAACGATGCCATCTGCGTTGTCATAGACAGACTGTCCAAAGTTGCTCACTTTCTTCCAGTTCGCGAGTCTATAACTGCTAGTCAATTGGCGGACTTGTACGTCTCTAGAATTGTATCCCTTCAAGGTGTTCCTTTGGAAATCAATTCTGATCGTGGTAGCCTTTTCACCTCTAGATTTCTGCAAAGCAAACACCGCGAACAAATCAGACAATCAAACAATTCACACCGAAAACAATTTTTTAAAATTTTTGTGAAAACTGGGTTGTTACAATACAACACCACCAACAAGGGATCTCGTCCCGAGATCCTGGACGATCCGGGGGAGAGGGGGGAGAAAAGAGAGTCGACGATCTTCAACACCACCAACAAGGGACTCTGCTCCATGTCGACATCGAACTTTGGTTGAGATAAATTTCCGCAGAGAGACGACATCGTCGGAAGAACGAAACTGTCAGTGACAAGAGGAAGAACGATCACGAAAACCAGATCAAGGGATAGTGATTTTTGACACAAGTCGTAAAAACACCGGTAAAAGGAGGGATGGCAATGGATGACCCAGATGGTACCCAAAATCGGAGAACCTAAAGGTACTACAGGAAGTCCCACCTGAGCTCGGAATCGAGACAATACTTCCCAAGCAAGCATTGTAACGATTTCGATACTCCACACACTCGAGATCCTAGAGTTTGAAGGGGATAAGTCGAGATTTAAAACACTGACGACACTTGTCCTGACCAGAGCAAGGGTAAGGAGTAAAAAGATTCCTACTCTCCGATAACTAACTTAGTAACTACAAAATAGTTTTTGTCTAGACTCGACTTCGGCCAGGAGGGGATCCTACGGTCGGTAAGGCTCTGATACCAAGTTGTAAGGCCCGATATGCCGTACTGTTCCAGATCTAGATGTTTCCATCCAGATCCGGGGACGAAGCACATATCGGTCCCACCGCGACATATGACGAAGTCATATGCCCCGGATTTCCAACATGATATCACAACATTACAGATACAAGGATACAACATCTCATACAATCGGCATACAACGGCCTTAATACAATACAACAGCGGAAGATACATGTCTGAGTACAGACTACAAGCAAATGCCTAGTGGCAAAGAGAAAAACATCGATCCCCATAACCACACGGGTCCAGGCCCTCTGCCGGGATCCGCCTAACTAGTCGTCGTCGAGTCTCCACGTGAAACGTCGATCACCATACCGGTTGTCGATCAAGAACCCTGAAAAGAGTTTGGGGGTAGTATCATGAGTACAGAAGTACTCAGCATCCAACTGTAGTGGTCATCTGACCCAGCAAGGACTGCATCACTCGTCATTCTAGGACAACTAGTAGTTTACGGTAAGGAAGGGGTAAGTGGTGAGGTTGCTTCCGCACTAGCATTTATGAAGTGGCTAACGGTCCAGAGAGTAAGATAAGAAGCCAAGCATTCGATGAAGAATCGCCTCCAACAAGTCTGCTATCCACCTACTTCGCAAACATAACACCTATCATATCCTTGTCCTCCTCTTCGCATCCCGACGAAGAAGAAGCAGTCAAGGCACACACACGTTGATCAAGTTATATTAAGATTATCTCAGCTGTTGTTGTCTATGAACAAGGAGTAGGTCTCAAGTCGTCCATAACCGTGGACACGGCTTCTCGAAAAGATTTAACCCTGCAGGGGTGTACCAACTGCCCATTACGAGGCTCCGCACGCACGCCCATCTCTCTCAGTTGCTACCCATCACAGGAAACCATTTTATGATTTAGTTCCGAGAGATCCGAAACGACAGGTCCCTCTAACTAACAACGAACAAATCCGGGTGGCCCCCGGGGAGTCGACACCCAATCCAAAAGCCGGACACGCTCTCGGATCGGACTCTTCCGTATGGCTAAGGTCGGGGTTAGCCTCACCTATATAACAGGGGAATTCCCTAGCTCACCAGTGTGGACCAACAAAGGAACTATGTCTCTGCTGGCCCGAGTTGTTTTAAAACCACTGGCTGCAGACCAGTTATGCATGCGGTTTCAAATGGTAAATCAGCTTGGGCCACCTCTAGAAATGTTTGAAGCTAGGTAGGTAAGAAAAGGGGACCCCCTAAAATCCCACACGCGGTTAGGCACGCTCAGTCTTAAAACCAATACCCGAAACTCGGATCCTAGGTGACTCGAATGGAACAAAGCCTCGGGGCGAGATAGCCTAGACCTTCCATCCTTCGTCGAATATAGTCAACATTATAATAATCCTATCATCAATAAAAATAAAAATAATGTGATATCCCAAACCAAGGAGTAACAGGGTAACATCGTAGCATCCTAAGCATGCATACTAAGCAGGGGCTGAGCAACGAGCAATAGTAACATAGCAGTACAAGGTTTGCTGTGAGGGGACATGGTTGTATCGGTTTGAAAGAGGTTGTAAACATGTGGTAGGATCAAACATCGAACCTAACCTAGACTAGCATGAAAACCGCTGGTTGAAATAGAATGGATCATAAGTAATGTATAGTCATTGCCTATTGATAAGTCGGGTTCCGAAGATGTAGTTGATCGCAAGCTCGCATCGTCTCCGAGAGGTACCCGCGGAAGCACACAAGATGGTAAACACTAGAAAGAAGTCAACGAGAAAGCATCTATTACTACGAAGCAAACACGAGCAAGCATCAACAAGAAGGCAACACGATACATCGCACCTACCGTCGAGAGCGGTTACTAACAAATTAAGTGGAGTACTCGTCACACACGACGAATACCGCACGTTTAGAATCGTTTCGAGTTGTTTAGATACAAGTGATCAACCAACGGTTGTTAACATGGCAAGTCACCCAAGCATGGCATGTCACACAATCATGGTAAAAGGTGAAGCACAAAGTAAACTATCTATGCTAGTCAATTTAAGTGAGGCACAATCCTAAACATGGCATCCACTAAGTGCCGCACGACAAGTAAAGGATTTTGTATTGTTCTGTCCTAAACCATATTTTAGGTTGTTTAACAGAATCAAACAATAGCATAAACACAAAGTACACGAAAAACTAATCAAGTTACATATAAAGAACACCTCAAACAGAGTTACGGATAAAAAGATACAAGCAAAACAAGTTACGGGCACAATCTGCCAACATCACAAAGCACACTTTAAAGCATTGCATAAACAGGGTAATGAGTGCAAACATGCTCACAAATGAAATTCAATTAAAGTAGACATGATAGGGAAGGCATGGCAAAAAGAATCATGCAAATAGGCATCACGGATCAAAAGATATTAAGCAAACAACATGGCAGAAACTATTAATTTTTATGATGTATAAACAGGGGTACAACTATATGCAAAAGTGCAGCAACATGACATAGCAATACATGGGCATGAACTAGACATGATGCTTAACAATATGCAATTGGAATCACTCAATTCTGATAAACGCTCGCGACACACTCGTCGACCGAAGTTGCAACAAAATATAAACAGTAGCACACTAACAGCAGGTTAGCTACTTTGGAGCAAGATACAATCAACATGCAGCAAGAAAATATGACATGTAAAGGCATGGAACTGAATTATAAACAATTCTTAACAGGATGCAAAAGGAATCAATCAATTCCGACGAACGGTTGCGAAACAACCATCGCCCGAAGTTGCATTAAAAATAATAGTTTTTAGCACAGCAGCGCATTAACGATCTGGTACCCACTTCGACGCAGAATTAAATTATCTAGACAGCCTCAAACGGAAAAACTTTCTACATACGAACGCTAGAGCACGCAAAACTGAGAAATTCATCTTTTGGGCGCAACACGATCCGAGCTACGGTTTGATCGTTATTAACGTCGCAAAACAGCTAACAGCGGCAAAGATAAAAGACTTAGTCAAAATTACAGGCAGCAGGGAAAAAAACAAAGGAAAAAAAGAGGGGTTGGGCGGCCTGGGAGCACCTAGTGGGACGAGGCCCATGGAGGCAGAAGGGGGCGGCCTGGGACGCCTTCGGCCTAGCTGGGCCGCTGGAGGGCACGTCGGCCCACCAGGCGACGGGGCGGTTGGAGGAGGCCGAGCTCGGGGCCTCCCGTGCCCGTTCCTCGGCGGCGGCGGTGGTGAGGCCGTGGTCGGCTCGCCGGCCGGCAGCCCGACAGCGGAGGGGCGGAGGCAGGGCGTCCGGATCCTCCACGGATGGCCTCGTCGGCGCCGGATCTAGGCGCGGCGGAGGGCTGGCGGCGACGGGGAGCCATGGGGGGCGCGGCTCGAGCTCCCTCCGGCTCCCATGGCGGCGCGGCCCGGCGGCTATCCTGCAAGGAAGAGGAGGCGGTGAGGGGAGAAGACAGGCGCGGGGAGGAGAGGATGGAGGAGAGGGAGCAGAGGCGTGCACGGCGGCGCGATGCCGGCGGGTAGCGGCGGCTCCTCGGCTCGCTGGCCGGAGGAGAGGCGGCGCGGCGGACTCGGCCACCACGGGCGGCGGCGCGGTGTGATGGGCCTGAGCAGGCTGGAGGCGGGCCCTGCGGGGCCCGGATCCCTTGACTGGCTGTTGGATCCCTTCGGGGCGACGTGGAGGCCTTCTGGCCCTTCGATCTTGGATCTGATGGCCAGAATTTACTGGGATTAGGGTTTCGGTTGAGAGATGGATTTGGGGGAAGATTTGAGTGGAGATCAGGGCTGTGGCTGCAAAACGTTGGCTAGGGAAACCCTAGAAATGGGTGGGAGTGTGGTGGTCTTTATATAGGGAAGGCTGGGTGGTCAGTTTACGCAAATGCCCCTGGTACCTCTCTCTCGCGTCCGGTGATCGCGTTCGTGACCGCCGAGACTCCGTACGGACTCCGATTCCGACGAAATCTTGAACCACGCGCTCAGCGCGTCGAGCCCATCGATCGTACCTCACTGCGGTGATATTCCGACAACATTTTTCGGCGCCCCATAAAATAATCCGTTTATTAAATAAACGGGGTTTGCGATCCGGTGGAGATGGTTGGTCCTGTGCCGGTTGCGACGGTGCTCGGGTGGAACCCCGGTGTCGCATAGTCGTGTGCCATTGGGGAAAAGGTCGGTCACGCATCCGATACGAGAAATAAGGGGGAAATATTCACCGATTATTATTTCGGCGAAGCAAACACCGCAGACAAATCAGACAATCAAACAATTCACACCGAAAACAAAAATTTTAAATTTTTGTGAAAACTAGGCTGTTACATCTATGATCTACAGAACCAGAACTGTGAGTATGAACTAAAGTTTCTGCGCATGGGTTTAGGTGCTGAGTGCAGGATCTTGGAGACGGGAATGTCCTTCGAGACTGGAGAATAGCTGCCATGGAAGCGCTTCGCCAAGGAGTACGTGACCGACAAGAACAAGGATGAGGAGTAAATCTCCTCAGGTAATGGCACCCCCTCAGCTTGTTCCAAGATTGAAGGAGTGTCGGGTATCTTTATCTTTATCTTTGTCTTTAGGAGTCAAGTAGAGTCGTATCATGTCTAGGGAAGTTACTTTATGAAATAGGTGTTGCTTTGAGGTCTATCACTCCTTTTGTGGAGAGCTTTGTATCCGTGAGTGTGGGGTCGTCTATGAAGGAATATTAATGAGAAGTATATTGGTTTCTTCGCTGCACTCGGTATTCTCTTCACGCAATCGACATTATGAGCTGATTCTTATGGGGAGTATTGACCTTATATCAGGTATGGCTTTGAAAACTTCATTTAAATCTTGGCAAGTATAGCTTTGGTCATAACAACAAGCATGTTTTTATCAAAGTAGCGACATAGCCAAAACCTTTGTGTTATTATGCTTGAAGTGCTATGTTGACAAGGAAGACAACTTGATGTTTCATGCTAGTTTTAATGTTTATGCTTTGTATTGCTTGCATCTAACTTGTCATCAATTGTCTGGTCTCTCAAAGCCTTGCTAGCCAAAACTCTGTACTAAGCAGAATTCTGCTTGTACCTCCATACCCTGAAACCAACATCTTCCACTTGAGTCCACCATACCTTCCTCTTTGTGGTATTCCACTACCACTCCTAAAGTATATAATTTATGTGCTATCTCTAGATGTTCAAAATCTTCTGTTTTGTGCCACTGATTCAGCTCATGAGGAAGTGGTGGGTAACCCATGATCTTCTTAATTTGGACAAGTTTTATCTTGGGATTGCATGCCTAATATGCAAACCCGTAATACGAGAAGGGACTGGCATGAGTTCCCACTCGTAAAAGATAAATACTAACGCACAAGTTCCTTCGCCCATTTATGAGTGATAAACAAAGTAATTTAAGGGGATGTGATCGTCCCCACATGGGAGCCGTTCCTCAAAACTTGTCCAAATCATGAAGTGAGTGAGTTATCTATCAGCAGTCGTTGACGGATCATGCACCTCCCAAAGGCATGTTTTTATTCTGTTTGATCTAGAGATGGCACATGAGTTTTCCCTGTTTACCCTTTTGCATGGGTTTATCCTTTATTTTGTGCTGAGTCAGTCCTTCCTACTTCCTTCCTTCTTGAGAGAGAATAGACACTTGATGTTAATAAAGATTCTTGCATACAAAGCTGCATTGAAAGCTAGCATGTTACATCTTTGTTGACATTATCTTTTCTAAGTGAGTTGTTTGCAAAAGCTTATGATTAGTAACATCTTCCTTTGTGTTAACATGTGCACTTCTTGACTGATAACATGTTCTTTCCAAAGCTTCAACTGGTTCCATTATAAGTGAAAAGAGCAAAAGTAGAAGTTATTAGTTGTTCCTTGACCAAGGCTATGTTTGCCATGATTTTATGAGTTTTCCAGGTCCTACTTTGTCATAATTGTTACTACTTTCTCATAAGGACCTTATGAGTTGAGGTTGCTGTTGAGGATGCTTCAGTTTGGTGAGAAATCTTGATGCTTCTTGTCCGTATTCTTTTATCGACGCTTCACTCTCTAAACTTGTGGACAGGTTTACCAAGCTCAGCAATCGCTTGGGGACAAGCGAGGTCTAAGCTTGGGGGAGTTGATACGTCCAAAATGCATCACTATTTTATATTGTAATTTCATCCTATTCATTGATATATTCCACTTTAAAGTATTGTTCTTATGTTGTTTTGGCTTGTTTTACACAGTTTACAACTTTCCGGTGCTGAAGCAGCAGAACCAGAATTCAACGGTGAAAAGTGGACACCAAGTTGCTGAATCAGATCAAGTCCAAATGCGATGAAAATATACGGAGAGTGTTTTTATGAAGATTGACTGGGGATCACCGAGGATGGAGGTGAGGGGACCCACCAGGCAGCCAGAAGGGTGGCTGGCGTGGCCCCCCTCTTGGTCGCGCCAGGCACCCTCCTGAATGCCTGGTGGCCCCCCTCGGTGCCCCCTCTCGCCTATAAGACCCCCCCTGGGGTAGAAACCCTAAAGAGAGAAGAGTTTCCGTGTTTCGCCGCCGCCACAGGGCGGAAACCTACAAAGGAGAAAAGCCATCTCCGGCGGGCAGATTCCGCCGGGGAGATCACCTCCCGGAAGGGGAGATCGTTGCCATCATCATCATCATCGTCACGGGCATCATCGAGATCATCCCCAACATCAGCACCATCTCCATCTCCATCCCATCTCATCTCACAATTGCAACTTGTGTTGTAATTCGTACTATCTATCCTCTCTACTCTGTTGTTGTTGATTACTACTTTGTGGTGAATGCTATTGAGTTTTGTTGGAGAAATATCATTGTGTCCAGATTGCTTGCCACCCATCTATCACCTATGATTATGATCTCTTTTATGTCTTGTGAGTAGTTACTTTAGTTCTTGAGAACATGGGAGAAGTCTAGTTGTTAGTAGTCATATGATGTTGAAGTGTTACGTGTTGTTTGATACTTAAGTTCTGTTGTTATTTCTCTAGTGGTGTTATGCGAGTCGAACACTTAACACTTCACCTTTCATGGGCCTAGAAGAATACATTGTGCACAAAGGATGCTTATGGTGGGTTGCCGGAGTGACAGAAACCTGAACCCCAGTTCGCACACTTTTTCACAAGGGAGTTATGGATCCTTGATTGTAATGATGTGGTTAGGCTTATGCCTTAATTACTACCTTGTATTTGTGGATGCTTGCAAGGTGTGCAATCATAAGAGTACACTTATCTTAGTCTAGAAGGTGTACTAGCATTGATCCACCCACCGACACTTATCAACACAATACATATTACTTGGCGGAGTATGGTGAAAGTAACTTGGCTATCTCTCCTGTGTGTTCTCGAGAACGCTTTAGCTTTTATAAGTTTAGTTCCTAGGCTTATCCTTGTGAAAGTATTGGGCCACTTGCTACTCCTCAGTTACCCTGTTTACTTTGCTTGTCTTTTACTTTTCTATTGCTTAAACCAAAAACCCCTAAATATTTACCTTTGAGTGTGTGCAGCCTTTCCTTATCCAGTGTCACTTATCAGCACCTTCTGCTCCTCGTTGGGTTCGACACTCTTATTTATCGAAAAGCTACAATTGATCCCCTAGACTTGTGGGTTATCAAGAATCGTTTATTGGCGCGGTAAACAGGGGAGGCAAACCCAACTGAACCTATTAACTTCACTGCCATCAGTTGCCCAAGGGCAATTATCATCCATCTACACCGACAAGGAAGAAGCCCCTGGATGACTCATCGAGTCACCCAGAGGCTCGAAGGCTACTGTCGGGGGAATGACCCCGGTAGGGTCAAGAAGGCGAAATATTTTTCAAGACATTGGGCGCCGATTGCGCCCTTAGTCCAGCTCGGCGCCTGCCGACTGCGCCGCGCACCAGGCCGATTGCTCGCCCGCGTCTGCCGGTTGCCCGCAGCTCGGTCTGCCCGGAAGTCAACAGAAGACAAGACAAGACAAGACAAGACAAGAGATGACATCTTTAGTCACATCGGCAATAGTGAAGTTGGTACAAGGAAATAGTGTAGTTGGTCCAAGGGGTCACCTCCTTGCCCCCTTGTCCCCTTGTCCCCTTGTACTTTGTACTTGTTGTCTCCCTCTCTCTCTCCCTTGTCCCCTTGGGCCTCCTATATAAAGGCACCAAGGAGCTCACGGTGGGGGGAGGCCAAGCCAAGGCCGAAGGCATGAGCAAGTGCAAAGCCATCCATCCATCCACTAGTAGAAGTAGTACACAGAGAAGAAGAGTAGCTAGAAAAATATACAGCTCAAGGAGCACCATGTACAGATATATGCATATAGTCCAGACAGGCAGGAGTAGGGGTTTTATCTCTACGGAGAGCCCCAAACCTGGGTACCTCGCCGTGTGCTTTTTCCTAGACCCATTCCGAAGCGCCGTCGTCTGCGCATTGTTCCCCCACTTTTAGCCATCCTATGGCATCTGTCGTTCACATATCGACGACAGGCCCCCATGGGAAGTAAGCAGGAGCCAATCCCAATTCCTGAGAATTCTCCAAAATGTCAGGTCAGTGAAATTTATTTCATTATATATTCTCTTATGCATACATTTTTTCAGATCTTTTGTATTCATTAAGCTTTGTTTCTTTTCTCCTCTCCTTTTTCTTACACATTCTATTTTTATTACTTGCCAACCCTCCAACAGGTTGAAAATCAGGCGAACAACCAGACGTTGAGTGCATTAAGAGGAGTTGATAGGCAGATTGAGTTAGCCAAAAACACAGATGTATTGTACAATGACTTGTTGCATTGTGGTTTGAGTCAGCAACAATTAGCAAGGCAAAGGACAACATCTCCTATCCTTCCAACAGAAAAAGACATCCCACACATTGTGATAGACGACAATGAGCAGGATGTAGATGCGGATATCGAGGCCAATGACTTGCTCGTTGTAATTCGGCCAAAGAAGACTATTAGACTCCCCATCAGTTCAAACAAGAGGTTCCCTGTGTCTGAGCAAGAAGCCAAGCACTACAACTCAATAATTGAACTCGCATTCACAAAGCGTGTTCAAAAGTAAGTTCGCTTGTCCACGTTTTTATTTTTGTATATCTTGCCTGTGCTACATCCTAAACTGCTAATGTCTTTTTCAACCTGTTTGTTAAGTTGAAGTAGGCTAAACCAATAAACTTTTAACTATTTTTGTTATTGCCGCACAAAGTAAGATGTATTTTTTTAATGTCCCTGTGATTTTGAGAACCGTACTGTGATGTTTTTAACGGGTAATCATTTTTTTGTCCAACTTTTTCTATGCCACAACTGCTGATTAGCAAGGTTTAGTTTTAATTTCGTTACGGTAACTCGACAATTTGTCGAATGTTGGGGGGGGCAGACATCTGATCAACTGTGAGCCAGGGGTGGTAGACGAGGGTTTTGGCTGCAAGCTGTTTTTCATCTCGATATTTCCATGTTTTCTCATTCATTCGTATTTACAGGAGACACACTCTTATATACCCTAGAGTTCATTGCAATTTTATTTCGTTGGGACAATCTCTAATGTCTGTCAGCCACATCGACAATTTTCTCGTGCCCTGTTTTTGTCGCAAGTTGTTTGAGGATTGTCATCCATCAAGATCAGGAAGGCATTACTTCTTCCCACAGATAGGGGTATGTCAAAAACAGAGCAAGGGGGTTCTTATCTTTTATGCTTTATAGGATACAAAACATTATTTTGTGTTCTAATTTCTTAAAATCATATTCATTTTTATCTATTTTTGCTTTTACAGGAGAAAATTCTAAACTACAAGGAGAGTGATGGAATAAAGACAATTGCCACATCTTTCCTAGGGGCAACAACAACTAGCAAGAAGAAGCGGTTGGATCTATCGAACAGGGTATGTAGTAATTCCTTGTTCTTTTTTCATTCTTTAATTTTCAGTCTATATCATGCCACTCCCTAATGTACTTTTTTCAAATATTATTTCGCATCTCCTTTTCCCACTTGTGATAGGTGCGCATTGGATCGTTTTCTCTGTGGATTTCGAATATGGGTTGTTCGCCTTTATGGATTCAAACTATGATAAAGATTCTAATTTCCAGTTATCAATCAGAGATCGACTAGTAAGGATAATTGTTCATTCTTAAGTTTTTCATTTTTTTTATAAAATCAATTGGTTACAGTTGCTTCTAGCGTAGTTATTTTTCCATTCTCTCATGGTTCTTTTTGATTAACAGGTTGAAAATTTCATTCATCTATGGGAACTTATTTTCAATACTAGGGAGCACAATTTTCGGTCTTTCAAAAAGATGTACCCTCATGTACCGCGCCAGCAAAACGCGTAGGCTTTTTCTATCCATATCCCCATGACCAACTTTTTCTTTATATATATTTTTGTATTATTTTTCTCTCATTTATTTTTTTATGCTTTTCATTCTTTCTTTTCCTTTTTTAATGCCATAACATGACCATCATTTGCAGCAATGATTGCGGTGTTTTTGCGATGAAGATAATGGAAGTTTGGACCCCTCTTGTTGATTTAAGGAAGATCTTTTCATCGGAAGACATCCCGAACATAAGGATCCAGTACATGACACAGATGTTCTTCTGGGAACGCAACAATGTTGACAAGTCTTTAGTCACCGATTTTCAGTTTGAGGTTGGCTTTAATTTATTTATTGTTCTATCCTTTTTAGTAGTTATCTTTTTATACGTTCTTTTCTGCTATCATTGTCCGCGCGGAATTTTTCTTATATTCGCAATTGTGGTCTGCCTGAACTACGCCTCATTTCTTCTCTTTTTCTTGCAGGGTGATTTTGTCTAGAACTAGGCTTAAAAAACGTAGCAGCTCACAGTTGATTCCATTTGAAGCTTCAACGCAATCTGCCTTTTCATCGTAGAAGATGTTCTTAGATTTTTGATAGAGTGAAAGTCCAAGTATGTGATCAGAGGGGGAGGGGGTGAATGATCACTTCAAAATTTTCGACTGAAACTCTTGAAGTGAAGCATAAGTAGTGCGGAAAAGTGAAATAAGACTGGAAGCAAAACTAAATGCAGCGAAACAAAACACGTTGAAGCATAACAGTGAAGCAAATGCAATACTGAAGGTAAATGCTTGAAGTAAAACGAACTGGGACTCGACGATGTTTGTTCGACCAGTTCACGCTCTGCAAAGCGCTACGTCTGGTTGGAGGGACTGGTGATTGAACACCTGGAGCAAAACTCTCTCCGTCTGTTGCTCCACTGCACCAAACTCCTTGAGCTTGGTCAGTTCTTCACTCGTGGTTGATTATTGAGGAAATCACCGAAACCTTTGACAAACTGAACTTCGAGGCGACAATTACTCTTCGCTCTCTGAAGAACAACTCTCTAACCGTCTAGGAGAATTGCAATTCTCCAAGATAAAAAGGCTAGAAATCTTTCACCTAAGTCATCTCGAATCTACTCAGATCAATGGGACTTAGGTTTCAGTATCTGGATTTTGGGTTTTGCTTCGGTGGCGTTTTTGGGGTGCTCTCTGCAATCTCTCTCGGGAATAGTCTTGGAGCAGCCACCCGCAAATGTAGGAGGGGCGGCGTATTTATAGTTGGCGATCCCGAGGTGCGGAATGACCAAATTGACCTGAGGTGACAGCTTGACACGTGTCCACAACGGTCGGATTTGTCATCACTACGCAACTTTACTTGAGGAACAAGTAAAGCTGACTCACGGACTTAGTTCTGCTTCAGCAGCCCAAGAACGAAGTCTTTGCTACCGAAACTTAACTTAGTGCACATGAGATTTCTTCACTCAGGCTCTCACTTGGTGTGGATTTGATCTGAGCATTTCTCAATGACTTCGGTGTCCACAAACTAAATACCCCTCTTGATAGTACGGTTTGTCCTATGACTCAAAGAACCGAAAAAGAACTACACAAAAACATCTAAGTCTTGCGCCGTCCTCTTCATTTCCTTCAATGAGTAGAGCTTCAGGACACCTTCATTTTTGGGGGTCATCCTTCGTGATTAAGCTTCGCTCCATGGGTAATGCTTCGATAACTTGAAAATCTTCCCTGAAGCTTTATCACCTAGCTTGTCCTTCAGGAACCTATACAATTGTTTACACTAGAAAACATTGTTAGTTCCTCTACTGTCTTGTCCAACAATATCCAAAACACACGGGGGTGAAACTTTGCTCTTACAATCTCCCCCTTTTTGGACTATTGTTGACAAAACAGGCATCGATAAAAGATATTGCAGTTTTTGTGAAGTGATTGGACAAACTCTAAGATATGAAGTTTTTGGCTCCCCCTGAATGCAAGCATCGAAGATTTATATAATCGAAGTTAATGCTTGAGAAGAATTTCTTCGGTGGAGAGCAAAACATAATATCTTAGCGAATACAATTGCATTAGAAGATATATATATCCAGGAATGAATGCAATTGCTTCCAATAACCTGTGACTTAGAAAATAATAACCACCTGCAAGATAGAAGATACGAAGCAATACTTGCAAGCAAAGGGGTTATTAAAACTTAAGCGTATCACAGGAGTAGCATGACCGAAGTAAAACTTAAGTTACAGCCCAATCGAAAAGAATGGAATGTTTGTTGTAACTTAACCAAGCGAATCAAATGGCAAACCCTTTCCCCGATGCAAAACTAACTCATCGATGCCCTCATTCTCCCCCTTTTTGTCAATGATTGGACAAAAGGTTGAGAGGAGGTTCGAGAGATCTAACGCGCGGCATCAGCACCCTGAGGACCCGGCGAAGCAGAGCTTGACGAAGACTCATCTGACGAAGACTGATCGCCCGAGGATTCTTCTTCGGAAGAAGACGTGGGAATAGCTTCGTGGCGACTCTGAGTGATGAGGTTGATGTCGAGGTCGCTGTCGTCGAGGCCGTCATCGTCCTTGGAGGTGATGGAGTCATTCTCTGAGACGGTGTCGGGCCGGATGGGTTCAGGTTCGTTGACGAAGAAGACTTCATCAATCTTGTGCAGGGGAGGGATCTTCTGATTCTGGCGGTCCACTGTGTCATCACGCGAAAAGTTTCGCCGAAGGTGCTCATATTCTTTGTAGATGCGATTCTTACGAAGGATTTTGACAGAGTTGAACTTCCGGAGCCCCTTCCAGGAATGACGTTTGAGAACACGCAAATACTGATTGTTGTTCATGGCAATATTGCCAACACGATTTATCTCATTAGCAAGCCATTGCATCTGGCGTTGATTTGCATCAATGTAGTTCTCAAGCATTTGCTGCGATCGAAGATTAACTTCAAAGTGATGACAGTCTTTCTGACACTTCTTGGATAAGTTTCGCTCATTGACTTCATGGCGAACACCAACATATGTGGCAAAAGGATCATTGGGCTTCCTCAGCAGATCCAAAGAGTCACGCACTGGGGGCGTGAAAAGCTTCGGGTGATGGCGAGCCACAAAGTCTTCGTTCCTGCCATAATTACAAACAACTTGTAGCCAGGGAGCATAAGGTTTCAGTGTGAATGGTAGCTCCGCTGCATGAACCAAATTCCTGATGAAGCAGTCTTCAAAGTCAAAGAGAAGACCATGAGTGAGCTTCATAATAGCATGCCTTGTTTCAGGATAAAGATTCGATTCTTCCGAAGCAGTACTCAAAGGAATCAACGAGTTGGACAAGATATAAAACCAAGTCCTGGAAATGAAATTTAAATGCTTCGGGCGAATGTTTTGAGGAATATGGCCTTCAGTGGCTTCTGGGTCCAATAGAGTAGCAAATTCTTCTTCATTAAGTTCTGACAGTATATGAATCTTCTCATGAACACCAGAATGCCTTGGAATATTAACAATTTCCATGAATTCAACTGAGGTCATTCTGAATACTTTGCCTTGAATCATCCATTCCAATATCCATGTGTTGGGGTCATCGTCTTCACCAGATACATAAAGAGTTGCGTAGAATTGCTTGATGAGCTCTGAGTTGAAGGGAGTGCTCAACGCAAACAACCGAGTCAAATTCTGGTTTTCAATAGTTTCAAGGACATTCTGAAAACAAGAGGCAGAGGAAAGACTTCGCATGTCCAGAAACTTGTGCCTAAACAGATTTCCTTGCTGACAGTAGACCTTGGTGTATAAAATTTGTTGTTCAGCAGTCCAAAAATGAAGATCATCAGCAGTTAGATCAGAAGCATAAGGACTGACACCAAAGAATCGAAGTTTCGTCCTATGCAGTTCCATGTCGAATTACGGGCCATGCCTCGAAGAATAACCAGCACCCTTGAATATGGGAAAGGTTTCACGAGGGTAATTCGAGTCAAGCTGGGTATCTTGGCATGGGCGCGAACGCTCACGAATCCTTTGCCGAGGAGCAATTTGATTGGCTCTAGAAGGGCCAGCAGATTGAGCGACTACAAGCTCTTGCTCTTGCGACAGATTCAGAATTTGCACTTGTTCGTCTTCGTCAGCATGTGCTTCAGTATCAGGCACATGTGATTCAGACTCTTGAACAGATCTGGCGGGGGAAAAATCTTGGGTAATGTGGGTTCTGGAGTGGGTTGGGGATGGAGCATTAGCTTCATGGGGAGGGGATGGAGGTGGTGCGGGAGCAACAGGTGGAGTGGGAATCCTTTGTGGTTCGGGGGTTGGGGCACGGTTTGGTGTGGGAACACGAGGTGGTATGGGAGTGGTTGTTCGAACAGGCGTAGGAGTGGGGGTTGGAGCTCTTGGAGGTGGAGTTTGCTTGGGGGTGGTTCTGGTAGGAGGAGGTGTGGGAGTCTTGGTGGGTGGAGCTGAAGGCTTTGGTGCGGGCTTGGATGGCTTTGGCTTCGGTGCAGGGGTGGGAACTGCTTCAGGAGATTCCTGTAACTGTTCATCACTTGTATCCATGTCTGCGGCTGAGGCCAAAGTAACCTTGTGCCTCTTGGTGGTTTTCTTCTTGGGTGAGGGTCCTGTAGCCTTAGTTGCAGTAGGCTTAGGAGATGGTGCAACAACACGTTCAGCTTCGGGCGAAGCCTTGCGTTTCCTGGACTCTCTTTCCATAATGGAAGCATTATGGGTCTTCACCATGTCATCTATAGCAGCCTTGACCTTGCCTTTGAAGATTTTGATATTATCTTTGGTGGTGGAATTGACTTCAGTCACTTTTTGAAGCAGCCCCAAGGCATGCTGTTTGAACTCTTCTTCAGGTTCTGATTCAACTCTCTTCTGATAGTTATGAATCTTTTTCATTTCAGCCCTATCTCTTGAATGCAAGTCCTTCAGCTGACTGATCATGGTGGTGATCATAGCTTCGATAGATTTGGAGATGTAGACTTCTCCAACATCAACAGCATCTGGATCTTCAGCTGCACACTTCTCCCAAAGGGCTTCAGTGATGCCCAACTGGTCCCAGAGTTCTCCTTCACGTGGGTAAGGAAATGGTTGCTCACTCTGAAGATCAGCTTCAGCTTGAGCTTCAGGCAAGGATATGCCTTTCTGCTTCGCTGGAATAGCTGAGGGATTCATATCAACTATGGGCTTCTTCTGGCTTGCCCTTGCAGCTTTCTCTGCTTTCTTGGTCCTGAGGCCTTCTAAAGAAGCCTTGCGTTTAGCTTCATTATCTGCTAACTGTTTAGCTTCAGCTGTTGCCTTCTCTTCATTCTTTGCGGCTTCGGTGAGCTTGCGCTTCATCTCAGCCTTCTTAGCAGCAATTTTGGCAGTGTCCAACTCCTTTTTCTGCCTAGCAGCATCCTCCTCGGCCTTCTTCTTGTCGGCTGCGCTTCGGGCAGCGATGTTGGGCTCAAGTGCCTCTTCTAGGTCTTTCTGTCTCAGCTCTTCTTCAGTGAGCCTGTGCTTCGCTGAAGATTTTGATGCAGCAGGCTGCTTAGGCTTCGTTGGGGCTGAAGCCTTTGCAGGTTGTCTCTTGGCGAGGTCGTGCTTCTGTTTAGATCTCCTCTCTTCGTCGGGGGCGTCAGCCGGTGGATTGGAGGCCAAGGGCTTCGTGACCACCAAATTTGAGAGGTCAATGGAGGGGCGAGCAGAAGTCTTGACCCTAGCATCAGGTTTCTCTCCTGGCTTCTTCTTCAGTGGGGTCTTAAGTTTATGCTTCGTGGGGGGAGCAGAATCATCTGATTCGACATCAGCTTCGACTTCTGATTCATCATCAGCTGCATTGGATTCATCCATGATGGAATCTTCCAGAGCAGCTTGCTCTAATCTGGCATGTTCTTCATCTTTTGTGGTAGCATGGGGTGGTGAAGCAGATTTCTTCTTCAGCTTCTCCTTTTTCTTGCTAGGCCCTTCACCTTGGGCTTCAGCTTCAGCCAACTTGGCTGCCTTCTTCTCTTCTTTCAGCCTTTTGGCTTCAGCTGCAATCCTTAATCGTTCTTGTTCATCTGGGTAGTCATCAGGTGTCTTGAGGGTGTTGGGGTGTGGTAGCTTTGGAGGAACAGGGTAGTACAGGTGGCGATTCTCTTCTGTGTACTGACTGCACATGGCCGAAGTATATTGATATGGTGGACTGAAGGCGAACTGCATGGTCCACTTCCAAGTAGGAATGCTCTTGTACTTGTACCATCGTACAGCCCAGTAACGACGAATGTTTTGCAAGCGGTTCTTGCGTTGTTCCTTGGTCTCATCAGGAGGTGTGTCATATCCCAGAGCAAGACGAATTGATTCGAGGATGCCTCTGGCGTTGTCGGTTTCCTTTGTTCTGCCTCCTTTCTTCTTCGGAGCAGAACGCTCAGCTTCGTTGATGTGATCGAGATTTGGGGACTCATTGCCAAAGCCTAACTCAGCAGACATCCTGTGAAAAAGCACAAAGGTTGCGAGGGAAAAAGGCGAGTATGGAATGAGCACCAGCAAAAGTTTTGATCCAAAACAGATTTTTGACAAGAGATTCAGTGAAGAATTTTGGGAAGAGAGTCTTGTCTGTTCTGAGCTAGACTTAATCTCACACAAGATGAGCTGAAACCCTAACACAGAACAGTTGGATTCTATCCCTAAGTTCTAACCTGAATCGAGATGGAAACCTTGACTAGCAGAAACAGTTTTCCCAACAGAGCAACGATCCAACGGATCAAAGATACCTAAAGAAATCATCCAAAATCAAACGAACTAAGAACTCGGATCCAATCTGGAAACAGACGAACGGAAGGGATGGATATTGGATCGAGGCTCGGCGTAACCTAACTCGGTGGCGTCGAGCTTCTACGGCGGCGAGGAGCGGAGAGGATGTGCTCGTCGACGGCGTGAAGTCCACGGCGGCGCTCTTCCGGCAGTGAAGCGGCGAGAACGGCGACGGAGACGAGGAGCTCTGCGGCGCTCGGGAGAGATAGGGTTCCGGGGAGATACGAATGAGGTGAGGATGGCTTCGCTGGGGTGGGATGCCTTATATAGGCCGGTCTGACAGGAGTTGTCAGATCAGATCGAACGGCCCCCAGCGACTGTCTCTCCGGATTCTACGGCGAGGATTTCGTGGCGAATCGCGAGAAAATCTCAACGACCCGGATATGACGGGATCTCAACGACCGAAGAATAAGTCCTCGACATGAGTAAAAACTTCGATGAGAATTGGAAGCATTTGATTCGGAACACAATGACGTTCGAAGCAAAATACTTTCCGTTTCAATTGTGCTCAACCATTTTGGACAGATAGAGTAAGAACGAAAAAGAATAGAAGGAGTAGGGACTGAAACTTATCACCTCGAAGAAAAAGCAAATGAAGTAAAAGGTGATAAGCATAGAGGACTAAATCCAAACGAAACAAAAAATAAAGAAAACAAAGCTAAAAGCAAACAACGAATCTAAATAAGTAAAAGAATATATACATAAGTAAAAAGGTTCGGTCTTACAGTACATGTCGTGAGTCCAATATATTGAGCTCACACCTTAACGTACAGAACCTTTTCTCATCCAATGGTTTCGTGAAAATGTCTGCCAGTTGATCTTCTGTTCTGACATGACTAATAACAATATCTTCACGCTGAACATGATCACGAAGAAAATGATGGCGAATGTCAATATGCTTCGTGCGAGAGTGTTGTACAGGATTGTGAGCAATTTTGATTGCACTCTCATTATCACATAGGAGTGGAATTTTCTTCACATGAATACCATAATCCTTCAGCGTTTGCTTCAGCCATAGAATCTGGGTACAACATGACCCAGCTGCAATATATTCAGCTTCAGCAGTAGATATTGAAACGCAGTTTTGCTTCTTCCCAACACACAAGTGATCTTCCAAGGAAATGAAAAGTCCCTGAAGTTGATTTCCTATCCACACGATCACCAGCCCAGTCTGAGTCAGAATAGCCAATAAGATCAAACTGTGCTCCCTTGGGATACCACAACCCCAAGGTAGGTAGGTGAGCAAGATAACGAATAATTCTCTTTACGGCAGTATGATGTGATTCCTTTGGATTTGCCTGAAAGCGAGCACAAATACATACTGAAATCATAATGTCAGGTCTAGATGCACAAAGATATAAAAGGGTTCCAATCATAGACCGATATTTCTTCTGGTCGAAGGCTTTCCCCTTCTCATCTGCATCTAAGAATCCATTGGTAGGCATTGGAGTCTTGATAGTTTTGCATTCAGTAAGACCAAACTTCTTCAGGCAATCCTTGAGATATTTTTCTTGAGAAATAAAGGTGACATTCTTCTGTTGACGGATTTTAAGTCCAAGGAAGAACTTCAGTTCACCCATCATAGACATTTCATATTTCTTCGACATCATCGTAGCAAATTCTTCGCTGATTTCAGTGTTAGTGCATCCAAAAATGATATCATCTACATATATTTGACATACAAACAAATCACCATTATAAGATCGAGTGAAAAGAGTTGGATCAGTGGTTCCTGGTTTGAAGCCTTTCTTCAGAAGGAAGTCCTTCAATGTGTCGTACCAAGCACGAGGTGCTTGCTTCAACCCATAAAGAGCCTTGTGTAACCTGTACACCATGTCGGGTTTCTTCGGGTCTTCAAAACCTGGAGGCTGCATAACATACACTTCTTCCTCGATTTCTCCGTTAAGAAAAGCACTCTTCACATACATTTGATAAAGTAGAATGCCATTGAAATTTGCAAAAGCAAGCATAACACGAATGGATTCGAGACAAGCAACTGGGGCATAAGTTTCACCGAAATCGATACCTTCAATTTGGGTGTATCCTTATGCTACCAGTCGAGCTTTGTTTCTTACCACTATACCATCTTCATCTTTCTTGTTGCGAAAAATCCACTTTGTACCAATGATGTTGTGCTTCGTGGGATCAGGCCTTTCAACTAAGGACCAGACTTTGTTTCGCTCGAATTGGTTAAGTTCTTCGAGCATGGCAGTTAACCAATCTGGATCCTTCATGGCTTCATCAAACTTTGACGGTTCTAACATGGAGACAAAAGAGAAATTTCCACAGAAGTTAGCCAAACGAGTACGAGACCGAGTTGTAGGGCGACCTGGTTGATGAATTTCTTCAAGAATCAAGTCAACATCAACTCTTCTTCGGACTCGTGATAAGGTTGAATCATTTGCTTCAGGCTCAGCTTCTGCTTCAGGATCTGCATTAGCTTCAGGATCAGCTTCAGCTTCAGCATCAGCATCTGCATTTCCTTCGGGATTTGCATTTCCTTCATCCTGTTCATCATTTGCTTCAGGATGTTGATCTCCAGCGCCCCGGGCTATGTGTGGGAACATTGGACCATCATCATCCCTATTAGCTTGACGAGCATTGGCTTCAACAGGGTGAATCTCTCCAATAGCCATGGACCTGATCACTTCATCAAGAGGAGGTTCATCTACATCATGAGGCAAATGCTCTTTTTGAGAGCCATTAGTTTCATCAAATCTCACATTCACTGTTTCCATAACTTTCCCAAAGTGAGAGTTATAGACCCTGTAAGTGTGAGAGTTTGAGCCATAACCTAGAAGAAAACCTTCATGTGCCTTAGGGGCAAATTTGGAGCTATGATTCATATCTCTAATAAAGCAAGGAGCACCAAACACTCTAAGGTATGAAACATTTGGTTTGTTACCAGTGATAAGCTCATACGAAGTTTTCTTCAAAAACTTGTGAAGGTAAACCTTGTTGATGATGTGACAAGCTGTGTTAACTGCTTTGGCCCAGAACCTAATTGGGGTCTTGTATTCAGCAAGCATAGTTCTGGCCATCTCAATAAGAGTTCTATTCTTCCTTTCAACAACACCATTCTGTTGAGGTGTATAAGCAGCAGAGAACTCATGAGTAAATCCATGATCATCAAGAAAATCTTCAATATGAGTATTTTTGAATTCAGTTCCATTATCACTTCGGATATGCTTCAGAGATAATTCATATTCTGTTTGAGCTCTCTTGGCGAATGACTTGAAGATTTCAACAACCTTGCTCTTGTCATCCAAAAAGAAAACCCAAGCATAGCGAGAGAAATCATCAACAATGACTAGACCATATTTGTTTCCTCCCAGACTTGCATAATTTTGAGGACCAAAAAGATCCATATGAAGCAATTCAAGAGGACGTGTGGTAGTCATGATAGTCTTCAATGAATGATGTTTCTTCGTGATTTTACCAGCTTCGCAAGCACTGCAGAGACGATCCTTATCGAATTTTACTTCGCTAAGACCAATAACATGATTCTTCTTCACTAAGTTATGAAGATTTCTCATCCCTGCATGACCAAGTCTTCGATGCCATAACCACCCAGATGAAGCTTTTGCCATTAAGCAAGTGGATACAGCAGGGCCCGAAGAAAAACCAACAATGTATAAATCTCCTTTTCGGTAACCCTCGAAGACAAACGCATAGTCATCCTGTGAAAAGACAACACAACGCGAAGCAGAAAACAGAACAAGCATACCCATATCGCATAACTTTTAAATAGACATTAGATTATATCCAAGTGATTGGACTAGCATAACCTTGTCAATGTGCTTATCCTTCGATATGGCAATCTTACCCAAACCTAACACTTTACCTTTGTTATTATCATCGAAGGTAATGTACTTCAGAGAAGATTGAGATAGTTTTTCTTCGGTGAATAACTCATTGTCTCCGGTCATATGATTTGTGCAACCACTATCCATGACCCATTCGGATCCACCGGAGACATAGCCCTGCAGAAGAATTAGTTCTTCTTAACCACCCACAAACGAGCAGGTGACTGAGAAGACGTTGAAGCACTAGTTGAAGCAATATTAAAGAGAACAGGAGTATATTGCTTCGGTGTACCATCAAGCACACCATAAATGTAAGTCCTCTGCGAATGGTTAGCATAAGAATGAGCACATGCAATCTTAGTATGATTATTATGAGGACGATAAGTATGACGACCAGTACGATAGTATTGCTTCTGCGGAACATTTGATTCGGTCACCAAAGGATCATTTCTCGTTTCAAGAGAATAGAAATGATTCGGTGCAACCGAAGACATTCCCTGCATGGTATGGTTAGCAGGAAGTTTTTCCACAAGTGCTTTCTGCACCCATATTTGCCTCTTATAGAAGCCATTCTTAGGAGGAGTACCAACATACTCAGCTGTAACCTTTCCCTGTTCATCTTTGATGAGCTTGTAGTCAGAATCAAGTGATTCGTCTACAATGGCTTTGTTCATCTTGCAATCAAAACCTGAAAGGTTAGCTATATCAATGGGGTTCCCCTTCGCAAGGACCCAAACAGTCTTAGGATACTGCTCAGGTTCCCAATAGGTGCCATCGGGGTTTATCTTTCTCTCGAAACCAACACCTTCATTCCTGGGATTCCTGTGAAGGAGAGCCTTCCTCAGGATATCACAGAGATACTAGTGACCTTGCACACTTTTGAACATCCCTGTTTCAAGTAAGTTTTTCAACCTGAGGAGTTCCTCGGTAACAGCAGGATTTTCCTCATCAGAGGCGTTAGTATCATCAATAACAATAGGAGCTTTGCCTTTGGAATCAATTTTTCTTCGTTCCAAACAATCCAAACAAGGTGATTCCGTTTTATGATTTGCTTCAGAACCTTGTTGAGCCATGAGAGAGAGATTGACATTTTCCAACTCTTCATGAGCCTCTTTCAGTTTTTCAAGAGCCATTTTCCTCTGAAGAAATTCATAGGTAAGATTCTCATAATCAACTGAAAGAAGATCATGCCGAGAAGATAACTCTTCAAACTTTTCTTTTAGAGCTTCATGCTCATTAGTCAAAGTTTGACCTTTCTCTATCTCATCGATCAACAGTGTTTCTGATTTCTTAATGGTTTTGCTTAGTGAATCAAGTTCATCTTGTTGGATTGAAGCAATTTTAGCAAGTTTAGCATAGCTTATCTTGGAATCACTGTCATAAGAGGAACAATCAGAAGTATCATAGTTAGATTTTGATGAGGATACCTTCGCCTTGGCCATGAAGCAATATGCAGGAGATTCATCTTCACTACTGTAGTTGGTGAAGAATGAGCTCGAAGATTTTGCCGAAGCATCTGCTGAAGCAAATGCCAAACCAGCAACACCATCTGATTCGGACCCAGACCCAGACCTTGAGCCTGAATGAGCTTCGGACCTAGAGGCTTCGTCTTCAGAGTTCATCTCCTTTCCCAGATAGGCCTTGGCTCGGTGAGAACTGCTTCGACGAGACGAGTAAGTCTTCGAAGAAGAACCCTCACGCTTCTTGTGATACTTCTTCTTCTTTTCATCATCAGAATCTTTCTTCTTATCTCTTCTCGAACTGGAGTCATGTCTCTTGGATTCATAGCTTCTTGAAGATCTATGGGACTTGGATGAGGAGTCTCTGAGCGAATGCTTTGCTTTGTTCTCAGCTTCCCACAGAGGACAATCAGCAATGAAGTGACCTGGTTTCTTGCACTTGTAGCAACAGTTGTCTTTTGATGGAGTGCTTCTTGAGGATGAACGGTGAGATGAGTGACTGGAGCTTCTTGAAGAATGACTCTTCCTTGGTGAAGAAAAACCTTTTCTTTGGAAACGGTTGAAGCGTCTCATTATCAATGCCAAATCCTTCCCAATACTTGCAGGATCATCTGATTCTACACCTGAAGCAGAACTGACCTCGGGTGAAGAATGACGTGAAGCTTTTGCTTTCAAAGCATGAGTTTTTCTTCGTGAACCATTAATGTCACGTTTCTCATCTTCTTCCATTTCAAAGGTAGTGAGTCTCTCAAGAATATCAGCGGCAACAAGATGTCTGAAATCAGTCCTTTCCTTGATCATCAGCACAATGTGATCAAACGAGTCATCTAACGAGCGAAGAAAAGTTCTGACAACTGAGTGAGGAGTAATGTCATCAGCACCGAGGGAAATCAACTCATTTGCAAGAGCTGTGAGTCTGCTGTAAATGGAGCTGACTTTTTCACCCTCGAGTCTTTTGAAGCGATAGAATTTGCTTCGGAGTGTGTCAATTCTGGCATCTTTCTAGGTAGAAACACCTTCACCAATCTTTTCAAGATAGTCCCAGACACCTTTGGCAGTTGGAATATTCTTCACTTAATTATACTTTTCTGGTGTCAAGTGATTGGTGATGAAAACCCAAACTTCAGAATCAAGATCAATCAGTTTAGCTTCTTCAGGAGTGATGGCATTCTTGTCTGCAACTATAACACCATACAAGACAACTTGCCAGGCGGTGGAATTGATAGCCATGATATTTCTTTTCATCTTGTCCTTCCAGTACGAGTATTCCTTCCCATTGAAAACAGGAATGGGTTCGCCGGAGCGAATAGCTGCGAAAGACATACTTGAAGACACTCCAGGAGGTTAATCCAAAACACACAGAGTGTAGGGAGTGACTAGCTCTGATACCAATTGAAAGTCCAAGTATGTGATCAGAGGGGGAGGGGGTGAATGATCACTTCAAAATTTTCGACTGAAACTCTTGAAGTCAAGCATAAGTAGTGCGGAAAAGTGAAATAAGACTGGAAGCGAAACTAAATGCAGCGAAACAAAACACGTTGAAGCATAACAGTGAAGCAAATACAATACTGAAGGTAAATGCTTGAAGTAAAACGAACTAGGACTCGACGATGTTTGTTCGACCAGTTCACGCTCTGCAAAGCGCTACGTCTGGTTGGAGGGACTGGTGATTGAACACCTGGAGCAAAACTCTCTCCGTCTGTTGCTCCACTGCACCAAACTCCTTGAGCTTGGTCAGTTCTTCACTCGTGGTTGATTATTGAGGAAATCACCGAAACCTTTGACAAACTGAACTTCGAGGCGACAATTTGAAAGCTCAAGAATGATCAGAGGGGGAGGGGGTGAATGATCACTTCTAAAAATTCTAAGGAACTTAGAAGGAAATCATGCAAACAACGTAGGACTAAAGGCATCTCGAAGGAAATACAGTATCGAAAGTAATGCAAGGCTCGAAAGGATTGTGAGCGAAGGAAAACATCGAAGGCAAATAGGCAACGAGTAAATACTTGAAGTATATGCTAGAAGGAAAACGAGCCTGACACGACGATGTTTGGTAAACCAGTTCACACTCTGCAAAGTGCTACGTCTGGTTGGAGGGACTGGTGATTGAACACCTGGAGCAAAACTCTCTCCGTCCTATTCTCCACTGCAACAAACTCCTCGAGCCTGTCCAGTTTTCACTCGTGGTAGATGATTCAGGACATATCCGAGACCTTTACAAACTTCCTTCAGCAGTGACAATTACTCTTCGACTGCTTGACACGCGACGCCTAACCGTCTAGGAGACTTGCAGATCTCCAAGATAAAAAGATCGGCTAATCTCAACCTAAGACTCCTTGAATTGCTCAACTCAGCTCAGACTTGGGTGTAGGTTTTCTCTCGATGGATCTCTTTGGGATGCTCTCAGACTTCTGTCTTAGAATCTTCAGTGGAGCAGCCAACCCGAAATGGCGGGTAGGTGCGGGGTATTTATAGTTGGCGATCCCGATGGGTAAAATGACTGAAGTGACCCGATGCGACCGCTTGACGCATGTCCACAACGGTCGGAATCCAATCACTGCGCAACTTTACTTGAGGAACAAGTAAGCTGACTCACCGAACGAGTTCTCTCTCGAAGGCACAAAGTGCGATGACTTTGCCTTCAAGCTATTCACTCAACTCGGTAAGATTTCTCTCGGTAGGCTTTTGTGGGTTTTGGTTGAGCAGAGCAAATTCACTTTGACAAAGATCTCAACTAGAAAACCCCTCTTAATAGTACGGTTTTTCCTACGACTCAAGAAACAAAGAGAAACTAGCAAAAAGACTAAGTCTTCGACCAGCTTCAGCTTTCTCCTCGATGCGCTTTTACTCGAGAGATTCATCTCCTTCGACGACATTTTTAGGGGTCGTCTTCCTTCAAATATTTCGGTAGATGACTGCAGCTTGACTGCAGTGAGTTGTCCTTCGACCTACTACTTGCAATCTCCATTCTTTCGGAACCTAAGTATCTGTTTATACTCGAAAACAATATTAGTTCCACTTCTGCTTTGTCCAACAATGTCCAAAACCTTCGGGGGCAAAACTTGCTCTTACAATCTCCCCCTTTTTGGACGATTGATGACAAAACAGGCATCGATAAATAATTTGAAAAAGTTTGAGTTTTCGATGATAAACCAGTGCTAAGATCGATGAAGTACTCCCCCTTGATGTATGCACGGAAGATAAAGATTTCCTGTGAAGTGCATATTTGACAAGTAGTGTCGAGGGAAAAACATCAAAAATCTTAGCGAGTGAAATTGCATTCCAGATGGTATTCCAATGATAATTATGCAATCTCCTTGAATGACCTGTGAACTTATATGAAAGATAACTTCCTGCAAAAAGGTTAAGTATTGCAAGCAGCAGATAGATATCTTACGAAAAGAGTAGCAGTTCACAGTCCTACTTAGAGTTAGTTACAACCAGATCGAATGTGAATCGAAAGTTTGTTGAAACTACTCAGAAAACCTCAAAATCAAGAGTTTATCGAATGAAAAGCAAAACCCTTAACCCCGTAGGCAAACTAATTTCTTCGATGCCACTACATCTCCCCCTTTTTGTCACAACGTACAAAAAGTCGAGAGAATAGTGTCGAAAGAAATCCCTACTCGCGAGGCTGGCTCCGGCGACGACGAGAAGATTCGGCGAGCGTTGGAGCACGACGAATTGGACGAGCGCCTGGAGGAGTGATCTTCGTGCGGAATGAGTGTTGATCTCCAGAAGATTCCAACTGCGATTCCGGCGGGGTCCTGGGGCTTCGAGGATGTGGCGTGTAAACTCTCGGTTGACGCTGAGGTGGGGCTTCTTCTTGCTCGGAGTCGGAGGAGAAGGTGTCCATAGTGATGTGGTAATAATCATCAACACTGAGCACATCTCTGTTCTTCGGTAGACGAGGGATATTGGGATCCGGTCGATCTACTCGATCATCATTGGTCCAATTCCTGTTCAGATGGGGAGGATATTCTTCGAACCCGCAACATTGAAGTTGACCGAGGGAATTGAACTTCCGAAGACCTTTCCAATCACGGCGAAGGCATTCACGCAGCATCTGATTGTTGTTCATGGCAATGTTTCGCAGGTGATTGATCTCGTTCATCATAGCCTGCTTCTGGATAAAATCTTGATCAATGTGATGTTGAAGCATTTGCTGGGACCGAAGAGAAACTTCCATATGATGCACTGGCTTGATGAACTTCGAGCGAATATTGCGCTCAGTTAAGTGGGCGCGGATGCCAGTGTGCTCAGCAAAAGGATCATTGGGTCGAGCAACAACCTGCAATACCCCACGAACAGGAGGAGTGAAAATCTTCGGGTAAATAGATACGGGGAATGGCACGTCCCGAGAGTAATTGCAGATTTCCATCAGCCAAGGTGCATATGGCTTGTGGGAATTGTGGTCATCAGCACAAGACACCAAAGTTCTGAGGAAGTAGTCTTCAAAATCGAAGGGATGACCGTGTACTAACTTCAACAGAGCAAGTTGCACAGCATTTGGAATTGGAAAATCATCGTGCACATCGAGCATTGGCATCAAAGTCTTCGATAGAATATAAAACCATGCCTTTGCTTCAAAAACTAAGTGTCTTGGCTTTGGTTCAGTGGGGTAGTGATCTCCTACGACTTCTGGATCCATCAGCGTAGAGAATTCAGCAAGAGTTGCAGCAGGTAAGTCATGAAGCTTGTGAGGTAATCCTTCGAACCGAGGTAAATTGATGATGGCCAGAAATTGGTCGACAGTCATGTGAAAAACTTGGCCTTGAATCATATAATCAAATTTCCATGTCTTCGAGTTCTCAGGATCTCCAGTGACATATAGCGTTGCATAAAACTGCTTGATAAGCTCGGGATTGTAACCACAATCGAGAGCAAACATCTTGTGAGCATGCAGGCTATCAATAGTCTCGGCAATATTCTCGAAACAAGTAGTGGAGTACACGGAAGGCATATCAAGGTATTGATGCTAGAAAACTCTTGCCTTGTTGTACAACACACGAGTATAATAGATAGCTTGCTCTTGGGTCCAAAACCGAAGAGAATATGCACTTCTGGGCTTCTCGTAGGGATTGGTACCGAAGAAAAATGGCTTTTGTTCGCGCCTTTTGAAGATGGGACCTCCACGAGGAACATCTGAGCGGAACAAAGGCAGCATTTCTCTCGGATGAGCAGAGTGAAGCAGCTCATCAACTGGAAAAACATCAGCAGCGTTATCTGGCATCTGAAACACTGGTTCAGCAGGTCGAGTGATAGATGATGGAATGTTTACAATATCCTGAGCCGGAGTGACTGCAGGAGCATTCTCCTCGGCCTGAGCTGCGACGGCATCTCCTTCGTCGGTTTGAGCATTTTGTGCGGCCTCTTCATTTTCCATGGCCTCCAAATCTTCATTAAATTGTGCAAAAGCATCAACCATTTCTTTGTTCGAAGAACTTGATGAGGAGGATGAAGAATTATCACTTGAACTGTCATCTCCAGAGCTATTGCTTTCGACAGGATCTCGCCGAGAGGAAACTGTCGTGATATCAACATCAGTATCTTCTCTTTCATGCAGAGTCTGGGCAGAAGAGTAATCTTTCTGGACTTGAGTTTCTTGCTCGACATGAGCAACTTGCTCGGTCTCTGCATGAGCTTGGGTTTCGTTGGCGGGGGTGGTCGATGGAATGACGTGAGGTGGGGATGGTGGGTTTGGAGGTGGCGTCGAGGCTTTTGGTGGTGAGGGTTGACTGGGTGGAGGTGGAGGAGTGGCTTGGCGAGGGGGTGGAGTTGTTTGGCGAGGTGGTGGAGTTGTTTGGCGAGGTGGTGGAGTTTTCTTGCGTGGAGGAGTGGGTTGCTTGGTGGGGTTAGGTTCAGTTTCTTGTCGTTCTGTGGTAGCAACGACCTCGGTGGACTTGGACTTCTTTGCATTCTTCTCGATCTCTGGCGTCCCACGCTCAGAGGTTGGGGCAGCAGACTTTCTCTTTCGAGATTGTCTTTGGAACAGAGCATCATTATGCTCCTTGCAAACAGCAGACACAACTTGTTTAACCTTGTCATACACAGCAGTCAAATTTTCTTTCTAAGCCCTCCTGGAAGCTTCAGCAGATGCAATCTTGGACTTGAAAAAATTTCGGGACTCAATGTCCTCGGTTTCCTCTTGGAGTTGCCTGGTGTAAAACCTTACTTTCTCCTTATCCTTTCGATCCTGGGTGATATAACCTTCCCAGCGGATCATGTATCGAGCAACATGCTCTTGGATTTCTGCAGGAACATCATCCTCGGCAATGACTTTGCGCGGTGTAGTAGCCATCTTCCAGAGAATGTGAGATATGTGTGCAGCATCCCAAGGAGCATTTGCATTAGATTCTCCTTCATTGGAACTCTCTTCATCGGAACGAGGGCCGGAAACAACAGGTGCAACAGGAGCAGGAGCTGGTGCAGCTCGAGGAACTGGAGCAGCTTGTGCCTTCTGTCTTGCCTCCTTGGCTTTCTTTTCGGCTTCCTTGGTGGCCTTGGCAGCAGCAATGGGTTTTGAGACCACTGCTTTATCCTTCGAGGCACTAGGGGCCTCAGCATTCTTCTTCGCAGCACTTGGGGCTACCACTTTTTCTTTCGTGACTGTGGGAGTCACAACTTGCTCGGTGGCACTGGGGGCCACGACCTTTTCTTTCGGGTCACTGGGAATAGTGCTTTCAGAAATCTGTCGTCGATATTTTTCACTGACCAAATGAAGAATGCCAAGTTGTTGAGCAACCAGAGCCTTTTTATACTCGGGCTGACTGTGAAAGTTCAGGAGCTTGGAATTAATCAAGTATTTTTCCTCTTGTTCCTTTTGCTTGGCCAGCCTTTCCTTTCGCTGAATAAGCGTTTCATCATCTTCAGCAACATGAGCTTGCTTTCCCTTCGTTGGAGCTGAAGGTTTTGGTTGGCGAGCAGGAACAGGTGGAGCAGATGAAATGGGCGGATCTGTGACCAAGTTGGTCAAGTCAATATTTCCTCGAGGAGCTTGTGGAGCAGGCTCCTGGATCCTTATGCCTTTACTGCTCGG
Organism: Bromus sterilis; assembly: GCA_950022295.1. Lineage (NCBI taxonomy): Eukaryota > Viridiplantae > Streptophyta > Magnoliopsida > Poales > Poaceae > Bromus > Bromus sterilis. The sequence continues at coordinate 273,067,253 of OX465598.1, forward strand.
TTTTTTCTTCAGAGGTAAGTCGTCGACATCAGCCTCAGTACCAGGGTCTTGATCATCTGAATTAGCTTCTCCTTCGGAGCTTGCATCAGGAGGTGATACAATTACAACCTTTTTCTGTCGCTTGGCTGACTTCTTGCCACCCTTCGGTTTTGCGCTAGGGCCAACTTCCTCGGCAGCTTTAGCAGCCGCAGCTTCCTTTCGAGCTTTAGCTTCTTTTCTCTTTTGTGCTCGAGCTTCTCGAGCTTCAACTAGATCTTTAAAATCATCAGGAGTTTTGAGAGTTGTAGGGTGAGCATCAGCAGTAGGAGGTGGTCGATTAGCTTTCGTCCACTTTGGCCTTAGAGCCTTGACATCAGTCCAAGGATTCTTCATAGCAAACAGCCTCTCCCAGCGAGGAATAAGGGACTTGTACTCATACCAACGAAGAGCTTGAAGCCTTCGAATCTCTTGCAGACGATTTTCTCTCATACGTTCATCCTCAGAACCTGAAGGCGTTCTCAACTTCTTTTCGATGATCACTTCCTCAGATAAACCTTCAGAGTTGTTGGTGATTCTAGTTCGGCCTCCCACACGCTTGGGTGCTCTAATATTTCCTTCGTTGCCAGACATTTCCCTGCGAAATAAAAAGGTACGAGGGAATATAGGAAAGTTGTGAACAAGTACCAGCAAATTCGAGGAAAAACATTTTGAATGCAGCAATCATATCGAGAGATTTGTCTTATCGCAAGTTTTCATGAAAGTGCTAGGCTAGATTCTCATCGAGTGGAAATCTAATGAAGAACTTGTATGAATAAATCGTACAAGAGTAAATCTATCGAAACCATACTGTAGGAAATGCCTAAGTGAGAGAATCCGAGGGATTTCTTACCAAGGTCAGATGGGGAATCGACAGAAAAGGCTAGAAACAGATTTCCCAAGTTTCAAAGATCCAAACGGATCAAACAGACCTATGAGAAATCAAAGAAAATAACACACAGAGACTGGAAACGATGAACAGATGAGATTGAATCGAATCCAGAGCCACACATACCCTAACTTGGTGATGTGAGGCGACTACGGCGACGCGGATGATGATCTTCGTTGACGGGAACGTCTCTGGCGGCTTCCTTCCGGCAGCTAAGCGGCGAGGGAGTCGACGGCGACGAAGCAGCACGGCGGCGCGCGAGAGAGCTTCTGGAGGCGAAGAGACGAAGTCGAAGAAATAGCGATGTCCAGGCCGGTGGGGTGGATCAGTATTTATAAGGGGGGGTCTGACAAAGCTGACAGATCTGATCCAACGGCGCATATTTCGCGTCTCTCCGCATTCAACGGACGGATTTTGTGGCGGTAATCGCGGGAAATCCCAACGAACCGAAAGATAGTTGCTCCACGTCCGAGACCAAACTCATCGAACATCGAGTATAAAAGTAGATAAAACTTCGATAGATTTTCCTTCGGAAACAATGACATTCGAAGGGAATCTTGATCGAGTACAATATATACATGTTCACGAGAGAAAAGCACAGAGTAGGTAGGGATAGAGTAGAGGGAAAACAGGGTCCGATACTTAGTCAATCCGAGATAAAAAAAGCGATAACAACTCGGAGTGATAAGTGTATAGGACAACACCAAACGAACAAAATAAACGAAAAAGAAATACGACAGAAAAGTAACGAAAGTAAACTACAATAATAACGTATTATACATAGTACCGATAGTTATGATCTTACAGCACATTGCGTGAGTCCAAAATGTTCAACTCACACCTCAGTGTACAGAACCTCTTTTCATCCAAGGGCTTTGTGAATATATTAGCCAATTGATCTTCGGTGTGAACATGACTGCTAACAATATCTTCTCGCTGAACATGATCTCGAAGAAAATGATGACGAATATCAATATGCTTCGTTCGAGAGTGTTGCACTGGATTATGAGCAATTTTGATTGCACTCTCGTTATCACATAGCAATGGAATTTTCTTCACAAGAATACCATAATCTTTCAGCGTTTGCTTGAGCCACAGAATCTGAGTACAGCATGAACCGGCAGCAATATACTCGGCTTCAGCCGTAGAAATAGATACGCAATTCTGTTTCTTCGAGGCCCAACAGACAAGAGATCTACCGAGAAAATGACATGTGCCTGAGGTAGATTTCCTGTCGACTCGATCACCAGCCCAGTCGGAATCAGAATATCCAACGAGATCAAACTGGGCACCCTTGGGATACCAAAGACCAAAGGTTGGTGTGTGAGCCAGATATCGAAGGATTCGCTTGACAGCAATATGATTAGATTCCTTCGGATTTGCCTGAAAACGAGCACACATACAAACTGATAGCATAATGTCAGGTCTAGATGCACAAAGGTAAAGAAGTGAACCAATCATCGAGCGATATTTCTTCTGATCGAAAGGTTTGCCCTTCTCATCTGCATCTAGATGAACATTCGTAGGCATTGGAGTCTTGATAGTTTTGCAACTGACAAGATCAAACTTCTTCAGGCAATCTCTGAGATACTTCTCTTGTGAAATGAAAGTACCATTCTTCTGTTGACGGATTTGAAGCCCGAGAAAGAACTTCAATTCACCCATCATTGACATTTCATATTTCTTCGACATCATACGAGCAAATTCTTCGCTAATATCAGGGTTAGTACAGCCAAAAATAATATCATCGACATAAATTTGACACACAAAAAGATCATTTTTGTATGCACGAGTGAAAAGAGTCGGATCAGTTGTTCCTGGTTTGAAGCCCTTCTTTAGAAGAAAATCCTTCAACGTTTCATACCAAGCACGAGGTGCTTGCTTTAACCCATATAGGGCCTTGTGCAATCTGTACACCTTATCAGGATTCTTCGGGACTTCAAAACCTGGTGGCTGCATAACATATACTTCTTCTTCGATTTCACCGTTAAGAAATGCACTTTTGGCATCCATTTGATATAGCAATATACCATTGTAATTGGCAAAAGCAAGCATGACACGAATGGATTCAAGTCGAGCAACTGGGGCATAAGTCTCACCAAAATCAATACGTTCGATTTGGGTGTAGCCTTGTGCAACCAGTCGAGCTTTATTCCTTACCACTATGCCATCTTCATCTTGCTTGTTGCGAAATATCCACTTTGTACCAATGATATTATGCTTCGTGGGATCAGGTCTATCGACAAGGGACCAGACTTTATTTCTCTCGAACTGGTTAAGTTCTTCGAGCATTGCAGTCATCCAGTCTGAGTCCTTCATGGCTTCATCGAATTTGGATGGTTCTAGCATGGATACAAACGAGAAATTTCCACAGAAGTTAGCTAATCGAGAACGAGTGGTGGGACGACCTGGTAATCGAATCTCTTCGAGAATTGAGTCGACATCCACTCTTCTTCGAATGCGAGGAAAGGTTTCTTCATCTTGTGGATCAGGATGATCTTCGGGATCAGCTTGTCCTTCGGGATCAGCTTGTCCTTCGGGATCATTTCCTTCGGGTTCAGCTTGTCCTACGGGATGAGCATTTTCTTCGTTTATGCGATCTCCTTCGACCTGTGCATCAATAGCTTCAGGATGTTGATCTCCAGCGCCCCGGGCTATGTGTGTGAACATTGGACCATCATCATCCCTGTTTGCTTGATGTGCATTTTCTTCGACAGGTCGAATATCTCCAATAGCCATGTACCTGATAACTTCATCCAAAGGTGGTTCATCTAGGTTAAGAGGTAATTGCTCCTTTTGAGAGCCGTTAGATTCATCAAAACGAACATTTACAGTTTCTACAACTTTGCCAAGATGTGAGTTGTAAACTCTGTAAGTGTGAGAATTTGAACCATAACCGAGGAGAAAACCTTCGTGTGCCTTTGGGGAAAACTTGGAGCTGTGATTCATGTCTCTGATGTAACATGGAGCACCAAAAACCCTGAGATAAGACACATTTGGCTTTTTACCAGTGATGAGTTCATGTGAAGTTTTCTTCAGAAACTTGTGCAGATAAACCTTGTTGATGATATGACATGCAGTGTTGATAGCTTCGGCCCAGAACCTGATTGGGGTCTTGTATTCAGCAAGCATTGTTCTGGCCATTTCAATAAGTGTTCGATTCTTTCTCTCGACCACACCATTTTGTTGCGGTGTATAAGCAGCCGAGAATTCATGAGTAAAGCCATATTCATCAAGAAAATCTTCGATATGAGTATTTTTGAATTCAGTACCATTATCACTTCTGATATGCTTGAGAGATAATTCATATTCAGTTTGAGCTCTCTTTGCGAAAGTTTTGAAAATATCAACAACCTTGCTCTTGTCATCTAGAAAGAATACCCAAGTATATCGAGAGAAATCATCAACAATAACCAGACCATACTTGTTACCTCCAAGACTAGCATAATTTTGAGGACCAAATAAATCCATATGAAGTAATTCAAGAGGACGAGTAGTAGTCATGACAGTTTTTGCTGAGTGATGTTTCTTGGCAATCTTTCCTGCTTCACAGGCACTGCATAGACGATCTTTATCGAATTTCACATTATCAATTCCAACGATGTTCTTCTTCGAGATAAGAGTTTGAAGATTTTTCATCCCTGCATGACCAAGTCTTCGGTGCCATAACCAACCAGAAGTGGCTTTGGCCATTAAACATGTGGACACTGCAGGTCCCGAAGAAAAATCAACGACGTAAAGATCACCCTTGCGATATCCTTCGAACACGAAGGAATAATCATCCTGTGAAAATACAACACAACGAGACGCAGAAAACAGTACAAGCATACCCATATCACAAAGTTTCGATATAGACATAAGATTATATCCTAGATATTGTACAAGCAAAACCTTATCAATGTGCTTGTCTTTCGATATAGCAACCTTACCCAAACCAAGTACTTTTCCTTTGTTGTTGTCACCGAAAGTAATATATTTCTGTGAAGATTCAGACAGTTTTTCTTCGGCGAACAACTCTTTGTCTCCGGTCGTATGATTTGTACATCCACTATCCATGACCCATTCGGATCCACCGGAGACATAGCACTGCAGAAGAATTAGTTCTTCTTAACCACCCACAAACGAGCAGGTGACTTAGAAGGCATGGTAGAGCTAGATGGGGCAGCAATATTATATCGAACAGGATTGCATTGTCGATCAGGACCATCAAGCACACCATAAATGTAATTCCTCGGTGAGGGGTTAGAGTAACGATGGGAAATAGCAACTTTGGTGCGATTGTCACGATGACGATAAACATTTCTATCGATACGATAGTAATCCTTCTGGGGAACATTTGAAGCAGACACCAAGGGTTCATTTCTATCCTCGAGAGAATAGTAGTGATTCGGTGGTACAGAGGATTTTCCCTGCATAGAATGGTTAGGGGGCAGTTTTTCTACGAGAGATTTGCGAACCCAAATTTGTCGCTTATAAAAGCCATTCTTTGGAGGAGTACCAACGAACTCAGCCGACACCTTGCCTTGCTGATCTTTGATAAGCTTATAGTCAGAATCAAGTGATTCATCGACAATAGCCTTATCCATTTTGCAACTGAAACCTGAAAGGTTAGCAATATCAATGGGCTTTTCTTTCGTAAGAACCCAGACAGTTTTAGGATACAGTTCGGGTTTCCAATAGGTTCCATCAGGATTGATTTTCCTTTCGAAACCAACTCCTTCGTTTCGAGGATTCCTGTGAAGAAGAGCCTTTCGAAGGATATCACACAGATAATGGTGTCCCTGCACACTTTTGAACATGCCTGTTTCAAACAAATTTCTCAACCTGAGGAGTTCCTCGGTAATGGTTTCCTCGTCCGAGGGGTTAGCATCATCAATAACAATAGGTTGCTTTCCTTTCGATCTCTCAGAAATAGAATCAATTTTACTTCGTTCCAAACAAGTCAAGCAAGGTGAAGTAGATTCATTTTTATCTTCTGAGCCCTGTTGAGCCATGAGAGTGAGATTTACACTTTCCAACTCTTCATTAGCCTCTCTCAGTTTCTCGAGAGTCATTTTCCTTTGAAGGAATTCGTAGGTTAGCTTCTCGTAGTCCACTGAGAGAAGTTCATGACGAGAGGAAAGTTCATCATACTTTTCCTTCAGAGCTGCATGCTCGTTAGTCAAAGTTTGACCCTTCTCAATCTCATCGATCAACAGAGTCTCAGATTTTTGAATAGTTTCACTTAGAGAATCTAGTTCATCTTGTTGGATAGAAGCAATTTTAGCAAGTTTAGCATAGCTTATCCTAGAGTCACTTTCATAAGCAGATCCATCAGAAGTATCGTAGGATTTCTTAGATGAGGATACCTTAGCCTTGGCCATGAAGCAGTAAGCTGGAGATTCATCTTCACTGCTCTGGTTGGAGAAGAATTAACTTGAATTCTTGTTCGAGGCGAATGCTATCCCAGCAACACCATCAGATTCAGAACCAGAACCAGAACCTGATCTTGACTTTGATCCTGCTTCAGAACCGGATGCTTCATCTTCAGAGTTCATCTCTTTACCCAGATAGGCTTTGGCTCGGTGCGAATTCTTTCGACGAGAGGAATGAGATTTTGATGAAGAACCCTCTCGATGCTTGTGATACTTCTTCTTCTTGTCATCATCAGAACCATCTTTCTTGTCTTTTCTGGACCTTGAATCATATCTCTTCGAATCGTGGTTTTTGCTCGATCTGTAAGACTTGCTCGAAGAGCTGCTGTGAGAGTGCTTTGATTTATGTTCAATTTCCCAGAGAGGACAATCAGCAATGAAGTGACCTGGCTTCTTGCACTTGTAACAACAGTTATCTTTCGCAGATGAGTTTTTGGATGATGACCGATGCTGTGATGAATTGCTAGAATGTCTTGAAGAATAGTTTTTCTTCGGTGAAGAGGAGTTCCTTCTCTGAAAGCGGTTGAATCTTCTCATTATCAGTGCAAGATCTTTCCCAATGTTCTCGGGGTCATCAAAGGCACCATCAGATTCACAACTGGCTTCAGGAGAGGAGTGATGTGAAGCTCTGGCTTTGAGTGCATGAGATTTCTTTCGACTCCCATTGACATCACGCTTCTCATCTTCTTCCATCTCGAAAGTATTAAGCCTTTCAAGAATATCAGCGGCAACCATATCCTTGAAATCAGTTCTTTCCTTAATCATTAGCACAATGTGATCGAAGGAATCATCAAGAGAACGGAGCAAAGTTCTCACAATAATCCGATTGGTAATGTCATCTGCACCGAGAGAAATCAGTTCATTTGACAGCGCAGTGAGTCTGCTGTATATGGAAAAAACTTTTTCTCCCTCGTGCCTCTTGAAACGATAGAACTTGCTTCGAAGGGTATCAATACGAGCATCTTTCTGAGTAGAGACACCTTCACCAATCTTCTCGAGATAATCCCAAACACCTTTAGCCGAAGGAATATTCTTGACTTCATGATATTTTTCGGGAATCAGATGATTTGTGATGAATACCCAGACTTCAGCATCAAGGGACGTCTTCTTAGCCTCTTCAGGAGTGATGGCACTTTTGTCTGCGACATTCACACCATTCTTGACAACTTCCCAAGCGGCAGAGTTGATGGCCATGATGTTCCTCTTCATTTTGTCCTTCCAATAGGGATAGTCCTTCCCATTGAAGATGGGAATTGGTTCCCCCGAGCGAACAGCTGCAAACGACATTCTTGACAACACTCCAGGTGGTTAGACCAAAATACGCAGAGCGTAGGGACTGCCTAGCTCTGATACCAATTGAAAGCTCAAGAATGATCAGAGGGGGAGGGGGTGAATGATCACTTCTAAAAATTCTAAGGAACTTAGAAGGAAATCATGCAAACAACGTAGGACTAAAGGCATCTCGAAGGAAATACAGTATCGAAAGTAATGCAAGGCTCGAAAGGATTGTGAGCGAAGGAAAACATCGAAGGCAAATAGGCAACGAGTAAATACTTGAAGTAAATGCTAGAAGGAAAACGAGCCTGACACAGCGATGTTTGGTAAACCAGTTCACACTCTGCAAAGTGCTACGTCTGGTTGGAGGGACTGGTGATTGAACACCTGGAGCAAAACTCTCTCCGTCATATTCTCCACTGCAACAAACTCCTCGAGCTTGTCCAGTTTTCACTCGTTGTAGATGATTCAGGACATCTCCGAGACCTTTACAAACTTCCTTCAGTAGTGACAATTACTCTTCGACTGCTTGACAGGCGACGCCTAACCGTCTAGGAGACTTGCAGATCTCCAAGATAAAAAGATCGGCTAATCTCAACCTAAGACTCCATGAATTGCTCAACTCAGCTCAGACTTGGGTGTAGGTTTTCTCTCGATGGATCTCTTTGGGATGCTCTCAGACTTCTGTCTTAGAATCTTCAGTGGAGCAGCCAGCCCGAAATGGCGGGTAGGTGCGGGGTATTTATAGTTGGCGATCCCGATGGGTAAAATGACTGAAGTGACCCGATGCGACCGCTTGACGCGTGTCCACAACGGTCGGAATCCAATCACTGCGCAACTTTACTTGAGGAACAAGTAAGCTGACTCACCGAACGAGTTCTCTCTCGAAGGCACAAAGTGCGATGACTTTGCCTTCAAGCTATTCACTCAACTCGGTAAGATTTCTCTCGGTAGGCTTTTGTGGGTTTTGGTTGAGCAGAGCAAATTCACTTCGACAAAGATCTCAACTAGAAAACCCCTCTTAATAGTACAGTTTTTCCTACGACTCAAGAAACAAAGAGAAACTAGCAAAAAGACTAAGTCTTCGACCAACTTCAGCTTTCTCCTCGATGCGCTTTTACTCGAGAGATTCATCTCCTTCGACGACATTTTTAGGGGTCGTCTTCCTTCAAAGGTTTCGGTAGATGACTGCAGCTTTACTGCAGTGAGTTGTCCTTCGACCTACTACTTGCAATCTCCATTCTTTCGGAACCTAAGTATCTGTTTATACTCGAAAACAATATTAGTTCCACTTCTGCTTTGTCCAACAATGTCCAAAACCTTCGGGGGCAAAACTTGCTCTTACACAATTACTCTTCGCTCTCTGAAGAACAACTCTCTAACCTTCTAGGAGAATTGCAGTTCTCCAAGATAAAAAGGCTAGCAAGCTTTCACCTAAGTCATCTCGAATCTACTCAGATCAATGGGACTTAGGTTTCAGTATCTGGATTTTGGGTTTTGCTTCGGTGGCGTTTTTGGGGTGCTCTCTGCAATCTCTCTCAGGAATAGTCTTGGAGCAGCCACTCGCAAATGTAGGAGGGGCGGCGTATTTATAGTTGGCGATCCCGAGGTGCGGAATGACCAAATTGACCTGAGGTGACAGCTTGACACGTGTCCACAACGGTCGGATTTGTCATCACTGCGCAACTTTACTTGAGGAACAAGTAAAGCTGACTCACGGACTTAGGTCTGCTTCAGTAGCCCAAGAACGAAGTCTTTGCTACCGAAACTTAACTTAGTGCACATGAGATTTCTTCACTCAGGCTCTCACTTGGTGTGGATTTGATCTGAGCATTTCTCAATGACTTCGGTGTCCACAAACTAAATACCCCTCTTGATAGTACGGTTTGTCCTATGTCTCAAAGAACCGAAAAAGAACTACACAAAAACATCTAAGTCTTGCGCCGTCCTCTTCCTTTCCTTCAATGAGTAGAGCTTCAGGACACCTTCATTTTTGGGGGTCATCCTTCGTGATTAAGCTTCGCTCCATGGGTAATGCTTCGATAACTTGAAAATCTTCCCTGAAGCTTTATCACCTAGCTTGTCCTTCAGGAACCTATACAACTGTTTACACTAGAAAACATTGTTAGTTCCTCTATTGTCTTGTCCAACAATATCCAAAACACACGGGGGTGAAACTTTGCTCTTACATAGAGCAATATAGTTTGGTGTTTCATTATTTTCGCTGATCTGTGCATCATAATCAGTACAAGGGGCCCATGTAATTTTGTATAGATAGGGAGCACATATTTTCCTTCTTTCAATAGCAATGAGCAAACCGATACCAATATCCACAACACTCTGCCAGTACATGTTTGTAAAGGCAAAATAGAATGTCCTTAACTCTCCTTTCTCGTTGTGTTGTGTGATCCTGTAAATCAGCTTTCGTGTTCAGTATCTCTAACTTTTCTTCACCGCCCGGTTGATCATGGCTGGCAGTATAATGGTTATGAGGTTTTATATTTTTCTCTACCTTGTCCAATGAGCAGTTTGATTGTTTTGAAGTTCTTTTTCTTCGCAGGTAAAACTCACTGGTCATGGGGGAGGGGGGTTTGAGTTAGCGGCACGAATCAGATATAAACAAATGTAATATGTTTTTCGCATGGTCTCACTACAACAAAGAAAAACTATTTTTTTGTTCAATGTAACTCTTCATGTCGTAGCTCATAATTCTCATATTCTTATCCGCAATCTTTTTCTGCCTTCATTTTTGCCAATCCATCTTGATACTCATTTGCACGAGGTTGGTCAATTCTGCGGGGCGGCAAGGGGTGTGGTTGCTGCTTGCTTGGCACACGCGGAGTGATAGTTGCCGTCAACTGGTATGTTTACTTGATCACCGGTCTTCCTCTTCTTGGTCGCCTTCCAGCTGAAATGAAACACACAAAAACATTGCTAGTGACTAGGACAACAAAATGTTCTCACTCATGAGAAGTAGTTTGGCACTAGATTTTGTCAGTTAAACAACTTTTAGTAATTCATTTTTTGAGCAGTCTATGTTAGGTTGTGTTTAATTTAAAATATTTTCACAGCAAATTCAACAAGCTGGAGCCCACGTGTTGCTGCTTTGTCAATAACAAAAAGCCCTACCCTCTGCTCGCTAAGATGGTAACCATCTCCACAAACTACTATTATTTTTCGACGCCCATCATGCATGCATCATCACGATAATGCATGTGAGGCATTGAGGCTACCAATCCACCTAATTCGAACTGAAACCTAGAAAACAATAAAAAATTTGGTATAAATATTTTTATACGCAAAAGGTGGCTATTAAAATTTGTTCAAGTTTAGTTTTTTTAGTTTTTCATTATTTATTTTTCACAATTACATGTATTTTCTTCCATCCACACATATATATAGATCAGGTAACTAGAGGCAGGAGAGTCTTGTTTTCTTGCAACTTTTTTCGTGTTGCGGAGGGGAGGGGGTGGGGTAGGGGGCGTACACAAGTGTGTAGAAGTGGCGTACCTGTCCTAGTAGTTCTTGATTTACCTTGTCGCTTATTTTTGGGATCATCAAACACCAGGTGAATGTTTGTACACGTCTTTTTCGTGTGGTCAGGTTTATGACAGTGGACACAATTGTAAAACTTTTTCTTCTTTATCGGTTCATGTGTCGTCAACATTCTCGGCCGACCCTTAGTGTGAGCCCTGTCTGGATTCAATAGGTCAACCAACGAGCCGTTGGTTTCATTGTCCCCCTCGGACTGAATGTTGCCAATAGTTATACTCTGCGTCGCACCATCTTCTATTGACTTTTCTGCCTCCTCCAAGTCATTTTTTTCAAAGTGGTCTTTGATCCTATCAATCTCACCGAGTATGTACTCATATTTTTTTAATTTTTCGAACCGCTTGAGCCAAGGTCCATCAATTTCATGCCAAGGACGTTGTACCTCAGAGAATCATTGTCCATATTCAGCGGGGCGACACTACGCCGTCTTGATTTCTTGTTTTTCTTTCTCCAACGATCAATAAGGTACTTCTCTTGTATTTCATCTACTTCAAGGTGTAGCATCACTTTCAGTATATGGGAGCACAACATGTCATCCTTTTCAAATTTGCAGCACACACATGAATAATCTCTCTGCTCTGTGTCCACATTCACCACATAAACCCTTGTTATATGCTCTTTCTTCATGTAGTTCTTTGCCTGGTAAACCAAGTAAACTTTCATGCGCTCATGCTCATGAATTTGCAAACACGTCACATCATTCAAGGTGTCTTGAAACTTTCTGAAAATGCTAACATTGTAAAGGTCATGAGCTTGTCTTTCAATGTAGTACTTTATGCAGAACGATTTCGAAGACACCTTCTTGTTCAATGAGTTATGGTCTAGTTCATCTTCAGTCTTGTGTATTGTATCAATTATTCTTTGATACTATCGCAAGAAGCTATTCATGCTAAATTGCGCGTCCACGCCTTTTTTGAACAGTGCATTCGTTCCTTCACTCCTCGCAGTCGTTTGTATGAACGGGAAGAATCTCGTTTTGAAGTACACGGGCACAAACTTCTTCCTATTCTTCCACATATCATGAAATTTTTTGTGATCTTCAAGCTTGTAGTCATCAACCATCTTTAGCCACAGTGATTCAAACTCCAGTTCAGTCAGCAAGTTGTTAATTATGTCGTGCATCTCTTCGTAAAGCCCTTCATTAATTTGGAAGAATCTGCACATAGGTTCAAGCTTTTTTACCACATGAAACAAAGCATGTCCTATGTGTTGCTTTTGGAAAAACAGCTGCTATAGCCCCCTCCATTCCCTTGTCCTGGTCTGTTATCACAGATTCCGGGTGCTTGCCACCCATAGCCGCCAAGAATTGCTCAAACAACCACTTGAATGTCTTTGTTGACTCATTCACAATCAGAGCACAAGTAAACAAGTGTGTCTTCTCAGTTGCCATGTGGGGAAACACAAACTATGGGAGCAAAGGGTAGATTGTATTCATTTGTGAGAAAAGTGGTGTCAAAGCTGATGCAATCCCCATACTCTTGCTACATAAGCCTCAATCTGGCATCTGTCCAGAAAACACTTCTCACCTTCGATTTCGCATCAACTTCCATACTATAGCAGAACCCAGGGCTCTCAACTTGTTTTTTCTCGAAGAAATCCATCACCTCGAACACATCACTGTTCTCAAGCTCTCTGTTCACCTTAGTCCCATAATTAATCACTTTCCTTTTGTTGTATGGGAGCTTTCCATTCCACCCCTTATGTATGCCAAAACCGTCACTATTTTTCGCGTCGGGATGTTACATTTCTTCATTGTCCTTATGAGAGCTTTCTCTTCCGGAGACATATATGCGTGCAAACTAAAGAACATGATGCCTGGACTGAGTTCATGATTATGCTCAAGATTCAGTGATGTGACTCGCAAGACACCATTATTCTCAGTGATCACCATTTCCACCTTGCAGTTTGTTTTTGCAATTACAGTGCTTTGTCTCTGCACAATCAACTTCTCTTTCTCCACCTCGGTGTTGTGGCCATGTTTGTTGCACTTCAGCGTTACCCTGGTCACTTCCCTATTTCTCTTCACGCTCGTCGTGCGAAACACTGAAGAAATTGTCATTGAGAATCCAGCCACCAAGGAGTAGAAGTTGAAGAATTTCTGATCCTCGTCTCTTGTTTTAAATTGCATTCCTATTTCAGGTTTTAGTTCACTTTCAGTTCTGCAGTTGTTCCCTTCTTCAGCTGTGTGTCTCTCATTTTCCAAGAAAGCTTCAGTCGTATGTGCACTCACATCATTTGTGTCTTCCCCATCATCTTGTTCATCATTTTCACACAGCGGAGAGAACAAGTTGCCATAGTCGTGCTCACTGACCGGTGAGTCTAAGTTCCAAGCATGATTGTGATCTTTAGGCTGCACGAAGCTATCTTCAGCACATTGTGTGCTAACCTGCACACACATTTTGTAGTTAAGCAAGTTAGTTTATTTTCGCCACCGGAGACACCAAAGTAAATTAAATCAAACATTATTTTTTGTTTTTCATTACCCAAACCATATCTAGTTCTATGTTATCAAATAGATTGGTCATCCACGGGTCTTCATCAAGCTCGGTATTCAGCACACGGTCTAGATGCACACTTGCACAACCCTACCACACAATTAAATTGTACCTCTGTAGTTAGTCTTTGTTTTGGATATAGGTTTCTCACCTTATAATTTGTAACCATATTCTTATTTTTTTGCACCTTAGTATCCGCTGCGGCATGAGAAGGCGCAGGGGCTTGCATCATTGAGTTGTTCTGGTTTTGTGTTGATAGTTCGCCCACACCACAATCGCGATCAACCTGCAGGTCATGAGAAGTTATTATTTAAAATGAAGTGTTAAAACACTTTTTTGAAATATGCATCATGAGTTCATTTTTTGCACATTAAAAAAACTGAAAGTTTGGAGCTCGAAACACGCCCTGCACGGACTCTTGTTCATTGCGTGCATCAATCTCGTTTCTTATCACACTGCCAGGAAATGAGTTAACCACCTGGGTAAATGTTGGATTTTTCGCACATGCCCGCTCAGCCTGCATTGTTTTATATTTAGCAAACTATTAATTTAAATAATAAAGCAACCAGAGTTTCTAGAGGCTGCAGAAGTTCTTGTTTCCGGTTTAGCTCACCACAGTTTCCAGAGGCTGCAGAAGTTCTTTTTTGCGGTTTAGGTCACCACAAACCCCATAATCATCATTTACACGAGCCCCTTGATTCAATGAGCACGATTCCTGTTGACATACACAAAAGAAAATAGTATGTTTTTAGTTTAACAATGCATAGGTTATCTGTATGGAGGGCTGGTTGGAATACATGCAATGATGTTTTTGCATAATTAACTTAATTTCCCTTTTACCTGCAGATTTGCGTCAGGGCGCTGTAGGTGTCCTGGAGATACCCTTGCAGCAGCGCCACATAGGAGAAGTTTGGCTTTGTTTTCATCTGAAGACATAGAGGTATATTTTTAATTTTGCACAGAGAAATTTGTTGTGGGGTTAGTATCATATTTTAAAGCAATGCAATGTAAGGAACAACCGTTTATGAACTTGCAATACCTGGTTGAAGAGATCTTCTTGGCTATCACCGCAAACAAATGTGTTGCACTGTTTTGCAAAAGAATTGAACACATTTTCGGGCCCCTCCTTGCACACTTGTTTATCAGTTGTAACGCTTGGTTGTTGCTTCTCATCTTGTTCACACATTTTTTTATTTGACGGCTGTCACCCTTCAAATTATTTCATTTCCTAGAAATGTATCATCGGTTTTTCTTCTCAATTTGATTATGTTATTGTTACATCAGTACTTTAGTTAGTCTAGTTCAGATTTAGATTCCAATTTTAGTGATGTTCAGTGTTCAATCTTGCCCTGGGCAAGATGACGGGCCGCCTTCTACGACCCTAGAGTCAGGTATTAGTCTTCAGTTTTGTTGCATTCGCTTTAATCATTGTTTTCAGTCTATGTTATTAGTTTTTGGTTTCAGTTTTTATTTGTCAGTATTCGTCGAGTGGCCTTGGGTTTTCATTCTCTCTTCATTAGTGACTCACTCTATTTAGTTTTCGATGTTTATTCAACATATACTGAGTTATTTCTTCATTAATCAGTTTATCACTCATAGTTAACATAGTTATCATAGTTTATTTCATTGATCTTATTCTCAGTGATCTTTATCAGTTATTATCAGTATTTATTTTTTATTTGGAAAATCAGTGTACTGCCTAATAACTTTCACTTATTTTTGTTCTCAGTTATTTTTCTAGTGTATCAGTGTTCATTTTATCATCAGTTAAATTATTAACATTCAGTTATTATAGTTGAGATTTGAATTTTCATTGTTTCATTAATCAATAAAATTGAGCTTATTCGACATTCATTCTTCAGTAGCATGGAGCTTTTATCTTTCAATTTTCAGTTTTCAGTTTTCAATTTTATTATTAACTTGGTATTTTAACTTCGTATTTCAGTTTTCTTCAATATAATTTCTAGTTTTATCTTCAATCTTAGTCATCAGTTTTTCTTCTCAATTTGATGATGTTATTATTACATTAGTACTTTAGTTAGTCTAGTTCAGATTTAGATTCCAATTTCAGTGATGTTCAGTGTTCAATCTTGCCCCTAGAGTTTGGACAACTTAGACAGAGTCACAAATGTCCCTAGAGTGAGGTATATCAGTTTCACTATTGTCATTGTTAGTGTTCTCTCATGTGTTAAGCTATCATAATATTCGGTTATTCTAGTAAAATTTTGTATAAAAAAATTAGTTGTACTCACATGTGGATTTTGTATAGTGTTCCAATTTTGTTTCAGCACTTTCAATGTTCAGTATGTCACTGTTCACTTTCAGTCATGTCTAATTGATCCAAAATATGTTAGTTTCAGTTGTACCCTTCTTCAGTCTATCTTTACCTTTTTTTCTTTAGCTTCAGTATCTCTCTTCAATGCTTGAGCTTCAGTGTTATTTTAACACTACCTATAGTTTTATACAGGTTAACATGCTGGCAGTTTTTTGTTGCTGTGAATCATCAACATCAGTAATGCTTTAACTTTAGTCTCTCCCTTCAATTTATAAATGTATTTTATCTGTGCTTTATATTTAGTATCTTTTCTTCAAGCAGTTTTAGTGCTTTTGGTAGTGTTGCTGAAAACTCACATGTTTTGATTTTTGATTTTTTGACATGTACATGTTGTTTTTAGAGTAGAATTGAGAATTCCAACCAAGACAAGGACAAGTGCACACATTCAAGCAGTGAATAGAATCATCTCAAGTCTTTTTTTGCACCTGAAAAAATACCAATTATGTAGGGGAGCTGGTGCAGGGGATACATACCCGGGTGGCAAACAAGTAGAAGATTCAGATAAGGGAGGAGGGGGCGATCGAGGAACAGATTCAGACAAGGGGGAGGGGGCGATCGATTCAGACAAGTCGGTTTTTTGCTCCCCGTCCTGCCGTTGATCCCTTCAGATTTGGTGGGGGAATGTTCCAGGAGGTTATTGCTTGAGAAGGAAGAACATGGGGAGGAGGAAAGCACTGCGGGGGGTGGGGTTTTTCTTATCGGTTTTGGGTAACCCGACCCGGTAGCAGCTTCGTTAGCCCGCCCCACCAAAAACACGTGGGAAGTGATGATTGGCTGGAAAATTCGACTGAAACTGATTTGGAAAATCAGTCGAATGTAAATTAGACACTCCCAAAAATTAACAGGCACAACAACATGTGCCATCGAGGATCTGAAAGATTTGGCGAAAAGGGTGGTAGGAAAAATACATCACAAATCCCGTCTTCGATCCAGCCTACCTCAGTTACAACACTTATGTTAGTGTTATTATTTGATTGTAACAACGCTTGGGATAGACCAACTTTTTGATGTCATGTTCCCTTGTTCTTCTATTATTTAGTCATATACAGTTTTTATTCTAGAATACTGTTTTAAAAATTGATGATGGGTCTCTTTTTCTCTCCTCTTTGCAGGTTTATTTAAAGCAGAAAACCTGAGAGCTTCTTAGGCGTGTTTCTTACAACTTTTTACAACGGTGCCCCTTGGACGATTTTACTGTGCTTCGCTGCCTTTTATCTATTTCTTGTTTTCCAATGCAGATATTGATGATTCAAGTATATAACACATTCAAAGATGGATTACAGGTCACACATGGTATGCCATTTTTGGGGGTCAATTTTCAGTTTTTCTAAATCCACATAACTACATGGGTTGCAGTCGATGCATAGTTGGGCCAATTATGAAATCCTCCAAATTAGCTTACATGGTTGCATCCCTCCTCTATTAATAGAATTGTATCTTCTAATTTTTATCAAAACTATAATGCCATAAGTTCTTTCTTCATCCTTTGAACATGTGCAAATTCGCATCTTTTTTGGTGTTGCCTCCCATGTCACCATCAACTACGTTCATTCATCCCCATGCCTCGACGCTGGTGGTATCTTGCGTAGAACCACAAGCTTGCCCCCGCCGCTACCCTCCCTAGGTTCCCAGCGTTGCAACGGTACCCGGCGCTCCCGAGAAGGTCCACCAATTGCTTGGATATCCTCCTTGACGCATGTCAGTTCTGGTCTCTTTTCTAGAGAGCAGCTCGTGGGCACTTTCCTTCCCTCAATGACGGTTGTGCAGACTAAGTCTGAATACTACTCTGAAGTATTTGTGTTCTTGAGTGGCACTAGGTGCTACAAAACCTTATGCATGACAGAATAAAGGGTGAGACGTTTTAAATCTTAAATTATTAATTGTTCGACTCCGATTGGAACAAATGGTGTACTTAATCAAACATCTGGTAGATGGTGATGTGGTTCTAATAAGTTTATAATCTCTAATTCATGTGAGACTCTAGCTTTCAGGTGAACATCAGCACCATGCTGGAAGAGGCAGCTAACAACATCAAGTTCATGCAGCTACAGATCAAGGTCAGTTCTGGCAAAATTCAAATCACATATTAACCTATCTCACTTAATATCGATTGAAGTCGGGATTAGTCCTACCAAGTTAATTTTTACCCTTTGAGAATCCATATTTTTATTTGGTTGTCCTGCCTCCTCCCCCTCCTGCTTGGTCGAAAAACCGTGCTATTCCTATGGAAAATCAAAATTAACCAACCTTCTTACCATCTTCACATATGCATGCCTACAAGAATACCAATAAAATTTAAATATTTTTCCTACAATAGCTAGCAATCCAGTGTTAAATTAAAGAGTTGCAACAAGACACCATCACATGAATTTCATCTTTCGAAACTCGTGTAAAAAATGTGATCATTCACGAGTTTGATTATTATATTGCATGATTAAAACACTATGTTGGAATTGGATACAATTGCACAAGTTACTAAGCCAGTCACTAACATTATAGTGCCAAAAATAACAGGGCGCACCAACGCGCGCCTTCTATGATCTAGTCTTCATAATGACTATGTAGAATCATCGTCTTGAAAAGTGCTTCTATAGAAATCCTATGAAAAAATATGAGGAGAAATACATGATATACCACCTGTATTACTATTGTCGCATTAAAAACCTTCTGTGCTAAATCATTCAAGAGAAACTCATAAAGGACTCAATAACTTTGGCTGGCTAGGGGTTGGTCGCCAGAGACGCAACAACAACCACCTTCCAACTCGACCATGCGACATAGTTTGGTTTAGAGGTACGGTGATACGTCCAAAACGTATCTATAATTTCTGCTTGCTCCATGCATGTTTTGTGTGATATTGCTATGATCTAGATACACTTTCATACACTTTTGAACATATTTGGACTACCCTATTAACTCAGTGCACCCCAGTGCCAGTTCCTGTTTTCTGCTGTTTTTCTATTTCAGTTTTCCCCCATATAAAAAGTGCCAGAAAAATTTCGGGAAAAACAGGAAAAATCAGCGTACAGGAAGCTTCGCGAAGAGCCCGAGAGGGGCCAGAGGGGAGCCAGGGGGCCCAGGCGGCCACCCGGCGCGGCCCCACCCCTGGCCGCGCCAGGGGGGCGCCTGGGGCCCCTGGTCCACCTCTGGCTGCCCCCCTTCGCCTATTTATTCTCCGTCACGGGGAAACTCTGAAGACAGAACCCTATTTCGCAAACTCTCCTCTGTTCCGCCACCACCGCGCTTCCGAGATCGGGAGCACCAGAAGACCTCTTCCCGGCACCCTGCCGGAGGGAGGATTGACCTCCGGGAGTCTCCTCTCCACCATGGATGCTCCCCGGATGTCTCGTGAGTAGTTTTCCTTGGACCATGGGTCCGTGATCAGTAGCTATGTGATGTTCTCCTCCCCTCTTTGTTCTTCATGGTTTAGACCTCGTGAGCTGCCCTACATGATCGAGGCACTTTTGTAATATTTCTGCTGTTGCTATGCTGAGTTTGATGGGATCTGATGGATTATGAGATTATGTTCAGATTGTGATAGAGTAATATATTTGATTCTTATCTCTTATATTTTTGTTCCTAAGTAATTCTTGCATGTTCTCCGTTGCTGTTTATTGCTTTGGCCAAGTAGTAGGTAGTGACTCCAAGAGGGAACGTTGTGCTCGATTGTGGGTTCATGCCCCCCGATGACACGCTTGAGTGACAGAAACATGAGTCTAGAGGATGTGTTGTTGCCACAAGGGGGAAAACAACGGTGCTTGTAACCGTGGTTACAAGGATTGTTTACTTTACGCAAAGTTCTTTTTAATGCAGTTGTTTGTTGCTTTGGGTTTACACTTTGGGTGGGGCTCGCAACTTAATACCAGCGAGATGTTCTGGATAGATATCTCAAGGTGGATGATTAGTAGTAGATGCAGTTCGATTACGGTCTACTTATTTTGGCGTACTGCCCGTGCTTTTGAGCCTCTTCCTTTCTTTCGTAGCATAGTTAGCATTGCGGTGCGTTCATAATCCTGTCAATTGCCCTTCTGTAATTTGTTTACCTCGCATAGCAGTTTTATCGTCTTTTGGGAGAGAGACATCACTAGTGAACATCACGTATCCCGGTCCATATCCTTATTACTGTTTCCACGCTATATTTATTTTCCTGCTTTTACTTTCAGTTGCTATCATTATCCCTTGTGTTTTACCCTTTGTGAACAACAAGACCGGAGAGATTGACAACCTCTCTGAACTTTTTTGGGAACAAAGTTATCTGTGTCTGTGTGCAGGTCCACGTCAGTTGCGCCGCTGACACCTACTTATCATCTTTCGAGTCCTACTGGAGACAAACCTTGGTATCTTCACCGAGGGAAACTTGCTGCTGCAGTACATCTCAACCTTCCACTTGGGGTAACCAACGAAGGGCGAGAAGCCATCAAGGGAATTTCTGGCGCCGTTGCTGGGGACTCCGAGTGCTAAGATAGGGGAGTTGCACACTACCCTTTACCTTTGTTTTTTAGTCTTGTTAGTTTACCTTTCAGTTTTTATCTTTGTGTCTTTTATCAAAATTTACAAAAAAATTATTTATCTTGCTAGTAGTGTTCATTATGTCTGGCCCTTTTGCGTTTGTTGAGACAGAGGTTCTCACCTTTAAATAAAAAGGTAGAGAAAGTTTAAAAGATGCTTGGTATAGAATTAATGATTCTCAAAAAAGAGCCACCAAGAAGCAATCCACTACTATCCTGCTTAGAAATTTTTATGTCGGGATTACTCCTTGGAATAGGTTCATATTAGATACTGCTATCAATGGGAATTTTCTAGAAGCCCCGACTTGGGAGTCTCTTAATGTTATTGAAAATCTTGTTGGAAATCTCCCTATTGCTAGCATACAAGAAGATATAACTCTATGTCACATTATGAAGAAACTTGAAAAGATAGAGTTAGAAATACCAAGTATAACTAGGATAAATGAGTTGGATCGCAAGATTCAAGGGAATTTGAATAGGCTTGATAGCTCCACGCTTAAAATTATTAAAACTTTGGAGGTCATCAAATCCCGTGATATGGATCTTTCTAGGAGATAAGATTGAGGAAATCATTAATACTCTAGGAACTACTTTCTCCTCAATCAAACCAAAAAAGGTAGAGACTTCGGCAAGAAGGAAACCTAAGTTCAATTATGTCCCTAAGGTTCCCCGACCTAAAAATAAACCACCTATTGCCAAAGAAGTTGAAACGTGAAAACTTTGGAAGAAATACCTCTCTTTGATAATTTTATAAATGAATCTTCCATTGATGTTCCTGTTGGAAATATGCCCTAGAGGCAATAATAAAATGTTATTATATATACTTCCACGTTCGTAATTAATGTTTATATTTCTGTGCTATAATTGCAATGACCCTGACTATGAGATTCATAAGAAAACTCACTTGCATGTGTGGAAATGTAAACACCAAGAGTTCTTGGTTTAGCCTCTAAGACCAGCTCATGTGCTAACTGATGATTACGTTTTCTTAATCATGGACATTGTTCTTGTAACAAGGATGTCAGTAGCAATGGGAACATATTGTTAGCAGAACAATGATGTTGAACCGACCCCAGTATTGAATGATATACTTAGAGATCACATCGTAACTACGTTATAAGTCATATCATGAAATATTATCATATACGTAATTCCTTAGACCATGAGAATATCAAGTTACTTCACTCAGGAAGGTATGCTTTGGTTCTTAGATGAAACCTCCCGTAAATGGGAAGTAGTAAAATAAGTTCTGGGTATATCAGATGGAGTGTCTAGTGACTGTGATAGTTCGAGAATGGGATTTGCTCCTTCACGATGAAGAATATATTCACTTAGGGCCCACTCGGTATGATGGTATCCATTATAGTCTGGCCAGACGCATTGTGATTTAGTCACGGGGATACCGGAATACGATAACGAGAAAAAGGGACAAACGAGCAAAGAGGATAACGAGTGGCTTGTGTTCAAGAAGTTGTTACACATGGGTGCCAAACTTCTCTCCTCTAACTTTGTCATATATCGCGAAGCAAAGGGAATGGTACATGACTAAACATAATGGTTCACTCGAAGTTTCTTCGTGTATGTGCGGGAGTCAACATGGGTGTCCATGGCTCCGCTGTTGATTATTGGCTATTGACAAAAGGTTGTTGACCTGTGTCCGGAAGATGTTCTGAATCATGTACGCATTATACCGAACCTATTGGGTCACACACTTAACGAGTAGTAATCTGTTAGAGAACTAGGAGATGAAAAGAGAAAGGGTACCGAAATTGTTTCGGGTGGAACCGGAAGTGTTTCCGGGTAGCACTAGAAGTGTTCTAGGTTGTGCTGAATGGTTTTAGAATATTCGTGAACGGTCTCGGATGATTTCGGAACATTCAAGAAGAGTCTTGAAGTGGTAACGAGACATCCGTGATAGTCTCGGAAGGTTTTGCAACATTCGGTAATAGTTGTGGAAAGGTTACGAAACATCGGGAAATTGTTCCGGGACTTCTAGAAATGTTTCGGGAGGTTCCGGAAGGTTCCTGGGAGCTTATGGAAGTATCCGGAGGGTTAAGGAACTCTCCAAACCGCGGAAACCGATGTTAGACCAAGTAGGAAGGTCCACAAGGTTGTAACTCGGAAGGAAAAGGACTTTCCTTGAGTCCAAGGCCCAGACGCCAGGGTCCCTGGCGTTTTGGACCAGGACGCCGGGGTCCGCTGCGTTTCGGCGGGGAATCCGTGTTGGACTCCTCCTGGTGGCCAAAACCGACTTTGGGGAGAACCCTCGCCCAAGTTCGACCCCAGGCTTCCACCTATATATTCGGGGGCAGGGGTAGCCCCAAAGACACACCAAAAAAGCCCCAAGGCTGCCCCAGCTAAATCCCACGCGCCTCTAATTCTCTTCGGGATAGATCGTTCTAGTCCGGACGCCGCTAGGCTCTTCTCCCTCTAGTTTCTCTCGGTGGCGTTCTTCTCTGGACGGCGGAGCGCTGCTGGATTGCTACATCGGGATGTGTGGATACCGGTAGAGGGATCATACCTTTGATCCTTCTTCGAGGTCCTTCTAGTTCGAGGGACTTGTTCGTGGGACTTGATCGGGACGGATCGCGGGACGGTTCGTGGGACAGATCACACAACGGATCGTGGGACGGTACGCGGGATCGATATCCTCGCGGTTGGGAGGTCATTGAAATTCCTAGCTGCGGGGATCTGCACCAACAGCCTTCACCAACTCTACTTCCGCTACATCGGTTGGTGAGCCATGACCTAAAACCTTGTATGCAATATTCTTGGATGATCTTGGGTTCTTGATTCGTAGGCCGAATTTTTTGTTTTCTACTACGTTTCCCAACAGTGGTATCAGAGCGATCCTTGATTAGATGCATGTTTAGGTCTAGATCATATGTGTGATATGAGGCATTGATTTTCTTATTGCTTCCCTGTCATGTGATTTTTTCTGTGCTTAATGGCAAGTTGAGATTTTGCTACAAGGATTGAGTTTTCCATCGATCCCTCTATGCTGCTTTCAGTATGCTGGTTGCCTTGATCATGGTCTACATCAAACTCCTTGGATCTCATCTTAATCTCGCAGTAGAAGATTTAACATGGAGGGGCTTGTGGATTTATGAACTCAAATCCACACGGGGGTCACGCGTTGAACGAAGTTTAGCTTGTGGCATTAGTTGCTACACGCACCCCGAACGTTAAACTAGCAACAATGAAGTATCGTGTTTGGTTTTTTTAGGGAACAACGTTTGCATGTATGATGCTAATCAACCACGATAAAAGTTGCAACAACCCGTGTAGATGGCGATCTAACTCGTTTTTGCAGAATGTGCATGTGATGTGGTATAGCTTTCAAGATTTGCAATGTGTTTGTATGAGATGCTATATGTTATGTAATATTTATTCGCGACCTGCGTGTCGTGGTACGGCATGATGACTGGAGTCATATGATTGTCACTTAATTATGGCCTGCGTGCCAGAACTGTTTATTAGCTCGAGGCAAAGCAATAGATAGATGCAAAGGTGATGATCTACGATGCGGAGGTGGACCCCGACGCACATGCAGGAAGCCGTGGTGATGGTCCCGGCGCCAAGGACAAAGTTGGTGGACACGGTGACTTCAACCACGACGACATGAAGACAATGAAGACTTCACGAAGCAAAGGGCTATACTATATCACATAATTTTATGAACTGCCTGTGATGTTTATCCCTTTGATGCACCCTTGTTTGATGCGCGGTAGTCGTATTTTATTAGGGTGATCTCTCGCAAAACAATATCAAGTTGATAGTGTTCTTCCAATTGTAGCACCGTCTATACTATGTTTCACATCGGAGCAAGTCATGTCACATGGGTGCACACGGTGTGACGCATAAAAGGTGGGTGTGTTAAGAACACACTGCAATTACTCTTGGTTGTCTTGACGGTTTGGATAAAAGTTTTCTACCGGAACACGCCCATCGAAACATGAACAAGAATCACCTTTGGCGTGATTGGCAAGTTGGCCTACCGGTCCAGTCTAAGTCATCAGTGATGTCACATCAATGGCGGACGATTGGGTTGGATCTTGAATCACTCCAACATCAATTACGAGAGATATTGATCTGAGTGGGAGCGCACTTAGTAATTAAATTGATTAATCACAAGTGCAACTTAATTATGAATATGTCTTAGTATTTGCATTATCGTTGTAGAATAATGGCTCGCGTTATCACCTTCCCAATTGATTTTGATTAACTGCATTATCTGGTAAAAACTTTACGATTGGTACCGTATTGTGAGGACTATCCTCAATAGTGCCGAGAAGGACCATGTCCTATCGCAAAAAATTTATGCTCTCCCGCTGATGCTATGGATGATGTGTCTTACGTCCATCAATCCAAAATGCTAAGAATTCCACCACAGCTAAGTGTATTGTCGTAATCACCATGAAACCCGAACTTCGACACGTTTGGGATAATGTTATATTCATGGAACTAAAAAATTGTTTTCAGTAGTAAGACAATTAATGTTGGATATAAGATTTCTAGTACAATGTATGATTGTAAGCATTAGTGAAAAAGTTCACTGTGCTCTAAACAAAACTGATAAGTGTGGGATCCAGAAGAACACCGATCATATGATGATGAGAATTAAGGGAAAGGAAGTCCAAAGGATGTTAGTAAGACTTACACGCCGGAAATTCCATGGCCTGCGCCATCCTTAATCATGTGTGAGCTTTTGTGAGTAGGAGTGACATTGGAAATAGAACTATGATACGTATAAAGGCAAAACGAAAGAAGACTGGAATAACCAGCTCAGAAATGAAAGTCATGCGGAGTTATAGATGAATTCATTGTTGGTCAAGAGATGTATTTCTTGGGAATCATGATTAAACAGTTAATTGTGCATTCTGTATATTGTGATTAAACTGTTGATCACCGGAATATCACATCGATTGCATATTGTTGCAACTCGATGCAAGAAAGACTATGGCCTTTATGACTAGCTAATGATGAGTTTTGACACGCTCGGGAACACGGTAAAAGGTTTACTATACCGTGTGTTGACTCTATGATTATCTTCATAATTCATTTTAGAGTTGAGTAAATTGTTACTACACTTTAGCCTTGTTGCAAAACGTCATTTTGAATCATGTTTGTTGCAAGAGAGTTGTTCAAAGCTATGAATAACGTAAAGGCCATACTTCCATTATGAATAGGTTGTATGTTATGAATCTTGATAATAATACTAAACATCCATAACACTGACGCTAAACGTCGCAAGACTGACAGAAATACCACATAGATGTGGCACTGCCGTTTATCACAAGTGACATAACATGCATGAAGAATTTCCATAAGTGATGGACTTTCGAGTCATATGATTATGAATCACTTGACACTTGCGATATTTGTCTCGAAGTAACGTGACTAAAACACCGTTGATAGGCCATACATGAACGGGCAACTAAACCATTGGTAATCATACATGATGATGTGTGTAGTCCAATAAGTGTAGTTGTGTGCAGTGGATTCCCTATCTTCACTCATGAGTTGAAGTAGATATATGGATATCTGTTCAATAGAGACATACGTCTGAAATCTTTGAAATGTTCAAGGAATTTTAGAGTGAAATAGAAATTCATTATAACAAGAAAATAAAGCTTCTGCACATTAGATTGTAGAAAGTAATATTTGAGTTACAAGTTTAGCGAACGTTTGATGAGTTGTGAAGAAGTGTCATAACTTGCGTCTCCCGGAACACCACTATGAGTAAAGTGTTTGAGAGATGTAATCAAGCCATGTATGACACGGTAAGATCAAATATGACGTTTATCAATTTGCCATTATACTTATTAAAGTTATGCGTTAATGACTACGGCTTTTTGATAACCCACAAGTGTAGGGGATCGCAACAGTCTTCGCGGGTAAGAGTAACCCAATTTATTGATTCGACACAAGGGGAGCCAAAGAATACTTATAAGCCTTAGCAGTTGAGTTGTCAATTCAACCACACCTGAAAAAGCACTAGACAAGATATTTAGTAGCAACGGTGTGTTGACGGGTGTAGCCTTTAAGACTTCCCCAATCACCAACACCACAAAGTAGTAACAAAGTAGTAGGAGCAGCAAAGAAAGTAAAAGTAACAACGAAGGCAATAAAGGTGAAAGATGGACCGGGGTTCAAGGTTTCACTAGTGGTACCTCTCAAGCAAAAGAACAAGGTGTTGGGTGAACAAATTACAGTTGGGAAATTGACAGAATTGCACCAACTCTAGCCAAACAAACTAGAGCATCCTAGTCTAAGAACCAAGCGTAGGCATGTGTTCCGTATGTAGTTGTACGTGCTTGCAATAAGAACTTTGCACAACATCTTTTGTCCTACCATCCCGCTACGAACGGGGCCACTTAAGGAACTTATGGAGATTAAGGTCTCCTGCGGCGGAGAACCGGAACAAAGCATTAACACTCCATGAACACATGTGATCCTCAAATTATAGCCCATCCCCTTTGGTGTCCCAAGCTGTCACCATTGGGATCGCCGGTTCCGGACTATAATAGGTGCATACAATCATAGATAAGATCTAGAACAACAATTATGATCATGCAACCATAACGTGCTCAGATCTGAGATCATGCTACTCGTGCACTAGTAACAAGCATTAAGAACAACAAATTGCAGCAACAATAATTCATAAACCTCTTAGGACTAAACAAGGTAACAAGGTAACAATTCATCGGATCCCAACAAACACAACACCAATTACATCAGATGGATCTCAATCATGTAGGGCAGCTCATGAGATCATTGTATTGAGGATCTAGGGGGAGAGAATACCACATAGCTACTGCCAAGAACCCGTAGTCCAAGGAGGAACTACTCAAGAAGCATCATGGGGGGAGAAGAGTCGATGAAGATGGCCCCGGGGGCCAAGGCCCTCCCGGCAGGGTGCCGGAGCAGGATCCTGGTGACCCCCGAAGCTAGTTTTCGATGGCGGCGGAGATCGGAATCGCTTCTGGAAAAAGTAGTCTTCTTTTAGGGGTTTTCTCTCCTAGGGGTAAATATAGGCGAAGGGGGGCGTCGAGGGGGGGCCACGAGTCAGTCAGGAGGGTGCTTGGCGCGGCCTAGGGTTGGGGCCGCGCCACCAGCCCTCCTGGCTGACTGGTGGTGGCCCTCCTTCTCTCCTTTGGTCCTTCCGGAAGCTTCCTGGACGCTGATTTTTAATATAATTTTTCCGGAATTTTTGGAGCACTTTTAATGGCCGGAAAACCTGAAAAACAAAAACAGCAGAAAACAGGAACTGGCAACTGGGTGCACTGAGTTAGTAGGTTAGTCCAAATATGCTCAAAAGTGTAAGGAAGTGTATGTAAAACATGGCAAAGTCACACAAAACATGCATGGAGCAAGCAGAAATTATAGATACGTTTGGGACGTATCAACATCCCCAAGCTTAATTCCTGCTCGTCCTCGAGTAGGTAAATGATAACAAGCATAATTTCTGTGGTGACATGCCACACAAGCATATAAGGACTTTTAAGTAAAGCAATCAAAGCATGCAATTCAATTCAAGTCTTAACAAGCAAGAGTCTATATTAGCATTGACACAAGCAACAAAAGAACAAAAGGTGCAAGAGCTCTCGCTGTCCGTGACTCGAATGTCTCCAAATGGTGTTTGCGTGCAAGAAGGGGATTTGGGAAATACGAGAGAGAAAACTTTTTATTGTTGAGAACTAAATCTACTAAAGTTTCACACTTGGTCTCCTTTGAAGTCTTATCTGGACTCGTCCCCAGACCACTAGCCAGGTACAAGTCAAACTGATCCACTCCCTTTCGATATTTTGAGCACTCATGCAATGGATGAGCGTGAGCAAGAAAGTTGACACCTAAACGGCGAAATAGAAAGATGGTGGAGGAAGAAGACAAAAAGGTGTGAAAGGCTCACATCAATGAGGACAATCATAGGCGAGAAAACCATATGATAGATATGATGTGAGGAGTAGGGATTGCCATGCAACATGCGGATGCACATAGAGCTATAAGTGTATGAAAGCCCTCCAATGGAACTAGTGGGGGTGCATCCAACTTGCTTGCTCATGAAGACCTAGAGCTCTTTTGAGGAGGCTCATCCTTGGAATATGCAAGCCAAGTTCTATAGTGTAAGGATCCCCACATAGTTATGCAAGTACTACATGAAAACTCTCTACAAACTGAAGTATAGGTGCTACTTTGAAGCACAAGTGTGGAATAAAGGATAGTAGTGCTGCCCCCTCTCTCTTTTTTTATTCTTTTTTGATTTTGGGTGGCCTCCATGGCTCTTTATTTCTCTCTCTCTCTTTTTTTCGTCCTCTTTGGGATCTTTTTTTTTTGTATTTTTTCCACTTTGGGATCTTTTATTCCTTTCCTCACTGTAGGGGCAACACTCTAGAAGAACATCAACACACTTTTATCTACTTACAACTCTGAATCAAAAAGTAATGACTCTATATGAATGCCTCTGCCAGTGTAGCAGTATGTGCAATGATCAAGCGCAACATGCAGCAAAAATATGAATAGCGGGCAAAGCCCAACTAAATGCAGGCTATGAGATCATACAAGGCAATATGACAATGAAGGATAAGTCATATGAACATGAAGAACAATGGATGTTGCATGGCAATGTATCTCGGAAAGGCTATGGAAATGCCTTGTAGGTAGGTATGGTGGCTTTTTTGAGGAAAGATATAATGAGGCTTATGATGACAGAGCGTATCATGCCAAGGGTTTGGATGCACCGGCGAAGTATGCGCCAACTCTCGAGGTGAGAAAGGGCAATGCACGGTACCGAAGAGGCTAGCAAAATATGGGTGGTGGAAGTGTCAACTTTCGAATACTCACATTAGTCCGAAGAACTCATGCACTTATTATCGGTAACTCTCAATCTAATAAGGAGGTTCACAAAGAGACAAGTACCCCGAGGAGGAGTGTATGGGGGTTTGGTTATCCTTGCGCATCCTCGACTCATGGTACGTGAGTGTACTCTAATATTCGACCCCTCCAGAGATTAGTGATCCATCTAGTAGCTAGAGTTCTCAACATGGTTTAGGTTTTCGAAAATAAACACGGATTTCCCAAAATACGACATCTATCACTAATAGGCTAAAGCTCTTGACACCATAAGTTCAAACATTACTCAAGTCAATACCTCAAAACTATTGCAAGTTACTACTCCAAAGAGAATAGCAACTTTAACTACCTACTTTCTAGTCAAGACACAAAACTCAGTGCAATAGGAAAACTCTCTAAACAAGATAAGCATGCGAACTATAAAAAGTTCAACCTGAGACAAAAGCTCTAGAGAAACTCTAAAGCACTACAACTAAACAGGGCAGCAGCTAAGAAAAGATAAAGAACAACTCACAGCAAAGAATAAGCATGAAAATCCTATGAGGTGTTCTAGTTTCAGCGGAGCGTGTTTCTCTCCCAATCAAGCATGTTAGGTTCCGACATTGTAGTGACCAGCAAACAAAGCAAAAACAACCTAGGAAAATTAAAGAGCGAGACGCTCCAAGCATAGCACATAATGCATGAAGTGATAAAAATATAGTGCAACGAGGGACGAACTGATCATTGTTGATGAAGAAGTGGATGCACGGGGGCATCCCCAAGCTTAGACGCTTGAGTCTCCTTGAATATTTCTTGGGGTGCACTTGGGCATCCCCAAGCTTGAGCACTTGACACTCCTGGATCTTCTTTCATCACCTTCCATCGCGCACTTGAAAACTCCCTTCATACATAACTCATTGTAGGCTGATTAGAGAGGTTAGTACCCTAATAAAATAATTTTCCTCTACTGCAAATAAAGATTTTCAGGAAGAGCTACTGTTTCTTGCCTGCCCAAAAAAGTTTTCAAAGAAAAAGCAAGCTTAAGGATTGCAAAACTACGAAAAGAAAAACTGGGGCAGAAGCTGAGAAAAACAGAACAACAGAGAAAGGGGAATTTTTTCGAGGTACTTCTGCAACTCAAATCAAAAAACTTTGAACAGGGGCTAGAAAGCCAATTGCATGGAGCATGCTGTCAAAAAATTTCAGATCAAAAAGATGATCTGGTGATTTATTGCGAATTTTCCCGTCAAGAAGACAGAATCTGTTTCTGGACAGCAAGCTCCAACTTTTGAACTTTCAAGCACTCTGAGGCTAAACTTGGCACAAAGCTTGAAAAATAAAGATACAATGTTGTTGCTACAGTAGTAACAATCATCAAGACCACTAAGAACAGAACAAAAACAAAAATAAAAACCTAAATTCGTTGCGGGCTGCCTCCCGAAAGCGCTTCTTTAAAGCCATTAGCTAGGCATGAGTGTAACGATGCTCACAAAAGAATAAGAGTTGAAGCACAAAAGAGAGCATCAAAGGAGCAAAGACAAACCACATTTAAGTCTAACATGCTTCCTATGCATGGGCAACATGAAGAAAAATAAATAGATGAAGCACAAAGCAACAAGCATAGGAAGGTAAAACAAGAGCACCTTCAAGATTTTCAGCATGGAGAGGGGTGTTTTCCTAACATGTAAATTTCTATAACCATATTTCCCTCTCTCATAATAATTTTCAGTAGCATCATGAACAAACTCGACAATATAATTATCACACAAAGCATGCTTATCATGACCTACTAGCACATAATCATATAGACTTTCTAAGCAAACCTCATCATCATTAAGAACATCCATAGTAGGCAAAAATAGAGGTTTATCATAAGATTCATCAAGATAGCAAGGTTTATCATCAAGAACAGTAGAAAAATCATCCTTGCAAGTTTCATTCATAAGGGCATCATGGCCAAAAGCATCAATTTCATCAAAAAGGGATATTTCAAAAGAATCCATAGGATCATAGCAATCAATATAGCATTCATCCTCCTTTGTTAAGCATGGAGGGCAATCATATAAAGTAAGAGTCAAAGAGTTACTCTCATTAGTAGGTTGAGATGGGTAGCTACTCCACTCTTCCTCCTTTTGTTCGTCACTCTCCTCCTCTTTTTCGTCCAATGAGCATTCAGTTTCAGCAATTTCTTCTTCCGTAGAGTCCTGCAAAGCATTAGTCTCTTCCTCTTGTGGAGAGAACCTCTTGAGATAGTCAGTAATATAATAATTGTCATTAAAATCCTCAAAGCAATAATTAAGTATTTCAAGACTCTCGGATTTGTAAGGGGCATCACCAATATTTTTTAGAAAAGAAGTAATTTCATAGGCACCCTTAAAAATAACAAATTCTTCTATTTGTTCTGCATCATAAAAATCATAGTTTCCCTTAGCATAAGAAGCTAAGGTTTCATCATCATTGTACTCACATTGGAAAGCAAGGTGTTTGTGCCTCATAAAGCAACAAGATTCATCCCTACAGAAAGATATATTATATATTGAGCACAAATTTCTAGCATAGTCATACAACTCCTGTATTAGTCCCCATGAGTGTATCCCCTTTTGAGACAAGCGGTATTCCTTGTAATATTTTTGTTGATCCTCCGTGAATCCGCCTTGCCAATAAGATTTAGTCTCAAAGAAAGTAGCCATTAGTAGCAAATAGAGTAATAAGCAAAGTGTACTTATCAAGTGAACTTATAAGTAGAGCTATGCTCCCCGGCAACGGCGCCAGAAAATAGTCTTGATAACCCACAAGTGTAGGGGATCGCAACAGTCTTCGCGGGTAAGAGTAACCCAATTTATTGATTCGACACAAGGGGAGCCAAAGAATACTTATAAGCCTTAGCACTTGAGTTGTCAATTCAACCACACCTGAAAAAGCACTAGACAAGATATTTAGTAGCAACGGTGTGTTGACGGGTGTAGCCTTTAAGACTTCCCCAATCACCAACACCACAAAGTAGTAACAAAGTAGTAGGAGCAGCAAAAGAACAAGGTGTTGGGTGAACAAATTACAGTTGGGAAATTGACAGAATTGCACCAACTCTAGCCAAACAAACTAGAGCATCCTAGTCTAAGAACCAAGCATAGGCATGTGTTTCGTATGTAGTTGTACGTGCTTGCAATAAGAACTTTGCACAACATCTTTTGTCCTACCATCCCGCTACGAACGGGGCCACTTAAGTAACTTATGGAGATTAAGGTCTCCTGCGGCGGAGAACCGGAACAAAGCATTAACACTCCATGAACACATGTGATCCTCAAATTATAGCCCATCCCCTTTGGTGTCCCAAGCTGTCACCATTGGGATCGCCGGTTCCGAACTATAACAGGTGCATACAATCGTAGATAAGATCTAGAACAACAATTATGATCATGCAACCATAACGTGCTCAGATTTGAGATCATGCTACTCGTGCACTAGTAACAAGCATTAAGAACAACAAATTGCAGCAACAATAATTCATAAACCTCTTAGGACTAAACAAGGTAACAATTCATCGGATCCCAACAAACACAACACCAATTACATCAGATGGATCTCAATCATGTAGGGCAGCTCATGAGATCATTGTATTGAGGATCTAGGGGGAGAGAATACCACATAGCTACTGCCAAGAACCCGTAGTCCAAGGAGGAACTACTCAAGAAGCATCATGGGGGGGAGAAGAGTCGATGAAGATGGCCCCGGGGGCCAAGGCCCTCCCCGGCAGGGTGCCAGAGCAGGATCCTGGTGACCCCCGAAGCTAGTTTTCGATGGCGGCGGAGATCGGAATCGCTTCTGGAAAAAGTAGTCTTCTTTTAGGGGTTTTCTCTCCGAGGGGTAAATATAGGCGAAGGGGGGCGTCGAGGGGGGGGCACGAGTCAGTCAGGAGGGTGCTTGGCGCGGCCTATGGTTGGGGCCGCGCCACCAGCCCTCCTGGCTGACTGGTGGTGGCCCTCCTTCGCTCCTTTGGTCCTTCCGGAAGCTTCCTGGACGCTAATTTTTAATATAATTTTTCCGGAATTTTTGGAGCACTTTTAATGGCCGGAAAACCTGAAAAACAAAAATAGCAGAAAACAGGAACTGGCAACTGGGTGCACTGAGTTAGTAGGTTAGTCCAAATATGCTCAAAAGTGTAAGGAAGTGTATGTAAAACATGGCAAAGTCACACAAAACATGCATGGAGCAAGCAGAAATTATATATACGTTTGGGACGTATCACTTTTACACTGAAAAGAGCATCATCAAATCTGTTGAAATGACACCATATTAGATGTGGTATGGACTGTTAAAACCATGTTGTCTTTTCTTAAAATTTGGGTATATGAGGCATATGTTTGACATACTCAAAACCCCAAATCAGATAAGTGCTACTTTGTTAAGGTTATGCCAAAAGTTTTGGTATTCCTCTATCACTACACAAAAGCAAAACTGTTTGTTGTTAAGAACGGTGTGTTTTGAAGAAAAATAGTTTCTTACAAAATAGTGAGTGGGAGGAAAGTGCAACTTGTCAAAGATTGTTGAATCTTCAGAGAAGTGCGCAGCTGAACCACACAGGTTAGACAAAACTCGTACAAACATTTTTATGTAAACGAGATATTGTTGTTCGACAACGATATACCTGTGATATACAAAGAAGCGTTGATGGGCCCTGACTCCGGGATTTGGCTAAATGCCAAATAATCCAAGATAGTATCCATGGAAGTAAGTCAAGTTTTGAACTTGGTAGACCCTCTGAAAGACTAAAAGTCTAAAGAATATATATATGGATCTATAATTGATTCGGATGAAATTGTTTTATCCATAAAGCTCAACTCGTTGGAAAATTGTTTTCTAGCAAGTTCAAAGGTTGACTACGGCGAAATAGTTTCGACCGTAGAGATGCTTTAGTCAGTTCGAGTTATATTAGCAATTACTACATATCTCATTTATAGGATATGGTAGAATGAACGTCAAAACAAAGTTCCTACACGGAAATATAACAAAGGACGTACATGTGATATGACCGGAATGTTTTGTCGATTCAAAGGATGCTAAAATAGATGCAAGCCTTGGATATCCAGTGATGGACTGAAGCTGGCATAATGGAGTTGGAATTTTCGTTGTGATGAAATTGCCAAAAGAGTTTGTTTTCATCGGGAATAACGAAGATGCTTGAATGTTCAAGAAAGTAAGTGGGAGCTGAATGATATTTCTAAAAACCTTATGTAGATGGCATATTGTTGATTATAAATGATGTAAATTTCTTGACACGAATAAGGACTTCATTGGAAATAGTTTTCAGCTGAAGAACTTGGGCTAATATAGCATTAGTATTGAGCAAAGTGATCTATGAAGATAGTAAGTGTCTGATCATGCTAAATCCAACACTACATATTGATATGATACTAAAGTAGTTTAGTATGAAACGCCAAGAAGGATGTTCTTGCCGAGGTCATGGTGAAAAGCTGTTTGCAGAAATCGATGTTCATGAACACAGATAAGCAAAAGCACGTGAATTGAATTCCACTCACATGTGTGTTTGGACAAATCATGTACACCATAATATGTAAAACAACCAGATATGTCCAATGCTCCAAAAGGTTTTGAGCAAGATACCAAAGTGATCAACATGTTGATCATTGGACAAATAGTGAAAAGTTAAACTTATGAAAGATAAGATATGTTTCTCAGAAAAATGGAGAGAATGAAGAGCTCGTTGTAATGAGTTACACCAGCTGAATTTTTTATGTAAACAGTTACACCAATTCAGACTTCATACTTACTCCGACCGATTTTCAATTTTAATTGGGATTATGTGTTTCACACGTAAGGGTGGCTCATTATGAAGGAACTGTGTTAAGTTAGATACTGTGGCGAATTCTACAACAGAGGCTAAGTATATTGTTGCTTAAAGAAGTAACAAGGGAGGGTATTTTGAATCATCAGTTCATTTATGAACATGGTATGGTTTCCAAGATGCTTGAAGCTCATGGAACATTGATGAATGATTTCATGACTTATTCTAAAGCAACCAAGGTCCTGCCAAATGATTCAAACATATACAAAGCTAAACTGATAAAATTAGTGAATTTTATGATAGCGTGAAAACGCGAAGATATGCAAGATACAAATGGGCCTGAAATGTCAGATCCGATAATGAAGTCTATACCACAAATGAAGCATGTATTACACCGGTATGCCATAGGTGTAAAGTGCTCAAGCACTGATAATATTATTGACTCTAGTGCAAGTGGGAGACTGTTGGAAATATGCCCTAGAGGCAATAATAAAATGTTCTTATATATATTTCCACGTTCGTAATTAATGTTTATATTTCTGTGCTATAATTGCAATGACCCTGACTATGAGATTCAAAATAAAACTCACTTGCATGTGTGGAAATGTAAACACCAAGAGTTCCTGGTTTAGCCTCTAAGACCAGCTCATGTGCTAACTGATGATTCGTTTTCTTAATCATGGACATTGTTCTTGTAACAAGGATGTCAGTAGCAATGGGAACATATTGTTAGCAGAACAATGATGTTGAACCGACCCCAGTATTGAATGATATACTTAGAGATCACATCGTAACTATGTTATAAGTCATATCATGAAATGTTATCATATACGTAATTCCTTAGACCATGAGAATATCAAGTTACTTCACTCAGGAAGGTATGCTTTGGTTCTTAGATGAAACCTCCCGTAAATGGGAAGTAGTAAAATTAGTTCTGGGTATATCAGATGGAGTGTCTAGTGACTGTGATAGTTCGAGAATGGGATTTGCTCCTTCACGATGAAGAAGATATTCACTTCGGGCCCACTCGGTATGACGGTATCCATTATAGTCTGGCCAGACGCATTGTGATTTAGTCACGGGGATACCGGAATACGATAACGAGAAAAAGGGACAAACGAGCAAAGAGGATAACGAGTGGCTTGTGTTCAAGAAGTTGTTACACATGGGTGCCAAACTTCTCTCCTCTAACTTTGTCATATATCGCGAAGCAAAGGGAATGGTACATGACTAAACATAATGGTTCACTCGAAGTTTCTTCGTGTATGTGCGGGAGTCAACATGGGTGTCCATGGCTCCGCTGTTGATTATTGGCTATTGACAAAAGGCTGTTGACCTGTGTCCGGAAGATGTTCTGAGTCATGTCCGCATTATACCGAACCTATTGGGTCACACACTTAACGAGTAGTAATCTGTTAGAGAACTAGGAGATGAAAAGAGAAAGGGTACCGAAATTGTTTCGGGTGGAACCGGAAGTGTTTCCGGGTAGCACTAGAAGTGTTCTAGGTTGTGCTGAATGGTTTTAGAATATTCGTGAACGGTCTCGGATGATTTCGGAACATTCAAGAAGAGTCTTGAAGTGGTAACGAGACATCCGTGATAGTCTCGGAAGGTTTTGCAACATTCGGTAATAGTTGTGGAAAGGTTACGAAACATCGGGAAATTGTTCCGGGACTTCTAGAAATGTTTCGGGAGGTTCCGGAAGGTTCCCGGGAGCTTATGGAAGTATCCGGAGGGTTAAGGATCTCTCCAAACCGCGGAAACCGACGTTAGACCAAGTAGGAAGGTCCACAAGGTCGTAACTCGGAAGGAAAAGGACTTTCCTTGAGTCCAAGGCCCAGACGCCAGGGTCCCTGGCGTTTTGGACCAGGACGCCGGGGTCCGCGGCGTTTCGGCGGGGAATCCGTGTTGGACTCCTCCTGGTGGCCAAAACCGACTTTGGGGAGAACCCTCGCCCAAGTTGCGACCCCAGGCTTCCACCTATATATTCGGGGGCAGGGGTAGCCCCAAAGACACACCAGAAAAGCCCCAAGGCTGCCCCAGCTAAATCCCACGCGCCTCTAATTCTCTTTGGGATAGATCGTTCTAGTCCGGACGCCGCTAGGCTCTTCTCCCTCTAGTTTCTCTCGGTGGCGTTCTTCTCTGGACGGCGGAGCGCTGCTGGATTGCTACATCGGGATGTGTGGATACCGATAGAGGGATCATACCTTTGATCCTTCTTCGAGGTCCTTCTTCTTCCTCGGAGATCTAGTTCGAGGGACTTGTTCGTGGGACTTGATCGGGACGGATCGCGGGACGGTTCGCGGGACAGATCACACAACGGATCGAGGTCATTGAAATTCCTAGCTGCGGGGATCTGCACCAACAGTCTTCACCAACTCTACTTCCGCTACATCGGTTGGTGAGCCATGACCTAAAACCTTGTATGCAATCTTCTTGGATGATCTTGGGTTCTTGATTCGTAGGCCGAATTTTTTGTTTTCTACTACGTTTCTCAACATTTCCGCCTTTTGGTTTTCTCCCTAGAAATATCTTCATTAGGCCTTTATTTGAAAGACCTCTTAAGACTAGTTGTACAATTGAAGAGCTTTTTGATGATCTTGATAATGATTCGATTGATACAACTTGATCTTTTGCATCATGCCTAGCTTAAAGGCATAAAAGAAAGCGCTTTCGGGAGGCAGCCCGCAATGAATTTAGGTGTTTCTTTTTGCTTTTGTTGAGTCTTGATGATTGTTAATACTGTAGCAACATCATTGTATCTTTATTTTTCAACTTTGTGCCAATTTATAGCCTCTTACGGCAAGGGAAGTAAAAGTTGTGACATGCTGTCCAGAAAACAGATTTTGTCCTCGTGACCAGAAAAATTCCAGAAAAATCCCAGTTCATCTTTTTGAGCTGAAATATTTACACAGTATGCTCTATACAATTATGAAACTTCCGTATGTTCTGAGTTTTTTGATTTGAGTTGCAGAAGTACCCCTCAAAAATTCTTTACTATCTGCTGTTCTGTTTTTCACAGATTCTGCCACGTTTTGTCTCTTCTAACTTTTGCAAACCTTAAGCTTGCTTTTTCTTTGCAAAAACTCTTTGGCACTCTTGAGAAACAATATCTCTTCAATAATATCTTTATATCCAGTGGGGAAAAAATATTTATTAAGGGTACTAACCTCTCTAATCAGCTTATGATGAGTTATGTATGCAGGGAGTTTTCAAGTGTGCGATGGAAGATGATGAGAGAAGATCCAGGAGTGTCAAGTGCTCAAGCTTGGGGATGCCCCCATGCATCCCCAATAAATATTCAAGGAGACTCAAGCGTCAAAGCTTGGGGATGCCCCCGTGCATCCCCTTCTCCATCAACAATCATCAGTTCGTCCTTCGTCTCACTATATTTTTATCACTTCATGCGTTATGTGCTATGCTTGGAGCGTCTCGCTCTTAGGTTTTATTTTTAGTTTTCTTTAGCTTTGCTTGCTGTTCATAACAAGTTAGATCCCGTCTTACTTTGTGTGTGAGAGAAACACGCTCCACTTTCAAAATTTAGAACACATCATAGGATTTTTCCTGCTTATCTTTTGCTGTTGTGTGTTCTTTATCTTTTCATAGCTACTGCCATGTTTAGTTTTAGTTTTAGTTTGTCTTTAGCAAGAGCCTTGGCTTTTGTTTAGTTTGTTGCTGGAACTCTTTTTAGTTTTTCATGTTTATCTTGTTAAAGAGAGTTGGTTGTTGCACTGAGTTGTGTCTTGTCTTGAGAGTAGGTAATTGAGGTTGCTATTTAATTTTAGTAGTAACTTGCAATGGTTTTGAAGTATTTATGTGAGTAATGTTTGAACTTTTGGTGTCAAGAGCTCTAGCCTATTAGTGATAGGTGTCGTATTTTGGGCAATCCGTGTTTATTTTCAAAACCTACAAAACTAGTTGAGAACTCTAGCTACTAGATGGATCACTAATCTTTGGAGGGATCGAATATTAGAGTACACTCACGTACCATGAGTCGAGGATGCGCAAGGATAACCAAACCCCCATACACTCCTCCTCGGGGTACTTGTCTCTTTGTGAACCTCCTTATTAGATTGAGAGTTACCGATAATAAGTGCATGAGTTCTTCGGACTAATGTAAGTATTGAAAGTTGACACTTCCACCTTCCCATATTTTGCTAGCCTCTCCCGTGCCGTGCACTGCCTTCTTCTCACTCCGAGAGTTGGTGTCCACCTTCGCCGGTACTTCCAAACCCTTGGCATGATACGCTCTGTCATCATAAGCCTCCTTATATCTTCCTCAAAACAGCCACCATACCTACCTATCAAGGCATTCCCATAGCCTTTCCGAGATATATTGCCATGCAACATCCACCTCTTCATGACTTGATCTTCATGTCATACTTGTTCCTGCTACACTGGCAGCGACATACATTGCATACTTCCTGATAGTTACATCTTCTTTATGATTTTGAGTACCTTGTAAAGTGTGAAAGATCTCCTTTACCTTCTTGTAAAATAGAGTGTTGCCCTTAAGTGAGGAAAAGATCCCAAAGTGGACACAATAAAAGATCCCAAAGACGACAAATGAGAGTTAGATAGAAAGAGCCATTGAGGCCACAAAAAATACAAGAAAATAGAAAAAGAGAAAAAGAAATAAAAAGAGAGAAAGGGGCAACACCACTATCCTTTTGAGAGATCCACACTAGTACTCCCTTTATATCCATGTACTCCATAGAGATGATCATTATGCATATAACTATGTGGGGACCTTCACACTTTAGAACTTGGCTTGCATATTCCAAGGATGAGCCTCCTCAAACGAGCTCTAGGTCTTCATGAACGAGCAAGTTAGATGCACCCCCACTAGTTCCATTGGAGAGCTTCTTAGCTCGTATGTGCATTCGTTGCATGGCAATCCCTACTCCTCACATCATATCTATCATTTGGCATCTCTTGCCTATGATTGTCCTTGTTGATGTGAGCCTTTCTCATCCTTTTTGTCTTCCTCCTCCACCATATTTCTCTCTTTGCCATCCTAAGTGTCAACTCTCGTGCTTACGCTCATCCATTGCATGAGTGCTCAAAATATCGAAAAGGAGTGGATCAAATTGACTTGTACCTGGCTAGTGGTCTGGGGACGAGTCAAGATAAGATTCCAGAAGAAGCCCAAGTGTGAAACTTTAGTACATTGAGTTCTCAACACAAAAATACTTTTTTCTCGTATTCCCTATCCCCTTTCTTGCACGCAAACACCATTTGGAGACATTCGAGTCACGGACAGCGAGAGCTCTTGCACCAAATGTTCTTTTGTTACTTGTTTCAATGCTAATATAGACTCTTGCATGTTATGACTTGAATTGAATCTCTAACCTTGATTGCTTTACTTTTCAAAGTTCTTTTATGGTTGCGAGCATGTCACCACAGAAATTATGCTGTTATCATCTACCTACTCGAGGACGAGCAGGAATTAAGCTTGGGGATGTTGATACGCCCAAAACGTATCTATAATTTCTGCTTGCTCCATGCATGTTTTGTGTGATATTGCTATGATCTAGATACACTTTCATACACTTTTGATCATATTTGGACTAACCTATTAACTCAGTGCACCCCAGTGCCTGTTCATGTTTTCTGCTATTTTTCTATTTCAGTTTTCCCCCATATAAAAAGTGCCAGAAAAATTCCGGGAAAAATACAGGAAAAATCAGCGTACAGGAAGCTTCGCGAAGAGCCCGAGAGGGGCCAGAGGGGAGCCAGGGGGGCCCAGGCGGCCACCCGGCGCGGCCCCACCCCTGGCCGCGCCAGGGGGGGGGCGCCTGGGGCCCCTGGTCCACCTCTGGCTGCCCCCCTTCGCCTATTTATTCTCCGTCACGGGGAAACTCCGAAGACAGAACCCTATTTCGCAAACTCTCCTCTGTTCCGCCACCACCGCGCTTCCGAGATCGGGAGCACCAGAAGACCTCTTCCCCGCACCCTGCCGGAGGGAGGATTGACCTCCGGGAGTCTCCTCTCCACCATGGATGCTCCCCGGATGTCTCGTGAGTAGTTTTCCTTGGACCATGGATCCGTGATCAGTAGCTATGTGATGTTCTCCTCCCCTCTTTGTTCTTCATGGTTTAGACCTCGTGAGCTGCCCTACATGATCGAGGCACTTTTATAATATTTCTGATGTTGCTATGCTGAGTTTGATGGGATCTGATGGATTATGAGATTATGTTCAGATTGTGATAGAGTAATATATTTGATTCTTATCTCTTATATTTTTGTTCCTAAGTAATTCTTGCATGTTCTCCGTTGCTGTTTATTGCTTTGGCCAAGTAGTAGGCAGTGACTCCAAGAGGGAACATTGTGCTCGATTGTGGGTTCATGCCCCCCGATGACACGCTTGAGTGACAGAAACATGAGTCTAGGGGATGTGCTGTTGCCACAAGGGGGAAAACAACGGTGCTTGTAACCGCGGTTACAAGGATTGTTTACTTTACGCAAAGTTCTTTTTAATGCAGTTGTCTGTTGCTTTGGGTTTACACTTTGGGTGGGGCTCGCAACTTAATACCAGCGAGATGTTCTGGATAGATATCTCAAGGTGGATGATTAGTAGTAGATGCAGTTGGATTACGGTCTACTTATTTTGGCGTACTGCCCGTGCTTTTGAGCCTCTTCCTTTCTTTTGTAGCATAGTTAGCATTGCGGTGCGTTCATAATCCTGTCAATTGCCCTTCTG
Source organism: Bromus sterilis (assembly GCA_950022295.1). Lineage (NCBI taxonomy): Eukaryota > Viridiplantae > Streptophyta > Magnoliopsida > Poales > Poaceae > Bromus > Bromus sterilis. The sequence goes on from OX465598.1 coordinate 273,109,074, forward strand.
TAATTTTTTTACCTCGCATAGCAGTTTTATCGTCTTTTGGGAGAGAGACATCACTAGTGAACATCACGTATCTCGGTCCATATCCTTATTACTGTTTCCACGCTATATTTATTTTCCTGCTTGTACTTTCAGTTGCTATCATTATCCCTTGTGTTTTACCCTTTGTGAACAACAAGACCGGAGAGATTGACAACCTCTCTGAACTTCGTTGGGAACAAAGTTATCTGTGTCTGTGTGCAGGTCCACGTCAGTTGCGCCGCTGACACCTACTTATCATCTCTGAAGTCCTACTGGAGACAAAGCTTGGTATCTTCACCGAGGGAAACTTGCCGCTGCGGTACATCTCAACCTTCCACTTGGGGTAACCAACGAAGGGCGAGAAGCCATCATACTGCCGACTCTCGTTTCGGGTGTCAACTCACCGGGATGAACTAGATTAATTTGGAGTTAGTTAGAGGGTCTTGTTGTTTCAAAATTTTCGGTACTAGCTTATCAAATGGGCACCAGTAATGGGTAGACTCTGGTTAAAAAACATACACTATGAAGCTTATAATGACAGTTGGTACACCACTGCATTTTTTTCAAGAAGTCGTGTTCACAATTATAGATGATTTGAGACCTAATCCTTGTTCATAGATAACATCAACATGAATCTATTTAAAATTTCAGCATATGCACCTTGAATGTCTCTTCTTCATTGTGATATGGAGGGGACAAGGTTCAAGTGTTATAATTGCGTAAGTAGGTGAATAACGGATGTAATCGCAATCACTATCGTATGCTCGACTTCTTCTTTTCCTCTCATATATAGACGTAGTTTAGTTGAATATATTGCTTAGTGTGGCGGAAGCCTCACCAACTTACCATTCTTATGCGCAAACTTGTTAGTTATGGTATTTATGGTTGGTGATTTGCTGAGTACATAGTACTCAAAAATATTATATTTGAATCAGGTTCAAAGATCTTCAACGACTAGCGCACTTCAACAGGTATGGTGATCGATGATGCTCTACGTGAAGACTTTGACGACAACTAGTTTATCAGACCCCGACTGACAACTTTGGACTCAAGGGTTATGGAATCACTTGCCTTATCTTCCAGTATTTTAAGCACCGCACTTTGGATTTTGTCTGCACCCAAACTATACCTCTTCCATTGTTGTAATTTATATATTGGCACTTGTATGCCTAATTATATGTATGTTGTACTCCCTCGGTTCGAAATTAGATGACGTTGAAATGGATGTATCTAGATGTATTTTAGTGGTAGATACATCATTTTAGCTTCAACTAATTCCAAACGGAGGGAGTACCTTGTAAGTGATAATGTTGTGATGTTGAGATTGAAATTCAGGGCATATAACGGTGTGTGTATGGAGTTATATGTTGTGGTAGATCGTGACCATGACACGCTGTTGCATGATTTCTTCTTTAAATGTTGCTTATCGGACATGATCAAACACACACCAAACATCGTTAGGCTTTGTCTTTTCTCGCTACATGCATCGTTATCGTAGTATACTTCATTCTGAACGCCAACGTGCACCGGCGAGCTGGATAGCAGGCCTTGGGGCCCTCTCGCTCTTGTGATTATGCACTTAGAGAGGGAAAATTAGGTCTTTGAGAAGCTCTTCATGTGACTACTCACGTTCATCATCATGTGTCGCCTACCATTAAGGTTAAGCACTGTTGGACATCGTCGTCATCAACGTCTACTTCGACTCGTCTGCGTCAAGGTCGTTTATATCGTTTCTACAACAACCATGCTACTTCATCTACAAATGTTTAGTACTTCATCTACAAGGTTGTCTATAACATGATTTGAGCATGTCTCTTTGTTATAACCACTGTTGCATTGCATGTGTGATGCTACTGGTATGTTCATCTAATATGTTAGGAGTTATTCATATTGATAACTATGAATTATTTATTTAAATTAATCATGAACTTGCCTAACTATTTTAATCATGAATTATTTATTTAAATTAATCATGTTAGGAGTTATTCATATTGATAACTATTTTAATCATGAATTATGTATTTAAATTAATCATGAAGAATAATTTTGCACAGAAAAATTTAAAGTATATTTTTTGGAAAGTGTACGAGTTTTGCAAGAGAAAGAACATGGGAATTCCAGCTTTTCACACTGGAATGCGAGAGGAAATTACAAAGAACCTTTGGACTAAAATAGGAAAGACTTTCAAGTCTTCAGCCAACCTCAAATTTTTGAATTTTTTATAAGAAAAACGCTCCCTGTTTTCCTCGTGTGTGAACGAAAAAAAAGGTTCCCAACCACCCATACGTACATAGAAAAAAAAAATCCTGGCCTTATCGGGTCCAACTGCTTACTCCTCCCCAGGCCCGCCAAGCCACCGCGCCGCGGCACGACTCCTGTCCTTCCCTCCCTCCCTCCCTCCCCATCTCCTCGGGCTGAACGCCTCTCGCCGCCGGCGATCGGAGCAACGCCAGCGCCTCCCCCCGGCTCCGGCGGGAGCCTTCGTCGGATATGGGGACGCGCCATCTCGTCACCGGACCGAACAGCTGCGCCCCGGATGGGGCGTCCTCCTCCAATCCCGCCGCTAAGTTCGTCAACACCCTCCTCGGCCAGTCCAGCAAAGCGGAGGTAAACCCTAGCCCTGTAGGTTTACCCTCTCGTGCTTAAACGCTCACTCGTTGCTTCTGCGGTGATGGTTGGACCTGGATCAATTGGCGCCCTTTAGGTTTTTTGTGCCCATATGCTACCTCTGCCATGCGAAGCTAGTGCTGCATCCCACGCGGTCTAGATGCGCTGAACAATATGGTTGATTCGCGGGCTGTGCCGCGCCGCATGTCTCTGATTGCTAGGTGTGTTGGTTTAGGACTGTAACTGGACGGGACAGAACTATTATTACTGGTTCACGGTTATGTATCTGTTCCCTTTTAACTTCCCATTAAAGGCGGCCATCCTGAAGTGCTGGGCAAGACACTTGAGTCAGTGCTTGGTAAACTGTAAGCTATCGATTCTAGTTCGCTATAATATCGGGCAGGCTTCTATATTTCTATGCTGTTATCTTGTTAAAAAAAGAGTAAAGGGTTAAAATAGTTCATGGTTCTAGGATTCCAACCTTTAACACACTCATTTCGCCAATTGAAGCATTCTGTGAATTGATTTCTCTGAGAATCTCTGATTGACCTTATTCCGAAACTACTAGTCACGTGGTATATGTGGAGACATATTTGTTGTCTCCTACCAGTTTCCATGTTCCTTTATTAAGAGTACGTGGGGATTAAATTGGAAATTTGGGATGGTTAACACCGAAATGCATTGAAAAATTGTATCTGAACTACAAGAAAACATTTTTTTATAACACTTTCTTTGTGCAGTCACTAACGGGACTTCCTGGAGCCTCAGTCAATGTCCCAACGACATCTGATTATAGCACAGTTCCACTGTCTACTCTCCCGGGCTCTGATAATGAGTTCAAGCAAGATCAACGGCCACTTGCACGGGTAACAGTGATTCTCAACACTGTCTTTTTGGGTCCTTGCTGGCCGTTCCTAACTGTTGTCGACACTTGCAGGGTGCCGACTTCATTCGTGGGGGTCCTGCTAATGATTGGGTTGAATCTTTCCGGCCTCCGGGTCATTCTGCATTTGGAGGGCCACAAGCAAACTTTGCAGAGTTTGAGCAAATTTATAGCAATGCAGGCACTACCTTGGTACCAGCCTTGGATGGTAGATTTCTGTGTCTTAGCCTTTCTCTGTACAGTGAATGGCTGTCTATTAACCACACATTCCAATGACCCCTAACGATTGTTCCAGGTCCACCACAAAGGGTCTTATCTGGCGTTCTTCATTCTTTTCTTTCAAGTGGCAGAGCTGGTGTGCCATTTCAACCTGTCCCAGTACCAGCTCTTGGTTTGTCCGAAGGTGACAAGCAATGTATACGTGATCGCAGCTGCATAATGGCACGCCATATTTTGGCCGATCAACCTGAAGAATATATACAAGCACAGGTTAACTTACAATCTCTTACATTTGTGACTGGAATTTCCATGGACCATACAAAGTTGCTCACAACATGTATTTCTGTCCTTTTTCCATTAGCCTAGCACCATAGTTTCCTTTTGACTTGCTTGATGAGTTGACGTTCTAACTTCCATGTGCTGCCTATATTTCCTTGAAGAATATTTATTAGAAGAATGTTCATGAATATAACACCTTTATCCGTATATCAGGTAAACACATTGCTGCATTCTCTTGATATTGACAATAGTTATCGAATGAAAAATCCCCTGCATGGGCCATACCCAGAGATGGAGGAGTACTGGAATCAATCCCAAAGTGCTTTGAGATCTGGCCCAATGCACAATGCTGCAAATAATTGGATTACTGAGTTCGGCAAGCAAAATAATAATCCTGAGGGTTGGGTCACTGAGTTCGGCAAGCAGAATAATAACCCTGAGGGTTGGGTCACTGAGTTCGGCAAGCAGAATAATAACCCTGAGGGTTGGGCGCGCTCTTTTGAGCAGCAATATGGTCCCAATGGATGGGCCTCTGAGTTTGAACAGGTCAGAGCCTTCTAAAAGCCTGTTCGGCATTTTCACAAGCATCAATTGTGAAGCATGTTTTTTCATCGTTAATACTAATCATTTAAGCAGACAAGGCCCTAGAACCAAGTTCAGCCATGCTGAAAATATTGTTTAGCTTCTAGGCCAGCATAACTATTTTACAATTGACACTGTTTTATCTGAATAATCTGACTGTCCAATAAATGATGATATCTGCTATCTGCATATCCAAATGCAATTCTTTTTTTTTTTTGCATCTGCATCACGTGCCTGCAGTATTCTTGAGTATGTTCCGTTTCTAATTATAATTTTCTTGTAAACATTAGAAAATTCTGTTTTCTGAGTAAATAGCCAATATCCAACAGGAAATACAATCCAGTAAGAAAATTTGTATGAGAAGGATATGCGGGTTCGGTATGCCATTACTCAATTCAATTCTAATCTGATTTGTTCTCGACCCTATCCACTGAGCGAGATATTATGATATCTATGAGTAATTGTATGCTGTATTTGGAAATCAAATTTAAGAGTCTTCATATAGACTATTCATCACCCTGGGTGAAGAATTCTTATTCCTCACCCTAGGTGAAGAAAACAAAATGCTTGAGGTAATATTACACTCGTGAGAAAGGAGGCTTGTCTCTCACCATACAAAAGTAAGTGAGATTATTTAGAATACGCATGCTAGAGAGTTGCATTTTACACGTGAGAGAAAAATGTGGTGCGTCAATATGACACTAAAAAAGATATTGCTGTAATTTTACAATAGGAAATGAGGTAATTTTACAACATACATGCTAGAAGGTTATGTTCTGCATGTGATAAAAAATGTGACTCGGTCGAATGGCCAAGGTGAAGAATACCCTGGGTGCCTAATAGAGTGTCTATATATGTATATGAGTTGTAGCTTTTACTTCATGCTGTTATTCTAGAACATAAGATGACAAAGGATCACATTCTTTCAACATGTCTCTTAAATGATAACTAGTTGTATTTGGCTTATAAAGTGAAAAAAAATACAAAGCCTTGTAATTCATATGAAAATCTCCATACGCATCATATTTCAGTATCCTTCTGCACCAGCATTTTCATTTTTGGGAATGCATGGTTTAAATTATGTTATGTACTTTATGTTGTCTCAGCATCAGTCCCAGATGGCCATGGGTCAGATGGGAGGAGCGAACATGGGGAATCTTGCAGCCATGCAGCAGTCCCGTATGCTTGCAGAAACATTATCAAGTAACAATGACCCAAAGTTCCAGGTATTTATGATGGCCCGGTTCATGTAGCTCTATTTTGCTTGCACGTTGTGTTTACCCACAATGAAAATTTGCTTGAACAATAACTCATCCTAATTTATTTTTTCTTCTACATATGGAAATATCCCGTTTATTTTACCCACTGTGTTTACTCATGTTATCTCCACAATTGATGTGATTGCATTTGCATCTTGATATGTTAGGCTAAACCTAAATGTTCTAGAATAGGTTCAGCATGCCTAAAGTATCTCAATGAATCCTCCAAAAATCAGACCAAACCCCCTAAATAGGATCTTGCTTTCCAAAGTGATAGAGAAGAACCTCTATTGGTCATTGTAAAAAAAACCCCGAGAAGAACCTCTATTGGATATGCAAAAGTGAACTAACATATTGTGAAATGATGTATCATTCTTCATATTGGTGTACGACGCACTATTTGTATCGTTTCATACCACACGTGTCAAATATTTCTGTTTATGTCAAAAGCACTATTTTTAGTGGTGATTGGAGTGATATGAAATCCTATTTTTTTTATTATCTACTCCCTGCATTCCATACATAAGGTGTATTTTTTTTGAAAAGTCAAACTTTTCAATATTTGACCAAGTTTATAGCGAAATAGATCAGCATCTACAATACTAAGTATATAAAATATTAAATTATATTATGATGAATGTACCGGTACTAGTTTGACATTTTAGATATTGATAGTTGGGTTTTTATCACCTTTGCCAGTAGTTGTGTTACAATAACAACAACGACAACAACAACAAAACATGTCAGTCCCAAACAAGTTGGGGTAGGCTAGAGCTGAAACCCAAAAGATATCGAAACCAAGTCATGGTTCTGGCACGTGGATAGCTAACTTACACGCAACCGTGTCCATAGCTAGGACTTTGGTGATAACCCAGTCATCTCTCTTGATGGACTCCTCCCAAGTCAAGTTTGGTCTCCCCCGACACCTCTTGACATTATCAGCACACTTTAAGCGCCCGCTATGCACAGGAGGCCTACGCTGACGATGTTGGACAAGCTTCTTTTCAATAGGTGCCACCCCAACTCTCATGTATATCATCATTCCGGACCCGATCCTTCCTTGTGTGGCCACATGTCCATCTCAACATGCGCATCTTTGGCACGCCTAGTTGTTGGACATGTCGCCTTTTAGTTGGCCAACATCCACTAGTTGTGTTACACTAATAAATGCCACTAGACGAAACCGCTACTCAGAAATGACATCCGTTACATGTATGCTCAAAATTGCCATCCGGCTCAGTTATCTTCTGGTCAAAGCTGTTGACCGCTGGAATAGACGAAATTATCCTTGTGCCCATCTGTCATATGCTTCTTCTCTCTCCACTAAAAAAGGTTGTTTTGAACATCGAATCTCTGTACCCGACCGTCTCAGTCTCAGACCAGCACTACTAGTACTGTAACGAGGTGGGCAGACCGGTGCCATGGTGCCCCGATGAGCTCATGGCTAAGACCATCTTCCACGCTGGGACAGGGTTCACCTTCAGAGAGCTCGCAGCTCTCTCTTTACCTTGATGCCACCGATGTAAACCAATTCCTAGCCGAGAGATTGCTTCTCGGAGCACCAAGTCCATGCCCTATGGTGGTTTGATCATCCACGCTACCTGATTCCACGATTAGTTGCCTTCTCCGTAGACACTTTCCGCACGATTACGTGTACACAAGAATCGTGCGTGCAGTCCCAGACCCAGGACAACTAATTATGTATCGGTAGGTGTTCTTGCAGCACGGCTTAAGCGAGCTGGGCGGCGGGCTGCGCTCGAGCTGCAGGAGGAAAGAGGGGGGAGCTGCCCCACGGAAGGACAATGGCGACAACACAGGGTCCATGGCGAGGTGATATATGAAGCAGCGGTTGGTGCTAGCCACTGGCTAGAATGGAGGGCACCGGGCGCCTAACCCGAACACGTGGACGACGTCTGGAGGTGCGACCACCTACGTTCACCCCATGCTCGCCTTCACCATCCTCAATGTAGTAGAGCCGGGCGCGACATGCCGTGCAACAGGTGCAGATGGTGGGGTCCAGCCGGACATGTGTTCAGTGGGGGATCTAGGCCCCAGGCCGGAGGGGCTTGGGCCCGGGGCGTGGAGAATGTTTCCTTCGTTGACTGTAGCTCATTTTTACTGTTGGGAACTGTAGCACTGAAGAAGGCTTGGGGCCCAAGGCTGAGCTGGTTCCGCCCCTGCATGTGTTGACTGGAATGGTGCGAGGTGATCGGTGGCCCGACTAACGAGCCAACATTGACAGGGAGTTACAGTCTGTGGTTCGTAAAATTTGTTGAAGGGAAGTGTTCTTCATGGGCTTTAGATGGTACATCTGCACGAAAATTTACAGAGGAGCACGGTATGTGATATTTGAAATTGCCATAGTCATGTCGTAATTGGAGAAGCCGGTGAAATTTCGGTGTTGCACTGGTCAATGGGGCAAGTTGGCTGCTCCGTGGTCTTTAGAATCTTTGGATAGACCTTTTCGTGGTTGTGGATGGGGCGGAGATGCTCCGGTTACCGGTGGCAATATTCAGTGGTGTACGCGTCCAGGATGCAAAAGACGCTTTAGATGGGATAGGGCAGCCCCTTCAGATGTTCTTAGGAGTGGCAGAGCTGCTTCGGAGCCGAAACAGGTCATGGCCCTGTCAATGGTGTAGGCGCACATGATGACATAAGAGGAGAGAGATGGGAAGGTTGAAGGAGAGACGTTGAAGATAGGGTGTTGGTGTCGTGAGGACAGCGAATTTGTTCAAAGGGGCACACATGGTGGAGATTGGAATCGTAATGGATAAAGGGAGTAGATTTACCCAGGTCCGGGCCCTCCAGGGGGGAGGTAATACCCTAATCTTGCTTTGGTGGATGATCTATAGAGTGTGGCTTGCCGGAGATGCATGGTGGAGATTGGAATTGTAATGGACTAAGGGAGGCGATTTACCCAGGTTCGGGCCCTCCAGGGGGAGGTAATACCCTAATCTTGCTTTGGTGGATGATCTATTAGAGTGTGGCTCGCTGGAGATCTTGGATGGCGCGTTGCAAAAGCCCTTCTTTGGGGGTTCTTCTCCCGTCTTCCTTAAGCTGGAAGACCTAGATCTAAATTCTCTCTCTTTCTCTTGCGCCCTCCCTAGGGCTCTTCAATTGCTATCTTATATACATAGTTATATACTGACAGGACTAGGGTTACATCACCCGGGCTGGCACGTGCTGGGAACCGAGGACCTTCTCGTCTTGCATCTCATGCCTTGAGGGCCCGCATGCTCCTGTTGGGTTGAGCGTCTCGGGCTACCGTCACCTTCAGGGACTCGGACCCATTCTCTCGGTGTTCCTGGTGAGATCGCTGAATGTGGGCTTTGCGACCTCCGTGCCATAACTTCATCACAAGGGCTATTTCGTCATTTCTGAGAGAGAAATTTACATGTGGGACGGTCAATGAAGTTGACGGATGTTGACTGGTAGTTACCTAGACGGAATGGCAAAACTGAGGTGTACACGAACGAAGCGGTGGCAAAACTGAGGTGTACACGAACGAAGCGGTGGCAAAACTGAGGTGTACACGAACGGAGCTGTGGCAAAACTGAGTAGCAAAAAATTGTAGTGGCAAAACTGAGTGGTGGTACCAATCTAGTGGCAAAACTGATAAAAACCCTTGATAGTTTTCTCTACAAACTTGGCCAAAGTTAAAGTTTGATTTCTCAAATTAAAAATAAAACGCACCTTATATTTTGGGACGGAGGGAGTGTGTTCCGCCAGTTATTCTATGGATATAGCCTATTTCACTTCATTTCATGGTTCAAACGCAATTTTTGTGGATATTTGGATCATGAGAACTCTTTCTGAAGTCTGTATCTTTCGCCAATAATGTTGTTGTTTAAGTTAATCAACTGTATTGCTTGCAACCTTATTCTACTATAGGGCCGTTGTGATCGTCCTGTCTTCAATGTCTGATGTCACTTTCTTTTTTCCTTTTTGGAAGAATTCTAAATTCTTCCAGTTTGTTTCAAAGATGAGCCGTGGTGAACTTATTATAGAAGATAACCAAGTAAAACAAGGTTCAGCATCCCAATCCAGTGGCTGGGCTGATGAATTTCAAACACAGTACAATGCTAATGCAAATTCTTGGGCAGATCAGTTTGTGCATGAAGAGGTAATACCAGAGAGTTCGACACATGTAAATAATTGTATGACGTGCTAAACGGGATTTAGTTTTCACAAGAGAGCTGGATCTGTGTAATTTAATGCATGTCATGCTCAAACGGGGATCTAGTTTTCCAGGTTATGTAAATAAATAAATAACAGTGGTGTATAATGATATTATCATTTAGCAACATTACACTGATGCCCCTTTTTTCACTCTTATATCTGCTGGGCACTGATGATTTTGCATAACCGATATTTCTTCTCCAGCTTTCACAAGGGGCCGATAATTGGGTTAGTGAGTTCGCTAGTGAACAGAATCAGGGTGGGCTCAATGAGAAGTGGGTCGATGAGTTCTCCAAATTGCATGTGGATGATGATTGGGCAGAGGAGTTTAGTGGAGGAGCTTTTGGTGAGAGCTCTGCTGATCCATGGGCAGATGAGTAAGTACAAGTCTCTTGATTCTGTCTCTTTGCTAATCGTATTAAGGTTGAGTCGACCTCTGTTGCTTCTTTCTTGATATGTTATCTGACCAATCTCTGTCAGATTACTAAAAAAACTTAATGTTTGGTTAATATTCACTGAGGACTCATTTGTTTTTACCATTGGTTGGTTATGTTTCGTTTTACAGAAGCTCAGCAATTACATCTTACCATTAACTATTATTGTTCATTGCTTGTAGGTTTCAGAATCAACTGTCAGCTTCCAAAAGTTCTGGTGCTTCTCGAGGGGTTTATGTTTTTTCTGAGATGAACCCATATGTTGGTCACCCTAATCCAATGCAGGAAGGGCAGGAGCTCTTTCGGAAGGGCCTCTTAAGTGAAGCTGCTCTTGCTCTAGAGGCTGAAGTTTTAAAGAATCCTGATAATGCTGAAGGCTGGAGGTTGCTTGGAGTAACACATGCTGAAAATGATGATGATCAGCAGGTAATTGTGCCTTTCCCAATAATTTGGATGCTGCGATGTTTTGATGTTCATATGCCGAGTTAGGGATGAAAAATGGAGAGGAAACAGACGGAATTGAGTGATACACATTTCCTTTCATATTTTTTTAGTGGAAGCAGAAACAAATACAGAAACAACGGAGACGAGTAGCCAATTTAAGCAGTTCAAACAAAATATCCAACAGAAAATCCTAAACAGTTGTCAAAATTTACTTTTTTTGTATGATTTAACTTAGAAACTATTGTGCATTATAGTATTATTTATCCATCTACCAATCATCATTGATTTATTGTATGGTGCGAGTTGATTATCTTGTGTCAGATAGTCGCTGACTTATTTCTTTTGAGAGATGTGCATATTTTGAACTTACGCCCTAGTTTAATGTACAACTTCGAACCCCAAAACCAGTTAGGACACAACCCTAAACTTCCAATTCCGACTACTTTACCCCCCCCCCCCCCCCTAACCCAGTTGGAAGGTGGTTTTGTTGTGACATGGCATCCCAACCAACAAACTGTTCCTTGACGTGGCACTGGCCCCACATATCATGCACACGCAAGCAAAGATCATGGACTAGTACCCATTAATAGATAATTCAAGGGTTAAATTTTAAAAACACCAAAAATATAGGGACTCTTTTCTCTCTACTTTCTGCCTTTCAGATTTCTGTCGGCCTTCGCGCCTTGAAGTTAGGCACCAACGACGAGTTCCAATGCCGGTGGGAGGCCAGAATATAGGTCGCCAGAGTCGAGCACTTGAGGGCATGCCTTGTGCAGGGTGACTGCTCACCGCAGAGGAGGAGCACAAGCTGCAGCTGGCTTTTATTAAATTAATTTAAAAGAAGAGGAAGAAGATTAAAGGTTGACATGTGGGACCAGATTTTTTAAATTGAGCTTATGCTGACTAGGATGCCGCATCAACATTGACTAGTCCACTGCGATGCCATGCCATGAAAACCACCTTCCAATTGCTCGAGGGGGTCTAATTCTAATGGAATTGTTAGTTTAGGGGTGCATCCTAATCGGTTTTGAAGATCAGGGTTCTAAATTAAACCAAGTCATAAGTTCAGGGTTGAAATATGCACGCCTCCCATTCTTTTACCTAACATGTCACTAAATTATAAGTTATTCGTATTCATTTCGAATTGAGTAAACATCCGATCCATATCCGTATTCGAGTAAACATCCGCTCAACATTCATGTCTGATAACATTTGTATCCATTTTTGATATATGAAAACTGAAGTGGGAAGGGGACTATCCGCAGCCAATCCGTTTCCACTCCTAGTTGTTATAGGGTGTGGATTTCAATGGAGGATTTCCGTGAGCCTGCGAGCTAGGATGGATGGGCGACAGCGTGTGGATCCGGTTGGGTCCCTGGTGCCACGGCAGCGTGCTCGCCTGCTCTGTCTGTTGATTAGGGACAAAGGATTAATTTAGGTTGTATTTACGTTCCGGTTGGCCCACACAATGCATGCCTGCTGTTCACTGTTGCCTGCTGGATTGAGCCACACACAGCCGCGGTAATAATGGAAATTTCCGTATTTATGGAAACGGAGATTCTGTTTTCGTGGCTGTTCCGCCAAAAAATGCTGTACATTTTTTGTTTCTATTTCTGCTTAAGAAATTCTGTTTTCATTTCCGTTCTGAAGATTCTATTTCCATTTCAACATTTTCCTCTCCGTTTCCGTTTTTTCCACGGGACCAGACGGAAAAATTCCGCTCTGTTTTTCATCCCTATGCCAAGTATTAGAATACATGCTTGGCATATGTTGAATCGATTATTGTCACTATGGTAGTCCACTATGGATGTATTGGATGTGTCTGCATCACATTGTTCATGATTGTGTTTAGACTCTAGATCATTTTCAAGGAATGTTGTTTCACGAAGTCTGAAAGGTCAAAACAGTATGCTAATTCTCGTGACTAATGATGTGAATCACTCTCTACTTTAGTTTACCTCTCAAGAATTAGATATTTATATGGACAGTATAATTTAGAAAATGATAGTTTTGAGAATCTTGGGATCTAGGGGCTAGGCTCCACTCTTCTTCTTTGCTAAGGGAGTCTGCTATTATTAATTTGTTTTTTTTTCCTTTTCAGGCCATAGCAGCAATGCTGCGTGCTCAGGAGGCCAATCCTACCAACCTGGAAGTTCTCCTTGCTCTTGGTGTCAGTCACACAAACGGTGAGTGTTATTTATGTGAGTGATTCAGTGACCTGCTTAATCTGCTGGATTTGCTCTTGTAAGAAATGAAGTGGTAGATGTTAGGATTGGAAGTAAACTGGTATCTGCATTGTGCAAGATAGTTTCACTTGTAAAAACTAAGCCATCTTCCAGGTTTTTTAATTTTCATTTATACTTAAAAAAGTTTTCCAATGCTCTGAGTCTCCTCCCTACAGTGTAATAATACTAGTACTATAGTTGTGCTCATAATATGTTCTAATATATTGAAATTCTGTTAGAGTAGGAAATTTGTCCTAATAGCTTGACTTCCAGTTTTCATACTTCAATATTTGTGTATACCACCATGAGAGGTCTATTTATTATATATGATCACTGCAGAGTTGGAACAGGGGGAAGCATTAAGATATCTTTCGAGGTGGCTCCAGAATCATCCAAAATATGGGGGTCTCGCCCCTCCCCACCAAACTGATTCACCTTATGGTCCAGATGTAAGTGAGGGATATGTAATTCATGACGATGAATTTTAACTTTTTAAACGCTTCCATTTCCAGCTTCCAAATGGTAGTCTCAGTTTTATCTAGCACTATGTTGATTAAAGATTAATTTACCTTCATGTGAAATATTATTACCTGTAATCATGTGTCTGTACGTTCTGTTTTCTGATCTTACCAAAAGTTATTAGTCCAGGTCTCCAGGATACTAAAAAACCTGCCTGTTACCAGGTTGTTAGATTATTTAACGAAGCTGCTCACATGTCGCCTGAGGATGCTGATGTCCACATAGTTCTCGGTGTCTTGTACAACTTATCAAGAGAATATGATAAAGCTATAGCTTCATTTAAGACAGCACTACAGCTGAAACCACAAGACTATTCTCTCTGGAACAAGCTTGGTGCGACCCAAGCAAACAGCATCCAGAGTGCCGATGCCGTACTGGCATATCAGCAGGTAATTAGTGTTTAGAACGTGCTTGAACTTCAACTTTGGTGAAAGCTTCGTTCTGTTTTGAAGTGTATTTATATGCTTGGTTCAAGAAATATAGCACTTTGTCTCTGTATTCCTTTTGAAGGAACGCTCTGGCAGTTGTGTTAGCTTATGTGCAAACTGCAAAAGCTAGCAGTACAATTCTGATCTGACAAAAATATTTTTAGAATAGTGTCTGTATACATGTTGGATTTGAAAAAAAAAAACTGAATTGAACTGATGGGCTGATTGACATATGGAAAGTAATGTCGCATAGCACAAACATCGGGGTAGCTAAATCCCTCTCTGTGGAGTGTGGATAAAGTTTCTGCATGATTTGACACCAAGATTGTGTTTGCTGCTGCGTGTATGCTACATCCCAGTGCTTATTGCGTCACACTATATCCGATGAGATCTAATCAATTTATTTTTTATGCAGTGTAATGCCATTGATTTAGTGTCCAATCCTACAAACACATCTTTGTTTGCAACCTTCACTTATTTTATTAGTATAAAATGGATGACTGATCAAAACGGCTAGACTAAAGAGTACCCCAGGTCTTTGGCCTATTACTATAGATGTTGATTGTGGCATACAGATATCCTAGAATTTCTGTAAGGAGTGCAGCCCGGTGCCTGGAAGTAATCCCAAATTGTTGCTTCTTATTTCAGGCTCTAGATTTGAAGCCCAACTATGTCCGTGCATGGGCTAATATGGGAATTAGCTACGCTAACCAGGTAATTCTTGTGGAGCACAATGATCACTCGACTATGTTATTGGCTGTATAATTGCATTTTCCGCAAATGCCCTGTGGTGCGAAAGGAGAAACCTTATTTTGAGTTAACATTACATCACTGCTCCACTAATATGCTTGTTATCATTATGTAAGTGAGTTTATGCGCTTTCACTTGTACTCCCTCCGTACCTAAATATAGGTTGTTGGGCTTCCTTCGGGCAACTCTTCCCAGCTACCTATATTTCAGTACGGAGGGAGTAGTATTGACTATTGAAAAGGTTGTCTTGCTATCATGCTCTCTCCTCAACATTGTAAACATTCTGGACACCTTTTGTACAATGAATGTCACCTAGTGAATAATGTTGATTAAGCACAGATGGTTTATAATTCGAACTACTCATTTTCCGAACTTACTAATGATGAACACTAAAATCTGTCTTTATCCAATGGTGTGATAAGTCAACACAGAAATTCATTGTGATAATAGACGACAGTTCACATATAATCCCTGTCGTGAGATAGTTTTCTAAGCTGCTTTCTATGCAGGGTCTGTATGAAGATTCCATTCGGTACTATGTAAGGGCGGTCTCCATGAATCCAAAAGCAGACAATGCCTGGCAGTACTTGAGAATTTCACTTGGGTATGTCTGATTCGCTTCCTTTTATCTACGTGTGAACATGAACGAATTTTTTTATGATGATTTTACCTTACTAACACCTTTTCCCCTTTCCAATCAGTAATGCTTCACGCAGCGATATGATTGCTGCATGCGATTCCCGCAACCTTGACATCCTTCAGAAAGAGTTTCCCCTGTAAACATTGTAGAGATTAGGAGGTCCCCATCATGAAAGGGAGGCAGGAAACTAGCAAAATTGGATGGTTTCCCTGGCTTGCATATTCTGGGACGGGAAGAAGAAACAAAACACAAACTGGCGGTCATTGTTGTGTTATTGTACTTTTCTGTTTACTGTAAGCTAATTGATCTTCTGTTTACCAAGATGTGGAATGTATAGAAAGCCAGATTAGCAGCCAATTCGGCAGATGTGAAATCCCATGGCAGTATATGTAGTTCTGTACACAAGAGGCACAAATGAAATAAAAAGCGGTCATATAAAATAATTCTTGGATGAAAATGTTCTTCAGTTACTGTGATGTACAATAAGATGATGGTATAATTTAGTGCTGTGCTGAGCAAACCAGTGTCCAATGCAAGGAAGGTCCATACAGTATACAACAACAACAACAAAGCCTGTGCCAAACAAGTTGGGAAACCCAAAAGATATTGAAACCAAATCACGGTTCTGGTCCGGAGCTAGATCTTTGTTGATAGCCCAGTTTTTCAGATCTCTTTTCACGACGGACTCTTCTCAAGTCAAGTTTGGCCTCCCTCGACCTCTTTTGACATTATCAGCATGCCTTAACCGCCTGAAATGCACATGTCAGAAGGCCTACGCTGGATATGCCTAAACCATCTCAGACAATGTTGGACAAGCTTTTTTTCTATTGGTGCCACCCCAACTCTCCGTATATCATCATTCCGGATCCGATCCTTTCTTGTGGCCACATGCCTATCGCAACATGCGCACCCCAACTCTCCGTATATCATCATTCCGGATCCGATCCTTTCTTGTGTGGCCACATGCCTATCGCAACATGCGCATCTCTGTCACACCTAGTTGTTGGACATGTCGCCTTTTAGTTGGCCAACATTCAACACCATACAACATCGCAGGTCGAATCGTCATTCTGTAGAACTTGCCTTTTAGCTTTTGTGGCACTCACTTATCATAGAGAACGCCAGAAGCTTGGCGTCACTTTAGCCATCCAACTTTGATTCGATGGCTAACGTCTTCATCAGATTCGATGACTAACGTCTTCATCAATATCACCATCCTTCTGCAGCATTGATCCCAAATATCTAAAGGTGTCCTTCTGAGGTACCACTTGTCCATCAAGGCTAACCTCCTCCTCTTCATCATGGTTAGTAGTATTAAAACCGCACCTCATGTACTCAGTTTTAGTTCTACTAAGCCTAAAATCTTTCGATTCTAAGGTTTGTCTCCACAACTCCAACTTTCTATTAACCCCCGCCTGACTATCATCGACTAGCACCACATCATGTGCAAAAAGCATACACCATGGGATGTCCCCTTGTATATCCGTGTGACCTCATCCATCACCAATGCAAAAAAGATAAGGGCTCAAAGCTGACCCTGGTGCAGTCCTATTTTAATTGAAAAGTCATCAGTGTCGCTATCGCTTGTTCGCACACTTGTCACAACATTGACGTACATATCCTTGATGACAGTAATGTACTTTGTTAGGACTTTGTGTTTTTCCAACGCCCACCACATGACATTCCGCGGTACCTTATCGTAGGCCTTCTCCAAGTCAACGAACACCATATGTAGGTCCTTCTTTTGCTCCTTGTATCTTTTCATAAGTTATCGTACCAAGAAAATGACTTCCATGGTCGACCTCCCAGGCATGAAACCTAACTGATTTTTGGTCACTCATGTCATTCCTATTACGGGGGTGCTCAATGACTCTCCCATACCTTCATTGTATGGTTCATTAGCTTAATCTCACGGTAATTAGTACAACTCTGAACATTTCCTTTGTTCTTGAAGATTGGTACTAATATACTCCGCCTCCATTCTTCAGGCATCTTGTTGCACCGAAAAATGAGGTTGAAAAGTTTGGTTAGTCATACTATCACTTTGTCTTCTAGGCCTCTCCACACCTCGATGGGGATACAATCATGGCCCATCGCTTTGCCTCCTTTTATTCTTTTTTAAAGCCTCCTTGACCTCGGCCTCCTGGATTCGCTGCACAAAACGTATGTTCATATCATCAAAGGAGTCGTCCAACACAATGGTAGAGCTCCCATTCTCCTTATTGAACAACTTGTCGAAGTATTGTCATCATCTATGCCTGATCTCCTCGTCCTTCACCAAAAGTTGATCTGCTTCGTCCTTGATGCATCTCACTTGGTTGACATCACTCGTCTTCCTCTCTCGGATCTTGGCCATCTTATAGATGTCTTTTTCACCTTCCTTCGTGTTTAAACGCAGGAGTATGTGTATATTTTTTGTTTAGTTCACCCGGGAGTTTCTTTTTAGTATCTATATATGCTTGCTTTATTGATCAATTTTGCAACATAGTTTTTTCAAAACTGTAGTAATTTAAAACCTCAATATTCAATTGTTTAAGCGGTGAATACTTCAGATTCTAAAAATTACAGTTTTTTCTTAAGTTTAGAAAAAAATGGTTAAAATGTTTTTTTAATAAAAAGTTCTATGGTATTGTGGGTAATGAAACTATGGTATTTGTTGAAGCATAATATCTTGATTTTTTGAAAGTTGTGATTTCAGAAAAACTCATAATATTCTTGAAATACTAAAAAAAAAGAGAGTTGACAAACGCAACCTAGACACATAGGAATACAAGCAAATTTAGGAGGCTGTACTAGTCATGAATGGCGACCGATTGACGCTGGCCATGAATTTGCTGAATACAAGACAAAATCCATGAACAATCCGAGGCTATTAAAGCATCTATAATCGGAGAGGATAAACCCACCTTTAATGTTTAAGCGGTCTGTCCAAATACTGCCCGGACAGGATTTTGCCGTTCAATCTAAAGGGACGAATCTAGTTGATTCGTGCCAACGTCTGAGCTAATCGGTATTCTTCATGCACAATCCATATGTGAGGTGGATATGGGAATGTTGATGCCTTTTGATATCCAATTTCAACTGCAAGAATGAACCGTGTACATTTTTCTTAAGAGATGAAATCATTGAATCCACGAGAGGATGTGCACTAAACATATAGATTCAAACAAGTAATTGCCAGAGAATTAAATTTCAATTTTTTAAGCCAAACCTTTAACCTTAGTATGTAAACAATAATGATAAAGAAGGATATGGATATGCGGTCTTACAAAATACAACCTTATATTTATACATTGGGATTTCATCATGATAATTATCTTGATCTTAAAACACTCGTTATGATATGCTTGCTACTAACTGAAGTCGGGGATGTGTCATAATAATATCTTGATCGAAACACACCCTATATCAAGAGTCGGCAGCCCAACCATAGTGGCGGCCATAACCGCCGCCTGCGGCTATGACCGCCACCACTAGTAGCAGGCTAGCAACAGCTCGCCTCCTCGAACCGCTCTGGATACGGCGGCCTCCTAGCCTATGACTTGTCGTCGGTATATGACGGCCTCTCCTCGTCTCAACTCCGGCCGCCTCCTGACTCATTGCCATCGCTCCGAACCGATCCCTGCTCGGAAGTGGAGAAAGTGGGGAGTGGTCATCACCCTGGTTTCGGCGGTCTCCTAGCCTCTGCCTCGTCGCCCGGATTCGACGGCCTCCTAGCCTATGCCTCGTTGCCGGGATCCGGCGCCCACCCTTCGCCTCAACTCCAGTCGCCTCCTAACTTGTTGTCGTCGCTTGGGACCGATTCCTGCTTGGAAATGGAGAAGGTGGGGAGTAAAGGAGAGACTACGATGCGCTGTTCGGGCAACTTCACCCTTGACCTTAACGTATCGCTCAGGTGATGTGACGACAAGCATGCTCAAAGATTCGTGCTAGTAAAATAAACGGTATTAAGGGCGTTCGGGCCAACACCTCTCGACATTGATGTTAGGCAATTACTATTTTGGAAAAGGAACTGAAGATTCTTCCATCGCTACTTTCTCCGTTTAAAAAAAAATTAGTACGACATTTATTCTTCCATCGCTATTTTGGAAAAGGAACTGAGACATTTATTTTAGAACGAAGAAGTATTTTTTAACAGACAAAAATATCTTAGTTTTGGTTTGCGTAGGGACGAGTGACTGGTGGAAACGTACCCCCTTGTTTCCCGTGCGTAAAAAGGACGAAATCGTGGGCGCAGTGCCGGTGGATTCATAACTGACGACGAGGACGAGGTGCAAAATCCACGGACACAAAGACGACACGACGACGGGGGTTCTCCGGCGGCAGCTGCTACCTACTACCCAAGTCGACCTTCGCTCCTCAGAGTCCGGACTACCTACATAGGACAGATACCCGAGGGCCGATGCAGACCACTTGACGAGGAATCTGGAAGCAGAGGACGGGCGCGCCAAGCCCATCCCTCCCTCCCAGGAACCAGGATCAGTGCGCTGCAACCCGGCCGAGGGAGTTGCCGGCGATGGGGTCCGGCCGTGGCGACGCGGCGGAGGTGAGCACCGCGGGGGAGGCCTGGCGGATGGTGTGGGAGGAGTCCAAGCGCCTCTGGGGCATCGGCACGCCCATCGCCATCGCCACCCTCAGCATGTACGCCGTCAGCTCCGTCACCACCATCTTCGTCGGCCACCTCGGCAACCTGCCCCTCGCCGCCGCCTCCATCGGCCTCTCCGTCTTCTCCACCTTCTCCCTCGGCTTCCTCGTAAGCCCCCTGCCCTAGCTCTTCTCCCCAGCACCCCACTGTCCACTTCATACATGTTCACACACACTGTTACTGAACTGACTGACCGCTGTGCTGCAGCTCGGCATGGGGAGCGCGCTGGAGACGCTGTGCGGCCAGGCGTTCGGCGCCGGCCAGGTGGCCATGCTCGGAGTCTACCTGCAGCGCTCCTGGATCGTGCTCATCGCCGCCGCGCTCCTCATGGTGCCCTTCTACGTCTTCGCCGAGCCGCTGCTGCTCGCGCTCGGCCAGGACGCCGTCGTCGCGCACGAGGCCGCCCGCTTCGCGCTCTACATCCTCCCCGGCGCCTTCTCCTACGCCGTCAACTTCCCCACCGCCAAGTTCCTCCAGGCTCAGAGCAAGGTCCTCGTGCTCGCCTGGATCGGCGTCGCCGGCCTCAGCTTCCACGTCGCGCTCACCTACCTCCTCGTCACCGTGCTCGGCTGGGGCTCCACGGGCGCCGCCGTCGCCTACGACTTCTCGCTCTGGGCCATCGCGCTGGGCCAGGCGGCTTACATCATCGGCTGGTGCAAGGACGGCTGGAGGGGATGGTCCATGGCCGCCTTCAACGAGATGTGGGCATTCGTCAAGCTCTCGCTCGAGTCCGCCGTCATGCTCTGCCTCGAGATTTGGTACCTCGGCATGATCACCGTCCTCACCGGCGACCTCGAGGACGCGCAGATTGCCGTCGACTCGCTTGGCATTTGGTACTTACTACTACTACCTTCCAACATTCTCAGCTACGTATCTGTTTGGAACATTCTCGACTCTGCATTTCGAACATTCTAAAGATACCATCGTAAATGCCTTAGAATACTAAATTTTATTTAGCTGACAGAATGTTTCTGCCTTTTCAGCATGAACATAAACGGATGGGAGAGCATGATCTTCATTGGCCTCAATGCTGCTATCAGGTAAGGGTCACTAAAACTGTAGAATTAAGCTGGTTATTCTTGTTATGCTCAGGAAATCTTGAACGACTGAACTGAACCAACCAATCAGTCACCACAACTGTTAAATTTTAGATTCTAAACTGTTGTTACCCACTTGCCTGTCCTGTCTACGTTTTCAGTGTTCGAGTCTCCAATGAGCTGGGCTCCGGCCGTCCAAGGGCAGCGATGCACGCCGTCATCGTCGTCATCGGCGAGTCATTGCTCATTGGGCTGCTATGCATGGCCCTCGTGCTCATCTTCAGAGATAACTTCTCCGCCATCTACACCAGCGATCTGAAGCTCCAGCAGGCCGTCGCCAAGATTGCAGGGCTGCTTGGCTTGACCATGGTGCTCAACAGCGTGCAGCCTGTGGTTTCAGGTGTGCTTTTATCTTCCCCTCACAACATGATGGTTTTATTTGTACACGTCACCTCGATCTGATCTTTAAACGTTGCTCGGATGATTCAGGGGTTGCTATTGGAGGAGGATGGCAAGGCCTTGTTGCATACATCAACCTAGGCTGCTACTACGTTTTCGGGTTGCCATTGGGATATCTCCTCGGATACAAGTTCAACTATGGAGTTGGGGTAATTGATTATGGTTATTTAAAACAGGAGTACTGCAGATTGCAAAATGAAAAATGAAGAATATTTGTGGTAATGATTCTGCGGCATGAGTTATGAATTTGAGACATTGGTTCTAATTGCAGGGGATTTGGGCTGGCATGCTTTGCGGGATTACACTTCAGACATTAATTTTACTCGTCATAGTGTGGAGAACAGACTGGAACAAAGAGGTATAATATTCCTTCGCCCTTCCAAATTTCACCATGTTTTTTAATTTCGTGATGAACACAACTTATAAACACTCAAGTGGAGAATGTTAGTTCATCTTTATAATGCTAAGTGTTCATTAGGCACCAATTTAATTACTCAATGTTACTTCATCTTCATAGTAGCTAAATATTCATTAGGAACCAATTTTAAATTCAGGATTTTTTTTATTTAGAAAAGGAGATATCCCCTGTCTCTACATCATTGTAAATTTTTTCGATATAGGAGAAGACATCGTTAAACCTTTCCAATCTTGAGTAACCACTTATCATTTTTTTCTTCGAAAAGGCGGATGAACCCCTGGCTTGTGCATTGGTTGATGCACACAACCATATTGTATTAATTATTCAACGATACCAAGCAAAGCCTAACAATCGATGTCCAACGAATCGACTTAAAAAACCCGAGGTCATCCTCAAAAGGGTCCACCTCACGACACTTATCTCCACAAACCTACACAAGCCCTATGGCATGTGTCAAACGCTACTCCTAGACGAAGCCTTCGGTAACGGATCACAACACATGCGTTAATCTCGATGGCTTCAACCAAAGGTTACACGTTGGGATTTCCATCCCTGAACCTGAGCTTCGGGGAAACACCTTCAACAAAGGCACAACGCGCACACGTCGACATTACCTAATCAAGCCGGATATGCAAGATCACGGGTTTTCACCTAGAGTATGCACACACTTGTTGCCATTGCTTTTTTTCCCCTAGGGTTACAGGGAGGGGCGAGCTTAAGGCCCCTTTGATGGACAACAACATCTCATATGACTTATGAGTTCTTTTTTTCTTTGTTTGATTTCAGACATATGTATGTAAATGTTATTTATATGGAAAATGTTGAGCTATCCACCTTGGTCATTTCTCAAACCCTACAATTGCAGGCTGCTCTAGCTTCAAGCCGTGTGCGAA
This sequence comes from Bromus sterilis, assembly GCA_950022295.1. Classification (NCBI taxonomy): domain Eukaryota; kingdom Viridiplantae; phylum Streptophyta; class Magnoliopsida; order Poales; family Poaceae; genus Bromus; species Bromus sterilis. Next base: position 273,131,992 of record OX465598.1, read on the forward strand.
CGTGGGGTGGCACCGAAGGAACCAAACATCTCCTGGAAGAGAATTAAATCACCCAAGCATTTTTTTTATCTCCTCTTATCATTGCTTGTCTTGGTACCGATCATAAGATTTACCATGGCAATTTTTGGAGTATCAGTAGGGCATGGAAACCAGGTTAAACCTGTTGAATAACTAAATGTCAATGGATATGCATGCATCGTCATGAGCCTGAATAGTTGTACACATTAATTTTTATATGCGGATGCCAGAAGTACGTTTATTCTATCATCTGAATTTTTTATCATGAGACTGAACCGACCTATTGCCTGCTAAAATGTGTGAGTTACATACTTGTGTTTCAACAAGAATAGGGCACGGCAACAACAAAAGTTTTCTTCTGCTCGCGAGCTCAAATGCATCCTTCTAAACAGTAAAATCATAAAAAAGTCAATAAATTAAAATATATTTGTTATAACAAAGATTGTTGAATGTTCTACCTAGATGAAAATTCCGTGAATAATATTTTTTCCAAATGCTTTGGATGGAAAAAAGCAATGCTCCAAAATGCTCACGAGTAGTTTTTTAGAGCATTGGTTTGTTTTTTCTCAAAGCAAGGGAATATGTTTTGTTCCAAAAAAACTGCACATATGTAGAATATTCAACAATGTTTGTTGTTAAAAAAATAGATTTTTTTATTTTACTATTCACGATGGCGCATTTGACCTCATGGGCAAAAACTTTGTGTCCAAGCAACACTCCTAATTTGAGAAAAAGATGCACTGTAGATGCACGACAGTGCATCGAAAGGGCGCCAAATGCGAGGCAAGGGGACGGGTTCATCTCTCTTCTTGATTCGTGCGAGAGTAGGAAACTCCCCAGGCCTTGTTTTGCTCATTTCTCTCAATCCCTTCACCCAAACTTGTTGATTTTTTTGGGATTTAAGAGAGTAAGACCCGATCTACACTTGCACCAAACCGATTTGTGTTTTATGTAAGATTTCATCATCGTTTAGTTGTTATTCTTGGAGCTTTGAGTCCTAGGCGGCTAGATGTCCGTTTCAGAAGCTTCCTTGCTTGTGGTGTGCCACATACATGGTAATGCTCCTAGGAGCCAAAACGTCGATCTAGTTGTATCATTGAACTTGTATTCGAAATAAGTTTCTAAAATATATTTTTTGTGAAAAAATTAATTAGTCAAACTAACGGCTTAGAGCATCTACAACCCGGCTCCTAAGATCCTCCCTATACAACCGGGCGGACGGCTCAGCCACTGACCGGTCACAAAAATGCGACCCAAATGTTCCACTCATATTGGCCCTATACACCCGGGCTGACCGACACTCCTCATATCCAGCCTATAATCAGGGGCGGATATTGGAAGGACTAGGCGGGACCAAGTGCGTCTGCCACATCGGAGTGACATCCGGGTCCACATGAAATAAGGCGGGGAAAAAGTTCCAACAGTCATCCCGTTCGATTTCAAGGAGGTCGGTGAGAACACATTGAAGACGTCGCATGGTGCCACTCTGGTGCACCGCCCGATGATGCAAGACCGACTATTTAAGACGGTGGAGTATTAACCTAGCCACACCCATCCCTTTTCGTCTCCCTCTCCCCTCCGTGTCGCCACTGACCCATCCGCTCGTCATGGTCCGCTCCAAAATTACCATGTATGTGATGCTCATGCTAGAGCACCACATGCATCTTTATGAGGAGAACCGGGCTCGGGAAGCCTGGATCATAGCTGACATGTCTCCGTACTCGTCGAAGCGGGAGCAGCAGGAGGCGGACGCCGAGGCGAAGGTGGAGGCAAACATGGCCATGGAGGACACACAACTAGAGGCGGAGGAGGGCGACGACGACGGGGAGGCGGATCCAGCGCCTCCAGCTTCGAACATTGGGATGGAGGAGTACGAGAGGTGGAAAATTCGGGGAAGTAAAGCGACCATCCTCACCTTCATCCATCCTGAGGCGGAGATGGAGACCAACCGCCGCATCATTCGCCGACGGAAGGAGAGAGATCGATGAGATGTTCATCGATCTGGAGGCGGAGGAAGATATGGAAATAGAAGGGGAGCAATCGGAGCCGCCAGAGCCGAAGTTGCGGCTGCCACCCATGTACCCGGAGCCCGGCACGGAGATGGTCGACATCTCCGACGACGACACATAGTGTAGGCTAGTTTAGTTGATCTACGTTGTACGTATTTTTTTTTTGCATTCTTTGTATGGATTTAAAATATAAAATATGAGGTACTCGAATACATATATGAAAAAATAAAACTTGCCCGATCACTATCGATGGACGCATTGAAAACATCCGCGGGCATTTGAGGACTTAAATTTGGTGTTCGCGACTGTAGATGCTTCTAGGATACACACAAATACTTAAAACCGGAAAATGAGGGTATTATACATGCATATGTGAGATATATAGTTATGGATTAATATTATACCCAAAAAGGAAGAAAACATCCGCTGTGATCTTTTGAACGAAACAAAAAAAACAGATAACTAAGGAAGATCAGCCTTGATGAATCGTTGCTTGACTGCCGGTATTCGTGCATCCGAGGCCACATGCCACCACGTCGGCCTTGGCGCATCCAAGCATAGCGGCCGCTCCGACATACTTCTCGCCACTCATTATCCTAGTCTTGTCAAGATTCGAGGTGTGTTGATCAATCCTTGCGCTTATTGTCCTAGTCTTCTCAATATTGTTGTTGATTCTGCAGATCAAGATGAAAAGAGGTTGAGTTAGGATTTAGATAACCCCTCTCTCTATATATATTGAGATGCGATGAAGATTGAGTTGAATCTTACTGTTGCATTATGACCTCTTTCTGATATGATCTTAACAGACCTACACTGTAACATTCCCGAGGAGATGAAACCTTCCTTCTACTATTAGCTAGGAAGAGTTGCATGTAAAAAAAGCAAATCGCCGACATATTGTCTTTCTGTTCTTTGTTCTCGTTATGGATCTCGTCTATAGGAGTACTAGTAGTATTTATTAGGGAGTATTGGCTAACGCTGGCGTCCCAAAACACTAGTAGCAGGTTCCGATACTAGTACGCCAACAGACAGAGAGACGGTTGGATACGGATACATATCCGATTCGAAAAATCATCGTGGTTTTTTCTCAACGTCTTTTCCCTGAATTCTTGATCGATCCCCTTCCGCCGCCGCGAGCGTCCACCACAACCAGGAGAATCCCCGATCTTGTCTGCTTCCGCCTTCTCTTCACCATCCATCGCGCCCGCCTCCTCTGTCACACCCCACCCCAGCTCTCCGTCCACCTCCCCGCCCCCACTCCTCTGCTCCGTTCTTGAGCCCCGCCTCTGCAGTGTCGAGGGATTCGTTTCGCGTGGTCGGATCAGCGTCGGGAAAGGATTCTTCCTTAACCTCCTGCTGCACCGTCACTAACCTACCTACCCGTCTTTCTCTCTCCACAGTGAGGCAATGTATGGCCGCAGGTGGCGATGCGGCGGGATTGTAGTTGTAGAGCAGGCAGCGCGGGAAGTTTCCACGGCGAGGTGCACCATGCTCCCCACAAGTTCACTTTGGTTGCAGCTCTTTGTTTTTATGTCTGCTTAATTCATGGGGGAATCTGAACTCAACTTGGTTGGGTTTGTTTGTGTGGCACAACTACAGAAATGTTGAAGGCCTCAGGCATTGTACCAGCTGTTTAATAATAAGATAATCGGTGTTATATATATGCGTTGACAAGCTGATTAGTGACCCGCCAAAAAAAAGACAAGCTGATTAGTGAGGTAGGTGATATTACTGAAGAGTGTTTTAGTTTATAGCTAAATTTTGGATATAGCCACCGAGTATTATATTTAGGTATTGCAAATCATTCAGCATGTGATGTGGTTCTGGTCTATTGGAATTGTGCAAGAGGACTGGAGGAGTTTTAGTTCGTGCTCTTTAAGAGAGCAAAAAGGATAGCATGTTCACTCACACTGTAAGTCCGCCATAGTTTGAACCAAGTTTATTTTCATGCACTGCTGCTTGTCATGATGTTATCGCTGTATATCTGGTATTAATATTACCATTAACTTATTGTTATACGGACTTGATGAAAATCGATGAGATAATTGACTTCTTATTATTTTGTGAAAACATGAGTTATCCAAAATTCCATTGACCCTCGCTTCAGATATTTATGCATCATAATGTTACTCTGCCATGCATATGTTTGTGCAACTCCACCTCTGATCCGGCTATTTTTTTGGACAAAACAATCAGCAGTCAGATTTAAATACAGCTTCCAAGTATCCTGTTCAGTTTATAGGCATGATTTTTCAAGTCATATGGGTTCTCACTACATAATTTTCAGTAATTTTGAATTAGGATTTACCCTTTTTGTCTTGGGTCTTCTCTAGGCATCTTTATAAGTAATCATCATTGGTTAATCACGGGAGGGTATGTGTACCTGTAAGCTACCTTCAATCTACAATTGTTCAAACATTTCAAGTAACTATCCAATGTACTTTGTCCTATGTGTTACTTGCCACATGTTTCCTTTTTGGTCTTGCTAAAAAACTTTGTGAGTGATATGTTTTTTAGTGTCTAGCATTCATATATCTATAATTAGTATTTAATATGAAATAACAATTTGTTGGCCCTGATGAACAACTACATTTCCTGTTATCAGATATATAATGAGACAATTGTGTTAAGCAAACAATGGAGAGAAGACATCTCTGAACTTTTGAGGGAACTAGGATGTTGGTGCAGGTTGTGTTGGTTGTTTAGTAGCTTAGTAGATTTGGTCAATGTTTGTTTTGTTGCCACCAGCGTGTGTGTAATTTGAAGCTTGAGGGGTGGGGATCTATTTTGTAAATTCTTCTTAATGCAATGATAATAACGAGACCAATTTTTGTAAAAACATCTCTCATGTGTATTCAAGGAAAAAAATTGATACCAATCCCTAATTTATTTCTACAATATTGTTTTTTCTTTAGCCAATTAAACAATTGCTATTTCGATGACTTTGAATTTGCATGTATCATGAGAGTGAATAAAGTGACAATATTATGACTAGATACATTATTACAATTTTTGAGTTAGTCATCACTTTGTTCTGCATATCACCCTGCCTCTGAATCCTTTTGTCTTCCTTTCTTTTGTCCACCTATTTGTACATTATTAGATATACCAATTGGACAGAATCAAAGCTTTTGTCTACTCAGCCATGGTGATGAGACTATTCCCTGAAGTACACGGTGGAAGCCAAGGTGAGTCCTTTTGTGCCCAGTGATGGTAAGGTATTATCTTTTTTTCTTTTATTATTTATTTCTAGCTATTTAAATAGGTTGCCATCTACTTGAATGGTATACCATGGTATTTTCCATTGAATAGATTTCAAAACAATGGTACTAGGAGTAGTACTTAGTATCTTTAGAACAGAATTTTTTTTTTGCCACTGAAACCCTTTGTGCCACTTTGAGTTTTATTGTTTTATCATATGAACAAAATGTATTCAACAAGTAGTGATTTCAGATGCGTAAAACATATCACCCTGCTAATTTTACCTTTTCTCAAATCCCTTATAGAATTATTACGGTTAGAGCAGGTCAGCATAGCTTCTGGACATATGATCTGGACCACTTTTGGCTCTTCATAAGACATTAATCTTCCAAAAAAAATCCTACGTGATATGTTGTTCCCCTCAAGTCTTAAGTGCTGCATTCTGTTTACTCTTTTGTAATTAACGTGGTTGGTTTTACTTTAATTTTCCGCAAAAGAAATCTTCACATTGATGTTCTTTACTCCCACACCAGTATGGTTAGAAATGCAACTTCAGGGAGTGTAGAACATGTGTTGGAAGCATAATAGCAACATTTACCGGCAGTGTAATATTACTCACAAATTGAGCTATGGTGAGTGTTTTGTTATTATTGTAAACAGACAGTTGTGACACACGTAAGGGACTTTTGACATGTTTTGTATTGAATTGGCTATCACCAATGCGTCTCTTAATGACATGGAGGTATAACTTGCAAATTGTAGTTGATTTTGTGACCTTCATTGTTCTTTATTCTTCAATTACATCATGGAAACACATTTATGCAGAGGAAATGGTTGTATTGATTTGATGTATGCTATCTATCCCATTGTTTATAAGGCATCCCGCCTTGGACACTTAGGCGGCAAGGTGCCCTGGCAGCGCCTTGCATTTATGCCCTTAGGCGGCAAGGCGGGTAGTGCTCACCTTAGGTTGCCTTACCGCCTTATAAACAATGATCTATCCTTTGGTATTTTGAAATTTTGTAACATTAAAGAATAACGGTGCGGCAAAGCGCACTTTTCCTTCTAGTAATGTTTCTAAGATCGCAGGATTTCCTGGCCTGTGGTCGCTCATGGCTGGGAAGGGTGTATATGGGCCCATTTGTAAGCAAGCGAACACGTGTTAATTATAGTCGGTTTGTCCCGTCTATTTTTCTTTCCCGACTTATTATTTTCGTGCTAGCTCCTTGCCCCCGCCCCCACGGAGATCTGATAGAGGTAATTTGTTACCCTCTACTCTCCTCCCAATAGGTCACCAACCCATCGATTCTGCTGCCCCAAATCCACGAACAATGGTGGAAGAAAGACCCCGCAGCCTTGGACCAGGCTACGGCACCGCGAATGGGAGATGGATGCCATTGCCATTTGTCAGGTGCTTTCTATCTCTCCCCCTTGTTTTCCAATTGCTATAATAACGTATTCACGTTGATGTTCTCCCTTTGGCAAAAGACTGGTAGTACTTTAAGATTCGAACTGAAGCCAACCCAAACCAGAAGACTACACGTTCAACATCCAAACCAAATCAATCCAACAAAGTTATCAAAAAAAAATCAATCCAACAAAAATCTGCTAGTCTAGACCAAACCGAACTCATGTGTTTTTCACCGAAACCAATCCAAACTGTTTATTTTGGATTGAACCCACAGATTCAAACCTAGACAAACCCATATGCATGTCTGTATCTGACGGATTGAAAGGAATCTTCTACATGAGGGCAATGCCGGCGAGGTAGGAATGGTTTATGTCAAAATCGAACCAGACCAATCCAGTAATTCCTAAGGCCCAGACCGCACCAGATTACATTAGGGACTCATCCCATTTAATTAAATCCTAAACAGTTATGTACGAAAACCGAATTAAAACTACAGTTTCAATCCAAACCATTCCCAGGCTTACTTAGAGGAATGGTGATGAAAAATTTGTGCGGCTGTTGCATGGGGAGGAAGAGGTATGGCATCAGGAGAAGGTAGATGGGCGGGAATGGCAGCAGCTCGCGGCCATAGGGAGGTTTGTTGTGGTGTGTTGGGTGTAGTGAGGTCGGAGTTCCAGGTCTTCCTCAAGCTTCCTGTCAAGTTCATGGTGAAGATGTCTCATCACAAACCAATGGCAGATACCATCCCTTCATGAGGTTTTATCAAGCTTCCTTCTGTTTATTTAATTATGGTTGAACTTCTGGTTGAAGAAAAATGCATGGAAGTTGCCGATATTTTGCTCAGCTTGAGTGGCTCTTGATTTCTAGCTTGTTGCTTGATGTGGGATGTAAGTATATGCTGTCCTTTTTCATAATTCTTCACCTATCCAAGCAGCTCAAACTTATGATAGTTAGAACAACCAACAAAATTATATCGTTCTTGTGGTGTACTGATCAGCATAAAGAAAGATCAACAAAGCATTCACTCACAGAGGGTGTATTGTAGGCTTTCAGTGATTATCAGATGCAATGTACATGTTTGTTTTTAAACTGGTGTACGTAATTCATAAAGTTAACTGAATATATTGAGAAGATACTGCAATATCAGATACCAAAGCTGAAACATAAGAGCATGTATTAAATTGGTAAAATTTAGAGTCAAGCACAGATAATGCTTTTTCCTTTTCTGGGGTGAAGGATCAAACTCTGCAATATAAATTCTACTCAACATTAGTGGGTGACTTTCAGTTGAAATTTCAGAAGGCGCCCTTTCGGTTCTACTATCATTTTCAGATTCCCCTTGATTGGTGGTGATTTGTGTATTCTTGAATTTCTAATTGCATGCTATTCCCCATTCCAACTATAGTAAGGTGAGTAGTGTGAGCTTAGAGAGGTGCCTTATGAATTCTATTGTCAACGGTTCATTTTTTTGTAGCAGTTTCCCATTAAAACGTTGCACACTTTGCATGAGCCACACACTAAATGCTTTCTTTAGCAGACGTATATTTGTTTCTTAATCGTATTCCTAGCTCATCATCTATAAGGATTAGCAGCCCTATCTTAGTTTAAATTTCATGCCGGGCATGGCATGTACATGATTAGAGGATGGGTATCTGTTTTTTGTTCATAATCAGTACATAGGAAAACATTTAGAAATCATCTTCCATACCAATCTGTTGTATTAATAGTCACAGATGTGTCATTGATGAAGTAGTTTTAAAAATCAAGCTCTTTCTGGTATGTTAATTGGAGGATAGACACAATTGGTTGACTTACCAATTTATATCTCTCCTATGTGCATGAGGAAAGGCGATTTGGTAACGCCTAGGCTGTCGCGAAGCCAAACAGGGACACATCCTATCACCTAGCTTACCATCAAGGTTGCCTGTTAAACCCCTGGTTGGCTAGCTGCCCTTTCTTCATAGTGAGGCCGCCCTAATTAAGCATTATTGAATTTATGGTTGATGAAGCGTTGAATCAACCTCCTCAATATTACCTATCTTCTTACGGCTTTACCATTTGATTCCTTAATTAATGTTAAATAACTTATATTGATTAGTTGAGGAGAAGTAGACGTTTGAACCATAACTCAGTTCGGTTCATATTTTTGAGGAAGATGGTCATGTATCTTCTAATTTGGTAGTGGAGTTAATTTTTCAAAAAATAACGAACTGCTTGTAGGACCGATATAGATATATATGACAGTTTCAAGATGAGATGAGGAAATGACGTACATGTTCGGGAAATGATGATGGTTCTTTACGAAAAAATTATGGTATTTGTGTAGTGATATGAACAACTATGATTACTACTGTTGCATTGTGGGCGCCTCTCCTCCTCGGCACTCAACAGGAGCCAAGGTGAGACACTGTAGATTCTCTTCACATAAAGTTTTTCCCTTTGCCATGTTTGAATTTCATTACTGGGCAGCCAGCGCATGACTCACAAGATCTTGAGCAATAGATTGTTTGCATGTTCCTACTGACCATTGTGGGCGGCAATGAGGTGTGCAAGCAGGTGACTAGCTTGGATGGTTTTGTATCGCTATTACCTATGAGAAATTGTTGTATTCATTATGTGCTAACCGGCAATTATACATGTATTGAGTATGCTATCTTTTCTAGCATAGAAATATCAATTCATTTATCTAGAATCATTGGTTCATGCCATTTACCACTTCTTTCAGGGTATGTGGTTGATTTATTTTTCTTTTTTATACACAAACTATTTATTAGCTTGAGCTTCAATTTTACATGGCCAGGACTTTTAATCCACCTTGTGCCAAGAAAAGTTGTTCCGTGCACTTGATTGTGGAAGAAAGGTTGCATACTATTTCCTCATGAATAGTGATAATCAGTTCTTATAGATTGAGACACATTTCTAATTTAAGTACATCAGTAGTTACATTAGCAATCTAATTTTATCCTTGACTCGAAACTCTGAACTGCTGAAAGACGTACCTACTAGCTAGGCCAAAGGGAGTCATTCAGAATAGCTATTTTCAGAGTACTACAGCTGCATCTCTACAAGTTTGGAACTCAGAATCTTTTCTGAGGATAAATTGATGGTCACATCTAAGGAAAATATTTAATGTGTTGAGTGAGTAGGGAGGGAGGGAAAGGGGAAGAGTTATTTACCGTCAGGAGGAGGGTAAATATTGATGTGTTGAGTGATTATAAGCATTATTAAATATTGATGCATAAATCCCTTGACTCTCTTTTGATTATGTATCGTCAGGATGAGCGTTAATTAGGCCTTAGATGTTTTCTTTGCTTTTAATCCTTACTTCAAGTTTTCTGCAATTTAGTAGAAATAACAGGTCATGTTTACCTAAATTATGCAATCATAGTTTCACCTTGTATTTATTCCATTGAATCGAAACTATATTATCAAGCAATAATATTTAGCTCTATTCACTGACAGCATTTCTAGAAATGTTCAAGTATTTCTTTTCAAATTCTTTTTATGAGATGGATTATGCTTTTTAATTAGGACAACTGCCAACTTGCTATTTTTCCGTTGCCACTCAAAATAAGTTATTGGAGTATTAATAGCTATAAATGTTTGTAAAAACTTATGCTGATTATTCATTTCTCAAACCCTACAATTGCAGGCTGCTCTAGCTTCAAACCGTGCGAACGTGGGGCGGCACCGAAGGAACCAAACATCTCCTGGAAGAGAATTAAATCATCCAAGCATTTTCTTGATCTCCTCTTACCATTGCTTGTCTTGGTACCGATCATAAGGTTTACCATGGCAACTTTTGGAGTATCAATAGAGCATGGAAACCAGATTAAACCTGATGAATAACTATATGTCAATGGATATGCATGCATCTTCATGAGCCTGAATAGCTGTAACATTAATTTTTGTATGCGGATGCCAGAAGTTTATTCTATTATCTGAAATTTTATCATGAGACTGAACCAACCTATTGCCTGCTAAAATGTGAGTTACATACTTGTGTTTCAACAAGAATAGGGCACGGCAACACCAAAAGTTTTTCTTCTGCTCGCGAGCTCAAATGCATCCTCCTAAACAGTAAAATCATAAATAAAAAAGTCAACAAATTTTAAAAATTATTATTTTTGTAACAAACATTGTTCAATATTCTACATAGATGAAAATTCCATGAATATTTTTTTTCCAAATGCTTTGGATGGAAAAAAATGCTCCAAAATGCTTTGAAGTAGTTATTTTAGAGTGCTTGTGTGCATCTGCACCTTGGGAGACGAAAAATAAATAATAAATATGAAAAAAACTTTTTAAATATCTATTTTTTATGATGAAAAATACTTACGTGCGAGATGTTCGTACAAATTTTGAAGAAATTCAAACATCTAAGGAGCTCGCGATAAAAAAGACAAATATGTAGTTTCCTTAAATGCTTGTTCATGCACTTTTCAGGACTTGAATTTATCTTTTTTGCCACGAGCTCCCTAGATGTTAAAAAAAAACTCAAATCTTACACTAGAATTTTTTAACCTTTTTTGGTTGTCTTTTGAAGAATTTCTAGTGCAGGAGCATATGGCCCTGGGCTTAGGTTCGAATTACTCATTGGTTTAGTTTTTCTCAAAGCATTGGGAATATGTTTTGTTCAAAAAATTGCACATATATAGAATATTCAACAATATTTGTTGTTAAAAAAATAGAATTAATTGATTTTTCTTATTTTACTATTCACAAGATTGACCTCATGGGCAAAAACTTGGTGTCCTAGCAACACTCCTAATTTGAGAAAAAAGATGCACGATGGTGTACCGAAAGGAGGACAGATGCGAGGCAATGGGACGGGTTCATTAAAGAGATGGGCGCCGGTAGTCATTGAACCAAGGAGCTGAACCGTGCCCTGTTAGCACAACAACACGAGTACAAAGACTAGTGATCCAATCAGATTGTTTTGAGGTAGTACTAATGGATTATCTACAGAATGGAGGCTTTTTGGCAAACGTCTACTGACTCCGATCTTTGAAGACACTTGCATCCAAGCTGCTACCACGTTCCTTCTGCCCCGGATAGGCCCGTGTAACACATATGCTGGCAAGTGGCAAAAGAGTGTGGTGATGAGAACTGTATTTGGGCAGATGATCTCCTTGTTTTTATTTATTTTAGCCTTGTTAATTGATGATATAAATGTAATTTAATTAAGAAAATTACTCATGACGGCATTTTAAAAAAGAAACCCAGCAAAAACCCCAACCAAATGATAGGTTACCCTCTAGTCAAAGCAACGTTTCTCATCAGTCGCACCATCCTAGTACTATTTGTAAGAACATCACCTCTTAGATCGAGCCTACTAAATACCAAGAGGTTAAAAAAAGTAGGGCATCCAAGCAATTATGTTTTGAAAGAATCTTCAATACTACCGCGCCCTGACCAACACCAAGGGAGGGGGAAGAAGATTGCAGAAGGAGCTGGTTGACGACGATGCATGTCCGCATGGAAGTGGTCGGAGACGACAGACGAGCTGGCAGCGATGAGCTTGGCTGTCGCCTCCGACGCCGCTCGCCGCTCGGAAGGAGAAAGATGCTCCATAGCCATGAAAGACACGAACGAAAGTCTTTAGCGATGTCGCCGAAGCGAAACTGGATGATGGTGGCGACCATGGGCGTTGCATGGATGCATGGAAAGATGGGTGGCGAAACATTGGATTTTAGGGAGGGCCAACTTCCAAGCTGCCATCTGGATCTGGACGCCGGCCCCCTCCTCAATGCGCAGATTGAAACGAAACAAGTTCCATGCAAGGGCGATACTCCATGCACGATTTTCGGACCATGGTTTACATGCAGCCATGAAATCATGAAATTTAATGCAACAGAAAGAGAAACAACATCGCAAGTCCAGAAAGAAGTACTAAGCAACTCAAGCAATCTTCTCTATCTAAATAGAAGAACCCCACTAGCTGATTTTCCTGCCACCACAATGAGCCACGTCATCTGAATTGTTGTAGCCGTTGATGCAGTTCAGCTCAACAGTCTATGTCCGTCAGATCACGAGTTCGTGAAATTACAGAGAGTTGCCACCGCTAAGCTGAAAATAACGATTCAGTCGTTCTCCAGGTCACCCTCTATTTCTCGGCCACATTATCTCTCGATCGCTCCCTCCCCTCCCAGCGATCTGTTTGGGATGGGCTGTACATGACGCCGCTTCTCACAAAAAAAAATAACGTGGACGTTTGTAGCCCATGAAAAAACGAAAGGGTAGTTCGTCTCAATGGTGGTCACATCCAGTGCGTACATCTCAATCTCATATATATTGCCGGCACGACCTAAGATGCTAGCCGCCGCCACTTCTTCCGGCGTCACAACCCACCCACCTCGGCCTCCTCGGCCAGCCGCAGCCATGCCTTTCCCGGCCATACACCCCTCGGCGCCCCCAGCTAGCCATCGCTACTGAACCTTCAGCCACCATCCGGCCTGACGCATTGTGACCCGATCATCGACGCTAGCCCTTCCGTCTCCATGATCATTAACTCAGCTCACACCTTCATATTCACGATGTTGCTCTTATTATCGCCATTATCCCATCCACCACCACGACGGACAAACTCCCAGCCACAAATGCACAATGAAACGGCCTCACACACCACATCATTCATCGCCTCACATCAACCCCATAATTGTGGGAAAAGTGTGTATAAAACCCCATGTGTATTACCATCCTCATCTAGCACTCACGCATGTTTACATCCTCGATCTGGGAACAACCTCATGCACTGGTTGCTGCACACTTCATTTCTTCAGTCTTCCCTAATATCTTATATCCTCAAGTTTATGCCTTTTGAACTTTTCAGATTGTGCTCGAGATCGAAAGGATAGGTCACTTGCTGATCAGATTGGATTCACTAATTAGTGCGTTTCCTGTTGTTCACGTTGGTACACAAGCGCTTATCTCTTAATTCAATTTTGCAGTCTTGATCAGCATACAAACCTTCTATTTGTTTCTGTGCATATTATATACCATACAAATTCCTTACCTTGGATTATTCATATGGGCTACAGTCTTCTTCTTTTTAAGGCAATCACATCTCCACTGAGATTCATACTTCTGATCCAATATATATAACCTATGTTGTAAATGAGGGATACAATTTCTGATGTCGTACGATCCTCCTCCTCAACCATTATTGTATTTGTTGACCTCACAAAACAACACAATTTGAAACAACTCCTTTTAGCATATCTGAATATAGCATATTAGACTTTCAAGTTTCATGGCACATGTTATTAGTTCCTCTAGATACAACTCACATACTTATGTTTACTGATTATTTTTGTGTTTGTTGACCCAGTAATTTGTTCTGAACTGTTTACCTCTGTTTTTAAGGTTCAGAAAACTACTGATTTCGATAAGAGTGATTCTGCTCGTGCGATTTTGAGAGGTACTTTTTTCTCTGACATATTACATGTTATAAAAACATCAGTTGGCCTTGACGACCTAGGGTTCTTCAATTTTGATTAGAATATGAAACATTTTCTGTACAGTAATTTCATCCAAGGTCTAATAAGTTTGTCTTCCACACTGTGAACAAGAGAGGAGAGTTGTGTTAACCTACATGCTTCTCCTTTCAGCGTGGAGAGTATGTACTCAAGTAGTTATAAATTAGATTACAGAATCACTTTTGCTTGGTAGGAAACTAATTTTCTTCTTTGCGTGCCATTGAAGAGGCTATTTACCACATATTCCAGTTGTTCCTGCTTATTATCTAGATATTAGAATTTTATATATGGAAATTTATTGCTTTACGACTTTTGGACATTTGTAATAGCGCATCTTCCTTCTATCAGAAAATATTAAGGTCACATTTTCTTATGGGTTAGATGATTCAGCATTATATATGGTCTTAATTGTATTTATAAGAGATGCAACATATATCTATTTTTTATTTAGGATAGACGTGATCATATGTTTATGAATTGCTCAAATTTCCCTCCGGATCAATATCAACATTATGCTTCACATGTCTCTTGCCTCTCAGACTGGATCAATTGCTTCATAGGTCTCTTGCTGCTTACAACGGTACGCACACACTCAATATTGCATTTATTTGTTTACACTTGATTTACATATACACTTTCTTTGTTTCCGTGCATATTATATACTACATGTCATGCAAAATTCTTCCTTTGGATGATTCCATGCAATGTATTTCTTCAAACATATTGTCTAGCTACAATCTGCTTCGAGGCATCCTGGTAGGCACATAGTCTCACACAATCATGGACACCACTGCGTCAATGACACCTATAGTCATACCCTTGAAACCGACGTTGGTTAGGATAATACAAAAGTATTTCCTGAATATTTCTATGAGCAAGCCACACTATATTGGATAGTGTTTTCACACAGCATGCAATAAAAATATAGTTGCCATTAATATCAAATGTGTTGTTAGTTGTTACTCGCAATGTCCACTGATGGTATGTACAAATATAAGCATGTGACGAAAGGATTTGATTGCCAGATAAAAATGGAGTCCAATGCTCGATCATCCGATTTATCAAGTGAAACAGTCAATGAAGTAGATGATCATCTAAAATATCACTATATGACACCAAATGAGGCAGTTTGGCGCTTGCCGGAGAGAATGAAGATTGATGAACAATCCAACTTCAAGCCATCTCCAAGCAGAGAAATGATGAAGAATCCAACTTCAAAAGTTATCGAGAGGAGGTTTGCCATTCATCAGAAAAAATAGAAGTGACATGCTCTGCCTAAACATAGCTGATGAATTTTTTTTCTATCCTTAGTGATATGATGCAAACACTAGAGAACTCAAACAATACTACTTATCCCTCTTGCCGACTTGCAACTATTGCCATTGACAAAAAGAAAAGGTAATGATTTTAATACTCTCCATGCAAATCAATCTATTCGGATTCAACATGAAATTCACGTGACTATTTTTTGCAGGTACTGTTAGACCAAGTATGTGATCAGAGGGGGAGGGGGTGAATGATCACTTCAAAATTTTCACATGAAACTTTGAAGTGAAGCATAACATGGCAGCCGAAACTATTTAACAGGAAGGAATTCATAGAAGCAGAACGTAATCGAAGCAGAACATAGCGAATCAAAAGCATCGAATCAATTGCATCGAAGCAAAACTCTGAAGCAATTGACAAACAGAATGTAAGTGCGGAAGGTAAAACGAACTCTTGACTCGGCGATGTTTGTTCGACCAGTTCACACTCTGCAAAGTGCTACGTCTGGTTGGAGGGACTTGTGGTTGAACACAGGAGCTAACCTCTCTCCGTCCATATCTCCACTGCACCAAACTCCTTGAGCTTGGTCAGTTCTTCACTCTTGGTTGATTATTGAGGAAATCACCGAAACCTTTGACAGACTGGACTTCGAGGCGACAATAACTCTTCGCTCTCTGAAGAACAACTCTCTAACCGTCTAGGAGAATTGCAGTTCTCCAAGATAAAAAGGCTAGCAAACTTCTTCCTAAGTCATAATGATTCAACTCAGATCAATAGGACTTATGCTTCGGTGGATGGGTTTGTGATGTGCTTCGGTGGGGTTGCTCTCTCTCTTTCCTCTGCTGAAATTCAAACGTGGAGCAGCCACCCGGCCAATGAGGGCGGGGGTGGGGTATTTATAGGCAGCAATCCCAAGGTGCGAAATGACTGAAGTGACCCGATGTGACAGCTTGACACCTGTCCCCAACGGTCATATTTCCAATCAATGCGCAACTTTACTTGCGGTCCAAGTAAAGCTGACTCACGGACTTGGTTCTGCTTCAGAAGCCGAAAGAACAAAGTCTTCGCTGGTGAAGCATTACCTAGCTCACATGAGATTTCTTCGGTTCAGGTTTCTCATTGGTTTCGATTTGATCTGAGTCTTTTCATCAAAACCTTCGGAGTACATTTGCTAAACCCCTCTTGATAGTACGGTTTTTCCTATGACTCAAAGAAGTAAAAAGAACTACGCAAAAACAACTAAGTCTTGCGCCATCTTGATCAACTTCTTCGATAGGATGTGCTTCAGGATTCCTTATCTTTTTAGGGGTCGACATCCGTGATGTGCTTCGCTCCAGAGGATATGCTTCGGTAACTGAGTAAATCTTCGTTGAAGCTTTATCACCTACCTATAACTTCAGGAACCTAACCATCTGTTTCACACTAGAAAACTTGTTAGTTCCTCTACTGTTTTGACCAACAATATCCAAAACTCATGAGGGATATAACTTTGCTCTTACAATCTCCCCCTTTTTGGACTATTGTTGACAAAACAGGCATCGATAGAAAGATATGGAATTTGAATTTGAGTTGAGAGCAAACTCTAAGATATGAAGCTTTTGACTCCCCCTGAATGCAAGCATCGAAGATTTATAATCGAAGTGAATGCTTGTCGAAGAATATCATCAATGGGAAGCCTAACACATATCCTAGCGAATCAATTGCATACTGAAATGATTTGTCTTGAAGCATATGCAATCATCCAATGACCTGTGAACTTAAGGAAAAATAACCACCTGCAAGATAAATATAGGAGAGCAGCTTGCAAGCACGGGGTTATTAACATATACAAGGATAAAACAGTTCACAACCGAAGTAAAACGTTAAGATACAACCCGATCGAAGTGAATGGAAAGTTTGTCGAATCTTAACACACACACAAAAGTTTATCGAATCAAATCAAAACCCTAAACCCCGCAGCGAATCTAAACTCAATCGATGCTACGTTCTCCCCCTTTTTGTCAAGAATTGGACAAAAGGTAGAGAGGCATATCGAGAGTACTTAAGCGTTAGCTGCACCTCTGGGACCCTGCGGAACTTCTTCGCCTGACGAAGATTCATCGCCTGAAGTTTCGCCTTCGGTCGAAGCCGGTGAGTCGTCCTCGTCGAAGTCGATCGGCGCTTGAAGCAATTCAAGATCGCTGTCGTCGAGGGGATCGTCTTCATGCTTCGACGTGTGGGAGTCTTCATCAGAGAATGTGTCTGGGCGAATCTGTTCTGCATGGTTGACGAATAAGACTTCTTCGATCTTTTCCAGCGGAGGGATCTTGGGGTTGGGGCGTTCAACAGAATCATTCCTTGAAAAGTTTCGCTGTAAGTGAGGATATTCCTTGAATATACGGTCAGCTTGCAATTTCTTCACTGAGTTGAACTTTCTGAGTCCTTTCCAAGAATGACGCTTCAATACCTTCAGGTATTGGTTGTTGTTCATAGCAATGTTTCCGACTCGATTAATCTCATCTGATAAATGTTGCATCTGACGTTGATTGCCTTCGATGAAATTTTCTAGCAACTGAGTATTCCGAATGGCAACCTCGAAGTGATACACTTCCTTCTGATATCGCTTCGACATATTGCGCTCATTGATATGCTGTCTGACTCCTACATATGTTGCAAAGGGGTCATTTGGCCGCCTGAAGATGTTCATAGTATCGCGGACCGGAGGACAGAACAGCTTCGGGTGATGCTTCGCTATGAATTCTTCACTGCGTCCATGGTTGCAAATAGCTTGCAGCCAAGGAGCATACGGCTTCAGTTGATTGACCACTTCTGCAGCTTGTACCATGTAGCGAAGAAAACAGTCTTCGAAGTCAAACACAAGTCCATGAGTGAGCTTCATAAGAGCATGACAAGTTGGGTATTGTATATTGGACTCTTCATTCGCTGTACTGAGAGGCATCAGAGAGTTTGACAGAATATAGAACCATGTCTTGGAATTGAACACCAGATGCTTCGGGCGAATGTTTTCTGGCATGTGATCTCCAGTGACTTCGGGATCCAGTAAAGATGCGAATTCAGCTTCGGTGGGATCCGGTAACATGTGAACCTTTGCCAGTTTGCCAGTGTGTCTTGGAATGTTCACAATTTCCATGAATTCTTCGGAGTACATCCTGAAGATTTTCCCTTGAATCATCCATTCAATAATCCAAGTGCTAGTGTCATCTGGAGTTCCAGATACATAGAGTGTGGCATAGAATTGCTTCACTAACTCGGAGTTGAATGGTGTTTCCATGGCAATTAATCCTGTGAGATTCTGAGATTCAATGGTTTCAACTATGTTCTGGAAGCATGTTGCGGCATTTAGACTATGCAAATCCAAGTACTTGTGCCTGAACAGAATTCCTTTCTGGCAGTAAAGCTTCGTGTATAGGATTTGTTGTTCTGCTGTCCAGAACCGAAGGTCATCAGCTGTTCTTGGTGAATCATATGGACTAGTGCCAAAGAATCGAAGCTTCTTGCGATGAACTTCAATATCGAACTCAGGACCGTGCCTTGAAGAAGTTCCTTCTCCCATGAAAATGGGAAAAGTCTCTCTGGGGTAGAGTGAGTCCAACTGGGTGTCTTGAGCAGGAATACAATGCCTTCGGGCATCTGCGATTCGCCTCGGCGGTTGAGTGACGATTGCCAACTCATTGGCTTCAGCCTCTGCTTCGACATCAGCTTCGGCACGTCCAGCTTGCACTTGGGCTTCTTCTTCTTTTTCTTCGGACTCCTCAGCAGAGTGAGCTGAAGAGTAATCTTTGTCAGAAGTGGCTTGACGGGGTGGAGATGGTTGTGGAGCAAAATTGTCTTGAGCGGACGGTTGTGGAGCAGGTTGAGGTGGAGGTGGAGTTTGAACACGGGGTGGATTGGCTTCGGGTTGAGGTGGAGGTGGAGCAACTTCGGGGGCGGATGGCTTCGATGAAGGTTTGCCAAGATTGATTATTTTGCATCGTGGGGGCGATGCCTTTCTTGGTGCTTTCTTGGCAGGGTGGGAGCTAACTTCATCAACTTCTTCGGTGTCAGCAATCAGTCGTCTCTTCCTAGGTTGCAGCTTTGGAAGAGGCGAAGCTAATTGTTGGATCATGGCTTCGCGCTTCTTGGAGTCAAGCGCCATGACCGAAGCATTATGCGATTTGCAGCATTCTTCGATAGCGGATTTCAGCTTGCCTTGAAAATTTTGAATATTCTGCTTGGTTGTCTCATTAACAGCAGCAATTTTCTTCGAAGCAGCAGTAGCTTCGCTCTTGAAATCCTCATCAGATTCTTCATCTGCTTTCTTCTGAAATTTCAGGATCTTTGCAGTTTCAGATCTGTTCCTTGAATGCAGATCTCTCAGCTGATTGTACAAAGTTTCGACCATTGCTGAAAGATTGGGTGAGATATATGTATTTCCAATATCCACAGAGTGAGGATGAATTGCTTCAGCAAGCTTGAAATATGTCTGGCACAGACCCAGACAGTCCCACAGTTCGCCTTCCCTAGCATCTGGAAAGTTGTGCTCACTGTGTTCAGCTTCAGCTTGGGCTTCGGGGACAGGAGGTGCGACTGGCTTCGGGGGAATTTCCTTCGGCGCCATGTCCACAGCGGCTTCCTTTTGAGCAGCCCTGGCAGCTTTCTCTGCCTTCTTCGTGCGCAGAACATCCAGCTGAGCTTTGCGCTTGGCTTCAGCTTCAGCAAGTTGTTTGGCTTCGGCGGCTGCCTTAGCCTCTTGAGCTTTAGCTTCAGCTAGCTTGCGCTTCGCTTCAGCTTGCTGGTTCGCCTCTGCCAGCTCCTTCCTTTGCTTCTCAAGATCAGCTGCTTCTCGATCAGCTTTCTCTTTCTCTTTTGCTTCTCTCTCAGCCTTAGCTTTGGCTTGAGCTTCGGCATGCAGGCGTTCAGCTTCGATGAGGTCTCTTTTCCTCAATTCAACTTCAGACAATTTCTTCGTGCCAACCTGGGCAAACGTCTGACCAGGCTTAGCCACAGTTGTCTTTGGCTTCGAAGCTTTAACAGGCTTTTGAGCTTTGGCTTCGGGCACAGCAGCCGGCTTAGCTACAGGCTTTGCCTTCGGGTCATGCCGTTCCTTGGTCCTCTGCTCGGATGGAACAGGACGGCGGGGAGGCTTAGATGACAAGGGTGCCTCGACCACCAGGTTCGTCAAGTCAATGTTCCTCTTTGGAGCAGGAGGTACTGAAGGTTCTTGGAACTTAACGCCTTTGGGAGTAGTCGGCTTAGCTCCAGCCTTCTTCTTCAGAGGCTTCTTCAGCAGATTCTTCGGTGGACTAGGGGGATCAGGAGTGTGCTCTGACTCATCATCAGCTTCGTCAGCTGGATCTTCTTCGATGGAGTCTTCGAGATGAGCACCTGGTTCAGCTTCGTCATCGGCTTCGTGTTCTGCCTCCTCATCTGAAGCAGGAGGTGGCGAATTACTAAGCTTCCGAAGCTTTCGCCTCTTCTTAGGCTTCGATGGTTCATCATCATCAAGTCCAGCAGCTGCAAGAGCTTTTGCTTTCTTCTCTTCGCGGATTCTCTTCTTCTCAGCCAAAATGGCAAGTCTTTCTTGCTCTTCAGGATAATCATCAGGTGTTTTGAGTGTGTTAGGGTGAGGAACAGCCGGAGGCTTCGGGTAGTACTTCGATCTGTTGGCTTCGGTGTACTGAGCACACATGACTGTTGTGTATCTGTAAGGGGGACTGAATGCGAATTGCATCGCCCACTTCCAGGATGGAATGCTCTTGTACTTATACCAACGAACAGCCCAATATCTGCGAATCCTTTGCAGTCTCGTTTTTCTATCATTATCTGATTCCTCAGGAGGGGTATCATATCCCATTCTGATGCGAATAGCTTCGGGAATTCCTCTGGCATTATTGACTTCCTTCGTTTTGCCACCTTTGCCCTTCTGCTTCAGTGGCTCTGGATAATTCTCAAGTCCATCAACAATGGGGACTCATTTCCTATGGCAGCCTCTTCGTCAGACATCCTGTGAATGGAATCATAGACAAGAGGGAAACAAAGAAAGGGAATGAATAAGCACAGGCAATGGTTTCGACCAAAACAAAATCAATTTTGATAGGAGCCCAGATCAATCTTAGATTGGTTGCAACTTCTCTGTATGAATTTGGCTAGAACAAGTCGAAACGAGACCTAACGCAATCCAGAGCAGAGAACGAACCGAATCTTTTCCACTGACCTGAGAAGATGGGATAGCTTTGATGCTAAGAACAACTTTCCCAAGATGTAAAGATCAGCAAGGATCAAATAGCCCTAGAACAGAAAACAAAACCCTAACAAACTCAGATCCAAACCCTAGAAGAAGAACACGGAGAGACAGATAGGATCTGAGAGGCAATGCGTACCCTAACTTGGTGACGCACGGCAGCTACGGCGACGGAGGGCGGAGAGATGATCTGCGTCGACGGAGAAGGTCCACGGCGGCGGCGTTCCGGCAGTGAAGCGGCGACGGCGACGACGAGGACGAAGAGCTCTGCGAACGCTCGAGGAGGAAGACAGAGGAGTCGGGGCGAATGAATGAGTGGGAACGGTTTCGATGGGAAACTTTAAATAAGCACGATCTGGAGCGGTTACCAGATCACATCGAACGGTTCTCAGCAAATGACTCTTCCGATTCAACGGCTCAGATGTGGTGGCGTATCGCGAGCGAAGCTCATCGATCCGAAAAAGACGGGGACTCAACGGCCGAAGAATTAGTCTTGACCGAGAGCAAAAACTTCGATAAAAGTTGGGAGCATTTGCTTCGGAACTCAAGGACGTTCGAAGCAATATGCTTTCCGTTTCAATTGTGCTTAACATTCGAGATCGAAAAGATTGGAGGCGAAGCAGAATGGAGGGGGTAGGGTCCGAAACTTATCACTTCGAAGAACAACAACGAAGCTAAAAATGATAAGCATAGGGGACAAAAGAAACGAATAAATAAAGCAAACTAAACACAGAACAAAAAGCAAATGGCAAGCGAAGCTAAACTTGGGCGATGAAAAACTCAAGCGAAACTAAACTAAAATAAAACACAGCGAAGGTGAATATATACAGTGAATAGTTTCGATCTTACTGAACATTGTGTGAGTCTAAGATATTCAGCTCACATCTCAATGCACAAAACCTTTTCTCGTCCAATGGCTTCGTGAATATATCTGCCAATTGATCTTCTGTTCTTACATGGCTAATCTCAATGTCTTCACGCTGAACATGATCTCGAAGAAAATGATGACGAATATCAATATGCTTCGTTCGAGAGTGTTGCACAGGATTGTGTGCAATCTTGATGGCACTCTCATTGTCACAAAGCAAAGGGATTTTCTTCATTTGAATACCATAATCTTTCAGCGTCTGCTTAAGCCAAAGTATTTGAGTGCAGCATGAGCCAGCAGCAATGTATTCAGCTTCAGCAGTAGATATTGAGACACAATTCTGTTTCTTTGAAGCCCAACACACAAGAGATCTACCAAGAAAATGACAAGTGCCTGAGGTAGATTTCCTGTCAACCCTATCACCAGCCCAGTCTGAATCAGAATATCCAATCAAATCAAACTGAGTGCCTTTGGGATACCAAAGTCCCAAAGAAGGAGTATGTGCTAGATATCGAAGAATTCGCTTCACAGCAATATGATGCGATTCCTTCGGATTTGCCTGAAAACGAGCACAAATACAAACTGATAGCATGATGTCAGGTCTAGATGCACATAAGTATAAGAGAGAACCTATCATAGACCGAAACTTTTTCTGATCGAAGGGTTTCCCTTTCTCATCTGCATCAAGAAAACCATTAGTAGGCATTGGAGTTCTAATGGTCTTGCATTCAGCAAGATCAAACTTCTTTAGGCAATCCTTCAAGTATTTCTCTTGTGAAATAAAGGTGCCATTCTTCTGTTGTCGAATCTGAAGTCCAAGGAAAAACTTCAATTCTCCCATCATTGACATCTCATATTTCTTCGACATCATCCTTGCAAATTCTTCGCTGATCTCAGTGTTAGTACAGCCAAAAATGATATCATCTACATATATCTGACACACAAATAGATCATTGTTATATGATCGAGTGAAAAGTGTGGGGTCAGTTGTTCCTGGTTTGAAGCCTTTCTTCAGGAGGAAATCCTTCAATGTTTCATACCAAGCACGAGGTGCTTGCTTCAGTCCATACAAAGCTTTATGAAGCCTATACACCATATCAGGATTCTTCGAGTCTTCAAAACCTGGAGGCTGCATAACATACACTTCTTCTTCGATTTCACCATTTAGAAAAGCACTCTTGACATCCATTTGATATAGCAATATATTTTTGTGGTTAGCAAAAGCAAGCATGACACGAATGGATTCGAGACGGGCTACTGGAGCATAGGTTTCACCGAAGTCAATGCCTTCGATTTGGGTGTAACCTTGTGCTACCAATCTAGCCTTATTTCTTACCACAATACCGTCTTCATCTTGCTTGTTGCGAAATATCCACTTGGTGCCAATAATGTTGTGCTTCGAGGGATCTGGCCTTTCAACAAGTGACCAGACTTTGTTCCTTTCAAACTGGTGAAGTTCTTCCATCATAGCCAATAACCAATCAGGGTCTTTCATGGCTTCATCATATTTTGAAGGCTCTAGCATAGAGACAAAGGAGAAATTTCCACAGAAGTTAGCCAAGCGAGTGCGAGATCGAGTAGTGGGACGACCTGGTAGATTGATATCTTCGAGAATCGAATCCACATCAACTCTTCTTCGAACTCGTGATAAAGCAGAATCATTTGCTTCAGGCTCAGCATCTGCTTCGGGATTTGCATCAGCTTCGGGTTCAGCTTCAGCATTTCCTTCTTTCCCTTGGCCTTCTTCGTCCTGTCCATCATTGGCTTCAGGATGGTGATCTCCAGCGCCCCGGGCTATGTGTGGGAACATTGGACCATCATCATCCCTTACAGCTTGACTTTCA
The DNA here is from genome assembly GCA_950022295.1 of Bromus sterilis. Taxonomy (NCBI): domain Eukaryota; kingdom Viridiplantae; phylum Streptophyta; class Magnoliopsida; order Poales; family Poaceae; genus Bromus; species Bromus sterilis. The sequence continues at coordinate 273,156,307 of OX465598.1, forward strand.
TTAGCTTCGACAGGGCGAATCTCACCAATAGCCATAGACCTAATCACTTCATCAAGTGGAGGTTCATCTAGATCATGAGGCAAATGCTCCTTTTGAGAGCCATTAGTTTCATCAAATCTTACATTTACAGTTTCCATAACTTTCCCAAAGTGAGAGTTATAGACTCTGTAAGTGTGAGAGTTTGAGCCATAACCTAAAAGAAAACCTTCATGTGCCTTAGGGGCAAATTTGGAGCTATGATTCATATCTCTAATAAAGCATGGAGCACCAAATACCCTAAGATATGAGACATTTGGTTTATTACCAGTGATAAGCTCATGTGAAGTTTTCTTCAAGAATTTGTGAAGGTAAACCTTGTTGATGATGTGACATGCAGTATTGATTGCTTCGGCCCAGAACCTAATAGGAGTCTTGTATTCAGCAAGCATAGTTCTGGCCATCTCAATAAGAGTTCTATTCTTCCTTTCAACTACACCATTCTGTTGAGGTGTATAAGCAGCAGAGAACTCATGAGTAAAACCATGATCATCAAGAAATTCTTCGATATTTGTGTTCTTGAATTCAGTTCCATTGTCACTTCGGATATGCTTCAGAGATAATTCATATTCTGTTTGAGCTCTCTTAGCGAATGACTTGAAGATTTCAACCACTTTGCTCTTGTCATCCAAAAAGAAAACCCAAGTATATCGTGAGAAGTCATCAACAATAACTAGACCATATTTGTTTCCTCCCAGACTTGCATAATTTTGAGGACCAAAAAGATCCATATGAAGCAATTCAAGAGGACGAGTGGTAGACATGATGGTCTTCGCTGAATGATGTTTCTTCGTAATTTTACCAGCTTCGCATGCACTGCAGAGACGATCATTATCGAATTTTACTTCGGTAAGACCAATAACATGATTTTTCTTCACTAGGTTATGAAGATTTCTCATCCCTGCATGACCAAGTCTTCGATGCCATAACCAACCCGATGAAGCTTTTGCCATTAAGCAAGTGGAAACAGCAGGGCCCGAAGAAAAATCAACAATGTAAAGATCTCCCTTTCGGTAACCCTCGAAGATAAACGAATAGTCATCCTGTGAAAAGACAACACAACGCGAAGCAGAAAACAAAACAAGCATACCCATATCGCATAACTTTGAAATAGACATAAGATTATATCCAAGTGATTGGACTAGCATAACCTTGTCAATGTGCTTATCCTTCGATATGGCAATCTTACCCAAACCTAACACTTTTCCTTTGTTGTTGTCACCGAAGGTAATGTACTTCAGAGAAGATTGAGATAGTTTTTCTTCGGTGAACAACTCCTTGTCTCCGGTCATATGATTTGTGCAACCACTATCCATGACCCATTCGGATCCACCGGAGACATAGCCCTGCAGAAGAATTAGTTCTTCTTAACCACCCACAAACGAGCAGGTGACTGAGAAGACGTTGAAGCATTGGTCGAAGCAATATTAAATCGGACAGGAGTGTATTGCTTCGGTGTACCATCAAGCACACCATAAATGTAAGTCCTCTGCGAATGGTTAGCATAAGTATGAGCATATGCAATCTTAGTACGATTATTATGAGGACGATACGTATGGCGACCAGTACGATAGTATTGCTTCTGCGGAACATTTGACTCGGTCACCAAAGGATCATTTCTCGTCTCAAGAGAGTAGAAATGATTCGGTGGTACCGAAGGCTTTCCCTGCATAGAATGGTTAGCAGGCAATTTTTCCACAAGTGCTTTCTGCACCCATATCTGCCTCTTGTAGAATCCATTCTTTGGTGGAGTACCTACATACTCAGCTGAAACTTTTCCCTGTTCATCTTTCATGAGTTTGTAGTCTGAATCAAGTGATTCATCCACAATGACTTTGTTCATTTTACAATCGAAACCTGAAAGGTTAGCAATATCAATGGGTTTCTCCTTAGCTAGAACCCAAACAGTCTTAGGATACTGCTCAGGCTCCCAATATGTGCCATCAGGATTTATCTTTCTCTCAAAGCCAACACCTTCATTCCTGGGATTCCTGTGAAGGAGGGCCTTCCTAAGGATATCACAGAGATATTGGTGTCCTTGCACACTTTTGAACATGCCTGATTCAAATAAGTTTTTCAACCTGAGGAGTTCCTCGGTAACAGCAAGGTTTTCCTCATCGGAGGCATTAGTATCATCAATAACAATAGGAGCTTTCCCTTTGGAAATAGTTTTGCTTCGTTCCAAACAATCCAAACAAGGTGATTCAGTTTTATCAATTGCTTCAGAACCTTGTTGAGCCATGAGAGAGAGATTGACATTTTCCAATTCTTCATGAGCCTCTTTCAGTTTTTCAAGAGCCACTTTCCTCTGAAGAAATTCATAGGTAAGCTTCTCATAATCAACTGAAAGAAGATCATGCCGAGAGGATAATTCTTCAAACTTCTCCTTCAGAGCTTCATGCTCATTAGTTAAAGTTTGGCTTTTCTCAATCTCATTGATCAACAACGTTTCTGACTTCTTAATGGTTTTGCTTAGTGAATCAAGTTCATCTTGTTGAATTGAAGCAATTTTAGCAAGTTTAGCATAGCTAACTCTAGTGTCACTTTCACATGAAGAATAATCAGAAGTATCATAGGTTGACTTGGATGAAGATACCTTTGCCTTGGCCATGAAGCAATATGCAGGAGTTTCATCTTCACTGCTGTAGTTGGTGAAGAATGAGCTCGAAGCATTTGCTGAAGCATCTGTCGAAGCAAATGCTAATCCAGCAACACCATCTGATTCGGACCCTGAAGCAGATCGTGAGTCTTGTTCAGCTTCGGAACCAGAGGCTTCGGCTTCAGAATTCATCTCCTTTCCCAGATAGGCCTTGGCACGATGAGAGCTGCTTCGACGAGACGAGTAATTCTTCGATGAAGAACCCTCATGCTTCTTATGATACTTCTTTCTCTTATCATCATCAGAATCTTTCTTCTTTTCCCTTCTTGAACTGGAATCATGTTTCTTTGACTCATGACTTCTGGAGGATTTGTAAAGCTTCGATGAAGAGTCTCTGTGTGAATGCTTCGATTTGATCTCAGCTTCCCACAGAGGGCAATCAGCAATGAAGTGTCCTGGTTTCTTGCACTTATAGCAGCAGTTGTCCTTCGATGGATAGCTTCTTGAAGATGAACGGTGAGAAGAATGACTCGAGCTTCTTGAAGGATAACTCTTCTTGGGTGAAGAAAAACCTTTCTTCTGAAAGCGATTGAAGCGTCTCATGATCAGTGCCAAATCCTTTCCAATGCTTGCAGGATCATCTGATTCGACACCTGAAGCAGAACTGACTTCGGGCGAAGAATGACGCGAAGCTTTTGCTTTCAGAGCATGAGATCTTCTTCGAGAACCATTTATGTCACGTTTCTCATCTTCTTCCATTTCAAAGGTAGTGAGTCTCTCAAGAACATCAGCAGCAACAAGATGTCTGTAATCAGACCTTTCCTTGATCATCAGAACAATGTGATCGAACGAATCATCTAGCGAGCGAAGAAGTGTTCTGACAACTGAGTGAGGAGTTATATCATCAGCACCGAGGGAAATCAACTCATTTGCCAGAGCTGTGAGTCTGCTGTAAATTGAGTGAACCTTTTCACCCTCGAGTCTTTTGAAGCGATAGAATTTGCTTCGGAGTGTGTCAATTCTGGCATCTCTCTGAGTAGAAACACCTTCACCAATCTTTTCAAGATAGTCCCAGACACCTTTTGCCGAAGGAATATTCTTCACTTCATGATACTTTTCTGGAGTCAAGTGATTTGTGATGAACACCCAGACAACCGAATCCAGATCCATCAGTTGAGCTTCTTCAGGAGTGATAGCATTCTTGTCAGTAGCTGTAACACCATGTAAGACAACTTGCCATGCAGTGGAATTGATAGCCATAATATTCCTCTTCATCTTGTCCTTCCAGTAGGAGTAGTCCTTCCCATTGAAAATAGGAATAGGTTCGCCAGAGCGAATAGCTGCGAAAGACATACTAGAAGACATACTTGAAAACACTCCAGGAGGTTAATCCAAAAAGAGTGACCTGCTCTGATACCAATTGTTAGACCAAGTATGTGATCAGAGGGGGAGGGGGTGAATGATCACTTCAAAATTTTCACATGAAACTTTGAAGTGAAGCATAACATGGCAGCCGAAACTATTTAACAGGAAGGAATTCATAGAAGCAGAACGTAATCGAAGCAGAACATAGCGAATCAAAAGCATCGAATCAATTGCATCGAAGCAAAACTCTGAAGCAATTGACAAACAGAATGTAAGTGCGGAAGGTAAAACGAACTCTTGACTCGGCGATGTTTGTTCGACCAGTTCACACTCTGCAAAGTGCTACGTCTGGTTGGAGGGACTTGTGATTGAACACAGGAGCTAACCTCTCTCCGTCCATATCTCCACTGCACCAAACTCCTTGAGCTTGGTCAGTTCTTCACTCTTGGTTGATTATTGAGGAAATCACCGAAACCTTTGACAGACTGGACTTCGAGGCGACAATAACTCTTCGCTCTCTGAAGAACAACTCTCTAACCGTCTAGGAGAATTGCAGTTCTCCAAGATAAAAAGGCTAGCAAACTTCTTCCTAAGTCATAATGATTCAACTCAGATCAATAGGACTTATGCTTCGGTGGATGGGTTTGTGATGTGCTTCGGTGGGGTTGCTCTCTCTCTTTCCTCTGCTAAAATTCAAACGTGGAGCAGCCACCCGGCCAATGAGGGCGGGGGTGGGGTATTTATAGGCAGCAATCCCAAGGTGCGAAATGACTGAAGTGACCCGATGTGACAGCTTGACACCTGTCCCCAACGGTCATATTTCCAATCAATGCGCAACTTTACTTGCGGTCCAAGTAAAGCTGACTCACGGACTTGGTTCTGCTTCAGAAGCCGAAAGAACAAAGTCTTCGCTGGTGAAGCATTACCTAGCTCACATGAGATTTCTTCGGTTCAGGTTTCTCATTGGTTTCGATTTGATCTGAGTCTTTTCATCAAAACCTTCGGAGTACATTTGCTAAACCCCTCTTGATAGTACGGTTTTTCCTATGACTCAAAGAAGTAAAAAGAACTACGCAAAAACAACTAAGTCTTGCGCCATCTTGATCAACTTCTTCGATAGGATGTGCTTCAGGATTCCTTATCTTTTTAGGGGTCGACATCCGTGATGTGCTTCGCTCCAGAGGATATGCTTCGGTAACTGAGTAAATCTTCGTTGAAGCTTTATCACCTACCTATAACTTCAGGAACCTAACCATCTGTTTCACACTAGAAAACTTGTTAGTTCCTCTACTGTTTTGACCAACAATATCCAAAACTCATGAGGGATATAACTTTGCTCTTACAGGTACTCATTACCTGAAAGGAGTGTTCAACTTATAGAAGATAAAACCACCAAGAAAGAGATTATTGTGCAATCAGGACAGCTGAGGGAAACATAACATCTTCAACATGCATGCAGTCCGAGAATAATGTTGTTTTTAAATAACATGAAGGAAATTACCAAGATGCATGCAAGCACCTACGAGTAGCACTACCTTCCCACCTAAATTTGGTTGCACCGTGGCTTTAGTTGTAATCCAGTCAAACTCGGTTTACTACTATTTCCCAATGACCCTATACATGTGAGATATGGACTCACCTATGCAACTATTAAGTTTGAATTGTGAATTTTATTGGTTGTATCCACCTTACCGAGCCGATTATGTGGATTTGATTTCAATTGTTCTCAACAAATACTGTGTTCCAGCGACATGTGTAAATTGTACAAAAAGGACATAGGCCATCTTTTTGTTGGTGAAATTCCTTCCAAAGTCTTGATGTTTCGATAAACAAATACATATTACCTTATGTGATTTAAATATTTATCAGTGAATAATTATCCTCTATAAAATCCTCGCAGCAACGCGCGGAATATCATCTAGTAATAACTAATACATCATGTCCGCTGTAAATGAGTTCAAATAAGCATAAGCCCAGCAAACACGAAGATGCCGAGCTCAAACAGACAGACTAATAGAGTTCGAAAACAAATTATTCAGAAACTGAAGTAACGACTGAAGAACCCGCGAGGCTTGGCCATCAAAAGGTCTCGGGCATCTTGCTTGCCCGATATTTCCTTCACGGAGTTGACCAGTCGCTCGATAGCTTCCATGCGCTCGGCTTCCAGCTTCTTTTGCTTCAGGTCAACAACCTCGACCGTATCCGCCTGCCAAACATCTTTGATTGATGTAGGGCATGAGGAACGCAAGCATGCCCCCGATCAAGACATAGGCCGACATCAGCATCCTCGAGGCTGTCTCTCTGTTCAAGTAGAAGAAAATGGGACGTCAAGCACCACGATTGATGGGTGGAGTGGATCAACAACACAACAAGTTATCACGCATGCATTGACAAACAAAGAGAGAACTTACGCTGTCTTCACACGCAGCTTGTTCACGGATTCCCAGAGCTTGTGGTGCACAGCAGCTACCTCCTTGTTGTGCTTCAGCATTGAAGATTCCAGGCTCAACATCTCCGCGCGGAGCGTGTTAATCTCCGCGCGGAGCGTGTTAACCTCCGCACCCACCGCGACCACCTTGTTAATCTCCGCGCGGAGCGCCACGAGCTCGGCCATCAACTCATCTGGGTTTTTGACGTGCACAGCTCCGGTGCACAGAGTCCGAACACTCCCTGGGCGAGAGAATGCTCCCCTCCTCGAAACGACTTTGGCGCCGCGGAGCGGATCGAACACGGGCGACGCCGCCATGTCGCGCGAAGGAGCGGCCGCGCCGGCGCCCGAGAAGCAGGCCGGTGCCCGCACGCCCACACCAGCCGCGTCCGCCGCCCTGGCGCGGGCAACAGCACCCGCGTATGCCGCGCGCAGGCCGGCGTCCGCCACCCTGGCGCGGGCAGCAGCGCCCGCGTATGACGCACCCAGGCCGGCGTCCGCCGCCCTGGCGTTCGGGGAGCAGCCCGCCTGCCCCGCCATGGCGTCGAAGCGACGTTGCGCCGTCGCGCCACCGCCATGAGGCAGCCGAGCGCTCGCGGCAGCCGCGACCGCGCCGGCGTAGACGCGTGCAGGGCCGCCTGCGGCAGCCGCGACCGATGGGACACGGAGCGAGGCCGGGAGGGAGTAATCGGCCGCTTCTAGGGCCACATACGCCCTAGCAGCCATGGCCGGAGTCGGGGATCCCGCGGAGAAATTCTCACCATAAGCGGCTGCGGACAGGACGGCGATGTCGATTTTAGTTGCCTCGTGCGCCGGAGCGCCGGCGGCCGCGGCGACGGCGCCGTAGTCGGTGACGCGGGGTACTACCCTCGAGGCGAATAGCCTAGAGACGCACGCGCGCGGAGCCCCCGCTTCGAGGAGGCGGGCGGCGAGGGACGCTACGGAGATCATCGGCGGGGCCATTACTTGGCTTGGGGAAGGGAGGAGAGGAGGCTGGCGGTGGCGCTGAGAGAGAGAAAGAGAGAGAAAAAAGAGGGTGGTGTGGGAGAGAAAGGATTGGTGGGGGTGATGCTTATAAAGGAAAAAAAATTGGTGCATAACGGGTCGTGGATATGCTTGGGCCCTCCAGCCAGCCGGTACTCACAGCTCGGCTCCACCGGTCGGCTCTCTCGGATTCGTAGGAGTTGCAGCCTTCGGCTCGTTTTTATTTATAATAACGGCTAAAGCCAATTTCTACGGGTTGATTCAACCAGACACAAAATGTATATATCTTTTATCTGTTTATTAATAACTGGTCAGGTGAACAAGTGTTTGCTCGTATCATCATTCTGCCGGTACTTAAACTCATACGGTTCATTTCAGATTTTTGACTCAAATATAATATAAACATCATGCCACCAAAAATCGACACTTACATTAGTTAAAATTTTAAAAAAAATCTATAACTCTACTGCTTGTTGTTCTCATCATCGATGAGGTCGATGAGAGTCGGAGGCATCCATGGCCATTCTTGCATCAATTATTGCGCGTGTCGTGGCGTATGTGACGCTTCTTCATGCTCGGGCCATGCCGGGAACTCGTGGACATCCACCCACAGATATGGTCCATAGTATCTTGCGGTGGCTACAACCCCTCTTGCTCCAATGGTGGTGCAAGGAGAGGGCGAGGGCGACCACGGTATAGCTGACGAGCAAAGTGCCTTAGATGGCTTGCTTGAGGGCCATGTCGTCGTCGGCAACCTCCTCCTTCACCACGGGCGACACTGAAGCTCGCGGGCACGCAATGCCCGTGAAGCGCGCAAAGCATGACCGATGGCGTTAGTCGTGTTAGTCTTCGAACCACATATCCCGGTAGGGAGAGTCCATGTGGAATTCGGAGTTGAGAACGAGGTCGACCGCTACCGTGGCAGGACGTGCACAACAGAGATTCGTCATCGTCGAGAGCAGCTCCTAACCGGCCTCATCCATGACCCCCGCCTTCGTTACAAACTCTCTTTATTAGGATACATGGTTTGACCTGGTTTGAAGACGAGCACGACTAACGCCACCGGGTGTACTTCGCACACTTCACGAGCATCGTGCTATGGACTGGCATGTATATGGTTGCGCCCTCCCGGGCCCCGCAACGCCGCCGAGGGGCGGTGGCCAGTTGCAAGAAATTGTCGGCCATATCTAAGGGAGGGAGTCCATGTCTCCGATGTCACCCGAGCAGGAGGATGCGCCACGTTGCGTGACAACGGCAGGATGAGCACAAACACGAGTGATGGAGTGGTGATGGGCGTTGTTGTCAAACATGTCTTCATCAATCTCGTCAAAACGAGAACAACAAGCATTAGAGTTAGGTTTTTTTCCAAAAGAGATAGTTATATTTTTAAATTTAATCAATGCAGTAGTGGATGTGTGATGTCGTGGTTGATTATATTCATTTATTTACATTCATATTTTGCGTCAATTTTTTTAAAATATACCACGTGCATTGCACGCATTTGCGGGGCAGCGAATACGAACGGACATTTTATGTGCGCCTGGTTTGGTTACTCAAACGGGCAAAAGAAATACTCGTATTGTGTGTGCAGTTGAATCAAGTCGTTTTAAAACCGAGCTGAGTAGCAGGCTAGTAGCGGCTGGAGGGGAGCCAGCCCCGGGCAAGCAACCAAAGTCTCTCGTCCACGGCTCCACTGGAGGGAGGGAGGGAATCCGAGAGGAGAGCCCGGCCATTTTGGCCGTAACCGCGGCGGCACAGACAGACTGCAAAAGCAAAAGCAGGGTCTTATCCTGCGCTCTCTGCTTAGCTAGCCAGGTTCATCTGTCTCTCTCTTTCTGGGGCTGTCCATGGCCATGGGTATCTCTCGCTGTCAAGTAGTACAGGAGTACGTTGGTTGTCTCCGAACTGAAACCGAATCAGCAGCTTTGGTGTCAGGGCCACAGCGCCTGCCTGTGCTGCGGTAACTCGTAACCTTCCTCGCTCGTAAGAATCGACATGTCTCGTTTGACTAGACTCGAGAGATGACCATGCCTTGCCAACCCCGTCCCGGGAACGCCTTCCTTCCTTTTTTTACGTCGCTGAGGAGGAATAGGCTGTGATGCGCGGGCCCGCGCGCCAGTGTCCATGGGTACACGCAGTGAGGATCCCGCCATGCAGCAGGGAGGGGAGAGGGCGATCTGCATGCGCATATCCTACTTCTCCCTCGGACGGCGCGCCAGGAAACGAGACGGTGAAAGCGTGTCCCTGGTTTGGTTGCCATGTGATCATGCATGCATGGGTTTGATGGACTCAACGGAGCAAGTGTGCATGCAGCAGCACAGCGTCTCCGCGGCCTGATTTAATTTCACATCAACTATTCCTTTACATGCATGTCATTTGTTCTAAATATGTTACTATAGGAGGACATGAGTGGAAATTGAGAAAGTCGCTCGGGATGAGGAGATTTAAATCATCACTAACTAATCTCCTAAAATTTAGGGAAGTAGACGATGCACATTTGCTTCTTTAAAAAGTGTCGTTTCTAACAGATTTTCATAAATTCGGTGCAAACTTATAATAGATTTGAACTTGATTCGGGCCTCTCTCAATCCGATTTATTTTTAGCCCTCCAACGAGGCTATCTTCCCTATCGTCGACATCGCCCTCATTGTTGTCCAAGTCAGAGAGGTCGATAACCTCTATCCTTCCGATCGCATACTCCTCATACAGTCGGCTCTCCGCTTCAACGCGCACCACATATCGACAAAGGAGGTCCGCCATGAAGGCATCGCACGTGCAGTCCACCTCGAGGCGCTCGCGGACCTCCCGGTCTTCCTACCTCTCACGTGCGATGGCCACCCAAGAGTCGACTGGCTCCAACGACCTCAGGTCGTGGAAAAAGTTTGATGTGAAATATCAGATGCACATTGTTTCGTCAACGAACCAAACCAAAATATTGAGAATATCGAGACCGTGAAGATTGGAGAATGGGATTGTCCCTTACATGTGCACCATAAATACAAAATCATCATGGTGGGGACAATGTCCATTAAAGTAAAGGTGCAATGATCACTTCATAAGAGGTGAGACTTTTTGCCCTATATATCGCCGGTTTGTTGGTAAGACTTGATCAACCTTGCTAGTAAGCATGTTTTATATAGGTAAAAAGGTAGAGCTTGTTGTGTTTTCATTTGCCTTAGCTTTTATTCTCTTTGTTGTACCAAGTTTATATGTTTTTGAAACTTCACGACTCTAATCATTGCTTCAAGTTTTTCAGAGAGCTTCGCAGCCTTTTGAGCTTTGAAAAAATTTCAACAGTGAAGTTGTCAGAAAAATTCCAGAAAAACTGTTTTAAAAATTTCCATGCCGGGAGTGACCCAGAGGCACCTGGGGCTGACCAGGGGGGCCACCAGTGGCCTAGGCGGCCAGCTGGCGCGGCCTGGCCCCTGGCCGCGCCCATAGGGCGCCTGGGGCCCACAGGCCCCACCTCCAGGTATGTCTTCTTCCTCCTCCCTCCTCTCTCTCTCCAAAAACACGAGTTCTGCACTTTGTTCTTGCGTTCTTGCTGCTCTCCGTCCATAATTTCGATATCTCTCTACGACCCATCATTTGAGCTGAGATTTTGGGCAAATACTCCCTGGTATGTAACTCCTTCACCCCTCCAATTAGATTTTTGATTGGTGGCTTTATTAGTGAGTATTTAGTAACTCTTGGTGCTGTTCTTATGAGCTTGCATGCTTGTGTAGAAATTTATTTTCCAAGTTTTGATTCAAGTTTATGCCTTAGGTGAGTGAGTAGAGTAGTTTGCCTCAACTCACTTTGTTTAAATCCTTGTTTTTGTGAATTGTAAAAAATTTCAGAAATTAGTTTCTTTGGAAAAGCAAAGGGGTGGCTTGGGAAGAAGAAGCCCGAGCGCTCCGATCGAGTCACTAGTGCTGCAGCTTCACCCTCAGCAGTTAGGGTGAGCTACAATGAAGATCATGTGCCCTTGGAGCTGTTGAAAGAAACAAATCCAGCATGCGCAGTGATGTATCCGTGCGATGATTTTCTTACAGCTGCAGGAATTAAGGAGGAATTTTATGGCCCTTGTGCCAATGCAGGTTTGACACGGCTAGGTTTATGCCGTGTGGTACAATACATAAAGCTTACCTCTTGTTTTGTTGTCAATTTTTGCTATAACCATGATGCTGGAACCGTCGAGTTCAAACTTTATAATGATCTCATAACCATGTCTTTGGCACAGTTTTGTGATATAATAGGTGTGCCGAACGTTGGTCAGACGGCTAGGATGACCATGCAGCCCTCTGGGCTGAGGACCCTCTTCAACTTCCTTTGCTTCCAGGAGGAGACCGATATTCGATGCACGAAGATTTCCAGCATCTTGTTTCCACACCTCAGGTATTTTGCGTATTTTGTTGCGAGAGGGGTGTTGGCTCGTGACAACACGAGCAATGGTTCTGCACCAGACTTCGCTATTTATGCGAACACCCTCTCTGGTAAGAATGAGTATAATGTGGGTGACTTGATTGCTCGGCGCCTTGTTACGAACAGTAACAAGGGCGATTTATATGGTGGCGTTTATGCCACACTTATCCTTGAGTCTCTTGAGCACACCCCGCATCCTGATGATGTTCCCTTTTCATACGCGAGTCTCGATCTTGCGGCTATGAAGAGGCATAAGTTTGTTACCATGACTTCTCAGTTTGGTAACCTTGATTATATTTTGAGGTTTGAAAGGACTATTACTCGTGAGCTCCGTCTACCTGCACCACTTTTGTTTGATAACACTCGCAGGAACGGATGGTCCTTCAACGAAATCCAGTTCGATGAGTTCTTGGCTAATTACCAGCCGCATAACCCCATGGAGGGGGTTGTGACCGATGAGGAGGATTGATGTCTACGCACGCTTCTATTCTTGTAGACTATGTTGGGCCTCCAAGCGCAGAGGTTTGTAGGACAGCATCAATTTCCCTCAAGTGGATGACCTAAGGTTTATCGAACTCAGGGAAGTAGAGGTTGAAGATGGTCTCTCTCAAGCAACCCTGCAATTAAGATACAAGAAGTCTCTTGTGTCCCCAACACACCTAATACAACTAGGAGTTGTATAGGTGCACTAGTTCGGCGAAGAGATGGTAAAATACGAGTGATAGGTGATACGTCCCAAACGTATCTATAATTTCTGCTTGCTCCATGCATGTTTTGTGTGACTTTGCCATGTTTTGCTTGAACTTTCATACACTTTTGATCATATTTGGACTAACCTATTAACTCAGTGCACCCAGTTGCCAGTTCCTGTTTTCTGTTGTTTTTGTATTTCATGTTTTTCCAATAATTAAAGTGCCCAATAAATCCCGGAAAAATTATATAAAAAATCAGCGCTCCGGAAGCTTCCGGAATAACCAAGACATGGCAGGAGGGCCACCACCAGGGGCCCAGGAGGGTGCCCGACGCGGGTCCACCCTAGGTCGCCCCACCTTCCCTCCTGGCTGCCCTGTGCCCCCCTGGTGCCCCCCTTTGGCCCTATTTTTACCCCCGCGAAGGAAACCCTGATTCCGGACCCCTTTTCTCCAGAAGCAATTCCGATCTCTGCCGCCATCGCCATAAAGTTTTGGGGGGACAGAATTCCTGTGCCGGCACCCTGCCGGGACGGGGAAGTGCCCCCCCATTCATCTCCATCGACGTTGCTTCCTCCCTCCATGAAGCGGGAGTAGTTCTCCCTCGGGGCTGAGGTTTCTACCAGTAGCTATGTGTTCTTCTCTCTCTCTCCCATGATGTGATCTTCGTTGTGATCATAGGCTATGTTAATCTAGGGTGATCCCACGATATTTCCCCTTCCTCTATGTATTGGATTGATGTACTCAATTGATCTTATCTAGTATAATCCCCGAGACCAAGGTGACAGCGGTCTATTGGACATGGGTTAGAAGATTATTTTCATGAGTGATTTCCTCTTTTGTGTGTTGATTTAAGATTGAGAGTCTCTTGGTGCTTGTCTTTGGCTATCCTTAAGATATGTTGTGGTAATTGTGGTACTCTCTTTGGATGGCCGCGGTGACATTGGGAAATCATAGATTGAGAACTACGAACTTTGAGGTGTGCTTTTGTAGCCCTACATAATTCTCGTCCTCTCTTGACCACAAAGGAATGACCTCCGAGTGCGTCTCCATTGCATGTTTTATGGGAAATATCATGTGATTAGACTATGTTAATGTTGTTGAGAGTTGCCACTAGTGAAAGTATGAAGCCTAGGCCTTGTTTCCACCATTGTTACACCGTTTGTGCTCACTTTTGTCACATGTTTGCTTGCTGCACTTTTTATTACAGATTTATATTATCTTGCTTTGCCATACCTATCACCTATATTTCACCATCTCTTCGCCGAACTAGTGCACCTATACAACTCCTAGTTGTATTAGGTGTGTTGGGGACACAAGAGACTTCTTGTATCTTAATTGCAGGGTTGCTTGAGAGAGACCATCTTCAACCTCTATTTCCCTGAGTTCGATAAACCTTAGGTCATCCACTTGAGGGAAATTGCTGCTGTCCTACAAACCTCTGCGCTTGGAGGCCCAACATAGTCTACAAGAATAGAAGCGTGCATAGACATCAATAGGTGTGGCAAAGCAAGGTAATATAAATCTGTAATAAAAAGTGCAGCAAGCAAACATGTGACAAAAGTGAGCACAAACGGTGTAACAATGGTGGAAACAAGGCCTGGGCTTCATACTTTCACTAGTGGCAACTCTCAACAATATTAACATAGTCTAATCACATGATATTTCCCATAAAACATGCAATGGAGACACACTCGGAGGTCATTCCTTTGTGGTCAAGAGAGGATGAGAATTATGTAGGGCTACAAAAGCACACCTCAAAGTTCGTAGTTCTCAATCTATGGATTTCTCAATGTCACCGCGGCCATCCAAAGAGAGTACCACAATCACCACAACATATCTCAAGGATAGTCAAAGACAAGCACCGAGAGACTCTCAATTTTCAATCAACACACAAAAGAGGAAATCACTCATGATAATATTCTTCTAACCCATGTCCAATAGACCGCTGTCACCTTGGTCTCGGGGATTATACTAGATAAGATCAATTGAGTACATCAATCCAATACATAGAGGAAGGGGAAATATCATGGGATCACCCTAGATTAACATAGCCTATGATCACAACGAACATCACATCATGGGAGAGAGAGAAGAAAACATAGCTACTGGTAGAAACCTCAGCCCCGAGGGAGAACTACTCCCGCTTCATGGAGGGAGGAAGCAACGTCGAAGGAGATGAATCCGGGGGCACTTCCCTGTCCCGGCAAGGTGCCGGCACAGGAATTCTGGTCCCCCGAAGCTTGTTGGCGATGGTGGCGGAGATCGGAATCGCTTCTGGAAAAAGTACTTCGATATTAGGGGTTTCCACCCCGAGGGCTAAATATAGGCGGAGGGGGGTGTCGAGGGGACCCACTAGGAAGCTAGGAGTCCTCCTGGTGGTGGCCCCCTCCGCTACCTTGGTGATTCCAGAATCTTTCAGGTCGCTGATTTTTTATCTGATATTTCCGGATTTTTTGGAGCACTTTTAATGGCCGGAAAACCTGAAATACAAAAACAACAGAAAACAACAACTGGCAGCTGGGTGCACTGGGTTAATAGATTAGTCCAAATATGCTCAAAAGTGTATGAAAGTTCAAGCAAATCATGGCAAAGTCACACAAAACATGCATGGAGCAAGCATAAATTATAGATACGTTTGGGACGTATCAAGGAGCATGGTGAGTTCCCACCTTTCCAGGGAGAGACCTTCACCGAGTATGGCGAGTGATTTTCTTCCGCTTAAGCGCAGGACCTTCCTCATGGGAGGATCCGAGGACTTCGGTGTACGCACCGGAAGGCTTATACGACTTCTGGAACTACCCTTACCCCGGAGCAGGAGGCTCCAGGGGCAGTAGCTGCTACCAACTTGGGCCAAAAGCCTAAGCTTGGGGGAGTACGTGCCCTTCTCACCTTTCCATTGTATTATCCATTTTTATTTTGTTTGCTTTGATCTTTTCGAAGTTTTTGCCCGTTCTTCTTTGTTATTTTATTTTGCAAAAACAACAAAAAGATTTCTCTTTTCTTTATCTTTCGCTAAACCTTTGAAAAATCCAAAAATATTTTCTTTTCTCTCTTTAGTTTGCTTTGTTGCAGAGCTCAGCTCGAGTCTGTGATGACATTTGATTACATTTCCCACGTTCGGTCGTGCAAGTGACAAGGCAGTTATGACGAAGATCGACGAAAGGGATGCAACAAGGAAAACCGGTATGAACCCTTTTTGTTTCTACTTTTGTACATATGCATGTACTTATGATTTAGAGACCAGCTTGTAGCGACATAATGCTATGTTTACAATGCTTGCCCAGTGTTCATGCTTTCTTTGTGGCTAATACCAAATATCTAGAGTACATAATGTGTTGTTGAAATGATTTACATGCATTGCATTGTTCAAGGTTTGGCATACTGAAGTGGTATTTCCCTTTGGAGAATTCTTGGATTGACTTGGCACATGCTTACACATGTTTATGACTGAAAAGTCTACTATGCCTTAATGATCTTTGAGTTTCAGGATAGTCATATCATCTTCATGCCCAATTCAATGTTTCTTTGTCGCTCTGCATGGTTATGACTGTTATTGCTCTCTAGTTGGTCGCTTCCCAGTCTTTTGCTAGCCTTCACTCGGACTAAGCGGATTTCTGCTTGTGCATCCAAAATCCTTGAAACCAGTTTTTCCATATGAGTCCACCATACCTCCTATGTGGTATTTACCGGCCATCCTAACGTAGACTTTCTTGTACCATCTCGAAATTATTCAAAAGCATTCCTATTTTGTGCCTCTGTTTTAGCTCATGAGGAAGTAGTAGGTAACTCATGACCGTCTTATGTTAGACATGTTTTATTCCGGGATTGCATGTCTAATCTGTAAACCCAAATACGAGGAGGGACTGGCATGAGTGCGCCCAGCTCACAAAAGATAATCGCAACCAACAAACCCTCCTTCACGCTTTGTCTATGAGAAATCAGAAAAATTTGGCAGTGATAAACAAAGGATATTAAGGGGATGTGATCGTATCCATCTTGGGAGCCGTTCCTCGAAACATGTCTAGCATAAGAGGCGATTGAGTTGTCTACTAGCATTCGTTGACAAAGCATGCACCTCCCAAAACACCTTTTATCTTTGTTTTCAAACCAAGAGCTCTGGTACAAGTTTAGTCTTTGCTTCCTTTCACGGGTTTTCAACCTTTCCATCAAACTCCACGGTTCGAGAGTCTCCACCTTATTTCTTCAAAGCACCAACTAGGAGAGCATAATTGTCATTCTGAGTGTAATGTGCATTGTCCCAAAGTATTACATTGTCTTTTGCATGATTGTGGTATTATTTATTCTGAAGTTCTTAGTTCTAGTATCCTTTAAAACTCCGGAGGAGTTTCTGCATTTATGTTTTGCTTCACTCATGGAGGCTAGCGAAATACCACTCTAGTATGTTCAAACTTTGTGCATTGTAATCCTGTTTTGATTTTCAGTGGCATTTTATTTGCTTTTAGTCGTTTGTGATTGATCACTTGAAAGAAGGATTGCTTCGTGCATTGTCCTCATAGCATTGCTTTGATACTTGCTAAATTATTTTCGTAGTACAGGCTTATAAATATGTATTGAAGCAAAAGATTTTGTCAGAGTTTTCTTTGTCGCGTTCAGTTCGTTGTACTGAATTGCTTGAGGACAAGGAATATGCTAATCTTGGGGGGGGGGGTGATGTGCGAGGTGATGATAGTGATTTCTCGCCCTTCGTTGGTAAACCCTAAGTGGAAGGTCTGATGTAGCTCAGAAGCAAATTTCCCTCAGTAAAGATACCAAGGTTTGTCTCCAGTAGGACTCCGGAGATGATAAGTAGGTGTCAGCGGCGCAACTGACGCGGACCTGCACACAGACACAAATAACTTTGTTCCCAACGAAGTTCAGAGAGGTTGTCAATCTCTCCGGTCTTGTTGTTCACAAAGGATCAAACACAAGGGATAATGATAGCAACTGAAAGTAAAAGCAGAAAAGTAAATGAGCGTGGAAACAGTAATGAGGATATGGACCGGGATACGTGATGTTCACTAGTGATGTCTCTCTCCCAAAATACGATAAACTGTTATGCGAGGTGAACAAATTACAGAAGGGCAATTGACAGGATTATGAACACACCGCAATGTTAACTATGCTACAAAAGAAAGGAAGAGGCTCAAAAGCATGGGCAGAACGCCAAAATAAGTAGACCGAAATCCAACTGCATCTACTACTAATCATCCACCTTGAGATATCTATCCAGAACATCTCGCTGGTATTAAGTTGCGAGCCCCACCCAAAGTGTAAACCCAAAGCAACAGACAACTGCATTAAAAATCACTTTGCGTAAAGTAAACAATCCTTGCAACCGCGGTTACAAGCACCGTTGTTTTCCCCCTTGTGGCAACATCACATCCCCTAGACTCATGTTTCTGTCACTCAAGCGTGTCATCGGGGGCATGAACCCACAATCGAGCATAACGTTCCCTCTTGGGGTTACTACCTACTACTTGGCCAAAGCAATAAACAACAACGGAGAACATGCAATAATTACTTAAGAACAAAAATATAAGAGATAAGGACCAAATATATTACTCAATCACAATCTGAACATAATCTCATAATCCATCAGATCCCATCAAACTCAGCATAGAAACAGTAGAAAGATTACAAAAGTGCCTCGATCATGTAGGGAAGCTCACGAGGTCTAAACCGTGAAGAACAAAGAGGGGAGGAGAACATCACATAGCTACTGATCACGGACCCATGGCCCAAAGGAAACTACTCACGAGACATCCGGGAAGCATCCATGGTGGAGAGGAGACTCCCGGAGTTCGGCCCTCCCTCCGGCAGGGTGCCGGGAAGAGGTCTGCTGGTGCTCCCGATCTCGGAAGCGCGGCGGCGGCGGAACAGAGGCGAGATCGCGAAAAAGGGTTCTCTCTCTGAGGGTTTCTCGTCACGGAGAATATATAGGCGAAGGGGGGCAGCCAGGGGGGCCACCAGGGGTCTAGGCACCCCCCTGGCGCGGCCAGCCCCTGGGGCGCGCCACCAGGGCGCCTGGGCCCTTGGTGGTGGCCCTCTAGCCCCACTCAAGTTCTTCCGGAAGGTTCCTCTGCGCTGATTTTTTATCTGATTTTTCCCGAATTTTTGGAGCACTTTTTATATGGGGAAAACTGAAATAGAAAAACAACAGAAAACAGGAACTGGCACTATGGTGCACTGGGTTAATAGGTTAGTCCAAATATGATCAAAAGTGTATGAAAGTGTATCTAGATCATAGCAATATCACACAAAACATGCATGGAGCGAGCACAAATTATAGATACGTTTTGGACGTATCAGGGGGTTCATACGTCTCAAACGTATCTACTTTTCGAAACACTTTTGCTATTGTTTTTCCCTCATTCTTACATGATTTGGACGAAACTAACCCGGACTAACGCTGTTTTCAGCAGAGCTGTCTGTATGGTATTATTGTGCGCAGGAAAATGGATTTTTGGACGTCCCGGAAAAATTTCAGAAAATCCACGCACCCGAAGGAGCCAGATGCCAGAATTGGTACCAGAGGGGAGCCCTGGGGACCCCAGGGGTGGGGCCGCGCCCTCTGGCCGCCTGGGGGCCTCCCCCCTCCTCTGGTGCCCTACCGACGCTCCTATTTATTCCCGTGACACGAAAACCCCAGAATAGAAGTCTTTTTCCCAATCCTCGTCGCGGAGCCGCCGCCACCCTCTGTTCTTCTCCGGGAGGGCTAATCTGGAGGCTGTTTTGGCCTCCGGAGAGGGGAGATCATCGCCATCGTCATTGCCATCACCACTCCATCCTTCCTCCATGACTTCTCCATCCATGTGTGAGTAATTTCCTGCTGTAGGCAAAGGGGATGGTAGGGATTGGACGAGTTATATCATGTAATAGTTGTCAGATTGTTGGGGGCATGTTGACTATCATCTAGATTGGTGTTTATCATCTTTGCTTCAACTTGTTGTTCTTAATGCTTGTCACTTTGGGCCCGAGTGCCATGATTTCAGATATGAACCCTATGTGTTTCCATGAATATATTTGTGTTCTTGATCCTATCTATGAGTTGTTTGCACCTATTATGATTCGGAACCGGCGATCCCAAAGGTGACAGCTTGGGACACCAAAGGGGATGGATTATAATTTGGGGATTCCATGTATCCATTGATTGTTAATGCTTTGTTCCGGTGCTCTTTGGCAGGAGCACCTTAATCTCCATAAGTTCCTTTTGGCCCCGTTCGTAGCGGGATGGTAGGATAAAAGATGTTGTGCAAGTTCTTATTGCAAGCACGTACAAGTACCTGTGGGATACATGTCCGATGTTTGATTTATGCCTAGATGATCATTGCTTTTCTGTGTGCCTTGCCCCAAGTTGATTACATGATATGTCTTATCCATGCAACGCCCAACCATCCATCTCCCTAGCCTACAATGTTCCAATTCTACTGGTTACTAGTTGTTTATTTTTCCTGTTACTATTACCGTTGCTATCGTCACTACTACTATTATCGCAATCGCTATTCATATCTTGTTGCAAGTAAGTGTATCTCAGGTGCGGTGGAACTGACAACTCCACTGTTAAAGCTTGTGGATATTCTTTGGCTCCCCTTGAGTCGAATCAATAAATTGGGTTATCTTACCCGCGAAGACTATCTCGATCCCCTGCAGCTGTGGGTTATCAGTGGTTTATAAGCGCTGCTGCGCGTACCACTTCGAGCTCCTCTCAACCGCAGGCTTTTGGGCCTACTCTGTAACAATATTGCTTGTTGTCCTGCTGGGCCTACTGCGGGCCTGGATCCTGGCCCATATGTGGGTTTCTAGTCGTATCCAGGCCGTATGGCCCAGTAGGTTACTTTTTTTTGTCGTGACACCAACCGGTACTAATAGTCTGCAATTTAGTCCCACCCCGCTAACCGAAGTGGAGTTAGACTTGTTTATAAGCACGGCTCTGCGTGGACTTATCGTAGCATAGCAAGTTTAATAAAGGTTTTCCACGAGTGATTCATCTATATCCTGTATACTGTAAAGGCAATTTCGGTTGAACCTTGATTGGTGGGCAGACTGCTAGATTTGCCAACCAATCGGGGCTTAACCGAAATTGTTCTTTATGGTGTACAGGGTGTGGAGTAATCTTCCGTTGACATCCTATAATGAAATTTCTATACTTTTTTATTTTTGTTTTTCGGACGGCACATTCATCTATATCCGGTACTCTGTCCGAGAGAAATTCGGACGGACCTCGGTTGGTTGGAAGATTTGCCAGATGTGCCCACGAGGCATGGACCGTCTGAAATACCCGTATGGGATCTGGTCGGTAGACTTGCCGGATCTGTCAACCAGGCGAGGACTGTCTGAAATTGCTATACTTTTTTGTTTTTGTTTTCCAATCAAACAAAATACAAGGTTTCCCCTACATACAGCCCTACGGTGGCTCATGAGTGCAAGCATATCAAATGCACCGTCGGACGTATGCAGGGAATCCGAATGATTTGTATTTGGTCGATGAGGTGAAAGATTTCTAGCTAGATATATGTAATATCAATAAAACATACCATTTCGCCTGCATACATCCCGACGGTGGCTCATCAGTGCAAACATGTCAAATGCATCGTCGAACATATGCAGGCCAATCTGAATGGTTTGTATTCGGCCGATGAACTGAGTGTCGAACATGTCCTAGAGGTGGGCTATATATATAGGCAACGACAAGCCTGATCCAACGGCTCACAAGCCTGATCCAACGACTCAAAAGCGCTTGAAAGAAACACGCAATCCGTGTGCTTCTTCCTGATTGGTTGGCTCCAACGGCTCAGAAGCCTGATCCAACGACTCACAAGCGCTTGAAAGAAACACGCGATCCGTGTGCTTCTTCCTGATTGGTTGGATTCAGAATCGGGTACGGTTAAAAGCACGTGGAAGAGGACTCCACGCAACGCCAGTCGCCACTAGTTCTTTTCTCGTGCACTCTTTCCCCTTCCGCGCCACCGCCACCATGCCGCCCCGCCGACGCCCACCAAGATACCACGGCGTCCGCGAGCGCTCGGACGACACATTCATGGCGATGATAACTTGCGCCAACAATGAGCGTGTGTGTCTCGGCAGGTTCTGGCATGAATATTTAGCCGCCCGCCCGTACGACGTTGCGGCGTGGAGGCTCGGCCGCCCGCGCGCGGAGATGAATAACCGCCACTGTCGCAGCTTGGAAGAGGCGGAGGACATGGCAGATCCGCCGCTCCTCCTCACTTAAGAGGACCACCGCCTCCATCATCGACGAGCGGTGCTCGGCCTCGCCTCGGAGCAGGACCAGCGTGCCGTGCAGGATTAGTACGCGAGCCATCCCCGTGAAGCCTAGGAGGAGGTGGAACACTGGACGAGGCTGGCGGCCGAGAGCACGGAGCGGCGACAAGAGCGTCATGAATGGCGGGAGGAGAGGCGGGCGGCCAAGGCGATGGCGGAGGAGGAACTGGAGAGAGGCGCCGCCAACTGGCCCCTTGGTGACCCCCGCTGGATAGCGCTGGAGGATGACATCAGCTCCGTCACCGAAGACGATTTCTCCGACGACGAGGAGGAGTAGTTTTTTATCTTCTAGGTTTGAGATGTTAAGTTGTTGAATATTTTAAGTTTGCCGCGTGGCCGCCACCATGCCACCATATGTTATAAGTTTCCCGCCACCATTCAATGATTTATTTTGGGCTTCAACCCTTTCTGACTTCATTTGCTATTTTTCATGCATTTAATGATTTATGGTGGGCTAAATGACCCTGAAAATGGAAAGCACTATAACTAAACTCAGAAAAGGTTGAAACGTGGCATCGTATCATCATTTTACCCATATAACATGTGTGCAAAAGTTGAGAGGGTTACAGAAAAAGCTGGATGCACTTCGTGTACAAACTGGACCATCTCTTGCGAAGTACGAGGGTTTCAGATGAAAACTCATCTGTTACAAAGACATTTCATTTTTCTAAACTTATTTGAACTCAAGACTTTTTGTGCATTCAATATGAATCATTCAAATCCACATGCTAAAATTTCAACCCTTTCTGACTTCATTTGCTATTTTTCATGCATTTAATGATTTATTTTGGGCTAAATGACCCTGAAATTGGAAAGTACTACAACTAAACTCAGAAAAGGTTGAAACTTGGCATGGTATCATCATTTGACCCACATAACATGTGTGCAAAAGTTGAGAGGGTTACGGTAAAAGCTGGATGCACTTCGTGTACAAACTGGACCATCTCTTTCGTAGTACGAGGGTTTCAGACGAAAACTCATCTGTTACAAAGGCATTTCATTTTTCTACACTTATTTGAACTCAAGACTTTTTGTGCATTCAATATGCATCATTCAAAGCCACATGCTAAAATTTCAACCCTTTCTGACTTCATTTGCTATTTTTCATGCATTTAATGATTTATTTTGGGCTAAATGACCCTGAAATTGGAAAGCATTACAACTAAACTCAGAAAAGGTTGAAACTTACCATGGTATCATCATTTGACCCACATAACATGTGTGCAAAAGTTGAGAGGGTTACGGCAAAAGCTGGATGCACTTCGTGTACAAACTGGACCATCTCTTTCGAAGTACGAGGGTTTCAGACGAAAACTCATCTGTTACAAAGGCATTTCATTTTTCTAAACTTATTTGCACTCCAGACTTTTTGTGCATTCAATATGCATCATTCAAAGCCCCATGCTAAAATTTCAACCCTTTCTGGCTTCATTTGCTATTTTTCATGCATTTAATGATTTATTTTGGGCTAAATGACCCTGAAATTGGAAAGCACTACAACTAAACTCAAAAAAGGTTGATGTCCCAACCCCAAGTTAGTTATGTGCTAGGGTTAGGTGATCACTTTGCATCATGTGAAAATTTCAAATGAAATTCAAAAATGGGGAAAAGAAAAGCCCTGAGAATTTAATTCAAATGGCTAGATAAAAATATTTTTCCAAAAATTATTTGATCATTTGGAAAATTCCTATAAATGATGGTGATCATTTTAAAAGTGGTTTGGGTTCTTTCCCATGCCCATGGAATATTCAAAAATTCAAAATGTGCCGTGGAAATTAAATTTGACCCATATTTGATTTGAAATTCAAATGTTTTGAATTTAAAAAATGCTCAAATTCTACAAGTGACTTGCTACTGGTCACCTAGGATTTATAAAAATGTTTGGGCATTTTACTAAAATGCCTAGCTATTTAATTCTAGGAAAAACAAATAAAACAAAAAAACAAAAAAAGAAGAAAAATAAAAGGGGAAGAACCCCTCGCTTCCAGCCCAACTAAACCCCCCGGCCCATCTGGCCTCGGCCCAGCTCACCCCCAGTTTGTCTCCTTCCCCAAGATCCTCGGTGGCAGCCTGGGAGCAAGCCGACGACGCCACCTCGACGCCGGCCACCTTCTAGGCCCTCCCCTTCCTTCTCCTGGCGCCACGTGACACGCCACAGACCCCCGCGTCCTTTCCCCCTAGCCACGGTTCGTCCCCTCCCCTCTGCGTCGTCGATCTCGCGACAACAGAGCACGCGCCGGAGCGGCGCCGTCAAACTCGCGTGACCAACGGCCCCCTCACTGCGCACCGACTTGTCCATCGAGCTCGACGCCGTCGACTACGACGCCATGGCCAAGGGTTGAAGGCCGGAGCCCCTGGAGAAGAGGAATCGCAGCTTCGTCTCCTACTACGGCCGCCGCTCCTTGCCGTTAAATTCGCCGCTTGCAGCGCTTCCCCGACCCCACCGTGGACGCCATCATTCTCCTCGTGCTCCGGTGAGCAGACCCCCCCTAACCCCAGCTCCTCTCGTGCCCCCATTCGCCGTCGCCTTCTTCCAGTAGCTGCGGCCACCGCGCGAGTCGTCGCCGGCGTGGCCTCGGGCCTCCCCGAAGTCGCCCGCGAGCTCCACTAGACGCGCGGGAGCACGAGGCTAGTTCTGGTGCAAACGGCGCACCATTTGGTGGCCAGAATCGCCACCCAGTGTCGCGCCGTCGTGCTCGGTGTCGCCGGCGTTGAGCCGTCGGCGAGCTGGGCTATTTTACCCTTAACCCTCTCGCTAATCACCCCCCCAGAGGCTGACAGTGGGCCCTACCACTAAACTAACCCCCTCTGTTAGTTAAACTAACAGGGGTTAACTCCCACTGCCACTGACCTGCTAGCCCCACACGTCAGCCCCCTGCTGACGTCATGCTGATGCATGGCTGACGCAATAAACAGAAAACAATTTAAAAGAATTAAAGAAAATTCAGGAAATTCCAGAAAATAGCTGAAACTTTAGAAAATCATAGAAAAATTCATATGAACTCCAAATTTAACAAATAATATATGAAAAATGATCAGCAGAAAATAATCTATCCAAATATCCAACTTTCAACTATGTTTGAGTTGATTTTAAAATGGGACCAATAGCTTTTGCTATTTGGATTAATTGGAATTAATTCAAATTAAATTCAAATGCTATTCTAATTTGAACCATTGCAATGCAAACATGATCACTTGTACATCAGAGGCTTATTACACACATGATCACATGGTTTTCAAATAACAAGCAATAACATTTGCAATTTGGTTAAATTGAAATTTATATGTGGAGTTTGAAATTGCATTCCAAATGCAATACACTTCATTTAAATTGAATTTGCTACAAACCAGATCCATTCACATCATGGAACCACTTATCATGTGCTTGTGCATTTACTTCCGAAGTTGTCCCCCCCTTTGTTGATGATTGTGCCGGTAACAGCTTTGCCGAGACGGTGATCACCCCGAAGAAGAAGACCACCGTTAAGACCCGTGTATCGTCAGCAAGGCAAGCAAACCCCATTGATCATGTCTATAAAATCCTACTTCCATCTCAGTCTCGCTTATGCATGTTTAGGAGATCACCGAGACACGTTCTTTCGCATAGTTGAACCCATTCCGATGCATGACCTATCATTTTTTCACCGTATTAAGAAAACCACAATCCTAGCAGATATAGGAGTTGAATGATGAGCATGTGGCCCTGCAACTGTTACTGCTTATTGTTGCTTAGTGATACAATGAGGATGTTATGATTCTGAGTCGGGATGGAATGAACACAGTGATGCTGATTATAACGTGTTGGGGAATCCACCCTAAGCAAAGGTGATCGATGAGAGGTTGTGTAGGAGTACACAGTGGGTTGTCTCGTTGAACACCGCCTTAAGCACTGAGTTCTTGTATGGTAATCCAAGACAAAGAGTACAACCACACATTGGGCTCACTGACCCCTCTCGGCCTAGTACCTTGATCCGTGTTGACGTCCAGGAGTCACATTAGTTCGGGCCTTCCATTTGGCATATGCATAGAAAAAGAGTGAGTGGAAATGTTGCATCATCCTAGATATGTGGGTGGATCTGTGAGACAGTGAAACCATCTGTCAGAGGTGGCATCTCGGTTGCCTACATTGTCTGGGTCCGTATCGTTGATCCGGCCGGACTCTCGAGCGGTGACAAACTCAGATAGTAGACTCCTGGAATAGACCGGTTGTGAGCGAAGTGTCGTGGTGAACATCCTCGCTGTCACCTCTTAAATGGTGGCGAGACTGGCGGTAACTGATGGTCATGTGTGTGTGTAGTTTACACCCTTGCAAGGTTAACAAAAGTATTTGAATAGACGCGTCCGTGGTTAAGGACTACTTGGAACCTGTACCTGATTATTAGACAACTTGAATGGATACTTCTAAAACTCGCAAGATAAGAGTGAGTGCTATGGTGTGCTTCCTCGTTGGGAAGTCGAGGAAGTATCCATAGTGGTGTACTGGTTGGAGACTTGGTAGTGGACTCGTGTACGCTTCTTACCTCAAGTCTGGTACTCTTAGTACAGGACTAGCCAAGTCAAAGCTGGCACTTCTGCATGTTGAACCCCACTTCCTTTACCTTGATACTTGAGCATGAGTAGTTTAGTTCTGATGTAAGTCTTGCTGAGTACGACTTTGTACTCACGTTTGCTTATTCTATGTTTTATATGAGAACCCGGACCCCGATGGAGTCACCTTCGTGAAGCTCGACGTTGACCTTGGTAGTATAGTTCCAGACAGCAGTCTGGTCCCTCGTGGAAGGGCATGTTTGTTGAACAAGGCTTCTCTAAGCCATTTGTTAAACTTGTCTGTACTCAGACCTAATTTTCTTCCGTTGTATGATGTAATGTTGATCACAAACATGTGATCGTTGTATGCTCTATGTGTAAGTCAATAAAGAGTACTTTGTAGAGTTATGTGATGATACCTGTTGTTCATAGTAGACATGTGTGATGCGTGTATGATTATAACATGCATGTCTTAGTATGGGTTTTCGAGACCTTAGTTGTGATCTGGCTGGCGGTCTTTTATACACCAAGTGGCCCTTAGATGTGCGCAGCTTGGGGCATCGCGATGCGATTGCTCGTGACTCTTTCACGTGCACACTTTGTTGTATGATCGAGCCCGCCCTAGACCCCGACTAAGTGATCGGGCTGGAGTCTGTTTATGTAAGGGTTATGATTCAATCGATAACATGGTTGAGGCGACTTGTCTATGAGTATGGGATTTCACCACCCATAATCATTTAGACTTGTGAGCGGGCGATGAGGACCCATCTCAGTTGATCATCCGGCCTGGATGGGATGCCCCTCACGTACAATGCTTTCCGAGAGTATTCTGTGCTTGGCCTTGTCTGCTTAGACAAGTGGGTACGGCTCTCGGCTCTCTATGTGATTGAGTTGTGACTGGAATTACATACGCATATTTCGGGTCCCGACAGTTGAAACTTGGCATGGTATCATCATTTGACCCACATAACATGTGTGCAAAAGTTGAGAGGGTTACGGCAAAAGCTGGATGCACTTCGTGTACAAACTATACCATCTCTTTCGAAGTACGAGGGTTTCAGACGAAAACTCATCTGTTACAAAGGCATTTCATTTTTATAAACTTATTTGAACTCAAGACTTTTTGTGCATTCAATATGCATCATTCAAAGCCACATACTAAAATTTCAACCCTTTCCGACTTCATTTGATCTTTTTCATGCATTTAATGATTTATTTTGAGCTAAATGACCCTGAAATTGGACTAATGCTTGTGGGCGAGCCTTTAGTCCCGGGTCGAGCCACAAACCGGGACTAATGCTTGTGGGCCAGGAGCGAGGTGCATTGGTCCCGGTTCTTGGCTGGAACCGGGACATATGCCCCCAGACGAACCGGGACCAATGCCCCACGATGCCCCGCCAGCCCCCTGGGCGCACGAACCGGGACGTATGCCCCCATGGGTCTCGGTTCGTGGCACAACCGGGACTAATGGGCTGGAGAGGCCTGAACCAAAGCCCTGTTTTCTACTAGTGTTCGAAACTTGAGCTCCTAAATTCATGAAAGAATTCAACTTTGTCGAACTAAGTTTAACTTGACGATTTCCCCATACTTCGCCACATTTCTTGTCTTGATTTCATCAACAACGACCTTGCAGTCAGAGGCGACATGCACCTTGGTGATGTAGAGGTCATTTGATAGCGCCAATGCCTCCCGGACGGCTAAAGCTTCCAAGGTTGGTGGATCACATATCCTCATGAACACTATTGAAAGATTCTCCTAAGTAGTTCCCTTGATGATCTCTAGCCACAACTCCCACTACATTGTATCTTAGATTACTCGCCGTAGCATCCACGTTAACCTTGGCATGGTCGTCCGTAGGGTTAATCCATCCCGATCTCCTGGCGCTTGTTCTTGTAGTCTGCACGAGGCGTTGCTCGAGACGTTAGAGTTCCGCTAGGTGGGATGTAATGAACCCATGGGTACACATTGGTGATTGATAAATGTCTTCGTGGATGGCCTTGCGTCTAGCATACCACAGATCCCATAAGGTAACAAACATCTCACTAAACTAATCTTTGTTGATGACCTCCTGTATGGAAATAAGGATGAAGCTCTTCGCGCTCAATCCCTAGTTAATTGTGATCGCATGTAGCAGCTCATCATGAGCCAAATCCCATGTCCCACACCAAAGATTGCACTCGATTAAGGAATGTCTCCATGTGTCATTGCGAGCACAAAACGGGAACGAAGGGTTCTGTTTTATATGGCGCTTGTGAAGTACTTCCCTCGTAGGTACATACTCTTACGATAATCGCCATATAATATATTTTTAATTTTTGCAGGAACTTGGATACTCCACAATGTCGACCACGAATTTCCCTAATCGACCTCATTTGAACCACCCTGATGTTCGTCTAGCAAGTTCTTTCCTTTTCTCTTTGTGTGAATGATCATATTGTGACGGGATTGGATTGAGAACACTCCACGAGCATCCTTCCCCTAGGCCTAGAAATCCACGACATTTCTTGTATATAATGGGATCTTGAGAATAACTTCAGTGTCAATGGGGACAAAGATACTTCTGACCAATTGTTCGTTCCACCATGTTTTCGCCGGTTCAATCAACTCGGTCACTGATACGTCCCAAACGTATCTATAATTTCTGCTTGCTCCATGCATGTTTTGTGTGACTTTGCCATGTTTTGCTTGAACTTTCATACACTTTTGAACCTATTTGGACTAACCTATAACTCAGTGCACCCAGTTGCCAGTTTCTGTTTTCTGTTGTTTTTGTATTTCAGGTTTCCCGGCCATTAAAAGTGCTCCAAAAATTCCGGGACAATATATAAAAAATCAGCGCAACAGAAGCTTCCGGAATCACCAAGAGAGGGAAGGGGGGCCACCACCAGGCAGCCAGGAGGGCAGGTGGCGCGTGATACGTCCCAAATGTATCTATAATTTCTGCTTGTTCCATGCATGTTTTGTGTGACTTTGCCATGTTTTTCTTGAACTTTTATACACTTTTGAACCTATTTGGACTAACCTACTAACTCAGTGCACCCAGTTGCCAGTTTTTGTTTTCTGCTGTTTTTGTATTTTAGGTTTTCCGGCCATTAAAAGTGCTCCAAAAACTCCGGGAAAAATATATAAAAAATCAGCGCAACAGAAGCTTCCGGAAACACCAAAGGAGCGGAGGAGGGCCACCACCAGGAGGCCAGGAGGGCCCCTGGCGCGGCCCCACCCTAGGCCGCGCCAGGAGGCCTCCTGGCTGCCTGGTGGGTCCCCTCGACGCCCCCCTTCGCCTATATTTACCCCCTCGGGGTGGAAACCCCAAATACGGACTCCTCTTTCGCGATCTCGCCTCTGTTCTGCCGCCGCCGCCGTTTCTAGATCGGGGCTGCCTGGAGAAGCTGCTCTGGCACCCTGTCGGGAGAAGCTACCCCCTCCGGGAGACCCTCCATAGCCATGGATGCCTCCCGTATGTACCGTGAGTAGTTTCCCTTGGACCATGGGTCCGTGATCAGTAGCTATGTGATCTATCTCTCCCCCTTTTGTGCGTCCACTTTCGAGTCCTCGTGAGCTGCCTCACACGATCGAGGAATCTATGTAATTTCTGTTGTTGCTATGCTGAGTTTGTTGGGATCTGATGGATTATGAGACTATGTTCAGATTGTGATGATTAATATATTTGGTTCTTCTCTTTTATATTTTGTTCTTGAGTAAATTTTTGCATGTTCTCCGTTGCGGTATTTGCTTTGGCCAAGTATTTTATTTGCAACTCCAAGAGAGGGCGTTATGCTTGATTGTGGGTTCAGCCCCTTGATGTCTAGCTTGAGTGACAGAAACATGAGACTAGGGGATGTGCTGTTGCCACCAGGGATAAAACAACGGTGCTTGTACCTGCGGGTGCAAGGACTGTTTACTTTTGTAGTTGTCTGTTGCTTTGAGTTTACACTTTGGGTGGGATTCACAACTTAATACCAGCGAGATGTTCTGGATAGATATCTCAAGGTGGATGATTCGTAGTAGATGCAAATGGATTTCGGTCTACTTACCTTGGCGTACCGCCCATTGCTTTTGAGCCCTTCCTTTCTTTGCAGCATAGTTAGCATTGCGGTGCCTTCATAATCCTGCCAATTGCCAAACTGTGATTTGTTTACCTCGCTAGCACTTTCATCGTCTTTTGGGAGAGAGACATCACTAGTGAAAATCACGGGACCCCGGTCCATGTTCATATCACTGTTTACACTCTTATTACTTTCAGTCTTTACTTTTAGTTGCCACTATTATTATCTCTTGCGTTGATCCTTTGTAAACAGCAAGGCCGGAGGAATTGACAACTCCACTGTACTCATTGGGAGCAAAGTTATTTGTATCTGTGTGCAGGTCCAGGTGAAGCTAGCAACCTCGGCGCCATTGTTAACTTTACCACCTTCTTGTATCCTTCGGAGTCCTGCGGGAGACAAACCTTGGTATCTTTGCCAAGGGAAAACTTGTCGCTGCACTATATCTCACTCTGCACTTGGGGTAATCAACGAGGGCTTGAAGGGTATTAACACTCTCTTTCCATCAGCGCGGACCCACCCTGGGCCGCGCCAGGGACCCTCTTGATTGCCTCGTGGGTCCCCTCGATGCCCCCCTTCGCCTATATTTACCCCTCGGGGTGGAAACCCCTAAGATCGATCTCTTTCTTTCGAACTCCCCTCTGTACCGCCGCCGCCGTTTCAAGATCGGGGCTGCCTGGAGAAGCTGCCCCGGCACCCTGCCGGAAGGAGGAACCCCCTCCGGGAGACCATCCATAGCCATGGACGCCTCCCGTATGTACCGTGAGTAGTTTCCCTTGGACCATGGGTCCGTGACCAGTAGCTATGTGATGAATTTCTCCCCCCTTTGTGCTTCCACTTTCGAGTCCTCGTGAGCTGCCTCACATGATCGAGGCATCTATGTAATTTCTGTTGTTGCTATGCTGAGTTTGTTGGGATCTGATGGATTATGAGACTATGTTCAGATTGTGATGAGTAATATATTTGGTTCTGCTCTTTTATATTTTGTTCTTGAGTAAATTCTTGCATGTTCTCCGTTGCGGTATTTGCTTTGGCCAAGTATTTTATTTGCAACTCCAAGAGAGAGCGTTATGCTCGATTGTGGGTTCAGCCCCTTTATGTCTAGCTTGAGTGACAGAAACATGAGACTAGGGGATGTGCTGTTGCCACCAGGGATAAATCAACGGTGCTTGTACCTACGGGTGCAAGGATTGTTTACTTTACGCAAAGTTCTTTTAATACAGTCGTCTGTTGCTTTGAGTTTACACTTTGGGTGGGATTCGCAACTTAATACCAGCGAGATGTTCTGGATAGATATCTCAAGGTGGATGATTCGTAGTAGATGCAGATGGATTTCGGTCTACTTACCTTGGCGTACTACCCATTGCTTTTGAGCCCTTCCTTTCTTTGCAGCATAGTTAGCATTGCGGTGCCTTCATAATCCTATCAATTGCCCAACTGTGATTTGTTTACCTCGCTAGCACTTTTATCGTCTTTTGGGAGAGAGACATCACTAGTGAAAATCACGGGACCCCGGTCCATCTACACATTATTGTTCACACCCTCAATTTACTTTCAGCTTTTACTTTCCTTTGCACCTTTTATCTCTTGCGTTGATCCTTTCTAAACGACAAGGCCGGAGGAATTGACAACTCCTCTGTACTCATTGGGAGCAAAGTTATTTGTTGTTGTGTGCAGGTCCACGACAACACCCTAGTCGGGAAGTAATTTCTGGCGACGTTGCCACCTACTTGTATCTCCTGAGTCCTACTGGTTCGATAACCATGGTATCTTCACCGAGGGAAACTTGTTGCTGCACTGCATCTCAAACCTTCCACTTGGGGTAACCAACGAGGGGCGAGAAGCCATCAGTCACCAGTACATGCGGCATGGTAACCAACAATGTGGTCGGCTTCATCAACTCTAGGTATGGCAGCCAATTTTCTGACCAGGTCCTTGTTGACTCCCCTGTTCCAATCCGTTGAATTAAACACCGAGCCAGAATATCTCTTCCATACAAAATCGATCTCCAAATTTGCGAAGGACGTGAGCCTAGACTTGCATCAAGAATTGAGAACTCTGGAAAACAACCTCCTTGAGAATCTTAACACTCAGCGAGTCAGGATTCTGCAGAAGCCTCCATGCATGTATAGACAAGAGTGCCATATGGAAGATTGCCACGTCTCTAAACCTCAGATCGTCAAGGTGCTTTGGCCTCATGGTGATGTCCCATGCAACCCACAATGTTTTCCTCTTGCCCGGTTGACTCCCCCCCTGTAGAACTGTCGGATCATCGAAGTGATGTTCTCGTATAAAGCCCTCGGTAATCTGAAGTGTGACATCGAGTACACTGGAATGGGATTGAGCAAAAAATTTATAAGCACTTCTTTGCCTGCTGAAGTTAGGAGCTTGGCCATCCATCCTTTGAGTTTCTCCCACGCTCTATCTCGGAGATATTTAAACATTCCGTTCTTTGAGTGTCCAACATCAGCTGGCATACCCAAATACTTGCCGACGTGAGCTTCGTTCCGCAAATTTAGGACTTGCTTGACATCTTCTCCGACTGGCTGTGGGCACCCCTTGATGAAGAAAATCGTGGATTTTTTTTATTTATCCTCTGACCCGAGGCATCACAATAAGCATCCAACAAGTGTGATACTGCATTTGCACCATGCACACTAGCCTTGAATAACAACAGGTTGTCATCCGCGAAAATAAGGTGGTTTACAACCGGAGCCATGGGAACCACCTTTATTCCACGGACTAACTGATCACTCGATTTAAGAAGGCAAGAGAGGCCCTCTGCTGCTCTCAAGAAAAGGTAAGAGGAAATTCTATCTCCCTGTCTGATACCTCTGCTCGATCTGAACTGTTCTAGCTTCACCCCATTAACTGAGACCCAGGCTAGTGCAAACCTCAACCTCTTCATCATATATAGCTTGAAGATAATTCCACTCCACCCCGTCGTAGGCCTTCATCATCTCAAGTTTTAGTGCACAAAAACTATTATCCTTTGACCTCGGCCGCTTCATAAATTGGGGACACTCATAAGCACTGATAATATTATATGTTATCAGACGGCTTGGAACAAAAGAAGATTTCTCATGAGATATTATATCAGGTAAAATAAGCTTTAGTATGTTGGCAACCACTTTGGAGGCAATTTTGTAGACCACATTGCAAAGACTGATCGGCCTGAACTGAGTGAGGAGGGACGAATTAGTGATCTTAGGAATTAACACCAAAATTGTGTCATTAACACATGCTACTCTTCCCCCGTGATGATTCATAGCACGGATCTGGTAATATCATCCCCACATAGATCCCAATGACGCTAATAAAAATGAGCAGGAAAACCATTCGGGCCCAGTGTCCTGATGGGAAACATCTGGAGCAATGTTATTTTCACCTCCTCGTTAGTATATGGGGCATATAAAACCTCTTTCATATCCGAGGTGACCCTAATGGGGACATGATCAAGGACGGCTTCGACCCCTACCACCCCCTCTGAGGTGTAAAGGCTCTTATAGAAAGCAGTCACCCTTGCCGTGAGCTCCGCGGGATATTCTGTCAGAACACTAAGAGAATTTGATAAAGCTTTGATCATATTTTTCTTCCACCCGATGATTGCTCTTAGATGGAAAAAAATGTATTATTATCCCTCGTCGAGAGCCACTCAATCTGTGATCTCTTCCTCCACATGAGCTCTTCCCGATGGTACAGTACAACCAGCCTATCTCAAAATCTAATTTCTACATGGTTCAGCCCTGTCCTCGTAGGATCCCCCTCTAGCCTCTCCAATCCAATTTTTAGAGTTGTAACTCTTTTCGGATTAACCCAAACTTAGTTATGTTCCACCGAACTAGAACATATAAAAATTCAGTGAGTTTTGACCTTAATTCAGCAACCGTGTCAACCTTGTTAGCTGTTTTCTACTCCCTCCGATCCATAATAAGTGTCGCTCATCTAGTACTAGATGAGCGACACTTATTATGGATCGGAGGGAGTAGTTTTCTTGAATAGTTTCATTCCATGATTCATGAGATTCCCACATGGTTTCGTACATAAATCTCCTGCCCACTCTCTGTCTCTCCTGTGTCCCCTGGAACAAAAGAACAATCGGCTTATGATCTGAGCAAGCCGCAATCTCGTGATTAACAGAGGCTAGAGGGAACTTGTCACTCCATTCAGTTGACGCCAAGGCACGGTCAAGTATGTCCAGCGTGTAGGAACAACCTCTAACTTTTTTCCTACGTTTAGAATTGGCTCGTATGCCCAATATCCATCAACATGCAACTATCAACCGCATCGCGGAATCCCTGTACCTAAGCATTAATGCGTTCACCAATCCCCTCTTATTCTTCTGGACGTAGAACTTCATTGAAATTGCCAACACACAACCATGGAAGAGCACTTGAAGTAGCCAAATCTTGCATCTTGTCCCACGTTTGATGCCTTAGGTGGGTTTGAGACTCCCCATAAAAACAAATTAGCCTCCAAGCATCTTGGTTTTCTTTTGTAACTAGCAATCTATATGATAAACTGAGTAACCAAAAATCTTGATCTTTATGAAATTATTCTAAAATAGAGATAGCTCGACTTCTACCTTGACTATCAATTACATAGTTGTTATCAAACCCAAAAGTATCAGCTAGAGGTTCTACCCTCCCCATTATCAATTTGTTTTTTTCCATTATATAAAGGATGGTAGGGGCAAACTTATTCGCTAACACGCGAATTTCAATAACAAAAAACACATCCGTGGGACTGTCTAGAGCCCGATGCAACATGGTGCATTCGACTGAATTAGGCCAAGCGACCACCATCAAAATGGAACACCACCCAGACTATTTTATAGTGTTTATTTCAACAAGCTATCCATGTTTTTAATGTTTTTAGTTCGATCACATAGACATTAAATAAAGGTGTTCCGTCCTCAAATTATTGAGTTATCGTTTATTTCCTTTTTATTCATGTCTTTCATGTTGATCGGCATAAAACAATGATTTGACTTCTCTAGATCGGATGTACATGAGCAATTGGAAGATACCTCTTTTGATAGAAGACTCGGGGCTGCATCACGTTAAGTGGACCTCCTCGGAATCGGGTCAACATAAATGCATCCATGCAAACCTCTGTGCTTGCCACTATAGCCCAGAGATTGCATCAACTGCCTTTCTCACAAGACGAGCTTTCTCCTCGGCAAGCTCAAAACAAAAACAAAAAACAAATCTAATTTTGATCTCTCTAATTTGACCGTATGGGAGCAGTTGCAAATGTGATCCACTTATAAAGTGGACTCGGGGGTTGCATCACGTCAAATGCCCCTCCCTGCAGTTAAATCGAACATAACGTATCCAGTAAACACCTACGTTTGCTGCTATAACTTAGGGATTGCATCAACCTCGGACAAAAAACATATTGGTCGAGCTCTGTTACATATACAAACTGACCCCGAAAAAAGTGTCAATGTGCCACGGCTAGTCCTATCTGATGAACAAAGCTCTACAATAGATCGAGCCTCGACACATACTAAAAATCTTGAATGAAAAGGATTCAAGGAACGAAATAAAATGCATTTAAACACAAACAAATACACTAAGGAGAAAAAA
The DNA here is from genome assembly GCA_950022295.1 of Bromus sterilis. NCBI lineage: Eukaryota > Viridiplantae > Streptophyta > Magnoliopsida > Poales > Poaceae > Bromus > Bromus sterilis. Next base: position 273,192,255 of record OX465598.1, read on the forward strand.
GTACATTCTAGTTTAAAACATTGTTGTTTGACATAACATATCTATTTTTCCTAAACATAAACACAAGCTACTTGGACGGAGGCTACGAGTCGGGCAAGACCTGTGTCAGCTCACATCGGCCCGCCACAATTGCGTGTCCCCCACCAGGGATAGATACAGAGAGCTCGGGTCTATAGCGGCCTTATTCCGGACAATAGACCCAATATCCATAGTGCTAAAATGAGCCTTCATCATAGCCATCACCTCCCGGGCTCCCTAAAAGGCAGGTGTTCGCTGATAGGCCATCAGACGCTCGGGGACTACGATTGTGTGGGCGATGTGTTCCTACAAAGAAGCATCGTTCCCTTAATCACCATAGACGCAAGAGCATCCACAACTTCTTGCACCAAGGGGTCGAGCACCCTCAGGCGCTTTTCCTGTCCTTCCCCCCCCCCCCCCCCCCCCCCCCGCGCAATCTTCGGTAGCACGCCTGCATACATGCACTACATCAGAAACCAAGCTAGAAGGGGAAGTGCGCAAGTACATTGATAGCTAAAACCATATCTTTGTCCGCCTCTTGCGGCAGCTGGCATTGTTGTGCTTCACCCAACATCGCGTTGATCTCATTCTTCTTAGCAACGACAACTACAAGCTCCTTCTCCTTGTGCGCAAGCAACTGCTTTTGTGAGTTAAGGTAACCCTGAATCGCCTCGTGTTGCTTTGCAAGATCGCTACACATTTGGAGGCCTCGGTCTTAGTAGAGGCTCAAATGTAAGTAAGCGCATCCTTGTCCCCCTCAGAGGCCTTCTTCAGAGCCTTAACTCCCTCCTTTAGCTTCTCCGCATATGACCTCTCATGCTCCAGCTCCTTCCGGGTAGTTTCACGAGCACGCTTAGCCGTTAGGACGACCTCCCGAAGACGATAAACCTCTCCAACACTTGTCAACACAGAAACCACCAGTCTCCAGCAAAGTGGATAACTTCAATAAAAATGCAAAACATTACTTAGGGAGGGCAGGCGCAAGGGCCTCTTCCGTAGCCTTCTACGACCTCTGGAGCTAAGGACCTTGAGCCACTTGGCACCAAGACCTCCGATGAGTAGCGTCGTACTTGTCGGTCCCTCACAAGGACGATCCGATGATGGAGAGGGCCCCTGCCCAGGGTTCCCCCAAGGGGAAATAGGCATGCCTGCAAAATATCAAATAAACATTACAATGGACGTCTAGAAGATTATAGATGGTTAAGAAAGCGCCACGCCTACCTTCGTCCATAAGAACATATGAAGAGGGATCCATGCCCTCCACAACTATTTCCGACCTTGGCTCCACCATGGAGACCTTCGAGATTGGCTACAGAATGGACCTGGCCTCGTTAGCTAATTCTCTACAAAGTGTACATGAGTCAGAAAAGGAAAACCAAACAAATAACAAAGGGAAAGGGAAATGAACTTATGGGTCATTCACCAGTGGGTTTCTCTCCCTCTTGCGGTCGGATAGGGACTGGACCCTCCTCCTCATGACATAAACAATGTCCTCCTTCCCGACCTCCGACGCTCGGGTTAGATCTTGCAGCGTCTTAGAACGACGCTCCCTTGCAGGAGGAGACATAGAGCTGCCAGCCCTAGCCTCATCGTCATCAGTGGCCTCCCTAGCGTCCTCATCACCAAGGGTGGCCTCATCAACATTACCACCAACAAGGCAGTGTGGCACTGCTGGACATGCGGTAAGACGTGCTCCGCGAGTACGTCAAATCCGACCCAGGAATTACAACCGTCGCCGCTTCGGGAGAGCTGGCCTCGGTCCCGTGCCTAGCGGGACCGCCAAGGCTTCACAGTGTGGGTGCCGATGCGGGCTAACGACGTCTCATCCTCGTTGAGTGCCATCGCGCGTGAGTTCCCAGCCTCTGCATCGTTTGAGCGACGGGGTGGCGGAGGCGGGGTGACTGCCAAGGATCCAACCCCGACCACAAAGGTAGGCATCTCGCAGCTTCCGAGCGATGGTGGCGACGTTATTTCTCGTCGGCCATAGATCCACGGTCGCTACCGCTGTTTGTGCCGCCGGCTATGGAGATGAGGAAGAAGGATCGCACCACTAGAAATTGTTCGCCGAAAGAGGAAAAGATAAGCGACAAAGACAATACGGGAACCAAACCCTATGCAGCCCCTAGTACTCGTCAACATAGTGATGGGCGATTGGATTTACGGGGAAAATGCTAGACACACGGGTAGTACACGGGCTTTTACGGACGTTCCCCACTAATTAATCACCCCCCCCCCCCTCCCCCCGGGAATTCAACCTGAGTGGGGCTCATCCCTCTTAATTAGGCCAATCAAATCAGACCAATTTCTGCTAAGCCCGTAATACTCCGTAGTTTGCCCGTGAGTCTAGCATCTCTCGATTTACGGTCCGCTTGGGTTTTAGCGGATCTATCTGGATCGGAAAAACGCAACAAACCGTTACGGATCAACATCTCCAACGCTAATTCTTAAAAATATGTTTTTATTTATCGATGTTGGATGGTTGGGGCGGCTGCTAGAGATGGAATGTGTTTTTTTCCTTTTTAGTTGGATGGAAACGTGTGACTTGATAGTTTTGATGGAGGGAGTGTGATGGTCATATTTGATACTCCCTTCGTTCCATAATATAGTAACGTTTTTTGAGCTAGACTAGCTCAAAAAAGTTACTCTCTCCGATCCATATTATAGAGTTCTACTAAGTGTGCGTCGATTAATATGGATCGGAGGGAGTACTATATTATGGAAAGGAGGGAGTACCATGGAAATTTGAATTTGATTTTGAGTGTGTGTGTGTTGCGGTGGACATAACGTGCATGGCAATCAGCAGTCCTGACTGGCTGGCTGATGATGAAGCTAGCTTCCGGGGTTCGTCGTGGAGCATGGTCCACCGTGTTGGTGTTGGCATGGGTCATGGCTAGCCGTCCTTGTCCTGCAGTCCTGCACTCTCTCTGCCTGGTTGATCTGCACTGTCTGCCTGTCCCTCTCTGGTCTCCCTACGTTGTCTTACCACGCATCGTACTCAGCTGAAGCAGCTTTGGTGCCCCCTCTCCCATTCGCATCGTACTTGCATGCAAGCCCCTTGCCCAGCTGCCTCCGTCTCCTCCTCGTTGTGGGAACAACCGACCGGGTCCTGTGACGGGGCGAAAATCACAATTCTAACCCTTTGATCAAACTTCAGCAAAGTTTAACCCTCTGGATAAACCATTTTAGAATCTAACCCAATATGGTAGCGCCCGCCGCAGTGGCGCTACCCTCAATGCGGTAACGCCGTCGGCAGCAGCGCTACACTATTGCCATCGTGGCAGGGGGCCCGGAGGCTCTGAGCAGCGGGTCCGGAGGCTGATATGGTAGCGCCGGCAGTGGTGGCGCTACCCTATGTAGTGCAGCGCCTCCAGAAGTGGCGCTACCCTTCCTGGGCAAATAAGTTAGGTGGGCCCACCCACCCGCGACCCCAACCTCATTCTTCTCCAATCTGCAGCCATTCTTGCTCTCTCTCCCCCCAAATCGCCCCCCTTCCAATCTCTCCTTTTGGGGTGATTTCTTGGTGGATTTGGACCCCCCCGGATGGAAGAAGGTACTCTCCCTCAATCTCTTTCGTTTCTCCGGTTGAAATCTTCATTTTTATGTAGTTTTTGTTCAAATCTTGGAAACTCTACAAATTTGATTTGGTGTAATATGAATGCTTTATTCTTGTTGTGTTGGCTAGTGGTGAGTTGTATGATGGCTAGGAACCTTTTGGGTTATAGGATTTGTAGATTAGAGTTTGATATTTGACTAGATTTAGTTAGGGTTAAGTTAATGGCTAATAATTAGGGTAAAGTTAATTGCTTAGGTAAGTATAAAAATTGATGGCAAGGATGACTTGTGTACAAAAATAGATGTGGATTGTGTTTGCTAATCTTTGGTGCTATAAATATGTTTTTATTTAGATGGCAAGGATTATTAATGTGCATCATGTGGATAAGGAGGCATTTATAAAAGGCAATGGAGAGTTTGATAAGGAAGAGGTTGTGGTGGTTTTTGAGCATAGCCCTACCTATGCCGAGCTTGTGGAAAGATGCAAGGAAGAATTGAAGTGGACTCACCAAAATGATGTTGTTGAGTTAGAGGGAAGGCATAATGTTGGTTTCGGGCATCATATTCGTTGGAAGATTATGCGTGTCAACTCCGAGCTTTGTTGCAGTGCTTACAAGGAGGTGGTGGCGGAATCACACGACAAGGCTCTCGAGTTGTTTGCCACAAGGAAGGTTGGTTTGGACTTGAACCATAGTAGCCCGGTTCGGAGTGAGTCACGTGTTGCGTTGAGCCATGATGAGATGACACAAGATCCGATGACCCAACATCAATTTAGCCAACCTTCTAGCCAAAATGCAAATAACCAATGTGAACCATCGGAAGAGGAGTATGATGAGAATGAGGGCGATATGTTTGACGGTGAACTTGGTTACAATGATGTTGGTGATGTGGACGCATATTGTGCGCAAGAGGACATGACCAATGACACCGAGAACCATGAAAAGATATATAGCCAAGTGTATGCATCCGATTCGGATGATGATGGTCCCGAAGAGGACATTGATGAAGAAGGCTTCACGGCTAAGGAGGCCGAGGTTTTCAAAAAGGTGTTTGGTCGGGATCATAGGACACCATTGTTCCGTGATCTTAGCCACGCGGATGAATCCGTTGTTGATGGTGGCACGAGCATTGTGCTTGGACCAAGGAGTAGTTCGGTGCGGGATAAGAAGGCCAAGGAGTATGGAATTCGTGAAGGTTTGAAGTTTGATACATTGTTAGAATTCCAAATATGGATTGCGGAGTTTGCGGTCAAGCATTTTCGCCCGTACAAGGTGGTTCACTCAGACAAGAAGAAACGTTTTACGGTTAAATGCGAGGAGGATGGATGCCCATGGATTGTTCGTGCAAGACCATATAAAGGTGGTCCTCAATGGCACATACCAAGTTGTGTGTCAACTCACATGTGCAGTGGCAAGAACATCGATGACCCCAAGGTGAAGAACATTCATCGACAATTGACATCTGAATTCATCGGATACAAAGTTTCCAACACCGTTAAGAATTTTCCAACACTCACAATCCAAAACATAATAGATTCTGTAAAAGATCTATATGGTTTGACGGTGAAGTATGGGAAGGCATGGAAGGCAAAGCAAGCCGCGTTTAAAATGTTGTATGGTGATTGGGAGGAAGCTTTTAACCGACTCCCTAGGTTGTTGGGAGCGATGTCGGCAACTAATCCGGGCATGGTGGTGGAGGTGGAGCCATGTGGCTCGCAAACAAGGACTTATAAAGGTGCAACCGTGAGAGTATTTGGCCGTGCGTTCTGGGCGTTTGGTCAATGCAAAAGAGCTTTCGAACATTGTAGGTCGGTAATCTCTATTGATGGGACTTTCTTGACCAGTCAATTCAAGGGCACACTCTTGGTTGCAATAGCCATTGATGTCTCTTCTTGATGCCCATGGCTATGGGATGAGTCCGATGTATCGCGGGGCGGCGTGGCAACTTTGGTTTCACGGCAGCCAAAGAGGCTCTCTATGCGACGTAGCCGAGCGGCGCTCCTCTGCATCATTCATAAAGCCGTCAAACATGTGCATCATTCATACATGCATATACACAAAAAATAATACCTTCACAAAGCCCTCAAGCACTTTCTCCCTAGTTGGTGCTGGAGCACATGTAAGTGCATCCTCTGCAAACTCCGCTTCACGTGTGATTGAATCGCGCTATGAAAACAAACATGTCAACTTCTAATTGGACTAGTAGAATGAAGAACATGCACATACATAACTTACCATGAAGTTGATGAGAGGAGCAAACTCGGTTCGTCTTCCTTCTCTAACCAACCTGGTGTACTGAGACCTCGAAAGTTCTTCGTAATCTATGGGACCATCCACTATGTCTGAAGGAAATGCCAGCGGGCATAGCTCCAAACGAGTGACACCATGGAACCAAGCAACATAATTGTTATAATTCTCTATGTCTAATGCCCTCGTCTCGGCATCTCCCAAACCTACCTCAAACTTGTAACATTCTTGGTTCCACATCACAACGTAAGAATGATGTTCCTTCTCCCAATTTGTCACCTTCTTTTGAAGTCTTCTATCCAATCTACAAATTAACAATATTATGGATTAGTGAAGGTAAATTAACAAATTAGCAAAGATTGATATAATCCAAATTGATGTGCGGAAAAATAAACACTCACCCATGAAGGTAAATACTAGTATCAATCCACTCCGGCGGGAAAGATTGATATAATCCAAACTGAGACAAGACACGGTGAGGCAAGTGCCACTCGACAGCCCATAGGCATATCATCGGCGCCTTTATCATCCATAAATGCCTATCTTTCAAACACATTGGGTTCAACTCGAATTGACCAAAAGTATCACCAACACCATCCCCAAGTCCATATGGATAGAAATTAACCTATCAAATACCGCAAGTTTTTGGATTGTTATTACCTATCTCCAACCCCAAATAAGAATTGCAATCTTACAAAAATAAATATGACCTGCTCTGGCGTAAGTGCATCGAACTCGTTTATGTACGTGCGGTACATAATACTCGGGTCACCGGTGACTTCCGCCACCACATCCCACTTGTACGCCCAGGTAGGTCGTCGAAGCGGGTTGTCATGATCCTCCCAAGGTTTATAATTACACACTTTCGCCCGTCCAATAGAAAAGCGCTCCCACATCCACACGGAAAGCAACACTAAGGGACCACCAATACCGCTCTCTTTCCCAATCCTTTTACAAGCATCGTCCAACTACACATGAAAGCACAAAAACATTTATTAGAAACTCCTATATCACATAAGCTAACGCTTAACACATGAAAGCATATATGCATAACTAATTACCTGCCGATAAAGATAAGCAAGTACCACCGATCCCTATCTCGTCTTTCTCCTCAAATCAGTTAGCGCCTTAAGCCACGCCCAAGAAGCGGTCCTACCTCCACCGTCAGGAAAAAGTGTTCTCGAGATAACATACCAGATGTACACCCGTGCGTACCTCTGCACCGTGTCTCTGTCAGCATCGATGGGACACTTTCCAAAGTTCTCGACAATCCAAACATAAGTAGCGCCAGAGGGTACTCTATTGTTCTTCTTCTCTTCCTTGGTCATCGGCTCTGCAGGCGCCGTACCAATAAGAGACGTCATCTGGGAGCGCCACCCACCCGAGGCTGTATCGAACACCAAAGGTGCTCCGTCGATGGGGAGAGCCAGGATCATGGCCACGTCCTGAAGAGTCACGGTCATCTCACCTACACGGAGGTGAAATGTGTGTGTCTCCGGCCTCCACCGATCAATAAGTGCGGTGATGGCAGCTGGGTTCATATTTGGCATCGACCGAGTGACCATATTGATGAAAGGAAGAAGTCCGGTCATCTCGATGAACTCCGTGTACCGCTCGTCGTAATGCATGTACTCATCTTTTTTCATGTTCTTCGTGATATGCACCGAGTGAGACCTCAAGCGCAAAGGTTCCAAAACCTGCAAATGCATAGCATAAACATCAACATCAATTCTTTCCACCATCAACATCAAATGGTGTATTTGCATTACCTCGCCTCTTTCCGCCATCAACATTCCACGGTGTTGGTTATCATAGTGTGGATGCAGAATTGATTGTACGAAGCTACTTGATTCCGCCATCCTACAAAAATACAAATTAGCACACACTCTATATAAATGTAATGCTAATGTATCCTCAATTAAAATTGCAATGCTCATGTTTGACACACACTCAAATATTTGGCTTCCAATGCTATGTATATCAACTTAAATTGCACAATGCGATTCCATCTATTCCATACATCCATCTATCTAAAAACCAGACAATGTATCATGAAGTAAATTTGCAATTCTCACATGTGTAAAAATCTGAAAAACCTATCTAATCAGTTCTCACATCTCTGAAAATCTGAAAATCCTATCTAAGCACTTCTCACATCTCTGAAAATTTCTCACGCATCTCTGAAAAATCTATCTATGCACTTCTCACCCTAAACACATCTCTGAAAATCCTATGTAAACACTTCTCACCCTAGCACTTCTATCATGGATTGTTTTTGTGCCATATGGGCGACAGGGAAGAGGACAGAGAGGGGAAATCGACTAACCTAGGCGTCCTCTAGCTGCTGCTGCTCGGAGGAGAGAGGGCGTCGAGGTGGATCTTCTGCTGTGGCCGCGGCCCTCCTCTTGCCTGCCACTGTCGGCTCGCCGCCGCCCCGCCGATTCACCTGTGCACGAGAGAGAGGAGTTGTGGTCAGAGCAGAGGAGAGAGGAAGCGCGGCCGTCGAGGGAGAGAAGAGAGGAGAGAGGCGAGAAGTGCCGCACCTCGCCGCGGGAGGGATGGCGGAGGCCGCCGTCGAGCTTTGAAGAGAGAGGACGGCGGCGGCGGACGAGGAGGGTAAACCTAAATCGATGGACGGGGAGAGTGATAACTGTGCCATAGGATGGACGGTGCCATAGGCTGATTCGCTATGGCCGGTGGGTAGCGCCACCAACGCTGGCGCTACCATACGAACCTGCCAGCGGGCCCCCTGCCACGGTGGCACTATGGCAGCGCCACCACTGATGGCGTTACCCCTTAGAGGGTAGCACCACCTGGGCGGGCGCTACCCTATTGGGTTAGATCTCAAATTTGTTTCTTCGTAGGATCAAAGTCGGCTGAAGTTTGTACAAAAGGTTAGAATTGTGATTTTAGCCCTGTGACGGCGCTAGTGCTTTACATTACCCTTCTTATTTTGTTTTAAATATATTACTATATAACATGAGTGGAATTTGAGAAAATCGTTGGGATGAGGAGATTTAAAGCATCGCTAACTATAACCTCCTAAATTTTAGAGGAATAAACAATCAAGTATCTTTTTTTATGTACAGATAGATCAAGTATCCTTTTAGAGGAGCACATTTGCTTCTTTATAAAAATGTCGTTTCTAACCGATCTCTACAAATTTGGTGCAAATTTAGATTTAATTTGACCTTGATTCGGTACAAACTTAACTTAAAATAGATATACATAACTACTTTACATATAAACGTAATTTAGACTAGGATTAAACTAACTATCCGACACTACCGGTCTCGTTCTCGGGGCTCTTCCAATCCGATTCATTTAGCCTGCAACGAGACCGTCTTTCTCGTCGTCGGCACCGCTCTCGTCGTTATCAAAGCCGGAGAGGTCGATAACCTTTATCCTTCCGGTTACATACTCCTCGTACAGCTGCTCCGCCTCGACGTGCGCCAGATAGCGACGAAGGAGGTCCACCATGTAGGCCTCGCCTGTGCGGTCCGCCTCGAGCCCTCGAGACGCTCGCAGGCCTCTCGGTCTTCCTGCCTCTCACGTGCGATGGCCAACCAGGGGTCAACCGGCTCCAACGACGATGTCAGGTTGTGGGGAAAGTTTGATGTGAACTATCAGATGCACATTGTTTCGTCGACGAACCAACCGCATCAGGGGTCAACCGGCTCCAACGACGATATCAGGTCGTGGGGAAAGTTTGATGTGAACTATCAGATGCACATTGTTTCGTCGACGAACCAACCGCATCAGGGGTCAATCGGCTCCAACGACGACATCAGGTCGTGGGGAAAGTTTGATGTGAACTATCAGATGCACATTGTTTCATCGACGAACCAACCGCATCAGGGGTCAACCGGATCCAACGACGATATCAGGTCGTGGGGAAAGTTTGATGTGAACTATCAGATGCACATTGTTTCGTCGACGAACCAACCGCATCAGGGGTCAACCGGCTCCAACGACGATATCAGGTCGTGGGGAAAGTTTGATGTGAACTATCAGATGCACATTGTTTCGTCGATGAACCAACCGCATCAAGGGTCAACCGGATCCAACGACGATATCAGGTCATGCGGAAAGTTTGATGCGAACTATCAGATGCACATTGTTTCGTCGACGAACCAACCGCATCAGGGGTCAACCGGTTCCAACGACGATGTCAGGTCGTGGGGAAAGTTTGACGTGAACTATCAGATGCACATTGTTTCGTCGACGAACCAACCGCGCTCTCCAAATGGGGAAAGTTTGACGTGAACTATTAGGTGCAGATTGTTTCGTCGACGAACCAAAGCAGAATATTGGATGCATTTCTTGTATTATCAAGATAATGCAACGGAAATGCTGAAGAATTTCCTCGAATCTTGTTTCTGTATGTGGTACTCCCTCCGTTTCAAAATAACTTTCTTAGCCTTGGCCATGCCGATGCAGACTGACCCAGAGCCCCAACGGTTGCCCTACAGGCAAAACAAAAATACCAGAAATGTCAGCTCGGACAACCACAATCTGCAATTGGAGGAAAAGAAATGCAGCTTACATGGACGATTAGCCCCGCCGTAGTTGGCCTATCTTCCTCACGCCTCAGAAAACAAATTGAGAAGGGAGATGACAAAAGAAGCAAACCATAGTTTGCTTCAAGAATCATCTGCCAACCTAAAGTCAACATCTAAAATGGGGTAAATAAAATCAAAATGGAGGTAGACACGGAAGGGTATTTGCTGTTGAGAGGGCCCTCTAACAATGGCTACCACTTGCACCAAACCCCTCATCTATCCATCTCGCAGTTCAAAGAGCAGCAAGAAACAAATCAACATCGCAAAGAAAAACTGCACTGGTGGACTGAATGGTGATATCTTCAGAAATAAGGTATGTGGATATGCCGTTTGCAAAAGTTAGTAACTGGAGTACTCACTGAAACTTTGTTCAGGCACAGATTATCACCAAAAACCAAGCCATACAATGAGTTAAACACAATGCAATCTGGGGCCAGATTATCAGGCATGTTATTTCACTCAAATCAGACAAACTACAAGCCGTGACGAAAATAGGCACTTAATGGGGCACTATAAACTTCGTTAGTTTTCAGGAGATATCAGGATAGAGATCACGAATTAGGCATACGCATTGGGGTTTGTCTGACTTCTGATAAGTGGAACACCATCGTCGCGCCACACAACTCGATCCTCACACAAGGCAGCAACTGCTTCGACATAAACTTGGTGCTCCTGTAATGTTGGGTTAATAAATCAGCAATAAGAATATCTGAAATCAATGGTAGATGGCAGTTAAGAAATCTTAAATAGCCATAACAATATAGCGTGCAGCTGAGGGGAACCTCAATTGCAAATAAGATGCTACCTCATGAAGAACCCTTACAGCCAATTGCTCTGGAGTATCATTAGCTAACACAGGCACAACTCTCTGGGCTAAAGTTTTCCCTGTGTCAAACTGCTCATCCACAAAGTGCACAGTTGGTCCTGAGTATCTGCATTGTTGGAAAAGGTCATCAAATAAAACAGGTGAAATTTTTCCAAAGAAATAAAGTAACAGGTAGTTTCGTATGGAAAACAAGAAATCGGTAGTTCAGCAACCAATGCCATCATCAAACATATCAATTTTATCAGTTACCACAAGACAACACATAATAATGCTTACACATGATATTATTATTTTTGACGCATCAAAAGTGGGCTTATGCCGGCTAGAACCATATATTACGAGAACATCGAACAATACATGAAGGTTGGGGAGTAACAAGGTGGGTGGGGTGGGGTGGGGGAGGTTTTAGCGACAGCCGGCTATAATCTCGCTAAAAGAACAGTAGAGCGAGTCTTGTTTGTCGGATCCTCGAGCCAAATATGTTGGAGATCGCTGTAGTTTCCATGGTGTAGGCTGTCCAGTTCCCCCCAAAGAAGTTTTAGGTGGGGGGCAACTGAACAGAAGGTGATCGATGACCTCGCATTGGGAGCAAAGCGGGCATGGATCAGATGCCGAGATATTTCTGCGGAATCTTCTCTGGTTGGTGTAGAGGCGGTTCATGTGGGCTAGCCAGATGAATATCCTGCATTTATTCATAGCGTAATTTATTCAAATGGGAACTATCAGCTGATCCACCGGCTTATCCTTCCAGAGTGCCAAATACACAAGCTTGGTTGTCAAAGGCTTTCCGCCTTGCCTGCTAATTCTGGCGTCAGCAACCCGCATGTTCAAGTTAACCATCACCAAAGAAGAGTGCAAGTTAGTCAGTTCGGTTTCTGCCACGTGGAAGATTCAAATTGAGGTCTGGAGAGACGAAGATCCAAGCAACAGAAGCCTGCTTTGTAGAGGAGTAAGAGTAGAGAGCTGGGAACCGATGAGCCAAAGTAAAATTGGAATTAGAAAGCCAAAGATCGGACCAAAAAGAGGTGGAAGAACCATTTCCGACTTGAACCCTAGTAACCGAGCGAAAGAACTCCAGTCCAGCCATGATGTTGTGCCAGACAGGAGTGAATAGAGAGGGGTTGTTTCCCAGATCATCCGTCTGAGACCACCCGTATTTAGAGGTTATGTAAGATCCCGTAGCATCGCCACATGAGTCATGAAGTTTCGAGAGGTGGTGAAAAAGAAGACATTGATTCATATGCTTTAGAGAGAAAAAACCTCGGCCCCCGTGAGGGAAAGGCGCGCAAACTAAGGGCCAGTTCTTTTGAGGCTTCTAGCAGCTTATTGTGAAAATAAGCTAGAAGCCCAAAAGAACTCATTTTCGCAGATGGGCTTAACTTATCTCCACCGGGCTTTCCTTCACAATGAAAATAAGCTGGGGTAGACCAGCTTCCAGCAGCTTCTCGTCTCACACCTCGCCCCCGACACCCCCATCCTCTCCTCCACTCCCCGGTCTCCTCCTCTCCTCCTCCTCTCCGCCGCCGCCGGGCCGGCCCCGGGCCGTGAGCAGCCCGCGCGCCTCAGCCGCCCGAGCTCCCGCACCTCTACCGTCGGCGAGCGCGCCGCCGCACCCCGGCGAGCTCCTTCCTCCCGCGCCTCCTCCTTCCTCCTCCCTCCACCTCTCCCTCTCACCTCCCTCTCCCTCCTCCTCGCAGGCCACCGGAGAAGCCACTGCGCCGTCGCTCGCCCTGGCTTCGGCTGCCCCGAAGGCTGAGCTCGCCGCGCCGCCCCCGCACCTTGTCGTTGGAGGCCGCCGGCCGCCGGCCACCTGCTTCCCTCCACCGCGCCCGACCCGGCCCGCCTCGCCCAACGCCGCGCCACCGTCTCTCCTCGCCGGCGTGGCCACCGACGGCCGCCGCCGTCGACGCCGAGTTCGGCCTCGATCCAGACAAAAGAACTGGATGGCTTAACTTATCTCCACCGCAGCTTATTGCGGGCTTATCTCCACAGCGGCTTATGCATAAGCCGTTGGCCAAAAGAACTGGCCCTAAGTCCCAAGTGACTTTGCACTTATCCCCCGTAATCTTATCTTGCCCTGCCCAAAAGAAATCCCAGCATCTCCTGTCGATCTCCTGGATCGTACCCATGGGAAGTAAAAGAGCACTCATGGCATAAATTGGAAGGCTCGAAGAGCCGCCCGAACTAAGATTGCTCCGCCCACCAAGGATAGGAGCAGCCTCCGATCGACCTTATTTATGATGAAGAAGAAATCAGCAAGGTTTAGGGAAGCGGCGTTTTGGTGCCCGTCCTCAGCTGCACTCTTTATCTTGTGTGTTGGTTTCAGCATATGGATCTGGGAAACTCGCATTGGGTTGGTACATAATGTGGAAATTAGGCTGGAAGTGGAAATACCGTAGCCAACAGCAACAGTGCAGTACGGAGCTTCGCGTCATGTGATTTTGGATTCTGGACTTTCGCTCCGTTTGGGTGGGAAGCTGGTCCGTGGTGCAGGTCAGCCTCGGAGTAGGTCATTGGCAGTGGGATATCACCGGAGGACCGCGGGGTTCCTACTGGATCCACTTGACAGGTAAGAAATCTCCAGCAATACTAGAACCATGGCCCTCATCCATAGTACCTACTAATTTCTTCTTGCTGACTGTGGCGGGGTAGCCGTCCGCAGATTCCCTTTGAGAAGGAGGTGACCGCCAACCTGAATCAGCCGGATTCGGTGGAGGAAGTAGTTGTGCTGTACGGCGGCGAGGGCAAGAACTCTCTTCTTCTTGCGCAGTGGCTGTCGGACAACCTCTGATCTATAACTAGACTGAGTAGCTCATTCTGATGTGCCGTAGAAGAGGACGAGTTGGAAGCCCGACATTGGAGTGGATTAAGGTGCAGCAATGGAAGGGGAACAAATGAGGTGGGTCTATGACGTGAAGGGCATGCGAGATTTGGTCTCTAGGAAGGCTCAGGAAAAACGATGGTCCGTCGCGTGGTGACATGTACCGGCAACGTTTCAGCCCAGAAGTAAATGTGCAGGCCCAGTTTTTATTTCAGAACAATACGTCCATGTTATACAGCAAGAATACAAGGTACGGTGCAGATCTCAGAGTGAATGGGAGGACGGGATTTCAGGAGCAGCTGAGCACGTGCTCAGAAATGAATTTTCGAAGGTTTAGTTTTTTATGGACAGAGGAAGCCCTAGGTAGGACTGAGGGAAGGAAGCAACAGAATATCCTAGGATGCAAGCAAGGCTGGCGGCCAGATCATTGTTAACATGGATGGGGGCGAAAGTGCTCTTATGGAAGTCGATGGCAAGCCCAGTTGCCACAGAGAATTGATCCAGCAAAGATTTTAGGTGAGAGAGTAGGGTGGTGTCTGCTCGCAAGACGATTAAAGTATCAGCCGCGTACTAAAGAACAGTGCAAGGCAACTCAGGATCAATTGGATTAGAGAGAAGACCATCCTGAGAAGCTTTGAGAATTAGGCGTTTTAAGACATCAGCGATAATGATGAATAGATACGGAGATAAAGGGTCACCCGGACGAAGCCCCTTCGGCATTTAAACCAAGGCCCTGGTTTGCCGTTTAAGAGGACGGCAGAGTTGCCAGAGCAGTTCAAGGAGAGGACCCACCGGCACCAAGCCGGGGGAAACCCTTTAGCTTCCATGATCCTAGCAAGAGCATCCCAAGAAACCAGTCGAACGCCTTGTGACAATCTAATTTAACAACAATAGCAGGCAATTTTTGCTTGTAGTAAGTTTGCACAATATCAGCAGCGTGAAGAAAGTTGTCTACAATTCGACGCCCTCTAATAAATCCTGTTTGGTCTGGGTGAATTAGGTGGTAGATCAGGGTCTGGGCCCTGTTGGCAAGGCATTTAGAAGTAATTTTCACCACACAGTTTTGGAGGGAGACAGGACGGAAATTTTCCGGTCTAGAGGCACCGATTTTCTTAGGGAGAAGCATGATGAAGGCTCTGCTGATACGGTGTAGGTCAGTGTCCCCTCTATGGAAGTCTGAGAGAAGGGCTAATAGATCTAGCTTCACAAGGTCCCAGTTCTTTTTGAAGAAAGCTGGATCGAACCCGTCAGGGCCCGGCTAGCATTGTTGTTCATATCCCAGAGGGCCAGCCTGATTTCATCCAGAGAAAAAGGTCTAGCGAGGTCGCAGGCTTGATGAGAGGACAGAGTAGAAGAGCTCATCAGATCAGCAAGATCGAAGGAGAAAGTAGATGGGGAAACCGCCCCAACTAAATCTTTGAAGAACTTGAGGATTTTTTTTCCTTGTCTACATGAGCAGAGAAGGTAGTATCACCCACCAAAGGAGATTTGATATGACTTTTCTGGTGTCTAACAGAAGCACAAATATTCATATAGGCCAAATTTTCATCCCCAAGAACACACTCCATCTTATCGTGTTGGCGCCAGTAAGAGGCGAGAGCAGCATTTTGACTGTTCCTAAGGCTTAGTTCTAGAGGGGAGAGATTTCTAGATTCTTCGAGCTTGTCAAGGAAGCTAATAGTGGTGAGGCAGTTTTGGGCAACAATCTTCAGAGACCTAGCGCTGGCAGTCCATTTTTGGGTCAAGTCCCTGGTGCGTTTGATTTTCAGAGATAGCATTCCAGAAGAGCCAAGGTGCATGTGGTTAACGCACACAGTGTTCCAATTAGATACAACCTTGGCGACGAACCCTGGGTTGGTCAGCAAGGAGTAGTTAAGACGAAAAACGGCCGATCTGGGGATAGATGTGGAAGCAGACAGGCAAATCGGTACGTGATCCTATGTGGTTCCGTAGACAGAAGATAATGAGGTGTCCGGGAAGGTTTGAGCCCAAGAGATGTTAGCCAGGGCCCTATCTAAACCAGGGTCGGAACGTCTTGCCGGTTTGACCAAGTGTAAAGCCTATCAAGAAGGGGGAGGTCTTGGAGCTGCATGACGTTGATAGCCTTGAAGAATAACTGAGTTTCATGCTGGTTAAAGTTGGGAGAGGATTTGTCTGAGGGCCGTAACGTGAGGTTAAAATCGCCGATGATAGTCCACAGGGAAGCTATGCTAGGCTCGATGTCGGCAAGAAACTGGAGGAAATCGACTTTCCCAGCAAGGTCACAAGGGCCATACACATTTGCGATTGCAAATCATAGGTCATCTGCACGGGATTCGAACCAGCAAGTCAGAGCGAACTGTCCTTTGAAAGTTTTAGTGCAAAGTAATAGGCTGCCATCCCATGCAATTATTATGCCTCCAGCCGAGCCGATGGACGGAATCATGTGGAAGTCTCTTAGGTGATTAGGCAGGAAAGAGACCGCTTTGAACCTAGAGATATCTTGCAGGTTAGATTCCTGAAGACAGAGAACCGAGCAGGCTGTGGGGGAGATAGCGGCTTTGAAGTCAGTGCATTTTTTGTGTCGTCCCAAACCCCTCACTTTCCAAAAGATAATGGAAATTTCTCTACTCACTGGAAACTGAAAAACACCACGATACCTTTGCGGAACATGAAGAACTGATGGTGGCTACAGTAAGCGATTGACAAGACGACGACCTTAGGAGAGAGACATACACAGGGGGTACAAGAAATCGGTAGTTCAGCAACCAATGCCATCATCAAACAAATTAACTTTATCAGTTACCATAAGACGACGAATAATAAGGCTTACACATAATTGTCTTTCAAGTGAAAACCAAATACTGACGGGAGGAAAATGCAAGATGTTGGAAGGTGCTAGACAAAATGTAAAGTACCTGGCTCCAGATGCAATAACTGCTTTATGCACTTTCAAACCATAGTAACCCTTGCCTCCAAATGCCGGGAGGAGTGAAGGATGTATATTCAGCATGGATCTGGGAAATGCCTTAACTAGCTCACCAGGTATGAGCTTCAAGTAACCAGCAAGTAGAATGAAGTCTACCTTCAGAACCCTGTTTCACAATGGACATAACCATGAGCTAAGACATCCCGTGTGTATCATGAAATACAATCTTCATGTTAAACAATAGGCTGTGTTGTGTGCTTGCTCGTACTCTAGGCGTGGTGTGTGTGCTCCTTATCTCTTGTATAGATTTTCTTGATGATCAATCCAGCTAACTACCTAACCCTCTGTCCTATTGCCCCTATTTAATACGCACGCGTCCCTGCCAGGAAAGCATACGACTTCAACACAATCCTCTATGCACTTTTACACTTCCCATTTGAAAGGCAAACTGAAGCACATGAGTGCATTTAGAAGCACAAAATATATAACAAACTTGTATACAGTGAATTTCAGTCAGAGCTGTCGCTGCAGCAAAACTGTGAACAGAAGTTCATGCAGCTAGAGCCTAGAAGATTAAATCTGGGTCGTGCACGAGGACACGCCTTAGCCACAGGAGGGAACTACCATGTGATGCAGTGGCAAGAGTTGTGTGTGTGTGCGTTAGTTGTGTGTGGACCTGGAGCCAGAGTAGCCTGGTAGCATGCGATAGCAGATGGCTATAAAGCCAGCGTAGGTGGTGCTGACGGGCTTCTTGGCAGTGCAGGCGGTGGTAGACCGGGTGCTGCTGGTGGCGGTGATGGCGGGATTCCACTCGGCAGATGCCATGGCAGTCTCCGTGACGCCGAACCTCATGTTCGTTCCCAGCTTCCGGAGATGTCTTTTCCTCGGTTCAATGGGGATCAACCCTGGGTCTGGACTCTGGAGAGACAAGTGCCTTCACTATTTTCGGCTCTACAACATCCACCCGTCCCTCTGGCTCACGTCCGCGATTCTTCTTATGGATGGCAACGCAGCTCTGTGCCTCCAATCATAAAGCGGCGCCACGAGGTGGTGGCATGGCCTGCTTTCATAGCTACGGTGGAGGCCAAATTCGGAGCAGACAACCACCGCAAAGGGATGAAATCACTGCTGGCTCTGAAACAACATGGTACTATGGAGGAATACCAGTTGCAACTTGAGGAACTATTGTTTCAGGTTTTCATGCATAACCCATACAATGATGAGCAGTTTTTCATCGCACAGTTCATCTGTGGGCTCAAATCCGAGATTCAAGGCTTAGTGGAGTCACAAGTTCCAGAGACGGTGAAGTGCGCTTATCTCATTGCGCAGGTTCAGTATGAAGTACGGGAGGAAGCAAGGCCATGGGTACATCGTCAGGCCCCGGCCACACGTCATGAGGCGTCTGTAGGGAGGGTTGATGCCCCTAAACCAGCCCTAAAATTTGGAACCGGCGATATTCGGAAGGAACGTCAACTCGTCGCTCGTCACCCTTCAAGGAGTGTTGCCCTCGTCGCTCGACACAGTCCGCGAGATGCCTATAGAACAATTGGTAAAATGGTCCAAGGGGAATGAGGTCTGGGCATTAGCCGTGCTGCACGAGCAAAGAACTGAACACACTGATGTCTCTGCCCCAGAAGTGCTAGACGTGTTAACTGAATTTGAGGATGTCTTTCAAGAGCCCACTGGTTTACCTCCGACACGGCCATATAATCACGCAATTCCTCTGAAGCAGGATGTTGGCCCTTTTAATGTTCGTCCTTACCATTATTCACCAGCTAAAGATGAAATCGAAAAGCAAGTCTCTGCCATGCTGGTCTCAGGCATCACTGTGCGAAACATGTCCCCGTTCTCCTCCCCGGTACTGCACGTACAGAAGGACGGGTCCTGGCGCTTTTGTGTTGACTATCATCGGCTCAACGATCTCACTGTCAAAATTACATCTCCCATGCCAGTGATTGATGAGCTACTTGATGAGCTTGCAGGCGCACAAGTGCTCTCCAAGTTGGATTTGCGGGCAGGTTACCACCAAATCCTTATGTTGCTCTCTAATGAAGCAAAGACGGCATTTAAAACACACCAGGGCCATTATCGGTTCCGGGTTATGCCTTTTGGCCTGTGCAATGCCCCGGTCACTTTTCAATGTGTGATGAATGAGGTTTTGAGTCCTTGTTTGCGTCGCTTTGTGCTCGTGTTTATGGACGATATTCTCATCTACAACACCTCTTTACTTGAGCACACCATCCACCTTTGAGAGGTGCTAAATTTACTTCGTCGACATCAACTATATATCAAACTCAGCAAGTGCTCGTTTGCTTGTGCTAGCTTGGAGTATTTGGGGCACATAATTTCTGCCCAGGGAGTGGCTACAGACCCAGAAGACTCAGGCCATGCAAGACTGGCCTCAGCCAACAAACATTACCGAGTTGCGTGGCTTCTTAGGGCTCACCGGGTATTACCGAAAATTTGTGAAGAACTATGCAATCATCGCTCGCCCCTTGACAAATTAACTGAATGAAAAGGGTTTTCTGTGGACGGAACGTTGGCGGCAGTATTTGCAGGGTGGCGAATTTCTAATACGCACTGATCACCACAGTTTATGCTACTTGGAGGATCAAAAATTGCAATCCCCTCTTCAGTGCAAGGCCGTGACCAAACTCAAGGGTTTGGGATTGAAGATCATTTACAAGAAAGGCTCAGAGAATCAAGCCGCTGATTCTCTGTCCTGTGTGGGACACCTCCTTGCTCTGCAGGCTTGTGAGGCCATGCGCCCAGCCTGGTTACAAGAAGTCCTCAACTCCTATATGACTGATCCAGAGGCACAGCAGTGCCTAACTGAGCTTGCGGTATGCAGCCCTGACGATGATGGTTATGACCTGCATCAGGGACTCATTCGCTATCGTGGTCGTGTTTGGATTGGTTCCAATTCAAGCACTAAAGACCAAATTGATCGCGGCATTCCATTCTAGCGCCATTGGAGGTCATTCGGGTACTCAAGCGATATATCAGCACATCAAACGGTTGTTTGCGTGGCATGAACTTAAAAGGTTGCTGTGAAAGATTTCATGTGACAGCGTGACGTTTGTCAGCATGCCAAGCATTCAAATACCCATCTGCAGGGCCTGCTGCAACCCCTTCCTACTCCAACTGGCGCTTGGCATGATATTGTGGATTTTGTCGAAGGGCTTCCCCTGTCTGATGGCATGAACGTGTTCATGGTTGTGGTTGATCGGTTCACAATATATGCCCATTTTGTACCGCTCCATCACCCCTACACAGCGCCTCAGGTTGCAAGGATATTCGTGGACAACATCATGAAGTTGCACAATATGACTCACTCCACTGTCTCCGATCGTGACCGCATATTCACAAGCAAGTTTTCGAAGTTATTGTTCGCATCATTGGGAAACAAGCTGAAGTTCACTACTTCCTATCATCCTCAAACGGACGGACAGAGTGAGCGCGTTAATCAATGCTTGGAGATGTTTCTCCAATGCTCTGTTCAGGACAACCCAAAGCAATGACGCTGTTGGTGACCCTTAGCGGAATTTTGGTACAACTCAACCTTTCATACAGCTCTACGTTGCTCCCCATGAGGCAAATTTTGGTGTCTTGCCAGAGGTCGCGGCTGATCCAGCATCCCCTGTTTCACCTATGCTGGCAGCACACACGGCCCACATGAACTTGTTGAAGAGGAATCTAGAACTTGCTCAGCATCGTATGAAATCCTATGCCGACAAGCAGCGCTCTGAGCGGGTGTTCCAGGTTGCCTACTCTGGATGCTTCTAACACTGAACCTGAATGCATTCTTGATCGGCGTTTAGTCAAACGAGGCAACACTGCAATTACACAGGTCTTGATCAAATGGTCACATATTCCTGATGATGCTGCGACTTGGGAAGATTGGGAGGTCTTAAAGGTGCATTTCCCAGCAGTGCTAGCTTGGGGGCAAGCAAGCTCTTTAGAGGGGGGCAATATCGTGCACGAGGGCACGCCTTAGCCACAGGAGGGCACTACCATGTGAAGCAGTGGCAAGAGTTGTGTGTGGACCTGGAGCCAGAGTAGCCTGGTAGCGTGTGACAGCAGATGGCTATAAAGCCAAGGGTTGTAACCGAAGAAAAGGCAAGTCTGAAGAAAAGAAATAAACTCTGAACTTCCTGCTACCCCTCTCTCTCTCTCCCTCTCTCGCTCTTTGTTGCTGTTCTTTCTCCTCCTTCACGTCAGGTCACGATCTAATGCCGGCGACCACACCGGCCTGCGGACATTACAATGTGTAAGTTTCTATGTAATTTATCAACTTAGGTTCACTGGCAGCTTCAGAATATGATTAGGTACAGAAAGCCCGTCCTCAGTCAGAACTTATATATGTATGCCTTTTACAGAAGTTCTATCGACCCAATCTGACTAGGAGTGAAGCATGAATTGGCTAAATTGTGGTCGTTTTTTTGCACAATGAGAAGTATTAATACTAAACTACTACTACCAAAATGACAAATCACAGCCCCGAGATGAGATCAACAGCACCAACCTTAGAACATTCAGAAGTTCATCAGTCGAGACCCCCTCCTGCGCTGATTTCGACTTTGGAAACACAAGCACCGGTATGCCGTTGCGCCTTGCGTACTCGGCGCCACCGCAGCCTGCAACATTCCGATTCCGCCACACATCAGAACCACCAATCCACCTCCCATTCGGAAAGAGCAGCAGGAAGCAAGCAATCATCATGGTCACCTGGCTTATCGGTGACGAGCGCAACCACATCCCCGTTCACCTTCCCGCCCAGAGCAGCTGCCTCGTGGATCGACCGGAAGTTGGAGCCCCCACCGGACACGAACACCGCGAGCCTCTTCCTCCTCACCCCGGAGTCCCCAGCGCCGCTACCCATCACCGCCGACGCCGATGCCGCCGTGTGTACGCGAGCGTTGGAACGGAGCAGTAACTGCCCGCAAGTGACGGCACAGCTCTGCCTCTTGGCCGATATGCCCAGGCGCGCGCATTTCCTGTGCTGGTAGGGGACGGGATTAAGCGAGCAACGCAGCCCGGAGCCGGAGGAAGCGACGGCGGCCGCCTCCATCGTGTGATTCCGCTACCTCGGCAGAAACACAGCAAGAGAAGGTGAGTATCAAGGTAGACGACGGGACGAGACTAGCGAGAAGACTAGAATGTGCTTACGTATCAAGGTAGACGTGAAGAACCCTAACACCGGCGGCCGCCGTCGTGCTGCGCGCGGCGCGGCGGCTGGTCGGGCGGGTAGAATCTCCAAGGCCGACCGGATGAAGGGAACAGTTTTGGGCCGGGTACCCTGAGCCCAGCATACTTCTTACTTTCAGCCCAGGATGTAAAATGATACTCCTACTACGTGTGATTCCCCCCCCCCCCCCCCCCCCCCAATCGTGCGTGATTTTTATGTGTCGACGATGTGTCATGCTCTCTCCAAAAATGGACCACGAGGCAGATGTGATGGCCAATGTTTTTTCCAAAAGCGCAATTCAATCTAGCATAAGCCCCAGAGAAGATGTTTCTTAGTCTATCTGCAATCACATTAGTATTTGATATACAATTGAGAAGCTGACAGACAAGACGACAGTCTCATATTATCATTCTCATATACAATCTCAGTATACTTCCATTGAGGAAGAGCACACTAAACCATTTTCGCATCACGAAGAGAATGAAATGCCATGATGTACATGTATGAAGTCTGACAGGCTATTATAGCAGCAAGTTTATCAAGCCATGGATACTTCAAGAGAGGACTTGGCAAGCCACAGCAACCCAGGATCGTTCCTTTTCAGCACCAGGTAGGTCTCCGCACGCCCAATCTCATCCGAGACGACATCCTCGCAGAAGCCAATCAACTCAAGGACCTCCATGGCAGCTGGTTTGGAGAGGAAGAAGACAGTTACTCCATGGTGTACAGCAGAATTTTAAGACTCAAGTGGGAGTTTGTAGAGGTAAGAGAGATGTAGTACCTTTGTAATTCGCCACACTCCTTTGGAAATGCGGATTGGCCTAGAAGTTTGGACAGAAGGACAAGGATTAGCAAGAGTTTGTTTAAGTGCATCAGAAGACAAAGCATAACATACAGAAACCAAGCATCATACCTTACGCAATCTTCTATATCGAGTGTCATTTGGGTTCTCTATCACATTCTTGATAATTTTTAGGAGTGTTTGAAGTACAGAGGCTGCCTCTGAAGGTGCTGCTTGCGACTGAAGCATATTGATTGCCTTCTGGAGACGCGAGCAGAGGGCTGCCACCGGCTCTTCTATTCTTTGCAGCTCGTCGCTGTTTAAATTAGCAGCATGATCGTCAGGGTCAGGTTCAGACTCTGAAATTGAGGGGTTTCTGCTCTGCCCAATCTCCACTTGAATCTTATTTCCAGATTTCAGAATGGCTCCACAGGTACTAGCATCGGGGTCAGGTTCTCCCATGTGCTTCCCATCAATGCTCATCGCCTGGTTTTGAATAGGAGTAGATGAGTCGTCAGGATCAGGTTCAGATTTAAGAACTGTGGAGTCGGTTCTCAGATCCATCTCCACTTCCATCTTGTTTCCAGATTCCACGATAAACTCACTAGTACCATCATCAGGATCAGGTTCTTTGTCATGTTCACTGTCGATCTCCTTGTTAAGCATGTCAACATCTGCAGAATTATCAAGACCAGGTTCTAGACAACCAACAGAGCTTTTCTCGGCAACATCATCAGGATCAGGCTCTGAATGACCTATGGTATTCTGCTCTGTAGATGCTACAAAACCTGCTGTTCCTGATGTCACAATCGTTACATCAATAGGCATGGCATCATTATCATCTGGGTCTAGTTCCACCTTCACATTTTCCTGAACAAAATCCTGACCAGCATCATCTGGATCAGGTTCATCTTGTGTGCCTTGCACATTATCCACAGATTTAGTAACACTATTGTGGGAACTCACCAAATCTCTTGATGATGAATGCAAGAGACGCTGATAAGCAGCTACCCCTGGCAACACACGAGCACTTGCCAGTGAACTCGATCCTCCCCCAAGCTTGTGACCAACAACATGAGGTTCTGGTTCTAGAACAAATTCATCTTCATAGGAATCAAATATTTTGCGGCCACTCAGCACATGTCCACTTGATTTGGTCCAATCCAAGGACGCAGCTTCCTCATTCAACTGAACAGAAAAATAATTGTAAGTTGAAGATCAGGTGGTGTCAAGTAAACAGTTGGTAATCAAATGTAACAGGGGAAGCTAGAATAAAGAACCTGCTTGTTAAGAGCGAAAAAGTGGGCATCATGCTCAGAGTGCACCATATGTGCCTGAAATCAATGAATAGACAAGTATAAAAAAATGTAAAAGACTGTAATTATATCAAAAAGGTGATCCACATGCGAAATATAAATTCTATGGAAATATATAAACCAAAAAACTTACAAGTTCATGGAGTAGAGTCTTCTTGATACTTTCGTATTTCCGAAATCCTTTCAAATCATCAGTTCGTAGGCGAAGAGATATCTCCTCTCCCATGTTCTGTATGAATAACACACAATATACTCTCAGAAAACAAAATTTTCTGCATGATGAATGTGTATTTTACTGTATGAAAATAACTTATAATCACCTTATTGAACCCGAGAATGCATTTCGGACTAACACCTACATATCCCACTGGTGCCATTTCAGTCATGATTCCCACTCGCCATCTATGCTGAAACAAACAAAAACAAAAACAGTGTAAATATGAAGCTACAGAAAGAAACAGACTTGCAACTTGAAGATTGTTACCTTGTTCATGATCGCAATTATGCCAGGGTCACATGCAAGCATGTGCATTCTTTTCAGAGCTTCCGAAGGTGGTGGATTCAGCTGGCACCCAAAAAGCAAATAAGCACAACGTTTAATTTAAGATGCAACAACTATACCAAATCAGACAGGAAGTTACTACTACTAGCATCCATTTATTTTAAAAGGATACAAGAAAAAGTAGGGTTTCTTAAGTAACACCTAACACGATCAAGGAGTATAACATGGATTTGATCATTCTATAAAGTTAGTGGTGTGAGATGCAAAAGGTTTCAGAATTGTGTTAATTTATTCTGGACTAAGTAAATAAATTAGCAGAAACATGATGCTACTTTTGGGTCTTCCATGCTCTCCCGTTAGATATTGTGAAAATTACATAATCTAGTTCTTTGTACTTAGCAAATAAATATCTATGACATACACAATGCTGACTACACGAATGATCCAATGGAAAGAGCATAGAATTATTCAAGAAGGATGACGAAAAATGTAAAAGTACAAAATAGCATGACCAGATGCAAGATTTATGATAGCTTGACACATACAGGGTCGGGGGTCCAAAAAGAGCAAACTGGTGTCGTGATTGTTATCCAATAGGTCTGCCTCATATGAACCGAAAACATTTACGGAATCAGAAGTCGACTAACCTCAACCCCGGGTAATTGAAGTGTCCGAAAATCACAGAAGATGTATTGCCCCTGAGGAAGTTTTAGTGAAATCTGGGGCCTGCCTGAAGACCGTTGCCTCAGCCGTTGTTCTTCCTCTTCAAATCCAATTATCCGCAGATCTGATCTTTTGCCATTGTCTGATACTTGCTCTATTTCATCTTCAAAGACACCCATCATTCTAATAGGCTTACCCTGATGCACGAAGAGAGAGAGAGAGAGAGAGAAGGTGCATAGAAATGATGTTATTCACCGTTGCATTCGCAACTACCTAACAGCATGTTGAATGTGCGCATCTTACCTCACTGACCGCAGCTTCTTTCAGTGTTAAGCTTGAATGGGGGTCCGAAAATGGGCTGAACAGCTTGGAACCTTTATTTGCAGATTGTGGAACTATGAGCTTCAATGTCTCTGGTTTAACATTTGTCAAATCCTGGAGCAGCTGCCCAAATTCCTTCACCGTGCAGTTTGGGTCTGCATCAACATCAAGTTGTCTGCCTCTCCAAGTGACCGATATTCGAGCTATTCTTTTTTCGTCCATCTTGTTCCTGACAAAGACCACCTAATGCTGTCAGTTTTATGTATTTCACAAACAATATGACAATCATGGTACTATCTACCATCAGAATATGATGGTCTCAACTCTCATCAATCAAGTTATCGGTGAAAAAGGAAGCTAGAAAATTAGACATGGAGTCAATCCTGAAACCCAAATAACCAGTCATCCAGAGTGCTAGTACCCTGAGTAATAGAGTAATATACTACTCCCAATTGCCTAAATTCCGTCAGAAGCAAGAAAAAACTAGGAAGTAGGGGCTTCATCGATTATCCGCGCAACCAAAGAGGGCGGAATTTCCACTAGTATTGCTACTTCAATACTCCCGTGTTGTCTTTACCCAGCTGTGGAAAACTAGACTTGCAAGTCAGTACAACTGAATACTTGTTGAAATCCTAAAAAGACTGCCCCCAATTCGACCGAAATTGCCGTCCCAACCGCGATCATCCGCGGTAAAATCGCAGCAAGCAGCCGCCGATCCGACCAAAGCGAACAACGGAAGAGGAAATCGAGCCTGGGGGTCGAGGCGGTTGAGCGACCGTACGCACCTACACAGACGATTCTCGTCGAGCCGAGCACCACGGATCGCTCAGCCGATGTGGGTGAAAGCGGGGAGCAGCAGCGGGAGGGTGCTGCAGGATACGGGGGGTGGGGGTGGGGGAGGGGGGTGATGGGCCGCCCTTGGGTGTGGATTATTTGGAGGCGGGTGGAACGTTCGGGAACACGAAGACGACGAGGACGACGCCGTCGGCGGTCACACGGACCGCGGGTACGACACCCTCACGGCTTCCGTCGCTGGCGTCATTGCTGACGGGCTGAGGAGAAGAACAAGTTTACGCCTCCATCTATACGAAGGGCACCTTCTCGACCTGGTTGTGCATTCTGAGAGAGAAAATTCTTATGGGTATTGATAAAAAAATGGTGTGTATTAATTATAGAAAATGTTACCCACACAGTCAACATGCAGCCAACATTGTCTCTTGCAACACACTACCGCACAACTTCAACGGTTTTCCCACTTCTTAGGGTTCTTATCTTCTCCACGTCATTGCGCCCGCATTGAGATTTTCTACTATATGAACCTTCCCTTCCGCGATGCTCACTAGAGAGGATCAAGGGGTGGTTCTGGACCACCGCCCAGTCTTGGAGATCTACGAAGGTGGGATTAGGGGTATAAAGAACAACTTGTTGCTTAGTACTGTCGAACTAGGGCTTTGAGATTTTGTGATGGCGAGAAAATCTATTGGCCGACGTTCGGGGCTACTGGAGAGGATGTATTTGGATCCATGATGGAAAAAAATTAGGGTTGTGTGAAGAGGACATAAACGGTGTTGTTTTTTTAGCTGAAGAACTAATCGTTGTTGGAGGAGATCCGTTGGCTTGTCGTCGTGAGAGTGCTTACAGATAGAGAATCCAATACTAGTTTTATAAAAACATGCATACATCATGGGTCTAGCGCGAGAGGTAAAGATCCCTTAGATGATAATATTTTCACGACGGGATGAGTGAGAAGGCCATGGAATGAGGTCTGGACCTTCCATTGAAGTAAAATTCTTCTCGCTTTGTACGTGAGTTGCAAATCCATTGTCAGTCGGTTTAAGGAAGCTAAATATATGGATAAAAATTCATAACATGTCTGATGGCTATCGGGGTGTAGTAAAATCCCTTTCATCGAAGGTTGGGGTCGGAGCTCAGTCAGATAGATCCCTCGGTAGGGTATCCTAAGCTATACGTCTTGGAAAGATTATAACAAGGACACAAGACTTAACCAGGTACAAGCTCTCCCGAGAAGATAACATCCTATGTGCTACTTGTGCTTTATTGCATTGGAGTGTACCAAGAGTATAAAGTACCGAGAGATTGTAATTGTCCCTATCTATGAGCCTGGCCCCTCGGTTTATATAGTACCCGAGGGATCCTAGCTTTATAAGAATCATAGTCATCTACGGACGAGGAGGTAGATTCCCTTAAAATCCCATCTTCTTAGCTTGCACGCCAAGTCTTCTGAAACCTTCCTTTTACCCTCCATGGGCCGCCCAAAGTGGCCCAGGACGAAATCAAAAAGAGGTATTAGTCTGGCCCACCAGGCTGGGAACCTACATGGTGAGAGGACCCTTAACCGAGACACCATCAGTAGCCCCTGGGTCGATCTTCAAGTTGGCAGCACCTCGTTCCATCTGAGTTGCTCATCGCCTTCGATCTTCGGCGTTGAAACTAGTTCAACGAAATGTCTGTGAACAATGTATTCACGCAACCGACCTTCGTCAACCGAGTTGTTATCAATGAAGACAATCTCGGTTTTGAAACCGTAGCCAATTAGCATGCTGGAAATGTTTCCCATGTCACCAGCTACTTGGGCGGGAGAACTCCCGCGCTCTGCCATGAAGGTTATATGACTTGGTTCTAACAAGCCAATTCGGTCATATACATGGGCCCACCTAGCCATGTGGCATTTTTTACCTGACGGTCAACGTGACATGCGGGGGGTGGGTCATCGAACCAAGAAGATCATGTCCCATCGAAGGAGGGAGCGTGCACCTTAATCTCTGCATGGTGATTAACGTCAACCCTCGATCCCAATGTGTCAACTAAACGCCTAATGAGGAAATGGTCAAAGATTTGATGTTGTGTGATGGATCGTATTTTATCACTTCTCAGATGCTTTTTTTGAGCTTTTTGTTGAATTTCTATCGGTTCTCGCTTTATATTAATCCTAATCCTTCGAGAACGAATGAAATCCTCTTTTCCTTACGCTATGCAGATAAAATCATATTTGGAAGGAAACTAATGCAAATCCCTGTAACTAGAACCATTTGGGGGGAAATTTCCCTTTGGAGGGGAAGTGATTTAGCACACAGAGATGTATAATGGCATGTGGTTCAAATGCCACTATTCGAGCACCATTCGTACGAGTTGCCACCATCTTCCTCTTATCCACCGCCAAAAACTTTCATGGAGGAAGAGGAGGCATCATTTTTTTCGCGAATACGCCAGATTGCATATCATTTCATAGATAGGTTGAAAAGGAAGGGTACAAGTCGCGACTCGCCTTAGGCCGCGCACACAGAAAAGCGTGGAAGGGAACGCTCGAGCAGAACAAGAAAGGGGTGCTCAGCTCATGAGTACAAACCTACACCTCGGGTAATAACCTATGAAGCCCATTGACCCCAGCCCTAGCCTAGAGCCTAGCCTTGTCCAAGACGAAGCTCGTCAGCTGGCTCACAGAGGGAGAGATGCCATCAGAGGAACACAACCACCGCCATCGGCAATAGAACATAAGGAGAAGGTAACCGGGAATGAAGAAACACCAATTTGATCCATTCATCCTTACTCATTCACATCCACTCCATTCACCACCATTGCAAATAGAGAGAGATTCAACCTTGTTAGATCAAAATTGTGAAACCACATTCATACTTGTTAGAGATTGAGACCAGTCCGATTGATCATCTGTGCTATCATGGATCTTTACAGTATTATCGAGATGATCTCCCTTCATTTAATATTTGAGTTATTTGGTTTCTCTTCTCTCATGTGTGAGTAACCCCCCTTGGGGGTGGTAGATGTAGGTGATTGGTGAGATTCATTTCATGCATATTCTTATGTATTCATTATTCAGTAAGGTATTTATTTGTAGCGAATGTTTATTGTCGAATTTAAGGGTCATGCAACATGAACTAAATACTACACAAATAACATTTCATTTAGCGAATATGTGATCTCTAGGTGACATGTGTTGCTATCCATAAGGAGCTAAAATGATGTGAGCATAACAGGGAACCACGACACCTAAAGTGTTGACCTAAATTCTGGAAACGACCACGCTATGCCAACATTAAAGTAGTACGATGGTGAAGAACGAATCACTTGAGGAGGAGTTTTACTAATCAAGGATGAACCGTCTATTAAAACTACAAATTATGAACTAGTGTCACGATAAGGTATCTGATACATTAAAAAATACAAGGTAACTGGTATTACCCGAGCATAGGCACAATTGATATTAACTTGCATCCAACAACCATATCCTTTGATAAATCTTTTATTTTCAGTAATTTATATTCCATCTATTTACTTTTATGCAAAGTAATTATTAATCTAAAACCAACTATCAATATATACCATCATCTAGATTATCCGTGTTTTATGGAGCAATATTAATACTTGCCTGTATTCAAACAGTTAATTTACACAAGACTTGTGACACTTTGCGTGCGATCAAAACACTTCGATCATTGCTCTCTCATGCTCCTCGTTGGGAACGGTACCTATATAGAATGTGTACAAGAAAGTGCTACATGGTCATGTGTGTGTTGCATGCCACCAAGCAATTTTCTAACCCATTTGTCGGGGAGCTAAGCGCAAAGTATCAGCTTCTTAACTAACTTGCAGGTGTTATCTTAGCTACCCTATTAGCATATTTTTCTTAACATACAAGCATGTCACCTCATCATTCAACATGCATGAGAAAGGTCCACCTTAATATGCCACTATGCATAATAAAAACCCACATGTATGCATGGAAAATTTCATTCTATTATGATATTTATATTAAAATGATATATTACTTAAAAATATTGTTTCAAATATATGTGTTTCATTTAACCAAACATTTTACTGAAATATTTTGCAAAAATATTTCACAACAACGTGCGGGGCATCACCTAGTTATCGTAAATGCTCTGTATTGAAGATAGAGGCTCTATTCATTTTAGGAGAACCTGTTTGCTAGACTACTTAATTCGTTTCCCTGAGGAACAACTAGTTGCAATGTAAGGAAAATACAAAAATATTAAAGTTAATCAAATTAGCTCCATGCTTGCAGAAATGAAGAGCAATCAAATGAAAGCAAAAACTGTAAAGGATCTAGGTGCACACGCTTTATACCGAGATCTCCTATTGTTCGTCCTTTAATTTCGTTGTAGAATACTCCATTGATAGTGAACTTATAAAAGAAGTTGAGATACATGCCTTTTTGGGAAACGAGGAAGGAGACTTGAGGCATTATCATCCTTGTAGTTATCATAACAATATTTCAGTATAGCAATGTGCATTACGTTGGGCTATTTGGAATTATCGAAACGATATCATGTTTAACAGGAAATAAATTAGATTTTTTTGCGGGTCATCTTCGGGGCATCGGCGGTTTGATCCGTGATCGTTACTCAGCAGTGCGAAAGCCAATATGCTTATAGATTATGGATGCAACCGTTGGGAACGGTAGCTCGGAATACTTACAACCAATTTGGACGATGATTCAACAATATGATAGGTGTATAGACATATTTTTCTATTTATGTCGTCTGTGGTTTTGATTTCATTTTGGTTACACGAACTTGTATCGAACCAATTTACTTTATTTAATATTTTAGATTAGAAACCAGAGGTAATCCTTCTTTTCAAAAAATAAAAAACAGTTGCAAAAATTATTTAAAGAAGAGAATTTATTATTTGACCCTTTCTTAAAATTTTCTTCCTTTTTCGGCCCAACAAACAATTTCCTTCTTATTTCAACATCCAAACTTCATTTTCTTCTCTATGTAACACTTTCATCAGTTTTTTCTATTTAACTAGTAAGCGTGCACGTGCAATGCACGTATAATTGTAAATAAAATCTTATTGTTTTTTAAATTATTATTCTTAAAATGATTTTGTAATATTATGGGTGATATATGAATGACACCTTCAATACATATCAAATAAATCTTCCGAGTCTTTTCTTGAAAAAACTATATGCTTATGCACATCCCTTAACTCGAACACACCGGTGA
Source organism: Bromus sterilis (assembly GCA_950022295.1). Taxonomy (NCBI): domain Eukaryota; kingdom Viridiplantae; phylum Streptophyta; class Magnoliopsida; order Poales; family Poaceae; genus Bromus; species Bromus sterilis. Next base: position 273,223,967 of record OX465598.1, read on the forward strand.
TAAACGTAAACCGACACTCCTGATGATGATTATCATCAAAGATTAGTTGCTGCCAACCTATGATTGGCTCCACAGACATCCTTGAGACATAATATGCCATGCCTTTAGTAATTTTTGGTTCTAACCGGTCCACCTGCTCGTCAAATATTGTTGCAGCCATCTTTTGTGCCCTATTAAAACAGAATAAACCAGACAAGTCATAAACAATTAATGTTATGAACTACCAATCTTCTGCATCTCTTCATGCAGTTCCAATGGGAGGGTAGTTCAGATAATTATCATGCAGTGTAATGTTAGCTTAATTCTGAAATTTATTTTTCACCCCCACCTGTGGTAATCACTGGACTTCCTTGTCTTGATTAACCATTGTATTATTAGCATGGATGTATTTCACATGTTCGGCCTACCACCAATAAGGAAGTAGAAAGATTTTCAGTTGTGATCAAACATGTATAATGTATCAATCGTTCCTTTTATTGCAATCAATGCTCATAGAAATGCAGATGGATCAGATGCTCACACGGGGTGACGCCAGGTGGGGGTAGAGGAGAGGAAGAACGGCGAGCGTGCGGCGCTGGGGGTAGAGGAAGAGATGAACGTAGGTCGAGCGACTGTCCGGCGGCGAACAACGATAGATAGTGGGGAAGTCAAGGGGCGGGAGGATAGGAGGAGCAGTGGGTGGGCGGAGAACGTCAATGGCTTGACGGTGTGGGAAGGCAGGGGTGGCGCTGTAGGGGATGAACGAAGGTCAAGCGGCTGGCAACGCCGATGGTCGGTGGGGGAAGAAAAAGGGTGGCTGGCAACGCCGATGGTTGGTGGGGGAAGACAAAGGGCGGCGCAGGGGGGGGGCAGAGAAGAGGAGCGGTTGGCGAGAGTAGGGGAATCATGTTCGTGGGTGTTGTCTATTTTTTTTGAGCGGTCACAAAGCGATCGAAGGATAGGTGGGATTACTGGAAGCGGCGCTCGACGATATTACTGTTGCCTTTAGATAGAGATTACGATCTGCTATGTCGCTCTTTTATGGGTGTAGTAGATGGTAAATAAATAACTTGTATTCCATGCACGTGTCATCTAACAAAGTCATCTAGTAACTGTTTGAGCTGTCTATCTTGGCTCGAGGAGCGATGAAGCAAAAAAATGAAATAAAAAGGTGACATTGTTGGCCGGTATCTCGACAAGATGGAGACCCCAGCACCTCCGCCGTGCTATCTCTCGTGCTCCCATTCGAGGCCCCGGCAGCAAGGCCTGCAATCGCCTTCCTTGCGATTATTTTTGGCAATATCATAAAGTCAAAAGCAAGAATTACATAATTTAGAATGGTACTACTTTGCAAAACAAAATAAAAAATATTGTTTAGATTACCCAGTAAAAGCAAGGGAAAAATATATATGAATATTTCACCACTCAACTCGTTGTGTTTATTCTATACATGATTAAAGAAGCGACCAAAAATCAAATGAAAAATTGGATTCAACCCAATCTTAGCACCTTTCTTGATTCTTGATACCCACCGGGTTTTTTTAACTGGTCACAAATTAGGCAATATTATATCACGTGCCACCAATTCAGTGGCTCCAAAGAAACAACATAGCAGTTGCCTTGCTTCAAAAGTAATAATCTTGTTCTATGGATACTAACTATTATGCCATTTTTCCACAAGGTGACTTTATAGGTGCAGGTCTTTCCTACTTTACCATGAATAAAGAATGGCAGTCCATAGCGATGGGCATGCTGTCGTTGCTAAAATCGTTTGACTGCCATTCCTCTAAACATCTCCATTTTCCATATAACCATCAAAATGCAGATCATCATGAATCTTTGCGCACATGTCCTTTTGACATCTACTTTCAAAATAAACAATGTGGTGAGCTCCCTAAAAGATGGTACTTCCCACTGCAACAGAAAGTTGAACAAGCAACAATATTTTGCATACAATGCATTCTTAAGGAAGGTAAGAATGATACGTAAAAAAAGGGGTAAGATTGATTCATGATTTACCTGCATAACAGAAGAAGGCTGTCAAGGATGACCATCTCCTTGAGAAGCAGATTCCTTGTGGTGCGTTAAGCCCCAGTTCACGGCAGCACCACCATAATCGGCATGTAGCTCAACATTTCATTGTGGATCCAAAGGTGGACCTGCTATTATATGTTACTCCGCAACAATGCCAATCGGACTCTAGGTACCCTGTAGCGAAGGTTGAAACCAAGTGAGAAACCCAAACAAAAAAATGAAAACTTCGGACGCACTCAAGAGGTACCACATCATTGGAAAGGAAAATGAACATGTAGAAATGAGGGCTTTTTTAACTGTTAACCTCACCTAGGCGCTTTCCCATTGGAGAGGCCCAAATTTTATGAATTCTGAATAGATGCACTTTTGGTATCTTTTAGTGTGTCAACACGCCATGATTCCAGAGCTTTTGGCATACATATAGGAAAAGAAACATAAGCATTTCAATATCACAACAACTTAAATCAATCAAAGAGCACTACTTTTCACAAAGAAACAAAATCAAGATATTGTATGTATCAGATGCAAGTAATGAACAGCAAAACAGTGCTAATAATTTAGGAAGTCGCACAGTTAATGTAAGAAAAAATATTTGCAGGCAGCTGATACCATCAAGCAATGCATCAACCCCTTCCCTAGTCATATGTATTTCCTAGTACTCATATACCATTTTTTTCCTGAACAGGTAAACTGATATACAGTAGATATGTATACAATTAAAGAATACGGAAACACTGATAGGTTTATACACTATTTGACCATCCAAGCCAAATCGATCAAGGAGCATAGCTGGGTGGAATTGACGCAACATGGAAAATAAGAAGATATTAGTCCTGTGTCTGCTCTATAAAAATATGGACCATATAGTAACACTAAGCTATAAATGTGCTAGTCAGATTTGAACGGAAACTAATTTTTCCATCAACCATACAATACAATAGGTCAATCACTTTTGTCTTGTATGTCTTCCTCACTTATTATTTCAACGCAATCAGCTCCATCAGCTCCTGTGGTTAAACGCAATCAGTTATGTGACCCATTAAGCATTGCTTCTTATTTTCTCACAATCAAGTAAAAAGTTATGTGGTGCCAACAAATGCTTTGTCTGCACTATTCTCATCAGCACTAATTCAAAAGCTTCATAAGAGTCTAATTTCTTAACTGGAAGCACAAAACCATCTCCCTTGTATTCCCATTCCTCGTCATTCCCAGGGCTGATGTCGAGGTAGGAACCATGAAGTTCCCATGCATTCATCTGCATCACCAATACTGAAAATCTGCACAGGCATGAAGAAAAATCAGAGATCAAAATCTGGACCAGTAAAAAGAGAGATCAGATATGGACGTCCTACTTCTCTTCCTCCTCTAGTCGGGGCGTCCAAGTCGAGGGAAGGGATGAAGGAAGGTAATAGGAGAGCAGAGGATATCGACGCCACGCTAGGTCTTGCTCCCGGCCTACAGATGAGGTGTACGCGGAGATGCAGCGAAGGAGACGCTTGAGATGGGGCGGCTCGTAAGGGCAGCGGCCGGCGACTCGTCAGGGGGCGGCGCTTGATCGTGGAGGGTGGAGGAGAGGGGAGCGTCGGGGGGCGGGCGCTGGAGGGTGGGGGGCGGAGGAGAGGAGAGAGGGCGGCGGTGGCCGGGCCGGGCGGGGGCGAGCGGAGGTGGCCGGGCGAGGGCGGCGCTCATCTTCAGAAGGGGTTGGGGCGCCGGGATGGGGGGATGGGGTCGTGGGAGGTGGGGGAGGTGGGGAGGGAGGCGAGCGGGTAGCGACGGGAGGAGAGTAGCGAAAACGAAAAGCGTTTAAAATGGTTAGACTAATTACAATCATTAGATCCTAATCTAAGAGTAAAAAAATAGGTTTTGGATCTGCCACTGTGGATCTTTTATATTGGTAGTGATAAAGAGTGAACTAAACCTACCCGCAAAAAAAAAACCTCAAAAAAAAAGTGAACTTGAATGAGCGTTCTTCATGCTTACCCCCGTAGGAAAAGGTCTGCCGAGACGTGGCAAGCTGCACCCCAGCCCCCTAACCCCCACTACTTTTTTCTTTTTCATTTTTGAAATATACTAACCCCACTACCTACTAATCCGTCAAGTCAATAAGTCAAACGCATCCCAGCCGTCCACGCAGACAGGAACGAGCGCACGGGAAACACGAAGAAATAAACAGACTGCCATAGAACTTTCGAAAGGAAAAAACAGAGACAAATATCCCGCAAAAGGAATCAAAAGGAACATCAAACGAGGCACGAAGCCAAAGGAAGCATTCGCACGCGCGAGGAGAGCGAGCGGGAGGGATAGCGGCGGGGCCGCCGCCGCAGGGCGCGACGACGGTGGAGGAGCAGGAGGAGGCGGCGGGGGTGGGGATCCTGCTGCAGATATCGATGCTGGTGCTGGCGTTCGCGCTCAGCCACCTCCTCCGCCGCCGCAGGGTCTACTACCTCCCCGAGGCCAGCACGTCGCTCCTCATCGGTGCGTGCCCCGCGCCATTTCCCACTTGGGGCTTCGGTTCATGTGGCCTCCGCCCTCCGGGCTACTGCTGTTTCGTGACACGTGGTGCAGTTGGTCGGGAAAACGGGAAGCAGTGCTACAGTAGTAGTCGTAGCGGGTTTGCTACTTAGTTGGGGTTTGGGCCATCAAATGGTGGTATGATGTTTAGCTGATAGTACTGTATGATGAAACCCTTAACAAGTAGTAGCCCACTGCTGAATTTGCTGCTGCGCAGACAATTTCAGTCCAACTACAGAAATTACAGATTCATGAATCACGAACAAACACAGTGACCAATCCAAAGGTGAATCTGGCCATGTTTGGTCATGTGATTGTGGGCTTGGTTGAGATCAGGAAGGAGCACATTAAGGCTCAGTTTGCGGTTGCTGAACTGTGTTGCGTTGTACTGCTTAGTTTATAATCTGCTTGGGGGAACTAGTTACAGAAGCATGCAATAACTGGTTAGACAAACGGGTTTATCATAATGCACCGCAATGCCATATGGGGTCTAAGGAAAAATGAATGCTTCATTTTTTTCCTTTCATATATATTTCTTTGTTGTGTATTGCTCTCATGCCTTTAAGTACTGTAGCAAAATAGGAGCTATGCTTTCTTCACGTTGCGTCACACGAATGTTGTGACTCCACCCTTCATCTCAAGAGTCATAGTGCATGGTCTGTTTGGCATGGGAAATTGCTTCATGTTTAGTGCAACTTCCCACCTTTTTGAGAAAATCACATAAAAATCATACATGATAAAATGTTTCAAAAAAAATATGAACAAAGTCATCGATGTAGTTCACATCATGTTATATTAACTTTCCAACTAATTTCCCCCCTGTTATCGAGGATAAAAAGAAAATCAAGAAGTACTGTAGCAAATGGATAAATTGTTCATGACTTGAGTGTCCCACCTTTTTTTATTATTCTCGACAAGAGATGATTTTGAGTATGGGAGTTTTCTATGTTTACAATAAATAAGTATCTCCATCCATGAATTTTTTTCAGTACCTTGGGAATACTGTTTCATGCTCTAATTGAATATCAGTTAAGGGGGGTGTGAGCTCCCAAACTCCTAGTCATTTTGATATTGTTTCTTTATTATGCTGAAACCTGAGTCCTGGGGTTATAAATAATTATGGCCATGGAGTTTCATAACATACCTGCAGTATCAACTGGTTATATCTGTGTTGCATATGTGAGCTTTTGGGCATTTTATCAGGGCATAACTGCAAGACCCAATGGTCTCATAGTTTTGGTTGCTGGCCCCTCTTGTGATTTTGCTGCTGGTGTGTAAAAAGATGAGGAGGTCTGAAAGTTACAGTTTTAGCTATACTTGGCTCAGGAATTAGATAAATCTCTTGTACTGTGACACTATGATAATCTACCGTCCACTTATGGCAGGGTTGATCGTGGGAGGGCTTGCTAGCGTATCTAAAGCCCAGAAAAGTACAAGGTATTTACTGTCTTCTTCCCAGAAACCTAAGCGTCTCAATCTGTTCCATGTTTACCATGCTGATACAATATCCTTTTCTTTGTAATTTCAGGAGATGGTTCAATTTCCGGGAGGAGCTCTTCTTTCTGTTCTTGCTGCCTCCTATTATATTATATCCTTAGCATATGCTTGATTTACCCCCCATTTCCAAAAGAAAAACTTCATTTTACTTTCCACTATGTCCTATGTAAATCTTGCACTTAATGTTTTGCTTGACTGCACACTACCCAGTCCGGCTTCAGCTTAGCACCAGTAAGTGTTGTGTTTCCCATGTCCCTATTTTTTTTGAGATTCTGTCTAGCTGCAGCTAAAATATATTATCTCTGTACTTGCAGAAACCATTCTTCTCAAACTTTGGTGCTATTATTACTTTTGCAATCGTTGGAACCTTAATCGCCTCCATTGTCACGGGTGTTCTAGTGTAAGAGTCTGGACTACTTTTCTTGCATGCATATTGTATGCGAACCCTTTGATCTGTAAACATCTGATGATAAGGTGTCATTGCAGATACCTTGCTGGGTTAATACGTCTTGTCTATAGGATGCCTCTGGTTGAGTGTATGATGTTTGGTGCCCTTGTATCAGCAACTGATCCTGTAACTGTATTGTCGATATTTCAGGTTTCTGTCGTCAACTTAGGTACTAGCACACTATGTTTACTGTATCCTACAAGCGGCGGTTACTTACTCTCCATTTAACTGCAGGAACTTGGCGCGGATGTGAACCTCTATGCACTGGTTTTTGGTGAATCTGTGCTAAATGATGCTGTATGATTTCTGTTTACGTAAAATTGTTAGTATTATTGCTATAACTGATACTTACACCTTGCCTGATATCAATCTGTTTTGTGGCGATGAAGATGGCAATCTCCTTGTACAGGTCAGCACGGTATTTGTGATCTCCTTTGTTCATTATTTGCTTCTTCAGGATCCGCCTTGACTCCCTTCATCTTCAGGACTATGGCATCTCTGAGGACGAATGCTTCTAGCCAAAACATTTTCGTAGTTATCTTGAGGTTTCTTGAGAACTTCTTTGGATCAATGTCAACAGGTATCGTGACAAACATTGTATTCATATGGTCATTTGCTACAGATTCCCTGCCGACAGTTTTGATGTCGCTGCGGTCCATCTCCCCTTTTTTTATTCTATGCTTATGCATATAGGTGCAAATTGCATGATATTTGTGAACTGACTTTGTAGTTACTTTCATCTTTGCAGGTGTTGGAGCTGGATTTATTTCTGCTCTCATATCCTTCCTTCACCCTACTTTTTACATCCTTGGTAGATCTATAATGATTTTCTCCCACTGAAAACTGCATTGTATTTTTTTTTTGCAATGCTTTCTGAAGCTTTGATCACATGATATTGGTTTGCTGCTCTGCTTGATTACGAGGGCACTGTTTACATACTTTTGGTGGAAAAGATCAACCTAGATGTGTTGTTTCCATATCTCGATTGAATAAAAACTGATCTTGTTGCAGAATGCAGATAGTTAGCATGCCATAAGGTTGTATTGTGTATTATTTTGGCATACTGACAACCATCTGTTAGTCCTTAATTCTGTAAAACCTCTTCAAGTATTCAACACTCGGTGTTGAGAAGTAAGTAATATCCCTTATCATTTATTTTTTGGAAAACAAAAGTTTACCTGGGTATAATAAGCAATCGATTTTTTTTTCAGCCTTTATAACCTCGAGAGCTGCTTGTTTGTACTTTTCCCATACTTCTCGTAAGCACACCTTACTTGAATCACTATTTTTCAGGCTTTGAGGCTTCTAGATTTAATTGTATATTTGTCTGCAGGTACATGCTAGCTGAAGGCTTTGGTCTGTCTGGCATAGTCTCAATACTCTTTACTGGAATCGTAGGTTCAACTTAAATGAGGCAGTCAGGGATTATTATTTCTGCCTGAAGTTTTTGTACTTGATACTGAGTACTTGATAGTGAAACCTTTCTTTTCAGGTGATGAAGAGATACACATTCTCAAACTTGTCAGAGGACTCCCAGCGTTTCACTGCTGCACTTTTCCATCTGCTTTCATCATTAGCAGAAACTTTTGTGTAAGTCACATTTAAAAGCTTCCTGTTTTGGTGAATTCACATACATGCTTGTCTAATCTCCCTACAGGTTCATATATATGGGATTTGATATTGCGATGGAGCGTCAAAGCTGGTCACACATTGGATTCATATTTTTCTCAGTTGTATCCTTCACTTTGACGGGGAGCTACTTTATACTGCACATAATTCCTTCTTATGAGACACACTGCTATTTTTCTTTTTCCTTAGCATTTATTTCGTTGGATTCATGAAGATCTTCATATTAGTTGCAAGGTATGATTTCGTTGGTCCTTTTGTTCAAATTCTGCTGTTGCTATTCCATTACGTTCGTTTGGTGAGGTTGGAGGGTTCGTTTGTATGTCTACCAAGTGTCAATAAGCTCAAACAGTTAAGATCAACCTCTCAATACGACACAGACTTATAATAAGATCCGACAGAACCACACAAGCTTTATAAAAATGGCATCGCGTTTGGTATACAATAGATCAATGCTCAAGCTGAAGCACTTGTGGTGCAGGCTCTAAATTTCTTAACTGAACTGGGCAACTGCACACTATTGGTGTATATGAGTTTGCTCAAGTTGCTTGTTTTCTCATGTCCTCTTATTTTGAAGGGCTGCAAATGTTTTCTCGTGTGCTTTCTTGGTAAATCTGGTACGGCCTCCTCACCGGCAAATATCCAGACAATATCAACAGGCACTTTGGTATAGTGGTATATAGTCTGACAAGCACGTTCGCTAGTATAATTTTGGTATGTTAAGCAATTCTGTCAAAGTTTTTATGCATTTACTTGTGCAGGTCTTAGAGGGGCTATGGCATTTGCCCTTGCTCTTCAATCTGTTCATGATCTTCCTGACGGCCATGGTCGGACAATATTGAGTGCTACCATATCTATCGTTGTTCTAACAGTAAGATATCAAACAATCAAACTACACAGTCTACACTAGAGATGTCATCAGTGAAAGAACTGCTGCAGTTTGCTGTATGGCAATAGGAAGAATGCTGGTGTAGTGGTGTTGCTACTACTGCTAGTGTAGAGTGTAGACCATACCGAATAACTTCTCTCGTGGCGATGATCCAGGTACTTCTGATTGGAGGCTCAACAAGCACAATGCTTGAAGCTCTACACGTTGTGGGAGATGGTAATGATGGTCGTCGCCCTTCACTTGAGGCAAGTAACAATGCACTTCCTAACAATAATTAGGGCATATCCTACATTTCGGCCTATCAGATGTCATTGTTACAATTCACATTCTGTACTTGTTACGTATTAAACTTCTTATCTATCAATGCATCGAGACGCAAAGCTTTTACATTTCCTGAGATAAAGTTGGGCACGATTGCGTTGTTATTCAGTATAGCTTTCACCGCGGCAGCATAAACTATGCTCTAATAGGTTCTATGCAGATAACATAGAGGTTTTCTTAGAAACTTTCCATAAAATCATCAATAGTGATTCATGGCTGTGTTTGTCACTAGTTCTATCATGGCCTCATGGGATAATGCAGCCTTGTTGTGGCCCTTATATGCATACATGTGATAGATATGGGATCTTCATGTGTTATTGCTGTATTCTTTCTTCTATTCATAAAAGCTTGTAGGTTAGCTCTTGCGCATCCTTTGTGCTTTGTAATTTTTTGTTGACTTGCAGGACCAGGATAACGGTGAGGGTAACAATAATGTGGGCAACATAGAACTGGGCAATGAAGAGGGGACTTCTAGCACAAGCAAATTTACACTGAAACTCCGAGAAATAAAGAGAAGGTGAGCCAGCAGTTAACGAGAAACTAATCAAAGGACACCACATGCTTTTCATGGCTGCAGGAGCACTGAAATTTGCTGACATGCACTAGGTTTTGTACTGGCGCCAAGTTTAGACACATCATTGTGCAGAAGAATTCTTCTATGCATCTGAATCCACCTGTTTTGAATGTTCTTGCAGCGCTCCCTCCTTTGCCACATTGGACAGAAACTACCTCACTCCATTTTTCACATCTCAAAATGGCGATAGCGATGACGATGATCATGGTCCTAGTAAGTCTGTTTTAATTGATCGCACCTCAATCTCTGTACACAGCTTCCCTAATTTTTCTCTGGGCTGATGACTGCCTCTGGACGCAAAGCAGACGGTGCGCCGCTGAGATCCAGCGAGCTGCAAGACATGGAGAGCCATGGATTACCAGCTCGAGAGATGGACTGAAGAGTTCCGTTTCGACGGAGTCGCGCAAGTTATCATCAGTCCAAGGCGTGGGATGGACGGCGATGACACTAGGCAGCATCTGACACCCCAACTAACAAACACAGGGGAAAAACATGGCATCTTATGTGCCGTCGACAAGGACGATAGCTAGCTCCACATGTAGATGATAGGACCTACACGTTTAAGTTACCAGGTTAGCGATGGTAGCAGATGTTCTCTGTAAAGAAGCAGTTGGATGTTCAATCGACCTGGTCCCAGAACCCGGATTCCAGTCCAGGGGACTAATTCTATCACCCTGCCAAGCAAGGCATCCTTGTGTCTTTTCCCTTTTCCTCCTATTATTTGCTGCATGTTCAGAGCTAAATATGGCCGCTTGAAACCAAAACTTGTTTGCTGATTTTTGTTTCTTTACCGTGTCTGTATATAGTGGACTGTTCTTCGGTCTTGAGGAATGTATGTGTGTTTGCAGTTCCCCCGGCTGTAGCTGTCTGTTTTCTTCCCCGTCGACTTGGACCGCTAGACTGAACGCATGTGGAAATTGTCAGTGCCGTTTCCGTATGCGTCCGAAAACGTTTTCGCATCATGGTCGTCAGGCGTTGCCGCGTTGGCCAGATTTGAGGGGGTTTGATAGCTTGCATCCTTTATGTGGTTTAGTTGTGCATAGTTGGGGGTGATACGTACAAGACATAAATCATGTTTCATTTCAAAAGCAAAAGATCACCATCGCAGAGACATCCTTACACACTATGCGGTTGGTTTGTACAATTTGATTGGTAGTCTGTATGAGACCGGAAGCGAACTTCTGTAGCTCGAGCTACATGTAACCCTTTATTTTGAAAAATTCGAAAAAAATATTTAAAAGATAAAAAAAAATCGAAAACAATTCTATGGAAACTTACATGAATTCTGCACGAATGTGTAAAATTTCATTCGAAAATATTGTAATATGTAGTCTGCACAAAAATAACAAAATTTCGGCCCAAAAAGAGAAAGAAAAAAGGCCCATTTAAAATCAAATATTTGTTAATTTATTTCCCATGGCGCATTAAAGTATAATGGTATGAAAATTTGCACAAGTGTCCTATACATATGTATATATATCCATAAAAAATTGAATTATTTTTAAACTGTTTAAGTATTCTTTTTTAATTTTTCAAAAAAACGAGCTACATATAGCTCGGGCTACATTTGCATTTTTCGGTATGACATCTGCCTATGTCAAAGAAACAATTGGTGATCTATGTTTGATGGCCTGCATTGGCTGAGATGAGGCACTACACGATATATGGTTGTGGCTTGATTAAGAGTTAACGGCTACATGTAAATAGATATTATGATCAGTGATTGCTCATGATCATTCAGTTATAGCGGCACTCAAGCAGGTTCATGGTCACCCTAGCAGTCCAGCGAGCTGCTTGCTCAGCACTACCATCGTCGTCGTGTACACCGAGGTGGCGAGGATGACCAGGCTGGTGCCGGGTCAGGGATTGCGCGGTCGTTCTTCTTGATGTTCAACACATCGCTGAGAATGTTGAGTGCCTTCTCGGCGACAGAGATGACATCCACCATTACCGGTCGTTCTCATGGCCGACCCATGGTGTCCTGATGTCCTCATAGTCGTCTAATTGTAGCATTACTCAAACGGGTTAATGGTCACTTGTGGCAATCCGACGAGTTGCTTGCTCAACACCGCCGCCACGGCCACCGTCATCACCTTGTGCATTGAGATGGCGTGGATGGTCAGGCTAGTGCCGGAGTAAGAGATTGTGGTGTCGTTCTTCTTGACGTTCCACACCTCATCGAGAATGTTGAGTACCTCCCCAACGAGATGATGTCGACTATTACCCCGTTATACCCATAGACGATCGATGATGTACTCATGGTCGTCGGTTGTAGCAGTTGGTTGTCATGATTAAGAAGTGTTATTAAAACAGACCACACACCCAATAGGAAGAATATATACATCTACTCGTATATGATCATCAAAACAAAAAGGTGTAACGCAAAAGTCACGTGAAACAGCGAGATGAAGGTAGTGGTGAAAGGAAATTTCAAACGGTCGACCATGTGCGACGAATTTAATAAAATTAATTCGAAAGTAGATTCAACGATGGACATGAAATTGATCATTTACAATCAACAGACCTACAAATTGATTGCTTGGATGGAACCACAACGCTGATGAGAATCTTTTTCGTGTAGAGCTTAACTCGAATCGAAGAAATGTTATGTAGATTAAAAAGGATTAGGTGAAAGAGATTATGACCCTCCCAATGCTTGTATCTTAGCATGAGTTCATAGATGTTTTGTTGATGTGTCATGGTAGTTAATGAAGAGAGATATTGAGGTTGTATCTTAGGATGGCCCCAATGGGGAGTAACTTAGCAGTAATATAAAGTCCAACTCAGCAATTTTGCTTATGTGGCAATGAGTTAATGAGGAGAGAGATGTTTGTAGTAACTTAGCTAGTTACTTGCTCTTTGAGTAACATCACACATACCAAAACAATATGAGTCTATAATCTAATAAATTAAGTATTATATGACACTACATATATGTTACTACCCATTGTGAAGGTAGTAACATAGACTCGAAATCCGTGTATGTTACTAGTCTAAGTTACTCCCCATTGTGACCAGCCTTAGCTAATAAACCCCCGAGGACAAAACCATTTTTCGCGATCTCGCCTCTGTTCTTTCGCCGCCGCGCTTCCAACAAGATCGGGAGCACCAGAAGACCTCGTCCCGGCATCCTGCTGGAGGGAGGATTGACCTCCGGGAGCTTCTCCACCACCATGGACGCTTCCCAGATGAGCCATGAGTAGTCCACATTGGACCATGGTTCCATGATCAGTAGCTATTTGATGTCCTCTCCCCTTCTTTGTTCTTCATTGATTAGACCTTGTGAGTTGCCCTACATAATCAAGCCACATATGTAATTCTTTCTGCTGTTGTTATGCTGAGTTTGCTGGGATCTGATGGATTATGAGACTATGTTTAGATTGTGATGAGTAATATATTTGGTTCTTCTCCTTTTATATTTTTGTTCTTGAGAATTCTTGCATGTTCTCCGTTACTGTTTATTACTTTGGCTAAGTGGTTGATTGAAACTCCAAGAGGGAGCGTTATGCATGATTGTGGGTTCATGCCCCCTGATGACTAGCTTGAGTGACAGAAACATGAGTCTAGGGGATGTGTTGTTGCCACAAGGGGGAAAACAACGGTGCTTGTAACTGTGGTTGCAAGGATTGTGTAACAGCCCGGAATTTCCACCCTAATTAAATTTTTTTCTTGTTATATTACTTTGTTGATTGCTAAAATTGTTTGCAGTATTTGTTTCGCCAATTTATTAATTGGTGATTATATTTCCTCCTCTTTCTCGTATCAGGTGCCTAACCGAACCCCTTTTCCCAACGGCACACGACCTTTGCGACACCTGGTTCACCCGAGCACCGTCGCAACTTCCGACACAAGTCCAGCCATCGCCATCGGAACGAAAACCCCGTTTGTTTAATAAACAAATTATTTTATTGGGCGCCATAAAATGTTCTCGGAACGGTATCGAAGTGAGTTATAAGTCACCGGCTCGACGCACGGAGCGCGTGGTTCGAGATTTCATCTGAATCGGAGGTCGGACGGAGCGAGTACGGTCAGAAACGTGTAGCGTTGAAGCGAGCAACTAAAATGGGGGTATTTTCGTTATATGCTATCCCACATACCCCTTGGCTATAAATAGGAGCACCTCCCTACCATTTTTGGGCAATAGACCAACCCAAATTAGGGTTTCCTTAACCCAGTTGTAATCCCTAACCACCTCCACCTCGAATTTAGCAGCCAGCCAATCCCCCACCCCAGATCCAGAGCCAGCAATCTGAGCCGCCGGATGCAGATCGGGCGGCCCTGAGCCTGCCATGTCACCAGAATGGATCCCCAAGCCCATGAAGGCCCTCTCCTCCTTGCCGCCTTAGCCGCCTCCCGTTGGCATCCGTCCTCGTCGCCGGCGAGCTGTAGGGCTGCCCAACGTCGGCACCCCGGTGAGCTTCGCTGCCCTCCTCACCTCCTCCTTGCTCTCCCTCCCCTCACCTCCGCTCCCTAACCCACAGACAGTCGCCGCCAGGGAGTCGAGCTCGATGAGCTCGAGCTCCTCCCCATTCATCCGCCACGCCACCCCGGGGACTCGTCGTCAACCAACACCTCGCCGGAGTGGAGCTCCCCACCGGATCCGGCCTCTGCACCCCGTCCCCGACCTCCCCACGCCTTCATCGCGTCGCCACGACCTGGCCGGAGCGCCTGTCGGGGGGATGGACCAAGCCCATAACCCGACATTAGATTTATGGGCCGACTCACTTAAAGGAAAGGCCCACAAAAGAAGACCAGGCCGTCAGCCGGCCACGTCAAGCATGAAGACTGAAGCCGTAGAAGGAACTCGACTTACCTTGTTTAGCATGTAACGTCTTTGGAAAGTAGAATAGGACTCCACTTTGTATAGGAGTCGGACTCACGGAACCCCGGGACCCGGCGCCTTTATAAGTCGAGGTCCACGGGATCCAGAGGGGACTCAATCTCAATCTAAGTCAGGTCTAGACACTTTCGACATAACCTAGATCTCCTCAAGATCAAGGTTGTGATTCGACTCTATTGTAATTTATATATCGGCTCTTCCAATCGAGGAGTCGATACCAGCAATAATAAGAATCAGGAGTAGGTCTTTACCTCGAGACAAAGAGGGGCCAAAACCTGGGTAAATCGCCAAGTCTCTTGTCCATGTCGACTCTCTCCTCGTATCCACCTCGCAGCAAAGGCCCCATGTCAAGTTCGACTCTTCGAACATCTGCCGTGACTTTCCCACGACAGTTGGCGCCCACCGTGGGGCCTGCACGTGCAGGCATTGAGATTCTGGAGGGAGATCTGCAAGGCATGGAAGGATTCGTCGCAGGACGAATCACTAGAAGCCGGTGCGGGAAGCTCTGCATCAACGACTCAACTTGGGCCATGAAGCCGATTCCGTCGAATCTGGATATCGGTTCCCGATCGGGTCTATCCACATCTTCATCGGCAGGATGTATGGATCTGAGCCAGAGCCAGATCCTGAAGTTCGTATTGAAATCTCAAGTCGGCGACACGCCGGCTCCAAACACACTTTCATCGGGGTCATTAATGGGTCTCCAGAGCCGGAGCGCTTTGTCGAGTCCCCAATGCATGACACTTCAGAGGAAGCAGCTGATGCCGACTCATACCATAGTGAAGGAAGCTTCTTAGATGATGGGTCCATTCGATCTGTTGGGAGAAACAGACTCGGCACGGGTGCGGCATAATATAACCTGGACTACCCTCACATTGAGCTTCCATACTGCGTCACAGTGTTCATGGATGACACCGGAGGACAGGGGAGTCAGGCGACCCAGAACGCAACCCAAAACCAGGGTGCAGAGCCGGCGGCCAACGCAGTTCCTAATCCAGATAGGGAGCCGGCAGCTCGCTCACCAGAACAAGTCCTCACGGGAGAAGAAGCCCTCACTGATGCCTTGAACTCTCTCGACGAGGATTTGGCCATGCCAATGACAACGTAAAATCAGGAGGCCTGGAGGACAAGGGCCAACGGACTCAAGGCCCGGGTCACGAGCATACGGAGGGAAATCAACGCCGAAAAGGAGCAAATGGTCGAAATAGAAACCCGACTCGTTCAAGAAGCCAGGCGCCTTCGGGAAGAGTGATGTCTACACACGCTTCTATTCTTGTAGACTATGTTGGGCCTCCAAGCGCAGAGGTTTGTAGGACAGCAGCAATTTCCCTCAAGTGGATGACCTAAGGTTTATCGAACTCAGGGAAGTAGAGGTTGAAGATGGTCTCTCTCAAGCAACCCTGCAATTAAGATACAAGAAGTCTCTTGTGTCCCCAACACACCTAATACAACTAGGAGCTATATAGGTGCACTAGTTCGGCGAAGAGATGGTAAAATATTGGTGATAGGTGTAGCAAAGCAAGGTAATATAAATCTGTAATAAAAAATGCAGCAAGCAAACAAGTAGTAAATGTTGGGAAACGTAGTAGAAAACAAAAAAAATTCGGCCTACGAATCAAGAACCCAAGATCATCCAAGAAGATTCCATACAAGGTTTTAGGTCATGGCTCACCAACCGATGTAGCGGAAGTAGAGTTGGTGAAGCTCGTGGACGTAGTGGAATTAGATCTCGCAAGTTCTCCCACGAACAGTCCCTCGATCAATCCCACGAACAAGTCCCGCGATCTAGTCCCACGGACAAGTCCCATGAACAAGCTCCTCGAAGAAGGGTCGAAGGTACGACCCCTCCATTAGTATCCACACATCCCGTAGCAGCAATCCAGCAGCGCTCCACCGTCCAGAGATGAACGCCACCGAGAAAACTAGAGGGAGAAAACCCTAACGGATTCCGATCTAGAACAGCGTCTAAACCGGGGTCTAAAAGTGGAGCAACGGGGTTTAGAGGAGGGAGGGTGGCGCATAGGCCTTGGGGACAAGTTGTGTTGCGCCCCCACCCCTCCCCCACATTATATAGGTGGCCAAGAGGCCCTTGGGGCGCAATAAGGGGGGTGGGGAGTCCAACTTGGACTCCCAAACCTCCCAAACCTTCCCACCGGAAACCTGCCATATTGGAGAGTTGGACTTTCCACCTGGAGGGGGATTCCTTCCCCTTGGTGCGCCCCCCACCCCTTGGCCGGCCAGGGCAGCCTAGGTGGCTTGCCCCCCAAGGCTAGGGGCGCAGGGGAGTGGGTGGTACTGCCCGGAACCTTCCGGAACCTTCCATGACCTTCTAGAAGCTTCCAGGACCTTCCGGGACATACCGGGACCGTTTCGGGACATTCCGGACACTTCTGGAGCACTTCCAGGACCTTCCGAGACCGTTCTCGGACGTTCCGGAGCCATCCGGATAGTTTCCAAGACCATCCGAGTTACAGTTTAAGCCACCGGATGACCGCGAAGGTTGTCGGGACGCCCAGCGATTATTCGGAAACTATTCCGGTTGATCCAGGACTTCCCCAGTACCATTCTCATATGTTCCGGAACCACCTGGGACTACTCCAGAGTGATCCGGACATAACCTTAAATACCCAGAACTACTTCTGGTGCCCTTATGAACAATTCCATAAATCTCCGGAACTACTTCCGGTACCCGTATGAACTATTCTGCTTTGCTTCCACTAAACCTTCTACCATACTAGTATTCTAACAGACTACTGCTCGTTAAGTGTGTGACCCAATAGGTTCGGTATAATGCGGACATGACTCAGAACATCTTCCGGACATAGGTCAACAGCCTTTTG
Organism: Bromus sterilis; assembly: GCA_950022295.1. Lineage (NCBI taxonomy): Eukaryota > Viridiplantae > Streptophyta > Magnoliopsida > Poales > Poaceae > Bromus > Bromus sterilis. Next base: position 273,241,526 of record OX465598.1, read on the forward strand.
TCAATAGCCAATAATCAACAGCGGAGCCATGGACACCCATGTTGACTCCCGCACATACACGAAGAAACTTCGAGTGAACCATTATGTTTAGTCATGTACCATTCCCTTTGCTTCGCGATATATGACAAAGTTAGAGGAGAGAGGTTTGGCACCCGTGTGTAACAACTTTTGAACACAAGCCACTCGTTATCCTCTTTGCTCGTTTGTCCTTTTTCTCGTTATCATATTCCGGTATCCCCGTGACTGAATCACAATGCGTCTGGCCAGACTATAATGGATACCGTCATACCGAGTGGGCCCGAAGTGAATATCTTCTTCATCGTGAAGGAGCAAATCCCATTCTTGAACTATCACAGTCACTAGCCACACCATCTGACATACCCAGAACTTATTTTACTACTTCCCATTTACGGGAGGATTCATCTAAGAACCAAAGCATGTCTTCCTGTGTGAAGCAACTCGATACTCTCATGGTCTAAGGAATTACGTATATGATAACATTTCATGATATGACTTATAACGTAGTTACGATGTGATCTCTAAGTATATCATTCAATACTGGGGTCGGTTCAACATCATTGTTCTGCTAACAATATGTTCCCATTTCTACTGACATCCTTGTTACAAGAACAATGTCCATGATTAAGAAAACGTAATCATCAGTTAGCACATGAGCTGGTCTTAGAGGCTAAACCAGGAACTCTTGGTGTTTACATTTCCACACATGCAAATGAGTTTTCTTCTGAATCTCACAGCCAGGGTCATTGCAATTATAGCACAGAAATATAAACATTAATTACGAACATGGAAATATATATAATAACATTTTATTATTGCCTCTAGGGCATATTTCCAACAGTAAACGTGAGAGCAAAGGGTATTGCAATGGTGGAAACAAGGCCTAGGCTTCATACTTTCACTAGTGGCAACTCCCAACAACATTAACATAGTCTAATCACATGATATTTCCCATAAAACATGCAATGAAGACGTACTCGGAGGTCATTCCTTTGTGGTCAAGAGAGGACGAGAATTGTGTAGGGCTACAAAAGCGCACCTCAGAGTTCGTAGTTCTCATCTATGGATTTCCCAATGTCACCGCGACCATCCAAAGAGAGTACCACAATCACCACAACATATCTAAAGGATAGTCAAAGACAAGCACCAAGAGACTCTCAATCTTCAATCCACACACAAAAGAGGAAATCACTCATGAAAATATTCTTCTAACCCATGTCCAATAGACCGCTGTCACCATGGTCTCGGGGATTATACTAGATAAGATCAAGTGAGTACATCAATCCAATACATAGAAGAAGGGGAAATATCATGGGATCATCCTAGATTAACATAACATATGATCACAATCAAGATCACATCATGGGAGAGAGAGAAGACCACATAGCTACTGGTAGAAACCTCAGCCCCAAGGAGGAACTACTCCCGCATCATGGAGGGAGGAAGCAACGTCGATGGAGATGAATCCGGGGGCACTTCCCCGTCCCGGCAGGGTGCCGACACAGGAATTCTGGTCCCCCGAAGCTTGTTGGCGATGGCGGCGGAGATCGGAATTGCTTCTGGAGAAAAGGGGCCTGGAATCAGGGTTTTCGCGACGCGGGTAAAAATAAGGTCCAAGGGGGGCAGCCAGGGGGGCCACCAGGAGTCTAGGCGGCCTCCCGACGCGGCCACCCCCTAGGTCGCGCCCACTGGCCGCCTAGGCACCAGGTGGGGCCCCTCTGGCCCCCCTTCGAGCGTAAGGAAGCTTCTGGAACGCTGATTTTTTATATATATTTTCCCGGAATTTTCTGAGCACTTTTAATAATGGGAAAACCTGAAATACAAAACAGCAGAAAACAGAAACTGGCACTGGGGTGCACTGAGTTAATAGGTTAGTCCAAATATGATCAAAAGTGTATGAAAGTGTATCAAAAGCATAGCAATATCACCCAAAACATGCATGGAGCAAGCAGAAATTATAGATACGTTTTGGACGTATCAAAGAGTCAGAGCTGATAGAGGCTCAACGACTAAGCCTCGCCCACACACGGCCTCAGGGACCTGCAAGTCGGATTCCCCTTGACTACCAGGGACGAGCGCTGTTCCGGAGCCCTCACCAATCGAATCCTCCAGGACACACGCCGCCTAGACAGTCGGTTCCTCCGTCACGCCCAGATCGGTTCCATACACCGCCTCATCACTTCAATAACCCCATGGCAAATGTCATGGCGGCAACTCGGTTCCTCACCAACGCGCCAATTTATGGAGACACTCTAGCGGATCATGTCGCTCGAGAAGCCGTCGACTTACTCCAGACCGCGATCAAACATCAAGCCCAATATTCACAAGGACTCTCATACTTACATGGGACTCCATATCAAAGTGTAAGCCGGCTCCCACAGTCTCGAGCAGTCATTGCCAGCACGAAGCACCTCCACCTCCGGACCCTCACGGAGAAGTGAGAATTCTAGACTTACCAGCTCCCAACCCCGAGCGCCGTACAGAGCCGGTGACCCAATTTCCCCCACAAGATCAAAATACCAAGTTCGTCAGCAGATCCGTGGGTAACCGGTGTCTGGTGTCGGCTTTGAGGAACACACGCTTACCCCCAGATTTCAAGGGACCACATAAGATTCCAAACTACACAGCCGACATGGATCCGGCGATTTGGATCGAAATCTATGATCTCGCCATGGATATGATGCAAGCCAGTGAAGGAGTTTGCGCCCATTACCTCACAAGGATGTTGGAGGGCCCGGCTCGTACATGGTTCAGAAACCTCCCAGAGAACTCCATCACCTCTTGGGAGGATCTCAAAGAGAATTTTATCAAAAATTTACAAGGCACATGCCGACGAACCACCACAATTGTTGACTTGGAGCAATGTGTCCAGAAGGAAGGAGAGTCGACCCTGAGCTGGGCACGACGAGTCGCAGAGATAGTCCATTCCTCGGAAACTATCACTACCCAAACAGCAGTGATCATCTTGGAAAAAACTGCAAGTTTGAGCCCTTAGTACATAAACTCGGCCGACTCAAGAGAACGGCCAAGAACATGGGAGAGCTCATGAATGCGGTCATCAAGTATGCCGAGTCTTACAAAACCAAGGATGTTGGTTCAAAAGAGGATAAAGCCGCCCAGAATAAAAAGAACAGTGGCAAAGGATCCCAGAGCCAGAATCGACAGACCAAGCGTCGACTCAATCAGACTACTTCTGACTTGGTAGCCAACACAAATGTTGGCTTCCAAAGGCAGAAGTAGGGAGGCAATAACTACCGCAAGTCGGAAGGAAATTTCCGCCCCCAAGCAGCTTTGAAGAAACTATGAAAATCCCAACACATAGTAAACCCGACAGTCCAGCCAACCACACCTGGAAGAGTGCAGCTTCATGAAAGAATTCGCACAACGTGGAAGCCAGGGACCTCCTGGGTGTGACGCCCCCCAAAATCAGACCGTGTACAGCAATCATACACGCAAGGTACACGATCGAGATCAGGGAGTCACGGTAAGATATCACAACACAACTCTACAAATAAAATAATACAAGCTATTTAATACAAGCCAGGGGCCACGAGGGATCGAATACAACAGCTCGAGAGCACAAAGTTAGCGGAAGCAATAGTATCTGAGTACAGACACAAGGTACACATGATCTGCCTTAAGAAGGCGCACAAATAACAACCGATCAAAAAGGCGAGGCCTCCTGTCTGGGAACCTCCAAACTACTCCTGGTCAACGGGGAACTCGCCGTCGTAGAAGGCATCGGGGATCTTCACGTTGCGGTGGTCGACATCGGGGATCTCCTGCTCCTGGACCCCAAGGCTCCAACGTCGACTGCAGCGACCGATCAAGCAAAACAAAAAGGGGGGAAATAAAGCAGGTGAGTATCTAGCATACCCGCGAGTCTTACGTCCGCTACTAAGCATTAAGCATTGTATCAAATGGAAATGGGAGGTTTTATATAGTGGACTGCAAGATAGAAATCAGAATAAGGGTAAGAAGCTAGGCCTAACGAAGACTAGCATCTTCTGACGAGTCTTGCAGCATGAGAAGAGAAACAACCAACAGTTCAATAGCATGAATGTAATAACAACGGAGCAGAAGTTGCTGCATCATTGTATAATAGTAAGTTGTAATGATTATTAATAATAATGCCTCCGAGTTCCCTTCCTCGACTCCCTGCGAGGAAGAAGACCCGGAACCAAACAGTTTAATAGTAGTAGTTTTTAGTGGTAAGATCCAGCTTCAGCATAAAGCGTCCTGTTACCGTGGACATGGCTATTCGAATAGATCAATCTTCCCTGCAGGGGTGCACTGGCGTGACTCTACGACGCTCGAATCTCCAGGGTGGCGGGAACCTTGTTAGGGAACGCTCCACAAAAGCTATCCGACACAAAGTAGCCCATCCTTCGGCAATCAACAGAGAGGTCATCCGCCGGGCTATATCCTATGTACGCCGGGCTTTGGACCCTAACCCGAACGTACTCCTGCACGGTGCGTGACTGGCCGGTGAAGCAAAATCAAAGCAAATACAAATACACCGCTCGAGCAAGAGAAGACAACACCACTTCTCGGCAATCAGCCCGCGATACTGCTGACGTCTGAAGACCCTCGAACGAGACTACGATGCAGGGGAGCCCACACTCCTTATCCCACGTGTAGGTAGTGCGTACAAGCCAAAAGGCTACTCAAGACATCCGCTGAACCATTTAGCATTTTAATTAACCTGCGTGGCAACCGTTATCGTTGCCTCGACTTAACTGACCCGCGGTCAACGACAGCAGTCAGGACCACCAGTACATCGGTGCCTGCCCTGTCGTCCCACCAAGTCTCTGCGGTTACCGACAAGGTGAACCGTCTCCTTACCTTATCTCGTGTGTGCTCTTGGTAGAGCTCGATTTTCGTGGTTTGGTAAATCTTGTGAGATACGAGCAGGGGCCAAGCATGCCAGTAACGTCGGTCGTACCCTCCCTGTCGTTCCCGACGCAATACCGCTCACGAGCACCGTTGGGTCACCCGACTTTCTTACCTTTAAGGACAACCGTTGCTCAGGTACCTAGAGCGGCTATACAGAGTCAGCAATGAGTGGAGTACGAGGATTACTCGTCGATAGCTCCACTTGATGTGGCTCGGCAGAGCCGAGGTAGGGGCCTTAGGCGGTGTCTGCATTGTACCGTACCTGTGCAGTTATATATATCGTATCCGCGTTCACTCCCCTGAGTGGTCACGACCCGCTATCTAATCCTAGCTAACAATGCGCAGGGCTCACTGCTGAATATAATATATAGATATGTTGGATATGTGCCCTAGAGACAAATTAATAAAGATATTTGTCACATATCCGTTTTGTTCATAATACGTTTTATACTGTGCTATAACTGTATTACTTGGAAATAATAATACATGTGTAGTATAAAACATGGTCCGTAGTCTAACTCGGGTAAACTATCTCATTGGGCAATTGATTGATCAAGCTTTCCTGATCATGGCGACACTTAAGTCCATTGACAGTGAGGTCATATCATTAAGGGGAATGATGTGATGGACGTATACCCACCTAAAGTATTGCAATGTGATCGAGTCACATAGTTCAGCGTTGCTATGACTTTGTAACGTATGGCTTAGTCCTTAGACCGTAATGATCATACGTAATTACCATCTATGAGGAGACTTTGATTTGTATCCCACCGCCTGACTGAAATATGCTGGCTATAACGGTGCACTTTGGGTATTCCGAAATAGATGGTTGATGAGTATGTTAATAGATCAGAGCTGGATTTGTCAGTCCTTGTGACAGGACAGGTACTCTGGGCCCACTCGGTGATATTGCGTCAACACCTTGCAAGGACGTGACTAGGTCATAGGAGATGCAATGATCATGGACGAGAGAAGTTGTTTGTTGTGAACGAGATGTGAACACGGTATGTAGGATACCGACGATCAAACCTCGGACAAACAAAGTACCGCAACACAAAGGGATTACGTCGTATCGTTAACGGTTTCCAAAAGCGATCGAAGTTCATTCGATGGAAGCGCAGGGGCTGTCAAGGATTGTAACCAGGTCCAACTGACTAGTCATTGGTCAATGAGAAGAGTCTCGACCATGTCTGATATTTCCCGGACCGTTAGGGTGTTACACTTAAGGGCAATCGATGCATAGGACAGTTACGGGATCAATCGGTGAAATAGGAGAAATCACCGGAATAGTTCCGGAGGAGGACGGAATGGTTTCCGGACATTTTGAATAGTTCAAAATAAAGTTTAATTATTTTAATAATGTTTTATTATTTAATTATCTGAATTAAATATTTAAAACATATTAAATAAATTAAAAAAAATGGAAAAAGGCTATATGGGCCCATGGGGCCCATTAGGGGAGGAGGGGGTTTCCCCCCTTGGGCTTGGCGCCAAGGGTGGGGCCCAACCCCCCTATGGCCGGCGCAACCCCCCCCTGGGAGTTTAGTCCCACATGGGGGAGGGGAGGAGGATCACACCCCCCCTTGGCCTATATAAGGAGGGGTAGTCCCCCCTTTTTCTAACACACCAATATCTCCTTCTTCTTCCTTCTCCTTCTCGGAAGTGGACTCCCCTTGTTTGGAGTCTGCACCAGGATTGGAGTTATCCACCATAAGGCAGGCCGTCGCTCTGCTGGAGTCGGGATCCGTAGCCGTCTTTCTTCCGCTGCTCGCCTGGTTCGGGGCCCGGGAGGAACATTGATTGTACTGTACGTGTATAATCTCTTCGAGGCACTACACCTGTGGTGCTACTTCGTTGCTGGAGGTTTACCGGGAGTCATCCTCGCCGGTGGTGGTCTTCTACACGACAGGGAGGTCGTAGATCAGAGTCTATGCCAACCACGCTCGCAAGAACGTTTCCCTCTTTCGGTCTTCAAAGGTATGAACACCGATTCCCTCTGTTACTTTACATCGCCATAGCATAGATCTTGGGTTCGGGTACCGTAGGTATGAAAAATTTGTGTTTTCTGCCCGTATCCTAACAGTGGTATCATGAGCTAGCTATGCGTAGATGTATTGTACGGGTAGAACACATCTAGGATGTGGGCATCGAATCTTCATTCGTTACCCTCCCACGTGTACTCATTTAGCGTTGCGGCAATGTTTGATGAAGCGCCCCCCGACCGACCTTACGCGTTTACGCGAGACTGGTTCCACGCTTGACATATGGCTTGTACCATATAAAGTGGCTGGGGGGGTGTCTGTCTCTCTGCATTAGCGATGCGAAGATGTTTGCAACGGAGGGCCCCGACAGGGGTGTAATAGAGACGGATGGGAGACGGTGTTGTGGCATGTTTTTCGCAGGATAGAAACGGTTCTCTCTCTCGAAACCCCTAGCAGCCACGTAAAACTTGCACAAGCTAAAGTAGAAAGGCGTTTAACTTTGCTTTGCATGAAGGGGGATCATAGGTTGTATGATTTACAGTTTTACTTCTTGTTTTATGCTAGTATGCTAGATATATCGACGGTAGCACGAAACAGGACCATCTCTCACAATACCAACATTGTGTTCTCCCTTGGTGGGCACCGCCTGGAAGGTTCTCCCATATGGCTTGATGCTCCGTACATACCGGAGTTGTCCTACATATTAAACGGAGTTCGCATGAGGTTGGGTTCGGCAAGCCTGGCATATGCAGATATGGCCTTGCTGAACAGCTAACATCAAGGTTCGATTGGCAGGCTTGACGTATGTAGATGCGGGCCGGGAACACAGAAGACCGAAAGGTCGAGCACGAGTCACATGCCTGATGTGATTGGCTTAGAGGCCTATCTGGTTCGCATACTGATGGCCGTGACGATCGGGGGAGGTATGGGGGCTGGGATTGTGTAATCACTTAGTTAAAATGAGAGGTGTTTATCTAAGTGGGAGCTTTCTAGAATTTTGAGATTAAATTGAAACTCCACATTATGAACAAAAGTCTAAATATGTATCCTTGTGAATCAACCTTGTAGATGGCAGTACCTCGCCCCTCGTTCAACTTAGGATCATTCCTAGAGAAAGATAAGCTAAAAACAGATGGGACAAACTTCACCAACTGGTTCCGCACCCTGAGGATTCTCCTCGTTCCCCTCAAGATGGCATACGTACTAGAGGACGAGTTAGGTGATGCACCAGCAGATGATGCCAGTCAAGACGAGAAGAATGTCTATCTCTCCAGGACTGATGATTACAACCTTGTCCAGAGTGGCATGCTCTACTCCATGGAGGCTGAGCTGCAGAAACGCTTTGAGAGGATGGGTGCATATGAGATTATCACCGACCTCAAGGCAGTCTTCGCACCTCAAGCCAGGGCTGAACGGTACGAGGCTTCTGAAGCCTTCTTCTCAGCAAAGATGGACGAGCACGGCAGCGTGAGTGAGCACGTAGTCAAAATGTCTGGCTATGTTCAGCGCTTGAATGCTCTGGAATGCCAGATTCCAGATGAACTTGCTGTTGATAGGGTGTTGCAGTCGCTTCCCCCTAGCTACAAAGGCTTTGTGCTGAACTACAACATGCAGGGGATGACCAAAAGCCCTTCTGAGTTGTTCGCCATGCTGAAGAGCGCCGAGGTTGAGATAAAGAAGGAGCACGCCGTCTTCATGGTCAACAAGACCACTGACTTCAAGAAGTCAAGCAGGCGGGAGAAGGCCAAGAGAGGTGGCCCCAAGAGGGATGGCAAGTCAGTTGCCGCTCCTCCCAAGGCACCCAAGCCTAAACCCGGAGTGGAGTGCTTCTACTGCAAGGGTGAAGGTCACTGGAAACGCAACTGTCCCAAGTACCTAAAGGACAAGAAGGCTGGCAAGGTCGCCAAGAGAGACGAAGGTATATTTGATATACATATTGTTGATCTTCTCTTGACAAGCGCCGGGAACACATCCTGGATATTTGATACAGGATGTGTCGCTCATATTTCTAATTCCATTAAGGGACTAAGGAATAGGATACGCTTGCTCAAAGATGAAGTGACGATGCGCGTGGGGAATGGCTGTCAGATTGAAGTCTTGGCGGTCGACACGAAGCATCTTAGTCTCCCTTCGGGATTGGTTTTAGTTCTGAATAATTGCTACTATGTACCCGCGTTGAGTGTGAACATCATTAGTGGCTCTTGCTTGAAGCGAGACCGCTATTCTTTTAAGTCTAATACAATTGGTTGTTCGATTTATAAGGATGAAATGTTTTATGTTCACGCACCGAAGTTGCATGGTTTATTCGTACTTGATCTCGATGGTGACGTGTGTCACATTAACAATATTGAGGCCAAAAGATTGAAGAATGATGAAGATCAAATGAAGATGTGGCATTGCCGACTTGGTCATATTGGTATAAAACGCATGGAGAAGCTCCATAAGTATGGACTTCTTGAGTCATTGGATTTTGGATCCCTTGATACATGTGAACAATGCCTCATGGGCAAAATGACAAGGACTCCATTCAATGGCATAATGGAGCGTGCGGATGTCTTATTGAGGATCATACACTCGGATGTATGTGGACCCATGAACGTCCCCACTCGCAATGGTCTTCGTTACTTCGTGACCTTTACTGATGACTTGAGTAGATATGGGTATATTTACTTGATGAAGCACAAGTCTGAAACCTTTGAAAAGTTCAAGGAATTTCAGAATGAGGTCGAAAATCAACTTGGAAAGAAAATCAAGCACCTTCGATCGGATCGAGGTGGCGAGTATTTGAGTCACGAGTTTGGCAATCATCTGAAGTCTTGTGGCATAGTACCACAGCTTACGCCGGCAGGCACACCTCAGAGAAACGGTGTGGCTGAGCGATGTAATCGAACCCTATTGGATAGTGTACGATCGATGATGTCTCATACTGATTTGCATGTGTCATTCTGGGGGTATGCATTAGAAACTGCCGTTCATATTCTTAATAGGGCACCATCCAAATCCGTAAAGACAACACCATTTGAAGAATGGCATGGCACAAAACCTAAGTTGTCTCACCTGAAGATTTGGGGTTGTGAGGCTTATGTTAGAAAACTACAGCCTGACAAACTTGAATCCAAGGCGGATAAGTGCATCTTTGTGGGCTATCCCAAGGAAACTTGTGGATACACCTTCTACAACAAGTCTGACAGCAAAACGTTTGTTGCCAAGACGGGACACTTTCTTGAGAAGGAGTTTCTCGCGAAAGAGTTGAGTGGGAGGAAAATAGACCTCGATGAAGTGACTGACCAATCACTCCAATTGGAAGAAACGGCTACGGAAATTGTTCTGGAACCATCTTCCACAGTAGGAGCTGAAGAGAATGGCCAGAACGACATTCATAACGATCATGACATTAATGATGATCATGATGAGAATGAAGAGGAACCTTTTATGCCCCGTAGGTCATCAAGAATCCGTCAACCTACTGAGTTTTACGGACAGCTTGTGAATGCAATCTCGGTTGATGAGTCGGATGAACCTACAAGTTACAAAGAAGCAATGGAGGGACCCGAGTCCGAGAAATGGCTTGAAGCCATGAAATCCGAAATAGACTCCATGTACACCAACAAAGTATGGACTTTGGTGGATATTCCCGAGGACCGCAAGGCCGTCGAGAATAAATGGATTTTCAAGAAAAAGACTGACGCAGACGGAAACGTATCTGTCTACAAAGCTCGACTTGTCGCGAAGGGTTTCCAACAAATTCAAGGAGTTGACTACGAGGAGACGTTCTCTCCTGTAGCGATGATAAAGTCTATTCGGATCCTACTAGCAATAGCTGCATATCATGATTACGAGATATGGCAGATGGATGTGAAAACTGCATTCCTAAATGGAAACATTGAGGAAGAGTTGTATATGATGCAACCAGAGGGGTTTGTCGATCCAAGGAACGCTGGTAAGGTTTGCAAGCTTCAACGGTCCATCTATGGGTTGAAGCAAGCATCTCGGAGCTGGAATCTTCAATTTGATGAGGTCATTAAAACTTTTGGATTTGTCCAAAACGTCGAAGAGTTCTGCGTCTATAAGAAACTGAGTGGGAGCTCTGTAGCATTCCTTGTGTTATATGTAGATGACATATTACTAATAGGGAACGATAAGAAATTCTTAGAGAAAGTGAAGGAATATCTGAATGGACAATTTTCCATGAAGGACCTAGGTGAAGCTGCATACATATTGGGGATTAAGATCTATAGAGATAGACCTAATCGACGGTTGGCCTTGAGTCAGAACACTTATATTGACAAGATATTGAAAAGGTTCAAAATGGATGACTCCAAGAGAGGTCTCTTGCCAGTTATAAAAGGTGTCAAATTAAGCGTGACTCAATGCCCAACCACAGCAAAAGAGAAGGAGGAGATGTCCTCAAAACCCTATGCCTCAGCCATAGGTTCTCTCATGTATGTTATGTTATGTACCAGACCGGATTTAGCGCTGGCCATTAGTATGACTAATCGCTACCAGAGTAACCCGGGAATGGCTCACTGGACAGCAGTAAAGAACATCCTTAAGTACTTAAAAAGAACCAAGGATATCTTTCTCGTTTATGGAGGAGTTGATGAGGATCTCACCGTAAAAGGTTACGTTGATGCAAGCCTCGGCTCAGATCTAGATGGCTTGAAATCCCAGACGGGATATGTTTTCATGTTGAACGGTGGCGCAATTAGCTGGAGGAGCGGCAAACAGTCAGTCGTCGCTCAATCTACAATGGAGTCGGAGTATATTGCCGCTTGCGAAGCGTCAAACGAGGCGCTGTGGCTGAAGAAGTTTGTGATCGAGCTTGGCGTCTTTCCCAGTTGCACTGACCCCGTGGGGATCTTCTGCGACAACACGGGTGCCATTGCTAACGCGAAGGAGACAAGAACTCACTCTACAACCAAGCACATCCTCCGAAAGTTCCATGTGACGTGAGACTACGTCAGGGATGGACACACTAGGATTCACAAGATACATACGGATCTGAACGCAGCAGACCCGATGACTAAACCTCTTCCATAGGGCAAGTTTGAAGAACACCGAGAGACCATTGGTGTTAGATACATACCTGATGTATACTAGTGTAATTTGTACTCTAGTGCAAGTGGGAGACTTTTGGATATGTGCCCTAGAGACAAATTAATAAAGATATTTGTCACAAATCCGTTTTGTTCATAATACGTTTTATACTGTGCTATAACTGTATTACTTGCACTAATACAGGTGCAGTATAAAACATGGTCCGTAGTTTAACTCGGGTAAACTATCTCATTAGGCAATTGATTGATCAAGCTTTCCTGATCATGGCGACACTTAAGTCCATTGACAATGAGGTCATATCATTAAGGGGAATGATGTGATGGACGTACACCCACCTAAAGTATTGCAATGTGATCGAGTCACATAGTTCAGCGTTGCTATGACTTTGTAACGTATGGCTTAGTCCTTAGACCGTAATGATCATACGTAATTACCATCTATGAGGAGACTTTGATTTGTATCCCACCGCCTGACTGAAATATGCTGGCTATAACGGTGCACTTTGGGTATTCCGAAATAGATGGTTGATGAGTATGTTAATAGATCAGAGCGGGATTTGTCAGTCCTTGTGACAGGACAGGTACTCTGGGCCCACTCGGTGATATTGCATCAACACCTTGCAAGGACGTGACTAGATCACAGGAGATGCAATGATCATGGACGAGAGAAGTTGTTTGTTGTGAACGAGATGTGAACACGGTATGTAGGATACCGACGATCAAACCTCGGACAAACAAAGTACCGCAGCACAAAGGGATTACGTCGTATCGTTAACGGTTTCCAAAAGCGATCGAAGTTCATTCGATGGAAGCGCAGGGGCTGTCAAGGATGTAACCAAGTCCAACTGACTAGTCATTGGTCAATGAGAAGAGTCTCGACCACGTCTGCTGTTTCCCGGACCGTTAGGGTGTTACACTTAAGGGCAATCGATGCATAGGACAGTTACGGGATCAATCGGTGAAATAGGAGAAATCACCGAAATAGTTCCGGAGGAGGACGGAATGGTTTCCGGACATTTTGAATAGTTCAAAATAAAGTTTAATTGTTTTAATAATGTTTCATTATTTAATTATCTGAATTAAATATTTAAAACATATTAAAAAAATTAAAAAATGGAAAAAAGGCTATATGGGCCCATGGGGCCCATTAGGGGAGGAGGGGTTCCCCCCTTGGGCTTGGCGCCAAGGGTGGGGCCCAACCCCCCTATGGCCGGCACAACCCCCCCCCCCTTGGGAGTTTAGTCCCACATGGGGGAGGGGAGGAGGATCACACCCCCCCTTGGCCTATATAAGGAGGGGTAGTCCCCCCTTTTTCCAACACACCAATATCTCCTTCTTCTTCCTTCTCCTTCCCGGAAGTGGACTCCCATTGTTTGGAGTCTGCACCAGGATTGGAGTTCTCCACCATAAGGCAGGCCGTCGCTCTGCTGGAGTCGGGATCCGTAGCCGTCTTTCTTCCGTTGCTCGCCTGGTTCGGGGCCCGGTAGGAACATCGATTGTACCGTACGTGTATAATCTCTTCGAGGCACTACACCTGTGGTGCTACTTCGTTGCTGGAGGTTTACCGGGAGTCATCCTCGCCGGTGGTGGTCTTCTACACGACGGGGAGGTCGTAGATCAGAGTCTACGTCAACCACGTTCGCAAGAACGTTTCCCTCTTTCGGTCTTCAAAGGTATGAACACTGATTCCCTCCGTTACTTTACATCGCCATAGCATAGATCTTGGGTTCGGGTACCGTAGGTATGAAAAATTTGTGTTTTCTGCCCCGTATCCCAACAAGATATAGCAGGCAACATAGGATAAGGAAGGTACATCAAGGGGCGACAAAATCAGGCTATGCAATTGAATAGGATAGTAACATAGCAGTAGCAGTAACAATGCCTAGTGCAAGAAAGTACGGAAAGATAGGCGATATCTGGGGAAGAGAATGGCTCTGCTTGCCTGGAAGCTCGCGGGTAGGGGTACGATCGTCGACGAAGTAGTCGTGCCCAGCAGTGGTGTAGTCGGCGGTAACAGCGGGGTCTACCGGAGAATAAAGGGGGGGGGGAAGAAACAGTAAATACAAAGCAATCATAGCAAACATATGAATAACATGACGTATGCAATGTTAACGGTATTCTAACGCAGTGCAATGCACGTTGCTCGGAGCGGGAATTCATCCGGGGATGAAATACCGGCTCCGGGTGATTATCGATAGAGTGACCGGAGGGGGAAGGGTTCATGCCGGAGGTGTCGTGGACATTCGACAAACGTGTGGAGGATGTATCCGTGTTAGTTGAGCTATTCTGAACAACTTTCGTGTTTAGAATAAATTCATCCGGATACTTTAACAGTACCGGACAAATCATCGGACAGACGGTCCGGAGGGGGACGGATCGATGTTCGGTATGTTAGAGGGGTGTGGTTGTTATACGGATAGCGTATCCGTATTCGTTATATTTTTTTGATCAATTTTCATGTATAAAGTTTTTGAATCTGACTTACGGTTTAAAAGATATTGAATTTTAAAGTTTAAATTATTATAAATCAATTTCTGGATTTTCTTTTATTAATAAAACCTAACATTATCCAGAACAGTGTAGTTTGACTGGTCAAACCTGACCAGTGGGTCCCACTAGTCAGCTTCACATTTTAAATCATTTTATCAAATTTAATTAACCCCTGGACCCACATGTCATACACTAAAAAATTACAAATAATTTTTATTAATAAAAAAGGGAGTGGGGCCTAGGTGTCAGTCATACAGTGCTAATTAATCTTTTTAATTAAGTTTAAAGGATTGGGGCCCATCTGTCATATGTCCAGGGGGGTTTTATTAACCAGTTTATTTAACAGAGGGTTAACAGGGGGTGGCCCACTTGATAGTGGCTCATTAGCCACTGATGGAGAACCTGACAGGAGGGGCCCTCCGGTCAGCCTCACCGAAGCACGCCGGCGACGGCAGAGCCGCCGGAGTTTGCCCGTGCGCACGCTATAGACCTCCATTCGTGGCGCCGTTTGGTTCTACGGCTTCCCGAGATCGAGCCGCATCCAAAGGTGCTCGTGGCATTGCCGGAGACGGGCTGGGACAAGTGCTACGTCGACGGGGGCGGCGGCCAGAATGTGACAGCCGGCGAGGACGACAACTCGGGGTGTTAGTTGGAGCGTGCGATAGCGGGTTGGGCTACGGGGCGTATGCAGAGCACGGTGGCACGCTTAGCGGCCAAAAGCACGAGTTGTGCCCACGACTACGTCGGCGCATGGCGGCGAAGAGCTCAGCCCCAATGGCGAAACGTCCTACGACGAGAGGGACGCTACGAGGGGAGATGGCGAAGGCGCATTCACTTACAGGGAACCTGTAGGTGTGCTCAGACTGCCCGGGGAGGCCTCGACGGAGTGGGAATTGAAGGACTCCGCCGGTGACCCCGAGGAGGAAGACGAAGACGCGGGCGACACTGTCGAGCTCCTCGCCTCGATTCCTTCCCCATGTAGACGTGGACGACAACGCTGGTGCTCCTGGATAGCATGACGCGGGCTGGGGTGGCCGGTGGGCGCGTGCGTTCACGCCGCGGCGACGGAGGCGCGGCGGCGGACTCTGCTCGGACGCGAGCAGAATAGGGGGCGAGAGGGGAACGACGGGAAGTGGCGGGGGCTAGGGTTCGTGCTTGGGTTCCACGGGGGCGAGGGGTCTTATCCACGCGCGCCGGCCGCCGGATGGCCTCCACGGCGACGGGGCGCGCGGTGTCCACGGCCGATGGCCGCCACGCCATGGGCGTGAACAGGGGAAGCAGGGGAGGGGCATTTGGGCTGATCTCGGGGTAGGTTAGGTGGGCTTGGCGGCCCAGGGGGAAAGAGAGGAATGGGCTTCGCCCAGGGGGTGGGGTTGGGTAGTTTTTTTTTCATTTGCTTTTCATTTTTTCTTTTTCTGCTATTTCCTTTTGTATTTATTTTATACACCTAGGCATTTTATTAAAATGTGGCAAGTGTCCCATAATTGAGTATCCACCAAAGGCCAGTGCCACAATAGTTTTGGGCAATTTTAAAAGTCATTTAAGATTTGCATTAAATATTAAATGATTAATTTGGGGTTTTAGCTACTGTTTAGATTTATTTGAATTAATCTAGAGATTAATAAAATCCCCAAAATGGTGTGACATGCTCCACTGAATATTTGTGATTTAATAAAAGTGGAAGCACAATTTTTGGACAAGGTTTTATTGTCACCTATTTTTAATATTCCTCAAAGGCAAATCAAGCTACTGTTTTAATGGTTTGAATTAATCTATAGCTCACAAGAAATACCCAAGTTAGTTTAACATGGTCCACTGAATATTAGTGAATTTATATAAATGTTTTCATAATTTTTGGGCAAAGTTTATTTGCCACTTTATTTCTATGATCCAGATCAAGAAGGGGGGTTGGACTTTGATTTGGATGATGATGATCAAGGCACACTTGACACATGGTTTATTGATATCAACCATTATGATACAGAACATGATCATTTGTAAAGTTTGATCAGGGCATGATGGGTACATTGGATTCCATACCCCCATCATGATCTGAAGATTAACAAAAACCAAACTTTTGATTAAGGCCAGTTTGAGCAACAAAGATTATCAACAGTAATCCTGATTACTATAGATGATTACTGTAGCGTGACACCCGGAGTGTTACAAATCTCCACCACTACAAAGAATTCTCATTCCGAGAATTAAAAGTAGGACAAGGGGTAAGGTTTCGGTTTCGTATTCTAACGAGTCTTCTGGTGGTTGTTGTCCTTCTCGAAGTAGTTGATCCTTCACTTTGATGTCTTCACTTCTCTGCATCGGTGCATCTCGACAAGTTGTTGTCCTTCCATCGGGGTCTCCATCGTACATACGAATATGTTGGGGGGTAAACTCAAGGGGTCGGATCGGAACAAGCTTAATCAGACCGAGATGGTTGAAGGGAATGGGGTACAAAGTATCTCACGAGTTAAACTCAGGGAGATACATCAAGAGAAACAAAAGAAGGCATGAGAAGTTTTCCAGCGGATATGCAAGCATTCGACGATGATAACGGAGGATGAAAAGGGGTCCAGAGCATCAGGCATAAGCACTGAGTCTGATGTTGAACTGAATATCACAAGGTAGAGAACTCGTGAATTGCATACGAGGTCAAGCAAGAGGAATAACCTCAAGTCAAAATGTCGATGATGACCACGACACATCATGTCAAAAGGTTTCAAGAAAATATAATTGAACAACGGCGACATCAAGCAAACGGAATGGTGAAGCAAAAGTAATCAGTGTTCCCGGTTGACGACAACCAGAACCATGAAATGGCTATGACAGGGATAGGCAATGTTTCATCACAATTCATATGATGTAGTGCAAAGGCATGATATCCTCGAGACGTCAGGGGGGTAATACTCGAAGGTACAATGTAATAGTAGTTGAATTGGATCATTGATTTGTATAAGACAAGTGTTCAACCTTGTGTGTGAAATAGAATCAAAGGAGAATATCATGGTTAGAACCATGATCGCAAGAGTCTTGATCATAGGTGCAGGATGAATTTATACCTAGGGTTTATTATCTTTACGAGAAGCTTTCACGATAAGTTCTACATCGTATCCATGGGCATGAACACAAAGGTTCAGGGTCGACTCCCACTTCTTCAATGCATAACATTTCAATCACTACTCGCTCACATGAAGGTTGTAGGATTGCAAGCTCATCTGACGGAAGGCCAGTAGAGTATAACCCGCATAAAATTTGGGTTCATCAGATTAGGGGAAGCATAGGGTTAACCCATCAGGGCATTTTGAAACCCATACAACAAATATCATAAGCAAAGGATACAAGTTCGAAAGCAGAAGGCTGACGACATGGAGCAGATGATACCATTTGCCAAGGGCATTTTTCATCAGGGGAAAATTCGTCAATGATTTAGGACACAAGGGGCGGCAGGTAGTAATACACCAATAAGGTCAGGCGGCGTACCGAGAGTCTGGGGCGAGTATCGGTACTCAACCATAAGAAGAAAGAATGCCAAAGCATTGGAAATAGAAGCATCGGAATAATTTGATGCTTAAGTACAAAGGAATGATGACTTCCATATCGGGTATCAGATTCAGATACACCGATCAAACAGGAATAAGTTGAATAGAATCTTGACGGTTAATCAATTAAGGTTTGATTTACCAAGAACCAGCTCATTTCTGGAATGACGTCTGAGCCAGAAGAATGGATTCATAGGGATCAACGGATGATTGTGTGCACTAGCACACACGATGATTCAACAGATCAGAATGGCAATGCCAAGGGAGGTCATCAAAGTCTACAAGACAAACGGGATTAATCATAGAGAAAGCAGGTAAGAAGAATCTCCAAAGCAGTAGGATGCCGAGGATTGTCGCGAGATCGAATAGTATTTCAAAGTATTATGGGAATCACATCAACCACTTAGGATGAACGGATCCTCGTTAAATGTGAGGAATTTTCCGTAGGGTGAAAGAAGCTGCAAGGAAGTAGGCTTAAAGAATTCCCGAAACAACGGAAAGTATTACGATGCACCTTGTGAACACAAGATCAACTGGGATTGAATGGATGAACGAAAGGTGTATGTGGTTACACATACGGACTTATCGGTGGCAGAGAATTGTAAAGGGGATCGACACCTATGGTTTCAGGAGTTTTATCAGAGAGTAATCTTCGACACCTTCTCGTGAAGCAAGCGATCATCTGTAATGAGGGGCTCTCCGGGAGGAAGTAGTCATGAGAACCTAAAGTCGGAGTTAGCAAAATCTTTAACCCGAAAGGAAGAGAGAGCAGAGTCCCAGAGTAAAGGTGAGAAGAAAAAGATCCTAATACCACCCAGTTTTGCGATGTGGGCCGATAAGCCACACGACACTGTTAGCAAAGTAGTTTTGCAAAGGCTAGACTCGACTTCGACCAATGAGTTGGAAGCGGGTGTCCTACAGGCTGTCGGCTCTAATACCAACTTGTGACGCCCCCCAAAATCAGACCGTGTACAGTAATCATACACGAAGGTACACGATCGAGATCAGGGACTCACAGTAAGATATCACAACACAACTCTACAAATAAAATAATACAAGCTGTTTAATACAAGCCAGGGGCCACGAGGGCTCGAATACAACAGCTCGAGAGCACAAAGTTAGCAGAAGCAATAGTATCTGAGTACAGACACAAGGTACACATGATCTGTCTTAAGAAGGCTAGCACAAATAACAAACGATTGAAAAGGCGAGGCCTCCTGCCTGGGAACCTCCAAACTACTCCTGGTCAACGGGGAACTCGGCGTCGTAGAAGGCATCGGGGATCTTCACGTTGCGGTGGTCGACCTCGGGGATCTCCTGCTCCTGGACTCCAAGGCTCCAACGTCGACTGCAGCGGCCGATCAGGCAAAACAAAAAGGGGGGAAATAAAGCAGGTGAGTATCTAGCATACCCGCGAGTCTTACGTCTCCTACTAAGCATTATGCATTGTATCAAATGGAAAGGGGAGGCTATATATAGTGTACTGCAAGATAGAAATCAGAATAAGGGTAAGAAGCTAGGCCTAACGAAGACTAGCATCTTCTGACGAGTCTTGCAGCATGAGAAGAGAAACAACCAACAGTTCAATAGCATGAATGTAATAACAATGGAGCAGAAGTTGCTGCAGCATTGTATAATAGTAAGTTGTAATGATTTATAATAATAATGCCTCCGAGTTCCCTTGCTCGACTCCCTGCGAGGAAGAAGACCCGGAACCATACAGTTTAATAGTAGTAGTTTGTAGTGGTAAGATCCAGCTTCAGCATAAAGCGTCCTGTTACCGTGGACACGACTATTCGAATAGATCAATCTTCCCTGCAGGGGTGCACTGGCGTGACTCTACGACGCTCGGATCTCCAGGGTGGTGGGAACCTTATTAGGGAACGCTCCACCAAAGCTATCCGACACAAAGTAGCCCATCCTTCGGCAATCAACAGAGAGGTCATCCGCCGGGCTATATCCTATGTACGCCGGGCTTTGGACCCTAACCCGAACGTACTCCTGCACAGTGCGTGACTGGCCGGTGAAGCAAAATCAAAGCAAATACAAATACACCGCTCGAGCAAGAGAAGACAACACCACTTCCCGGCAATCAGCCCGCGATACTGCTGACGTCTGAAGACCCTCGAACGAGACTACGATGCAGGGGAGGCCACACTCCTTATCCCACGTGTAGGTAGTGCGTACAAGCCAAAAGGCTACTCAAGACATCCGCCGAACCATTTAGCATTTTAATTAACCTGCGTGGCAACCGTTATCGTTGCCTCGACTTAACTGACCCGCGGTCAACAACATCAGTCAGTACCACCGGTACATCGGTGCCTGCCCTGTCGTCCCACCAAGTCTCTGCGGTTAGCGACAAGGTGAACCGTCTCCTTACCTTATCTCGCGTGTGCTCTTGGTAGAGCTCGACTTTCGTGGTTTGGTAACTCTCGCGAGATACGAGCAGGGGCCACACACGCCAGTAACGTCGGTCGTACCCTCCCTGTCGTTCCCGACGCAATACCGCTCGCGGGCACCGTTGGGTCACCCGACTTTCTTACCTCTAAGGACAATCGTTGCTCAGGTACCTAGAGCGGCTATACAGAGTCAGCAACGAGTGGAGTACGAGGATTACTCCTCGATAGCTCCACTTGATGTGGCTCGCCAGAGCCGAGGTAGGGGCCTTAGGTGGTGTCTGCATTGTACCGTACCTGTGCAGTTATATATATCGTATCCGCGTTCACTCCCCTGAGTGGTCACGACCCGCTATCTAATCCTAGCTAACAATGCGCAGGGCTCACTTCTGAATATAATATATAGATATAGCAGGGAGCATAGGATAAGGAAGGTACATCAAGGGGCGACAAAATCAGGCTATGCAATTGAATATGATAGTAAGTAGCAGCAGCAGCAACAATGCCTAGTGCAAGAAAGTACGGAAAGATAGGCGATATCTGGGGAAGAGAATGGCTCTGCTTGCCTGGAAGCTCGCGGGTAGGGGTACGGTCGTCGACGAAGTAGTCGTGCCCAGCAGCGGTGTAGTCGGCGGTAGCAGCGGGGTCTACCGGAGAATAAAGGGGGGGGGAACAGTAAATACAAATCAATCATAGCAAACATATGAATAACATGACGTATGCAATGTTAACGGTATTCTAACGCAGTGCAATGCACGTTGCTCGGAGCGGGAATTCATCCGGGGATGAAATACCGGCTTCGGGTGATTATCGACAGAGTGACCGGAGGGGGAAGGGTTCATGCCGGAGGTGTCGTGGACATCCGACAAACGTGTGGAGGGTGTATCCGTGTTAGTTGAGCTATTCTGAACAACTTTCGTGTTCAGAATAAATTCATCCGGATACTTTAACAGTACCGGACAAATCATCGGACAGACGGTCCAGAGGGGGACGATTCGATGTTCGGTATGTTAGAGGTGTGTGGTTGTTATACGGATAGCGTATCCGTATTCGTTATATTTTTCTGATCAATTTTCATGTATAAAGTTTTTGAATCTGACTTACGGTTTAAAAGATGTTGAATTTTAAAGTTTAAATCATTATAAATCAATTTATGGATTTTCTTTTATTAATAAAACCTAACATTATCCAGAACAGTGTAGTTTGACTGGTCAAACCTGACAAGTGGGTCCCACTGGTCAGGGGTCCCACTGGTCAGCCTCACATTTTAATAAATCTATTTATCAAATTCAATTAACCCCTGGACCCACATGTCACACACTAAACAATTACAAATCATTTTTATTAATAAAAAAGGTAGTGGGGCCTAGGTGTTAGTCACATAGTGCTAATTAATCTTTTTAATTAAGTTTAAAGGATTGGGGCCCAGCTGTCATATGTCCAGGGGGGTTTTATTAACCAGTTTATTTAACAGAGGGTTAACAGGGGGTGGCCCACTTGATAGTGGCTCATTAGCCACTGATGGAGAACCTAACAGGAGGGGCCCTCCGGTCAGCCTCACCGGAGCACGCCGGCGACGGCAGAGCCGCCGGAGTTTGCCCGTGCACACGCTATAGACCTCCATTCGTGGCGCCGTTTGGTTCTACGGCTTCCCGAGCTTGAGCCGCATCAAAAGGTGGCCGTGGCGTTGCCGGGGATGGGCTGGGACGAGTGCTACGTCGACGGGGGCGGCGGCCAGAATGTGACAGCCGGCGAGGACGACAACTCGGGGTGTTAGTTTGAGCGTGCGATAGCGGGTTGGGCTGCGGGGCGTAGGCAGAGCACGGTGGCACGCTTGGCGGCCAAAAGCACGAGTTGTGCCCACGGCTACGTCGGCGCATGGCGGCGAAGAGCTTGGCCCCAATGGTGAAACGGCCTACGGCGAGAGGGAGGCTACGAGGGGAGATGGCGAAGGCGCATGCACTTACAGGAAACCTGTAGGTGTGCTCAGACTGCCCGTGGAGGCCTTGACGGAGTGGGAATTGAAGGAGTTCGCCGGCGACC
The DNA here is from genome assembly GCA_950022295.1 of Bromus sterilis. Taxonomy (NCBI): domain Eukaryota; kingdom Viridiplantae; phylum Streptophyta; class Magnoliopsida; order Poales; family Poaceae; genus Bromus; species Bromus sterilis. The sequence goes on from OX465598.1 coordinate 273,263,944, forward strand.
CCGAGGAGGAAGACGAAGACGCAGGCGACGCTGTCGGGCTCCTCGTCTCGATTCCTTCCCCATGTATACGTGGACGACGCCGCTGGTGCTCCTGGACAGCACGACGTGGGCTGGGGTGGCCGGTGGGCGCGTGCGTTCATGCCGCGGCGACGGACTCTGCTCGGACGCGAGAAGAATAGGGGGCGGGAGGGGAACGGCGGGAAGTGGCGGGGGCTAGGGTTCGTGCTAGGGTTCCACGGGGGCGAGGGGTCTTATCCACGCGCGCCGGCCGCTGGATGGCCTCCACGGCGACTGGGCGCGCGGTGTCCACGGCCGATGGCCGCCACGCCATGGGCGTGAACAGGGGAAGCAGGGGAGAGGCACTTGGGCTGATCTCGGGGTAGGTTAGGTGGGCTTGGCGGCCCAGGGGGAAAGAGAGGAATGGGATTCGCCCAGGGGGTGGGGTTGGGTAGGTTTTTATTTTTCATTTGCTTTTCTCTTTTTCTTTTTTGCTATTTCTTTTTGTATTTATTTTATACACCTAGGCATTTTATTAAAATGTGGCAAGTGTCCCATAATTGAGTATCCACCAAAGGCCAGTGCCACAATAGTTTTGGGCAATTTTAAAAGTCATTTAATATTTGCATTAAATATTAAATGATTAATTTTGGGTTTTAGCTACTGTTTAGATTTATTTGAATTAATCTAGAGATTAATAAAATCCCCAAAATGGTGTGACATGCTCCACTGAATATTTGTGATTTAATAAAAGTGGAAGCGCAACTTTTGGACAAGGTTTATTGTCACCTATTTTTAATATTCCTCAAAGGCAAATCAAGCTACTGTTTTAATGGTTTGAATTAATCTAAAGCTCACAAGAAATACCCAAGTTGGTGTAACATGGTCCACTGAATATTAGTGAATTTATATAAATGGTTTCATAATTTTTGGGCAAAGTTTATTTGCCACTTTATTTCTATGATCCAGATCAAGAAGGGGGGTTGGACTTTGATTTGGATGATGATGATCAAGGCACACTTGGAACATGGTTTATTGATATCAACCATTATGATACAGAACATGATCAACTGTAAAGTTTGATCAGGGCATGATGGGTACATTGGATTCAATACCCCCATCATGATCTGAAGATTAACAAAAACCAAAATTTTGATTAAGGCCAGTTTGAGCAACAAAGATTATCAACAGTGATTAGCAACAGTAATCCTAATTACTATAGGTGATTACTGTAGCGTGACACCCGGGGTGTTACACTGGGTCAGGTGGAGGAGCCGTGCAAAATGGCGGCAACCAAAATTTCGGCCATCAGGGAGCCGGCGCGGCACCTCAACACCAAGGACCCAGAGGAGGAGGGCAGAAAAATTAGTCAGGGCTTGCAGGATTCCAAGCAAACCCGAAACAACTTCAAGACCACTCAGCATATCATGTCTTCACCACCACTAGCTGTCAGAGGGACAGGAAGATGCAACAGAGAGCCGCCATGGCTGTGGACATGGAGCCAGCCTGACCCAGGTGGCTTAATTGGTCTGAACAGCCGATCACCTGGACAAGGGACGACCACCCCCAGTGGTAGAGAACCCGGGCACTCTGGCCCTGGTGGCTTCTCCACAAATTGGATGTTACACACTTGACAAAGTGCTCATGGACGGAGAAAGCAGCATCAACATCCTTTACTACGAGACTTTCCGCAGGATGGGATTGACTCAAAAACAACTGCAACCCTCCAACACCGTTTCCCATGGAATAGTCCCAGGCAAGTTGGCACGCCCGATAGGCAAGATCTACCTGGAGACAACTTTTGGGAATGGTGAAAATTTTCGCTCTGAGATCATACCCTATGAAGTGGTAAAACTCGAGAGCCCATATCATGCCATCTTGGGCAGACCGGCTTATGCCAGGTTCATGGCTCGACCATGCTATGTCTATCTACAGCTAAAAATGTCGGGTCCTTATGGACCAATTACGGTGGATGGGAGCCGGTCCATGGCTTTGGAGTGTGACGAACAACAAGTCAAGTTTGCTGAATCAGCATGTGCCAAAGAGAACTTGTCAGCATACCAGGAGAAGGTAGACCCAATAGACTCCACAATCCTGACGAAACCGACTCCTGATAACAACCCCAAATTCCAACCGGCTCAGGATACAAAGAAAGTCGACTTTGTCCCTGGTGACGCTTCTGAGAAGTTCATCATTGGGACAGGGTTATCTGATAAATAGGAAAGCTTCGACAGTTCATCAGAAGAGGAATCAACCAATTCTTGCTCGGATGAAAGCTCTGCTGGCTCATGGGCTTACTGGAAGAGACATAACCAGGTGTTGGTTGGGTTAGCAAATCCAACCCCTCGACGTAAGGGATCGACTCATGTGTGAGTACACTGGAAAAGGTGACTCTATATGCTTCGCCCAAATTGAGCTTACTTCGACTGATCAGGTGATGGCTTGCAAGAGATTTCTCGCCGAACGCGTCGAGGATCTTAAGAAAGTCGGCCTTCCCCCATTCTGTCAAGCTAATCCGGCTCCAGTGGTATATCTTTATCATGTATTACCTTGATGTGATATTTATTCAAGTCTTTGATCTTTCGACTCCTTTCGTTTCTAGGCGGATGATCCATGGTGGAATGTGAGTTAGGATCCCCTCACTGGTAGAGAGGCCAGCGCTAAAAGCCCGAGTCATACTGTAAGAGCCGCTTGATTTTCTTCTTGGTGATATACTTTTCCTTCTCACCTCCTTTGTCCTTGTAGGATGAATCGGATGAACATGAGGATGAAGACGAGGATGACGAGGAGGAACAGGATAAAGTTCCTCCCGTTGAAGCCAACTCTCAAAAATAGAGTCAAACTATCAATCTACCGGTATTTATTTTGCCGGCTCTACATATCCTGGGTGTAACGTTGAAGCGAGCAACAATAATGGGGGTATTTTCGTTATATGCCATCCCACCTACCCCATGGCTATAAATAGCAGCACCTCCCTACCATTTTTGGGCAGTAGACCAACCCGAATTAGGGTTTCCCTAACCCAGCCTTCACCCCTAACCATCTTCACCTCGAATTTAGCAGCCAACCAATCCCCCACCCCAGATCCAGATCTAGCAATCTGAGCCACCGGATCCAGATAGGGCGGCCCTGAGCCTGCCACATCACCAGACCGGATCCCCACCCCGAAGCCCCTGGAGGCCCTCTCCTCCTTGCCGCCCGAGCCGCCTCCCATCGGCAACCTTACACGCTCATTTACTTTTCTGCTTTTACTTTCAGTTGCTATCATTATCATTATCCCTTGTGTTCTGATCCTTTGTAAACAACAAGTACGGAGAGATTGACAACCTCTCTGAACTTTGTTGGGAGCAAAGTTATTTGTGTCTGTGTGCAGGTCCACGTCAGTTGCGCCACTAACACCTACTTATTGTCTCCGGAGTCCTACTGGTTGATACTCAACATCGGTATCTTCACCGAGGGAAACTTGCCGCTACGCTGCATCTCACCTTCCACTTGGGGTAACCAACGAAGGGCGAGAAGAAATTCATCTCTCGCGTATCAAGCAAATTTCTGGCGCCGTTGCCGGGGACTCCGAGTGCTAAGATAGGGGAGTTGCCCACTACCTTTTACCTTTGCTTTTTAGTCTTGTTAGTTTACCTTTCAGTTTTTTATCTTTGTGTCTTATATCAAAAATCATAAAATTTTTATTTATCTTGCTGTTAGTAGTCCTCCTTGTTTAGATGAACATGTTAGGACTTGGTACTTTGCAGGAATCGGAAGTTCTCGATTTTCGTCAAAGGGATGGAGAAAATATGAAGAAGGCATGGGACATAATTTCTGAAGCACATAAAAGAATTATGCCTTGGATACCTATAAAAATTGTGCTTAGAAATTTTTACCATGGTCTTTTTAAGTGGTGTAAACACTCTCTTGACATTATAGGTGAAGGAGACTTTTTAGAGTGTGATGAAGCTAGAGATCTTGATATTTTGCCGCCTATCTAGTTATTTTGTTTATGATCGTAGTATTGATATTGTTATAGATAGACTTGCCACTATTGAAAAGAGGATGGATGCTCTAGACTTGAGGAAGGTAGAAGAACTTAAGTCCAACAAGAAAGAAATGTTGGAGATAGATGATGATTGGGAGCCCTTTGTTAGGATTAGCATCTCTAACCAAGACTTCCTTGCTTTTTGTGATATTGGATCCATGGTTTCTACTATGCCAAAATTAGTTTATGATTCTTTGAAACTAGACATGGATAAATTGTCATCTTATCATGAACATGCTAATGGAGATATTTCAGAGGTTAAAGTAAAGGTAAAAGAAGTTCCAAGTTGCATTCCTTCATAGGATTGCACTGATGGATTTCTTCATCATGGAGCCAAACCAAAGTAACATCGTACTTGGAAGGGACTTCCTCCGAGCTATGAAAGGCTTCATTGATATTGGTAACGGGCACATACGCTTACGCGTTAAGGTGAAAGGTAAGTACCTCTTTCCTAAGAATAATAAGAAGAACGATCTTATTAAAAATCAATTTGAAGGTTTTTATGATTCTAATGATCTTGGAGACCTTTGATTCTTCTTTTGCCTTATGCCTAGCTTAAAGACGTAAAAGAAAGCGCTTGTTGGGAGGCAACCCAAGATGTTTTTACTTCTGTTTTTAGTGGTCTTGATGATTTTTACTACTGTAGCAACATCATTGTATCTTTATTTTCAAGCTTTGTGCCAAGTTATAGCCTCTTATGATAAGGGAAGCAAATGTTGTAACATGCTGTCCAGAAAACAGATTCTGTGTTCTTGACGGAAAAAATTGCAACTAATCACCAGTTCATCTTTTTGAGCTGAATTTTTTACACGGCATGCTCTATAAAATTTTGAAACTTTCGTATGTTCTGAGTTTTTAAATTTGAGTTGCAGAAGTGCCCCGAAAAAATTCTCTACTACCTGCTGTTCTGTTTTTCACAGATTCTGCCACGTTTTGCCTCTCCTTACTTTTTCAAACCTTAAGCTTGCTTTTTCTTTGCAAAAACCTTTTGTAAATCTTGAGAAACAATATATCTTCAAGAATATCTTTATATCCAGTGGGGAAAAATTATTTTATCAAGGGTACTAACCTCTCTAATCAGCTTACGATGAGTTATGTATGAAGGGAGTTTTCAAGTGTGCGATGAAAGATGATGAAAGAAGATCCGGGAGTGTCAAGCACTCAAGCTTGGGGATGCCCCCATGCATACCCAATAAATATTCAAGGATACTCAAGCGTCTAAGCTTGGGGATGCCCCCATGCATCCCCTTCTCCATCAACAATCATCAGTTCGTCCTTCGTCTCACTATATTTGTATCACTTCATGCATTATGTGCTATGCTTGGAGCGTCCCACTCTTAGGTTTTAGTTTTAGTTTTTTTAGCTTTGCTTGCTGTTCATAACAAGTTAGACCCAAGCTTACTTTGTGTGGGAGAGAAACACGCTCCACTCCAATCTAGAACACATGATAGGATTTTTCATGCCTATCTTTTTACTGTCGTGTGTTCTTTATCTTTTCATAGCTACTGCCATGTTTAGTTTTAGTCTTAGTTTGTGTTTAGTAAGAGCCTAGGCTTTTGTTTAGTTTGTTGCTTCAACTCTCTTTAGTTTTCATGTTTATCTTGTTAAGAGAGTTGGCTGTTGCACTGAGTTGTGTCTTGTTTTGAAAGTAGGTAATTGAGGTTCTATTTAATTTTAGTAGTAACTTGCAATAATTTTGAGGTATTGATGTGAGTAATGTTTGAACTTTTGGTTTCAAGATCTCTAGCCTATTAGTGATAGGTGTCGTATTTTGGGCAATCCGTGTTTATTTTCAAAACATACAAAACTAGTTGAGAACTCTAGCTACCAGATGGATCACTAATCTTTGGAGGGATCAAATATTAGAGTACACTCACGTACCATGAGTCGAGGATGCGCAAGGATAACCAAACCCCCATACACTCCTCCTCGGGGTACTTGTCTCTTTGAGAACATCCTTATTAGTTGAGAGTTACCGATAATAAGTGCATGAGTTCTTCGGACTAATGTAAGCATTGAAAGTTCACACTTCCACCTCCTCATATTTGCTAGCCTCCCCCGTGTCGTGCATTGCCTTCTTCTCACAACGAGAGTTGGCGTCCACCTTCGCCGGTACATCCAAACCCTTGGCATGATACGCTCTGTCATCATAAACCTCCTTATATCTTTCTTCAAAACAACCGCCATACCTACCTACCAAGGCATTTCCATAGCCTTTCCGAGATATATTGCCATGCAACTTCCACCTCTTCATGACTTGATCTTCATGTCATACATGTTCCTGCTACACTGGTAGCGACATACATTGCATACATCATGATAGCTACATCTTATTTATGATTTGAGTACCTTGTAAAGTGTGAAAGATTTTCTATACCCCCTTGTAAATTAGAGTGTTGCCCTTAAGTGAGGAAAAGATCCCAAAGTGGACAAAATAAAAGATCCCAAAGAGGACAAATGAGAGTTAAATAGAAAGAGCCATTGAGGCCACCAAAAAATACAAAAAATAGAAAAAATAGAAAAAGAAATAAAAAGAGAGAAAGGGGAAACACTAATATCCTTTTGTCATATGTGCATCCGTTGCATGGCAATCCCTACTCCTCACATCATATCTATCATTTGGCCTTCTCACCTATGATTGTCCTCATTGATGTGAGCATTTCTCACCTTTTTGTCTTCCTCCTCCACCATATTTCTCTCTTTGACATCCTAAGTGTCAACTTTCGTGCTTACGCTCATCCATTGCATGAGTGCTGAAAATATCAAAAAGGAGTGGATCAAATTGACTTGTACCTGGCTAGTGGTCTGGGGACGAGTCAAGATAAGATTCCAAAGAAGACCACGTGTGAAACTTTAGTAGATTGAGTTCTCAACAAAAATACTTTTTTCTTGTATTCCCATATCACCTTTGTTCCACGCAAACACCATTTGGAGACATTCAAGTCACGGACAGCGAGAGCTCTTGCACCTAATGTTCTTTTGTTACTTGTTTCAATGCTAATATAGAGTCTTGCATGTTATGACTTGAATTGAATCACATACCTTGATTGCTTACTTTTCAAAGTTCTTATATGGTTGCTAGCATGTCACCACAGAAATTATGCTTGTTATCATTTACCTGCTCGAGGACGAGCAGGAATTAAGCTTGGGGATATTGATACGTCCCAAACGCATCGATAATTTCTTCTTGCTCCATGCATGTTTTGTGTGATATTGTTATGATCTAGATACACTTTTATACACTTTTGATCATATTTGGACTAACTTATTAACTCAGTACACCATAGTGCCACTTCCTGTTTTTTGTTGTTTTTCTATTCTAGGTTTCCCCCATATTAAAAGTGCTCCAAAAATTCGGGAAAATCGGATAAAAAATCAGCGCAACGGAAGCTTCCGGAACCCCGAAGGAGGGCCGGGGGGCCACCACCAGGTGCCCAGGCAGCCACTTGGCGCGGCCTAGGGCTTGGCCGCGCCAGGGGGCGCCTTGACTCCTGGTGCCCCCTTCGCCTATTTATTCCCCGTGACGCGAAACCCCTAAGGACGGAACTGATGGCTTCTCGCCCTTCGTTGGTTACCCCAAGTGGAAGGTTTGAGATGTAGTGCAGCAGCAGTTTTCCCTCGGTGAAGATACCAAGGTTTGTCTCCAGTAGGACTCCAGAGATGATAAGTAGGTGTCAGCGGCGCAACTGATGTGGACCTGCACACAGACACAGATAACTTTGTTCCCAACGAAGTTCAGAGAGGTTGTCAATCTCTCAGGTCTTGTTGTTCACAAAGGATAAAACGCAAGGGATAATGATAGCAAGTAAAAGCAGTAAAGTAAATATAGCGTGGAAACAGTAATGAGGATATGGACCGGGATACGTGATGTTCACTAGTGATGTCTCTCTCCCAAAAGACGATAAAACTGCTATGCGAGGTAAACAAATTACAGAAGGGCAATTGACAGGATTATGAACGCACCGCAATGCTAACTATGCTACAAAAGAAAGGAAGAGGCTCAAAAGCACGGGCAGTACGCAAAAATAAGTAGACCGAAATCCATCTACATCTACTACTAATCATCCACCTTGAGATATCTATCCAGAACATCTCGCTGGTATTAAGTTGCGAGCCCCACCCAAAGTGTAAACCCAAAGCAACAGACAACTGCATTAAAAAGAACTTTGCGTAAAGTAAACAATCCTTGTAACCGCGGTTACAAGCACCGTTGTTTTCCCCCTTGTGGCAATAGCACATCCCCTAGACTCATGTTTCTGTCACTCAAGCGTGTCATCGGGGGGCATGAACCCACAATCTAGCACAACGTTCCCTCTTGGAGTCACTACCTACTACTTGGCCAAAGCAATAAACAGCAACGGAGAACATGCAAGAATTACTTAGGAACAAAAATATAAGAGATAAAAACCAAATATATTACTCTATCACAATCTGAACATAATCTCATAATCCATCAGATCCCTCCAAACTCAGCATAGCAACAACAGAAATATTACAAAGGTTCCTCGATCATGTAGGGCAGCTCACGAGGTCTAAACAATGAAGATCAAAGAGGGGAGGAGAACATCACATAACTACAGATCACGGGCCCATGGTCCAAGGAAAACTACTCACGAGACATCCGGGGAGCATCCATGGTGGAGAGGAGACTCCCGAAGGTCAATCCTCCCTCCGGCAGGGTGCCGGGAAGAGGTCTTCTGGTGCTCCCGATCTCGGAAGCGCGGTGACGGCGGAACAGTCTATATTAGCATTGAAACAAGCAACATAAGAACATTAGGTGCAAGAGCTCTCGCTGTCCGTGACTCGAATGACTCCAAATGGTGTTTGCGTGCAAGAAGGGGGATAGGGAATACGAGAAAAAAGTATTTTTGTGTTGAGAACTCAATCTACTAAAGTTTCACACTTGGTCTTCTTTGGAATCTTATCTTGACTCGTCCCAGACCACTATCCAGGTACAAGTCAATTTTATCCACTCCTTTTCGATATTTTTAGCACTCATGCAATGGATGAGCGTAAGCACGAGAGTTGACACTTAGGATGGCAAAGAGAGAAGTACGGAGGAGGAAGACAAAAAGGATGAGAAAGGCTCACATCAATGAGGACAATCATAGGCAAGAGATGCCAAATGATAGATATGATGTGAGGAGTAGGTATTGCCATGCAGGGGATGAACATACGAGCTAAGAAGCTCTCCAAAAGAACTAGTGGGGGTGCATCTAACTTGCTCGCTCATGAAGACCTAGAGCTCGTTTGAGGAGGCTCATCCTTGGAATATGCAAGCCAAGTTCTATAGTGTGAAGGTCCCCACATAGCTATATGCATAAATGATCATCTCTATGGAGTACAAGGATATAAAGGGAGTACTAGTGTGGATCTCTCAAAAGGATAGTAGTGTTGCCCCTTTCTCTCTTTTTATTTCTTTTTCTCTCTTTTTCTATTTTTTGTATTTTTTTGTGGCCTCAATGGCTCTTTCTATTTAACTCTCATTTGTCCTCTTTGGGATCTTTTAATGTGTCCACTTTGGGATCTTTTCCTTACTTAAGGGCAACACTCTATTTTACAAGAAGGTAAAGGAGATCTTTCACACTTTAAAAGGTACTCAGAATCATAAAGAAGATGTAACTAACATGATGTATGCAAGGTATGTCGCTGCCAGTGTAGCAGGAACATGTATGACATGAAGATCAAGTCATGAAGAGGTGGATGTTGCATGTCAATATAACTCGGAAAGGCTATGGAAATGCCTTGATAGGTAGGTATGGTGGCTGTATTGAGGAAAGATATAAGGAGGCTTATGATGACAGAGCGTATCATGCCAAGGGTTTGGATGTACTGGCGAAGGTGGACACCAACTCTCGGAGTGAGAAGAAGGCAATGCACGGCACGGGAGAGGCTAGCAAAATATGGGAAGGTGGAAGTGTCAACTTTCAATACTCACATTAGTCCGAAGAACTCATGCACTTATTATCGGTAACTCTCAATCTAATAAGGAGGTTCACAAAGAGACAAGTACCCCGAGGAGGAGTGTATGGGGGTTTGGTTATCCTTTCGCATCCTCGACTCATGGTACGTGAGTGTTCTCTGATATTCGACCCCTCAGAAGAGTAGTGATCCATCTGGTAGCTAGAGTTCTCAACTAGTTTTGTAGGTTTTGAAAATAAACACGGATTGCCCAAAATACAACACCTATCACTAATAGGCTAGAGCTCTTGACACCAAAATTTCAAACATTACTCACAACAATACCTCAAAACTATTGCAAGCTACTACTAAAATTAAATAGCAACCTCAATCACCTACTCTCAAGGGAAGACACAACTCAGTGCAACAACCAACTCTCTTTAACAAGATAAACATGGAAACTAAAAAGTGTTGTAGTAACAAACTAAACAAAAGCCAAGGCTCTTGCTAAAGACAAACTAAGACTAAAACTAAACATGGCAGTAGCTATGAAAAGATAAAGAACACACAACAGCAAAAAGATAGGCAGGAAAAATCCTATGATGTGTTCTAGATTTTGAAAGTGGAGCGTGTTTCTCTCCCACACAAAGTAAGAAAGGATCTAACTTGTTATGAACAGCAAGCAAAGCTAAAGAAAACTAGAAACAAAACCTAAGAGCGAGACGCTCCAAGCATAGCACATAACGCATGAAGTGATAAAAATATAGTGAGACAAAGGACGAACTGATGATTGTTGATGGAGAAGGGGATGCACGGGGGCATCCCCAAGCTTAGACGCTTGAGTTTTCTTGAATATTTATTGGGTATGCATGGGGGCATCCCCAAGCTTGAGCGCTTGACACTCCTGGATCTTCTTTCATCATCTTCCATCGCACACTTGAAAACTCCCTTCATACATAACTCATCATAAGCTGATTAGAGAGGTTAGTACCCTTAATAAATAAAAAAATTCTCCACTGGACATCAAGATATTCTTGAAGAGCTACTGTTTCTCAAGAGTGCCAAAATGTTTTTGCAAAGAAAAAGAAAGCTTAAGGTTTGCAAAAGTTAGGAGAGACAAAACGTGGCTGAATCTGTGGAAAACAGAACAGCAGATAGTAAAGAATTTTTTAGGGGTACTTATGCAACTCAAATCAAAAAACTCAGAACATACGGAAGTTTCGTAATTGTATAGAGCATACTGTGTAAAAATTTCAGCTCAAAAAGATGAACTGGGATTCTTCTGGAATTTTTCTGGTCACGAGGACAGAATCTGTTTTCTGGACAGCATGTCACAACTTTTACTTCCCTTGCCGTAAGAGGCTATAACTTGGCACAAAGCTGAAAAATAAAGATACAATGATGTTGCTACAGTAGTAACAAACATCAAGACATAACAAAAGCAAAAATAAAACACCTAAATTCGTTGCGGGCTGCCTCCCAAAAGCGCTTCTTTAAAGCCATTAGCTAGGCTTAATGCAAAAAGAAGAATCAAGTTTTATCAAGAGAAAGAGAATAACTAGCCCGTGTAACGGACTCAAAAGGTAACTTGATTTTCTTTCTAGGGAAGTGTTCCATCCCCTTTTTGAATGGGAATTGGAATTTTATATTCCCCTCTTTCATGTCAATGACCGCACCAACGGTGCAAAGAAAAGGACGTCCCAAAATAATTGGACATAAAGGTTCACACTCTATATCCATAACAATAAAATCAACGGGAACATAGTTGTCATTGAAAATGATAAGAACATCGTCGATCTTCCCCAAAGGTTTCTTTACAGAAGAATCAACAAGACGAACACCAAAAGAACAAGGCTCAAAAGGCTTCAATTCAAACATATCAAATATTCTTTTGGGCATAACGGAGGTACTAGCTCCAACATCACATAAAGCATAGCAAGAGAAGTTATTTAATTTAATTTTGATCATAGGGTCCCAACCATCATCTAGCTTCCTAGGTATGGAGGCTTCTACTCTATGCTTCTCCTCCCTAGCTTTGATGAGAGAATTTGTGATATGCTCCGTGAAGGCAAGATTAAGTGTGCTAGTGTGGGGGTCTCTAGACATTTTGTGTAGCAAGCTAATAACTTCTGAGAGGGTACAACTATCAAAATCAATATCACTACTATCAAAGGTGGTAGTAGTGTCATCTAGGCTCACTTGTTTGAAACCCTCTATGTTCATAGGAGTTTCTTTATCTACGGTTGAGGTATTAGCATCACCATTAATAGGTCCAACGGGACTAGGAGTGCATTGGGTGCTAATAGTTTGAGTGTCCTCAACAATTTGGATAGTGGCAACTGTGTGGTGTGTAGGAAGGCTCTTAATTCTATCCTCTTCCTCTTTTTCTCTAGCCCATCTTTCTTTGAGTTTAGCCATCATCCTAATGTTTTCATTGATTTTTAACTGGATAACATTAATAGGAGTGGCCTTACTCTCCTCAAGGGGAGAGGTTCTAATTTTAAGCAACTCAATATCAAGGGCTAAGCTTTCTACCTTCAAAGAGAGATGATCTATTTTAGCTAATTTCTCCTCTACATTTTTGTTGAAGGAATTTTGGGTAGTGATAAAGTCTCTAAGCATGCTTTCTAGTTCAGAAGAGGGGTTCTTGTTGCTAGGGTAGGTATTGTTGTTCCCATAGTTGGATGGAAACAGTCTAGGATTGCTAGCAAAATTTCCCCTATAAGCATTGTTGTTGAAGTTGTTTCTAGCAATAAAGTTCACATCTACTTGTTCTTGGGCAACCAAAGAATTTAAAGGAACATCATGAGGATCAATAGAGCGTTGCTTGGTAAGTAGAGACATAATTAAGTCAACCTTTTCATTGAGGGAGGTAATTTCCTCGACAGAATTTACCTTCCTACCTGTTGGAGCGCGTTCGGTGTGCCATTGTGAATAATTGGTCATCATCTCCTCGAGAAGCTTCGTGGCAGCACCAAGTGTAGTTGACATAAAGGTTCCTCCCGCGACCGAATCTAACAGGTTCCGCGAGGTAAAGTTCAAGCCTGCATAAAAAGTCTGGATAACCATCCAGGTAGTCAAACCATGTGTAGGGCATTTCTTAACAAGAGATTTCATTCGTTCCCAAGCTTGGGCAACGTGTTCATTATCCAATTGCTTAAAATTCATAATATTACTCCTCAATTGGATAATCTTAGCAGGAGGGTAGTACTTCCCTATAAAAGCATCTTTGCACTTATCCCAAGAATCTATGCTATTTCTAGGCAAAGATTGAAACCAGATTTTAGCATCTCCCCTTAAAGAGAAAGGAAAGAGCTTGAGCTTAACAACATCACCTTCTACTTCTTTATACTTTTGCATATCACATAATTCAACAAAATTATTCAAGTGTAAAGCAGCATCATCTCCAGCACCAGAGAATTGATCTCTCATAACAAGGTTTAGCAAAGCAGGTTTAATTTCATAAGAGGTAGCTGAAGTGGCAGGTGTGGCAATGGGACTGCAGATAAAGTCTTGGTTGATGTGACTAGTGAAGTCACACAACTTGGTGTTTTCAGTGGAACCCATAGTAGCAGCAAGTGTGGTAGATTTTTTTGTAAATTTTGATAAAAGACACAAAGATAAAAACTGAAAGATAAACTAATAAGACTAAAAAAACAAAGATAAAGGGTAGTGTGCAACTCCCCTATCTTAGCACTCGGAGTCCCCGGCAACGGCGCCAGAAAACTTGCTTGATGGCTTCTCGCCCTTCGTTGGTTACCCCAAGTGGAAGGTTTGAGATGTAGTGCAGCAGCAGTTTTCCCTCAGTGAAGATACCAAGGTTTGTCTCCAGTAGGACTCCAGAGATGATAAGTAGGTGTCAGCGGCGCAACTGACGTGGACCTGCACACAGACACAGATAACTTTGTTCCCAACGAAGTTCAGAGAGGTTGTCAATCTCTCCGGTCTTGTTGTTCACAAAGGATAAAACGCAAGGGATAATGATAGCAAGTAAAAGCAGTAAAGTAAATATAGCGTGGAAACAGTAATGAGGATATGGACCGGGATACGTGATGTTCACTAGTGATGTCTCTCTCCCAAAAGACGATAAAACTGCTATGCGAGGTAAACAAATTACAGAAGGGAAATTGACAGGATTATAAACGCACCGCAATGCTAACTATGCTACAATAGAATGGAAGAGGCTCATAAGCATGGGCAGTACGCCAAAATAAGTAGACCGAAATCCATCTACATCTACTACTAATCATCCTCCTTGAGATATCTATCCAGAACATCTCGCTGGTATTAAGTTGCGAGCCCCACCCAAAGTGTAAACCCAAAGCAACAGACAACTGCATTAAAAATAACTTTGCGTAAAGTAAACAATCCTTGTAACCGCGGTTACAAGCACCGTTGTTTTCCCCCTTGTGGCAACAGCACATCCCCTAGACTCATGTTTCTGTCACTCAAGCGTGTCATCGGGGGGCATGAACCCACAATCTAGCACAACGTTCCCTCTTGGAGTCACTACCTACTACTTGGCCAAAGCAATAAACAGCAACGGAGAACATGCAAGAATTACTTAGGAACAAAAATATAAGAGATAAAAACCAAATATATTACTCTATCACAATCTGAACATAATCTCATAATCCATCAGATCCCTCCAAACTCAGCATAGCAACAGCAGAAATATTACAAAGGTGCCTCGATCATGTAGGGCTTCTCACGAGGTCTAAACAATGAAGATCAAAGAGGGGAGGAGAACATCACATAGCTACTGATCACGGACCCATGGTCCAAGGAAAACTACTCACGAGACATCCGGGGAGCATCCATGGTGGAGAGGAGACTCCCGGAGGTCAATCCTCCCTCCGGCAGGGTGCCGGGAAGAGGTCTTCTGATGCTCCCGATCTCGGAAGCGCGGTGGCGGCGGAACAGAGGCGGGTTTGCAGAATAGGGTTCTTCTTCTGGAGTTTTCCCGTGACGGAGAATAAATAGGCGAAGGGGGGAAGCCAGAGGTGGACCAGGGGGCCCAGGTGCCCCCTGGCGCGGCCAGGGGTGGGGCCGCGCCGGGTGGCCGCCTGGGCCCCCTGGCTCCCCTCTGGCCCCTCCCGGGCTCTTCTCGAAGCTTCCTGTACGCTGTTTTTTCCTGTATTTTTCCCGGAATTTTTCTGGCACTTTTTATATGGGGGAAAACTGAAATAGAAAAACAGCA
The DNA here is from genome assembly GCA_950022295.1 of Bromus sterilis. NCBI lineage: Eukaryota > Viridiplantae > Streptophyta > Magnoliopsida > Poales > Poaceae > Bromus > Bromus sterilis. The sequence goes on from OX465598.1 coordinate 273,279,072, forward strand.
GAAAACAGGATCTGGCACTGGGGTGCACTGAGTTAATAGGTTAGTCCAAATATGATAAAAAATGTATGAAAGTGTATCTAGATCATAGCAATATCACACAAAACATGCATGGAGCAAGCAGAAATTATAGATACGTTTTGGACGTATCAGGAACCCTTTTTCACGTTCTCGCCTCTGTTTCGCCGCCTCCACGCTTCCAAGATCGGGAGCGCCAGCAGGCTTCTTCCGGCACCCTGCCGGAGGGAGGATCGACCTCCGGGAGCTTCCCCTTCACCATGGACGCTTCCCGGATGTGCCATGAGTAGTTTTCTTTGGACCATGGGTCCGTGATTAGAAGCTATGTGATGTTCTCCTCCCCTCTTTGTTCTTCATGGTTTGGACCTCGTGATCTTCCCTACATAATCGAGGCACATATGTAATCTTTCTGCTGTTGCTATGCTGAGTTTGATGGGATCTGATGAATTATGAGATTATGTTCAGATTGTGATAGAGTAATATATTTGGTTTTTATCTTTTATATTTTTGTTCCTAAGTAATTCTTGCATGTTCTCCGTTGCTGTTTATTGCTTTGGCCAAGTAGTAGGTAGTAACTCCAAGAGGAAACGTTATGCTTGATTGTGGGTTCATGCCCCCCGATGACATGCTTGAGTGACAGAAACATGATTCTAGGGGATGTGCTGTTGCCACAAAGGGGAAAACAATGGTGCTTGTAACCGCGGTTGCAAGGATTGTTTACTTTACGCAAAGTGCTTTTTAATGCAGTTGTTTGTTGCTTTGGGTTTACACTTTGGGTGGGGTTCGCAACTTAATACCAGCGAGATGTTCTGGACAGATATCTCAAGGTGGATGATTAGTAGTAGATGCAGTTGGATTTCGGTCTACTTATTTTGGTGTACCGCCCATGCTTTTGAGCCTCATCCTTTCTTTGTAGCATAGTTAGCATTGTGGTGCGTTTTTAATCCTATCAATTGCCCAGTTGTAATTTGTTTACCTCGCGTAGCAGTTTTATCGTCTTTTGGGAGAGAGACATCACTAGTGAACATCACGGGACCCCGGTCCATATTCTCATCATTGTTTACATGCTCATTTATTTTCTTCTTTTACTTTCCAGCTGCTATCATTATCATTATCCCTTGCGTTTGATCCTTTGTAAACAACAAGACTGGAGAGATTGACAACCTCTCTGAACTTCGTTGGGAGCAAAGTTATTTTTTTTCTGTGTGCAGGTCCACGTCAGTTGCGCCGCTGACACCTACTTATCATTGCCGGGGTTCTACGGGAGACAAACCCTATCCTCTACATAGGGGAAATTTGCTACTATCCTATATCTCACCTTCCACTTGGGGTAACCAATGAAGGGCGAGAAACCATTATCATCATCTCGCACATCAAGCAAATTTCTGGCGCCGATGCCGGGGACTCCGAGTGCTAAGATAGGGGAGTTCCCCACTAACTTTTACCTTTGCTTTTTAGTCTTGTTAGTTTACCTTTCAGTTTTTATCTTTGTGTCTTATATCAAAAATCACAAAATAATTATTTATCTTGCTAGTAGCTGTCATTATGTCTGGTCCTTTCGCCTTTGTTGAGACAGAGGTTCTCACCTTTAAACAAAAATGTGGTGAAAGTTTAAAAGATGCTTGGTATAGAATTAATGATTCTCAGAAAAGAGTCACCAAGAAGCAATCCACTACTATCCTGCTTAGAATTTTTTATGTTGGGATTACTCCTTGGAATAGGTTCATTCTAGATGCTGCTATCAATGGGAATTTCTTAGAAGCCCCAATTTGGGAGTCTCTTAATTTTATTGAAAATCTTGTTGGAAATCTCCCTGTTGCTAGCATACGAGAAGATATAACTCTATCTCACATTATGAAAAAACTTGAACAGATAGAGTTAGAAATACCAAGAATAACTAGGATAAATGAGTTGGATCGCAAGATTCAAGGGAATTTGAATAGACTTGATAGCTCCATGCTTAAAATTATAAAAACTTTGGAGACCATCAGATCCCATGATATGGATCCCTCTAGGATTGACAAGATTGAGGAAATCAATAACACTTTAGGAACTACTTTCTCCTCAATCAAACCAAAAAGGGTAGAAACTCCAGCAACAAGGGAAACTAAGTTCAACTATGTCCCTAAGGCTCCCCGACCTAAAAATAATCCACCCATTGCCAAGGAAGTTGAAACCGTGAAAACTTTGGAAGAAATACCTCTTTTTGATAAATTTATAAATGAAACTCCCATTGATTTTCCGCCTTTTGGTTTTCTCCCTAGAAGTATCTTCATTAGGCCTTTATTTGAAAGACCTCTTAAGACTAGTTGTACAATTGAGGAGCTTTTTGATGATCTTGATGATGGTTCGATTCATACAACTTGATCTTTTGCCTTATGCCTAGCTTAAAGGCGTAAAAGAAAGCGCTTGTTGGGAGGCAACCCAAGATGTTTTTACTTCTGTTCTTAGTGGTCTTGATGATTGTTACTACTGTAGCAACATCATTGTATCTTTATTTTCAAACTTTGTGCCAAGTTATAGCCTCTTATGATAAGGGAAGCAAAACTTGTGACATGTTGTACAGAAAACAGATTCTGTCTACTTGACGAAAAAAATTGAAACAAATCACCAGTTCATCTTTTTGAGCTGAATTGTTTACACAGCGTGCTCTATACAATTGTGAAACTTTCGTATGTTCTGAGTTTTTTGATTTGAGTTGCAGAAGTACCCCAAAACAATTATTTACTACGTTGTTCTGTTTTTCATAGATTCTGCCACGTTTTGCATTTCCTTACTTTTGCAAACCTTAAGCTTGCTTTTTATTTGCAAAAACTTTTTGGCAAACTTGAGAAACAGTAGTTCATCAAGAATATCTTTATATCCAGTGGGGAAAAGTTATTTTATTAAAGATACTAACCTCTCTAATCAGCTTATGATGAGTTATGTATGAAGGGAGTTTTCAAGTGTGCGAGGGAAGATGATGAAAGAAGATCCGGGAGTGTCAAGTTCTCAAGCTTGGGGATGCCCCATGCATCCCCAATAAATATTCAAAGATACTCAAGCGTCTAAGCTTGGGGATGCCCCCGTGCATCCCCTTCTCCATCAACAATCATCAATCCGTCCTTCGTCTCACTATATTTTTATCACTTCATGCGTTATCTGCTATGCTTGGAGCGTCTCGCTCTTAGGTTTTCTTTTTAGTTTTCTTTAGCTTTGTTTGCTGTTCATAACAAGTTATACCCCAGCTTACTTTGTGTGGGAGAGAAACACGCTCCACTCCAATCTAGAACGCATCATAGGATTTTTCATGCTTATCTTTCTGTTGTTGTGTGTTCTTTAGCTTTTCGTAGCTACTGCCATATTTAGTTTTAGTTTTTCTTTAGCAAGAGCCTTGGATTTTTTTAGTTTGTTGTTGGAACTCTCTCTAGTTTTCATGTTTATCTTGTTAAGAGAGTTGGTTGTTGCACTAAGTTGTGTCTTGTCTTGAAAGTAGGTAATTGAGGTTGCTATTTAATTTTAGTAGTAACCTGCAATAGTTTTTAGGTATTGTTGTGAGTAATGTTTGAACTTTTGGTGTCAAGAGCTCTAGCCTATTAGTGATAGGTGTCATATTTTGGGCAATCCGTATTTATTTTCAAAAACCTACAAAACTAGTTGAGAACTCTAGCTACTACATGGATCGCTAATAGTTTGAGGGATCGGATATTAGAGTACACTCACGTACCATGAGTCGAGGATGCGCAAGGATAACCAAACCCCCATACACTCCTCCTCGGGGTACTTGTCTATTTGTGAACCTCCTCATTAGATTGAGAGTTACCGATAATAAGTGCATGAGTTCTTCGGACTAATGTAAGTATTGAAAGTTGACACTTCCACCTCCTCATATTTGCTAGCCTCTTCCGTACCGTGCATTGCCCTCTTCTTACTCTGAGAGTTGGTGTCCACCTTCGCTGGTGCATCCAAACCCTTGGCATGATACGCTCTGTCATCATAAACCTCCTTATATCTTTCCTCAAAACAACCACCATACCTACCTATCAAGGCATTTCCATATATTTCCAAGCACGGGGGCATCCCCAAGCTTGAGCGCTTGACACTCCTGGATCTTATTTCATCATCTTCCCTTGCACACTTGAAAACTCCCTTCATACATAACTCATCATAAGCTGATTAGAGAGGTTAATACCCTTAATAAAATACATTTTTCCCACTGGATATAAAGATATTCTTGAAGAGCTACTCTTTCTCAAGATTGCCAAAAAGTTTTTGCAACGAAAAAGAAATCTTAAGGTTTGCAAAAGTAAGGAAAGGGAAAACGTGGCAGAATCTGTGAAAAACAGAACAACAGGTAGTAGAGAATTTTGTCGGGGAACTTCTGCAACTCAAATAAAAAACTCAGAACATACGAAGGTTTCACAATTGTATAAAGCATGTTGTGTAAAAAATTCAGGTGAAAAAGATGAACTGGTGATTTGTTTCGATTTTTTCCGTCAAGCAGACAGAATATGTTTTCTATACAACATGTCACAACTTTTGTTTCCTTTATCATAAGAGTCTATACTTGGCACAAAGCTTGAAAATAAAGATACAATGATGTTGCTACAGTAGTAACAATCATCAAGACCATTAAAAACAGAAGTAAAAACATCTTGAGTTGCCTCCCAACAAGCACTTTCTTTTACGCCTTTAAGCTAGGCATAAGACAAAAGAAGAATCAAGTTTTATCAAGAGAAAGAGAATAGCTAGTCCGTGTAACGGACTCAAATGGTAACTTGATTTTCTTTCTAGGGAAGTGTTCCATCCCCTTTTTGAGAGGGAATTGAAATTTTATATTCCCCTCTTTCATGTCAATAACAGCACCAAGGACGTACCAAACTAATTGGACATAAAGGTTCACACTCTATGTCCATAATAATAATATCAATGGGAACATAATTGTCATTGACAATGATAAGAACATCGTCGATCTTCCCCAAAGGTTTCTTTACAGAAAAATCAATGAGACGAACACCAAAAGAACAAGAATCATAAGGTTTTAATTCAAACATGTCATACATTCTTTTGTGCATGACGGAGGTACTAGCTCCAACGTCACATAAAGCATAGCAAGAGAAGTTATTTAATTTAATTTGTATCATAGGGTCCCAACCATCTTCTTGCTTCCTAGGTATGGAGGCTTCTATTATAAGCTTCTCCCCCCCCCTAGCTTTGATGAGAGCATTAGTGATATGCTCTGTGAAGGCAAGATTAAGTGTGCTATTGTGGGGGTCTCTAGACATTTTGTGTAGTGAGCTAATAACTCCTGGGAGGGTGCAACTATCAAAATCAATATCACTACTATCAAAGGTGGTAGTAGTGTCATCTAGGCTCACTTGTTTGAAACCCTCTATGTTCATATGAGTTTCTTCTTCTACGGTTGAGGTATTAGCATCACCATTAATAGGTCCAATGGGACTAGGAGTGCATTGGGTGATAATAGTTTGAGTGTCCTCAACAATTTGGATAGTGGCAACTGTGTGGTGTGTAGGAAGGCTCTTAATTCTATCTTCTTCCATAGGGATAACTTCTAGTTTGGCTGCCATTTGATTTATCCAAGTGGATTGGGTGTGGGACATATTTGAAACATATGTTTCAGTGGCGGTAAGTCTAGTTTAGAGATTAGAAATCTCACTGTTCAGGCTCTCAAGTTGTTTACTAATGTTTTGCAGAATGGCGGCGTGCTCACCTAATTGCATAGATAAGGCTTTGTTTTGTTCAAACTAGGTGTGCATATAATTCTTTGTAACTTTCTCTATTTCTACCAATTTATCATAACTAGGAAGGTCTCTTTCCTTGTAAGTTGGGTTATAGGAGTTGTTGCTAGGATAAGTGTTGTTGTTCCCATAGTTGGATGGAAACGGTCTAGGATTGCTAGAAAAATTTCCCCTATAAGCATTGTTGTTGAAGTTGTTTCTAGCAATAAAGTTCACATCTACTTCTTCCTGAGCAACCAAAGAATTTAAAGGAACATCATGAGGATCAATAGAGGGTTGCTTGGTAAGGAGAGACATAATCAAGTCAACTTTTTCATTTAGGGAGGTAATCTCCTCGACAGAGCTTACCAGCAAACACATCATAACAACAGCAGAAAGATTACATAGGTGCCTTGATCATGTAGGGCAGCTCACAAGGGCTAAGAATTTAAGCACAAGATTGGAGAGAAGACATCACATAACTACTGGTCATGGACCCATGGTCCAAGGGGGACTACTTAGAGCACATCCGGGAAGCGCTTCTGGTGGTGGAGAAGCTCCCGGAGATCAATCCTCCCTTCAGCAGGGTGCCGGGACGAGGTCTTCTGGCGATCTCGATCTCGGGATCGCGGCGGCGGCGGAATAGTGATGAATTTCGCAATGCGGGGTCTTTTGTAGTGTTTATGTACCGAGGACTAAATATAGGCGGAAGGAGGGCCAAAGGGGAGGGCCCACCCCTCCAGGCGGCCTCCTGGCGCGGCCAGGGGTGGGGCCGTGCCCTCTGCCCCTCCTGGGAGGGGGGGGGTGGCCCCCTTCGGTCTTCTGGAGTCTTCTGGAACGCTGATTTTTATATTTTTTCTTGGAATTTTTTGGGCACTGTAAATATGAACATAAACCTGCAATTCACAGACACCAGCAGACATAAACTGGCACTAGGTGCACCGAGTTAGTAGGTTAGTCCAAATATGTGTAAAAAGGTATGAAAATGTAGCAAAACACATAGCAATGTCACCCAAATAAGCATGAAACAAGCAGAAATTATAGTTACGTTTGGGACGTATCAGGAATCAAGCCACACCTCTAGATTTGAGAACCTAGCACAACTTGCTAGTTCATGAGCTACCTCGTTACTCTCCCTATTACAATGATCATACACAAGATGAATAAAATCAAGGGATATATGGTCACAATCATAAAAAATTGCACTTTCTGTCGACGAAGATCTCCCTTTTTGTAGAGCCGCAACCACATCCATATTGTCTGATTCAACTTGGATCTTCCCACACCATGCAGTTCTGATGAGGTTTAGCCCAAAACGGACAGCCAATGCTTCTGCTGTGAATACATCAGTGCATATATTTATTTTTTTCGTTTGCCGCTTCTACGAATATTCCCTTGTGATCTCTAATTATAGATCCCACCGTACCTTGCAACAGATCATTATCAAAGCTTGCATCCACATTCAGTTTCAGATAGACTTTCCTTGGTTTGCTCCAAGTTTTTTTCGGATTTTTGCGTACCCCTCTTGTAACACCCTCTATGTCAGGCATCAGTAAAACTTTTGTTAATAATAAACCTCTGTGATTACCAAGTCTCTAATCACCCTTGATCATGCCTTGTTCATCTTTGAATTCAAACAAACCCAAAATGCCTTTTGATGAATATTAAAAATAAGTGGAAATAAAACATTGTCCAATAATTGTGGAACCACTTTTGTAAAATCACTAATAATCAGTGGACCATGCCAATATGGTTTTGGGTATTTATCATGCCATTGAAAAATACCAATAATTAAAACCAGTGGCTGAACAACAACAATTCACAGTTGAATATTAAAAATAATTAATAAATAATTTTCTTTTGTCACCAAACTTTTTGTGGCATCTCAGTATGGTGTTACACTAATTATAGAACCTATTACATATTTTACAAAAATTCTAAAACAACTAAAATAAATAAATAGAAAAGAACAAAAGTTGAAAAGAAATAAAAAGAATAAAAGGATTTCAGCCCAAATCCCCATTGCCTCAAGTGCACAGTGCACTGGCCCAACCCCCTCCAATCGGCCCACCTGGCCCGCCTTGGCCGTCTCCCTCATCTGTTCATCGCTATCACTGCGTGGCGAACATCCCGCGGTGCCATGGCCATGGCTTTCGCCGTGGACACCATCTGACGGCTCGCCGACGGCATAAAGACCCCCCCCCCGAGACCTGCGCCCCTCCCTGGAACCCTAGAAACCCCCCGGCGCCACTCCATTTTCTCCCTCCCTCTTTGGATCAAGCCCGCCCGTGCGCCCGTGGACTTCCCGCCGTCGTGCCACCGCACTGCCGTGGCCACCGCCACCTTGGACCACGCCATCACGCCCAGGAGCACCAGCGGGACGTCTTCTTCGTCCTGTGTGTCGGAATCGCGCACGAGGGCCACTACACGCCGCCGCCGAGCTCCTCCCCGCCCACGACCGCCGTTCGTCGTAGCCGAATTCGTCGACCTCTGAGCCCCCTCTGGCCATCCCGAGGCCGCCTCTACGTGCGCTGTGAGCTCCATCACAAATCCCCTCTCCTTCCCTTGCGAATCCCGTCGCCACAACTCCTGTCCACGCGCTCCGGTCGTCGCACGCCATTGCTGCAACTGGACGCGTCCAGTGCGTGCTTGTGGCCGCCCCACGCCGCCCGGGCCACACTCGCCCACCTGCGTTGTCCACGCCACCACCGCAATCCTTCGACGCGCGGCCGCTCTCTCGCCACGCCTTGCAGCCGCCCGCCGAGGCCGCGTTTTCTCGTCGCCGCTCGACCGTGGCCGACGTCCTTCGGCCATGCCCGAGTCGCCCCTCCCGTGCCCAGCTGCTGCGTCGTTCTTGCCGGAGCTGCGCCCCGCTGCTCGCCCCGGCCGCGGCTCCCCTTGCCGCCGGGCACCCCTCGCCGGCGTGCACCGGTGGAGATAACCGTGGGGCTAATACCCCCCCCCCCCCCTAAACTAACCTTTCTGCTAATTAAGCCTAACAACCCACAATTGAGTCAATGACAGATGGGTCCCAAACCCATATTAAGCTAAATAAAATGTTATTAAGAATTGGCCCAATGACATGTGGGTCCAGCCACTAAATAACCCTTCAATTAGTTTTAATCAGGTAATTAAGTCATTGTGTCACTTACTGCTGGGTCCCACTAGATTATTGGATTAATTAAATTGGTTTATAAATAATCAGTGTATGACATGTGACCCCACTGTTATTAAATTTGACCAGTCAACCCTGTTGTGGACAATGTTACTGTTTTAATAAAAAAAATCAGAAAATCTTTTAAAATGATTTAAATTTGAAAATCAATATCTTTTAAACCGTAAGTCAGATTCAAAAACTTTATACATGAAAATTAATTAAAAAATAAATAACGAATACGAATACGCTATCCGTATACCAACCACACCCCTCTAACACAACGAACACCGACATCCCCCCCTCCGGGCTGTCTGTCGATAATTCCCGGTGCCGGTAAAAACCTGCCGGATGAATTTTTTCCGAACACGAAAGTTGTGCGGAATGGTTCAACTAACACGGATACACCCCCTTATCTTTATCGGATGACCACGACACCTCCGGCATGAACCCTTCCCCCTCCGGACACCCTGTCCGGTAATCACCCGGAGCCGGTAGTTCATCCCCGGATGAATTCCCGCTCCGAGCAATGTGTTTTGCACTGCGTTGGAACACCGTTAACTTTGCCTACGTCATGCCATGTATTTGTTTTCTATGATTGCTTTGTATTTACTGTGTTTATCCCCTTTATTCTCCGGTAGACCCTGCTGCTACCGCCGACTACACTGCTGCCGAGTACGACTACTTCGTCGACGACCCTGCCCCTACCGTCGAGCTTCCAGCCAAGCAGAGCCATTCTCTTCCCTAGATATCGCCTACCTTTTCCGTACTTTCTTGCACTAGGCATTGTTACTGCTGCTGCTACGATTACAATCCCATTCAATTGCATAGCCTGATTTTGTCGCCCCTTGATGTACCTCCTTTATCCTATGCTGCCTATTATATTTATGCATTATTCAGCAGTGAGCCCTGCGCATTGTTAGCTAGGATTAGATAGCGGGCCGTGACCACTCAGGGGAGTGAACATGGATACGATATATTAACTGTTACAGGTACGGTACAATGCAGACACCGCCTGAGGACCCCTAGCTCGGCTCTGCCGAGCCACCTTCAAGTGTGAGCTATCAAGGAGTAATCCTTGTACTCCACTCGTTGATGACTTTGTATAGCCGCTCTAGGTACCTGAGCACGGTTGTCCTTAAGGTAAGAAGTTGGGCGACCCAACGGTGCCCGCGAGCGGTATTGCGTCGGGAACGACAGGGAGGGTACGACTGACGTTACTGGCGTGCTTGGCCCCTGCTCGTATCTCGCGGGAGTTACCAAACCACGAAAAAGTCGAGCTCTACCAAGAGCACACGCGAGACAAGATAAGGAGACGGTTCAACTTGTCGGTAACCGCGCGCTTTGACGGGACGACAAGGCAGGCCCCGACGTTACCGGTGGGCCTTGTTGCTGTTCATTGTCCGTTGTGTTGTTAGTCAGACAGCGATAACGGTTGTCTGCGAGATAATATTAAAATGCTAAATGGTTCGGCGGATGACTTGAGAGACCCGTTGGTCTGTACGCACTACCTTCACGTGGGATAAGGAGTTATGGGCTCCCCCGCGTCATAGTTTGTCCGAAATCTCTTCAGACGTCAGCAGTACCACGGGCTGATAGCCGGGAAGCGGTCTTGTCTTCTTTGCTGCAGTAGGTGTGTTTTGGATTTTCTTTTGCTTCACCGGCCAGTCTCGTACCGTGCAGGAGCGTGCAAGGGTGAGGGACCTAGACCCCTTGGCGCATAGGATTTAGTCTGGCGGATGGCCTCTCTGCTGAGCCTAGGATGGGCTGCGATGTGTCGGATAGCCTCGGTGGGGCATTCCCTAACAAGGTGTACGCCACCCTGGAGATCCGAGCGTGCAGGCTGAACAGTAGTGCACCCTTGCAGGGAGTTTAATCTATTCGAATAGCCGTGTCCACGGTAACATGACGCTTTATGCTGAAGCTGGATCTTACCACTACAAACTATTACTATTAAACTGTATGGTTCCGGGTTTTCTTCCTCGCAGGGAAGTCGAAGAGGGGAACTCGGAGGCATTATTATTATTAATCATTACAACTAACTATTATACAATGTTGCAGCAACTTCTGCTTCATTGTTACTTTATTGCTTTATATGAACTGTTGGCTGTTTCTCTTATTGCTTTATGTTTTGCCTGATCGGTCGCTGCAGTCGACGTTGGAGCCCAGGAGCAGGAGTACCCCGGAGGCGGATACTACTACGTCGAGACCCCCGCTGACCAGGACCATGAGTAGTTTCGGAGGCTCCCAGGCAGGAGGCTTTGCCTTTTCGATCTGTATCTCTGATGTTATTTGTGCTAGCCTTCTTAAGGCAAAACTTGACTAACTATGTTTGTACTCAGATATTATGGCTTGTATAACTTATGTATTCGGGTCCGTGTGACCTCTTATCTTGTAACCTATTGGTTTATCCTTTTGTGTTTAGTGTTGTGCTGTGATATTCTCACCGTGGCATCCTAATGTCAGTCGTGTACCCTGCGTGTATGATTACTGTACACGGATTAATTTTGGGGGCGTCACACCTCTTAATAGTAAAGATTTTCTACAGCTCAAATAAATGAAAATGCAGGAAAACCGTCTTTGCTATAATCCTTTTAAAAGGTACCAAATCGTTTTATACCAATTGGTAATTAAACATGTATAGCTCATTGCACACTATTAATCCGTAAATTGCTTTACCATTGATACCAAAATCATTTACGATAGAAAATGCCTTTAAATCATTTTTTGATATTTGATGACAAAACAATGATTTGCAAGATATTATGCTAAAGCACATCATGATCTTGAAAATGTAGATGGAGTGATAGACTCCCTCGAATATTTTTCACATATTCTTATTGCGGACGGTGCGATTCGCTTATTAAACATAAAATAATGATACTTTACTAATAACGTCAATATTATGATTTTATGCTTTTCACTAAGCATAGGAAAAACACAAGGCCTACAATATGGGAAAATACAGAGAAAACCTAACGGAACTACAGCTATATGATGATGTGACATCAGCGTGCTAAATAGGGAGTAACTAGCATACAAAAGCGCGGCGGCACGCCGCGCCCGTAAATGAGTACATGTGAAATTTTTGGTGCTCATTTCGTTAAAGAAATATAATATGAAAAATTCAAATAAATAAACAAATAGAATATGAATGGGAGCCAAGAGGTTAATTGACTTTTGTTAATAGTTGCCACATGCAAGGTTCTTGTAGGAATCTGTTGATAGTTGACACTGTCCTTCAAAATTTGTTGATGTCATGATGCTGTCCTTGGAGATTTTGTAAACAATGATGATGTAGCTCATTGAAAGCCAAACCACGTATCACCGAAGAGGAGAACCTTGCAATGGAAATGTTAACTGGTTTAACAAAGTGAAAAATAATAATATTTCTGTAACTGGAATGAAGTATTTGTCATATAACCTGACATCAAAACATTTTGGAGAATAAATTTATCATGTTCTGAAAAAGAGAACATACTGTATGCAAATATTGGAATTTCTCTAGCTAAGGAACAACTGGTTTTACTATTGTTTTGTGGGTAAAAAATTGATACTAAAAGGATGGTCTAACACACTGCATTTTTCTCTGGCTTTGAATATGTTAAAACACTCGACTGTATACAACACTCCTTCAGACTTATTGAAAATATACATTCCCTTTGAAAGTGTTGGCCCTTCCATGCGGCTTTGAAATTGTAAATAGAGGTCGAATTATCGATTTGAAAGGGGAAAACGGCACTATGATATTTACCTTATGATCTACCATGGCAAAATCCAAACTGTACATCTGAGTAGAATCTGCACTCCAATGTTTCTATATTTGTGCAATCAGGACAGTAAACTTCAACTGAAAATATTGATTGGTCAAGTCTTTCAGCAACAGGTGTTCCATCGCTAATGCCTTGTTATTTATGAAAAAGGTAATAGTTAGACACTGGACCTGCATCTGTGTTAACACACTTAGCAGTAGCTTTAAAATGTGTGTAGCCACAATAAAAATAATCAAAATGTAAACCCAGTATGTCATGAATAATCAAGAGATGTATTGCAGATTTACCTAGCAGAGAAGCCCGCATGACTTACCCATAAAACATGTATATTCAATGTAAATTTTCTTGTTTGGTCCAGTTCATAAAGTCCCTTTTTCCTACCAGCGGCTAAAGTCTTCATTTTCCTGCCAACGGCTAGCATTCTTAAGAGTCTAGGGGCATCTTCTCTAAATGTTCTTTGTTAGTTCAGTTCAAATTTTCAAACACATGCCAATATATACCATTAGCATTCTTGTGTTGCATAAAAGTAGCCACAAAAACTATAAACAATATGTTTGAGAAAAAATATACACCATGAGAAAAACCCAAGGTGTTCTGTCTTCCATATAACTATACAATGATAGATATTAAATTATAGAAACAAAAGTAAATAAGTGAAGATTAGTTACCGATTTGTCGGGAATGAGAAGAGTGGTTTCAGCTCAAGAAATTGTGCTATCTATGAGCCTAGAACTGCTGACAATTTAAAAATTAAATAGCATATAAATGTCATTGATCATCTTATTCTGAATTTTCAAATGACTGAAGCATACTGTTTTCATAGTTTCTTACAGGAAAGATGAACTTTAGAAAATACAGAATTTGCTACCAAGTGAAACCAATCCCTGTTCTTTCTCGTGAACAACTTTGAAAAGTCGACGATTGTCAAAATCATGTGACACAACTAAAAGTGAGATAACTACTGTGATTACTTCCTTCAATATGTCACATCACATAAACGGAGAAAGGTAACTTGTCATTTGAGATGACCATAATTCAGAAAATGCAAACCCCGGGAGAAGGCAACCCATGTAAATTGAATTAGAACACTATATCTAGTGCTCTTGATATTCTGCCATTCTCCACCATCATCACTACATATGCATTACTCTCGACAAATAATGAGAAGATTAAGTTGCATTTCCTTATTTGGTTCTGAAAATAAATTGAGTTGTTTGTTCATCAATCAACAAAAATGTGAGATGCATAAGAAACAAATAGTAAAAGAGGGAGAGGGGAGAGGGTATGATATTCTGCCCTAAGAACCAACCTATATCATCACATGAAACCAAAAACGAAAAATAAAACAGAATGGGAACAATCATGGATCATACCAAGGAAAGGCCAAGGACCATGGGCTGCCAACCTCGGCGCGGCCAACACCACCACCCGCCTTCCTATCCGGCGGAGCGTTGCCGTCATAGGTCCGCGCAACACCCAGTGCAAGCCTCTCGTGATTGGAGGGGCGTGGCTCGATGTAGGCCGACAGGCCGCTAGCTTCAGCGCTCAGTGAGGGAGAGGTGGGGGTCCTGATGGGAGGATGATTGGGATGCTCGAAATGCGACGCCCCGCTGCTGCCGCCGTCGCCCTAGAGGGGATGGGATGAGATGGGACATGGGAGATCACAGAGGGGGAGAGATGGGAAGAAGAAGACGCACGGCGCGGATAGATAGAATGGCAGTTGTGCTTGTGGATGTGATATTTTGACCATTCAAACCGGTCCAGTACAGAAAACCATGCCCAAAAATTAAATCAAAAGAACCTGTTACACGTGTCAATCACAAAGAGCACATCAGGTAAAACTGGAAGCGAAGGAGAAGTCTGATAGGTTAGCCATTTGTTCTATACACTTCCATAGTTTAGTTCTTCCATGTGTTTTTCTTTAAAAATAATTGATATTTATTTTTTATTTTATTTTGTTTTGTTTTGGTTCAAAGCTAATACAACATCTTTCCAAAGTCTAACTTTCTTTGCAAATGGAATACTCAACTATTTGCATGTATTTCAGATGAGGTTTATGTATTTCACATGTTATATTTTGATTTTGAATGAGATGGGTGATGATCTCAAATTTTATTTGTATGTAATTTTAAATAACTTTTTTGTCTATTATAATATAGTATGTTGATATTCGGTCATGCTTCATGTCACGTGCAAGGCACGTATATCTTACTAGTATATTACAGGGCCTTTTCCTCCACCGCTGCGTATACTAATAATCATGGTCTCTGAAGTCCTTTATTAAACTCCCTCCCCTCTCCGATCTCCGGAACCTTCCAGAGTAGTATAGAGAACAAAAAAGATCACCAGAACCAAAAGCGCCAAAGCCCGGAAACTGACATGCGGGCCACACCATCCAAAGGTCGGTCGTCGAGCCCCCAACCTCCCGTCGTCTCCCCCTTCCCTTCCCGGACCTGGTAGAACGTTCGAGAGCCCCTCTTCCGACTATATAACCCTCCCCCACGCTCCCGACCCACTCCAATCCATCCTCGCGTCCCAGAACCCGAGAACCCGCTCTAAAGCCCTAACCCTAGCCACCGCCTCCTCCCCCCGCCACCCGTCGTCGACCGCGCGCCTGCGTTCAAGGAGCTCCCTGTTCCGGCGCCATGGCTTCGGAGACCGAGACCTTCGCCTTCCAGGCCGAGATCAACCAGCTGCTCTCGCTCATCATCAACACCTTCTACTCCAACAAGGAGATCTTCCTCCGCGAGCTCATCTCCAACTCCTCCGATGTAAGCTTCCTCCGCCGCGCCCCCCTGTTTCCTCTGGCTCGCACATTTGTTTAGATCCGCGTCCGATTTTGGCCGTACCAATGTTCAAATAGATCGGTTCGTTTGTCCCGGTTCGCGCTAGTTAATGTAAGGGATTTCAAATCTTATCGACGAATCTGCGGTCTGTGCAATATTCTGTCATCTGCTAGTGGAACGTAGTTATATGCATTTGTTTAATATCTGTCCTGCTTGTTGCACGTGCAAATCTCCATGATTTAGAGCTAAGTGGACTATTATAAATGCTTAGGAAACACCGTTACTTGCATTATTATAGTATTTTTTCTGCGCTAGGCTTTAAAACAATTCGATCACTAGATTGCCTGCGTGCTAATTTCGCCAAGCGATATGTGTTTCATTTTATTAATTGTGGTGGGGACATTGATAAGAAAATTCTATTATCCAAGTAGCTTTGCATGTCTGGTAGTAATATAATTTTTATGGGTTTTCTGGGGCTAAATAGGGTTCTGTGTGGTCCTGGGCTAACTTTTGAAAAGCATTTCCTAACAAATTTTCCGATTCAAAGTAGATTTGGATGGATGCTAGGTTATTGCATAACATCAGAAATATAGGCTCATTCTAATGTATCATTATTAGTCTCAAAACTTTCAGCCACGTTTGCATTAGTGACTGGTTATCTGTGAGAATACAACTAAATTGCATGTGCTAATTTCGTAGGATCTGGGTTTAATTTTTGAGCCTTGATCTGAAGAATTCGAATTTCCAAGTAGCTTTGCACGGCTGGTTGTATAATTTTTATGTTTTTTTGGGTGCTAAATTAGGTTCTGTGCTAATGTGCAAACTCCTAAAAAAATAATAAATTAAAAATGAGGCGTATTCTACTGCAATGCACTACTAGTCTCAAAACTCTTTAGTTACGTTTGCATTATTGACTGGTTATCTGTGAGAATCACGCTAACTTGCATTTGGGTGCTCTGATGTGCAGGCGTTGGATAAGATCAGGTTTGAGAGCCTGACCGACAAGAGCAAGCTGGATGCTCAGCCAGAGCTTTTCATCCACATTATCCCTGACAAGGCCACCAACACCCTCACCATTATCGACAGTGGCATTGGTATGACCAAGTCAGACCTCGTCAACAACCTTGGTACCATTGCGAGCTCTGGCACGAAGAATTACATGGAGGCACTGGCTGCTGGTGCCGATGTGTCCATGATTGGGCAGTTCGGTGTTGGTTTCTACTCTGCTTACCTTGTTGCCGAGAGAGTTGTTGTGACTTCCAAGCACAATGATGATGAGCAGTATGTGTGGGAGTCCCAGGCTGGTGGCTCCTTCACTGTGACACGTGATACTACTGGAGAGCCCCTTGGAAGGGGTACTAAGATCACCCTCTACCTCAAGGACGATCAGGTACAGCTAACCATGATTCACGTCACTATTTACTTGCTCATGCTACCTGTTCTGTTCACAGCTAAATATGTTCTGGATATGCTTTGCTAGTTCTTATGTGTTGTTCAGAATTTACATGATTTTATAAATGCACTGTTTGAGATTGAAATGCTTTTCATGTCTTACTTCTCTTTCTATGCTCTGGGGATGTAAATGGAAGAACGTGCCTGTTTTTTTTATTAATCAATAACGATGCTTAGTTTTGGGAGGGTTCTGTAATGAAATTCAGTGCTGGTGTTATATGCCTAAAGTACTGTTATATGCTGATTGTTGCTAAGGTCTAGTTGTGATCATATATGGCTGTTGCAGGTGAATTTATTGTTATACTATTGGTATTTATTCAGTTAGTATGATTGTTGGCATGAGTCTCTTGATATTAAAGTCAATTGCTGTTGTCATTGCATGAAATTGGGACAGTACAATTGGTGCCATTTTACATTGTTGATGCTAACTAGTTCATAGTATTGAATTTGTTAGTACTGCATTTGGGCCAAGTGACATGTGAACCATGTGGATTGTACTCAGTTGCTGCTACTATTTTTTTTTGGTACTTTCAGATGTTGAAAATCATACTGCTAGTTTGTGGGGTGTCACAATGGCTATTGGTAATTTCTGCCATCTAACTTGTCCTAACAATTCTACTATTGTTCTTTTCAGTTGGAGTACCTTGAGGAGCGTCGCCTCAAGGATCTGGTGAAGAAACACTCCGAGTTCATCAGCTATCCCATCTCTCTCTGGACAGAGAAGACCACTGAGAAGGAAATATCTGATGATGAAGATGAGGAAGAGAAGAAGGATACTGAGGAGGGCAAGGTTGAGGAAATTGATGAGGAGAAGGAAGAAAAGGAGAAGAAAAAGAAGAAGATCAAGGAGGTGTCTCACGAATGGAACCTGATGAACAAGCAGAAGCCTATATGGATGAGGAAGCCTGAGGAGATCACCAAGGAGGAGTATGCTGCCTTTTACAAGAGCCTGACAAATGACTGGGAGGAGCACCTTGCAGTCAAGCACTTCTCTGTGGAGGGTCAGCTTGAGTTCAAGGCTGTCCTCTTTGTTCCCAAGAGGGCCCCCTTTGACCTCTTTGACACCAGGAAGAAGCTCAACAACATCAAGCTCTATGTGCGCCGTGTCTTCATCATGGACAACTGTGAGGATTTGATCCCAGAGTGGTTGAGCTTTGTCAAGGGCATTGTTGACTCTGAGGACCTTCCCCTCAACATCTCTCGTGAGACGCTCCAGCAGAACAAGATCCTGAAGGTGATCCGCAAGAACCTTGTGAAGAAGTGCATTGAGCTCTTCTTTGAGATTGCTGAGAACAAGGAGGACTACAACAAGTTCTATGAGGCTTTCTCCAAGAACCTCAAGCTTGGTATCCATGAGGACTCTGCCAACAGGACCAAGATTGCTGAGCTCCTGAGGTACCACTCCACGAAGAGCGGCGATGAGCTTACCAGCCTCAAGGACTACGTGACCAGGATGAAGGAGGGCCAGAATGACATCTACTACATCACTGGTGAGAGCAAGAAGGCTGTGGAGAACTCTCCCTTCCTTGAGAAGCTGAAGAAGAAGGGGTATGAGGTGCTGTACATGGTTGACGCCATTGATGAGTATGCCATTGGCCAGCTCAAGGAGTTTGAGGGAAAGAAGCTGGTGTCTGCCACCAAGGAGGGCCTGAAGCTTGATGACAGTGAGGAAGAAAAGAAGAGGAAGGAGGAGCTCAAGGAGAAGTTTGAGGGGCTCTGCAAGGTGATCAAGGAGGTGCTGGGCGACAGGGTAGAGAAGGTGATCGTCTCTGACCGTGTTGTTGACTCACCCTGCTGCCTGGTGACTGGTGAGTATGGCTGGACAGCAAACATGGAGAGGATCATGAAGGCACAGGCCCTGAGGGACAGCAGCATGGGCGGCTACATGTCGAGCAAGAAGACGATGGAGATCAACCCTGAGAATGCCATCATGGAGGAGCTGCGCAAGCGTGCTGATGCGGACAAGAACGACAAGTCAGTCAAGGACCTGGTGATGCTGCTGTTCGAGACCTCCCTGCTCACCTCGGGATTCAGCCTCGACGACCCCAACACCTTTGGCACGAGGATCCACCGCATGCTCAAGCTGGGCCTGAGCATCGACGAGGACGATGAGCCTGCTGAGGCTGACACCGACATGCCACCGCTGGAGGATGACGCCGGCGAGAGCAAGATGGAGGAGGTCGACTAGGCGCCGTGTGCATTTTCTACCCCCAAGTTCGTAGTAGAGCTAGCTTGTCTTTTGGTTACTGTCGCGTGGTCGGTTTGTCTTTTGTGGTTTGCTGTGCCTAGCCTGCTGTAATGGGGCTATAGGGGATGGTGGTCTATGGAGTATCCGGAACTGCGTTTCGTAATCGTTGCTTATATATAATCGTCTTTAGCATCTTCCAGTAGTAAATGGGTGGTCTCTTTTGCTGTGTTTGGTTTCTGTTGGTTTTATCGGCATTCATCTTTCTGTTCTTTCCGGAGTAATCTGAAAATTGCTTTTCAGCTACTAAACAGTCATGGTGAGACTGGCGTTTGAATCAATCCCTTCCTTGCCAACTTATTGCTTGAAATGAAACTTATTCTTGAAGATTGCCTAACATGACCATAGGATAATCTACCATCTGTGATGAAGGCTTGCATATGAGCATAGCATCTGTAAGTTGATATAGATATCCTCTTGATGAGGCGAATCCTTCCCCTCCCCTGTCTCCGAGCTGGGTCTGCTTTCACTCGCCAAAATCCTCTGTTTTCCACCCCCACCCCATCTAACCACTCTTCCCCTTCATCTCCTTTCTTTTGGATGTTGGAGACTGAACACTGTATTTTCGTTATGTTAAATAATGGAAAGGGATAGTGTGCCCGGTTCCAAATAAATAAATAAAATGATTCATGATGCATCTAATGCTAAAAAGAAACAGAAGGAATAAAAATAAAAAGTTCCTTTCGAACATACTGCAAGGTGGTTATCCACCAGGAAGATGATCAGAAATGGTAGTGGCGACTTCAGCCACCACCTGAAGAAGGGGGAGCCGACTTGTGCAGCTGTTGCTGAAACGAAGACGCCTCCTTGCCACTCTTCTCCTTCAAGTTGAATGAATGCCAATTCATTGTGTAGTTCTTTCTGCTGACAGGGAGTTAGTTGTTGGTTTCCATGTCGCATCTGTGTAAACTTTGCATCCTGGGGGCAGACTATATAAGCTATCTCCTTGTACTTGTCAGTTTTGATGCAGGATTAAACACTCCTTGTCTCGGTGCAAGCGGATTCTCTCTTTCCATCCCGCGAGTAAGTCATGATGGCTCTTGGCGGTGCCAG
Organism: Bromus sterilis; assembly: GCA_950022295.1. Classification (NCBI taxonomy): domain Eukaryota; kingdom Viridiplantae; phylum Streptophyta; class Magnoliopsida; order Poales; family Poaceae; genus Bromus; species Bromus sterilis. The sequence continues at coordinate 273,299,267 of OX465598.1, forward strand.
CACTGGCGAGGCCGGGTGTGGACACTAAGATCTGAAAAATGAAGAACCAGTTTAATACTGTATAACTTGCAGCAACTTAACACGAGAATGCACTTTGGAGTCAACAGAATTAACATGACAATGCGTTACTTCTGTTGATAGATGACTAGATGATCTAATGGTGTCTTTTGGCACGTAATCCTAAATATTCTCGGAAAAATGTACTCCTAAATGTAGCACCCAAAAAACGAGTTTTCTTAGGACTAGGAGAATAATGTGGGAGCTTCCAGTTAAAAGAATGTTGCTACATGCTGTTGAACGTTACATGAATTTCTCAGTTGGAAGGTACAATTCATTCAGAATACATCATGTATTCTTTCAAATGTATTTCGTGTCCATTCCAAAGTCCATTTGTCCTCAAAGTCAACAGAATTATAGAACCTATATATAGGAAAAAAATATCTGTGAGTTGCCCTCAAATACATCCACATAACACTCAACATGAGTATATGTGCTTGAGTACATTCCTCAAACGTCTTAGGCATGATCCTCAAGCATCATCTCACATGGACATTTGTGTTTGCAGTCTTATTTCTTCTGGGTCAGCCAGGGCAACTCACTAATTTGGAAATGCTGTTGCATAATTTGCCCAGGATAATACAACCAAAATTTAGAGAAGCTAATCCCATAGGTAAATTTAGCAAGTTCAAGTTCCATTCTACAAAAGTTATACGGATGGCTCATAGTAAAAACAGAGAAACAGTTATCAGAAGGGGTTCAGGAAAGAAGAGCAGGAATATGTTCTGTTTGATCTCAGTTCAGATATGAAGCACATTGAGCAGTCGAACACTTTTAAGTTTTAACAGAAATTTCTAATGAACAGACTCAATTCCAATAGCTTATATATGCAAAAGACATAAAGCACACCGTCTAATGCTAAAGAGTGTGGCCCTACATGAGATGGTTTAGGCCTTTGCAACAAATTCAAACCTATCGCATCGAGCTGGATGATCCTGGCAATTTCTTGATTGTGCACTTCTGCAGAGCACGCCTTGCATCTAAAGCCTCTCCCCATTTGCCAGCAGCAGCATAAACATCAGATATCAACACATGGCAGCCAGCCTGCTGCGTGTTGAGGCCAATGATTTCACTCTGGACTCTTTCAGCCACATCGAATCTTTTGTGCATTCGACATGCACCTAATAGTGCACCCAAAATCATAACATCTGGGGCCATCGGCATGCTCCTTATAAGCTCCTCTGCCTCTTCAAGAAGCCCTGCCCGGCCTAACATGTCAACCATGCAGCCATAGTGCTTTGCCTCTGGCTTCACTCCATAAGTTGATGCCATGCTCTGAAAACACAGTCGACCCTCGTCCACCAGCCCACTGTGGGCACAAGCAGTCAACACACCAACAAATGTTATGTCATTCGGTTTCTCTCCTGACATCTTCATCTGCTCGAACACACTGATGCAATCCTGAACATCACCATTTACTGCCAACCCGGTGATGAGCGCATTCCAGGCAGAGACATTCTTCTGGTCCAAGGAGTGGAAGATTTCGACGGCCATGTCAGTTCTCCCACACTTGGCATACATGTCTATAAGAGCAGCACCAAGATTGAACTCGTTGTCGAGCACCATCTTGTGCTTGTCAATGTAAGCGTGAGCCCACCTCCCTTCTTCCAGAGCTGTTAAATGTGCGCATGCTGAGAGCACGCTCACCATGGTCACCTCATTAGGACGAGTACTGCTCTCGCTCTGCATCGCCCTGAACAGCTGAAGGGTTTCCATATAGCGTCCAGCCTGTGCATACCCAGAAATCATGCACGTCCACGAAACCACATCTTTCTCCGGCATCACATCAAACAGCTTCCACGCACCATCCATCTCACCGTTCAATGCATAACCCCGGATCATCGTGTTCCATGATACCAGATTCCGCACCGGCATCTCATCGAACATCTTCCTAGCCAGCGGCAGCAGCCCATGCCGTGTGAATCCTGTTACCATTGAGTTCCATGTCACAATGTTCCTACCAATGGCTGGCATCTCATCGAACATTTCCCTGGCAACATCCAACTCGCCAGAACCGGCATATGCGCCCACCATCGCGCTCCAGGACACCCCATTCCTCTGTGGCATTTCTTCGAACAGCGTCCGGGCGTTCCCGATGTCCCCGCACTTCACATAGCCACCGAGCACCGTGTTCCAGGACACCACGTCGGTGACCCCTGCGCACGAATCGAACACCGCCCGCATCGAGACCGTGTCTCGGAACGCGGCGTACATCGCGAGGAGCGAATTGACGACAAACACGTCGATCAAGAACCCGCGCCGGACGGCCTGGCCGTGCACCTGCGCGCCCGTGCGCGGGAAATAGGCGAGCTTGGACGCCGACTTGATGAGGGAAGGGAAGGTGAATCGGTCGGGAATATCGCCGGACCGGAGGATGGAGGAGAAGACGGCGAAGGCGAGGCGAGGAGACGGGCAGGTCGCGGAGGCTCGGATGAGCAGGTTATGGAGGAATGTGCACGAGGAAGGGAAGAGTGGGAAGTAAAGGCTGGAGAGGGCGGCGGCGAGGTGGGGATGGGTAGGGAGCAGGGGCACGATGCGGCGGAGGTGAGCGGTGTTGCGGAGGAGGTCGCCGGAGACGACGAGGCGACCGAGGAGGAGAGGGAGGAGGTGAGGCGGTGGTGCCATTCCGTTTTGAGTTTGACCACGGAGGGGAGTTTTTGTAGTACGAAAAAGGTGTGTGTAGATCTTAATCAACTAATACACGCATGCATACAGACGCATGCATACAGACGCATGGATGAATTTCCCTACGGGCGACCTGGCAGCATGCATGAAATAATCGAAGGAAAAGAAAGAGCACCTAAGGCGTCACAAGAAACAACCGCAAAAAAACAAAAGAGCATGCATGTGGCAGCACTAGGTACAAGGACAACATGGCCAGTCAGGGTGGCGACGGTGACGGCGTACCTGACGGCTAAGGGCGTGAATGACTAGTGTTTTGGGCTAGGATTGAGTTGTGCGTGGTGGCCGTGTGGGCCGTGTGTGTGGGCGTGCCGGTCCGGGTGGAGCGTCGTTATAAGCTCAGTGTAACGATTCCTGTGGATCATCGCTGAATTGAACAAGCCACAGCTGGCTCTTATCTCTCTCTCTCTCTCTCGATCTCACCTGCTCCCTGCTTATCCCCTTCTCCTTCCTTTGGTTCAAATCACGCCTCACCACCATCGAACCCTAGCCCCGATCCCGCCGGAGTCAAGGTCGTGACTGTCTGGTATTCAGAGCAGTTCGATCCGCAGCCGCTTCCGGTGACGCGCGTACCCGGCAAATCCGACGAGACGGTCGCCGATCGCCTTCGGGCTTGATCGGCATAAATCCTGATCCGAGGTGGGTTGTGCACTCTACCTGTAGCCACGGCGCCCTTCAAACCAAGTGCGCAGACGCGTCATCTGACCGATAGCATGGAGGCGTTTCAGGCGCTGATGTTGAAGGAATTCGCGGAATTGCGCACGGAGCAGAGCAAGTTCGCAGGTGTGGAAGGAATTACCGAGAGGTTGGAGGCGCTGGATGAGAAATTGGCAGATCAAGCGCGACGTTTGGATCAAGTTCAGGTCAAGGTAAATCTCTCGTGCGAAACACTGAGTAGAGTTCAGCAGGAACAGGCGCAGAACACGCGTCCAGATCGGACGGGAACCAGTGAGTTGGGGGCAAATTCCGCATCATCGGGTGTTACTGGAGGATTGTTGGGTGCTGCTCCTTCGAACACAATTCGACATCAGCAGCGAGTAGGACCGAGTCTGAATTTGCAAGGAGGACAAATGGGGACAGTGCTGCAGTCAGAGGATATAACGGGACGCCGCAATTGGGCACCGAAAATGGATTTTCCAAAGTTTGATGGATCTGGAGTCCGAATCTGGTTAGATCAGTGTGAGGCATTTTTCAGCTCTATAGCATATCTGAAAACTTCAAGGTGACATCGGCGTCTCTGAACTTGGTGGGGAATGCAGCACATTGGTTTCAAGCGTTCAAACATAGTGGCACATGGCCGACATGGGAGCAGTTCCGAGCAGAGATTCTGGCAGAGTTCGATGTCAACGTCCATAGAGGACTCATGAAATCGTTGATGCTGTTAAAACAGAAAGAATCAGTAGAGGAGTACAAGATACAATTCTACCAGTTAGTGTATAGTATCAGACTGTATGAACCTCACATCAGTGATACATTTCTGGTTACTCGATTCCTCATGGGTCTCAAGGAGGAATTACGCTCGGCGGTCGAAATGCAGTTGCCAGACACTGTGGCGTGTGCGGTATCCTTTGCTGAGGTTCAAGAAGGTTTGTTGTCGTCTAACCGCGGCTCTAAACCAACATACACTCGTGGTCCGTATAACAAGATGGAAAGGCGTACTGAATTGGCGCCAGGGGAGTTGTGGAAAGCAAAACAACTTAAGGACTATCGGCGTGCAAACGTCTTGTGTTACAGCTGTGGTGAAAAGTTTGTACCAGGGCATGTATGTGTAGTTCCAGGGGGTAATGCAACACAACTGAAAGTGGCTGAGGCAGTGGATCCTCATGAGATCATCTCTGATGCTGTCCTCGATGCCCTGCTATCGGATTCTCAAGACGAGTGTGCCACGATGTCAGTTCAGGCAATTTCTGGCGCTCCTCACCCGAAAACTATTCAGCTGCGTGCCTTGATTGGGAATCAGGTGGTGTTGGTATTATTGGATTCGGGAAGTACACATACATTTGTTGATTCTGCTCTGTTGGACAGATTGCAGATATCCCCTGTCCAACTGGCTGCCCCTTTGTCAGTCAAGGTAGCTAATGGTATGCAGGTTCAGTGCTCGCAGTACATTCCTAATTTGATTTGGTGGATTCAAGGACACAATTTCTCCTCTGCCATGCGGGTCATGCAACTGGGTAGTTATGATATAATCTTGGGCATGGATTGGTTGGAACAGCGAGGAGTAATGCAGTGTCACTGGTTAGAGAAATGGGTCCAGTTTAATCACAAGGGGAAACAAGTTAAATTACAAGGTGTGCTTCCACGTTCTCAGTCTCAGCTTTTGGAGATGACCACTGCACAACTGGACAAATGTCAAAGAGGAAATGATATTTGGGCAGTAGCTTTGCTGTGTCATGTCACTAGTCAAGGGGAGACAACAGTTCCATTGCAAGTTACTGAGGTTTTAGATCAGTTTCAGGATGTGTTCCGTGAGCCCAAGGAGTTACCACCCCACCGAGATTATGATCATGCTATTCATCTTATTCCGGGAGCAGTACCAGTGAATTGTAGACCTTATCGTTATTCTCCTTTACAAAAGGATGAAATTGAGAGACAAGTCGCTGAAATGATTAAATCTGGGTTGGTCACACCAAGTATTAGCCCTTTTGCTTCTCCTGTTCTTTTGGTCAAGAAGAAAGATGGGGCATGGCGATTTTGTGTGGACTATAGAAAATTGAATTCGCTGACCATAAAGAATAAATTTCCTATGCCAGTGGTGGATGAGCTATTAGATGAACTGGCTGGGACACAGTGGTTTTCTAAACTGGACCTGAGGGCTGGTTATCATCAAATTCGTATGGTACCGGATGATGAGGTGAAAACAGCTTTTAAAATCCATCATGGACTGTTTCAGTTCAGAGTGATACCATTTGGTTTAGCCGATGCACTTGGGAATTTTCAGTGCGTTATGAATTCAGTTTTGGCTGAAGGTTTGAGGAAACATGTGCTAGTTTTTATGGATGATATTCTGGTGTATAGCAAGAACCTGGAGGACCATCTACACCATCTACAGCTGGTACTGCAAGCTCTCCGAACAGCCAAGTTATATGTCAAACAGAGCAAATGTGCTTTTGCACAACAGTCCATTGAGTACCTGGGGCATATTATTTCTGACAAGGGTGTGAGCACTGACCCAGCAAAGACTGCAGCTATGGTGAACTGGCCAGTTCCATCCAACATTACTGAATTGAGAGGTTTTCTTGGATTAATAGGTTATTACAGAAAATTTGTGAAGAATTATGGCCTCCTAGCTAAACCTCTCACCATGCTCCTTAAAAAACAGGCTTATCAGTGGAATGCATCTGCACAAACTGCGTTTGAAGGCCTCAAGCAAGCTATGGTCTCCACTCCAGTGCTGGCCTTGCCTGACTTTACTAAGCAATTCTGCATCGAGACAGATGCTTGTGACATAGGAATTGGTGCCATACTTACTCAGCAGGGCCACCCTGTTGCATTCTATAGCAAAGCTTTGGGGATCAAGAATAAACAGCTATCCATTTATGAAAAAGAGTTTCTAGCAATAATGATGGCTATTGATAAGTGGAGACAATATTTGTGCAAAGGTCATTTCCTCATCAAAACAGACCATCAGAGTTTGTGTCATCTGGGAGATCAAAACTTGACTTCAGATCTGCAAAGGACGGCCATGAAAAAATTGGTAGGCTTACAATTTTCCATTCAGTATAAGAAGGGAATCGAGAATACAGTAGCTGATGCTCTGTCCAGAGTGACTCATTTATTTGCTACACAAGCCATTTCATCTACTCATCCTATCTGGATGCAAGAGGTGTTAAACTCTTACACAGTGGATGTGATAGCACAAGACCTTCTTCAAAAAATGGTTGTCCAAGAGGATGTTGTTCTAGGGTACAGTCTACAAAATGGACTGATAAAACATATGGACAGGATTTGGATTGGAGCAAACTCTGGATTGCAAACCAGGTTAATTCAGGCCTTACACTCTGAAAGGATCGAGATAGACCTAGAGGGGGGGGGGGTGAATAGGTCTTATTACAAATTTTATCACTACTTAGCAATTTTTAAGCAATAGTGTTGAAAACAAGGTGTGCCTAATAATTGCAAGGTCTATTTAGCAAAGACAAGATAAACAATAAGCACAATAAACACAAGCAAGTGAGGGGCAAATAATACGGTAGTACAAGTAGTAAGGGAAAAGAGTAGGGATAACCGAATGACGCGGAGACAACGATGTATCCCGATGTTCACTTCCTTGGAGGGAAGCTACTCACCGTTCGGAGAGAGTGGGTGAAACCACGAAGGCACACCAACGCCACGAAGGCTCACTCTATTCCCCTTGAGATATCACCACGAAGGTGATTCCCAACCACTACCGGTTGACCTTAAAGGTGGTCACCAAACCCTCACAAACTCAACGGGGGTAATCACAATGGTCGATTCCTCTCCGAAGAACTCCTACCCGCCTAGGAGTCTCCAACCTCCAAGAGTAACAAGATCAATGGGAAAAGCTCAAGACTTGCTCAAATCACGATTTGCTTTGGTCGGAAGATGGGGAAGGGACGGATCTAACACGGGGTGAAAGATCCGACAAGAACTCTCACGAATCTCTCCGGGATCTTGGTTTGAGTGTAGGAGATGAGAGAGAGGGAGCACTTTGTGTTCTTGAGTGAAATAAATGAAGTGATCAACCCTAATCTGAAGTGGGTAGGGGGTATTTATAGATGCCCAAGAACTAGCCGTTTTGATGCAGTCATAAGGACGTCGGACGGTCCGGGCTACATTCCGAACGGTCCGGGCTGAGCCCGGACGGTCCGACCTGTAGTCCGGTCGGCCGAAGAGATCAGACAACCTGTCCCCATAGCACACTCGTGTCGGACGGTTCGGGGGTGAGGATGGACGGTCAGGGCTGGGCCCGGACGGTCCGACCAATACACCGGACGGTCCGACCTGACGAGGAAATGCCACTGACCATTGGCACCAAGGGTCGGAAGGTCCGGGACCGAAGTCCGGACGGTCCGGGCTGAGCCCGGACGGTCCGGGACAGAAGCCCGGACGGTCCGGGATGAACGAATAAGCTACTGACCTCGGGGTCCCTTTTTCGGACGGTCCGAGGTGCAGCTCGGACGGTCCGGGACAGACCCGGACGGTCCGACCTGATACCCGGACGGTCCGACCTCCACAGATGATGTGCAGTTTAGAGAGCATTGAATATCCTACACAACTACATTGATTTCCATGGGTTGTAGAGATGTGTATTTTACATGATATAGTTATTATGACTTGAGGAAGACTTTAACTAAACCATATGATCCCCTCTTAATAGTGCGGGGATCCCTATGACTCAAGAGGTAGTAGTAAAGAGGACTTAGCGTCATCTTCAATCGTTTTGTAGACTTCTTGAGAGCGGTTGAAGTTTAGCCCATGATCCCTACACGGTGATGTCAAGAGAACTAACAATTTCCTATGTATCACTTAGAAAACACAGTTAGTCCCCCATATGTATATTGTCATCACACAACAAAATATGCTTAAGGGCAAAATTGCACTTTCAATCTCCCCCTTTTTGGTAGTTGATGACAATACACATATAGCTCTCAAAAATATTCATATTTAAGATTTGGAGAGCAATTTCATTTATTTGAGGGAGGCTCCCCCTCAACATGTGCATGGTGATCTTAACTTTTAAGCAGAGCACATAAGAGGGAGCCTCCCCCATGATCATATAAACCATACGAATTAATATGGGAGAGCAGTGGTTTTAAGACCCAATAATACATGATGAAGTGACAACTGCGAAGAAATGATCCATAGTAACACACATATCACTCATCATGACACAGGACACCATTTGACATGCAAGGTAGATAAACCATGAAGTTTAATACAAGTACCACAACGGTCATACCACATATGTATTAATACATAAAAACCATGCAACATAAATCACCACTAGAGTTTGGGTTATATCCCGATAATGAAAACTACGCCTAGGATAGGTAGGTGTCTCCCCCTTTGGCACCAAGTACCAAAAAGGGGCAGAACACAGAGCCAACACCAATAACACGACACAGACAGCTACTCCTCGTCATCATGATCGTCGAGCTCGTCAGTGAAGAACTCGGGGAAGTCCATAGACGTAGGGAAGCCGAAGTCAGCAGCCCTAGGAGCGGAAGGGGGCTCCTCATCAGCACTCACAGGGCTCCCTGGCCGGGCACGAAGACGGGCCCGAAGTGCATTAGCCTGAGAGATACTGCGAGACTCAAGCTCGTGAGTAGCAGTGGCTTGGGTAGTGCATGCCTTGAAGATCGCCTGCTGAGACTTGCCTAGAAAGCGAGCAATGCGTCGAATGGGTTCCACCATGGGCTTGGCACGGCGAGACCCACGAGAGGTGGAGGCGGAAGTCCCAGACGGACGAGTGGGACCGGCATAGAGAGCAGAACCTTTCTTGGGCACCCATTCTTGATGAACCACGGGCTTCTGAATCGGAATAGTGGAGAAATGATCAATGACCCGCTGAATGTAGGGAGCAAGGGGGAAGTGGCCGCGCTTCGTGAGGGAGAAGAGCCACACCTCATGCCAGAGGAAGTCAACCACATCAATGGGACGGGGCGCATGGTTCAACTCCATTTGGTCAAAGGCCCCATTGGCACATGCCATAAGATCAATAGCAAAGGAGCGGACCATCGACTTGTCACCATGCTTGGGTACCAAGGTGCGCAGAAGACAGTGATATAGCTGTAGATACTGAGGCTGAAAGATTGTGGAATTGTTGACAACCATATTTATCCCGGGGGGGGGGATATCAGCAGGGCACAGCAGACAACCCATACATGCCTCAATGGACATGGACTCAAACTCACTGGAGCGACTGTGAATCCGGTAGAGAGCATCAGATCTGGTAGGCATACCCAGAGCCTCACACCACTGGTTGTAGGAGATGGAGATAGTCTGCTGGTGAGTCCTCCATGAAAGAAAGTCATCGATGCCAAAAGTGCACGTGGCATAGAACTGAAGAATCGCACCATGACTCCAATCACATTTGAGCGTCAAAGCATGACGCAGTCCCATGGCATCCACCAGACGGATCAGAGTGCCAAATTTTGTCGGATGCTGCTCAAAGTACTCCAGGTTGATGAACTTCTGGGGGGTGGTGGCATTGATATCGAGGCAGACGGTCGCATAAATGTCTTGTTGAACAAGCGTGTGAAAACGGACATCCGCGGCAGTACCGGGGAGAAGGAACTCATTTTCTTCAGATCGCATCTTGGCGTACAACTTGGCATCCATGCGATAGTAGTCCACCGGGACACGACCACGCATGTTGGGAGGAGCCACAGAGATAGCCACAGATACCACGCATGCCCGGTTCGGGAGGGACTTCTTGCGGGTATTTGGCTTGGGGGCAGATGAGCGAATCAGCTCCTCCGCTTCCATATCATCCTCCTCATAGTCAGATTCAAGACGGGCATGGCTGCCCCCAGCACCATCCCCACTACCACCACAAAGACGGCGACGAGGACGGGCAACATCTTGTGAGTCATCAGAGCCCTGACGGCGAGCCGGAGCACGAGCCGTTCCCTTGGGAGGCATGAGGTCACAAATCCGGGAGCCACAAGAAGGATCCTCCTCAAAGGCAATCTGCCCCAAAAAGCAAGATTGATCAGTCAAAACGTAGATCGGGAGGAGGGGAATCCGGGGATGGGGCTGGGGGACTCACCTGAGGGCGGGGCCGGACGGGGGAGGCCGCAACAGAGGCGGCGGCGGCGCTAGGTCAGAGGCCACGGCGGGGAAAAAGAAAGGAACTGCCTACATGATGTGTGGGGCGCGGCCCGAGCCATTTATAGATCGGGCACGCCGGACGACCGGGGTGCAAGTCGGACGGTCCGACGAGGTGCCGGACGGTCCGGGATGAAGGTCGGACGACCGACACGGGTTAACGTGAGAGCACAACACGCGTGAGAGGCCGGACGACCGGGATGCAGGTCGGACCGTCCGGGCACTGTTCCGGACCGTCCGAACTGTGGTGCAGGACATCAGTAGTATTTTCCGGCCATACCGGACCGTCCGGGATGCAGGCCGGACCGTCCGGGATGCAGGCCGGACCGTCCGGGGATACCCCGGACCGTCCGAGCACTGGTCCGGACCGTCCGAAATGTGATGATGTGTGGGCAAACAGGCAGACCAAGGTGGCACGACGGTAAAGAGGAGGTGATCTAGCTGAATGGCATATATATTGAGGTAGATGCATGAAGGAACATCATAAAACACAATCAATAACGAGAGCATAAAAGAACCATTTGTCATAAGATGTTTATGAAGGAGTCGGCGGTGGCCGTGGCCACCATGTTTGAGTATATGTGATGTTGACACCGCGAAGATGTATCTTGGGTCCAACAGTCACTACTCCATCTTTAACCGCTACACATGGATTCACCAAAGTGAGCATGCGGATTGTTGATGTATGTTTCTATTTATGCATCACGTAGAGGGATGAGAACTCATTAATTGAGCTTCTCCCCCTACATACATGCCTACATCTAGACAGGATATGCGCAATGTGTACGAATGAGAGCAAGATACCCCTAAGCCGTAAAGCTATAACGTTCCAAGATACCATGTTCACCCCTTAGTTGGCAAAACCTTGCTTCATCCAATGGCTTGGTGAAGATGTCGGCAAGTTGCTTGTCGGTGCCCACATGTGCAAGAACAATATCACCTTTTTGAATATGATCCCGTATGAAGTGATGACGAATGCCAATATGCTTGGTGCGGGGATGTTGACAAGGGTTGTTGGCAATCTTGATAGCACTTTCATTGTCACATAAGATGGGTACCTTCTTGTAGGTGAGGCCATAATCCTTCAAGGTTTGCCTCATCCATAGAACTTGAGTAGCACAACTTGCGGAGGCCACATACTCGGCTTCAGCGGTGGAGAGGGAGACACAATTTTGCTTCTTGGAATGCCAACTTACCAATGAGCGCCCAAGAAATTGGCATGAACCGGATGTTGACTTCCGATCCACGTTATCTCCGGCCCAATCCGCATCGGTGTACCCCAAGAGATCAAACTTGGCTTCCTTGGGGTACCAAAGGCCCAACAAAGGAGTATGAACAAGGTATCTAAGAATGCGCTTAACCGCCAAATGATGACTCTCCATGGGAGAGGCTTGATATCTTTCACACATTCCTACGCTAAGCATGATATCCGGTCTAGATGCACAAAGGTAAAGCAATGACCCAATCATAGAACGATAAAGAGTAGGATCAAATGGAATACCGGAAAGGTCTTGATCTAGATATCCCTTGGTTGGCATGGGTGTCTTGCATGGCTTGGCATCCTTCATACCAAACTTCACGAGCATGTCTTGAATGTACTTTGTTTGAGAGATGAAGGCTCCTTCGGTAAATTGCTCGATTTGAAATCCAAGGAAATACTTCAAGCTCCCCATCATGGACATCTCAAAGTTCTTGGTCATAGTTTCCGAGAACCACTTGCACAAAGATGGATTAGGAGAACCAAATATGATGTCATCTACATAGATTTGGCATATGAGCAATTCACCATTGGTTCTCTTGGTAAAAAGAGTGGCATCAATGACACCCCTCACAAATCCTTCCTCGAGTAAAAACTTCCTAAGATGGTCATACCAAGCCCTAGGAGCTTGCTTAAGACCATATAATGCCTTATGAAGTTTGTACACGTGGTCCTTGTGATGAGGGTCACAAAAGCCGGGTGGTTGAGCTACATATACACCCTCTTGTAGAGGACCATTAAGAAAAGCACTTTTCACATCCATTTGAAATAATGGAAATCCATTGAATGCGGCATAAGCAAGAAACATGTGTATAGATTCAAGGCGAGCGACGGGAGCAAAGGTCTCATCAAAATCCAAGCCTTCAACTTGGGAGTACCCTTGAGCCACTAGTCTTGCCTTGTTTCGAATGATATTACCATATTCATCTTGCTTGTTTTTGAAGATCCACTTGGTTCCAATTATGTTATGATCATGGCCGGAAGGCCTCTCCACGAGAGACCAAACTTCATTCCGGGTGAAGCTAGTGAGCTCATCTTGCATTGCAATGAGCCAATCCGCATCCTCAAGTGCTTGTTCAACCCTAAGTGGTTCAATACAAGACACAAACGAGAAGTGAGCGCAAAAGTTCATAAGTTGACGACGAGTAACTATACCTTGCCCCAATCCCGTGAGGATCTTGTCAACATCAACACGTCTAGCCACCAATGGCATGATGGAAGTTGGAGTTTCAATAGGCTCTACCCATTCGGGCTCATGGGCAACATTTGGTTCATCATCAAGGGCGGAGCCATCATCAATTTCATCATTTTCTCCAAAGCAAATGCGGTCAAGTCGATCACGTGGATCAACCGCACCCACAACTTGTGGTTCAGTGGACACATCCGGTTGTGGAGGGTCTTGTTCTTGTTCTTGGATAATGGGCTCATCATGAGCAATTGGATCTTGAGTGGTAGGAGGAGGTGCTTGTGTTGGGGAAACACTTGGCCCATCACCAAACTCATCATCTCTAGGCACTTGAGCTATGGGCAAAAGATCTCCAATGCCCACAGCCAAAATATCTTGAGAGGAATCTTCATTATTACCTACATCACTTAGATCAACTTGCTCCCCATGAGAGCCATTAAATTCATCAAACTCCACGTCACAAGTTTCCACAACACATCCGGTGGATTTGTTGTAGACTCTATAGGCGTGAGAGTTCGAAGCATACCCAACAAATATACCCTCAATTGTTTTGGATTGAAACTTTGCTAACCTATCTTTCTTATTGAGAAAGAAACACTTACAACCGAATACACGGAAGTATTTGACGTTTGTCTTGTGTCCGGTTAGAAGTTCATATGGGGTCTTTATCAATATCTTGCGAAGGAAGAGTCGGTTTGACGCATGACATGCGGTGTTGATGGCTTCGGCCCAAAAGCTATAAGGAGACTTGTACTCATCCAACATGGACCGGGCCATCTCCACAAGAGTGCGGTTCTTCCTCTCGGCTACATCATTTTGTTGAGGGGTATATGGTGGGGAATATTGGTGCTCAATCCCCTCATCACTCAAGAATTCTTCCAAGGTGTAGTTCTTGAACTCGGAGCCATTGTCACTTCTTATTGCCAAGATAGCCATGTTGTATTTTCTTTGGGCTTGCTTGGCAAAGTCAATGAAGGTGGCCTTCGTCTCATCCTTGGACTTGAGGAAGAACACCCACGTGTATCTTGAGTAATCGTCGACAATGACAAGACCATATTTCTTTCCACCAAGACTATCCCATGATGGAGGCCCGAAGAGATCCACATGAAGGAGCTCCAAGGGCCTTGAAGTTGACACAACATTCTTGGGGGTGTGCTTTGCTTGATGTTGCTTCCCGGCGATGCACGCACTACACACACGATCTTTCTCAAAAGACACGTTTGTTAGTCCGAGGACGTGTTCACCCTTTAGGAGATCTTTTAGATTTCTCATGCCAATATGGGCTAGCCGGAGATGCCATAGCCACCCCTTGTCGGCCTTGGCCATTAGACAAGTTGCATGGTACGTCCTCTCTTTCGAGAAATCAACCATATAAAGGTTTCCATCCAACTCTCCAACAAAGGCCACTTCGAGAGTATCTCTCCTAAAGACTTTCACACTTGTTAGACCAAATAGTGTATCATAACCAACGGAAGCTAATTGACGAACGGAAAGCAAATTGTATTGAAGGGATTGGACAAGCATGACATTAGCAAGTGACATGTCATTAGTGATAGCCACCTTGCCCAACCCAAGTACCTTTCCCTTGGAACCACCACCAAAGACAATGCTCATATATGGTTGTATTGCATCCATGAAGTCCTTGAGCAAACGACTTTCTCCGGTCATATGATTTGTGCATCCACTATCAATCACCCATTTGACTCCACCGGAGAAGGCACCCTACACACACGTTTAGACTTTGGTTAGAGGTGCCCATTTCGCAATGGGACCTCTAAGGTTAGTAACAAGGGTCTTTGGAACCCAAATAGCATAGAAACGAAAAGCATTACAGGGTCCAATGAATTTGGCATACACATCTCCATCCTTTGCCTTACGGAGCACATAGGATGGGGGCATCTTTTCTTTCTTCTTGTTGGGAATGGACTTGCCCCTAGTGGCCTTCCCACTCCCAACACCAACCTCATCAACTTTCTTCTTACCTTTGTCCTTATGCCATTCACGAATAAAGATCACCTTTTGAGGAGTTGATCCCTTGCTAAGGGTGACATCCTTTGTCACACTCGTACTTGGATCAAAACCAAGTACCTCCTTAGCAAAGGACTCCTTGTGATGACTTAGTACATCATTTAGGTTTTTCTCGCCTTGGGCACAAGTCAAGAGACCCTTCTTTAGTTGAGCATGAAGAGCTAAGTTCTCCTCAATGAGAGATGCTTGATCAAGAGTAGAGTTAGTAGCACAAGCATCAATATGCACAATAGTTGGAGGAGACATCTTCGTAAGTGTTTTTATATGAGCAAGTTTGTGGGCCTCGAGATTTTTCTTAAGGATGGCGAGTTCCTCATCTTTTGTCTTGAGGGACAAGGTGAGTACCTCAACATCCTTAGAAAGGGAGGTTTTTAGCTCCACAAGTTTGCTCATATCATTAGCAAGCTCTTTACATATTTCATTAGACTTTTTCAAGGAGGCAACATGCTTGTCATTTAAGTCGTTTGATGCGTGAACAACTTTGCATAAGTTGTCATTTCGAGCTTCCTCAAAGTCAATTTTTCGCTCAAGGAGAGTATAGTTCTCCTTTTCCTCGGTGAGGAGGATTTCAAGATCTTTAATGGTTGTGGAGTGCTTACCCACCACATCCATAAGTAATTGAAACATTTTGAGCTTGTTGCCTTTGAGAGAGCTCATCATTTTGTTCACTTTGGCAAACAACAAATCTTCACATATAGCATGAGCATCATCACTTTCCGCATCATGAAATTCATCATGAGATTCGGAAGAGAACATGAAGGACTCATCAATAGGAGTTACCTTGATCTTATCCGAGGAGGAGGGAGTGTCATCGTCAACCAACTTGGCCATAAGACACTTGTGTGCATTGCCGGCGTAGTCACTCATGTAGTTGTAGTTTACAACTTCACCTTCCTTGTTGAGGAGCTTCAATGTTTTTTGTGTATCTTGAGCAACTCCGGCCACACCACCAACATCCTCGGGATCGGACCCTTCAAGATCCAACAATGTTTTCTTCTTGAACTTGTTGTTGAGAGGGTTTGGGAGCTTCTTGGCGACATCCTTTCGGGGAAATCGAGGTTTGTCCTCTCTTTTCTCGTATGGATACTCCTCCGCAAAATGTTCCGGTCTCTCACAGTAGTCGTTTCTTGTCTTCTTCTTTTGGAATCTTCCCTTGAAGTCCCCTTTGGTGAACTTCTTCACAAAGAGAGCAATATCATCATATGAGGGAGTATCATCGGAGTTATCATCGTCTTCATACTCATCTTCTTCCTCATCATCATCAAACTCCTCAAGCCTAGCCTTGAGAGCAAGGTTTGAGGACGGACCACCGTATGTGGCAAGAAGCCTCTTGGACTCCTTTAGGTGCTCTTCATATTGCAAGAAGGTGGAAATCGCATCATCCGGTGTCATCTTGAAGAAGTCGGGCATACGCCTCAATTCCCACAGCATTTAATGAGAATACACCATGAGAGCATTCAACATTTTGTCCACAAGGTAACGGTTGGTGATTTGATATCCATCCAAAGATTTTTCACATGTGAAGGACTGGACATGAGCAGAGAGAACCTTGAGACGCATATGAAGTTGTTGGGGCGTCTCATCTTTCTTCATGTGAAGGTTGTGCAATGCATTCTTTGCGGTCTCGTATCTTGTCATTTGAAGAGACCCGGTGCCGGATTTGGCAATGAGAAGAGTATCCCACATTTCCTTGGCATTGGTGATATGAATAAATTGTGCACGTGTCAACTCATCCATTCCTCTCTTCAAGAACCCAATAGCCGCAAGGTTGAGATGTCGATCAAACACTTCACTTGGAGTAAGGTTGTTCGGATCAACAGGATAATAGCCTTTTCCGGAGTCGATGAGGTTCCACATGGGTTCGCACACAAACCTAAGATAATCTGCCATAAGACTTTTCCAATCCAAGAAGTTAGTATTCTCGGTTAGTACCGGCGGATTGCCGTTGAAATTATACTTAGGTTCCACAAGCTTAGGAGCAGGATAGTCCCATTGGTAGGGACCACCTATTTGCAAGGGAGCCTCGGAGCCGGGGTGCACAAAGGTCGCTTGTGTGGACCTAGGGGCCGCACCACTTGACGTTTGTGACTCCGACGCCGAAGCCTTCAATCTAGCAAAGGAGGCTTCCATTTCCTTCCTTTGATTGTCCAAAGCCTTTTGCAAGGCTTTTTCCATATCTCCGGAGGTGAATAACTTGGGGTCCTCAATCTCATAACTAACATGCCCCGTGGGGGGAGGCAACGCAGCTTGTGCGGTGACCCTTTGTTCGGTAGCCAATCTCTCGGCTTCCGAACGTGCGGCATCCGCAGCAATTGCAACCTCCTCCACATTGGCACCCGAGCTTTCGGGGATCCCGTTCTTGGTCATCTCGATCTAGGGCGGTTAAGCCACAAGAATAGAGCACGAGGCTCTGATACCAATTGAAATGATCGAGATAGACCTAGAGGGGGGTGAATAGGTCTTATTACAAATTTTATCACTACTTAGCAATTTTTAAGCAATAGTGCGGAAAACAAGGTGTGCCTAATAATTGCAAGGTCTATTTAGCAAAGACAAGATAAACAATAAGCACAATAAACACAAGCAAGTGAGGGGCAAATAATACGGTAGTACAAGTAGTAAGGGAAAAGAGTAGGGATAAACGAATGACGCGGAGACAACAATGTATCCCGATGTTCACTTCCTTGGAGGGAAGCTACTCACCGTTCAGAGAGAGTGGGTGAAACCACGAAGGCACACCAACGCCACGAAGGCTCACTCTATTCCCCTTGAGATATCACCACGAAGGCGATTCCCAACCACTACCGGTTGACCTTAAAGGTGGTCACCAAACCCTCACAAACTCAACGGGGGTAATCACAATGGTCGATTCCTCTCCGAAGAACTCCTACCCGCCTAGGAGTCTCCAACCTCCAAGAGTAACAAGATCAATGGGAAAAGCTCAAGACTTGCTCAAATCACGATTTGCTTTGGTCGGAAGATGGGGAAGGGACGGATCTAACACGGGGTGAAAGATCCGACAAGAACTCTCACGAATCTCTCCGGGATCTTGGTTTGAGTGTAGGAGATGAGAGAGAGGGAGCACTTTGTGTTCTTGAGTGAAATAAATGAAGTGGTCAACCCTAATCCGAAGTGGGTAGGGGGTATTTATAGATGCCCAAGAACTAGCCGTTTTGATGCAGTCATAAGGACGTCGGACGGTCCGGGCTGAGCCCGGACGGTCCGACCTGTAGTCCGGTCGGCCGAAGAGATCAGACAACCTGTCCTCATAGCACACTCGTGTCGGACTGTCCGGGGTGAGGACGGACGGTCCGGGCTGGGCCCGGACGGTCCGACCTGACGAGGAAATGCCACTGACCATTGGCACCGAGGGTCGGACGGTCCGGGACCGAAGTCCGGACGGTCTGGGATGAACGAATAAGCTACTGACCTCGGGCTCCCTTTTTCGGACGGTCCGAGGTGCAGCTCGGACGGTCCGGGACAGACCCGGACGGTCCGACCTGATACCCGGACGGTCCGACCTCCACAGATGATGTGCAGTTTAGAGAGCATTGAATATCCTACACAACTACATTGATTTCCATGGGTTGTAGAGATGTGTATTTTACATGATATAGTTATTATGACTTGATCAAGACTTTAACTAAACCATATGATCCCCTCTTAATAGTGCGGGCATCCCTATGACTCAAGAGGTAGTAGTAAAGAGGACTTAGCGTCATCTTCAATCGTTTTGTAGACTTCTTGAGAGCGGTTGAAGTTTAGCCCATGATCCCTACACGGTGATGTGAAGAGAACTAACAGTTTCCTGTGTATCACTTAGCAAACACAGTTAGTCCCCTATATGTATATTGTCATCACACAACAAAATATGCTTAAGGGCAAGATTGCACTTTCACCCTCTTCTCCCATTGGAGGTCACTCAGGTATGCTAGCTACATATCACAGAGTAAAGCAGTTATTCAGTTGGCCCAATTTAAAGTCTGATGTGGAGAACTTTGTTAAACAATGTCTTGTTTGCCAACAAGCTAAACATGAGCTGTGTAAAAAACCTGGTTTGCTTCAGCCTCTACCTATTCCAGAGGGTCCATGGCAGTCCATTAGTATGGATTTTGTGGAGGGGCTGCCAAAATCTGAAGGGTACAGTACAATCCTGGTGGTGGTGGACAGATTCAGTAAGGTGGCTCATTTTCTACCTCTCAGACATCCTTTCACAACATCTTCTGTGGACAAAGTGTTTCTGAATCAAATTGTGAGGTTGCATGGAATTCCTCTAACTATAGTTTCCGACAGAGATAAGATATTCACCAGTGCTTTTTGGAAAGAGCTTTTTCGCATGTGGGGAACTGAGTTGCAGATGAGCACAGCATACCACCCTCAAACAGATGGGCAAACCGAAAGAGTAAACCAATGCCTTGAGATGTACCTGCGATGTGAGGTTCATGACACCCCAGCTAAGCGGGCATGTTGGCTACCTCAGGCCGAATTCTGGTACAACTCATCGTTTCATTCCTCGCTGGGTTGCTCTCCTTACAAGGCTTTATATGGGCATAACTTGAATTTGGGTAATTTTCCGGCTGCAACCAAGTCTTTGAACCCAGATGTTCAGCACTGGATGCATACTCACACAACTCATACCACTTCACTGAAAGAACATCTGTCCCGGGCTCAGTTCAAATATAAGCAATATGCAGACAAGAAACGATCACCTCGAGAGTTTACAGTGGGGGAACAAGTGTATCTACGTCTACAACCGTACGTTCAGTCTTCGGTGATCAACAGGCCCTGCCCAAAGCTGGCATTCAAATTTTTCGGGCCCTTCCCTATTGTGGAGAAGATTGGTGCAGCAGCCTACAAATTGGATTTGCCCCACGGCAGTTTGGTTCATCCTGTGTTTCATGTGTCCCAGTTGAAGACTCATGTGCCGGATCACACACCGGTGTTTCAGACTCTACCTCGCCCATTGGATCTGTCCATTCCTGGCACGATACCTGAAGAAATTCTGGACCGGCGTCTGGTGAAGAAAGGGAATGCGGCTCACTTGCAAGTTCTGGTGAAATGGTCATCCATTCCGACCGAGGCGGCAACCTGGGAGGACTACAATAGTCTCAAGCTTCGCTATCCGACGACACCAGCCTGGGGACCAGCTGGTTCTCAAGGGGAGGACCCTGTCAGGGTGGCGACGGTGACGACGTCCCTGACGGCTAAGGGCGGGAATGACTAGTGTCTTGGGCTAGGATTGAGTTGTGCGTGGTGGGCCGTGTGGGCCGTGTGTGTGGGCGTGCCGGCCCGGGTGGAGCGTCGTTATAAGCTCAGTGTAACGATTCCTGTGGATCATCGCTGAATTGAACAAGCTACAACTGGCTCTTATCTCTCTCTCTCTCTCGATCTCACCTGCTCCCTGCTTATCCCCTTCTCCTTCCTCTGGTTCGAATCACGCCTCACCACCACCAAACCCTAGCCCCGATCCCGCCGGAGTCAAGGTCGTGACAGCCAAGTCCTATCTACATGCCTCATTATAAAATTTACTTAAATAAGTTACCGACTTTAACCTGCTGTAGCTATCCTGTATGCATGCATGCAGGTTTCTATAGAAAAGATAAAAAAAGCATAATGTGGCAGACCCTAACATGTACTAATCAGATTTATTTCTTTTTGCCTGCGGTAACAAAATTTACACCTAATTGCAAAAATTATTTTTTGTGTTTGCCACAATTATTTACACCTAATTACAAGAAATATTTATTGTGCTTGCCATAAAACATTTACACCTAATTGCAAAAATTATTTCTTGTGCTTGTCACAAAAAACTATACCTAGAATTGCAAGAATTATTTCTTGTGCTTGCCACAAAAAATTTACATGTAATTACAAGAATTATTTCTAGGTTGTGCTTGCCACAAATATTTTACACTTAATTGCAACAATTATTTCTTATGCTTGGCACAAAAATTTACACCTAATTGCAAGAATTATTTCTAGCTTGTGCTTGCCACAAAAAATTTACACTTAATTGGAACAATTATTTCTTGTGCTTGCCACAAAAAATTACACCTAAATTGCAAGAATTATTTCTTGTGCTTGCCACAAATTTTTTATGCGTAATTGCAAGAATTATTTCTTGTGCTCGCCATAATAATTTTACAACTAATTGCAAGAATTATTTATTGTGCTTGCCACTTAAGATTTACATCTAATTGCAAGAATTATTTCGTATGCTTGCCACAAAAAAATACGCCTAATTGCACGAATTTTTTCTAGCTTGTGCTAGCCACAAAAAATTATACCTAATGGCAAAAAATATTTCTTGTGCTTGTCATAAAAAATTACACCTAATTGCAAAATTGATTTCTTGTTATTGTCCAGGATGTCATGCAGCTTTACGTGTCGTTTATAACCCAAGAACCAAGTAAGATTTTTAATTGCATAGCATGCGATTAACATTGTTCTCCAATTTAAAAATGGGTACTAGTATTAGTGATAGCACCTGTCATGTTGTCATGCAAGTACAACATAGTGTGCTAGACTGCGAGGTGACCATACAGATGTTGTCAGTTTTTTTTGTAGCATTCACTGTAGGGTGATAGCGAACGTGCATGTGGGGTGATAGTGCAAGTGGCCCGCCGCACGGCAACGAGGATATGCGGCGGCGCTAAGTATCAAATCCCCTTAATCAATTAAAGTCTCAGTTAAATGGTACTAGTACAGTATAACATATAAAAAGAAAAATACATTTTTTATTTGCAAAAAAGGAAAATATAGTTTTTTTACGAATTTTGATACAGGATTTCACGAATAGAGTTGATTGAGACTTGATTAATTGTAGTCGATTGAGATTTAGTAATCCTTATGAAAAATTGAAGGCTTTGACAAGCTTGACCGTTCGATTGGTATCTGACGGCTGAGAGTAGGCTTGGAAGGGTGCAAATAGCTAGTTGTTACCCTAAAAAGAAAGGATGATAATTTAGAGCAAACGTTCGCTTCAGGAAATGATAAGTGCGAATGTTTTATGACAACTCGCAGTACAAGCACATGACAACTGCAATACAAATACATAACAACTCGCTGCGTTTTTGAGTTTTTATGACAAACATGTGCTCTGAATTGCTATGCATTTATACTGCAGTTGCCATGTAAATTGTTCGAAATTGTTATGCCCTAGAGCGAACGTTCGCTCCCTATACTTAGGGAGGAAATGAATTGTTTGGTGCAAGGGATCGATCTTTTGAACGTTTACGTTAAATAGGGAGAAGCCATCCGAACAATTTTTTTGGGGGGGGGGGGGGGAGGTTTTTCTAAAAAAACCTCATTAATAACGAATTAATTTTTAAATCAGCCTAAAAGATTCCATTAATAGAAAATTAATTTTATAACCCTGTTTTTTCTTCTGTTACAAAATTAAAGTTCCGTTTTTTGCACAGTAAAAACAATGATGCCGGCAGAAAAAAAGAAAAATTCTGAAAAAGTTTACATAACAATTTATAATTTTTCAACATATTTATTTTACAATTAGTAAGGTTTACAAAAACTAGTTTGTACCATGATAAAAAAGGAAAAATTTCCATCAAAATTTTGAAAAAACACATAATGCATGTGTGTTCATCAAAATGTCACCTCCATGGAGAACTATGGAAGCACCATGCATGTGTGTCCATGAAAGTTACACAATCAAAAAGGTTGATCAAGTTAGCAGAAAACCTATCCAAATCATGGCAAAAAGAATGCCATGAAGAAAAAGTCTAAAGTGGATCACAAAATACATGGAAAAAGAACCGAAATAGCCATGGTGAATAAATTGAATTTGCCATCATTAATAAAACTGATTTTTCCATGATAAAAAATAATAAAATTGACACGGGAGTAAAAAAATGCATATACGAATTCTACGTCACATGTGTAAGAATTATCATGTCCTACAAATAAGAATTGCCATGTCACATGTATAAGAATTGTCATGTCACACGTATAAGAATTTCCATGTCCGACAAACACGAATTATCATGTCATACAACTAAGAATTGCAATGTTCTGTAAGCTATATATACAAAATAAGAATTGTCATCTCACACAAAAAAGAAGTTGCCATGGATGATTTGAAAAAGAAAATGTTATAAGTTTGCCATGTGCAAAGATTCTTTCGCAACCTATATAAAACAACATAAAGAAAACGTGTCAAAATTGCCATGGGGTGAAAAACATATTGCACCATCTTAACCATGGTAAATTTGCCATGTTCTACTCAAAGTAGCCATGTACAACATTTTCGGCAGAGAGTTTGCAGACCGTTTCCCCCTCCCCTCCCTATTGAGAGTTCTCAGGCCAGATACGGGTCAATCCCTAGCTTACCCTGGCGGCGCTGTAGTCCGGCGATGACAAGGAGAGACGTCGGTATACCTATGCGTAGTAGTAGTAGTAGTAGTAGTAGTAGTAGTAGTAGTAGGCTCGTCTCGTCGACTCGCACCATGCTGTGTGAGTTTTTTTGTCCGGATCCGGCTAACAGATCCTGGTGGGCTCATCTATGGTCGTTAGCTGCATCTCCATGGTGGAGGAAAGTTGATGACTACATATATGATTTTATCCCCCTAAATAAGCTCGCTCTTGTTCCCCTTTGGTGCGTATTTGCGCTGGCTCTTCTTCTTCTCTTCGCTGGCCATGTTGGTGAGGGAGAGGAGAAAGAGGTCGCTACTACCGCGTCCGTCCTGTGCGTCGGGGTGTCTTTGGATCCTGCGCTCCATGCAACAGTCCCCAAGCGGTACCGAGGTTGTGTTGCTGCTATGAATGACCATAGGGATGGCCCTGGTGTGCTTGAAAAGATGTGCTCGGGCTTGTTCTTGCTCCTTCACTAGAGGACCTCCTTCTACCTCGGTGCGGTGGTTAACGCTGGCGTTTCCCCAAGTGGTGTAGTCCCCGGTGGAGATGCAAGTTCCCGTGGCTGGAGGTCAAAGTTTGTCGGCGAACCTGGACCTGATCGTGCTTTTTGCGATCTTCTTTAGGGCGTCTGTTATAAATCCTAGGGACTGCGCTGTAATTCCTTGTACTTTGGATGCCCATTTTGTATTTGTACACCCGCAGACAGGTTAATGCAACATCCAGGGCATTCGAGGCCCATATTTGTTAAAAAAATCATTTCCATGGGGGTGAAAATCAACTGCACCTTGGAACCATGGCAAAATTGTCATGTTCTACTAAAAAAAGCAACGACCAACATTTCCAACAGAAAATAACCGTGTTTCACACAGTATCATATTTCGCCTTAAAAACATTCATTTTCAACATTTAAACAAAAAATGTCGTGTTTTAATAAATGTGTACCCCTATGACAACATATAAGGATTGCCATGGCACACAAATAAGAAATACCATATCACACAATTTTTTTTGCCATGTCCAACAATAAAGATTTGCCATGTACAACAAGTAATAACTACCGTGTTTTAATAAATGTGTGCATCCATGACAACATATAAGAATTGCCATGTCTATACAAAATAAGAATTGCCATGTCTCATAAAATAAGAATTGTCATGTCCTAAAGATAATAATTACTCGTACCATGATCATAAGCTACATACAAAAAAGAATCGACCCCAAAAAATAAGAAATTGCCATGAGTTACAGTTTATTAGTTATCACACACTTTATTTACAATGGTATGATTTAAAATTTACATAAAAACAACATGTTAACAATTGCAAACATGACAAAAGAGTAAATTTCATAAAACTAAACAAAAATCTAAACAAGATACATGTAGAACACGTTTTAATCCGAGCTACCATTTACAAATCATAAGCATTGCCAAAATTGTATCTAATATTGTAAATAATATATATAAATATAAATGAATCATGTTTGGGACGAATTTGTAGCAATCAGACCTAAATAGTGAGCGCAGAAGCAAACAAAAATGTACCCCTAAAAAAAGAAAACAAAAATGTCGTACGATGTGAGAAAATCTGCAGAAATACATCAGGTCAAAAACTCACACAACCCACACGTTTTCAAGACCTGACGTGGAGCTTTGAGATTAGTACTGTCAAACATATGGTGGATAAAGTGTGTGGGCGAACGACAAACCGCCCTGTCGTCAGGGCGTTATCACTTGAAAAAAAAACAAAGTTTGGGTTCTCTAATACGACGTGTCTCTCTTCATGATAAAATATTACTGGACCTCACTATGTTACAACATCTCCAATAGCTGTTAGATACAACATAAAAGGTTAGCGATGTAGAAACTTTTGGGCACAAAAATGCTTTTTATGGATAAAATTATGTGTTCCAACATCTTCTCTATAATAGAGCATCAAAATATTGAAATTGTAGTGGAGAATGCACGACTGAGCTATCGAATTCGGCTTGGAAGGCATGCCGATGACGAAGGCAGCGACACAGAGGAAGCACGGTGGCATTCCTTGGCTTCAACGACATGGTGATGATAGCGCCACGACATATCAGGCGGCGATGGAGGCGTGGGGGATCCGAAGGTGGTCTATGACACGATGAAAACTTAGCGATCGCTCACGTGTTGCTTGGGGGTTGTGAGGTAGGCTGCGTGTGATGAAACTATTTTAGGCAACAAACTGTGGTGATGTATATTTACATCATTTGATGGTTTTTAGGGCTTCCCATTTGTTTTACGAAAATTAGGATAAAGCAGATGTTGAAGGTTGTTTTTGACCTCAAAATACCCACAAAACGACAAAAGTCTTATTATATGTCAACTATTGGAGATGCTCTTAGGGAGCAGTGCTGATATATAAACTTTACCATGTGAAAAAATCGTACACGCGGGCAACTTAAATAATTGTTTCTTCCATGTTTGAAAACTTAAACCTTAGTTGTCATCAAAAGTCTAGCCTTTCGGCGCAATCTTTCTACTCCTTCTTCCGATGGCTCTCCTTCGTAGAACGACCTCTCAATCATCGATGACGCTGGATCCCGTGCGTCCGGATTTGTGTAGCTTGAGGGTTAGGGCCTCAATAGTTAAGGATTTCAGTTGTTCGACGTGAGGGCAAAGACGATGGTGAATAAAGTTATTTCAGATCTTCTCACGATGTGACGTTCTGCTCAATGGTTGGTGATGGGTGCTGATGGCTATCTATTCAAGTAGAAATGATGTGGCGGTGGCGACTTCCCTGTGATGGACATGTGTTCTCAAGCTCCACCGTTGCGATGATGTTTGTCCCAATGTCGACGTGGAGCTTGGGAGGTAGTCCGAGAGATGATGCATATAATAGCTTATGTTGGTCGCATCTAGAAGAGGGAAGATCATGTGTTTTGATCATGGTTGATGGTTGGCATGTATGGTTTGCTTCTCCGACATCTTTATTGAGAAGGGTGCCAGATCTAGAGTATGATGTCGTGTTTGAGGTGTTGCCCTGGTTTTCTTCATTCAACAGCAATGGCTTCACCATTGGTGAGTCATTTTGAAGATCTGGAAAGATGCTTATCAGCGATGAAGTTGCCTCAAGTTTGGGTTTGGATGTGATCCGTCATATTTTCCTTGGATGACCAATGTGGTGATGCTAGGGGCATATGACAAGCATTCGTGTCAAGCTCAAGAAATTCTTCGATCTTGATTGTAAATTTTCTTCTTAGCCTATGGTCCTTTGTGCAAAGGTTGGTGTTTTGTTGTCTTTTTAGTTTTGTCAGACTAATGTCTACATGATTTTTATTATGAACTTTTATGATAGAAAAAACATATTACGATGCAAAAAGTATTCCCATGGTTATTACCTTTTTTGCACGCATGCAAAGACATATGAGCATGGCACCATTAAAGATTATTTTGGTCACATTTAAAAAATATCTCCCAAATCACTAATTCAACTGATGATCCACTTTCATAGTTAGTTTCCTCACGGCTAGATCTTCAAACGAGACGCCATATCAACATGTTTTGATTACAAAAGTTCCATTGATAATTGCTTGATTACTATCATTTACTTATCAGATTATTAGTAGTTACCAGATTAAATTAACTTAGTTGTCAGGTTGTAGAACGCCAATATACACCACTAGAAAGTTGCTCCATGGTATTTTTGTGGGTTGATGTCACTTGTATCCTATTGTTAACACTTGAGTATATTCACTCTCTATCCTTATATAAATTACAATGTGTAAAAACGAACAAACATAATATATGATAAATGTACATAATTATTATGACAATTGTTCATTTTTAGTATGATCAACTATGTTGAGATATCCTGATAACTAGAGGCGACAAAAAAAAATCATTGAAACGCGATGACTTGGAATCTTTTTTTGAGGCCCTTGTCCATACAAACTCACTGATGAAAATGGATTGCTAACCTGATTAACGGTTCATGCGACAAATCATTTTAAACATTTCAATATTTTTTTTTGCATGCATGCATGTACCATCTCTATAAGGGAAAATTCTCATGAGGATGGGGCAACACAAGAATACCAAGGTGCATACTATGCACTTAGAGATGTCGCAATATTATTTGATATTTGATGTATCTTATGTGTATAAATTGTCATTGTAGTTCCCCCCCTTCATTTATAAGTTCTTCAAGTTTGTTAGCAAGCTTCAGCACTCTTAAGTTCATTTGTTTGACTCATAGCTTCTTATTGCTTGCAAATTTCTTCAATTATTATTTTTACTATAAAAATGCAGCATTTTCGGATGTTTGTACACATAATATCTTCATGCACATGCTTTAGATTAATGGTACATGAAAATGGGACCATTGACATTGGTTGTCTAGTGATGGGTGTCTTCATTACTCGACCCCCAAGGTTCTTTATAGAGTGCACAACACATCTATTTATACATGAAAGCAAAAAACACTATGTCCAAGTGTTTGAAGCTTGTTGTTTGGTACTTTTTTTCCTTATGATTTTATAGATCTGAGAGTAAGTACAAAAGAGAAAGAAAGAGAGATCCTAAGAACATTGGGAACAGGAACATGGTCCCAATCCTATGGTTTTGGAACATTTTTTCCTTTTCTGTTTCACTTGCGCAATAGGTTAATGCAGAAACCGTAGATATGTGTGCACATACTTAGATAATCTAAGATCTTGTGGGCTAGTCAAGAAGAGGAAGAAAATAGAGCATGAGATCAGTGGGAATGGGAACATGATGGAAATCCAAACTTGCTTTTGTTTCACCTCAACTGTTGCGGGTGAGAATTTAGTTTGGTGTTTCCGATGCCTCCTATTCCTATTGTTCTCAAGCACTCCTTCCTCTTCTTTTTGGCTTCCTTGGCCGCTTTATCCTAGAAACAAATATATGTACACATATTTGATGTGTGATCTCAAAAGTGATCTATGAAGAGGAACATATATAGAGCAATGGGAATGATAACATACATAAATTCTAGATCGTTCTTCACCTCTTGTGTTGAGGTGGAAATTTGGTTTGGTATTTCTCGATGCGTCTCATTCCTATAGTTTTTATACGCTCCTTCCTCTTCCTTTTTGTTTGCGATGTAGCTTCAGTAGAAAAACCGAACATATATGTGCATATATTGATGGGATATTCATTAAGATACAATAAAATAAACAAAAGAGAGCCTAAGAGTAGTGGGTATGGGAGCATGATGGAAGGTTAAAGACCTTAGTTCCTAGTAACACTGGATGATGCTTTGTTTTGAGTTTTCTTGGTGCCTTCCATACTTTTTGCTCTTTGGTGCTCCTTCCTCTTCCTTTTGGATCACACAACATAAAAAGAATTCATAGTACAATATAATTTAATCACAGTTCATACACATTGCATATTTGGATTGCTATTATTTGTGTTTGTTTCTCTTGCATGCGTTCATCCATTAATAAGATAATATAAAATGGAGGCTATAGTATATTTATTAAGGACACATTTCTATATATAGAAAAGGTCGTTAACTCGCATAGACATAAAAACACACTTTCAGACTTACCCAGATGAGACACATAACTCTAACACATAAAATAGCAAAAAAATGTTCACTGGTTCCTTAATGTTGAACGCATGTTTTAGACATAAACTACATCAATGAGACAACACTTTTTACCATAGTAGTTAAGAGTCTTAGTGGAAATCATAGTGAGAAAGGTGTCAATTAGCTCACAAAATATGTAATAATACATGTATTACAATTTTTCTTAGCATATATTAACACCCATCCTGTAAAATGATCTAAATCCATAAATTTTTCCTAGATATTTCACACATGTGCATACCGAACTAATGGATATGTAGACATGCTAGTAAGAAACAACCATGACTACAACAAGTTTTATCTACATCTTCAAAAATTCTCAATTGTAATGGAGTTGGTACACTTGATCGGAGTGTTCTTTTTTATAGATTGTTTAGACATGTGGCATATGAGTTATTTCATCCACTCTTGAACCTCAATGGGCGTTTGCATTTCGACCTAGGTGTTTTGATTCTTCAATGATGGTGGACATGATATAAGGTCGTAATAGGGGAGTACTTTGATGCGGGAAGAATGTATGGAATATCTTCAGGACCTCATTCTTCATTTGTGTTTGAATGTTATCCCAAAATAATAGTTGGTTCAAAGTTTTCTTAGGCATCCATGATGAACTTGTAAGTAAAATGAGTTTATATTGAATATATGATTAATATACCTTCGCATATTTTCGTCCTAGGGGTTGCAGTTGATGGTTTCTTTGGAATTATGTTTTCCCATTTTCTCTTCTTTCATATATATATAGTGAAGCTATTCATCACCCAGGGTACAGAATAATTTATTCTTCACCCGAGGTAATTTTACGAATCTTTTATAAATTTTTTACATTTGTAATACAAATAGTTACATTAATATGGACTCACTTCATAAATTTTGATATAAAAAAACAAAAATATTGATCATAAGATCAAAGCTATATATTTTATGTATATTTTATACCATCATTTTTACCTTTGTAATTTTACGTAATATAAAATATATTTTACGGCGATTATATTTTTTTACGTTCTCTTTTTACGTATGAATAAGACAAAATTTACGAAATGTAAAATTATGGTGCATTGATGTCAAAACAGAGGGGGGTGAGGAATAACTCTTCCTCACCCAGGGTGACGAATAGTCTCCCTATATATATATATATACTTTCGGAATTTGGAAACTAAAGTACTTACAAAACAATAGACCTATGCACATTTTCTCTAAAAAATGGCATATATTCATTTGTTTTTTTGCTAATATGAGATCTACAATCACAAGCTAATCACATTTTGCTATAAGTAATAGTAAAACTTATGTTTGGAGTACCTTTTGTAGGTGTGAAAATTAAATTTCACTTCAACGTTCTTTCCCTTTTTCCGTAATTTTTCAAGTTTCCTTAGAGGGTTTAACTTTCTCAACTTCATATTATTTTGTGGATCACACCTTCTTATTGCTACATATTTTGATACTTCATAAATGCACAACTTGACATAGATATTATGTACAAGTTTCGGATATGGCTAATAGGGTAAGAGTAAGAGGTCTCCATGTTTGTGTTCCATTTTAAGAGTAATAACAATTGAACATGTCTTGATGATTATGTGGTCCCATTATCACTTATTGTACAAATGACCCCCAATGCACTAGGCGTCTTCATTGCTTAGCCCCCTAAGCTTTCTCCATACGATACATTATCCTTATTTATACCTTAAACTCTAAACACTTCATCCAAAAGTCAAGTGTGTTGTTTGAGAGTTTCTTCTTCTTCAAATTTGTAGCTATTAAGAGTAAGTCGGGTACATGAAGCAAGACAGATGGTAAGATAATCTGATATGGGAACATGGAGGAAATGTTTGCTTGTTTGTTTCCACCTCTAGCTTTGGAGGTGCAAATATTTTTCTTCGCTGCTTTTGTGGTGCCTCACATTCATATAGTTTTTTTGCATTCCCCTTTCGGCATACATAATTTCTTTGATGAAAATAATATGGCCATGTGTCCACATATTTAGGTAGTATGACACGGGCGAGACGGTAAGAGGAAGAAATTCGGGCATACGAGCAATGTGACTGGGAACATGGAGGACACCTTAACTTAGTTTGTTTTCATCAATAGTGTTGGGGGTGAGAGTTCGACTTGGTGTTTTTTATGTCTCATGTTCCGATTGTTTTCAAGCACTCCCTTTTTTGGTTCGCTTTGTTGCTTTAACTTAGAAATCAAATATGTGCATATATTGGATGAGAATCAAAAGCGTTCTAGGAAGAGTAAAAAAAAGGGTCTGAGAGAAGTGGGAATGAGAACATAGAGTAAAGCCAACTTACCGGTTATCCACCTCTATTTCTGAGGTGGAAATCTAGTTTGGTCTTTATGGATGCCTCTCATTCCTATCGTTCTTCAGCACTGCATCCTCTATATATTATTTGCTAAATCACTTTAGCTGAAAATCCAAAATATATGTGCATATATTCAAGTGATATGAGATATCCACTCTAAGAACGGAAGATACATTAAAAGAGCCTAAGAGCTGTGGACGTGAGATCATCATGAAAGGCTAAATAACTCGATTTCTAGTCTAACACTCGAAGACGCTTTTTTCTTCTTCAGTTTTCCTGATGCCTTCCACGCCTATTATTCCTCGATGATCCATCATCTTCCTTTTGGATGGGACAACACAAAGACGATTCATAGTATAAATATGATATCATTCAAGTTCATACACCCTGCATAGTTGGATTGGTATTTTCCATGTTTGTTTCTTTGGCATGATCTTAGCCATTGATACTCAATTATATGTCAACTTAATAGGATACTTGTTTATATTTTATAATTTAGTGTTGTAAATTGTTTTTCATATCTATAATACCTAAATAGTTCATCCCCACTAACCTATCTATCTTGACATGCAAGCTATCCACATCATCAAGTAGGTCCACCATGCAAAAAATAATTTCTACCAACTCTTCATGCACATGATCCCATTAATTCTCCATGCATCACAAATAAATATTTAAAAAATTATGCACTTAGCTCCACGATTTATAAAAATTTTGTATAGAAGATCAAATTATAAGTTACCTCACATGTTGTTTTTCTATTCGACA
Organism: Bromus sterilis; assembly: GCA_950022295.1. NCBI lineage: Eukaryota > Viridiplantae > Streptophyta > Magnoliopsida > Poales > Poaceae > Bromus > Bromus sterilis. Next base: position 273,331,295 of record OX465598.1, read on the forward strand.
AAATTTCTATGAATGCATATCTGTAGTTGCTATCATTGTCCAACTCTTCATGCACATGCTCCCATTAATTCTCCATGCATCAGAAATAAATATTTTAAAAAAATATGCACTTAGCTCCACAATTTATAAATAATTTATTTATAGAAAATCAAATTATAAGTTACCTCGCATGTTATTTTTCTATGCGATAGATTTTCTATGAATAACATATCTGTAGTTGCTATCATTGTTTTAGGTTTAGTCAAGGGTGGAGATGTCTCCACTGTCTCTACTCAATATGTTATTTTCGTCTCATATCATCTCACCGATATATTGTCAAGGTAATACATTAACAAAGCAAAAAAACACATGTTTTTTGATTTTCATCAAATTATCTTAGATTTGTACTCTAAACAATAATTTTTTCAAAAAAGAATTTATAATCAAATTATAATATATTTCAATAAAAAATCATGTTTTAAAACATCAAAGTATTTGTTAATAGTTCCCGCAGCAACATGCGGGATATCATCTAGTTCTACTAGTATCCTATAACATATCAAGAAATTTATTTTACCTGTGGAAAGAAATTAGATCAATGACACACCACTTTATTTTACTAGTATCCCACCTTATATGTTGGAGGACACCTTATATGTATGAAGTATATCTGAAAAGGACAAGTTAATCGTAGAAACATAAACAAACACACTTCTAAACTTGTCAAGATGAGATACAAAACTTCAACACATAGAATAGTACAAATTGTTCACTAGTTCCGATATGTTGAACTATCATGCAAGAATAAATTAGATCAATGACACACCACTTTAGCCATTGTAGCTAAGAGTCATACCATAAATGAAAGTGAGAAATGTGATAATTAGCTCACAAAACCATGTCGTTGATCATGAGAAGAGGACAACGGGGTCTTGTCGTTGTGCGCATCGGTCAACCTCAACCCAATCCATGGTTGCACCGCCCGACGCGCAGCCGTGAGACCCCGTTGCCTGCTGAGGACTAAATGATTTGCTTCACTTTACTTAGATTTTGATGATTAGCCCCGACATTGTCTCGTTGGTGGGTGGACCAAGGCCCGCTTGTCATTCTTAGCTAGGGAGGCAACTTATCAAATGGGAAAGTAAAGTGGAGAAACTGATACGATTTTCCGGTGGGACGAACGTGATGTTAGCGATAGAAGCATGACCAATTTGGTCTTTTTTCTAATACAGGCTCACGGTTACATCACCTTTGCGTCATTACCCCTTTGCCATGTAAGCATTTGCCAGGTCAAAATCACAGCCAAGTCATGTTTAGTGCCTATTGGCACAAATTAACGTTGCATGTGGTGCATTTTGCGAGCAATTCATAAAGTGGTTGTATTTTTCTAATGACACCACAATTAGGGTGTTTATATGGATTTCACTCCTTCTTCCATATATGTATAACATTGTACAATCATTGGGATTTGGATAACAAAACACTTTTAGAATAATAAAGCCAACACACATTTTTTCCTCTAAAAAAATGTCCTATATACATTTTGGTTTTGTTTATATGAGATCCCTAGAATCATGGGCTAATCACAATAGTGAAACTCATGTTTGAGGTACCTCGTGTACTACTACATCCACCCTATTTTATTGGCCTCTTTCACATTTTGTGTTACATTTTGATCATACACATAATTAACAAAATCTTAATGCATGTAAGAAAAATTATAGCGCTAGATTCGTATTTGAACACAGTTTCCAATAATATTATTTTGCAATGCATAAATTATATTTTATTAGTTAAAATATGATCATAAATATAAGGGGACTAATATGCCAGGACGAAGATGGTAAAAATTCGGCATTTGAGTGTTCTTTCCTGATTTTTTTTCAAGATTACTTAAGAGGGTTTAATTTACCGAAGTTCATAATACTTTCGGATCACAACTTCTTATTGTTCGCTATTTTCATACTTATAAATGAACAATTAACTCGGATATTATGTAGATATGGGTAATGAGATAAGCAGAAGAGATCTCCATGCACATCCAATTATGAGTAGAAGAAGCTGTGTTGCCCAACTATCATTTATTGTACAATGGTGCCCGTGAGAATTGGGTGTCTTCATTGCTTACTACCCCAAGGTTCTCCATATAGTGCACCACCCGTTATTTATACCACAAAGTTATAACACTTCGTCCATCAATTGAGGCGTGTTATTTGAGGACTTGTGTGTTCATACTTGTAGTGATTGAGAGTAAGTTGGGAGGAGGAAGAAAAGGAGAGCATAAGAGCATTGGGAATGGGAACATGGAGGAAATCCCCGCTCTAGTGTTGGAGGTGCAAATATTTTTTCTTGGATGCTTTCCTGATGCCTCCCATTCCTACGTTCTCGTGCAGTCCTTCCTCATCCTTTTGGCATATGCAATAGCTTCCATGGAAAAACCAAAGATATGTTTCCGTATATTTACATAAAACTCTACCTCGAAGGCGAGTCGGGAAGAGGAAGAGAAGAGGGTTTAAGAGCACGTAGAATGGGAACATGGAGGAAAGCCTAACTTGCTTTGTTTTCACCTCTAGTGTTGGCGGTGAGAACTCAGTTTGGTGTTTCCGGATGCCTCCCATTCCTATTGTTCCCAAGCACTCCTTCCTCTTACTTTTTTAGCTTGCTTGGTTGCCTTAGCTTAGAAACCAAATACATCTTTGCACATATTCGATGTTAACCAAAAGCGAGCTAGGAAGAGGAAGAAAGAGTGAGTAAGAGCAGTAGGAATGGGAACATAGAGAAACCCTAACTTATTGGTTCTCCACCTCTTGCGTTGAGGTGGAAACCCAGCTTGGTATTTCCCGATGCTACTCATTCCTATCGTTTTTATCCGCTCCTTGCTTTTCCTTTTAGTTTGCTAAATTGCTTTAAAGGAAAAAATCAAGCATATATGTGCATCTATTCAAGTGATACGAGATTCCCATTAGGAGATCAGAATACGAAGAAAGGAGGGCAAAAGGGTGGTGGGCATTGAAACATGATGGACGGTTAAAGGCCATCTATCGCTGGAAGAGGCTTTGGTTTGAGCTTTCTTGATGCCTTCGATGCCTATTATTCTTTGGTGTTCTGTAACACCCTGTTTCTGTAACAGTAATCATCATCACTGTTTGACCATCACTGTTTGTTAATCACTGTTATCCCCTGTCCTTAATCAAAATTTGCTTCTGCTCTTTTCAAACCATGCTGGTTGGTAATCAAAACCCAAAAGCCAAATGCACCTTGCTCATCTAACAAACCAAACCCTAGTTGAAACTTCTTTGAATGAAAAATAAAACAAAGGTGCTCAAATAAAGTTGTTCCAAAAATCATGAAACTATTTTTGTAAATTTCCTAAAATCATTATAATCATGTTGGACCAACTTTGTTAATTTTTGAAGTTACAGAAAATTCCAAACAATTCAAACAGTAGGTTAAAACCCTTGCTTTGGGCATTTAATAATTAAAAGAAATATCTAATGATTTTATTTTGCTGCAAAAACTTTTGTGGCACTGCTATATAGTGGTATACTAATTTTGAGGCACATAACACATTTTACAAAAATGCAATACGCATTAAATTAATTACTAACAGAAAGGAAAGACAGAATAGGAAAATAAAATAGAAAAGGACTAAAACCCCCACTAGTGCGAGGGCCCACCCCGCCCATCTCCCCTTCCCCACCTGCCCCCGTCCCCTCCGTCACCTGCCCCGTCGCCGTGGCGAGCTCGCCGTGGTCGGGAGCTCTGCCGGCCGCCCCCACCTCCCTTGCGCCTCGGACGCGATAAGAACGCCCCCACCGACTCCCTGGACACACCCCCACCCCATTCCCCTCCTCCTCCTCTCGCCATCGTCGGGGAAAATTTTCCCGAGCACCGCCGTCGCCGTTGCCGTGGCCGCACGCGGCCAACGGCCCCTACCGCCTACGCCACCGTGTCCAACCTCTGCACCGTCGTCGTCTTCATCAAGTCCGGCAAGGAATCGAGCCGGGAGCCCTCCCTCGACTCGCCCTCGTCTTCGTTCCCCGCTCCGGCCGCCGCGACCTCGTCGTTGATTCCGACCTCGTCGCTCCTCCCCCAAGCTTGCTGCCCTCCCCTACGCCTCCGTCGTGAGCTCCTCTACCCCCTCCTAGTCTTCCCGTGGCCTCCCGTTCGGCGTAGCCTCCCGCGCCATTGGAGCCGAGCACGTCTCCGCCGAGGAAGGACGTGCGCTCGCTCCAGTGAGCTTCAGCACACGCCGCTTGCACCACTGTGTTCCTGGTAGAGCATAGGTTCGGTTAAGATGAGTTGCGCGATCGATGTCACCCCGTACCCCCGATTTCCATTTGACCCGAGCGCTGCCTCCGCCATTGTCGACGGCGAGCTTCACTCCGGCCACCCCCGACGTCGCCACCACCTGGAATCGACGCAGCGCTGTCTTCCCGTTCGAATGCACCAAACCCCGTGACGAACGGTGCCCCCTAGCCCATTTCCGACGCCCCTCCCGTGGCCTCCGCCGTGCTGGGCACGCCGGCGTCTCGCCGCCGGTGCCTCCCTAACGTGGCACACCTGGGGGCAACCCCTGGGTCACTGCCAGTGGACCCCTTGGTCCCAGTTGACTGGGTTGACCAGTCAACTGTGCTGACTGGGCAACCCCAGTCACTGACAGGTGGGTCCCCTCTAAATAATTAACTTAATGTTTTAGGTTAATCTAATAATTAAAATTGAGTCACTGACATGTGGGTCCAGAGGCATTTCTGATTTATTAAAATGTTTTATAAATAAATAGAGGCTGACATGTGGGTCCCACATGTCAGGCACTGTTTTGGATAATGTTTTGGATAATGTTCTGGATAATGTTTAATAAATAATAAAAGAAATTCAGGAAATCATTTAAATGATTTAAAACTTTGAAATTCAATAACTTTTAAACCGTAACTCGGATTCAAAAACTTTATACATGAAAATTGATCAGAAAAATATAACGAATACAAATATGCTATCAGTATGTCTACCACACCCCTCTAACATAACGAACATCGAACCGTTTCCCCTCCGGACCGGCGGTCCGATAAATTGTCCGGTACTGTTAGAGTGCCCGGATGAATTTATTCCGAACACGAATGTTTCTCAGAATAGATCAACTAGCCCGGATACACCCCCCTTATGTTTGTCCGGTACCCACGACACCTCCGGCTTGATCCTTCCCCCTCCGGACACCCTGTCCGGTAATCATCCCGAACCGGTAGCTCATCCTCAGATGAATTTCCGTTCCGAGCAATGTACATTGCACTGTGTTAGAATAACGTTAACATTTCATCTCTCATGTCATGCATCTGTTTGTATATGCTTGCTGTGTATTTACTGTTTTCTTCCCCCCCCCCCTTAATCTCCGGTAGACCCCGCTGCTGAGTACGACTACGTCGTCGACGACCCTACTACTACCGTCGAGCTTCCAGGCAAGCAGAGCCATTCTCTTCCCCAGATATCGCCTACCTTTCCGTACTTTCTTGCACTAGGCATTGTTACTGCTGCTGCTACGTTGCTTACCTATTCAATTGCATAACCTGTCATTGTCGCCCCTTGATGTGCCTTCCTTTATCCTATGCTGCCTATTATTATTATGCATTATTCAGCAGTGAGCCCTGCGCATTGTTAGCTAGGATTAGATAGAGGGCCGTGATCACTCAGTGGAGTGAACGCGGATACAAATATTATAACTGCACAGGTACGGTAAAATGCAGACACCGTCTAAGGCCCCTATCTGGGTTATGCCTAGTCACCTCAAGTGTGAGCTATCAAGGAGTAATCCTTGTACTCCACTCGAGGCTGACTTTGTCTTACCGCCTTAGGGTCCTGAACAACGGTTGTCCTTCAGGTAAGAAGTCGGGCGACCCAGCGGTGCCCGCGAGAGGTATTGCGACGGGACGACAGGGAGGGTACGACCAGTGTACCGGTGTGCTTGGCCCCTGATCGTTGGCCGCGAGAGTTACCAAACCACGAAAGTCGAGCTCCTCTAGGAGCACACGCGAGACAAGGTAAGGAGACGGTTCACCTTGTTGGTAACCGCAGTGACTTGGTGGGACGACGGGGCAGGCACCGATGTACTGGTGGTCCTGGCTGCTGTCGTTGTCCGCGGGTCAGTTAAGTCGAGGCAACGATAACGGTTGTCACGCAGGTTAATTAAAATACTAAATGGTTCAGTGAATGTCTTGAGTTGGCTATATGCCATGTACGCACTACCTACCCGTGGGAATTACGAGTTATGGGCTCCTCTGCTTCGTAGTGTCGTCCGAGGACTCTTCAGACGTCAGCGGTACCGCGGCCTGCGCCGGGAAGTGGTGTTGTCTTATTTGCCGCGGCAGTGTGATTTGTATTTGCTTTGATTTAACTTCACCGGCCAGCCTCGCACCGTGCAGGAGTACGTCGGGGTTAGGGTCCAAAGCCCCGCGTACATAGGATATAGTCCGGCGGATGACCTCTCTGTTGAGTTTGAAAGATGGGCTATGAAGTGTCGGATAGCCTCGGTGGAGCGTTCCCTAACAAGGTTCCCGCCACCCTAGAGATCCGTGCGTGTAGCGTAACACAAGTGCACCCCTGCAGGGAAGATTAATCTATTCGAATAGTCGTGTCCACGGTAACAGGACGCTTTATGCTGAAGCTGGATCTTACCACTAGAAACTATTATTATTAAACTGTATGGTTCCGGGTTCTCTTCCTCGCGGGATGTCGAGGAGGTGAACTCGGAGGCATTGTTAATTATTACAACTTATTATTATACAATGCTGCAGCAACTTCTGCTGCATTGTTACTTTATGCTTTATATAAACTGTTGGCTGATTCTTACCTCATGCTGCAAGACATCGTCGGAAGATGCTAGTCTTCGTTAGGCCTAGCTTCTTACCCTTGCTCTGGATTTCTGTCTTTCAGTCCACTATATACAGCCTCTTCTTTCCGTTGATACAATGCATAATGCTTAGTAGCAGACGTAAGACTCGTGGGTATACTAGATACTCACCTGCTTTATTTCCTTTACTGTTTTGCCTGATCGGCCGCTGCAGCCGACGTTGGAGCCCAGGAGCAGGAGTACCCCGGAGGCGCCTACTACGACGTCGAGTTCCCCGTTGATCAGGAGTAGTTCGGTGGATCCCAGGCAGGAGGCCTCGCCTTTTCGATCTGTACCTTTGATGTGATTTGTGCTGGCCTTCTTAAGGCAAAACTTGACTAACTATGTCTGTACTCAGATATTATGGCTTGTATGACTTATGTATTCGGGTCCGCGTGACCCCCTCTATTGTATCATATTTGTTTATCCTTTTTTTGTTTAGTGTTGTGCTGTGATATTATCACCGTGGCACCCTAATCTCAGTCGTGTACCCTGTGTGTATGATTACTGTACACGGTCTGATTTTGGGGGCGTCACAAGTTGGTATCAGAGCCGACTGCCTGTAGGAAGCCACCCCACCACTACTTGGTCGAAGTTGAGTCTAGACTTTGAAAAACTATTTTGCTAACTTAATATTTGGCTTACGGGCCCACATCGATGTCACTACGGGTGATATCTATGGTATTAGGATCCTTTTCTCCTTACCTATGCTCTGGGAATCTGCTCTCTTATCCTTGCTGGTAAGTTTTAGAAAATCTGACATTAGGATCACGTTCTCTTGATTCCGCCCGGCGTTTTTGGTGCTTCCCCCATTGATTGAGTCGTGTCGCAGGAGTCGTACCCCAGGTCGCGGACCGCGGATCCCATTCTCATTCTGGGCAGGCCGCGCGTTCTCTGGCATCAACTCCTGTGGCCAACAGTTTTCTTGCGGCGTGATTGACATAGTGGAATCTATGTCGCGTCGTGTAATCCTTACCGCGGTCGGCGCGCCGCCTAGTGAGTCTTTTTTCCTTAATTTCTATGACGTTACGCTACCCGATTTTCGATTGATTCTGTGTGCGAATGTGTATGTCTTATATGACTACTCCTTTATATATCTGCGCCTCCTTTTCGTTGTCGTTTTACTTCAGGCTTGATTCCGGTATCTCGTTAAATTTTCATCGCTGAAATACCCCTGTTAAATTCTAGCAGGATGGCTGGTCGTGGTGGTCGTGGTCGTGCTGCCAACGACCCACCTCCGCCGCCGGATTACATGGCCGCGATGATGCAGCAGTTCGAGATGAACCGTCAGTTCATGCAGAATATCATGGCTCAGTTCCCCCAGCCGAATCAGAATGGGCACCACCATCAGCATGCCACCGTGACTCTGCACGACTTCACCCGCCTCAACCCCACTATGTTCCGCAACACTGTTCAGCCGTTGGATGCTGATGACTGGCTTCGCGACATCACTCACGAGATGGAGTCTGCTAATGTCGATCCAGCCGACTATGTGAACTTTGCGTCTTATCACCTGAAAGGCGCCGCTGCTCAGTGGTGGAGCACCCACAAGCGTTCCCTGCCAGTTGAAGAAGTCATCACTTGGGATGAATTTCAGTCTGCCTTCCGCGCCCGCTACATTCCTCAGGGGATCATGGATCGTAAGGCGGAAGAATTCCGTAACCTCACTCAGGGCGACATGACCGTTGAAGCCTATCAGCGCGAGTTCCTCAACCTCTCTCGCTATGCGGAAGGAGAGATCACCACTGATGCTCACAGGCAGCAGAAGTTCCGTCGTGGCCTCAACCCAGAACTCAGGCTCGCTCTTGCCGTTCATGATTTCGCCAACTTCGCCACCATGGTGAACAAGGCTATCACCGTCGAGACTGCCCAGATGGAGCACAAGAACTCTCTGAAGCGTTATCGTGACGTTGGCTCATCTTCGGGCGCAACGCAGAAGCGTCGTATCTGGCTCCCTACCAGTGTGACTCATTCAGCTGTCCCTGCTCCAAGGCCGTCTTATGCTGCACCCCGTCTGCCTCCGCCACCGCAGTTGCCAAGAGCTCTGCCTGCACCACCCAATGCTACCCCACCTCGTCCTCAGGATGGATTATGCTTCACGTGCCGCCAACCTGGGCATTTTTCCAGAGAGTGCCCCCAGAAACAGAAGCAACTGGTAGTTCACCCCGCTGGCCGCGGAAATGGTCGTGGCAACAACAGGGCCCCCAACTATAATACTAGGTCTGCTGCTTATGCTCGTGGACATGCTAACAACGTCAATGTTGAAGAAGCTCAGCAACAACCCGCTACCGTGATGGGTACCCTTCTCGTTAATTCCGTACCTGCTGCTGTTTTATTTGATACAGGAGCATCGCATTCATTCATGTCGGAAGCATTTGCATTTTCGCATAACTTCAAGTACGAAACGATGAAACCACCGATGGTTGTTCGCACCCCGATTGGCCAATGCCGAACCAGCATGCTAGTGCCAAACACCACCATTGAAATCGAAGGAGTTGAATTCTTTGTGTCGCCCATCCTCCTGAAGTCTTCCACCATAGACCTCATTCTGGGAATGGATTGGTTGAAATTTCACGATGCCGCACTGTATTGTGGCACCAAGTCTGTCCAGCTTTTTCACCCCTCCGGTGGGATTGTTAACCACACCGCCCGAGTTACCCGTAATGCTGAAACACAGATCTGTATGATGAATGCTTTGAATATCTCACCTTTGAAAGGCATCGAGAACGTTCCGGTCGTTCGCGATTTTCTCGACGTCTTCCCAGAAGAACTGCCGGGAATACCCCCGATCAGAGAAGTTGAATTCGTCATCGACTTGAAGCCAGGCACTGTTCCTATTTCCAAGCGTCCTTACAAGATGCCGCCACATGAACTCCTTGAACTTAAGGAGGAAATCGACAAGGCACTTCAGAAAGGATTCATTCGCCCCAGTTCCTCAGCTTGGGGAGCACCTTCGCTCTTTGTCAAGAAGAGCGATGGGACAAACCGATTGGTCCAAGATTATCGGCCCATTAAGCAAGCCACCATCCAGAACAAATACCCACTTCCCCGGATCAACGACCTGTATGATCAACTTGCCGGATCTAAGGTGTTTTCTAAACTCGACTTGAGGTTGGGTTATCACCAAATCCGAGTCCGTGATGAGGACATTCCGAAGACTGCCTTCATTACTCGCTATGGTTCATACGAGTACACCGTCATGTCCTTTGGCTTAACCAATGCTCCAGCCACCTTCTCCAGATTGATGAATTATATTTTCATGGAGTACCTCGACCAGTTCGTCGTGGTTTATCTGGATGATATATTGATATATTCCAAGAATGAAGAAGAACATGCTGAACATCTTCGTCTTATACTGGAGAAGCTTCGAGAACACAAACTCTACGCTAAGTATTCTAAGTGTGAGTTCTGGCTTCCCGAAGTAACCTACCTTGGACATGTGATTTCCAAGGATGGCATTGCCGTCACCCCAGAACGTATCCAGGCTATTCTTGACTGGACTCCTCCCAAGACCGTCAAGCAAGTCCGCGGTTTCCTCGGGCTCGCTAGCTATTGCCGCCATTTCGTCGAGAATTTTTCCAAGATTGCCAGGCCTCTGACTAATCTGCTTCACAAAGGCGTCAAGTTTGAGTGGACAGATAAATGTCAAGAAAGTTTTCAAGCACTCAAGGACAAGCTAACTTCTCCCCCGGTGCTCGCTCCCCCTGATACTCAGAAGGACTTCGTGATATATTGCGACGCGTCTCGTCAAGGATTAGGCTGTGTCCTATTGCAAGAGCGCAAGGTGATTGCTTATGGCTCTCGTCAGTTGCGTACTCACGAAGACAAATATCCAACACATGACCTCGAATTGGCAGCAGTAATTTATGCATTGAAGCTGTGGCGACATTACCTCGTCGGTAATCGTTGCGAGGTCTACACCGATCACCAAAGTCTGAAGTACCTGTTTACTCAGCCAGACCTGAATCTTCGTCAACAACGATGGCTCGAGACAATAGCCGACTTCAACATGGATATTTCGTATACCCCTGGCAAAGCTAATGTGATGGCCGATGCCTTGAGCCGCAAAGCTTACTGTTCTGAACTTGAGGTTCAGGTGCAACAACCACTTCTGTATGAAGAGTTTCGCAAGTTGAACCTCGAGATTGTTCCTCAAGGTTACGTCAATAACCTGGTTCTCGAGTCAAAACTCGACGCCCTCATCAAGAGTAGACAATCTTTGGCCCCTGACATTGTGAAGATAAAGCAGGACATCGCAGAAGGAAAGCCCTCCTCTTTTACCATTGATGCCAATGATGGTGATACTGTGTACTTCAAGGGCCGCTTAGTAGTTCCTGTGAGCCCGGTCCTCATTAACTGTGGTCCGGATATCATGGAAGAAGCCCATAATTCTCCCTTGTCAATCCACCCTGGCAGTACCAAGATGTATAAAGACCTTCGTCAACGGTACTAGTGGCCTTACATGAAGCAAGACATCGCCCGCTATGTTTCTCAGTGTGACGTTTGCAGTCGCGTCAAAGCCGGACATCAGAAACCTGCTGGTTGGTTGCGACCACTCCCTCCTCCTGATTGGAAGTGGGACAAAGTCGAGATGGACTTCGTCACCGGTTTTCCTAAGTCACAGAAAGGTAACGATGCCATCTTTGTCGTCATCGACCGATTCTCCAAGATTGCACACTTCCTGCCGGTCAAGGAGACTATCACTGCTAGTCAATTAGCACACTTGTATATCTCTCGAATTGTGTCACTCCACGGTATTCCGATGGAGATCAGTTCAGACCGTGGCAGCATTTTCACCTCACGATACTGGAATAGTGTCATGGAAGCTTTCGGGACTCGTCTGAATCTCAGCACCGCTTATCACCCCCAGTCGCAAGGCCAAGTTGAACGAGTTAATCAAGTGCTGGAAGACATGCTTCGCGCTTGTGTCCTTTCTTTCGGCATGAAATGGGAGGATGCCCTCCCGTACGCGGAATTATCGTACAACAATAGCTATCAGGCTAGCTTGAAGATGGCCCCCTTCGAAGTTCTATACGGACGTAAATGTCGAACCCCCCTGAATTGGTCAGGAACTGGGGAACGACCCTACTTCGGACCGGATCTTGTGCAAGAAGCTGAAGAACAAGTTCGCATTGTGCAAGAAAATCTCAAGGCCGCACAGTCTCGTCAGAAGAGCAACTATGACCGCAAACACCGTGAAATGGAGTATCAACCTGGTGAATACGCTTACCTCAGTTTCTGTAACAGTAATCATCATCACTGTTTGACCATCACTGTTTGTTAATCACTGTTATCCCCTGTCCTTAATCAAAATTTGCTTCTGCTCTTTTCAAACCATGCTGGTTGGTAATCAAAACCCAAAAGCCAAATGCACCTTGCTCATCTAACAAACCAAACCCTAGTTGAAACTTCTTTGAATGAAAAATAAAACAAAGGTGCTCAAATAAAGTTGTTCCAAAAATCATGAAACTATTTTTGTAAATTGCCTAAAATCATTATAATCATGTTGGACCAACTTTGGTAATTTTTGAAGTTACAGAAAATTCCAAACAATTCAAACAGTAGGTTAAAACCCTTGCTTTGGGCATTTAATAATTAAAAGAAATATCTAATGATTTTATTTTGCTGCAAAAACTTTTTTGGCACTGCTATATAGTGGTATACTAATTTTGAGGCACCTAACACATTTTACAAAAATGCAATAGGCATTAAATTAATTACTAACAGAAAGGAAAGACATAATAGGAAAACAAAATAGAAAAGGACTAAAACCCCGCCTAGTGCGAGGGCCCACCCCGGCCCATCTCCCCTTCCCCACCTGCCCCCGTCCCCTCCGTCACCTGCCCCGTCGCCGTGGCGAGCTCGCCGTGGCCGGGAGCTCTGCCGGCCGCCCCCACCTCCCCTGCGCCTCGGACGCGATAAGAACGCCCCCACCCACTCCCTGGACACGCCCTCACCCCATTCCCCTCCTCCTCCTCTCGCCATCGTCGGGGAAAATTTTCTCGAGCACCGCCGTCGCCGTTGCCGTGGCCGCACGCGGCCAACGACCCCTACCGCCTACGCCACCGTGTCCAACCTCTGCACCGTCGTCGTCTTCATCAAGTCCGGCAAGGAATCGAGCCGGGAGCCCTCCCTCGACTCGCCCTCGTCTTCGTTCCCCGCTCCGGCCGCCGCGACCTCGTCGTTGATTCCGACCTCGTCGCGCCTCCCCCAAGCTTGCTGCCCTCCCCTACGCCTCCGTCGTGAGCTCCTCTACCCTCTCCTAGTCTTCCCGTGGCCTGCCGTTCGCCGTAGCCTCCCGCGCCATTGGAGTCGAGCACGTCTCCGCCGAGGAAGGACGTGCGCTCGCTCCAGTGAGCTTCAGCTCACGCCGCTTGCACCACTGTGTTCCTGGTAGAGCATAGGTTCGGTTAAGATGAGTTGCGCGCTCGATTTCACCCCGTACCCCCGATTTCCATTTGACCCGAGCGCTGCCTCCGCCATTGTCGACGGCGAGCTTCACTCCGGCCACCCCCGACGTCGCCACCACCTGGAATCGACGCAGCGCTGTCTTCCCGTTCGAATGCACCAAACCCCATGACGAACGGTGCCCCCTAGCCCATTTCCGACGCCCCTCCCGTCGCCTCCGCCGTGCTGGGCACGCCGGCGTCTCGCCGCCGGTGCCTCCCTAATGTGGCACACCTGGGGGCAACCCCTGGGTCACTACCAGTGGACCCCTTGGTCCCAGTTGACTGGGTTGACCAGTCAACTGTGCTGACTGGGCAACCCCAGTCACTGACAGGTGGGTCCCCTCTAAATAATTAACTTAATGTTTTAGGTTAATCTAATAATTAAAATTGAGTCACTGACATGTGGGTCCAGAGGCATTTCTGATTTATTAAAATGTTTTATAAATAAATAGAGGCTGACATGTGGGTCCCACATGTCAGGCACTGTTTTGGATAATGTTTTGGATAATGTTCTGGATAATGTTTAATAAATAATAAAAGAAATTCAGGAAATCATTTAAATGATTTAAAACTTTGAAATTCAATAACTTTTAAACCGTAACTCGGATTCAAAAACTTTATACATGAAAATTGATCAGAAAAATATAACGAATACAAATACGCTATCCGTATGTCTACCACACCCCTCTAACACAACGAACATCGAACCGTTCCCCCTCCGGACCGGCGGTCCGATAAATTGTCCGGTACTGTTAGAGTGCCCGGATGAATTTATTCCGAACACGAATGTTTCTCAGAATAGATCAACTAGCACGGATACACCCCCCTTATGTTTTTCCGGTACCCACGACACCTCCGGCTTGATCCTTCCCCCTCCGTACACCCTGTCCGGTAATCATCCGGAACCGGTAGCTCATCCTCAGATGAATTTCCGTTCCAAGCAATGTACATTGCACTGCGTTAGAATAACGTTAACATTTCATCTCTCATGTCATGCATCTGTTTGTATATGCTTGCTGTGTATTTACTGTTTTCTTCCCCCCCCCCTTAATCTCCGGTAGACCCCGCTGCTGCCGTCGACTGTAGGGGAACGCGGCAGAAAACAAAAAATTTTCGCACTACGAACAGCCCAGGACCACTATGGAGACTGCATACAAGGTTTTGATCTGATCGTTACCGACTCGTAGCGCAGCGGAAGTAGAGTCGATGTAGATCGTTGGTGCAGACCCCCGCAGCTAGGATTTACAACCTCCCAACCGCGAGGATGTCCTCCCTCGTCTGCTCCTCGGACAGCGCTCCGAGAGGCGGTCGGACAGTCCCTCGGACGATGTCACGGACAGCCCTTCGGGAGGCCCCTCGAAACTCGATCGGTAACTCGGACAGCCCTTCGGGAGGACCCTTGAAACTCGAACGATAATTTGGACAGCCCTTCGGGAGGACCCTCGAACAGCCCCTCGGGCAAAAGATCGAAACTACGACCTCTCTACGGGGTTGCACACATACGGTGTCATCTATCCGGCAGGGCTTCGCCGTCCAGAACTAGTTCCTACCGGAACCCAGACAGCCTTTCGGCTCTACGAAACTATTTCGTGGGAGGGAGAGAAGAAAGCCAGATCATGCAATGGCACTTGTTGAGAGTTCAAGTGAGAACTTGGATCAGCTTTGAGAGACCCCTCTCCACCCCTATTTATAGGGTGAGAGGCTATGGGGAAAAACCCAAAATGCCCTCCAAACTGCATCATTGCCTGCATCATCATGCAAGCTGCATCATCGCCTGCATCATCATGCAAGCTGCATCATCGCCTGCATCATCATGCAAGCTGCATCATCGCCTGCATCATCATGCAAGCTGCATCATCGCCTGCATCATCATGCAAGCTGCATCATCGCCTGCATCATCATGCAAGCTGCATCATCGCCTGCATCATCATGCAAGCTGCATCATCGCCTGCATCATCATGAATAGTGTATCCACTATTCATGAAGACATTTATCTGCGACCGTAAAATCCGAAACTTTTCTGTAGGTCTTAGAAAAATTCCAGTACCCACTAAAAGGATTTTGGACGCGTTCCGAAACAATTCCGGATTAGTGATTTTCATCTGCGAAAAGCAACCAAAGCGGTTCCGGCAGCTCCGGAACATTTCCGGTTTTTTCTCTCTGGAAAAATCCCAGAAGTTCCCAGAACAATTCTGGCACCCTCCAAGAATTTCCAGGCGTGTGCCGAAACCATTTTGACTTAATGATATATTCCGAAACAACTTTTCGGTTTTACCGAAATTATTCCGGTGTTCTCTTTCCGGAACTTTTCCGTTTTCTCCGAAACCTTTCCGGTGACTTTCTCTCAGACTCCCTGTCTAGTATTCAGCAGATAGATGACCCTTAAGCGTGTGACCCTATAGGTTCGGTGAAGTATAGACATGACCCGGAACACTTTCCGATCAATGATCAACATCGGAGCCGTGGACACCCATATTGACCCCTATACCCACACGAATAAATATTCGAGTGAACCTCCAGTTGCCGTGTGCTATTCCTGTTGCTTCGTGATATGTTACAAATACCCGAGGTGAGACTTATCGGCATCCCCGTGGATCAACACTTGTCCACTATGCCAGTTACCTCGTTACTAGTATTGTTCTCTTTTCTCGTTCCCGCGTTCCGGCATCCCTGTGATCAAATCACACTGTGTCTGGCCAGACGATGGTGGATACCGTAACACCGAGAGGGCCCGAAGAATATCTCTCCATCGACGGAGGAGCAAATCCCAATCTTGAGCTACCTAGTTCCTTGTCATACTTTTCCGTGAACCCGTAAGCCGCCGTAATAGCCACCCTTTTACAGATGACGTTTAACAAACCCCAAAGTTCACGAAGCAAGTACGAAGGAACTCGATACTCTCATGGTCTAAGGAATTATGCAAACGCTCAACTTTCTCTGTGTTATAATCCATTAACTGGTGACGAATGTATCTCATAGCATAACATCAATCTGGGTCGATTCAACACAAATGTTCTTCTAACATTGTGCCCTCAAAATTGCCGGCATAGTCATGCCCATGATCAGGAAAACAGAACCATCATGCAACACTTGAGCTAGTCTTAGAGGCGAGACTAGGAATATATATTTTTTATCCGTTTATTATTCCACACGTGCATATGAGTCTTCCTCCGAGCCTCGTGGTTATTGCAGACTCGAGAACCATAGCAGTTATAGCATGGAATATAAACATAATTAGGAACATGGGGATAAATAATAACATTTATTATTGCCTCTAGGGCATATCTCCTACAGACTCCCACTTGCACTAGAGTCAATAATCTAGTCAATGCTAATGCACTTTACACCTACGGCATACTGGTGTAAAATATGCTTCACATGTGGTATAGCCTGATGTCCAACGGATCTGACAACTTCAACTCCGTGTGTATCTTTGCATATCCTCGCGTTTTCACGCTTTTACAAAATTCATATTTTGTGTGGACTTGGCTTTGTATATATGCGAATCACTGGTCGAACCTTGATTCCTCAGACTGAGCTATGGAGCAACTATCTTCAATAGTGTTCCATTGACCAAAGCCATATTGGAACCATACTAAGTTCATGAATGAACTATATGATTCAACATTTTCTTTGTTGCTTCTAAAGCAGCAACATACATAGCCATTTGTTATAGAATTTCGCCACAGTAACCTGTTATGAACAATTCCAACTTACTGTGCCACCATATTGTGTATTACACACACAAAAACTTTAACTCAAATCGAAAATCGCATGGAGCATTGATGAAAACCGTATCGATGTAATTACTTACAACAAGTTCTTCATAATCTCTTCTTGCGAGAAAACATGTCATCAGTGCTACTTTAGTACTCAATGACATTTTTCACTGTTGTCCCACGATCAGTTCTTTGATCACTTTGGTATCTATACTCGCAACAACTTTGGAGTATTGGACATATCTGGTTGTTTTACATACCATGGAATACATGATTAATCCCAACACGAAGGTGTGTGGAATCTCCATTATGTAATTTGCTCATCAGTGTTTTGGGACACTGAGTCTTGCAAAAACTCTTTCCATGTGACTTTGGCAAGAATCACTCCTTGTCGTTTTTAACGCTAAACTGTTTTAGCACCTTGTCAATATGTATTTTGGCTTAGCCCTATTAGGCAATTATATCTCGTAGATAATTATGCCTAATATCAAGACAACTTAGCCCAAGCACTTCGTTGAAAAACTATTTTCAATGAAGTCTTAATTTGTGTCAAGAAATTTATATTATTTCCAATTAACAATGTGTTAGGCACACAAGGTTTTTAGAAATATTATTATGCTCCCACTTACTTTCTTGTAGCCACAAGCATCTTCGTTATCCATCGATGAAATCAAACTCTTTTGATTATTTCATCAAAAACGAAGATTCCAACTCCATTATGCTCTCTTTTGTCCATTGCAGGAACTCTGAAGTTTGCATACTTACTAGCATCCTCTGGACTGACAAAATACCTTGGACTGTATCTCCAAGGCAGTATTTCCATCTCATGGAAATCCTTTTGGCATCCATGTTTCATATCTCATGAATGAAATACGTATTAATTGCTAGTTTAACCCGAACCGACTTTAAGCATCGCTACGGAGAGACAATCTCGCCGTAGTTAATTCCTTGAAATTGTTATAAGCAACAAGTCGAGCTTTATGGATAAAACATTTTTATCCGTATCAGTTTATAGTTCCATTAATATTCGTTAGACTCTAAGTCTTCCGAATGGTCCATCAAGATACAATCTTGAATTACGTATATGGAAACTATCTCGGATTTGTATTGGCATTTAGCCAATTCCGGAGTCAGGGCCCATCATCGCTTCCTTGATTATCGTAGGTATGCTGTTGTCTAACAACAATATCTCGTTTGCGCACCTGAGAGGTTTGCACGAGTTTTGCCTACGTGGCTCAGTTGCAAGTTTGACCGAAGTCCATACATCTCATGTAGAGGCTTCCGTATCAGTTGCAGTAGGAAACTCTGGAATCACTTCCAAGGTTCCTTTCCTTTGATCTGATGACGAAGATACTGTTATCTCGTCGAGTTGCACTGTCCTCCCACTCACCTTTTTTCAAGAACCATTCTCTTTAAAAGCATACCGTTCTTTGTGGCAAAACCTTTTGCCTCGGTATAGTGGTGGAGGAATTCCCAATAATTTGGGATAACCTACAAAGTAGCACTTGTCTGATTTGGAATAGGTTTGTAAACAGTTTACACAATCCCCATATTCCAAATGTTAAGAAAAGATAAAACATGGTTGGGCGTACCATACCATGGCGTCATTTCAACAGACCTGATGGCGCTCCTTTAAGTGTAAAAGCCGTAGTCTCTAAAGCATTACATTAAAAGGGATAATGGAAAATTGATTTATGTCATCTTTGATCTTACCATGTCATAAATGGTTTGATTACATCTTCAAGGACATTCCACTTGCAGTGGTGTTCCGGGAGGTGCAAGTTATGAAAACTCTTTTCACAACTCATCAGACATTGGCTAAACTTGTAACTCAAAAATTCCTTTCTGCAATCAAATTGTAGAAACATAATTTTCTTGTCACAATAACTTTCACTTCATTTTTGAAAACCTTTCGAATGATTTCAAAAGATCCAGACTTACGTCTCATCAAGTAAATATCCATATATCTACTTGAGTCTTTTCTGAAGATAGATAAATCCACTACTAACAACATTTATCGGACTACACACATCAAATTTATGATCACCAATAAGTTTGTTGTTCGTTCCTCATGGCCTGTGAACGGTATTTCAGTCACTTAAATTTTCGGACGAAAGTTGCAAGTGTGAGATGATTCATAATCAAATGACTTCAAAATCCATCATTATGGAATTTCTCCATGCGGGTTTCTCCAATGTGACCAAATGCAGTGCCACACATATGTGGTATTCTTTTAGTCTTTCGACATTTAGCGTCATTGTTATGGATGTATCATATTACCATCAATATTCGTAACATACATCCCATCCCCGATGGAAGCATGGCCCTTTATGTTATTCATAATACTGAACAACAATTGTTCTTTTATGAACAACCTTCTTGCAACATACTTTATGCAATGGGCTAGAGTGTATAAAACTCTAAAACGAATTATGAAAATAAATACAGATGGTGATACACCGATGGAAGGTATAGTAACTTTTACTATGTTCCCAGCGCGTATCTAAAACTCATTACTGGCAAGTCTTTTAGGCCGTAGTGGTTCTTGCATCGAGTTGCAACAGAATGCAATCGAGCGGGTATTCCTGTGATCAACTTTTAATCATAATACCCAAGAATTATGGACTAACTGTTTAATCACAATTCCCAAGAACTATTTATTTTTGACCAGCCTTCCATATATCAATAACTTTCATGACTTTTATACATGAGCTGGACATTCCAGTCTTATTTCTTTTTGCCCTTATACTTTTAACAGTTTAACTTTCAATATATTTCTCCTACTCTCAGAAGAAGCACCCAACTTTAAGAGTGGCGTTAGCCCCGGACTTCCTAGGCGTGTGAGTCATACTAACACCCTTGGGACATTTCCTTTCTCTTTAAGTTGTTTGTTTTATTCACCTTCATCATATGACAGGCGTTCTTCTGGATCCCTCTCCTATCAGTCAAATGCCCAGTAAACACTTTACTAATACTTTGCAAACAAATATTGCTTTGGATATCTCATATCTTTTAGCCTTTGTCTGTATCTGAAAACAATTTTCAGTTCCATGAATATTACATAACTATCCCAAACTTGTGAAGTTCGGGTCTTATGGAAGCAAACGTATTGCACTTGACCACAATGGAATTCTAGCTTTTGGATCGAAGGACGAGAGTCACATCATCCATAGCATTAGCGGGAGCACACCGAAAGCATGCGATAGGACAAAATCCTTCTCGGCACTCTTGAGGACAATCCTCGCATTACGTTACCAACCGTAAAGTTTTAACCAGATATTTAACAGCTTATTCAATTTTAATAGGGAAGGTGGAAACGCGAGCCATTATTCTACAACTATTAGCAAATTATACTTAGACAGTGTTCATAATTAATTGCACTCAGAATTAAACAAGTTAATTCTAAAATGCGCTCCCACTCAAATCAATATCTCTCAAAATTGATTATGAGTGATTCAAGATCCAAATATCAATACAACGCCATAGAATCATCATCTCATGACGAGGATTTTGATTTGGTAGGCCAACTTGCCGATCACATCTCTATGTGACTCTTGTTCATCTTTCGATGCGTGTGTTCCGAGCTCAGGACGATCCTGCCATGAACGTCAAGACAACCAAGTGATCTTGCTGCGAGGTCTGACCTCACCCGCCTTACATTTCTCCAGTCGTTCGTACCCATGCATCCATGGCGCACCCCGAAAGGATAGATGCTGTGACGGTGCTACATTTGGGAGAACACTAACTACTTGATATTTTAAGTGAGAGATCACCCTAATAAAAAGCGACTACCGCGCAATCAAGAAGGGTGCAACTTAAGGGATAAACATCTCAGGTAATTCATAATTGCATGATATGGTATAGCCCCTTCTGACGGAGAAGTCAAGTATTTCTTCGTCTTTGGCATTTGCGTCGGAGTTCACCTTCGCGAAGTTTGCCACCACCTTGTCGATGCACCAAATAATATTGCTATCTCTATAGCTAATAAAATAAGTGCATTACATAAGGTTGACTCGCAGGTCATTAAAGTGACAATCATATGGCTCCAGCCATCATGCCAAATCATGACACGCAGGTCATGTTAATAAATTTACATTATATAGTCATCTCATACATAATCAAATTAATATGAGCTTTGCTATACCACATCACATGCACATCCTGCAAAACCAAGTTAGACGCCTCTAATCGGTTTATGCAAAAATTTATTTTACGTGGCTTCTAAGGTTTTGACTTAAACCGCAGCTACCAACGTTTATCATCAAGCATGATTATTCAAGTCGCTAGATTAACTTTGCGGGGTGTATGAAACACGAGATAATAAAATCTCGAGCCCCATACTGAACTTCGTCATACGCGTGATCCCCGTGCAGATCATATCTGCATTGCCCTTTAGTCTGCAGAATTTCTTCTTTCTCTAACTACGGTGGAATTCAACGAACTGTTAGCACTTCTTTGATCAATCAGGATCGCAGATTGCCAGAACTTTGAAACTCCACCATACTGTTATTGAGATCAGAAATACACAAATTCCAGGGAAGCAACAAGAACATCGGGTAACAGATTTCATCTGCCACCCGCATAAATAATTTTCAGCAATAGATCTGATCTACTCCAAAATTATATTATGCAATACCCATACATCTCTATGTATTCTAGATCGCAACATGCATCTACGCATAGCACGGCTCTTGATGCCACTGTAGGGGAACGCGGCAGAAAACAAAAAATTTTCGCACTACGAACAGCCCAGGACCACTATGGAGACTGCATACAAGGTTTTGATCTGATCGTTACCGACTCGTAGCGCAGCGGAAGTAGAGTCGATGTAGATCGTTGGTGCAGACCCCCGCAGCTAGGATTTACAACCTCCCAACCGCGAGGATGTCCTCCCTCGTCTGCTCCTCGGACAGCGCTCCGAGAGGCGGTCGGACAGTCCCTCGGACGATGTCACGGACAGCCCTTCGGGAGGCCCCTCGAAACTCGATCGGTAACTCGGACAGCCCTTCGGGAGGACCCTTGAAACTCGAACGATAATTTGGACAGCCCTTCGGGAGGACCCTCGAACAGCCCCTCGGGCAAAAGATCGAAACTACGACCTCTCTACGGGGTTGCACACATACGGTGTCATCTATCCGGCAGGGCTTCGCCGTCCAGAACTAGTTCCTACCGGAACCCAGACAGCCTTTCGGCTCTACGAAACTATTTCGTGGGAGGGAGAGAAGAAAGCCAGATCATGCAATGGCACTTGTTGAGAGTTCAAGTGAGAACTTGGATCAGCTTTGAGAGACCCCTCTCCACCCCTATTTATAGGGTGAGAGGCTATGGGGAAAAACCCAAAATGCCCTCCAAACTGCATCATTGCCTGCATCATCATGCAAGCTGCATCATCGCCTGCATCATCATGCAAGCTGCATCATCGCCTGCATCATCATGCAAGCTGCATCATCGCCTGCATCATCATGCAAGCTGCATCATCGCCTGCATCATCATGCAAGCTGCATCATCGCCTGCATCATCATGCAAGCTGCATCATCGCCTGCATCATCATGCAAGCTGCATCATCGCCTGCATCATCATGAATAGTGTATCCACTATTCATGAAGACATTTATCTGCGACCGTAAAATCCGAAACTTTTCTGTAGGTCTTAGAAAAATTCCAGTACCCACTAAAAGGATTTTGGACGCGTTCCGAAACAATTCCGGATTAGTGATTTTCATCTGCGAAAAGCAACCAAAGCGGTTCCGGCAGCTCCGGAACATTTCCGGTTTTTTCTCTCTGGAAAAATCCCAGAAGTTCCCAGAACAATTCTGGCACCCTCCAAGAATTTCCAGGCGTGTGCCGAAACCATTTTGACTTAATGATATATTCCGAAACAACTTTTCGGTTTTACCGAAATTATTCCGGTGTTCTCTTTCCGGAACTTTTCCGTTTTCTCCGAAACCTTTCCGGTGACTTTCTCTCAGACTCCCTGTCTAGTATTCAGCAGATAGATGACCCTTAAGCGTGTGACCCTATAGGTTCGGTGAAGTATAGACATGACCCGGAACACTTTCCGATCAATGATCAACATCGGAGCCGTGGACACCCATATTGACCCCTATACCCACACGAATAAATATTCGAGTGAACCTCCAGTTGCCGTGTGCTATTCCTGTTGCTTCGTGATATGTTACAAATACCCGAGGTGAGACTTATCGGCATCCCCGTGGATCAACACTTGTCCACTATGCCAGTTACCTCGTTACTAGTATTGTTCTCTTTTCTCGTTCCCGCGTTCCGGCATCCCTGTGATCAAATCACACTGTGTCTGGCCAGACGATGGTGGATACCGTAACACCGAGAGGGCCCGAAGAATATCTCTCCATCGACGGAGGAGCAAATCCCAATCTTGAGCTACCTAGTTCCTTGTCATACTTTTCCGTGAACCCGTAAGCCGCCGTAATAGCCACCCTTTTACAGATGACGTTTAACAAACCCCAAAGTTCACGAAGCAAGTACGAAGGAACTCGATACTCTCATGGTCTAAGGAATTATGCAAACGCTCAACTTTCTCTGTGTTATAATCCATTAACTGGTGACGAATGTATCTCATAGCATAACATCAATCTGGGTCGATTCAACACAAATGTTCTTCTAACATTGTGCCCTCAAAATTGCCGGCATAGTCATGCCCATGATCAGGAAAACAGAACCATCATGCAACACTTGAGCTAGTCTTAGAGGCGAGACTAGGAATATATATTTTTTATCCGTTTATTATTCCACACGTGCATATGAGTCTTCCTCCGAGCCTCGTGGTTATTGCAGACTCGAGAACCATAGCAGTTATAGCATGGAATATAAACATAATTAGGAACATGGGGATAAATAATAACATTTATTATTGCCTCTAGGGCATATCTCCTACAGACTCCCACTTGCACTAGAGTCAATAATCTAGTCAATGCTAATGCACTTTACACCTACGGCATACTGGTGTAAAATATGCTTCACATGTGGTATAGCCTGATGTCCAACGGATCTGACAACTTCAACTCCGTGTGTATCTTTGCATATCCTCGCGTTTTCACGCTTTTACAAAATTCATATTTTGTGTGGACTTGGCTTTGTATATATGCGAATCACTGGTCGAACCTTGATTCCTCAGACTGAGCTATGGAGCAACTATCTTCAATAGTGTTCCATTGACCAAAGCCATATTGGAACCATACTAAGTTCATGAATGAACTATATGATTCAACATTTTCTTTGTTGCTTCTAAAGCAGCAACATACATAGCCATTTGTTATAGAATTTCGCCACAGTAACCTGTTATGAACAATTCCAACTTACTGTGCCACCATATTGTGTATTACACACACAAAAACTTTAACTCAAATCGAAAATCGCATGGAGCATTGATGAAAACCGTATCGATGTAATTACTTACAACAAGTTCTTCATAATCTCTTCTTGCGAGAAAACATGTCATCAGTGCTACTTTAGTACTCAATGACATTTTTCACTGTTGTCCCACGATCAGTTCTTTGATCACTTTGGTATCTATACTCGCAACAACTTTGGAGTATTGGACATATCTGGTTGTTTTACATACCATGGAATACATGATTAATCCCAACACGAAGGTGTGTGGAATCTCCATTATGTAATTTGCTCATCAGTGTTTTGGGACACTGAGTCTTGCAAAAACTCTTTCCATGTGACTTTGGCAAGAATCACTCCTTGTCGTTTTTAACGCTAAACTGTTTTAGCACCTTGTCAATATGTATTTTGGCTTAGCCCTATTAGGCAATTATATCTCGTAGATAATTATGCCTAATATCAAGACAACTTAGCCCAAGCACTTCGTTGAAAAACTATTTTCAATGAAGTCTTAATTTGTGTCAAGAAATTTATATTATTTCCAATTAACAATGTGTTAGGCACACAAGGTTTTTAGAAATATTATTATGCTCCCACTTACTTTCTTGTAGCCACAAGCATCTTCGTTATCCATCGATGAAATCAAACTCTTTTGATTATTTCATCAAAAACGAAGATTCCAACTCCATTATGCTCTCTTTTGTCCATTGCAGGAACTCTGAAGTTTGCATACTTACTAGCATCCTCTGGACTGACAAAATACCTTGGACTGTATCTCCAAGGCAGTATTTCCATCTCATGGAAATCCTTTTGGCATCCATGTTTCATATCTCATGAATGAAATACGTATTAATTGCTAGTTTAACCCGAACCGACTTTAAGCATCGCTACGGAGAGACAATCTCGCCGTAGTTAATTCCTTGAAATTGTTATAAGCAACAAGTCGAGCTTTATGGATAAAACATTTTTATCCGTATCAGTTTATAGTTCCATTAATATTCGTTAGACTCTAAGTCTTCCGAATGGTCCATCAAGATACAATCTTGAATTACGTATATGGAAACTATCTCGGATTTGTATTGGCATTTAGCCAATTCCGGAGTCAGGGCCCATCATCGCTTCCTTGATTATCGTAGGTATGCTGTTGTCTAACAACAATATCTCGTTTGCGCACCTGAGAGGTTTGCACGAGTTTTGCCTACGTGGCTCAGTTGCAAGTTTGACCGAAGTCCATACATCTCATGTAGAGGCTTCCGTATCAGTTGCAGTAGGAAACTCTGGAATCACTTCCAAGGTTCCTTTCCTTTGATCTGATGACGAAGATACTGTTATCTCGTCGAGTTGCACTGTCCTCCCACTCACCTTTTTTCAAGAACCATTCTCTTTAAAAGCATACCGTTCTTTGTGGCAAAACCTTTTGCCTCGGTATAGTGGTGGAGGAATTCCCAATAATTTGGGATAACCTACAAAGTAGCACTTGTCTGATTTGGAATAGGTTTGTAAACAGTTTACACAATCCCCATATTCCAAATGTTAAGAAAAGATAAAACATGGTTGGGCGTACCATACCATGGCGTCATTTCAACAGACCTGATGGCGCTTACCTATTCAATTGCATAACCTGTCATTGTCGCCCCTTGATGTGCCTTCCTTTATCCTATGCTGCCTATTATTATTATGCATTATTCAGCAGTGAGCCCTGCGCATTGTTAGCTAGGATTAGATAGAGGGCCGTGATCACTCAGGGGAGTGAACGCGGATACAAATATTATAACTGCACAGGTACGGTACAATGCAGACACCGTCTAAGGCCCCTATCTGGGTTATGCCTAGTCACCTCAAGTGTGAGCTATCAAGGAGTAATCCTTGTACTCCACTCGAGGCTGACTTTGTCTTACCGCCTTAGGGTCCTGAACAACGGTTGTCCTTCAGGTAAGAAGTCGGGCGACCCAGCGGTGCCCGCGAGAGGTATTGCGAAGGGACGACAGGGAGGGTACGACCAGTGTACCGGTGTGCTTGGCCCCTGATCGTTGGCCGCGAGAGTTACCAAACCACGAAAGTCGAGCTCCTCCAGGAGCACACGCGATACAAGGTAAGGAGACGGTTCACCTTGTTGGTAACCGCAGTGACTTGGTGGGACGACGGGGCAGGCACCGATGTACTGGTGGTCCTGGCTGCTGTCGTTGTCCGCGGGTCAGTTAAGTCGAGGCAACGATAATGGTTGTCACGCAGGTTAATTAAAATACTAAATGGTTCAGTGAATGTCTTGAGTTGGCTATATGCCATGTACGCACTACCTAACCGTGGGAATTACGAGTTATGGGCTCCTCTGCTTCGTAGTGTCGTCCCAGGACTCTTCAGACGTCAGCAGTACCGCGGCCTGCGCCGGGAAGTGGTGTTGTCTTATTTTCCGCGGCAGTGTGATTTGTATTTGCTTTGATTTAACTTCACCGGCCAGCCTCGCACCGTGCAGGAGTACGTCGGGGTTAGGGTCCAAAGCCCCGCGTACATAGGATATAGTCCGGCGGATGACCTCTCTGTTGAGTTTGAAAGATGGGTTATGAAGTGTCGGATAGCCTCGGTGGAGTGTTCCCTAACAAGGTTCCCGCCACCCTGGAGATCCGTGCGTGTAGCGTAACACAAGTGCTCCCCTGCAGGGAAGATTAATCTATTCGAATAGCCGTGTCCACGGTAACAGGACGCTTTATGCTGAAGCTGGATCTTACCACTATAAACTATTATTATTAAACTGTATGGTTCCGGGTTCTCTTCCTCGCGGGGATGTCGAGGAGGTGAACTCGGAGGCATTGTTAATTATTACAACTTATTATTATACAATGCTGCAGCAACTTCTGCTGCATTGTTACTTTATTCTTTATATAAACTGTTGGCTGATTCTTACCTCATGCTGCAAGACATCGTCGGAAGATGCTAGTCTTCGTTAGGCCTAGCTTCTTACCCTTGCTCTGGATTTCTGTATTTCAGTCCACTATATACAACCTCTTCTTTCCGTTGATACAATGCATAATGCTTAGTAGCGGACGTAAGACTCGCGGGTATACTAGATACTCACTTGCTTTATTTCCTTTACTGTTTTGCCTGATCGGACGCTGCAGCCGACGTTGGAGCCCAGGAGCAGGAGTACCCCGGAGGCGCCTACTACGACGTCGAGTTCCCCGTTGACCAGGAGTAGTTCGGTGGATCCCAGGCAGGAGGCCTCGCCTTTTCGATCTGTACCTCTGATGTGATTTGTGCTGGCCTTCTTAAGGCAAAACTTGACTAACTATGTCTATACTCAGATATTATGGCTTGTATGACTTATGTATTCGGGTCCGCGTGACCCCCTCTATTGTATCATATTTGTTTATCCTTTTGTGTTTAGTGTTGTGCTGTGATATTATCACCGTGGCACCCTAATCTCAGTCGTGTACCCTGTGTGTATGATTACTGTACACGGTCTGATTTTGGGGGCGTCACATGTTCCTTCCTCTTCCTTGTGGACCGCACAACATATAGAAGATTCATAATATAATTCAACTTCATTCAAGTTAACCTCTAATTGTTGGATTGCTATTTTCTATGTTTTTCTTTTCTTTGGGATGTCTGAATCCATCATCAAGATCATATACGATGGCGACTTAATGAGCTAACTTATACATAGGTTGCAGTAAAGTATAACACACTTTAAAATTTGTTCATCGCGAAGAAACTACGCTACTAGTTTTCGTTTTGTCAAGTTGAATACCATTACATTTGAAAGAAAAACTGGCTTAAATATTTTAGAGATTTGTGTTGACTGAACGTGTGCGGGGATCATGACGATGTAGAAACATAATAGCACACTTTCAGACTTACCAAGATGAGACAGACAACTTCAGCACATATAATAGTACAAATTGTTCACTAGTTTCCTTATGTTGAACTCATTATGTAGACATAAATCAGACAAACAACTTTCAATACATTAATCAGTACAAATTGTTCACTAGTTCCCTTACGTTCAACTCACATGTAGACATAAATAAGATCAAACACCACTTCCGACCATAGTAGCTAAGAGTCTTAGAAGAAATCAAAGTGATAAATGTGGTAATTAGCTCACAAAACATGTAACAGTAAATGCATTGATGATTTACTTAGCACCAATTAGCATCCACCCTACAAAATGATCTGAATCAAATAAATCGTTCCTAGAGATTTCACACATGTGCATATGAAACTAATAGATAGGTATGCAAGCTAGGAAGAAACAACCATGAATGCGACAATGTTTATGTGCACCTTTCAAAATTTAAAAGTCGAATGGAATTTTACACTTGATAACAAAACAATGTGTTTTTTAGATTGTTTAGACGTGCGGGATAAGGCTACTTTCCTCCACTCTGAGCCTGTGTGGTTCGATCATTAGAGGTATGAAGGACGAGCTACAATGTTGTAATTTAGAAGTACTTTAATGGTTGAAGAAGTACTAGACACTTCAGGACCTCGCCCTTCCTCTTGTGTCCAAACCTAGTCCCAAAAACAATAGATGTTGCTTAGGCGATCCATGCTGAGCCGTTGAGTACAATTAATTTGAGGTGAATATATAATAAATATGGATTCATGTGTACTCCTCCTAGGGGTTGTCGTTGATGGTTCTGCTGCAAAAATGTTTTACGCCCTACCTTGTAATTACTTGTCGCTCGAATAGATGTACCTACCACTAGCGACAAGTAATTCAGTCGAAGGGATTACCATATTTCTCTCCTTCCTTGTATGTAGTTTTATACAACCTTCAGGATTTGGATACCAAATTTTTTATAGAACAATAAGCATATATAAAAAATGCCCTATATGCATTTTGGTTTTGTTGATATGAGATCTCTAGAATCATGCGCTAATCATATTTTGTCATCTATAATAGTGCAAGTCATGTTTGAGGTACCTTGGTGTACCAATAAATTTCCATTTAGTGTTCTTTCCACTTATTTTGTAAAATTTTCAAGTTTAATTTTTTCATGTTCATATTACTTTCAGATTATAACTTCTCATTGCTACCTATTTATATTTAATAACATGTACATATGTTATATACATGTTATTAAATATGGGTAATAGGATACACAAAAGAGATCTCCATGCATATGATCCACATTATGAGTAGAGGACCATTGGAAGGGGTTGGTGATTGAGTGTCTCCACTATCATTGATTGTAGAATGGTGTACCTATACTGTAACAGCCCAGTTTTCACAAAAATTAAAATTTTTGTTTTCGGTGTGAATAGTTTGATTGTTTGATTTGTTTGCGGTGTTTGCATCCCCGATTTATCGATCGACGATTATTTTTCCCCTCTCTTATCTCGTACCGGACGGAGACCGACCCTTTCCACCCTGACACTCGACCTTTGCGACACCGGGTTTCACCCGATCACCGTCGCGAAAACAGCACGAGGCCAGCCGCAGTCAACGGAAAAAAAACCCCGTTTAATAATTAAACGGGTTATTTTTATAGCGCGCCGGAAAGTGTTTTCGGAACGGTTCCAGCGCGAGGTGAACGCCTCCGGCTCTACTCACTGATCGCGCAGTTCAAAGTTTTACCCGAATCGGAGGTACTGCGGACCCCCGGCGGTCAGAAACGTGAGCACCGCGCGCGCGAGAGAAAAACCGGAGATGTTTTTGTAAACTGCCAGCCACCGGGCTATATAAATACCACCACACTCCCACCCATTTCTAGGGTTTCCCTAGCCACAAAATTGCAGCCACCCCCTCAGATCTGCCTCCAAATTTGCCCAATACCCCAATTTTTCGCAGCAGTTCCAGCCTAGCAGATCTGGACCGTCAGATCGCCCGATCTGATGGCCGAGATCGCCTCCAGCCTTCTCTCTCCTCACCTCCTCTCCCCTCCCGTGGAGGCTCCTCGCAGCCGCCGCCGCCTCCGGCCAGCACTCCAGCCGCCGGAGCAGCAGCTGGGAGCCGCGCCCGACCCCTCCTTCCTCTTCCTCCCGTCCTCTCTCACCCCCTCACCTCCTCCTTACTTTACCTGCAGGAGACAGCCACCATGGCGCCGCCCATCCGAGGTCGAGCCGCCGCGCTCGGGAGCCTCGCCCGCGACCTCCTCTTGCCGGGGTCCGGCCGTCGCCGGCCCTGCCCTCCACCGCGTCGCCCCGTCCCGTTCCCGCCTCCTCCATGCCCGCGCCCCCTCGCCCTCCTCGCCGGCAAGCCAGCACGGTGGCGCCGCCGCCCATGGTCGGCTCGAGCAGAGTGGCCGAGCGAGCCAACCGGCGCCTGGCTGGGCCGCCTCCACCTCGTGGGCCGGCGCGCCTGCGAGGCCCAGCCTGGCCACCTCAGCCCGAAGCCGGTCGCTAGCCCAACCACCAGTGGGCCAAGCCATGTGGGTGAGGCCTGCTTATTTTTTTTAGTTACACCCTGTTATTTTTCTAAGTCTGGGATCAAACTGCTGCTGATTGCTTTTTGTGCTGCGAATTCCCGTTAAACCGTAGCTCCGATGAACGTGCCCCCAAAACGAAAGTTGCTCAGAATTGCGTGTACTTTAATTCATCTTTTGTGAGCATTTGCATTTGAGCTCATATTGATTGTGTAATTGTGTGCTGAACAGGGCATCAGGCCGTTAAACTGCTACAAATTCCTGTTATGTGCTGCTGTTATTATTTTGTTGCAACTTTGCATGATGATTGTGACTAATCCATGAGGCCTATTGCATTGATTCTTTCTCCTATGTGTTAAGCATCATGTGTACTTCATTTCCATGCTTTAACTTGCCATGTTTGGGTGCTCTATCTATATTAAATCTTGCTCCAAAGTAGCTACCCTGTTGTTATTGTGCTGCTGTTGCTGAAACTGTTATTTTGTTGCAACTTCGGTCGACGAGTGTGTCGCGACCGTTTATCGGAATTGAGTGATTCAAATTGCATATTGTTAAGCATCATGTCTACTTTCATTCCATGTATTGCGTTGCCATGATACGCTTGCTGGTCATATAGTTATTCTGCTCCAAAGTTGCTATGCTGCTGTTTTTGACAGCCACCTCTGTTTTTCCCTAAGTCTGTTACTTTGCGATGCCATGTTGTTTGCTTAATATCTTTTGATCTATGATGCCTATTTGCATGATTCTTTTTGCCATGCATTACCTGTCATGTCTACTTTAATTGCAAGTCTTATGTGAGCATGTTTGCATTGATTAACCTGTTTATGCATTGCTCTAAAGTGTGCTTCGTGATGTTGGCAGTTTGTGCCCGTAACTTGTTTTGCTTATATCTTTTTAACCGTACCTCCGTTTGGAATGTTCTTTATATGTAACTTGATTAGTTTTTCGTGTACTTTGTGTTTATGCTATTGTTTGTTGTTGTTAACCAACCTAAAATATGGTTTAGGACAGAACAGTACCAAATCCTTTAATTGTCGTGCGGCACTTAGTGTTATGCCATGTTTAGGTTGTGCCTCACTTAAATTGACTAGCATAGATAGTTTACTTTGTGCTTCACCTCTTGACATGTTTGTGTGCTGTGCCATGCTTGCTTGAGTTGCCATGTTAATAACCGTTGGTTGATTACCTGTAGCTAAGCAACTTGAACCACCGTAAACGTGCGATATTCGTCGTGTGAGACCGATACCCCACTTAAATTGTTAGTAACCGTTCTCGACGATAGATCCGTATCGCGTTGCCGTGTAGTGTGATGTCTTCTTGATCTTGTGTTGCTTCGTAGTAATAGATGCTTGCTCGTTGATTGCTTTCCAGTGTTTATCGTCTTGTGTGCTTCCGCGGGTACCTCTCGGAGACGATGCGAGCTTGCGATCAACTACACCTTCGGAACCCAACTTATCAACAGGCAAGGACTATACATTACTTATGATCCATTCTATTTCAACCAGCGGTTTGCATGCTAGTCTAGGTTAGGTTCGATGTTTGATCCTACCACATGTTTACAACCTCTTTCAAACCGATACAGCCATGTCCCTTCCCAGCAAACCTTGTACTGCTATGTTACTATTGCTCGTTGCTCAGCCCCTGCTTAGTATGCATGATTAGGATGCTACGATGTTACCCTGTTACCTTGGTTGGGATATCACATTATTATATTGTTGTTGATGATATGATTATTATAATGTTGACTATATTCGACGAAGGATGGAAGGTCTAGGCTATCCCGCCCTGACGCTTTGTTCCATTCGAGTCACCTAGGATCCGAGTTCCGGGTATTGGTTTTAAGACTGAGCGTGCCTAACCGCGTGTGGGATTTTATGGGTTCCCCTTTTCTTACCTACCTAGCTTCAAACATTTCTAGTGGTGGCCCAATCTGATTTACCATTTGAAACCGTGTGTGTGCTGGTCAGCTGCCAGTTGTTTTCAAACCAACCCGGACCAGTGAGGACATAGTTCCCTTGTTGGCCCACCTTGTTCGGCTGAGGAACCGGTTTCCCATGTGTGATTAACCGGCTATCCAAACCCGAGACAGACGGTAGAGACCAGATCGAGAGAGCGGCCGGCTCCTGAGATGGATGTCGACTCACCGGGGGCCACCCGGATTTGTTCGTTGTTAGCTAGAGGGACCTGTCGTTTCGGATCTCTTGGAACTAAATCATAAAATGGTTGCCTGTGATGGGTAGCAACTGAGAGTGATGGACGTGCGTGCGGAGCCTCGTAATGGGCAGTTGGTACACCCCTGCAGGGTTAAATCTTTTCGAGAAGCCGTGTCCACGGTTATGGACGACTTGAGACCTACTCCTTGTTCATAGACAACAACAACTGAGATAATCTTAATATAACTTGATCAACGTGTGTGTGTGCCTTGACTGCTTCTTCTTCGTCGGGATGCAAAGAGGAGGACAAGGATAGGATAGGTGTTATGTTTGCGTAGTAGTTGATAGCAAGACTTGTTGGAGGCGATTCCTCATCGAATGCTTGGCTTCTTATCTTACTCTCTAGATCGTTAGCCACTTCATAAATGCTAGTGCGACAGCAACCTCACCACTTACCCCTTCCTTACCGTAAACTACTAGTTGTCCTAGAATGACGAGTGATGAAGTCCTTGCTGGGTCAGATGACCACTACAGTTGGATGCTGAGTACCTCTGTAATCATGATACTACCCCAAACTCTTTTTAGGGCTCTGATCGACAACAGGTACGGTGACCGACGTTTCACGTGGAGACTCGACGACGACTAGTTAGGCGGATCCCGGCGGAGGGCCTGGACCCGTGTGGTTATGGGATCGATGTTTTTCTCTTTACCACTAGGCATTTGCTTGTAGTCTGTACTCAGACATATATCTTCCGCTGTTGTATTATATTTGAGGCAGTTGTATGCCGATTGTATGAGATGTTGTATCCTTGTATCTGTAATGTTGTGATATCATGTTGGAAATCCGGGGCATATGGCTTTGTAATATGTCGCGGTGGGACCGATATGTGCTTCGTCCTCGGATCTGGGTGGAAACACCTAGATCTGGAACAGTACCACATATCGGGCCTTACATATACACCGGGTGTCTTCATTGCTTACTACCCCAAGGTTCTACATATAGTGCACCGCCCGTTATTTATAACTCAAAGCTAGAAACCTTTGTCTATCGATTCAAGCGTGTATTTTGAGAACTTCTGTTTGTTCACAATTGTAGTGATTGAGAGTAAGTTGGGAAGAGGAAGAAAGAGAGAGCATAAGAGCACTGGGAATGGGAACATAGAGGAAACCACCGCTTTTATTTCCATCTCTAGTGTTGTAGGTGGAAATATTTTTCTTGGGTGCTTTCCTGATGCCTCCCATTCCTACCGTTCTTATGCACTCCTTCCTCTTCCTTTTGGCTTATGCAATAGCTTTCATAGACATGTGTCTACATATTAAGATAACACGATACCTCGAAGATGAGCCGGTAAGAGGAAGAAAAGATGGCATAAGAGCAATGGGAGTGGGAACATGGAGGAAAGCTTATCTTGCTTTGTTTTCACCTCTAGTGTTGGTGGTGAGAAAGCGATTTGGTGTTTTTCAATGCCTCCCATTCCTATTGTTCTCAAGCACTCCTTCATCTTCCTTTTTTGGCTTGCTTGGTTGCCTTAGCGTAGAAACAAAATACATGTGTGCACATATTCGATGTGAGTCAAAAGCGAGCTAGGAAGAGGAAGAAAGAGGGACTAAGAGCAGTAGGAATAAGAACATAGAGGAAATCCTAACTTATTGGTTCTCCACCTCTTGTGTTGAGGTGGAAATCCGGCTTGGTATTTTCTGATGCCTCTCATTCCTATCGTTCTTATGCGCTCCTTCCTTTTCATTTTTGTTTGCTAAATAGGTTTAACAGAAAAACCAAACATATATGTACATGTTGGGGTTCGCAACAGAAAACAATATTTTTTTAACTAGCGTTCCCGATTGCCCAAGATCTATCTAGCCGTATTACCGTAACGGAGAGACTTGCGGATAACATACTTCGGGTGTAGTTCGTTGCGCGGGAAACGTTCCCGCAAACGTGGTCGATGTAGTCGATCGAAGTTCACAGCCCCCTGGCTGTGTTAGCATCCTGTCGGGTGGAGTGCCATACATGTAGCACTTCGTAGTACTCACACACATACGGAACTCGATCACGACCTCCGATCTCCGATCCAGGGACGGTGGCGGAAGTAGACCTCTGGAACCGGAATTTCAGCAGCACGGCGGCGTCTGTTTGGTGGAGAAGTGTCAATCCCACTACAGGCTCCAAACAAGGGGAGCCAACCATGGAAGAGACGAGGAAAGGGAGAAGACCGGAGACAACCGATCTAAATTTGGAGTTATATTTATTTTCTCACGAATTTCTGTGTATTTAAAATGTGCACTCTACCCATCTAAATATAGGCGGAAAGGAGGGAGTCAACCCCTCTCCCCTATCAAGGTGGGACTAAATTCCCTTGCTAGGGGGAGGTGGTCGGCCAAGGAGGGGAGGGGGACGCACCTTGATAGGGGGCCTATGGCGCCTCCCCCTTCCTTTTTTTCTTTTTTCCTTTTCCCTTTTATTCCCCTAATGGGCTTCTTTCATAAAGTTGGCCCATTACACTTTTTAATTAAAAATAAAATGTTTTTAATTATTAATTCATTTAATTAATAAATAAAACATATTATTTCTTCTCCCGGTGATACGGAAAACCTTCCGGCTCACTCCGAACATCCTTCGGACTAACACGGAACTTTTTCCAGTATGTCTTCATTTATTCTTTGGTAACTCCGATAGTTCTGAAAAGGTCTCCGATAACATCGAGCCCTTAAGTGTGTTACCCTACGGTCCGAGAACACTCCAGTCATGACCGAGATGAGGCTACGGTCAATGATCATCAGCGGGACCTGGATCTGGATGCCCATAATGACCCCTGTGCATTCCGGATATTAACACCGAATGGACCTTACGTCGTATAGCATTCCCTTTGTCATCGATACTAGATAAGTCCGAGATTCGATCAATGACATCCTATGTCTGGTTCTATCTCGTTACTGAAAAATCTTATTTCACTCGTTCCGTGATATTCATCCCCGTGACTTAGTCACATGTTGCGCAACTTTATGGATGCAATCTCACCGAGTGGGCCCTTAGTATCTTTCCATTTACATGGATTGACAAATCCCGCTCTTGAATCAAAATTCCTCAACATATCTCAATGGAATACCCAAGACACACCTTTATGGCCAGCATATTTCAGTCAGGCGGTGGATGTAGGTCAAAGAAACCGAGAAGATAGCAAATTATGCATGATCTCACAGTCTAAGGAACGGTCTACGTTCTTTAATTACAACACCGAACCTTCATGATTTGATCATGTTGCAATACCTACGTTGGGTATTGTTCTCACGTCATTCATCCAATGAGGTGACCTCACAGCCAATTGACATAATTGTCCATGATCGCGAAACCACGATCATCAGTTGACCATGAACTAGTTGTATAGAGGCTAACCAGGAACAGTGGTTGTTTCTATACCACACCTGTATCATTGTTTCACTAATACAGTTCTAGCACAGTATGAAACTGGTTATGAACTTGCTTAGATATATTGGAATAATCACATATTATTTGCCTCTAGAGCATATATCCAACAATCTCCCACTTGCACTAGAGTGCTAATAATCTAGGTGTATTTTTTCGATCATAATCATCTTATCACATAAGTGTTTATTGAACATGCTTTCTCATGGAAGAGGTTTCGTCAATGATCTGTACTGACTCATATTCGTATGTTTCCTTCGCAACTGGTATTTATCAACCGGCTTGACATACCACTCATTATCATATAATGTTTGGATATAAGTTTCGCAGGAGAGAGAGACCATTATTTCACTGCATTCTCTAATTATATTTTGATTAAGTCTTTAGAAGACTATTCATAGTCATGCATATTGGGAAATACACTCAGCCAGAAGTAAAAAGTTTTTCCGCTAAACTTTATCCATACATCTACTTCCTTAAGTAGTTTTATGTTTTGTAGTGTTATGATTCATGAATCTCTGGCTCACATTTCTTTCATTTCTTTGGTGATGTCTCTAATTTATATGGACCCATAATAAGTCTTGCAATTGTAATCCGGTATTACATTCAAGTCTATTATCACTTCTATATTGTAGAGTTTCGTCCTCAGTATTCCACATTTACTGAATGCATGGACTTTATTCTGATTCCATGTTTTACTCCTAAAGCACATCAAAATCTGTTCTTCTTCTAAGAACTCTTGAGTCATTCTGTTGTTGGATTCATAACACATGTTTTATGGTGGAATCATATATCATATGAGATCACATGTCTAAGGACATGGTGTATCACATTCTTCCATCAAAAAATTGCTTGTGATATTTGGATTTTCATCCATTATATAATTTCTAGCTGCAAAAACCTGTTTCTTGTCCAGAACATTATTCCAACTCTATTTTGGTTCATCAGGCATATCTTAATCTATCATCATAAATTTCAATGTGTAATGTGTTAGTACTTCATATAAAAAGAAGATTCTTGCAATCTTATGTTTTATCTGCCTTTATTCTCTCTATATAATAATACATACTAGTATATGAGATGGTTCTCCATATACACATACCAATGCATATTTATATTCACACGAGATCATTCTCAACACATATAAATGCACATATGTTTGAGATAATGATTATGCTCCCACTCAAATATATCCATCATATATATATATATTTGTGGTTTGGCTTTCATTAAGCTACTCCTTTATTCTTATGTCTTACATAACAATATTGCTCCCAAAGCTCCCACTCAGAAAATGCCCTCTGCATTCCAAGTTTCTAGGAAGTCTTCAAAGCTCCCACTCAGTTTCATGAAACTACAGGCCTACTCAATATTTTGATCATCACAAAATCACTTGATCAAATCAAGGTTGAGAGTTCCCGTCTTGAGGTACTATAATCCATCTTTTCAACAAAAATAACTTTCGTCATGCCTATTGAAATTCACTCTTCAAATCCTAAGTTTGAAGGATATGCAATTTCAGGCTATGGCCTTAGTGTAAATGAAATATTTTATTGATTAAAGCATTCGTACGCATTCATAGTCAATCATTATTGAATTTTGGTCATAACAGTTTTATGAGCCAAATAATGTTTTTTTTTCCGTTACATCATTCTCGATAATTTTCCTGTTTATCGGGAATATGAAATAACTGATTTATTCCACAAGGCGTGAGCCATCCTTTATGTAACTCAATATTATTTCATTTCTCCTCGTGTTTTAGGTTACCATCATTCCTTTGCATTTTGTAAGCAGTTTTATTCCTTTTGTTTTATTAAGAAGACTCATGATTATTGTTCTGTATAGAACGTATTCATGATAACCTTCTAAATTCAACACAGTCTTTAACTCATACGCCATGATCATCATCTGCGGCATACTTCCTCCTCTTAAAGCGTTGTCACAACGGAACATGTTTCCGTTGCATTACTCTAATAATATGAAGGCAAGGTCCAGTACCCCGGTCAAAGTTTCCACTATCTCCCATTGGCTTATGTGTCGAGAACCTTCTTCTCGTACTACCAATCCAGCAATACCAGTTTTGCTATTCGAGAGAATGTGTTATATTAATTGCTTTCAATTCTTAATACAAAGAAATTCTTTCCATAGAAACTTTCTAACACCATCATCGTATGGAGTCATCTGTCTCACTAGGTTCGGGACGGTTTCTTTATTCATGAAGTGGGTGTTTTAACTTAATGAATTAAATAATATTGTTCGATAATATTAGTGCAAGGGGAAAACATTTAGACCATACTACATTTAACATGATTACGAATGGTTTTAAGTAATTGAGCACTTTAAACTTCCATCGTAATTTGTGGCTTTCTTTTCCACAAGTCTCCCATCATGTCAACTTTTATACTTATCACTTAGATCATATCATAGTGCTTTGTATCCTTATATTCTACTTCATGCTGTGATTCCTGAATCTCAGATTTATGATGTCAATTGAATACAATGTTCAATTAATCATACGAAGTATTTAATGATAATTCATGCGCTTAATTAATACATCATTTATGTATAATGATTAGCACAAGTTCTACTTGCTAGAACTTTGTCATCTTAAATGCACAAGTTAATACATCGCGTATCTAATGACTTCGTCAATTATGAATTCATCTTATGCAATTAAATTATGACTTCCTTGTCATTGGTCGTCTTATTCGATAATAAATGCATAAGTTGATAGATCGTGTATCTAATGACTTCATCAATTATGAATTCATCTCATGCAATTAAATCTTAGTTATGACTTTTGACTTGTTGTTATTCAAGACAATTTTATCATTAAACATTGAATATCACTTGACAATAAAGGTATTTTATAAATGCTTCTATCATAACATAAATCGAGACGTAATCAAAGTATAAGCACACTTTATTCATAAACTGGAACAACTGATTTGTCTCATACATGAATAGCTTTGTCTCACGAAGTGTGATGTATCCATCGGTTCAAAAGATAAACAAAATATGAATTCTAATATTGTGATGATGGGTATGATTCCACTAAAAATACGATCGCCGGAGGCAGAGCTTGAAGAAGTGACGCCTAATTTCCGAACTCCACCGAAGAAGAAGCTCTAGTCCTTTCCATGTGAAAAGTTACGCTGGAAAAATCTACGTGAACATTTTTCTCTTGTTGCAAGGGTGAAGGTTGCTTGCATAGCAATCTTATTATTTTATTACAATACTAGTTACGTACACTTTTTGAGTCCAGGTTAGTTACAAGGTGATCAAGTGGCCGGATAATTTGCTAGTAGAGTCCGTTTCAGTTTAGGTTGGCTTTGAGTTTTGCGGAATGCATACTTCTATGACACTCTTAGCCATGGCATAAGTCCTTCGACGATATTGGTAATCACTCATTATTTGCTCGTCCATGTTGTTTACTGGAGGATTTCCCACCGACTCTTTTGTTAATAACGAGAGGATTGCTCTCTTGAGCACACTCCTAAGGCGTAGGTACCAACTAATGAAATTTTACCCATCCTCTTTAAGTTTTTCACCACGCAAGGAAGAAACCAATTCATGATACTGTGACATTTCCATTTTCTACAAAACATAATTGCAAGGGAAACTATTAAGACTAGTTCACAACAATGAGTTCATAATAATCATATTATAAATGAGCTCACACTAAAACAATCATCCCTTAGAGGTTTTAGTGATTACATGATCCAGATTCACTGTCTGCCCTCGAATATCACACGGCCGACGGATCAGTTTCAAAGGTAGACAACTACTTGTGCGATCACATCATGCATGTGACTCATGCTCGATCTTTTGATCTCTAGTATTTCGAGGCCATATCTACATATGCTATGCTCGCCAAATTGACCTCCGTGTTATATGATGTTTAGCAAGGCCATATCTACATATGCTAGGCTTGCCAAACCCAACCTCATGCGAACGCAGTTTATTATGTGTCGGCCATAAGGGAGAACCTTCCAGGTGCTGCACACTTTGGTAGAATACTTGTGTCTGGTATTTGTTAAGGGATCATCTTATATAATTCTACCGCCGTGTATCATATACCAGCAAGTTTTAAGATGTTTGACCATGGTGGCACTAAGTCTACAGTGTCTCCATTTGAGTTTGTTTTATCAAGTTGCACGTTTACTACTTTCTAGTAACAGATAGCAAAGCTATCACTACATCAAGATCAAACAAACGATAGCCCCCAATAGCAATATAAAGTTAGACACCTCTATTTTGTATATTGCATGTTTTACGTGGCTGCTAGGGCTTTCATGGATAAACTGATTTTAACCTACGAGACAACCACAATGTTGATTAGATGATTGTCTCTATTACACCCCATACGGGGCCTTCCGTTGCAAATGACATATCCGCTAAAGTAAGAGAGACATACACGCCTCAGAGCCACTTTATACGGTACAAGACGCATGTCAAGCGTGGAACCAATCTTGCGTAAGCGTACGCGTAAGGTCGGTCGAGGGCCGCTTCATCAAACAATGCAACAGATATGAACAAGTGCGCGTGAGAGGGTAACAATCAAAGAACCAACACCCACATCCCGATGTGTTCTATCCGTACAGTAATACTAAGCATAGACCTAGCTTTGATACCACTGTTGGGGTTCGCAGTAGAAAACAATATTTTTTCTAACTAGCGTTCCCGATTTCCCAAGATCTATCTAGCCATATTACCGTAACGGAGAGACTTGCAGATAACATACCTCGGGGTGTAGTCCGTTGTGCGGGAAACGTTCCCGCAAACGTGGTCGATGTAGTCAATCAAATTTCACAGCCCCCTGGCTATGTTAGCACCCTGTCGGGTGGAGTGCCACACGTGTGGCACCTCATAGTACTCACACAGGTACAGAACTCGATGACGACCTCCGATCTCCGATCCAGCGAAGGTGGCAGAAGTAGACTTCCGAAACCGGAGTTTCAGCAGCACGACGACGCCTGTTTGACGGAGAAGTGTCAACCCCACTACAGTCTCCAAACGAAGGGAGCCCGCCGTGGAAGAGACGAGGAAAGGGAGAAGACCGGAGAAAATCGATCTCAATTCGGAGTTATATTTATTTTCTCACGAATTTCTGTGTATTAAATATGTGCACCCTACCCATCTATATATAGGCGGAGGGGAGGGAGTCAACCCCTCTCCCCTAGCAAGGTGGGACTAAAGTCCCTTGCTAGGGGGAGGTGGCCGACCAAGGAGGGGAGGGGGGTGCATCCCTCATGGGCCCTAGGGCCCATGGCGCCTCCCCCTTCCTTTACTTTTTTTTCTTTTTCCTTTCCCTTTTATTCCCCTAATGGGCTTCTTTCATAAAGTAGGCCCATTGCACTCTTTAATTAAAAATAAAATGTTTTTAATTATTACTTCA
The DNA here is from genome assembly GCA_950022295.1 of Bromus sterilis. Lineage (NCBI taxonomy): Eukaryota > Viridiplantae > Streptophyta > Magnoliopsida > Poales > Poaceae > Bromus > Bromus sterilis. The sequence goes on from OX465598.1 coordinate 273,373,029, forward strand.
TTTAATTAATTAATAAAACATATTATTTCTTCTCCCGGTGATCCGGAACACCTTCCGGCTCACTCCAAATATCCTTCGGACCAACACAGAACTTTTTCCGGTATGTCTTCCCTTATTCTCTGATAACTCCGATAGTTCCGAAAAGGTCTCCGATAACATCGAGCCCTTAAGTGTGTTACCCTACGGTCCGAGAACACTCTAGTCATGACCGAGATGATGTTACGTTCAATGATCATCGGCGGGACCTGGATGCCCATAATGACCCCTATGCATTTCGGATATTAACACCGATTGGACCTTACGTCGTATATCATTCCCTTTGTCATCGATACTAGATAAGTCCGAGATTCGATCAATGACATCCTATGTCTGGTTCTATCTCATTACCGACAAATCTTATTTCACTCATTCTGTGATATTCATCCCCGTGACCTAGTCACATGCTGCACAGCTTCATGGATGCAATCTCACCGAGTGGGTCCTTAATATCTTTCCATTTACATGGATTGACAAATCCCGCTCTTGAATCAAAACTCCTCAACATATCTCAACGGAATACCCAAGATAGACCTTTATGGCCAACATATTTCAGTCAGGCGGTGGATGTAGGTCAAAGCATCCGAGAAGATAGCAATTATGCATGATCTCACGGTCTAAGGAATGGTCTACTACGTTCTTTAATTACAACACTGAACCTTCATGATTTGATCATGTTGCAATACTTATGTTGGGTACTGTTCATCACGTCATTCATCAAATGAGGTGAATTCACAACCAATTGACTTAATTGTCCATGATCGTGAAACCACGATCATCAGTTGACCATGAACTAGTTGTATAGAGGATAACTAGGAACGATGGTTCTTTCTATACCACACTTGTATCATTGTTTCACTAATACAGTTCTAGCACATTATGAAACTGGTTATGAACTTGCTTAGATATATTAGAATAATCACATATTATTTTCCTCTAGAGCATATATCCAACAGTACATATATTCAGGTGATACGAGATTCCAATTTATGACAGTAAAACTAGACCTAAACCGAGCTCTCTCACGCCATGAGAGATTTCGACCGTCAGATTTCGACTTAGAATCATTTCTGGCCGTTAGATAATGCTTTCTCTGTAAGTGAGCCGCGACCTAGGCAATCTGTCCTAAGGGCTGCTATTCTGGTAACTTTTTTGAAGGTCTGTTGGTTATTGGGCTTCACTGGCCCATTTAACCATCCACGCTTTTGCTTCATTGGCCCAGCCGACGCTAGCGAGCAACAATTACTGATCGAGAGGGATCGAGATCGACTCAGCCGCCCGTAGGTACACCGTCGTTCCCTGCGTCGCAAGAGGAGACGCAAGAGGAGATCGAGATCGACTCAGCCGCCCGTAGGTACACCGTCGTTCCCTGCGTCGAAGACCTGGCTAATGAGCAGCACCATCTCCTCCTCTATCCCTCCCACTTGAAAGGATCGAGATATACCTAGAGGGGGAGGGGGTGAATAGGTTATATTACAAATTTTAACATTACTTAGCAATTCTAGGCAATAATGCGGAAGATAAAGATGTGCCTAACAATTTCAACGGTGACCTAAATATGATAAGGTAAACAATAATCACAATATACTAAAGCAAGTGAGGGATAAACAACAAGGTAACAACAAGGTAGCACAAGTAAAAGGGGAAAGAGTAGGGATAACCAAATGACGCGAAGACAACGATGTGCCCCGATGTTCACTTCCTTGGAGGGAAGCTACTCACCGTTCCGAGAGAGTGGGTGAAACCATGAAGGCACACCAACGCCACGAAGGCTCACTCTATTCCCCTTGAGATATCACCACGAAGGCGATTCCCAACCACTACCGGTTGACCTTAAATGTGGTCACCAAACCCTCACAAACTCAACGGGGGTAATCACAATGGTCGATTCCTCTCCGAAGAACTTCTACCCTCCTAGGAGTCTTCAACCTCCAAGAGTAACAAGATCAATGGAAAAAGCTCAAGACTTGCTCAAAACGCGATTTGCTTTGGTTGAAAGATGGGGAAGGGCCGGATCTATCACGGGGTGAAAGATCCGACAAGAACTCTCAAGGATCTCTCCAGGATTTGAGATTTGATGAGGGAGAGAGTTAGAGGGAGCACTTGTATTCTTGTGTGTGTTTTCAATGAAGTGGTAAACCCTAACAAGTGGTGGTGAGGGGGTATATATAGTCCAAGGGCTGAAATGGCCGTTGGAGCATTTTTCCTGCATAAGTGTCGGACGCCCGACATATACCGGACGTCCGGTTTCCACTGGACATCCGAAATCATTGAGCATGCGCAGAAGAACATAGAAGAATCAGAGTACAGTGACCAGGTACCTGACGTCCGGTAACGACCGGACATCCGATGACCGGATGTCCGATGTGTACCGGATTTCCGATAAAATGGGACGAGAAGCCACTGACCTCTCGGACCCCATTTCCGATAGCAACCGAACGTCTGATAGGTACCCGATATCCGATATAAATAGATGAAAACCCACTGACCTCTCTGACCCTATTTCCGACAGCGAACAGACGTCCGATAGCTCGAAGTACCGGACGTCCGGTCAGTGCAAAATATGGTAGACCAATAAATCAGTGAGTGATATGGAGTTTGGGTTTGTTTGTTAATAGTCTGAGAAAGACTTAAGCATAATCCCACTAATCCCCTCTTAATAGTGCGGGGATCCCTATACTCAAAGACAACTAAAAAATAGCTTACGCTTCTATCATCGTTGAGTCAATCTTCTTGAGCACATAATATATTTCATTCAATTAAGGCTCCATCCACACATATGATCTAGAATTAATACTTGATATATACTTGACAAACATATTAGTCCCACCATATGTATATTTTCATCAACATCAAAATACAAATAAGGGCATGATTGCACTTTCATCACTTTCCTTCACCTCCACGCCGCTATCTCCTCACGTTTGTCGATCCAGGAAAAAGTGCCTCACGAGCGACGAACCCTAACAGAGTAACAGAGAAAGTGCCTACAGATGGCAATATCGCATGTTGTGGTGGACGTGCCCATAAAACAATCTCATGTCCTGGTATCCTCTCAATCTAGATTTACCAGAGGTGTTCTTCATACTGAATGTGATTAATTGATTTTGGCAGATCTTGGAGTTTTTTTTAATGTTTACTGTGAGACAACAACCCCACAGTCTTTTATTTCCAAAAAGTCCAGGCCTGTTTAAATTATTTCCCACAAGGAGTCAAACCCAGGACCTGGCATGCTATTAGGTTTGCTGCAACCACTAGGCTACATGCCCATTCACGCAGATCTAGGAGTTGAGGATGGAAAGAGGTGGGAGCACCAAGCAAACACAAGTACGGTATGTTTTGAAGTTATTTTTTCTACATTGGATCAACTAGATAGGTCGAAGGGAACCCTGAAGATCCATGTTCATCACTGCAAAAGTTTTACCTTACTTGATTCTTGATTCTAAATATTTTATGTATCAACATCTTAAAAATAGAATATCAAGGAACAAAGAATTAGAAATATTTGAGAGCAATGGCGACAGTAGAGGACGTGCGGAGGTGCGGTGTCTGGACAGACATATCTCCTCTTTCCTCCATCACACGTGTGTGTGGGGGGTGGGGGGGGGGGGGTAGCATGACACAACTTATATTTCCGTGAGAGAGCGTCACTGGAGGAGCGGCCAGAACCATAGAAGATGGTGATCGCCAAGGACTTATGTGGGACAATGACGTGCAGGTACAGGGTGGTAGCTGTGTTACTTATCTGCCACTACTATAAAGTCGCCTGTGTGGTTTCATACGGAGCACATGTGATAAGGGGTGGCCCGATCTTCTCAGTAAGCGGACGGTGAATATGAGGGCGATGATAGATAACTTGTATGTAGCCAATGAACTCTCCTTGCTAGATCCCTGTTGCCAATGCGACAGCTCTCTACCCTTTGGATATTCACAACTTCACACACTTGCGCAACGTAGCCGTCGACCATGAGACGGTAATTTGCAATCTACTAATCCCCAGTGGAACAATAGATCACACAAAACTTGCAGTAGAAGAACTTCAGATCGATACGAATTGAAGTCTTAATGATTCAAGTGGAAAGCTTGAAGCTATTCTCAATATCTAGGGTTTATCTAAACGTGGTCTAACCCTAAAACTCGTGGGAGCTGGGTATTTATAAGCTAGGGGGATACAAGAGCCGCAACCCGTCTGATCTGCGCGTAGGCAGTTTCGGACGTCCGATGGGTTTCGGACGTCCGTCACGTCGGACGTCTGAAACGTGTCGGAAATCCGATTCTGGCGGTGAGGTGTCCTGGATTGGGAGTTCTTCTCGAGGACCTTCATGTCGGACGTCCGTCATATGTCGGATGTCCGATGCGTCGGACGTCCGAATCCTGTCGGAAATCCGGCTTCGGTTTTGGAGGTCTTCTGGATACGGAGGTCGCCATCCTTCTCGCTAATGTCGGACATCCGAAATGGGTCGGACGTCCGAAAGTTGGAGCATGTCTCATCTTCTCCTCCTTCTGGATCCTCGTCTTCGTCATGATTCCTGATTATGCAAACATACAAAGATTTAGGCAGTATAAAGTTCTCATTACATAATATATCAGAATCTATTAAGAGCGAGTTCACCTGTTGTTCTATCAACTTTGCACGAGCTCTTGTAATAGGTCCAATTCTGATTTCATCATCCTTCTTCTTTGTTGAATCAACTTGTTCTTCATGACGAACTGGAGATGTGTTGGTAGTAGGGATGTCCTCATCATCTCCCCCCCCTTCAAAAGGCGTCGACCTCGACGCTCCAAGGTCATCTTCCATGTATGGTGATAAATCAGCAATGTTGCAACTGTTGCTAGCGCCACCAAACTCGGCAATGGGAATATCAATCGAGTAGGCATTGTCATTGATCTTGGCTAACACCTTGTAAGGACCAGCACCACGTGGCTTCAACTTGGAATCCCTCATCCCTGGAAATCTATCCTTGCGCAAATGTACCCAAACCATATCTCCAGGTTGAAAAAGAACTTGCTTCCGGGACTGGTTCCTCGCAGCAGCAACATTCTTGCCTTGCTTCTCAATAGCCTCTCGGGTCCTCTCATGGATCTTCTTTACATAATCTGCTCGTTTGAATGCCTCCATATTAACTCGTTCCTGCAATGGAAGAGGCAGCAAATCAAGAGGTGTAATAGGCTTAAAACCATAGACCACTTCAAAAGGACAAAGGTGAGTAGTAGTGTGTACTGCCCTGTTATAAGCAAATTCAACATGTGGCAAACACTCCTCCCATTCGCGCAGATTTTTCTTGATCATAGCTCGCAATAATTGTGACAATGTTCTATTGACCACCTCCGTTTGACCATCATTTTGGAGATGACATGTAGTACTGAACATCAACTTTGTTCCCAACTTTCCCCAAAGTGTCTTCCAGAAGTAGCTCACAAACTTTACATCCCTGTCAGAAACAATTGTCTTGGGCACTCCATGCAAGCGTACAATCTCCCTGAAAAACAGGTTAGCAACATGCGACGCATCGTCGCTCTTATGGCAAGCAATAAAATGTGCCATCTTGGAAAATCTATCCACTACCACAAATATACTATCATGACCATATTTAGTGCGTGGCAATCCTAACACAAAGTCCATACTAATATCTTCCCAAGGTGTGGTAAGAGCCGATAGTGGAGTATACAAACCGTGAGGCTTCAGCTTCGACTTGGATGTGTTGCATACAATACAGCGTCGAACAAACCTGTCCACATCACGCCTCATCCTGGGCCAATAAAAATTATCAGCAAGCATGAGTAATGTCTTCTCACGCCCAAAGTGACCCATCAGTCCGCCTGCATGTGATTCCTGCAACAATAGCAAACGCACAGAAGATTCTGGAACACAAAGTTTGTTAGCTCGAAACAAAAATCTATCATGGATGTGGAACTTGTCACAAGCATTCCGAAGCAAACACAAACGATATGGTTCAGCAAAATCATGATCAGTTGCATATAAATCACACAAACTCTCTAATCCAGGAATTTTAACATCAAGATGTGTCAATAACATGTTCTTCCTAGATAGAGCATCAGCAACAACATTATCTTTTCCTTTCTTATATTTGATGATGTAAGGAAAAGACTCAATGAACTCAACCCACTTAGCTAAGCGTCTATGCAAATTAGATTGAGCTTTCAGATATTTCAAAGCTTCATGATCAGAATGTATGATAAATTCTTTTGGCCACAAATAATGTTGCCAAACCTCAAGAACTCTAACAAGTGCATACAAATCTTTATCATAAACAAGATAATTCAATCTAGCACCAGAAAGCTTCTCACTAAAATAAGCTATAGGTCTACCTTCTTGCATCAAAACACCACCAATGCCTATACCACTAGCATCACATTCAACTTCAAATTGCTTAGTAAAATCTGGTAACGTAAGTAAAGGTGCAGAAGTAAGCAAACGTTTCAACTCATCAAATGCAAGGTCTTGGCCAACGCCCCAAACAAAAGGCACACCTTTCTTAGTCAATTCATTCAACGGTGCAACAATAGTACTAAAGTTTTTCACAAAACGTCTATAAAACCCAGCAAGACCGTGAAAACTTCGTACTTGGCTAACATTCATGGGAGTAGGCCAATTTTGAATTGCTTCAATTTTAGAAGAATCTACTTCTACACCATGCTTAGATACAACAAAACCCAAAAATATGACCTTATCTTTTGCAAATGTGCACTTCTCAATATTAGCATATAATTTAGAATCACGCAACACTTGCAAAACTTGTCTAATATGATCAGCATGTTCAAATTCATTGCGGCTGTAAATAAGTATATCATCAAAATACACAACCACAAAATGTCCAATAAACTCCCTCAAAACATGGTTCATTAATCTCATGAAAGTACTAGGAGCATTAGTAAGACCAAAAGGCATAACTAACCACTCATATAAGCCGAACTTAGTTTTGAAAGCAGTTTTCCATTCATCCCCTTCTTTCATCCTAATTTGATGGTATCCACTACGCAAATCAATTTTAGAGAAAATAGCAGCACCACATAATTCATCAAGCATATCCTCTAAACGTGGAATGGGATGACGATAGCGAATAGTGATGTTATTAATAGCTCTACAATCTACACACATACGCCATGTACCATCTTTCTTAGGAACCAAAATAACAGGAACAACACAAGGGCTAAGGCTGACACGAATATACCCTTTATCCAGAAGCGCTTGTACTTGTTGCTGAATTTCCTTCGTCTCTTGGGGGTTTGTCCTATATGGTGCCCGGTTCGGAAGAGTTGCACCCGGTATAAGATCAATCTGGTGCTCAATACCACGCAAGGGTGGTAATCCTGCTGGAACCTCCGCCGGAAACACATCATCAAAATCCTGCAAAACAGTAGCCACACCAGGAGAAATAGGATGGTTATCATTAGAAACCAAAACCTCGCCTTTATACATGAGGACAAGAGGTATGGCTGTAGGATCCGCACTAAATTCTCGCATGTCTTCTTTGGTGGCTAATGTAAGCAAACTAGTCTCTCTCGCACTTTTCGTTATATTATCACTCACAGTTATTACATTGTTCTCTCGTGTTGTTTCTACATTCACCTCTACCGTCTGACGAGACTCATTCACAATTTGCTGTGGGGACATAGGATGGAGATTAACTTTCTTGCCCTTGAACTCCAAATGATATGTATTGGCTCGACCATTGTGTTGCACATGGCGATCATATAACCACGGCCGACCCAATAAGAGATGGCAAACTGTCATAGGCACCACATCAAAATCGACGGAATTCTTGTGTGGGCCTATCTCAAAATTTACGCGCACCATGTGATTTACCTTCATCTCACCACTGTCACTCAACCATTGGACATAATAAGGATGCGGGTGAGGTGAGTATTTCAGATTGAGCTTGGCACATAACTCCTTGCTTGCGAGGTTGCGGAAGCTACCTCCATCAATGATCACTTTGCAAGCTTTGTTGGGACCAACAAGTGCCTTGGTTTGGAACAAATTACAGCGCTGAGAATCAACATGTGGCTGCACTGTAAGAGCACGTTGTGACACAACAATGGTAGGAGCATGCGATGGAAAAGCATCCATGCCTTCTTCACTATGATATCCCTCGTCATCGAATGCGGAAGGATCTTCATCATCACCAGTTTCATACTCGCCAGTTTCTTGATTCACAAACATGACCTTTATGTTCGGGAAATCTCTCTTGAAGTGACCCGGATTACCGCAAGCATGACAAGTGATCTCGCGATTGCGAGCTGTAGACATGTTGGAGCCTGCACTAGTGGCAGGGGCAGCTGGCTTCTTGGCCATAGAACCATTGGAGGCTGGCTTGGAAAATGAAGAAGAAGCTCGAGTATTGGCACCATAATTCTCCATAGGCGTGGATGTCCTTGGAGAAAATCTGCTAGATGTGGAGTATCTTGACTTCAGTTGTGCCTCTTCTGCAAGCTGGGATTCAGCCTCCCTTGCAAGATGCAATAAATCATTCATATTATAGTATTGGTGATGCCGCACAATACTCTTGATAGTAAATTTCAGCCCATGGAGAAAACGTTGCATAGTCATCTCAACCTCTTCGCGAACTCGCGCACGTTGCAACAACATCTCCATCTCCATATAGTATGCATCAACGGACATAGTACCTTGCTTCAATTGTTGCAATTTATCAAAAACTGTCCGTAAGTAATTTGTGGGAACAAACCGAGCTTTCATGGTCGCCTTCATGTCACGCCATGTACGAATAGGCTGGCCATTGGTTTCTTGTATCTCGGTCAACACACTCTCCCACCAACGCAAAGCATAACCGTCAAACTCGGAAGAAGCAATCTTGATCTTCTTGTCCTCCGGATAATCATGCAAACGCCATAATATTTCCATCTTAAGCTCCCATGTGAGGTATTCTTCCACATCCGTGGACCCTTCAAATTTGGGGATATTAAACTTGGGCTTGCTCAAGACATCTTCTTCCTGAATGGGTATACGGCGGGCACCAAGACCAAGTGGAGGTTGGCGAACCGGTCCTTGAAGACCACGCCCACGGCCTTGAATGCCCCTCAAATCAGCATTGTCACCATGGACACTACCATCATCTTCCTGAGCATCAGGTTGGCGTTGTACCATAGCTGCTTGTATGCCAGTGACAGATGTTGTCATTTGTTGTAGGCTCTGCTGGATAGCAGCAAGTTTTTGTTGCATAGTGGTGACTGCAGCTTCAGTCGCGTCCACTTTCAGTTGTACCGCTTGAACATTTGTATCAATTGCATCAGCGGATTTAGTAAACATCCCAGTCAAGTGATCACGGAGACCTTCATATGCCTCCCATGTAACTGGCGCATCCTTGTCCTATTTCTGCATCACATCAAAACCACTTTGAGACATGATTAGTAGGTTAGTGCACTAAATCAAAATCTTTTGGTGGACACTCACAATTCACTCAAAACTGACAAGAAAAGGTGAATCTTACCGTTCCAAAGTGAATAGTAATGCGTACCCGTTCGGATGGAAGACTAGTGCACGGATGTGATGAAGTGAATACCCGAGTAAAAAGAGTGAACACACGACAAAGCAGGATATATGTGGTGGAGCTATAGGTATGGCACCCTAACTACACCGAAGTCAAGTCCTAGTGCTGATCGTGTGATACAAACCCAAAGAAAACTCACACAGTGGAGACAAACGAAAGACAGGCCTCTCAAAAGATCACCACTATGATATGTCCTTTCTAACACTTGTATATCTCTTTGCACTCTTTTATAACTCTTTTTTTTATCACACTTCTTTCTCTCTTTTTTTTCTCTTTTTTTTGACACTATTCCAAACTGGACGAAATTGCTACAGTACTGCTACAGTGACTCCGATGCAATCTAAGTTATGGCAAAAACTAGAAACCCTAATATTTTTGTATGGCTTTTTCTGGATAGGAAGAAAACAAAAACGATCGAATAGATGGATTTGGTGGATGCTTACCGAGGAAACACTGGAAATCTGATACCAAGATGATAAGGGGTGGCCCGATCTTCTCAGTAAGCGGACGGTGAATATGAGGGCGATGATAGATAACTTGTATGTAGCCAATGAACTCTCCTTGCTAGATCCCTGTTGCCAATGCGACAGCTCTCTACCCTTTGGATATTCACAACTTCACACACTTGCACAACGTAGCCGTCGACCACGAGACGGTAATTTGCAATCTACTAATCCCCAGTGGAACAATAGATCACACAGAACTTGTAGTAGAAGAACTTCAGATCGATACGAATTGAAGTCTTAATGATTCAAGAGGAAAGCTTGAAGCTATTCTCAATATCTAGGGTTTATCTAAACGTGGTCTAACCCTAAAACTCGTGGGAGCTGGGTATTTATAAGCTAGGGGGATACAAGAGCCGCAGCCCGTCTGATCTGCGCGTAGGCAGTTTCGGACGTCCGATGGGTTTCGGACGTCCGTCACGTCGGACGTCTGAAACGTGTCGGAAATCCGATTCTGGCGGTGAGGTGTCCTGGATTGGGAGTTCTTCTCGAGGACCTTCATGTCGGACGTCCGTCATATGTCGGACGTCCGATGCGTCGGACGTCCGAATCCTGTCGGAAATCCGGCTTCGGTTTTGGAGGTCTTCTGGATACGGAGGTCGCCATCCTTCTCGCTAATGTCGGACATCCGAAATGGGTCGGACGTCCGAAAGTTGGATCATGTCTCATCTTCTCCTCCTTCTGGATCCTCGTCTTCGTCATGATTCCTGATTATGCAAACATACAAAGATTTAGGCAGTATAAAGTTCTCATTACATAATATATCAGAATCTATTAAGAGCGAGTTCACCTGTTGTTCTATCAACTTTGCACGAGCTCTTGTAATAGGTCCAATTCTGATTTCATCATCCTTCTTCTTTGTTGAATCAACTTGTTCTTCATGACGAACTGGAGATGTGTTGGTAGTAGGGATGTCCTCATCAACAGGTGTGGCGACCTACCGCTTCAAATGTAAACTACTTCCTCCTTTCTTCGTATCTAAAATTGTAGACTTCATGGACTATAGAATTTAGATACACCCACACACACCATAGTTCATTAAGTTCAGTTAGCATAAACCTTGGTTGTGTTGGTGCTATGAGGAACAGAGGTGTAGCATTAGATGAGTTGCAATGCAAGTATCCTTGCTATCTATGCAAATTTAGAAACTACTATAATTACGTGGAAAGGTATTAAAAGTTTAAAACTACTGCAATATTATCAATAGTTATTCATGAATCCAAAAAAATATTTTTTCTAAATGATAGGATTAAATCTTAACTAAACAGTAAGTAAAACTAAACTTACCTTGGTAATTAATATGCAATTACAATTTCAAAATGATTTATCCGGTTGCAGGGAATCTCTAAACATGATAACGACATATCTATCTACATCAGCAATTTTCTCGGCTTTGCCAAGAGAAACGCAAGGCAGTAAGTCTTATGGTATAGCAAATGCAAATTTCGTTCATTTATTTATGAACACCACATTAGTTCATATGTGTTTGTATACATATTTCTAAAAGAAAGATTAGATGGTCATTTTTGTATGGTCAAATCTTATGACCTGAATCACGATCACAATACTAATTATATTGTTCAATTAAACATTTCTTTTGACAACTGGTTTTGCTTATTTTACACCAGTCCATTAAGCTCATTATTTACAATTTCTTCATTCTATAGATTTTAATGTCAGTCAATTTCAGTTCCTTCCCTATTGACTTCCTACATTACCAGCAACAAGAACTATGGTACATATTATGAATATAACATAATCTGACAAACTTCAAATCGATAATCCAGATTATGTAGCCACCATGGTAAGAACTGAGAATTGTATATTCCCTTCCAACTTTGTAAAAAAGGTACCGGTCAATCTGGTTTTTACAAGACCTAAGTTTTGGCCAATCGCTTCCATAAAATACATAGTGAAACTTGCAATATGCTAAAGCTCTTGAATTTATTTTACTGGAAGTTACTTTGGTAAAAAATATGTGGTTGTATCTTTAAATCAAGATAGAGAGGAAAATTTACAACCATATACATTTTTATCTATATCGTAGAAGAACCAAAAGATATTGCATTTGGTGATTGTTAGTTTGAATTTAAACAATATATATAGAGTGAGAGCTAAGATCCATAGAAGTTCATTATCATTTTGTAACACCCTCACTGTCATGAACAGTAATCACCTTGCTAATCAATGATTACTGTTGCTAATCATGCTTTGATCACCTTGGATCAAATCAAATTCAAAATGCGCGTTTGATGATATTAGAAATAATGTGGCAAATCAAACCTTGTCCAAAAATTGTGAAAGGAATTTTTTAAAATGCCTAAAAATCATTGGATCACTTCCCTATGGTTTTGGGAATTTATTAAGCTTTAAAATAAATTCAAAAAATAAAAACTGTAGCCAAATATCCCTTTTCATCAATAGAATAATTAAAACAAATAATAAATGAATTTATTAATTCACCAAACTTTTTGGGGCACTTCAATATGGTGCAATACTAATTATGGAGCAAGTTCCATGTTTAAAAATATATATAAAATCTACTAAGCTAATTACAAACAGCAAAGAAAGAAAAGAAATAATAATAATACAAAAAAAAGGAAAAACCTTATCTCTCGCCCATGGGCAGAGCCTCCCCCCCCACTCGGCCCAGCCCGGCCCAATCCCCATCCCTATCCCCTTCCTACTGCTCACGGGGAGGCCGTGGCGGCCATCCACGCCGGCCAGGCCGCCGTGGCAGCCATCCGGCGGCTCCCCGGCGAGCATAAGACCCTGAGCCCTGCGCCCCCTCTCACCGGAAACCCTAGCCCGCCCCCTGTCCATTCCCCTCGCGCCGTTATCCTCTTCTGCCTCTCGGCCACGCATAACCGGGCGCCGCCGTGGGCAGACCTCGCCGGAACTTGCGGCCACCGGCGTCCATTTGCCCCCTTGGCTTGTCTAGGAGCTCCGAGAGGCTCGTCTCCTTCAACCTTGCGCGCAAATTCGAGCTGGGCCTCGCGGTCGGGTCGTCCCCGAGCTCGTCGTCGTCTTCGGCTCCGGCGGATGCCTCTGGTCGATTGCATCGCCCAGCCTCCCCATACCCCCCCTCGAGCTCGCCATCAGCTCCCTCCTGGTGAGCTGCGCCCTATTTCCCTCTCTTACCCCTCCATTCTTCTTGCAGTCGCTCGCCCCGCTCGAACTTGTCGTCCGTGGCCTCGCCGCCGCCATTGTTGGCGTGGAGCTCAGCTCCGGCCACGCCGCGGCCTCCCGCGTCTCCCATCAGGTGCGCAACTCGCCCCGCCCCCCGTAGGAACGAACAACACGCCAAACCGCCGTCTGTAGCCACCGCGTACCTCGTCGGCCGTTGGTCTGAACGTCGGCGGGCTCCAACGCGCGTGCACGCGTTTGGCAGCCCAGTGGCTCACTGACGCGTGGGCCCCTCCCGTTTAGATTAAGGTTAACCCGCTGTTAAACTATACTAAGTTAGATAACCCCCTGTGCCGATGACGAGTGGGCCCAAGTCCATTAGCTAGATTAAACAGGTCTGTTTAATTATATGGGTGTATGACACATGGGCCCCTTTGGGTTAATAGTTTAAATATAATGCAAATATTAAAATATGTGTATGACATGTAGGCCCCACTGTCATTTAAATTAATTTAAATTGAATTATTAAAATGTGAGGCTGACATGTGGGACCCACTGGTCAGTAGGTCCCACTTGTCAGTGTTGACTGGTCAAATGCACTGTTGTGGATAATGTTGGGATTAAATAATAAAGAAAATCTAAAAATGATTTAAACATTGAAAAATCATATAAAATAAAACGTATATCAGATGAAAATATTTTATATATCAAAGTTGCTCAGAAAAATGTGTAGAATAATAATACGCCATCCGTATGTCTGCCACACCCACCTAACACATCGAACATCGACACACCCCCTCCCGGTCCGTCTGTCGGTAATTTCCGGTACCGATAAAAGTTGCCCGGATGAAAAGCTTTCGTATACAAAAGTTGCACAGAACGGATCCACAAATAAGAATACGATACTTATACCCCCACCACACCCCTTTAACATACCGAACATCGAACCGTCCCCCTCCGGTAGCCCTGTCCAATGAATTGTCCGATACCGTTAAACTGACCGGATGAATTTGTTCTGAACACGAACGTTGTTCGGAATAGATCAACTAACTCGGATACCCCACCCATACGTTTGTCGGATATCCACGACACCTCTGGCATGATCCCTTCCCCCTTCGGACACTATGTCCGGTAATCACCCGGAGCTAGCTGTTCATCCCCGGATGAATTCCCGCTCCGAGCATATTGCTTCGTACTACGTTAGAGCACCGATAACATTTCTTCTGTCATGTCATGCATTTGATTGCTATGTCTTCTTTATATTTACTGTTTCTCCCTCCCCCCTTTATTCTCCGGTAGACCCCGCTGCTGTCGACGACTACACCGCCGCTGAGTACGACTACTACGTCGACGACCTACCCCTACTGTCGAGCTTCCAGGCAAGCAGAGCCATTCTCTTCCCCAGATATCGCCTATCTTTCCGTACATTTCTTGCACTAGGCATTGTTACTGCTACTGTTACGTTGCTTACCTATTCATTGCATAACCTGTCATTGTAGCCCCTTGATGTACCTTCCTTTAATCCTATGTTGCCTATTACTACTTATGCATTATTCAGCAGTAAACCCTGCGCATTGTTAGTTAGGTTTAGAATAGCGGGCCGTGATCACTCTGGGAGTGATCGCGGGAACGATATCTTACAACTGCAACAGGTACGGATCAGTGCAGACGCCCTGGGGAACCTACAACGGCGAGACTCTGCCGAGTCGCTTCGAGTTTGACTTACGAGTGGAATGGACTCGTATTTCACTCTCGTCGGCTCAGTAGCGTAGCATCACCGGGATGATACGAGGTTTACCTCTTTAGTTCATTCCGCTGGTGTCTCGGCACCATCGGGGTGATACGAGAATATTACTCTTTAGTTCATTCCGCTGATGTCTCTGTCGAGCCATCTCAAGTGTACCATCGAGGGTGATTCCTCCTGGTTTCACTTGATGGTAGGCACTCGAATCAACTGGTGTCCTTACAGGTAAGGAGTCGGGTGACCCAACGGTGCCCGCGCAGGGTATCTTAGCGGAACGACAGGTCAGGTGTATTCCACCGGTGTGCGGCGGGCCTAGTACTGTTCGTGGCCGACAGATATCATGTTGTATGAAAGTCGAGCTCTACGGAGCAAACGCGAGACAAGGTAAGGAGACGGTGCACCTTGTTGGTAACCACACGAGTCGGTGGGACGTCAGGGCAGGCGCCGATGTTACTGGTGGACCTGGCTGCTGTCGTTGTCCGCGACTCACCTAAATAAGGACAACGATAATGGTTGTTCCGACAGAAAATAAATAAACTGCTTAATGGATTCGGCGGATGACTTGAGTAGCCTTTTGGCTTGTACGCGCTGCCTACACGTGGGATAATGAGTTATGGGCTCCTCTGCTTCATAGTGTCGTCCGAGGACTCTTCAGACGTCAGCAGTACCGCGGGCTGATTGTCGGGAAGTGCGCTGTCTTCTTGGCTCGAGCTGTGTTGTTTTGGTTACGGCTTCCCGGCCACCCACGCACCATGCAGGAGTACGTCAGGGTTGGGGTCCAAGGCCCTGTGTACTTAGGATTTAGACCGGCGTATGGCCTCTCTGTTGAGTTTGAAAGATGGGCTGTGGAGTTTCGGATAGCCTCGGTGGAGCGTTCCCTAACAAAGTGCCCACCACCCTGGAGATCCGTGCGTTGTAGTGTAACAGAAGTGCACCCCTGCAGGGAAGATTGATCTATTCGAATAGCCGTGTCCACGGTAACAGGACGCTTTATGCTGAAGCTGGATCTTACCACTACGAACTACTACTATTAAACTGTATGGTTCCGGGTCTTCTTCCTCGCAGGGAGTCGAGGAGGGGAACTCGGAGGCATTATTATTATTAATCATTACAACTTATATTATTCAATGTTGCAGCAACTTCTGCTTCATTGTTACTTTATTGCTTTATATAAACTGTTGGTTGATTCTCTCCTTGTGCTGCAAGACATCGTCGAAAGATGCTAGTCTTCGTTAGGCCTAGCTTCTTATCCTTGCTCTGATTTTCTACCTTGCAGTACACTATATACAGCCTCCCCTTTCCATTTGATACAAATGCATAAATGCTTAGTAGCGGACGTAAGACTCGCGGGTATGCTAGATACTCACCTTCTTTATTTTTCCCCTTTTATTGTTTTGCCTGATCGGCCGCTGCAGTCGACGTTGGAGCCTTGGAGTCCAGGAGCAGGAGATCCCCGATGCCGACCACCGCAACATGAAGATCCCCGATGCTATCTACGACGTCGAGTTCCGCTTTGACCAGGAGTAGTTTGGAGGTTCCCAGGCAGGAGGCCTTGCCTTTTCGATCGAGTGTCGATTTTGTGCTAGCCTTCTTAAGGCAACCTTGTATTCTGTTGTCTGTACTCAGATACTTTTGCTTCCGCTGACTTTGTGCTCTCGAGCTGTTGTATTCGAGCCCTCGTGGCCCCTGGCTTGTATTAAACAGCTTGTATTATTTTATTTGTAGAGTTGTGCTGTGATATCTCACCGTGAGTCCCTAATCTCGATCGTGTACCTTGCGTGTATGATTACTGTACACGGTCTGATTTTGGGGGCGTCACACATTTCAACCCCACATTCTGTTCAGCTACATCTGCTACAAACTGTAGTATAATTCTATTCCTCTGCATGTCGTATATTGACATACATGTTATGTTGTGCTAGATAGTAAACATAATCTTTTTTACTTTGATTCCTATGCCTAAATTTTTGCGTTTCACTTTCATTTGTTTTGATACACTATAGGATTGATAGCCCATGTGGCAAATATTATACTAATTATATCATCATACACATATGATGCGCGGGAATTTCAAACTACAGTTCAAGAGAAAATCTCACCGGAGTTGGAAGATGCTACATGGACTTCTGTTTGTGGTTCTTAAAATTGCCACTCAACAATACTATTCTCAAATACATAGTAGTTTTATTTCTTACTGTTTTTTGAACCAAGTTCAATATCTTTCTTATACCTTTGTACAATCTGCTATCGTGCATTAATTATCTATGCTCATATGAGCACACCAATGTTGTTGTGTTTCACAATTTCTTCATGGAAGGCTGGAACTTTGAAGGGCTTTGTATGGATTTGTTTAAACATAAGTATAATTCAATTAAATAAATATGTTGTGGTTGATTCTCGTGAGTTTGCGTGCTTTCAAATGATTACCTCCATTTGAAGATTTTTTAGCCTTTTTAATTTATATGTATGGACTTGATGAAAATAGAGGCTGCTATTCCATTTACCACATTCGCTTGATGAAAATGATGGATCAGAATGCTGCTATTATGTACAAAATGTTGTTCCCTCATTATTTTACATATTATGATTTATTTTTATTTTATTCAATACCTGCAACGTTCAGATTTAATAAAAAAAATACTTCACTCAAGTATGTCTCAAGAATTAAGATATACATGCGATGCTGCGAACTTGAATTCCGCCTTGTGGAAGTGTAGTATATCATGAATTACAAACATGGATCCTAAAATAAGATTACCAATTTATTATAGTGCAACTATCATTCTTCCTACATTCTTTGTACTTCATTGTTTCTATATTTGGACTCCATGTTTTAACATAAATTAATAATAATATCATAAAACATTCAAATGATATTATTAATAATAATATCATAAAACATCATTGATCTAGTTGGCAGATAAGAAGAGGAAGAAAAGAGGGCCTAAGGGTGGTGGGCATGGAAATATGATGGAAGGTTAAAGACCATCTATCACTAGGAGAGGCTTTGGTTTGAGCTTTCCAAATGCCTCCCACCGCCCGTTATTTATACCTCAAATGTAGAAGCCTTTGTCTATCGATTCAAGCATGTATTTTGAGAACTTATGTTTGTTCACAATTGTAGCGATTGAGAGTAAGCTGGAAAAAGGAAGAAAGAGAGACCATAAGAGCACTGGGAATGGGAACATGGAGGAAATCCCCGCTCTTTATTTCCATCTCTAGTGTTGGAGATGCAAATATTTTACTTGGGCGCTTTCCTGATGCGTCTCATTCCTACCGTTCTTGTGCTTCCTCTTTCTTTTAGCTTATGGAATAGATTAATTGGAGAAACCATAGACATGTTTACATATTTAGGTAACACGAGACATCGAAGGTGAGACGGGAAGAGGAAGAAAAGAGGGCATAAGAGCAGTGAGAATGGGAACATGGAGGAAATCCTAACTTGCTTTATTTTCACCTCTAGTGTTGGCACTAAGAAATCAGTTTGGTGTTTCCCGATGCCTCCAATTGCTATTGTTCTCAAGCACTCCTTCCTCTTACTTTTTGGCTTGCTTGGTTGCCTTAGCTTAGAAACCAAGTAGTTGTGTGCACATATCCAATGTTAGCCAAAAGCGATCTAGGAAGAGGAAGAAAGAGGGACTAAAAGCGGTAGGAATGAGAACATAGAGGAAATCCTAACTTATTGGTTCTCCACCTCTTGTGTCGAGGTGGAAATCCAGTTTGGTATTTCCTGATGCCTCTCATTCCTATCTCTTTTATGCTCACCTTCCTGTTCCTTTTAGTTTGTTAAATAGATTTAACAGAAAAACCAAACATATATGTGCATATATTCATGTGATACGAGATGCCCATTAGGAGGCCAGAAAAGGAAGAAAGGAGGGTAAAAGAGTGGTGGGTATGAAAACATGTTGGAAGGTTAAAGACCATCTATCACTGGAAGATGCTTTCGTTTGAGCTTTCTTGATGCCTACCATGCTTATTATTCTTTTGCGTTCCTTCCTCTTCCTTGTGGACCGCACGCCATAAAAAGATTCATAGTATAATACGATTTCATTAAAGTTAACCTTGCATTGTTGGATTGCTATTTTCTGTGTTTGTTTTCTCTTTGGCATGTATCAATCCATCAATAAGATCATATAATATGGTGTATTAATGGTCTAACTTTTATATATATATATGTTGTAGTAAAATATTAAACACTTTCAAATTTGCTTGTCGCGTAGAAATTACACTGCTAGTTTTATTTCTGTCAAGTCGACATTACATTTGAAAAAAAACTAACTAACATATATTAAATATTTGTGCCGGTTGAAGGTGTGTAATGAGATCATACCGATGCACAAAATGGGAGTTGTGAATTGAGATAATACTACATCTGAAATGTACAAATATCATAGAGAAAACTGAAGCTCATTAAAATGTATATAATTGCAGCCAAGTGTCCTTGAAAAATACCGGGGTATGAGACTCGACTGCTTTGCATCTTTCATCTAACAGAACCGTCATCTACTTTTCCTATTGAGTAACCGAATGATATTATAACAATGGAAACATGATGGAAGACTAAAGAACTCCGTTCCTAGTCTAACACGGAGAAAAGCTTTGTTTTGCGTTTTTCTGATGCCTCCGACTCCTATTGTTCGTCGGTGCTCCTTCATCTTCCTTTTAGACGAGACATCACAAAATGATTCATGGTATAAATATGATTTCATTCAAGTTCATACACCTTGTATAGTTGGGTTGGTATTTTCCATATGTGTTTCTTTGGCGTGCCCTTAGCCATTCATAATACTAGAAGAATACCCCGCGCGTTGCAGCGAAAATCTCTATAAAAACTCTACAATGTAAATTGAAAGGGTATAATATTCATGTAAATGAAAGTGGATGACATGGACAAATGATTGGCTACAATAGTGGATGATATGGATATATAGCTTGCATGTTGAGATAAATACCATACATGCATGCATCTTAGTGAGATTTTTTAGTGGATGACATGGATAAATGATTGGCTACAATAGTGGATGATGTGGATAGCTTGCATGTTGAGATAGACATCATAAATACATCTTAGTGGGGTTTTGCTTTATAAGAGATATAGATAACAATACGCGGCCTAATAGGCTTACTTGTTTATAGTTCATAATTTAGTATCGTAAATTATTTTTCAGATTCTACGAGCACAACAGAACACACCAATAAATTTATTTTACCTGTGAGGTAGTATACATATGAAGTACACACTTCTGTATCTGAAAAAGGCCAGTTGGTCTTAGAAACATAATGAAACACACTTTCAGACTTATCAAGATGAGACAAGACAACTTTGACACATATAATAGTACAAATAGTTCACTAGTTTCCTTATGTTGAACTCATGATATAGACATAAACCAGAATATCAGATCAATGACACACCACTTTCAACCATAGTACTAAGAGTCTTAGCATAAATTAAAGTGGGAAATGTGGTAATTAGCTCACAAAACATGTACCAGTACATGCATTACTGATTTACTTAGCATTAATTAGCATCCACCCTATAAAATGATATGAATCAGATAGACTGTTCCTAGAGATTTCACACATGTGCATATGAAACTAATGGATATGTATGCAAGGTTGGAAGAAACATCCATGAGTGCGACAAGGTTTACGTGCATCTTCCAAAATTCAAAACTCAAATGGAATTTGTACATTTGATAACAAACAGTGTGTTTTCTAGATTGTTTAGAGGTGCGCGGGATAATGCTACTTTCCTTCACTCTTGAGCCTGGATGGTTCGATCATTCGAGGGATGATGGTCGAGCTACAATGTTGTAATTGGGAAGTACATTAATGGCGAGAAGAAGTATTGGACACTTTAGGACCTCACCCTTCTTCTTGTGTTCGAACCTAGTCCTGAAATAATAAGTGTTTAGCATGTTTCTTAGGCGATCCATGCTAAGCCGTTGGGTACAATTAGTTTGAAGTGAATATATGATAAATATAAACGCATGTGTACAATTAGTTTGTTGGATAATTGTTTTACCATATTTCTCTCCTTCCTTTTACGTAGTTTTGTACAATCTTCAGCATTGGGATACCAAATTACTTACTGAACAATAAACATAGACAAAAAAATCTCGAGAAAATGGCCTATATGCATTTTGATTGTTGATATGAGATCTCTAGAATCATGAGATTATCATATTTTTTTCATCTGTAATAGTGCATCTCATGTTTGATGTACCTTGGTATACCAATAAATTGGCAGTTAGTGTACTTTCCCCTTATTTTGTAACTTTTTTCAAGTTTATTTTTTCCAAGTTCATATTACTTTCAGATCATAACTTCTTATTGCTACCTATTTTGATATTTTAATAACACGATAAATATGTACCAGTTACAGATATGGATTTACCCTAAAAAAAGTTACAGATATAGAAAATAGGACAACCAAAAGAGATCTCCATGCACATGATCCACATTATAAATAGAGAACAATTGGAAGGGGCTTGGTGATTGAGTACCCCACTATCATTGATTGTACAATGGAGTACCTATGCACTGGGTGTCTTCATTGCTTACTACCCCAAGGTTCTTCATATAGTGCATTGCCCGTTATTTATACCTCAAAGCTAGAACCCTTTGTCCATCGATTCAAGCGTGTATTTGGAGAATTCCGTTTATTCATATTTGTAGTGATTCAGAGTAAGCTGCGAAGAGGAAGAAAGAGAGAGCATAAGAGCACTGGGAATGGGAACATGGAGGAAAGCCCCGCTTTTTATTTCCTTATGTGTTGTTGGAGATGCAAATACTGTGCTTGGGTGCTTTCGTGATGCCTCCCATTCCTACCGTTCTTGTGCACTCCTTCCTCTTCCTTTTGGCTTATGCAATAGCTTCGATGAAGAAACCATATACACGTGTCTACATTATATTTAGAAATACGAGACCTCGAAGGTGAACCAGGAAGAGGAAGAAAAGAGGGCATAAGAGCAGCGAGAATGGGAACATGGAGGAAAGCCTAACATGCTTTGTTTTCGCCTCTAGTGTTGACAGTGAGAACTTGGTTTGGTGTTTCCGATGCCTCCCATTACTATTGTTCTCAAGTTCTTCTTCCTCTTCCTTTTTTGGTTTGCTTGGTTGCCTTAGCTTAGAAACCAAATACATGTGTGCACATATTTGATGTGAATCAAAAGTGAGCTAGGAGGAGGAAGAAAGAGGGACTAAGAGCAGTAGGAACGAGAACATGGAGGAAAGCCTAACTTACCGGTTCTCCACCTCTTGTGTCGAGTTGGAAATCCGGTTTGGTATTTCCCGATGCCTCTCATTCCTATTGTTCTTATGCACTCCTTTCCCTTCCTTTTGGTTTGCTGACTAGCTTTATAAGTAAAAATCAAACACATATGTACACATATTCAGGTGATACAAGATGCCCAGTGCGAGATAAGAAGAGGAAGAAAAGAGGGCCTAAGAGTGTTGAGCATGGAAACATGATGTAAGGCTATAAACCTCAGCTGTTAGTCTATCACTGTAAAGAGGCAATGGTTTGAGCTTTCCCAATGCCTCCCATGCCTATTGTTCTGTGGTGTTCCTCTTGTAGATTACACTACATAAAAAGGGTTTATAGTATAATACGATTTCATTCAAGTTAACCTTGCATAGTTGGATAGCTATTTTCTGTGTTTGTTTTTTCTTTGGCATGTCTAAATCCATCAATAAAATCATACAAGATGACGGCTTAATGGGCTAACTTGTTTATACATAGGTTGTAGTAAAGCATAACACACTTTAAAATTTGCTTGTCACTACACCGTTAGTTTTCGTTTTGACAAGTTCAATACAATTGCGATAAAAAAATTGGCTAACATATACTGTATTAGAGACAGTGCAATGAGAACGGAGATAATACTACATCCAAAATATATAGATATCACAGAGAAAACTGAAGCTCATAAGGATGTATATAATTGCAGCCAAGTGTCCTTGGAAAATACCTGGGTGTCAGTCTGTGAGACTCCACTGCTTTGCATATTTCATCTAGCAGAACTGTTATCTACTTGTCCTATGAGCAATCGAATGATACTATAACAAAGGGAGGCTTCAGTCTCTCCGACGTCACAGCAGAAAGAAAAACATTACACTTATTTACTATGTCAGCTACGGGTAGATGCTAAGCCAACCCCCCATTCTCTATAATCAGGTATCCTTGTCTGTTAGTTGCAAATTTCAAAGTTTGATGCCCTTGTCTTCACATTTCCCATGCTAGCCAGCACACTCGCGGACTCCGAACCCACCATGGTTGGTATCTCAACAGGATCCACAAGGTCGATCCCCCTGTGCTACTTCCTCCTTGTGTATGTGTAAGGGAACCGATGTCCTTCTTCAATGTTTGTAGCAGGGTTCAGATCCTTGGTCCATCATGATGTTGTTTGCGCATGGTTTCATAGTGCACCGGGAAGCTGCTATTAGGTAGGTTTGTGCTTGCACCAAGGGTCAGCATCTCAGAACTGATGTCGCCAGTTTTTGGGTTGGGCATTTTCGTGCATCCGCTTCGTTTCATGGCCAACAGCGGTTCTCACATGAAGATAAGGAGAACTTTCAGGAACCATGGCACTCGGCCGGCCAAAGTTCTTCACGAGGTTATTCTGATGGATCAATTCTCCTCTGTCGTTTCCTTCATCTGAATATGCTGAGCTAGGTTTAGCAGCTGATTGATACCCTCCCAACGCTGCAGAATGGTTGCCTCTTTTCAGATCCTCTAAACCAGTATGCTGGACTCCAAATGGACCTTTGACCAAGATAGGGTAAGTTTTTAGTGCACCCTCCACTGCCAAGCTTTTAAGCTTGAATTATCTAAAAAACGTGTCCTTGTGTTTATGTAATAAGGAAAAGATGGATTCACAGCAAAATATGTACGTGCTGTGAACAAGCATAAGGAGAAAAGGGTGTAAGGCCTGGACTACCAGCTGAGCGACTGGGATCGGTCATGGTGTATGATGTATTCCCGCATTGTCATCAGCAAGGGAATCACTGTCGGTATTTGTTTTAAACACGACTTCTGGTGCTTTACTACATTTTTCACTGGGCTCTTCCCTAAGGTGAAAAATGTGACTATTCGATGAGCTAATTTTCATCGACTTCGCTCTGTGGACTATCTCCTTGTGTTTGGCCGAACAAGTAGAAGTTGATGTCCCTTCCATAAGTTTAGCTCTCGCTTCAATAGTGCAGAACTGGCAGCTTCAGCCTCGCCAATATTTGATAATCTTGCATTCAAAGGAGAACTGTTTAGATCCGCAAATGTGAGAAACTTCTACTGTATCCAGTTTCGCCAAATGTGAATCTTCTCCTCTAGACTAGTATCCATACCACTTCTTCTCCACAGATTGTCCATGCACGCAAACTTCCAAACAATGCCATCATGATACAACTTCAGAAAATGATAATACCTTCGTTTTTGAAAGTTCGTCAGTAATTCTCTTGCCTGAGAAACTTCTGGAGAATAAAATCCATTGTTCAATCTGACAAAAATACCTCTAAGTGCACTCCCAAAGAAAATGGCATATATACATTTTGGTTTTGCTGATATGAGATCTCTAGATCATGGGCTAATCACAGTGCCGTATGTAATAGTCCAGCTCATGTTTGAGGTACCTTGTGTACTGAAACCCCGCTAGGGTTTCCCCTGCCGCGCCGCCCACGCGAGGCGACGGGGAAGGCGTCGTTGTCCTCTTCCTCGCCGCCGCCAAGGGGCGCGAGCGGGCAAAGCCCGGTCATCGCCGGTGGCGGCGGGGCATCTCGGTCCTCCTGCTCGGGCAGAGTTGACGCAGGCCAGCTGTCGGGCCGAAGCGCGACGCTATGGCCGGGCATCTTGGTGGAATTGCGGGCAGCGGCGGCCCCTCGACGGAGCTACCGGTGGCGCTCTTCTACTGCGACAGGCGGTCGGTGACGGAGGCGCGGTGTGGGGCAGACGCCGACGTCGCAACCGGAGCTGGCCCCGCCGGGCTGCGGGCGGCCGCCCCTGCCTCGGCCTTCGGCTGGTGGGGGTGGCAGTGCGGCAGTGGTGGCGGCGGCGTTCGTCGGTGGTGCGTGCCGGGGATGGCTCGCGGCGGCTAGGCTTTGGCCGACCTACCGGGGTTGTCCCTCCGGTGACGCGGCCTACGAGCGGCCGGGACCATGGTCGACCCCTCCGCGGTGATGGGTGGAGGCGGCGGCACGACGGCGATGGTTGGCGTGCTCGCCGAGATCTGTCGGGATCTTTCTGCGGCGGCCCAGTGGTCCTCCCGGAGAGCAAGCTTGGGGGAGGGCGGCGGTATTCGAGGTCCCCGTGGACGGGCAACATCGGTGACCTTCCGTGGATCTTCTTCGACCGCCACGGTGGGGCGATCGATGGGGAGCTTGGTGGGAGGGATGGGCAACGCCGACGCTGGGGTTGCCCGTCGCCAGCACGGGTGTACCGACGTGGATGCATCCGCTCCTCCTCCCCATTCCCCGTCTGTTTGTGTGCGGCGACAGCTTTGGCGATGTCCAATACGAGATGTAGGCTGCAGTTTCGTCGGTCGTGGGCGTCTCCTCGGACCGACGATGCTCTCTTTGGCTGGTCTTGGGGTGGTCTGGATGCAGGGTGGTGACCTTGGCAATGGGAGGCGACGTGTTCGTGGGTGGAGCACATGCCTCTGGTGCGGGCAGGCAACCTTGGCCATGTGGGTGGTAAGGTTGTTGATGATCGGCATAGTGGTGGTGGAGGGGTGTGAGCGTCGGGGTGCATAACCTGACAGGTATCTTCCCAGTCGACGGCAGCGACGTTCGCGGACGTCGTAACCTTCTTGAAGACTCTGTCGCGGTGGCTCTCTCTTCTTCCAGTACTCCGGGTGAAAAGTCGATCCCCTGGATCTGGCGGTGGCGGCACTACGGTGTCGTGCCCTTCTTGGAGGCACCGCATGGAGTCCATTCTCTGTCATGTCCGGCACCTTTGTATCTAGCCAATGGTGTGTGTTGGGTGTGGCGTGTCTTTGTATCGGTGTGATCAAATGTATTGTGACGATGGTTGCTTTATAATATAAAGCGGGGTGAAAGCTTATTTTAGTAAAAGGTACCTTGTGTATTAATAATTTGGCATTTTAGTGTGCCTTCCCGATTATTCTGAAACTTTTTCTTCAACTTTACTTAAGAGGGTTTAATTTTCCCAAATTCATATTACTTTCGGATCATAACTTCTTATTGCTATCTATTTTGATACTTATAAATACACAATTTGATATGGATATTATTTACATATGCGTAATGAGATAAGCAGACGAGATCTCCATGCACATGCTCCAAATTATGAGTAGAGGACAATTGGATGGGGCTTGGTGATTATGTGACCCCACTATCATTGATTGTACAATGGTGCCCCTATGTACTGGGTGTATTCATTGCTTACTACCCCAAGGTTATCCATATAGTGCACCACCCATTATTAATACCTCAAAGCCAGAACACTTCGTCCATCAATTCAAGAGTGTAATTTGAGAACTTCTGTTTGTTCAAACTTGTAGTGATTGGTAGTAATTTGACAACTTATGTTTCTTCATACTTGTAGTGATTGAGAGTAAGTTGGGAAGAGGAAGAAAGAGAGAGCATAAGAGCACTGGGAATGGGAACATGGAGGAAATCCCCGCTTTTTATTTCCATCTCTAGTGTTGGAGGTGCAAATATTTTGCTTGGGTGCTTTCCTGATGCCTCCCATTCCTACCGTTCTTGTGCACTCCTTCCCCTTCCTTTTGGCTTATGCGATAGCTTCCATGGAGAAAAACATAGACATGTATCTACATGACCTCGGAGGTGAGCCAGGAAGAGGAAGAAAAGAGGGCATAAGAGCAGTGGGAGTGGGAACATGGAGGAAAGCCTATCTTGCTTTGTTTTCACCTCTAGTGTTGGTGGTGAGAACTCGGTTTGGTGTTTCCCAATGCCTCCCATTCCTATTGTTCTCAAGCACTCCTTCCTCTTCCTTTTTTGGCTTGCTTGGTTGCCTTAGCTTAGAAACAAAATACATGTGTGCGCATATTCGATCTGAGTCTTAAGCAAGCTAGGATGAGGAAAAAAGAGGGACTAAGAGCAGTAGGAATGAGACCATTGAGGAAACCCTAACTTATTGGTTCTCCACCTCTTGTGTTGAGGTGGAAATCCGGTTTGGTATTTCCCGATGCCCCTCATTCCTATCATTTTTATCCGCTCCTTCCTTTTCCTTTTAGTTTGCTAAATAGCTTTAAAGGGAAGAAAAAAAACATATATGTGCATATATTCAGCTGATACGAGGTGCCCATAAGGAGATCAGAAGAGGAAGAAAGGAGGGCCAAAGGGTGGTGCGCATGGAAACATGATGGAAGGTTAAAGGCCATCTATTGTTGGAAGAGGCTTTGGTTTGAGCTTTCTTGATGTCTGCCATGCCTATTATTGTTTGGTATTCCTTCCTCTTCCTTGTGGTCCGCACAACATAAAAAAATCATAATTTAATACAACTTCATTCAAGTTAACCTTGCATTGTTGGATTGATATTTTCTATGTTTGTTTTTTCTTTGGCATGTCTGAATCCATCAACAAGATCATATAAGATGGCGACTTAATGGGCTAACTTATACATAGGTTGCAGTAAAGTATAACGCACTTTAAAATTTGTTTGTCGCGAAGAAACTACACTGCTAGTTTTCGTTTTTGTCAAGTTGAATACCATTACATTTGAAAAAAACAAACTGACTAACATATGTTAGAGATTTGTGTTGACTGAACGTGTGCAATGAGATCATGCCGATGTACCAAATGGAAGTTGCGAAAGAGATAATACCACATCTAAAATGTACAAATATCACAGAGAAAACTGAAGCTCATAAGAATGTACTGTATATAATTGCAGCCAAGTGTCCTTGGAAAATACCTGGGTGTGAGACTCGACTGCTAACAGAACTGTATCTACTTGTCCTATTGAGTAACCGAATGATACTATAACAAAGAAAACATGATGGAAGAAAGAACTTGGTTCCTAGTCTTAACAATGGAAGAGGCTTTGTTTTGCGTTTTTGATGCCTCCCACTCCTATTGTTCTCGGTGCTCCTTCATCTTCCTTTTGGATGAGACAACACAAAATTGATTCATGGTATAAATATGATTTCATTCAAGTTCATACACCTTGCATACTTGGATTGGTATTTTCCATGTTTGTTTCTTTGGCATGCCCTTAGCCATTGATAATATAACAATATGACGGCTTAATATGCGTACTTGTTTATATACTTCATAATTTTGTACTATAAATTATATTTCAGATTCTAGTAGCACAACGGAATACACCAATAAATTTATTTTACCTATGAGGTAGTATACATATGAAGTACACACTTCTGTATCTGAAACGGCCAGTTGGTTTTAAGAAACAAAAAAGCACACTTTCAGACTTATCAAGATGAGACAGACAACTAACACATATAATAGTACAAATTGTTCACTAGTTTCCTTATGTTGAAGTCATTATGTAGACATAAATCAGACAAACAACTTTTAACACATTGATTAGTACAAATTGTTCACTGATTCCCTTATGTTGAACTAGAATGTAGACAAAAATCAGATCAAACACCACTTCCGACCATAGTAGCTAAGAGTCTTAGTAGAAATCAAAGTGAGAAATGTGGTAATTAGTTCACAAAACATGCAACAGTACATGCATTGCTGATTGACTTAGCATAGCATCCACCCTACAGAATGATCTGAATCAAATAAACTGTTCCTAGAGATTTCACAAATGCGCATAGGCATATGAAACTAATAGATAGGTATGCAAGCTAGGAAGAAACAACCATGAATGTGACAAGGTTTATGTGCACCTTCCAAAATTCAAAAGTCAAATTGAATTTTGCACTTGATAACAAAACAATGTGTTTTCTAGATTGTTTAGACGCGCGGGATAAGGCTACTTTCCTCCACTCTGAGCCTGGGTGGTTCGATCATTCCAGGGACGATGGCCGAGCTACAATCTTGTGCTCCCTCCGTAAACTAATATAAGATGTTTCAGATCACTAGTTTAGTTATCTAAAACATCTTATATTAGTTTACAGAGGGAGTAATTGAGAAGTACTTTAATGGTGGGAAGAAATACTGGACACTTCAGGACCTCTCCCTTCCTCTTGTGTCCAAACCTAGTCCCAAAAACAATAAGTGTTTAGCATGTTGCTTAGGCGATCCATGTTGAGCCGTTGAGTACAATTAATTTGAGGTGAATATATGATAAATATGGATTCATGTGTACTCCTAGGGGTTGTCGCTGGCGAAATGTTTTACTCCCTCCGATCGGAATTTTACTTGTCGCTCAAATGTATGTAGCGACAAGTAATTCCAGTCGAAGGGAGTACCATATTTCTCTCCTTCCTTGTATGTAGTTTTATACAACCTTCAGGATTTGGACACCAAATTAATTACAGAACAATAAGCATATACAAAAAAAACGAGAAAATGGCCTATATGCATTTTGGTTTTGTTGATATGAGATCTCTAGAATCATGCGCTAATCATATATTGTCATATGTAATAGTGCAGCTCATGTTTGAGGTACCTTGGTATACCAATAAATTAACATTTAGTCTTCTTTCCACTTATTTTGTAAAAAATTCAAGTTTATTTTTTCCATGTTCATGAATGGAAGCCTTGGTGAAGAGGGGAAAAAGCTGCCTTGAGACCATGAGGTCATGGGTTCAAGTCCTGGAAACAGCCTCTTGCAGAAATGTAGGGAAAGGCTGCGTACAATAGACCCAAAGTGGTCGGACCCTTCCCCGGATCCTGCACAAGCGGGAGCTACATGCACCGGGCTGCCCTTATTTTTCCCATGTTCATATTACTTTCAGATTATAACTTCTCATTGCTACCTATTTTGACATTTAATAACATGATACAGTACATATATTATGTACCAGTTACAGATATGGGTACTAGTATAAACAAAAGAGATCTCCATGCACATGCTCCACATTATGAGTAGAGGACAATTGGAAGGGGCTTGGTGATTGAGTGGCCCCACTATCATTGATTGTACAATGGTGTACCTATGCACTGGGTGTCTTCATTGCTTACTACCCCAAGGTTCTTCATATAGTGCACCACCCGTTATTTATACCTCAAAGCTAGAACCCTTTGTCCATCGATTCAAGCATGTATTTTGAGAACTTCTGTTTGTTCACATTTGTAGTGATTGAGAGTAAGCTGGGAAGAGGAAGAAAGAGAGAGCATAAGAGCACTAGGAATGGGAACATGGAGGAAAACCCCGCTTTTTATTTCCATCTCTTCTGTTGGAGATGCAAATATTTTGCTTGGGTGCTTTCCTGATGCCTCCCATTCCTACCGTTCTTGTGCACTCCTTCCTCTTCCTTTTGTCTTATGAAATAGATTCATTGGAGAAACCATAGACACATGTCTACATATTTAGATAACACGAGACATCGAAGGTGAGCCGGGAAGAGGAAGAAAAGAGGGCATAAGAGCAGTGAGAATGGGAACATGGAGGAAAGCCTAACTTGCTTTGTTTTCACCTCTAGTGTTGGCGGTGAGAAATTGGTTTGGTGTTTCCCGATGCCTCCCATTCCTATTGTTCTCAAGCACTCCTTCCTCTTCCTTTTTTGGCCTGCTTGGTTGACTTAGCTTAGAAACCAATACATGTGTGCACATATTCGATGTGAATCAAAAGCAAGCTAGGAAGAGGAAGAAAGAGGGACTAATAGCGGTAGGAATGAGAACATGGAGGAAAGCCTAACTTACCGGTTCTCCACCTCTTGTGTCGAGTTGGAAATCCGGTTTTGGTTTTTCCCGATGCCTCCCATTCCTATCGTTCTTATGCACTCCTTTCCCTTCCTTTTGGCTTGCTGAATAGCTTTATAAGAAGAACCAAACATATATGTGCATATATTCAGGTGATACAAGATGCCCATTGCGAGATAAGAAGAGGAAGAAAAGAGGGCCTAAGAGCGGTGGGCATGGGAACATGATGGAAAGCTATATATAAACCTTAGTTGTCAGTCTATCACTGTAAGGGGCAATGGTTTGAGCTTTCCCAATGCCTCCCATGCCTATTGTTCTTTGGTGTTCCTTCCTCTTCCTTGTGGATCGCACAACATAAAAGGATTCATAGTATAATATGATTTCATTCAAGTTAACCTTGCATAGTTGGATTGCTATTTTCTGTGTTTGTTTTTTCTTTGGCATGTCTAAATCCATCAATAAGATCATATAAGATGACGGCTTAATGGGCTAACTTGTTTATACATAGGTTGTAGTAAAGCATAACACACATTAAAATTTGCTTGTCACGTAGAAACTACACTGTTAGTTTTCATTTTTATCAAGTTGAATACCATTACATTTGAATTTTTTTTGGCTAACATATATTAGAGACAGTGTAATGAGAACGTGCAGTTGAGAACAAAGATAATACTAAATCCAAAATATATAGATACCACAGAGAAAACTGAAGCTCATAACTCATAAGAATGTAAATAATTGCAGCCAAGTATCCTTGGAAAATACTCCCTCCGTTTTTATTTAGTCCGCGTATTAGCTTTAGTCAAAGTCAAGCTTTGTAAACTTTGAAAAACAATATAAATATAAAATCAATACCATTAGATTTATTATTGAATGTACTTTCACATCATATAGATTTGTTATAGTAAATATTTATACTTTTTTTCTATAAACTTGGTCAAACTTTACGAAATTTGACTTCAGTCAACTCTAATATGCAGAGTAAATAAAAACGGAGGGAGTACCTGGGTGTGAGACTCCACTGCTTTGCATATTTCACCTAACAGAACTGTTTTCTACTTGTCCTATTGAGTAACCGAATGCTGCAATAACAAAGGGAGGCTTCAGTCTATCCGACGTCGCAGCAGAAATCAAAACATCCCCCCATCTCTATAATCAGGTCTCCTCGTTTGTTGCATGTAAATTTCAAAGTTTGATGCCCTTCGTCTTCACATTTGCTATGCAAGCCAGCACACTCGCGGATTCCAAACCCACCATGGTTGGCATCTCGACAGGATCCACAAGGTCGACCCCCCTATGCGGCTTCCTCCTTGTGTGTGTGTAGGGGAACCGATGTCCTTCTTCAACGTTTGTAGCAGGGTTTCATAGTGCACTGGGAAGCTGCTATTGGGTAGGTTTGTGCTCGCACCAAGGGTCAACATCTAGGAAATGATGTCATCATTTGTTGGGTTGGGTATTTTCGTGCATCCATTCGTTTCATGGCCAACAGCAGTTCTCATATGGAGACCAGGAGAACTTTCAGGAATCATGGCACTCGGCTGACCAAAGTACTTCAAAAGGTTCTTCTCGTGGAGGGATTCTCGTGTCATTCCCTTTATCTGAATATGCTGGGCTAGGTTTAGCAGCTGATTGATACCCTCTCAAAGGTGCAGAATGGTTGCCTCTTTTCAGATCCTCTAACTGCCAGGCTTTTGAGCTTGAATTATCTGAAACTTCTACTTGTGTTTATGTAATAAGAGATGGATTCACAGCAAAATTATGTACATGCTCTGAAGAAGCATAAGGAGAAAAGGTGGAGGCCTGCACTCCCAGGTGAGCGAGTGGGGTCAGTCTTGGTGTATGATGTATTCCTGCATTACCATCGGCAACGGAATCACCGTCGGTATTTGTTTTAAGCATGACTTCTGTTGGTTTATAATATTTTTCACTGGGCTCTTCTCGAAGGTGAAAAATGTGACTATTCGATGAGCTCATTTCCATTGATTTAGCTCTGTGGACTATCTCCTTGTGTTTGGCCGAACAAGTAGTAGTTGATGTCCCTTCCATAAGTGTAGCTCGCTTCAGTAGTGCAGAACTGGCAACTTCAGCCTCGCCAATATTTGACAGTCTTGCATTCAAAGGAGAACTGTTTAGATCCGCAAATGTGAGAAGCTTCTCCTGTATCCAGTTGTGCCAAAATGTGAATCTTCTCCTCTAGACTAGTATCCATACCACTTCTTCTCCACAGCTTGTCCATGCACGCAAACTTCCAAACAATGCCATCATGATACAACTTCAGAAAATGATAATGCCTTCGTCTTTGAAAGTTCATCAGTAATTCTCTTTCCTGAGAAACTTCTGGAGAATAAAATGCACTGTTCAATCTATCAAAAAATACCTCTAAGTGGACGCCCAAATAAAATGGCATATATACATTTTGGTTTTGCTGATTTGAGATCTCTAGATCATAGGTTAATCACAGTGGCATATGTAATAGTCCAGCTCATGTTTGAGGTACCTTGTGTACTAATAATTTGGCATTTCAGTGTTCCTTCCCGATTATTCTGTAACTTATTCAAGTTTACTTAAGAGGGTTAATTTGCCCAAGCTCTAATTACTTTCGGATCATAACTTCTTATTGCTATCTATTTTGATACTTATAAATACACAGTGCATATTATTTACATATGGGTAATGAGGTAAGCAGACGAGATCTCCATGCACATGCTCCAAATTATGAGTAGAGGACAATTGGATGGGGCTTGGTGATTATGTGGCCCCACTATCATTGATTGTACAATGGTGCCCCTATGCACTGGGTGTCTTCATTGCTTACTACCCCAAGGTTCTCCATATAGTGCACCACCCGTTATTTATACCTCAAAGGCAGAACACTTCGTCCATCTATTCAAGCGTGTAATTTGAGAACTTCTGTTTGTTCATACTTGTAGTGACTAGGAGTAATTAGAGAACATATGTTTCTTCATACTTGTAGTGATTGAGAGTAAGCTGGGAAGAGGAAGAAAGAGAGAGCATAAGAGCACTGGGAATGGGAACATGGAGGAAATCCCCGCTTTTTATTTCTATCTCTAGTGTTGGAGGTGCAAATATTTTGCTTGGGTGCTTTCCTGATGCCTCCCATTCCTACCGTTCGTGTGCACTCCTTCCTCTTCCTTTTGGCTTATGCAATAGCTTCCATGGAGAAAACCATAGACATGTATCTACATGACCTTGAAGGTGAGCCGGGAAGAGGAAGAAAAGAGGGCATAAGAGCAGTGGGAGTGGGAACATGGAGGAAAGCCTATCTTGCTTTGTTTTCACCTCTAGTGTTGGTGGTGAGAACTCGGTTTGGTGTTTCCTCATGCCTCCCATTCCTATTGTTCTCAAGCACTCCTTCCTCTTCCTTTTTGGGCTTGCTTGGTTGCCTTAGCTTAGAAACCAAATACATGTGTCCACATATTCGATGTGAATCAAAAGCGAGCTAGGAAGAGGAAGAAAGAGGGATTAAGAGCAGTAGGACTGAGAACATGGAGGAAGGCCTAACTTGCTGGTTCTCCACCTCTTGTGTCGAGTTATAAATCCGGTTTGGTATTTCCCAATGCCTCTCATTCCTATCGTTCTTATGCGCTCCTTCCTTTTCCTTTTTGTTTGCTAAATAGCTTTAACAGAAAACAAAACATATATGTGCATATATTCAGGTGATACGAGATGCCCATTGGGAGATAAGAAGAGGAAGAAAAGAGGGCCTAAGGGTGGTGGGCATGGAAACATGATGGAAGGTTGAAGACCATCTATCACTGCAAGGGCTTTGGTTTGAGCTTTCTTGATGCCTGCCATGCCTATGATTCTTCTGTGTTCCTTCCTCTTCCTTGTGGGCCGCACAACATAAAAAGGATTCATAGTATAATACAATTTCGTTCGAGTTAACCTTGCATAGTCCATCTAAAAAAACTTGCATAGTCGGATTATTATTATTTTATTTTTGGAGAAACGCAAATGACTTTTGCGTTTCATTTCATTGAAAAGGTAGAATTTGGGTTACAAGCCTCCTAAGAGGTACATATTACAACTTGAGGGGGGGGGGGGGGGGGGGCTAATGAGCGTCCCAGTTTGGTGGCAAGACAACCCTCAGGGACAGAAGGCCGAGAACCCTCGAAGACGCAGCTATTGCGGTGCTTCCAGATCATCCAGGGCACAAGGAGGGTGGCTGAAGCCAGGCCCTTGTGCAGCAGCTTTGGGGTGTTGTGTTTCGCGCGCAGCCACCAGTCCATGAGCGAGGCTGCGTGGTCCGGTGCGGCAACCGTCATCCTCAGCCAAGCAAGAGTTTCGTGACAGGCTTAGCGGGCAAAGGGGCGCTCCAGCAGTAGATGATGCATCGTTTCCGGGGCTTGGTCGCACAGCAGGCAGCGAGGATGGGCGCATGGTCGAACCCTGAAAGGTGGCTAGGTAGGCGGAGTGCGCAGAGTACGCGCCGCTAGCAGTCCAATTCCATATCAGCTGGTAAGGCTCGGTGGAGAGGGTGACCTGCTGGGCCAGCTGCCTCAATTGCAGGTACTGGCCAATCTCGTGAATGCCAAGGATCCCATGTATGTCTCTTGCCCAGGAGTTGCCCTGAAGGCCATCAGCCACCCTGAATGCCAAGGATTGTTATTTTCTGTGTTTTTTTTTTCTTTGGTATTGTCTGAATCCATCAATAACATCACATAAGATGACGGCTTAATGGACTAACTTGTTTATACATAGGTTGTAGTAAAGTGTAACACACTTTAAAATTTGCTTGTCACGTAGAAACTACACTGCTAGTTTTCAAAAAAATTCAAGTTGAATACCATTACATTTTAAAAAAATTGGCTAACATATATTAGAGACTGTAATGAGAATGTGCAGTTGAGATCAGAGATAATACTACATGGAAAATATATAGATATCACAGAGAAATCTGAAGCTCATAAGAATGTATACAATTGCAGCCAAGTGTCCTTAGAAAATACCTGGTGTGAAACTCCACTGCTTTGCATATTTCATCTAACAGCACCGTTATCTACTTGTCCAATTAAGTAGCCAAATGCTACTATAACAAAGGGAGGCTTCAGTCTATCCAACGTCACAGCAGAAAGCAAAACATCACACTTATTTACTATGTCAGCTAGATGCTAAGCCAACCCCCCATCTCTATAATCAGATCTCCTTGCTTGTTGCTTGTAAATTTCAAAGTTTGATGCCCTTCACCTTCACATTTTCCATGCTAGCCAGCACATTCGTGGACTCCGAACCAACTATGGTTGGCGTCTCGACAGGATCCACAAGGTCGACCCCCCTGTGCGGCTTCCTCCTTGTGTATGTGTAGGGGAACCGATGTCCTTCTTCAACATTCGTAGCAGGGTTCGTGAAAGGAGGTGCCTTCGTCCTTAGTCCATCATGATGTTGTTTGTGCACGGTTTCATACTGCACTGGGAAGCTGCTATTAGGTAGGTTTGTGCTCGCACCAAGGGTCAACATCTCAGAAATGATGTCATCATTTCTTGGGTTGGATATTTTTGTGCATCCATTTGTTTCATGGCCAACAGTGGTTCTCACATGGAGACCAGGAGAACTTTCAGGAACCATGGCACTCGGCTGACCAAAGTTCTTCAAAAGGTTCTTCTCATGGAGGGATTCTCTTGTGTCATTTCCTTCATCTGAATATGCTGAGCTAGGTTTAGCAGCTGACTGATACCCTCTCAACCCAGCAGAATGGTTGCCTCTTTTCAGATCCTCTAAAATAGCATGCTGGACTTCAAATGGACCTTTGACCAAGATAGGGTAAGTTTCTAGTGCACCCTCCAACTGCCAGGCTTTTGAGCTTGAATTATCTAAAGAACTTCTCCTTGTGTTTATGTAATAAGGAAATGATGAATTCACAGCAAAATTATGTACATGCTGTGAAGAAGCATAAGGAGAAAAGGTGGAGGCCTGCACTCCCAGGTGAGCGAGTGGGGTCAGTCCTGGTGTATGATGTATTCCTGCATTACCATCGGCAACGGAATTACTCTCGGTATTTTTTTTAAGCATGACTTCTGTTGGTTTACTATATTTTTCACTGGGCTCTTCTCGAAGGTGAAAAATGTGACTGTTCGATGAGCTCATTTCCAATGATTTAGCTCTGTGGACTATCCCCTTGTGTTTGGCCGAACAAGTAGTAGTTGATGTCCCTTCCATAAGTTTAGCTCGCTTCAATAGTGCAGAACTGGCAGCTTCAGCCTCGCCAATATTTGACAGCCTTGCCTTCAAAGGAGAACTGTTTGGATCCGCAAATGTGAGAAGCTTCTCCTGTATCCAGTTGTGCCAAATGTGAATCTTCTCCTCAGGACTAGTATCCATACCACTTCTTCTCCACAGCTTGTCCATGCATGCAAACTTCCAAACAATGCCATCATGATACAACTTCAGAAAATGATAATGCCTTCGTCTTTGAAAATTCATCAGTAATTCTCTTGCCTGAGAAACTTCCGGAGAATAAAATCCACCATTCAATCTGTCAAAAAACTCTCTAAGCGGACTCCCAAAGAACATAGCACTTCCACTTAAGAGCTCTGTCATTGTTGTATACAAGTCATGCTGGTCCATGTCCGGGAGGTAGGCTGCTAGACGGAATCTATCGTCTTCTGTTAGACACGAGTTCCACGTCTCTAGAGACAGTATGTCCTTTAACTCAGGCAGATCATAAAGGCCATAAGGCACATTGCACAACTGACCTCCAGACATTGCAAGCTCGCAATCGACTTCCGCATGTTCGCAGTCATCAGCAGATTCACGACTAGGAAAGCTCTGAAGCAGTAATATCTCCTCTTGCGTAAGGTCCTCATTTTCGCGGCTGCAATCACTCTTTGCTATAGGCGCACCACTTGCAACCTTCACAATTCCCATTGATGATGAAGAAGAGGCCCACCAATCAGTATGAGGACAATCACAGAGAGAGTCCACAGAGATTTCAGCACAATATCACACTATCCAGTAAAAGACCCCCCCTGTGAAAAAAAAGGAGTAAACAAGCACATATCAGCAAGGCAGCACCCAAGACTGACCAATAGTTCAACTTGTAGAGTACAGTTCATGAATCGGTATACAGAAAAATGAAGCATGCCAGAACTAAAACCACTGGAAGTCTGGAAATATAAAATCCTACAATAATGTATTGTGTATACCATAAGCAACATTGCCTCCAGTGACATCGAACTAACTACACGGTCCAGAAGTGTGAACATCACATTGGACAAATAAATCCTTATAGCCATTCCCAGATGAACGAATTTCCAACAGTAAACCGCATCACAACTTCTCTAGCACCCATTTGTTTCGGTTGGCCAAACTTATGAAGTCACCTATAACACTACTACCGCCAACGAAAAATATCACAAACAAAGACCTAAATTCGCACCTCCTAGAACCAGATCGCACATTCCACGCATGAACTGCAGCAGAAACTGAAGCTGCAAAACACGCCAGCACCGGCATGCAATCCCGGGAAGCACAAGCGCCTCACACGGCTACCACGAAATCACCCGCACAATTAAGCGATTATTGAAGGAAACAAGCCACCAACCTGCCCACCGTGCGTCCCAACCGCCGATTCTCCCGCAAATCCGAGTGAACGACGTGCCCACACCCACCCAGTCGGGCCCGGCCGGATCGGTCCTCCCAATGCTCGGAATCGCGGCGGGAGGTGGCGAACTGGCCACAGGAGCAGCGGATCGAGGGGGGGATGCTGCGCCGAGGAAGAGGAGGCGGCGGAGGAGGGGAAAGGCGAGTAAGAGGAGCCTCTGGTCTGGGGAAGGGCGAGATGGACTGGTGCCGCGGGGCGGGGTACTGTTTCCGCCGCGCTGGTGCTGTGCCTGTGCTTTGCCCTGTCATGTGGAGTGGAAATAGGAGCGGTTACTACTGCTCTGACTACTTTGCTTCACTGTTTTCCGCCTCTTTAATTTTGAAATATGACAAGTACCCAACGCCGGCGCATTTGATGCACGAGGCATCTTCAACCAGTTTTTACGTTTTCTTAATTTATTTATTTATATTTTAAATTAAAAAGGCATTAAAATTCCATTTTTATCATTAAATCCGTCGCGACAAAAATTTTAAAACAAAATCTCATATTAATATATTTTAAGAACTTTTTTTAACAAAAATTGTCATGTTGTTTATATTAAAATTGTCATGTTGTTTACATTAAAGTTGTCATGATTTGTTTCATCTTTTTTTTCTAGATTTAAAGCTATTATTGTATTTTAACTTTTTTTGACTCATCGGCGTTGAGCCGAGGACCCCGAAGAGTTGCGCTGATGCTCGGCGGACCCCGAGCAGATATTTGACGTCGGGGGGGTGCACGGCATGGCGGTCTCCTGGTTACGAATGCGACGAGGAGATTCTCCGGCGCATCTCAACGTGTGACGATGGGAGAGAGGACATGGATCGAGGGAGCGTTTTGTCGACAGTGTGGTGCTGCTCTGGCGGCGACTCTCTTTTGTGCCCATGGCAAATTTGTTATACAAACCAAGACAATTTTCTTCTATCTATATATGGAAAACTCTTTTCTTTTCCAAATGATAACGACCTGGCATCAAAGCAGAGAGACCTCGTCCTTACATTTTTCTTGAATGACAACTTTAAGAATGCGAGGATGACAATTTTTAGAAAAACAGATAACTTTATTTATAACAAAAACGGTATAAAACATAAAAGTTGTCATGCTTAGCGACTAATCTTGTCACCCGCGTACGATAAAATTGTCATAAAAGCGTGTCACACGTGTGGGCAGGAAGATGGCAAGCTCACGCGCTTTGACGACAACTTTAGCACATGTGAGATAACAACTTCTGCTAATACATGGCAACTTTACTAAATACATAGTAACTTTGGCTAATAATTGACATCTATATACACCTAAAATTGTCATCTAGAAAAGTGTGGACGGAAATGTCTTTTATATATGACAATTTTTATTCATAGGACATGGCAATTTCTATTTATAGGACATGACATTCTTATTTATAGCAAATGACAATTTTTATTCATAAAAAATGACAAATTTAGGACATGAAAATGTGTGGAACATGGCAAAAAAATTGAAAATGTTGGACACGACTATTTTTAGTAAAAATGACAAATTTACCATGGTTATAATGGTGCAATATTTTTTCACTCAATTACAATTTTCCATATTTTATTTGTAAGGACTGCAATCGCTATCTGGAAAATTTTCCATATGAAAAAAACAAATCTAAAAGAAAGAAAAAATTGACACCTGAAACAAAAGTTCTTAGTGTCTACAACCTGAAGTTGTCATCCTGACATAACTAAACTTCTCATTAAAAACATTAGAGATTGCCATGTACTCACGCCACACATGTGATAGTTATCAGCGTCCCAAGTCTTTTCTATCTATCCATGGGAAATTATTTCCTTTTTCTGTCCATGATAAATTTAACATATCTTTCGCCATGGCAGTTTAAGATGTATTTTTTCCATGACAAATAAACATGTGTTTTACCCAAGGCAAGTTTTTTAAGTTTAATTTTATGAATTATGACAAATTTACTTAGAATGTTGAAAAAACATGCAAAAAAACATAATTGAAGCAAATGATGGTAATTTTAGTGTAAACAACATGGCAATTTACGCGCAATAGACATGACAACTTTTAACCTGGTTTTTTTTGTCAAAACATATCGATATGTAATCTAGTTTCGAAGATCTCGTCGTGACGAATTTAATAGTGAAAACGGCTTTTCAATCGGATTATTTATTTAAGAGATAAAAAAATTTAAAACGAGAAAATCTAAAAGAATATGCTGATGTCATCTGTTTTATCTGTTTGTGCATGCATGCATGTGCTGATGTTGGCGCGTTCGGTCCACCCTTTCCTCCATCGAACGTGAGGTACATATTAGGGTCCTTAATTTTTCGCTCTCTAAGCCGGATCGCTTGACTTTCTCACGTGGGATTCTAAAATATAGTACTCCTTCGATCCTAAATAAGTGTCTTGAAAAAATAACTAAGATAGTTATAGTTCATAGTGTAATTTGCGGCATATTTTAAGGAGCAAAGATAATATCATGTAACGTTTATTATTTTCTCCGTTCCATATTAACCGTCGTAGATAGAAATGAATGAAGTATGTATAAAATTGATAGGAGAACCAGGATCGACCCCAGCGTTGCTCTCCTGAGCGGCATCGATGGTGAACTTGATCCTCCGCCGCCGGCCCCATCTACCCTTCCATTCACCTCGCCATCACCTAAGGAGGCCGTTAACCAAAAGTTGTGCAACGAACGGTGGTGGCGGAGCTTTCGGGGGAATTACCCGCAGGTAAACCCGACAACCCAAAACGTAGCCCAGCTGGACCAAGAGGCCCATGACCAGGCCACTCGGAGATGGGCTAGGCCGACTCCCCGTGAGTTGGATCTAGCAAGGACTTGGACGGAAGGTTCAAAAGCCGTCTTATGGAAAATTTGGACTCGAAGGCCGTACATCAGCAGGAGTTCGCCCAGCTTGGAAGGCACGGAAGGAACACAAGATTAGAGAAGTATTCTTGTCACGGAAGAAACCTGGACTTTATTGTAAACCAGGGACCAAACTATTATATAGGGGGCCTGGGTCATCCAAGGGGACAAGAAGAGTTAGAACTTCTTGAGGCATAAGTAGAGAACATGTAACACCCCCGGTGTCAGTCAACAGTGATCACCTCTTTAAATGCCAAGTCAACAAGATTATGATAATAATGATCCCCCTTGATCATGGCTCATTCAAATTCCAACCCAAATGAAAATTCCAAACATAAGTTGAAATTATAGTTGAACCAAAAATTATGAAACCAATATTATTAAATGCATAATATTCATTAGGTCAAGTTACTATGTCAATGGGAATTTATTATAATATTTTAATATTTTAAACAAGTCAAACCAGTGGGAAAATAATCCATTTTAAGCAATTATTGTTTGAATAAAATTCAAACTATTTTGTTTGAGACCCAAACTTTTTATAATAGTGTAAGATAATACAAAATAAGTATTGCGACCCATAGCACATTTTATAAAACTATTGCAAGCCAAAACAAATGTATGAAAGAAAACATAATGGACTAAAGAAAAGAAAATGGAGAAAACCTAACTAACGCCTAGGAAAATTTTCCCACCTAGCCCAGCCCACCCGGGCCCAAACTCTCCCCTCCCCTGTTTCTTCCTCCTTGCGCTACAGTAGACGACCGAGGCGGCCATGGCGACCGAGCCCGGCGTTCCCGACGCACCCGCTCGCTCTGCGCCGCTACAGCCCCCCTTCCCGTGGATAAGACGGTCACCGCGGCTCCCTTGAACCCTAGATCGAGCCCTCATTGCCCCCTTGCTCGCCCCTGTCTTTCGCTGCCATGGCCGCCCGAAGCTGTCGTCTCTGACGCATCCGTAGCCATGGTTGTCGTCGCCGACGCGGACACTGGACGCCCCTCGCTCCGTCGACATGTCAAGGAGCTTCACCGCGCTCCTCCACGCCACCTCTGCCCTCCAGCTCGAGTCAGGGAGCTTCCCTTCACCGGATCGACCTCGAGCCCTGCCGTCGGCCGACCCGCTACCTCGCCGAAATTGGCGCCCCCAGGCCACCCCGTGCTCCCCTAGCCCACCCACGAGCTCCCCGGTGAGCGCCGACCCCATCCCCCCCTCAAACCCCCCTCCCCCTTACGAGTTCGTCGCCGCGCGGGCCATGCCTTGTCCGGCCCGCCATTGGCGGGTACACAAGCACGAGCTCGGGCTCGAGCTCCCTGCTCACCGCGCGCTGCGGCCGCGTTTCCCCCGCCACTCGCCACTCCTAGCCGCGCCCCTGGCCGGGATGGCCTCGCCGACGTCCCCCCCCCCCTGAACTCACCGTCGATGCGCACGCGGTCTAACCCCTCCCTCTGTCCCACTGACCAGTGGGTCCACCCCCCTTATTAGCCACTAATTACTTGTTAATTAAAATTAAACAGAGATAACCCCCCATGTTAGTATGACAGCTGGGCCCTATGCCCTTAATATTAATTAAGTTGATTAATTAGCACTCTGTGTGACTTACACCTGGGCCACACCTGTCAGGTTATTCTTTAAAAGCATTAATAGAAATTCTAGTCAATGACATGTGGGCCCAATGGCTATTTAGATTAAATAAAATGTTTTATTAATGTTGTGAGGCTGACAGGTGGGTCCCCTCTGTCAGTTGACCAGTCAACAACACTGTTTTGGATAATGTCTCTGTTTATTCATAAAAGTAATTCAGAAAATGATTTAAATTGTTTAAAAGTTTGAATTTAAATATCTTTTATACCGTAAGTCGGATTCAAAAACTTTATACATGAAAATTGATCAAAAAATATAACGAATAAGGATACGCTATCCGTATACCCACCACACCCCTCTAACACAACGAACATCGACATACCCCCTCCGGGCCGTCTGTCCGATGATTTGTCCGGTACTGTCAAAGTATCCGGATGAATTTATTCTGAACACGAAAGTTGTTCGGGTTGTTTCAACTAGCAGGGTTACACCATCCACACGTTTGTCGGATGTCTACGACACCTCCGGCATGAACCCTTCCCCCTCCGGACACCCTGTCCGGTAATCACCCAGAGCTGGCAGTTCATCCCCGGATGAATTCCCGCTCCGAGCATAATACATTGCACTGCGTTAGAACACCGTTAACATTACATTTGTCATGTCGTGCATCTGTTTGTTTATGCTTGCTTTGTATTTACTGTTTCTCCCCCCTTTATTCTCTGGTAGACCCCGCTGCTACCGCCGACTACACTGCTGCC
This sequence comes from Bromus sterilis, assembly GCA_950022295.1. NCBI lineage: Eukaryota > Viridiplantae > Streptophyta > Magnoliopsida > Poales > Poaceae > Bromus > Bromus sterilis. The sequence continues at coordinate 273,416,526 of OX465598.1, forward strand.
GGGTACGACTACTTCGTCGACGACCCTACCCCTACCGTCGAGCTTCCAGGCAAGCAGAGCCATTCTCTACCCCAGATATCGTCTATCTTTTCCGTACATTTCTTGCACTAGGCATTGTTACTGTTACGATTACAATCCTATTCAGTTGCATTGCCTGATTTTTTCGCCCCTTGATGTACCTTCCTTTATCCTATGTTGCCTATTATAACTATGCATTATTCAGGAGTGAGCCCTGCGCATTGTTAGCTAGGATTAGATAGCGGGCCGTGATCACTCTGGGAGTGAACACGGATACGATATATTAACTGTAACAGGTACGGTACAATGTAGACACCGCCTAAGGTCCCCTAGCTCGGCTCTGCCGAGCCACCATCAAGTGTGAGTTATCAAGGAGTAATCCTCGTACCTCCACTCGTTGCTGACTCTGTATAGCCGCTCTAGGGTCCTGAGCCCCGGTCGTCCTTAAGGTAAGAAGTCAGGTGACCCAACGGTGCCCGCGAGCAGTATTGCGTCGGGAGCGACAGGGAGGGTACGACCGACGTTACTGGCGTGCTTGGCCCCTGCTCGTATCTCGCGAGAGTTACCAAACCACGAAAGTCGAGCTCTACCAAGAGCACACGCAAGATAAGGTAAGGAGACGGTTCACCTTGTTGGTAGCCGCAGAGACTTGGTGGGACGACAGGGCAGGCACCGATGTACTAGTGGTCCTGACTGCTGTCGTTGATCGCGGGTCAGTTAAGTCGAGGCAACGATAACGGTTGTCACGCAGGTTAATTAAAATGCTAAATGGTTCGGCGGATGACTTGAGAGGCCGCAAAGGCCTGTACGCACTACCTTCACGTGGGATAAGGAGTTATGGGCTCCCCTGCGTCGTAGTTTGTCCGAAAGCTCTTCAGACGTCAGTAGTACCACGGGCTGATAGCCGGGAAGAGGTGTTGTCTTCTTTGCTGCAGTAGGTGTGTTTTGGATTTGCTTTTGCTTCACCGGCCAGTCTCGTACCGTGCAGGAGCGTGCAAGGGTGAGGGACCTAGATCCCTTGGCGCATAGGATACAGTCCGGCGGATGGCCTCGCTGCTGAGCCTAGGATGAACTGCGATGTGTCGGATAGCCTCGGTGGGGCATTCCCTAACAAGGTGTACGCCACTCTGGAGATCCAAGCGTGCAGGCTGAACAGTAGTGCACCCCTGCAAGGAGTTTAATCTATTCGAATAGCCGTGTCCACGGTAACAGGACGCTTTATGCTGAAGCTGGATCTTACCACTACAAACTATTACTATTAAACTGTATGGTTCCGGGTTTTCTTCCTCGCAGGGAAGTCGAGGAGGGGAACTCAGAGGCATTATTATTATTAATCATTACAACTTATATTATACAATGCTGCAGCAACTTCTGCTTCATTGTTACTTTATGCTTTATATAAACTGTTGGCTGATTCTCTCCTTGTGCTGCAAGACACTTCAGAAGATGCTAGTATTCGATAGGCCTAGCTTCTTATCCTTGTTCTGATTTCTACCTTGCAGTCCACTATATACAGCCTCCCCTTTACATTTGATACAAATGCATAAATGCTTAGTAGCGGACGTAAGACTCGCGGGTATGCTAGATACTCACCCTTGCTTTATTTCCCCCTTTATGTTTTGCCTGATCGGCCGCTGCAGTCGACGTTGGAGCCATGGAGTCCAGGAGCAGGAGATCCCCGATGCCGACCACCGCAACGTGAAGATCCCCGATGCCTTCTACGACGTCGAGTTCCCCGTTGACAAGGAGTAGTTTGGAGGTTCCCAGGCAGGAGGCCTCGCCTTTTCGACCTGTTGTTATTTGTGCTAGCCTTCTTAAGGCAACCTTATATCCTTGTGTCTGTAATCAGATACTATTGCTTCCGCTAACTTTGTGCTCTTGAGCTGTTGTATTCGAGCCCTCGTGGCCATTGGCTTGTATTAAATAGCTTGTATTATTTTATTTGTAGAGTTGTGTTGTGATATCTCACCGTGAGTCCCTAATCTCGATCGTGTACCTTGCGTGTATGATTATTGTACACGGTCTGATTTTGGGGGCGTCACAAGTTGGTGTCAGAGCCGACTGCCTGTAGGACACGCCCTCCCAACTCCTTGGTCGAAGTCGAGTCTAGTCCTTGCAAAAACTACTTTACTATCAGTGTCGTGTGGCTTATCGGCCCACGTCGCAAACTGGGTGGTATTAGGATCTTTTCTCCGCACCCTTACTCTGGGACTCTGATCTCTCTTCTCTTTCTGGTTAAAGATTTTGCTAACTCTGACATTAGGTTCTCGTCACTGCTTCCTCCCGGAGAGCCCCTCATTACAGATGATCGCTTGCTTCACGAGAAGATTCCGAAGATTACTCTCTGATAAAATTCCCGAGACCATATGTGCCGTTACGTTGACAATTCCCCGCCACCGATAAGTCTGTATTTATAACCACATACCCCTGCCGTTCATCCATTCAATCCCAGTTGCTCTTGTGTTCACAAGGTGCATCGCAATACTTTCCGTTGTTTCAAGAATCCTTTGAGCCTACTGCCTTGCATCTTCTTTTCACCCTGCGGATAATTCCTCACATTTAACGAGGATCCATTCATCCTAAGTGGTCATGTTATTCCCAAAATACTTTGAAGTACTATTCGATCTCGCAACAATCCTCGGCAGCCTACATATTTGGAGATTCTTCTTGCCTTCTTGCACTATGATTAATCCCGTTTGTCTTGTAGACTTTGATGACCTCCCTTAGCATTGCAATTCTGATCTGTTGAATCATCGTGTGTGCTAGTGCACGCAATCATCCGTTGATCCCTATAAATTCATTCTTCTGGCTCAGACGTCATTCCAGACATGGGTTGGATATCGGTAACTCAAACCTTAGTTGATTGTCCGTATAAGTCAGTTCAACTTATATACCCATGGTCAGAGCATCTCCTTCTAATCCTTTGTTTTGGAGATCATAATCCCTTTGAACTTAAGTGTCGAATTACCCAGATGCTTCTACCTCCGATGTTTTTGCATTCTTTTTTTTCTTATGGTTGAGTACCGATACTCATACCAGACTCACGGTACGCCACCTGACCTTTTGGTGGATTACTACCTACCGTTTCCTTGTGTCCTAAGTCTTTTATGAATTGCCCCTTATGCAAGATGCCTCCCGCTAATGGTATCATCTACTTCTTGTCGTTATCTTTCTGCTTTCGAACTTGTATCCTTTACTCCTATTGTTGGATGTAAAGATTCGTAAAATGTCCTGTTGGGTTGTATCTATGTTTCAGCCATATGTGTGAACCTCGGAACCTTCTTCGGGTCATACTCTACTGGTGTTACGCCAGATAAGTTTCCTACTCTACTACTTCATCGAAAACGAGAAGTGATTGAAAGGTTATGCATTGGAGAAGTGGGAGTCGACCCTGAACCTTGTGTTCATGCCCATGGATACTATGTAGAACTTATCATGAGAACTTCTTGTAAAGTTAATTATCCCCTTGGTATAAATTCTTCTACACCTATGATCCACCATTCTACCTTCGAGTATTACCCCTGATATCTCGAGGATATCATACCTTTGCACTACATCTTATGGATTGTGATGAAACAATGCCTATCCCTGTAATGTCCATTTCATGGTTCTGGGTTGTCGTCAACCGAGAACACCGCTTACCTTTTGCTCCACCACCCCTTTTGTTTGGTAATGTCGCTATTCGATTGCATTTTCTTGAAACCTTTTGACATGATGTGTCGTGGTCATCATCAACATTTTGACTTCTCCCAAGTATTACTTGGATGCATCGTGAGAAATACCATCCTTGCCCCTTGATGATTTGTGTTATCATCGACAACCTCCTTTGACTCCCTTCCAATACAAACTTGGTCATGTATATCTTGCTCTGCTTTTGCTTGGGAAAGATATACACCTGATACTTGTGTATCATCAAAATTTCCTTTCCATTGGTCTGTTTCACCTTTCTGGTAATATAACTTATCTGAGCAGTGATAACTCTCGGATTATGTAAACACTTCGGTGTACTACCTTGTTCGTACCCCCTGTTACTATTGTTGATGACTTTTTGGTGACCACCGATGGACGAGAACTTTGCCTACTGGTCCGCCTCGTCTTAACGAGCAGGAAAATTGTTCTCTTCGTCCCTCGCCCTTGGTACCGACATTGTTGCCGACATAGCTAACAAGTTGTTCTCTGACTTACCTTGCAACTTGATCGCATTGTTTGTCACCACCCTTCTTATTCAATGTGGGCCCATAACCCACAGTTCCACAGGATCGAAAACCTGACTCTCTTGTACCTTTCTGTTCTCGAGGTTATTCCTCTTGCTTTACCTCGTATGCAACTCACGGGCCCTCTACCTTGTGATATCCAGCTTGATATCAGACTCAGTGCTTATGCCTGATGCTCTGGACCCCTTTTCATCCTCCGTTATCATCGTCGAATGCTTGCATATCCGCTTGAGAAATTATCATGCCTTCTTTTGTTTCTCTCGATGTATCTCCCTGAGTTTAACTCGTGAGGTACTTTGTACCCCATTCCCTTGGACCATGTCGGTTGGTTAACCTTGTACCGATCCGACCCCCTTAAGTTTTTTTCCTAACCTATTCGTAAGTACGACGAAGCCCCTAAAAGAAGGATGACAACTCATCGAGATGCACCGATACAGAGAAATGAAGACGTCGACAAGAAGGATCAACTCCTTCGAGAATGATAAAAGAACCAAAAGAATCGTTAGGATGCGAAACCAAAACCCTACCCCTTGCACTACCTTTAATTCTCGGGACGAGAATTCTTTGTAGTGGGGGAGATTTGTAACACCCCCGGTGTCAGTCAACAAGATTATGATAATAATGATCCCCCTTGATCATGGCTCATTCAAATTCCAACCCAAATGAAAATTCCAAACATAAGTTGAAATTATAGTTGAACCAAAAATTATGAAACCAATTTTATTAAATGCATAATATTCATTAGGTCAAGTTACTATGTCAATGGGAATTTATTATAATATTTTAATATTTTAAGCAAGTCAAACCAGTGGGAAAACAATCCATTTTAAGCAATTATTGTTTGAATAAAATTCAAACTATTTTCTTTGAGACCCAAACTTTTTATAGCAGTGTAAGGTAATACAAAATAAATATTGAGACCAGTAGCACATTTTACAAAACTATTGCAAGCCAAAACAAATGTATGAAAGAAAACATAATGGACTAAAGAAAAGAAAATGGAGAAAACCTAACTAACGCCTAGGCAAATTTTCCCACCTAGCTCAGCCCACCCGGGCCCAAACTCTCCCCTCCCCTGTTTCTTCCTCCTTGCGCTACACTAGACGACCGAGGCGGCCATGGTGACCGAGCCCGGCGTTCCCGACGCACCCGCTCGCTCTACGCCGCTACAGTCCCCCTTCCCGTGGATAAGATGGTCACCGCGACTCCCTTGAACCCTAGATCGAGCCCCCATAGCCCCCTTGCTCGCCCCTGTCTTTCGCTGCCATGGCCGCCCGAAGCTGTCATCTCTGACACATCCGTAGCCATGGTTGTCGTCGCCGACGCGGACACTGGACGCCCCTCGCTCCGTCGACATGTCGAGGAGCTTCACCACGCTCCTCCACGCCACCTCTGCCCTCCAGCTCGAGTCAGGGAGCTTCCCTTCACCGGATCGACCTCGAGCCCTGCCGTCGGCCGCCCCGCTACCTCGCCGGAATTGGCACCCCCGGGCCACCCTGCGATCCCTAGCCCACCCACGAGCTCCCCGGTGAGCGCCGACCCCATCCCCCCTCAAACCCCCCTCCCCCTTACGAGTTCGTCGCCGGCGGGCCAAGCCCCGTCCGGGCCGCCATTGGCGGGTACACAAGCACGAGCTCGAGCTCGAGCTCCCTGCTCACCTCGCGCTGCGGCCGCGTTTCCCCCGCCACTCGCAACTCCTAGCCGCGCCCCTAGCTCGGCGCACACCCCTGGCCGGGATGGCCTCGCCGGCGTTCCCCCCCTGAACTCACCGTCGATGCGCACGCGGTCTAACCCCTACCTCTGTCCCACTGACCAGTGGGTCCACCCCCCTTATTAGCCACTAATTATTTGTTAATTAAAATTAAACAGAGATAACCCCCCATGTTAGTATGACAGCTGGGCCCCATGCCCTTAATATTAGTTAATTTGATTAATTAGCACTCTGTGTGTAACACCCTCAGAATCAGTAACAGTAATCACTACAGTGATTCCACTGTTAGTGATCATTACTGTTGATGATCAAGCCATTATCACCTTTGATCATAGCTCTGTAAATTTTCAACCCTGATAAGATTTTCAGATTGTGTAGACTATAAAACTTTGTTCCAAGAATTGTGGATGCATGTCAATCCACTTGATCATGGTTAAACCCAATCAACCTTAGTCATTTGCAGCATCCCAAGTCAATGTTAAATTGAAAACCCTTAGTGGGGATTTATTGAATTGCCCCTAGGGTATTAATATAAAACAAAGTGGAAATAAAAGTGAAACCAAAAATGTTGCAAACAATTTTATTAAATGCAAAATAATCACTGGGTCATATTAAAAGAATAGTGGGCATTTATTACAATGTTTAAATATTTTAAACATTTCAAACCGTAGCAGAACAACCACCTTTGTTCCATTTTAAATAAAACAAAATTGCAAATGAATTTATTAGGTGGCCAAACTTTTTGTGGCAGCATATTAAATTATAATATAAATATTGGAGCAATTCTCATATTTTACAAAAATCAAAAGTGACTAAACAAATAGAAAACATAAAAGAAAATAGAAAGGGAAAAAGGAAAACAAAGGATATAAAAAAAACTAAACAACGCTCTGGGCAGGGCTCCCCCACTGGGCCAAGCCAGCTCCACCCCGGCCCACCCCGGCCCCCTCCCCACCTTCTCCCTCCCCTGTTCACGGGCATGGCGTGGCGGACATCCCCCGGCTGGCCACGCTATGGGTGCCGTGGCAGCCATCCCCCGGCTAGCCGGAAGGGGATAAATCCCCCGCACCCCACGCCGGTCGAAACCCTAGCCACCCCCGTGTCCATTCCCCTCCTTCCCTTGCGCCACTCTGCCTCACCCGTGGCTCGCCCGTGAGGAGCCGTGGCCACACCGTCGTGCCGCCGAGGCCAACGACCCCCGGAGGCCGAGCCGGCGTGTTCCGAAGCTTCCCTATGGACGTCCTCGTCGCCCCCAAAGCGTAGCTCGAGCCGGGCGCCTCCTCTCCATCGAATTTGAATTCATCTTCAACCTCTGCCCCGCCGCTCGCCGGCGACGAATTCGCCGCCTCCGGTGCGCCCCCGAGCTTGCTGCCCCTCCCTACAGGACCACGGTGAGCGCCACCTCCTTTCCCCTCTGCTCCCCTTCGGAGTCGTCACCCCGTCGCGCCACCCCACCCCGCCCGAGTCCAGCCCGTGGCCGCGGTCACCACGACCGTGCTCCGTCCCGCTGGCCGCGCCCTTGTCCCCTGGTCACGCTCTCCACGTCCGGGCCACGCTTGTGGCGCACCCAGACCATGCCAGGCCACGCCCCCGTGCTCGCACGTGCCCGCCCCCTCCTCGGGCTGCAGCTGAGGCAGCACGGCGGCCTCGCCGTCCTCTGGCGAGTGGCCATGCCCAAGCCCTCCCCTCCCGCCGCACCCGCCCGAAGTCGCCCCGCCTCTCCAGCCTCCGCCGAACCCCCTCCCTCGCCGCAGCGGCCCCTCGTCAGCGTGAACCGAGCTGCCGGCGAGCGCCATGGGCACGGTTGAGTCAACCGTGGGATAACCCACTGACAGGGGGTCCCACCCCGCTTAATTAGCCCATAATCCCCATTTAAGGAAATAATCCCCTCCCTTTTATTAATTGTGTGTATGACTGGTGGGCCACTGTGCCTCTCTAGTTATCAGATTAAAATAAAACTTGGTTAGATGTATTACTATGACAGGTGGGCCCAGGTTGTTAAACTAATTACTGGATTAATTGTAATCATATTTAACACTAGAGTCCATGACAAGTGGGTCCCCTGGAATATTTAAATTAAATTAAATCAGTTTTATTAGTGCCGTGTATGACATGTGGGTCCCCCTCGTCATATCACTGTTGTGGATAAGGTTCTGGATAAGGTTGGATTTTATTAATAAAAGAAAATCAGAAAATCCTTTTTAAATGATTTAAAAGCTTTGAAAAATCATATAAAATAAACCGTAACTCAGATCAAAATACTTTATACATAAAAATTAATCAGAAAAATATAACGAATACGGATACGCTATCCGTATGTCTACGACCCCCCTCTAACGTACCGAACATCGACATTTCCCCCTCTGGGATGTTTGTCGGTAATTCCCGGTACCGATATGAGTTGCCCGGATCAAAATACTTTGTATACGAAAGTTACTCAGAACGGATCCACGATTACGAATACGTTACTCATACTCCCACCACACCCCTCTAACATGCCAAACGTCGAACCGTTCCCCCCCCCCTCCGGACCGTCTGTTCGATGATTTGTCCGGTATTGTTAAAGTACCCGGATGAATTTATTCCGAACACGAATGTTTCTCAGAATAGATCAACTAACACGGATACACTCCCCTTATCTTTGTCGGATGTCCACGAAACCTCCGGCATGAACCCTCCCCCCCCTCCGGACACCCTGTCCGGTAATCACCCGGAGCCGTAGTTCATCCCCGGATGAATTCCTGCTCCGAGCAAAGTACATTGCACTGCGTTAGAACCCCGTTAACATTGCATACGCCATGCTATTCATTTGTTTGTATAATATTGTTGTGTATTTACTGTTTCCTCCCCCCCTTAATCTTCGGTAGACCCTGCTGCTATCGCCGACTACACTGCTGCCGAGTACGACTACTTCGTCGACGACCCTGCCCCTACCGTCGAGCTTCCAGGCAAGCAGAGCGATTCTCTTCCCCAGATATCGCCTATCTTTCCGTACATTTCTTGCACTAGGCATTGTTACTACTGCTGCTATGATTACAATCCTATTCAATTGCATAGCCTGATTTTGTCGCCCCTTGATGTACCCCTTTATCCTATGCTGCTTATTATATTTATGCATTATTCAGCAGTGAACCCTACGCATTGTTATCTAGGACTAGATAGCGGGATGTGATCACTCTGGGGAGTGAACACGGATACAATATATACAACTGCACAGGTACGGTACAAAGCAGACACCGCAAAGGCCCCTATCTGGGTTATGCCTAGTCACCTCAAGTGTGGGCTATCAAGGAGTAATCCTTGTACTCCTCTCGAGGCTGACTTTGTCTTGCCGCCGTAGGGTCCTGGACAGCGGTTGTCCTTAAAGGTAAGAAAGTCGGGTGACCCCACGGTGCCCGCGAGAGGTATATTGTCGGGAACGACAGGGAGGGTACGACCGACGTTACTGGCGTGCTTGGTCCCTGCTCGTATCTCGCGAGAGTTACCAAACCACGAAAGTCGAGCTCTACCAAGAGCAAACGCGAGACAAGGTAAGGAGACGGTTCACCTTGTTGGTAACCGCAGTGACTTGGTGGGACGACAGGGCAGGCACCGATGTAGTGGTGGTCCTGACTGCTGTCGTTGACCGCGGGTCGGTTAAGTCGAGGCAACGATAACGGTTGTCACGCAGGTTAATTAAAATGATAAATGGTTCGGCGGATGTCTTGAGTAGCATTTTGGCTTGTACGCACTACCTACACGTGGGATAAGGAGTGTGGGCTCCCCTGCATCGTAGTCTCGTTCGAGGGTCTTCAGACGTCAGCAGTACCGCGGGCTGATTGCCGGGAAGTGGTGTTGTCTTCTCTTGCTCGAGCGGTGTATTTGTATTTGCTTTGATTTTGCTTCACCGGCCAGTCACGCACCATGCAGGAGTACGTTCGGGTTAGGGTCCAAAGCCCGGCGTACATAGGATATAGTCCGGCGGATGACCTTTCTGTTGATTGCCGAAGGATGGGCTACTTTGTGTCGGATAGCTTTGGTGGAGCGTTCCCTAACAAGGTTCCCGCCACCCTGGAGATCCGAGCGTCGTAGAGTCACGCCAGTGCACCCCTGCAGGGAAGATTAATCTATTCGAATAGCCGTGTCCATGGTAATAGGACGCTTTATGCTGAAGCTGGATCTTACCACTAGAAACTATTACTATTAAACTGTATGGTTCTGGGTCTTCTTCCTGGCAGGGAGTCGAGGAAGGAAACTCGGAGGCATTATTATTATTGTTAATCATTACAACTTATATTATACAATGTTGCAGCAACTTCTGCTTCGTTGTTACTTTATGCTTTATATGAACTGTTGGCTGATTCTTACCTCATGCTGCAAGACCTCGTCGGAAGATGCTAGTCTTCGTTAGGCCTAGCTTCTTACCCTTGCTCTGGATTTCGGTCTTTCAGCCCACTATATACGGCCTCTTCTTTCCATTGATACAATGCATAATGCTTAGTAGCGGACGTAAGACTCGCGGGTATACTAGATACTCACCTGCTTTATTTCCTTTACTGTTTTGCCTGATCGGCCGCTGCAGTCGACGTTGGAGTCCAGGAGTAGGAGATCCCCGATGTCGACCACCGCAACGTGAAGATCCCCGATGCCTTCTACGACGTCGAGTGCCCCGTTGACCAGGAGTAGCTTGGAGGTTCCCAGGCAGGAGGCCTCGCCTTTTCGATCGTTGTTGATATTTGTGCTAGCCTTCTTAAGGCAACCTTGTATCCTTGTGTTTGTACTCAGATACTATTGCTTCCGCTAACTTTGTGCTCTTGAGCTGTTGTATTCGAGCCCTCGTGGCCCCTGGCTTGTATTAAACAGCTTGTATTATTTTATTTGTAGAGTTGTGTTGTGATATCTCATCGTGAGTCCCTGATCTCGATCGTGTACCTTGCGTGTATGATTACTGTACACGGATTGATTTTGGGGGCGTCACAAGTTGGTATCAGAGCCGACTGCCTGTAGGACACCCCTTCCAACTCCAGGGTCGAAGTCGAGTCTAGTTCTTGCAAAACTACTTTACTAACAGTGTCGTGTGGCTTATCGGCCCACGTCGCAAACTGGGTGGTATTAGGATCTTTTTCTCCGCACCTTTACTCTGGGATTCCGATCTCTCTTCTTTTTCGGGTTAAAGATTTTGCTAACTCTGACATTAGGTTCTCGTGACTACTTCCTCCCGGAGAGCCCCTCGTTACAGATGATCGCTTGCTTCACGAGAAGAGGTCGAAGATTACTCTCCGATAAAATTCCCGAGACCATATGTGTCGATCACCCTTACCATTCACTGCCACTGATAAGTCCATATGTATAACCACATACACCTTTCGTTCATCCATTCAGTCCGAGTTGCTCTTGTGTTCATAAGATGCATCGAAATACTTTTCGTTGTTTCGGAAATCCTTTGAGCCTACTACCTTGCAGCTTCTTTTCACCCTGCGGATAATTCCTCACATTTATCAAGGATCCATTCATCCTAAGTTGTTCCTGTGATTCCCAAAATACTTTGAAATAATATCCGATCTCGCGTCAATCCTCGGCATCCTACTGCTTTGGAGATTCTTCTTGCCTGCTTGCACTATTATTAGTCCCGTTTGTCTTGTGGTCTTTGATGACCTCCCTTGACATTGCCATTCTGATCTATTGAATCATCGTGTGTGCTAGTGCACGCAAGAATCAGTTGATCCCTATGAATTCATTCTTCTGGCTCAAACGTCATTCCGTATATGAGCTGGATCTTGGTGAATCAAACCTTCCTTGAATTGTCCGTCTTTTGGACATCGTATTCCTTTGTGCTCCAACATCGAAATATTCATCTGCTTCTGTCATCCGATGCCTTTGTATTCTTTCTTCTTATGGTTGAGTACCGATACTCGCCCCAGACTCTCTGTACGCCGCCTGACCTTTTTGGGGGATTACTACTTGTCGTTCCCTTGTGTCCTAAGTCATTGACGAGCTTCCCATGATACGAAATGCCATTGGCGAACGGTATCATCTGGTCCGTGTCATCAGCCTTCTGCTTTCGAACTTGTATCCTTTACTTCTGTTGTTGGTTGTAAAGATTTGTAAAATGTCCCTATGGGTTGTGTCTATGCTTCAGCCGTTTGTGTGAACCCATCAACTTCTATGGGTCATACTTTAATGGTGTTACGCCAGATAAATTTCCTACTCTACAACTTCATCGAAAGCGAGAAGTGATTGAAATGTTATGCATTGAAGAAGTGGGAGTCGACCCTGAACCTTTGTGTTCATGCCCATGGATACTATGTAGAACTTATCATGAAAGCTTCTCGTAAAGATAATTATCCCCTTGGTATGAATTCTGCTGCACCTATGATCTTCCATTTTACCTTCGAGTATTACCCCTGGTATCTCGAGGATATCATGCCTTTTCACTACATCTTACGAATTGTGATGAAACAATGCGTATCCCTGCCATAGCCATTTCATGGTTCTGGGTTGTCGTCAACCGAGAACACCGCTTACCTTTGGTTCACCACCCCTTTTGCTTGGTGATGTGGATATTCGATTGCCTTTTTCTTGAAACCCCTCGACATAATGTGTCATGGTCACCATCAACGTTTTGAATTCTCCCATGTGTCTATTGAATTCATGATGAGAAATACCATCCTTCCCCATCGATGAGTTGTGTTATCATCGACAACCTCCCTTGACTCTCGGCATGCCAATACAAACTTGGTCATGTATATCTTGATCTACTTTCCCTTGGGAAAGATATACACCTGATACTTGTGTATCATCACATTTTCCTTTCCATTGGTCTGTTTAACCTTCCTTTGAATATAAATTATCCGAGCAGTGATGGTTCCCTGCTAATGTAAACACTTCGGTGTACTTTTTCCGTACAACATGTTACGATTGTTGATGACTATTCGGTGACCACCGATGGACGAGAACTTTGCCTATTGGTCCGCCTCGTCTTAACGAGCAGGAAAATGGTTCTCTTCGTTCCTCGCCCTTGGCACCGATGTTGTTGCCGACATAGCTAACAAGTTGTTCTCTCACTTACCTTGCATCGTGATCGCATGGGATGTCCCCACCCTTATTATTTAATGTGGGCCCATAACCCACAGTTCCATAGGATCGAAACCTGACTCTCTCGTACCTTTCTATTCTCGAGGTTATTCCTCTTGGTTGACCTCGTATGCAATTCACGAGTCCTCTACCTTGTGATATACAGTTTGATATCAGACTTAGTGCTTATGCCCGATGCTCTGGACCCCTTTTCATCCTCCTTTATCATCGACGAATGCTGGCATATCCGCTGGAAAACTTCCCATGCCTTCTTTTGTTTCTCTCGATGTATCTCTCGGAGTTTATCTCGTGAGATACTTGGTACCCCATTCCCTCGGACAGCCTCGGTTGATTAACCTTGTACCAATCCGACCCCCTTAAATTTTCCCCTCTACCCTATTCGTAGGTACGATGAAGCCCCCGCCGGAAGGATGACAACTCGTCGAGATGCACCGAGGCAAACAACTGAAGACATCAATGGGAAGGATTAACTTCTTTGCGAAGGACAACAAGATCCAGAAGACTCGTTAGAATACGAAACCGAGACCTTACCCCTTGCCCTACTTTTAATTCTCGGGACGAGAATTCTTTGTAGTGGGGGAGATTTGTAACACCCTCAGAATCAGTAATAGTAATCACTACAGTGATTCCACTGTTAGTGATCATTACTGTTGATGATCAAGCCATTATCACCTTTGATCATAGCTCTGTAAATTTACAACCCTGATAAGATTTTCAGATTGTGTAGACTATAAAACTTTGCTCCAAAAATTGTGGATGCATGTCAATCCACTTGATCATGGTTAAACCCAATCAACCTTAGTCATTTGCAGCATCCCAAGTCAATGTTAATTAGAAAACCCTTAGTGGGGATTTATTGAATTGCCCCTAGGGTATTAATATAAAACAAAGTGGAAATAAAAGTGAAACCAAAAATGTTGCAAACAATTTTATTAAATGCAAAATAATCATTGGGTCATATTAAAATAATAGTGGGCATTTATTACAATGTTTAACTATTTTAAACATTTCAAACCGTAGCAGAACAACCACCTTTGTTCCATTTTAAATAAAACAAAATTGCAAATGAATTTATTAGGTGGCCAAACTTTTTGTGGCAGCATATTAAATTATAATATAAATATTGGAGCAATTCTCATATTTTACAAAAATCAAAAGTGACTAAACAAATAGAAAACATAAAAGAAAATAGAAAGGGAAAAAGGAAGACAAAGGATATAAAAAAAACTAAACAACGCCCTGGGCAGGGCTCCCCCACTGGGCCAAGCCAGCTCCACCCCGGCCCACCCCGGCCCCCTCCCCACCTTCTCCCTCCCCTGTTCACGGGCATGGCGTGGCGGACATCCCCCGGCTGGCCACGCCATGGGCGCCGTGGCAGCCATCCCCCGGCTAGCCGGAAGGGGATAAATCCCCCGCACCCCACGCCGGTCGAAACCCTAGCCACCCCCGTGTCCATTCCCCTCCTTCCCTTGCGCCACTCTGCCTCACCCGTCGCTCGCCCGTGCGGAGCCGTGGCCACACCGTCATGCCGCCGTGGCCAACGACCCCCGAAGGCCGAGCCGGCGTGTTCCGAAGCTTCCCTATGGACGTCCTCGTCGCCCCAAAAGCGTAGCTTGAGCCGGGCGCCTCCTCTCCATCGAATTTGAATTCATCTTCAACCTCCGCCCCGCCGCTCGCCGGCGACGAATTCGCCGCCTCCGGTGCGCCCCCGAGCCTGCTGCCCCTCCCTACAGGACCACGGTGAGCGCCACCTCCTTTCCCCTCTGCTCCCCTTCGGAGTCGTCACCCCGTCGCGCCACCCCACCCCGCCCGAGTCCAGCCCGTGGCCGCGGTCACCACGACCGTGCTCCGTCCCGCTGGCCGCGCCCTTGTCCCCTGGTCACGCTCTCCACGTCCGGGCCATGCTTGTGGCGCACCCAAACCATGCCAGGACACGCCCCCGTGCCCGCACATGCCCGCCCCCTCCTCGGGCTGCAGCTGAGGCAGCACGGCGGCCTCGCCGTCCTCTGGCGAGTGGCCATGCCCAAGCCCTCCCCTCCCGCCGCACCCGCCCGAAGTCGCCCCGCCTCTCCAGCCTCCGCCGAACCCCCTCCCTCGCCGCAGCTCCCTCGCCGGAGCGGCCCCTCGTCGGCGTGAACCGAGCCGCCGGCGAGCGCCATGGGCACGGTTGAGTCAACCGTGGGATAACCCACTGACAGGGGTCCCACCCCGCTTAATTAGCCCATAATCCCCATTTAAGGAAATAATCCCCTCCCTTTTATTAATTGTGTGTATGACTGGTGGGCCACTGTGCCTCTCTAGTTATCAGATTAAAATAAAACTTGGTTAGATGTATTACTATGACAGGTGGGCCCAGGTTGTTAAACTAATTACTGGATTAATTGTAATCATATTTAACACTAGAGTCCATGACAAGTGGGTCCCTTGGAATAATTAGATTAAATTAAATCAGTTTTATTAGTGTTGTGTATGACATGTGGGTCCCCCTCGTCATATCACTGTTGTGGATAAGGTTCTGGATAAGGTTGGATTTTATTAATAAAAGAAAATCAGAAAATCCTTTTTAAATGATTTAAAAGCTTTGAAAAATCATATAAAATAAATCGTAACTCAGATCAAAATACTTTATACATAAAAATTAATCAGAAAAATATAACGAATACGGATACGCTATCCGTATGTCTACCACCCCCCTCTAACGTACCGAACATCGACATTCCCCCCTCCGGGCTGTCTGTCGGTAATTCCCGGTACCGATATGAGTTGCCCGGATCAAAATACTTTGTATACGAAAGTTACTCAGAACGGATCCACGATTACGAATACGTTACTCATACTCCCACCACACCCCTCTAACATGCCAAACGTCGAACCGTCCCCCCCTCCGGACCGTCTGTTCGATGATTTGTCCGGTATTGTTAAAGTACCCGGATGAATTTATTCCGAACACGAATGTTTCTCAGAATATATCAACTAACACGGATACACTCCCCTTATCTTTGTCGGATGTCCACGACACCTCCGGCATGAACCCTCCCCCCCTCCGGACACCCTGTCCGGTAATCACCCGGAGCCGTAGTTCATCCCCGGATGAATTCCCGCTCCGAGCAAAGTACATTGCACTGCGTTAGAACCCCGTTAACATTGCATACGCCATGCTATTCATTTGTTTGTATATTATTGCTGTGTATTTACTGTTTCCTCCCCCCTTAATCTTTGGTAGACCCTGCTGCTACCGCCGACTACATTGCTGCCGAGTACGACTACTTCGTCGACGACCCTGCCCCTACCGTCGAGCTTCCAGGCAAGCAGAGCCATTCTCTTCCCCAGATATCGCCTATCTTTCCGTACATTTCTTGCACTAGGCATTGTTACTACTGCTGCTACGATTACAATCCTATTCAATTGCATAGCTTGATTTTGTCGCCCCTTGATGTACCCCCTTTATCTTATGCTGCTTATTATATTTATGCATTATTCAGCAGTGAACCCTACGCATTGTTTGCTAGGACTAGATAGCGGGACGTGATCACTCAGGGGAGTGAACATGGATACAATATATACAACTGCACAGGTACGGTACAAAGCAGACACCGCCAAAGGCCCCTATCTAGGTTATGCCTAGTCACCTCAAGTGTGGGCTATCAAGGAGTAATCCTTGTACTCCACTCGAGGCTGACTTTGTCTTGCCGCCATAGGGTCCTGGACAGCGGTTGTCCTTAAAGGTAAGAAAGTCGGATGACCCCACGGTGCCCGCGAGAGGTATATTGTCGGGAACGACAGGGAGGGTACGACCGACGTTACTGGCGTGCTTGGCCCCTGCTCGTATCTCGCGAGAGTTACCAAACCACGAAAGTCGAGCTCTACCAAGAGCAAACGCGAGACAAGGTAAGGAGACGGTTCACCTTGTTGGTAACCGTAGTGACTTGGTGGGACGACAGGGCAGGCACCGATGTACTGGTGGTCCTGACTGCTGTCGTTGACCGCGGGTCGGTTAAGTCGAGGCAACGATAACGGTTGTCACGCAGTTTAATTAAAATGCTAAATGGTTCGGCGGATGTCTTGAGTAGCCTTTTGGCTTGTACGCACTACCTACACGTGGGATAAGGAGTGTGGGCTCCCCTGCATCGTAGTCTCGTTCGAGGGTCTTCAGACGTCAGCAGTACCGCGGGCTGATTGCCGGGAAGTGGTGTTGTCTTCTCTTGCTAGAGCGGTGTATTTGTATTTGCTTTGATTTTGCTTCACCGGCCAGTCACGCACCGTGCAGGAGTACGTTCGGGTTAGGGTCCAAAGCCCGTCGTACATAGGATATAGTCCGACGAATGACCTCTCTGTTGATTGCCGAAGGATGGGCTACTTTGTGTCGGATAGCTTTGGTGGAGCGTTCCCTAACAAGGTTCCCGCCACCTTGGAGATCCGAGCGTCGTAGAGTCACGCCAGTGCACCCCTGCAGGGAAGATTAATCTATTCGAATAGCCGTGTCCACGGTAACAGGACGCTTTATGCTGAAGCTGGATCTTACCACTAGAAACTATTACTATTAAAATGTATGGTTCCGGGTCTTCTTCCTGGCAGGGAGTCGAGGAAGGGATCTTGGAGGCATTATTATTATTTAATCATTACAACTTATATTATACAATGTTGCAGCAACTTCTGCTTCGTTGTTACTTTATGCTTTATATGAACTGTTGGCTGATTCTTACCTCATGCTGCAAGACCTCGTCGGAATATGCTAGTCTTCGTTAGGCCTAGCTTCTTACCCTTGCTCTGGATTTCTGTCTTTCATCCCACTATATACGACCTCTTCTTTCCGTTGATACAATGCATAATTCTTAGTAGCGGACGTAAGACTCGCGGGTATACTAGATACTCACCTGCTTTATTTCCTTTACTGTTTTGCCTGATCGGCCGCTGCAGTCGACATTGGAGTCCAGGAGTAGGAGATCCCCGATGTCGACCACCGCAACGTGAAGTTCCCCGATGCCTTCTACGACGTCGAGTTCCCCGTTGACCAGGAGTAGCTTGGAGGTTCCCAGGCAGGAGGCCTCGCCTTTTCGATCGTTGTTGATATTTGTGCTAGCCTTCTTAAGGCAACCTTGTATCCTTGTGTCTGTACTCAGATACTATTTCTTCCGCTAACTTTGTGCTCTTGAGCTGTTGTATTCGAGCCCTCGTGGCCCCTGGCTTGTATTAAACAACTTATATTATTTTATTTGTAGAGTTGTGTTGTGATATCTCACCGTGAGTCCCTGATCTCGATCGTGTACCTTGCGTGTATGATTACTGTACACGGATTGATTTTGGGGGCGTCACACTGTGTGACTTACACCTGGGCCACACCTGTCAGGTTATTCTTTAAATGCATTAATAGAAATTCTAGTCAATGACATGTGGGCCCAGTGGCTATTTAGATTAAATAAAATGTTTTATTAATGCTGTGAGGCTGACAAGTGGGTCCCCTCTGTCAGTTGACCAATCAACAACACTGTTTTGGATAATGTCTCTGTTTATTAATAAAAGTAATTCAGAAAATGTTTTAAATTGTTTAAAACTTTGAATTTAAATATCTTTTAAACCGTAAGTCAGATTCAAAAACTTTATACATGAAAATTGATCAGAAAAATATAACGAATACGGATATGTTATCCGTATACCCACCACACCCCTCTAACACTACGCACATCGACATCCCCCCTCCGGGCCGTCTGTCCGATGATTTGTCCGGTATTGTCAAAGTATCCGGATGAATTTATTCTGAACACAAAAGTTGTTCGGGTTGTTTCAACTAGCACGGTTACACCATCCACACGTTTGTCGGATGTCCACGACACCTCCGGCATGAACCCTTCCCCCTCCGGACACCCTGTCCGGTAATCACCCGGAGCTGGCAGTTCATCCCCGGATGAATTCCCGCTCCGAGCATAATACATTGCACTGCGTTAGAACATCGTTAACATTGCATTTGTCATGTCATGCATCTGTTTGTGTATGCTTGCTTTGTATTTACTGTTTCTCCCCCCCTTTATTCTCCGGTAGACCCTGCCGCTACCGCCGACTACAGTGCTGACGGGTAAGACTACTTTGTCGACGACCCTACCCCTACCGTCGAGCTTCCAGGCAAGCAGAGCCATTCTCTTCCCCAGATATCGCCTATCTTTTCCGTACATTTCTTGCACTAGGCATTGTTACTGTTGCTGCTACGATTACAATCCTATTCAGTTGCATAGCCTGATTTTGTCGCCCCTTGATGTACCTTCCTTTATCCTATGCTGCCTATTATAACTATGCATTATTCAGCAGTGAGCCCTGCGCATTGTTAGCTAGGATTAGATAGCGGGCCGTGATCACTCTGGGAGTGAACATGGATACGATATATTAACTGTAACAGGTACGATACAATGCAGACACCGCCTAAGGTCCCCTAGCTCGGCTCTGCCGAGACACCATCAAGTGTGAGCTATCAAGGAGTAATCCTCGTAGCTCCACTCGTTGCTAACTCTGTATAGCCGCTCTGGGGTCCTGAGCCCCGGTTGTCCTTAAGGTAAGAAGTCGGGCGACCCAACGGTGCCCGCGAGCGGTATTGCGTCGGGAGCGACAGGGAGGGTACGACCGACGTTACTGGCGTGCTTGGCCCCTGCTCGTATCTCGCGAGAGTTACCAAACCACAAAAGTCGAGCTCTACCAAGAGCACACGCGAGATATGGTAAGGACACGGTTCACCTTGTTGGTAACCGTAGAGACTTGGTGGGACGACAGGGCAGGCACCAATGTAATGGTGGTCCTGACTGATGTCGTTGACCATGGGTCAGTTAAGTCGAGGAAACGATAATGGTTGTCACGCAGGTTAATTAAAATGCTAAATGGTTCGGCGGATGACTTAAGAGGCCGCAAAGGCCTGTACGCACTACCTTCACGTGGGATAAGGAGTCGACATCCAGCTCAGGAGCCGGCCGCTCTCTCGATCTGGTCTCTACCGTCTGTCTCGGGTTTGGATAGCCGGTTAATCACACATGGGAAACCGGGTCCTCAGCCGAACAAGGTGGGCCAGCAAGGGAACTATGTCCTCACTGGTCCAGGTTGGTTTGAAAACTACTGGCAGCTGACCAGCACACACACGGTTTCAAATGGTAAATCAGCTTGGGCCACCACTAGAAATGTTTGAAGCTAGGTAGGTAAGAAAAGGGGACCCCATAAAATCCCACACGCGGTTAGGCACGCTCAGTGTTAAAACCAATACCCGGAACTCGGGTCCTAGGTGACTCGAATGGAACAAAGCGTCGGGGCGGGATAGCCTAGACCTTCCATCCTTCGTCGAATATAGTCAACATTATAATAATCATACCATCAACAACAATATAATAATGTGATATCCCAAAGAAAGGAGTAACAGGGTAACATCGTAGCATCCTAAGCATGCATACTAAGCAGGGGCTGAGCAACGAGCAATAGTAACATAGAAGTACAAGGTTTGCTGGGAAGGGACATGGCTGTATCGGTTTGAAAGAGGCTGTAAACATGTGGTAGGATCAAACATCGAACCTAACCTAGACTAGCATGCAAACCGCTGGTTGAAATAGAATGGATCATAAGTAATGTATAGTCCTTGCCTGTTGATAAGTCAGGTTCCGAAGGTGTCGCCGATCGCAAGCTCGCATCGTCTCCGAGAGGTACCCGCGGAAACAAACAAGAGGGTAAACACTGGAAAGCAATCAACGAACAAGTATCTATTACTACGAGGCAAACACGAGCAAGCATCAACAAGAAGGCAACACGAGACATCGCACCTACCGTCGAGAGCGGTTACTAACAGGTTAAGTGGAGTACTCGTCACACACGACGAATACCGCACGTTTACGGTGGTTCAAGTTGTTTAGCTACAGGTGATCAATCAAGGTTGTTAACATGGCAACTCAAGCAAGCATGACATAGCACACAAACACGTCAAGAGGTGAAGCACAAAATAAACTATCTATGCTAGACAATTTCAGTGAGGCACAATCCTAAACATGGCATACACTAAGTGCTGCACGACAATTTAATAATTTGGTACTGTTCTGTCCTAAACCATATTTTACTATTCTGTCCTAAACCATATTTTAGGTTGGTTAACAACAGCAAAAAATAGCATAAACACAAAGTACACGAAAAACTAATCAAGTTACATATAAAGAACACTCCAAACGGAGGTACGGTTAAAAAGATATAAGCAAAACAAGTTATGGGCACAAACTGCCAACATCACGAAGCACACTTTAGAGCAATGCATAAACAGGTTAATCAATGCAAACATGCTCACAAATGACTTGCAATTAAAGTAGACATGACAGGGAAGGCATGACAAAAAGAATCATGCAAAAAGGCATCATAGATCAAAAGATATTAAGCAAACAACATGGCATCGCAAAGTAACATACTTAGAGAAAAACTGAGGTGGCTGTCAAAAGCAGCAGCATAGCAACTTTGGAGCAGAATAACTATATGACCAGCAAGCATATCATGAAGATGCAATACATGTAATGAAAGTAGACATGATGCTTAACAATATGCAATTGGAATCAATCAATTCCGATAAACGGTCGCGACACACTCGTCGACCGAAGTTGCAACAAAATAACAGTTTCAGCAACAACAACACATTAACATCAGGATCACCACTTTGGGGCAAGATTTAATACAGCTACAACACCCAAACATGGCAAGTTAAAGCATGGAATTTAAATACACATGATTCTTAACACAATGGAAAAAGAATCAATGCAATAGGCCTCATGGATTTGTTACAATCATCATGCAAAGTTGCAACAAAATAATAACAGCAACACATAACAGGAAAAAGTAGCAGTTTAACGGCTTGATGCCCACTTTAGCACACAATTACACAATCAAGATGAGCTCAAATGCAAAAACTTTCTACATACGAATGCTAGAGCACGCAAAACTGAGCAACTTTCATTTTTGGCGCATCGCGATCCGAGCTACGGTTCAACGGGAAATCGCATCACGAAATTGAATCAGCAGCAGATATTTCAGCACTTAGAAAAATTACAGGGGGTCTCAGAAAAAAAAGGCAAAGGGGCCTCACCCATGGGCTGGCCCATGAGGCAGAGGGGCGCACTGGGCTGGGAGGCCTGGCCTTGGTGCTGGGCTGGCGGCCTGGTCCTGGGCGGCCCATGTTGGTCTCCAGCGACGGTTGGAGGCAAGGCTCGGCTCCTCCCGAGCCGTGCTGCTGCGGCAGCGAGCGGCGACAGCCTCCCTGGCCGGTGACGACGAAGCTCGAGGGGGGCACGGAGGGGCACGGCTTGGGACTTGGTGGAGGCGGCCGGCGGCTGCGAATCCGGCGACCCGGCGGAGGAGGCGGCCGGAGTTCGTGGTGGCGCCGCTCGCTGCTCGAGCTCGGGCTTCGGCCATCCATGGCGCCTGACGGCAGTGCCTGCGGGAGAGAGAGAATTTGAAAGAGGGAGGTGGGGGAAAGAGAGGAGAGGGGAAGGGAGAGGAGGAGAGGGCGGCGGCCCGGCTGTGAGCTCGCCGGAGCAAGGCGCACGGCGGCGCGGGACTCCATAGGCGGCTACGGTTCCATGGTAGAAAGGTGAGAGGAGGAGAGAGAAAAGTGGGAGGCTGGCCAGTTCCGATCTGGGCCGTTGGATCTCCGGATCTGACGGTCCAGAACTCATTGGGTAGAAAACTGAGCAAAATTGGGGGTGTGGCTGGAAATTTGGCTAGTGAAACCCTAGAAAGGGGTGGGAGTGTGGTGGTCTTTATATAGCCCGGTGGCTGGCAGTTTGCAAAAACATCTCCGGTTTTTCTCTCGCGCGCGCGGTGCTCACGTTTCTGACCGCCGGGGGTCCGCAGTACCTCCGATTCGGGTAAAACTTTGAACTGCACGATCAGCGCGTCGAGCCGGAGACGTTCACCTCGCGCTGGAACCGTTCCGAAAACACTTTCCGGTGCGCTATAAAAATAACCCATTTAATTATTAAACGGGGTTTTTGTTCCGTTGGCTGCGGCTGGTCTCGTGCTGTTTTCGCGACGGTGATCGGGTGAAAACCGGTGTCGCAAAGGTCGAGTGTCAGGGTGGCAAGTGTCGGTCTCCGTCCGGTACGAGATAAGAGAGGGGAAAAATAATCGCCGATCGATAAATCGGGGATGCAAACACCGCAAACAAATCAGACAATCAAACTATTCACACCGAAAACAAATTTTTTTATTTTTCTGAAAACTGGGCTGTTACAATACAACACCACCAACAAGGGATCTCGTCCCGAGATCCAGAACGATCCCTGGGAGAGGGGGGAGAGAAAAGAGAGACGACGATCTTCAACACCAGCAACAAGGAACTGTGCTCCATGTCGACGTCGAACTTCGGTTGAGATAAATTTCTGCAGAGAGACGGTAACGTCGGAAAACGAAACCATCGAAAGATCAAGAGGAAGAACGATAGTTGAAAGTGACAATCAAAGGAAGTACTCTCACTCAAATCGTGAGGATACTGGGAAAGAGGAACGAAATCAACGGATGACCAAGGTATTTACCCAGATTCGGAAGAACTAAAGGTACTACAGGATTTCCCAAACCTGAGATCGGAATCGAGACAATACGCTGCAAGCAAGGTATTGTAATGGTTTCGATACTCCACACACTCGAGATGCTAGAGTTTTGAAGGGGGTAAGGCGAGAGGAGAACACTTACGGAACTTGTCCTGACCAGAGCAAGGGTAAGGAGTAAAAAGATCCTACTCTCCGATAACTAACTTAATAACTACAAAATAGTTTTTGTCTATACTCGACTTTGGCCAGAGAGGGGATCCTACGGTCGGTAAGGCTCTGATACCAAGTTGTAAGGCCCGATATGCGGTACTGTTCCAGATCTAGGTGTTTCCACCCAGATCCGGGGACGAAGCACATATCGGTCCCACCGCGACATATGACAAAGCCATATGCCCCGGATTTCCAACATGATATCACAACATTACAGATACAAGGATACAACATCTCATACAATCGACATACAACTGCCTCAAATATAATACAACAGCGGAAGATAGATGTCTGAGTACAGACTACAAGAAAATGCCTAGTGGTAAAGAGAAAAACATCGATCCGATAACCACACGGGTCCAGGCCCTCCGCCGGGATCCGCCTAACTAGTCGTCGTCGAGTCTCCACGTGAAACGTCGGTCACCGTACCTGTTGTCGACCAGAGCCCTGAAAAGAGTTTGGGGGTAGTATCATGAGTACAGAGGTACTCAGCATCCAACTGTAGTGGTCATCTGACCCAGCAAGGACTTCATCACTCGTCATTCTAGGACAACTAGTAGTTTACGGTAAGGAAGGGGTAAGTGGTGAGGTTGCTGCCGCACTAGCATTTATGAAGTGGCTAACAATCTAGAGAGTAAGGTAAGAAGCCAAGCATTCGATGAGGAATCGCCTCCAACAAGTCTGCTATCCACCTACTACGCAAACATAACACCTATCCTATCCTTGTCCTCCTCTTCGCATCCCGACGAAGAAGAAGCAGTCAAGGCACACACACACGTTGATCAAGTTATATTAAGATTATCTCAGTTGTTGTTGTCTATGAGCAAGGAGTAGGTCTCAAGTCGTCCATAACCATGGACACGGCTTCTCGAAAAGATTTAACCCTGCAGGGGTGTACCAACTGCCCATTACAAGGCTCCGCACGCACGCCCATCTCTCTCAGTTGCTACCCATCACAGGCAACCATTTTATGATTTAGTTCCAAGAGATCCGAAACGACAGGTCCCTCTAACTAACAACGAACAAATCCGGGTGTCCCCCGGTGAGTCGACATCCAGCTCAGGAGCCGGCCGCTCTCTCGATCTGGTCTCTACCGTCTGTCTCGGGTTTGGATAGCCGGTTAATCACACATGGGAAACCGGGTCCTCAGCCGAACAAGGTGGGCCAGCAAGGGAACTATGTCCTCACTGGTCCAGGTTGGTTTGAAAACTACTGGCAGCTGACCAGCACACACACGGTTTCAAATGGTAAATCAGCTTGGGCCACCACTAGAAATGTTTGAAGCTAGGTAGGTAAGAAAAGGGGACCCCATAAAATCCCACACGCGGTTAGGCACACTCAGTCTTAAAACCAATACCCGGAACTCGGGTCCTAGGTGACTAGAATGGAACAAAGCGTCGGGGCGGGATAGCCTAGACTGTGACGCCCCCAAAA
This sequence comes from Bromus sterilis, assembly GCA_950022295.1. NCBI lineage: Eukaryota > Viridiplantae > Streptophyta > Magnoliopsida > Poales > Poaceae > Bromus > Bromus sterilis. The sequence continues at coordinate 273,441,731 of OX465598.1, forward strand.
TCAGACCTTGTACAGTAATCATACACACAGGGTACACGACTGAGATTAGGGTGCCACGGTGATAATATCACAGCACAACACTAAACACAAAAGGATAAACAAATATGTTACAATAGAGGGGGTCACGCGGACCCGAATACATAAGTCATACAAGCCATAATATCTGAGTACAAACATAGTTAGTCAAGTTTTGCCTTAAGAAGGCTAGCACAAATCACATTAGAGATACGGATCGAAAAGGCGAGGCCTCCTGCCTGGGATCCACCGAACTACTCCTGGTCAACGGGAAACTCGACGTCGTAGTAGGCGCCTCCGGGGTACTCCTGCTCCTGGTCTCCAACGTCGGCTGCAGCGGCCAATCAGGCAAAACAGTAAAGGAAATAAAGCAGGTGAGTATCTAGTATACCCGCGAGTCTTACGTCCGCTACTAAGCATTATGCATTGTATCAACGGAAAGAAGAGGCAGTATATAGTGGACTGAAAGACAGAAATCCAGAGCAAGGGTAAGAAGCTAGGCCTATCGAAGACTAGCATCTTCCGACGATGTCTTGCAGCATGAGGTAAGAATCAGCCAACAGTTTATATAAAGCATAACATAACAATGCAGCAGAAGTTGCTGCAACATTGTATAATAATAAGTCGTAATAATTAGCAATGCCTCCGAGTTCACCTCCTCGACATCCCCGCGAGGAAGAAAACCCGGAACCATACAGTTTAATAATAATAGTTTCTAGTGGTAAGATCCAGCTTCAGCATAAAGCGTCCTGTTACCGTGGACACGGCTATTCGAATAGATTAATCTTCCCTGCAGGGGTGCACTTGTGTTACGCTACACGCACGGATCTCCAGGGTGGCGGGAACCTTGTTAGGGAACGCTCCACCGAGGCTATCCGACACTTCATAGCCCATCTTTCAAACTCAACAGAGAGGCCATCCGCCGGTCTAAATCCTTAGTACGCCGGGCCTTGGACCCCAACCCGAACGTACTCCTGCACGGTGCGTGGCTGGCCGATGAAGTTGAAGCAAATCCAAATAAGACACCACCGCGCGAGCAAATAAGACAACACCACTTCCCGGCGCAGGCCGCGGTACTGCTGACGTCTGAAGAGTCCTCGGACGACACTAAGAAGCGGAGGAGCCCATAACTCGTAGTTCCCACGGGTAGGTAGTGCGTACATGGCATATAGCCAACTCAAGACATTCACTGAACCATTTAACATTTTAATTAACCTGCGTGACAACCGTTATCGTTGCCTCGACTTAACTGACCCGCGGACAACGACAGCAGCCAGGACCACCAGTACATCGGTGCCTGCCCCGTCCTCCCACCAAGTCACTGCGGTTACCAACAAGGTGAACCGTCTCCTTACCTTGTCTCGCGTGTGCTCCTGGAGGAGCTCGACTTTCGTAGTTTGGTAACTCTCGCGGCCAATGATCAGGGGCCAAGCACACCGATACACTGGTCGTACCCTCCCTGTCGTCCCGTCGCAATACCTCTTGCGGGCACCATTGGGTCGCCCGACTTCTTACCTGAAGGACAATCGTCGTTCAGGACCCTATGGCGGTAAGACAAAGTCAGCCTCGAGTGGAGTACAAGGATTACTCCTTGATAGCTCACACTTGAGGTGACTAGGCATAACCCAGATAGGGGCCTTAGACGGTGTCTATATTGTACCGTACCTGTGCAGTTATAATATTTGTATCCGCGTTCACCCCCCCTGAGTGATCACGGCCCTCTATCTAATCCTAGCTAACAATGCGCAGGGCTCACTGCTGAATAATGCATAATAATAATAGGCAGCATAGGGTAAAGGAAGGCACATCAAGGGGCGACAAAAATCAGGCTATGCAGTTGAATAGGATTGTAATCGTAGCAGCAGCAGTAACAATGCCTAGTGCAAGAAATGTATGGAAAGATAGGCGATATCTGGGGAAGAGAATGGCTCTGCTTGCCTGCAAGCTCGACGATAGAGGTAGGGTCGTCGACGAAGTAGTCGTACCCAGCGGCGGTGTAGTCGACGGCAGCAGCGGGGTCTACCGGAGATTAAGGGGGGGGGGAGGAAAACAGTAAATACACAGCAAGCATATACAAATAGATGCATGACATGATAGATGAAATGTTAACGGTGTTCTAACGCAGTGCAATGCACATTGCTCGGAACGGAAATTCATCTGAGGATGAACTACCGGCTCCGGGTGATTACCGGACAGGGTGTCCGGAGGGGGCAAGGATCAAGCCGGAGGTGTCGTGGTTACCGGAACATCATAAGGGGGGTGTATCCGTGCTAGTAGATCTATTCCGAGAAACATTCGTCTTCGGAATAAATTCATCCGGGCACTCTAATAGTACCAGACAATTTATCGGGCTGCCGGTCCGGAGGGGGAACGGTTCGATGTTCGTTGTGTTAGAGGGGTGTGATAGGCATACGGATAGCGTATTCGTATTCGTTATATTTTTCTGATCAATTTTCATGTATAAAGTTTTTGAATCCGAGTTACGGTTTAAAAGTTATTGAATTTCAAAGTTTTAAATCATTTAAATGATTTTCTGAATTTCTTTTATTATTTATTAAACATTATCCAGAACATTATCCAAAACAGTGCCTGACATGTGGGACCCACATGTCAGCCTCTGTTTATTTATAAAACATTTTATTAAATCAGAAATGCCTCTGGACCCACATGTCAGCCACTGGAATTTCTTTTAAAATCTTTAAAAATCAAACTGACAAGGGGGGCCTAGGTGTCATTGACACCAGTGCTAATTAAACTTGTGTAATTAAGTTAAACGGCCAGGGCCCACTGTCAGTGAGACATATTAATCTAAAGGTTAAATTTTTTATTTGTTCTAACAGAGATAGTTAGCAGGGGGGTGGGGCCCGGCTGTCAGTGGCTCATTAGCCACTAACAGCAAAACCTGACCGGGAGGACCCACCGGTCAGCCCCACGGAACCCCGCCGGCGACGAGGAACCCGGCGGAGCTCACTGACGACGACCTAGCGTGCGTTCTGGTGGATGGTTTCGCGTGATTCTTGTTCCAATCGAACGAGCAATCCAAGCCGCATCGAACGGTAGCCGGGGCGTGGCGCGAGGTGGACGGAATCGAGCTCGGGGTAGACAACGGCGGGCCTGCACGTCGGGCGTCAATGGCGTCCTCCACACGGGGGCGAATTTGAGTGCGCCAAGGGGGGGAATGGACGCTACAGAACACTACGAACGCGTGAGTGCCAAAATAGTGCGCTGGAACGGCTTGGAAGCACGGCTACGACGACGAACCACGGCGGCCGGAGCAGCTAAAAGGGGGGTTTCGTCTACGGCACTATCGGGACTCAACGGGCGGTTGGGGGTGGTGAGGATGCTCACCACGAGCGCGTAGAGGTGGGCAGCGTGCTCGGGGACGGCTCGGTGCGGGAGGAATCTCGGCGGCGATCCGGCGGCTGGAGGTAGACGAAGACAGTGATTGCGGAGGCTTCGAGGCGTCCCGGCTCGATTCCTCCACGGGGAAGATGAAGTCGACGACGACGAGCTCGCTGGACACGGTAGCGTGGCCTGCGGGTGCGGTTGGCCGCGGTTGTGCACGGCGACGGCGACTGCAGCCGCGGGTGGTTCCTTCCTCGACGCGGGAGAGGCGAGGAGGGAGAGGAGAATGGGGAGGGGGTGTCCAGGGAGTGGGTGGGGGCGTGCTTATCGCCTCCGCGGCGGAAGGGAGCAGGTGAAGGGCGGGGCCGGCCTGGCAGCGGCGTGCCCACGGCGGCCGCCGTACGGGAGCAGGTGGGAGCAGGTGGGGGAAGAAGACAAGGGGTGGGGTGGGCTGGGCTGCGGTGGGCCGTTGCCCTGGGCGGGTTATAGTGTTTTTTTTGTTTTTTTTGTTTTGCTGTTTATTCTATTTCTTTTCTGTAATTGATTTATTAACCCTAGCATTTTTGTAAAAGGTTATTGGTGTTTGTAAATTAGGGTTACATATTACTGAGGTGCCACAAAAGATTTTGCAGCAAAATAAAATCATTAGATATTTCTTTTAATTATTAAATGCCCAAAGCAAGGGTTTTAACCTACTGTTTGAATTGTTTGGAATTTTCTATAACTTCAAAAATTACCAAAGTTGGTCCAACATGATTATAATGATTTTAGGCAATTTACAAAAATAGTTTCATGATTTTTGGAACAACTTTATTTGAGCACCTTTGTTTTATTTTTCATTCAAAGAAGTTTCAACTAGGGTTTGGTTTGTTAGATGAGCAAGGTGCATTTGGCTTTGGGTTTTGATCCCAAGGGCTCAAGTACATGTTGCATGGGGTGTTGATCAACCACAGCAAGGTTTGATCATTAGCATCAAATTTTTTTATCAAGGACAAGGGAGATCAATCAGTGATAATCCAACAGTGATGATCAACAGTAATGATGGTTACTGTTACAGGCATCTGAGGGTGTTACAAATCTCCCCCACTACAAGAATTCTCGTCCCGAGAATTTAAATGGTAGCGAGGAAAAGATCGTGGTATTCCTCGCGAAGGCGATCTTCGCGTTCCCAAGTGGCTTCATCTTCAGAATGATTCGACCACTGAACCTTGAGGAACTTGACGGTCTTGTTGCGGGTTCGACGTTCAGACTGATCGAGAATGCGGCTCGGATGTTCTCGATAAGTCAAGTCTTGTTGCAGCTCGATCATATCATGTTCCACTTCGCGGATAGGGTCCTTGAAGTAGCGACGGAGTTGCGACACGTGGAAGACATCGTGGACTTGGGAGAGGTTCGGCGGCAATTCGAACCGGTATGCCACGGGTCCACTCCTGGAAAGGATACGGAACGGGCCAATGTAGCGAGGAGCCAACTTGCCCTTGATACCGAAGCGATGAGTGCCCCTCATGGGAGTGACACGGAGGTAAGCGTATTCACCAGGTTGATACTCCATTTCCCGGTGTTTGCGGTCATAATTGCTCTTCTGACGAGACTGTGCGGCCTTGAGATTTTCTTGCACAATGCGAACTTGTTCTTCAGCTTCTTGGACAAGATCCGGTCCGAAGTAGGGTCGTTCCCCAGTTCCTGACCAATTCAGGGGGGTTCGACATTTACATCCGTATAGAACTTCGAAGGGGGCCATCTTTAAGCTAGCCTGATAGCTATTGTTGTACGAGAATTCCGCGTACGGGAGGGCATCCTCCCATTTCATGCCGAAAGAAAGGACACAAGCGTGAAGCATGTCTTCCAGCACTTGATTAACTCGTTCAACTTGGCCTTGCGACTGGGGGTGATAAGCGGTGCTGAGATTCAGACGAGTCCCGAAAGCTTCCATGAAACTATTCCAGTATCATGAGGTGAAAATGCTGCCACGGTCTGAACTGATCTCCATCGGAATACCGTGGAGTGACACAATTCGGGAGATATACAAGTGTGCTAACTGACTAGCAGTGATCGTCTCCTTGACCGGCAGGAAGTGAGCAATCTTGGAGAATCGGTCGATGACGACAAAGATGGCATCGTTACCTTTTTGTGACTTAGGAAAACCGGTGACGAAGTCCATCTCGACTTTGTCCCACTTCCAATCAGGAGGAGGGAGTGGTCGCAGCCAACCAGCAGGTTTCTGATGTCCGGCTTTGACGCGACTGCAAACGTCACACTGAGAAACATAGCGGGCGATGTCTTGCTTCATGTAAGGCCACCAGTACCGTTGACGAAGGTCTTTATACATCTTGGTACTGCCAGGGTGGATTGACAAGGGAGAATTATGGGCTTCTTCCATGATATCCGGACCACAGTTAATGAGGACCGGGCTCACAGGAACTACTAAGCGGCCCTTGAAGTACAGAGTACCACCATCATTGGCATCAATGGTAAAAGAGGAGGGCTTCCCTTCTGCGATGTCCTGCTTGATCTTCACAATGTCAGGGGCCAGAGATTGTCTACTCTTGATGAGGGCGTCGAGTTTTGACTCGAGAACCAGGTTATTGACGTAACCTTGAGGAACAATCTCGAGGTTCAACTTGCGAAACTCTTCATACAGAAGTGGTTGTTGCACCTGAACCTCAAGTTCAGAACAGTAAGCTTTGCGGCTCAAGGCATCGGCCATCACATTTTCCTTGCCAGGGGTATACGAAATATCCATGTTGAAGTCGGCTATTGTCTCGAGTCAGCAACAACAGCACATTAACACCAGCAGAACAGCACATTAACATCAGGATCACCACTTTGGGGCAAGATTTAATATAGCTACAACACCCAAACATGGCAAGTTAACGTATGGAATTGAAGTACACATGATGCTTAACACAATGGAAAAAGAATCAATGCAATAGGCCTCATGGATTTGTTACAATCATCATGCAAAGTTGCAACAAAATAATAACAGCAGCACATAACAGGAAAAAGTAGCAATTTAACGGCCTGATGCTCACTTTAGCACACAATTACACAATCAAGATGAGCTCAAATGCAAAAACTTTCTACATACGAATGCTCGAGCACGCAAAACTGAGCAACTTTCATTTTTGGCGCATCGCGATCCGAGCTACGGTTCAACGGGAAATCGCATCACGAAATTGAATCAGTAGCAGATATTTCAGCACTTAGAAAAATTACAGGGGGTCTCAGAAAAAAAAGGCAAAGGGGCCTCACCCATGGGCTGGCCCATGAGGCAGAGGGGCGTGCTGGGCTGGAGGCCTGGCCTTGGCGCTGGGCTGGCGGCCTGGTCCTGGGCCGGGCGGCCTGGCTGCTGGGCGGCCCATGTGGGTCTCTAGCGACGGTTGGAGGCAGGGCTCGTCTCCTCCCGAGCCCTGCTGCTGCGGCAGCGAGCGGCGACAACCTCCCTGGCCGGCGATGACGAAGCTCGAGGGGGGCACAGAGGGGCACGGCTTGGGACTTGGTGGAGGCGGCCGGCGGCTGCGAATCCGGCGACCCGGCGGAGGAGGCGGCCGGAGTTCGTGGTGACGCCGCCCGCTGCTCAAGCTCGGGCTTCGGCCATCCATGGCGCCTGGCGGCAGTGCCTGCGGGAGAGAGATAATTAGAGAGAGGGAGGAGGGGGAAAGAGAGGAGAGGGGAAGGGAGAGGAGGAGAGGGCGGCGGCCCGGCTGTGAGCTCGCCGGAGCAAGGCGCACGGCGGCGCGGGACTCCACAGGCGGCTACGGTTCCATGGGAGAAAGGTGAGAGGAGGAGAGAGAAAAGTGGGTGGCTGGCCAGATCCGATCTGGGCCGTTGGATCTCCGGATCTGACGGTCCAGAACTCATTGGGCAGAAAACTGAGCAAAATTGGGGGTGTGGCAGCAAATTTGGCTAGTGAAACCCTAGAAAGGGGTGGGAGTGTGGTGGTCTTTATATAGCCCGGTGGTTGGCAGTTTGCAAAACCATCTCCGGTTTTTCTCTCGCGCGCGCGGTGCTCACGTTTGTGACCGCCGGGGGTCCGCAGTACCTCCGATTTGGGTAAAACTTTGAACTGCGCGATCAGCGCGTCGAGCCGGAGGCGTTCACCTCGCGCTGGAACCGTTCCGAAAAAACTTTCCGGCGCGCTATAAAAATAACCCGTTTCATTATTAAACGGGGTTTTTGTTCCGTTGGCTGCGGCTGGTCTCGTGCTGTTTTCGCGACGGTGATCGGGTGAAACCCGGTGTCGCAAAGGTCGAGTGTCAGGGTGGCAAGGGTCGGTCTCCGTCCAGTACGAGATAAGAGAGGGGAAAAATAATCGTCGATCGATAAATCGGGGATGCAAACACCGCAAACAAATCAGACAATCAAACTATTCACACCGAAAACAAATTTTTTGATTTTTCTGAAAACTGGGCTGTTACAGATAGCCTCGGTGGGGCATTCCCTAACAAGGTGTACGCCACCCTGGAGATCCGAGCATGCAGGCTGAACAGTAGTGCACCCCTGCAGGGAGCTTAATCTATTCAAATAGCCGTGTCCATGGTAACAGGACGGTTTATGCTGAAGCTGGATCTTACCACTACAAACTATTACTATTAAACTGTAGGGTTCCGGGTTTTCTTCCTCGCAGGGAAGTCGAGGAGGGGAACTCGGAGGCATTATTATTATTAATATTACAACTTATATTATACAATGCTGCAGCAACTTATGCTTCATCGTTACTTTATGCTTTATATAAACTGTTGGCTGATTCTCTCCTTGTGCCGCAAGACACGTCAGAAGATGCTAGTATTCGATAGGCCTAGCTTCTTATCCTTGTTCTGATTTCTACCTTGCAGTCCACTATATACAGCCTCCCCTTTCCATTTGATACAAATGCATAAATGCTTAGTAGCGGACATAAGACTCGCGGGTATGCTAGATACTCACCCTTGCTTTATTTCCCCCTTTATGTTTTGCCTGATCGGCCGCTGCAGTCGACGTTGGAGCCATGGAGTCCAGGAGCAGGAGATCCCCGATGCCGACCACCGCAACGTGAAGATCCCCGATGCCTTCTACGACGTCGATTTCCCCGTTGACCAGGAGTAGTTTGGAGGTTCCCACGCAGGTGGCCTCGCCTTTTCGACCTGTTGTTATTTGTGCTAGCCTTCTTAAGGCAACCTTATATCCTTGTGTCTGTAATCAGATACTATTGCTTCCGCTAACTTTGTGCTCTTGAGCTGTTGTATTCGAGCTCTCGTGGCCATTGGCTTGTATTAAACAGCTTGTATTATTTTATTTGTAGAGTTGTGTTGTGATATCTCACCGTGAGTCCCTAATCTCGATCGTGTACCTTGCGTGTATGATTACTGTACACGGTCTGATTTTGGGGGAAAATTTCCCTCAGTAAAGATACCAAGGTTTATGTCTCCAATAGGATTGGATCACAAGTAGGTGGCAACGGCGCCAGAGATTTGCTTGGGGACAAGTTGGTGAGTTGTCGTGGACCTGCACACAAAAACACAAATAACTTTGCTCCCAACGAGTTCAGAGAGGTTGTCAATCTCTCCGTCCTTGTTGTTTACAAAGGATCAAACACAATGGGAAAATAATAGTGGTTCTACTAAAAGGAAATAAAACAGTAAAAGCGAGGGGTGTAAACTATCGTGGAAATATGGACAGGGGTGCCATGACTTTTACTAGTGCTGTCTGTCTCCCAAAATACAGTAAATAACTATGCTGTATGAATAAATTACAGTTGGGCAATTGACAGAATTATGAACGCACCGCAATGCTAATTATGCTACTTGAAAGCAAAGAGGCTCAATCGTAAGGGCATTACGCCAAGACGAGTAGACCATTTATTTATCAGCATCTACTCGCTAATCATCCACCTTGAGATATCTATCCAATCATCTCGCTGGTATTAAGTTGTGAACCGCAACCAAATTGTAAGTTCAAAGCAACAGAGAACTTCCTTAACGCTCTATGCATAATGTAAGCAATCCTTATGACCGCAGTCATAAGCACGGTTGTTTTACGCCTAATGGCAACATCACATTCCCTAGTCTCATTTTTCTGTCACTCAAGCTGGACATTGGGAGGCATGAATCCAATATCAAGCATAACACTCCCTCTTGTAGTTGCAATCCACTACTTGTCCAAAGAAATAAGACACAACAAAGAACATGCAAGACTACTCAAGAACTAAAATAAAAAGGCAAACCAAATACATTACTCATCACAATCTGAAGATAATCTCATAATCCATCGGATCCCAGTAAACACAACATAGCAAAGCAGGAATTAATACATAGGTGTCTTGATCATGGTAGGCAGCTCACAAGGGCAAAACATTGAAGCACAAGGAGAGAAGACATCATATAGATACTTATCATGGACCCATGGTCCAAAGGAAAATACTCACGGCGCATCACAGAGGCAAGCATGGTGATGGTGAGGCCCCCAGAGGTCAATCCTCCCTCTGGCATGGTGCCGGGACAGGTTCTTCAGGCGACCCTGAGATCGGAATCGCGGCGGTGGCGGAATAGTAAGGGTTTTCGCATGGCAGACTTCTCTTTCGGGGTTTCCCGAACGAGAGATAAATATAGGCCAAAGGGGAGCCTGGGAGGTGGCCCCCTTGGTCCAGACGGCCAGAGGGCGCGACCACCCCCTAGTCGCACCAGGCAAAATACTAACGAGATGTTCTAGATAGATATCTCAAGGTCGATGATTAGTAAGTAGATTCTTATAAACAAACGGTCTACTTGTCTTGGCGTACTGCCCATACTTTTGAGCCTCTTACTTTCAAGTAGCATAATTAGAATTGCGGTGCGTTTATAATTCTGTCAATTGCCCAGCTGTAATTTGTTCACCCAGCTTAACTGTTTTATTGTCTTTTGGGAGAGAGACGTCACTAGTGAACATCATGGGACCCCGGCCCATATTTCCACCATTGTTTACACCTCAACTCTTTATTGCTTTATTTCCTTTAAGTTGCAATCACTATTACTATTTCTCGCTTGTGTTTGATTCTTTGTAAACAACAAGGCTGGAGAGATTGACAATCTCTCTGAACTCCTTGGGAGCAAAGTTATTTTCTTTGGTGTGCAGGTCCAGGTTAAGGGAGCAATATCTTTTCAGACGGCGCGTTGCTCACTTCACCACCTTCTTGTTGATCCTTGGAGTCCTACGGGAGAGATAACCCTGTCCTCTCAAGTTAGGGGAAATTTGCTGCTATCTACATCATAACCTTCCACTTGGGGTAACCAACGAGAAGATGTTATCTACACCCATCAAGCATAATTTCTAGCGCCGTTGCCGGGGATTCCAATCTTCAAGATAGGGGAGTTGCACACTATCTTTTACCTTTGCTTTTTAGTCTTGTTAGTTTACTTTCTAGTTTTTGCTTTAGAGTCTTATATCAAAAACCAAAAAAATATGAATAGTTCCTTACTTGCCATCAATGTCTAACTTCTTTGAAACCAGATCTTATTGGCAGGGAGGATTCACTGAGGATCAACAAGAGTATTGCAAGGAATACCGATTGTCTCAAAAAGGGATACACTTATGGAGACTAATACATCAATCATATGAGTATGCTAGAAAATCGTGCTCAATATACAATATATCTTTCTGCAAGGATGAATCTTGTTGCTTATGAAGCACAAACACCTTGCTTTCCAATGTGAGTACAATGATGATGAAACCTTCGATTCTTATGCTAAGGGAAATTATGATTTTTATGATGTAGACCAAATAGAAGAATTTGTTACTTTTAAGGGTGCCTATGAAATTACTTCTTTTCTTGAAAATATTGATGTTGCCCCTTAAAAATCTGAGAGCCTTGTTATACTTCAGTATTGCTTTCAAAATTACAATGAAAATTATTATATTACTGATTATCTTAAGAGAATCTCCCCCCCCAAAGGAAGAGACTAATGCTTCGCAGGACTCTATGGAAGAGGAAATTGCTAAAACTTGAAGCTCCTTGGATGAAAAAGAGGAGAGTGACGAACAAAAGGAGGAAGAATGGGCCATCCATTTCTACCTTCTAATGAGAGTAACTGTTTAGCTCTTACTGTAAGAGCAAAGTTATATCCCTCATGAGTTTTGGATATTGTTGGTCAAAACAGTAGAGGAACTAACAAGTTTTCTAGTGTGAAACAGATGGTTAGGTTCCTGAAGTTATAGGTAGGTGATAAAGCTTCAACGAAGATTTACTCAGTTACCGAAGCATATCCTCTGGAGCGAAGCACATCACGGATGTCGACCCCTAAAAAGATAAGGAATCCTGAAGCACATCCTATCGAAGAAGTTGATCAAGATGGCGCAAGACTTAGTTGTTTTTGCGTAGTTCTTTTTACTTCTTTGAGTCATAGGAAAAACCGTACTATCAAGAGGGGTTTAGCAAATGTACTCCGAAGGTTTTGATGAAAAGACTCAGATCAAATCGAAACCAATGAGAAACCTGAACCGAAGAAATCTCATGTGAGCTAGGTAATGCTTCACCAGCGAAGACTTTGTTCTTTCGGCTTCTGAAGCAGAACCAAGTCCGTGAGTCAGCTTTACTTGGACCGCAAGTAAAGTTGCGCATTGATTGGAAATATGACCGTTGGGGACAGGTGTCAAGCTGTCACATCGGGTCACTTCAGTCATTTCGCACCTTGGGATTGCTGCCTATAAATACCCCACCCCCGCCCTCATTGGCCGGGTGGCTGCTCCACGTTTGAATTTCAGCAGAGGAAAGAGAGAGAGCAACCCCACCGAAGCACATCACAAACCCATCCACCGAAGCATAAGTCCTATTGATCTGAGTTGAATCATTATGACTTAGGAAGAAGTTTGCTAGCCTTTTTATCTTGGAGAACTGCAATTCTCCTAGACGGTTAGAGAGTTGTTCTTCAGAGAGCGAAGAGTTATTGTCGCCTCGAAGTCCAGTTTGTCAAAGGTTTCGGTGATTTCCTCAATAATCAACCAAGAGTGAAGAACTGACCAAGCTCAAGGAGTTTGGTGCAGTGGAGATATGGACGGAGAGAGGTTAGCTCCTGTGTTCAATCACAAGTCCCTCCAACCAGACGTAGCACTTTGCAGAGTGTGAACTGGTCGAACAAACATCGCCGAGTCAAGAGTTCGTTTTACCTTCCGCACTTACATTCTGTTTGTCAATTGCTTCAGAGTTTTGCTTCGATGCAATTGATTCGATGCTTTTGATTCGCTATGTTCTGCTTCGATCAAGTTCTGCTTCATTGTTTACCCTTCTGTTGAATAGTTTCGATTGCTGTGTTAGGCTTCACTTCAAAGTTTCATGCGAAATTTTGAAGTGATCATTCACCCCCTCCCCCTCTGATCACATACTTGGTTTAACACTTACTTTATATGCTTACCCTCTATTCTTACCAAAGGAGGATGAATGCTATATTGATGAGTGTTATGATCCTATGGATTATTTTGAAATATCCCTTTTTGATGAAGTTGATGCCTTCTATACTTGTGTCCATGATGCCACTATGGATGATTGATGGCATTGAAGTAGTGCTCCTCGTTGGCTACCCCAAGTGGAAGGTTGAGATGTAGCGTAGTGGCAAATTTCCCTTGGCAAAGATACCAAGGTTTAGAGTCAATCCAGTAGTGTGACACCCCCAAAATCAATCCGTGTATAGTAATCATACACGCAGGGTACACGGCTGAGATTAGGGTGCCACGGTGAGAATATCACAGCACAACACTAAACACAAAAGGATAAACCAAAAATGTTACAAGATAAGAGGGTCACACAGACCCGAATATATAAGTTATATAAGCCATAATATCTGAGTACACACATAGTTAGTCAAGTTTTGCCTTAAGAAGTCTAGCACAAATAAACATCAGAGATACAGATCGAAAAGGCAAGGCCTCCTGCCTGGGAGCCTCCGAAACTACTCCTGGTCCTGGTCAGCGGGGTTCTCGATGTAGTAGTAGGCGCCTCCGGGGTACTCCTGCTCCTGGGCTCCAAGTCGACTGCAGCGGCCGATCAGGGAAAACATAAAGGGTGAAAATAAAGCAAAGGTGAGTATCTAGCATACCCGCGAGTCTTACGTCCGCTACTAAGCATTTATGCATTTGTATCAAATGGAAAGGGGAGGCTGTATATAGTCGACTGCAAGATAGAAATCAGAATAAGGATAAGAAGCTAGGCCTATCGAACACTAGCATCTTCTGACGTGTCTTGCAGCATGAGAAGAGAAACAACCAACAGTTCAATAGCATGAATGTAATAACAATGGAGCAGAAGTTTCTGCAACATTGTATAATAGTAAGTTGTATGATTAATAATAATAATGCCTCCGAGTTCCCTTCCTCGACTCCCTGCAAGGAAGAAGACCCGGAACCATACAGTTTAATAGTAGTAGTTTGTAGTGGTAAGATCCAGCTTCAGCATAAAGCGTCCTGTTACCGTGGATGAGAAACGTGACATAAATGGTTCTCGAAGATCTCATGCTCTGAAAGCAAAAGCTTCGCGTCATTCTTCGCCCGAAGTCAGTTCTGCTTCAGGTGTCGAATCAGATGATCCTGCAAGCATTGGAAAGGATTTGGCACTGATCATGAGACGCTTCAATCGCTTTCAGAAGAAAGGTTTTTCTTCACCCAAGAAGAGTTATCCTTCAAGAAGCTCGAGTCATTCTTCTCACCGTTCATCTTCAAGAAGCTATCCATCGAAGGACAACTGCTGCTATAAGTGCAAGAAACCAGGACACTTCATTGCTGATTGCCCTCTGTGGGAAGCTGAGATCAAATCGAAGCATTCACACAGAGACTCTTCATCGAAGCTTTACAAATCCTCCAGAAGTCATGAGTCAAAGAAACATGATTCCAGTTCAAGAAGGGAAAAGAAGAAAGATTCTGATGATGATAAGAGAAAGAAGTATCATAAGAAGCATGAGGGTTCTTCATCGAAGACTTACTCGTCTCGTCGAAGCAGCTCTCATCGTGCCAAGGCCTATCTGGGAAAGGAGATGAATTCTGAAGCCGAAGCCTCTGGTTCCGAAGCTGAACAAGACTCACGATCTGCTTCAGGGTCCGAATCAGATGGTGTTGCTGGATTAGCATTTGCTTCGACAGATGCTTCAGCAAATGCTTCGAGCTCATTCTTCACCAACTACAGCAGTGAAGATGAAACTCCTGCATTTTGCTTCATGGCCAAGGCAAAGGTATCTTCATCCAAGTCAACCTATGATACTTCTGATTATTCTTCATGTGAAAGTGACACTAGAGTTAGCTATGCTAAACTTGCTAAAATTGCTTCAATTCAACAAGATGAGCTTGATTCACTAAGCAAAACTATTAAGAAATCAGAAACGTTGTTGATCAATGAGATTGAGAAAAGTCAAACTTTAACTAATGAGCATGAAGCTCTGAAGGAGAAGTTTGAAGAATTATCCTCTCGGCATGATCTTCTTTCAGTTGATTATGAGAAGCTTACCTATGAATTTCTTCAGAGGAAAGTGGCTCTTAAAAAACTGAAAGAGGCTCATGAAGAATTGGAAAATGTTAATATCTCTCTCATGGCTCAACATGGTTCTGAAGCAATTGATAAAACTGAATCACCTTGTTTCGATTGTTTGGAACGAAGCAAAACTATTTCCAAAGGGAAAGCTCCTATTGTTATTGATGATACTAATGCCTCCGATGAGGAAAATCCTGCTATTACCGAGGAACTCCTCAGGTTGAAAAACTTATTTGAAACAGGCATGTTCAAAAGTGTGCAAGGACACCAATATCTCTGTGATATCCTTAGGAAGGCTCTCCTTCATAGGAATCCCAGGAATGAAGGTGTTGGCTTTGAAAGAAAGATAAATCCTGATGGCACATATTGGGAGCCTGAGCAGTATCCTAAGACTGTTTGGGTTCTAGCGAAGGAGAAACCCATTGATATTGCTAACCTTTCAGGTTTCGATTACAAAATGAACAAAGTCATTGTGGATGAATCACTTGATTCAGACTACAAACTCATGAAAGATGAACAGGGAAAAGTTTCAGCTGAGTATGTAGGTACTCCACCAAAGAATGGTTTCTACAAGAGACAGATTTGGGTGCAGAAAGCACTTGTGGAAAAATTGCCTGCTAACCATTCTATACAGGGAAAGCCTTCGGTACCACCGAATCATTTCTACTCACTTGAGACGAGAAATGATCCTTTGGTGACCGAGTCAAATGTTCCGCAGAAGCAATACTATCGTACTGGTCGCCATACGTATCGTCCTCATAATAATCGTACTAAAATTGCATATGCTCATACTTATGCTAACCATTCGCAGAGGACTTACATTTATGGTGTGCTTGATGGTACACCGAAGCAATACACTCCTGTCCGATTTAATATTGCTTCGACCAGTGCTTCAACGTCTTCTCAGTCACCTGCTCGTTTGTGGGTGGTTAAGAAGAACTAATTCTTCTGCAGGGCTATGTCTCCGGTGGATCCGAATGGGTCATGGATAGTGGTTGCACAAATCATATGACCGGAGACAAGGAGTTGTTCACCGAAGAAAAACTATCTCAATCTTCTCTGAAGTACATTACCTTCGGTGACAACAACAAAGGTAAAGTGTTAGGTTTGGGTAAGATTGCCATATCGAAGGATAAGCACATTGACAAGGTTATGCTAGTCCAATCACTTGGATATAATCTTATGTCTATTTCAAAGTTATGCGATATGGGTATGCTTGTGTTGTTTTCTGCTTCGCGTTGTGTTGTCTTTTCACAGGATGACTATTCGTTTATCTTCGAGGGTTACCGAAAGGGAGATCTTTACATTGTTGATTTTTCTTCGGGCCCTGCTGTTTCCACTTGCTTAATGGCAAAAGCTTCATCGGGTTGGTTATGGCATCGAAGACTTGGTCATGCAGGGATGAGAAATCTTCATAACCTAGTGAAGAAAAATCATGTTATTGGTCTTACCGAAGTAAAATTCGATAAGGATCGTCTCTGCAGTGCATGCGAAGCTGGTAAAATTACAAAGAAACATCATTCAGCGAAGACCATCATGACTACCACTCGTCCTCTTGAATTGCTTCATATGGATCTTTTTGGTCCTCAAAATTATGCAAGCCTGGGAGGAAACAAATATGGTCTAGTTATTGTTGATGACTTCTCACGATATACTTGGGTTTTCTTTTTGGATGACAAGAGCAAAGTGGTTGAAATCTTCAAGTCATTCGCTAAGAGAGCTCAAACAGAATATGAATTTTCTCTGAAGCATATCCGAAGTGATAATGGAACTGAATTCAAGAACACAAATATCGAAGAATTTCTTGATGATCATGGTTTTACTCATGAGTTCTCTGCTGCTTATACACCTCAACGGAATGGTGTAGTTGAAAGGAAGAATAGAACTCTTATTGAGATGGCCAGAACTATGCTTGCTGAATACAAGACTCCTATTAGGTTCTGGGCCGAAGCAATCAATACTGCATGTCACATCATCAACAAGGTTTACCTTCACAAATTCTTGAAGAAAACTTCACATGAGCTTATCACTGGTAACAAACCAAATGTCTCATATCTTAGGGTATTTGGTGCTCCATGCTTTATTAGAGATATGAATCATAGCTCCAAATTTGCCCCTAAGGCACATGAAGGTTTTCTTTTAGGTTATGGCTCAAACTCTCACACTTACAGAGTCTATAACTCTCACTTTGGGAAAGTTATGGAAACTGTAAATGTAAGATTTGATGAAACTAATGGCTCTCAAAAGGAGCATTTGCCTCATGATCTAGATGAACCTCCACTTGATGAAGTGATTAGGTCTATGGCTATTGGTGAGATTCGCCCTGTCGAAGCTAATGAAAGTCAAGCTGTAAGGGATGATGATGGTCCAATGTTCCCACACATAGCCCGGGGCGCTGGAGATCACCATCCTGAAGCCAATGATGGACAGGACGAAGAAGGCCAAGGGAACGAAGGAAATGCTGAAGCTGAACCCGAAGCTGATGCAGATCCCGAAGCTGATGCTGAGCCTGAAGAAAATGATACTGCTTTATCACGAGTTCGAAGAAGAGTTGATGTGGATTCGATTCTCGAAGATATCAATCTAAAAGGTCGTCCCACTACTCGATCTCGCACTCGCTTGGCTAACTTCTGTGGAAATTTTTCCTTTGTCTCTATGCTAGAGCCTTCAAAATATGATGAAGCCATGAAAGACCCTGATTGGTTATTGGCTATGATGGAAGAACTTCACCAGTTTGAAAGGAACAAAGTCTGGTCACTTGTTGAAAGGCCAGATCCCTCGAAGCACAACGTTATTGGCACCAAGTGGATATTTCGCAACAAGCAAGATGAAGACGGTATTGTGGTAAGAAATAAGGCTAGATTGGTAGCACAAGGTTACACCCAAATCGAAGGCATTGACTTCGGTGAAACCTATGCTCCAGTAGCCCGTCTCGAATCCATTCGTGTCATGCTTGCTTTTGCTAACCACAAAAATATATTGCTATATCAAATGGATGTCAAGAGTGCTTTTCTAAATGGTGAAATCGAAGAAGAAGTGTATGTTATGCAGCCTCCAGGTTTTGAAGACTCGAAGAATCCTGATATGGTGTACAGGCTTCACAAAGCTTTGTATGGACTGAAGCAAGCACCTCGTGCTTGGTATGAAACACTGAAGGATTTCCTTCTGAAGAAAGGCTTCAAACCAGGAACAACTGACCCCACACTTTTCACTCGATCATATAACAATGATTTATTTGTGTGTCAGATATATGTAGATGATATTATTTTTGGTTGTACTAACTCTGAGATCAGCGAAGAATTTGCAAGGATGATGTCGAAGAAATATGAGATGTCAATGATGGGAGAATTGAAGTTTTTCCTTGGACTTCAGATTCGACAACAGAAGAATGGCACCTTTATTTCACAAGAGAAATACTTGAAGGATTGCCTAAAGAAGTTTGATCTTGCTGAATGCAAGACCATTAGAACTCCCATGCCTACTAATGGTTTTCTTGATGCAGATGAGAAAGGGAAACCCTTCGATCAGAAAAAGTTTCGGTCTATGATAGGTTCACTCTTATACTTATGTGCATCTAGACCTGACATCATGCTATCAGTTTGTATTTGTGCTCGTTTTCAGGCAAATCCGAAGGAATCGCATCATATTGCTGTGAAGCGAATTCTTCGATATCTAGCACATACTCCTTCTTTGGGACTTTGGTATCCCAAAGGCACTCAGTTTGATTTGATTGGATATTCTGATTCAGACTGGGCTGGTGATAGGGTTGACAGGAAATCTACCTCAGGCACTTGTCATTTTCTTGGTAGATCTCTTGTGTGTTGGGCTTGAAAGAAACAGAATTGTGTTTCAATATCTACTGCTGAAGCTGAATACATTGCTGCTGGCTCATGCTGCACTCAAATACTTTGGCTTAAGCAGACGCTGAAAGATTATGGTATTCATATGAAGAAAATCCCTTTGCTTTGTGATAATGAGAGTGCCATCAAGATTGCTCACAATCCTGTGCAACACTCTCGAACGAAGCATATTGATATTCGTCATCATTTTCTTCGAGATCATGTTCAGCGTGAAGACATTGAGATTAGCCATGTAAGAACAGAAGCTCAATTGGCAGATATATTCACGAAGCCATTGGACGAGAAAAGGTTTTGTGCATTGAGATGTGAGCTGAACATCTTAGACTCACACAATGTTCAGTAAGATCGAAACTATTCACTGTATATATTCACCTTCGGTGTGTTCTTTTTGTTTAGTTTCGCTTGAGTTTTTCTTCGCCCAAGTTTAGCTTCGCTTGCCATTTGATTTTTGTTCTGTGTTTAGTTTGCTTTATTTATTCGTTTCTTTTGTCCCCTATGCTTATCACTTTTAGCTTCGTTGTTGTTCTTCGAAGTGATAAGTTTCGGACCCTACCCCCTCCGTTCTGCTTCGCCTCCAATCTTTTCGATCTCGAATGTTTAGCACAATTGAAACGGAAAGCATATTGCTTCGAACGTCATTGAGTTCCGAAGCAAATGCTCCCAACTTTTATCGAAGTTTTTGCTCTCGGTCAAGACTAATTCTTCGGCCGTTGAGTCCCCGTCTTTTTCGGATCGATGAGCTTCGCTCGCGATACGCCACCACATCTGAACCGTTGAATCGGAAGAGTCAGTTGCTGAGAACCGTTCGATGTGATCTGGTAACCGCTCCAGATCGTGCCTATTTAAAGTGTTCCCCCCATCGAAACCGTTCCAACTCATTCATTCGCCCCGACTCCTCTGTCTTCCTCCTCGAGCGTCCGCAGAGCTCTTCGTCCCCGTCGTCGCCGTCGCCGCTTAACTGCCGGAACGCCGCCGCCGTGGACCTTCTCCGTCGACGCAGAGCATCTGTCCGCCCTCCGTCGCCGTAGCTGCCGTGCGTCACCAAGTTAGGGTACGCATTGCCCTCGGATCCTATCTGTCTCTCCGTGTTCTTCATCTAGGGTTTGGATCTGAGTTTGTTAGGATTTTGTTTTCTGTTCTAGGACTATTTGATCCTTGCTGATCTTTACATCTTGGGAAAGCTGTTCTTAGCATCAAAGCTATCTCATCTTCTCAGGTCAGTGGATAAGATTCGATTCATTCTCTGTTTTGGCTTAGGTTAGGGCTTGTTTTCGAATTGGTTCTAGCCAAAAATCATATAGAGAAGATGCATCCAATCTGAAAATTGATCTGGGCTCCTATCAAAATTGATTTTGTTTTGGTCGAAACCTTTGCCTGTGCTTATTCATTCCCTCTCTTCGTTTCCCTCTTGTCCATGATTCTATTCACCGGATGTCTGACGAAGAAGCTGCCATAGGGAATGAGTCACCCATTGTTGATGGACTTGAGAATTATCCAGAGCCACCGAAGCAGAAGGGCAAAGGTGGCAAAACGAAGGAAGTCAATAATGCCCGAGGAATACCCGAAGCTATTCGCATCCGAATGGGTTATGATACTCCTCCGGAAGAAACAGATCATGATAGGAAGATGAGATTGCAAAGGATTCGAAGGTACTGGGCTGTCAGGTGGTACAAGTACAAAAGTATCCCATCTTGGAAGTGGGCGATGCAATTCGCATTTAGTCCACCTTACAGGTACACCACAGTCATGTGTTCTCAGTACACCGCAGCCAATAGATCGAAGTACTACCCGAAGCCTCCGGCTGTTCCTCACCCTAACACACTCAAAACACCTGATGATTATCCTGAAGAGCAAGAAAGACTTGCCATTTTGGCTGAGAAGAAGAGAATCCGCGAAGAGAAGAAAGCAAAAGCTCTTGCAGCTGCTGGACTTGATGATGATGAACCATCGAAGCCTAAGAAGAGGCGAAAGCTTCGGAAGCTTAGTAATTCGCCACCTCCTGCTTCAGATGAGGAGGCAGAACACGAAGCCGATGACGAAGCTGAACCAGCTGCTCATCTCGAAGACTCCATTGAAGAAGATCCAGCTGATGAAGCTGATAATGAGTCAGAACACTCACCCATTCCCCCTAGTCCCAAGAAGATGCTATTTAAGAAGCCTCTGAAGAAGAAGGCTGGAGCGAAGCCGACTACTCCCAAAGGCGTTAAGTTCCAAGAACCTTCAGAACCTCCTGCTCCAAAGAGGAACATTGACTTGACGAACCTGGTGGTCGAGGCACCCTTGTCGTCTAAGCCTCCCCGCCGTCCTGTTCCATCCGAGCAGAGGACCAAGGAACGGCATGACCCGAAGGCAAAGCCTGTTGCTAAGCCGGCTGCTGTGCCCGAAGCCAAAGCTCAAGAGCCTGTTAAAGCTTCGAAGCCAAAGACAACTGTGGCTAAGCCTGGTCAGACGTTTGCCCAGGTTGGCACGAAGAAATTGTCTGAAGTTGAATTGAGGAAAAGAGACCTCATCGAAGCTGAACGACTGCATGCCGAAGCTCAAGCCAAAGCTAAGGCTGAGAGAGAAGCAAAAGAGAAAGAGAAAGCTGATCGAGAAGCAGCTGATCTAGAGAAGCAAAGGAAGGAGCTGGCAGAGGCGAACCAGCAAGCTGAAGCGAAGCGCAAGCTAGCTGAAGCTAAAGCTCAAGAGGCTAAGGCAGCCGCCGAAGCCAAACAACTTGCTGAAGCTGAAGCCAAACGGAAAGCTCAGCTCGATATTCTTCGCACGAAGAAGGAAGAGAAAGCTGCCAGGGCTGCTCAAAAGGAAGCCGCTGTGGACATGGCGCCGAAGGAAATTCCCCCGAAGCCAGTCGCACCTCCTGTTCCCGAAGCCCATGCTGAAGCAAATGTTGAAGCTGAACAAAGTGAGCACAACTTTCCAGATGCTAGGGAAGGTGAATTGTGGGATTGTCTAGGTATAAGTCAGACATATTTCAAGCTTGCTGAAGCCATTCATCCTCACACTGTGGATATTGGAGATACATATATCTCACCTAATCTTTCAGCAATGGTCGAAACTTTGTACAATCAGCTGAGAGATCTGCATTCAAGGGATAGAGCTGAAACTGCAAAGATCCTGAAATTTCAGAAGAAAGCAGATGAAGAATCTGATGAGGATTTCAAGAGCGAAGCAACTGCTGCTTCGAAGAAAATTGCTGCTGTAAATGAGCAAACCAAGCAGAATCTTCAAAATTTTCAAGGCAAGCTGAAATCCGCTATCGAAGAATGCTGCAAATCGCATAATGCTTCGGTCATGGCGCTTGACTCCAAGAAGCGCGAAGCCATGATCCAACAATTAGCTTCGCCTCTTCCAAAGCTGCAACCTAGGAAGAGACGACTGATTGCTGACACCGAAGAAGTTGATGAAGTCAGCTCCCACCCAGCCAAGAAAGCACCAAGAAAGGCATCGCCCCCACGATGCAAAATAATCAATCTTGGCAAACCATCATCGAAGCCATCCGCCCCCGAAGTTGCTCCACCTCCACCTCAACCCGAAGCCAATCCACCCCGTGTTCAAACTCCACCTCCACCTCAACCTGCTCCACAACCGTCCGCTCAAGACAATTTTGCTCCACAACCATCTCCACCCCGTCAAGCCACTCCTGACAAAGATTACTCTTCAGCTCACTCTGCTGAGGAGTCCGAAGAAAAAGAAGAAGAAGCCCAAGTGCAAGCTGGACGTGCCGAAGCTGATGTCGAAGCAGAGGCCGAAGCCAATGAGTTGGCAATCGTCACTCAACCGCCGAGGCGAATCGCAGATGCCCGAAGGCATTGTATTCCTGCTCAAGACACCCAGTTGGACTCACTCTACCCCAGAGAGACTTTTCCCATTTTCATGGGAGAAGGAAATTCTTCAAGGCACGGTCCTGAGTTCGATATTGAAGTTCATCGCAAGAAGCTTAGATTCTTTGGCACTAGTCCATATGATTCACCAAGAACAGCTGATGACCTTCGTTTCTGGACAGCAGAACAACAAATCCTATACACGAAGCTTTACTGCCAGAAAGGAATTCTGTTCAGGCACAAGTACCTGGATTTGCACAGTCTATATGCCGCAACATGCTTCCAGAACATAGTTGAAACCATTGAATCTCAGAATCTCACAGGATTATTTGCAATGGAAACTCCATTCAACTCCGAGCTAGTGAAGCAATTCTATGCTACTCTGTATGTCTCTGGAACCCCAGAAGACACTAGCACTTGGATTCTTGAATGGATGATTCAAGGGAAGGTGTTCAGGATGTACTCCGAAGAATTCATGGAAATTGTGAACATTCCAAGACACACTGGCAAACTTGCAAAGGTTCACATGTTACCGGATCCAACCGAAGCTGAATTCGCATCTTTACTGGATCCCGAAGTCACTGGAGATCTCATGCCAGAAAACATTCGCCCGAAGCATCTGGTGTTCAATTCCAAGACATGGTTCTATATTCTGTCAAACTCTCTGATGCCTCTCAGTACAGCGAATGAAGAATCAAACATACATTATCCAACTCGTCATGCTCTTATGAAGCTCACCCATGGACTTGTGTTTGACTTCGAAGACTGTTTTCTTCGCTACATGGTACAAGCTGCAGAAGTGGTCAATCAACTGAAGCCGTATGCTCCTTGGCTGCAAGCTATTTGCAACCATGGACGCAGTGAAGAATTCATAGCGAAGCATCACCCGAAGCTGTTCTGTCCTCCGGTCCGCGATACTATGAACATCTTCAGGCGGCCAAATGACCCCTTTGCAACATATGTAGGAGTCAGACAGCATATCAATGAGCGCAATATGTCGAAGCGATATCAGAAGGAAGTGTATCACTTCGAGGTTGCCATTCGGAATACTCAGTTGCTAGAAAATTTCATCGAAGGCAATCAACGTCAGATGCAACATTTATCAGATGAGATTAATCGAGTCGGAAACATTGCTATGAACAACAACCAATACCTGAAGGTATTGAAGCGTCATTCTTGGAAAGGACTCAGAAAGTTCAACTCAGTGAAGAAATTGCAAGCTGACCGTATATTCAAGGAATATCCTCACTTACAGCGAAACTTTTCACGGAATGATTCTGTTGAACGCCCCAACCCCAAGATCCCTCCGCTGGACAAGATCGAAGAAGTCTTATTCGTCAACCATGCAGAACAGATTCGCCCAGACACATTCTCTGATGAAGACTCCCACACGTCGAAGCATGAAGACGACCCCCTCGACGACAGCGATCTTGAATTGCTTCAAGCACCGATCGACTTCGACGAGGACGACTCACCAGCTTCGACCGAAGGCGATACTTCAGGAGATGAATCTTCGTCAGGAGAAGACTTTCCGCAGGGTCCCAGGGGTGCAGCTCACGCTTAAATACTCTCGATCTGCCTATCAACCTTTTGTCCAATTCTTGACAAAAAGGGGGAGAAAGTAGCATCGATTGAGTTTAGATTCGCTGCGGGGTTTAGGGTTTTGATTCGATTCGATTTTGCGTGTGTTAAGATTCGACAAACTTTCCATTTACTTCGATTGGGTTGTATCTTAACGTTTATCTTCGACTGTGAACTATGCTTATCTTATATGTTAATAACCCCGTGCTTGCGAGTTGCTCTTCTATAATTTATCTTGCAGGTGGTTATTTTCCTTAAGTTTACAGGTCTTTGGATGATTGCATATTCTTCAAGACAAATCATTTCAGTATGCAATTGATTCGCTAGGATATGTGTTAGGCTTCCCACTAATGATATTCTCGACAAGCATTCACTTCGATTATAAATCTTCGATGCTTGCATTCAGGGGGAGTCAAAAGCTTCATATCTTAGAGTTTGATCTCAACTCAAATTCAAATTCCATATCTTTTTATCGATGCCTGTTTTGTCAACAATAGTCCAAAAAGGGGGAGATTGTAAGAGCAAAGTTATATCCCTCATGAGTTTTGGATATTGTTGGTCAAAACAGTAGAGGAACTAACTAGTTTTCTAGTGTGAAACAGATGGTTAGGTTCCTGAAGTTATAGGTAGGTGATAAAGCTTCAACGAAGATTTACTCAGTTACCGAAGCATATCCTCTGGAGCGAAGCACATCACGGATGTCGACCCCTAAAAAGATAAGGAATCCTGAAGCACATCCTATCGAAGAAGTTGATCAAGATGGCGCAAGACTTAGTTGTTTTTGCGTAGTTCTTTTTACTTCTTTGAGTCATAGGAAAAACCGTACTATCAAGAGGGGTTTAGCAAATGTACTCCGAAGGTTTTGATGAAAAGACTCAGATCAAATCGAAACCAATGAGAAACCTGAATCGAAGAAATCTCATGTGAGCTAGGTAATGCTTCATCAGCGAAGACTTTGTTCTTTCGGCTTCTGAAGCAGAACCAAGTCCGTGAGTCAGCTTTACTTGGACCGCAAGTAAAGTTGCGCATTGATTGGAAATATGACCGTTGGGGACAGGTGTCAAGCTGTCACATCGGGTCACTTCAGTCATTTCGCACCTTGGGATTGCTGCCTATAAATACCCCACCCCCGCCCTCATTGGCCGGGTGGCTGCTCCACGTTTGAATTTCAGCAGAGGAAAGAGAGAGAGCAACCCCACCGAAGCACATCACAAACCCATCCACCGAAGCATAAGTCCTATTGATCTGAGTTGAATCATTATGACTTAGGAAGAAGTTTGCTAGCCTTTTTATCTTGGAGAACTGCAATTCTCCTAGACGGTTAGAGAGTTGTTCTTCAGAGAGCGAAGAGTTATTGTCGCCTCGAAGTCCAGTTTGTCAAAGGTTTCGGTGATTTCCTCAATAATCAACCAAGAGTGAAGAACTGACCAAGCTCAAGGAGTTTGGTGCAGTGGAGATATGGACGGAGAGAGGTTAGCTCCTGTGTTCAATCACAAGTCCCTCCAACCAGACGTAGCACTTTGCAGAGTGTGAACTGGTCGAACAAACATCGCCGAGTCAAGAGTTCGTTTTACCTTCCGCACTTACATTCTGTTTGTCAATTGCTTCAGAGTTTTGCTTCGATGCAATTGATTCGATGCTTTTGATTCGCTATGTTCTGCTTCGATCAAGTTCTGCTTCATTGTTTACCCTTCTGTTGAATAGTTTCGATTGCTGTGTTAGGCTTCACTTCAAAGTTTCATGCGAAATTTTGAAGTGATCATTCACCCCCTCCCCCTCTGATCACATACTTGGTTTAACACTTACTTTATATGCTTACCCTCTATTCTTACCAAAGGAGGATGAATGCTATATTGATGAGTGTTATGATCCTATGGATTATTTTGAAATATCCCTTTTTGATGAAGTTGATGCCTTCTATACTTGTGTCCATGATGCCACTATGGATGATTGATGGCATTGAAGTAGTGCTCCTCGTTGGCTACCCCAAGTGGAAGGTTGAGATGTAGCGTAGTGGCAAATTTCCCTTGGCAAAGATACCAAGGTTTAGAGTCAATCCAGTAGTGTGACACCCCCAAAATCAATCCGTGTATAGTAATCATACACGCAGGGTACACGGCTGAGATTAGGGTGCCACGGTGAGAATATCACAGCACAACACTAAACACAAAAGGATAAACCAAAAATGTTACAAGATAAGAGGGTCACACAGACCCGAATATATAAGTTATATAAGCCATAATATCTGAGTACACACATAGTTAGTCAAGTTTTGCCTTAAGAAGTCTAGCACAAATAAACATCAGAGATACAGATCGAAAAGGCAAGGCCTCCTGCCTGGGAGCCTCCGAAACTACTCCTGGTCCTGGTCAGCGGGGTTCTCGATGTAGTAGTAGGCGCCTCCGGGGTACTCCTGCTCCTGGGCTCCAAGTCGACTGCAGCGGCCGATCAGGGAAAACATAAAGGGTGAAAATAAAGCAAAGGTGAGTATCTAGCATACCCGCGAGTCTTACGTCCGCTACTAAGCATTTATGCATTTGTATCAAATGGAAAGGGGAGGCTGTATATAGTCGACTGCAAGATAGAAATCAGAATAAGGATAAGAAGCTAGGCCTATCGAACACTAGCATCTTCTGACGTGTCTTGCAGCATGAGAAGAGAAACAACCAACAGTTCAATAGCATGAATGTAATAACAATGGAGCAGAAGTTTCTGCAACATTGTATAATAGTAAGTTGTATGACTAATAATAATAATGCCTCCGAGTTCCCTTCCTCGACTCCCTGCAAGGAAGAAGACCCGGAACCATACAGTTTAATAGTAGTAGTTTGTAGTGGTAAGATCCAGCTTCAGCATAAAGCGTCCTGTTACCGTGGACAGGGCTATTCGAATAGATTAAACATTAAACTCCCTACAGGGGTGCACTACTGTTCAGCCTGCACGCTCGGATCTCCAGGGTGGCGGGAACCTTGTTAGGGAACGCTCCACCAAAGCTATCCGACACGACGCAACCCATCCTAGGCTCAACAGAGAGGCCATCCGCCGGAATATATCCTATGCGATCAGGGGTCTAGGAACCCTCACCCTTCACGCTCCTGAAGCAAAAGCAAATCCAAATACACACCGCTCGAGCGAAGAAGACACCAGTTCCCGGCGCAGGCCACGGTACTGCTGACGTCTGAAGAGCTTTCGGACAAACTACGACGCAGGGGAGCCCATAACTCCTTATCCCACGTGAAGGTAGTGCGTACAGGCCTTTGTGGCCTCTCAAGTCATCCACCGAACCATTTAGCATTTTAATTAACCTGCGTGACAACCGTTATCGTTGCCTCGACTTAATTGACCCGCGGACAACGACAACAGTCAGGACCACCAGTACATCGGTGCCTGCCTTGTCGTCCCACGAAGTCACTACGGTTACCAACAAGGCGAACCGTCTCCTTACCTTGTCTCGCGTGTGCTCTTGGTAGAGCTCGACTTTTCGTGGTTTGGTAACTCTCACGAGATACGAGCAGGGGCCAAGCACGCCAGTAACGTCGGTCGTACCCTCCTTGTCGTTCCCGACGCAATACCTCTCGCAGGCACTGTTGGGTCTCCCGACTCTTACCTTTAAGGACAACCGTGCTCAGGTACCTAGAGCGGCTATACAGAGTCATCAACGAGTGGAGTACAAGGATTACTCCTTGATAGCTCACACTTGAAGGTGGCACGGCAAAGCCGAACTAGGGGGCCTTAGGCGGTGTCTGCATTGTACCATACTTGTTGCACTTATATATATTGTATCCGTGTTCACTCCCCTGAGTGGTCACGACCCGCTATCTAATCCTAGCTAACAATGCGCAGGGCTCACTGCTGAATAATGCATAATTATAATAGACAACATAGGATAAAGGAGGTACATCAAGGGGCGACAAAATCAGGCTATGCAATTGAATAGGATTGTAATCTAGCAGCAACAGTAGCAATGCCTAGTGCAAAAAAGTACGGAAAAGATAGGCGATATATAGGAATGGCTCTGCTTGCTTGGAAGCTCGACGGTAGGGGTAGGGTCGTCGATGAAGTAGTCGTACCCGACAACAGTGTAGTCGGCGGTAGCAGCGGGGTCTACCGGAGAATAAATGGGAGGGGGGAGAAACAGTAAATACAAAGCAAGCATAAACAAACAGATGAATGACATGGCATATGCAATGTTAACGGTGTTCTAACGCAGTGCAATGCACGTTGCTCGGAGCGGGAATTCATCCGGGGATGAAAAGCCGGCTCCGGGTGATTATCGACAGACGACCCGGAGGGGGGGGATGTCGATGTTCATTGTGTTAGAGGGGTGTGGTGGGTATACGAATAGCGTAGTCGTATTCTTTACATTTTTCTGATCAATTTTGATGTATAAAGTTTTTGAATCTGACTTACGGTTTAAAAGATATTGAATTTTAAATTTTAAATCATTTTAAATCCCTTTTCTATATTTTCTTTCTATTAAATAATTAAAAATTATCCAGAACAGTAAAATATGACTGGTCAAACCTGACCAGTGGGTCCCACTGGTCAGCCTCACATTGCTAATAAAACATTTATTTAAACTTAATTATTAACTAGGCCCACATGTCATACTAATAGAAGTAAATTAATTCAGTTAAATAAGGGCCAGTTCTTTTACAGCTTCTAGCAGCTTATTGTGAAAATAAGCCAAAAGCTCAAAAGAACTGGTTTTAGAAATGCTAGCTCAGCTTATTTTCATCTGGCATTCCTTCACAATGGAAAAAAAGCTGGTCTGGAGTGGCTTCCCGCAGCTTCTGACTTAAGAACGAAAGGGTATACAAATGTGACCAGTTACTTCCTCTTATTTACAGAAAAACTGCCACCGCGCCCCGCTCGTTTCCTCACGCGGAGAAAAGGCGCACAACCTCCTCTCGCGCTGCCTTCCTCTCCCCCAGAGAAAGAACTCACGCAGAGCTAGGGTTCCCCGTCGCCGCCGACCGCAGTCCCCAGCCACCTCCGCCACCGGTCCCTAGATCCCCGCGTCTCCGCCCACGGTCCCCAGACGCCGCCGCCTGTGCTCCCCATCCACCTCCGCCACGGTACCTGCTACTCCCCGACTCCCTTCCCTCCGGCGGGCCGCGGTCTACTCCGGCGGATGGCTGCTCTGAAATCCCGACCCCTTCCCCTTCGGCGGACCGCTACTCTACAGCGCCACAGTCCGGTCTTCCCCAGTAGAAGCTCCACCCCGGATCCCTCCCCTCCTCCCAGTTCTTATCTTTTCAATGAACAGAAAAATGTTTATCAGAACAATATCCTAAGGGCATTGCGGACTTTTCATTAACCACACAACAGATAAGCTCAAAAAACAGAGAATGAAAAGAACTGGCTAGCTTATCATCTGGAGCTTATTTCCACAATAGCTTATCTAGAGCTTATTTCCACAGGAGCTTATTTTCACAGCATAGCTCAAAAGAACTGGCCCTAACTAGCTTACAGGTGGGACCCAGATGTCATAGGGTATAGTTTAATTAAACAGTTTTAATTAATAAAAAGGCCAGGGGCCCACTAGTCATAGAAACAGGGGGTCTATATTTGTTTAATTTAAGAGTAGACCATTAGGGGGCTAGGCCCACTTAGAGGTGACCCAGGGGGTGGGATTAGCTGCTAATTAAGCTGCTGACGATGAGGGCCCACAGGTCAGCGACGGTGGGGGATCGCCGGCGTCTGGACTCCGGCGAGGTTGGCCGCGAGCCCGCCGTAGTCTACGGGAGGGGGCGTGGCCGGGCGCATTTGACAGAGGAGCTCGCCGCGCGTCTTCTAGTGGTGGTTTCCTCGCCGGGGACCCGCCGGAGCAACGTCGGCAACGACGGAGGCGGCGGCGCGTTTTCGGTGCTCAACGGGAACGAAGCTAGGGGGTTTGTGCGCGCGCAAAGTGACCCGAGGGGATCTACGGTTTGCGAGGGGAGGGAAAATGGCCGTAGGCTCACCGGGAAACGTCGAGGAGGGCAGCGGGCTTGAGGGAGTATCGAAGCGGCGCGAATTTCG
Source organism: Bromus sterilis (assembly GCA_950022295.1). Lineage (NCBI taxonomy): Eukaryota > Viridiplantae > Streptophyta > Magnoliopsida > Poales > Poaceae > Bromus > Bromus sterilis. Next base: position 273,471,841 of record OX465598.1, read on the forward strand.
TCGGCGGAGACACGACGGCCGTGGAGGAAGATGGAGATGCAGGCGACGCTGTCGGGCTCCTCTTCTCAATTCCTTTGGCGCAGAGACGAAGACAGCGACGAGGAATCCAACGGACACGGTGGCGCGGGCTGGGGCGGCCGGTGTCCAAGCCGGTGGGCGACGGCGCCCACGGGCGGAGCTCGAGTAGTAGCAGGGGCGGCGCGAGGGAGGAGAAGGAACGGGCACGGGGCGTTAGGGTTTCGGGGCGGCTCGGGGGTGGCCTCGGGGTACTTGCCCCGCCGGCGGCCGCCGGATGGCTGCCACGGCGTGCCCTCGCTGCGGCCAGCCGGGGGATGGGCGACACGAAAGGGGAGGAAGAAGACAACGGGGTGGGGGGGGGGCGTGGTGGGCCAGGGGTGGGCTGGCTAGTGGGCTAGGGGAAATAGGGGTGGGCTCCTTTTGCTTTTATTCTTTTCTATATTTTCTTTTATTTCTTTTTGTTTTTATTTGTTTTAGTTGCTTAAGCATTTTTTTAAAACTTGTAACTTGCTCCATTATTTGTATGGCCATATGTAGCAATGCTACAGAAAGTTTGGTGATTAAAGAAATTCATTTGAATATTGTTGTTTATTTTAATATGGCTTTTTGTGCTATTTTGCTACTGTTAATAATTGTTTGCAATATTTAGATATTGCAATAAATGCTCAATGCAGGTTTACCATGGTTCACAGGTTTTTAGGGATTTCTCAAAAGTGGTTTCATAATTTTTGGACAAAGTTTTATCCATCACTTATTTTTAATATTCATAAAAAGGCATTTTGAGTTTGAGTTGATCCAAGGTGATCAAAGCATGATTAGCAACAGTGATTAGCAACAGTAATCTTCATTATCAAAAGTGTTACTGTTCCATAACACTGAGGGTGTTACAAATCTCCCCCACTACAAGAATTCTCGTCCCAAGAATCTAAGCGGCAGAGGGGAAAAGATCGGGGTATTCTTCATGAAGACGATCTTCGCGTTCCCAAGTGGCTTCATCTTCAGAATGATTCGACTACTGAACTTTAAGGAACTTGGTTGTCATGTTGCGGGTTTTGCATTCAGACTGATCGAGAATGCGGCTCGGATGTTCTTGATAAGTCAAGTCCTGTTGCAGCTCAATCATATCATGTTCCACTTCACGGATAGGGCCCTTGAAGCAGCGACGGAGTTGCGACACATGAAAGACATCGTGGACTTGAGAAAGGTTTGCCGGCAATTCCAAACGGTATGCCACCGGTCCACTTCTGGAGAGTATACGGAACGGGCCAATGTAGCGAGGAGCTAACTTGCCTTTGATCCCTAAATGATGAGTGCCCCTCATGGGAGTGACACGGAGGTACGCTTGTTCGCCGGGCTGATAGACCATTTCCTTGTGCTTGCGGTCATAGTTGCTCTTCTGGAGGGACTGAGCAGCTTTTAGGTGTTCACGGATAACGCGAACCTGATCTTCGGCATGCTGAATAATGTCCGGACCAATGAGAGTTCGTTCCCCAGTTTCTGACCAATTCAGAGGGGTTCGACACTTACGTCCATAAAGAACTTCAAAGGGAGCCATCTGCAGATTAGCTTGGTAGCTATTGTTGTACGAGAATTCAGCAAATGGAAGAGATTCCTCCCATTTCTTACCGAATGAAATGACACAAGATCGAAGCATATCTTCAAGCACTTGATTCACTCGTTCGACTTGTCCTTGCGACTAGGGGTGATAAGCGGTGTTGAATTTCAGGTGAGTGCCCATAGCTTCTTGGAAACTATCCCAGAACTTCAAGGTGAAAATGCTGCCACAATCTGAACTGATTTCCAACGGAATACCGTGGAGGGAAACAATTCTGGAAACATATAAGTCTGCTAACTGACTAGCAGAGATCGTCTCCTTGACTGGCATAAAGTGAGCAACCTTGGAGAATCGGTCGATGATGACAAAGATCGCGTCATGACCCTTCTTTGATCGCGGAAAACCGGTAACGAAATCCATTTCAATCTTGTCCCATTTCCATTCAGGAATAGAGAATGGTTGTAGAGTTCCAGGAGGTCTTTGGTATTCGGCTTTGACGCGACAGCAAACGTCACAATCATCAACATAACGAGCAATGTCTTGTTTCATGTTAGACCACCAGTACCGCTGACGAATGTCTTGGTACATCTTGGTACTACCAGGGTGGATCGACAAGGGGGTATCATGAGCTTCTTTCATGGCATCCGGGGTGTAGTCCAGGTTGGCCCTTTTTGTCGGGACCACTAAGCGACCCTTGAAGTACATCGTACCATCATCAGCAACATGGAGGAAGGAAGGCTTCCCGCTGGCGAGATAGCGTTTAATCTTCGCAATGTCAGAGTCGTAACCTTGTATCACCTTGATGCTGTCGTCGAGGTCAGATTTAAGAACCAGGGAATTCACATGTCTCTGCGAAACAATTTCAAGGTTCAACTTTCGAAGCTCTTCATACAGACGGGGCTGCTCTATCTGGACTTCAAGTTTGGAACAGTAGGCTTTGCGGCTTAAGGCATCGACCACCACATTAGCTTTACCAGGGGTGTAAGAAATTCCCATGTTGTAGTCGGCTATTGTCTCGAGCCATCTCTGCTGGCGGAGATTCAGGTCTGGTTGAGTAAACAGGTACTTCAGGCTTTGGTGGTCCGTGTAGATCTCGCAACGATTACCGACGAGGAAATGTCGCTACAGCTTCAATGCATAAATTACCGCTGCCAATTCAAGATCATGTGTTGGATACTTATCTTCGTGAGCACGAAGTTGACGCGAGCCATAAGCAATCACTTTGCGGTCTTGCATTAGGACACAGCCTAATCCTTGACGAGATGCGTCACAATATATCACGAAGTCCTTCTGAGTATGAGGCGGAGCAAGCACTGGGGGAGAAGTGAGCTTGTCCTTCAGAGCTTGAAAACTTTCTTGACATTTATCAGTCCACTCAAACTTGACGCCTTTGTGGAGCAGATTAGTCAGAGGCTTGGCAATCTTGGAGAAGTTCTCGATGAAACAGCGGCAATAGCTAGCAAGGCCGAGGAAACTTCGGACTTGCTTGACAGTCCTGGGCGGAGTCCAGCCAAGTATAGCCTAGATACGTTCTGGGATGACGGCAATGCCATCCTTGGAAATCACATGACCAAGGTAAGTTACTTCGGGAAGCCAGAACTCGCACTTAGAGTACTTAGCATAGAGTTTGTGTTCTCGAAGCTTTTCCAGTATAAGGCGAAGATGTTCAACATGTTCTTCTTCATTCTTGGAGTATATCAATATATCATCTAGATAAACCACGACAAACTTGTCAAGATATTCCATGAATATATAGTTCATCAATCGGGAAAATGTGGCTGGGGCATTCTTCAAGCCAAAGGACATGACAGTGTACTCGTATGAACCATAGCGAGTAATGAAGGCAGTTTTGGAATGTCCTCTTCACGGACTCGGATTTGGTGATAACCCAACCTCAAGTCGAGTTTAGAAAACACCTTGGATCCAGCAAGTTGATCATACAGATCATTTATCCGAGAAAGTGGGTACTTGTTCTGTATCGTAGCCTGGTTGATAGGTCGGTAATCTTGTACCAAACGGTTTGTGCCATCACTCTTCTTGACAAAGAGTGAAGGTGCTCCCCAAGCAAAGGAACTAGGATGAATGAATCCTTTATCGAGTGCTGTGTCAATCTCCTTCTTCAGTTCAAGGAGGTGGTGAGGTGGCATCTTATAGGGATGCTTGGAAATAGGGACGGTGCCAGGCTTCAAGTCAATGACGAATTCAACCTCTCTAATCGGGGCTATTCCCGGCAGTTCTTCTGGGAAGACATCGGGAAAATCACAAACGACTAGAACTTGCTCAATTCCTTCAAGAGGCGAGACGTTCAATGCATTCATCATATAGATAGGCGTTTCAGCATCACGGGTAACCTGGGTGGTGTGGTTAACAATCTCACCGGAGGGGTGAAAAAGTTGGACAGACTTGGTACCACAATACAGTGCGACATCGTGGACTTTCAACCAATCCATTCCCAGAATGAGGTCTATGGTGGAAGACTTCAGAATGATGGGGGGCGCATGGAATACAACTTCTTCGATTTCAACGGTGGTATTGGGCACCATCATGGTGGTTCGGCATTGGCCTATCGGGGTGCGAACAACCATCGGTGTGTTCATCTTTCCAAGCGTAAAGTTATGCGATAATGTAAATGCTTCCGACATGAATGAATGCGATGCTCCTGTGTCAAATAAAACAATAGCAGGTATTGAGTTAATGAGGAGAGTACCCATCATGGTAGCGGGCTGTGCCTGAGCTTCTTCAACATCAATGTGGTAGGCATGACCACGAGTGTGAGCAGAAGACCCAGTGTTATAGTTGGGGGTCCTGTTGTTCCCACGACCAGCAGGGTGAACTACCAGTTGATTCTGTCGCTGGGGGCAGTCTCTGGAAAAGTGACCTGGATGATGGCACTTGAAGCACAGGCCATCTTGAGGACAGAGGGGTGCAGTCTCAGTCTTCGGCTGTCTCGGCGGGGACGGGGTCAGACGAGGTGCAACATACGACGGCCTTGGTACAGGGGCATGCGGACGATATACGATGTGCGGAATCCAGACACGTTGCTTCTGTGCTGTGCCCGAAGATGAGCCAGCATCACGGGGGCGCTTCGGCGAACCCCTGAACTTAGCCTGAGCGTTCTCAAGAGTGATAGTCTGGTTCACCATAGTACCAAAGTCTGGGAAGACGTGCAAAACCAGTGCAAGCTGGAGACCTGAGTTGAGTCCATCACTGAACTTCTCTTGCCTACTTGCATCATTGGGGAGGTCACTTGCAGCATAGAGGGAGAGGCGGAGGAATTCCCTCTGATATGCTGACGAGTGATGTCACGAAGCCAATCATCGGCATCCAGCGGCTGTTCAGGTTGGTGGAAGAGAGAGGGATTGAGACGCATGAAATACCGCAGAGTAACCGCAGGCGGTTGGTTCTGGTGATGGTTCTGGATCTGATCTATGACTCCTTGCATAAACACTTGGTTCATCTGAAACTGCTGCATCATCGCGACCATGTAGTCTGGCGACGGAGGTGGATCGTTGGCACCACGACCACGACCACGAACACCACGACCACGACCAGCCATCCTGCTAAAATTTAACAGGGGTATTTCAGCGATGAGAATTTGAACGAGATGCCAGAAACGTGTAAGAGGTAAAGCGACAACAAAGAGGAGGCACGAATATATAGGAGTAGTCATATAAGACATACACATCACACATAGAGTCAACCGGAAAATCGGGCAGCGTAATGTCGTAGAAATTAAGGAAAAAGGACACACTAGGCGGCGCGCAGACCGCGACAAGGAATACACGATGCGACATAGATTCCACTATGTCAATCACGCCGCAAGAAAACTGTTGGCCACAGGAGTTAATGCTAGAGGATGCGCGGCCTGCCCAGAATGAGAATGGGATCCGCGGTCCGGGACCTGGGTTAGAACTCCTGTGACACGACACAATCAATGGGGAAGCACCAAAACGCCGGGTGGAATCAAGAGAACGTGATCCTAATGTTAGAGTTTGTAAAACTTGCCAGCAAGGATAAGAGAGCAGATTCCCAGAGCATAGGTAAGGAGAAAAGGATCCTAATACCATAGATATCACACGTAGTGACATCGATGTGGGACCGTAACCCAAATATTAAGTTAGCAAAATAGTTTTTCAAAGTCTAGACTCAACTTCGATAAGGAAGTGGTTGGGTGGCTTCCTAGAGTCTTATATCAAAAACCAAAAAAATATGAATAGTTCCTTACTTGCCATCAATGTCTAACTTCTTTGAAACCAGATCTTATTGGCAGGGAGGATTCACTGAGGATCAACAAGAGTATTGCAAGGAATACCACTTGTCTCAAAAAGGGATACACTTATGGAGACTAATACATCAATCATATGAGTATGCTAGAAAATCGTGCTCAATATACAATATATCTTTCTGCAGGGATGAGTCTTGTTGCTTATGAAGCATAAACACCTTGCTTTCCAAGGTGAGTACAATGATGATGAAACCTTCGATTCTTATGCTAAGGTAAATTATGATTTTTATGATGTAGACCAAATAGAATAATTTGTTACTTTTAAGGGTGCCTATGAAATTACTTCTTTTCTTGAAAATATTGATGTTGCCCCTTACAAATCTGAGAGCCTTGTTATACTTCAGTATTGCTTTCAAAATTACAATGAAAATTATTAGATTACTGATTATCTTGAGAGAATCTACCCCCCAAAGGAAGAGACTAATGCTTCGTAGGACTCTATGGAAGAAGAAATTGCTGAAACTTGAAGCTCCTTGGATGAAAAAGAGGAGAGTGACAAACAAAAGGAGGAAGAATGGAGCCATCCATGTCTACCTTCTAATGAGAGTAACTGTTTGGCTCTTACTTTATATGATTACCCTCTATTCTTACCAAAGAAGGATGAATGCTATATTGATGAGTGCTATGATCCTATGGATTATTTTGAAATATCCCTTTTTGATGAAGTTGATGCCTTCTATACTTGTGTCCATGATGCCACTATGGATGATTGATGGAACTGAAGTAGTTCTCCTCGTTGGCTACCCCAAGTGGAAGGTTGAGATGTAGCGTCGTGGCAAATTTCCCTTGGCAAAGATACCAAGGTTTAGAGTCAATCCAGTAGGACTCCAAGAATCGATAAGTAGGTGGTTCGGCAAGTGATGCGCCGTTGAAAATCACTTTCTTTTCCTGGACTTGCACACACAACAGATAGCTTTTCTCCCAACGAGTACGATGGGGTTATCAATCCCTCTGGTCTTGTCATTTATGAAGAATAAAATGCAAGGGTAGATAGTAGTGATAATTGTAACGAAAAATAAAAGAAGGAAATAAAGTAGAGGTGTAAACTGTGGTGGAAATATGGACCGGGGTTCCATGATGTTCACTAGTGAGGTGTCTATCCCAAAAGATGATAAAACAGCTAAGCTGGGTGAACAAATTACAACTGGGCAATTGACATAATTATAAACACACCGCAATGCTAATTATGCTACTTGAAAGTAAGAGGCTCAAAAGTATGGGCAGTACGCCCAGACAAGTAGACCGAAATCCATATGCATCTACTCACTAATCATCCACCTTGAGATATCTATCCAGAACATCTCGCTGGTATTAAGTTGCGAGCCCCACCCAAAGTGTAAACTCAAAGCAACAAAAAATTGCACTAACAATCTATGTGTAAGGTAAACAATCCTTGCAACCACGGTTACAAGCACCGTTGTTTTTTCCCCTAGTGGCAACAACACATCCCCTAGTCTCATGTTTCTGTCACTCAAGCTAGACATCGAGGGGCATGAACCCACAATCATGCATAACGCTCCCTCTTGGAGTTACTATCTACTACTTGGCCAAAGCAATAAAATAAATGGAGAACATGCAAGAATTACTCAAGAACTAAATATAAAAGGTAAACCAAATATATAACTCATCACGATCTAAACATAATCTCATAATCCATCGGATCCCAGCAAACACAACATAGCAACAACAGGAAAATTACATAGGTGCCTTGATCATGTAGGGCAGCTCACAAGGATTAAACATTGAAGAACAAGATTGTAGAGACGACATCACATAGCTACTGGTCATGGACCCATGGTCCAAAGGGGACTACTCACGGCACCTCAGAAAAGCGTCCATGGTGGTGGAGAAGCTCCCGGAGGTCAATCTTCCTTCCGGCAGGGTGCCGGGAAGAGGTCTTCTGGTGCTCCCGATCTTGGAAACGCGGCGGCGACGGAACATAGAGGTATTTCGCGATGCGGGGTTCTCCTCGAGGGTTTCTGGAACGAAGAGATAATATAGGTCAAATGGGGTAACCAGGGGCCACCTGGGGCCCCTAGGCGCCCCGGTGGCGCGGCCAGGGGTGGGGCCACACCACCTGGCCGCCTGGGTGCCACGTGTGCCCCCTGGACCTCCTTCGGGGTTCCGAAAGCTTCCGTCATACTGATTTTTATTCTGATTTTTCTGTAATTTTTGGAGCATTTTAAACTGGGGGGAAATCACTGCAACTAAAAGACCTCAGCAGACAGGAACTGGCACTGGGTGCACTGAGTAAGTAGTTTAGTCCAAATATGTGTAAAATGATATGAAGGTGTAGAAAACATGTAGCAATGTCACATAAAATTGCATGGAACAAGTAGAAATTATAGATACGTTTGAGACGTATCAACATCCCCAAGCTTAATTCTTGCTCGTCCTCGAGTAGGTAAATTATAACACAAATAATTTTGGTGGTGAAATGTAACACACATATAAGAACTTCAAAGTAAAGCAAGTAAGATGTGCAATTCAATTCAAGATAATAACAAGCAAGAGTCTTAGTATTGATTCTAGCAAAGCATAAATATAAAGGTGCAAAAGCTCTCGCTGTCCTTGACTCGAATGTCTCCAAATGGTGTTTGCGTGCAAGCAATGGGAGATGGGATTAGAGAATGAAAATAATATATATAGTTTAATTGAGAACTCAATCTACTAAATTTTCACACTTGGTCTACTTTGGGATCTTATTTTGGCTCATCCCCAGACCACTAGTCAGGTAAAATTCAAACTGATCCTCTCCCTTTCGACTTTGAGCACTCATGCAATGGATGAGCACGGGCAAGATACGTTGAGACTTAGGATGGAAAAGATAGAAATGATGGGGAAGGAAGAAAAAAAGGTGTGAAAGGCTCACATCAATGAGGACAATCATAGACGAGAGAAGGCCAAATGATAAATATGATGTGAGGAGTAGGGATTTCCATGCAACGGATGCACATATGAGCTAAGGTAAGCTCTGCAGTGGAACTAGTGGGGTACATCCAACTTGCTTGCTCATGAATACCTAGAGCTCATTTGAGGAGGCTCATCCTTGGAATATGCAAGCCAAGTTCCGTACTGAAAGGGTCCCCACATAGTTATGCATGAATGATAATCTCTATGGAGTACAAATATAGCAATGGAGTACGAGTGTGGATCTTTCAAAAGGAATAGTAGTGTTTCCCCCTTCTCTCTTTTTATTTCTTTTTCTCTTTTTTCTATTTTTTGGAATTTTCTGGCCTCTTTGGCTCTTTCTATTTATATCTCATTTGTCCTCTTTGGGATCTTTTAATTTGTACTCTTTGGGATCTTTTCCTCACTTAAGGGCAACACTCTATATTTTACAAGAATATAGAAGATCTTCACACTTTACAAGAAGTACTCAACATAAAGAATGAATGAAAACTATCATGACGTATGCAAATGTATGCCTCTGCCAGTGTAGCAGGATATGCAATGATACTAGCGCGTCATGTAGCAATAATAAGGGCGACGCCCAAATATCATGCGGCTCCTCAATCAAGCAAAAGCATGTATGACAAGAAGATCAAGTCGTGAGATGGTGGATGTTGCATGGCAATGTATCTCGGAAAGGCTATGGAAATGCCTTGATAGGTAGGTATGGTGGCTGTTTTGAGGAAGATATAAGGAGGTTTATGATGACAGAGCGTATCATGCCAAGGGTTTGGATGCACCGGCGAAGTATGCGACAACTCTCAAGGTGAGAAAGGGAAATTTATGGTACCTCAAAACATTAATATAACCAATACCTCAAAACTATTGCATGTTACTACTACACTTGTAATAACAACCTTAATTACCTACTCATGCAAGACGCACAACTCAGTGAAACAAGCCAACTCTCTAAACAAGATAATCATGAAAACTCAAGAGAGTTCCTAGAACAACCTAAACAAAAGCTCTTAAAAAGATAAGTATGAAAACTAAGAGCTAAGCATGGTCGCAACTATGAAAAGATAAAGAACACACACATAAAGAAAGATAAGCATGAAAGCCTATGTTGTGTTCTACGGTGGAGTGGAGCGTGTTTCTCTCCCAAACAATGAAGGTTAGGATCCAACTTGTTATGAATAGCAAGCAAAACTAGAACAAACTAAAAATTAAAGAGCGAGGCGCTCCAAGTCTAGCACATAACATATGAAGCGATAAAATATAGTATGGAGAAGGACGAACTGATGATTGTTGATGGATAAGGGGATGCACGAGGGCATCCCCAAGCTTAGATGCTTGAGTCTCCTTGGATATTTCTTGGGGGTGCATGGGGTCATCCCAAAGCTTGAGCGCTTGACACTCCCGAATCTTCTTTCATCATCTTCCTTCGCATACTTGAAAACTCCCTTCATACGAAACTATCAAGATTGCAAAAAAAAAATTGCAAAGAAAAAGCAAGCTTAAGGTTTGCAAAACAATGAAGACGCAAAACGTGGCAGAATCTGTGAAAAATAGACAAACAGATAGTAAATAACTTTTTCGGGGTGCTTCTGTAACTCAAATAAAAGAACTCAGAACAGATGCACGAAAGTCAATTGTATTGATCATGCTGTCAAAAAAATTAAGATAAAAAAGATGATCTGGTGAGTTATGTCTAATTTTTCCGTCAAGGGGACAAAATCTATTTCTGGACAACATGTCACAACTTTTGAACTTTCTTGCAATCAGAGGCTAAAACTTGGCACAAAGCTTGAAAATAAAGATACAATGATGTTTCTACAGTAGTAACAAACATCAAGACCACTAAAACTGAAAGTAAAAACATCTTAGGTTGCCTCCCTCGTCACCTTGTTCAACTTCCTATAGTCAATACATATTCTATATCGAATAATAATTCTCTGAGGGATTAGTTCATTCTTATCATTAGGGACAACAGCTGTGCCTCCCTTCTTAGGAACACAATGTACGAGACTCACGCACTTACTATCAGCTATAGGGTAGATAATATCTGCGGCTAGAAGCTTGAGGATCTCGGTCCTCACAACATCCTTCATCTTCCGGTTCAACCATCGTTGATGATAAACAAGCGGTTTAGCATTGGGCTCAAGATTGATAGTATGTTGACAATAGATGGACTAATTCCCTTGAGATCATCAAGGGTATATCCAATAGAACCTCGTTGTCTATGAAGGGTTTCCAATAATCGATCTTCTTCATATCCTGAAAGGTTAGAATTGATAATAACATGATATACTTTCTTTTCATCTAAATATGCATACTTGAGCGTATCGAGAAGAGGCCTGAGATGAAACACCGGGTCCTCTTTGGGTTATGATAAAAGTCCTAAAGGTTCAACCGGAAGGTTGTGCTTCAGGATAGCAGGTTGTCTCAAGAAGGCTTCATCTAATTCATTTCTTTCCTGCATATGCATATCATTCTCGTGGTCCTCCATATATTGCTGCAAAGGATTTTCAGGAGGAATAGCAATAGAGGCCATATCTTCAATAATTTTATCATTACTAGGCAAATCAGTACCACGAGTTTGTTTGGAGAATTTAGAAAAGTTAAATTCATATCGCTCACCATTGAATTCAACTAATACTTTCCCTTTCCTGCAATCTATAATAGCTCCACAAGTCTAGAGAAAAGTTCTACCAGATATAATAGGACAAAAATTATCTTGCGATGAACCAAGTACTAGAAAGTCTGTAGGATATTTTACCTTTCCGCATAAGACTTCGACATCTCTCACAATTCCAATGGGAGAGATAGTTTCTCTGTTTGCAAGATAAATAGTGTAAGGCCCGATATACGGTACTGTTCCAGATCTAGATGTTTCCATCCAGATCCGGGGACGAAGCACATATCGTTCCCACCGCGACATATGACATAGCCATATGCCCCGGATTTCCAACACGATATCACAACAGTACAGATACAAGGATACAACATCTCATACAATCGGCATACAACTGCCTCAAATACAATACAACAACGGAAGATACATGTCTGAGTACAGACTACAAGAAAATGCCTAGTGGCAAAGAGAAAACATCGATCCCATAACCACACGGGTCCAGGCCCTTCGCCGGGATCCGCCTAACTAGTCGTCGTCGAGTCTCCACGTGAAACGTCGATCACCATACCTGTTGCCGATCAAGAACCCTGAAAAGAGTTTTGGGGTAGTATCATGAGTACAGAGGTACTCAGCATCCAACTGTAGTGGTCATCTGACCCAGCAAGGACTTCATCACTCGTCATTCTAGGACAACTAGTAGTTTACGGCAAGGAAGGGGTAAGTGGTGAGGTTGCTGCCACACTAGCATTTATGAAGTGGCTAACGATCTAGAGAGTAAGATAAGAAGCCAAGCATTCGATGAGGAATCGCCTCCAACAAGTCTTTCTATCAACTACTTACGCAAACATAACACCTATCCTATCCTTGTCCTCCTCTTCGCATCCCGACGAAGAAGAAGCAATCAAGGCACACACACATGTTGATCAAGTTATATTAAGATTATCTCAGTTGTTGTTGTCTATGAACAAGGAGTAGGTCTCAAGTCGTCCATAACCGTGGACACGGCTTCTCGAAAAGATTTAACCCTGCAGGGGTGTACCAACTGCCCATTACGAGGCTCCGCACGCACGCCCATCTCTCTCAGTTTCTACCCATCATAGGCAACCATTTTATGATTTAGTCCCAAGAGATCCGGAACGACAGGTCCTTCTAACTAACAACGAACAAATCCGGGTGGCCCCCAGTGAGTCGACATCCATCTCAAAAGACGTCCGCGCTCTTGAATCGGCCTCTACCGTCTGGATGAGGTCGGGTTAGTTTCCCAAACAGATGTGGACAACCCCCTAGCTCCCTGGGATGGACCAACAAGAGAAACCATGTCTCCGCTGGCCCAAGTTGTTTTAAAAATGCTGGGAGCTCACCAGTCACACACACATTTTCAAATGGTAAATCAGCTTGGGCCACCACTAGAAATGTTTGAAGCTAAATAGGTAAGAAAAGGGGACCCCATAAAATCCCACACGCGGTTAGGCACGCTCAGTCGTAAAACCAATACCCGGAACTCGGATCCTAGGTGACTCGAATGGAACAAAGCATCGGGCGGAATAGCCTAGACCTTCCATCCTTCGTCGAATATAGTCAACATTAATAATAATCATATCATCAACAACAATATAATAATGTGATATCCCAAACCCAGGAGTAACAGGGTACCATCGTAGCATCCTAAGCATGCATACTAAGCAGGGGCTGAGCAACGAGCAATAGTAACATAGCAGTACATGGTTTGCTGGGAGGGGACATGGCTGTATAGGTTTAAAAGAGGCTGTAAACATGTGGTAGGATCAAACATCGAACCTAACCTAGACTAGCATGCAAACCGCTGGTTGAAATAGAATGGATCATAAGTAAAGCATAGTCCTTGCCTGTTGAATAGTCGGGTTCCGAAGGTGTAGTCGATCGCAAGCTCGCATCATCTCCGAGAGGTACCCGCGGAAGCACACAAGACAGTAAACACTAGAAATCAATCAACGAGCAAGCATTCTATTACTACGGGGAAAACACGAGCAAGCATCAACAAGAAGCAACACGAGACATCGCACCTACCGTCGAGAGCTGTTTCTAATGATTTAAGTGGAGTAGTCGTCACACACGACGATACCGCACGCTTACGGTGGTTCAAGTTGTTTAGCTACAGGTGACCAAAAAAGGTTCTTTACATGGCAACTCAAGCAAGCATGGCATAGCACACAAACATGGCAAAGGTGAAACATAAGATAAACTATCTATGCTAGTCAATTTAAGTGGGGCACAACCTAAACATGGCATAACACTAAGTGTCGCACGATGATTAAAACATTTGGTACCGTTCTGTCCTAAACCATATTTTAGGTTGGTTAACAAATCAAACAATAGCATAAACACAAAGTACACGAAAAACTAATCAAGTTACACATAAAGAACACTCCAAAAGGAGTTACGGTTAAAAAGATATAAGCAAGACAAGCTATGCACACATGCTGTATAAAAAGGGGTAAATCTATATGCAAAAGTGCAGCAACATGACATAGCAATACATGGGATGAAAGTAGACATGATGCTTAACAATATTCAATTGGAATCACTCAATTCCGATAAACGGTCGCGACACACTCGTCGACCGAAGTTGCAATAAAATAAGAGTTTTCAGCACAGCAGCACATTAACATCAGGATCACCACTTTGGAGCAAGATTTAATATAGCTACAGCAACCAAACATGACATGTTAAAGCATGTAAATGAAGTACACATGATGCTTAACACATAGGAAAAAGAATGAATGCAATAGGCCTCATGGATTAGTCACAATCATCAACCAAAGTAGCAATAAAATAATAACAGCAACACTTAACAGGAAAAACTAGCAGTTAACGGCCTGATGCCCTGTTTAGCACACAATTACACAATCAAGATGACCTCAAATTCAAAATCTTTCTACATACGAATGCTAGAGCACACAAAACTAAGTAACATTCGTTTTGGGGGCACGTTCATCGGAGCTACGGATCAACGGGAAATCGCAGCACAAAACGGGATCAGCAACAATAACAAAATGACTTAGCAGAAATAAGACTAAGGAAAAAAACAGAGGAGAGAAAAATAAAATAAAAGGGGAAGACCCACCATGGGCCTCGGCCCATCAGGCCGGCTGGACTAGAGGCTGGGCAGGCCTCTGTTGGGAGGTGGGCCGCGAGGAAGTGGGCCGGCCCACGCGGCCGTTGCATGGTGGCGCCGGCTCGATCCCGTCCTGGATCGAGGCAACGGCGGGCGGCGGCCACCGCCGGCGACGAGGGGCGGCCTCCGGCATGGCAGGGAGGCGACCGGGAGGCAGGGAATGGGCGCGGCAGGTGGTCAGGTCGCTGGATCGATCCGGAGGCGGTCGACGACGAGGTGGCCCGAGCTCGGCGACGGCGCGGCTTGAGCACGGGGCGGCGACTCCCATGGCGCGCGGCTGCGGCGTGGGCTGCCTGCGAAGGAGTGGAGGGGAGGTCAGGGGAGAAGGGAGGGCGAGGAGGCGCGGCAAGGGCTCACCGGGGCATGGCGTGCGGTTGCTCGCCGGCGCGCGGTCGGAGACGGCGTCGGCGGCAGCTTCTCCACGGCTGGCGGCGAATCCGGGCAAAAACGGGCCCACAGCGACGGGGGCGGCGGATCTGAGGCCCTGCGGGGCCCGGACGCCCGGTGCTGCGGCTGGATCTGCTGTGGAGGGGGAGGAGGTGACGTGGAGGCACCCGGAGCGTCGGATCTCAGATCTGACGGCTCCGGAGGGCCAGGGGGCTAGGGTTTCGGGGATTTTGGTGGTTTTGGGGATAATTTTGTGCAAAGGAGGGGGGTGGCTGCAACTATGCCATAGGGGGAACCCTAAATGGCTGGTTTGGTAGGTGGGGTCATTATATAGGCAGGTTGGCTGGCCAGTTTACGCAAACGCCGTTGGTACCCCTCTCGTGCGTCCGGTGTTCGCGTTCGTGACCGCCGAGACTCCGTACGGACTCCGATTCCGACGAAATCTCGAACCACGCGCTCAACGCGTCGAGCCCGTTGATCGTACCTCACCGCGGTGATATTCCGACAACATTTTTTGGCGCCCCATAAAATAATCCGTTTATTAAATAAACGGGGTTTTCGTTCCGTTGGCTGCAGCTGGTCTGGTGCGGTTTTTGCGACGGTGATCGGGTGAAACCCGGTGTCGCAAAGGTCGAGTGTCAGGGTGGAAAGGGTCGGTCTCCGTCCGATACGAGATAAGAGGGGGGAAAAATAATCGCCGATCGATAAATCGGGGATGCAAACACCGCAGACAAATCAGACAATCAAACAATTCACACCGAAAACAAATTTTTTAATTTTTGTGAAAACTGGGCTGTTACAATACAACACCACCAACAAGGGATCTCATCCCGAGATCCTGAACAATCCGGGGGAAACGGGAAGGGGGAAAGAAGAGAGTCGACGATCTTCAACACCACCAACTAGGGACTCTGCTCCATGTCGATGTCGAACTTCTGTCGAGATAAATTTTCCGCAGAGAGACGGCAACGTCGGAAAACGAAACCGTCAGTGACAAGAGGAAGAACGATCTCAAAACCAGATCAAGGGATAGTGATTTTCGACGCAAGTCGTAAAAACACCGGGCAAAAGGAGGGATGGAAATGGATGACCCAGATGACACCCAAAATCGGAGAAGCTAAAGGTACTACAGGAATTCCCAAACCTGAGATCGGAATCGAGACAATACGCTGCAAGCAAGGCATTGTAACGGTCCCGAAACTCCACACACTCAAGATCCTAGAGTTTGAAAGGGGATAAGTCGAGAATAAGACACTTACGACACTTGTCTTGACCAGAGCAAGGGTAAGGAGTAAAAAGATTCCTACTCTCCGATAACTAACTTAGTAACTACAAAATAGTTTTTTGTCTAGACTTGACTTCGGCCAGAGAAGGGATCCTACGGTCGGTAAGGCTCTGATACCAAGTTGTAAGGCCCGATATACGGTACTGTTCCAGATCTAGATGTTTCCATCCAGATCCGGGGACGAAGCACATATCGGTCCCACCGCGACATATGACATAGCCATATGCCCCCGATTTCCAACACGATATCACAACATTACAGATACAAGGATACAACATCTCATACAATCGGCATACAACTTCCTCAAATACAATACAACAGCGGAAGATACATGTCTGAGTACAGACTACAAGCAAATGCCTAGTGGCAAAGAGAAAACATCGATCCCATAACCACACGGGTCCAGGCCCTCCGCCGGGATCCGCCTAACTAGTCGTCGTCGAGTCTCCACGTGAAACGTAGATCACCATACCTGTTGCCGATCAAGAACCCTGAAAAGAGTTTGGGGGTAGTATCATGAGTACAGAGGTACTCAGCATCCAACTGTAGTGGTCATCTGACCCAGCAAGGACTTCACCACTCGTCATTCTAGGACAACTAGTAGTTTACGGTAAGGAAGGGGTAAGTGGTGAGGTTGCTGCCGCACTAGCATTTATGAAGTGGCTAACGATCTAGAGAGTAAGATAAGAAGCCAAGCATTCGATGAGGAATCGCCTCCAACAAGTCTTTCTATCAACTACTTACGCAAACATAACACCTATCCTATCCTTGTCCTCCTCTTCGCATCCCGACGAAGAAGAAGCAATCAAGGCACACACACACGTTGATCAAGTTATATTAAGATTATCTCAGTTGTTGTTGTCTATGAACAAGGAGTAGGTCTCAAGTCGTCCATAACCGTGGACATGGCTTCTCGAAAAGATTTAACCCTGCAGGGGTGTACCAACTGCCCATTACGAGGCTGCGCACGCACGCCCATATCTCTCAGTTTCTACCCATCACAGGCAGCCATTTTATGATTCAGTCCCAAGAGATCCGGAACGACAGGTCGCTCTAACTAACAACGAACAAATGCGGGTGGCCCCCGGTGAGTTGACATCCAACTCAAAAGCCGGCCGCGCTCTTGAATCGGCCTCTACCGTCTGGATGAGGTCGAGTTAGTTGCCCAAACAGATGTGGACAACCCCCTAGCTCCCTGGGATGGACCAACAAGATAAACCACGTCTCCGCTGGCCCAAGTTGTTTTAAAACTGCTGGGAGCTCACCAGTCACCCACACGTTTTCAAATGGTAAATCATCTTGGGCCACCACTAGAAATGTTTGAAGCTAAATAGGTAAGAAAAGGGGACCCCATAAAATCCCACACGCGGTTAGGCACGCTTAGTCTTAAAACCAATACCCGGAACTCGGATCCTAGGTGACTCGAATGGAACAAAGCGTCGGGCGGAATAGCCTAGACCTTCCATCCTTCGTCGAATATAGTCAACATTAATAATAATCATATCATCAACAACAATATAATAATGTGATATCCCAAACCCAGGAGTAACAGGGTAACATTGTAGCATCCTAAGCATGCATACTAAGCAGGGGTTGAGCAACGAGCAATAGTAACATAGCAGTACATGGTTTGCTGGGAGGGGACATGGCTGTATCGGTTTAAAAGAGGCTGTAAACATGTGGTAGGATCAAACATCGAACCTAACCTAGACTAGCATGCAAACCGCTGGTTGAAATAGAATGGATCATTAGTAATGCATAGTCCTTGCCTGTTGAATAGTCGGGTTCCGAAGGTGTAGTCGATCGCAAGCTCGCATCGTCTCCGAGAGGTACCCGCGGAAGCACACAAGACGGTAAACACTGGAAAGCAATCAACGAGCAAGAATTATATTACTACGGGGAAAACACGATCAAGCATCAACAAGAAGCAACACGAGACATCGGACCTACCGTCGAGAGCGGTTTCTAACGATTTAAGTGGAGTACTCGTCACACACGACGATACCGCACGCTTAGGGTGGTTCAAGTTGTTTAGCTACAGGTGACCAACAAAGGTTGTTAACATGGCAACTCAAGCAAGCATGTCATAGCACACAAACATGGCAAAGGTGAAACATAAGATAAACTATCTATGCTAGTCAATTTAAGTGGGGCACAACCTAAACATGGCATAACACTAAGTGTCGCATGATGATTAAAACATTTGGTACCGTTCTGTCCTAAACCATATTTTAGGTTGGTTAACAACATCAAACAATAGCATAAACACAAAGTACACGAAAAACTAATCAAGTTACACATAAAGAACACTCCAAACGGAGTTACGGTTAAAAAGATATAAGCAAGACAAGCTATTCACACATGCTGTATAAAAAGGGGTAAATCTATATGCAAAAGTGCAGCAACATGACATAGCAATACATGGGATGAAAGTAGACATGATGCTTAACAATATGCAATTGGAATCACTCAATTCCGATAAATGGTCGCGACACACTCGTCGACCGAAGTTGCAATAAAATAACAGTTTTCAACACAACAACACATTAACATCAGGATCACCACTTTGGAGCAAGATTTAATAGAG
The DNA here is from genome assembly GCA_950022295.1 of Bromus sterilis. Lineage (NCBI taxonomy): Eukaryota > Viridiplantae > Streptophyta > Magnoliopsida > Poales > Poaceae > Bromus > Bromus sterilis. The sequence continues at coordinate 273,490,639 of OX465598.1, forward strand.
CTACAGCAACCAAACATGACATGTTAAAGCATGGAAATGAATTACACATGATTCTTAACACATAGGAAAAAGACATAATGCAATAGGCCTCATGGATTAGTCACAATCATCAACCAAAGTAGCAATAAAATAATAACAGCAGCACTTAACAGGAAAAACTAGCAGTTAACGGGCTGATGCCCTGTTTAGCACACAATTACACGATCAAGATGACCTCAAATGAAAAATCTTTCTACATACGAATGCTAGAGCACGCAAAACTGAGCAACTTTCGTTTTGGGGGCACGTTCATCGGAGCTACGGATTAACGGGAAATCGTAGCACAAAACGGGATCAGCAGCAATAACAAAATGACTTAGCAGAAATAAGACTAAGGAAAAATACAGAGGAGAGAAAATAAAATAAAAGGGGAAGACCCACCATGGGCCTCGGCCCATCAGGCCGGCTGGACTATAGGCTGGCCATGCCTCTGTTGGGAGGTGGGCCGCGAGGAAGTGGGCCGGCCCACGCGGCCGTTGCATGGTGGCGCCGGCTCGATCCCATCCTGGATCGAGGAAACGGCGGGCGGCGGCCACCGCCGGCGACGAGGGGTGGCCTCCTGCATGGCAGGGAGGCGACGGGTAGGTAGGGAATGGGCGCTGCAGGTGGTCAGGTCGCCGGATCAGGTCCGGATGCGGTCGACGGCAAGGTGGCCCGAGCTCGGCGACGACGCGGCTTGAGCACGGGGCGGCGGCTCCCATGGCGCGCGGCTGCGGCGTGGGCTGCCTGCGAAGGAGTGGAGGGGAGTGCAGGGGAGAAGGGAGGGCGAGGAGGCGTGGCAAGGGCTCACCGGGGCATGGCGTGCAGTTGCTCGCCGGCGCGCGGTCGGAGACGGCGTCGGCGGCAGCTTCTGCTCGGCTGGCGGCGAATCCGGGCCCAAACGGGCCCACGGTGGCGGGGGGCGGCGGATCTGAGGCCCTGCGGGGCCCGGACGCCCGGTGCTGCGGCTGGATCTGCTGTGGAGGGGGAGGAGGTGACGTGGAGGCACCCGGAGCGTCGGATCTCAGATCTGACGGCTCCGGAGGGCCAGGGGGCTAGGGTTTCGGGGATTTTGGGGGTTTTGAGGCTAATTTTGTGCAAAAGGAGGGGGGTGGCTGCAACTATGCCATAGGGGGAACCCTAAATGGTTGGTTTGGGAGGTGGGGTCATTATATAGGCAGGTTGGCTGGCCAGTTTACGCAAACGCCCTCGGTACCCCTCTCGTGCGTCCGGTGTTCGCGTTCGTGACCGCCGAGACTCCGTACGGACTCCGATTCCGACAAAATCTCGAACCACGCGCTCAACACGTCGAGCCCGTTGATCATACCTCACTGCGGTGACATTCTGACAACATTTTTTGGTGCCCCATAAAATAATCCGTTTATTAAATAAACGGGGTTTTCGTTCCGTTGGCTGCAGCTGGTCTGGTGCGGTTTTCGCGACGGTGATCGGGTGAAACCCGGTGTCGCAAAGGTCGAGTGTCAGGGTGGCAAGGGTCGGTCTCTGTCCGATACGAGATAAGAGGGGGGAAAAATAATCGCCGATCGATAAATCGGGGATGCAAACACCGCAAACAAATCAGACAATCAAACAATTCACACCGAAAACAAAATTTTTAATTTTTGTGAAAACTGGGCTGTTACAAATAGTAACATCAACTTCTTCAAGTTCACAAGGTGAAATCTCACTCATAATATCCTGATAGAGTGAATAAGGAATAGCGCTAGCACTAGATCCCAAATCGCATAGCCGATAAGATTTGTGATCTCCTATTTCAATAGATACCACTGGAGTACCTGAAATTGGGCCTTTATTCTTGGCTGTGACAAGGTTAGTGGAAGCAGCACAAAAAATATATTTTGGAATCTATAATATCACTAGTAACAAGATCTTTAAGCAATGCAACTTGAGGGTCGACTCTGATCTGGTCCTCAGTCTCGTCATTTCTTCTCTCACTTTTATTTAATATGCCTGTCACAAAAGAATGCTCCCTCATCCTTGCGGGAAAAGGGGGCTTTTCATATATAACTGCAGGCATAATAGGGTCAGCAACATGAATATCAACGGGTAAATCCTTAAAGGGATTATGATGCTGATCCTCTTTATTTTTAGAGGAATCAATATGAGAGGCAAAGTTTTTACAAAAATCAATCAGAAGTTGGGAATCAAGACCAATCTTGGCACAAAAGGTATTGAAGTAATCAGTTTTCACATAGTTCTCAATGTAATCATGCTCATAATTTATAACGGGTTCAATACATTTATCAATCTCCCAATCTTCAGTATTCTTCTGGATCCATTCGATAAGATCCCACCTTTCTTCAATGCTTCTGGTGTGGAATACCCCACTAGAGGAGGCATCAAGCATCTCTCTATCTTGACGGGAAAGCCTTGCATAAAATTTGTAAGAATAATTTCCTTGGGGAGATCATGATTGGGGCATTTGAGAATTAGAGACTTCAATCTCCCCCAAGCTTGGGCGATGCTTTCTCCGTCACGAGACCAAAATTTATAAATATAGTTCCTGACTCGATGTATTTCATGAAGAGGATAAAACTTTACACAAAAGAGGGCATAAGTTCTAGCCAATTTAGTAAATGGGAGTTATCAAGAAGCCTATACCAATCCCAATCCTTATCTTTTAATGATATAGAGAATAGTTTTCTCATAACAAAGTCCATTGATATACCCGCAAGCTTAAATAAGGAGCATAGTTGTGAAAGATATAGCAAGTGTTCACCTGGATGTCTATCTCCTGCATATCGATTAGCCATAACACAATCAACAATACGATTTGATATTTTAAAGGGCACAGTTTCTGTAGGTGGGCGAGCATTCTCCACCACATTAATGGTGAAGCGGTTCCCCGCAAGCAAAGTACCAAGAGCAGAGTGGTCCATAGGGACTAAAAGTAACAGCAGCAAAATAAAATCAGCACTTACAGTATAAAGGTTACCTTACCAATAGCGCTACGCTCCCCAGCAACGGCGCCAAAAAATGGTCTTGGTGACACACAAGTGTAGGGGATCTATCGTAGACTTTTTGATAAGTAAGATTGTCGAACCCAACGAGGAGCAGAAGGTATTGACAAGTGATCTTGAGATAGGAATAACTACAAGTACTGAAAGGTAACTTTTTATGGGTTTTCTGGTATAAGCAACAAGGAGATAAAAGCAAATAAAGTAAATTGTAATAAGGTGCAACAAGTGGCCCAATCCTTTTGTGCAAAGGATAAGCCAAAGGATTTGAACTTATAAAAGCTAAAACGTTCTTGAGGACACACGGGAGAGATAGTCATGTGCCTTCGCCATATTCCGTCTTGGTACTATGTTTTGTGTTGATAAGTGTTGTGTGGGTGAACCTATGCTAGTGCACTTTCTAAACTAAGATAAGTACACTCTTATGATTAAACCTCTTGCAAGCATCCGCAAATACAAGAGAGAAATTAAGGCAAAGCCTAACCATAGCAATAAACTTGAGGATCCAACAATCCCTCGTGCAAAAGTGTGCGAACTGGGGTTCAGGTTTCTATCACTCGGACAACCCACCATAAGCACGTTTTATACACAATGCATTCCCCTAGGTCCTTACCAGGCAAAGTGTTGTGTAGTCGACGTTCACAAAACTCCACTAGAATAATAACACCACAACTTAAATATCAAACAACACATATTACTTCAACATCATATGACTACTAACAACTAGACTTCTCCCATGTCCTCAAGAACTAAAGGAACTACTCACAAGACATAAAAGAGATCATGATCAGAGGTGATAAATATATGATAAACAATCTGGTCATAACGATAATTCTCTAACAAAACTCAATATCATTCACCACAAAGGGTAATCAACACCGGTAGAGTAGAGGGGATGGATAGTACGAGTTACAACTTGGATTGAAATGATGAGATGAGACGGGATGAAGATGGAGATGGTGCTGATGGTGAGGATGATGGTGATGATAATCTCGATGATGCCCGTGACGATGGTGATGACGATGAGGATGATCTGCCCCTCAGGGAGGAGTTCTCCCCGACGGAATCTCCCCGTCAGAAAGGTCTTTTCTTCTCTTTCGGTTTCCGCCACGGAGCGGCGGCGGAACTCCGAAACTCTTCTTCTTCTGGGGTTTTTAGGTCACGATGAAGATATAGGCCAAAGGGGGGGGGGTCCTGGAAGTGGGTCCCACCTCCCAGGCGTCCACCTGGCACGACTTGGAGGGGGGACGCGCCACCAGGGTGTTTGGGAGCCCGGTGGCCCCCCTCCGGGTGCCCTTCGGCTGGTCTTCGTCAATTCGTCGGAAAATTATACCCCGTGAATTTCATGCCATTTGGAGATGTGATGCTATGGCCACTTGATGTGCACTTTTCCCCGCTGATTCCTACGTCTGCTGTTTCGGCACCAGAAAGTTGCAAACTGTGTAAAACATGCCAAAACACTATAAGAACATCATCATAATATGGAATATATCAATGAATAGAGGTAAATTATGCTATAAAATAGTGATGCATTTTGGACGAGTTGTAAGGCCCGATATGCAATACTGTTCCAGATCTAGATGTTTCCATCCAGATCCGGGGAAGAAGCACATATCGGTCCCACCGCGACACACGACACTGCCATATGCCCCGGATTTCCAACATGATATCACAACATTACAAATACAAGGATATAACATCTCATACAATCGGCATACAACTGCCTTAAATACATTACATCAGTGGAAGATACATGTCTGAGTATAGACTACACTAAAATGCCTAGTGGCAAAGGTAAAACACACCATTCCCACGTCCACACGGGTCCAGGCTCTCCGCAGGGATCCGCCTAACTAGTCATCGTCGAGTCTCCATGAGGGCTTCCAGAAGAAGGGTCGTCAAGCTCCTCTGTAGACAAAGATCGTTTGCATAACGTGCGTAAAAGAGAAAAGAAGGGGTGAGCTATATCACCAAGTCTTGTAACTAACTTCTCATGGTAAGATGGGGGTAGTGGTGAGGTTGCAGCCGCACTAGCAATATATGAGTGGCTAACGATCTATTTAGAGTAAGATGAGAACCAAGTAGTCGATGAGGAATCGCCTCCAACAAGTCTGCTATCAGCTACTTATGCAATCATAACACCTATCCTATCCTTGTCCTCCCCTTCATCACCCGATGAAGAAGAAGCAGTCAAGGCACACATGCGTTGATCAAGTTATTAAGATGATCTCAGTTGTTGTTGTCTATGAACACGGAGTAGGTCTCAAGTCGTCCATAATCGTGGACACGACTTCTCGAAAAGATTTAACCCTGCAGGGGTGTACCAACTTCCCATTACAAGGCTCCGCACGCACGCCCATATCTCTCAGTTGCTACACATCACAGGAAACCATTTTATGATTTAGTTCTGAGAGATCCGAAACGACATGTCCCTCTAGCTAACAACGAACAAATCCGGGTGGCCCCCAGGGAGTTGACACCCAATCCAAAAGACGATTGCGCTCTCGGATCGGCCTCTTCCGTCTCAACAGGGTTTGGGTTACCGGGACACCTCACATGAGGTCCCGGGCCCTAGCCAGCCAAGGTGGACCAACAGGGAAACCATGTCCCCACTGGTCCGAGTTGGTTTAACGAAAGTCTGCTAGGAGCGACCCGACAAACACACACACGGTTTTCAAATGGTAAATCAGCTTGGGCCACCACTAGAAATGTTTGAATCTAGGTAGGTAGGTAAGAAAAGGGGACCCCATAGCATCCCACACGCGGTTCGGCACGCTCAATCTTAGAACCAATACCCGGAACTCGGATCCTAGGTGACTCGAATGGAACAAAGCGCCGGGGCGGGATAGCCTAGACCTTCCATCTTTCGTCGAGTATAGTCAACATTATAATAATCACATCATCTACAATAATATAATAGTGTGATAGCCCAATCGAAGGAGTAAGAGGGGAACAATTGATAGCATCCTAAGAATGTATACTAAGCAGTGGTTAAGAAAGCAAGGTACATGGACAAACAATGGTTTGCTAGGATGTGGGGGACATGGTTGTTTGGGTTCATTTGAGAGGCATAAATATGAAGTGGTAGGATCAAGCAATCGTTCTATCCTATACCTAGGCACAAGTGAGTGATACGTCTCAAACATATCGATAATTTCTGCTCGCTCCAGGCATTTTTTGTGTGATATTGCTATGATATAGATACACTTTCATACACTTTTGATCATATTTGGATTAACCTACTAACTCAGTGCACCCCAGTGCCAGTTCCTGTTTTCTGTTGTTTTTCTATTACAGTTTTCCCCATAGAAAAAGTGCTCCAAAAATCTGGGAAAAATCAGATAAAAAATCAGCGTGTCGGAAGACTCCAAAAGCCCGAAGGAGGGCTAGGGGCCCACCACCAGGCGGCCACCTGGCGCGGACAGGGGCCTGGACCCCTGGTGGCCCCCCTGTCTGCCCCCTTCGCCTATTTATTCTCTGTCACGGGAAACTTCCGAGGACAGAACCCTATTTTGCAATCTCGCCTCTGTTCCGCCGCCTCCGTGCTTCCAAGATCGGGAGCACCGTTAGGACCCTTCCCGGCACCCTGCCGGAGGGAGGATCGACCTCCGGGAGCTTCCCCTCCACCATGGACGCTTCCCGGATGTGTCATGAGTAGTCTACCTTGGACCATGGGTCCGTGATAAGTAGCTATGTGATGTTCTCCTCCCCTCTTTGTTCTTCATGGCTTAGACCTCGTGAGCTTCCCTACATGATCGAGGCACTTATGTAATTCTTCTGCTGTTGCTATGCTGAGTTTGATGGGATCTGATGGATTATGAGATTATGTTCAGATCGTGATAGAGTAATATATTTGGTTTCTATCTCTTATATTTTGGTTCCTAAGTAATTCTTGAATGTTCTCCGTTGCTGTTTATTTATTTGGCCAAGTGTTAGGTATTAACTCCAAGTGGGAAAGTTATGCTCGATTGTGGGTACATGCCCCCTGATGACACACTTGAGTGACAGAAACATGAGTCTAGGTGATGTGTTGTGGCCACAAGGGGGAAAACAACGGTGCTTGTAACCGCGGTTGCAAGGATTTTTTACTTTACGCAAAGTTCTTTTTAATGCAAGTGTCTGTTGCTTTCGGTTTACACTTTGGGTGGGGCTCTCAACTTAATACCAGCGAGATGTTCTGGATAGATATCTCAAGGTGGATGATTAGTAGTAGATGCAGATGGATTTCGGTCTACTTATTTTGGCGCAATTCCCATGCTTATGAGCCTCTTCCTTTGTTTTGTAGCCTAGTTAGCATTGCGGTGCGTTTATAATCCTGTCAATTGCCCATCTGTAATTTGTTTACCTCGCATAGCAGTTTTATCGTCTTTTGGGAGAGAGACATCACTAGTGAACATCACGGGACCCCGGTCCATATTCTCATCACTTTTTACAAGATCATTTATTTTCTCGCATTTACTTTCAGTTGCTATCATTATCATTATCCCTTGTGTGTTTGACCCTTTGTAAACAACAAGACCGGAGAGATTGAAAACCTCTCTGAACTTCGTTGGGAGAAAAGTTAATTGTGTTGTGTGTAAGTCCAGGAGAAGCAAGTGATTCTTTTCAGACGGCGCATCACTTGCCGAACCACCTACTTATCATTGTCGAAGACCTACGGGAGACAAACCCTATCCTCTACATAGGGGAAATTTGCTGCTATCCTACATCTCACCTTCCACTTGGGGTAACCAACGAAGAGCGAGAAGCGATTATCACTTCCACGCCATCAAGCAAATTTCTGGCGCCGTTGCCGGGGACTCCGAGTGATAAGATAGGGGAGTTGCCCACTAGCTTTTACCTTTAATTTTTAGTCTTGTTAGTTTACCTTTCAATTTTTATCTTTGTGTCCTTTATCAAAAATCACAAAAAAATTATTTATCTTGCTAGTAGCTGTCATTATGTCTGGTCCTTTTGCCTTTGTTGAGACAAAGGTTCTCACCTTTAAACAAAAAGGTGGCGAAAGTTTAAAAGATTCTTGGTATAGAATTAATGATTCTAAAAAAAAGACACCATGAAGCAATCCACTACTATCCTGCTTAGAAATTTTTATGTTGGGATTACTCCTTGGAATAGGTCTATATTAGATACTGCTATCAATGGGAATTTCCTAGAAGCCCCAATTTGGGAGTCTCTTAATGTTATTGAAAATCTTGTTGGAAACCTCCCTATTGCTAACATACAAGAAGACATAACTCTATCTCACATTATGAAGAAACTTGAAAAGATAGAGTTAGAAATACCAAGTATAACTAGGATAAATGAGTTGGATCGCAAGATTCAAGGGAATGTGAATAGGCTTGATAGCTCCATGCATAAAATTATTAAACTTTGGAGACAATCATATTCCATGATATGGATCCTTCTAGGATTGATAAGATTGAGGAAATCATTAATACTCTAGGAACTACCTTCTCCTCAATCAAGCCAAAAAAGGTAGCAACTCCGGCTAGAAAGGAACCTAAGTTCAATTATGTCCCTAAGGTTCCCCTACCCAAAAATAATCCACCCATGGCCAAGGAAGTTGAAACTGTGAAAACTTTGGAAGAAATACCTCTCTTTGATAAATTTATAAATGAAACTACCATTGATTTTCCGCCTGTTGGTTTTATTCCTAGAAGTATTTTCATTAGTCCTTTATTTGAAAGACCTCTTAAGACTAGTTGTACAATTGAAGAGCTTTTTCATGATCTTGATGATGGTTCGATTGATACAACTTGATCTTTTGCCTTATGCCTAGCTTAAAGGAGTAAAAGAAAGCGCTTGTTGTGAGGCAACCCAAGATGTTTTTTACTTGTGTTTCTAGTGGTCTTGATGATTGTTACTACTGTAGCAACATCATTGTATCTTTATTTTCAAGCTTTGTGCCAAGTTATAGCCTCATATGACAAGGGAAGTGAAAGTTGTGGCATGCTGTCCAGAAAACATATTCTGTCCTCGTGACGGAAAAAATAAGATAAAATCACCAGTTCATCTTTTGGAGATGATTTTTTACACAGCGTGCTCTATACAATCACAGAAATTTCGTATGTTCTGAGTTTTTTTATTTGAGTTGCAGAAGTACCCCTAAAAAATTCTTTACTATCTGTTGTTCTGTTTTTCACAAATTCTGCCGCGTTTTGTCTCTCCTAACTTTTGCAAATCTTAAGCTTGCTTTTTCTTTACAAAAACCTTTTGGAAATCTTGAGAAACAGTAGCTCTTCAAGAATATCTTTATATCCAGTGGGGAAAAATTATTTATTATGGGTACTAACCTCTCTAATCAGCTTATGATGAGTTATGTATGAAGGGAGTTTTCAAGTGTGAGATGGAAGATGATGACAGAAGATTCGGGAGTGTCAAGCGCTCAAGATTGGGGATGCTCCCATGAACCCCCAACATATATTCAAGGATACTCAAGCGTCTAAGCTTGGGGATGCCCCCGTGCATCCCCTTCTCCATCAACAATCATCAGTTCGTCCTTCGTCTCACTATATTTTTATCACTTCATGCGTTATGTGCTATGCTTGGAGCGTCTCGCTCTTAGGTTTTATTTTTAGTTTTCTTTATCTTTGCTTGCTGTTCGTAAAAATTTAGACCCCGTCTTACTTTGTGTGGGAGAGAAACACGCTCCACTTTCAAAATCTAGAACACAACATAGGATTCTTCATGCCTATCGTTTTGCTGTTGTGTGTTCTTTACCTTTTCATAGCTACTGCCATGTTTAGTTTTAGTCTTAATTTGTCTTTAGCAAGAGCCTTGGCTTTTGTTTAGTTTATTGCTGGAACTCTCTTTAGTTTTCATGTATATATTGTTAAGAGAGTTGGTTGTTGCACTGAGTTGTGTCTTGGTTTGAGAGTAGGTAATTGAGGTTGTTATTTAATTTTAGAAGTAACTTGCAATAGTTTTGAGGCATTGATCTGAGTAATGTTATAACTTTTGGTGTCAAGAGCTCTAGCCTATTAGTGATAGGTGTCGTATTTTGGGAAATCCGTGTTTATTTTCAAAAACCTACAAAACTAGTTGAGAACTCTAGCTACTAGATGGATCGCTAATCTTTGGAGGGATCAAATATTAGAGTACACTCATGTACCATGAGTCGAGGATGCGCAAGGATAACCAAACCCCCATACACTCCTCCTCTTGGTACTTGTCTCTTTGTGAAACTCCTCATTAGATTGAGAGTTACCGATAATAAGTGCATGAGTTCTTCGGACTAAGGTAAGTATTGAAAGTTGACACTTCCACCTCCTCATATTTGCTAGCCTCTCCTATGCCGTGCATTGCCTTCTTCTAACTCCGAGAGTTGGCGTCCACCTTCGCCGGTACATCCAAACCCTTGGCATGATACACTCTGTCATCATAAACCTCCTTATATCCTTCCTCAAGATAACCACCATACCTAGCTATCAAGGAATTTCCATAGCCTTTCCGAGATATATTGCCATGCAACATCCACATCTTCATGACTTTATCTTCATGTCATACATGTTCCTGCTACACTGGCAGCGGCATACATTGCATACATCATGATAGGTACATCTTCTTTATGATTTGAGTACCTTGTAAAGTGTACAAGATCTTCAATACCCTCTTGTAAATAAGAGTATTGCCCTTAAGTGAGGAAAATATCCAAAGTGGACAAAATAAAAGATCCCAAAGAGGACAAATGAGAGTTAAATAGAAAGAGCCATTGAGGCCACCAAGAAATACAAAAAAATATAAAAAGAGAAAAAATAAATAAAAAGAGAGAAAGGGGCAACACTACTATCCTTTTGAAAGATCCACACTAGTACTCCCTCTTATCCTCTTACTCCATAGAGATGATCATGCATATAGCTATGTGGGGACCTTCACACTATAGAACTTGGCTTGAATATTCCAAGGATGAGCCTCCTCAAAAGAGTTCTAGGTCTTCATGAGCGAGAAAATTAGATGCACCCCACTAGTTCCATTGGAGAGTTTTTCAGCTCATATGTGCATCCGTTGCATGGCAATCCCTACTCCTCACATCATATCTATCATTTGGCATCTCTTGCCTATGATTGTCCTCATTGATGTGAGCCTTTCTCATCCTTTTTGTCTTCCTCCTCCGTACTTCTCTCTTTGCCATCCTAAGTGTCAACTCTCTTGCTTACGCTCATCCATTGCATGAGTGCTCAAAATATTGAAAAGGAGTGGATCAAATTGACTTGTACCTGGCTAGTGGTCTGGGGACGAGTCAAGATAAGATTCCAAAGGAGACCAAGTGTGAAACTTTAGTAGATTGAGTTCTCAACAAAAATACTTTTCTTCTCGTATTCCCTATCCCCCTTCTTGCACGCAAACACTATTTGGAGACATTCGAGTCATGGATAGCAAGAGCTCTTGCACCTAATGTTCTTTCGTTGCTTGTTTCAATGCTAATATAGACTCTTGCATGTTATGACTTGAATTGAATTGCATACCTTGATTTCTTTACTTTTCAAAGTCCTTATACGGTTGCTAGCATGTCACCACAGAAATTATGCCTGTTATCATTGACCTACTCGAGGACGAGCAGGAATTAAGCTTGGGGATGTTGATACGTCTCAAACGTATCGATAATTTCTGCTTGCTCCATGCATGTTTTGTGTGATATTGCTATGATCTAGATACACTAGGTACACTTTCATACACTTTTGATCATATTTGGACTAACCTACTAACTCAGTGCACCCTAGTGCCAGTTCCTATTTTCTGCTGTTTTTTCTATTTCAGTTTCCCCCCATATAAAAAGTGCTCCAAAAATCCGTGAAAAATCAGCGTATCAGAAGACTCCGGAAGCCCGAAGGAGGGCCAGGGGCCCACCACCAGGCGCCCATGGGGGCGCCTGGACCCCTGGTGGCCCCCCTTTCTGCCCCCTTCGCCTATTTATTCTCCGTCACGGGAAACTTCCGAGGACAGAGCCCTATTTAGAAATCTCGCCTCTGTTACATAGCCGCGCTTCCAAGATTGGGAGCACCGCCAGGACCCTTCTCGGCACCCTGCCGGAGGGAGGATCGACATCCGGGAGCTTCCCCTCCATCATGGACGCTTTCGGGATGTGCCGTGAGTAGTCTACCTTGGACCATGGGTCCGTGATCAGTAGCTATGTGATGTTCTCCTCCCCTCTTTGTTCTTCATGGTTTAGACCTCGTGAGCTTCCCTACATGATCGAGGCACTTATGTAATTCTTCTGTTGTTGCTATGCTGAGTTTGATGGGATCTGATGGATTATGAGATTATGTTCAGATCGTGATAGAGTAATATATTTGGTTTTTATCTCTTATATTTTTGTTCCTAAGTAATTCTTGCATGCCCTCCGTTGCTGTTTATTGCTTTGGCCAAGTGGTAGGTAGTAACTCCAAGAGGGACGTTATGCTCGATTGTGGGTACATTCCCCCTGATGACACGCTTGAGTTACAGAAACATGAGTCAAGGGGATGTGCTATGGCCACAAGGGGGAAAACAACGATGCTTGTAACCGCGGTTGCAAGGATTGTTTACTTTACGCAAAGTTCTTTTTAATGCAGTTGTCTGTTGCTTTGGGTTTACACTTTGGGTGGGGCTCACAACTTAATACCAGCGAGATGTTCTGGATAGATATCTCAAGGTCGATAATTAGTAGTAGATGCAGATGGATTTTGGTCTACTTATTTTGTCCTACTGCCCATGCTTGAGCCTCTTCCTTTCTTTTGTAGCATAGTTAGCATTGCGGTGCGTTTATAATCCTGTAAATTGCCCATCTGTAATTTGTTTACCTCGCATAGCAATTTTATCGTCTTTCAGGAGAGAGACATCACTAGTGAACATCACGGGACCCCGGTCCATATTCTCATCACTGTTTACAAGCTCATTTATTTTCTCGCATTTACTTTCATTTTCTATCATTATCATTATCCCTTGTGTGTTTGACCCTTTGTAAACAACAAGACCAGAGAGATTGACAACCTCTCTGAACTTCGTTGGGAGCAAAGTTAATTGTGGTTTGTGTAGGTCCAAAAGAAGCAAGTGATTCTTTTCACACGGCGCATCACTTGACGAACCACGTACTTATCATTGTCAGAGTCCTACGGGAGACAAACCCTATCCTCTACATAGGGGAAATTTGCTGCTATCCTACATCTCACCTTCCACTTGGGGTAACCAATGAAGGGCGAGAAGCCATTATCACTTCCACGCCATGAGGTAGCTGAAAGTTATAAGCATGATATATGCCCCCCTTACCTGATAAGAAGACAGAGCCGAAGGTGTAGTCGATCGCAAACTCGCAACGTCTCCAAGAGCACCCGCGGAAGCACACAAGAAGGAAACACTGGAAAGGCAATCGATGAGCAAGCATCTATTACTACGAAGCAATCACGAGGAAGCAACAACAAGAAGACAACATGAGACAACGCTACGATACATATCTACCGTCGAGAGCGGTTACTAACAGGTTAAGTGAGGTGCTCGCCACACACGATGATACCACACATTTAGAATGGTTTAAGTTGTTTAGCTACAAAACATGAGCAAAGGTTGTTGACATGGCATCTCACTAAAGCATGGCATATCACACAAGCATGGCAAGAGGTGAAGCACAAAGTAAACTACATATGCTAGTCAATTTAAGTGAGGTAACACCCTAAACATGGCATATCGCTAAGTACCCCACAACGATTTAAGTATTTGGTACTGTTCTGCCCTAAACCATATTTTAGGTTGGTTAACAACAGAAAAAATAGCATAAACACAAAGTACATGAAATTCTAGTCAAGTTACATATAAGTAATATTTTTATCGGAGCAACGGTTATTAAGTTATGGCCTATTACATTTACGGTGGCATGCGACATAAATAGTAGTTAAACAATATGTAGACAAGTGCAAACATGGCAAAGGGCAACATTTTATTAATCTACGCGAAAAACGGAACAACTTTCATGTATAAAGTGTTCTTATCCAAGCTACGGTTAAAAATATATAACACTCGCAAATTGCATCACAATCTGCCAATTAATTAATCAAATAAATACATAAAAGGTCTAATGGGCCGAATCTACTGTACACGGGCTAAACAGAGGCGGCACAAGATAATAAAATTCGCCCATGGGCGCTACTTAGCTACTAGGCCGACCCAACTACCGCAGCAGAAAATAAAAAAAGGGAAAAGGAAAAAAAATAAAGGGGGCGACTCACCTTAGTGCGATCGGCCCAGGTGGCAGGGGCGGCGGATAGCATTGCATCGCCCACGGCGCGAAGGACGCGTGGGCCAACTGAGGAGTTGAGCCGCCGACTGCTAGTGGGCCGTGTGGGCGCAGTGGCCCACGGGAATCCAGATCGGGATCGGTCCCGATCCCGTTCAGGGCAGCGACGACGGCGGATGGACAAGCTCGCCGACATGGCTACTCCGGTGAGGGCCGGGATGGCGTGGAGAAGGATGCTGGCGCGAGGGGCGGCCAGATCTCATCGACGGTGGAGTCCAGGGGTGGTCGCGGTGGGATCCATGGCGGCTGCCTGCAGGAGAAGAAAGAGGAGGGGTGAGAGGAGGACGGGTGAGAGGAGGAGGGATGTAACAGCCCAGATTTCACAAAAATAAAAAAATTTGTTTTCGGTGTGAATTGTTTGATTGTCTGAATTGTTTGCGGTGTTTGCATCCCCGATTTATCGATCGGCGATTATTTCCCCCCTTTTATCTCATATCGGACGGAGACCGACCCTTGCCATCCTGACACTCGACCTTTGCGACACCGGGTTTCGCCCGATCACCGTCGCGAAAACCGCACGAGACCAGCCGCAGCCAACGGAACGAAAAACCCCGTTTAATAAGTAAACGGGATATTTTTATAGCGCGCCGGAAAGTGTTCTCGGAATGGTTCTAGCGCGAGGTGAACGCCGCCTGCTCGACGCGCTGATCGCGCAGTTTGAAGTTTTACCCGAATCGGAGGTCCTGCGGACCCCCGGCGGTCAGAAACGTAAACACCACGTGCGCGAGAGAAAAACCGGGACTTTTTTGCAAACTGGCAGCCACCTGGGCTATATAAAGACCACCACACTCCCACCTCTTTCTAGGGTTTCCCTAGCCACAAAATTGCAGCCACCCCCCTGGTTTTGCCCCAAAATTGCCCCATTTTCGCAACCCTAGGCCCCCAGCGGATCTGGACCGTCGGATCGGCCGATCCAACGGCCCAGATCGCGCCCTGGCCTCCACCAACATCCAGCCTCCCTCCTCTCTCTCTCCAACCATGGAGTAGCCGCCGCCGCAGCTTCCTCCGGCCGTCGGAGCCGCGGGCTGCCGACTCCCCTCCTCCCAGCCGAGCCCCCTCCTTCCCCTTCTCTTTCTCCCTCCCTCTTTCCTCTCCTAACCTCTCCTCTCCCTTGTGCAGCACGCCGGTGATACGTCTCAAACGTATCTACTTTTCCAAACACTTTTGCTATTGTTTTGCCCTCATTCTTGCATGATTTGGACGAAACTAACCCAGACTAACGCTGTTTTCAGCAGAGCTGCCTGTATGGTTTATTTGTGCGCAGGAAAATGGATTTTTAGACGTCCCAGAAAATTACCTGAAAATCCACGCACCCGAAGGAGCCAGGAGCCAGAAGTGGGACCAGAGGGGAGCCCTGGGGGCCCCAGGCGCCTCCTTGGCGTGGCCAGGGGTGGGGCCGCGCCCTCTAGAAGCCTGGGCCGCTCCCCCTCCTCTGGTGCCCTCCCGAGGCTCCTATTTATCCCCATGATGAGAAAACCCCAGAACAGAAGTCGTTTTCCCAGTTTCCGTCGCGGAGCCGCCGCCACCCTCTGTTCTTCTTCGGGAGGGCTAATCTGGAGGCTGATTTGGCCTCCGGAGAGGGGAGATCGTCGCCATCGTCATCACCATCGCCACTCCATCCATCCTCTATGACTTCTCTTCATATGTGTGAGTAATTCCCTGCTGTAGGTAAAGGGGATGGTAGGGATTGGATGAGTTTAATCATGTAATAGTTCGTCAGATTGTTAGGGGCATGTTGCCTATCATCTAGATTGGTGTTTATCTTATTTGCTACAACTTGTTGTTCTTAATGCTTGTCACTTTGGGCCCGAGTGCCATGTTTTCAGATCTGAACCCTATGTGTTTTCATGAATATATTTGTGTTATAGATCCTATCTATGAGTTGTATGCACCTATTATGGTCCGGAACCGGCGATCCCAAAGGTGACAGCTTGGGACACCAAAGGGGACGGTCCATAATTTGAGGATTCCGTGTATCCATTGAGTTTATTGCTTTGTTCCGGTGCTTTTTGACAGGAGCACCTTAATCTCCATAAGTTCCTTTTGGCCCCGTTCGTAGCGGGATGGTAGGACAAAAGATGTTGTGCAAGTTCTTATTGCAAGCACACACAACTACCTACGGGATACATGCCTAATGTTTGATATTTGCCTAGATGATCATTGTTTTTCTGTGTGCCTTGCCCCGTGTTAGAATCTATTATATGTTTACTCTCATCCATGCAGCGCCCAACCATCCATCTCCCTAGCCTACAGTGTTTCCAATCCTGCTGGTCATTAGTTGTTACTTTTTGCTATTTACTTTTGCTGTTGCTATCACCACTATCCTATTACCATTACCACTTATCTATTGTTGCAAGCAAGTATATTTCAGGTGCGGTTGAATTGACAACTCAACTATCAAAACTTATAAATACTCTTTGGCTCCCCGTGTGTCGAATCAATAAATTGGGTTACCTTACCCGCGAAGACTATCTCGATCCCTTACGCCTGTGGGGCATCAAGCAGCGTTTTCTGGCGCCGTTACTGGGGAGCATAGCAATATTTACAAGTCTACTTGAAGTATCCTGCCTGCTGCATATTATCCGCTATGGGTAAGAAAGGAGACCCCAAGGTTCCGATCTTACCATCCCGTACAAGAAAAAGTACTGTTCTGAACACTAGTGCTACACTTGATTCACCTTCTGTTTTGAGTAAGTTTACCTCACCACCACTACATGATGCTTCTATTGAGTCTGTTACTATGTCCGATACTTTTGATGATGCTTCCACTACTCTTGATGATGCTACTTTTCTTGGTCACCATATTAAAACTCAGACTGCTAAGGATGCAGCAAAATCCAAGACCGAGACCCCTACTACCTTTATTCCTACCTGCAAAACCTTTGGTTACCCGAGATTAGATGAACTCAGGGAGAAAATCCTTGATGATGATTATGTTACTCTTGATGATGATTTTTGCAGGGAACTCAGAGAGTGTGTCGACTCTGACCCTGGTGTTGTTAAAGAGTTGCTCAAAAGGCACGCCATGAAGAACAAAGTTATTCCTGATCCTCAATTTGCCACATCTCCTATATGCATCACTGATCATGATTATGATTTCTCTGTTGATCTTTCACTTATATCTACAGAGTAGGCTGACCCCTTTTATGGCAGAGAAAATGATGATGCTATAGCACACTTGACCAAACTCGCTGAGTTAAGCAACCTATTCACTACTGATGAGAAGATACGAAACTTCTATGTGGCCAGGATTTTCCCTTTTGCTTTGAAGGAAGACGCTAAATCATGGTACGATGCATTACCCTATGGTTCCATTAAAAGTCCGCAGGACTTAATCAAATTTTTTGTTGATAAGTATTTCCCAGCTCATCTGCAACATGCTGCTTTGCAAAAAATCTATAACTTTAAACAATTGCAGGATGAGCAACTCCCTAAAGCTTGGGGAGGTTTTGTGATTTACTTAAAATTATGCCGGGACATGGAATCCCCAAGAATGAACTGCTTGATATATTTTATGCTGGCTTAACCAATGAATCCAGAACCTATCTGGATAGTTGTGCTAGTTGTGTTTTCAGGGAAAGAACACCGGACGATGCAGAAGAATTAATGTGCAAAATTGCCAAGAACTATGAAGACTGGTCCGTCCCTGAACCACTTCTGCCACCGAAAAAGAGGGGCATGCTTGTTCTGAACCCCGAAGATATGCAAGAAGCCAAGAAGTCTATAAAGGAGAAAGGCATTAAAGCCGAAGACGTGAAGAATTTATCGCCTATTGAGAAGTTGTGTGAGCCTACTACTCACCCTACCTTGGTAGAGGTACACTCTCTATTAGACTTTACTGAAAGTGACATCCCTAAAGGTAAACCTCCCGACCAGTGCTTAGATGAGCTTGATAATTTTACTGTTAAGCAAGACCATTTTAATAGGAAGTTACAAAGTCAGTTGCATGATAATTCTCTTACTATCAAAAGTTTGTGTGATGTTATAGAGAGAACAGTTAATGATGTTAAATGTCTTGTTAAGAATTTTCATATGGTTCAAACTCAGCTTGAACAAATTTCTAATGTGCAAAAAGATTTGCTTGCTAATAATGCCAAACAGGACATACAAGCTTATGGAATCAAAACTAGGGGTGGAACACACACCCAAGACCCACTCTATCCTGAGGGGCATCCAAAGAGGGTCGAGCAAGATTCTCAAGTACAAGAAGAAGACGAGATTGTTGGCTCTCCGGAGAAGAAAAAGAAGAAGAAGAAACACAAGGAGGCTGGCAATCCCGATGATCCTATTACAAGTGAAAAGCCAGCTGTTGATCCTAACAGCATATCTACCTCCGATGCTGAAACAGAAGACGGTGCTGAGCCTGAAGAAAAATACGCGGAGAAGGATGATTCTCCCCAGGTAAGAGAAGAAGAAGCACCCGATAAACGCAAGAGGTACTCTAAAGAAGACTTCATCGCAAGAAGACATGGGAAGGAAAGAGAACCATGGATACAAAAACCCATGCCCTTTCCAGGTAAGTCCCTCAAATCCAAAGAAGAAGAGCATTATAATAAATTTTGTGAATGGATGAAACCTCTTTTTCTTCAAATTCCTTTGACTGATGCTATTAAGTTACCTCCTTATTCCAAGTATATGAAAGATATTGTTACTAATAAAAGAAAAGTTCCTAATGAGGCAATATCTACTATGCTTTCTAACTAATCTTTCAGTGGCAAGATTCCTAAGAAGCTCGGCGATCCAGGTATACCCACCATTCCTTGCTCCATAAAGAATAATTATGTCAGAACTACTTTATGTGATCTTGGTGCATGAGTGAGTGTTATGCCCTTCTCTCTTTACAAAAGGCTTTGTTTAGGGAAACTTATCCCTACAGATATCTCCCTTCAGATGGCTGACAAGTCAACAAATTTCCCAATAGGTATTTGTGAGGATGTACCCGTTGAAGTTGCTAACTGTTTGATCATTACAGATTTTGTTGTGCTTGACATGCCCGAGGATGGGAGCATCTCCATTATTCTTGGTAGACCTTTTCTTAACACCGCAGGTGCTATCATTGATTGCAATAAAGGAAAGGTCACTTTCAACGTTGATGATAAAGAACACACGGTGTACTTTCCAAAGAAGATCGACAAGAGGCATGGCCTTAACTCTATAGAGAATATCGAGACCGTGAAGATTGGAGAATGGGACTGTCCACTACATGTGCACCACAAATACAAAACCATTATGGTGGGGACAATGTCCATTAAAGTGAAGGTGCAATGATCACTTCATAAGAGGGGAGTCTTTTTGTTCTATATATCGCCGGTTTGTTGGTAAGACTTGATCAACCTTGCTAGTGAGCTTGTTTTATATAGGTAAAAAGTTAAGCTTGTTATGTTTTCATTTTCTTTAGCTTTCATTCTCTTTGCTGTACCAAGCTTTTATGTTTTTGAAGCTTCACAATACTAATCACTGCTTTAAGTTTTCAGAAAGTTTTGAAGCTTTTTGAACTCCGAGAAATTTTCAACAGTGAAGTTTTCAGAAAAATTACAGAAAAATTAAAATCAAAATTTCCATGCCGGGAGTGACCCAGAGGCACCTGGGGCTGACCAGGGTGGGCCACCAGTGGCCCAGGAGGCCAGCTGGCGCGGCCTGCCCCCTGGCCGCGCCCACAGGGCGCCTGGGGCCCACAGGGCAGCCAGCGAGGTATGTCTTCTTCCTCCTCCTTCCTCTCTCTCCAAAAACACGAGTTCTTCTCCAGTTCTTGCGTTCTTGCTATTCTTGGAGGCGATTTTCGATCTCTCTCTACAGCCCACCATTCGAGCTGAAATTCTGAGCAAATACTCCCTGGTATGTAACTCCTCCACTCCTCCAAATAAATTTTTGGTTGGTGGCTTCGTTTGTGAGTATTTAGTAGTTCTTGGTGCTGTTTATATGAGCTTGCATGCATGTGTAGAATTTTTTTTCCAAGTTTTGATGCAAGTTTATGCCTTAGGTAAATGAGTTGAGTAGTTTTCCTTAACTCACTTTGTTTAAATCCTTGTTTTTGTAATTTGTCAAAAATTTCAGAAATGAGTTTGCTAGGAAGAGCAAAAGGGGTGGCTTGAAAAGAAAAGGCCCGAGCGCTCCGATCGAGTTACAAGAGCTTCAGCTTCACCCTCGACTGCTAGGGTGAGCTACAATGAAGATCATTAGCCCTTAGAGTTGTTGGAGGACACAAATCAAGCACGTGCAATGACTTTCCCGTGCGATGAATTCCTTGAAGCTGCAGGAATCAGGGAGGCGTTTTATAATCTTTGTGCTAATGCAGGTTTGACGCGGCTCGCAACGTGCCGTGTTACTCAGTATCAAAAACTCACTTCCTGTTTCATTAACAGTTTTAGATATAACCTTGATGCTGGTTCTGTTGAGTTTAAAATTTATAATGATCTTTTGACCATGCCTTTGGAAAGGTTTTGTGAAATAATAGGTGTGCCGAACGTGGGACAGACGGCGAAGATGAGCTCTCAGCCCTCCGAGTTGAGAACGGTCTTCAACTCGCTATGTAGCATGGATACGAGGGATATTCATCGGTCAAAGATCTCCAGCATCTTATTTCCACACCTCAGGTATTTTGCCTATTATATTGCTAGAGGGGTGTTAGCTCGTGACAACACGAGCAACATATCTGCGCCGGATATTGCTATCCTGGCAACCGCCCTCTCAGGGAGGTTTGATTATAATGTGGGTGCCTTAATTTCTCGACGCCTTGCTATAAACGGTAACAAGGGAGATTTATTTGGTGGCGTTTACGCCACACTTATCCTAGAGTCTATTAATGGCACCCCACACCCCGATGATAAGCCTTTTACTTATTTAAGTTTTGATCTTGCTGCTATGAAAAGGCATAAGTTTGTTACCATGACTTCCGAGTTTGGTAACCTTGATTATATTGCGTTTCGGAGCCACCACGGAACGCAAGATCCGTCTACCTGCACCTCTTTTGTTTGATTTTTCTCGCAGGAACGGATGGTACTTTGATGCTACCCAGTTTGATGAGTTCGTGGTCCAGCGTCAGTTTCATAACCCCATGGAGGGGGTTGTGCCCGACGAGGAGGAGCATGGTGAGTTCCCACCTTTACAGGGAGAGACCGTCACCCAGTTTGGTGAAGGGTCTTCTTCTTCTTGGAGCGCGGATCCTTCTTCGTGGGAGGATCCGAGGACTTCGGTGTACGCACCGGAAGCCTCATACGATCCTTGGGCTCACCCGTACTACCCTGGAGCAGGAGGCTCCTAGGGACATTAACTGCTACCAACTTAGGCCAAAAGCCCAAGCTTGGGAAAGTACGTGCCCTTCTCACTTTTCCATTGTATTATCCACTTTATTCGCTTTGATCTTTTCGAAGCTTTTGCTCGTTTTTCCTTCTTTCTTTATTTTCAAAAAAAAAACAAAAATATTTTATCTTTTCTTCTATTTTCTTTTAACCATTGAAAAACCCAAAAAGATTTCCTTTCTCTCTTTAGTTTGCTTTGTTTTCAGAGATCAGCTCAAGTCCGTGATGGCATTTGATTATATTTCCTACGTTCGATCGTGCAAGTGACCAGGCAGTAAGGACGAAGATCGACGGAAGGGAAGCAACAAGGAAAACTGCTATGAACTCTTCTTGTTTCTACTTTTGTACATATGCCTGTACTTATGATCTAGAGACCAGCTTGTAGCGACATAGTGCTATGTTTACAATGCTTTCCCAGTGTTCATTCTTTCCTTGTGGCTAGTCTCAAATAGCTAGAGTACATAATGTGTTGTTGAAATGATTTACATGCATTGCATTGTTTATGGTTTGGCATACTGGGGTGGTATTTCCCTTCGGAGAATTTTTGGATTGACTTGGCACATGTTCACACATGCTTATGACTAAAAAGTCTACTTTTTCCTTGATGATCTTTTTGTTTCAGAATAGTTATATCACTTTCATGCCCGATTCAATGTTGCTTTGTCGCTCTGCATGATTATGACAGTTATTGCTCTCTAGTTGGTCGCTTCCCAGTCTTTTGCTAGCCTTCGCTCGCACCGAGCGGATATTTGCTTGTGCTTCCAAACTCCTTTTCAAACCCAGTTGTTCCATTTGAGTCCACCATACCTACCTATATGTGGTATTTACCGGCCACTCCTAACTTAGACTTTCTTATGCCATCTCGAAATTTATTCAAAAGTTTCCCTTTTGTAACCATACAAGCTCATGGTACGGTGAGGGGAAATCAGTATCTTTCATGCCAAGAATATTTGGACGGAAGTTTTAACTAGTCAAAACAGAAAAAGAAAAAATATGAGAGTTACACCTCCCCCATACTTGATGATGGAGTGAAATGGACCAAATGCTGCTTATGACAGGTGGAATGATACCCTCCTTCCATCCTTGAGGCAAAATAAAAGGTACCATAGACCATCGAAGATTAATGGATAAGGGAATATGTGTAAGCAAAAGCATTATATATGGTTGGCATGGGAGATATTGAGAGACCTTTACCATTCACCGTTGACTGGAAAGTTGCACTTCTCAAAAATATTTTATCTCTGTTTTCAAAACCAAGAGCTCTGGCACATGTTTAGTCTTTGCTTCCTTTCACGGGTTTTCAACCTTGCCATCAAAAGCCACGGTTCGAGAGTCTCCCTTTCTTCAAAGCACCAACTATGAGAGCATAATTGTCATTCTTAGTGTAACATGCATTGTCCCAAAGTATTACATTGTCTTCTGCATGCTTGTGTTATTGCTAGTCTGAAATACTGAGTTCTAGTCACCTTTAAAACTCCGGAGGAGTTTCTGCATTTATGTTTTGCTTCACTCATGGAGGCTAGCGAACTGCCACTCAAGTATGTTCAAACTATGTGCATTGTGATCCTGTTTTGATTTTCAGTAGCTTATTATTTACTTTTAGTTGTTTGTGACTGATCACATGAAAGAGAATTGCTTCGTGCATTGTCCTTGTAGCATTGTTTCAATACTTTCTAAACTCTTTTCGTAGTACATGCTTATATACATCTGTTGAAGAAAAAGAGTTTGTCAAAGTTTTCTTTGTCGCGTCCAGTTTGTTGAACTGAAATGCTTCAGGACAAGCAATATGCTAACTTGGGGGAGTTGATATGTCTCAAACGTATCTACTTTTCCAAACACTTTTGCTATTGTTTTGCCCTCATTCTTGCATGATTTGGATGAAACTAACCCGGACTAACGTTGTTTTCAGCAGAGCTGCCTGTATGGTTTATTTGTGCGCAGGAAAATGGATTTTTAGACGTCCCAGAAAATTCCCAGAAAATTACCTAAAAATCTACGCACCCGAAGGAGCCAGGAGCCAGAAGTGGGACCAGAGGGGAGCCCTAGGGGCCCCAGGCGCCCCCCTCCTCTGGTGCCCTACCGAGGCACCTATTTATCCCCGTGAGTAATTCCCTGCTGTAGGCAAAGGGGATGGTAGGGATTGGATGAGTTTAATCATGTAATAGTTCGTCAGATTGTTGGGGGCATGTTGCCTATCATCTAGATTGGTGTTTATCTTCTTTGCTACAACTTGTTGTTCTTAATGCTTGTCACTTTGGGCCCGAGTGCCATGTTTTCAGATCTGAACCCTATGTGTTTTCATGAATATATTTGTGTTCTAGATCCTATCTATGAGTTGTATGCACCTATTATGGTCCGGAACCGGCGATCCCAATGGTGACAGCTTGGGACACCAAAGGGGACGGTCCATAATTTGAGGATTCCGTGTATCCATTGAGTTTATTGCTTTGTTCCGGTGCTTTTTGACAGGAGCACCTTAATCTCCATAAGTTCCTTTTGGCCCCGTTCGTAGCGGAATGATAGGACAAAAGATGTTGTGCAAGTTCTTATTGCAAGCACGCACAACTACCTACGGGATACATGCATAATGTTTGATATTTTCCTAGATGATCATTGTTTTTCTGTGTGCCTTGCCCCGTGTTAGAATCTATTATATGTTTACTCTCATCCATGCAGCGCCCAACCATCCATCTCCCTAGCCTACAGTGTTTCCAATCCTGTTGGTCATTCTTTGTTACTTTTTGCTATTTACTTTTGCTGTTGCTATCACCACTATCCTATTACCATTACCACTTATCTACTGTTGCAAGCAAGTATATTTCAGGTGCGGTTGAATTGACAACTCAACTGTCAAAACTTATAAATACTCTTTGGCTCCCCGTGTGTCGAATCAATAAATTGGGTTAACTTACCCGCGAAGACTATCTCGATCCCTTACACCTGTGGGGCATCAGCCGGCAGCACCATGGCCATGGCCGGCCCAACCATGGGGCTCACGGGAGCCGCCCCACGCCACCATTCACCTCGCCGCCGACCCGGATCCGGCCCCTCCGCGACCGCCGCACTCGATCCTACCTCCTCCTGACCGTTCTCTCCCCGCCATCTCACCGGTGGGCGCCGCCACGCCTCCTCGCCGAAGTCTGGCGCGCCGCCGCCTCTGTCCTGGAGAGGACGAGGCCGTCGCCTCCACCCACTGCCGCTCTGTGGGCCGGCTCCCTCCAGCGGCCACGTGGGCCAGCGCACCAAGGCCGACCCAGCCACCACCCAGCGCGGCCCAGTCCAGCTCCAAGGCCAGCCCAGGCCAGATCCGGCCAGCGCAGCTTTGGGCGCCGCCTTTGTCCTGGAGAGGACGAGGCCGTCGCCTCCACCCACTGCCGCTCTGTGGGCCGGCTCCCTCCAGCGGCCACGTGGGCCAGCGCACCAAGGCCGGCCCAGCCACCACCCAGCGCGGCCCAGTCCAGCTCCAAGGCCAGCCCAGGCCAGATCCGGCCAGCGCAGCTTTGGGCCGAGCACACTAAGGGGTGAAAACCTCTTTTTTTCTGTTATGTTTTTTATTTATTTATCTGTTAATTTTGCAAAGTCTGGAGATTTTGCTGCTGTTAGCTGTTTTGCGACGTTAATAACGATCAAACCGTAGCTCGGATCGTGTTGCGCCCAAAAGATGAATTACTCAGTTTTACGTGCTCTTTCGTTTGTATGTAGAAAGTTTTTTCATTTGAGGCTGTCTAGATAATTTCATTCTGCGTCGAAGTGGGTACCAGATCGTTAGCTGTGTTGTTGTTGCTGAACTGTTATTTTATTGCAACTTCGGGCGACGGTTGCGTCGCAACCGTTCGTCGGAATTGATTGATTCCTTTTGCATCCTGTTAAGCATTGTTTCTACTTCAGTTACATGCCTTCACATTCCATATTTGCTTGATGCATGATGATTGTATCTTGCTCCAAAGTAGCTACCCTGCTGTTAGTGTGCTGTTGTTTATATTTTGTTGCAACTTCGGTCGACGAGTGTGTCGTGACCGTTTATCGGAATTGAGTGATTCCAATTGCATATTGTTAAGCATCATGTCTACTTACATTTTATGTATTGCACTGCCATGATATGCTTTCTGGTCATATTGTTATTGAGCTCCAAAGTTGCTATGCCACTGTTTTTGACGGCCATATCTGTTTTTCTCTAAGGCTGTAAGGTTCCGATGCTATGTTGTTTGCTTAATATCTTTTGATTCGTGATGCCTATTTGCATGATTCTTTTTTCCATGCCTTCCCTGCCATGTCTACTTTAATAGCATATCATTTGTGAGCATGTTTGCACTCATTACCCTTTTTATGCAATGCTCTAAAGTGTGCTTCCTGATGTTGGCAGATTGTGCCCGTAACTTGTTTTGCTTGTATCTTTTTAACCGTAACTCCGTTTGGGGTGTTCTTTATATGTAACTTGATTAGTTTTTCGTGTACTTTGTGTTTATGCTGTTGTTGGCTGCTCTTAACCAACCTAAAATATTTTTTAGGGCAGAACAGTACCAAATCCTTTAATCATCGTGAGGCACTTAGTGTTATGCCATGTTTAGGGTGTTGCCTCGCTTAACTTGACTAGTATAGGTAGTGTACTTTGTGCTTAACCTTTTTCCATGATTGTGTGACATGCCATGCTTGGGTGCATTGCCATCTTAACAACCGTTGGTTGATCACTTGTAGCTAAACAACTTGAACCGATTCTAAATGTGCGGTATCGTCGTGTGTGACGAGTACTCCACTTAAATTGTTAGTAACCGCCCTCGACGGTAGGTGCGATGTCTCGTGTTGCCTTCTTGTTGATGCTTGCTCGTGTTTGCTTCATAGTAATAGATGCTTGCTCGTTGATTGCTTTCCAGTGTTTACCGTCTTGTGTGCTTCCGCGGGTACCTTCGGGAGACGATGCGAGCTTGCGATCGACTACACCTTCGGAACCCGACTTATCAACAGGAAAGGACTATACATTACTTATGATCCATTCTATTTCAACCAGCGGTTTGCATGCTAGTCTAGGATAGGTTCGATGTTTGATCCTACCACATGTTTAGAGCCTCTTTCAAACCGATACAACCATGTCCCCTCCCAGCAAACCTTGTACTGCTATGTTACTATTGCTCGTTGCTCAGCTCCTGCTTAGTATGCATGCTTAGGATGCTACGATGTTATCCTGTTACTCCTTGGATTGGGATATCACATTATTATTATTATTGTTGTTGATGATATGATTATTATAATGTTGACTATATTCGACGAAGGATGGAAGGTCTAGGCTATCCCGCCCCGACGCTTTGTTCCATTCGAGTCACCTAGGACCCGAGTTCCGGGTATTGGTTTAAGACTGAGCGTGCCTAACCGCGTGTGGGATACTATGGGGTACCCTCTTCTTACCTACCTAGCTTCAAACATTTCTAGTGGTGGCCCAAGCTGATTTACCATTTGAAACCCGCATGCATAACTGGTCTGCAGCCAGTGGATTTAAAACAACTCGGGCCAGCAGAGACAAAGTTCCTTTGTTGGTCCACACTGGTGAGCTAGGGAAGTCCCCTGTTATATAGGTGAGGCTAACCCCGACCTTAGCCATTCGGAAGAGTCCGATCCGAGCGTGGCCGGCTTTTGGATTGGGTGTCGACTCTCCGGGGGCTACCCGGATTTGTTCGTTGTTAGTTAGAGGGACCTGTCGTTTCGGATCTCTCGGAACTAAATCATAAAATGGTTGCCTGTGATGGATAGCAACTGAAAGAGATGGGCGTGCGTGCGGAGCCTTGTAATGGGCAGTTGGTACACCCCTGCAGGGTTAAATCTTTTCGAGAAGCCGTGTCCATGGTTATGGACGACTTGAGACCTACTCCTTGTTCATAGACAACAACAACTGAGATAATCTTAATATAACTGATCAACGTGTGTGTGCCTTGACTGCTTCTTCTTCGTCGGGATGCGAAGAGGAGGACAAGGATAGGATAGGTGTTATGTTTGCGTAGTAGTTGATAGCAAGACTTGTTGGAGGCGATTCCTCATCGAATGCTTGGCTTCTTATCTTACTCTCTAGATCGTTAGCCACTTCATCAATGCTAGTGCGGCAACAACCTCACCACTTACCCCATCCTTACCGTAAACTACTAGTTGTCCTAGAATGACGAGTGATGAAGTCCTTGCTGGGTCAGATGACCACTACAGTTGGATGCTGAGTACTTCTGTACTCATGATACTACCCCAAACTCTTTTCAGGGTTCTTGATCGACAACAGGTATGGTGATCGACGTTTCACGTGGAGACTCGACGACGACTAGATTGGCGGATCCCGGCGGAGGGCCTGAACCCGTGTGGTTATGGGAATCGATGATTTTCTTTTGCCACTAGGCATTTGATTGTAGTCTGTACTCAGACATGTATCTTCTGCTGATGTATTGTATTTAAGGCAGTTGTATGCCTATTGTATGAGATGTTGTATCCTTGTATATGTAATGTTGTGATATCATGTTTGAAATCCGGGGCATATGACTTCGTCATATGTCGCGGTGGGACTGATATGTGCTTCGTCCCAGGATCTGGATGGAAACATCTAGATCTGGAACAGTACCTCATATCGGGCCTTACAAGGGAGGATGAGGAGGAGAGAGACACGTGGGATGAGGTCATCGGGGCTTCTGCTGCAGCTCGCCAGCGGCGGCCGGAGCGTGGAGGCGGCAGGGTGGCTTGGGCTGGGAGCGCCTCGGGGGAGGAGCTCCTCCAGGACGTGGGTTACCTTCTGGTGACGTGGCAACAGCGGATCCATCCGATCTGGATCCCATGCTCCAGATCTATGCGGCTGGATCTGGGATTGTGGTTGGCTAGTTTTTGACTCCGAGGTGGAGATGGTGGCGGCGGGGCACAGGCTGGGCGCTGAAATTGAGGGGTAGGAGGTTAGGGTTTGCCTAAAATGACTAGGGTAGCCTACTATATATAGTAGGTGGGTGTTTGGGAGGGGTTTCAGGCCACAAAATGGCCCGTTTCGGGTCCGCTTTTTCGGGTGGGATAGAATCCCAAGATAAGAGGGGAATCCGGAGGTCCATCTATCTACGCACGCAATATTTTGTAAATACGCCCCTGGAGTTATACCGGCTACTATGGCTGGCACCTCCGATCGTTTACCTGCCCGACGAAGTCAGAATCGCACGAAATTCGAAACACCGCCTTGCTGCACTAGACTGACATCGTCTTGATCGTTTAACGCCAAAAGAGAACGTCGACCACCTCTCGATAAAATAAACCATTTAAATATAATTGTGTGTTTTTCCGCACTGTTGGTGATGGCTGGTCTTGTGCCTAAAATTGCGACGGTGATCGGGTGACTTTCCCGGTGTCGCAACGAGGTCGTGTCCATTGGGGAAAAGGTCCGGATTCGCAATAGATACGAGGAGGAGGTGGAAAATATTCACCAATTAATAAATTGGCGAAACAAATACTACAAACAATTCTGACAACTAACAAAACAAAGCAACAAGCAAAAAATTAATTAGGGTGGAATTTATGAGATGTTACAATACAACACCACCAACAAGGGATCTCGTCCCGAGATCCTGGACAATCCGAGGGAGAGGAGGGGAGAGAAAAGAGAGTCGACACCTTCCACACCACTAACTTCCGTCGATAAAACTTGCCGCAGAGAGACAACAACGTCGAAAGACGAAGCTGTTAGGAGATCAAGAGAAAGAACGTCAACTCAAAGCGACAATCAAGGGAAGCATTCTCATGAAAATTGTGAGGGTACTAGGAAAGAGGAATGAAGTCAACAGACGACCAAGATGTTATTCGGAGTCGGAGAAGCTAAAGGTACTACAGGAATTCCCAAAACTGAGATCGGAATCGAGACAATACACTGCAAGCAAGGCATTGTAACGGTTCCAAAACTCCACACACTTGAGATCCTAAAGTTTGAAAGGGGGATAAGGCGAGAGTAAAACACTTACAGCACTTGTCCTGACCAAAGCAAGGGTAAGGAGTAAAAAGAATCCTACTCTCCGATAACTAACTTAGTAACTACAAAATAGTTTTTCTTCTAGACTCGTCTTCGACCACAAAAGGGATCTTACGGTCAGTAAGGCTCTGATACCAAGTTGTAAGGCCCGATATGCGGTACTATTACAGATCTAGATGTTTCCATCCAGATCCGGGGACGAAGCACATATCGGTCCCACCGCAACACATGACACTGCCATATGCCCCGGATTTCCAACATGATATCACAACATTACAGATACAAGGATACAACATCTCATACAATCGTCATACAACTGCCTTAAATACATTCCGTCAGCGGAAGATACATGTCTAAGTACAGACTACAGTCAAATGCCTAGTGACAAAGGTAAAACACACCATTCCCACGTCCACACGAGTCTAGGCTCTCCGCCGGGATCCGCCTAACTAGTCGTCGTCGAGTCTCCATGAGGGTGTCCAGAAGAAGGGTCGTCGAGCTCCTCTGTAGTCCAAGATCGTTTGCATAACGTGCGTAAAAGACAAAAGAAGGGGTGAGCTATATCAACAAGTCGTGTAACTAACTTCTCATGATAAGATGGGGGTAGTGGTGAGGTTGCAGCCGCACTAGCAATATATGAGTGGCTAACGATCTATTTAGTGTAAGATGAGAACCAAGCAGTCGATGAGGAATCGCCTCCAACAAGTCTGCTATTAGAGAGTGAAGTGTCGATAATAAGAATACGGAAAAGAAGCATCATAATTCCTCCTACTAAACTCAAGCATCCTTAATAGCAACTTCAACTCATATGGCCCTTATGAAAGAGTAATTTCAATTGCAATCAAAAGTAGGACCGAGAAAACTCATCGAATCATGGCAAACATGTCCTTTGGTCAGAACAACTAATAACTTTTAACTTTT
This sequence comes from Bromus sterilis, assembly GCA_950022295.1. Classification (NCBI taxonomy): domain Eukaryota; kingdom Viridiplantae; phylum Streptophyta; class Magnoliopsida; order Poales; family Poaceae; genus Bromus; species Bromus sterilis. The sequence goes on from OX465598.1 coordinate 273,521,086, forward strand.
GCTCTCTCCTTTATATTTTTATGAGATCATTTGAAGCTTTTGAAAGAACATGTTATTAGTCAAGAAGTGAAAATGCTAACACAAAGGAAGATGTTTGATGTAGCAAGCTCAACAAACAACTTTTTTATCTTAATGATAATGTCAACAAAGATGTAATATGGAAATTCTCAATGAAACAATATAAAGGCATGCATCTCTTGTCAACATAAGGTGTCTGCTCTTTGTGGGAAGGAAAGAAGTGGGTTTACTGACTCAACATGAAAGTAAAGGCTTAGCCCTTAGCGGAGGGAAGTAGGGAAAACTCATGTGCTAGAGCTTTTAGAGGTTTTGAAATCAATAAATATTATAAAATAAGTTTTTTAGAGGTGCATAATTCGTCAACGAATGTTAGTAGATAACCTAATTACTTCTCATGCTGGGCAAGTTTTGAGGAACGACTCCCAAGTGGGGACGACCACATCCCCTTAATCTCCTTTGTTTATCACTGCCAACGTTTTCTGATTTCTCATGAACAAAGCACGAAGGAGGGTTTGTTTGTTGTATTATCTTTTACGAGCTGGGCGCACTCATGGCAGTTCCTCCTTGTATTAGGGGTTTGCAGATTAGACATGCAATCCCAAGATAAAACATGTCCAACATAATAAGCTCATGAATTACCTACTACTTCCTCGTGAGCTAAAACAGAGGCACAAAACAAGGGGTATACTATTTTGAAGGTTTAAAGATAGCACATGAATAATATACTTTAGGAGTGGCGGTGAAATACCACGAATAGGAAAGGTATGGTGGACTATTTGGAAGGCTGAGGTTTCAAGTTATGGGTGCACAAGCACTAATCCCGCTTAATACAAGGTTTGTCTAGCAAAGGCTTTTAAAAGCAGACAAATGATGTTGATTTGGATGCAAAACAATATAAATTTCTTCGGGTTTACACTTTGGGTGGGGCTCGCAACTTAATACCAGCGAGATGTTCTGGATAGATATCTCAAGATGGATGATTAGTGAGTAGATGCATATTGATTTTGGTCTACTTGTCTTGGCATACTGCCCATGCTTTTGAGCCTCTTCCTTTCTTTTGTAGCATAGTTAGCATTGCGGTGCGTTTTGAATCCTGTCAATTGCCCAGCTGTAATTTGTTCACCTCGCATAGCTGTTTATCGTCTTTTGGGAGAGAGACATCGATAGTGAACTTCATGGGACCCCGATCCATATTTCCACCACTGTTTACACCCTCACTTTATTTTATTTCTTTTACTTTTAGTTTCAATTATCACTACCATTATCCCGTGCGTTTGATACTTTGTAAACGACAAGGCCAGAGAGATTGACAACCTCTTCGTACTCGTTGGGACCAAATTTATTTGTTTCTGTGTGCAGGTCCAGGTAAAGTAAGAAACCCTCGGTTGTGAACGGCGCCATTGTTCACTTTACCACCTTCTTGTCGTCGTTGGAGTCCTACTAGAGATAAACCTTGGTATCTTCACCGAGGGAAATTACTTCTACGCTACATCTCAACCTTCCACTTGGGGTAGCCAACGAGGAGCACTACTTCGGTGACATCATCCTCTCACCGACATGATGTCCTCCATAGGGACTATCGTGACAATCCCTCAAGATATCCTTCTGCTCATGTTCTGTTATGCATCGCCTCACGATCCTGTCTGCACATTCTTTGAAAATATGTGAGTCATCCCAAAAGTAATACCTCAAATCATGGAAGAATTTCTTCCTTTGCAGGAATGTTAAACCTGGAGGTAAAAACTTGGTGACGATAAAGTTAGCTTAGTCTGCAAACCAGGGATCAGAAATAGATTGTATTCTCAAAACAGCTAATTGTTCATCAGGAAAGCTATCATTAACAGGAATAGGGTCATGTGGTATATTTTCTATCCTGGAGAGGTTGTCCGCTCCTTTCCTGTCAACAATCTGCAAATCAAAATCTTGAAGAAGAAGAACCCATTTGATAAGTATAGGTTTGGCATCCTTCTTCTCCATAAGATACTTAATAGCATCATGGTCAGTCTGAATAATGACTTTGGAATCAACAATATAAGGTCTAAATTTATCACAAGCAAACAATACTGCTAAATATTACTTTTCAATAGTAGCATAATTCTTTTGAGCACTATCAAGGGTATTGCTAGCATAATGTATAACATTCAATTTCTTCGTGAACCCTTTGTCATAACACAGCTCCAACTGTAAAGTCACTAGCATCACACATAATTTCAAACGGTAAATTCCAATCAGGCGATTGGACTATAGGAGCGGTGATGAAAACTTTCTTAAGAACTTCAAAGGCTTCCTTACAATCTTCATCAAACACAAAAGGAATATCCTTATGGAGAAGATTAGTGAGGGATCTCGATGTCTTAGAAAAGTCTTTAATAAATCTTCTATAGAAACCAGCATGACCAAGAAAACTACGAATACCTTTGATGTCCCTTGGATAGGGCATCTTCTCGATTACTTCGATCTTGGCCCTGTCCACCTCGATTCCCCTCTCGGAAATCTTGTGGCCAAGAACAATTCCGTCGTTGAACATGAAGTGGCACTTCTCCCAATTAAGTACCAAGTATGTCTCCTCACATCTCTGCAAAATTTTAATAAGGTTGTGGAGACAATGGCCAAAAGAGGTTCCATAGACGGAGAAATCGTCCATCAAGACCTCAAAAATTTCTTCCCAAAAACCATGAAAGATAGCAGACATACACCTTCGAAAAGTAGCAGGGGCATTGCATAAACTGAAAGTCATACATCTATAAGCATAAGTACCAAAAGGACAAGTACAAGTGGTCTTCTCTTGATCGGCAGTGTTAACATGAATTTCAGAGAAGCCACAATATCCATCAAGATACCAAAAGGGGTGTTTTTGGATAACCTTTCAAGCATTTGGTCGATGAACGGCAATGGGTAGTGGTCCTTCCTCGTCGCCTTGTTCAACTTCCTATAGTCAATACACATTCTATATCCAATACTAATTCTCTAAGGGATTAGTTCATTCTTATCATTAGGAACAACAGTTGTGCCTCCCTTCTTAGGAACACAATGTACGAGACTCACCGACTTACTATCAGCTATAGGGTAGATAATACCTGCGGCTAGAAGCTTGAGGATCTCGGTCCTCACAACATCCTTCATCTTCGGGTTCAACCGTCGTTGATGATCAACAACCGGTTTAGCATCGGGCTCAAGATTGATAGTATGTTGACAAATAGATGGACTAATTCCCTTGAGATCATCAAGTGTATATTGATACGTCCAAAATGCATCACTATTTTATATCGTAATTCGTCCTTATTCATTGATATATTTCACATTACGATGATGTTCTTATGTTGTTTTGGCTTGTTTTACACAGTTTGCAACTTTTCGGTGCCGAAGCAGCAGACGCAGGATTCAGCGGTAAAAAGTGGACGCTGAGTTGCTGAAGAAGAACACCTCCAAATTACCTGAAAATCTACAGGGGGGTGTTTTTGGGAGGATTGACGAAGACACGCAAAACAGGGGCCAGAGGGGGGCCACAGGGTGTCCAGGCGGCCACCTGGCGCGTCCCCCACCCTGGCCGCGCCGGGAGGGCGCCTGGGGCCCTGGGACCACCCCCGGCTCCCCCTCTGGCCTATATACTCTTCGTCATCCGAAAACCCTGAAAAGAAGAGTTTTTACGGAGTTTCGCCGCTGCTCCATGGCGGAAACCTACAGAGAAGAAAAGGGCTCTCCGGCGGGAAGATTCCGCCGAGGAGATCACCTCCCGGAAGGGGAGATCATCGCCATCGTCATCACCATCATCACGGGCATCATCGAGATCATCATCAACATCATCCCCAACATCAGCACCATCTTCATCTTCATCCAATCTCATCTCACAATTGCAACTTGCGTTGTAAATCGTACTATCTACCCTCTCTACTCTACCGGTGTTGATTACTACTTTGTGGTGAATGTTATTGAGTTTTTTTGGCGGAATATCGTTATGACCAGATTGTTTACCACCTATTTATCACCTCTGATCATGATCTCTTTTATGTCTTGTGAGTAGTGACTTTAGTTCTTGAGGACATGGGAGAAGTCTTGTTGTTAGTAGTCATATGATGTTGAATTAATATGTGTTGTTTGATATATAAGTTGTGTTGTTATTTTCCTAGTGGTGTTGTGTGAGTCGAACACTCAAAACTTGGCCTTATTAAGGACCTAGGGGAATACGTTGTGTATAAAGAATGCTCACGGTGGGTTGCCGGAGTGACAGAAACCTGAACCCCAGTTTGCACACTTTTGCACAAGGGAACAATGGATCCTTCATCTTATTGCTGCGGTTAGGCTTTGCCTTAATTTCTATCTTGTATTTGTGGATGCTTGCAAGTTTTTTAATCATAAGAGTGCACTTATCTTAGTCTAGAAGGTGTGCTAGCATAGATCCACCCACTCAACACTTGTCAACACAAAGCAAGTTATCAATGCGGAATATGGCGAAAGCACATGACTACCTCTCCATGTGTCCTCAAGAACGCTTTAGTCTTTATAAGGTCAGTTGCCATGCTTATCCTTTGGTCAAAAGGATTGGGCCACCTGCTGCTCCTCAGTATTATTTACTTTGCTTGCTTTTGTCTTATTATTGCTTATATCGAAAACCCCTAAAAAGTTATCTTTTAGTGCTTGCAGTTATTCCTTGTCCAAAATCACTTATCAATACCTTTCGCTCCTCGTTGGGTTCGACACTCTTACTTATCGAAAACGCTGCAATAGATCCCTTACAGTTGTGGGTCATCAAGTACCGTTTTTTGGCGCCGTTGTCGGGGAGCATAGCGACTATTGGAAGTACTGCGCAAACATCGAGGTGCAATTGGCTATACCCTTGATGACCTTAAAGGGATTAGTCCATCTATTTGTCAACATACCATCAACCTTGAACCTGATGCTAAACCAGTTGTTGATCATCAACGACGGTTGAATCCGAAAATTATGGATGTTGTAAGGACTGAGATTCTCAAGCTTCTAGCCGCAGGTATTATCTACCCTATAGCTGATAGTAAGTGGGTAAGCCCGGTTCATTGTGTTCCAAAGAAAGGAGGAACAACTGTGGTTCCTAATGATAAGAATGAACTAATACCTCAGAGAATTATTATTGGATATAGAATGTGTATTGATTACAGGAAGCTGAACAAGGCAACCAGGAAGGACCACTACCCGTTGCCATTCATCGACCAAATGCTTGAAAGGTTATCCAAAAATACTCACTTTTGTTATCTTGATGGTTATTCTGGCTTCTCTCAGATTCATGTTAACACTGCTGATCAAGAGAAGACCAATTTTAATTTTTCCTATGGTATTTATGCTTACATGCGTATGCCTTTTGGTTTATGTAATTCCCCTGCTACTTTTCAAAGGTTTATGTCTGCTATCTTTCATGGTTTTTGTGAATAAATTGTGGAGGTATTCATGGATGATTTCTCCGTCTATGGAACTTCCTTTGACCATTGTCTCCACAACCTTAATAAAGTCTTGCAGAGATGTGATGAGACAAATTTGGTGCGTAACTGTGAGAAGTGCCACTTTATGTTCAACGAGGGAATTGTTCTTGGCCACAAGATTTCCGAGAAGGGAATTGAGGTGGACAGGGCCAAGATCGAAGCAATTGAAAAGATGCCCTATCCAAGGGACATCAAAGGTATTCGTAGTTTTCTCGGTCATGTTGGTTTCTATAGAAGATTTATGAAAGAATTTTCTAAGACTTCAAGACCCCTCACTAATATTCTCCATAAGGATGTTCCTTTTGTTTTTGATGAAGATTGTATGGAAGCCTTTGAAGTTCTTAAGAAAGCTTTAATAACCGCTCCTATAGTACAACCACCTGATTGGAATTTACCTTTTGAAATTATGTGTGATGCTAGTGATTTTGTTGTTGGAGCTATTTTAGGGCAAAGGGTTGATAAGAAATTGAATGTTATATATTATGCTAGCAAAACCGTTGATAGTGCTCAAAAGAATTATGCTACTACTGAGAAGGAATTCTTAACAGTAGTGTTTGCTTGTGATAAGTTTAGGCAGTATATTGTTGATTCTTAGATTATTATTCATATGACCATGCTGCCATTAAGTATCTTATGGAGAAGAAAGATGCCAAAGCCAGACTCATCCGATGGGTACTCCTTCTTCAAGAATTTGATTTGCAGATTGTCGATAGGAAAGGAGCAGACAATCCGGTAGCGGATAATCTTTCAAGGATGGAAGATATACCGCATGATCCCATTCCAGTCAACGACAGTCTTCCAGACGAAAAGCTAGCTGTTGTAAAAGTACAATCTCTCTCAAATCCTTGGTTTGCAGATTATGCTAACTTTATTGTTGCAAAGTTTTTGCCTCCAGGTTTAACATTTCAGCAAAGGAAGAAGTTCTTCCATGATTTGAGGCATTACTTTTTGGATGACCCACATCTTTTCAAAGAAGGTCCAGATGGGATCGTGAGGAGATGCATACCTGAACACGAGCAGAAGGACATTCTCAAACAATGTCACGATAGTCCATATGGAGGACATCATGCCGTTGAGAGGACCGCACATAAGGTTCTTCAATCAGGTTTTTATTGGCCTACTCTCTTTAAGGATGCTAGAAATTATGTTTTATCTTGTGATAAGTGTCAGAGAGTTGGTAATATTAGTAGGAGGAATGAGATGCTTATGAATTACTCTCTAGTGATTGAGCCTTTTGACTGCTGGGGTTTTGATCTTATGGGTCCTTTTCCTCCCTCGCACAAGTACACTCACATTTTAGTTGCTGTGGATTATGTAACCAAGTGGGTAGAGGCAATCCCCACTTAAAGTGATGATCACAAGACATCTTTGAAAATGCTCAAGGATGTAAATTTTCCTAGGTTTGGAGTATCCAGGTACCTCATGACCGACGAGGGTTCACACTTTACGCATGGAGCTTTTAGAAAAGCTTTAGCCAAGTACGATGTCAATCATAGAATTGCTTCACCGTACCACCCTCAAACTAGTGGGCAAGTTGAGCTCACCAATAGAGAGATCAAGTTGATCTTACATAAGACAGTTAATAGAAATAGAAAAGATTGGTCAAATAAGTTAGGAGATGCTTTGTGGGCGTATAGAATTTCTTACAAAAACCCCATGGGCATGTCCCTCTATAAGATGGTCTATGGCAAGGCCTGCCATTTGCCACTAGACTTGGAACACAAAGTTTTCTAGGCTATTAGAGAGCTTATTGCTGACCCAAAATTAGCTGGTGAAAAGCGTCTCATGAACTTGACTTCTCTAGATGAGTGCAGAAGTGAGGCTTACGAGAACACTAAAATGTTCAAGGGAAAGGTAAAGAAGTGGCACAATAGGAGGATTCTGAAACATGAATTTAATGTTGGTGATAAAGTTTTGTTATTTATATCCCGTTTCAGGTTTTCTCTAGGTAAACTACTTTCCAGGTGGGAAGGGCCATTTCATATTGAATAAGTGTACCGCTCGGGTGCAATCAAGATTAACAATTTCGAAGGCACCAAACCTCAAGTTGTGAATGGGAAAAGACTTAAGCATTACATAGCAGGAGACCCTGTCAATATTGATGTGGATTTGGTATACACGACAACTCATGAAGAACATGTTGCAGCCCTGTTTCAGACACCAGCAAAAGCAGAATACGGAAAGATATGTATTACGGTAAGGAAACATCGCGAACCGCCATAAAAAACCCGTATTATGAGTTTTTGTAAAATTAGGAAAATTTGAGGCCGAAGTGGAGCCGGAGACAAGTTCCAGGGGGCCCAGGCGCCCCCCTGGCGCGGCCTACACCCTGGCCGCGCCGGGAGGCCTCCTGGGCACCCAGGAGTCCGTCTCCGACCCCACTTTGGCTCGTTACCTTCCTTTCTGTGCAGAATTTTTTGCTATATATTTACCCGGATTGTTCCGGCAACGTATCTCGCGATTTCGTGTGTTTTCTTTTCGAGCTGTTTCTGCTAGGACTAAAAGTTGAATAGTAGAGATGTCTTCTTGTGGCTCGAGCGGAGATGACTTCTTGGGATGGCGTCTACATCAAGTCCAGAAGGATCTTAATCATGGGAAGCACGTTGATTGGGCTATAGAAGAAGAAACTGCCGCAGGACAAGCGGAGATGGAGCGCTCCGCGAGAGAGGAAGTCAAGACTATCATTGCCCAGCAACAAGGAGGTCCAAGAAATCCCATCATGGTGGGATTTGTCCAACCTCAATATTATCTCTCTCTTAACCTTTCAGGGCCCTCCACTTCACTTGAAGATCAACGCATGCTTTCTACCATCTCCGAGGTCTACCGCATCACCAACCAACTTTGTCAAGATTTCCGTGTACTGAAAGTGCAAGTGGAAATCCTGGAAGCTGAAAACCAAACCCTTCAGACGTATAATCAGAGACCTGAAGAACCACAAGAATGAGGAGTAAATCTCCTTGGGTAATGGCATCCCCTTAGCTTGTCCCAAGCTTGGGGGAGTGCCCGGTATCTTTATCTTTATTTTTTGTCTTTTAGAGTCAAGTAGAGTCGTATCATGTCTAGGGAAGTTATCTTATAAAATAGGTGTTTGCATTGAAGTCTATCACTCCTTTTTTGAGAGTTATGTATCCGTGAGTGTGGAGTCGTCTATGATGGAATATTAATGAGAAGTATATTGATTCCTTCGTTGCACTCGGTATTCTCTTCACGCAATCGACCTTATGATGATTCTTATGGGGAATATTGACCTTATATCAGGTATGGCTTTGAAAACTTTATTTAATCTTGGCAAACATAGCTTTGGTCATAACAACAAGCATGATTTTCTCAAAGTAGAGACATAGCCAAACCCTTTATGTTATTATGCTTGAAGTGTTATGTTGACAAGGAAGACAACTTGATGTGCTATGCTTATTTTAATGTTTATGCTTTATATTGCTTTGCATCTAAGTCATCATCAATTGTCTGTTCTCTCCAAGCCTTTGCTAGCCAAACCTTTGTACTAAGCGGAATTATGCTTGTACATCGATACCCTGAAACCAATATCTCCCATATGAGTCCACCATACCTTCCTATTCGTGGTATTCCACTACCACTCCTAAAGTGTAGAATTTATGTGTTATCCTTAAATGTTCAAAATCTTCTATTTTGTGCCCCTGTTTTAGCTCATGAGAAAGTAGTAGTTAATTCATGATCTTCATAAGTTGGACAAGTTTTATCCCGGGATTGCATGTCTATCTGCAAACCCCTAATACGAGGAGGAATTGGCATGAGTGCACCCATCTCACAAAATATAATACAACAAACAAACCCTCCTTCACGCTTTGTTCATGAGAAATCAGAAAACTTTGGCAGTGATAAAGAAAGGAGATTGCGGGGGTGTGATCGTCCCCGTATGGGAGCCATTCCTCGAAACTTGTCGAATCTGAGAAGTAATTGATTTATCTATTAGGATTCGTTGACAAATCATGCACCTCTCAAAACTTGTTTTCATTCTGTTTGATTTAAGGATAGCACTTGAGTTTTCCCTACTTCCCTAGAGCAGGGCCTATCTTTTAGTTTTAGGTTGAGTCAGTTTTTCCTACTTCTTTCTATTCTTAAAGAGAGCAGACACTTGATGTAACAAGGATTCATTCATATAAAGCTGCATCAAGATTTGTCATACCACATCCTTGTTGACATTATCATTTGATAAGTAAGTTGTTTGTTAAGCCTGGCTGAAGCAAACATCTTCCTTTGTGTTAACATTTTCACTTCGTGCCTAACAACATGTTCTTTCAAAAGCTTCAATTGATCTCATCAAAATATAAAAAGAAAGAGCAAAAGTAAAAGCTATTAGTTTTTCTTTGACCAAAGGACTTGTTTGCCATGATTTGATGAGTTTCCTTAGCCCCACTATTGATTATAATTGTTATTACTCCTTCATAAGGGCCTTATGAGTTGAAGATTGCTGTTGAGGATGTTTGAGTTTGGTCATGATGCTTCTTGTCCGTATTCTATTTGTCGACACTTCACTCTCTAAACTTAAGGACAGGTTTACCGAGCTTAGTTTTCGCTTGGGGACAAGCGAGGTCTAAGCTTGGGGGAGTTGATATGTCCAAAATGCATCACTATTTTATATCGTAATTCGTCCTTATTCATTGATATATTTCACATTACGATGATGTTCTTATGTTGTTTTGGCTTGTTTTACACAGTTTTCAACTTTCCGGTGCCGAAGCAGCAGACGCAGGATTCAGCAGTAAAAAGTGGACATTGAGTTGCTGAAGAAGAACACCTCCAAATTACCTGAAATTCTATGGGTTTTTTTTGGGAGGATTGACAAAGACACGCAAAAGAGGGGCCAGAGGGGGGCCACAGGGTGTCCAGGCGGCCACCTGTCGCGGCCCCCACCCTGGCCGCGCCGGGAGGGCGCCTGGGGCCCTGGGACCACCCCCGGCTCCCCCCTCTGGCCTATATACTCTTCATCATCCGAAAACCCTAAAAAGAAGAGTTTTTACAGACTTCCGCCACCGCTCCGTGGTGGAAACCTACAGAGAAGAAAAGGGCTCTCCGGCGGGCAGATTCCGCCGAGGAGATCACCTCCCTGAAGGGGAGATCATCGCCATCGTCATCACCATCGTCATGGGCATCATCGAGATCATTATCCCCAACATCAACACCATCTTCATCTTCATCCAATCTCATCTCACAATTGCAACTTGCGTTGTAACTCGTACTATCTACCCTCTCTACTCTACCGGTGTTGATTACTACTTTGTGGTGAATGCTATTGAGTTTTTTTGGAGGAATATCATTATGACCAGATTGTTTACCACCTATTTATCACCTCTGATCATCATCTCTTTTATGTCTTGTGAGTATTTACTTTATTTCTTGAGGACATGGGAGAAGTCTTGTTGTTAGTAGTCATATGATGTTGAAGTAATATGTGTTGTTTGATATTTAAGTTGTGTTGTTATTTTCCTAGTGGTGTTGTGTGAGTCGAACACTCAACACTTCGCCTTATTAAGGACCTAGGGGAATACATTGTGTATAAAGCATGCTTACGGTGGGTTGCCGGAGTGACAGAAACCTGAACCCCAGTTTGCACACTTTTGCACAAGGGAACAATGGATCCTTGATCTTATTGTTGTGGTTAGGCTTTGCCTTAATTTCTATCTTGTATTTGCGGATGCTTTCAAGTTGTTTAATCATAAGAGTGCACTTATCTTAGTCTAGAAGGTGTGCTAGCATAGATCCACCCACTCAACACTTGTCAACACAAAGCATGTTATCAATGCGGAATATGGCGAAAGCACATGACTATCTCTCCATGTGTCCTCAAGAACGCTTTAGTCTTTATAAGTTCAGTTGCCATGCTTATCCTTTGCTCAAAAGGATTGGGCCACCTGCTGCTCCTCAGTATTATTTACTTTGCTTGCTTTTGTCTTATTATTGCTTACATCGAAAACCCCTAAAAAGTTATCCTTCAGTGCTTGCAGTTATTCCTTGTCCAAAATCACTTATCAATACCTTTCGCTCCTCGTTGGGTTCGACACTCTTACTTATCGAAAACACTGCCATAGATCCCTTACGGTTGTGGGTCATCATATATACAATAGACCTCGGTGTCTACGAAGGGTTTCCAATAATCTCTCTTCTTCATATACTGAAAGGTTAGAATTGATAATAACATGATATACTTTCTTTTCATCTAAATAAGCATACTTGAGCATATTGGGAAGAGGATTGAGATCAAACACCAGGTCCTCTTTGGGTTGTGATAAAATTCCTAAAGGTTCAACCGGAAGGTTGTGCTTCAGGATAGCAGGTTGTCTCAAGAAGGCTTCATCTAGTTCATTTCTTTCCTGCATATGCATTTCATTCTCGTGGTCCTCCATATATTGTTGCAAAGGATTGTTAGAAGGAATAGCAATAGAGGCAATATCTTCAATAATTTTAACATTACTAGGCAAATCAGTACCACAAGTTTGTTTGTACAATTTAGAAAAGTTAAATTCATATAGCTCACCATTGAATTCAACAGATACTTTCGCTTTCCTGGAATCTATAATAGCTCCACAAGTCTTGAGAAAAGGTCTACCTAATATAATAGGACAAAAATTATCTTTCACTGAACCAAGTACTAGAAAGTTTGTATGATATTTTACCTTTCTGCATAAGACTTCGACATCTCTCACAATTCCAATGGGAGAGTAGTTTCTCTGTTTGCAAGATAAATAGTAACATCAACTTCTTCAAGTTCACAAGGTGAAATCTCACTCATAATCTGAAAGTCCAAGTATGTGATCAGAGGGGGAGGGGGTGAATGATCACTTCAAATTTTCTACGGAAATTGTTGAAGTGAAGCATAAGCAGTGCGGAATAGCGAAGAATAACTGGAAGCGAAACTAAATGCGGTGAATCAAAACACATTGAAGCATAACAGTGAAGCAAATACAATACTGAAGGTAAATGATTGAAGTAAAACGAGCTGGGACTCGACGATGTTTGTTCGACCAGTTCACGCTCTGCAAAGCGCTACGTCTGGTTGGAGGGACTGGTGATTGAACACCTGGAGCAAAACTCTCTCCGTCTGTTGCTCCACTGCACCAAACCCCTTGAGCTTGGCCAGTTCTTCACTCGTGGTTGATTATTAAGGAAATCACCGAAACCTTTGACAAACTGGACTTCGAGGCGACAATTACTCTTTGCTCTCTGAAGAACAACTCTCTAACCGTCTAGGAGACTTGCAGTTCTCCAAGATAAAAAGGCTAGCAAGATTCCACCTAAGTCATCTCCAATCTACTCAGATCAATGGGACTTAGGTTTCAGTAACTGGATTTCGGGTTTTGCTTCGGTGGCGTTTTTGGGTTGCTCTCTGCAATCTCTCTCAAGAATAATCTTCGAGCAGCCCCCTTCAAATGAAGGAGGGGGCGACGTATTTATAGTTGGCGATCCCGAGGTGCGGAATGACCAAATTGAACCGAGGTGACAGCTTGACACGTGTCCACAATGGTCGGATTTGTCATCACTGCGCAACTTTACTTGAGGAACAAGTAAAGCTGACTCACGGACTAAGTTCGGCTTCAGTAGCCCAAGAACGAAGTCTTTGCTACCGAAACTTAACTTAGTGCACATGAGATTTCTTCACTCAGGCTCTCACTTGGTGTGGATTTGATCTGAGCATATCTCAATGACTTCGGTGTCCACAAACTAAATACCCCTCTTGATAGTACGGTTTGTCCTATGACTCAAAGAACAGAAAAAGAACTACACAAAAACATCTAAGTCTTGCGCCGTCCTCTTCATTACTTTCAATGAGTAGAGCTTCAGGACACCTTCACTTTGGGGGGGTCATCCTTCATGATTAAGCTTCGCTCCATGGGTAATGCTTTGATAACTTGAAGAACTTCCCTGAAGCTTTATCACTTAGCTTGTCCTTCAGGAGCCTATACAACTGTTTACACTAGAAAACATTGTTAGTTCCTCTACTGTCTTGTCCAACAATATCCAAAACACACGGGGTGAAACTTTTGCTCTTAGAATCTCCCCCTTTTTGGACTATTGTTGACAAAACAGGCATCGATAAAAGATATTGAAGATTTTGTGAAGTGACAGGACAAACTCTAAGATATGAAGTTTTTGGCTCCCCCTGAATGCAAGCATCGAAGATTTATATAATCGAAGTTAATGCTTGAGAAGAATTTCTTCGGTGGAGAGTAAAACATAATATCTTAGCGAATACAATTGCATTAGATGATGTATATATCCAGGAATGAATGCAATTGCTTCCAATAACCTGTGACTTAGAAAGAGACAACCACCTGCAAGATAGAAGATACGAAGCAATACTTGCAAGCAAAGTGGTTATTAAAACTTAGGCGTATCACAGATTAGTATGACCGAAGTAAAACTTAAGTTACAACCCAATCGAAAAAGAATGGAATGTTTGTTTTAACTTAACCAAACGAAGCAAATGGCAAACCCTTTCCCCGATGAAGAACTAACTCATCGATGCCCTCATTCTCCCCCTTTTTGTCAATGATTGGACAAAAGGTTGAGAGGAGGTTCGAGAGATCTAACGCGTGGCATCAGCACCCTGAGGACCCGATGAAGCAGAGCTCGACGAGGACTCATCAGACGAAGATTCATCGCCCGAGGATTCTTCTTCGGAAGAAGACGCGGGAACAACTTCATGACGACTCTGAGTGATGAGGTTGATGTCGAGGTCGCTGTCGTCGAGGCCGTCGTCGTCCTTGGAGGTGATGGAGTCATTCTCCGAGACGGTGTCAGGCCTGATGGGTTCAGGTTCGTTGACGAAGAAGACTTCATCAAGCTTGTGCAGGGGAGGGATCTTCTGAGTCGGGCGGTCCACACTGTCATCACGTGAAAAGTTTCGGCGTAGATGGTCATATTCTTTGAAGATGCGATGCTTACAAAGTCTTTTCACTGAGTTGAACTGTCGGAGGCCCTGCCAGGAATGACGCTTCAGAACACGCAGGTACTGATTGTTGTTCATAGCAATGTTTCCAACACGATTTATCTCGTTAGCAAGCCATTGCATCTGGCGTTGATTTGCTTCAATGTAGTTTTCAAGCATTTGCTGCGAACGAAGATTAACTTCAAAGTGATGGCAGTCTTTCTGAAACTTCTTTGATAAGTTGCGCTCATTGACTTCGTGGCGAACACCAACATAATTGGCAAAGGGATCATTGGGCTTCCTCAGCAGATCCAAAGAGTCACGCACTGGGGGCGTGAAAAGCTTCGGGTGATGACGAGCCACAAAGTCTTCATTCCTGCCATAATCACAGACAACTTGCAGCCAAGGAGCATAAGGTTTCAGTGTGAATGGTAGCTGTGCTGCAAGAACCATATTCCTGATGAAGCAGTCTTCAAAGTCAAATAGAAGACCATGAGTGAGCTTCATGATAGCATGCCTTGTTTTAGGATAGAGATTTGATTCTTCCGAAGCAGTACTCAAAGGAATCAATGAGTTGGACAGGATATAAAACCAAGTCCTGGAAATGAAATTAAAATGCTTCGAGCGAATGTTTTGGGGAATATGGCCTTCAGTGGCTTCAGGGTCCAGCAAAGTTGCAAATACTTCTTCAGACAGAACTGGCTCAGTATGAATCTTTTCATGAACACCAGAGTGCCTTGGAATATTAACAATTTCCATGAATTCAACTGAAGTCATTCTGAATACTTTGCCTTGAATCATCCATTCCAATATCCATGTGCTGGGATCATCAGCTTCACCAGATACATAAAGTGTTGCATAGAATTGTTTGATGAGCTCGGAGTTGAAGGGTGTGGTCAATGCAAACAGCCGAGTCAAATTCTGGTTTTCAATAGTTTCGAGGACATTCTGAAAGCATGAGGCAGTGGAGAGACTTCGCATGTCCAAAAACTTGTGCCGAAACAGAACTCCTTGCTGACAGAAGACCTTGGTGTATAAGATTTGCTGTTCTGCTGTCCAAAAGTGAAGATCATCAGCAGTTCGATCCGACGCATATGGACTGACACCAAAGAATCGAAGATTCTTCCTATGCTGGTCCATGTCGAACTCCGGGCCATGCCTCGAAGAACAACCAGCACCCTTGAAAATGGGAAAGGTTTCACGAGGGTAGACGGAGTCAAGCTGGGTATCTTGGCATGGACGAGAACGCTCACGAATCCTTTGCAGAGGAGCAATTGGATTGACTCTGGAATGGCCAGCAGATTGAGCGACTACTAGCGCTTGCTCTTGCGATGGATTCAGAATATGGACTTGTTCGTATTCTTCATCATGTGCTTCAGTGTCGGGCACATGGGCTGCAAACTCTTGAACAGTTCTGGCGGGGGAAAAGTCTCGGGAAACATGGGTTCTGGAGTGGGTTGGGGATGGAGCATTGGCTTCATGCGGAGGGGATGAAGGTGGAGTGGGAATCCTTTGTGGTTCGGGGGTTGGGGCACGAGGGGGAATGGGTGTGGGAACACGAGGTGGTATGGGAGTGGTTGTTCGAACAGGCGTAGGAGTGGGAGTTGGAGCTCTTTGAGGTGGAGTTGGCTTGGGGGTGGTTCTTGTAGGAGGAGGAGTGGGAGTCTTGGTGGGTGGGGCTGAAGGCTTTGGAGTGGGCTTGGATGGCTTTGGCTTCGGTGCAGGGGTGGGAACTGCTTCACGAGAATCCTGTAACCGTTCATCACTTGTATCCATGTCTGCGGCTTCGGCCAAAGTAACCTTGCGCCTCTTGGTGGTCTTCTTCTTTGGTGAGGGTCCTGTAGCCTTAGTTGCAGCAGGCTTAGGAGATGGTGCAACAACACGTTCAGCTTCAGGCGAAGCTTTACGTTTCCTGGACTCTCTCTCCACAATGGATGCATTATGGGTCTTCACCATGTCATCTACAGCAGCCTTGACTCTACCTTTGAAGATTTTGATATTATCTTTGGTGGTGGAATTGACTTCAGTCACTCGTTGAAGCAATCCCAAGGCGTGTTGTTTGAACTCTTCTTCAGGCTCAGATTCAACTCTCTTCTGATAGTTGTGAATCTTTTTCATTTCAGCCCTATCTCTGGAATGCAAATCCTTCAGCTGACTGATCATGGTGGTGATCATTGCTTCAATAGATTTGGAGATGTAGACTTCTCCAACATCAAAAGCGTCTGGATCTTCAGCTGCACACTTCTCCCAAAGGGCTTCAGTGATGCCCAACTGATCCCAGAGTTCTTCTTCACGAGGGTCAGGGAATGGTTGTTCACTCTGAGGATCAGCTTCAGCTTGAGCTTCAGACAAGGATATGCCTTTCTGCTTCGATGGAATGGCTGAGGGAGACATATCGACCACGGGCTTCTTCTGGATTGCCCTAGCATCTTTTTCTGCTTTCTTTGTCCTGAGGCTTTCTAACGAAGCCTTGCGTTTAGCTTCAGTATCAGCAAGCTGTTTAGCTTCAGCTGCTGCCTTCTCTTCATTCTTTGCGGATTCGGCGAGCTTTCGCTTCGTCGCAGCCTTCTCAGCAGCAATCTTGGCAACATCTAATTCCCTTTGCTGCCTAGCAGCATCTTCCTCGGCCTTCTTCTTGGCGGCTGCGCTTCGGGCAGCGATATTGCGCTCAAGTGCCTCTTCGAGGTCTTTTTCTCTCAATTTTTCTTCAGTGAGCTTGTGCTTCACTGAAGGCTTTGATGCATCAGACTGCTTGGGCTTCGGTGGGGCTGAAACCTTTGCAGGTTGTCTCTTGGCGAGGTCTTGCTTCTGTTTGGATCTTCTCTCTTCTTCAGGGGCGTCAGCCAGTGGCTTGGAGGCCAAGGGCTTCGAGACCACTAGATTAGAGAGGTCAATATTGGGGCGAGCAGAAGGCTTGACTCTAGCATCATGTTTTTCTCCTGGCTTCTTATTCAGCGGGATCTTAAGTTTTTGCTTCTTGGGGGGAGCAGAATCCTCTGATTCATCATCAGCTTCGACTTCTGATTCGTCATCAGCTGCATTGGATTCATCCATCATGGAGTCTTCCAGAGCAGCTTGCTCTAATCTGGCATGTTCTTCATCTTCAGTGGTGGCGTGGGGTGGTGAAGCAGATTTCTTCTTTAGTTTCTTCTTCTTCTTGCTAGGCCCATCACCTTGGGCTTCAGCTTCGACCAGCTTGGCTGCTTTCTTCTCTTCTTTCAGCCTTTTGGCTTCAGCTGCAATTCTCAAACGTTCTTGTTCATCTGGATAGTCATCAGGTGTCTTGAGGGTGTTGGGGTGAGGAAGCTTCGGTGGAACTGGGTAGTACAAGTGACGATTTTCTTCCGTGTACTGACTACACATGGTTGAAGTATATCGATATGGTGGACTGAAGGCAAACTGCGTGGTCCACTTCCAGGTGGGAATACTCTTGTACTTGTACCAACGAACTGCCCAGTACCGGCGAATGTTTTGCAATCGGTTCTTTCGCTGCTCCTTGGTCTCATCTGGAGGTGTGTCATAACCCAGAGCAAGCCGAATTGATTCAGGGATGCCTCTGGCGTTGTTCTTTTCCTTCGTTCTTCCTCCTTTCTTCTTCGGAGCAGTCTGTTCTGCTTCGTTGATGTGATCAAGGTTTGGTGACTCATTGCCGAATTCTAACTCCGCAGACATCCTGTGAAACAAGCACAAAGGTTGCGAAGGAAAAAGACGAGTATGGAATGAGCACCAACAAAAGTTTCGATCAAAGACTTTTGACAAGAGATTCAGTAAAGAATTTGGGGTAGAGTTTCTGGTCTGTTCTGAGCTAGACTCAATCTCACACAAGTTGAGTTGAAACCCTAACGCAGAACAGATGAGTTCTAACCCTAAGTTCTAACCTGAATCGAGGTGAAAACCTTGACTAGCAGAAACAGGTTTCCCAATAGAGCAACGATTCAACGGATCAAGGAAACCTAATGAAATCAACCAAAAACAAATGAACTAAGAACTTGGATCCAATCTGGAACAGACAAACGGATGGAATCATGGAGATTGGATCAAGGCTTGGCGTACCCTAACTCGGTGGCGTCAAGCTTCTACGACGACGATGAGCGGGGAAGACGTGCTCGTTGACGGCGTGAAGTCCACGGCGGCGCTCTTCCGGCAGCAAAGTGGCGAGAACGGCGACGGGGACGAGGAGCTCGGCGGCGCTCGGGAGAGATAGGGTTCCGGGGAGACACGAATGAGATGAGGTTGGCTTCGCTGGGGTGGGGATGCCTTATATAGGCCGGTCTGACAGGAGTTGTCAGATCAGATCGAACGGCCCCCAGCGCCTGTCTCTCCAGATTCTACGGCGAGGATTTCGTGGCGAATCGCGAGAAAATCTCAACGACCCGGATTTGACGGGATCTCAACGACCGAAGAATAAGTCCTCGACATGAGCAAAAACTTCGATGAAAGTTGGAAGCATTTGCTTCGGAACTCAATGACGTTCGAAGCAAAATACTTGCCGTGTCAATTGTGCTCAACCATTTTGGACAGATAGAGAAGAACGAAAAAGAATAGAAGGAGTAGGGTCCGAAACTTATCACCTTGAAGAAAAATCAAACGAAGCAAAAGGTGATAAGCATAGAGGACAAAAACCAAACGAAACTAAAAGGAAGAAAACGAAGCTTAAAAACAAACAACGAAACTAAATAGATAAGCTACGAAATAAATAAATAAAACTTCAGTCTTACAGTACATGTCGTGAGTCCAATATATTGAGCTCACACCTTAACGTACAGAACCTTTTCTCATCCAATGGTTTCGTGAAGATGTCTGCCAGTTGATCTTCTGTTCTGACATGACTAATGACAATATCTTCACGCTGAACATGATCACGAAGAAAATGATGGCGAATATCAATATGCTTCGTGCGAGAGTGCTGTACAGGATTGTGAGCAATTTTGATTGCACTCTCATTATCACATAGAAGTGGAATTTTCTTCACATGTATACCATAATCCTTCAGCGTTTGCTTCAGCCATAGAATCTGGGTACAACATGACCCAGCTGCAATGTATTCAGCTTCAGCAGTAGATATTGAAACGCAGTTTTTCTTCTTCGAAGCCCAACACACAAGTGATCTTCCAAGGAAATGACAAGTCCCTGAAGTTGATTTCCTATCCACACGATCACCAGCCCAGTCTGAGTCAGAATAGCCAATAAGATCAAACTGAGTACCCTTGGGATACCACAACCCCAAGGTAGGTGTGTGAGCAAGATAACGAAGAATTCTCTTTACGGCAGTATGATGTGATTCCTTTGGATTTGCCTGAAAGCGAGCACAAATACAAACAGAAAGCATAATGTCAGGTCTAGATGCACAAAGATATAAAAGAGATCCAATCATAGACCGATACTTCTTCTGGTCGAAGGCTTTCCCCTTCTCATCTGCATCTAAGAAGCCATTGGTAGGCATTGGCGTCTTGATAGTTTTGCATTCAGTAAGACCAAACTTCTTCAGGTAATCCTTGAGATATTTTTCTTGAGAAATAAAGGTGCCATTTTTCTGTTGACGAATTTGAAGTCCAAGAAAGAACTTCAGTTCACCCATCATAGACATTTCATATTTCTTCGACATCATAGTGGCAAACTCTTCGCTGATTTCAGTGTTAGTGCATCCAAAAATGATATCATCTACATATATTTGACATACAAACAAATCACCATTATAAGATCGAGTGAAAAGAGTTGGATCAGTGGTTCCTGGTTTGAAGCCTTTCTTTAGAAGAAAATCCTTCAAGGTGTCGTACCAAGCACGAGGTGCTTGCTTCAACCCATAAAGAGCCTTATGTAACTTGTACACCATGTTGGGTTTCTTCGGGTCTTCAAAACCTGGAGGCTGCATAACATACACTTCTTCCTCGATTACTCCGTTAAGAAAAGCACTCTTCACATCCATTTGATAAAGCAGAATACCATTGAAATTTGCAAAAGCAAGCATAACACGAATGGATTCGAGACGAGCAACTGGAGGATATGTTTCACCGAAATCGATACCTTCAATTTGGGTGTAACCTTGTGCTACCAGACGTGCTTTGTTTCTTACCACAATACCATCTTCATCTTGCTTGTTGCGAAAGATCCACTTAGTACCAATGATGTTGTGCTTCGAGGGGCCAGGTCTATCTACTAAGGACCAGACTTTGTTTCGCTCGAATTGGTTAAGTTCTTCGAGCATGGCAGTTAGCCAATCTGGATCCTTCATGGCTTCATCAAACTTTGATGGTTCTAACATGGAGACGAAGGAGAAATTTCCACAGAAGTTAGCCAAACGAGTACGAGATCGAGTTGTAGGACGACCTGGTTGATGAATTTCTTCAAGAATCAAGTCAACATCAACTCTTCTTCGGACTCGTGATAAGGTTGAATCATTTGCGTCAGGCTCAGCTTCTGCTGCAGGATCATCTTCAGCTTCAGGAACTGCTTCACCTTCAGCATCAGCATTTCCTTCGTCCTGTTCATCATTTGCTTCAGGATGTTGATCTCCAGCGCCCCTGGCTATGTGTGGGAACATTGGACCATCATCATCCCTATCAGCTTGACGAGCATTGGCTTCCACAGGGCGAATCTCTCCAATAGCCATGGACCTGATCACTTCATCAAGAGGAGGTTCATCTAGATCATGAGGCAAATGCTCCTTTTGAGAGCCATTAGTTTCATCAAATCTCACATTCACTGTTTCCATAACTTTCCCAAAGTGAGAGTTATAGACCCTGTAAGTGTGAGAGTTTGAGCCATAACCTAGAAGAAAACCTTCATGTGCCTTAGGGGAAAATTTGGAGCTATGATTCATGTTTCTAATAAAGCATGGAGCACCAAACACTCTAAGGTATGAAACATTAGGTTTGTTACCAGTGATAAGCTCATATGAAGTTTTCTTCAAAAACTTGTGAAGGTAAACCTTGTTGATGATGTGAAAAGCTGTGTTAATTGCTTCGGCCCATAACCTAATAGGAGTCTTGTATTCAGCAAGCATAGTTCTGGCCATCTCAATAAGAGTTCTATTCTTCCTTTCAACAACACCATTCTGTTGAGGTGTATAAGCAGCAGAGAACTCATGAGTAAATCCATGATCATCAAGAAAGTCTTCAATATGAGTATTTTTGAATTCAGTTCCATTATCACTTCGGATATGCTTCAGAGATAATTCATATTCTGTTTGAGCTCTCTTGGCGAATGACTTGAAGATTTCAACAACCTTGCTCTTGTCATCCAGAAAGAAAACCCAAGTATAACGAGAGAAGTCATCAACAATAACTAGACCATATTTTTTTCCTCCCAGACTTGCATAATTTTGAGGACCAAAAAGATCCATGTGAAGCAATTCAAGAGGACGAGTGGTAGTCATGATAGTCTTCGCTGAATGATGTTTCTTCGTGATTTTACCAGCTTCACAGGCACTGCAGAGATGATCCTTATCGAATTTTACTTCACTAGGACCAATAACATGATTCTTCTTCACTAAGTTATGAAGATTTCTCATCCCTGCATGAGCAAGTCTTCGATGCCATAACCACCCAGAAGAAGCTTTTGCCATTAAGCAAGTGGATACAGCAGGGCCCGAAGAAAAATCAACAATGTATAAATCTCCCTTTCGGTAACCCTCGAAGACAAACGTATAGTCATCCTGTGAAAAGACAACACAACGCGAAGCAGAAAAAAGAACAAGCATACCCATATCGCATAACTTCGAAATATACATAAGATTATATCCAAGTGATTGGACTAGCATAACTTTGTCAATGTGCTTATCCCTTGTTATGGCAATCTTACCCAAACCTAACACTTTACCTTTGTTGTTATCACCGAAGGTAATGTACTTCAGAGAAGACTGAGATAGTTTTTCTTCGGTGAATAACTCCTTGTCTCCGGTCATATGATTTGTACAACCACTATCCATGACCCATTCGGATCCACCAGAGACATAGCCCTGCAGAAGAATTAGTTCTTCTTAACCACCCACAAACGAGCAGGTGACTGAGAAGACGTTGAAGCACTGGCTGAAGCAAGATTAAAGCGAACAGGAGTATATTGCTTTGGTGTACCATCAAGCACACCATAAATTTAAGTCCTCTGTGAACGGTTAGCATAAGTATGAGCATATGCAATCTTAGTATGATTATTATGAGGACGATAAGTATGACGACCAGTACGATAGTATTGCTTCTGCGGAACATTTGATTTAGGCACCAGGGGATCATTTCTTCTTTCAAGAGAATAGAAATGATTCGGTGGAACCGAAGACTTTCCCTGCATGGTATGGTTAGCAGGCAGTTTTTCCACAAGTGCTTTCTGCACCCATATTTGCCTCTTATAGAAGCCATTCTTAGGAGGAGTACCAACATACTCAGCTGTAACCTTTCCCTGTTCAGCTTTGATGAGCTTGTAGTCAGAATCAAGTGATTCGTCCACAATGTCTTTGTTCATTTTGCAATCAAAACCTGAAAGGTTAGCAATATCAATGGGGTTCCCTTTCGCAAGGACCCAAACAGTCTTAGGATACTGCTCAGGTTCCCAATAGGTGCCATCGGGGTTTATCTCTCTCTCAAACCCAACACCTTCATTCCTGGGATTCCTGTGAAGGAGGGCTTTCCTCAGGATATCACAGAGATACTGGTGTCCTTGCACACTTTTGAACATCCCTATTTCAAATAAGTTTTTCAACCTGAGGAGTTCCTCGGTAACAGCAGGGTTTTCCTCATCAGAGGCGTTAGTATCATCAATAACAATAGGATCTTTGCCTTTGGAATCAGTTTTGCTTCGTTCCAAACAAGCCAAACAAGGTGATTCAGTTTCATGATTTGCTTCAGAACCTTGTTGAGCCATGAGAGAGAGGTTGACATTTTCCAACTCTTCATGAGCCTCTTTCAGTTTTTCGAGAGCCATTTTCCTCTGAAGAAATTCATAGGTAAGCTTCTCATAATTAACCGAAAGAAGATCATGCCGAGAGGATAACTCTTCAAACTTTTCTTTTAGAGCTTCATGCTCATTAGTCAAAGTTTGACCTTTCTCAATCTCATCGATCAACAGTGTTTCTGATTTCTTAATGGTTTTGCTTAGTGAATCAAGTTCATCTTGTTGGATTGAAGCAATTTTAGCAAGTTTAGCATAGCTTATCTTTGAATCACTGTCATATGAGGAACAATCAGAAGTATCATAGTTAGATTTTGATGAGGATACCTTTGCCTTGGCCATGAAGCAATATGCAGGAGATTCATCTTCACTACTGTAGTTGGTGAAGAATGAGCTCGAAACTTTTGCCGAAGCATCTGACGAAGCAAATGCCAAACCAGCAACACCATCTGATTCGGACCCAGACCCAGACCCAGACCTTGAGCCTGAATGAGCTTCGGACCTAGAGGCTTCGTCTTCAGAGTTCATCTCCTTTCCTAGATAGGCCTTGGCTCTGTGAGAGCTGCTTCAACGAGACGAGTGTGTCTTCAAAGAAGAACCCTCACGCTTCTTGTGATACTTCTTCTTCTTATCATCATCAGAATCTTTCCTCTTATCTCTTCTCATACTGGAATCATGTCTCTTGGATTCATAGCTTCTTGAAGATCTGTGGGACTTGTATGAGGAGTCTCTGAGCGAATGCTTTGCTTTGTTCTCAGCTTCCCACAGAGGACAATCAGCAATGAAGTGACCTGGTTTCTTGCACTTGTAGAAATAGTTGTCTTTTGATGGAGTACTTCTTGCGGATGAACGGTGAGAAGAGTGACTGGAGCTTCTCGAAGAATAATTCTTCTTCGGTGAAGAAAAACCTTTTCTTTGGAAGCGGTTGAAGCGTCTCATGATCAATGCCAAATCCTTCCCAATACTTGCAGGATCATCTGATTCTACACCTGAAGCAGAACTGACTTCGGGCGAAGAATGAAGTGAAGCTTTTGCTTTCAAAGCATGAGTTTTTCTTCGTGATCCATTTATGTCACGTTTCTCATCTTCTTCCATTTCAAAAGTAGTGAGTCTCTCAAGAACATCAGCGGCAACAAGACGTCTGAAATCAGTCCTTTCCTTGATCATCAGCACAATGTGATCAAACGAGTCATCTAACGAGGGAAGCAATGTTCTGACAACTGAGTGAGGAGTAATGTCATCAGCACCGAGGGAAATCAACTCATTTGCAAGAGCTGTGAGTCTGCTGTAAATAGAGCTGAATTTTTCACCCTCGAGTCTTTTGAAGCGATAGAATTTGCTTCGAAGTGTGTCAATTCTGGCATCTCTCTGGGTAGAAACACCTTCACCAATCTTTTCAAGATAGTCCCAGACACCTTTGGCAGTTGGAATATTCTTCACTTCATGATACTTTTCTGGTGTCAAGTGATTGGTGATGAACACCCAAACAACAGAATCAAGATCAATCAGTTGAGCTTCTTCAGGAGTGATGGCATTCTTGTCTGCAACTGTAACTCCATGCAAGACAACTTGCCAAGCGGTGGAATTGATAGCCATGATATTTCTTTTCATCTTGTCCTTCCAGTACGAGTAATCCTTCCCATTGAAAATAGGAATAGGTTCGCCGGAGCGAATAGCTGCGAAAGACATACTTGAAGGCACTCCAGGAGGTTAATCCAAAACACACAGAGTGTAAGGAGTGACTAGCTCTGATACCAATTGAAAGTCCAAGTATGTGATCAGAGGGGGAGGGGGTGAATGATCACTTCAAATTTTCTACGGAAACTGTTGAAGTGAAGCATAAGCAGTGCGGAATAGCGAAGAATAACTGGAAGCGAAACTAAATGCGGTGAATCAAAACACATTGAAGCATAACAGTGAAGCAAATACAATACTGAAGGTAAATGCTTGAAGTAAAACGAGCTGGGACTCGACGATGTTTGTTCGACCAGTTCACGCTCTGCAAAGCGCTACGTCTGGTTGGAGGGACTGGTGATTGAACACCTGGAGCAAAACTCTCTCCGTCCGTTGCTCCACCGCACCAAACTCCTTGAGCTTGGCCAGTTCTTCACTCGTGGTTGATTATTAAGGAAATCACCGAAACCTTTGAAAAACTGGACTTCGAGGCGACAATTACTCTTCTCTCTCTGAAGAACAACTCTCTAACCGTCTAGGAGACTTGCAGTTCTCCAAGATAAAAAGGCTAGCAAGCTTCCACCTAAGTCATCTCCAATCTACTCAGATCAATGGGACTTAGGTTTCAGTAACTGGATTTTGGGTTTTGCTTCGGTGGCGTTTTTGGGTTGCTCTCTGCAATCTCTCTCAGGAATAATCTTCGAGCAGCCCCCTTCAAATGAAGGAGGGGGCGGCGTATTTATAGTTGGTGATCCCGAGGTGCGGAATGACCAAATTGACCCGAGGTGACAGCTTGACACGTGTCCACAACGGTCGGATTTGTCATCACTGCGCAACTTTACTTGAGGAACAAGTAAAGCTGACTCACGGACTAAGTTCGGCTTCAGTAGCCCAAGAACGAAGTCTTTGCTACCGAAACTTAACTTAGTGCACATGAGATTTCTTCACTCAGGCTCTCACTTGGTGTGGATTTGATCTGAGCATATCTCAATGACTTCGGTGTCCACAAACTAAATACCCCTCTTGATAGTACGGTTTGTCCTATGACTCAAAGAACAGAAAAAGAACTACACAAAAACATCTAAGTCTTGCGCCGTCCTCTTCATTACTTTCAATGAGTAGAGCTTCAGGACACCTTCACTTTGGGGGGGTCATCCTTCATGATTAAGCTTCGCTCCATGGGTAATGCTTTGATAACTTGAAGAACTTCCCTGAAGCTTTATCACTTAGCTTGTCCTTCAGGAGCCTATACAACTGTTTACACTAGAAAACATTGTTAGTTCCTCTACTGTCTTGTCCAACAATATCCAAAACACACGGGGTGAAACTTTTGCTCTTACATAATCTCCTGAGAGAGTGAATAAGGAATAGCGCTAGCACTAGATCCCAAATCACATAGCCCATAATAATTGTGATCTCCTATTTTAACAGATACTACTGGAGTACCTGAAATTGGGCCTTTATTCTTGGTTGTGACAAGGTTAGTGGAAACATCACAAAATTTAATTTTGGAATCTATAATATCACTAGTAACAAGATCTTTAACCAATGCAACTTGAGGATCGAGCTTGATATGGTCCTCAGGCTCATCAGTTCTTCTCTCACTTTTATTTAATATGCTTGTCACAAAAGAATGCTCCCTCATCCTTGCGGGAAAAGGGGGCATTTCATATATAACTGCAGGCAGAATAGGGTCAGCAACATGAATATCAACGGGTAAATTCTTAAAGGGCTTATGATGCTGGTCCTCTTTATTTTTAGAGGAATCCATATGAGAGGCAAAGTTTTGGGAAAAATCAATCAGAAGTTGGGAATCAAGACAAATCTTAGCACAAAAGTTATTGAAGTAATCAATTTTCACATAGCTCTCAATGTAATCATGCTCATAATTTATAACAGGTTCAATACTGATGTGCGAGAGATGATAATGGCTTCTCGCCCTTCGTTAGTTATTCCAAGTGGAAGGTGAGATGTAGGATACCAGCAAATTTTCCCCTATGTAGAGGATAGGATTTGTCTCCCGTAGGACTCCGAAAGCGACAAGTAGGTGAGAACGGCACTAGAAATTAGGCGGTTGACGTGGACCTGCACACAGATACAAATAACTTTGCTCCCAACGAATTTCAGAGTGGTTGTCAATCTCTCCGGCCTTGTTGTTTACAAAGGATCAAACGCAAGGGATAAAGGATAATAGTAACTGCAACTCGAAAATAAAAGCAGGAAATAAATTGAGAGTGTAAACAGTGATGAGAATATGGACCGGGATCCCGTGATGTTCACTAGTGATGTCTCTCTCCCACAAGACGACAAAACTTCTATGCGAGGTAAACAAATCACAGCTGGGCAATTGACAGGATTAAAAACGCACCGCAATGCTAACTATGCTACAAAGAAAGGAAGAGGTTCAAAAGCATGGGCGGTACGAAAAAATAAGTAGACCGAAATCCAACTGCATCTACTACCTATCATCCACCTTGAGATATCTATCCAAAACATCTCGCTGGTATTAAGTTGCGAGCCCCACCCAAAGTGTAAACCCAAAGAAACAGACATCTGCATTGAAAGAACTTTGTGTAAAGTAAACAATCCTTGCAACCGCGGTTACACGCACCGTTGTTTTCCCCCTTGTGGAAACAACACATCCCCTAGACTCATGTTTCTGTCACTCAAGCTAGTCATCAGGGGGCATGAACCCACAATCGAGCATAACGTTCCCTCTTGGAGTCACTACCTACTACTTGGCCAAAGCAATAAATAACAACGGAGAACATGCAAGAATTACTGAAGAACAAAAAGATAAAAGATAAGAACCAAATATATTACTCAATGACAAACTGAACATAGTCTCATAATCCATCAGATCCCAGCAAACTCAGCATAGCAACACCAGAAAGAATTACATATGTGCCTTGATCATGTAGGGCAGCTCACAAGGTCTAATCCATGAAGAACAAAGAGGGGAGGAGAACATCACATAGCTACTGATCACAGACCCATGGTGCAAGGTAGACTACTCAAGGATCATCCGGGAAGCATCCATGGTGGAGGAGAGTCTCTCGGAGGTCAATCCTCCCTTCGGTAGGGTGCCGGAAAGAGGTCTGCTGGCGCTCCGGATCTTGGAAGCGCGGCGGCGGTGGAACAAAGGCGAGATCGCGAAAAAGGGTTCTGTCTTCCGAGGTTTCCCGTCACGGAGAATATATAGGCGAAGGGGGGCAGCCAGGGGGCACCAGGGGTCCAGGTGGCCCCCTGGCGCGGACCCTGTTGGGGTTCGGGGAAGAAAACACAAATTTTTCATAACCTACAAGACCCATACCCAAGACCTATGCTATGGCGATGCAAGTAACAGACCAGTATGTAGTCCGTTAAGAGGGAAACGTTCCCGCATGAACGTGGTTGGTGTAGTCGTACCGGCAATCCCCGATGCCGCGCAGATCCACGATGACTCCTGTAGCCACCCGATCCTTGTAGACCGATGACGGGATTACGTCCCCGTCGGAACGTTGCTGATGAAGACCTCGCGATACGACCACGACGATGAAGTAGCACCAGAAGTGTAGTGCCTCGCGGGATTATACACATACAGTATACCCGACGTCCCTCCGGGCTCCGAACCAGTAGAGCAGCGGAAAGAAGATGGATTCGGATCCCGATTCTAGCAGCACGACGGCGTGCGTATAGTGGAGAAATCCCCAACAAAATGTAGAATCCAAACAAGGTGAGTCCACTCGAGGAAGGAGAAAGGAGGGAGAGAGAGATGAGAGAAACTTGTCTCAAATAAATTTTTATGAAGAGAAAAGGGCACCCTACCCCTGCTTTTATAGGCCAAGGAGGGGTGCCACCCCCTCCACTTCCGGGGTGGCACTAATCCCAAGGGAGGGGGGTTTTGGCGCAGCCCTAGGGGGGTGGGCCCCCCTCATGGCGCCATGGCCCATGGGGGAGGACTCCCTCTCCCCCTAATGGGCGCTATGAGGCCCATATGCCTTTTCTTCCATTTTTAATTATATTTAAATACATTTTAATATTTAATTCAGATAATTAAATAATAAAACATATATTAAACATTATTAAATATATTTTGAACATTTCAAAATACCCGGAACAACTTCCGGCCTTCATCGGAACAATTCCGGTGTTCTCTCCAATTTCTCCGGTGATCCCGAATCAATCCTTACTGCGTCGTGTACCCTTAAGTGTAACACCCTACGGTCCGGGAAACAGCAGACATGATCGAGACAATTCTCATTGATCAATGACTAATCAATTGGACCTGGTTACAATCCTTGATAGCCCCTGCGCTTCCATCGAATGAACTTCAATCGCTGTTGAATCCGTTAACCGTGTGCCTGTTCCCTTTGTCCTATGGTACTTTGCTTGTCCGAGGTTTGATCATCGGTATCCATTATACCTAGTTCGTCCTCGTTCTCAACAAACAAGTTTACTCGTTCCCGTGATATTACAACTCCGTGACCTAGTCACACGTTTGCAAACTTTATGATGTAACATCACCGAGTGGGCCCAGAGTACCTATCCGTCACACGGATGGACAAATCCCGCTTTGATCTATTTGCATACTCATCAACCATCTATTTCGGAATACCCAAAGTGCACCGTTATGGCCAGCATATTTCAGTCAGGCGGTGGGATACAAATCAAAGTCTCCTCATAGATGACAATTACGTATGATCATTACGGTCAAAGGATCTGGTCACTACGTTATAGTTATCGCAATGTCGAACTATGTGACTTGATCACATCGCAACACTTCTGGTGGGTGTATGTCCATCATATCATTATCCAATGATACGACTCCATTGTCAACAGACGCCATTGTCTCATGATCAGGAAACCTTGATCATCAATCGCCCAATGGACTAGTATACTAGGGTTAACTAGGGACCTGGTTGTTTGTATACCACACCTGTATTAATGTTTCCGCTTAATACAGTTATAGCATAGTATCAAACGTATTATGAACTAATGGAATATGCTCGATAAAACATATTTTATTTGCCTCTAGGGCACATTCCCAATAGTCTCCCACTTGCACTAGAGTACAAATAATCTAGTTGCATTTTCTCTGGATCATAACTCCTTATTGATCATGCTTTCCCGTGGAAGAGGTTGTATCAACGGTCTGGGTACCATTCAGAACCGTATGTCCTTTTTCAAATCATAATGGCACCTAATTTGACATTCCTTCATTATCCACTATAATGATGAGGTATATATATTTGGCGATGAAGTGAGACTTCATTTGCTGTGTCATAGCAATGACATCCGGTGGGTCACGCGGACTTTCCCATAGTCATGCACACTTGAAACTCACTCAATCAGAAGTCGAACTTATTAAGCCATAATATAACTCCTGCTCTAAAGCAGCCACATCAATGTAGATTCAATCCTTAGTGCATTGTATGCAACTTTGATGTCTAACCATGTTTCTTTCAACTTAGGCATTCATTAGTATGATATCTCAATTTTCTAGGTTAGTGTCAAAACTTGAACCAACATAACGTTTATGGTCAAGTCCACTATCCTTTACAAATTTGAGATGTATCCTCAGTTCTCTTCAGACCCTGAAGGATAAACTTAACTCTTTGTTAAATGATTTACTCATAAATCATATCACAACATGTTATTACTACTAAGAACTTGGGTCACATTACGTCGAGTACATAACTCTGGTTTTATATGAAAGAACCTATGACAAAGGCATAGAGGATCCAACACATCCATTTCTTTCATTAACCATTAACCATTGTTCTTGTACTGAGATTAACTCAATACTTCTCTTGGATATACAAGTAAGGACCACTTCTTGACTTGTCCCATTCTGAACTTCTTCAGAATCTTATCCAGGAAAGTATTACGACTCAATGTTATTAAACACATATCTATCTTAATAGATCTTCAATGCTTAATACTTATTCATCTTCATTTATGAAAGATTCAAATAATCATTAACACCAACTGCACCATTCATAATATGTTATCCATATATGAGAATGTTATCATGCTCCCACTCAAATATGTCATGCACATATTAAGTTATAGGATAACACTCATATTGCTCCCACTCAAATATGTCAGCCACATATAATACAAGGATAACATCCACATGGCTCCCACTTAGATATGTCAGACACATATTAAGTTCAAGATACTAACCACATGGCTCCTACTCAAATATGTCATTTACATATAAGTCTAGGATAATACTCCCATAGCTCCCACTCAAAATATGTTGTCTACATATTAAGTTTCAGGAAACTATTCAGCTCCCACTCAGTTTCATGCAAATGCATGTTTCCTCGATATTTTGGTTAAGTCCAAAATCCTTTGATCATCCATCAAAATGAGAATTCAGTTTACGAGACACTAGTATCCATATGTTTTTCCAAAACCTTCTTGTTGTACCAATTACAACACTTCTTCAAATACAGGATTTGAGGAAGTCACGGTATTGATAACAATCCTGGATCAATCGTAGTGAATATCCCTTTGACTCAAGCATTGCTACACATTGTAGTCAACCCATTGAATTTGTCAGAAACAATCTTTGTGACAAACCAATCTTGACGTCCCTTTGATGTTCACATTTATTCCTCATAACTCTGAAGTTATTGTGAATATTAAGTAACCTCCTTACTTGATAAGATTCAAGTAATCTTAAATGTAACTCAACATAGGATTTCATGACTTGTAGTCATATCTCGTACTTAGGTCCACCATCGCTTCTTTGTAGTTCGTAGGAATGTCTTGTTCCATTAACATGACAAGTAAATCATGAATATCATTTTGCACCAGGGGAAAATATATATTCTTGAATCCTACCTTTCTCAGTAAAAGCTCCCATCAGAAGATCATGATCATTATCATTAGTTTCTCCTCTTATTGTAGAGCTTTGCTTCCAGAACATATTCCGTTGCACTACTCTGACATTTGGAGGCAAGGTCAATTACCTTGGTTGGACTTTCACTTTTCTTCCATTACCACATTTATCAAGAACAATTCTTGACAAACACCAAACATAACAATACAAGTTTTGCTCCTTTTGGTTCTAGTTGTGGAAGATGCATCCACAGTTGTCTAAGGATACACTACAAAGATAATTTATCTTACATAAATCAAGCTTCTTAGAAACCACAACACACCATGACATATATAGTGTTGGTTTCCACGAACTCAGATGGTTCCCTATGCTGAAGTGAGTGTTTGCATATTAAATTAATAACTCTAATAAATAATAACGTAACTTGGTAAGAGATAACTTAGACCATACACTTTTCGATAGAATATGATCACAATGTTCAGGCACGTCAATCATATACAAGTGTCTCAAGACATTGCAATTTGTGGAACAACTTTCACACAAGTCTTTATGCCCAAGACTAACTCAAAACATTTGTCACTTTGATCAAATCGTAGAGACTTGTCTTTCTTGTTAATTTAATATCCATATTTACTCTGAAATCCCTTTTGATCGTATCAAATTATTTCAGACTCATGTTTCATTAGTGAATACAAATATTCATCTAAGTCCACATACGAAGTTCACGAAATAATGAAATTCACCACATGCTGACATACGATACATCACAATGTATGATACTCAACAATCAGTACACATTCTGTTTACCAGAATGCGAGGTTTTAGTCATCTCACCTAAAAGGCATGGTTTGTATGTGTCAAGAGATCAAGTATCTTAAGACATCATCATACCATTCATGACTTAAACTGTAGTGTCATTATTAAGCCTGAATATTTCTTGGCATTACAATATTTCTTATAAATGATCAAACAACTATCATCAATATAAGAATAACTCATTCATAATCGTAATGTGACCATAAGAGATATCATTCATAAAAGGAGAACAACTGACTTGTTTCTCACTAATATGAATAATTGTCTTCGCGAGATGCAAGACACACTAATAAAGTCCTCATTCAAACGACCATAAAATTTATTCATATATTAATCAATTGATAGATGTAGAGGGAGAGTGTTTTCGACCATCAAATATCTTGATTTCCGTCAGCACACATTGTCACCTCATCCCTTCCAAGACACTCTCAAGCAGTAAGTTTAAGCATCGAATACTTAATCAACCGCAATTAGTGTTTCGTGGGAAAAACATTTATAACTCATATATCAAATATACCTTCTCCGTCAATGACCATTCCTGCATTGGTTCTACTCTTAAAGTTCTTAACTTTAACCATGACCTCATGACATGTGAATGATTCTCCTTCATGACATAGTCCTGACACGGTCTTTTTAACTGGGAGGAAGCGGATGCAACTCCCCAGTTATCGCAAAGTAACCAGTCATTCAGTAGTCCAAGTTATACACAAGGTGTTCCATGTATCTTATACATTTTCCAAATGACTTTCTCAACAGGTTGTTCCTTCCACCATAGTTGAAAGAAACCCCGTCCATATACTCATATTCCATTACTCTGATTTGTGACCAAGTGCTTTCAAGTTCACCTAGCACGTCATACGTGTTGGTTAACATGCATTCACAATTCAGATTCCATAGAATGAATTATGGTGTATTGGACAGTCATTCATGAGTGACAGTGAGTGCGATACTCATCATCATCTTCATTGATTACGGAGTTGTCAGGTGTATCTCCTAGCAGTTCTTCGTATTATGTTTAGCAAGTCATTACTAATGAGTATGTCTCTAATGGTGTTGGTACACATCAATGAAGTAAGACCCATTTACCTTAAGTTCTATCATACTAAAAAGAGCCATAGTTCTAAACATTGGTATGACGTTATCTACAATGATATTTGCTAAGACATGAAGATTAAGTTCATAATATGGAGTTCATGTTTCAAAAAACAATTCTGGAACTCCCACTCAGACAAACATCCCTCATAGGTTATTCTAAGTGATTACACGATACTTGAACACCATACCTCCCCCGATCGTCACGGCCATCAGTATGTTGTTCAAAGTAGGCCATCATGCCAATCACATCATCCATGTGACTCATGCTCGACCTTTCGGTCTCTTGTGTCCCGAGGCCATATCATATACATATGCCAGGCTCGCCACCACACCCTATGTGATTTTTTGCTGTGTCATGCAAGGCCATATCATATACATATGCCAGGCTTGCTACACAAACCTCATGTGAACGAAAAAATGTTTGACACACGTGTGACACGTGGTGCCTCCATAATGTAGAACTTTCCAGGTGGTGCTCACTAGGGTAAGGACACTACGTTGGTTTTACTGAGGGATCATCCTATTATTCTACCGTCGTATATCTAACATATTAGCAAAACAGGATCCAACATAAATCATACATGCCATGATTCCCCCTTACATGCAAATTAAAGTTGAAAATGCCTTTCTACTTTATCTTTTGCAAGTTTTACGTGGCTGCTAGGGGTTTCGAGAAAAGAACCGCTTTCTATCCTGCGAAAACAAGCCACAACATCAATCCCGCAATTGTCTCTATTACACCCCTGTCGGGGCCCTCCATTGCAAACATCTTCGCATCGCTAATGCAGAGAGACAGACACCCCCCAGCCACTTTATATGGTACAAGCCATATGTCAAGCGTCGAACCAGTCTCGCGTAAACGCGTAAGGTCGGTCGGGGGCCGCTTCATCAAACATTGCCGCAACGCTAAATGAGTACACGTGAGAGGGTAACAATTGGAGAATTGATGCCCACATACTAGATGTGTTCTATCCGTACAATACATGTACGCATAGCCTTGCTCTGATACCACTGTTGGGGTTCGGGGCAGAAAACACAATTTTTTCATAACCTACGAGACGGCGTGCGTATAGTAGATAAATCCCCAACCAAATGTAGACTCCAAACAAGGGGAATCCACTCGAGGAAGGAGAAAGGAGGGAGAGAGAGATGAGAGAAACTTGTCTCAAATCAATTTTTATGAAGAAAAAAGGGCACCCTACCCCTCCTTATATAGGCCAAGGAGGGGTGCCACCCCCCATCCACTTCCGGGGTGGGACTAATCCCAAGGGAGGGGGGGTTTTGGCGCAGCCCTAGGGGGGTGGTCCCCCCTCATGGCGCCATGGCCCATGGGGGAGGACTCCCTCTCCCCCTAATGGGCCCTATGAGACCCATATGCCTTTTCTTCCATTTTAATTATATTTAAATACATTTTAATATTTAATCCAGATAATTAAATAATAAAACATATATTAAACATTATTAAATATATTTTGAACCTTTCAAAATACCCGGAACAACTTCCGGCCTTCATCGGAACAATTCCGGTGTTCTCTCCAATTTCTCCGGTGATCCCGAATCAATCCTTACTGCGTCGAGTACCCTTACGTGTAACACCCTACGGTCCGGGAAACAACAGACATGATCGAGACAATTCTCATTGATCAATGACTAATCAATTGGACCTGGTTAAAATCCTTGATAGCCCCTGCGCTTCCATCCAATGAACTTCAATCGCTGTTGGATCCGTTAACCGTGTGCCTGTTCCCTTTGGCCTATGGTACTTTGCTTGTCCGAGGTTTGATCATCGGTATCCATTATACCTAGTTCGTCCTCATTCTCAACAAACAAGTTTACTCGTTCCCATGATATTACAACTCCGTGACCTAGTCACACGTTTGCAAACTTTATGATGTAACATCACCGAGTGGGCCCAGAGTACCTATCCGTCACACGGATGGACAACTCCCGCTTTGATCTATTTGCATACTCATCAACCATCTATTTCGGAATACCCAAAGTGCACCGTTATGGCCAGCATATTTCAGTCAGGCGGTGGGATACAAATCAAAGTCTCCTCATAGATGACAATTACGTATGATCATTATGGTCAAAGGATCTGGTCACTACGTTATAGTTATCGCAATGTCGAACTATGTGACTTGATCACATCGCAACAATTTTGGTGGGTGTATGTCCATCATATCATTATCCAATGATACGGCTCCATTGTCAACAGACGCCATTGTCTCATGATCAGGAAACCTTGATCATCAATCGCCCAATGGACTAGTATACTAGGGTTAACTAGGGACCTGGTTGTTTGTATACCACACCTGTATTAATGTTTCTGCTTAATACAGTTATAGCATAGTATCAAACGTATTATGAACTAATGGAATATGCTCGATAAAACTTATTTTATTTGCCTCTAGGGCACATTCCCAACAGCCCCACCCTTGGGAGCGCCGGGAGGGCGCCTGGGGTCCTATTGGTGGCCCTCTGGCCCCACCTTGGTGATTCCGGAAGCTTCTGGTACGATAATTTTTTATTGTATTTTCTGGAATTTTTGGAGCATTTTTAATACGGGGGAGGAGGAAGACAAAAAGGGTGAGAAAGGCTCACATCAATGAGGACAATCATAGGCGAGAGAAGGACAAATGATAGATATGATGTGAGGAGTAGGGATTGCCATGCAACGAATGCACATATGAGCTAAGAAAAGCTCTCCTATATGCATATATGGTCATGTCTATGGAGTACAAGGTATAGAGGGAGTATGAGTGTCTAACACCCTCAGTTGTCTGTAACAGTAATCACTTTTACTGTGGACTAATCACTGTTGCTAATCACTATGCTAACCATGCCATGATCCACTTTGCTTTTGATCATATTCAGAAATGCCTTTTGGTTGCTATG
This sequence comes from Bromus sterilis, assembly GCA_950022295.1. Taxonomy (NCBI): domain Eukaryota; kingdom Viridiplantae; phylum Streptophyta; class Magnoliopsida; order Poales; family Poaceae; genus Bromus; species Bromus sterilis. The sequence goes on from OX465598.1 coordinate 273,557,654, forward strand.
AAAAATATGTTGCAATTAAACTTTGCCATAGAATCATGGGACCATTTTTTTAAAATCACTAATAATCATTGGGTCATGCCCATGTGGTTATGGTATTTTATTTTGCCACTGGAAAATTCAAACAATTCAAACACACGGCAAAACAACAGCATTTGACAATTGAATATTATAAAGAAATAGTAAATGGTTTTATTTTAAGCCTAAACTTTTTGTGGCACTCTCGAATTATATACTCCTAATTATTGACCAGGTCACACATTTTACAAAAAATGTTAAAGCAATTAAAACCAATAAAAAGGAAGAGAACATAATGCAAAATAAAATAAAATAAGAAAACGCTATAGCCCGCCCAGGGCGATGTCCCAGCTCGGCCCACCCCGGCTTGTCTTCTTCCTCCCACCTGCTCCCACCTGCTCCCGTACGACGGCCGAGCGTGGGCACGCCGCAGCCAGGCCGGTCCCCTCTCCCTCACCTGCTCCCTTGTCGCTAATGGCGCACCCCTGCAAGCCCTGGACACCCCCTCCCCCATTTCCCTCCCTCCTGGTATCTCTGTTCGCCACACCCGAGTCTCGCTGGTGGCGCCCACGCGGCCACCGGCCACCTCCTTCGACTGCTCGGTCTTCCCCATGCGCTAATTTGGCCGGTGACGCACCAACGCCGTCGCCCCCTTCTCCTACTTCGGCCACGACCATCGACGGTCGCCGCCGCGATTTGCTGGCTACGTTGCTCCCCTGAGCCTGCTGTCGTATCCTTCGAGCTCCGGGTGAGCTCACGAACCTCCTCAACCCCTTTCCTTCCTCCCCTGTGTCGCGTAGGTTCGTCGGCACGAGTTCGCGTTCCAACCGCCGCGGCAGGTCACCGTGGCCGTCGTGCCTCCGGTCCCGGCCGGGTCCAGCCCGCGCCCCGGTCGCGCTGTGCGCGTAGCCGCATGGCCGCGCCACCCGTGGCTGTAAGCTGCGGCTGCTGCTCTGTCGCCCACCGTCGTGCACTGCTGCAGTCGCCGCGCACCATGGCTGTTGCCACTCGCTTGACCTTGCCCTGCCTCTTTGTGGCCTTCCGCACGCGTCCATGTTCGCCGCCACCCCGCAACGCCCCTCCTCGCCGCGCCCATGCCCCCTCTTGCGCCCTGGGCGAGGCTCGCCGGCGGCCAGACATGGCCGGCGTGCCCTCTGGCTCGTGGTTGCGAACCCCCCTAACCCCCTGTTAGTAATGGGTTTGGATGACAAGTGGGGCCTAGCCCTTGTTTAAGTTAAACTAGTTAGCTTAATTTCCCCACTGAGAATGACATGTGGGTCCAGCACCCCCCCTTAACCCTTGGTTAATTAAACAAATAGATTGGGTTATTAAAATATGACTCAATGACATGTGGGTCCCCTTGTGCTATTTATTTTAAATAAAATCAATTTGTTGCATGTGTCTATGACACATGGGGCCCACTGGTCAGCTGACCAGTCAAGCCACCTAGCCTATGACAGCTGGGTCCCCCTTGTCAGTTTGACCAGTCAACCCACTTCTGGATAATGCTAGATTAAATAATTAAAGTAATTTCAGAAATTCCTAAAATCCATTTAAATATTTGAAATTCAATATCTTTTAAACCGTAACTCCGATCAAAAAACTTTATACATCAAAATTGATCAGAAAAATATAATGAATACAAATACATTACCCGCATACCCACCGCACCCCTCTAACATACCGAACCCGAGACTTTCCCCCTCCGGATCGTCTGTCCGGTAATTACCCGGTACCGGTAAAACTATCCGGATGAATTTATTCTGAACATGAAAGTTGTTCAGAATGGATCAACTAACACGGATACACCCTCCGTATGTTTGTCCGATGTCCACGACACCTCCGGCATGATCCCTTCCCCCTCTGGACACCCTGTCCGGTAATCACCCGGAGCCGGTAGTTCATCCTCAGATGAATTTCCGTTCCGAGCAACGTGCATTGCACTGCATTAGAACACCGTTAACATTTCACCTGTCATGTCATGCATCTGTTTGTATATGCTTGTTGTGTATTTACTGTTTCTTCCCCCCCCCCCTTAATCTCCGGTAGACCCCGCTGCTGCCGTCGACTACACCGCTGCTGGGTACGACTACTTCGTCGACGACCCTACCCCTACCGTCGAGCTTCCAGGCAAGCAGAGCCATTCTCTTCCCCAGATATCGCCTATCGTTCCGTACATTTCTTGCACTAGGCATTGTTACTCCTGCTGCTATGTTACAATCCTATTCAATTGCATAGCCTGTTTTTGTCGCCCCTTGATGTATCTCTTTTATCCTATGTTGCCTATTATTATTATGCATTATTCAGCAGTGAGCCCTGCGCATTGTTAGCTAGGATTAGATAGAGGGCCGTGGTCACTCAGGGTAGTGAACGCGTATACAAATATTATAACTGCACAGGTACGGTACAATGCAGACACCGCCTCAGGCCCCCTAGCTTGGCTCTGCCGAGCCACCATCAAGTGTGAGCTATCAAGGAGTAATCCTTGTACTCCACTCGTTGCTGACTTTGTATAGCCGCTCTAGTTACCTGAGAAACGGTTGTCCTTCAGGTAAGAAGTCGGCGACCCAACGGTGCCCGCGAGAGGTATTACGACGGGACGACAGGGAGGGCACGACCAGTGTACCGGTGTGCTTGGCCCCTGATCGTTGGCCGCGAGAGTTACCAAACCCCGAAAGTCGAGCTCCTCCAGGAGCAAACGCGAGACAAGGTAAGGAGACGGTTCACCTTGTTGGTAACCGCAGTGACTTGGTGGGACGACAGGGCAGGCACCAATGTACTGGTGGGCCTGGCTACTGTCGTTGTCCGCGGGTCAGTTAAGTCGAGGCAACGATAACGGTTGTCACGCAGGTTAATTAAAATGCTAAATGGTTCAGTGAATGTCTTGAGTTGGCTATATGCCATGTACGCACTACCTACCCGTGGGAATTACGAGTTATGGGCTCCTCTGCTTCGTAGTGTCGTCCGAGGACTCTTCAGACGTCCGCAGTACTGCGGGCTGATTGCCGGGAAGTGGTGTTGTCTTATATGCTCGCGCGGTGGTGTCTTATTTGGATTTTCTTTAACTTCACCGGCCAGTCACGCACCGTGCAGGAGTACGTTCGGGTTGGGGTCCAAGGCCCGGCGTACTTAGGATTTAGACCGGCGGATGGCCTCTCTGTTGAGTTCGAAAGATGGGCTATGAAGTGTCATATAGCCTCGGTGGAGCGTTCCCTAACAAGGTTCCCGCCACCCTGGAGATCCGTGCGTGTAGTGTAACACAAGTGCACACCTGCAGGGAAGATTAATCTATTCGGATAGCCGTGTCCACGGTAACAGGACGCTTTATGCTGAAGCTGGATCTTACCACTAGAAACTATTATGATTAAACTATATGGTTCCGGGTTTTCTTCCTCACGGGGATGTAGAGGAGGTGAACTCGGAGGCATTGTTAATTATTACAACTTATTATTATACAATGCTGCAGCAACTTCTGCTGCACTGTTACTTTATGCTTTATATAAACTGTTGGCTGATTCTTACCTCATGCTGCAAGACATCGTCGGAAGATGCTAGTCTTCTTTAGGCCTAGCTTCTTACCCTTGCTCTGGATTTATGTCTTTCAGTCAACTATATACAACCTCTTATGTCCGTTGATACAATGCATAATGCTTAGTAGTAGACGTAAGACTCGTGGGTATGCTAGATACTCACCTTTGCTTTATTTCCCCTTTTTCTCTTTGCCTGATCGGCCGCTGCAGCCGACGTTGGAGCCCAGGAGCAGGAGTATCCCGGAGGAGACTACTACGACGTCGAGTTCCCCATTGACCAGGAGTAGTGCGGTGGATCCCAGGCAGGAGGCCTCGCCTTTTCGATCTGTATCTCTGATGTGATTTGTGCTAGCCTTCTTAAGGCAAAACTTGACTAACTATGTCTGTACTCAGATATTATGGCTTGTATGACTTATGTATTCGGCTCCTCGTGATCCCTGGTATTGTAACATATTTGTTTATCCTTTTGTGTTTAGTGTTGTGCTGTGATATTCTCACCGTGGCACCCTAATCTCAGCCGTGTACCCTGCGTGTATGATTACTGTACACGGGTTGATTTTGGGGGCGTCACAAGTTGGTATCAGAGCCGACTGCCTGTAGGAAGCCACCCCACCACTACTTGGTCGAAGTTGAGTCTAGACTTTGAAAAACTATTTTGCTAACTTAATATTTGGCTTATGGGCCCACATCGATGTCACTACGTGTGATATCTATGGTATTAGGATCCTTTTCTCCTTACCTATGCTCTGGGACTCTACTCTCTTATCCTTGCTGGTAAGTTTTACAAACGCTGACATTAGGATCACGTTCTCTTGATTCCATCCGGCGTTTTGGTGCTTCCCCCATTGATTGAGTCGTGTCGTAGGAGTCATAACCCAGGTCCCGGACCACGGATCCCGTTCTCATTCTGGCATTTACTCCTGTGGCCAACAGTTTTCTTGCGGCGTGATTGACATAGTGGAATCTATGTCGCGTCGTGTAATCCTAACCGCGGTCTGCGCGCCGCCTAGTGAGTCCTTTTTCCTTAATTTCTACGACGTTACGCTGCCCGATTTTCGATTGACTCTGTGTGTGAATGTGTATGACTTATATGACTACTCCTATATATATTTGCGCCTCCTTTACGTTGTCTTTTTTACTTCAGGCTTGATTCCGGTATCTCGTTAAATTTTCATCGCTGAAATACCCCTGTTAAATTCTAGCAGGATGGCTGGTCGTGGTGGTCGTGGTCGTGGTCGTGGTGCCAACGACCCACCTCCGCCGCCGGATTACATGGCCGCGATGATGCAGCAGTTTGAGATGAACCGTCAGTTCATGCAGAATATCATGGCTCAGTTCCCCCAGCCGAACCAGAATGGGCACCACCATCAGCATGCCACCGTGACTCTGCACGACTTCACCCGCCTCAACTCCACTATGTTCCGCAACACTATTCAGCCGTTGGATGCTGATGACTGGCTTCGCGACATCACTCACGAGCTGGAGTCTGCTAATGTCGATCCAGCAGACTATGTGTCCTTTGCGTCTTATCATCTGAAAGGCGCCGCTGCTCAGTGGTGGAGCACCCACAAGCGTTCACTGCCAGTCGGAGAAGTCATCACTTGGGATGAATTTCAGTCTGCCTTCCGCGCCCACTACATTCCTCAGGGGATCATGGATCATAAGGCGGAAGAATTCCGCAACCTCACTCAGGGCGACATGACTGTTAAAGCCTATCAGCGCGAGTTCCTCAACCTCTCTCGCTATGCGCAAGAGGAGATCACCACTGATGCTCGCAGGCAGCAGAAGTTTCGTCGTGGCCTCAACCCAGACCTCAGGCTCGCTCTTTCCGTCCATGATTTCGCCAACTTCGCCACCATGGTGAACAAGGCTATCACCGTCGAGACTGCACAGGTGGAGCACAAGAACTCTCTGAAGCGTTATTGTGACGTTGGCTCATCTTCGGGCGCAACGCAGAAGCGTCGTATCTGGCTCCCTACCAGTGTGACCCGTTCAGCTGTCCCTGCTCCAAGGCCGTCTTATGCTGCACCCCGTCTGCCTCCGCCACCGCAGATGCCAAGAGCTCTGCCTGCACCACCCAATGCTACCCCCCTTCGTCCTCATGATGGATTATGCTTCACGTGCCGCCAACCTAGGCATTTTTCCAGAGAGTGCCCCCAGAAACAGAAGCAACTGGTAGTTCACCCCGCTGGCCGTGGAAATGGTCGTGGAAACAAACAGGACCCCCAACTATAATACTGGGTCTGCTACTCATGCTCGTGGTCATGCTAACAACATCAATGTTGAAGAAGCTCAGCAACAACCCGCTACTGTGATGGGTACCCTTCTCGTTAATTCCGTACCTGCTACTGTTTTATTTGATACAGGAGCATCGCATTCATTCTTGTCGGAAGCATTTGCATTGTCGCATAACTTCACGCTAGAAAAGATGAACCCACCGATGGTTGTCCGCACCCCGATAGGCCAATGTCAAACCACCAAGATAGTGCCCGGAACCATTGTTGAAATTGAAGGGATTGAATTCCTTGCTTCCCCCATCGTTCTGAAGTCTTCCACCATAGACCTCATTCTGGGAATGGATTGGTTGAAATTTCACGATGCCGCACTTTATTGTGGCACCAAGTCTATCCAACTTTTTCACCCCTCCGGCGAGATTGTTAACCACACCACCCGAGTTACCCGTAATGCTGAAACACAGATATTTATGATGAATGCTTTGAATGCCGCCCCCCTCGAAGGCATCGAGAACGTTCCAGTCGTTCGCGATTTTCCCGACGTCTTCCCAGAAGAACTGCCGGGAATACCCCCGATCAGAGAAGTCGAATTTGTCATCGACTTGAAGCCCGGCACCACCCCTATTGCCAAGCGTCCTTACAAGATGCCGCCACATGAACTCCTTGAACTTAAGGAGGAGATCGACAAGGCACTTCAGAAAGGATTCATTCGCCCCAGTTCCTCAGCTTGGGGAGCACCTTCGCTCTTTGTCAAGAAGAGCGATGGGACAAACCGATTGGTCCAAGATTATCGGCCCATTAACCAAGCCACCATCCAGAACAAATACCCACTTCCCCGGATCAACGATCTATATGATCAACTTGCCGGATCCAAGGTGTTTTCCAAACTCGACTTGAGGTTGGGCTATCACCAAATCCGAGTCCATGATGAGGACATTCCGAAGACTGCCTTCATTACTCGCTATGGTTCATACGAGTACATTGTCATGTCCTTTGGCTTAGCCAATGCTCCAGCCACCTTCTCCAGATTGATGAATTATATTTTCATGGAATACCTCGACCAGTTCGTCGTGGTTTATCTGGATGATATATTGATATATTCCAAGAATGAAGAAGAACATGCTGAACATCTTCGTCTTATACTGGAGAAGCTTCGAGAACACAAACTCTACGCTAAGTATTCTAAGTGTGAGTTCTGGCTTCCCGAAGTAACCTACCTTGGACATGTGATTTCCAAGGATGGCATTGCCGTCACCCCAGAACGTATCCAGGCTATTCTTGACTGGACTCCTCCCAAGACCGTCAAGCAAGTCCGCAGTTTCCTCGGGCTCGCTAGCTATTGCCGCCGTTTCGTCGAGAATTTCTCCAAGATTGTCAGGCCTCTGACTAATCTGCTTTACAAAGGCGTCAAGTTTGAGTGGACAGATAAATGTCAAGAAAGTTTCCAAGCGCTCAAGGACAAGCTAACATCTCCCCCGGTGCTCGCTCCCCCTGATACTCAGAAGGACTTCGTGATATATTGCGACGCGTCTCGTCAAGGATTAGGTTGTGTCCTAATGCAAGAGCGCAAAGTGATTGCTTATGGCTCTCGTCAGTTGCGTGCTCACGAAGACAAGTTTCCAACCCATGATCTCGAATTGGCAGCAGTAATTTATACATTAAAGCTGTGGAGACATTACCTCGTCGGTAATCGTTGCGAGGTCTACACCGATCACCAAAGTCTGAAGTACCTATTTACTCAGCCAGACCTGAATCTTCGTCAACAACGATGGCTCGAGACAATAGCCGACTTCAACATGGATATTTCGTATACCCCGGGCAAGGCTAACGTGATGGCCGATGCCTTGAGCCGCAAAGCTTACTGTTCTGAACTTGAAGTTCAGGTAGAACAACCACATCTGTATGAAGACCCTCGCAAGATGAACCTCGAGATTGTTCCTCAAGGTTACGTTAACAACCTGGTTCTCTAGTCAAAACTCGATGCCCTCATGAAGAGTAGACAATCTCTGGCCCCTGACATTGTGAAGATCAAGCAGGACATCGCAGAAGGAAAGCCCTCCTCTTTTACCATTGATGCCAATGATGGTGATACTGTGTACTTCAAGGGCCGCTTAGTAGTTCCTGTGAGCCCGGCCATCATTAACTGTGGTCCGGATATCATGGAAGAAGCCCGTAATTCTCCCTTGTCAATTCACCCTGGCAGTATCAAGATGTATAAAGACCTTCGTCAACGGTACTGGTGGCCTTACATGAAGCAAGACATCGCCCGCTATGTTTCTCAATGTGACGTTTGCAGTCGCGTCAAAGCCGGACATCAGAAACCTGCTGGTTGGTTGCAACCACTCCCTCCTCCTGATTGGAAGTGGGACAAAGTCGAAATGGACTTCGTCACCGGTTTTCCAAAGTCACAGAAAGGTAACGATGCCATCTTTGTCGTCATCGACCGATTCTCCAAGATTGCTCACTTCCTTCCGGTCAAGGAGACGATCACTGCTAGTCAGTTAGCACACTTGTATATCTCCCGGATTGTGTCACTCCACGGTATTCCGCTGGAGATCAGTTCAGACCGCGGCAGCCTTTTCACCTCACGATACTGGAATAGTTTCATGGAAGCCCTCGGGACTCGTCTGTCTCTCAGCACCGCTTATCACCCCCAGTCGCAAGGCCAAGTTGAATGAGTCAATCAAGTGCTGGAAGACATGCTTCGCTCTTGTGTTCTTTCATTCGGCATGAAATGGGAGGAATCTCTCCCGTACGCGGAATTCTCGTACAACAATAGCTATCAGGCTAGCTTGAAGATGGCCCCTTCGAAGTTATATACGAACGTAAATGTCGAACCCCCCTGAATTGGTCAAGAACTGGGGAACGACCCTACTTCGGACCGGATCTTGTCCAACAAGCTGAAGATCAGGTTCGCATTGTGCAAGAAAATCTCAAGGTCGCACAGTCTCGTCAGAAGAGCAACTATGACCGCAAACACCGGGAAATGGAGTATCAACCTGGTGAATACGCTTACCTCCGTGTCACTCCCATGAGGGGCACTCATCGCTTTGGTATCAAGGGCAAGTTGGCTCCTCGCTACATTGGCCCGTTCCGTATCCTTTCCAGGAGTGGACCCGTGGCATACCGGTTGGAATTGCCGCCGAACCTCTCCCAAGTCCACGATGTCTTCCACGTGTCGCAACTCTGTCGCTGCTTCAAGGACCCTATCCGCGAAGTGGAGCATGATATGATCGAGCTGCAACAAGACTTGACTTATCGAGAACATCCGAGCCGCATTCTCGACCAGTCTGAGCGTTGAACCTGCAACAAGACCGTCAAGTTCCTCAAGGTTCAGTGGTCGAATCATTCTGAAGATGAAGCCACTTGGGAACCCGAAGATCGCCTTCGCGATGAATACCCCGATCTTTTCCTCGCTACCACTTAAATTCTCGGGACGAGAATTCTTGTAGTGGGGGAGATTTGTAACACCCTCAGTTGTCTATAACAGTAATCACTTTTACTGTGGACTAATCACTGTTGCTAATCACTATGCAAACCATGCCATGATCCACTTTGCTTTTGATCATATTCAGAAATGCCTTTTGGTTGCTATGAAAAATATGTTGCAATTAAACTTTGCCCTAAAATCATGGGACCATTTTTTTAGAATCACTAATAATCATTGGGTCATGCCCATGTGGTTATGGTATTTTATTTTGCCACTGGAAAATTCAAACAATTCAAACACCAAGCAAAACAACACCATTTGACAATTGAATATTATAAAGAAATTGTAAATGGTTTTATTTTAAGCCTAAACTTTTTGTGGCACTCAGGAATTATATACTCCTAATTATGGACCAGGTCACACATTTTACAAAAATGTTAAAGCAATTAAAACCAATAAAAAGGAAGAGAGTAGAATGCAAAATAAAATAAAATAAGAAAACGCTATAGCCCGCCCAGGGCGATGGCCGAGCTCGACCCACCCCGGCTTGTCTTCTTCCTCCCACCTGCTCCCACCTGCTCCCGTACGACGGCGGAGCGTGGGCACGCCGCAGCCAGGCCGGTCCCCTCTCCCTCACCTGCTCCCTTGTCGCTAATGGTGCACCCCTGCAACCCCTGGACACCCCCTCCCCCATTTCCCTCCCTCCTGGTATCTCTGTTCTCCACACCCGAGCCTCGCTGGTTTCCCGTCGCCGCCGCCTTAGCGCCCACGCGGCCACCGGCCACCTCGTCGGCAGGGAGAATGTCCTGGAGGCCCTCCTTCGGCTTCTCGGTCTTCCCCATGCGCTAATTCGGCCGGAGCCGCACCAACGCCGTCGCCCCCTTCTCCTACTTCCGCCACGACCATCGACGGTCGCCGCCGCGATTCGCTGGCTACGTTGCTCCCCTGAGCCTGCTGTCGTATCCTTCGAGCTCCGGGTGAGCTCACGAACCTCCTCAACCCCTTTCCTTCCTCCCCTGTGTCGCGTAGGTTCGTCGCCACGAGTTCGCGCTCCGACCGCCGCGGCAGGTCACCGTGGCCGTCGTGCCTCTGGTCCCGGCCGGGTCCAGCCCGCGCCCCGGTCACGCTCTGCGCGTAGCCGCATGGCCGTGCCACCCGTGGCTGTAAGCTGCGGCTACTGCTCTGTCGCCCACCGCCGTGCACTGCTGCAGTCGCCGCGCACCATGGCTGCTGCCACTCGCTTGACCGTGCCCTACCTCTTTGTGGCCTTCCGCACGCGTCCATGTTCGCCGCCGCCCTGCAAAGCCCCTCCTCGCCGCGCCCATGCCCCCTCTTGCGCCCTGGCCGAGGCTCGCCGGCGGCCAGACATGGCCGGCGTGCCCTCTGGCTCGTGGTTACGAACCCCCCTAACCCCCTGTTAGTAATGGGTTTGGATGACAAGTGGGGCCTAGCCCTTGTTTAAGTTAAACTGGTTAGCTTAATTTCCCCACTGAGAATGACATGTGGGTCCAGCACCCCCCCTTAACCCTTGGTTAATTAAACAAATAGATTGGGTTATTAAAATATGACTCAATGACATGTGGGTCCCCTTGTGCTATTTATTTTAAATAAAATCAATTTGTTGCATGTGTCTATGACACATGGGGCCCACTGGTCAGTTGACCAGTCAAGCCACCTAGCCTATGACAGGTGGGTCCCCCTTGTCAGTTTGACTAGTCAACCCACTTCTGGATAATGCTAGATTAAATAATTAAAGTAATTTCAGAAATTCCTAAAATCCATTTAAATATTTGAAATTCAATATCTTTTAAACCGTAACTCCGATGAAAAAACTTTATACATCAAAATTGATCAAAAAAATACAATGAATACAAATACGCTACCCGCATACCCACCGCACCCCTCTAACATACCGAACCCGAGACTTTCCCCTCCGGATCGTCTGTCCGGTAATTACCCGGTACCGGTAAAACTATCCGGATGAATTTATTCTGAACATGAAAGTTGTTCAGAATGGATCAACTAACCCGGATACACCCTCCGTATGTTTGTCCGATGTCCACGACACCTCCGGCATGATCCCTTCCCCCTCCGGACACCCTGTCCCGTAATCACCCGGAGCCGGTAGTTCATCCTCAGATGAATTTCCGTTCCAAGCAACGTGCATTGCACTGCGTTAGAACACCGTTAACATTTCATCTGTCATGTCATGCATCTGTTTGTATATGCTTGCTGTGTATGTACTGTTTCTTCCCCCCCCTTAATCTCCGGTAGACCCCGCTGCTGCCGTCGACTACACCGCTGCTGGGTACGACTACTTTGTCGAGGACCCTACCCCTACCGTCGAGCTTCCAGGCAAGCAGAGCCATTCTCTTCCCCAGATATCGCCTATCTTTCCGTACATTTCTTGCACTAGGCATTGTTACTGCTGCTGCTACGTTACAATCCTATTCAATTGCATAGCCTGTTTTTGTCGCCCCTTGATGTACCTCTTTTATCCTATGCTGCCTATTATTATTATGCATTATTCAGCAGTGAGCCCTGCGCATTGTTAGCTAGGATTAGATAGAGGGCCGTGGTCACTCAGGGGAGTGAACGCGGATACAAATATTATAACTGCACAGGTACGGTACAATGCAGACACCTCCTTAGGCCCCCTAGCTCGGCTCTGCCGAGCCACCATCAAGTGTGAGCTATCAAGGAGTAATCCTTGTACTCCACTCGTTGCTGACTCTATCTAGCCTCTCTAGGTACCTGAGAAACGGTTGTCCTTCAGGTAAGAATTCAGGCGACCCAACGATGCGCGCGAGAGGTATTGCGACGGGACGACAGGGAGGGCACGACCAGTGTACCGGTGTGCTTGGCCCCTGATCGTTGGCCCCGAGAGTTACCAAACCCCGAAAGTCGAGCTCCTCCAGGAGAAAACGCGAGACAAGGTAAGGAGATGGTTCACCTTGTTGGTAACCGCAGTGACTTGGTGGGACGACAGGGCAGGCACCGATGTACTGATGGGCCTGGCTGCTGTCGTTGTCCGCGGGTCAGTTAAGTCGAGGCAACAATAACGGTTGTCACGCAGGTTAATTAAACTGCTAAATGGTTCAGTGAATGTCTTGAGTTGGCTATATGCCATGTACGCACTACCTACCCGTGGGAATTACGAGTTATGGGCTCCTCTGCTTCGTAGTGTCGTCCGAGGACTCTTCAGACGTCAGCAGTACTGCGGGCTGATTTCCGAGAAGTGGTGTTGTCTTATTTGCTCGCGCGGTGGTGTCTTATTTGGATTTGCTTTAACTTCACCGGACAGTCACGCACCGTGCAGGAGTACGTTCGGGTTGGGGTCCAAGGCCCGGCGTACTTAGGATTTAGACCGGCGGATGGCCTCTCTGTTGAGTTCGAAAGATGGGCTATGAAGTGTCGGATAGCCTCGGTGGAGCGTTCCCTAACAAGGTTCCCGCCACCCTGGAGATCCGCGCGTGTAGTGTAACACAAGTGCACCCCTGCAGGGAAGATTAATCTATTCGAATAGCCGTGTCCACGGTAACAGGACGCTTTATGCTGAAGCTGGATCTTACCACTAGAAACTATTATGATTAAACTGTATGGTTCCGGGTTTTCTTCCTCGCGGGGATGTCGAGGAGGTGAAATCGGAGGCATTGTTAATTATTACAACTTATTATTATACAATGCTGCAACAACTTCTGCTGCATTGTTACTTTATGCTTTATATAAACTGTTGGCTGATTCTTACCTCATGCTGCAAGACATCGTCGGAAGATGCTAGTCTTCGTTAGGCCTAGCTTCTTAACCTTGCTCTGGATTTCTGTCTTTCAGTCCACTATATAAAGCCTCTTATTTCCGTTGATACAATGCATAATGCTTAGTAGCGGACGTAAGACTCGCGGGTATGCTAGATACTCACCTTTGCTTTATTTCCCCTTTTTCGCTTTGCCTGATCGGCCGCTGCAGCCGATGTTGGATCCCAGGAGCAGGCGTACCCCGGAGGCGACTACTACGATGTCGAGATCCCCGTTGACCAGGAGTAGTTCGGTGGATCCCAGGCAGGAGGCCTCGCCTTTTCGATCTGTATCTCTGATGTGATTTGTGCTAGCCTTCTTAAGGAAAAACTTGACTAACTATGTCTGTACTCAGATATTATGGCTTGTATGACTTATGTATGCGGCTCCTCGTGATCCCTGGTATTGTAACATATTTGTTTATCCTTTTGTGTTTAGTGTTGTGTTGTGATATTCTCACCGTGGCACCCTAATCTCAGCCGTGTACCCTGCGTGTATGATTACTGTACACGGGTTGATTTTGGGGGCGTCACAGAGTGTGGATCTTTCAAAAGGAATAGTAGTGTTGCCCGTTTCTCTCTTTTTTTCTTTTTCTCCTTTTCCTATACTTTTGTATTTTTTTGGTGGCCTCAATTGCTCTTTCTATTTAACTCTCATTTGTCCTGTTTGGGATCTTTTAAATTTGTGCTCTTTGGGATCTTTTCCTCACTTAAGGGCAACACTCTATTTTACAAGAAGTATAGAAGATCTTCACACTTTACAAGGTACAACATAAAGAAGATATAGCTATCATGATGTATGCAAATGTATGCCTCTTCAAGTGTAGCAGGAACATCTATGACATGAAGATCAAGTCATGAGAAGGTGGATGTTGCATGGCAATATATCTCGGAAAAGCTATGGAAATGCATTGATAGGTAGGTATGGTGGCTGTTTTGAGGAAAGATATAAGGAGGTTTTATGATGACAGAGCGTATCATGAAAAGGGTTTGGATGCACCGGCGAGGTGGACGCCAACTCTCGGAGTGAGAAGAGGGCAATGCACGACACCGAAGAGGCTAGCAAATATGAGGAGGTGGAAGTGTCAACTTTCAATACTTACATTAGTCCGAAGAACTCATGCACTTATTATCGGTAACTCTCAATCTAATGAGGAGGTTCACAAAGAGACAAGTACCTTGAGGAGGAGTGTATGGGGGTTTGGTTATCCATGAGTATCCTCGACTCATGGTACGTGAGTGTACTCTAATATCCAATCCCTCCAAAGATTAGTGATCCATCAAGTAGCTAGATTTCACAATGTGGTACCCCGGCTCAGAGCGAACGGTTTACCTCACATTGCGAGCCTAGAGATGAAGTCTTCTGGCAATGCACAACATAATTGTACAGATACAACCGCTCCATTAATAATTATACAGGTACATAGGTTCGGGGATACAAACTACTACGAGGCATGGCGACACATCTCGTGCGTCAACACTATCAACATTATTTATGTCACATCTTGGGGCCTCAATATGATCGACGAAGAACTCTACGGCAGCGGAATAACGAGGTGACGGGACTCCACTCCACAAGGACACTGCTGGGACACGGCCTAGTTCGCATAGTACATCTCAGCCAACTCTTCAGGTGCGACTCCTCCTGCATCTGGCATGACACGCCAGGTCAGTACATGGAATGTACTTGCAAGCTCATAACAGCCAAGTCATCAGGAAAAACAATAGCATGGCATGGATGCAAACAATAACATGGCAAGCATGGCAAGTTAACGTATAGAACAATGATACAACTTATCTCATGACCACTTCATGATCATACCGCTTACCTCCGAGTCGTCCTGACTCGGTGACCGGGTCATCACTTGACCAATCATCATACGGGTCGTTGCACGACCGCTCAACGGGTTAGGTGCCCTCTGTTACCACCCAACCGATCACATGACCAACGACTCAGCATTATCATTAATATTATTAGACATATTAGTGTTGACCATCGTGTGACCTAGTACAAACGGTATCCCATGACCGAGGACTCGGCTATTTGAATAGATTGTGACTCTGTAGAGTTTGTGCAAGTTACCCACACTATGGAGTTCTTCCTCCACCCAGCACTCCGGAACTTGTCCCACAGGATCCTTGGAACTCGTTCTTCAATATCGGGCTAGGACTTCTGCAACGAAACTCGAATACCGCGTAACCTCCCTACGGTATCACCGACACACTGTCTTGGGTATCCCTGTGGTTAGGTGTCCTACGTTACCACCCAAACCACTTCGGCCAAACTCTTGGCAAACGGCCACCTTGTGGCAAACATTGTCCCTATGGGGACTCCCGGGTAAACACGATGGATGTCGAGATTATCACCACCTACCTGATCAGGTTAGCGTGCGTGCATAACCTCCCCTATTTGGTGATATCCGTAGAAGGCACTACGATAGCCCAAGTTAAGGCCTACCCATACAGACAAATGTGGCTGCACGGTTAAAGCTCGGTTCGGTGGCACTTGGTCAATGGTTGTTATGTTCATTAGGTTCCGGTGAATAAGTATGGACATAGTAACATGGCAACATGGCAACATGGCATGAACATGATACTACCATCAAGCATATGAAACAACTAACTTGGCATGCTATGGACTAACTAAACATGGCATCCAAGTAGAAACATGATCATCACTTGAATAACTCCGGCATAGTAATGATAAAATAAGCAAGGTGATAATATGTACTCGGGTGTCATGATAAAGACCAGTAGGCATGGAATGATTATATCAATTAACTCATTATGGTTGATTAATTTTATTAGCAAGCAATTTAAAGGAAATAAAAACCCAAGTTAAATGATTCAAATCATCAAATGGCAACTCAAGCTCCTCATGACCAGATTGTTATGTCTTGCCTTGGTCAAGTGGAGTGTCCTTGAACTCCTGGTCTCCTGCAAGCACTTGATCACCTTCTGAAAAATAAAAGAAGTGGCAAAGAAAAATAAGTCCAAAGCACATTTCTTCTGTCCAGTGGACCTAAACAAAGATCCAAGCTCCCAAACTTTGCCAACTTAAAGAGGAGCTCAAGAAAAAAATTTAGCAAAAAGAATCAACTCATTTGGCCTTGTGGTTTAGGAGTAATTGATGGTCAAAGTTTGGTCAAAATTCACTTTTAAATGGATTGAAATGATTTTCCAGGAAATAACCAGAGAGGGCCACGTCGAAGGCGTATTCTAGCGAATACGTCTCTACTCGTACCGCTTCGGGAATGGCTTGAGGGGCTGACAGGTGGGGTCACGCTGTCAGGTTGAAATAACAGAGAGAGAGAGATAGAGGTCGCGGCTCCGGCGACGGTGGTTCGCCAGCGAGGGGGCCGTGAAGGTGGACGAGGGCTAGGGGAGGAGACGCAGGGGGTCACGGCGAGCAGCCACGTACCCGAAATCCTTCGAACGGTGGCCGGACGACTTCGCTAGGTTCTTCTCCAGCTAAGGTGGTGGTGGCGCTCCGGTGCGATCCCTGACCAGGGGCCTCCCCAGCCGGTTTCCTCCTCGTTTGAGCTCTCTAGGAGTGGTGTGGGGGTGTGCCGTGGTGCCTGGAAGCAGAGGCGGGGGCCAATTTATAGGGGCAACGTGATTCCCTTTCGGGTGCCGCCGGTCAGAAGACGATGGACGCCGTGCACGCGTGCGGATGAGCAGGGGTGGATCTGGTGAGCTCTGGGAGGTTCTAATGGTGGTGTAGCACACGTGCGTGCGTCCCCAGGGGTTCTGCGGCAGTGGGGCAATGGGACGGGTCATGAGTGGCCGCGGCGGTGGTTCTGCATCGACGGGCGGCGTGGCTTTGAGGGGGAGCTGGTGCTGTGCGTGCTTGCTGGAGCTAGCAGACACGTGGGAGACGACGCAGGCAACGCGGGAACAGGCGTGCCACAGTGGCCTCCACGCGCGCGCGTGTCAGACGAGCAGCGGCGGCGACGTCGAGGGATCCGGCGGGCGACGCGGCTTTGGGAGCGGCTAGGTGGCGTGCGGGAGTGCCACGACCACTACGAACATGAGGGCACAGCCAACGGCTCGCGGGGCGAGGCGGGCGCTCGACGGCGACAGCTCGGCCATGGCCAGAGCACGCCAATGGTCGACAATGAGCGCGTGCATTGGGGGTAGCCACTATGGCCTCAGCATGTCCCTGGCACGTAGCCAACGTCCAGAAGTGCAGGGTAGGCTATGGGAGGCTTACAGGTGGGCTCCAGCACTTGGCAGCTTCAAAAGAAGTTTTCTGCAGGAAAGTTTGGAAATTCCTCCAGGGAGTTTGGCTAGGTTTTTGGGCCTGAAACTTGGTGTGCCTGGGTTATCTAGGAAGGTGCCCAAGTGGTAAAAAGTTCAGAGCAAATGGACAAGTCTAAAGGGTACTTGCTTCAGAAAGTGCCTTCCTGGACAGAAATAGAAAAAAAATTCTAGAGGAATATTTTTGTACTAAACTTTCCCATGTTTTTTGCATAGTATCATGAGGCATGACTCCATTGTTTAGCACAAAAAGTTTCAGGTCAAAAGGGGGAGCAAAGGTGAGGCTAGTTTCAAAAAGGAAGGGGAAAAGAGCAATCTCCCTTAATGAAAAAGGATTTTCACGAGGAATAAAAATAGGTCAAGGGTTAGGATGATCAAAGCTTGATCATAGCCATGGGGGAGAAGGGTTCAGAGGTCACTTGGTCTAGGGGAAAAATTAGGCCTAAGTGATCAAGGCCATCTGAGCTGAAAAATCCAGGCAGATAAATTCCAAATCCAGAAAATCAGCAAATAAAGTTGCAAATAAAAAGGGGTCCAAAAACCAGGGTGTCACGAACCTAGCCCCCTTAGGGTAAATATCGTCCTCGAGATTTGGTGGCTCAGAGAACATATATGGATATGCAGCTTTAAGAAATTCTTCCCTTTCCCAGGTAGCCTCTTCCTCGGTATGGTGCTTGATGGCTTATCGCCCCTTCGTTGGTTACCCCAAGTGGAAGGTTGAGATGTAGTGCAGCAGCAGTTTTCCCTCGGTGAAGATACCAAGGTTTGTATCCAGAAGGACTCCAGAGATGATAAGTAGGTGCCAGCGGCGCAACTGACGCGGACCTGCACAGAGACACAGATAACTTTGTTCCCAACGAAGTTCAGAGAGGTTGTCAATCTCTCCGGTCTTGTTGTTCACAAGGAAAAAATGCAAGGGATAATGATAGCAAGTAAAAGCAGTAAAATAAATATAGCATGGAAACAGTAATGAGGATATAGACCTGGATATGTGATGTTCGCTAGTGATGTCTCTCTCCCAAAAGACGATAAAATTGCTATGCGAGGTAAACAAATTACAGAAAGGCAATTGACAGGATTATGAACGCACCGCAATGCTAACTATGCTACAAAAGAAAGGACGAGGTTCAAAAGCACAGGCAGTACGCCAAAATAAGTAGACCGAAATCCATCTGCATCTACTAATAATCATCCACCTTGAGATATCTATCCAGAACATGTCGCTGGTATTAAGTTGCGAGCCCCACCCAAAGTGTAAACCCAAAGCAACAGACAACTGCAATAAAAAGAACTTTGCGTAAAGTAAACAATCCTTGTAACCGCGGTTACAAGCACCGTTGTTTTCCCCCTTGTGGCAACAACACATCCACTAGACTCATGTTTCTGTCACTCAAGCATGTCATCGGGGGGGGGCATGAACCCATAATCTAGCACAACGCTCCCTCTTGGAGTCACTACCTACTACTTTGCCAAAGCAATAAACAGCAACGAAGAACATGCAAGATATACTTAGGAACAAAAATATAAGAGATAAAAACCAAATATATTACTCTATCACAATCTGAACATAATCTCATAATCCATCAGATCCTATCAAACTCAACATAGCAATAGCAGAAATATTACAAAGGTGCCTCGATCATGTAGGGCAGCTCACGAGGTCTAAACAATGAAGATCAAAGAGGGGAGGAGAACATCACATAGCTACTGATCACGGACCCATGGTCCAAGGAAAACTACTCACGAGACATCCGGGGAGCATCCATGGTGGAGAGGAGACTTCCCGGAGGTCAATCCTCCCTCCGGCAGGGTGCCGGGAAGAGGTCTTCTGGTGCTCCCGATCTTCGGAAGCGCGGCGGCGGCGGAACAGAGGCGAGTTCGCGGAATAGGGTTCTTCTTTTGGAGTTTTTCAGTGATGGAGAATAAATAGGCGAAGGGGGGCAGCCAGAGGTGGGCCAGGGGCCCCAGGCGCCCCCTGGCGCGGCCAAGGGTGGGGCCGCGCCGGGTGGCCGCCTGGGCCCCCCTGGCTCCCCTCTGGCCCCTCCCAGGCTCTTCGCGAAGCTTCCTCCACGCTTATTTTTTATATGAATTTTCCTGAATTTTTCTGGCACTTTTTATATGGGGGAAAACTGAAATAGAAAAACAGCAGAAAACAGGAACTGGCACTGGGGTGCACTGAGTTAATAGGTTAGTCCAAATATGATCAAAACTGTATGAAAGTGTATCTAGATCATAGCAATATCACACAAAACATGCATGGAGCAAGCAGAAATTATAGATACGTTTTGGACGTATCAACATCCACAAGCTTAATTCCTGCTCGTCCTCAAGTAGGAAATGATAACAGCATAATTTCTGTGGTGACATGCTAGCAACCATAAAAGAACTTTGAAAAGTAAAGCAATCAAGGTTAGAGATTTAATTCAATTCATAACATGCAAGAGTATATATTAGCATTGGAACAAGTAACAAAAGAACATTAGGTGCAAGAGCTCTCGCTGTCCGTGACTCGAATGTCTCCAAATGGTGTTTGCCTGCAAGAAGGAGGATAGGGAATACGAGAAAAAAGTATTTTTGTGTTGAGAACTCAATCTACTAAAGTTTCACACTTGGTCTTCTTTGGAATCTTATCTTGACTCGTCCCCGGACCACTAGCCAGGTACAAGTCAATTTGATCCACTCCTTTTCGATATTTTGAGCACTCATGCAATGGATGAGCGTAAGCACGAGAGTTGACACTTAGGATGGTAAAGAGAGAAATATGGTGGAGGAGGAAGACAAAAAGGATGAGAAAGGCTCACATCAATGAGGACAATCATAGGCAAGAGATGCCAAATGATAGATATGATGTGAGGAGTAGGGATTGCCATGCAACGGATGCACATACGAGCTAGGAAGCTCTCCAATGGAACTATGTGCAAAAAGATCATCTCTATGGAGTACAAGG
Source organism: Bromus sterilis (assembly GCA_950022295.1). NCBI lineage: Eukaryota > Viridiplantae > Streptophyta > Magnoliopsida > Poales > Poaceae > Bromus > Bromus sterilis. Next base: position 273,577,863 of record OX465598.1, read on the forward strand.
ATATAAAGGGAGTACTAGTGTGGATCTCTCAAAAGGATAGTAGTGTTGACCCTTTCTCTCTTTTTATTTCTTTTTCTCTTTTTTCCATTTTTTTGTATTTTTTTTGTGGTCTCAATGGCTCTTTCTATTTAACTCTCATTTGTCCTCTTCGGGATCTTTTATTGTGTCCACTTTGGGATCTTTTCCTCACTTAAGGGAAACACTCTATTTTACAAAAAGATAAAGGAGATCTTTCACACTTTACAAGGTACTCAAAATCATAAAGAAGATGTAACTAACATGATGTATGCAATGTATGTCGCTGCCAGTATAGAAGGAACATGTATGACATGAAGATCAAGTCATGAAGAGGTGGATGTTGCATGGCAATGTAACTCGGAAAGGCTATGGAAATGCCGTGATAGGTAGGTATGGTGGTTGTTTTGAGGAAAGATATAAGGAGGCTTATGATGACAGATCGTATCATGCCAAGGGTTTGGATGTACCGGCGAAGGTGGACACCAACTCTCGGAGTGAGAAGAAGGCAATGCACGGCACAGGAAAGGCTAGCAAAATATGGGAAGGTGGAAGTGTCAACTTTCAATACTTACATTAGTCCGAAGAACTCATGCACTTATTATCGGTAACTATCAATATAATAAGGAGGTTCACAAAGAGACAAGTACCCCGAGGAGGAGTGTATGGGGTTTTGGTTATCCTTGCGCATCCTCGACTCATGGTACGTGAGTGTTCTCTGATATCCGACTCCTCAGAAGAGTAGTGATCCATCTAGTAGCTAGAGTTCTCAACTAGTTTGTAGGTTTTGAAAATACACACGGATTTCCCAAAATACGACACCTATCACTAATAGGCTAGAGCTCTTGACACCAAAAGTTCAAACATTACTCACAACAATACCTCAAAACTATTGCAAGCTACTACTAGAATTAAATAGCAACCTCAACTACCTACTTTCAAGACAAGAAACAACTAAGTGCAACAACCAACTCTCTTTAACAAGATAAACAAGAAAACTAAAAATAGTTCCAGCAACAAACTAAACAAAAGCCAAGGCTCTTGCTAAAGACAAACTAAGACTAAAACTAAACAAGGCAATAGCTATGAAAAGATAAAGAACACACAACAGCAAAAAGATAAGCAGGAAAAATCCTATGATGTGTTCTAAATTTTGAAAGTGGAGCGTGTTTATCTCCCACACAAAGTAAGACGGGATCTAACTTGTTATGAACAGAAAGAAAAGCGAAAGAAAACTAAAAATAAAACATAAGAGCGAGACGCTCCAAGCATAGCACATAACGCATGAAGTGATAAAAATATAGTGAGACTTAGGACGAACTGATGATTGTTGATGGAGAAGGGGATGCACGGGGGCATCCCCAAGTTTAGACGCTTGAGTCTCCTTGAATATTTATTGGGGATGCATGGGGGAATCCCCAAGCTTGAGCGCTTGACACTCCTGGATCTTCTTTCATCATTTTCCATCGCACACTTGAAAACTCCCTTCATACATAACTCATCATAAGCTGATTAGAGAGGTTAGTACCCTTAATAAAATAAAAAATTTCCACTGGATACAAAGATATTCTTGAATATCTAATGTTTCTGAAGAGTGCGAAAAAGTTTTTGCAAAGAAAAAGCAAGCTTAAGGTTTGCAAAAGTTAGGAGAGACAAAACGTGGCAGAATCTGTGAAAAACAGAACAGCAGATAGTAAAGAATTTTTTAGGGGCACTTCTGCAAGTCAAATCAAAGAAATCAGAAAATACGGAAGTTTCGTAATTGTATAGAGCATACTGTGTAAAAATTTCAGCTCAAAAAGATGAACTGGGATTTTTCTGGAATTTTTCTGGTCACGAGGACATAATCTGTTTTCTTGACAGCATGTCACAACTTTTACTTCCCTTGCCGTAAGAGGCTATAACTTGGCACAAAGCTGAAAAATAAAGATACAATGATGTTTCCACAGTAGTAAAAATCATCAAGACAGAAAAAAGCAAAAAGAAACACCTAAATTCATTGCGGGCTGCCTCCCGAAAGAGCTTCTTTAGAGCCATTAGCTAGGCTTAAAGATTATGAAAGATGCTCACAAGAGAATAAGAATTGAAGCAAAAGAGCATCAAGAAGCAAATGTGAAACACATTTAAGCCTAACCCACTTCCTATGCACAGGCATCTTGTAAGAAAATAAATCAAAGAAGCACAAAGTGACATGCATAGGAAGGTAGAACAAGAACAACTTCAAAACTTTCAACCTGAAGAGAGGTGTTTTTGTAACATGGAAGTTTATACAACCAAACTTTCCTCTCTCAAAGTAATTTTCAGTAGCATCATGAAAAACATCAAGAATATAACTATCACATAAATCATGTTGTTCATGACCTACAAGCACACGTGTATTGTTTTCAACACGGTTTTTAGGATCACATTGAGCCTTGATAAGAGCAAAATTCTCTGGAATATGAGTTGGAGATTTCAAAAGGATAATAGGACAATCAAGTGTGGGTTCAATAGCAACAATTTCATGCTTAACATAAGGAACTATAGAGAGTTCATCTTTGTAAGCATCATCCATAGTGGCATCTTGGCCAAAAGTATAGAAGGCATCAATTTCATCAAAAAGGGATATTTCAAAAGAATCCATAGGATCATAATACTCATATAAGGTAAGAGTCAAAAAGTTACTCTCATTAGAAGGTAGACATGGATGGCTCCATTCTTCCTCCTTTTGTTCGTCACTCTCCTCCTCTTCTTCATCCAAGGAGCTTTCAGGTTCAGTAATTTCTTCTTCCATAGAGTCCTGCAAAACATTAGTCTCTTCCTTTGGAGGAGAGATTCTCTCAAGATGATCAGTAATATAATAAATTGCATCATAATTTTCCAAACAATAGTTAAGTATAGCAAGACTCTCAGATTTGTAAGGGGCATCATTAATATTTTTAAGAAGAGAAGTAATTTCATAGGCACCCTTATAAGCAACAAATTCTTCTATTTGTTCTGCATCATAAAAATCATAATTTCCCTTAGCATAAGAAGCTAAGGTTTCATCCTCATTGTACTCACATTGGAAAGCAAGGTGTTTGTGCCTCGTAAAGCAACAAGATTCATCCCTGCAGAAAGATATATTATATATTGAGCCCAAGTTTTTAGCATACTCATACGATTGATGTATGAGTCTCCATAAGTTTATCCCTTTTTGAGACAAGCGGTATTCCTTGTAATATTCTTGTTGATCCTCGGTGAATCCTCCATGCCAATAAGATCTAGTTTCAAAGAAGTTAGACATTGATTGGCAAGTAAGGAACTAGACATACTATATTTTTTGATTTTTGATAAAGGACACAAAAGTAAAAACTGAAAGATAAACTAACAAGACTAAAAAACAAAGGTCAAGGGTAGTGTGCAACTCCCCTATCTTAGCACTCGGAATCCCCGACAACGGCGCCAGAAAACTTGCTTGATGGCTTCTCGCCCCTTCGTTGGTTACCCCAAGTGGAAGGTTGAGATGTAGTGCAGCAGCAGTTTTCCCTCGGTGAAGATACCAAGGTTTGTCTCCAGCAGGACTCCAGAGATGATAAGTAGGTGCCAGCAGCGCAACTAACGCGGACCTACACACAGACACAGATAACTTTGTTCCCAACGAAGTTCAGAGAGGTTGTCAATCTCTCCGGTCTTGTTGTTCACAAGGATAAAATGCAAAGGATAATGATAGCAAGTAAAAGCAGTAAAATAAATATAGCGTGGAAACAGTAATGAGGATATGGACCTGGATATGTGATGTTCGCTAGTGATGTCTCTCTCCCAAAAGACGATAAAATTGCTATGCGAGGTAAACAAATTACATAAAAGCAATTGACAGGATTATGAACGCACCGCAATGCTCACTATGCTACAAAAGAAAGGTCGAGGTTCAAAAGCACAGGAAGTACGCCAAAATAAGTAGACCGAAATCCATCTGCATCTACTACTAATCATCCACCTTGAGATATCTATCCAGAACATCTCGCTGGTATTAAGTTGCGAGCCCACCCAAAGTGTAAACCCAAAGCAACAGACAACTGCAATAAAAAGAACTTTGCGTAAAGTAAAAAATCCTTGTAACCGCGGTTACAAGCACCGTTGTTTTCCCCCTTGTGGCAACAACACATCCACTAGACTCATGTTTCTGTCACTCAAGCATGTCATCGGGGGGCATGAACCCACAATCTAGCACAACGCTCCCTCTTGGAGTCACTACCTACTACTTGGCCAAAGCAATAAACAACAACGGAGAACATGCAAGAATTACTTAGGAACAAAAATATAAGAGATAAAAACCAAATATATTACTCTATCACAATCTGAACATAATCTCATAATCCATCAGATCCTATCAAACTCAACATAGCAATAGCAGAAATATTACAAAGGTGCCTCAATCATGTAGGGAAGCTCACGAGGTCTAAACAATGAAGATCAAAGAGGGGAGGAGAACATCACATAGCTACTGATCACGGACCCATGGTTCAAGGAAAACTACTCACGAGACATCCGGGGAGCATCCATGGTGGAGAGGAGACTCCCGGAGGTCAATCCTCCCTCCGACAGGGTGCCGGGAAGAGGTCTTCTGGTGCTCCCGATCTTCGGAAGCGCGGCGGCGGAACAGAGGAGAGTTCGCGGAATAGGGTTCTTCTTTTGGAGTTTTCCCGTGGTGGAGAATAAATAGGCGAAGGGGGGCAGCCAGAGGTGGGCCAAGGGCCCCAGGCGCCCCCTGGCGCGGCCAGGGGTGGGGCCGCGCCGGGTGGCCGCCTGGGCCCCCCTGGCTCCCCTCTGGCCCCTCCCGGGCTCTTCGCGAAGCTTCCTCCATGCTGATTTTTTATCTGAATTTCCCGAATTTTTCTGGCACTTTTTATATGGGGGAAAACTGAAATAGAAAAACAACAGAAAACATGAATTGGCACTGGGATGCACTGAGTTAATAGGTTAGTCCAAATATGATCAAAAGTGTATGAAAGTGTATCTAGATCATAGCAATATCACACAAAACATGCATGGATCAAGCAGGAATTATAGATACGTTTTGGATGTATCAGTGCTCCCAAAGGACCTTGTAAAACCGTATTACCTTACTGCGAGTGGTCCTTTCCATTTCATCCAAAATCCTGACTGGTTTCTCTTCATATGTCAAATCCTGGGCCAGCTCTAACTCCTTCATATCCACTCGTTTGACAGGTGGTGCAATGCACTTGCGTAGTTGCGATACGTGGAATACGTCATGGACATCGGGCATTTCCGGGGGTAATTCCAGTTGGTATGCTACTCTTCCCCGCTTAGCCATTATTGGGAATGGCCCGACGTACCTTGGGGCAAGCTTTCCTCGGGTATGGAATCTCCTTACCCCTTTCATTGGTGTCACTCGGAGATAGACGTATTATCCAGGATCAAAGCTTACTTCCCGATGCTTTGCATCATAGTAACTTTTTTGTCGAGGCTTGGCGGCTCTCAACCGGTCCTGAATTTCCTTGACTTGCTTTTCTTCTTCGAGCATTAAGTCGGTGCCAAAGATACGAATGTCCCCTGTCTGTGACTAGTTCAAGGGGGTGCGGCATTTCCTCCCATATAATGCTTCAAAGGGTGACATCTTGAGGCTAGCCTGATAGCTGTTGTTGTATGAGAACTCTGCGTATGGAAAGCAGTCCTCCCACTTGGAGCCGTAGGCTAGTACACATGCCCTGAGCATATCCTCCAATATCTGGTTTACTCGTTCTGTCTAGCCGTCAGTCTGAGGATGGTAAGCGGTGCTGTGCTTTAGTGCGGTCCCTAGGGCTTGGTGAAGACGTAGCCAGAACGCAGACGTGAACACTGACCCTCTGTCTGAGGTGATGGATCTCGGTATCCCATGGAGACTGACAATCCGGGACATGTATAACTCTGCCAGCTGATCATCTCGGTAAGTGGTCCTGACTAGAATAAAGTGGGCCACTTTGGTGAGCATGTCCACGATTACCCAGATGGATTCGTGGCCCCGGGCGGTCTTTGGGAGTCCCACAATAAATTCCATGCATATGGCATCCCACTTCCATTGCGGGACTTGCAGGGTTGCAGTAATCCGGCTGGCTTTTGGTGTTCTGCCTTGACTCGGTTGCATATGTCACAACATGCTACATAATACGCAATATCCTTGTGCATTCCGTTCCACCAAAATGTGGTCTTCAAATCCCGGTACATCTTGGTGCTTCCGGGGTGGAAAGAATATGCTGACTCATGTGCTTCTCGCATCATCTGTTGTCTCAAATTATCTTGGTTCGGTACACATATTCGGTTTTCGAACCATAACACTCCTTGGGTCCAGGTGAAAGGATTCGGCCTTGCCCCGCGGGATCCGCTCCTTGATCTCTCGGATTTCCGAATCTTGAGCTTGTGCTTCCTTAATTTCCTCGACCAGGGTTGGAGTGATTTCCAATGTCTTCCTGGTCATTGAGTCACACAACACCAGGTTGAGTTGAGTGACTTCCTCCCGTAGCTGTGGGTGAAGCCTTTCCCAGAGTGCATTCATTGAGCTTGGCTTCCGGCTAAGGGCATCGGCGACCACATTAGCCTTCCCGGGGTGATAATTTATCCCGAGGTCATAATCCTTGCCCAACTGGAGCCACCTTCTCTGCCTGAGATTGAGGTCCGGCTGCGTGAAGATGTACTTGAGGCTCTTGTGATCGGTATATACTTCACACCGTTGTCCGACGAGGTAATGCCTCCATAACTTTAACGCGTGTACCACAACAGCTAGCTCCAGGTCATGCGTGGGATAGTTGACTTCATGTTGGCGCAGCTGCCGGGAGGCATATGCTACAACCTTTCCCTCTTGCATTAGCACTCAGCCAAGGCCGTGTTTGGAGGCATCGCAGTACATATCAAATCCCCTGTGGATGTCCGGAAGAGTTAGTACGGGGGCTGAGATTAGCTTGGTCTTCAGCTGCTCGAAACTGTCGTCACAGTCCTTGGTCCAGACAAATTTCTGGTTCTTCTTCAATAACTCGGTCATTGGCTTGGCTATCTTGGAGAACCCTTCAATGAAGCGGCGATAATAACCCGCCAATCCCAAGAAACCTCGGACTTCCGTCACAGTGGTTGGTGGCTTCCAATTCAACACATCGGCCACCTTGCTGGGGTCTACGGCCACTCCTTGAGCTGTCAGGATGTGCCCCAAAAATCCCACCTCCTTTAACCAAGACTCGCACTTGCTGAACTTTGCATAAAGGCGGTGATCTCGTAGTCGTTCCAGCACTGTGCGGAAGTGCTTCTTATGCTCTTCTTCACTTCTGGAGTATATGAGTATGTCATCGATGAACACCACCACAAACTTTTCCAGAAAGTCCATGAAGACCTTGTTCATCATGCCCATGAAATATGCTGGAGCATTTGTCAAACCAAATGACATGACCGTGAACTCATACAAGCCATATCTGGTGGTGAAATCCGTCTTGGGAATGTCTTCCTTCCTGATCTTCAGTTGGTAATAGCCCGTATGAAGATCTATCTTGGAGAATACCCGGACACCCTTCAGTTGGTCGAACAAGTCATCAATGCGTGGCAGCGGGTACTTATTCTTGATGGTGACTTCATTCAGGGGGCGGTAGTCCACACACATCCGCAAGGTTCCATCTTTCTTCTTGACAAATAATACCGGTAATCCCCAAGGTGAGGTGCTGGGGCGGATGTACCCTTTTTGCAATAATTCATCCATCTGCTTCTTCAGCTCCACCAGTTCGGTGGACGGCATCCGGTAATACTTCTTGTATATTGGGGAGGTACCGGGAACAATCTTGATGGCGAACTCCAGCTCCCTGTCTGGCGGCATACCCAGCAATTCTTCTGGGAACACATCTGGAAACTCTCTGACAACTGGAATCTTGTCCATTTCTGTGGTGATGATCTGGCATACTGTTGTTTCCTTCTTGCGTGGCATTCCGACAGCCGTGAATCGGGTTGCCTTTCCGTCTGGGTTGACCAGCTCCACTATTCGGGTCTTGAAGGCAAGGCGAACCTCATGGGTGGTGAGCCAATCAACTCCAAGGATTGCATCCAGCCCCTTGGATTCCAACACCATGAGAGAGGTTGGGAACTTCACTCCATATATCTCAATGGTCAGGTTCTTGCATATACTGTCTGCTTTGAGCACACCTCCAGGGGTTTTGACCACCACTATTTTGTCCAAAAGAGAGACGGGAAAATTGTTTTGGGTGGCAAAACTTCGCGATATAAAAGAATCGGTTGCCCCGGAATCAAATAATATAGCTGCGGGTATGTTATTAATAGGGAACATGCAGATGAACACGTCGGGGGACTTGCGGGCTTCTTCGGCCGAGACGTGGTTGACTCGAGCCTGGAGATAGTTGTTCCGCCCCCGGATGTTGTTGACTTGAGGCGCTGGTATCCCCGTCTTGTTCTGGCATTGTCTTGCAAAGTGCCCCTGTTTCCCGCAATTAAAGCAGGTGCCCTTGCGAAGGCAGTCTTCCCTCACTTGGGGAGTGATGTTAGGCCTCTCTTGGGCTGCCGGTTTGTCGGTTGCGGAGCTTCCGTGGTTCCAGGCGGGCTTGAAATTGGCTTGAGCCAACTGGGGAGCGGGCTGCACCATACAGGGCTTCTGGGAATATGGCTCATAAGGGGCCTTCTTGGCTTCATACTTGCGCTTGCGGTCTTCATAGCCACACTTGAGTTCGGCAACAGACTTGTATTCACGTTCTGCTATGAGTGCCTTGTATACAAGTGTCTGAAAGTCTGGGAAGTCCAGCATGCTAAGCTGACAACGGAGAGTGGGACTAAGCCCACCAAGGAAGCGGTCTACCTTCCTTTCTTCAGTGGACACATCATGAACAGAGTATCTTGCCAGATGGTTGAACTTGTTCAAATATTCAGTCACAGTCATGTTGCCTTGGACAAGAGAGAGAAATTCCCTCTTCTTGGTCTTCAGCACCCCGGTGGGAATATGGTAGGTGCGGAACTTCTCCTTGAACTTCTCCCAAGTGATATCTTCTCCCGCAGGCCATACTACCTTGGTATTGTCCCACCAGATTGCGGCATAGCCCTCAAGGTAATGGGTGGCGAATGGAACTTTGTCCACCTCATCACAGTGAGCAATCTTCAGTTTCTTTTCCATGGTTCTCAGCCAGTCATCAGCCTGAATGGGGTCTGTTGCTTGATCAAAGCTCGGCGGTCGGGTGCGCTGAAAGTCAGATAGCTTGGAGCGTGTCCCCTGGTTCTGATTCTGTCCCACGATGTTCTGCATACCTCTCAGTAATTCCATGAGTTCCTGGTTCCTTCTTTCCTCAAACATCCTGATGATCTGATCTGGGGTCGGTGCCTGCGGTGGAGGAGGTGGTGGATGCTCGGGTGGCAGTCCAGCTTGCCTGGCGGATCGACGACGGGGGGTGTCGTCATCACCAGAGTGGCTGCACTCACCTCGCCTCATCCTATATTAGTTCCCAACATAGAGCACCAACATCATGAGAAACCACAAAGAGGGAAATAGGCAAAGTGACGGCAAGGCGAAAGGAACTCGAAACTCCAAGAGGTGGTGGTTGGTGATCATCCGAATCCCTTGGTAAAATGGCAATTAAACCAGCGGCCACCAGAACGGTCTTGACAACAAGGATCTGGGCATTGCTAGGGTAGCTCGCCACTTTCTCAAGACGGCCGCAAAACAGCTCAGAACTTGGAGCAGGGTGATTAAGAAGAAAGCAGAGGTCCCCTAAGACGACCGAGAAAACATCTCAGAACATAGGGTCTTCACTGCGAAAAGAAACTCAACGACTGCCTGAGACGGCCGGAAAGCAGCTCAGAACACAAGCTAGTCGTTGAAAGAGAAGGAAAAAAACAAGGAGGCATCCACCCCGGGAGGCCGCCTGGACCACTGGTGGCCCCCCTGGCTGCCCCCCTTCGCCTATTTATTCCCCGTGACGAGAAACCCTCGAAGACAGAACCCTTTTTTGTGATCTCTCCTCTGTTCCGCCGCCGCTGCGCTTCCAAGATCGGGAGCACCAGGAGCCCTCTTCCCGGCACCCTGCCGGAGGGAGGAACCACCTCCGGGAGCTTCTCCACCACCATGGATGCTTCCCGGATGAAACGTGAGTAGTCCACCTTGGACCATGGGTCCATGACCAGTAAATGTGATGTTCTCCTCCCCTCTTTGTTCTTCATGGTTTAGACCTCCTGAGCTGCCCTACATGATCGAGGCACATATGTAATCTTTCGGCTGTTGCTATGTTGAGTTTGCTGGGATCCGATGGATTATGAAACTATGTTCAAATTATGTTTGAGTAATATATTTGATTCTCCTCTTTTATACTCCCTCCGTTCCTTAATATAAGGTGCCTAAGGTTTTTGCACGGATATTAACGCGTACATGTAATGCTATAATCGAACTGATCTTTTCCTAGAAAAAATAGGGAGAAAATAATTTGAATCAACCAATAATAGAAAAGAGACTCTCCCTTCCATCTCTTTCCGTAGGTAAATTTATCTAGACGGGTGGTATAATACCAATATGCCATGCATTTTGAATTTTTTCTAAAAACCTTAGGCACCTTATATCAAGGAACGGAGGGAGTATTTATGTTCTTGAGTAATTCTTGCATGTTCTTCGTTGCTGTTTATTGCTTTGGCAAAGTAGTAGGTAGTGACTCCAAGAGGGAGTGTTATGCATGATTGTGGGTTCATGCCCCCTAATGACAAGCTTGAGTGACATAAACATGAGTCTAGGGGATGTGTTGTTGCCACAAGGGAGAAAATAACGGTGCTTGTACTTGCAGGTGCAAGGATTGTTTACTTTACGCAAAGTTCTTTAATGCAGTTGTCTGTTGCTTTGAGTTTACACTTTGGGTGGGATTCGCAACTTAATACCAGCTAGATGTTCTGGATAGATATCTCAAGGTGGATGATTAGTAGGTATATGTAGATGGATTTCGGTCTACTTGTCTTGGCGTACCGCCCATGCTTTTGAGCCTCTGCCTTTCTTTATAGCATAGTCAGCATTGGTTTGCGCACATAATCCTGTCAATTGCCCAGTTGTAATTTGTTTACCTCGCATGGCTATTTTATCTTCTTTTGGGAGAGAGACATCACTAGTGAACATCATGGGATCTCGGTCCATATTTCCAATATTGTTTACACCCGCTATTTATTTCCTTCTTTATTTACCTTTCTGTTGCTATCACTATCATTATTATCCTGTGAGTTTGATCCTTTGTGAACAACAAGGCCGGAGGGATAGACAACCTCTCTGAACTCGATTGGAGAAAAGTTATCCGTTGTATGTGCAGGTCCACGACAACTCTCGCGTCACCAAAGCAATTTCTGGCGCTGTTGTGACCTTCTTGTCGTTGTTGGAGTCCTACTTGAGACAAACCTTGGTATCTTCACCGGGGGAAATTTTCTGCTGTCTACATCTCAACCTTCCACTTTGGGTAACCAACGAGGGGCGAGAAGCCATCAAAGCTAATTTCTGGCGCTGTTGCCTGGGACTCCACTCTTCAAGATAGGGGAGTTGCACGCTATCTTTTATCTTTGTTTTTTAGTCTTGCTAGTTTACCTTTCAGTTGTTGTTTTTGCTTTTGTGTCTTACATGAAAAACCAAAAAACTAGTTTCTTTTAAAGATTACTTTGATGTTGAAAAGATTGAAGAGTTTTTTGCTTTTAAAGGTGCTTATGAGATTGCTTCTTTGATTGAAAGGTATCACGATACTATTCACCAGTCCAAAAACTTTGCAGTTCTTGCTTATTGCTTCGAGAATTATACTTCCAATTCTTATATTGAGGATTTTAAAAATAAAATGTTTTCTGCCCAAGAAGAGGCCAATAATTTCTTTGAGGAGGAATCCCATGATTCCGAGGACTCACTTGAAATATCCCTTTCTAAAAATTTCGATACTTGCTTTGTTCATGGCCAAGATGCCACTATGGATGATGCTAAAAAAATGAACTCTCTATAGTTCCTTATGTTAAGCATAAATTTTTTGCTATTGCACCCAAACTTGATTGTCCTATTACCCTTTTGAAATCTCTAACTTCAGAGAATTTTCTTCTTATCAAAGCTCAATGTGATGGGTTGCATTTATCTTATGATCCTAACAACTGTGTTGAAAACTATACACGTGTGCTTGTAGGTCATGAACAATATGATTTATGTGATAGTTATATTCTTGATGTTGTTCATGATACTACTGAAAATTACTTTGAGAGAGGAAAGTTTGGTTGTAGAAACTCCCATGTTAGAAAAACTCCTCTCTTCATGCTTAAAGTTTTCAAGATGTTCTTGTTCCACCTTCCTATGCTGGTTTCTTTTTGCTTCTTTGATTTATTTTCTTATAAGATGCCTATGCATAGGAAGTGGGTTAGGCTTAAATGTGTCTCATATTTGCTTCTTGATGCTCTCTTTTTGCTCCAAATTCTTATTCTTGTGAGAGCATATTCTATAAGTTTTATGCCTAGCTTAAAGGCATAAAAGAAAGCGCTTTTGGGAGGCAGCCCACTACGAATTAGGTTTATTTAACTTTTGTTGTGTCTTGATGTTTGTTACTGTTGTAGAAACATCATTGTATCTGTCACAACCCCAAGTTAGGTATGTGCTAGGGTAAGCTTAGGCCTTTGCATCATGTGAAAATTTCAAAAGAAAATCAAAAATGGGGAAAAGAAAAGCCCTAAAGAATTTAATTAAATGGCCAGACAAAAATTTCTTCCAAAAATTCCTCTACTATTTTTGAAAAGTCTTATAAATATGCATGATCACATATAAAGTGAAGTGGGTCCCACTGCATGCACCAAGATTTTTCAAATATTCCAAACAGGGCTTGGAAAATAAATAATACCCCTATTTGAGTTGAAATTCAAATTGTTTGAATTTCAAAAATTCCCAAAACTTGTGAGTGGCTAGTTTTATGCCATGTAAGGTCACATAAAAGTTTTGAGGATTTTACAAAATGCTTTGTTATTTTTTCTAGAGCAAAACAATTTACTGATTAGGAAAACACAGAAAAACAGAAGAAAAATAGAAAAAGGAAATCCCAGCCCACCCCTTCGGCCTCGGGCCCAACTAACTGAACCCCGGCCCAAGCCCACGAGGGGCTTGTCGTCTACCCCAAGCAGCTCGCTGTCGAGCATGCCGGGGGCGACGACCGCCACCTCGACGGCGAGAGCCGTCTAGGCCTCCCCGGGCTATCTCTCCTCGGCACGACAGCGCCCAGACTCCCCCACTCCTTTCCCCTCGCTCGCCGCTTCCTCTCTGTCCTTCCCCTCGTCGATTTCCTCACCATCCCGAGCCCTCCGGAGAGCACCGCCGTGCGCCATCGTGGCCAACGGCTGCCACTCGCCGTGCAATCATGTCCAGGCGCACCCCCGCTGAAGACTTCGCCGATAGCTCTTCCAATCGAGCCGAGGGGCCCCTGGAGACGTCGCCAGCATCAATTCCTCGCCGCCGGCCGCCGAGGAGCTCAACGGCGATTCCGCCACCGTCCGGTGCCCTCCGACCTTGCCGTCCTCTCCGTTCGCTCTGGGGTGAGCTCCCGTGTCTTTCCCCTCTTCTAGCGCTCCTCCCCGCGACCTCTAACGCTGATTACGTCACGGCCATGCTACGACCGCCGCCCGAGCACGTCGTCGGCGAGGCTCCGGCAGCTCCCTTGCCCCGCCGTGCGCACAGGTCGACGCGGGCGACCACGGGGAGAATCTAGGTGCCCTCCCCGTGCCATTTGGTGGCCGGGAGCACCTCCCGTGTGTGCGCCGCCGCGCACTGGTGCCACCGGAGGCTAACCGCCGGCGAGCCCCTCCATTAACCCCTAATCCCCGCACTAACCACCCCACTGGGCCACTTGCATGTGGGCCCAGGCCACTAACTAACCCCCTGGTTAGTTTAAACTAACCGGGTTAATTAACCCTCCCACTGACAGCCTGACTCCACCAGTCAGACCCCCCCCCACGTCAGCATGACCTCATGCTGACGCAATAAGTCTTTTTCCAAATTAAAAGAAATCCAGAAAATTCCAGAAAATAGCTTAAACTTCAATAATTCATAGAAAATTCATTTTAACTCCAAATTGGACAAATAATATGTCTAAAATTATCAGAAAAATACAAGGATTATGAATATGCAACTTGTTTCTATGTTTGACCATTTTAAAATGGGTGAACAGTGGAAAACATGCATATGGATCCTTTTCAAATTCAAATTTGGAGTGAATTTGCAAATGACTTTGCAACACATTTATTTTAGATGGATTCATCCACACATCAGAAGCTTTATCTCAACTATACCACATCACTTCATGCTCATCCTTTTCAAATAAACTTTCATGCATTCAAATGCATTTGAAATTCATCGATAAATCAAATGGAGTTTGAATTTGCATTTCAAATGCAATATACTCCTTTGAAATGGAATGCTCAACACATCAGTACCATGAACATCAGCATTACAATCTTATTCATGTGATTGTGCATTGTACATTATGTTGATCCTATGATTGTCATGTTGCTGATAGAAGTGGAGCCGGAACCCGAGATCACCCCCTTCATTGAAGACCCCGTGACTAAACCTCGTCAGCAAGGCAAGAAAACCCCCATTGATCATGTCGATAAAATCCCACTTCCCTCTCATGTCTCGCTTATGCATTGTATAGGATGATTACCATGATAACATTTCTACCGCATAGTTGAACCCATATCCTTTGCATGACCTATCATCTTGTCACAGTAGTAAGCAAACCACAATCCTAGCAGATGTAGGAGTTGGTTGATATCATGTGGCCCCTGCAACTGTTACTTCTTATTGCATGCTTAGTGGTACAATGAGGTTGCTTTTGATGTGAGTCGGGATGATAGTGAAAATGGTGTTGATGAAAGTGAAACTGTGTTGGTGAATCTAACCTAATACAAGGTGGACGATGAGAGGTTGTGTAGGAGTACACAGTGGGTTGTCTCGTTGAACACCGCCTTAAGTCTGAGTTCTTGTGTGGTGATCCAAGAAGAAGAGTACAACCACACATTGGGCTCACTGACCCCTCTCATCCTAGTACCTCACCCCGTTCGAACCCCAGAAGTCGTAGTAGTTCGGAGTTCTGGTAGGGCTGTGGCACGGTCTGCGAAGTGGATGAACGGCTTTTCAAGACCGGCTTGGGACCCTGCACACATCGTTTGAGGCTCGAATGGAACCTCGGCCGGACTTCCATATGGATCCCCCTCAGATAGGCGACTCTCTGGACTAGAACGGAGCTGTGGGCGAAGTGTTGTGGTGGCATCCTCGCTGTCACCTCTTGAACGGTGACACGCAAAAGGCGGTAACTGATGACACGTGTGTGTAGCGGTACACCCCTGCAGGGTTAACAAAACTATTCGAATAGCCGCGTCCGCGGTTAAGGACTTCTTGGAAAGCTTAGCTTGATTATTAGACAACTTGAACTGGATACTTCTAAAACTCGCAAGATAAGCGTGAGTGCTATTGTGTGCTCCTCGTGGGGAAGTCGAGGAAGTAACCATAGTGGTGTATTGGTTGGAGATGTAGTGGACTCGTGTACGCTTCTTACCTCAAGTCTGGTACTCGTAGTTCAGGACTAGCCAAGTCAAAGCTGGCACTTCTGCAAGTGAAACCCCACCTCCCTTTACCTTGATACATGTGCATGAGTAGTATAGTTCCTACGTAAGTCTTGCTGAGTACGACTTTGTACTCACGTTTGCTTATTCTATGTTTTAGATGAACCCACTGACCCCGAAGGTGGATTCTTCATGGAGCTCGACGACTGAAGACCAAGCTAGTGTAGTCCCAGTCAGACGACTTTTCCCTCGTGGAAGGGCTTGTTTTAGATAAGGCTTCTCTAAGCCATTTGTTAAACTTGTCTGTACTCAGACCTACTTTGCTTCCGCATGCTTGATGTAATGTTGGATCACAAACTTGTGATCTCTGTGTGCACTCTGTAAGAGTTATCAATAAAGTATATACTTTGTAGAGAATTGCAATGATACCTGCTGTTCATACTAGACATGTGTGTTGCGTGTATGTTTATAACATGCATGTCTTAGTATGGGTTTTCGAGACCTTAGTTGTGATCTGGCTGGCGGTCTTTCATACACCAAGTGGCCCTTAGATGTGCGAAGCTTGGGGCATCGCGATGCGATTGTTCGAGACTCTGTCTCGTGCATACTTTGATGTATGATTGAGCCCGCCCTAGACCCCGACTAAGTGATCGGGCTGGAGTAAGTCTATGTAAGAGTTATGAGATAGTCGATAGTATGGTTGAGGCGACTTGTCTGTGAATATGGGAGTTCATCACCCATATCATTAGACTTGTGTGCGGACGATGAGGACCCTTCTCAGTTGATCATCCGGCCTGGATGGGATGCCCCTCACGTACGATGCTTTCCGAGAACGTTCTGTGCTTGGCCTTGTCTGCTTAGACAAGTGGGTACGGTTCTCGGCTCTCTATATGACTATGTCGTAGTGGGACTTGCATACGCTAACCCCGGGTCCTGACAGTATCTTTACTTTTCAAGCTTTGTGCCAATTATAGCCTCATATGACAAGGGAAGTGAAAGTTGTGACATGCTGTCCAGAAAACAGATTCTGTCCTCGTGACGGAAAAAATCATAGAAAATCCCATTTCATATTTTTGAGCTGAAATTTTTACACAGCATGCTCTATACAATCACGTAACTTTTGTATGTTCTGAGTTTTTTTATTTGAGTTGCAGAAGTATCCCTAAAAAATTCTTTACTACCTGCTCCTCTGTTTTTCATAGATTTTGTCCTGTTTTGCCTTTTCTTCGTTTTGCAAACCTTACTCTTGCTTTTTCTTTGCAAATTTTTTTTGGAAATCATGAGAAACAGCAGCTCTTCAAGAATATCCTTATTTCCAGTAGAGGAAAATTTATTTTATTATGGGTACTAACCTCGCTAATCAGATTATGATGAGTTATGTATGAAGGGAGTTTTCAAGTGTGCGAGGGGAGATGATGAAAGAAGATTCAGGAGTGTCAAACGCTCAAGCTTGGGGATGCCCCCGTGCACCCCCAAGAAATATTCAAGGAGACTCAAGCGTCTAAGATTGGGGATGCCCCCATGCATCCCCTTCTCCATCAACAATTATCAGTTCGTTTTTCGTTCCACTATATTTTTATCACTTCATGCGTTATGTGCTATGCTTGGAGCGTCTTGCTCTTTATTTCCTTTTTAGTTTTCTTTAGCTTTTCTTGCTGTTCATAACAAGTTAGAACCCAGCTTTGTTTGTGTGGGAGAGAAATACGCTCCACGTTCAAAACCTAGAACATATCATAGGATTCTTCATGCTTATCTTTCCTGTGTGTGTTCTTTATCTTTCTCATAGCTGCTGTCATGTTTAGCTCTTAGTTTTCATGCTTATCTTTTTAAGAGCTTTTGTTTAGTTTGTTGCTGGAACTCTCTTGAGTTTTCATGTTTATCTTGTTTAGAGAGTTTTCCTGTTGCACTGTGTTTTGTGTCTTGACTTGAAGTAGGTAGTTGAGGTTGCTATTCAATTGTAGTAGTAATTTGCAATAGTTTTGAGGTATTGCTTTGAGTAATGTTTGTACTTTTGGTGTCAAGAGCTTTAGCCTATTAGTGATAGATGTCGTATTTTGGTCAATCCATGTTTATTTTCAAAACTTACAAAATTAGTTGAGAACTTTAGCTACTAGATGGATCACTACTCTTTGGAGGGATCGAATATTAGAGTACACTCACGTACCATGAGTCGAGGATGCGCAAGGATAACCAAACCCCCATACACTCCTCCTCGGGGTACTTGTCTCTTTGTGAACCTCCTTATTAGATTGAGAGTTACCGATAATAAGTGCATGAGTTCTTCGGACTAATGTGAGTATGCTAAAGTTGACACTTCCACCTACCCATATTTTTCTAGCCTCTCATGTGCCGTGCATTGCTTTCTTCTCACTCCAAGAGTTAGCGTCCACCTTCGCTGGTACATCCAAACACTTGGCACGATACACATGTCATCATAAACCTCCTTATATCCTTCCTAAAAAAAGCCACCATACCTAACTATCAAGGCATTTCCATAGCCTTTCCGAGATACATTGCCATGCAACATCCACCTTCTCATGACTTGATCTTCGTGTCATACATGCCTTTGCTTGATCGATGAGCCGCATGCTAGTTGGTCCTTGCCCTAATCATTGCTACATGACGCGCTAGTATCATTGCATATCCTGCTACACTGGCAGAGGCATACATTTGCATACTTCATGATAGTTTCATTTTCTTTATGTTTAGTACTTTTGTAAAGTGTGAAAGACCTTCTATACTTCTTTTAACATATA
The DNA here is from genome assembly GCA_950022295.1 of Bromus sterilis. Lineage (NCBI taxonomy): Eukaryota > Viridiplantae > Streptophyta > Magnoliopsida > Poales > Poaceae > Bromus > Bromus sterilis. The sequence continues at coordinate 273,596,165 of OX465598.1, forward strand.
GAGTGTTGCCCCTAAAGTGAGGAAAAGATCCCAAAGAGGAAAGAATCAAAAGATCCCAAAGAGGACAAATGAGAGAAATATAAAGAGCCATTGAGGCCACCAAAAAATACAAAAAATAGAAAAAAGAGAAAAATAAATAAAAAGAGAGAAGGGGGCACACTACTATTCCTTTTGAGAGATCCACACTCATACTCCCTCTTGTATCTTGTACTCCATAGAGATTATCATTCATGCATATAGCTATGTGGGGACCTTCATACTATAGAACTTGGCTTGTATATTCCAATGATGAGCCTCCTAAAATGAGATCTAGGTCTTCTTGAGCAAGCAAGTTGGATGCACCCCCACTAGTTCCATTGGAGAGCTTACCTTAGCTCATATGTGAATCCGTTGCATGGCAATCCCTACTCCTCACATCATATCTATCATTTGGCTTTCTCTCGCCTATGATTGTCCTCATTGATGTGAGCCTTTCTCACCTTTTTATATTCCTCCTCCACCATATTCTCTCTTTGCCATCCTAAGTGTCACCTTTCTTGCTTACACTCATCCATTGCATGAGTGCTCAAAATATTGAAAAGGAGTGGATCATTATGACTTGTACCTGGCTAGTGGTCTGGGATGAGTCAAGATAAGATTCCAAAAGAAGACCAAGTGTGAAACTTTAGTAGATTGAGTTCTCAACACAAAAATACTTTTCTCTCGTATATCTCTATCCCCTTTCTTACACGCAAACACCATTTGGAGACATTCGAGTCACGGACAGCGAGAGCTCTTGCACCTTTATGTTCTTATGTTGCTTGTTTCAATGCTAATATAGACTCTTGCCTGTTATGACTTGAATTGAATTACATGCCTTGATTGCTTTACTTAAAAGTTCTTATATGGTTTGTAGCATGTCACCACAGAAATTATGCTTGTTATCATTTACCTAATCGAGGACGAGCATGAATTAAGCTTGGGCATGTTGATACGTCCAAAACGTATCTATAATTTTTGCTTGCTCCATGCTTCTTTTGTGTGATATTGCTATGATATTGATGACTTCCATACACTTTTGATCATATTTGGAGTAACGTATTAACACAGTGCACCCCAGTGCCAGTTCCTGTTTTCTGTTGTTTTGTATTTCAGGTTTTCCCATTACTTAAAGTGCCAGAAAAATTCCGGGAAAAATATAGGAAAAATCAGAGTACAGGAAGCTTCCGGAGTCCCGAAGGGGGGCAAGAGGGGACCCACCTGGGCTCCAAGCGGCCAGGTGGCGCGGCCTAGGGTGGGGCCGCGCCGGGAGGCCGCCTGGACCCCTGGTGGGCCCCCTGGCTGCCCCCTTCGCCTATTTATTCCCCGTGATGAGAAACCCTCGAAGAAAGAACCCTTTTTCGCGATCTCTCCTCTATTTCGCCGCCGCCGCGCTTCCAAGATCGGGAGCACCAGGAGCCCTCTTCTCGGCACCCTGCCGGAGGGAGGAACCACTTCCAGGAGCTTCTCTACCATCATGGATGCTTCCCGGATGAACCGTGAGTAGTCCACCTTGGATCATGGGTCTATGATCATTAGCTATGTGATGTTCTCCTCCCTTCTTTGTTCTTCATAGATTAGACCTCATGAGCTGCCCTACATGATCGAGGCACATATGTAATCTTTCTGTTGTTGCTATGCTGAGTTTGTTGGGATCTGATGGATTATGAGACTATGTTCAGATTGTGTTTGAGTAATATATTTGATTATCCTCTTTTATATTTATGTCCTTGAGTAATTCTTGCATGTTCTCCGTTGCCGTTTATTGCTTTGGCCAACTAGTAGGTAGTGACTCCAAGAGGGAGCGTTATGCATGATTGTGGGTTCATGCCCCCTGATGACTAGCTTGAGTGACAGAAACATGAGTCTAGGGGATGTGTTGTTGCCACCAGGGAGAAAACAATGGTGCTTGTACTTGCGGGTGCAAGGATTGTTTACTTTACGCAAAGTTCTTTAATGCAGTTGTCTGTTGCTTTAAGTTTACACTTTGGGTGGGATTCACAACTTAATACCAGCGAGATGTTCTGGATAGATATCTCAAGGTGGATGATTAGTAGGTAGATGCAGATGGATTTCGGTCTACTTGTCTTGGCGTACCGCCCATGCTTTTGAGCCTCTGCCTTTCTTTATAGCATAGTTAGCATTGGTTTGCGCACATAATCCTGTCAATTGCCCAGCTGTAATTTGCTTACCTCGCATGGCTATATTATCGTCTTTTGGGAGAGAGACATCCCTAGTGAACATCATGGGATCCTGGTCCATATTTCCAATACTGTTTACACCCGCTATTTATTTCCTGCTTTATTTACCTTTTCGTTGCTATCACTATCATTCTTATCCCGTGCATTTGATCCTTTGTGAACAAAAAGGCCGGAGGGATTGACAACCTCTCTTAACTCGTTGGGAGAAAAGTTATATGTTGTGTGTGCAGGTCCACGTCAACTCTCGCGTCACCAAAGCAATTTCTGGCGCCGTTGTCAACTTCCTGTCGTTGTTGGAGTCCTACTGGAGACAAACCTTAGTATCTTCACCGAGGGAAATTTGTTGATGTCTACATCTCAACCTTCCACTTTCGGTAACCAACGAGGGGCGAGAAGCCATCAGGAGTGCCCTAGGGGGGGCAGGGACCCTCCTGGGGCCCTGATGGGTCCACTCCCTTCCATTCTTGGTTCTTCCCGAAGCTTCCGGGACGCTGATTTTTTATATAATTTTTCCGGAATATATTTGGCACTTTTAATGGCCGGAGAACCTGAAATATAAAAATAGCAGAAAACTGGAACTAGCAACTGGGTGCACTGAGTTAATAGGTTAGCCAAATATGATCAAAAGTGTATGAAAGTTCAAGCAAAACATGGCAAAGTCACACAAATCATGCATGGAGCAAGCAGAAATTATAGATACGTTTGGGACGTATCAACATCCCCAAGCTTAATTCTTGTTCGTCCTCGAGTAGGCAAATGATAACAAGCATAATTTCTGTGGCGACATGCCACACAACCATATAAGGACTTTTAAGTAAAGCAATCAAAGCATGCAATTCAATTCAAGTCTTAACAAGCAAGAGTCTATATTAGCATTGACACAAGCAACAAAAGAACAAAGGGTGCAAGAGCTCTCACTGTCCGTGACTCGAATGTCTCTAGATGGTGTTTGCGTGCAAGCAGGGGACTGGGAAAAATAGAGAAAAAGGTTGTTGAGAACTACTATCTACTAAAGTTTCACACTTAGTCTCCTTTGGATTCTTATCTTGACTCGTCCCTAGACCACTAGCCAGGTACAAGTCAAACTGATCCACTCCCTTTCGATATTTTGAGCACTCATGCAATGGATGAGCGTGAGCAAGAAAGTTGAAACCTAAAAGGCGAAATAGAAAGAAGGTGGAGGAGGAAGACAAAAAGGTGTGAAAGGCTCACATCAATGAGGACAATCATAGGCGAGAGAATTCCATATGATAGATATGATGTGAGGAGTAGGGATTGCCATGCAACGGATGCACATGTGAGCTAAAAGCTCTCCAAGGGAACTAGTGGGGGTGCATCCAACTTGCTTGCTCAAGAAGACCTAGAGCTCGTTTGAGGAGGCTCATCATTGGAATATACAAGCCAAGTTCTATAGTGTGAAGGGTCCCCACATAGCTATATGCATGTATGATGATCTCTATGGAGTACAAGGGATAGAGGATGAAGTACTAGTGTGGATCTCTCAAAAGGAATCTTAGTGTGCCCCCTTCTCTCTTTTTCTTTTTTTATTTTTATCTTTTTTCTATTTTTTATTTTTTTTTGTGGCCTCGATGGCTCTTTCTATTTAACTCTCATTTTTCCTCTTTGGGATCTTTCGATTTTGTCCTCTTTGGGATCTTTTCCTAACTTTAGGGGAAACACTCTATATTTTACAAGAATATAGGAGATATTTCACACTTTACAAAGGTACTCACATAAGGAAGATGTAACTATCATGATGATAATGTATGCCTCTGCCAGGATAGCAAGATATGCAATGATACTAGCACGTCATGTAGCAATGATTAGGGAAAGGCCCAACTAGCATGCGGCTCATCGATCAAGCAAGTAGCATGTATGACATGAAGATCAAATCATGAGAAGGTGGATGTTGCATGGCAATGTATCTCGGAAAGGCTATGGAAATGCCTTGTAGGTAGGTATGGTGGCTGTTTTGAGGAAAGATATAAGGAGGCTTATGATGACAGAGCGTATCATGCCAAGGGTTTGGATGCACCGGCGAAGTATGTGCCAACTCTCGAGGTGAGAAAGGGCAATGCACAATACCGAAGAGGCTAGAAAAATATGGGAGGTGGAAGTGTCAACTTTCGAATACTCACATTAGTCCGAAGAACTCATGCACTTATTATCGGTAACTCTCAATCTAATCAGGAGGTTCACAAAGAGACAAGTACCCCAAGGAGGAGTGTATGGAGGTTTGGTTATCCTTGCGCATCCTCGACTCATGGTACGTGAGTGTACTCTAATATTCGAACCCTCCAGAGGTTAGTGATCCATCTAGTAGCTAGAGTTCTCAACAGGGGTTTTGGTTTTCAAAAATCACACGGATTGCCCAAAATACGACATCTATCACTAATAGGCTAAAGCTCTTGACACCATAAGTTCAAACATTACTCTAGTCAATACCTCAAAACTATTGCAAGTTACTACTACAAAGAGAATAGCAACTTCAACTACCTACTTTCTAGTGAAGACAGAAAACTCAGTGCAACAGGCAAACTCTCTAAACAAGATAAAACATTCAACTTATAGAAATTTCAACCTGAGACAAAAGAAAAGTGCTAGAAGAAAACTAAAGCACTACAACTAAACAGGGCAACTGCTAGGAAAAGAAAAAGAACAACTCACAGCTAAGGAAATAAGCATGCAAATCCTATGAGGAGTTTTAGTTCAAGTGGAGCCTGTTTCTCTCCCACACAAAAGAAAGCTGGGGTCTAACTTGTTACTACAGAAAACAAAGCAAAAAAAAACCTAAGAAAAGTAAAGAGCGAGACGCTCTAAGCATAGCACATAAAAATATAGTGAGACGAAAGACGAACTGATGATTGTTCATGGAGAAGGGGATGCTCGGAGGAATCCCCAAGCTTAGACGCTTGATTCTACTTGAATATTTGTTGGGGGTGCACATGGGCATCCCCAAGCTTGAGAGTTTGACACTCGAGGATCTTCTTTCATCATCTTCCATAGCACACTTGAAAACTCCCTTCATACATAACTCATTGTAAACTGATTAGAGAGGTTAGTACCCTATTAAATAATTTTACTCTACTGCAAATAAAGATTTTCAAGAAGGGCTACTGTTTCTCAAGATTTCCAAAAGGTTTTTGAAAATAAAAAATAAGCTTAAGGTTTGCAAAAGTTAGGAGAGACAAAACGTGGCAGAATCTGTGAAAAACAGAACATAAGGTAGTAAATAATTTTTTAGGGGCACTTCTGCAACTCAAATAAAAAATCTCAGAACATACGAAAGTTCCGTGATTGTATAGATCACGTTTTATAAAAAATTCAACTCAAAATGATGAACTGGTGATTTGTTTTGATTTTTTCCGTCACGAGGACAGAATCTGTTTTCTGGACAGCATGTCACAACTTTCACTTCCCTTGTCATATGAGGCTATATTTGGGAAAAAGCTTGAAAAATAAAGATACAATGATGTTGCTACAGTAGTGACAATCATCAAGACCACTAAAAACAGAAGTAAAAACATCTTGGGTTGCCTCCCAACCAGCGCTTTCTTTTACGCCTTTAAGCTAGGCACGAAGATTCTAAAAGGTGCTCTCATAAAAATAAGGATTTGAAGCAAAAGAGAGCATCAAGAAGCAAATATGAAACACATTTAAGCCTAACCCACTTCCTATGCATAGGCATCTTATAGGAAAAAAAATTAAAGAAGCACACAGTGACAAGCATAGGAAGGTGGAACACGAGCAACTTCAAAACTTTCAACATAAAGAGACGGGTTTTAGTAATATGGAATTTTCTACAACCAAACTTCCCTCTCTCAAAATAATTTTCAGTAGCATCATGGACAACATCAAGAATATAACTATCACATAAATCATGTTGTTCATGACCTACAAGCACACGTGTATAGTTTTCAACATGGTCTTTAGGAACATAAGATAAATGCATCCCATCACATTGAGCCTTAATAAAAGCACAGTTCTCCAGAATATGAGTTGGAGATTTCAAAAGGATAATAGGACCATCAAGTGTGGGTGCAATAGAAACAATTTCATGCTTAACGTAAGGAACTATAGAAAGTTCATCTTCGTAAGCATCATCCATAGTGGCATCTTGCCAGAAAGTATAGAAGGCATCAACTTCATCAAAAACGGATATTTCAAAAGAATCCATAGGACCATAACACTCATATAAGGTAAGAGTCAAAGGGTTACTCTCATTAGAAGGTAGACATGGATGGATCCATTCTTCCTCCTTTTGTTCGTCACTCTCCTCCTCTTTTTCACCCAAGGGGTTTTCAGGTTCAACAATTTCTTCTTCCATAGAGTCCTGCAAAACATTAGTCTCTTCCTTTGGGGGAGATATTATCTCAAGATGATCAGTAATATAATAATTTGCCTCATAATTTTCCAAACAATAGTTAAGTATAGCAAGAATCTTAGATTTGTAAGGGGCATCATCAATATTTTTGAGAAGAGAAGTAATTTCATAGGCACACTTATAAGCAACAAATTCTTCTATTTGATCTGCATCATCAAAATCATAATTTCTCTTAGCATAAGAAGCTAAGGTTTCATCATCATTGTACTCACATTGGAAAGCAAGGTGTTTGTCCCTCATAAAGTAACAAGATTCATCCCTGCAGAAAGATATATTATATATTGAGCACAAGTTTCTATCATACTCATACAACTGGTGTATTTGTTTCCATAAGTGTATCCCCTTTTGAGACAAGAAGTGTTCCTTGTATCACTTTTGTTGATCCTCAGTGAATCCTCCATGCCAATAAGATCTAGTTTCAAAGAAGTTAGACATTGATTGGCAAGTAAGGAGCTAGACATACTATATATATTTTTGAATTTTTGATAAAGGACACAACAATAAAAACTGAAAGGTAAACTAACAAAACTAAAAAGCAAAGATAAAAGATAGTGTGCAACTCCCCTATCTTGTAGACTGGAGTCCCCGGCAACGGTGCCAGAAATTAGCTTGATACGGTGAGGAAGATAGTTCTCTCACTTCTTGTTGGTTACCCCAAGTGGAAGGTGAGATGTAGCGTAGCAACAAATTTCCCTTAGCGAAGATGCTAAGGTTTAGGTTTTCTCCAGTAGAACTCCAAGAGATACAAGAAGGTGGTAAAGTGAACAATGGCGCCGTTCGCAATCTAAAGATTGCTTACTTCACCTGGACCTGCACACACAGCAAATAACTTTGCTCCCACCGAGTACAGAGGAGTTGTCAATTCCTCCGGCCTTGCAGTTTACAAAGGATAAATGCAAGAGATAAAAGTGCAACTAAAAGTAAGAACTGAAAGTAAATTGAAGGTGTAAACAATGGTGGAAATATGGATCGGGGTCCCATGACGTTCACTAGTGATGTCTCTCTCCCAAAATACGATAAAGTGCTAGCGAGGTAAACAAATCACATCTAGGCAATTGACAGGATTATAAACGCACCGCAATGCTAACTATGCTACAAAAGAAAGGAAGAGGCTCAAAAGAAATGGGCAGTACGCCAAGGTAAGTAGACCGAAATCCATCTGCATCTACTACGAATCATCCACCTTGAGATATCTATCCCGAACATCTCGCTGGTATTAAGTTGTGAATCCCACCCAAAGTGTAAACTCAAAGCAACAGACAACTACATTAAAAGAACTTTGCGTAAAGAAAACAATCCTTGCACCCGCAAGTACAAGCACCGTTGTTTTATCCCTGGTGGCAACAACACATCCCCTAGTCTCATGTTTCTGTCACTCAAGCTAGACATCAGGGGGCTGAACCCACAATCAAGCATAACGCTCCCTCTTGGATTTGCAACAAATCACTTGGCCAAAGTAAAATACGGCAAAGGAGAACATGCAAGAATTAACTGAAGAACACAAATATAAAAGAGAACCAAATATATTACTCATCACAATGTGAACATAGTCTCAAAATCCATCAGATCCCAGCAAACTCAGCATAGCAACACAAAAAATTACAAAGTTGCCTCGATCATGTGAGACAGCTCACGAGGTCTCGAAAGTGAAAGCACAAAGAGGGGAGGAGAACATCACATAGCTATTGGTCATGGACCCATGGTCCAAGGGGGACTACTCACGGCACATCCGGGAGGCATCCATGGCGATGGATGGTCTCCCGGAGGGGGTTCCTCCTTCCGGCAGGGTGCCGGGGCAGCTTCTCCTGGTAGCCCCGATCTTAGGGGTTTCCTCTCTGGGCACTAAATATAGGCCAAGGGGGGCACCGAGGCGGGCCACAAGGCAGCCAGGAGGGTGCCCGGCGCGCCCTAGGGGGGGCGCGCCAGGGACCCTCCTTGGGCCCTGGTGGGTCCACTCCCTTCCATCCTTGGTTCTTCGGGAAGCTTCCGGGACGCTGATTTTTTATATAATTTTTCCGGAATTTATTTGGCACTTTTAATGGCTGGAAAACCTGAAATATAAAAACAGCAAAAAATAGGAACTGGCAACTGGGTGCACTGAGTTAATAGGTTAGTCCAAATATGATCAAAAGTGTATGAAAGTTCAAGCAAAACATGGCAAAGTCACACAAATCATGCATGGAGCAAGAAAAAATTATAGATACGTTTGGGACGTATCACTAGTTAAAACTTCTGTCAAAATATTTTTGGCATGGTAGATACAGATTTTCCCTCACCGCACCGTGAGCTTGTACGGTTACAAAAGGGAAGCTTTTGAATAAATTTCGAGATGGCACAAGAAAGTCTAAGTTAGGAGTGGCCGGTAAATACCACATATAGGTAGGTATGGTGGACTCAAGTGGAATAACTGGGTTGAAAAGGAGTTTGGATACGCAAGCAGAATTCTGCTTAGTGCAGGTGAAGGCTAGCAAAAGACTGGGAAGCAACCAACTAGAGAGCAATAATTGTCATAATCATGCAGAGCGACAAAGTAACATTGAATCGGGCATGAAAGTGATATGACTATTCTGAAATAAAAACGTCATCAAGGCATGATAGACATTTTAGTCATAAACATGTGTGAACATGTGCCAAGTCAATCCAAGAGTTCTCCGAAGGGAAATACCACTTCAATATGCCAAACCATGAACGATGCAATGCATGTAAATCATTTCAGAAACATATTATGCAACCTAGCTATTTGAGATCAGCCACAAAGAAAGCATGAACACTGGGAAAACATTGTAAACATAGCACTATGTCGCTACAAGCTGGTCTCTAGGTCATAAGTACAGGCATATGTACAAAAGTAGAAATAAGAAGAGTTCATACCGGTTTTCCTTGTTGCTTCCCTTCCGTCGATCTTCGTCATTACTGCCTTGTCACTTGCACGACCGAACGTGGGAAATATAATCAAATGCCATCACGGACTCGAGCTGAACTCTGAAAACAAAGAAAACTAAAGAGAGAAAGGAAATCTTTTTGGGTTTTTCAAAGGTTTAGCGAAAGAAAAAGAAAAGAGAAATCTTTTTGTTGTTTTTGAAAATTAGAAGAACAAAGAAGAACGGGCAAATACTTCGAAAAAGATCAAAGCAAATAAAATAAAAACGGATAATACAATGGAAAGGTGAGAAGGGCACGTACTCCCCCAAGCTTAGGATTTTGGCCTAAGTTGGTAGCAGCTACTGCCCCTATAAGCCTCCTGCTCCGGGGTAATGGTAAGTCCAGGAGTTGTACGAGCCCTCCGGTGCGTACACCGAAGTCCTCGGGTCCTCCCATGAGGAAGGTCCCGCGCTCCAAGCAGAGGAAGACCCTTCACCTTGCTCGGTGAAGGTCTCCCCCTGGAAAGGTGGGAACTCACCATGCTCCTCCTCGTCGGGCACAACCCCCTCCATGGGGTTATGCGGCTGGTAAAGAGCCATGAACTCATTGAACTGAATATCGTTGAAGGACCATCCGTTCCTGCGAGTGTTATCAAACAAAAGTGGTGTAGGTAGACGGATCTCACGAATAATGGTCTTTTCAAACCTCAAAATATAATCAAGGTTACCCAACTGGGAAGTCATGGTAACAAACTTATGCCTCTTCATAGCAGCAAGATCAAGACTTGCGTATGGAAAGGGAACATCATCAGGATGCGGGGTGCGCTCAAGAGACTCAAGGACGACTGTGGCGTAAACACCACCATATAAATCGCCCTTGTTACTGTTCGTAACAAGGCGCCGAGCAATTAAGGCACCCACATTCTAATCATTCTTATCAGAGAGGGCGTTCGCATAGATAGCGAAATCTGGCGCAGAACCACTTCTTGTGTTGTCACGAGCTAACACCCCTCTAGCAAAGAAAAAATGCAAAATACCTGAGGTGTGGAAACAAAATGTTGGAAATCTTCGTACGCCGAATGTCGGTCTCCTCCTGGTAACAAAGGGAGTTGAAGAGGGTCCTCAAATCGGAAGGCTGAGAAGTCATCTTCGCCGTCTGACCAACGTTCGACACACCTATTATATCACAAAACTGTGCCAAAGACATAGTTATGAGATCATTATAAAGTTTAAACTCAACGGTTCCAGCATCATGGTTATAACGAAAACTGTTAACAAAGCAGGAGGTCAGCTTCTTGTATTGTACCACACGACATAATGCTAGCCGTGTCAAACCTGCATTGGCACAAAGCCCATAGAATTCCTCCTTAATTCTTGCAGCCGTAAGAAAATGATCGCACGAATGCATCATTGCGCATGCCGGACTTGTGTCTTCCAACAACTCCAGGGGCACATGATCTTCATTGTAGCTCACCCTAACTGCTGAGGGTGAAGCTGCAGCTCTAGTGACTCGATCGGAGCGCTCGGGCTTCTTCTTCCCAAGCCACCCTTTTGCTTTTCCTAGCAAACTCATTTATGAATTTTTTGACAATTCACAAAAACAAGGATTTAAACAAAGTGAGTTGAGGCAAACTACTCTACTCACTTACCTAAGACATAAACTTGCATCAAAACTTGGAAAATAAATTTCTACACATGCATGCAAGCTCATATAAACAACACCAATAACTACTAAATACTCACAAATGAAGCCACCACTCAAAAATCTAATTGGAGGGGTGAAGGAGTTGCATACCAGGGAGTATTTGCTCAAAATCTCATCTCAAAAGGTTGGTTGTAGAGAGAGATCGAAAATCACCTCCAAGAACAGCAAGAACGCAAGAAGAAGTGCAGAACTCGTGTTTTTGGAGAGAGAGGGAGGAGGAAGAAGACTTACCTGGAGGTGGGACCTGTGGGCCCCAGGCGCCCTGTGGGCGCGGCCAGGGGGCTGGCCGCCTGGGTCACTGGTTGCCCCCCTGGTCAGCCCCAGGTGCCTCTGGGTCACTCCCGACATGGAAATTTTTATTATAATTTTTCTGGATTTTTTCTGAAAACTTCACCGTTGAAAATTTTCCGGAGTTCAAAACGCTGTGAACCTTTCTGAAAACTTTAAGAAGTGATTAGGATTGTGAAGTTTCAAAAACATATAAACTTGGTACAACAAGGAGAATAAAAGCTAAGCAAAATGAAAACATAACAAGCTCCACTTTTTTCCTATATAAAACATGCTCACTAGCAATGTTGATCAAGTATTACCTACAAACCGGCGATATATAGAACAAAAAATCTCACCTCTTATGAAGTGATCATTGCACCTTTACTTTAATATACATTGTCCCCACCATGATGGTTTTGTATTTGTGGTGCACGTGTAGAGGACAATCCCATTCTCCAATCTTCACGGTCTCGATATTCTCTATTGAGTTAAGGCCATGCCTTTTGTCGATCTTATTTGGAAAATACATCGTGTGTTATTTATCGTCTACATTGAAGGTGACCTTTCCTTTATTGCAATCAATAATGGCACCAGTGTAGGGAACGCAACAGAAAACAAAAAAATTCGGTATAGAGAGCACGCCCAGGACCACTATGGAGACTGCATACAAGGTTTTGATCTGATCGTTACCGACTCGTAGCGCAGCAGGAAGTAGAGTCGATGAAGATCGTCGGTGCAGATCCCCGCAGCTAGGATTTACAACCTCCCAACCGCGAGAATGTATTCCCTCGTCTGCTCCACGAACAGCGCTCTGGGAGGCGGTCGGACAGTCCCTCGGACGATGTCACGGACAGCCCTTCGGGAGGACCCTAGAAACTCGATCTGTAACTCGGACAGCCCTCCGGGAGGCACACTCGAACTAAGATCAAAACAACGACCTCTCTACCAAGTTTCACACATACGGTGTCAGCTATCCAGCAGGGCTTCGCCGTCCAGAACTAGTTCCTACCGAACCCAGACAGCCTTTCGGCTCTACGAAACTCTTTCGTGTGAGGGAGAGAAGAAGCCAGATAATTGCATGGCATGTGTTGAGAACTCAAGTGAGAGCTTGGATCAAACCTATGGGGCTGCCCACACACCTCCTTTTATAGGAAAACCAAAGGGTAAAGTTGGCATTCAAAAATCCCAAAAGTACCCCCACTTTATGCCTTTTCATAAAAGAATAAAGCAAGAAGGGTGGCAAGTGGAGCTCCAAGGAGCCCCACCTCCCTTGGGCCGGCCACACTTGGGGGCCCCCCCATGAGGGGGCTTCGTTGGCTCCCAAGTCCTTCTAGAAGGCTTTCCAAAAAATATCCAAGTAGTACTTTTTACTATTCATCGACACCACTTTTTCGCGTCCGAAAAATCCGTAAAATTTTCTGTGTGCTTATAACATTTCCAGCACCCCACAAAATAATTTTAGACGTGTTCCGAAACATTTCCGGATCACTTATTTTCATTTGCGAAAAGTAACCTTAGCATTTCCGGCAGCTCCGAAAAATTTCCGAAAAAATATTTTAATCTTTTCTCCAGAAAAATTCCAGAAGTTACCAGAACAATCCTGGCACTCTCCAAAATTACCAGGTGCCCTCTGAAACCTTTTCGGCTTAGTGGTTCACCCCGAAACAAATTTTCGGTTTTCTCTCTCGGAACTCTTCCGCCGTCTCCGAAACCTTTCCGGTGACTTTATCTCAGACTCCCTGTCTAGTATTCAATAGATAGATGACCCTTAAGCGTGTGACCCTGTAGGTTCGATGAAGTATAGACATGACCGGAACACTTTCCGATCAATGATCAATAGCGGAACCTAGGACATCCATATTGATCCCTATACCCATACGAAGAATTATTCGAGTGAACCTTTAGTTGTCGTGTGCTATTCCTGTTGCTTCGCGATATATTAAAAATACCCGAGGTGAGACTTATTGGCATCCCCGTGAATCAACAACTTGTCCACTATGCCAGTTACCTCGTTCCTGGTATTGTTCTCTTTTCTCGTTCCCGCGTTCCGGCATCCCTGTGATCAAATCACACTGTGTCTGGCCAGACGATGGTGGATACCGTAACACCGAGAGGGCCCTAAGCTTATCTCTCCAATGACGGAGGAGAAAATCCCAATCTTGAGCTACCTAGTTCCTTGTCATACTTTTCCGTGAACCCGAAAGCTGCCGTAATAGCCACCCTTTTACAGATGACGTTTAACAAAACCCCAAAGTTCACGAAGAAAGTATGAAGGAACTCGATACTCTCATGGTCTAAGGAATTATGCAAATGCACAACTTTCTCTGTGTTATAAACCATTAACTTGTGACGAATGTATCTCATAGCATAACATCAATTCGGGTCGATTCAACACAAATGTTCTTCTAACATTGTGCCCTCAAAATTGCCGGCATAGACATGCCCATGATCAGGAAAACAGGATCATCATGCAATACTTGAGCCAGTCTTAGAGGCATGACTAGGAATACATTTTACTGTTTATTATACCACACGTGCACATGAGTTTCCCTCTGAGCCTCGTGGATATTGCAGACTCGAGAATCATTGCAGTTATAGCATGGAACATAAACATTCATTACAAACTCGGAGATACAAAATAACTGTTATTACTGCCTCTAGGGCATATCTCCTACAGACTCCCACTTGCACTAGAGTCATAATCCAGTTACATCGCTTCCCTAACACCAATGGCTATCCGGTGCTGCTCATGCTTTGCTCGTGGTAGAGGCTTTGTCATCGGGTCTGACACGTTCAGATCCGTGTGCACTTTGCGTACTTTCACTAAACCCGCTTCGACATGATGTCGAATGAGTTTATATTTGCGTTCAATATGTCTTGTCTTACGGTGCGAACTTGGCTCCCTTGCCTGAGCCACGGCGCCACTATTATCACAATAGATCTCCACCGGGTCCAGAGCACTTGGAACCACACCAAGGTCTTCAAGAAATTGCTTGATCCATACCGCCTCTTTGGAGGCTTCTGAAGCAGCAAAATATTCCGCCTCTGTCGTAGAATCCGCCACAGTCTTTTGTTTGGAACTTTTCCAATCAACTACGCCGCCGTTCAATATGAAAACATAGCCTGATTGAGATTTGAAGTCATCTGGGTCAGTCATGAAGCCTGCATCAGTGTAACCACTTACAATGAGCTCTTCATCACCTCCGTACACAAGAAGTAAATCCTTGGTCCGTTTGAGGTACTTAAGAATACCCTTGACTGCGGCCCAGTGTTCCAATCCTGGATCACTTTGGTACCGGCTGCTAACACTTAGCGCATAGGAAACGTCCGGTCTTGTACATAGCATGGCATACATAATAGAACCAACTGCCGAGGCATATGGAACATCATTCATTTGTACTCGCTCATCGAGAGTCCGAGGACACTGATTCTTGCAAAGCACTGTGCGAGGTGAGATGGGGAGTAGGCCTTTCTTGGAGTTCTCCATGTTGAACCTTTTCAACACCTTGTCAATGTACGTGCTTTGGCTAAGCGCTATCAGGCGTCTTGATCTATCTCTATAGATCCTAATGCCCAATACATATGCCGCTTCGCCTAAGTCTTTCATTGAAAAACACTTTTTCAATGAGTCTTTTATTTCGCTAAGGAAATTCACATCATTTCCAATCAACAATATGTCATCCACATACAAGATTAGAAATGCATTTGCGCTCCCACTAAACTTCTTGTAAACACAAGATTCTTCATCATTCCTGATGAAGCCAAACTGTTTGACTACTTCATCAAAACGAATGTTCCAGCTCCTTGATGCTTGCTTCAGACCATAAATGGATTTCTGAAGCTTGCATACCTTTTTAGCATCCTTATGAACGACATAACCTTTTGGTTGTACAATGTATACATCCTCTTTGAGGTTTCCATTTAGGAAAGCCGTTTTGACGTCCATCTGCCATATTTCATAGTCGAAATAAGCAGCAATTGCTAGTAATATCCGTACAGACCTAAGCATAGCTACTGGCGAGAACGTCTCGTCATAGTCCACTTCTGGAACTTGCGTGAACCCTTTCACGACAAGTCTAGCTTTGTGGATAGTAATGTTACCATCCGCGTCCGTCTTTCTTTTGAAAATCCATTTACAACCAATGGGATTTACGCCTTCTGGAAGTTCTTCCAAGTTCCAAACTTGGCTTTCGTACATAGATTCCATCTCGGATTTCATGGCTCTGTGCCATTCCCTTGAGCTGGGCCTCGCCATCGATTCTTTGTAGTGCGCAGGTTCATTGTCTTCAAGAATGAAGATTTCATCATGAAACCACTCAGGTGGCTGGACAGCCCTACCTGATCTGCGCGGTTCAGTTACAACATTGTCTGAAGTTTTTGCATCATATGCGACAACTTCTGGCTCGGTTGTAGGGATCATTTTCGGAATTACTTCCGGTTCTTTAGCCATATCAATGGTCGCCGAAGATTCACTAATCTCATTAAGTTGTACTGTCCTCCCACTTACTTCTTTGGCGAGAAACTCTTTCTCAAGAAAGACTCCGCTTTTAGCGACAAACACTTTGTGCTCGGAGGGTAGGTAGAAGGAATACCCAATTGTTTCTTTTGGATAACCTACAAAGTTACATTTGTCTGATCTGGGATCGAGTTTGGTTGGTTGTAAACGTTTTACATGTACCTCACATCCGCAAATTTTAAGGTGCGACAAACTGGGTTTCTTCCCATTCCACATCTCATGTGGTGTCGTTTCAACAGACTTAGACGGTGCTCTGTTTAGTGTGTGAGCGGCAGTTTCTAGTGCGTGACCCCAAAAAGATATCGGCAGATCTGTAAGAGACATCATCGACCTTACCATGTCTAACAAGGTTCGGTTACGTCTTTCCGATACTCCATTTCGCTGTGGAGTTCCGGGAGGCGTAATCTGTGAAACGATTCCACGGTCACTTAGATGTTGGCCAAACTCATGACTAAGGTATTCGCCTCCGCGATCAGACCGCAGAAACTTAATCTTTTTGTCACGATGATTTTCTACCTCATTCTGAAATTCTTTGAACTTTTCAAAGGTTTCCGACTTATGCTTCATCAAGTAGATGTAGCCATACCGACTTAAATCATCAGTAAAAGTCACGAAGTAGAAATACCCACCCCGTGTGGTTGTGCTCATTGGACCACATACATCACTATGTATTATTTCCAATAATTCACCCGCCCGTTCAGGATGACCCTTGAACGGCGTCTTGGTCATTTTTCCCATTAGACAAGCTTCACATGTGTCAAATGATTCAAAATCAAAGGACGGTAAAACTCCATCTCTTTGGAGTCTTTGCATGCGTTTCTTTCCGATGTGGCCAAGCCGACAGTGCCACAAATAAGTGGTTGTGGTATCAACCTTCTTAAGGCGTTTAGCATTCATGTTAAAGACATCATTTTCACATTCAAGATTTAGTATGAAAAGGTCCCCAACAATGGGCGCAAATCCATAAAACATATCCTTACAATAAAGTGAACAACCATTGTTCTCAGACTTGTACGAATACCCATCGTGTACTAAACATGATCCAGAGATAATGTTTCTACACAATAGCGGAACAAAATAACATTATTTAGCTCTAAGATAAATCCTGAAGGGAGACGTAGAGGCATAATGCCGATGGCTTGAGCGGCGATCCCAGCGCCGTTCCCTACGCGCATCATGACTTCATTCTTTGCTAGCTTGCGGACCTTCTACAGTCCCTGTATCGAGTTGCAAATGTGAGCAACCGATCCGGTATCAAATACCCAAGACTTAGAATTTTCGCTAGCAAGCAAAACATCAATGACATTAACTTGTATAACAATTATACCTTTTCCGGTTTTCCCGGACTTCTTATCGGACAGATACTTCTTGCAGTTTCTCTTCCAGTGTCCTGTGCCCTTGTAGTAGAAGCACTCAGTTTCATTCTTGGCTCCGCCCTGAGATTTGCTTTGGGAGCCGGTCTTACCGGCACCCTTGCCCTTCTTTGGCTTGCCTTTCTTTTTGAAACTGGCGGTTTTATTCACAAGCAACACTTGCTTGTGATTTTTCCGCAGTCCTTCTTCCACAGTTTTCAGCATGGCGAGCACCACTTCTGGTGTTTTCTCCATCCCACTCATGTTTTAATTCATGACAAAACCGTTGTAAGACGGGGGGAGTGAAGAAAGCACCATGTCCATCATATGGGATGCTGGAATTGGAAATTCCAGGGTTTTAAGCCTTTCAGCATAGCCAATCATTTTGACTATGTGTTCGCCAACTGAACCGCCCTCAGCCATCTTGAAATTCATAAAGATATTCATGATATCCAAACGTTCAGACCTTGCGGTTTCCTTGTACAGAGCATCCAATTCCCGGATCATATCACGGGGTTTATGGAATTCAAAACGTTTTTGAAGCTCTGGACTCATGCAAGCTAGCATGAGGCACTGTACTGCGTTGTGATCATCATCCTGAGTGGCCCAGACATTTTGTTCATCTTCCGAGGCATCTGCCGCCGGTTTAGCTGGAAGAGCTTTTTCAAGCACATAGATTTTCTTAGCGCTCCTGAGGACAATCCTCAGGTTACGGACCCAGTCCGCATAGTTGTTTCCAGTCGCAGCTAACTTTTCTTTCTCTAACAATGGCCCCAAGTTGAAAGCGGTGTTGCGAGCCATTTGATCTACAACGGTAAACACAAGTTTCACTTAGACTTTGTTCATAATGATTTTTGCACTAGCGAATAAACAATTTTATTCTAAAGTGTGCTCCCACTTAAATCAATATCTCTCAAAATTGATTATGAGTGATTCAAGATCCAAATATCAATACAACGCCATAGAATCATCATCTCATGACGAGGATTTTGATTTGGTAGGCCAACTTGCCGATCACATCTCTATGTGACTCTTGTTCATCTTTCGATGCGTGTGTTCCGAGCTCAGGACGATCCTGCCATGAACGTCAAGACAACCAAGTGATCTTGCTGCGAGGTCTGACCTCACCCACCTTACATTTCTCCAATCGTTCGTACCCATGAATCCATGGCACACCCCGAAAGTATAGATGCTATGACGGTGTTACACTTGGGAGAACACTAACTACTTGATATTTTAAGTGAGAGATCACCCAAATAAAAAGCGACTACCGCGCAATCAAGAAGGGTGCAACATAAGGGATAAACATCTCATGCAATTCATAATAGCATGATATGGTATAGCCCCTTCTGACGGAGAAGTCAAGTATTTCTTCGTCTTTGGTATTTGCGTCGGAGTTCACCTTCGCGAAGTTTGCCACCACCTTGTCGATGCACCAAATAATATTGCTATCTTTATAGCAAATGAATAAGTGCATTACCTAAGGTTGACACGTAGGTCATTAAAGTGACAATCATATGGCTCCAGCCATCATGCCGAATCATGACACGCAGGTCATGTTAATAAATTTACATTATATAGTCATCTCATACATAATCGAATTAATATGAGCTTTGCTATACCACATCACATGCACATCCTGCAAAAAGAAGTTAGACGCCTCTAAACCGGTTTATGCAAAATTTTATTTTACATGGCTTCTAAGGTTTTGACTTAAACCGCAACTACCAACGTTTTATCATCAAGTATGATTATTCAAGTCGCTAGATTAACATTGCGGGGTGTATGAAGCACGAGATAATAAAATCTCGAACCCCATACTGAACTTCGTCATACGCGTGATCCCCGTGCAGATCATATCTGCATTGCCCTTTAGTCTGCGAATTTCATCTTTCTTTTGACTATGGCGGAACCCAAAGAACTGATAGCACTTCGTTGATCAATCAGGATCGCGGATTGCCAGAACTTTGTAAAATTCCACCATGTTGTCTCGAGATCAGAAATACGCAAATTCTAGGGAAGCAACAAGAATATCGGGTAACAGATTTCATCTGCCACCCGCATAAATAATTTTCAGCAATAGATCTGATCTACTCCAAAATTATATTATGCAATACCCATACATCTCCATGTATTATAGATCACAACATGCATCTACGCATAGCACGGCTCTTGATGCCAATGTAGGGAACGCAACAGAAAACAAAAAATTTCGGTATAGCGAGCACGCCCAGGACCACTATGGAGACTGCATACAAGGTTTTGATCTGATCGTTACCGACTCGTAGCGCAGTGGGAAGTAGAGTCGATGAAGATCGTCGGTGCAGATCCCCGCAGCTAGGATTTACAACCTCCCAACCGCGAGAATGTATTCCCTCGTCTGCTCCACGAACAGCGCTCCGGGAGGCGGTCGGACAGTCCCTCGGACGATGTCACGGACAGCCCTTCGGGAGGACCCTAGAAACTCGATCTGTAACTCGGACAGACCTCTCTACCAAGTTGCACACATACGGTGTCAGCTATCCAGCAAGGCTTCGCCGTCCAGAACTAGTTCCTGCCGGAACCCAGACAGCCTTTCGGCTCTACGAAACTCTTTCGTGTGAGGGAGAGAAGAAGCCAGATAATTGCATGGCATGTGTTGAGAACTCAAGTGAGAGCTTGGATCAAACCTATGGGGCTGCCCACACACCTCCTTTTATAGGAAAACCAAAGGGTAAAGTTGGCATTCAAAAATCCCAAAAGTACCACCACTTTATGCCTTTTCATAAAAGAATAAAGCAAGAAGGGTGGCAAGTGGAGCTCCAAGGAGCCCCACCTCCCTTGGGCCGGCCACACTTGGGGGCCCCCCATGAGGGGGCTTCCCTGGCTCCCAAGTCCTTCTAGAAGGCTTTCCAAAAAATATCCAAGTAGTACTTTTTACTATTCATCGACACCACTTTTTCGCGTCCGAAAAATCCGTAAATTTTTCCGTGTGCTTATAACATTTCCAGCACCCCAAAAATAATTTTATACGTGTTCCGAAACATTTCCGAATCACTGATTTTCATCTGCGAAAAGTAACCTTAGCATTTCCGGCAGCTCCGGAACATTTTTGGCAGCTCCGAAAAATTTCCGAAAAAATATTTTAATCTTTTCTCCAGAAAAATTCCAGAAGTTACCAGAACAATCCTGGCACTCTCCAAAATTACCAGGTGCTCTCCGAGACCTTTTCGGCTTAGTGGTTCACCCCGAAACAACTTTTCGGTTTTCTCTCTCGGAACTCTTCCGCCGTCTCCGAAACCTTTCCGGTGACTTTATCTCAGACTCCCTGTCTAGTATTCAATAGATAGATGACCCTTAAGCGTGTGACCCTGTAGGTTCGATGAAGTATAGACATGACCGGAACACTTTCCGATCAATGATCAATAGCGGAACCTAGGACATCCATATTGATCCCTATACCCATACGAAGAATTATTCGAGTGAACCTTTAGTTGCCGTGTGCTATTCCTGTTGCTTCGCGATATATTACAAATACCCGAGGTGAGACTTATTGGCATCCCCGTGAATCAACAACTTGTCCACTATGCCAGTTACCTCGTTCCTGGTATTGTTCTCTTTTCTCGTTCCCGCGTTCCAGCATCCCTGTGATCAAATCACACTGTGTCTGGCCAGACGATGGTGGATACCGTAACACCGAGAGGGCCCTAAGCTTATCTCTCCAACGACGGAGGAGCAAATCCCAATCTCGAGCTACCTAGTTCCTTGTCATACTTTTCCGTGAACCCGCAAGCTGCCGTAATAGCCACCCTTTTACAGATGACGTTTAACAAAACCCCAAAGTTCACGAGGCAAGTACGAAGGAACTCGATACTCTCGTGGTCTAAGGAATTATGCAAATGCACAACTTTCTCTGTGTTATAAACCATTAACTTGTGACGAATGTATCTCATAGCATAACATCAATTCGGGCCGATTCAACACAAATGTTCTTCTAACATTGTGCCCTCAAAATTGCCGGCATAGACATGCCCATGATTAGGAAAACAGGATCATCATGCAATACTTGAGCCAGTCTTAGAGGCATGACTAGGAATACATTTTACTGTTTATTATACCACACGTGCACATAAGTTTCCCTCCGAGCCTCGTGGATATTGCAGACTCAAAAATCATTGCAGTTATAGCATGGAACATAAACATTCATTACAAACTCGGAGATACAAATTAACTGTTATTACTGCCTCTAGGGCATATCTCCTACAACCTGCGGTGTTAAGAAATGGTCTACCAAGAATAATGGACATGCTCCCATCCTCGGGCAAGTCAAGCACGGCAAAATCAGTAAGAATTAAAAAAAATAGCAACTTCAACGGAACATCCTCACAAATACCTATCGGGACGGCTGTTGACTTGTCAACCATCTAAAGAGAGATATCTATAGGGATTAACTTATCTAAACATAGCCTTTTATAAAGAGAAAAAGGCATAACACTCACCCCTGCTCCGAGATCACATAAGGCAGTCTTGACATAATTATTTTTTATGGAGCAAGGAATGGTGGGTATACCTGGATCACCTAGCTTCTCAGGAATCTTGCCACTTAAAGAGTAGTTAGCAAGCATAGTAGATATTGCCTCATTAGGAACTTTTCTGTTATTAGTAACAATATCTTTCATGTATTTGGAATAAGGAGGTAACTTGATAGCATCAGTCAAAGGAATTTGCAGAAAAAGAGGTTTCATCCATTCACAAAATTTATTATAATGCTCCTCTTCTTTAGATTTGAGAGACTTACCTGGAAAGGGCATGGGTTTTTGTACCCACGGTTCTCTTTCCTTCCCATGTCTTATGGCTATAAAGTTCTCTCTGGTATACTTCTTACGTGCATCGGGTGCTTCTTCTTCTCGCACCTCAGGAGGATCATTCTTCTCCTTATCATTTTCTTCGGGCTCAGCACCGTCTTTAGTTTCAGCATCGGAGGTAGACAAGTTGTTGGGATCAACAGCAGGTTCTTCACTCGTAATAGGGTCATTAGAATTGTCAGCTTCTTTGTGTTTCTTCTTCTTCTTCTTTTTCTTCTTAGGAGAGCTAACAATTTCGTCTTCCACTTGCACTTGAGAATCTTGCTCGGTCCTCTTCGGATGCCCCTCAGGATAGAGTGGGTCCTGGGTGTGTGTTCCACCCCTGGTTTTGATGCCATAAGCTTGTATGTCATGTTTTGCATTGTTAGCAAGCAAATCTTTTTGCATATTAGAAATTTGTTCAAGCTGAGTTTGAACCATATGAAAATGCTTAACAAGATATTTAACATCATTAACTGTTCTTTCAATAACACCAAGTAAACCTTTGATAGCAAGAGAATTATCATGCAACTGACTTTGTATCCTCCTATTAAAATTGTCTTGCTTAATAATAAAATTATCAAGCTCATCTAAGCATTATCGGGAGGCTTACCTTTAGGAATATCACTTTTAGTAAATTCTAATAGAGAGTGTATCTCTACCAAGGGAAGGTGAGTAGGCTCACACAACTTCTCGATAGGTGGTAGATTCTTCACGTCCTCGTCTTTGATGCCCTTCTCCTTAATAGACTTCTTTGCTTCTTGCATATCTTCGGGGCTCAGAACAAGCATGCCCCTCTTCTTCGGTGGTGGAGGTGGTTCAAGGATGGACCAATCTTCATAGTTCTTGGCAATCTTGCCCATTAATTCTTCAGCATCAACTGGCGTTCTTTCCCTGAAAACACAACCAGCACAACTATCCAGATAGGTCCTGGATTCATCGGTTAGACCAACATAAAATATATCAAGTAACTCATTCTTTGGGACTTCATTTCCTGGTCTAGCCTTGATTAAGGCACAATACGTCCCCCAAGCTTTAGGGAGGTGCTCATCCTGCAACTTTTTAGAGTTATAGATTCTTTGCAAAGCAGCATGTTGCATATGAGAAGGAAAATATTTATCAACAAAAAATTGAACTAAGTCCTGAGGACTCTCAATGGAACCATAGGTTAGTGCATCATACCAAGATTTAGCGTCTCCCTTCAAATAAAAAGGAAAAAGCTTGGCCACATAGAAATTTCGTATCTTCTCATCAGTAGTAAATAGGTCACCTAACTCAGCAAGTTTGGTCAGGTGTGATATAGCATCATTATTTTCTCTGCCATAAAAAGGGCCAGCCTCGACTATAGATATAAGTGAAAGATCAACAGAGAAATCATAATCAGGATATGTGATTGTAACATCCCAAAATTCTCCAAATTTTGGAATATTAATAAATAATATAATAGTGATTTACTTGTTTGAATTTTAGGGTAAATGAAAACCTTTTTTGAGTTTTGTTTAAACCTTTACAAAACCATTTAATAAAATTGGATAATCATTTATCCAATAATGAAAATTTTTGTTGTGAAGTTTATTCAAAATTCAAAGAATGATTTTCTTTCTTTTGTCTTTTTGAAATTTGGTAGGAACCACAATTAAATATTTTAGAGCGAGAATAAAATGACTTTCTCAAATTTATTGTGGTCC
The DNA here is from genome assembly GCA_950022295.1 of Bromus sterilis. Classification (NCBI taxonomy): domain Eukaryota; kingdom Viridiplantae; phylum Streptophyta; class Magnoliopsida; order Poales; family Poaceae; genus Bromus; species Bromus sterilis. The sequence goes on from OX465598.1 coordinate 273,619,983, forward strand.
CATACTCACTCTCGAATTTTATTTGAAATTTGAGTTTATTTGATATTGACGTTTAAGAGATATTTAAATATTTCCAATAAGATAATATGACTTCTCCAAAAATAGTATTGGAAATATTTAATAATGCTCATGTATTTATTAATCATTTTGGGTATTTATAAACCCTAAAACTAATTTGGGGAATTTATTAATGCCTTAAATGAATTTTGGTTGATAAAAATCTATTTATAACATTTAATTTGGAGAGAAATATATTTCTATACTCTCTATATTTTATTTAGTCTACATATATGTTTCTCCTTTTGGAGGGATTTGATAATCCAGGATTTTACTGTTGTTAGATATTAGAAAATATAAATCCTAGATCATCTGAGCCGAGCCCATGTTTCTCAATTATTTTCCCTATGTCTTTTTCCTCCTTGGACCTAATTTCCACTAAGGCTCATATCATCTTCTTCTGTCTCACGTTCATGAACGAATGAGTCACTCATTACAGAAAAAACGAGGTACATGGCACCTGGACTCGTTCCCCTCCTTCTACTTAATTCCTTGACCGATTCAATATGAAGTCTACATTCGTAGAACGTTATAAGAAATTCATTCAGACAATTAAAACTCCACTTTAATGCTTTTAATGTCATTATTTCTCCATGAATGTCATTAACTCCATTTCCAAAACCTCGCTTTTAATGCTCATTATTTCTCCATGAATGCCATTAACTCCATTTCCAAAACCTCGCTTTTAATGCGCATTATTTCTCCATGAATGTCATTAACTATATTTCCAAAACCTCGCTTTTAATGCCCATTATTTCTCCATGAATGCCATTAACTCCGTTTCCAAAACCTCGTCCACTCTCCTTCTATGGACCTCCCATGACCCTTTAAATACCGCCCCTAGGACCCCTTTGAACCACACATCCCCACGCAGAAAGTCCCTCTCCAAAACTCTCTCATTCGTTAGCAATTCATCGTCAGAGTTAGGATACATCCACACTTCCGATGAAGATTGCATCACCATGGAAGGTACCTATGACATATTTCTTCCTCTAGTTTCTTCTCCGTTCCTTTGCGCACCGTTGTGACATATTTTTCCTCTCGATTGCAAGGCCAGAGCACGCCGTCCGTGTCATCGTGCTCTTCATGTGTTCTTCTCTACTCTGACGGAACTTCTTGGCTATCCGTGGGCGAACCTGAAGCTATAACCTTGTCCATCAAGTCGCCCAAATCATCGTCTACCCCGTTCGGCTGTTCGTTGACGCCGAAGACCTTTTTCCAAAATTCCGGCGAGATCTCCGGTAAGATTTTCTCCCCTTTGTTCATCATTTTTTTTGTAAAAATGGAATAGGTGCAGACCTATCAGAACTCGCCACGTGGCATCCTTTTATTAATCCCGTAATTCATTTTAGCAAAAATATCCAAACTTCAAAAATTCATATCTTCTAGCACGTAAGTCGGATTTCGACAAATTTTATATTCCCCGATTCCTTGGAAAATGTAGTTTATTATTTTCCAGTAAAAATCAACTTTTTATAATTCGAAATTTAACTCAAATTTATTTTTATAATTTGAGTATATTTGATATACATCTTATTCTATAATTTATTTGGAATATTTTCTTCATCAAATTTGATCCTTAAAATCAAATCTTTCTGTTTGGACAATTGTCACATTCTTTCCATCATATAAATACACTATTTTGACCTCAAAACTTTTTCTTAGTTTCCATTTAGTTATATCTCTTTTTTATATAATTTTGGCTACAAAAATTCAATCTTCTCAACAAGATCATCACGATTTCTATCGGATCTTTTTGAATCCAATCCAAGAATTGATTTCCTATTCAAATATTCATATGGACAAACCAACTGAGTTTGACATACTCTCCATCCAATTGATTTTATAATCAACCTCCAACATATCCAATAGATTTTACAATCCTCGGATATATGATTTCCATCATATTTCCATCCAATCCAACTTGATCCTATCTCAACCTATCCATGCTATAGTAATTAGTTTATTAATAGTAATAACTAAATATTTATGTTGTAATTCTATCTTATTTGGATCTTCACTTTTGATTGAGTTGTGTGTTGAAGTGTTTCTCTTTTACCGTTAGATATATTGTAACGAGATGGAGAGATGACTACGAGTAGAATATTTCATCGTAAGGATCCAGGAAAGTTACTCTTTTGATCATGCTCCAGTATTACCTGTATTTTTGATATGCATTGTAGTCCAATTTAAATATTATGCATTGATAGGATTATGTATTATGCTATGCTATTACACCCAGTAGTTCATTGAGGTAGGTTCGAAACTTATATCACTGTTGCCACCGTGTAGAATTATACTGCTTTGCGAAGTAGACGTGGATTGGGAAGTGATCCATTATGAGGTATGAGTGACTAAGTAGTAAACAGGACCAAGTTAAACTTAATGAACCACCTGGGTGGAATGGTTTGGGGCACCCTGGAGAAACCAGTAGATTTGCCTCAGTGACCTGGAGATGGTCAGTAATCACTGCGGAATGCCACCCAGGCTTAAAGAGATCAATCATATTTTTCATAACTAGAAGCTTACGTGTGCAGCCACAAGCTATTATGGGCTCTGGCTTGGTTGATTAGTTGTAGTGACTCTTACTAGGTGGTGCTACGAACGTAGTTATGTGTAGGTGGGATGGGAACCACCAGAGTAGGGGAAACTCTTCTAAAAGACCATGTCTCGACCTTCCTGTTTCCATACAACTTGTAGTATGGCAAATACCAAAGGAGGTGGTCGAGTCTTGTGGGGAAAAGTGCACAAACCTACGCAGAGTGTACAAACTAATCATGATTAGCCGTGTCCACGGTTACGGACAATTTTGAGCATCTAGAAGTGGGAATGTTGACGGATCTCATCATATTTAATTAATCAATCAGGCTTAATCAACTTTGGGAATAGATTGAATAGGAGAAACCAACTCAATCATATTATGAGCTTTGTAGTACTGTCATGATACTCTTTGATTAGGACAAAAACAACTTTATGCAAATTGAAACTTAGAGCTTTTTCACCAGCCAAATTGCATGTAGAAGATAGGTCTGTTATATATTATTTTGGGAGTAACTTGTCGTACATTCAAAGTACTGACCCATTTTGGGTTGTAACCTTCGGTGTTGCAGGATTTTATACGACGAGTAAGTGATGCGATGTAGGGTTACGATGTCTACACTCAACTTTGTCGTTGGTGTTGATGGGACTCCACTTATGTATTGTTTGTTTCCGCGGTGTATTCTAGCCCAAAGGCCATGAGGTAATAAATACCATGTACTTACGTTACTTTTTGACATGTGATTTATGGTATTTCATCGAGTACTGTGTGTGCTAGCATACTGATCCAAGGATAGCACAGAAGCACAGTAGACTTGGTTCCTTTTCGGGACCAGGTCGTTACAAGATGGTATCAGAGCACATGTTGACTGTAGGTCGTGACCCTAGAAACTAGAAAGCCATTAGGAAATTATACTCTCTAAAAATATTATTTTAAAAAAATTCCATTAGTACTCATCTTTTCTGAGTTTTATCAAACACTTCCTCTTACCCCAAACAAATTAGATTATACCCATTCCACTTTGACCACTTAGAAGGATTGTGTTATGTATCTCAGAGAAGGACAAGATATTGGACAACTCAAGACCATTTCAAAGTACAGATGATTTTAGTACGCAATAGAAGAATGGAAGTATTGAAGACTCGAAGAATTTGAAGACTTTGAAGATCCCGATATTACCGATGACCCATAGAAGAACTGGATACATCCAAGACTAAGATGCTTGTGAAGAAGTTAAGGAATATATTACACAATACCAATAGTATCCAAGCCACCATGAGAGTTGTGAAATGAACGAAAGAGTGCGAGTAGAGTGCCCGACCATGCGAGCTCATGTGGAGGAAGGTACCATAGGAATGGTTTGATTGACTTTATGAGTGATATTTGGAGTTTTCCCACAGTTCTCGCTATTGATTTAATGATTGGTGTCACTGAATTGTTAAATTTAAATTTGTGTTTTTAGGATACGTATTCTGTAGGTTTTATTATTAATACAACCTTGAGAGGTGTGAGCAACGGATGATGTATCAGAAGACCATCACATCGATGAAACTCCTTGTATCAAAGACTTTAAAGAACCGAAGGGAATGAAGACTTTCTGACGAAAACATAGTAAACGAGTCTATTATGTATGTTTGTTGTTTGGTGATTGTTAGGTGGATATCCATCTCCCCGTCTCTCTAAAGATCTATCTCATCTCTGACCAACCTTAAATCCCATAGGTGGATATAATTATTTTGATGAGATCAGCGACCCATTCAAGGTAGAAGATTGGATTCAAAATATAGAAGGGACAAGAATTGCCCATTTGCAAGGAGAACACAATTGCTGAAGACGGAAGTTCCCTATTATATGGATGCAAGTGTTAGAACAAACCATGTAGGATCATCGCCACCCAAAAACGTTTTTTTAGTTTTGCAGCTGAAAACCTCTTTAAGAGGAGTGAGAAAGACTGAGTGTTAGAATACGAGATTCATCTATCTGCATATGAAGTAATAATTTGAGTACGGGATGGATTGGCCCCCATACCGAAGACTCTTATTGTAAACTTTTGTATGTTGGATTGGTAAATCAAAGAGCCAAGAAAAAAACCTTACTAGACTGTCGATGCGACAAGCCGAAAACCATAGAGTGGTAAGACGCATTACCCTTGTAGATAGGCATCGTGCCTAACGTAGGTTGTACGGTGAGTAAGAAACATGAAGATTTTCAAGAAACCTCATTTGGAAGTTATTTTGACCACCATGATCGTCTCGATGGTTAGTTTTGGAACACATGTATTTTTAGCAAGCCTTGTTCCTTGGGGAGATGATGATTCTTATATGTGGATGCTTGATGAAGAACCATCATGGAATGAAGAATTTTGGAGACCCCATAAGATTTCTTCTAAGGGTGGTAGTTCTCTAACACAATGGTGCGGTAAATGATGCGAACCACACCCTGGTTAAGGTTCAGAACTGGTGCCAAAAGCCACGAGCCCAGGATATGATTTAAGTAACGAAAGCATATGTAATTGTACCGGTGGAAGACAACCCTCAAAACGAGAAGTGAAGGCTAAACCGCAAGCCTCATGTTATGCCAAGACCATGGGGAAGTAACCCAAGAAACCTCGACCCTAACCAATTTCTTTCTAGCCTTTGCAAATCTCGAGGACGAGATTTCTTTTAAGGGTGGTAGTTTGTAACATCCCAAAATTCTCCAAATTTTGGAATGTTAATAAATAATATAATAGTGATTTACTTGTTTGAATTTTAGGGTAAATGAAAACTTTTTTTGAGTTTTTTTTAAACCTTTACAAAACCATTTAATAAAATTGGATAATCATTTATCCAATAATGAAAATTTTGGTTGTGAAGTTTATTCAAAATTCAAAGAATGATTTTCTTTCTTTTGTCTTTTTAAAATTTGGTAGGAACCACAATTAAATATTTTAGAGCGAGAATAAAATGACTTTCTCAAATTTATTGTGGTCCCATACTCACTCTCGAATTTTATTTGAAATTTGAGTTTATTTGATATTGACATTTAAGAGAATTCATTCAGACAATTAAAACTCCACTTTAATGCTTTTAATGTCATTAGTTCTCCATGAATGCCATTAACTCCATTTCCAAAACCTCGCTTTTAATGCTCATTATTTCTCCATGAATGCCATTAACTCCATTTCCAAAACCTCGCTTTCAATGCGCATTATTTCTCCATGAATGCCATTAATTATATTTCCAAAACTTCGCTTTTAATGCCCATTATTTCTCCATGAATGTCATTAACTCCGTTTCCAAAACCTCGCCCACTCTTCTTCTATGGACCTCCCATGACCCTATAAATACCGTCCTAGAACCCCTTTGAACCACACATCCCCATGCAGAAAGTCCCTCTCCAAAACCCTCTCATTCGTTAGCAATTCATCGTCGGAGTTAGGATACATCCACACTTCCGATGAAGATTGCGTCACCATGGAAGGTACCTATGACATATTTCTTCCTCTAGTTTCTTCTCCGTTCCTTTGCGAACCGTTGTGACATATTTTTCCTCTCGATTGCAAGGCCAGAGCACGCCGTCCGTGTCATCGTGCTCTTCATGCGTTCTTCTCTACTCCGACGGAACTTCTCGGCTATCCGTGGGCGAACCTGGAGCTATAACCTTGTCCATCGAGTCGCCCAAATCATCGTCTACCCCGTTCGGTTATTCGTTGACGCCGGTGACCTTTTTCAAAAATTCCGGCGAGATCTCCGGTAAGATTTTCTCCCCTTTGTTCATCATTTTTTTTGTAAAAATGGAATAGGTGCAGACCTATCAGAACTCGCCACGTGGCATCCTTTTATTAATCCCGTAATTCATTTTAGCAAAAATATCCAAACTTCAAAAATTCATATCTTCTAGTCCGTAAGTCGGATTTCGACAAGTTTTATATCCCCGGATTCCTTGGAAAATGTAGTTTATTATTTTCCAGTAATATTTCAATTTTGATAATTCGAAATTTAACTCAAATTTATTTTTATAATTTGAGTATATTTGATATACATCTTATTCTATAATTTATTTGGAATATTTTCTTCATCAAATTTGATCCTTAAAATCAAATCTTTCTGTTTGGACAATTGTCACATTCTTTCCATCATATAAATACACTATTTTGACCTCAAAACTTTTTCTTAGTTTCCATTTAGTTATATCTCTTTTTTATATAATTTTGGCTACAAAAATTCAATCTTCTCAACAAGATCATCACGATTTCTATCGGATCTTTTTGAATCCAATCCAAGAATTGATTTCCTATTCAAATATTCATATGGACAAACCAACTGAGTTTGACATACTCTCCATCCAATTGACTTTATAATCAATCTCCAACATATCCAATAGATTTAACAATCGTCAGATATATGATTTCCATCATATGTCCATCCAATCCAACTTGATCCTATCTCAACCTATCCATGCTATAGTAATTAGTTTATTAATAGTAATAAGTAAATATTTATGTTGTAATTGTATCTTATTTGGATCTTCACTTTGTATTGAGTTGTGTGTTGAAGTTTTTCTCTTTTACCGTTAGATATATTGTAACGAGATGGAGAGATGACTATGAGTAGAATATTTCATCGTCAGGATCCAGGCAAGTTACTCTTTTGATCATGCTCCAGTATTACCTATATTTTTTATATGCATTGTAGTCCAATTTAAATATTATGCATTGATAGGATTATGTATTATGCTATGCTATTACACCCAGTAGTTCATTGAGGTAGGTTCAAAACATATATCATTGTCTCCACCGTGTAGAATTATACTTCTTTGCGAAGTAGACGTGGATTGGGAAGTGATTATGAGGTATGAGTGACTAAGTAGTAAACAGGACCAAGTTAAACTTAATGAACCACCTGGGTGGAATGGTTTGGGGCACCCTGGAGAAACCAGTGGATTTGCCTCAGTGACCTTGAGATGACCAGTAATCACTGCGGAATGCCACCCAGGCTTAAAGGGATCAATCATATTTTTCATAACTAGAAGCTTACGTGTGCAGCCACAAGCTATTATGGGCTCTGGCTTGGTTGATTAGTTGTAGTGACTCTTACTAGGTGGTGCTACGAACGTAGTTATGTGTAGGTGGGATGGGCACCACCATAGTAGGGGAAACTCTTCTAAAAGACCATGTCTCGACCTTCCTGTTTCCATACAACTTGTAGTATGGCAAATACCAAAGGAGGTGGTCGAGTCTTGTGGGGAAAAGTGCACAAACCTCTGCAGAGTGTACAAACTAATCATGATTAGCCGTGTTCACGGTTACGGACAATTTTGAGCATCTAGAAGTGGGAATGTTGACGGATCTCATCATATTTAATTAATCAATCGGGCTTTATCAACTTTGGGAATAGATTGAATTGGAGAAACCAACTCAATCATATTATGAGCTTTGTAGTACTGTCATGATACTCTTTGAGTAGGACAAAATCAGCTTTATGCAAATTGAAACTTAGAGCTTTTTCACCAGCCAAATTGCATGTAGAAGATAGGTCTGTTATATATTATTTTGGGAGTAACTTGCCGTGCATTCAAAGTACTGACCCATTTTGGGTTGTAACCTTCGGTGTTGCAGAATTTTATACGACGAGTAAGTGATGCGATGTAGGGTTACGATGTCTACACTCAACTTTGCCATTGGTGTTGATGGGACTGCACTTATGTATTGTTTGTTTCCGCGGTGTATTCTAGCCCAAAGGCTATGAGGTAATAAATACCGTGTACTTACGTTACTTTTTGACATGTGATTTATGGTATTTCATCGAGTACTGTGTGTGCTAGCATACTGATCCAGGGATAGCACAGAAGCACAGTAGACTTGGTTCCTTTTCGGGACCGGGTCGTTACAGTGATGCATATAGGAGATGTGGCAAATTTAGGATCAGGAATATTCTTGTTCTTCATGGAGTGCTTTTTGAAAAACTCCTTAAGAGCTCTAGGGTCAGAGTCGGCACACTCTCTGAGTTCCCTGCAAAGATCATCATCGAGAATAATATAATCATCATCAAGGATTCTCTCCTTGAGTTCATCCAGGTCTGGGTAACCAAAGGTTTTGCAAGTAGGAATATAGGTAGCAGGTATCTCAGTCTCAGGCTCTGCTGCAGCCTTAGCAGTCTCAGTTTCAATATAGTGACGAAGAAAATTATCATCATCAAGAGTAGTGGAAGCATCATCAAAAGTATCGGACATAGTAACAGACTCAGTAGAAGTAGCACGTGGTGGTAGTGGTGAAGCAAACTTACTTATAACGGAAGGTGAATCAAGTGTAGCACTGGTACTCAGAACGGTACCTTTTCTTGTAGTGGATGGTAGGATCGGAACCTTGGGGTCTCCTTTCTTACCCATAGCGGACGAAGTGTGGCAGGCAGGATACTTCAAGTAGACTTGTAAATACTGCTATGGTCCCCGGCAACGGCGCCAGAAAACAGTACTTGATGACCCTCAACTCTAGGGGATCGATTGTAGTGTTCTCGCGGGTAAGTTAACCCAATTTATTGATTCGACACAAGGGGACACAAAGAGTATTTATAAGCTTTGACAGTTGAGTTGTCAATTCAACCGCACCTGAAATATGCTTTCTTGCAACAAAGTATCAATAACAACTATGATATGATAATGATAACGGCAAAAGTAAACTAGTAGTAAGCAGCAGGATTAAAACACTGTAGGCTAGGGAGATGGATGGCTGGGCGCTGCATGAATAAGAATGAAAATGTAATAGATTCTAACAAGGGGCAAGGCACACAGAAAATTAATGCTCATCTAGGCAAATATCAAACACTAGGCATGTATCCCGTAGGTAGTTGTGCGTGCTTGCAATAAGAACTTGCATAACATCTTTTGTCCTACCATCCCGCTATGAACGGGGCCAAAAGGAACTTATGGATATTAAGGTGCTCCTGTCAAAGAGCACCGGAACAAAGCAATAAACTCAATGGATACATGGAATCCTCAAATTATGGACCATCCCCTTTGGTGTCCCAAGATGTCACCTTTGGGATCGCTGGTTCCGGACCATAATAGGTGCATACAACTCATAGATAGGATCTTGAACATAACTAAACTCATGAAAACATAAGTGGTTCAGATCTGAAAACATGGCACTCGGGCCCAAAGTGACAAGCATTAAGAACAACAAGTTGTAGCAAAGATGATAAACACCAAAGTAGATGATAGGCAACATGCCCCCAACAATCTGACAAACTATTACATGATCAATCTCATCCAATCCCTACCGTCCCCTTTGCCTACAGTAGGGAATTACTCACACATGTGAAGAGAAGTCATGGAGGGAGGATGGAGTGGTGATGGTGATGACGATGGCGACGATCTCCCCTCTTCGGGTGCATGGATTTTTTGGTATTTTTCTGGGAATTTTCTGAGATGTCTAAAAATCCATTTTCCTGTGCGCAGTAAAACCATACAGGCAGCTCTGCTGAAAACAGCGTCAGTCCGGTTTAGTTTAGCTCAAATCATGCAAGAATGAGGGGAAAACAATAGCAAAAGTGTTTGGAAAAGTGGATACATTTGAGAGGTATGAGCAGCTCACGAGGTCTAAATCATGAAGAACAAAGAGGGGAGGAGAAAATCACATAGGTACTGATCACGGACCCATGGTCCAAGGTAGACTACGCACGGCACATACGGGAAGCGTCCATGGTGGAAAGGAAGCTCCCGGAGGTCGATCCTCCCTCTGGCAGGGTGCCGGGAAGGGTCCTGGCGGTGCTCCCGATCTTGGAAGCGCGGCGGCGGCGGAACCAAGGCGAGATTGCGAAATAGGGTTCTGTCCTGGGAATTTTCTCGTGACAGAGAATAAATAGGCGAAGGGGGGCAGCCAGGGGCCCCACCAGGGGTCCAGGCGCCAGGTGGCTGCCTGGGCGCCTGGTGGTGGGCCCCTGGCCCTCCTTCGGGCTTCTGGAGTCTTCCGACACGCTGATTTTTTATCTCATTTTTCCTGGATTTTTGGAGCACTTTTTATATGGGGGAAAACTGAAATAAAAAACAGCAGAAAACAGGAATTGGCACTGGGGTGCACTGACTTAGTAGGTTAGTCCAAATATGATCAAAAGTGTATGAAAGTGTATCTAGATCATAGCAATATCACACAAAACATGCATGGAACGAGCAGAAATTATCGATACGTTTGAGACGTATCAACATCCCTAATCTTAATTCCTTCTTGTCCTCGAGTAGGTTAATGATAACAGGTATAATTTCTGTGGTGACATGCTAGCAACCATATAAGAACTTTGAAAAGTAAAGCAATCAAGGTATGTGATTCAATTAAAGTCATAACATGGAAGAGTCTATATTAGCATTGAAACAGGCAACAAAAGAACATTAGGTGCAAGAGCTCTCGCTGTCCGTGACTCGAATGTCTCCAAATGGTGTTTCATGCAAGAAGGGCGGTAGGGAATACGAGAAGAAAAAGTATTTTTTTGTTGAGAACTCAATCTACTAAACTTTCACACTTGGTCTCCTTTGGAATCTTATCTTGACTCGTCCCCAGACCACTAGCCAGGTACAAGTCAATTTGATCCACTCCTTTTCGATATTTTGAGCACTCATGCAATGGATGAGCGTAAGCACGAGAGTTGACATTTAGGATGTCAAAGAGAGAATATGGTGGAGGAGGAAGACAAAAAGGGTGAGAAAGGCTCACATCAATGAGGACAATCATAGGCGAGAAGGCCAAATGATAGATATGATGTGAGGAGTAGGGATTGCCATGCAAAGGATGCACATATGAGCTGAAATACTCTCCAATGGAACTAGTGGGGGTGCATCTAACTTGCTCACTCATGAAGACCTAGAGCTCTTTTGAGGAGGCTCATCCTTGGAATATGCAAGGCAAGTTATATAGTGTGAAGGTCCCCACGTAGCTATATGCATGATCATCTCTATGGAGTACAAGGATAAGAGGGAGTACTAGTGTGGATCTTTCAAAAGGATAGTAGTGTTTGCCCTTTCTCTCTTTTTATTTCTTTTTTCTCCTTTTTTTCTTTTTTTTGTATTTTTTGTGGCCTCAATGGATCTTTCTACTTAACTCTCATTTGTCCTCTGTGGGATCTTTTATTTTGTCCACTTTGGGATCTTTTCCTCACTTAAGGGTAACACTCTAAGTTTTACAAGAGGGTATAGAAGATCTTTCACACTTTACAAGGTACTCAAATCATTAAGAAGATGTAGCTATCATGATGTATGCAATGTATGCCGCTGCCAGTGTAGGAGGAACATGTATGACATGAAGATCAAGTCATGAAGAGGTGGATGTTGCATGGCAATATATCTCGGAAATGCTATAGAAATTCCTTGATAGGTAAGTATGGTGTCTGTTTTGAGGAAGGATATAAGGAGGTTTATGATGACAGAGCATATCATGCCAAGGGTTTGGATGTACCGGCGAAGGTGGACGCCAACTCTCGGAGTGAGAAGGAGGCAATGCACGGCACATGAGAGGCTAGCAAATATGAGGAGGTGTAAGTCTCAACTTTCAATACTTACACTAGTCTGAAGAACTCATGCACTTATTATCGGCAACTCTCAATCTAATGAGGAGGTTCACAAAGAGACAAGTACCCCGAGGAGGAGTGTATGGGGTTTGGTTATCCTTGCGCATCCTCGACTCATGGTACATGAGTGTACTCTAATATTCGATCCCTCCAACGATTAGCGATCCATCTAGTAGCTAGGGTTCTCAACTAGTTTTTGTAGGTTTTCTGAAAATAAAAACGGATTTCCCAAAATACGTCACCTATCACTAATAGGCTAGAGCTCTTGACACCAAAAGTTCAAATATTACTCACATCAATACCTCAAAACTATTGCAAGTTACTACTAAAATTAAATAGCAACCTCAATTACCTACTTTCAAGACAAGACATAAGTCAGTGCAACAACCAACTCTCTTAACAAGATAAACATGAAAACTAAAGAGAGTTACAGCAACAAACTAAACAAAATCCAAGGCTCTTGCTAAAGACAAACAAAGACTAAAACTAAACATGGCAGTAGCTATGAAAAGATAAAGAACACACAACAGCAAAAATATAGGCATGAAGAATCCTATGATGTGTTCTAGATTTTGAAAGTGGAGCGTGTTTCTCTCCCACACAAAGTAAGATGGGGTCTAACTTATTATGAACAGCAAGAAAAGCTAAAGAAAAATAAAAATAAAACCTAAGAGCGAGACGCTCCAAGCATAGCACATAACACATGAAGTGATAAAAATATAGTGAGACGAAGGACGAACTGATGATTGTTGATAGAGAAGGGGATGCACGGGGGCATCCCCAAGCTTAGACGCTTGAGTCTCCTTGAATATTTGTTGGGGATGCATGGGGGCATCCCCAAGCTTGAACGCTTGACACTCCCGAATCTTCTTTCATCATCTTCCATCGCACACTTGAAAACTCCCTTCATACACAACTCATCATAAGATGATTAGAGAGGTTAGTACTGTTAATAAATATTTTCCCCACTGGATATAAAGATATTCTTGAAGATATACTGTTTCTCAAGATTTCCAAAACGTTTTTGCAAAGAAAAAGCAAGCTTAAGGTTTGCAAAAGTTAGGTGAGATAAAACGTGGCAGAATCTGTGAAAAACAGAACAACAGGTAGTAAAGAATTTTTTAGGGGTACTTCTGAAACTTAAATAAAAAAAACTCATAACATACGAAAGTTCCGTGATTGTATAGAGCACGCTGTGTAAAAAATTCAGCTCAAAATGATGAACTGGTGATTTTATCTGATTTTTTCCGTCACGAGGACAGAATCTGCTTTTTGGACAGCATGTCACAACTTTCACTTCCCTTGTCATATGAGGCTATAACTTGGCACAAAGCTTGAAAATAAAGATACAATGATGTTGCTACAGTAGTAGCAATCATCAAGACCACTAAAAACAGAAGTAAAAACATCTTGGGTTGCCTCCCAACAAGCGCTTTCTTTTACACCTTTAAGCTAGGCATAAGGCAAAAGAAGAATCAAGTTATATCAAGAGAAAGAGAATAGCTAGCCCGTGTAACGGACTCAAAAGTTAACTTGACTTTCTTTCTAGGGAAGTGTTCCATCCCCTTTTTGAGAGGGAATTGTAATTTTATATTCCCCTATTTCATGTCAATGATTGCACCAATGGTGCGGAGAAAAGGACGTCCCAAAATAATTGGAAATAAAGGTTCACACTCTATATCCATAATAATGAAATCAACGGGAACATAGTTGTCATTGACAATGATAACAACATCATCGATCTTCCCAAAAGGTTTCTTTACGGAAGAGTCGATAAGACGAACACCAAAAGAAAAAGAATCAAAAGGTTTCAATTCAAACATATGATACATTCTTTTGGGCATGACGGAGGTACTAGCTCCCACGTCACATAAAGCATATCAAGAGAAGTTATTTAATTTAGTTTTGATCATAGGGTCCCAACCATCATCTAGATTCCTAGGTATGGAGGCTTCTATCCTAAGCTTCTTCTCCCTAGCTTTGATGAGAGCATTTGTGATATGCTCCGTGAAGGAAAGATTAAGTGTGCTAGTGTGGGGGTCTCTAGACATCTTGTGTAGTAAGCTAATAACTTCTGAGAGGGTGCAACTATCAAAATCAATATCACTACTATCAAAGGTGTTATTAGTGTCATATAGGCTCACTTCTTTGAAACCCTCTATGTTCATAGGAGTTTCTTCTTTTACGGTTGAGGTATTAGCATCACCATTAATAGGTCCAATGGGACCAGGAGTGCATTGGGTGCTAATAGTTTTGGTGTCCTAAAATTTTTGGATAGTGGCAACTGTGTGGTGTGTGGGAAGGCTCTTAATTCTATCCTCTTCCTCTTTTTATCTAGCCCATCTTTCTTTAAGTTTAGCCATCATCCTAATACTTTCATTAATTTGTAACTGAATAGCATTAATAGGAGTGGCCTTGCTCTCCTCAAGGGGAGAGGTTCTAATTTTTAACATCTCAACATCAAGGGCTAAGCCGTCTACCTTCAAAAAAGATTATCTAATTTAGCTATATTTTCTTCCACATTCTTGTTGAAGGCTTTTTGGGTAGTGATAAAGTCTCTAAGCATGTTTTCTAATTCAGAAGTGGGGTTCTTGTTGCTAGGGTAAGTGTTGGTGTTCCCATAAGTGGATGGAAACGGTCTAGATTACTAGCGAAGTTTCCCCTATAAGCATTATTATTAAAGTTGTTTCTAGCAATGAAGTTCACATCTACTTGTTCCTGAGAAACCAAAGAATTTAAAGGAACATCATGAGGATCAATAGAGGGTTGCTTGGTAAGTAGGGACATAATTAAATCAACTTTATCATTTAGGGAGGTAATTTCCTCGACAGAATTTACCTTTCTACCTGTTGGAGCGCGTTCGGTGTGCCATTGGGAATGGTTGGTCATCATCTCATCAAGGAGTTTGGTGGCAACACCGAGTGTAGTTGACATAAAGGTTCCTCCCGCGGCTGAACCTAACAGGTTCCGCGAGGTAAAGTTCAAGCCTGCATAAAAAGTCTGGATAACCATCCAGGTAGTTAAACCATGTGAATGGCATTTCTTAACAAGAGATTTCATACGCTCCCAAGCTTGGGAAACGTGTTCATTATCCAATTGCCTAAAATTCATAATGTTACTCCTCAATTGGATAATTTTTGCAGGTGGGTAGTACTTCCCAATAAAAGCATCTTTGCATTTATCCCAAGAATCTATGCTATTCCTAGGCAAAAATTGAAACCAGATTTTAGCTCCGTCCCTCAAAGAGAAAGGAAAAAGCATGAGCTTAACAACATCACCTTCTACTTCTTTATACTTTTGCATATCACATAATTCAACAAAATTATTCAAGTGTAAAGCAGCATCATCTCCAGCACCAGAGAATTGATCTCTCATAACAAGGTTCAGTAAAGCAGGTTTAATTTCATAAGGGGTAGCTGAAGTGGTAGGTGTGGCAATAGGAGTGCAGATAAAGTCTTTGTTGTTGTGACTGGTGAAGTCACACAACTTGGTGTTTTCAGTGGAACCCATAGTAGCAGCAAGTGTGGCAGATTTTTTTGTAATTTTTGATATAAGAAACAAAGCTAAAAAAAGAAAGGTAAAATAACAAGACTAAAAAGTAAAGTTAAAAGATAGTGGGCAACTCCCCTATCTTATCACTCGGAGTCCCCGACAACGGCGCCAGAAATTTTCTTGATGGCGTGGAAGTGGTAATGGCTTCTCGCCCTTCGTTGGTTACCCAAGTGGAAGGTGAGATGTAGGATAGCAGCAAATTTCCCCTATGTAGAGGATAGGGTTTGTCTCCCGTAGGACTCCGGCAATGATAAGTAGGTGGTTCGGCAAGTGATGCGTCGTCTGACAAGAATCACTTGCTTCTCCTGGACCTTCTGATACGGTGAGGATAGTTCTCTCACTCCTCGTTGGTTACCCCAAGTGGAAGGTGAGATGTATCGTAGCAGCAAATTTCCCTTGGTGAAGATACCAAGGTTATCGAACTAGTAGGACTCCAAGAGATACAAGAAGGTGTCAACGGCGCAGAAATTGTTGCCGGATGGAGACGAGGTTGACGTGGACCTACACACACAACAAGTAACTTTGCTCCCAACGAGTACAAAGGAGTTGTCAATTCCTCCGGCCTTGCTGTTTACAAAGGATCAACACAAGAGATAATAGTACAACTGAAAGTAAGAACTAAAAATAAATTGAAGGTGTAAACAATGGTGTGAATATGGACCGGGGTCCCATGATTTTCACTAGTGATGTCTCTCTCCCAAAAGACGATAAAAGTGCTAGCGAGGTAAACAAATCACTGCTAGGAAATTGACAGGATTATAAACGCATCGCAATGCTAACTATGCTACAAAAGAAAGGAAGAGGCTCAAAAGCAATGGGCAGTACGCCAAGGTAAGTAGACCAAAATCCATCTGCATCTACTACGAATCATCCACCTTGAGATATCTATCCAGAACATCTCGCTGGTATTAAGTTGTGAATCCCACCCAAAGTGTAAACTCAAAGCAACAGACAACTGCATTAAAAGAACTATGCGTAAAGTAAACAATCCTTGCACCCACCAGTACAAGCACCGTTGTTTTATCCCTGGTGGCAACATCACATCCCCTAGTCTCATGTTTCTGTCACTCAAGCTAGACATCAAGGGGTTGAACCCACAATCAAGCATAACGCTCCCTCTTGGAGTTGCAACAAATCACTTGGCCAAAGTAAAATACGGCAACGGAGAACATTCAAGAATTTACTAAAGAACACAAATATAAAAGAGAACCAATTATATTACTCATCACAATCTGAACATAATCTCATAATTCATCAGATCCCAGCAAACTCAGCATAGCAACACAGAAAATTACAAAAGTGCCTCGATCATGTGAGGCAGCTCACGAGGTCTTGAAAGTGGAAGCACAAAGAGGGGAGGAGAACATCACATATCTACTGGTCACGGACCCATGGTCCAAGGGAGACTACTCACGGCACATCCGGGAGGCGTCCATGGCGGTGGATGGTCTCCCGGAGGGGATTCCTCCTTCCGGCAGGGTGCCGGGCAGCTTTTCCTGGCAGCCCCGATCTTGAAACGGCGGTGGCGGCGGAACAGAGAGCAAAACGGGAATAGCAGATCGATCTTAGGGGTTTCCGTCACGAGGGGTAAATATAGGCCAAAGGGGGCACCGAGGGGGCCGCGCCAGGGACCCTCCTGGGGCCCTGGTGGGTCCACCCCCTTCCTTCCTTGTTGATTCGGGAAGCTTTCGGGTCGCTGATTTTTTATATAATTTTTCCGGGATTTATTCGACACTTTTAATAGCCGGAAAACCTAAAATACAAAAACAACAGAAAACAGGAACTGGCAACTGGGTGCACAGAGTTAATAGGTTAGTCCAAATATGATAAAAAAGTGTATGAAAGTTCAAGAAAAACATGGCAAAGTCACACAAATCATGCATGGAGCAAGCAGAAATTATAGATACGTTTGGGACGTATCAACATCCCCAAGCTTAATTCCTGCTCGTCCTCGAGTAGGGAAATGATAACAAGCATAATTTCTGTGGCGACATGCCACACAACCATAAAAGGACTTTTAAGTAAAGCAATCAAAGCATGCAATTCAATTCAAGTCTTAACAAGCAAGAGTCTATATTAGCATTGACACGAGTAACAAAAGAACAAAGGGTGAAAGAGCTCTCGCTGTCTGTGACTCGAATTTCTCCAAATGGTGTTTGCGTGCAAGAAAGGGGATAGGGAATACGAGATAAAAAATAGTAGTTGAGAACTACTATCTACTAAAGTTTCACACTTAGTCTCCTTTGGATTCTTATCTGGACTCGTCCCCAGACCACTAGTCAGGTACAAGTCAAACTGATCCAGTCCCTTTCGATATTTTGAGCACTAATGCAATGGATGAGCATGAGCAAGAAAGTTGACACCTAAAAGGCGAAACAGAAAGAAGGTGGAGGAGGAAGACAAAAAAAGGTGTGAAAGGCTCACATCAATGAGTACAATCATAGGAGAGAGAAGGCCACATGATAGATACTGATGTGAGGAGTAGGGATTGCCAAGCAACGGATGCACATGTGAGCTAAAAGCTCTCCAAGGGAACTAGTGGGGGTGCATCCAACTTGCTTGCTACAGAAGACCTAGAGCTCATTTGAGGAAGCTCATCATTGTAATATACAAGCCAAGTTCTATAGTGTGAAGGGTTCCCACATAGCTGGATGCATGTATGATGATCTCTATGGAGTACAAGGGATAGAGGATGAAGTACTAGTGTGGATCTCTCAAAAGGAATAGTAGTGTGCTGATAACCCACAACTGCAGGGGATCGAGATAGTCTTCGCCGGTAAGTATAACCCTAATTTATTGATTCGACACAAGGGGAGCCAAATACTACTTATAAGCCTTGGCAGTTGAGTTGTCAATTCAACCACACCTGAAAAAGCACTAGACAATATATTTAGTAGCAACGTTGTGTTGACGGGTGTAGTCTTAGAGACTTCCCCAATCACCAACACCACAAAGTAGTAACGAAGTATTAGCAGCAGTGATGAGAGCAATAGTAACAACGAAGGCAATAAAGATGAAAGATGGACCGGGGTTCAAGGTTTCACTAGTGGTAACTCTCCAAGCAAAAGACAGGTGTTGGTGAACGAATTACAGTTGGGCAATTGACAAAATTGCACAAACTCTAGCCAAACAAACTAGAGTAATCCTAGTCTAAGAACCAAACATAGGCATGTGTTCCTTATGTAGTTGTACGTGCTTACAATAAGAACTTGCACAACATTTATTGTCCTACCGTTCCGCTACGAACGGGGCCAAAGGGAACTTACGGAGATTAAGGTGCTCCTGTCAAAGAGCACCCGAACAAAGCATTACCACTCTATGAACACATGTGATTCTCAAATTATAGCCCATCCCCTTTGGTGTCCCAAGCTGTCACCATTGCGAGCACCGGTTCCGGACTATACTAGGTGCATACAACCGTAGATAAGATCTAGAACAACAATTATAATCATGCAACCATAACGTGCTCCGATCTGAAATCATGCTACTCCTGCACTAGTAACAAGCATTAAGAACAACAAAATTGCAGCAACAATAATTCAGAAACCTCTTAGGACTGAACAAGGTAACAATTCATCGGATCCCAACAAACACAACACCAATTACATCATATGGATCTCAATCATGTGGGGTAGCTCATGAGAAATTTGTATTTGAAGATCAAGGGGGAGAAGATACCAACAAGATGCTGCCAAGAACCCGTAGTCCAAGGAGGAACTACTCACGATCCATCATGGGGTGAAGAAGAATTGATGAAGATGGCCCCGGGGGCCAAGGCCCTCTCCGGCAGGGTGCCGGAGCGGGATCTTGGTGACCCCCGAAGCTAGGTTTGGATGGCGGCGGAGATCGGGAGCGCTTCTGGAGAAAAGGGTTGGATATCTCGGGTTTTTGCGTCATGGGAGATTTTATAGGCAAAGGGGGAGTCCGAGGCGGTGCCCAGGTCGCCCAGGTGGCCACCCCACGCGGGTGGGCCCTGGCCGCGCCGGGAGGGCGCCTGGGGGCCTGGGGCCACCTCCTGGCTCCGTCCTCCGGCTGGAAGACTCTTCCGATGTAGATATTTTTTGTTAATTTTTTGGGAATTTTCTGAGAAACTTCATTTTTGGACTTTTTTCTGCATTGCAAAGACAAAACAGACAAAAACTGGCACTGGGCTCTATATTAGTAGGTTAGTCCAATAAATGATTCAAAAGCATGGAAAAAAGATGTAGCAATGACACAAAAGGGCATGGAATGAGCAAAAATTATAGATACGTTTGAGACGTATCAGCATCCCCAAGCTTAATTCCTGCTCTCCTCGAGTAGGTAAATGATAAAAAGATATTTTTTGATGTGACATGGTACTTACGAGTAAAGGCAATCAATCTAATGTAATAAAGATACATAAGCCAAAGACAAAATGATATAAAGCAATAGTCTATAGTTGATATTAAGCAAGCAATGGAGAACATATAAACAATTGAGCTCTTGCTGTTCGTGAATAGAATGTCTCAGTCGAGGTCCCCGTGCCAAGAGTGGGGATGGTTTAGAGCATAAAAAATACTGAATAGTTTTTGAGAACTCAATCTACTAAATTTCACACATGGTCCCTTTGGAATCTTATTTTGACTCGTCCCCAGACCACTAGTCAGGTACCAGTCAAACTGGTCCTCTCCCTTTCGAGTTTGAGCACTCATGCAATGGATGAGCGCGAGCAAGATACGTTGGCACCTAGGATGACAAATAGAATAAATGAGGGGGATAGGAAGTCAAAAAGTGAGAAAGGCTCACACCAATGAGGACAATCATAGGCGGGATAAAGCCAAATGATAGATATGGTGTGAGGAGTAGGGATTGTCATGCAACATGCGGATGCACAAGAGCTATAAGTGTATGAAAGCCCTCCAATGGAACTAGTGGGGGTGCATCCAAATTGCTTGCTCATGAAGACCTAGAGCTCTTTTGAGGAGGCTCATCCTTGGAATATGCAAGCCATGTTCTATGGTGTATAAATCCCCACATAGTTATATAAGAATGATATGGAAACTCACTATGAAGCACGGGCGCTACTTTGAAGGACAAGTGTGGAATAAAGGATAGTAGTGATGCCCCCTCTCTTTTTTTATTCTTTTTTATTCTTTTTCACCTTTTTTTCAAAAAAAAAATTGGGTGGCCTCCATGGCTCTTTATTCTCTCTCTGTTTTTTATTTCTTCCACTTAGGGATCTTTTATTCCTTTCCTCACTGTAGGGGCAACACTCTATAAGAACATCATCACACTTTTATTTACTTACAACTCTGAATCAAAAAGTAATGACTCTATATGAATGCCCCTGCCAGTGTAGCAGCAAGGCAATATGACAATGAACGATGATTCATATGAACATGAAGAACGATGGATGTTGCATGGCAATATATCTCGGAAAGGCTATGGAAATGCCTTGATAGGTAGGTATGGTGGATGTTTTGAGGAAGATAAAAGGAGGTTTATGTATGACAGAGCGTATCATGCCAAGGGTTTGGATGCACCGGCGAAGTTTGCACCATCTCCCACGAGAAGGGCAATGCACGGTACCGAAGAGGCTAACAAAATATGGGAAGGTGGAAGTGCCAACAATCGAATACTCGCAATAGTCTGAAGAACTCATGCACTTATTATCAGTAACTCTCTATCTAGTCAAGAGATTCACAAAGAGACAAGTACCCCGAGGAGGAGTGTATGGGGGTTTGGTTATCCTTGCGCATCATCGACCCATGGTACGTGGGGGTACTCTATATATTCCAACCCCGCAGAGATTAGTGATCCTTTTAGTAGCTAGAGTTCTCAACTATTTTTTTATAGTTTTCGAAAATGAGGCACGATTAGCCAAGATGCGACATCTATCACTAATGGGCGCAATCTCAATTGCATAAACATTCATCATTACTCAATCAATACCTCAAAACTATTGCAAGATGTCCTAAGCTAGACCTAGTGATCTAGATTACCTATACACCACATATAAAACATACCATGAGACATATAAACCACTGCAACGGAAATAACTCTCTAAACAAATATAAGTGAAGCACGAGAGTTCTATACTTTCTACAAAAGAAATTAAATGCTCTTAAACAATATCTAAGTGAAGAACAAGAGCTAGCAAAACAGGCAGTAGATAAATTTAACACTCAACAGATATAAGTGAAGCTCTAGAGTGTTCTATGATAAAGTGGAGCGTGTATCTCTCCCAATCAAGCATGGTAGGGTCCGACATTGTAATGACCAGCAAGCAAAACAAAACAAAACTAAAAGAAAATATACAGACGCTCCAAGAACAACACATATCATGTGAAGCAATAAAAATATAGTGTGGAGAAGGACGAACTGATGATTGTTGATAAAGAAGGGGATGCACGGGGGCATCCCCAAGCTTAGACGCTTGAGTCTCCTTGAATATTTTGTGGGGGTGCCGGGGGCATCCCCAAGCTTAAGATTTTGGCACTCCTAAATCTTCTTTCATCATCTTCCTTCGCACACTTGAAAACTTCCTTCACACAAAAATTCTCATAAACTTATTAGAGCGTTTAGTATACTAATAGATAATCTGCCAAACAGGACAAATTGTAAAGATTGATTTTTCAGGTGCACTTCTGCTGCTCAAATAAGAAAACTCAAAACATATGAAAGTTTCACAATTGTATAGAGCATGTTGTGTAAAAAAATTCAGCTCAAAGATGAACTGGTGATTTGTTTTGATTTTTTCCGTCAAGCAGACAGAATCTGTTTTCTGGACAGCATGTCACAACTTTTGCTTCCCTTATCATAAGAGGCTAGAACTTGGAACAAAACTTGAAAATAAAGATACAATGTTGTTTCTACAGTAGTAACAATATCCAAGACACAAAAAAAGCAAAAGAAACCTAATCCGTTTTGGTATTCCTCCCAGAAGCGCTTCTTTAAAGCCATTAGCTAGGCATGAGGGTAACGATGCTCACAAAAGAATCAAAAGTTGAAGCACAAAAGAGAGCATCAAAGGAGCAAATATAAATCACATTTAAGTCTAACATGGTTCCTATTCATGGGCATCTTGTAATAAAATAAATAACTGAAGCACAAAGTATCAAGCATAGGAAGGTAAAACAAGAGCACCCTCAAGATTTTCAACATGGAGAGAGGTGTTTTCTTAACATGAAAATTCCTACAACCAAATTTTCCTCTCTCGTAATAATTTCAGTAGCATCATGAACAAACTCAACAATATAACCATCACACAAAGCATGCTTGTCATGATCTACTAGCACATAATCATATAAACTTTCTAAGCATAACTCCTCATTATCAAGAACATTCATAGTAGGCAAAAATAGAGGGTTATCATAAGACTTATCAAAATAGCAAGGACTATCATAAATAACAGTAGAAAAATCATCCTTGCAAGTCTCATTCATAGGGGAATCATGGCCACAAGCATCAATTTCATCAAAAAGGGATATTTCAAAAGATTCAATAGGATCATAGCAATCAATATAGCATTCAGCCTCCTTAGGTAAGCATGGAGGGCAATCATATAAAGTAAGAGTCAAAGAGTTACACTCATTATTTGGTCAAGATGGGTACCTACTCCATTCTTCCTCCTTTTGTTCGTCACTCTCCTCCTCTTTTTCATCCAATGAGCTTTCAGTTTCAGCAATTTCTTCTGTAGAGTCCTGCAAAGCATTAGTCTCTTCCTCTTGTGCAGAGAACCTTTTTGAGATAGTTAGTAATATAAGCATTATTAAAATTCTCAAAGCAATATTTAAGTATATCAATACTCTCAGATTTGTAAGGGGCATCTTCAATATTTTCATCAAAGGAAGCAATTTCATAGGCACCCTTAAAAACAACAAATTCTTCTATTTGTGCTACATCAAAGAAATCATAATGTCCCCTAGTATAAGATATCAAGGTTTCATTATCATTACACCAACATTGGAAGGGAAGGTGTTTAAAGGGCAAGAAGCAACAAGATTCTTCACAACAATAAGATATATCATAAGCAGAGTATAAGTTTCTAGCATATCTATTAACTTGAGATATAATTTTCCATATAAAATTTCCTTTTTCAGACAAGCGGTATTCCTTATAATATTTTTTTTGATCCTCCGTGAATCCACCTTGCCAATAAGATCTAGTTTCAAAGAATTTAACCATTGTAAGCAAACAGAGTAATAAGATAAAGTGTACTTATCAAGTGAACTTATAAGTAGAGTGTAACATCCCAAAACTAGAAAATTCCATATAAATTTGCATTTTTATTTTTCCCATTGGGGATGAAAAATTGCACATTTATTCTTTGTCATAATCCATGTTACAGAAAAATGCCCAAGCATTTTTCAAGTTATGTAAAAGGATTATTCCCAATTATTTCTTTTCTTCTTTTGTTGCACTTGGCTTCGCGTGTTATGAAAAATTGCTTGAAATAGATGCATTAGGTGCATCATACCATGCCATGTCATTGCATCTATATTGTGTTAAGGAATCCCATCTTGAGGTTATCCTCGTATGTGGGCTATCCTTGTTCATATTATATTTAAGTCTTCGCATATGCCATGATCATGCATCGTAACAACCACAACATATAGAATCCTTTGGATTCATTAATCACCTACCTAGTGCATATGAAGGTTGTCGGGAGCATCGCACACTTGGCTTCCCGAGCTTCATTTAAACTTGTCTATCCTTATGTTTATGACATGCTATTAAAATGTCATGCATCATATTTGACCATAGTTGTTTGTTCATTGCTTGCTCATGATTGCTCTGTAGTGATAGTGGTATCTCCGTTGATTGCCTTTCTAGTGTTTACTTCTGGTGTGCTCCCGCGGATACCTTCGGAGACGTTGCGAGCTTGCGATCAACTACACCTTCGGAACCCGACTTATCAACAGGCAAGGACTATACATTACTTATGATCCATTCTATTTCAACCAGCGGTTTGCATGCTAGTCTAGGATAGGTTCGATCTTTGATCCTACCACATGTTTACAGCCTCTCTCAAACCGATACAGCCATGTCCCCTCGCAGCAAACCTTGTACTGCTATGTTACTATTGCTCGTTGCTCATCCCCTGCTTAGTATGCATGCTTAGGATGCTACGAATGTTACCCTGTTACTCCTTGGTTTGGGCTATCACATTATTATGTTGTTGTGGATGAAATGATTATTATGATGTTGAAAATATTCGACGAAGGATGGAAGGTCTAGGCTATCCCTCCCCGATGCTTTGTTCCATTCGAGTCACCTAGGACCCGAGTTCTGGGTATTGTGTCTCTTGACGAGCGTGCCTAACCGTGTGTGAGATTCTATGGGGTCCCCTCTTCTTACCTACCTAGCTTCAAACATTTCTAGTGGTGGCCCAAGCTGGTTTTCCATTTGCACCGTAGGAGAGGCGGGCAGGGGCCCGCAGGTTCTCAGAATAGGTTTGCGCGGGCCAGCGGGATGGTGTTCCTGTTGGTCCACACTTTGTGGAGCGCGGGATGCCTACCTGCTTTGCAGATGTCATTCCAACTTGACGTGAGACGGAAGAGGCCAATTCGAGAGACGACCGACTCTTGAGTTGGATGTCGACTTCCCGGGGGCCACCCGGATTTCTTTGTTGTTAGTTAGAGGGACCTGTCGTTTCGGATCTCTTGGAACTAAATCATAAAATGGTTTCCTGTGATGGGTAGCAACTGAGAGAGATGGGCGTGCGTGCGGAGCCTTGTAATGGGCAGTTGGTACACCCCTGCAGGGTTAAATCTTTTCGAAAAGCCGTGTCCACGGTTATGGACGACTTGAGACCTACTCCTTGTTCATATACAACAACAACTGAGATAATATTAATATAACTTGATCAACGTGTGTGTGCCTTGACTGCTTCTTCTTCGTCGAGATGCGAAGAGGAGGACAAGGATAGGATAGGTGTTATGCTTGCGTAAAGTAGGTGGATAGCAGACTTGTTGGAGGAGATTCCTCAACGAATGCTTGGCTTCTTACCTTACTCTCTAGATCGTTAGCCACTTCATAAATGCTATTGCGGCAGCAACCTCACCACTTACCCCATTCTTACCGTAAACTACTAGTTGTCCTAGAATGACGAGTGATGAAGTCCTTGCTGGGTCAGTTGACCACTACAGTTGGATGCTGAGTACTTCTGTACTCATGATACAACCCCAAACTCTTTTCAGGGTTCTTGATCGACAACAGGTTGGTGTTCGACGTTTCACGTGGAGACTCAACGACGACTAGTTAGGCGGATCCCGACGGAGGGCCTGGACCCGTGTGGTTATATGATCGATGTTTTTCTCGTTGCCACTAGGCATTTGATTGTAGTCTGTACTCAGACATATATCTTCCGTTGTTGTATTGTATTAAGGCAGTTGTATGCCGATTGTATGAGATGTTGTCTCCTTGTATCTGTAATGTTGTGATATCATGTTGGAAATCCGGGGCATATGGCATTGTCATATGTCGCGGTGGGACCGATATGTGCTTCGACCCCGGATCTGGATGGAAACATCTAGATCTAGAACATTACCGCATATCGGGCCTTACATAGAGCTATGGTCCCCGACAACGGCGCCAGAAAACAACCTTGATAACCCACAACTGCAGGGGATCGAGATAGTCTTCGCGGGTAATTATAACCCTAATTTATTGTTTCGACACAAGGGGAGCCAAAGAATACTTATAAGCCTTAGCAGTTGAGTTGTCAATTCAACCACACCTGACAAAGCACTAGACAATATATTTAGTAGCAACGGTGTGTTGACGGGTGTAGTCTTAGAGACTTCCCCAATCACCAACAACACAAAGTAGTAACAAAGTATTAGCAGCAGTGATGAGAGCAATAGTAACAACGAAGGCAATAAAGATGAAAGATGGACTGGGGTTCAAGGTTTCACTAGTGGTAACTCTCCAAGCAAAAGATAGGTGTTGGGGGACAGAATTACAGTTGGGAAATTGACAAAATTGCACAAACTCTAGCCAAACAAACTAGAGTAATCCTAGTCTAAGAACCAAACGTAGGCATGTGTTTCGTATGTAGTTGTACGTGCTTGCAATAAGAACTTGCACAACATCTATTGTCCTACCGTCCCTCTACGAACAGGGCCAAAGGGAACTTACGGAGATTAAGGTGCTCCTGTCAAAGAGCACCGGAACAAAGCATTAACACTCTATGAACACATGTGATCCTCAAATTATAGACCATCCCCTTTGGTGTACCAAGCTGTCACCATTGGGATCGCCGGTTCCGGACTATAGTAGGTGCATACAACCGTAGATAAGATCTAGAACAACAATTATAATCATGCAACCATAACGTGCTCCGATCTGAATTCATGCTACTCGTGCACTAGTAACAAGCATTAAGAACAAAAAAATTGCAGCAACAATAATTCATAAACCTCTTAGGACTGAACAAGGTAACAATTCATCGGATCCCAACAAACACAACACCAATTACATCATATGGATCTCAATCATGTGGGGAAGCTCATGAGAACTTTGTATTTGAAGATCAAGGGGGAGAAGATACAAACAAGCCACTGCCAAGAACCCGTAGTCCAAGGAGGAACTACTCATGATCCATCATGGGGTGAAGAAGAGTTGTTGAAGATGGCCCCAAGGGCCAAGGCCCTCTCCGGCAGGGTGCCGGAGCAGGATCCTGGTAACCCCTGAAGCTAGGTTTCGATGGCGGCGGATATCGGGAGCGCTTATGGAGAAAAGGGTTGGATATCTCGGGTTTTTGCGTCACGGGAGATTTTATAGGCAAAGGGGGAGTCCGAGGCGGTGCCCAGGTCGCCCAGGCGGATACCCCACGCGGGTGGGCCCTGGCCGCGCCGGGAGGGCACCTGGGGGCCTGGGGCCACCTCCTGGCTCCGTCCTCCGGCTGGAGGACTCTTCCGATGTAGATATTTTTTTGGTAATTTTTTGGGAATTTTCTGAGCAACTTCATTTTTTGGACTTTTTCTACATTGCAAAGACAAAACAGACAGAAACTGGCACTGGGCTCTATATTAGTAGGTTAGTCCAATAAATGATTCCAAATCATGGCAAAAAGATGTAGCAAAGGGCATGGAACGAGCAAAAATTACAGATACGTTTGAGACGTATCATGTGCCCCCTTCTCTCTTTTTATTTTTATTTTTCTCTTTTTTTCTATTTTTTTTCTTTTTTTTTGGTGGCCTCAATGGCTCTTTCTATTTCCCTCATTTGTCCTCTTTGGGATCTTTTAATTTTGTCCTCTTTGGTATCTTTTCCTCACTTTAGGGGCAACACTCTATATTTTACAAGAATATAGGGGATCTTTCACACTTTACAAAGGTACTCACATAAAGAAGATGTAACTATCATGCTGCAAATGTATGCCTCTGCCAGGGTAGCGGGATATGGAATGATACTAGCGCGTCATGTAGCAATGATTAGGGCAAGGCCCAACTAGCATGCGGCTCATCGATCAAGCAAGTGGCATGTATTACATGAAGATCAAGTCATGAGAAGGTGGATGTTGCATGGCAATGTATCTCGGAAAGTCTATGGAAATGCCTTGTAGGTAGGTATGGTTGCTGTTTTGAGGAAGGATATAAGGAGGTTTATGATGATAGAGCGTATCATGCCAAGGGTTTGGATGTACCGGCGAAGGTGGACGCCAACTCTCGGAGTGAGAAGGAGGCAATGCACGGCACAGGAGAGGCTAGCAAAATATGGGAGGTGGAAGTGTCAACTTTCGAATACTCACATTAGTCTGAAGAACTCATGCACTTATTATCGGTAACTCTCAATCTAATCAGGAGGTTCTCAAAGAGACAAGTACCCCGAGGAGGAGTGTATGGGGGTTCGGTTATCCTTGCGCATCCTCGACTCATGGTACGTGAGTGTACTCTAATATTCGAACCCTTCAGAGGTTAGTGATCCAACCAGTAGCTAGAGTTCTCAACAGAGGTTTTGGTTTTTCGAAAATCACACGGATTGCCCAAAATACGACATCTATCACTAATAGGCTCGAGATCTTGACACCAAAAGTTCAAACATTACTCTAGTCAATACCTCAAAACTATTACGAGTTACTACTACAAAGAGAATAGCAACTTCAACTACATACTTTCTAGTCAAGACACAAAACTCAGTGCAACAGGCAAACTCTCTAACAAGATAAAACATGCAACCTATATAAAGTTCAACCTAAGACAAAACAAAAGCTCTAGAATAAAACTAAAGCACAATAACTAAACAAGACAGCAGCTAAGAAAATAAAAAGAACAACTCACAGCTAAGAGAATAAGCATGAAAATCCTATGAGGAGTTCTAGTTCAAGCGGAGCGTGTTTCTCTCCCACACAAAATAAAGCTGGGGTCTAACTTGTTATGAACAGCAAGCAAAGCTAAAGAAAGCAAAAAAGTAAACCTAAGAGCGAGACGCTCCAAGCATAGCACATAACGCATGAAGTGATAAAAATATAGTGAGACGAAGGACGAACTGATGATTGTTGATGGAGAAGGGGATGCCCGTGCATCCCCAAGCTTAGACGCTTGATTCTCCTTGAATATTTATGGGGGTGCACATGGGCATCCCCAAGCTTGAGCGTTTGACACTCCATGATCTTCTTTCATCATCTTCCATCGCACACTTGAAAACTCCCTTCATACATAACTCATTGAAAACTAATTAGAGAGGTTAGTACCCTATTAAAATAATTTTCCCCTACTGAAAATAAAGATATTATTGAAGAGATAATATTTCTCAAGATTGCCAAAAAGTTTTTGTAAAGAAAAATCAAGCTTAAGGTTTGCAAAAATTAGGAGAGACAAAACATGGCAGAATCTGTGAAAAATAGAACAACATGTAGTAAAGAATTTTTTTAGGGACACTTCTGCAACTCAAATCAAAAAACTCCGAACATATGAAAGTTCCGTGATTGTATAGAGCATGTTGTGTAAAAATTCAGCTCAAAAGGATGAACAGGGATTTTTCTACGATTTGTTTCGTCACGAGGACAGAATCTGTTTTCTGGACAGCATGTCACAACTTTCACTTCCCTTGTCATATGAGGCTATAATTGGCACAAAGCTTGAAAAGTAAAGATACAATGATGTATCTACAGTAGTAAAAATCATCAAGACCACTAATAACATAAGAAAAACAAAAAGGAAACCTAAATTCGTTGCAGGCTGCCTCCCGAAAGCGCTTCTTTAAAGCCATTAGCTAGGCTTAAAGCAAAAGATCCAGTTGTATCAATTGATCTATCATCAAGATCATCAAAAAGCTCTTCAATAGTACAACTAGTCTTAAGAGTTTTCTCAAATAAAGTCTGAATAAAAATGCTTCTAGGAATAAAATCAAAAGGAGGAAAATCAATTGGAGTTTCAAAATTAAAGATAGGTATCTCCTCCAAAGTCTTCACTGTTTCAACTCTTTTGGCCATAGGTGTGTTAGTTTTAGCTCGAGGAACCTTAGGGACGTAAATGAACTTGAGTTCCTTTCTTTCCGGAGTTTCATCCTTTTTGGTTTTGATTGAGGAAAAGGTAGTTCCTAGGGTTTCAATAACTTCCTCAACTTTTCTATCCTAGAAGACTTCTCATCAAGGATTTGTTAGTCTCCAAAGTTTTGACAATTTTTTGCATGGAGTTATCTAGCCTATTCAAATTCCCTTGAATCTTACGATCCAAATCATTTACTTTATCGATACTTGGCATATCTAATTCTATTTTTTTCAAGTTTTCTCATAATGTGAGCTAGAGTAATGTCCTCCTTAATGCTAGCAACGGGGAGACTTCCAACAAGATTTTCAATAATATTAAGGGCTTCCCAAACTGGAGCCTCTATAAAGTTCCCATTGATAGCAGTGTCTAAGAAAAACCTATTCCAAGAAGTGATCCCAACATAAAAATTTCTAAGAAGGATAGTAGTGGATTTCTTCTTGGTGGCTCTTTTTTGAGAATCATTAATTCTATACCAAGCATCTTTCAGACTTTCACCACCTCTCTGAGTAAAGGTAAGTACGTCTGCCTCACCAAAGGCAAAAGGACCATCCATAGTGGTAACTACTAACAAGGTAACAGGTATTTTTGGTATTTTTGATAAGGGACACAAAAGTAAAGACTGAAAGGTAAACTAACAAGACTAAAAAGCAAAGATAAAAGATAGTGCGCAACTCCCCTATCTTGTAGACTGGAGTCCCTGGCAACGACGCCAGAAATTGGCTTGATACGGTGAGGATAGTTCTCTCACTCCTCGTTGGTGACCCCAAGTGGAAGGTGAGATGTAGCATAGCAGAAAATTTCCCTCGGTGAAGATACCAAGGTTATCGAACCAGTCGGACTTCAAGAGATACAAGAAGGTGTCAACGGCGCAGAAATTGTTGCTGGATGGAGACGAGGTTGACGTGGACCTGCACACACAACAAGTAACTTTGCTCCCAACGAGTATAGAGGAGTTGTCAATTCCTCCGGCCTTGTTGTTTACAAAGGATCAACGCAAGAGATAATAGTGCAACTGAAAGTAAGAACTGAAAATAAATTGAAGGTGTAAACAATGGTGTGAATATGGACCGGGGTCCCGTAATGTTCACAAGTGATGTCTCTCTCCCAAAAGACGATAAAGTGCTAGCGAGGTTAACAAATCACAGCTGGGCTATTGACAGGATTATAAACGCACCGGAATGCTAAATGTGCTACAAAAGAAAGTAAGAGGCTCAAAAGCAATGGGAAGTACGCCAAGGTAAGTAGACCGAAATCCATCTTCATCTACTACGAATCATCCACCTTGAGATATCTATCTAGAACATCTCGCTGGTATTAAGTTGCGAATCCCACCCAAAGTGTAAACTCAAAGCAACAGACAACTGCATTAAAAGAACTATGCGTAAAGTAAACAATTCTAGCACCCGCAAGTACAAGCACCGTTGTTTTATCCCTGGTGGCAACAACACATCCCCTAGTCTCATGTTTCTGTCACTCAAGCTAGACATCAAGGGGCTGAACCCACAATCAAGCATAACGCTCCCTCTTGGAGTTGCAACAAATCACTTGGCCAAAGTAAAATACGGCAACGGAGAACATGCAAGAATTTACTAAAGAACACAAATATAAAAGAGAACCAAATATATACTCATCACAATCTGAATATAATCTCATAATCCATCAGATCCCAGCAAACTCAGCATAGAAACACAGAAAAATACAAAAGTGCCTCGATCATGCGAGGTAGCTCACGAGGTCTCGAAAGTCGAAGCACAAAGAGGGGAGAACATCATATAGCTACTGGTCACGGACCCATGGTCCAAGGGAGACTACTCACGGCACATCCGGGAGGCGTCCAT
Organism: Bromus sterilis; assembly: GCA_950022295.1. NCBI lineage: Eukaryota > Viridiplantae > Streptophyta > Magnoliopsida > Poales > Poaceae > Bromus > Bromus sterilis. The sequence goes on from OX465598.1 coordinate 273,651,964, forward strand.
GGCGATGGATGGTCTCCCGGAGGGAATTCCTCCTTCCGGCAGGGTGCCGGGGCAGCTTCTCCTGACAGCCTCGATCTTGAAACGGCGTCGGCGGTGGAACAGAGAGGAGAACGGGAATAGCAGATCGATCTTAGGTGTTTCCGCAATGCTAACTATTCTACAAAAGATAGGAAGAGGCTCATCAGCATGGGCAGTACGCCAAAATAAGTAGACCAAAATCCATCTACATCTACTACTAATTATCCACATTGAGATATCTATCCAGAACATCTCGCTGGTATTAAGTTGCGAGCCCCACCCAAAGTGTAAACCCAAAGCAACAAACAACTGCATTAAAAAGAACTTTGCGTAAAGTAAACAATCATTGCAACCGCGGTTACAAGCACCATTGTTTTCCCCCTTGTGGCCACATCACATCCCCTAGACTCATGTTTCTGTCACTCAAGCGTGTCATCAGGAGGCATGTACCCGCAATCGAGCATAACGTTCCCTCTTGGAGTTACTACCTACCACTTGGCCAAAGCAATAAATAGCAACGGATAAAATGCAAGAATTACTTAGGAACAAAAATATAAGAGATAAAAACCAAATAAATTACTCTATCACGATCTGAACATAATCTCATAATCCATCAGATCCCATCAAACTCAACATAGCAACAGCAGAAGAATTACATAAGTGCCTTGATCATGTAGGGCAGCTCACGAGGTCTAAACCATGAAGAACAAAGAGGGGAGGAGAACATCACATAGGTACTGATCATGGACCCATGGTCCAAGGTAGAATACTCACGGCACATCCGAGAAGCGTCCATGGTGGAGGGGAAGCTCCCGGAGGTTGATCCTCCCTCCGGCAGGGTGCCGGGAAGGGTCCTGACGGTGCTCCCGATCTTGGAAGCGCGGCGGCGGCGGAACAGATCCGAGATTCCAAAATAGGGTTCTGTCCTCGGAAGTTTCCCGTGACGGAGAAAAAATAGGCGAAGGAGGGCAGCCAAGGGGTCCACCAAGGGTACAGGCGCCCCCCCCCCCTGGCGCGGCCAGGCCCCTGGTCGCGCCAGGTGGCCGCCTGGGCGCCTGGTGGTGGCCCCCTGGCCCTCCTTCAGGCTTCTGGAGTCTTGCGACGCGCTGATTTTTTATCTGATTTTCCCGGATTTTTGGAGCACTTTTTATATGGGGGAAAACTGAAATAAAAAATAGTAGAAAACAGGAACTGGCACTGGGGTGCACTGAGTTAGTAGGTTAGTCCAAATATGATCAAAAGTGTATGAAAGTGTATCTAGATCATAGCAATATCACAAAAAACATGCATGGAACGAGCAGAAATTATCGATACGTTTGAGACGTATCAGAAGGCAAGATTTAGTGTGCTAGTGTGGGGGTCTCTAGACATTTTGTGTAGCAAGATAATAACTTCTGAAAGGGTACAACTATCAAAATCAATGTCACTACTATCAAAGGTGGTAGTGGTGTCATCTAGGCTCACTTGTTTGAAAGCCTCTATGTTCATAGGAGTTTCTTCTTCTATGGTTGAGGTAGTAGCATCACCATTAATAGGTCCAATGGGACTAGGAGTGTGTTGGGTGCTAAAAGTTTGTGTATCCTCAACAACTTGGATAGTAGCAACGGTGTGGTGTGTCGGAAGGCTCTTAATTCTATCCTCTTTCTCTTTTTCTGTAGCCCATCTTTCTTTAATATGAGTGGTCTTCCTCTCCTCGAGGGGAGAGGTTCTAATTTTAAGCATCTCAATATCAAGGGCTAAGTTGTCTACCCTCAAAGAGGGATTATCTAATTTGTCTAATCTTTCCTCTACACTCTAGTTGAAGGCTTTTTGAGTAGTGATAAAGTCTTTAAGAATGCTTTCTAATTCAGAGGTGGGGTTCTTATTGCTAGGGTAAGTGTTGTTGTTCCCATAGTTGGATGGAAACGGTCTAGGATTGCTAGCAAAATTACCCCGATAAGCATTATTGTTGAAGTTGTTTCTAGAGATAAAGTTCACATCTACTTGTTCTTGAGCAACCAAAGAATTTAAAGGAACATCATGAGGATCGATAGGAGATTGCTTGGTAAGTAGAGACATAATCAGGTCAACTTTTTCATTTAGGGAGGAAATCTCCTCGACAGAGTTTACCTTCCTACCTGTTGGAGCGCGTTCGGTGTGCCATTGGGAATAGTTGGTCATCATCTCGTCTAGAAGTTTTGTGGCAGCACCAAGTGTTGTTGACATAAAGGTTCCTCCCGAGGCCGAATCTAACAGGTTCCGCGAGGTAAAGTTCAAGCCTGCATAAAAAGTTTGGATGACCATCCAAGTAGCCAAACCATGTGTAGGGAATTTCTTAACAAGAGATTTCATTCGTTCCGAAGCTTGGGCAACGTGTTCATTATCCAATTGTTTAAAATTCAGAATGTTACTCCTCAATTGGATAATTTTAGCAGGTGGGTAGTACTTCTCAATAAAAGCATCTTTGCACTTATCCCTAGAATCTATGCTATTCCTAGGCAAGGATTGAAACTAGATTTTAGCTCCTTCCCTCAAAGAGAAAGGAAAAAGCTTAAGCTACCTTCTACTTCTTTATACTTTTGCATATCACATAGCTCAACAAAATTATTTAAGTGTAAAGCAGCATCATCTCCAGCACCAGAGAATTGATCTCACATAACAAGGTTTAAAAAAGCAGGTTTGATTTCATAAGAGGTAGCTGAAGTGGCGGGTGTGGCAATAGGAGTGCAGATAAAATTATTGTTGTTGTGACTAGTGAAGTCACACAACTTGGTGTTTTCAGTGGAACCCATAGTAGCAGCAAGTGTGACAGATTTTTTTTTTGATATAGGACACTAAGATAAAAACTGAAAGGTAAACTAACAAGACTAAAAAGCAAAGGTAAAAGATAGTGTGCAATTCCCCTATCTTGTAGATTGGAGTCCCCGACAACGGCGCCAGAAATTTTCTTGATGCGTGAGAGATGATAATGGCGTCTCGCCCTTTGTTGGTTACCCCATGTGGAAGGTGAGATGTAGGATAGAAGCAAATTTCCACTATGTAGAGGATAGGGTTTGTCTCACGTCGGACTCTGAAAGCGACAAGTAGGTGACAACGATGCTAGAAATTAGGCGGTTGACGTGGACCTGCACACAGATACAAATAACTTTGCTCCCAACGAATTTCAGAGAGGTTGTCAATCTCTCCGGCCTTGTTGTTTACAAAGGATCAAACGCAAGGGATAAAGGATAATAGTAACTGCAACTGGAAAGTAAAAGCGGGAAATAAATTGAGCATGTAAACGGTGATGAGAATATGGACCGGGATCCCGTGATGTTCACTAGTGATGTCTCTCTCCCAAAATACGATAAAAGTGCTATGCGGGGTAAACAAATCATAGCTGGGCAATTGACAGGATTAAAAACGCACCGCAATGCTAACTATGCTACAAAGAAAGGAAGAGGTTCAAAAGCATGGGTGGTCCGCCAAAATAAGTAGACCAAAATCCAACTGCATCTACTACTAATTATCCACCTTGAGATATCTATCCAGAACATCTCGCTGGTACTAAGTTGCGAGCCCCGCCCAAAGTGTAAACCCAAAGAAACAGACAACTTCATTAAAAGAACTTTACGTAAAGTAAACTATCCTTGCAACCGCGGTTACAAGCACCATTGTTTTCCCCCTTGTGGCAACATCACATCCCCTAGAATCATGTTTCTGTCACTCAAGCTAGTCATCAGGGGGCATGAACCCACAATCGAGCATAACGTTCCCTCTTGGAGTCACTACCTACTACTTGGCCAAAGCAATAAACAGCAACGGAGAACATCCAAGAATTACTGAAGAACAAAAATATAAAAGATAAGAACCAAATATATTACTCAATCACAAACTGAACAGAGTCTCATAATCCATCAGATCCCAGCAAACTCAGCATAGCAACAGCAAAAAGAATTACATATGTGCCTTGATCATGTAGGGAAGCTCACAAGGTCTAATCCATGAAGAACAAAGAGGGGAGGAGAACATCACATATCTATTGATCACGGACCCATGGTCCAAGGTAGACTACTCACGGATCATCCGGGAAGCGTCCATGGTTGAGGAGAGGCTCCCGGAGGTCAATCCTCCCTCTGGCAGGCTGTCGGGAAGAGGTTTGCTGGCGCTCCCGATCTTGGAAGCGCGGCGGCGGAGGAACAGATGAGAGATCGCAAAAAAGGGTTTTGTCTTCCGAGGTTTCTCGTCACAAAGAATATATAGGCGAAGGGGGCAGCCAGGGGTCCAGGCGGCCCCCTGGCGCGGCCCCACCCTAGGGCACGCCGGGAGGGCGCCTGGGGCCCTGGTGGTGGCCCTCTGACCCCACCTTGGTGATTCCGGAAGCTTCCGATAAGCTGATTTTTTATTGTATTTTTCTGGAATTTTTGGAGCATCTTTAATACTGGGGAAACCTGAAATAGAAAAAAAACAGAAAACAGGAACTGGCACTGGGGTGCACTGAGTTAATAAGTTAGTCCAAATATGATCAAAAGTGTATGAAAGTGTATCTAAATCATAGAAATATCACACAAAACATGCATGGAGCAAGCAGAAATTGTAGATACGTTTGGGACGTATCAAATACCTTTATCAATCTCCCAATCTTCAGTATTCTTCTGGATCCTTTCGATAAGATCCCACTTTTCTTCAACGCTTTTGGTGTGGAATACCCCACTAGAGGAGGCATCAAGCATCTCTCTATCTTGACGGTAAAGCCTTGCATAAAAATTTGTAAGAATAATTTCCCTGGGGATCTCATGATTGGGGCATTTGAGTATTAGGGACTTCAATCTCCCCCAAGCTTGGGCAATGCTTTCTCCGTCTCGAGACCAAAAGTTATAAATATAGTTCCTATCTCGATGTATTTCATGAAGAGGTTAAAACTTTGCATAAAAGAGAGGCATAAGTTCTTTCCAATTTAGTAAATGAGAGTTATCAAGAACCCTATACCAATACCAAGCCTTATCTTTCAATGATAGAGACATTAGTTTTCTCATAAAAAATTCCATCGATATACCTGCAAGCTTAAATAAAGAGCATAGTTTTGAAAGATATAGCAAGTGTTCACCTGGATGTCTATCTCCTGCATATCGATTAGCCATAACACAATCAACAATACCAGTTGGTATTTTAAAGGGCAAAATTTCTGTATGTGGGGAGCCTTCTCCACCAAAGTAATGGTGGGGCGGTTCCCCGCAAGCAAAGTACTTAGAACAGAGTGGTCCATAGGGACTAAAAGTAACAGTTGCAAAATAAAATCAGCACTTACAATATAAAGATTTCCTTGCTAATAGCGCTACGCTCCCCGGCAACGGCGCCAAAAAATGGTATTTATGACCCACAAGTGTAGGGGATCAATCGTAGCCTTTTTTATAAGTAAGAGTGTCGAACCCAACGAGGAGCAAAAGTTATTGACAAGTGATATTGAGATAGGAATAACTGCAATTACTGAAAGCTAACTTTTTATGGGTTTTCTGGTATAAGCAACAAGGACATAAAAGAAAATAAAGTAAATTGTAATAAGGTGCAGCAAGTGGCCCAATCCTTTTGTGCAGAGGATAAGCCAAAGGATTTGAACTTATAAAAGCTAAAATGTTCTTGAGGACACACGGGAGGGATAGTCATGTGCCTTCGCCATATTCCGTCTCGGTATTATGTTTTGTGTTGATAAGTGTTGTGTGGGTGAACCTATACTAGTGCACTTTCTAGACTAAGATAAGTACACTCTTATGATTAAACCTCTTGCAAGCATCCGCAAATACAAGAGATAAATTAAGGCAAAGCCTAACCATAGCAATAAACTTGAGGATCCAACAATCCCTCGTGCAAAAGTGTGCGAACTAGGGTTCATGTTTCTGTCAATCCGACAACCCACCATAAGCATACTTTATACACAATGCATTCCCCTAGGTCCTTAAAAGGAGATGTGTTGTGTAGTCGACGTTCACACAACACCACTAGAATAATAACACCACAACTTAAATATGAAACAACACATATTACTTCCACATCATATGACTACTAACAACTAGACTTCTCCCATGTCCTCAAGAACTAAAGGAACTACTCACAGGACAAAAAGAGATCATGATCAGAGGTGATAAATATATGATAAACAATCTGGTCATAACGATAATTCTCCAACAAAACTCAATAGCATTCACCACAAAGAGTAATCAACACCGGTAGAGTAGAGGGGATGGATAGTACGAGTTACAACTTTGATTGCAATGATGAGATGCGATGGGATGAAGATGGAGATGGTGGTTATGGTGAGGATGATGGTGATGATGATATCGATGATGCCCGTGATGATGGTGATGATGATGAGGACGATCTCCCCCTCCGGGAGGAGTTCTCCCCGGCGGAATCTACCCGTCGGAAAGGTCTTTTCTTCTTTGTAGGTTTTCGCCATCATCATCACCATCTTCTCTGTAGGTTTCTCTGCAGCGGCAGCGGAACTTCGGAAACTCTTCTTCTTCTAGGGTTTTTAGGTCACGATGAAGATATAGGACAAAGGGGGGTCCCGGGAGTGGGGCCTACCTCCCAGGCGGCCACTTGGCGTGGCCTAGAGGGGGGCGCGCCACCAGGGTGCCTGGGAGCCTGGTGGCCCCCTCCGGGTGCCCTTCGGCTGGTCTTCATCAATTCTTTGGAAAATTATACCCCATTAGTTTTAGGTCTTGGAGATGTAATGATATGGCCACTTGATGCGCACTTTTCCCCGCTGATTCCTGCGTCTGCTGTTTCGGCACCGGAAAGTTGCAAACTGTGTAAAACAAGCCAAAACACTATAAGAACATCAGCATAATATGGAATATATCAATGAATAGAGGTAAATTATGCTATAAAATAGTGATGCATTTTGGACGTATCAATTGCACATAAAGAAAGTCGATTAAAACCAAACAAATATGTCAAATGGACAAACTATTTGAACAATCACCTTTGACTAGCATAGTACACCATGCACTATACATATCATGTCTTACCTTAGGAGTGAAAATAGAAAACGCATATAAAGTCACATTCAACCTTCAAAACCCCTAATGCATGTTTTCAAAGTACACTTGAATGGAGTGTGGATCTAACCTCGATATGGTGTGATGCATGTCCGCATGCAAAAGCGATGACACACGATCGAGCTTCGGTTTGTAATTAAACATGGATATACCTTGTAGATGGTTATATGCGCAAACAAAATGATCGTGCATCACAATTATCTTGGGGGCACCTAAATTATGTGAGGAACATCGTATCCTAGCACAGATGAACACATTAGACACAACAAAGTATATTGAAACCAAACAAATGTGTGAAATGTAGACAAACTATTAGAACAATATTCTATTTCATATCAAAGTTGTCACGACTTTTTTGTGAAAATGATGAAAGTTTCTCTCACTTAGCGTTACCTCTAAATGTTTACTTGCCTCCTACTTAGCATTCCTTCAAAAAAAATTCCTCCACTCGTTTTTCAACTGCCCGCTCAACCAACTACTCCCAACCCTACTTAAATACCTGCTCTTATTTCAAGAGCTACCCCCATCTCCTTCATAGAAACGAGCCGCCTCACCTCTCCCTCCCTCTCTCTCTCTCTCTCTTCTTCTTCTTCTTCTTCTCCAGATCTCGCCCCCTTCCCGCCCGGTTGTTTTTGGTAGGACGTCAGAAATCTTTGTATCACCATGTTTCGGCAGGGTGATATCGACGACATCCGGTAGGTCCCTATCGGAACTGATGGTACGAATCGATCTAGATCTCATCCAAATCGACGAGGTTTTAATACCCCCCTGGCACCCCTCTATCTAACTGAGCTTTTATTTTTAGACCTTCGCTTCTATTTCATTTTCTATCAAAATATGACAATAACTGTATATGTCCACCAAATTTTAAAATTAGGGTTCTTATTTGGGTTAACACTTCGGATCATTGCAGTTAGGGTTCCAACTGTGGGTCGGTAGTTATAATTACTTCATTGATCAGCATCTTGTTTATGCGATCTTTCACTATATCTTGTTTAGTCCGTATGCCATTTGATGATTCTTTTGGTCTGAATTGATCCATGTTCCTATATACAGATTGCGATTGCAATGAAAATATTCTTACTTGTTCAACACTTCACATAGATTTTTTAGCATGATGTCACACTTAGGTCATTTTGGAAAGCCCTAACCCTAGTCGTTGGTTCTATTTCCTTGAGCCAAGCGTATGCATCCTCATGGACCTGCTTCATTTCATTCATGTACTTCTCATACTTGATTGTTGTGCTGGTTCTAGCTATATTCCATAACTGGTTCTTCAGTACATAATGTTTGATTAACTGATGGAAATTCTTCCACATGTGCCTTACACACGTTTTGTTAACTACTCATCACTGTTCAGAATCAGTAAACACAACATTGACATCGTTTAGGCCCTGTATATTCTCCCATATGTGCCACACACGTTTTGTTAATTACTCATCATTGTGTTTTTTATCTACTATTAACTAATAATCTCTTTTACGCACTGGATGATTTCTGCTCATGGTGGCACATGTTTAAGGAATACATGGAGAAGAAGAGCCTGGAACAACAGGAAGAATATATAAATTCAAGATTGCTACTTACAAGCGGTATTAAAGATCATCTGAGCCTGTCAGATCTACGAGCTCATGTTCCTTCACAGCACTGTACACTCCATCAAGAACAACTGAAAGAATGTGAGAATGCTGAAAGTAAATCAAGTCATTGACAAGAGAATATTAATGCAAATTCTTCAGATGTGGTTAGAAGATCTCTACTTTCTCTCACATGCATAGGAAATATAATTTGTAGCTTCCAACCTAATGTCTTCATCCACATTATCACAGGACTGTTATCATCATCAACTTGGAGATGTGTCTAAGTAGATGAATATCTTACTAGTAGAGTTTGAGTGTCTCATATATTTTTCTGTAGTTGTACTACCAAGTTCAAGCACATCAAAGAGAAAGCGGTTTAAAGGGGTGAATGCATGTACTCTCCCCCTTAAACACTTATTTCAAATGTATGATTGTCTTCCTTTTACACAACCACTGTCTTCCTTTTCGAAATCTTCTACATGTTCTAAGCTTGATATTTTTTGCTGTAGAACACTATAATATTCTCAAATGATGTCAACAAACAACAATCTCCAGTACTCAAAAATGTCCTGGTAGAGTAGCAGCGAGGAACAAGTGATGTCGAGATTTCCCTAGCAAAGATGCAGGATGAACTTGAAGCTATGAAGAAGACTCTGACAGAACAGAACCTCGAACTTGAAGCTGCCAAGAAGGCCATGTCAGAGCAACAACAAGTAATTGATGATGTGAAGCATGTTTTTCCTCCAAAGCATGAACTTCAAACTATGAAGATTATTCTTGTAGACCAACGAAAAGAATTTAAACTTGTTAAGAAGACCCTGCCAGAGTAGCAGGCAAAAATCAAAGGTCTGAAAATTGCCATGCTACAATTGCATAATCGTCTTGAATCTGTCATTTGTGCCTTCATTCAACAACAGGAAGACAATGAAGAGAATGGTAAACAGAAGAATACTTTGGTTTCTGGAGAAGGCATGAATCGACTTGATTGAATTCTTAGTTCTTCCTTATGATGGCATTGCTACCACCCCTTCTCATGAAACTAAATAATGTCCCTATTTTTATTTTGTGGCCTTGCCACATGGTTGGTGTTGTAATGACTCAGAAAGTCTGTGTGACATCTATTAAGTGTTAATAACAGCAGCGTGAGCTGAATTTGCATTCTAATTCAAAAATTTACGAATTTTATTCAAATACGACCGTTGCTCGTCGTATATAAAACTAATTGAATGCATGTGCAAACTTTGACGGTTATGCAACGTGTCACAAGCACGTGGACCCACATGTAAGAAACCACGTCACCATCCACCGGGCCCATGTGTCGGTACCATCACAAAAACAATCGGGCTTACATGTCAGCACCCGTCACAAAAAATATGATAGCTGGTCCCACAGACAGACTGCCACGTCAGCACCATGTGGGACCGCGTGATAGGCCCGTTAACCAGTCAAAACCGGTGGACCCCCTCATTACACCGGGCCCACATGGAGGGAGCCACATCAGCAAGTGGTGGACCCCATTTGGCAGAAATTATAACTGGGTAAATAAAAAAAACTAAACCCATTGACGGTTTTATCGTCAGAAAAAACGCTCTTGGGTGACAGATTAACGTCTTATACATGACAAGTTGACCCGTCCTTGAAGAACCTCATTATTGACAAAAAAAAGTTGTCACCTAAGATATAATTTTGCGTGTCAAAAAAAGTGGTACCGTCATCATTTTCGTTTTTTATGATGGCGCATCAATATCAGTTGGATTGACGGAGGCGAGCCGTCGTTAGGGTGTTATTATTGACGAAAAATGATGTTCCATGACACAATTTTCCCGTCAGCTGATATCGTTGATTTTGTAGTGTCCCTCTGGCAGGGTGCCGGGAAGAGGTCTTCTGGTGCTCCCGATCTTGGAAGCGCGGCGGCGGTGGAACAGAGGTGAAAATCGTGATACGGGGCTCTTTCCGAGGGATTTTTGAGTGAGAGAAAAATATAAGCCGAAGGGGGTGATACATCCAAAACGTATCTATAATTTATGCTTGCTCCATGCCTCTTTTGTGTGATATTGCTATGATATTGATGAACTTCCATACACTTTTGATCATATTTGGACTAACCTATTAACTCAGTGCACCCCAGTGCTAGTTCCTGTTTTCTGCTGTTTTTCTATTTCACGTTTCCCCCGTTTTTAAAGTGCTTCAAAAATTCGGGAAAATCCAATAAAAAATCAGCGTAGAAGAAGCTTCGGGAATCACCAAGGGGGGGCCAGAGAGGACCCACCAGGGCCCCAGGCGCCCTCCCGGCACGCCCTAGGGTGGGACCGCGCCAGGGGCCTCTTGGACCCCTGGTGGGCCCCCTGGCTGCCCCCCTTCGCCTATTTATTCCTCATGACGAGAAACCCTCGTGACGGGAACCCTTTTACGCGATCTCTCCTCTGTTCCGCCGCCGCCGCGCTTCCAAGATCGGGAGCACCAGAAGACCTCTTCCCGGCACCCTGTCGGAGGGAGGAACCACCTCCGGGAGCTTCTCCACCACCATGGATGCTTCCCGGATGAACCGTGAGTAGTCCACCTTGGACCATGGGTCTATGATCAGTAGCTATGTGATGTTTGATAGGGCATGTTTTCCCTTGATTGGTTTTAGTGATTGATGACAATACATTATCGGACTAACCGGGTGCGATGAGCATTTCAGATAACGACATTATTGGCACAAGACAGTTATTGTCCCCTCGGTGTACGAAACGTGAAGACGGAGTTTTTCTTTCGATCTCCTTTTGTGTTAATTGAGTCGTAGGAAAACCGTACTATGAAGAGGGGATCCGCTTTGGAAATGGTGGGTGGAATCATCACACGTTCTCACTTTCTGCACCCACAATTTATTTTGCGTCGTGGAGGTGTGGGGACTCTTGGATGTGGCTCCCTGGCTCTGCCAGGGCGGTAGTACCGCTCTAGGAGCGGTAGTACCGCTCCACGGTAGTACCGTGGACCCGTACCGCATCCACTACCGGATTCCCACTGGACTCTGCGGTAGTGGAGGCGGCACTGGGGCTCGGTATTACCGTGGAGCGGTAGTACCACTCCCAGAGTGGTAGTACCGCTCCGCGGTAGTACCGTGAACCAGTACCGCATCCACTACCGGATTCCCACTGGAATTTGCGGTAGTGGAGGCGGCACTGGGGCTCGGTAGTACCGTAGAGCGGTAGTACCGTTCGTAGAGCGGTAGTACCGTGAACCAGTACCGCATCCACTACCGGATTCCCACTGGACTCTGCGGTAGTGGGGCGGCACTGGGGCTCGGTAGTACCGTGGAGCAGTAGTACCGCTTCTGAAGCGGTACTACCGTGGTTGGTGGACAGCCAACGGCTGCATTTAAGGGCACCTATAAAAGGGGGTCTTCTTCCCCATTGAGACTCACCTCATTTATTGCTCTCACCTCCATTGACGCCCAAGCTCCATTCTTCCCCGATCTCCCTCCCTAACCATCAAAACTTGTTGATTCTCTAGGGTTTGGAAGAGGAGGCCCGATCTACACTTCCACCAAAGGATATTTGATTCCCCCCACTAATCCCGTGTGGATCTTGTTACTCTTCGGTGCTTTGGTGCCCTAGACGGAAGAGGTCACCTCGAAGCCACATTCCATTGCGGTGAAGCTTCGTGGTTTCGTTGGGAGCCTCCAATTAAGTTGTGGAGTTTGCCCCAACCTTGTTTGTAAAGGTTTGGTTGCCACCTTCAAGGCCGCCTCGTAGTGGATCACGGCATCTTACATCGGTAAGAGCGTGAGGAGAAATAGGGTGGCCCTCGTTGGCTTTGTGTGAGCATTGTGCTCCTCACCCTCTCCAAACGGAGACGTACTTCTCGAAAGAGAAGGAACTTCGGAAACATATCCTTGTCTCCCGTGTTCCCCTTTACCATTACTTCGCGCAAGTTACTTTCCTTGCTTATTTATTGCTTGCTTGTTATATCATAGTTGTTGGCATATAGGTTGCTCAAATAGTTGCATATCTAGACAACCTATATTCCTTGTTGAGCCTAAATTGTTAAGAAAAGTTTAAAAAGTGTTAGTCGCCTATTCACCCCCCCCCCCCTCTAGTCGACATTCCGATCCTTTCAATTGGTATCAGAGCCTCGTCTCTTATTAAGGGCTTTACCGCCTTAAGAGGATGTCGCAAGAGGATAAACCAGTAGAGGTTGAGCTTCCAGGAGCTACTCCGAACCCTTCTCTTTTGGAAGGGAATCCAAGTATCGAGGGCTTCGCGAATACGCTCGCGTAGGATGACTCATCATCTATCTCTCAACATGAGTACAATGAAGGCATGTCCGCCATTAAGGCTCACATGAACAAAGTCACCGATATGCTTGGTAGTCTCATGTCAAGGATGCCCTCGGAGAGCAACCCCACCATCATCCCCAACATTCCAACGTTGGGTGGAGGAGATGTCATCTCCCAATCTAATGATGATGGTAGGAATGATATCCGATCCATTCCTCATACAGGGAATGGATCGGGTATCCATTCCGCGGTGGCTCCTCCTGTTACTTATAACTCTCTACCTCTACCCGAACCCCATTTTGCACATGCAAGAACTATTCCCATCCTTAACAAAGATGCTTATCCGGTTTGGGCTCATCGCATGAAGAGACACTTGAAGGGGTCCTCCGTGGAACTTTGGCGCATCGTTGAGGAGGGATTTACTCCTCGTGACCGCCACAACATGACCCCAAGAGAATATCGGGACAACACCATCAACAGTCATGCTATGCTCGTGATAGGAAATGGGTTGAAGGAAGAGCAATACAATCTTGTCCTAAAGTGTGAAACGGCCAAAGAGATGTGGGATATTCTCGAGAGGACTCTCATGGGAAGCACTAGCATACGGTGCTCAAAGTTTGACAAGATTCAAGATCAAGCCGATCACTTTGTCCGGAATGAAGGGGAGTCTTCCGAGGATGTTCATCAAAGGTTGGTGGCTCTCGCAAATTCCATGACGGACCATGGGAGCATGGACACCGATGACGGATGGATAAAGAGAAAGTTCATCACGGCTATGCTCTTACACAAGAAGCGTATCACCATGGTCATTCGTCAAAGGCCTGACTTTCGCGAGTTGAGGTCAAACCAAGTCTTGGATGAATTCGTTGCCATGGAAATCTTGGACTCCACGGCCGAGTTAAAATTGGCTCGCCAAAGCGGCTCCAAGATGCCATCTCTTGCCTTGAAGGCCACGGAGGTTCAAGTTGAGGAAGACGAAGATGAAGAGGATGTGGGTCCGGAAGACACCAAGTATGCTTACAATGAGCACATGGCTCTAGCCTCAAGACAATTTTGGGGCAACAAGAAGAACTTCAAGTCCAACACAAGTAGCTTCAAGCCAAAGGGCCAAAGAATAAGAACTTGCTTCAATTGTGGCAATGTGAGTCACTTTTTTGCGGATTGTCCGTATGAGAAGAGAGAAGACCACGGTGGAATGCTCATCCGTAAGGACAAGAACAAGCCACCATTGAACAAGACCTTTATGAAAAAGAAGCCACAACGTGTGTTGGTGGCTCAAGAAGAATACTATTCTGATGATGAGGAGGATGAAGAAAGTGGTGAGATTGTGGCAACCGCCACCGTTTCCATCGCCATTGAATCCCCCTCATCAACGTCTCTCTTCAACTCCCCCAACGAGAACCCTCACATCATCCACAAGTGTCTTATGGCCAAGACTACCTCGGTAACTCCTCACTCTAAACCGTTTACTCCCACTAACCCCTCATTGTTGGATTGTGTCGAGAAAAATGAGAAGCCCAAAGCACATGAGGAGAATGAATTCGAACTATTCATGTCCAAGATCAAAGGTGATGCAAAGGGACATTTTGTGGCTCTCTTGGAACAACTAGGCGAAGCACATGCTCACATTGAGCAACTTGATGAGACTATCATCGAGTTGCAAGGTCATAGTCGCGACTATGCGGATGAGATAGGGGAGCTATCTCATTCTCTCGAAGAAGAGCGTGAGCTTAAGTTGTCTCTTGATGAGACGTATGCTATTGATATCTCTAAGCTAAAACTTGACCTTAAACACTCTAATGCTATTGCTTGTGATCTCAAGACTAAAAATGATGAACTTGTTGAGGCTCATGAAAGACTTCTTGTGGATCATGAGAAAGTCGAAAAGGACCACAAGTCCTTAAAACACGAACTCATGGCTCTCAAGAAGGCTCATGATGAAACAAGTATACAACTCACTAAAGAAATTACTACATTTTCTCCTATTATTGTGGTAGAGAAACCTAGTTCCTCTAACTCTTGTTGTGAGCATGCTCCTCTCATTGAGGAAAACACTAGGTTGAAGGCACAACTTGACAAGGGACTTGTCTCGTGCATTCAAGGAGAAAAAAACCTTAATGATCTCTTGAGTTCCCAAAAGGAGGTCATTGGCAAGGAAGGCATTGGTTTTGGTACGAGTTCATCAAAGAGGAAGAACAAGAAGAGGAAGAACAAAAAGAAGAAAGGCAAGGCACCTCCTCCTTCAAAGGAAGTCACATTTGTGAAGGAAGGGGAGAATCCTCAAGAAAAAGTGGCAAAGGCCATTGAGGGTGAAATGACCAAGAGGAGTGATACCACTCCCAATGACTTTGCCGGACCAACTAACCCCTCTTATGTTCTTTGTTGCACTAATGATGGGCATGTTTATGCCAAATTTGTTGGTTCCTTTGATGAGTATATTGCATGGTCCATTTGGGTGCCTAAGACCCTTGTTACTAACGCGAGAGGACCCATTCATGAATGGGTACCTAAATCCAAGCATTGATCTCATGTAGGTGGCGCCTTCCGGTGGTGGTTCATGGATACTTGATAGCGGGGCTACAAGTCATATGACCGGAAGCGAGGACATGTTGGTGGACATTGATTTCGGACCATCTAGAACCACCCGTTTCCAATTTGGAGATGCAAACACGTCAAAGGTATTAGGTCTTGGCAAAGTAATAATTTCTCCGGACTCGTCCATTGAGAAAGTATTGCTAGTTGAGACTTGTGCCTTTAATTTACTTTCCGTTCGTCAACTTGCCATGATGGGACTTTGTACTTTCTTTGATAAAGACATGGTCACCCTAATGTGGAGCAAAACTCTTAAAGTAGCCTTTGTTGGACACGTGGAGAACGGTATGTACGTGGTGGACTTCTCAAATGTCCCCACTAAAACCGCCATGTGTCTAATGGCTAAAGTTGATGTGGGATGGCTTTGGCACCGCCGACTAGCCCATGTCAATATGAGGTCTTTGCAAACACTTCTCAAGGGTGAGCATGTCATTGGACTAACAAATGTTAGCTTTGCCAAAGATTGTGCTTGTAGGGCATGCATTGAAGGGAAACTTCATGAGAAGAAACACCCCTTCAAGAATATCATCTCCACCAAGAGGCCTTTGGAGCTCCTTCACATGGATCTTTTTGGGCCTCCCTCATATGATAGTCTTGGCGGGAAGAAGTATTGCTTAGTTATTGTTGATGATTATTCAAGATATACATGGGTTTATTTCTTCAAGAAGAAAAGTGAGACCCAACAAACCGTCATCGAGTTTGCCAATGAAGCTCAACGTCAACACAATTCAAAGATTTTGGCAATTAGAAGTGACAACGGCACCGAGTTCAAGAACTACACCTTGGATGAATTCCTTGGAGATGAGGGGATCAAACATCAATACTCCGCTGCTTATACCCCTCAACAAAATGGTGTTGCAGAGAGGAAGAACCGCACTCTGATTGATGCAGCAAGAACAATGATGGCGGAGTTCAAGAGTCCATACAACTTTTGGGCAGAGGCCATCAACACTGCTTGTCATGCAACCAACCGTCTTTATCTCCGCAAGATCTTGAACAAAACTCCGTATGAAATCATCACCGGGAAGAATCCCAACATCAAGTATTTTCGGGTCTTCGAGTGTAAGTGTTTCATTCTTAAGAAAGGTGCTCGTTTGTCTAAGTTTGAGTCTAAGACAAATGAGGGCATATTTGTTGGTTATGCTTCAAACTCTCACACCTATAGAGTCTACAACAAGTCTTCCGGACTTGTTGAAGAATCTAGCAACGTGGAGTTCGATGAACATAATGGCTCCCAAGTGGGGCAAGGTGATCTTAATGTTGTAGGTGATGAAATTCCTCCTCAAGCCATAAGAAGAATGGGTGTGGGTCATTTCCTACCCATTGAGGAACCCCTTGTGGTGGAAGGAGAAGGACAATGCTCTACGCACGTGGAGCCATCACCTCCTCAAGATTCACAAGCAAACCAAGAACAAGACGAAGGCCCTCTCTCGCCCGAACTAGATCAAGGTCAAGATCAAATCATTGAAGATGGTGGTGCACCAAATGATGACCAAGATCATGTTCTCTTTCAAGGGCAATCTCAAGATGATGAGCAAGTCCTTGAGGATGCTCCTTCTTCCGAAGATGGCCATCTAGCTCCCTCTCAAGATACCTTGGAAGAAGAGAGAGTTCGCCGAGCACTCAAGATTGCATCCCGGTTAAAATCACAAGATCTTTCGGTGGATCAAGTGCTCGGAAGCATCCAAAAGGGGGTAACAACTCGTAGTCAATTGAGAAACTTTTGTGCCCATAATGCATTTGTTTCTTGTGTTGAACCCCAAAAAGTAGGTGAGGTGCTTGAAGATCCGGATTGGCTTGAGGCCATGCATGATGAACTCAATAACTTCAAGCGCAACAAGGTGTGGACATTAGTGGAGAGACCCAAAGGTGATCATAATGTTATTGGGACCAAGTGGATTTTCAAGAACAAGCAAGATGCACTTGGTATTGTCATCCGGAACAAGGCAAGGTTGGTGGTTCAAGGTTTTTCCCAAGTCGAAGGTATTGACTTTGGTGAAACTTTTGACCCCGTGGCTCGTCTTGAGTCCATTCGTATTGCTCTTGCTTATGCCTCTCATCACAACTTCAAGTTATATCAAATGGATGTGAAGAGCGCTTTTCTTAATGGTCCCATTAATGAGTTGGTATATGTCAAGCAACCCCCCGGGTTCGAGGACCACAATTTCCCAAATCATGTCTATAAACTCAACAAGGCGCTCTATGGCCTTAAGAAAGCACCACGCGCTTGGTATGAGCACCTTACTGAGTTCTTAGTTGATTATGGGTTTGAAATTGGGCAAATAGATCCCACTCTTTTTACCAAGAGGGTTGGTGGGCAATTGTTCATATGCCAGCTATATGTTGATGATATTATCTTTGGCTCGATTAACAAATCTTTTAATGAGGAGTTTGCTAAGCTAATGACCAACAAGTTTGAGATGTTTATGATGGGAGAGTTGGAGTTCTTTCTCGGTTTTGAAGTCAAGCAATTGTCAAGAGGAACTTTCATTAATAAAGCCAAATATACTCAAGACATGCTCAAGAGGTTCAAGTATGATGGTCTTAAAGGAGCCAAGACCCCCATGCCACTCAAGTGTCAACTTGACCTTGACCCGAACGGTAAAGAGGTACACCAAAGGGAGTATCGTTCTATGATTGGTTCCTTGTTGTATCTTTGTGCATCTAGGCCGGATATCATGTTGAGTGTGGGCATGTGTGCAAGATTTCAATCCGCACCAAAAGAGAGTCACGTAGTGGTTGTCAAAAGAATCTTTCGATATTTGGTTCATACCCCAAACTTTGGATTGTGGTATCCTAAAGGCTCAAGCTTCAACCTCGTCGGGTACACGGATTCGGATTGGGAAGGAGAAAAAGTGGAGAGGAAGTCCACTTCCGGAGGATGCCAATTCCTTGTTAGGTCTTTGGTGAGTTGGTCATCCAAGAAGCAAAATTGTGTTTCCCTCTCTACCACCGAAGCCGAGTACATTGCTGCCGCAAGTTGTTGTGCACAATTATTATGGATGAGGCAAACTTTGAAGGATTACGGTGTCACTTGTGACAAAGTGCCTCTTTTATGTGACAATGAAAGTGCTATCAAGATTGCTTACAACCCCGTTCAACATAGCAAGACGAAGCATATTGAGATTCGTCATCACTTTATTCGAGATCATGTGAAGCGGGGTGATATTGACCTTTCATATGTGGGCACCGGAGATCAACTTGAGGATATCTTCACCAAGCCTTTAGATGAAGCAAGATTTCGAGAGTTAAGGCATGAGCTAAATATCATTGATTCAAGTAATGCGGTTTGAAGAATTGCCCACACTTCCCATCTCAACATGAGGTCTCGCTTGGATGTAGGCATGGACATAGGGGGAGTGTTGCTTAATTCATAGGCAACCACTCCACCTATTATGCGGAAAGAGACAAAATTCTTTCACTGTGGTCACGTTCGGCGGCCGTCATGGTCACCCAAGGTGACAACGGTGCTTCAAAGAAGATCATTGGCAATGAACCCAAGATACATCTTTGTGGTGTCATACTAAATAAGCTCAAACATGGTGGCTTCGGCCACCGCCCCTCTCGTTGGGAGGATTGGTTCGCTTTTGTGCTTCTTTCTTGTGTTCTGGTTGTTTTGTTGCATCTTGATCACTCCGAGTTTGATCTTGAATCTTCTCGTTGTTGTTTTGTCTCGGAGTGTTTTCCATCCAGATGCTGTGTTTCGAGTCATCCCAAGCCCTTCCCCTTAAGACATTCGATGCAATAGCCCCCCTTTATCATTGTCCTTGGTGGACGTTTCTGCTGCCAACGGTACTACCGCAGCAGTCACGGTACTATCGCTCTAGCGGTACTACCGCGCCTGGTGCGGTACTACCTCGGTCCCGAGGAATCTTATAACTGAAGGGGTACGGGGAGTTCCTCCCCATTCCCCCTTTCAGTTTCATTTTTCTCTCCTCTGCAGCAGCGGCGCCCACCCCGGCGCCCCCTCCCGGTGTGCCGCATCCGTGCCGTCCTTCCTTGTTCTTCTCCGGTGGGATCATTCCCTATCCCCCCCCCCCCGGGTGCCATGGATACCGGTATTTCCCCCGTTCTCTTCTCCTTTGGTTTAGTTTTGTTGAACTTTGTTGCTAGGGCAATACTTGTAGATCCACTAGGTTTTTGGCTATGCCTAGGCACTTTGAGAACATGGATAGACTGCTAGATTGGAATGGAGTAGATGTGTTGGAGTAGTTTGAGTTTTTGGAACACCGGTAGTACCGGATCTCAGATCTGTGTCCTCTGCTCCAGGGCAGTACTACCGCTGGTCCCGTTGCAGTACTACCGCACGGTCAGCGGTACTACCGCTGGGCGGTACTACCGTGCCTCGGGCGGTACTACCGGGGTCCCTCAATCTGAAACCTCCCCAACAGATCTGCCTTGTTCACTTGTGTCCGGCTTTTGCATCTCATGTGGTTTGTTTTTCCGTTTCTATCTGTTGGTGTTGGTCAGGTGATGGCTCTCGTCGGAATCCCAAGCGCAAGGCCTCGGGTCCACCCGGAAGCAACTTCAAGAAGGTCACTCACAAGAAGAAGGAACCGGTCAAGCCGGTAGCAGAGATTTCTCTTCCCGAGTACAGGGCCTACCGTTGTGTCAATCCTTACCGTGAAGAGCAAGACCCAGAGTTAGTTGGCACTCAGTTCTGGAATAAGACTCAGAGGGATGTGTTCCACAAGGTTATGATGCACAGGAAGAACAAGTTTGTTCCACACGTGAAGTCTGTCCAGCTGAGGCACATGCGGACTTACCCCGATTACTTTGGAGAGGCATATGCTCTATGCGAGCAGTTTGGGATTCTGGACATCATCTCCTTCAACAAGCGGTTCGATGTCGAGCTTCTTGCCCAGTTCTTTGCTACAGTGTACTTCACCAGTAACGCTGATCGGACCATCGTTTGGATGTGCAAGGACGAGCAAGTCAGGTGCACATGGGGAGAGTTCATGACAGCTTTGCACATTCCCGTCTCCATGTCAGAGGCGCCCGTTGGTGTCAGCCCATATGCTTCAGCAACTGCCAAGCCCAAGAGCATGCTAGGGCCTTATCAGAAGTCAATTCCATATATTGATGCCAAGGGACAGCAGAAGTACAGAGTGGTCCTCTGCCCGTTCTTGGACATCATGCATCGCATTTTCCGGACTTCTCTGTTTCCCCGTGTGGGCAATCTAGACATGGTTCACGGGCATCTGGTGGACATGATTCTCCTATGTGAGGAGTGCAAGGGCACCACGCAGACCTTGGATGTCTGTGACATCATGTGGGAGGACCTTCATGCTGCTGTGATGGAACGTAAGGTTCCCATATATGGCCCTTATCTTCAGGTCCTCTTCGAGATCACGTGGGCAGCTACCTTTGCTGTTAAGCGCCTTCCCGTTGGGCCTCTGACTGCTCACGAGGAGGTTCAGTTGCGCATCAAGAACAACTGGGCTGGCGG
The DNA here is from genome assembly GCA_950022295.1 of Bromus sterilis. Classification (NCBI taxonomy): domain Eukaryota; kingdom Viridiplantae; phylum Streptophyta; class Magnoliopsida; order Poales; family Poaceae; genus Bromus; species Bromus sterilis. The sequence continues at coordinate 273,672,880 of OX465598.1, forward strand.
TCATGGTCCTGCGCATGGTTCCCCTCCTCCTGCCGGGTCTGATGAGGAGATTCAAGAGGAGCAGGAGGCTGGTGGAGGCAGTATTCCCCGCACACGCTCTGGTGCGAGTTTTGGTGTTGGTGGTTCGTCTTCTACACAGGGTCCGGAGCAGCCCGGATGGGCTGCCAAGCTCACCAGGAAGGTGAAGCATCTCTTCTGCCTTCAGACTGATGTTCAGCACCGCATGTATGAGGCCCACGAGAGGGAGAAGAAGAACAGGATATTGCAGAAGGCTTTCTACAGACAGCAGGGCATGCACGTCTCGAGTGGGTCCGAGCGGAGCATCACTCCCGAGGACAAGTGGATCTCCCAGTTCAGCGCATGGTACCTCACTGATGACATGCATGGCCCTTCGTCCACTGCTCAGCAGCCAGCTACTGATGACACAGAGGCAACAGTGGAGTCCGAGGAGTCTGACGATGACGAGGACTACGACCAGGACGACGAGTAGTTCATCACCTTGGGATGCTAGGTCATTCTCTGCCTTTTTGGCGTCTCGATGCCAAAGGGGGAGAGAGGTCTAGGATTCCGATTTGCATCTTCTCAGGGTTGGGCGAGTCAGAAGCGTGTTTTATTTGTCTCATCTGCTCCGCTTGTGAACTCCGTTTATTTGCTTTGGTTTTTAGTCCGTCTTGTGAGACTTCTGTGATATATGGTGTGAGACATATGATATCTTATGTTCGTACTCTTATTGTCTTGTTATGTGGTGCTATGTTATGACATGTTATCCTTATGCTCACATACTTGTTTTGTCTAACTTAGTATGGCCTAGTTTATAAAATATAGGGGGAGTGTCCTCCTATGTGTGTGTCTAGCATTCCAGAGGCATATCTAAAATGATGCACACATCAAGGGGGAGCCTGTCTATATTTTATAAACTAATGGCATGTTGTTTTAAAATTCCCTATTTTTATTGTGCAAATCTTGTGTTCTCATCAATACACCAAAAAGGGGGAGATTGATAGGGCATGTTTCCCTTGATTGGTTTTAGTGATTGATGACAATACATTTGCGGACTAACCGGGTGCGATGAGCATTTCAGATAACGACATTATTGGCACAAGACGGTTATTGTCCCCTCGGTGTACGAAACGTGAAGACGGAGTTTTTCTTTCGATCTCCTTTTGTGTTAATTAAGTCGTAGGAAAACCGTACTATGAAGAGGGGATCCGCTTTGGAAATGGTGGGTGGAATCATCACACGGTCTCACTTTATGCACCCACATATTTCTTTTGCGTCGTGTAGGTGTGGGGACTCTTGGATGTGGCTCCCTGGCTCTGCCAGGGCGGTAGTACCGCTCTAGGAGCGGTAGTACCGTGGACCTGTACTGCATCCACTACCGGATTCCCACTAGACTCTGCGGCAGTGGAGGCGGCACTGGGGCTCGGTAGTACCGTGGAGCGGTAGTACCGTGGAGCGGTAGTACCGCTCCCAGAGTGGTAGTACCGTGAACCAGTACCGCATCCACTACCGGATTCCCACTGGACTTTGCGGTAGTGGAGGCGGCACTGGGGCTCGGTAGTACCGTAGAGCGGTAGTACCGTTCGCAGAGCGGTAGTACTGTGAACCAGTATCGCATCTACTACCGGATTCCCACTTGACTCTGCGGTAGTGGGGGCAGCACTGGGGCTCGATAGTACCGTGGAGCGGTAGTACCGCTCTCGGTACGGTAGTACCGCAGCGCGGTAGTACCGCTTCTGAAGCGTTACTACCGTGGTTTGTGGACAGCCAACGGCTGCATTTAAGGGCACCTATAAAAGGGGGTCTTCTTCCCCATTGAGACTCACCTCATTTATTGCTCTCACCTCAATTGACGCCCAAGCTCCTTTCTTGCCCGATCTCCCTCCCTAGCCATCAAAACTTGTTGATTCTCTAGGGTTTGGAAGAGGAGGCCCCGATCTACACTTCCACCAAAGGATATTTGATTCCCCCCACTAATCCCGTGTGGATCTTGTTACTCTTGGGTGCTTTGGTGCCCTAGACGGAAGAGGTCACCTCGAAGCCACATTCCATTGTGGTGAAGCTTCGTGGTTTCGTTAGGAGCCTCCAATTAAGTTGTGGAGTTTGCCCCAACCTTGTTTGTAAAGGTTTGGTTGCCACCTTCAAGGCCGCCTTGTAGTGGATCACGGCATCTTACATCGGTAAGAGCGTGAGGAGAAATATGGTGGCCCTCGTTGGCTTCGTGTGAGAATTGTGCTCCTCACCCTCTCCAAACGGAGACGTACTTCTCGAAAGAGAAGTGACGAGGGGGTGACCCCACGACTCCTACGGATGAGCCTACCTGGTGTCCATGAAGGCAGAAGGCCCATGAAGATACGGCCTCGGCCCACTAAATGGCACCGACATAGAAGTCCTCGACTCACAAGGAAAGAGCGAAGACCTGCCGTACGGAGCAAGCTAGGGTTAGGAAAGTTTACCTGTACACGTAGATGAACTCCCCGAGACCTAGCCCGGTATATAAGGGCTAGGAGGGGCGATGCCAAAGACATCCAATCTCACCTGTAACCCTAGCCCTGAGCGCTCCCGCCTTGGCTTCCTCTGTAATCGCATCTCCCTAATCAATAATATCGAGCACGAGCGAGCCTTCCTGTTTGCCGACGAGCTATCGTCCAACCTGCGCCTCTCATGACTAACCCAGGGTCCCTGACCATGGGATTTGCCGGGGTTGATCCCCGTCAATTGGCGCCGTCTGTGGGAACTACGCAGGTTGGGATCACGATCTCGGCGGTCCCGTCTTCAGCAAGCCACAACTCAAGGGCAAGAACCAGACCTAGCCCACTCGAAGGATTCAAGATCACGGCGGACATCTTCGCCACCCCATCAAGACCACTCGAGCTGCAATCATGCCAGGACCGATACTACGGTAACGGCCAAGTACAGCGCCAGCGCCGAAGGAGTCGACGACCCAGAAGAACGGCGAGGGGCCTTTACGAAGGAATCCCACTCGACGAACTGCGACACGCAGCGGAGGACTCGCAAATCTTCCGACAACCCACCACCGCCCGGGCACCCGTCGCACATCAAGAAGATGAGTACGAGATTGAATCTAGCGATCAGCAGAACCACCACCAAGACAGAAGGAATCAACAACCCAAAAGGCGCGCATGGGACAACTACGGCGGGACCCCAATGAACGAGCCACATCAAGCAGTCGCGCAACCGGCGGCAATCCGACGACACGCCGTCGCACGGGCATCCGCCGCCAACCAAGACAGCGACTTCGAGACACCTGTTGGCGAGTACTACGACCCAGATCGAAGGCCAGATGAATTCGCCAACCTCATCAAGAACCAAGACATGAATCGAGGAATCGAAACTGATCCTCGCTTCCACAAAAACCCGTAGGATCACGAGTAGATCTTCATAATCTCAAGAAGAAACAGGCACGCCGGATCTAGCAAACTCACAGCCAGGGAGCAGCTAGTAGGACCCTGCACGATCCACAGCTTCGAGGATGACTGGGGACGCGTCAGATCAGGTCACACCTTGAGAGACTGCCGTCTGTTCAACGAGCTAGCCGATGACCTCAAGAAGGAGAAATAGAAAGAAGACAAACGCAACCAACGACCCGAGCAATCGCCGACCTCAAACCCGGAAGGACGTCACAGCCCGTCACAAGCACAGCTACTCATGATCCAAGAAGGAAGGGTACCGCAAGCACAACTCGACGCCCAAACCCTGCAGGACAGAGCAGCTGAGAGCTCCCAAGACTGGGGCACGCACCCTTAGTGCTCGATGCACAAATCGGAGGATACGACATGGATCGGGTCTTCATGGACGGAGGCAGTAGCATGAACATCATCTTCGCCAGCACCCTGCAAAAGATGCTGATCCCACGATCAGTATGGAGAAAATCAAGCACCGAGTTGCATGGGGTAGTCCCAGGAGAAGCAGCCACATCACTCGGAGCCGTCGAACTCGAAGTCATCTTTGGAAACCGACGTAACTTCGCAAAGCACGTCCTCGAGTTCGAGGTACTCGACTGGCAATCGCAGTATCACGCCATACTGGGGCGGCCAGCATTCGCGCAATTCATGGCGGTCCCACACTACGCCTACCTCAAGCTCAAAATGCCAGGATCATCAGGAGACCTCACGATCAACGGAAGCTTCATCAAATCAGATCAATGTCATCAGAAGGAACAAGCACCAGCACATACGACAGCACAACCCTGACAGAGTTCGAAGGACCTGTCTGGACAAAACCGTTCCTCCGATTCCTAATCGAAGGCACGCTACCACAAGACATGGCCAAAGCACGACGCATCAGCCGACGATCCAAGGCATTCACGGTGATCAACAGACAACTATATAAGCGCAGCATCACCCAGATACTCCAAAGGTGCATTGACGAAGAAGACGGCAAATCCCTATTGCTAGAAATCCACGAAGGCACCTGCGGGCACCACGCGAGCAGTCGGGTACTCGTGTCCAAAGCATTCCGAGCCGGTTTCTACTGGCCCACAGCCATGAAAAACGCAGAGGAAATCGTGCGACGTTGCGTCGCCTGTCAAAAATTCGCCAACAGGCCACACGCTCCCGCATCAGAGCTCAAGACCATACCACTATCCTGGCCGTTCTCCACCTGGGGACTCGACATGGTGGGCCCACTAAAGAAATCATCAAAGGGCGGAAGGACACACCTGCTCGTCGCAGTCGACAAGTTCACCAAGTGGATCGAAGCAGTGCCGATCACCAGCTCCACAGCTCTCACGGCTTTCAACTTCATCAAGTCGATCATCTTCAGATTCGGAGTGCCACACAACATCATCACGGACAACGGCACGAACTTCACGGCCGCAGAATTTCAGAACTTCTGCGAAGAACTGGGCATCAAAATCAATTATGCATCAGTCGCGCACCCACAGTCCAACGGCCAGGTGGAAAAAGAAAACGGCCTTGTCTGTGGAGGAATCAAGAAACGACTCCTCGCATCACTCGAGCAAGCCGCCGGTAACTGGGTAGAAGAACTCCCCGCGGTCCTGTGGAGCTTACGAACCACGCCAAACACTGCAACCCAATACACACCCTTCTTCATGGTGTACGGGGCAGAGGCAGTCCTACCACATGACCTCAAGTTCGGAGCACCCCGGGTCACCGGATACGAGGAAGAAGAAGCAGAAGAAGCATTACAAGACGACAAAGATACGGCTGACGAAGCAAGAGACACAGCCCTGGAAAAATCAGGAGGGTACCAAGACAAACTGCGTACCTACCAAAGCAGTCGACTGCGCACTAGAATCTTCAACAAAGGTGATCTAGTCCTACGACTAATACAAGAGAAGGTCCACAAACTTGCCCCCAAATGGTAAGGACCATTCATAATCTCAGAAGTCATCGGAGGCGGCGCCTACAGGCTGAAGAACCCAAAGACAGACGAGGACGTGGGCAACCCATGGAACGTAGCAAACTTGAGACTATTCTATCCATAGCCCCTATCGGTCGGACATGACTGGAAACTCATGTAAATCGCTTGACCGCAATAAAATAAGTGTTTCCCAAATACTGCCATCTCAAAGAACTCGGGGGCTGAAGAGGAAACTCCCCCCCCCCCCCGAGCAACTGCTATCGCACACGCGATCTTAATCGAAGCACTCGGGGGCTGAAGAGGAAACTCCCCCCCGAGCAACTGCTATCGCACACGCGATCTTAATCGAAGCACTCAGGGGCTGAAGAGGAAACTCCCCCCCCCCCCCCGAGCAACTGCTATCGCACACGCGATCTTAATCGAAACACTCGGGGGCTGAAGAGGAAACTCCCCCCCCCCCCCCCCCGAGCAACTGCTATCGCACATGCGATCTTAATCAAAGCACTCGGGGGCTGAAGAGGAAACTCCCCCCCCCCCGAGCAACTGCTATCGCACATGCGATCTTAATCGAAGCAATCGGGGGGGCTTGAGTAGCAAAATCCCCCCGAACAACTCTATCGCCTACGCGATCTTAATCCAAGCACTCGGAGGCTTAAGAAGAAAAAAAACCGAGCAGCTCTATCGCCTACGCGACCCCCTTCACGAAACACTCGGGGTCTCGAGCACAAACCCCACCTGAGAGACGACTATCAACACTCCCATGGCATCCAAGCACTTTTGAAGAAACTTTGGAGGAAGCACAAGTTCATCTAGTCTTCACCTGATCGCCAACGATCACCTAAAGACTCGGGGCCTACTCCCATCGGGAGCTCTGCCGCGCACCCGATAAAAGACAACATAGGAGACAAAAATTCTAAGCCTACGCCTGACCCTTCTACTCAAGCGTAGCCTCAGGGGCTACTCCCATCGGGAGCGCTGTCGCGCACCCGATAGAACCAACAGTACTAAGTACAGGATGGACCCGAAGACAGTTCCCAGCCGCAAAAGACTCGAACATAACTCTCAGTTCCGAAAGGATTCAAAGACAGCTCCTGATGGCGAAGACACAATTTTCGGTGGCATAAAGACTCAAATATATATTCCATTACAAAGGATAAAGAACAGTTTACACCATAGATATCATCTTCAATACAAAAAGGACTCAAATACATTTGGATAGAAGGCAGCTCCTGTTACAAGAGGAAATCACCCAAGGAATTATGACTTCTACATGTGTGCCCATGAGGGGTAATCGACTCTAGTACAAGAGCATCATCACAGACAAAGTAGGGGTGGAAGAAGCAAGCTCATGATGTCAATGACATAACAAAAGGTGAAGCTCGACTTATTTGGGGAGCCATTGGGGACGCTGCTCTACCAGCTTCTTCTCCTGCTCCTCTAGCTTCTTCTCCAGCTCCGCCCAAACTGCCGGCGAAGATGACGCTGCCGCCTCCAGTTCTACAAGGTCGCCTGCCGCGCTCGTTTAACTGGTGGCTTGACATCGAGGTCTTCTTCAGAGGCAGAGGAGGAAGCGGTTGAAGACGGCTCACCACTACCACCAGAAGAGTCCCCGGAGGACGAAGCAGTCGAAGATGCAGGTGAAGGACTCCTCGACTTTATGGAGCTGTCGCTGCTCGACTCCTGCCCATGCGGATCCATGCTATTCCCTCTCGGATCGAATGCGCGGACAATGAAAGTTCTCTCACCATCAAAGTGACAACTGAGCATATCACCATCTCGAAAATTCAACCGCCGAGCAAACAAACTCCAACCAGAGCCAAGAAAAATCAAGCGAGAGCTATCAACATCCAACTCAACATAAGAAGGACATCGACAGCTCCCCTGAAGGTGCAGAAGCAAGCCATCCAAGCCACGTTTAGAGACAATGGCAGAAAAAGCAGAGGGAAGAAGGATGCGATTGGCACTTTGGCCACGAACACGCAAAATAAAATCATAGCGCCAGAACCCCTCCTCCAAGGGAGAAGAGGAAGGCACTAGTGTCATACCATGACAACCACCACGGCAGGAGCATGGTGTGCGGCCACCATGGCCACGACGAACACGGCCACGGCCAACACCTCGCCTGGGAACCATGAACGGAAGAAGAGATGAAGGAAGACGCAAAGCAGCGAGTTGGATAGAGGCGTGAAAGAGAAAGGCCTATTTATAGAACAGCACAGAGAAGCCAAGACGACAACAACAATTAATTCAAAAGACCAAGCGCCCCAGCCGTCTCGAACTCCAAGACGAAGATGCTTTCCCACGGGATGCACTGTACGCGAGACGCGTCAATTCGCGCACCTTTCCAACGCACGTATGGGAAACTCAACCGGCGCCTGCCGCACGCCACAGCGGCCATTATTTATGACCGGTCCAGTAAGATTTGACGGTTCACTGACAGAGCATCCCTGACAGCCATCAAACAGAGGCATCACTATCCCTGACGAGCGGCGAAGAAAACCAAACAGACATCAAGGCCCCAAACTTCCACCTTTCAGATTTTTTTCCCGATGAAGAAAAAACATCTTACTCCCATCGGGAGAGTCCCGGGTGCTCCCTCACCTAAGGTCATACACGTGCTCGAGTGAACACTCGCACTTATGAGAGTCCCGGGTGCTCCCTCACCTAAGGGTCAGACACGTGCTCGAGTGAACACTCGCACTTATGAGAGTCTCGGGTGCTCCCTCACCTAAATGTTCGCCGCGTGCTCGAGTGAACACTCGCACTTATAAGAGTCTCGGGTGATCCCTCAACCCGACGTAAGACAAACAAGCATTCGCCAAGAACATACGGCGCTAAGAGTTCCGAGTGCTCCCTCACCTGAAGAGCCGAAGCGGCATTCGAGTGATTACTCGCGAATAACCCCCCGACTGAGCACTCGAAACAAAGCTCCTCAGGTGAATGAGTGAACAGCTCGCTTGATGTTTTGTTCCAAGCGGGTGCAATACTATAAGGCTCCGCGCCTCAAAAACACACTTTCCTGGAACACGATACACTGTACCTAGATGCCACGCAAGATTAGCGTGTAGGTAAGACCCCGCTGCGAAGTACGGCCGGGCTGGGACTTGCCGAAGAGCGATTTCACTCCCAACCTTTCCGATGCGCAGAGCATGATAGATAAGCCGGGAGGACGCGACTTAGGCTACACACATTACTGGCGGCAAATGAACACCATAAGACCTGAAGCGGCCAGACTTTTTGTCGGGATCCGGGGTTAGCGTATGCAAGTACAGCTAAGACATAGTCATATGGAGAGCCGAGAACCGTACCCACTTGTCTAAGCAGACAAGGCCAAGCACAGAACGTTCTCGAAAAGCATCGTACGTGAGGGGCATCCCATCCAGGTCGGATGATCAACTGAGATGGGTCCTCATCGTCCGCACACAAGTCTAATGATATGGGTGGTGAACTCCCATATTCAAAGACAAGTCGCCTCAACCATACTCACGACTATCTCATAACTCTTACATAGACTTACTCCAGCCCGATCACTTAGTCGGAGTCTAGGGCGGGCTCGATCATACCACAAAGTGTGCACGAGACAGAGTCTCGAACAATCGCATCGCGATGCCCCAAGCTGCGCACATCTAAGGGCCACTTGGTGTATGAAAGTCCGCCAGCCAGATCACAACTAAGGTCTCGAAAACCCATACAAAGACATGCATGTTATAAACATACACGCAGCACACATGCCTTGTATGAACAGCAGGTATCATTGCAATTCTCTACAAAGTATACATTTTTATTGATAACTCTTATAGAGTGCACACAGAGATCACAAACATGTGATCCAACATTACAACACAAGCGGAATCAAATTATGTCTGAGTACAGACAAGTTTAACAAATGGCTTAAGAAGCCTTATTTAAACACAAGCCCTCCACGAGGGAACCAGTCGTCTGACTGGGACTAGACTAGTTGATCTTCAGTCGTCCAGCTCGATGAAGAAGCCACCTTCGGGGTCAGTGGCATCATCTAAAACATAGATTAAGCAAACGTGAGTACAAAGTCGTACTCAGCAAGACTTACATAGGAGCTATACTACTCATGCACATGTATCAAGGTAAAGGGAGGTGGGGTTTCACTTGCAGAAATGCCAGCTTTGACTTGGCTAGTCCTGAACTACGAGTACCAGACTTGAGGTAAGAAGCGTACACGAGTCCACTACTTTCTCCAACCAATTACACCACTATGGTGCCTTCCTCGACTTCCCCACGAGAAAGCACGCCATAGCACTCACACTTATCTTGGTGTGTTTTAGAAGTATCCAGTTCAAGTTATCTAATAATCAAGCTAACCTTTCCAAGCAGTCCATAACCGCGGACGCGGCTATTCGAATAGTTTTGTTAACCCTGTAGGGGTGTACCGCTACACACACATGATCATCATTTACCGCCTTTGATCTCGACACCATTCAAGGGGTGCCAGCGAGGATGCTCACCACAACTGTTACCTCATAGCCGATCTAGTCCGAGAAAGCCGCCTACTTGGGTTGGTTACCACTATCGTGAACCCGGCCGGTTTACCAAAGTTGACCCAAGTGATGTGTGCGTGGTGCATAAGCCGGTCTCGGATGAGCCGTTCTCTCACTTAGCATCCAGGCCACAAGCCTACCAGAACTCCGAACTATTGCGACATCTGGACATCGAAAGGGATGAGTTAGTAAGTTGAGAGGGGTCAGTGAACCCAATGTGTGGTTGTACTCTTCATCTTGGATCACCACACAAGAACTCGGACTTAGGGCGGTGTTCAACGAGACAACCCACCGTGTACTCCTACACAGCCTCTCATCGTTCACCTTGTATTAGGGTCGATTCACCAACACTTTTCTACCAACATCACATGATCACTACCATCCCGACTCACATCACAGTAACATCATGGTATCATACTAAGCATGCAATAAGCGATAATCATTTGCAGGGGCCACATGATATCAAACAACTCCTACATTTGCTTGGATTGTGGTTTGCTTACTACTGTGACAAAATGATAGGTCATGCAAAGGAATGGGTTCATCTATGCGGTAGAAACGAATCATGGTGATCATCCTAAACAATGCATAAGCGAGACATGAGAGGGAAGTGGGATTTTATCGACATGATCAATGGGGGTTTGCTTGCCTTGCTGACGAGGTTCGGGTTCTGGGTCTTCAGCGAAGGAGGCAGCCTCCGGCTCCGGTTCCACCTCTACTCGACAAACAACAAGCAAAGTAGCAAAGTAAATACAATGCACAATCACATGATGGAAGGTTGAAACTTGATGTATATGCTTTGATGTGTGAAGCAATTCCATTTAAATGGAGTATATTGCAAATTGAATTGCAAATTCAAACTCCAATTTGAATTCAAACTTGACCAAGTTACATGTGACGTTGTTTGATCATTTTGAACCTTTTGGAAATGTGTATGATATGCCTCTGAAGTGTGGTTGAAATATAGCATAATTCCATGGTTCAAGTTGCAAAATCATTTGAATTGAATTTGAATTAATTCCAAATAAATCAAATGACATATGCTACTGGTCCCATTTTAAAATCAACTCAAACATAGTTGAAAGTAGGATTTTTGGATAGCTTATTTTCTCCTGATCATTTTTCATATATTATTTGTCCAATTTGGAGTTGATATGAATTTTCTATGAATTTCCAAAGTTTGGGTTATTTTCTGGAATTTCTGGAATTCTTTAATTCAATTTAATCTCTGGAAATTCATTATTGCGTCATGCTGACTTCAAGCTGGCGTCAGGGGGGGGGGACTGACATGTGGGCCAAGGTTGTCAGTGTCACTGGTTAATTAACCCGGCTGGTTAATTAATCCAGTGGCTTAATTAAGCCACTGGGCCCACTTGTCAGTGGCCCAGGGTGGGTTTAGGAGGGGGATTAGTGGCTAACCCACCGGCGGCTAAACGCCGGCGGCCTGGCCACGGCGGCGCTGCACGGGGAGGGTGATTTCGGGCACCATTTGAAGCGCTGCGACCTCCAACTTGAAGCCCTTGCCGTTGCGCGTCAAAAGAGACCAACTCCAAGTGCTGGGGTGCCTTGTACGCTCGCCGGCGTCGAGTTTCGCGGCGACGGAGCTACGGCTGCGAGCTGGAATTCGCTGCAAGGCGCAAATTGAAGCAGGGCTAGGCTGGTTTGAAGCAGTGGAGCACGGGGAATGCGATGGACAACAAGGCGAGCTCGATTGCATAACGGTTGGTCGTTGCCATGGATCTCGGCGGCGAGGAGTTTCGGCTCTCATGGCGGCCATGGCTAGAGGAAGCAATCGAGGGGGATAAGATAGGGGTTCTGATCCCGCGCTCACCAGGAACTCAATAGAGGTGGTGGCGAGGGCTGGGGTGTCTCGACGGCGATGTAATCGACGTCGCTCTTTCGGCTCCGGCGGCGGCTCGATCTCGAATTCGCTGGCTAGGAGGGCTCCGGGCTCGCCTTCTTCTGCAGATCTATGATGAGCTTGAAGGGGAACACGGGGGACAGCTCAGTGAAGGTCCTCGTCGTCGTTGGCTGCGCGTGCTCGGCGTCGCGCTCCGGCGATCCTCTCGGTCTTCCCCAAATCCGGCAAGAACGGAGGGGGAAAGTGCACTGGAGGGAGGGGAATGGACGTGGGCGTCTCCAGGACGTGTCCAGAAGCGCTAAGGAGGCCGGGGGGAAGCCAGGCAAGCAGGTGGCGTGGCGGCCATGGCATGCTGGGCACGCAGCTACCTAGCTGCCTGAGGAAGACGACAGCCCGGGAGGTGGGCTGGGCCGGCTGGGGAACTAGTTGGGCCGAAAACGAGGTAAGTCCTTTTTTTCTTTTCTTGTCTGTTTTCTTTTCTGACATTTGTTTTGTCTTAGCTAAATAAATAGCTAGGCATTTTATTAAATGCTGAAAAAATTTATATGGCTTCATAACAATATAGACTAGCCACTTATAAAGCTTCAACATTTTTAAAATTCAAATAATTTGAATCTTAACTCAAATAGGGTTATTTTATTAATTCCAAGGCACTGTTTGAATATTTGAAAAATCTATGAGCATGGGATGGGTCCCACATCACTTGATATGTGATCACACTCATTTATAAGACTTTTCAAAAATCTAACATGAATTTTTGGAGAAGATTTTTATCTGGCCTTTTAAATTAATTCATCTGGGGGGGTTCCTGCTCCCATTTTGCTTTTGATTTTGATTTCAAAGATTTCTTTTGAAAATTTAACATGATGCAAGAGTATTGGCTAACCCTAGCACATTACCTAACAGAGGGTTCTGACAACTCGCCCCCACTCAACAGAATCTCGTCCCGAGATTCAGAAGTCTGCGGGAGGAAGGTGGGGTACTCGGCGTTGAGACGGTCTTCTCTTTCCCACGTATCTTCTCTTTCAGAGTGGTGTGACCATTGCACTTTCAGAAACCTAATCTTCTGACAATGAGTGACACGCTCTGCGGAATCAAGAATACGAACGGGGTATTCTCGATAAGAAAGGTCATCTTGGAGATCAAGCGTTTCATGGTCGACTTCGCGGATGGGGTCCTTGAAGCAACGCCTGAGTTGGGACACATGGAATACATCATGTACTCGGGAAAGGTGCGGGGGTAGTTCAAGTTGGTAGGCAACTTCTCCACGTTTATCAAGAATGCGGAAAGGACCGATGTAAAATGGGGCCAACTTGCCTTTGATACCGAAACGCTGGGTTCCCTTCAGAGGAGTAACCCAAAGGTAAGCCTTCTCATCCAGATTGTAGCTCTCTTGCCTATGATGACGATCATAGTAGCTTTTCTGACGAGACTGGGCTGCCTTCAATTGATCATGAACAATGCGAACTTGCTCTTCTTCTTCCTTGATCATGTCCGGTCCAAAGAATTGTCTTTCACCGGTTTCTGACCAGTTTAGTGGTGTTCGACATCGTCGTCCATAAAGAAGTTCAAAAGGAGCCATTCTCATACTAGATTGAAAACTATTGTTATAAGCAAATTCGGCAAATAGAAGAGACTTCTCCCAATTCTTTCCGAATGAGATAACACAAGCTCTGAGCATGTCTTCAAGAATTTGGTTAACCCTTTCGACCTGACCGCTAGACTGAGGATGGAAAGCTGTACTAAAGGAGAGATGAGTTCCCATAGCATTTTGAAAGCTTCCCCAAAATCTAGAGGTAAAAAGGCTACCTTGATCAGAATTGATTTCCAAAGGAACACCGTGAAGGGATACAATTCTAGAGATGTACAAATCCGCTAACTGGCTAGCAGTTATAGACTCGCGAACCGGAAGGAAGTGTGCAACTTTGGAAAGCCTATCTATGACAACGAAGATGGCATTGTTTCCTTTCTGGGTTTTTGGAAAGCCGGTGATGAAGTCCATACCGACTTTGTCCCATTTCCACTCGGGAATAGACAAAGGTTGAAGTGTACCAGCAGGTATTTGATGTTCTGCCTTAATGCGACGACAAACATCACATTCGGCAACAAATTGAGCAATGTCTCTCTTCATCCTAGTCCACCAAAATCTCTGGCGTAGATCTCGGTACATTTTTGTGCTACCGGGATGAATCGAGAGGGGTGTGTCATGGGCTTCTTTGAGGATTAGTTGCCTTAGTCCCCTATTCTTAGGTACTACCAAACGATTTTCAAAGAATACCGTTCCTTTGCTATCTGTGGAGAAACATTTAGCAACTCCGCTAACAATGTTCTCCTTGATCTGGCGAACACCTTGTGCACGCCTTTGGGCAACTATGATTTGATCCTCAAGAGTTGGTTTCGCCACCAAGGTAGAAAGATAGCCATGAGGAACAATCTCAAGGTTGAGCTTGCGAAATTCGTCATGAAGAAGTGGTTGATACTGTTGTAACATGAGGTTGTTACAATACGACTTACGACTTAGTGCATCAGCCATGACATTGGCTTTGCCTGGGGTGTAAGAAATTCCTACGTCGTAATCTTTTATCAACTCAATCCAGCGTCTTTGCCTGAGATTAAGATCTGGCTGGGTGAAAATATATTTGAGGCTTTGGTGGTCGGAATAAATCTCACAACGATTACCAAGGAGGTAATGTCGCCAAGTTTTTAGGGCCTGAACTACGGCAGCGAGTTCAAGGTCATTGGTAGGATAGTTCTCTTCATGTGGCCGCAACTGGCGTGAAGCATAAGCTACCACATGTCGATCTTGCAGAAGTATGCATCCTAACCCTTGCCGTGATGCGTCACAATAGATCTCGAAATCCTTTTTGGTGTCTGAAGGTGCAAGTACAGGTGCAGAAGTCAATCTTCTTTTTAGCTCTTGAAATCTTTCCTCGCACTTGGGAGTCCATAATAATTTCTTATCTTTCTTGAGGAGTTCAGTTAGAGGCTTTACAACTATAGAAAAGTTCTCGACGAAGCGACGGCAATAGCTGGCTAGGCCAAGAAAACTCCTAACTTGCTTAACCGATTCAGGTGGAGTCCAGTCAAGGACGGCCTGAACTCTCTCGGGATTCACAGCAATGCCTTTTGCAGAAATCACGTGGCCTAAGTAGGTCACTTCTGGTAGCCAAAATTCACACTTGGAGAATTTAGCATACAGGCGATGCTCTCTAAGTTTCATCAATACCAACCTAAGATGTTCTGCGTGCTCTTCTTCGTTCTTCGAGTAGATGAGAATGTCATCAAGATAAACTACAACAAATTTATCTAGGTACTCCATGAAGATCGAATTCATCAAGCGCGAGAATGTGGCGGGGGCATTGGTTAAACCAAAGGACATGACGGTGTACTCGTAAAGACCATAACGAGTAGTAAAAGCCGTTTTGGGAATGTCCTCGTTTCGGATTTTGATTTGATGATAACCTAATCTCAAATCCATCTTGGAGAAGACAGAAGATCCTACAAGTTGATCATAAAGATCATTGATCATGGGCAGTGGGTATTTGTTCTTTATCGTCGTTAAATTTAGCGGGCGATAGTCTACGCACATCCTTTCTGTTCCATCTTTCTTCTTTACGAACAGAACGGGGCAACCCCATGGCGATGAGCTAGGGCGAATGAAGCCTTTTGCCAACGAAACATCAAGTTGGATTTTTAGCTCAGCTAACTCATGTGGGGCCATTTTGTATGGGCGTCTGGAAATTGGTGCGGTTCCTGGCACAAGATCCACTATAAACTCTACACATCTGTCGGGTGGCATGCCCGGCAGCTCTTCAGGAAAGACATCCGGGAAGTCACGAACCACCGGAATATCTTCAAGTTCGGGAAGGGGAAGTACATTCAAAGAATGCACTTGGGTTCTTGTTCTGGGCGAGGTGTAGTTGACGGTTTTTCCTGAAGGGTGGGTGAGTTTCACGGATTTGCCTTTGCAGTCCAGGTAGGCATTCTGTCTTGATAGCCAATCCATGCCAAGGATGACATCAATATCTGAAGACTTGAGGGCTATGAGTGAAGCAAGTAATACTAAACCCTCAATTGCAATTTGATTACCATGGCTTACTCTATTAGATTGCCATCTTGACCCTGGAGTTTGAATAATCATTGGGGTGGACAATTCAACAAAAGATAACTCATGCTGTAGTGCATAACTTTCCGACATGAATGAATGAGATGCTCCTGGGTCGAAAAGAACGGAAGTAGGAACATAATTGACTGGGAGCGTACCAAGAATGACGTCAGTGGTGTCGTCAGTCTCTTCGGCGGCGATCTGGTTCACACGTCCACGAGTGGCGGGAGGAGCGGGTTTGGCGGTGTAGACCTTCTGGGGTGGCTTGCCACGACCATTGTTATTGTTGCCTCCGGCACGGGGTGGAGCATTCTGGTTCTGGATCTGGTTCTGGGGACACTCACGAGAATAGTGGCCTGCCTGACCACACTTGTAACAGGCTCCGAAAACAGTGCGTGGAGCTGGGTTGTTTGGTGGGGCTGGGTGGAACTGGGTTGGTGGACGAGGCACCACATAGGATGGCCTCGGTGGGTTGTTCTGGCGGAACATACTGTTTGGGATCCAGATCTTGCGCTTCTGGGAGCCAGAACTGGATGAGCCATCATCTCTAGGGTATTTGCGAAAGTCGTTGGGGTGTTCATGTCCTCTGCCTTGATGGCCTTGTTGACAAGGACCTGGAATGTGGCAAAGTCATGAAGGTTGAGCTCACGATGGAGTCCAGAGTTGAGGCCACGACGGAACCTCTCTTGTTTCTTGGAGTCGGTGGAGACTTCTTCGGTAGCATAACGAGCCAGTCGGTTGAACTCACGAATAAACTCGTCAACGGTCCTTCTGCCTTGGGTGAGGTTACAGAACTCCTCACGCTTGCGGTCCATAAGACCCTTGGGAATATGGTGCTCGCGGAAGGACGTGCATAATTCCTCCCAAGATGTAGGTGGTCCAACGAGACGCATATTCAGAAAGTTCTCCCACCAAGAGCTAGCTGCACCTTCAAGGTGATAAGTGGCATAGCTGACCTTGTCGCCATCTGCAACATGGCCTGCCTGGAGCTTCCTCTCGATGCTGTGAAGCCAGTCATCGGCGTCAAGGGGCTCGGTGGAGTAACTGAAAACCGGGGGATGAAGTCGGATGAAGTCGTTCAGGGACGCCAACTCGTTGCGCTGCTGAGTGGTGTTGCGAGCAATGACTTCCAACAGGTGGTGAGAATCTCGGTGGTTCCTCTCAACCTCCATCAGAACCTGAGCCATCGTGGGTGGGGGTGGAAGGTTGCCTTCCTCCTGATCATTCCCACGACCCTGGTTACGACCAATCTGGCCATGGGTTCCTTGAGACATCCTGAAGGTGAAAAACCAAAGTCAAACAGAGTTGATTGGGAGAGTCTAAACAAGGTATTGAAGTACTGGAAGGATTACAGAGCAAAGGAAGTAATCATCTTGACAACATGGTGATTAAAGCATACAAGCCATATATTCACAAGCTGTCATACAAACCATACATCGTTTTAGTACAAGCACCAAGCTAATACAAACGTGATGAAGATGATACATCCTTCAGAGGCACTCTGACTTCCTATACATTATTTAACTAAGCCTCTGGAACTTAGACCCTTGCGTACAATACACTAAGATACTACTACATCCTCACTAAGTAAGACCACATGCGGTCTCACTCATCTCCATCTCCATAGTAGTCCTCATAAAAGTTACCCGCGTATCCCGGTAGCTGAAGGTGACCATCGGAAAACACGGAGGCCTGTGGACCCTGATATCCATTTGGGCAAGGATGGGGCCTAGGTCCAGCGTAGGGTGGAAGCAAAGGACCACGGGGTGGAAAAATGCCTCCAATCTCGGGCCAAGCAACTCGAGAAGGCATCTGAGTCCTCACTGGATAGATAGCATCATGCTCAACTGATCCAACGCTCACAAAGGGTGTCAAGAGTGTCAGTGCTCGATACAGACGAACACGGGTGGCGTGGATCTCGAAACGGAGAGCGCGTGCATCACGATCTCGATCACTAGCAAATCTAGCAGTCATCTGAAGTACGGGATCCTCTGCAGAGTGATCTGAGTAGAGTCCGGTACAATATCCCTCTTCTCCTGGAAGTGCAGCAGGGATATAGCGGAAAGAGGTCTCTCTCAGCATAGTGTGCTCCTCTCTCAGCAGGGTCATACATGAGTATGCAGCATCCTGCACAGCCATGTTCTCGGTAATGCCAATGCCATGTCCAAAGTGGATGGGCTGAGTGACTCCAACGTGGTGCGGATAGATCCGGACAATGCAGTGGAACTGCGTCTGGTTGAAGTCGAGGAACTGCTCCTCAACGGTGTACTCAGGATACCACCGATATCCCACATAGGACATCATCTCGATCAACGTGGCGGGATGGCCACGCACACCGAGGCACCTGGTCAAACGAACAATCTGCCGAGGGGGAAGATCTGCCATCTGAAACAGAAAGGAGTTTGCAAATGCATCAGATTATGAGATAAACCTGGAATGACTCGGAAAGCATAATGGCTGTAATTGTAAGAAATGACAATTTCTTCCAATCATGAAAAACAGCACTTACATAATATGATGTAAGAAATCAGCATTACAACAATGCTAGGAAAACCGGACAAAACTTTCCTACGGCTATGATGAAGCAAACAACAAGATATGCTAATCAGACAGAGGAGAGCCTAGTCCTCTCTTCCCGTAGAATAAGATGAGGGTGACTCAGAACTCAGAACGAAGGGGGTAAGGAGAAAAAAAGAAGCCTTGTGTTATTCCCTTATATACCCAGAGTAACTATATAACTATAGCAAGCTAGACTCGACTTCGGCCAAGGCTACTAGTCCTACAGTCAGTCCTTCTCTGATACCAAGTCTGTCGGGGCCCGGGGTTAGCGTATGCAAGTACAGCTAAGACATAGTCATATGGAGAGCCGAGAATCGTACCCACTTGTCTAAGCAGACAAGGCCAAGCACAGAACGTTCTCGAAAAGCATCGTACGTGAGGGGCATCCCATCCAGGTCGGATGATCAACTGAGATGGGTCCTCATCGTCCGCACACAAGTCTAATGATATGGGTGGTGAACTCCCATATTCAAAGACAAGTCGCCTCAACCATACTCACGACTATCTCATAACTCTTACATAGACTTACTCCAGCCCGATCACTTAGTCGGAGTCTAGGGCGGGCTCGATCATACCACAAAGTGTGCACGAGACAGAGTCTCGAACAATCGCATCGCGATGCCCCAAGCTGCGCACATCTAAGGGCCACTTGGTGTATGAAAGACCGCCAGCCAGATCACAACTAAGGTCTCGAAAACCCATACAAAGACATGCATGTTATAAACATACACGCAGCACACATGCCTTGTATGAACAGCAGGTATCATTGCAATTCTCTACAAAGTATACATTTTTATTGATAACTCTTATAGAGTGCACACAGAGATCACAAACATGTGATCCAACATTACAACACAAGCGGAATCAAATTATGTCTGAGTACAGACAAGTTTAACAAATGGCTTAAGAAGCCTTATTTAAACACAAGCCCTCCACGAGGGAACCAGTCGTCTGACTGGGACTAGACTAGTTGATCTTCAGTCGTCCAGCTCGATGAAGAAGCCACCTTCGGGGTCAGTGGCATCATCTAAAACATAGATTAAGCAAACGTGAGTACAAAGTCGTACTCAGCAAGACTTACATAGGAGCTATACTACTCATGCACATGTATCAAGGTAAAGGGAGGTGGGGTTTCACTTGCAGAAATGCCAGCATTGACTTGGCTAGTCCTGAACTACGAGTACCAGACTTGAGGTAAGAAGCGTACACGAGTCCACTACTTTCTCCAACCAATTACACCACTATGGTGCCTTCCTCGACTTCTCCACGAGAAAGCACGCCATAGCACTCACACTTATCTTGGTGTGTTTTAGAAGTATCCAGTTCAAGTTATCTAATAATCAAGCTAAGCTTTCCAAGCAGTCCATAACCGCGGACGCGGCTATTCGAATAGTTTTGTTAACCCTGCAGGGGTGTACCGCTACACACACATGATCATCATTTACCGCCTTTGATCTCGACACCATTCAAGGGGTGCCAGCGAGGATGCTCACCACAACTGTTACCTCATAGCCGATCTAGTCCGAGAAAGCCGCCTACTTGGGTGGTTACCACTATCGTGAACCCGGCCGGTTTACCGAAGTGGACCCAAGTGATGTGTGCGTGGTGCATAAGCCGGTCTCGGATGAGCCGTTCTCTCACTTAGCATCCAGGCTACAAGCCTACCAGAACTCCGAACTATTGCGACATCTGGACATCGAAAGGGATGAGTTAGTAAGTTGAGAGGGGTCAGTGAGCCCAATGTGTGGTTGTACTCTTCATCTTGGATCACCACACAAGAACTCGAACTTAGGGCGGTGTTCAACGAGACAACCCACCGTGTACTCCTACACAGCCTCTCATCGTTCACCTTGTATTAGGGTCGATTCACCAACACTTTTCTACCAACATCACATGATCACTACCATCCCGACTCACATCACAGTAACATCATGGTATCATACTAAGCATGCAATAAGCGATAATCATTTGCAGGGGCCACATGATATCAAACAACTCCTACATTTGCTAGGATTGTGGTTTGCTTACTACTATGACAAAATGATAGGTCATGCAAAGGAATGGGTTCATCTATGCGGTAGAAACGAATCATGGTGATCATCCTAAACAATGCATAAGCGAGACATGAGAGGGAAGTGGGATTTTATCGACATGATCAATGGGGGTTTGCTTGCCTTGCTGACGAGGTTCGGGTTCTGGGTCTTCAGCGAAGGAGGCAGCCTCCGGCTCCGGTTCCACCTCTACTCGACAAACAACAAGCAAAGTAGCAAAGTAAATACAATGCACAATCACATGATGGAAGGTTGAAACTTGATGTATATGCTTTGATGTGTGAAGCAATTCCATTTAAATGGAGTATATTGCAAATTGAATTGCAAATTCAAACTCCAATTTGAATTCAAACTTGACCAAGTTACATGTGACGTTGTTTGATCATTTTGAACCTTTTGGAAATGTGTATGATATGCCTCTGAAGTGTGGTTGAAATATAGCATAATTCCATGGTTCAAGTTGCAAAATCATTTGAATTGAATTTGAATTAATTCCAAATAAATCAAATGACATATGCTACTGGTCCCATTTTAAAATCAACTCAAACATAGTTGAAAGTTGGATTTTTGGATAGCTTATTTTCTCCTGATCATTTTTCATATATTATTTGTCCAATTTGGAGTTGATATGAATTTTCTATGAATTTCCAAAGTTTGGGTTATTTTCTGGAATTTCTGGAATTCTTTAATTCAATTTAATCTCTGGAAATTCATTATTGCGTCATGCTGACTTCAAGCTGGCGTCAGGAGGGGACTGACATGTGGGCCAAGGGTGTCAGTGTCACTGGTTAATTAACCCGGCTGGTTAATTAATCCAGTGGCTTAATTAAGCCACTGGGCCCACTGGTCAGTGGCCCAGGGTGGGTTTAGGAGGGGGATTAGTGGCTAACCCAACGGCGGCTAAACGCCGGCGGCCTGGCCACGGCGGCGCTGCACGGGGAGGGTGATTTCGGGCACCATTTGAAGCGCTGCGACCTCAAACTTGAAGCCCTTGCCGTTGCGCGTCGAAAGAGACCAACTCCAACTGCTGGGGTGCCTTGTACGCTCGCCGGCGTCGAGTTTTGCGGCGACGGAGCTACGGCTGCGAGCTGGAATTCGCTACAAGGCGCGAATTGAAGCGGGGCTAGGCTGGTTTGAAGCAGTGGAGCACGGGGAATGCGATGGACAACAAGGCGAGCTCGATTGCGTAACGTTTGGTCATTGCCATGGATCCCGGCGGCGAGGAGTTTCGGCTCTCATGGAGGCCATGGCTAGAGGAAGCAATCGAGGGGGATAAGATAGGGGTTTTGATCCCGCGCTCACTAGGAACTCAACGGAGGTGGTGGCGAGGGCTGGGGTGGCTCGACGGCGATGTAATCGACGTCGATCTCTTTCGGCTCCGGCGGTGGCTCGAGCTCGAATTCGCTGGCTAGGAGGGCTCCGGGCTCGCCTTCTTCTGCAGATCTATGAAGAGCTTGAAAGGGAAAACGGGGGACAGCTCGGTGAAGGTCCTCGTCGTCGTTGGCTGCGCGTGCTCGGCGTCGCGCTCCGGCGATCCTCTCGGTCTTCTCCAAATCCGGATAGAACGGAGGGGGAAAGTGCACTGGAGGGAGGGGAATGGACGTGGGCGTCTCCAGGACATGTCCAGAAGCGCTAAGGAGGCGGGGGGGCGCCAGTCAAGCAGGTGGCGTGGCGGCCATGGCATGCCGGGCACGCAGCTGCCTGGCTGCCTGAGGAAGACAACAGCCCGGGAGGTGGGCTGGGCCGGCTGGGGAACTAGTTGGGCCGAAAACGAGGTAAGTCCTTTTTTTCTTTTCTTGTCTGTTTTCTTTTCTGACATTTGTTTTGTCTTAGCTAAATAAATAGCTAGGCATTTTATTAAATGCTGAAAAAATTTATATGGCTTCATAACAATATAGACTAGCCACTTATAAAGTTTCAACATTTTTAAAATTCAAATAATTTGAATCTTAACTCAAATAGGGTTATTTTATTAATTCCAAGGCACTGTTTGAATATTTGAAAAATCTATGAGCATGGGATGGGTCCCACATCACTTGATATGTGATCACACTCATTTATAAGACTTTTCAAAAATCTAACATGAATTTTTGGAGAAGATTTTTATCTGGCCTTTTAAATTAATTCATCTGGGGGGGTTCCTGCTCCCATTTTGCTTTTGATTTTGATTTCAAAGATTTCTTTTGAAAATTTAACATGATGCAAGAGTACTGGCTAACCCTAGCACATTACCTAACAGAGGGTTCTGACACTTTTGCTCGACACCAGTGTTCCAAGCTCACGTCGAGGGACGTGGGTTTGATTGGGCTACTGTGGTATTTGCCCTAGTGCAATTCACTAAGGCTCGACCCGTCGACTCCTTGGGCCCTTTCAACTTAGCATCCCTCGAAACAGGTTTTGTCATGGCCACCGGACTGCCAGCGACCCACGGATGAACCGTGCATATCAATAGGCGACACATGAATGTACTCGAGTCCCTGCGCGACTCTTCGAGTTCCCCAGGCCCTCGGGGGCTACTGACGAGGGGGTGACCCCACGACTCCTACGGATGAGCCTACCTGGTGTCCATGAAGGCAGAAGGCCCATGAAGATACGGCCTCGGCCCACTAAATGGAACCGACGTAGAAGTCCTCGACTCACAAGGAAGGTGCGAAGACCTGCCGTACGGAGCAAGCTAGGGTTAGGAAAGTTTACCTGTACACGTAGATGAACTCCCCGAGACCTAGCCCAGTATATAAGGGCTAGGAGGGGCGACGCCAAAGACATCCAATCTCACCTGTAACCCTAGCCCTGAGCGCTCCTGCCTTGGCTTCCTCTGTAATCGCATCTCCCTAATCAATAATATCGAGCAGGAGCGAGCCTTCCTGTTTGCCGACGAGCTATCGTCCAACCTGCGCCTCTCATGACTAACCCAGGGTCCCTGACCATGGGATTTGCAAGGGTTGATCCCCGTCAAGAAGGAACTTCAAAAACATATCCTTGTCTCTCGTGTTCCCCTTTACCTTTACTTTGCGCAAGTTACTTTCCTTGCTTATTTATTGCTTGCTTGTTATATCATAGTTGTTGGCATATAGGTTGCTCACATAGTTGCATATCTAGAGAACCTATATTCCTTGTTGAGCCTAAATAGTTAAGAAAAGTTTAAAAAGTGTTAGTCGCCTATTCACCCCCCCCCCTCTAGTCGACATTCCGATCCTTTCAATGTTCTCCTCCCCTCTTTGTTCTTCATGGATTAGACCTCGTGAGCTGCCCTACATGATCGAGGCACATATGTAATATTTCTGCTGTTGCTATGCTGAGTTTGCTGGAATCCGATGGATTATGAGATTATGTTCAGATTCTGTTTGAGTAATATATTTGATTCTCCTCTTTTATATTTATGTTCTAGAGTAATTCTTGCATGTTCTCCGTTGTTGTTTATTGCTTTGGCCAAGTAGTAGGTAGTGACTCCAAGAGGGAGCGTTATGCATGATTGTGGGTTCATGCCCCCCGATGATTAGCTTGAGTGACAGAAACATGAGTCTAGGGGATGTGTTGTTGCCACAAGGGGGAAAACAATGGTGCTTGTACTTGCGGGTGCAAGGATTGTTTACCTTACGCAAAGTTCTTTAATGCAGTTGTCCATTGCTTTGAGTTTACACTTTGGGTGGGATTCACAACTTAATACCAGCGAGATGTTCTGGATAGATATCTCAAGGTGGATGATTACTAGGTAGATGCAGATGGATTTCGGTCTACTTGTATTGGCGTACCGCCCATGCTTTTGAGCTTCTTCCTTTATTTACAGCATAATTAGCATTGGTTTGCTCACATAATCATGTCAATTGCCCAGCTGTAATTAATTTACCTCGCATGGCTATTTTATCGTCTTTTGGGAGAGAGACATCACTAGTGAACATCATAGGACTCCGGTCCATATTTCCAATACTTTTTACACCCACTATCCATTTACTGCTTTATTTACTTTTCCGTTGCTATCACTATCATTATTATCCCGTGCGTTTTATCCTTTGTAAAAAACAAGGCCAGAGGAATTGAAAACTCCTCTGTACTCGTTGGGAAGCAAAGTTATTTGTTGTGTGTGCAGGTCCAGGTCAAGGAAGCAACTTTTGTCTAAAACGGTGCCATTGTTTCCTTGCCACCTTCTTGTATCTGTTGGAGTCCTACTAGTCGATACTCAACCTTAGCATCTTCGCTAAGGGAAACTTGATGTTGCCTACATCTCAACCTTCCACTTTGGGTAACCAACGAGGGGGCATTAATTTGTACCATTAAAAGCAATTTCTGGCGCCGTTGCCGGGGACTCCACTCTTCAAGATAGGGGAGTTGCACACTATCTTTTATCTTTTCTTTTTAGTCTTGTTAGTTTACCTTTCAGTTTTTGCTTTAGTGTCCTTTATCAAAAATCAAAAAAATAGTTATCTTGCCTGCTGCTACTATGGGTTCCTCCGAGAACACCAAGTTGTGTGACTTCACTAGTCACAACAACAGTGACTTTATCTGCACTCCTATTGCTACACCTGCTACTTCAGCACCTTCTTATGAGATTAAACCTGCTTTGTTGAACCTTGTTATGAAATATCAATTCTCCGATGCTAGAGATGATGCTGCTTTGCACTTAAATACTTTTATTGAGCTTTGTGATATGCAAAAGTACAAAGAAGTAGATGGTCATATTTTTAAGATTATGCTTTTTCCTTTCTCCTTGAGAGATGAAGCTAAAATCTCGTTTCAATCCTTGCCTAGGAATAGCATAGATTCTTGGGATAAGTGCAATAATGCTTTTATTGGGAAGTACTACCTCCCTGCTAAGATTATCCAATTGAGGAGTTATATTATGAATTTTAAACAATTGGATAATGAACACGTTGCCCAAGCTTGGGAACGCATGAAATCTCTTGTTAAGAATTGCCCTACGCATGGTTTGGCTACTTGGATGGTTATCCAAACTTTTTATGCAGGCTTGAACTTTACCTCGTGGAACTTGCTAGATTCGGCCGCGGGAGGAACCTTTATGTCAACTACACTTGGTGCTACCACAAAACTTCTCGATGACATGATGACCAACTATTCCCAATGGCACACCGAAAGAGCTCCAACAGGTAGGAAGGTAAACTCTGTCGAGGAGATCTCCTCCCTAAATGAAAAAGTTGACTTGATTATGTCTCTACTTACCAAGCAATCTCCTATTGATCCTCGAGATGTACCTTTAAATTCTTTGATTGCTCAAGATCAAGTAGATGTGAACTTTATCTCTAGAAACAACTTCAATAACAATGCTTATAGGAGTAACTTTGGTAGCAATCCTAGACCGTTCCCCTCCAACAACTACGGGAACAACAACAATTATCTTAGCACCAGAAACTCTACCCCTAGAGATAGAGACATGCCTAGTTACGAGAAACCTTTGGAAATAGAGAAGGCCACTAAGAACTACATGCACACCCAGTATGAACAAAATAGGATCTTCTCTAGAAAATTAGATGAGCATACTTCTATCTTGCAAGACATTGGTAGACAACTAGAGAGTCTGAACACTGAGATCTCTAACCTTCAGACTAGGCTCACCACTACGGAAACCCAAGTTTCCAATATGTCTCATACATAGGCTACTTTGATAAACCAAATGGCGGCTAAACCTGAAGTGGTTTCGACCATAAAGGAGGAAGAAGATAGAATTAAAATCTTTCCTACACACCATACTGTTGCTACTATCCAAGTGGTTGAGGATATCCAAACTCTTAGCACCCAATGCACCCCTAGTCCCATAGGACCTATTAATGGTGATGCTATGACCTCAACCGTAGAAGTAGAAATTCCTATGACTATAGAAGCTACCAAACAAGTGAGCCTAAAGGATACCACTACTACTTTACTTGATAGTGGTGACCTTGCTTTTGATAATTGCACCCTTTATGAAGTTATTCGTTTCCTTCACAAGATGTCTAGAGACCCCCACACTAGCACACTTAATCTTGCCTTCACGGAGCATATCACTAATGCTCTCATCAAATCTAGGGAGGAGAAGCTTAAGGTAGAAGCCTCCATACCTAGAAAGCTAGAAGATGGTTGGGATCCTATGATTAAAATTAAGTTGAATACCTTTTCTTGCTATGCTTTATGTGATGTTGGAGCTAGTACCTCCATTATGCCCAAAAGAATGTATGATATATTTGAATTGAAACCTTTTGATCCTTGTTCTTTTGGTGTTCGTCTTGTCGATTCTTCCGTAAAGAAACCTTTGGGGAAGATAGATGATGTTCTTATCATTTTCAATGACAATTATGTTCCCGTTGATTTTACTATTATGGACATTGAATGTTAACCTTCTTGTCCAATTATTTTGGGACGTCCTTTTCTTCGCACCGTGGGTGATGTTATTGATATGAAAGAAGGGATTATAAAATTCCAATTCCCTCTCAAGAAAGGGATGGAACACTTACCTAGGAAAACGATTAAGTTGCCTTTTGAGTCCGTCACACGAGCTAGTTATTTTCTTGAAAAGATTTGATCTATTTGCATTAAGCCTAGCTAATGGCTTTAAAGAAGCGCTTTCGGGAGGCAGCCCGCAACGAATTTAGGATTTCCCTTTTGTTTTTCTTCTGTTTTAGTGGTATTGATGATTGTTACTACTGTAGAAACATCATTGAATCTTTACTTTCAAGCTTTGTGCCATTTATAGCCTCATATGACAAGGGAAGTGAAAGTTGTGACATGCTATCCAGAAAAAAGATTATGTCCTCGTGACTAGAAAAATCACAGAAAAATCCCAGTTCATCTTTTTGAGCTGAAATGTTTATACAGGTGCTCTGTACAATTACGGATCTTTCATATGTTCTGAATTTTTTGATTTGAGTTGCAGAAGTATCCCTAAAAAATTCTTTACTACCTGCTGGTCTGTTTTTCACAGATTCTGTCCTGTTTTGCCTTTTCTCCGTTTTGCGAACCTTAAGCTTGCTTTTTTCTTTGCAAAAACCTTTTGGCAATCTTGAGAAACTGTAGCCGTTAAAGAATATCTTTATTTCCAGTAGATAAAAATTATTTTATTATGGGTACTAACCTCGCTAATCAGATTATGATGAGTTATGTATGAAGGGAGTTTTCAAATGTGCGAGGGAAGATGATGAAAGAAGATTAAGAAGTGTCAAGCGCTCAAGCTTGGGGATTCCCCCATGCATCCCCAAGAAATATTCAAGGAGACTCAAGCATCTAAGCTTGGGGATGCCCCCGTGCATCCCCTTCTCCATCAATAATTATCAGTTCGTCTCTCGTTTCACTATATTTTTATCACTTCATGTGTTATGTGTTATGCTTGGAGCGTCTCGCGCTTAGGTTTTATTTTTAGTTTTCTTTAGCTTTGATTTCTGTTCATAACAAGTTAGAACCCAGCTTTCTTTGTGTGGGAGAGAAACACGCTCCACTTCCAAAATCTAGAACACAACATAGGATTGTTTTTCATGCTTATCTTTGTTGTGTGTGTTCTTTATCTTTTTCATAGCTACTGTCATGTTTTGCTCTTAGTTTTCATGCTTATATTTTTAAAGAGCTTTTGTTTAGTTTGTTGCTGGAACTCTCTTGAGTTTTCATGTTTATCTTGTTTAGAGAGTTTGCCTGTTGCAATGAGTTTTGTGTCTTGACTTGGAGTAGGTAATTGAGGTTGCTATTCTTTTGTAGTAGTAACTTGCAATAGTTTTGAGGTATTGTTTTGAGTAATGTTTGGAATTTTGGTGTCAAGAGCTTTAGCCTATTAGTGATAGATGTCGTATTTTGGGCAATCCGTGTTTATTTTCAAAACCTACAAAATTAGTTGAGAACTCTAGCTACTAGATGGATCACTACTCTTCTGAGGGGTCGAATATTAGAGTACACTCACGTACCATGAGTCGAGGATGCCCAAGGATAACCAAACCCCCATACACTCCTCCTCGGGGTACTTGTCTCTTTGTGAAACCTCCTTATTAGATTGAGAGTTACCGATAATAAGTGCATGAGTTCTTCGGACTAATGTGAGTATTCGAAAGTTGACACTTCCACCTTCCCATATTTTTCTAGCCTCTCATGTGCCGTGCATTGCTTTCTTCTCACCGTCCACCTACGCCGGTACATCCAAATCCTTCGCATGATATGCTCTGTCATCATAAACCTCCTTGTATCCTTCCTCAAAACAACCACCATACCTACCTACCAAGGCATTTCCATAGCCTTTCTGAGATATATTGCCATGCAACATCCATCTTCTCATGACTTGATCTTCATGTCATACATGCTACTTGCTTGATCGATGAGCCGCATGCTAGTTGGGCCTTGCCCTAATCATTGCTACATGACGCGCTAGTATCATTGCATACCCTGCTACACTGGCAGAGGCATACATTTGCATACTTCATGATAGTTACATTCTTCTTTATGATTTGAGTACCTTGTAAAGTGTGAAAGATCTTCTATACTTCTTGTAATATATAGAGTGTTGCCCCTAAAGTGAGGAAAAGATCCCAAAGTGGACAAAATCAAAAGATCCCAAAGAGGAAAAAATTAAAAGATCCCAAAGAGGACAAATGAGAGAAATAGAAAGAGATTGAGGCCACCAAAAAAATACAAAAAAATAGAAACAGGAGAAAAAGAAATAAAAAGAGAGAAGGGGGCACACTACTATTCCTTTTGAGAGATCCACACTCGTACTCCCTCTTATATCTTGTACTCCATAGAGATTATCATTTATGCATATAGCTATGTGGGGACCTTCACACTATAGAACTTGGCTTGTATATTCCAATGATGAGCCTCCTCAAAAGAGCTCTAGGTCTTCTTGAGCAAGCAAGTTGGATGCACCCCCACTAGTTCCATTGGAGAGCTTACCTTAGCTCATATGTGCATCCGTTGCATGGAAATCCCTACTCCTCACATCATATCTATCATTTGGCTTTCTCTCGCCTATGATTGTCCTCATTGATGTGAGCCTTTCACGCCTTATTGTCTTCCTCCTCCACCATATTCTCTCTTTGCCATCCTAAGTGTCAACTTTCTTGCTTACGCTCATCCATTTCATGAGTGCTCAAAATGTCGAAAAGGAGTGGATCATTTTGACTTGTCCCTCGCTAGTGGTCTGGGGATGAGTCAAGATAAGATTCCAAAGAAGACCAAGTGTGAAACATTAGTAGATTGAGTTCTCAACACAAAAATACTTTTTCTCGTATATCCCTATCCCCTTTCTTGCACGCAAACACCATTTGGAGACATTCGAGTCACGGACAGTGAGAGCTCTTGCACCTTTATGTTCTTATGTTGCTTGTTTCAATACTAAATATAGACTCTTGCCTGTTATGACTCGAATTGAATTACATGACTTGATTTCTTTACTTAAAAGTTCTTTTATGGTTGTTAGCATGTCACCACAGAAATTATGCTTTTATCATTTACCTACTCGAGGACGAGCAGGAATTAAGCTTGGGGATGTTGACATGTCCAAAATGTATCTACAATTTCTGCTTGCTCCATGCCTCTTTTGTGTGATATTGTTATGATATTGATGAACTTCCATACACTTTTGATCAGAAATTATGCTTTTAACTCAGTGCAACCCAGTGCCAGTTCCTGTTTTCTGCTGTTTTTCTATTTCAGGTTTCCCCCATATTAAAAGTGGTCCAAAAATTTGAGAAAATCCAGTAAAAAATCAGCGTAGAAGAAGCTTCGGGAATCACCGAGGGGGGCCCAGAGGGGACCCACCAGGGCCCCAGGAGCCCTCCCGGCGCGCCCTAGGGTGGGGCCGCTCCAGGGGGGCGCCTGGACCCCTGGTGGCCCCCCTGGCTGCCCCCCTTCGCCTATTTATTCCTCGTGACGAGAAACCCCCGTGACGGGAACCCTTTTTCGTGATCTCTCCTCTGTTCCACCGCCGCCGCGCTTCCAAGATCGGGAGCACCAGAAGACCTCTTCCCGGCACCCTGCCGGAGGGAGGAACCACCTCTGGGAGCATCTCCACCACCATGGATGCTTCCCGAATGAACCGTGAGTAGTCCACATTGGACCATGGGTCTATGATAAGTAGCTATGTGATGTTCTCCTCCCCTCTTTTTTCTTCATGGATTAGACCTCGTGAGCTGCCCTACATGATCGAGGCACATATGTAATATTTCTGCTGTTGCTATGCTGAGTTTGCTGGGATCCGATGGATTATGAGATTATGTTCAGATTGTGTTTGAGTAATATATTTGATTCTCCTCTTTTATATTTATGTTCTAGAGTAATTCTTGCATGTTCTCCGTTGTTGTTTATTGCTTTGGCAAAGTAGTAGGTAGTGACTCCAAGAGGGAGCGTTATGCGTGATTGTGGGTTCATGCCCCCCGATGACTAGCTTGAGTGACAGAAACATGAGTCTAGGGGATGTGATCTTTCCACAAGGGGAAAACAATGGTGCTTGTACTTGCGGGTGCAAGGATTGTTTACTTTACGCAAAGTTCTTTAATGCACTTGTCCGTTGCTTTGAGTTTACACTTTGGGTGGGATTCACAACTTAACACCAGCGAGATGTTCTGGATTGATATCTCAAGGTGGATGATTAGTAGGTAGATGCAGATGGATTTCGGTCTACTTGTCTTGGCGTACCTCCCATGCTTCTGAGCCTCTTCCTTTCTTTACAGCATAATTAGCATTGGTTTGCGCACATAATCCTGTCAATTGCCCATCTGTAATTTGTTTACCTCGCATGGCTATTTTATCGTGTTTTGGGAGAGAGACATCACTAGTGAACATCATAGGACCCCGATCCATATTTCCAATACTGTTTACACCCACTATCAATTTACTGCTTTATTTACTTTTCCGTTGCTATCACTATCATTATTATCCCGTGTGTTTTATCCTTTGTAAACAACAAGGCCAGAGGAATTGACAACTCTTCTGTACTCGTTGGGAAGCAAAGTTATTTGTTGTGTGTGCAGGTCCAGGTCAAGGAAGCAACTTTTTTATCAAATGGTGCCATTGTTTCCTTGACACCTTCTTGTATCTGTTGGAGTCCTACTGGTCGATACTCAACCTTAGCATCTTCGCTAAGGGAACTTGCTGATGTCTACATCTCAACCTTCCACTTTGGGTAACCAACGAGGGGGCGTTAATTCGTACCATCAGGGGGCACCAGGGGGTGGACCCACCTGCCAGGCGCCCTGGTGGCGCGTCCAGGAGGGGGCCTGATGGCGTGGAAATGATAATGGCTTCTCACCCTTCGTTGGTTACCCCAAGTGGAAGGTGAGATGTAGGATAGCAGCAAATTTCCCTCAGTGAAGATGTCGAGGTTGAGTATTGAACCAGTAGGACTCCGATAGTGATAAGTACGTGGTGAAGCGAGCAACGCGCCGTTTGAGATATTTCTCTCTTGACCTGGACCTGCACACGTCACAAATAACTTTGATCCCAACGAATTTCAGAGAGGTCGTCAATCTCTCCGGCCTTGTTGTTTACAAAGGATCAAACGCAGGGGATAATGATAATGTTGATAGCAGCTAGAAAGTAAAAGCAGGAAATAAATTGAGCCTATAAACAATGATGAGAATATGGGCTGGAGTCCCGTGATGTTTACTAGTGATGTATCTCCCCCAAAAGACGATAAAACTACTATGTCAGGTAAACATATCACAGCTGGGCAATTGACAGGATTAAAAATGCACCGCAATGCTAACTATGCTACAAAGAAAGGACGAGGCTCAAACGCATGGGCGGTACGCCAAAATAAGTAGACCGAAATCCAACTGCATCTACTACTAATCATCCACCTTGAGATATCTATCCAGAACATCTCGTTGGTATTAAGTTGCGAGCCCCACCCAAAGTGTAAACCCAAAGTAATATACAACTGCATTAAAAAGAACTTTGCGTAAAGTAAACAATCCTTGCAACCGCGGTTACAAGCACCGTTGTTTTCCCACTTGTGGCAACAGCACATCCCCTAGACTCATGTTTCTGTCAATCAAGCTAGTCATCAGGGTGCATGAACCCACAATCGAGCATAACGTTCTCTCTTGGAGTCACTACCTACTACTTGGCCAAAGCAATAAACAACAACGGAGAACATGCAAGAATTACTCAAGAACATAAATATAAAAGATAAGAACCAAATATATTACTCAATGACAAACTGAACATAGTCTCATAATCCATCAGATCCCAGCAAACTCAGCATAGCAACAGCAGAAAATACATATGTGCCTCGATCATGTAGGGCAGCTCACGAGGTCTAAACCATGAAGAACAAATAGGGGAGGAGAACATCACATAGCTACTGATCACGGACCCATGGTCCAAGGTAGACTACTCACGGATCGTCCGGGAAGCGTCCATGGTGGAGGAGGGGCTCCAGGCGGTCGATCCTCCCTCCGGCAGGGTGCCGGGAAGAGGTCTGCTGGCGCTCCTAATCTTGGAAGCGCGGCAGCGGCGGAACAAAGGCGATATCGCGAAAAAGGGTTCTGTCTTCAGAAGAATCCCGTCGCGGATAATATATAGGCGAAAGGGGGGAGCCAGGGGGGCCACCAGGTGTCCAGGCGCCCCCCTGGCTCGACCAAGCCCTAGGCCGCACCACCAGGGCGCCTGGACCCCTGGTGGCGGCCCTCTGGCCCAACCCAGGTGATTTCAAAAGGTTCTTCTACGCTGATTTTTTATCTGATTTCCCGAATTTTTTGAGCACTTTTAATATGGGGGGAACCTAAAATAGAAAAACAGCAGAAAACAGGAACTAGCACTGTGGTGCACTGAGTTAATAAGTTAGTCCAAATATGATCAAAAGGGTATGAAAGTGTATTTAGATCATGGAAATATCACACAAAACATGCATGGAGCAAGCAGAAATTATAGATGCATTTGGGACGTATCAAGGCCGCGCCAGGTGGCCACCTGGGTGGGCCTTGGTCCCCCTCCGGCTCTCATTCGGTGATCCGGAAGCTTTCGTCCTGCTGATTTTTTATATGATTTTTTTGGAATTTTTGAGCACTATAAATATGGGTAAAAACATGCAACTTACAGACATCAGTAGACAAAAACTGGCACTGGGTGCACTGAGTTAGTAGGTTAGTCCAAATATGTGTAAAAATATATGAAAGTGTAGCAAAACACATAGCTAAGTCATCTAAAAGAGCATGGAACAAGCATAAATTATAGATACGTTTGGGACGTATCAACTACCCACCTGCTAAGATTATCCAGTTGAGAAGTAACATTTAAAATTTTAGGCAACTGGATAATGAACACGTTGCCCAAGCTTGGGAACATATGAAATCTCTTGCTAAGAATTTCCCTACACATGGTTTGACTGCTTGGATGGTTATCCAGACTTTCTATGGAGGATTAAACTTTACCACGCGGAATCTGTTGGACTCGACCACAGGAGGAACCTTCATGTCAACTACACTTGGTGCTGCAAAAAACTATTGGACGAGATGATGACAAATTATTCTCAATGGCACACCGAAAGATCTCCAATAGGTAGGAAGGTAAACTATGTTGAGGAGATCTCCTCTTTAAAAGAAAAGGTTGACTTGATCATGTCTTTACTTACTAAGAAAGCTCCTATTGATCATCATGATGTTCCTTTAAATTCTTTGGTTTCTCAAGAAAGAGAGCAAGTTGATGTTAATTTTATTTCTAGGAACAACTTTAATAATAATGCTTATAGGAGTAATTTTGGTAGCACCAATCCTAGGTCGTTCCCATCTAACAACTATGGGAACAACAACACTTATCCTAGCAACAAAAAACACCACTTCTGAATTAGAGAGCATGCTTAAGGACTTTCTCACTTCTCAAAATGCCTTCAATAAGAGTGTAGAAGAGAAATTAGAAAAACTAGATAATCTCTCTTTGAAGTTAGACAATATAGCTCATGATGCAGAGATACTTAAAAATATAACGTCTCCCCTTGAGGATAGAAAAACTACACCCATGAATGCTATTCAAGTGCGAATTAATGAGAACATTAGAATGCTGATACGCAAGAGATGATAATGGCTTCTCACCCTTTGTTGGTTACTCCAAGTGGAAGGTGAGATGCAGCGTAGCGGCAAGTTTCCCTTGGCAAAGATACCAAGGTTTTAAGATTGTCTCCAGTAGGACTCCGATAACTACAAGTAGGTGGTGAAGCGAGCAACGCACCGTTTGAGATATTGCTCCCTTAACCTGGACCTGCACACACACAAGTAACTTTGCTCCCAATGAAGTTCAGAGAGGTTGTCAATCTCTCCGGCCTTGTCATTTACAAAGGATCAACACAAGAGATAATAGTAGTGATAATTGCAACTAGAAAGTAAAACAACAAGTAAATTGAGGGTGTAAACAATGATGGAAATATGGACCGGGGTCCCATGATGTTCACTAGTGATGTCTCTCTCCCAGAAGACGATACACATCTATGTGAGGTAAACAAATCATAGCTGGGCAATCGACAGGATTACAGGCGCAAACCAATGCTAACTATGCTACAAAGAAAGGAAGAGGCTCAAAAGCATGGGAAGTACGGCAAAATAAGTAGACCGAAATCGAACTGCATCTACTAATAATCATCCACCTTGAGATATCTATCCAGAACATCTCGCTGGTATTAAGTTGCGAGCCCCACCCAAAGTGTAAAACCAAAGCAACAGACAACTGCATTAAAAGAACTTTGCGTAAAGTAAACAATCCTTGCAACCACGGTTACAAGCACCGTTGTTTTCCCCTTTGTGGTAACAGCACATCCCCTAGACTCATGTTTCTGTCAGTCAAGCTAGTCTTAAGGGGGCATGAACCCACAATCAAGCATAACGCTCCCTCTTGGAGTCACTACCTACTACTTGGCCAAAGCCATAAACAATACCTGAGAACATGCAAGAATTACTCAAGAACGAAAATATAAAAGATAAGAACCAAATATACTACTCAATCACAATCTGAACATAGTCTCATAATCCATCAGATCCCAGCAAACTCAGCATAGCAACAGCAGAAAGAATTACATATGTGCCTTGATCATGTAGGGCAGCTCACAAGGTCTAATCCATGAAGAACAAAGAGGGGAGGAGAACATCACATAGCTACTGATCATGGACCCATGGTCCAAGGTGTACTACTCACGGATCATCTGGGAAGCGTCCATGGTGGTGGAGAAGCTCCTGGAGGTCAATCCTCCCTTCGGCAGGGTGCTGGGTAGAGGTCTGTTGGCGCTCCCGATCTTGGAAGCGCGGCGGCGGCGGAACAGAGCCGAGATCGCAAAAAAGAGTTCGTTCTTCGGAGGTTTCCCGTGACGAAGAATATATAGGCGAAAGGGGGCAGCCAGGGGGCACCAGGGGTCCAGGCGACCACCTGGCGCGGCCTCCCCCTAGGACGCGCCACCAGGGCGCCTGGGCCCCTGGTGGTGGCCCTCTGGCCCCACTTTGGTGATTCTGGAAGCTTCCGATGCATTGTTTTTTATTGAATTTTTCCAAAAAAATTGGAGCACTTTTAATATGGGGGAAACCTGAAATAGAAAAATAGCAGAAAACAGGAACTGTCACTTGGGTGCACTGAGTTAATAGGTTAGTCCAAATATGATCAAAAGTGTATGAAAGTGTATATAAAACATATCAATATCACACACAACATGCATGGAGCAAGCAGAAATTATAGATAAGTTTGGGACGTATCAACATCCCCAAGCTTAATTCCTGCTCATCCTCGAGTAGGTAAATGATTACAAGCATAATTTCTGTGGTGACATGCTAACAACCATATAATAACTTTGTAAGTAAAGCAATCAAGGTATGTAATTCAATACAAGTCATAACAGGCAAGAGTATATATTAGCATTGAAACAAGCAACATAAGAACATAAAGGTGCAAAAGCTCTTGCGTGCAAGAAGTGGGAGATGGGAATACGAGAAAATTATGTATTTGTTGAGAACTCAATCTACTAAAGTTTCACACTTAGTCTTCTTTGGAGTCTTATCTTGACTCATCCCCAGACCACTAGCCAGGTACAAGTCATTTGATCCAATCTCTTTCGATATTTTGAGCACTCATGCAATGGATGAGCGTAAGCACGAGAGTTGACACTTAGGATGGCAAAGAGAGAGATATAGTGGAGGAGCAAGACAAAAGGTGTGAAAGACTCACATCAATGAGGACAATCATAGGAGAAAGAAATCCAAATGATAGATATGATGTGAGGAGTAGAGATTGCCATGCAACGGATGCACACACGAGCTAAGAAAAGCTCTCCAATGGAACTAGTGGGGTGCATCCAACTTGCTCGCTCAAGAAGACCTAGAGCTCATTTGAGGAAGCTCATCCTTGGAATATGCAAGCCAAGTTCTATAGTGTGAAGGTCCCCACATAGCTATATGCATATATGATCATCTCTATGGAGTACAGGATATAAGAGGGAGTACGAGTGTGGATCTTTCAAAAGGAATAGTAGTGTTGCCCCCTTCTCTCTTTTTATTTATTTTTCTCTTTTTCTGTTTTTATTTTTATTTTTTTGGTGGCCTCAATGGCTCTTTCTAGTTAACTCTCATTTTTCCTCTTTGGGATCTTTTAGAATTGTCCTCTTTGGGATCTTTTCCTCACTTAAGGGAAACACTATATTTTACAAGAAGTATAGAAGATCTTCACACTTTATAAGGTAGTCATCATAAAAAAGATGTAGCTATCATGATGTATGCAAATGTATGCCTCTGCCAGTGTAGCAGGAACATGTATGACATGAAGATCAAGTCATGATCATATTTGTACTAACCTATTAACTCAGTGCACCCCAGTGCCAGTTCCTGTTTTCTGCTGTTCTTCTATTTCAGGTTTCCCCCATATTAAAAATGCTCCAAAAATTTCAGGAAAATACAATAAAAAAAATCAGCGCTTCGGAAGCTTCAAGAATCACCAAGGAGGGTCCAGAGGGGACCCACCAGGGCCCCAGCCGCCCTCCCGGCGTGCCCTAGTGTGGGGCCATGCCAGGGGCGCCTGGACCCCTGGCTGCCCCCCTTTGCCTATTTATTCTCCGTCACGGGAAACCTCCAAATACAGAACCCTTTTTCGCGATCTCGCCTCTGCTCCGCCGCCGTCGCGCTTAGATGATGGGGAGCGTCAGCAGACCTCTTCCCGGCACCCTGCCGGAGGAGGATTGACCTCCGGGAGCTTCTCCTCCACCATGGAAGCTTCCCGGAAGATCCGTGAGTAGTCCACCTTGGACCATGGGTCCATGATCAGTAGCTATGTGATGTTCTCCTCCCCTCTTTTTTCTTCATGGATTAGTCCTTGTGAGCTTCCCTAAATGATCAAGGCACATATATAATTCTTTCTGTTGTTGCTATGTGAGTTGGATGGGATCTGATGGATTATGAGACTATGTTCAGATTCTGATTGAGTAATATATTTGGTTCTTATCTTTTATATATATTTTTCTTGAGTAATTCTTGCATGTTCTCTTTTGTTGTTTATTTCTATGCCCAAGTAGTAGGTAGTGACTCCAAGAGGGAGCGTCATGCTTGATTGTAGGTTCATGCCCCCTGATGACTAGCTTGAGTGACAGAAACATGAGTCTAGGGGATGTGTTGTTGTCACAAAGGGAAAAAACAACGATGCTTGTAACCGCGGTTGCAAGGATTGTTTACTTTACGCAAAGTTCTTTTAATGCAGTTGTCTGTTGCTTTGGGTTTACACTTTAGGTGGGGCTCGCAACTTAATACCAGCGAGCTTTTCTGGATAGATATCTCAAGGTGGATGATTAGTAGTAGATGCAGATGGATTTCGGTCTACTTATTTTGGCGTACCGCCCATGCTTTTGAGCCTCTTGTTTTCTTTGTAGCATAGTTAGCATTGGTTTGCGCCCGTCATCCTGTCAATTGCCCAGCTGTGATTTGTTTACCTCGTATAGCAGTTTTATCATCTTTTGGGAGAGAGACATCACTAGTGAACGTCATGGGGCCCCGGTCCATATTTTCATTATTGTTTACACGCTCAATTTATTTCCTGTTTTTACTTTCTAGTCGCAATTATCACTAACTATTATTTGTTGCGTTGATCCTTTGTAAAAAGCAAGGCCCGAGAGATTGACAACCTCTCTGAACTTCGTTGGGAGAAAAGTTAATTGTATTTGTGTGCAGGTCCAGGTGAAGAAATCAACCTCGGCGCCATTGTTCACTCTACCACCTACTTGCCGCTTTCGGAGTCCTACGGGAGACAAACCCTAACCTCTAAGTTAGGGGAAATTTTCTGCTATACTACATCTCACCTTCCACTCGGGGTAACCAACGAAGGGCGAGAATCCATTATCATCTCTCGCCTTGTCATTTACAAAGGATCAACACAAGAGATAATAGTAGTGATAATTGCAACTAGAAAGTAAAACAACAAGTAAATTGAGGGTGTAAACAATGATGGAAATATGGACCGGGGTCCCATGATGTTCACTAGTGATGTCTCTCTCCCAGAAGACGATACACATCTATGCGAGGTAAAAAAATTACAGCTGGGCAATTGACAGGATTACGGGCGCAAACCAATGCTAACTATGCTACAAAGAAAGGAAGAGGCTCAAAAGCATGGGAAGTACGCCAAAATAAGTAGACCGATGTAACAGCCCAGTTTTCACAAAAATTAAAAAATTTGTTTTTGGTGTGAATTGTTTGATTGTCTGATTTGTTTGCGGTGTTTGCATCCCCGATTTATCGATCGGCGATTATTTTTTCCCTCTTATCTCGTATTGGACGGAGACCGACCCTTGCCACCCTGACACTCGACCTTTGCGACACCGGGTTTCACCCGATCACCGTCGCGAGACCGCATGAGACCAGCCGCAGCCAACAGAACGAAAAACCCCGTTTAATAACTAAAGGGTTATTTTTATAGCGCGCCGGAAAGTGTTCTCGGAACGGTTCCAGTGCGAGGTGAACGCCTCCGGCTCAACGCGCTGATCGCGCAGTTCGAAGTTTTACCTGAATCGGAGGTATCGCGGACCCCCGGCGGTCAGAAACGTGAGCACCGCACGCGCGAGAGAAAAACCGGGGATGTTTTTGCAAACTGCCAGCCACCGGGGATATATAAAGACCACCACACTCCCACCCATTTCTAGGGTCTCCCTAGTCCAAAATTTGCAGCCACACCCCCAGTTTTACCCCATTTTTCGTCAACCCTAGTTCCTGGTCGCTCTCGGCCGTCGATCCGCGAGATGGACGCTCCAGATCGCGCCCAGCCACTCCTCTCCTCTCTCCTCCCGCAGCCGCGCATGGCTAGCCGCCGCAGGGCCCGAGGCTGCCGCCGGCCACCCGCAGGTCTCCTCTCCTCCCGTGCCTCCTTCTCCCTTCTCCTCTCACCTCCCTCTTCCTCTCCCTGTCCAGGACGCCCGAAGAGCCACCGCCGCCTCACGCCATGGCCATGGCGCCCGAGCTTGGAGCTCTGCCCGCCGCCGCCAGGGGCCCTCCGGCCAGACCCGCCTCCCTCCGGCCGGATCCCGCCGCCTGCGCCCCCCTCCGGCCTCCTCTGCCCTCGCCGGAGCCGGGAGCCCGTCCGCCGCCGCCCCTCCTCGCTCGGGACGAGCTCGAGCTCTCGCTCGCTCGCTCCTGCGCGTGGTCGCCGAGCTGGGCCGGCGCGCCCAAGGCCCAGCAGCAGCCAACGCCAGCCAGCCCAGGCCGCCCCTCCTCTTGGGCCAGCCCATGTGGGTGAGCCCCCCCCCCCTTTTTTATTTTTTTTCAGTCTCTGTTTTTTTTTCTTGTACTAAATTTCTGCTAAGTCCCAGGTTTATTGCTGTTGATCTATTTTTGCGCGGTAGTTTCCCGTTAAACCGTAGCTCCGATGAACATGCCCCAAAAACAAAATTTGGTCAGTTTTGCGTGCTCTAGCTTTCGTATGTAGAAAGTTTTTGCATTTGAGCTCGTCTTGATTGTGTAATTGTGTGCTAAAGTGGGCATCAGGCCGTTAAACTGCTACATTTTCCTATTAAGTGTTGTTGTTAATTTTTTTGTTGCAACTTTGCATGATGATTGTGACTCATCCATGAGGCCTATTGCATTGATTCTTTCTCCTATGTGTTAAGCATCATGTGTACTTCATTTCCATGCTTTAACGTGTCATGTTTGGGTGCTTTAGCTATATTAAATCTTGCTCCAAAGTGGTGATCCTGATGTTAATGTGTTGTTGTTGCGGAAACTGTTATTTTGTTGCAACTTCGGTCGACGAGTGTGTCACGACCATTTATCGGAATTGAGTGCTTCCAATTGCATATTGTTAAGCATCATGTCTAATTTCATCCCATGTATTGCTATGTCATGTTGCTGCACTTTTGCATATAGATTTACCCCTGTTTATACAGCATGTGTGCATGGCTTGTCTTGCTTATATCTTTTTAACCGTAACTCCGTTTGGGGTGTTCTTTATATGTAACTTGATTAGTTTTTCATGTACTTTGTGTTTATGCTATTGTTTTCTGATGTTAACCAACCTAAAATATGGTTTAGGGCAGAACAGTAAAAAATCCTTTAATTGTTGTGCGGCACTTAGTGTTATGCCATGTTTAGGTTGTGCCTCACTTAAATTGACTAGCATAGATAGTTTCCTTTATGCTTCGCCTCTTGACATGTTTGTGTGTTATGCCATGCTTCTGTGCTTTGCCATGTTAACAACTTTGTTGATCACCTGTAGCTAAACAACTTGAACCACCGTAAACGTGCGGTATCGTCGTGTGTGACGAGTACTCCACTTAAATTGTTAGTAACCGTTCTCGACGATAGATCCGTATCGCGTTGATGTGTCGTGTGATGTCTTCTTGATCTTGTGTTGCCCCGTTGTAATAGAGTGCTTGCTCGTTGATTGCTTTCCAGTGTTTCGTCATGTGTGCTTCCGCGGGTACCTTTCGGAGACGGTGCGAGCTTGCGATCAACTACACCTTCGGAACCGGACTTATCAACAGGCAAGGACTATACATTACTTATGATCCATTCTATTTCAACCAGTGGTTTGCATGCTAGTATAGGTTAGGTTCGATGTTTGATCCTACCACATGTTTACAGCCTCTTTCAAACCAATACAGCCATGTCCCCTCCCAGCAAACCTTGTACTACTATGTTACTATTGCTCGTCGCTCAGCCCCTGCTTAGTATGCATGCTTAGGATGCTACGATGTTACCCTGTTACTCCTGGGTTTGGGATATCACATTTTTATTATATTGTTGTTGATGATATGATTATTATAAATGTTTATTATACTCGACGAAGGATGGAAGGTCTAGGCTATCCCGCCCCGACGCTTTGTTCCATTCGAGTCACCTAGGACCCGAGTTCCGGGTATTGGTTTTAAGACTGAGCGTGCCTAACCGCGTGTGGGGTTTTATGGGGTCCCCTTTTCTTACCTACCTAGCTTCAAACATTTCTAGAGGTGGCCCAAGCTGGTTTTACCATTTGAAAACCGTGTGTGTGACCGGTGAGCTCCCAGCAGATTTTCAAACAACTCGGGCCAGCGGAGACATGGTTTCTTTGTTGGTCCACACCTGGAAGCTAGGGGGCTGCCCACAGCTATTTGGGTAGCTAACCCGACCTCGTCCAGCCGGAAGAGTCCGATCCGATAGCGCGGCCGGCCTTTGGATTGGGTGTCGACTCCCCGGGGGCCACCCGGATTTGTGCGTTGTTAGTTAGAGGGACCTGTCGTTCCGGATCTCTTGGGACTAAATCATAAAATGGTTGCCTATCATGGGTAGCAACTGAGAGAGATGGGCGTGCGTGCGGAGCCTCGTAATTGGCAGTTGGTACACCCCTGTAGGGTTAAATCTTTTCGAGAAGCCGTGTCCACGGTTATGGACGACTTGAGACCTACTCCTTGTTCATAGACAACCTCAACTGAGTTAATCTTATTATAACTTGATCAACGTGTGTGTGTGCCTTGACTGCTTCTTCTTCGTCGGGATGCGAAGAGGAGGACAAGGATAGGATAGGTGTTATGTTTGCGTAAGTAGCTGATAGCAAGACTTCTTCCTCATCGAATGCTTGGCTTCTTACCTTACTCTCTAGATCGTTAGCCGCTTCATAAATGCTAGTGCGGCAGCAACCTCACCACTTACCCCATCCTTACCGTAAAACTACTAGTTGTCCTAGAATGACGAGTGATGAAGTCCTTGCTGGGTCAGATGACCACTACAGTTGGATGCTGAGTACTTCTGTACTCATGATACTACCCCCAAACTCTTTTCAGGGTTCTTGATCGACAACAGGTATGGTGATCGACGTTTCACGTGAAGACTCGACGGCGACTAGTTAGGCGGATCCCGGCGGAAGGCCTGGACCCGTGTGGTTATGGGATCGATGCTTTTCTCTTTGCCACTAGGCATTTGCTTGTAGTCTGTACCCAGACATGTATCTTCCGCTGATGTATTGTATTTAAGTGTCACAACCCCAAGTTAGGTATGTGCTAGGATCAAGTGCTCCTTTGCATCATGTGAAAAGTTCAAAAAGAAAATCAAAATTGGGGAAAAGAAAAGCCCTGAGAAATTAAATCAAATGGCCAGATAAAAATCTTTTTCCAAAAATCATTTGAACATTTGGAAAATTCCTATAAATGGTGCTGATCATTTTAAAAATGGTTTGGGAGCAATCCCATGCTCATGGAATTTTCTAATATTCAAACAGTGGCTTTGGAAATTAAATAAACCCCTATTTGATTTAAAATTCAAATGTTTTGAATTTTAAAAGTGCTCAAATTTTATAAGTGGTTAACTCTATATATATTGAGGCCACATAAAAATTTGTAGCATTTTAGAAAATGTCTAGCTATTTTTTTAGCTAGGACAAAACAATTGCAGAAAAGAAAACAGAAGAAAATAAGAAAAAGGAAACTAACCTCGGAAGAAGCCCAACTTAAACCCCGCGGCCCAGCAGCAGCCCAGGCCCACCTCCCCTCTTGTCATCTACCTCCCCACGCCCCGAAGCTGC
Organism: Bromus sterilis; assembly: GCA_950022295.1. NCBI lineage: Eukaryota > Viridiplantae > Streptophyta > Magnoliopsida > Poales > Poaceae > Bromus > Bromus sterilis. The sequence goes on from OX465598.1 coordinate 273,716,218, forward strand.
TCGGTGGAATGCATGCAGCATGCCACCGCGCCGCCGACAAGCTCATCGCCACCTCCTGCTTCCCCCGTCCACGTCCCGGCGTCTGGACACGTCCTGAGGCGTCGTGGACCACTTCCCCCTCTCCCTGTGCTCTCCCGTGTCCTCTCTCGCCGGATTTCGTCGCCGCCCGAACACTGCCGTCGCCATGGCTCCGAGCAAGCGTGGCCAGCGACCTCCTCGGACCCCGACGTGATGTCCATCGTCTTGCGCATCGTCGACTACGCCAAGATGCAGAAGGAATTGAGCCCATGTGCCCCGTAGCCTCCGCCCCCCTTCTTCGTCTTCGCCGCCGACCGCCGGAAGCTGCAGTGAAATTGCGCCACCACCAGAGCCTCCCCGCCCCTGTCGTTTGCTCCATCGCGCTTCTGGTGAGCCGCTGATCTTTTCCGCCAACCTCTTTTAGCCCCACTCTTCCTCTTAGCACGACCGCCATGGGAGCCGAGCTCCGTCGCCGCCATGGATGACCTAGAGCTTGCTCCCGTGCTCCAGCGCCTCCCCCTTCTAGCCTACAGTGCTCCAGGTGCTCGCAGCAATCCAACACGCCAAGCCCCGGTCCAAATGGCGCTCCAGAGAGCGATTCCGATGTCGCCGAACTTCTGTTTCCGCCAACGTCGTCGCCGGCGTCATTCCTGTACTCCCCGGTGACGCTGTCGTGCCCTGGGTGAAGCGCGCAAGCACGTAGAGTCGATTGGTGGTCGCGGCGTGCCATTTGGTCGCTGGAGTCGTCGTCCAGTGGATCGCCGCCGCGTCAGGTGTCGCCGTCGACATGTCGCCGGCAGCGCTGACGTGGCCGTGGTTAAGTTAACCACTAATCCCCCCCCCCCCCCGTTAGCCACTGACAGTGGGGCCCCAGCCCCTAATCCCTCTGCTTAATTAAGTTAACCACAGGATTAAACCCGCAGAGGCTGACCAGTGGGCCCCCTAGTCAGTTTGACTGGTCAACCCCCCTGCTGACGCAATAAATCAAAAAAAGAATTAATTTAAATCAGAGAATTTCCAGAAATTCCAGAAAATAGGACAAACTTTGGAAATTCATAATTAATTCATCCTAACTCCAAATATAGCAAATAATATATGAAAAATGATCAGGAGAAAATTATCTTTCCAAATATGCAACTTTCACCTATGTTGGAGTTGATTTTAATATGGGACCAGTAGCATATGTCATTTGAATTATTTGGAATTATTTCAAATTCAAATCAAATGCTTTTGCAACTTGGACCATGGAATTATGCTACATTTCACCTACACTTCAGAAGCTTATCACACACATGATCATTTGGATTACAAAATGCAAATGCTAGCAAATGCAACTTGGACCAATTTAAATACATTTCGAGTTTGAATTTGAATTCACTTTCAAATCAACTTCAATTAACTTGTTGCAAATGGAACCTAGATCACATCAATGCAATTCACAGCATTTGACAACATAATCATGTGCTTGAGCATTGCAACTTATTTATGCTTTGTTTATATTGTTTGCTCGGATAGAAGTGGATCCGGAACTCGAGGTCACCCCCTTCGTTGAAGACCCCGTGACTGAACCTCGTCAGCAAGGCAAGCAAACCCCCATTGATCATGTCGATAAAATCCCATTTCCCTCTCATGTCTCGCTTATGCATTGTTTAGGATGATCACCATGATAACGTTTCTATCGCATAGTTGAACCCATATCCTTTGCATGACCTATCATCTTGTCACAGTAGTAAGCAAACCACAATCCTAGCAGATGTAGGAGTTGGTTGATATCATGTGACCCCTGCAACTGTTACTGCTTATTGCATGCTTAGTGGTACAATGAGGTTGCTTATGATGTGAGTCGGGATGATGATAAACATGGTGTTGATGAAAGTGAAATGTGTTGGTGAATCTACCCTAATACAAGGTGAACGATGAGAGGTTGTGTAGGAGTACACGGTGGGTTGTCTCGTTGAACACCGCCCTAACACGAGTTCTTGTTTGGTGATCCAAGATGAAGAGTACAACCACACATTGGGATCACTGACCCCTCTCGGCTTACTAACTCATCCCCTTCGATGTCCAGATGTCGCAGTAGTTCGGATTTCTGTAGGTATTGTGGCCTGGTAGCCAAGTGAGAGAACGGCTCATCCGAGACCGGCTTTCGCACCACGCACACATCGTCTGGGTCCACTTCGGTAAACCGGCCGGGTTCACGATAGTGGCAGACAACCCAGATAGGCGGCTTTCATGGACTAGATCGGCTATGAGGTAACGGTTGTGGTGGCATCCTCGCTGTCATCTCTTGAACGGTGACACGCAAAAGGCGGTAACTGATGGCACGTGTGTGTAGCGGTACACCCCTGCAGGGTTAAAAAAACTATTCGAATAGCCGCGTCCGCGGTTATGGACTGCTTGGAAAGCTTAGCTTGATTATTAGACAACCTGAACTGGATACTTCTAAAATACACCAAGATAAGCGTGAGTGCTATGGCGTGCTTCTCATGGGGAAGTCGAGGAAGTAACCATAGTGGTGTAATTGGTTGAAGAGATGTAGTGGACTCGTGTACGCTTCTTACCTCCAAAGTCTGGTACTCGTAGTTCAGGATTAGCCAAGTCAAAGCTGGCACTTCTGCAAGTGAACCCCACCTCCCTTTACCTTGATACATATGCATGAGTAGTATAGCTCCTAAGTAAGTCTTGCTGAGTACGATTTTGTACTCACGTTTGCTTAATCTATGTTTTAGATGAAACCACCGACCCCCGATGGTGACTTCTAACCGAAGCTCGAAGAATGAAGACTCAGACCAAGACCAAGCTAGTGTAGTCCCAGTCAGACGACTGGTTCCCTCGTGGAGGGCTTGTTTTTAGATAAGGCTTCTCTAAGCCATTTGTTAAACTTGTATGTACTCAGACCTACTTTGCTTCCGCTTGTCTATTGTAATGTTGGATCACATGCTTGTGATCTCTGTGTGCACTCTGTAAGAGTTATTAATAAAAGTGTATACTTTGTAGAGAATTGCAATGATACCTGCTGTTCATACAAGGCATGTGTGATGCGTGTATGTTATAACATGCATGTCTTTGTATGGGTTTTTCGAGACCTTAGTTGTGATCTGGCTGGCGGTCTTTCATACACTAAGTGGCCCTTAGATGTGCGCAGCTTGGGGCATCGCGATGCGATTGCTCGAGACTCTGTCTCGTGCACACTTTGATGTATGATCGAGCCCGCCCTAGACCCCGACTAAGTGATCGGGCTGGAGTAAGTCTATGTAAGGGTTATAATACAATCGATAGTATGGTTGAGGCGACTTGTCTATGAGTATGGGAGTTCACCACCCATATCATTTAGACTTGTGTGCGGACGATGAGGACCCATTTCAGTTGATCATCCGGCCTGGATGGGATGCCCCTCACGTTCGATGCTTTCCGAGAACGTTCTATGCTTGGCCTTGTCTGTTTAGACAAGTGGGTACGGTTCTCGGCTCTCCATATGATTGTGTTGTAGCGAGGCTTGCATACGCTAACCCCGGGTCCCGACGGTATTTAAGGCAGCTGTATTCCGATTGTATGAGATGTTGTATCCTTGTATCTGTAATGTTGTGATATCATGTTGGAAATCCGGGGCATATGACTTCGTCATATGTCGCGGTGGGACCAATATGTGCTTCGTCCCCGGATCTGGATGGAAACATCTAGATCTGGAACAGTACCGCATATCGGGCCTTACAACCGAAATCCATCTGCATCTACTACTAATCATCCACCTTGAGATATCTATCCAGAAAATCTCGCTGGTATTAAGTGGCGAGCCCCACCCAAAGTGTAAACCCAAAGCAACAGACAACTGCATTAAAAGAACTTTGTGTAAAGTAAACAATCCTTGCAATCGCGGTTACAAGCACCGTTGTTTTGCCCCTTGTGGCAACAGCACATCCCCTAGACTCATGTTTCTGTCACTCAAGCTAGTCATCAGGGGGCATGAACCCACAATCATGCATAACGCTCCCTCTTGGAGTCACTACCTACTACTTGGCCAAAGCAATAAACAGCAACGGATAACATGCAAGAGTTACTCAAGAACACAAATATAAAAGGAGAAGAACCAAATATATGACTCATCACAATTTGAACATAGTCTCATAATCCATCAGATCCCAGCAAACTCAACATAGCAACAGCGGAAAGAATTACATATGTGCCTTGATCATGTAGGGCAGCTCACAAGGTCTAATCCATGAAGAACGAAGAGGGGCAGAAAACATCACATAGCTACTGATCATGGACCCATTCTCCAAGGTGGACTACTCACGGATCATCCGGGAAGCGTCCATGGTGGTGGAGAAGCTCCCGGAGGTCAATCCTCCCTCTGGTAGGATGCCAAGAAGAGGTCTTCTGGTGCTCCCGATCTTGGAAGCGCGGCGGCGGAGGAACAGAGGCGAGATCGCGAAAAATGGTTCTCTCACTGGGGGTTTCGAGACAAAGGAAATATATAGGAGAAGGGAGGCAGCCAGGGGGCCCACCAGGAGTCCAAGCGACCTCCCGGCGCGGCCCCACTCTAGGACGCCTGGGCACCAGGTGGGGCCCCTTTGGCCCCCCTTCGGGCATGTGGAAGCTTCCGTTGCTCAGATTTTTTATATATTTTTCCCGGAATTTTTCTGGCATTTTACGTAATTGCAAAACCTGAAATAAAAAGACAGCAGAAAATAGAAACTGGCACTGGGGTGCAGTGAGTTAATAGGTTAGTCCAAATATGATCAAAAGTGTATCAAAGTGTATCAAATGCATAGCAATATCACCCAAAACATGCATGGAGCAAGCAGAAATTATAGATACATTTGGGACGTATTAGTAACCAACGAGGGGCGAGAAGCCATCAGTCAGGAGAAGAAATGCCCTGACCATGGAACATCACACAGCTCCATCTGTACTACACGTAGTCCCGTTGGTAAGAAAGTTACAATATCAATCCCTCCTCCTCTTTTCCTCCCTTCCATCTTGTACGATAAGTATGGAGCCGACTCCTAAAGACACAACTCTGCTTATTACTTTTCCCCGTACCATAAGATCAACTTACTACACTTTTTTTTGCAAGTATTTGTTTTTTTCCTTGGTTAAGTATATCACGACAAAATATCGCCTGTAAGCTTGATGCACAATCGCACTTTTATGACCTGATGGCATCGGCTTACGATTTACTCCAACGGCTCCAAACGAGGCCATTGTGATCCTGAATCTAAGTCAGCATAACATCAGAATAAGTCATGTGACGCCTGCTTGCAGAGAAGTTCGACCTATACATACCCGTGACCAATAATTCGTTTTCATAAGTAACTCAAAGCCATCTTCTCAGATAGTCGGTCGACCCTGAACTTATTCGATCGAAGGATACTAACTAAGTCACGTGCACTGCCGACTTCTATGAGCTATTTACTTTTCAGTATTAAATTTCATGTACATAAGAATACTTGCACAAAATAGGCATTTTTACACATGTTCCTTCCCATAAATAACTATAAAGCTACATACAATTAGGATCCCTCACTGGTCCCTCGGACCGACTCCTTCGACTTGTTGTTTTTCACCGATCCAGGCTTGGGGGCTACCCCCACAGAAGGAGTCTTCAGGTCCACCAGAGGCATCTGGATACCACCAGGTTTCAAATCCACGGGAATTGGAGCCGACATATAACGCTTTTTGCCCTGCTCATCATAACCAGGCTCAAACCTTTCTAAATTTATGTCATTCGCAATAATAGATGCCTCCACGCGGGTCACCTTCATGACATGTTGATAATCTTCTCGCTCAAATATTCGACCGTCGGCTCTCCTCGCCGACACACCCTCCACTAGCCGAGCCGGCTCAAATGAAGGGTCGTATATCTTGCATAACGCATGAGCCCTCATAGCCACTTGACGACAAGGCGATCTTTTAGACGACTGGATCCAAGCCGGCACCTTCGAAAGTTCCTCCAACATTTTGGACACAGCCCGGGGAATTTCAGGTAAACCTGAGGCAAATGTAATAGCCTGACACCCGCAGTATGGAGATCTCGGACAACTTTCATGGCCGCCCTTAACTTGTCCGCTGGCGACTCAGCCACTATCTAGTCCTCTGGACCTAGAAAGCATGCAAACAAACACATTAGGCCCCACAAAATCGAAACACACTGAGAAGGATTTCTTCGCTAAAAAAATCGAGATTATAAACAGTAGCTTACCAAAGATGGCCTTTACCAGCCTAGTAATGTTGTGACTCAGGGTGACTTCCTTATCATCCCTATGTTTTAATTTGGCTTCCAACTGCTTAATACGTTCGTCCTTTTGGAAGAGCCGTCTTGAACATTCTTTAGCTGACTCCTCATCTTTTTATGATGATCCATCAACAAAGATATTCGCCTCTCAGCTTCTTTAAGTTGGCAGGCTTGATGGATGACTCGCTGCTTCAAAGTCGCCACGACGCCTCCAGAATTACCGGCTATACTCTGTATACAAAAGCAATAGGGATTACACTCTTATGACTCGGCCTAATGATATAAATCATTATCCCAACTCATGGGTGCTATAGTACTCACAAAAGGGTACAAAAAGTTAACTCATATTTCCTTTTCATTAACCCAAGAACGTCCCGTTGACGATCCATCCAATCCACCAGATCATCATACAATCCAGGGAAAGACAATTCCTCTTCCAATGGAATCGATCTCTGACTAGACCCTGTTTTTTTCTCTTCAAAGGAACGAGTCCTAGGTGCTGATGGACCCCAGAAATCTTGGTCGTTAACCTGCACCCTAAAGATTGGTAAAAAAATATAAGCATCATCCCCTAAAAGAAGCTGAAGAAAAAACACATGGTTTACCCTTCGGCTACTTGGTAATCCAAAGAATCACCGTCAGATAATTCAATGATGGGAATTAACTCAGGCGGATTCACATCAACAGGAGGAGATAGGTGACCCGGTAAGGCCACCTCATCTTGATGATATAATTCTTCAAAATTGGAAGATTCGACTCTTCATCTTTTCACCGGCTCCTCCCGCTGAAAGAACGGAGAGCGTGGTTAATACCGTGTCGGGAGAAACTGAATAAAATAAAGAAAGATGAAAGAGCAGTACCCCTTCCTCAAAGGAATCCTCTAGTTCTTCATCATAATTGGCATCCTTATGAAACTCAAAGTCATCGTTGTCATAATCTACCGTAATGAAAGGTGCATCTGCTAAAGTCCACGGATTCGGCTCCAATACGAAATATATATTCAGTCAGCCGACTCCATTATACAAAGCAAGGAATGACAAGACAGCACAGCTGAAACCAAAGGGATTTTAAAATATTGATTCCGTAAAGGATTACAAGAAGAAGCTTTTTACATCAAAAAGATTGAGAGACCAACATACCAAGGAATCATGACTTCTACATGTGTGCTCATGTTGGGATGATTGGGAATACCTCACCCAAGCGTCAGGCATCATCACAGACAAAGGAAAACAAGAGCCTAAAACTACTTGCGAGCACGCCTTCGGATCGGCTTAACGTTCTTGACGTCTTGCTCGTAGCTGGAGTAGCTATCACCACCTCCTCGGCCTTGAACACCTTCATCTAGAGATGAGTAGGAGGAGCCAGAGCTAGTGATGAGCTTCTTGTCCTCAGGACTTGCGGCAGGAGAGTGAAGAGAGTCGTCCCCTTATCCTTAGTCGGCTTCACTAGCGCTCTCCGCACAACATTCCAGGAAGTCACCGTAAATGTCGAAGGCCCTCACCAATATGGAGTCCTTCCCGTCGAATCTACAGCAAATACAATCTCCCGTTTGAAGATTGTACAAACGGTCGAAGGTTTTCTCTCCCTTCCTCAATAACATCGAGCCTTCTTCCTCAAAACTTACCTCCACCCATTTAGGGCCATATGGGCACCCATCAATGCGTAGAAATAAACCAGGGGCTCAAGATCCGCCATGGCAATACCAAAGGAGAGGGGGGAGCTCGAGATGACTGCGAATACGGGAGCGTATCTTTACCACGAAATCGTGAGTAGGATTTCCCTCGTGAGCAGCCGTGACGGGGATGTACCCCGGCAAATCCCATGGTCAGGGACCCTGGGTTAGTCATGAGAGGCACAGTTTGGACGATAGCTCGTTGGCTAACAGGAGGATACGTTCCTGCTCGATGTTATTGATTGGATATTGAGATTACAGGGGAGCCAAGGCTAGGGTTACAGATTGTGTATTGCTTGTCCCTTGACGTCTCCCCTCCAAGCCCTTATATACCAGGCTAGCTCTCGGGGATTCCGTCCTGGATTACAGACGAGGTTTCCTAACCCTGATCTTGTTCCGTACGGCAAGTTTGCACCTTCCTTATGAGTCGCGGACTCCTACGTCGGTGCCATTAGTGGGCCAAGGCTGGGCCCAGGCGGCATCTTTGTGGGCCTTCTTTCTTTGGGTACACCGGGTAGGCTCATCCGTAGGAGTCGTGGGGTCACCCCCTCGTCAGTAGCCCTCGAGTGCCTGGGGGACTCGAAGACGCGCGCAGAGACTCGAGTCCATTCTTGCGTCATTTTGATGTATGCACGGTTCAACCGCGGGTCGCTGGCAGTCTGGGGCCTTGACAAAACCTATTTCGAGGGATGCTAAGCTGAAAGGGCCCAAGGAGTCGACTGGTCGAGCCTTGGTGAATTACACTAGTGGAAAAAACCGCAGTAGCCCAATCAAACTCATGTCCCTCGACATGAGCTTGGAACACTGGTGTCAAGAAAAAGTCATGCCGATGCATGTCTTACAGTGATCAGTTGCCGCCAGTAAAGTTCATAGCCTAGACGCGTCCGCCCGGCTTTTTCTATCATGCAAGCGAATGGGAAAGGTTGGGAGTGAAATCGCTCTGCGGCAAGTCCCAGCCCGGCCGATCTGCGCAGCGGGGTCTTACCTACACGCTAAGCTTGCGTGCCATCTGGGCACAGTGTGTTGTGTTCCAGGAATATGTATTTTTTTATTGAGGCGCGGAGCCTAGTTGATAATGCACCCACTTGGAATAAACAATCAAGTGGGTTGTTTTAGCAGTCACTCGCGGAGCTTGGTCCAGCGCTCGGGAGAGGAGTAATGTTAGAGGAGTATTTGCTCGGGAGGTCGTCGAATGCTCGAGTACGTGGAGTTTGCAAGTAATCACTCGAGTATCGTTTTTTCTCTCGGAGTGAGGGAGCACCCGATACTCCGGGGCCGCTCGATCTGGCGAGTGCATGTCTGCTCATCTTGTGTCGTGGTGAGGGAGCACCCGAAACTCTCATGGGTGCGAGTAATCACTCGAGCACGTTTTTTCTTCTAGGTGAGGGAGCACCCGAAACTCTCGTGGAGATGCTCCCGATGGGAGTAAAATGTTTTGCCCATCGGAAAAAGATTTAAAAGGTTGAAATTTTGAGGTTGGGAAACGTACTCGATACGCCTTGTGGGGATGTGATGCGGGCTTGGTTTTTCTGGTATCTTTGACCATTGTAGTCTGTTAAAGGAAATGACTTGGCGATGTTCCGCCGAAATTTTCTCTTCGTGCGATGATGGTCCTATTTTTGCGCGCGTAGTGGGCGGTGCTGTTACTGCGCCGATTGGGCTTTCCATGTTTTTCGCCTGCCGTGGGATCGTGCCACGTTTACTGGATGCTGGGATTGAACGGTGCCCCTGCTCGCTTGGCTGGTGGTTAAATACCGAGCGGCTGAGTGAATTTTAGGTTTTACCCAGCCATTGCCTTCTCCTCTCGCTTCTAGATTTCCCCTATTCTTAAGCCTTCTCCTTACTCCTTTTGCTACTTGCTGCGGGATTGATGACAACACACTCTCGTGCTGCTCCGAAATCGGCCAAGATGTCTGGCAAGTGGGAGCGCTCAACTTTTGGGGCTGCAGATCACGGCCCGCTGATTTTTGATGGCTTGGTGGCTGGAGACGCCGTGCGGATTCCGGGGGATGAACCTGTTCCCGCTCCGACAGCAGATGAGCGGGTGTGCTTTCAGGCTTTCTTCCCTCGCGGGTTTGTCCTTCCGATTCACCCTTTTTGTTCGTGGTTTGCTGTATACCTATCGGCTTCAGCTGCATAATTTGACTCCCAATGGAATTTTGCACATTGCTTGCTTTATTACCCTTTGTGAGTCTTTCTTGGGGATCTATCCCCATTGGGGGCTCTGGAAGCACCTCTTTTGTATAAAGAGGATGAACTCTGAGTATGCTGTGGGGAAGGTGGGTATATCCATTAGGGACTCCAAATCATAATTTGATTTGGAGATGCTTGACTCCGTCAGTGCTTGGTGGAAAAGTTGGTTCTATCTGAAGGATCAACACGTTGCTGGGCAGCGATTTGGTCTTGCTCCCCTTAATTCTGAAGCGTGAGTAGTCAAGTAGGCTTCATGGTCCCATTCTTTGTCTGCGAAAGAGTCATCTGAAGTGGATCCATTCTTGGAGAGGGTTGCTCTAGTGAAGGACAACTTGACCAGTGGGCAGCTCATCTCTGTTTTTATTGGGAGGCGCGTTCAACCATTGCAGTCTCGAGCCCGTCCCATGTGGCAATATGAGGGACTCGAGGACTCGACGAGATTCTCCCGCCAGGAGCTTGATGCCGATGGCCTCTTGGCCCGGATCCAGTACGTGACCAAGTGCTCGAGCGTTTCCTTGATGGGTTTCGTCGTTCCTTATTCTTCCGATCACGTGGTGTCGCAGGTTCGTTTTTGTGAATTTCTCATTTGATTTGAGATGCTTGTTTGACTGCTTGCTGATGATGCTATTTGCTTTTGTAGGATCATGCTCCTATGTTGTGCAACCCTCCGCAGCCGGAGGATGCTGATATTCGCAAGGAGACGGATGCTTCCGCTGCTGACGATGTTGCGCCGAGTGCTAGTGCCAGCGTGCTCGCGGGTGCCACTGGTGCTGACGAGTCCACGGGGGTAGAGTTGTCGGTGACCGGAGATAGTGAGGAATCAGCGCCCTTTCGTGTCAAGCGGTCACGGCCTTCGGGCGCCGAGGATCTTGACGCGACGAGTGGTGTTGTTCCGCTGTCTGTACCGTCTGCTGAGCCATCTCCTTCTGTTGCTGAATGTAAAAGGCCCAGGTTTGGGAGGTTATTGCGTGCTCGCTCTGCGTGTGGCGGGTAAGCATATTCTTGTCTTTGTTGGGGCTATTTTCCCTCTGTTCTTTTGTCTGATGGCTTTTATCTTGTAGCGCTACGACTGCTCCGGCTGCTTTCCTCCACCAGTGCGACTGCTGTCGACCTGCAGTCGACTGACTCTGGAGCAGCTGCCAAGCATACTGGGGATTCGTCGGCTGTTGTTGGTCAGCCCGTACCGTCGGTGACTCCGGCTGCGGGTGTGATTCCTGCTGCTCCTCCGCCTGTGGCATCTGGTGTTGTTGCTCCTGATGCCGAGCCTGCTGCTCCAGATCGTCCTTACTTGGGTCGTCTTGATCTTGGTGTTGAAGATAAAGTCCGCTTTTTCGACCGCATAGCTGGGCTGGTGAGTTTGTTTCCTGTTTGCTTGTGCAGTTTTTGTCATCGGGGGAACGGCAGTGCTCCCTATGGGAGTAGACCCCGACGATGCAAGCAAGTTCTTGCGGTTGCTTGCAGTCTTGCCTTGGCTCTGTTTTTCCTTTGTGTCGTCATTGGGAGCATGGTCAGTGCTCCCGATGGGAGTAGCCCCCGAGGCTGCAAGCAAGCGCTTGCGATTGGTTGTAGTCTTGCTTTGGTTCTGACTTTAATATTTGATTTCTTCGAATAGCCGGTGTTCCAGCACTGTGAGCGTCTGGTGGTCGAGGCTGAGCGTTGGCAGTAGGGCCACAATTCTACCCAGGATGCCTTGTCTGCCATGAGTAGTGAGTATTTCTTCCTGTGCTGCCGTGCTTGAACTGTTGGGTCTTCGTTTCTGAGTGTTGTCTTGTTTTTCAGACCGTCGTCAAACTGCGGAGTAGCAGGCCGAGAAGGCGGAAAGAACAGTTTCCAACCTTAAGGCTGCTTTGGCCTCCAAGGAGAAGGAGCTGCACGATCAGCACGAGTAACTGGTGCGCGTGCGTCGGGCTGAGGATGCGCTTGTGCAGGCGGAGGCGGTCGAGTGCGAGCGTCTTCGGGTCTTGTCGGACTCGCTTGTGTGTAAGTCGTTGTTCTGTTGCTGGGTGCTTTTTCTCCTTCCTCCTTTTGTAGTGATTTTTGTTGCCTGGAGCAGCCTCTACGGGTGCGAGTGCGACGGAAGTGGTTGCATCGGAGTCTGGAGTTCTCCGAGGGGCCGTGGATGCTATGTCGGCCGCTGTTGATGTTGCCAAGGGGGTCTGTGCCCGGGCTTCCACTCTTGTGGGTCTTGCTAAGAGCACCTCATGCCGAAGGGCACGAAGGTGCCTGCTGGTCTGGATGCCCGTGTTGCTGCATTTGGTAATGGCGGGGATCTCTTGGAGGAGCTGGTTGGGGAGAGTGTGGTGAGTGATCTTTCCACGTCCCTTGTTGTTCTTATGGGGCACAGAGTTGCCATTGACGACTCTCTGGTTGAGACTGTCCCTGCTTATACTAACGAGCAGAGTGCGCGAGCCACTGTTCTGGCTCGTCGCCTGCAGGAAGTTGTCGATGCTCAGTATCCCTCTTCTGCAGGCAAGGGGGGTCGTAGCCATATCGTGTCGTCTGATACTTTATGGTTGTAATATGCCTCCTTTGTGGTGGTGAATATGTGCTACCTTGATTGGAATAACTGTTTGGCCATTCCTGCTGTTGTGCTTGATTGTCTTTTCTTTTTGTTCGTTTTGCGGTAGGCCGCCCCGGGCGTGCTTCGGTCTTGGAGTTCTTTGAAGGAGGACGCTCGCGAGGGCGCGTATGAGTCCGTGTGCTTGAGGCTGAGAGACGATGAGCGGGAGGTTGTTCGCTTGAAGGGGGCTGTAGCAGTTCATCGTTCCAAACGCGAGCGTGCTGAGGCTGTGCGGGATAGTCTTGCTTCGTGGGTGGTAAAGTTGTCTGACCTCCTGCGAGGTGAGTCTTGCTGCTGCTCGATTGCTCGACTTCATTTAGTAGCTTTGTTGTCGTCGTCTTGATTTTGATTCTGTTTTTTGAAATGCTGTCGGGGCGGTCCGGGGATGAAGAGAAGGCCCTCCAGTCGGAGCTGTCTCGGTTGGATGATCCTGAAGTGCAGGCGAGCAATCCATTCTGGGCAGATGAGGCTCGTGCTCGAGCATTTGTTGTGCTTCGTCTTCGAGTTGAGCGGGTCTCGGCTGCTCTGTGGTACTGTCAACAGGTGTTGGGAGGGATCCACGCTGAGTTTTATCCGCTACAGGTGGTGCCATCGTCCTTTGAGACGCTTTGCCGCGTGTTTTCTCAGCCTGCAGAGCTGCGTCGCGTGATGAATCACCAGATTCATGCTGGAGCCCGCGCTGCCTTGGGCTTGGTTCATAGTCATTGGCCGGGAGCTGATATTGCTCAAGTGGTGGGGGGTCCTCCAGGTGGTAGGGATTACCCGATGGATGAGCATTACTCGGCGGTCGATGAGCCTACGCGCCGAGTAGTGGAGCGGGTTTGTGAAGAGAACGACCATTATCTGGGTGCCCTTATTAAGGCGAAGATAGAGCCTGGGGGTTAGATGCTTCCTTTCTTTGTATATGCTTCTTCTTGGTGTACTGTATTCCTTTGCATTAAAGGGTTGTGCTGCTGTGGCGAGACCTTGTGTGTCTCGATTGCGAAGAACGCCTCGGGGGGTGACTGCTGCAGCGAGCCCCCGAGTGCCAGTTTTGTTTAAGGTTGCGATTGCGAAGAACGCCTTGGGGGGTGGCTGCTGCAGCGAGCCCCCGAGTGCCAATTTTGTTAAGTCGCGATTGCGAGGAACGCCTCGGGGGGTGGCTGCTGCGGCGAGCCCCCGAGTGCCAATTTTGTTAGGTCGCGATTGCGAAGAACGCCTCGGGGGGTGGCCGCTGCGGCGAGCCCCCGAGTGCCAATTTTGTTAGGCCGCGATTGCGAAGAATGCCTCGGGGGGTGGCCGCTGCGGCGAGCCCCCGAGTGCCAATTTTGTTAGGTCGTGTCGGGACCCGGGGTTAGCGTATGCAAGTACAGTTAAGACATAGTCATATGGAGAACCGAGAACCGCACCCACTTGTCTAAGCAGACAAGGCCAAGCACTGAACATTCTCGGAAAGCATCGTACGTGAGGGGCATCCCATCCAGGCCGGATGATCAACTGAGATGGGTCCTCATCGTCCGCACACAAGTCAAATGATATGGGTGGTGAACTCCCATATTCAAAGACAAGTCGCCTCAACCATACTACCGACTATCTCAAAACTCTTACATAGACTTACTCCAGCCCGATCACTTAGTCGGGGTCTAGGGCGGGCTCGATCATACCACAAAGTGTGCACGAGACGGAGTCTCGAACAATCGCATCGCGATGCCCCAAGCTGCGCACGTCTAAGGGCCACTTGGTGTATGAAAGACCGCCAGCCAGAACACAACTAAGGTCTCAAAAACCCATACAAAGACATGCATGTTATAAACATACACGCAGCACACATGCCTTGTATGAACAGCAGGTACCATTGCAATTCTCTACAAAGTGTACAATTTTATTGATAACTCTTATAGAGTGCACACAGAGATCACATACATGTGATCCAACATTACATTACAAACGGAAGCAAAATATGTCTGAGTACAGACAAGTTTAACAAATGGCTTAAGAAGCCTTATTTAAACACAAAGCCCTCCACGAGGGAACCAGTCGTCTGACTGGGACTAGACTAGTTGGTCTTCAGTCGTCCAGCTCGATGAAGAAGCCACCTTCGGGGTCAGTGGCATCATCTAAAACATAGATTAAGCAAACGTGAGTACAAAGTCGTACTCAGCAAGACTTACATAGGAGCTATACTACTCATGCATATGTATCAAGGTAAAGGGAGGTGGGGTTCATTTGCAGAAGTGCCAGCTTTGACTTGGCTAATCCTGAACTACGAATACCAGACTTTGAGGTAAGAAGCGTACACGAGTCCACTACTTTCTCCAACCAATACACCACTATGGTGCCTTCCTCGACTTCCCCACGAGAAAGCACGCCATAGCACTCACACTTATCTTGGTGTGTTTTAGAAGTATCCGGTTCAAGTTATCTAATAATCAAGCTAAGCTTTCCAAGCAGTCCATAACCGCGAACGCGGCTATTCGAATAGTTTTGTTAACCTTGCAAGGGTGTACCGCTACACACACATGACCATCATTTACCGCCTTTGAACTCGACACCATTCAAGGGGTGCCAGCGAGGATGCTCACCACAACTGTTACCTCATAGCCGATCTAGTCCGAGAAAGCCGCCTACTTGGGTTGGTTACCACAATCGTGAACCCGGCCGGTTTACCGAAGTGGACCCAAGTGATGTGTGCGTGGTGCATAAGCCGGTCTCGGATGAGCCGTTCTCTCACTTAGCATCCAGGCCACAGACCTACCAGAACTCCGAACTACTGCGACATCTAGACATCGAAAGGGATGAGTTAGTAAGTTGAGAGGGGTCAGTGAGCCCAATGTGTGGTTGTACTCTTCATCTTGGATCACCACACAAGAACTCGTACTAGGGCGGTGTTCAACGAGACAACCCACCGTGTACTCCTACACAGCCTCTCATCGTTCACCTTGTATTAGGGTCGATTCACCAACACTTTTCTACTATCATCAACATGATCATTCCCATCCCAACTCACATCACAGTAACAACATGGTATCATACTAAGCATGCAATAAGCAGTAACATTGCAGGGGCCACATGATATCAAACAACTCCTACATTTGCTAGGATTGTGGTTTGCTTACTACTGTGACAAAATGATAGGTCATGCAAAGGAATGGGTTCATCTATGCGGTAGAATCGTAACATGGTGATCATCCTAAACAATGCATAAGAGAGACATGAGAGGGAAGTGGGATTTTATCGACATGATCAATGGGGGTTTGCTTGCCTTGCTGACGAGGTTCGGGTTCGGGGTCTTCAACGTAGAGGGTGACCTCGGGTTCCGGCTCCACGTCTATCAGCAACATGACAATCATAGGATCAACATAATGTACAATGCACAATCACATGAATAATATTGAAAGGGTGATGTTCATGGTACTGATGTGTTGATCATTCCATTTAAATGGAGTATATTGCAAATTGAATTGCAAATTCAAACTCCACATTTGAATTCAACATTTACCAAGTTACCTGTGACATGGTTTGATCATTTTGAATTATCTTCAAATGTATAATATATGCCTTTGATGTGTGATTGAAATGTAGCATGTTGCCATGGTTCAAGTTGCAAAAATATTTGATTTGAATTTGATTTAATTCCATTTAAATCAAATAGCAAATGCTACTGATCACATTTTAAATTCAACTCAAACAGAGTTTAAAGTTGCATATTTGGAAAGATAATTTTCTCCTGATCATTTTTCATATATTATTTGTCCAATTTGGAGTTAATATGAATTTTCTATGAATTTCCAAAGTTTGGGGTATTTTCTGGATTTTCTGGAATTCTTTTAATTCATTTTGATTTTCTGGAAATTCATAAAATGATTTATTGCGTCAGCTGACATGTGGGTCCAGGGTGTCAGTGACTGGGTTAAATAACCCGTGGGTTAAATTAATCCAGTGGCTTAATTAAGCCACTCGGCCCACTGGTCAGTGACCCAGGGGTCACTAAAAGGGTGATTAACAGGGGGGCTTTGGGCTGACACGCCGGCGGCTAAACGTCGGCGACTGGACCGCGGCGGCGCTGCACGGGGATCACGATTCCGGCCATCGTTTGGAGCGCGAAGACCACCATCCTGAAGCCCTCTCCCATGCGCGTCGAACTGAACCGATTCCAAGAGCTGGGGTGCACGGTACGCTCGCCGGTGTCAACTTCTGCGGCGACCTAGCTACGGCCGTGATCGAGATATCGTTCCAGGGCACGATTTGATGCGGGGCTAGGCTGGTTCGACGAGGAGGAACACGGGGAACAAGATGGACACCATGGCAGGCTCGATGGCGTAACGGTTGAACGTCTCCATTGATCCCGGCGGCGAGGAGCTTCGGCTACCATGGCGGATCCGGCTAGAGTGAGTAATCCAGGGGGAGAAGAGAGGGGTTTCGAACCCGAGCTCACCAGGAACTCAGTAGAGGTGGTGGCGAGGGCTAGGGTGGCTCAACGGCGGCGGAATTGACGAAGTCCTCCACGGCGGCCGGCGGGAACTCGAGGAAGAAACCGGTGTCTACGTGGGCTCCGGGCTCGATTACTTCTGCAAGTCGGTGAAGACGACGACGACGAAGCGCTTGGACACAGTCTTGGGGCTTCTAGGCGTCAATGGCCACGCGTGTGCTCGACGGCGCTCCGGCGTGTTCCTCGGGCGGCGATGAAACGGACGAGAGAGGAAGGGGAGGTGTTCCTGGAGGGGGGGGAACGAAGCAGGGCGGCTCCAGGATGCGTCTGGACGAAGAGATAAGCTCGGGGGGGCCTGGATGCTCGAAGGCGTCGCGGTGGCGTCCACGGCGTCGGCGCCTCGCCACCGAGCTGCTTGGCAGCGCGGGGTGGAAGACGACAAGGGGTTTCGCGGGCTGGGCTGCGGGAGAGGTGAGTTGGGCCGGGGTGGCGCAGGTAAGCGGGCCACTTTCCTGTTTTCTTTTTCTTTCTGTTTTCTCTTCTGACATTTTTTCTGTTTAGCTAAATAAAATAGCTAAACATTTTATTAAATGCTGAAAAAATTTATGTGACCTCATAATAATATAGACTAGCCACTCATAAACTTTCAACAATTTTAAAATTCAAATAATTTGAATCTTAAATCAAATAGGGGTTTTTCTTTAATTCCAAGGCACTGTTTGAATATTTGAAAAATCTATGAGCATGGGATGGGTCCCACATCACTTGATATGTGATCACACTCATTTATAAGACTTTTCAAAATTCTAACATGAATTTTTGGAGAAGATTTTTATCTGGCCTTTTGAATTAATTCATCTAGGGGGGTTCCTTCTCCCATTTGCTTTTGAAAATGAATTTCCTTTGATTTCTTGACATGATGCAAGGTTACTTGATCCTAGCACATTACCTAACAGAGGGTTCTGACAGGTCGCGATTGCGAAGAACGCCTCGGGGGGTGGCTGTTGCGGCGAGCCCTCGAGTGCCAATTTTGTTAGGTCGCGATTGCGAGGAACGCCTCGGGGGGTGGCGGCTGCGGCGAGCCCCCGAGTGTCAATTTTGTTAGGTCGCGATTGCGAAGAACGCCTCGGGGGGTGGCCGCTGCGGCGATCCCCCGAGTGCCAATTTTGTTAGGTCGCGATTGCAAGGAACGCCTCGGGGGGTGGCTGCTGCGGCGAGCCCCCGAGTGCCAATTTTGTTAGGTCGCGATTGCGAAGAACGCCTCGGGGGGTGGCCGTTGCGTCGAGCCCCCGAGTGCCAATTTTGTTAGGTCGCGATTGCGAAGAACGCCTCGGGGGGTGGCCGCTGCGGCGAGCTCCCGAGTGCCAATTTTGTTAGGTCGCGATTGCGAGGAACGCCTCGGGGGTGGCTGCTGCGACGAGTCCCCGAGTGCCAGTTTTGTTTATGTCGCGATTGTGAAGAACGCCTCGGGGGGTGGCTGCTGCGGCGAGCCCCCGAGTGCCAGTGAATCAATTTTTGGAAAAACATTTTTCAATATTCTTCCTGGTGTTTCTTTCATTTAGTAAGATTGGGGGGTCTGATGAGTACAGTCCCCTTTATTAAAAACGGCGGCGTGGTAGCCTGAAGGGCTAGATGGCTTCTTCTCCGAGTGCTCGGGTCCTCCGAGTGGTGGCTTCTTCTACGGGAGCGCTTCTTCTGCGGGTCCCGTGGTCTCGCTGGCTTGGTGGGCTCCAAAGGCCTCTGATATCTTGTGGAATTACTTGTCGCAGCGGTCGGACCTGACGAAACTGCCGTTGATTGTGATGAACCCATGAGGGCCTGGCATCTTTAGCTTAAGGTAGGCGTAGTGAGGCACTGCCATGAAGCGGGCGAAGGCTGGTCGTCCGAGGATTGCGTGGTACTGCGACTTCCAGTCGACCACTTCGAAGTCTAGGATATCCTTGCGGAAGTTGGTCGCATTACCAAAGACTACTTCCAGGCTTATTTTTTCCAGAGGGTAGACTACTTTTCCTGGCACAATCCCGTGGAAGGTTGTGCTTGAGGATTTCAGCGCGGAGCTCTGGATTAGCATTTCTTCGAGTGTCCTTGTGAAGATGATGTTGATCCCGCTGCCGTCGTCCATGAACACTCGTGACATGTCGTAGTTCCCAATTCTGGCCTCGAGCACTAGCGCGGCATGTCCTGGCCGAGGGATGGCAGGCGGGTGGTCCTCCCGAGAGAAGGTAATATCTGTCTCAGACCCGCGTAAGTACTCCGGGACAGCGGGGTGCGAGGAGTCTGCGAGGAAGACTTGTCTTGTGACCTGCTTCTGCTGCCTATTTGAAGGCCTGCCTTCTTGTATCATGTAGATCCTGCCGTGGGCTTCTGGGTACTGCTCCTCTGCATCTGGTGTCCTGCGCCGTTGCTGGATTGCGGCCACTTGCCTTGTTGGTAGGGGAGGGGCTGGTGGTGCGTCGTGGGTGATGGGCCCGACTGCTATGCTCGCGAGTGGCTGGGCCGCTGTTGTCGCGGATCAACTTTTTTCCTCAGCCAACTCGTTGAAGCTTCTGCAGTTCCTGAGGGTGTTGATACGTCCAAAACGTACCTATAATTTCTGCTTGCTCCATGCATTTTTTGTGTGATATTGCTATGATCTAGATACACTTTCATACATTTTTATCATATTTGGACTAACCTATTAACTCAGTGCACCCCAGTGCCAGTTCCTATTTTCTGCTGTTTTTCTATTTCAGTTTTCCCCCATATAAAAAGTGCCAGAAAAATTCGGGAAAATTCAGATAAAAAATCAGCATGGAGGAAGCTTCACGAAGAGCCAGGGAGGGGGCAGAGGGGAGCCAGGGGGGCCCAGGCGGCCACCCGGCGCGGCCCCACCCCTGGCCACGCCAGGGGGGCGCCTGGGGCCCCTGGTCCACCTTTGGCTGCCCCCCTTCGCCTATTTATCCCCCGTCACGGGAAAACTCCAGAAGAAGAACCCTATTCCACGAACTCGCCTATGTTCCGCCGCCGCCGCGCTTCCGAGATCGGGAGCACCAGAAGACCTCCTCCCGGCACCCTGCCGGAGGGAGGATTGACCTCCGGAAGTCTCCTCTCCACCATGGATGCTCCCCGGATGTCTCGTGAGTAGTTTTCCTTGGACCATGGGTCCGTGATCAGTAGCTATGTGATGTTCTCCTCCCCTCTTTGATCTTCATTGTTTAGACCTCGTGAGCTGCCCTATATGATCGAGGCACTTTTGTAATATTTCTGCTGTTGCTATGCTGAGTTTGAAGGGATCTGATGGATTATGAGATTATGTTCAGATTGTGATAGAGTAATATATTTGGTTTCTATCTTTTATATTTTTGTTCCTAAGTAATTCTTGCATGTTCTCCGTTGTTGTTTATTGCTTTGGCCAAGTAGTAGGTAGTGACTCCAAGAGGGAACGTTGTGCTCGATTGTGGGTTCATGCCCCCCGATGACACGCTTGAGTGACAGAAACATGAGTCTAGGGGATGTGCTATTGCCACAAGGGGGAAAACAACGGTGCTTATAACCGCGGTTACAAGGATTGTTTACTTTACGCAGAGTTCGTTTTAATGCATTTGTCTGTTGCTTTGGGTTTACACTTTGGGTGGGGCTCGCAACTTAATACCAGCGAGATGTTCTGGATAGATATCTCAAGGTGGATGATTAGTAGTAGATGCAGTTGGATTTCGGTCTACTTATTTTGGCGTACTGCCCGTGCTTTTGAACCTCTTCCTTTCTTTTGTAGCATAGTTAGCATTGCGGTGCGTTTATAATCCTGTCAATTGCCCTTCTGTAATTTGTTTACCTCGCATAGCAGTTTTATCATCTTTTGGGAGAGAGACATCACTAGTGAACATCACGTATCCCGGTCCATATCCTTATCACTGTTTCCACGCTATAATTACTTTACTGCTTTTACTTGCTATCATTATCCCTTGTGTTTTTACCCTTTGTGAACAACAAGACCGGAGAGATTGACAACCTCTCTGAACTTCGTTGGGAACAAAGTTATCTGTGTCTGTGTGCAGGTCCACGTCAGTCGCGCCGCTGACACCTACTTATCATCTCCGGAGTCCTACTGGAGACAAACCTTGGTATCTTCACCGAGGGAAACTCGCTGCTGTACTTCATCACGCCTTCCACTTGGGGCTCACCAACGAAGGGCGAGAAGCCATCAGGTGTGTCCTGATCTGAGCTCCCCTCGTTCATTTCTGAATCCGTGTATCGAGCATGGTCCGTCGAGTTGTTGTTTGGCCGAGCGGTATGTTCTAGTGCTGTCGCGCGGCTGCCTCGTCCTCCAGTCTCGTTTCTGAGCTTGGGGCGCATCGTCGAGGTTGTCTCTTTGATGTATTCTTCTATCGTCACGATGCCTGCCGTCTCTGTCGTCTGGAAAGCCGGCGGCGACCATGTCGGGTCCTCTGTCGTCGTAGAAATTGCGCCTGGGTCGCTTCCTTCGACGGTCGAGTCCTCTTTCTCCGTTGTGGTAGTCGTAGTCTTGTTCTGAACGTGCGATGTGGATTTCTATTTCGTTGCGAACGGAATCCTCGCCATTCGCCCAGCTGTTGGCTTGTTCCAGCAGCCGTGCGAGTGTTCAGACTTTCATCTGCCCGAGCTGTTCCTTGAATTCGATGCGCTGCAGGCCTCGCCTGAACGCGTCGATTGCGCTTTCGTCTGATATGTCTTCTAATGAATTCTTGAGTATGGTCCACCGCTGGATGTAGGCTCGCAGGGTTTCCCTGGTTCCTTGCTTGCATGCTCGCAGCTCCTCGAGCAATGCCGGTCGCTTGTATGTGGATTTGAAGTTTTCTATGAAGGCTTCACGGAACTGCCTCCATGAGCTGATGGATCCTCGCGATAGATTCTTCAACCAGTGTCGTGCCGAGCTCTCGAGCATGAGCTGCACATACTGCATTGCCGTGACGTTAGTCCCTCGCTGGAACTTTACTGTTGTTAAGTAGTCGTCGAGCCATGCCTCTGGCTCCTCGATTCCATTGTATTTTAGCGTTGTGGAGTTCAATTTGAACCCGCTTGGCATTCGCGTCTCGCGTATGGAACGCGTGAAGCATAGTGCTCCGCATGGCTCAATTTATTTGTCGAAGGCTTCTTCGTCCGAGTACTCTTCGCGTGCTGCGCGTCTTCATCTGCTGCGGTTGACTTTGTTCTGTGTGATGTCGTCGCGCGCGTCTCGTCGACTGTTGCGGTGCCTGTTGTCGTTGTCGTTGTTGTCGTGCTTCCTGTTTTTGCCGGAGCATTTGCGCCAGTCGTCGTCATCGGGTGAGTTGGGGTCCCTGTCTGGTGTCCTTGCACGGGTCGGTCGCCTTGCACTTGATTTTTTGGGTGTTGAGGCGGCGATGGCGTCTTTCATTATCCGCAAGGCTATTGAAGTGTTGCGGTCTGGTCTGTTTTGCCTATTTTTCTGGGCGCGAGACAGGTAGTCTCGGGCGCTTATAAGGGCTTCTGTTGGTGTGAGGGGTTCCTCTTTGTCATCCTCCTCTTCTAACTTGAAGTCGTCGTCGAGCTTCCGAACCACTCTCTTCTTATCTGTCCGTCGCAGGTTGTTGAATTTCGATTTATTGCGGAGAGGGGAGTCGTGATCCGGGGAGTCGTCTCTTGGAGGTGGCTTGCGATTGCTTTTCTGCTCGGCGGCCGCCCTTTCTTGCTTCTCTAGCTCTAGGCGTTGTTGTCTCGCTTGCTGGGTTAGCTCGCTTGCCAATTTGTTGTATGCCCTGAGCTCGTCCCTTGTTGCGCTTGCCGGTAGTAACTTCCCATGTTCGACTGCGTCCTTTACTCTGGCCATTGATTCCTTGGACAGGTAGATTCGCTCTTTGGGTGGGTCGTCCACCGCCGCACTCGGGGTTTGTTGCTTACTGCTTGATGGCTTGTCACTCTTGTGGTTGCTCTGTTCTTGTCCCTCTGGTACTTTCGTTGGTATGCTTCCCACTTCTCCCAGCTTCACGACGACCTTACTGGCGGTTCCGGGCGCTTTTGTGTTGTCGTTGGCTTGGCGAGTGTTCGAGTCGTCGTCTTGGCCCTTGCCATTTGCTGGTGGTGCGTTGGCTTCTGCCATGAACACCTGGGATGGTGCCCTGACTGCCTTATTGCTCGTGCGTGTGATGCTGCTTTTCCAGGACGAGGGTCCACCCGAGCGATCGCGGGTGATGTGGAGCCTTGGTTTGGGTGGGCAGCCGCGGCTGGCTCGAAGGGTGCCCGCGCGGGTGGCGACTGTGTTGATTGCTGCTGTAGATGTCGTCGCGGGTGCTCGGGCGTCGTTCGTGAGGCGGAGGGCGCCCCAGTGGTTGATGTAGATCTGATATGCTCCGAAGATCAGGTTGATGCCGGAGTGTAGGTCGGCGAAGACTGGTCGGAGAGTCGAGAGGTGAGCCATGAAGACGAGGGACCCAAACAGATCATATTCCGCCTGGTGACACTACAAGAAATATGCTAACTTGTGACCCTACATATTGGTCACTGGAAGGTCACTGTTCTTCATTTGTGACCTTTTTGTGACCAAAATCAGTTGGTCAAAAGCTGAGGGTCGCAAAGCGGACACTGTGCCCTTTTTTTCTGAAATGGTCATAGAGGATTATGACCAAACCAAAGGTCGTAGATGTTGTGACCAATTGGTTTGGTCATTGGCTTATTGGCCAGGCCACGTCAGATCCACCGTGGCAAGCTGACGTGGCAAAATAGCAACCAAATGAAAAGGTTGTAGATTAGAATCAGCCTGGTCCAGTTCGGTTGCCTATATGGGCCGAGCCCAATAATTCAGCCCATTTAATATATTTTTTCCTTTCAATTTTGATTAGTTACATGGGCCAAGCCCAACAATTCGGCCTTATTTTTTGGAATGTGGCCTTTTTCGGTCAGCAGCTATAATTTTTTTTCACTCCACTAGGTGGGTCCCAATTGTCAGGTTCTAATAAGTGGGTCCAATTGCCAGCGCCATATTCTTCGGATTATATTTTTCAGTAAATAAAATAATTATTTAAAAAATAGGGCAAACCGCCAAACTTGGCACATTACAATTGAACATTGCTCATGTCAAGTTTACAAATCTATTCCCTCCGTTTCAAATTATATTTTCAAATTATATGAAGTTGGAGCACTATTTCGACCAGGTGAAAATGCACTAAAATTACAAGTGTACCCCCTACTGAATCATTATCTTCTACCTCTAGACATTTGAATTACAGATCTGCCTCGCTCGCCCCACCCCAGCAGGTACCAGATCGACTGCACCCGTGGCACCGGCACGCCGGTGCTTTTGTCTTCGCAGTTTTCCTCGCTGCCACAGTGGCGCTCCGGCTGCTCCTCACCACCGCTGAACACTTCAAAATAGGCAGTGTAAATATAATGAACAAATACTCAATTGCTTGCAAAATGAGAATAACTCAACTACTGCTAGTTGTAAAGGAGTACTGAAATCAATACTCAACTGTCTTGCTGCAAAAATAAGGCTACTTACAGTGAAAAACTACTCAAACCAAGGTTAAAATAGACAATGCAAACTGGTTCACTGTTCGGGTTTTTAAGATGTAAAATAATATATATTTTCATAAATATGACAGTATATAAGTAAAACTGCAAATAAATTTAACATGGCAATTTAAAAATAAATGTGCAGCCACAGCCAGCACCACGTGCATTGATGCATGCATGCATCAGCCATGATCCATCCATATATGCATCCATTAAGTCATCAACAGCAGGAACTCTAAAGAAGTATATCATGTCATGTTTACTTAATCAAAGGTTTACAAAGCAACAACCATGAAGGGGAAAATGGATGCAATAAAACAAGACAGATCTATGGAAGGTGCAGCTGCCAAGAATGCTAAGCTGAGTTAAAAATGGATACAATGAAACTTCAATTCTTATCAAACCGAGAATTTTTACTTTAGGATACAGGGCACGTGCATCAATTTTCTGAACTAGTCAAGAACAAAGAAGGCTACGCTAAGATGGAAGAGACCATACACTAGGGAGGTAGAAGATGGTGAAGCATGATCTGCTTCTTCTTTGGGACATCGATGATCATCTTCTTCTTCTTCCTATTTTTCTACCGTTCTGCAACCAGCTTCCCCATTCCCCACTTATGTAAACCACACAACAAAGCACAATACACTCCAGTCACATTGTATAATATGAATGATTATAAAATAAAAAGTGGGCAAGCAGACATTTTAGATACTCCCTCTGATCCATATTAATGTACTCAACTTTGTCTAGATTCGTATGCATCTACTCTAAATACTTAACTAGATACATACGAATCTAGATAAAGTTGAGTACATTAATATGGATCGGAGGTAATACAAGCATTTGTAGTTCAAGTAGTAAAAAATTCTGGCAATAGTAAAAATTCTATAGTGTTGATAGATACAAGCATTTGTGGTTCAAATTCTCGAGAAATTTAAAATGCAGTACTCGAAAGTGGGGCACACACAATCAGGCAATCAAGGAGAATAACACACCTCGTGGATTCAATATTCAGCAGATGAGAAATTGATGCATTAACTAATAGTACAGAGTGGTTTGAACATGAGAATACATTGGCAGGTGATTGTGTTGTACATTATATCAAAATTTATTATTATTCTGAGAACAATTTTTGGACCGGGGTGTGTTTTTGTTGGTAACCAGTACCCCTTGATTTGTCAAACGTGAAGAATATTACCATCTGGCGGTGCGAGGGCGCTGCTGTTCCTGGGCATGACGTTGCTGGTGATGTATGTCACGCATGCTGCTGCTCCTGCTCATGGAAGAAAATCAAAAGGAATCGGCCAAGGGGATGTGAGGGAAGGTAGACGAAATTCAAGAGGATATGAGAGGAAAGGGGCGGACCTGAACTGGATGGCATCGTGGTAGTGGTGGATCTGCGTCCTCCGTGGCCTGGCGTTGGGTCAAGGGAGGAAGAAACCATCCCATCCATGGTGTCCCGTCGTTCGAGCTCGCTGGATCTGAGAGAGAGAATGGAACACCATGAGGAAGAGAGGGAGGGATGTGATGAGGAGGAGTGGGGGAGCTCACCCAAGTCATCGGAGCAACGCCGGCCACGGCTGCCGGCCTGGATCTACCGCCCGCAGCGCGCTGGGTAAGGAAGGAGGGAGATGTCGCTGCAGGAGGATGGCGGCAAGGGGGACCCGACCAGATCTGGGATGGGTGGTGCGGGGGCTCTCACCTCCCATAGTTCAGGCGAGCATGAGCGCCACCTCGCCGGCGCCGATGCGTAGGGGCGGTCGTGGATCTGGGGCGCCCTTGGGAAGAATGGCGATCTGGGAAGCACCGGTCGCGGGGGAAGGCGGTTGAGGCTGCGTGGCGGCGCGAGGAATGAGGGGCGTTGGGAGGGCGTGGGGAGGCGGCTGAGGTGCATTGGCGGAAAGGGCCGTCATCGGTGTGGTTGTGGCGGCGTCAAGTGGTGCGGGGGAGAGGGGCAGACGAGCGAGAGAGGAGCTCGTGATGTGTGGATGGGTGGATAGGAAGGACGAGGGGTGAGGGGATGAGGGCTGCCGTTGGATCCGGAAAATCCGACGGTGTCTGAAGCATGATCCGTGTGACATCCCCATGGACCAATCAGAATTGAGTATATGTGTTAGATTCGTTTTTTATTTTTCAAGTGTCTAAAATTGAGTTTTTTTGAAGAATCTACCAAATATTTTGCTCTTTATTTTTTCAAAATATCATTTCTAGGTACATAAGTATATATTTAATCATAAATCCACCAAGAGTTTTCCAAGATTCCACCCCTAGCTATCACCGGTCATGCCCGCCATTTTGACCGCATTTTGAAACCGGCATTTAAAATTCAAAAAAAATTAAAAAAAATGTAAAACCTTCGCGTTGCATCATAATTTATGTCCTAGTAACCATACAAACTAAAAAACTTGGAATAATGCAAATATCTTAAAAAAGTCTTCTCAAAATGAGCTATCGAGTACGAAGGTTCATGGCTTTGAAGCCAAATGACCGATATTAGTGCTAGTTTCGAAGGATATTTTTCCCAAATGATCTCATTTTATGCAAATGTGTGCATATTGGAATAGGCAAAAAGTTTGCCAAAGGAAGTTTTCATTTTCGTTGTACGAAAAAACCATTTCTCATTTTTCGAGTGCCAAAAGTAGGGTTGTTTTGTGAAGAAGCTACCAAATATTTGGTGTGAATTTGAACCACTTCATTTTTGTAAAATACTAGACCATATTTTATTAACAATTGACCAAATTTTTGCATGATAAATGATTTTTATACACCTCTCCTGAAAAAGACAAATTTCCGTAGATTCAGTTGGAACGGGGTCAAATTTGAACTACAATTGCTTGATAGTTTGCTCTTTATTTAAAAAAAAATCATTTCTTGGTAGACAAGTAGTCATTTCATCAGAGATCCACCAAGAGTTTTCCAAGATTCCACCCCTAGCTATCACCGGCCATGCCCGCCATTTTGACCGCATTTTGAAACCGGCATTTAAAATTAAAAAAAATTAAAAAAATGTAAAACCTTCGCGTTGCATCATAATTTATGTCCTAGTAACCATACAAACTAAAAAACTTGGAATAATGCAAATATCTTAAAAAAGTCTTCTCAAAATGAGTCATCGAGTATGAAGGTTCATGGCTTTCAAGCCAAATGACCGATATTAGTGCTAGTTTCGAAGGATAGTTTTTCCAAATGATCTCATTTTGTGCAAATGTGTGCATATTGGAATGGGCAACAAGTTTGCCAAAGTAAGTTTTCATTTTCGTTGTACGAAAAATCCATTTTTCATTTTCCGTGTGCCAAAAGTAGGGTTGTTTTGTGAAGAAGCTACCAAATATTTGGTGTCAATTTGAACCACTCCATTTTTTTAAACACTAGAACATATTTTATTAACAATTGACCAAATGTTTGCATGATAAATGATTTTATCCACCTCTCGTGAAAAAGACAAATTTCCGCAGATTCAATTGGAAGAGGGTCAAATTTGAACTACAGCTGCTTGATAATTTGATCTTTATTTTTTCAAAAAATCATTTCTAGGTACACAAGTAGTCATTTAATCAGAGATCCACCAAGATTTTTGCAAAATTCCACCCCTAGCTATCACCGGTCATGCCCCCCTCCCCCGTTTTGATCGCATTTTGAAGCCCGCTTAAATAATGTTGCCGAAGAAAGTTTTATTTTTCTTTGAATAAAAATATATCTTTTCATTTTTGGAGTGCAGAAAATGAGTTTTTTTTGTGAAGCAAATACCAAAAATAAGTTTCAAAATGTGAGAACTATATTTTCTATAACTATTAGACCACATATCATGTACAAATAACCGGCATAAAAGGTTCAAAAAAATCACAAAAATAGAAAATCTTCGCTTTGTGTATGTTTGCAAACCGAAACATTAGAAGTGTATGTTTGCATTTCATCATGTCATAATTTTAAAACCCTGCATTTATTTTATCTTGCATTTGAATTTCAAAAAATAGTCCTATTTTTTTTCATGACCCTATATAAGGCAATATATAATCTTAGTGGTATTTTATATTTTATTAGAATAAAAATTGTCTCTAATAGTCCATAATAAAGGAGAACATCTTTAAAAAATAAATCAAAATTTATTTGGTCGAAATTGGAGTTCAAAATCGAAAGGTATAAAAGAAAGCAGAAAAAAGAGCAAAAAAAAAATAACTAGGTTAGCCGAGCC
The DNA here is from genome assembly GCA_950022295.1 of Bromus sterilis. Lineage (NCBI taxonomy): Eukaryota > Viridiplantae > Streptophyta > Magnoliopsida > Poales > Poaceae > Bromus > Bromus sterilis. Next base: position 273,744,981 of record OX465598.1, read on the forward strand.
GGCCCAGGACGTATTATATTTCATGGGCTATCCTACACGTTCCTTTCATGGGCTTTGGCCCAGGACGCATCAAAAATATCAAAAATCTGGACCATGACCATTTAAATTGGTCTCAATCGGGCCAGAATAGGGAAGCAAACCTTTGCTCTTTGCATTATGACCAACTCATGTACAGGTTTAGACCCTCTCAAACAATTGGGTCGAGATATGTGACCAATTTTTTCAAGGTCACCGACAAAAGGTCACTAGTTGACATATTTCTTGTAGTGTGAAGTTATCGCGTCGGCGGGTGTTGAAGATGCTGGTGAGGCCGCCGAGATCGCGTTCCCAACCTGTGCGGTTCCCACAGACGGCGCCAATTGACGGGGATGTACCCCGGCAAATCCCATGGTCAGGGACCCTGGGTTAGTCATGAGAGGCACAGGTTGGACGATAGCTCGTCGGCTAACAGGAGGATACGTTCCTGCTCGATGTTATTGATTGGAGATGGCGATTATAGGGGAGCCAAGGCTAGTGCGCACAAGGCTAGGGTTACAGATTGTGTATTGCTTGTCCCTTGACGTCTCCCCTCCAAGCCCTTATATACCAAGCTAAGTCTCGGGGAGTCCGTCCTGGATTACAGACGAGGTTTCCTAACCCTGATATTGTTCCGTACGGCAAGTTTGCACCTTCCTTATGAGTCGCGGACTCCTACGTCGGTGCCACTAGTGGGCCAAGGCTGGGCCCAGGCGGCATCTTTGTGGGCCTTCTGTCTTCGGGTACACCGGGTAGGCTCATCCGTAGGAGTCGTGGGGTCACCCCCTCGTCAAGCCGGATTGCGGATGACGGCCGCTGCACCGCCACGACCGCGCCCGGAGTGACCTCCTTGACCTCGACCTCGACCTCGACGGTCACGGCCTCTAGATCCCTGACCCGCACTAGGGCCTGTCTCTTCGGGTTCACGACGGCGAAGCTTGGGAGGCATGGCGGTAGAGGCAAGTGGAAGTGGAACGAATGCGAGGGGAACAAAGGTGTGTGGACGAATTGCGCATATGCCCTGGTTTAAATAGCCCAAGCTAGGGGCAAAGCAATAAAATCATCAAGGGCGGCAAAAAATATTCCCACGCCAGTCTTTAATACACGGGACTCGTCGGTTCCCCATACGACGGGACTTAACGGCGATGCCTCGATACCCATGGGGTCGTGGATCGTGTTCACACCTTGGCGCGGTTTTATTCAAAAACGATACATCTTCTGCGCCGAATGGATCCAAGGAGGCGGGGAACGCCGACTCCGTAACTTGCCGGGTTTAATGATGGAATTGTTCAAAAAGATTTCCCTAGAGCCGACCCCATGACAATCTTGGGGGCTACTGTCGGGGGGAAGATTCGCGGACCCGAAAGTTTTAGCAAGAAGGCCTCCGTGACCAAGATGAAGAGAGAGTCGACCTATGGGCCGGCTCACCGAAAGGAAGGCCCAGAAGAAAGGATCGGCTTGCAAGACGACCGACCTACAAGACGAAGACCGACGCCAGAAGGAAGGAGCTCAAGCTACCTTGAAGAACAAGACAAGTCATCCAAGAGATAGAATAGGACTCTACCTTGTAGGATAGTCGGTTTCCTTGTAGAAAACCCTAGGACTCGGCATGTATATAAGTCGAGGCCTTGGGACGTCCCGAGGGCGAATCAATCTAGCATAGTTCTTGAGACTTCGGCGAAACCTAGCGCCCTTGTGATCAAGATCTCCCACATATAATAGAAGAAAAGCAGGAATAGGTCTTTACCTCATCGAGGGGCCGAACCTGGGTAAATCCCTGTGTTTCTCGTGTCCCGATCTACGGATCGATTCTCCACCGATCGACTCTCCCTCCTCACGCACTCGTAGCTAAGTCCCACAATCAAGTTCTCTATGAGGACATCTGGCGTGATTTTCCCATGACAGCTCCACCGCCGCCTTCTAGCAGAACGCCACCGCCAGGGTCGCCATTGTCGCGCGACCGAACCCCGCGCCAGTCCTGGCGCTCCACTCGACCTAGTCGCCCCCGCCGGCCGGGGACAAGGGGGAGGGAAGAAGCCCCCGCCGCCAGCCACCGCGGGGGGCTTTGCCCCGGTGGTTCGGGCCGGCGGCGGCGAGGAGGGGGAGGAGGAGGGGGGCTAGAGAGGGGAAGGGGGAGGCGGCGCGGGGGGCTAGGGTTACGAGGGAGGGGGATTGGGTCGTCGTTCGAGTGATGAGTAGGCAAGACAGGGCGGCGGAGGTGAGCGGCGGTGTTGCTTCAACAACAGGCGGTCACCTATTATCGTGTTGTTGTGCACAGAATAAATTTATCTGAATCTTGTGATAGTCCTCTGAACTTTGCGCTGTTCAGTTCGTTCTAGTGTAGTAGCAGGCACTGTGTAGTAGTGTGTGTGTGTGCACACCGTGGTTCTTCCTGTGCTAGTATTACTAATTATTAGTATTGATATGTTTTATATAAATATGATTTCAAAGTTTATTTCAATTCTTGAAACATGTTTCATCCGTTACACGTCTCTCAAGTCAAACACTAACAATAGTTATGGGTCATTGCACGTAGTGACGCCAAACGATATGACATCACTACGCATATATATAGTATTGTCACTGCACGTAGTGACGCGAAACGATATGACATCACTATGCGTATCAAAAATGCTAAACGATATGACATCTATTTTTTAATGCACGTATTGCCGCTAAATGATATGATATCCAACCTACTAAATTTTATCTTATCATTAGTGAACACCTTAAAATGGCTAATGTACTGAATGTTCTACGTGTAAAGTTGTTGACTAACGGTTAGACGAAATTTAAACAAACCGTGCTACTTTTCAAGCAACTAACAAGTAGCCATGTTAATATTTTCATGACTAACACGTAACACGGTTTTCAGAATGCGTAATCGAAACACTTCTCTTAGTATGATTTTCCTTGCCCATGACTATCTGCAGCGCCAGTAAGCATGGAAGTTCTGACGTCATTGGCCGACAACATCAGGAAGAGGGGGGGGCAGGAGCAGGGCGAGCCGGCAAGGTGACGATCGGCGACTGCGCAAGATCCCGGCGGGTCGCGTCTTCTCCGCGCGATGGAGGGAAGCTCGCGAGATGGGGATGTGGCGCCGTGTGTGCTCTATCCCTGGAGTGACGGGGAAAAAGATTGGAAACCTCGTACCTGAACTCGTTGGAGATGGAGACGTTGATGAATTGACAGTGCTTGATGTCTTTTCAGGAGTACTCTTGTGAAATTTGTTCTTGCTCACTGCTTTAAAAATTCAATCATAAGCAGGTAATCTGTAAGTCGCGAAAACATTAACACGGCTACTTATTAGTCGCTCGAAAATTAATAGGGTTCATTTGAATTTCATCTAACCGTTAGCCAACATCTTTACACGTAGAGCAGTTAATAGATTAGTTGTTTTAAGGCGTTGACTAATAATTAGACAAAATTCAGTAATTTGAATAGAGTATCGTTTAGCGGCTACTTATAGTGAAGAATAGACGTCAAATCGTTTAGCATTTTTTATACACGTGGTGACATCAAATCATTTTGTGTCACTATGTGCAGTGACAATACTATATATACGTATACGTATGATTATATGTACGCATACGTATGTTGGCTTGCATAATATGTGTAGGTAGCAAAAAAGTGAAGGGGAAAATAAAAATAAAAGAAACGTTCGCATCTATGCTTATAGGTAAAAAAGAGTCAAAGAAATAAAAAGAAAAAAAAAGAAAAAAAATGTGCAGGGTGTTGGAATCAAACCTTGAACCTCAAAGCACAACACAACACACATAACCACTCCACCTTTTGGTCACTAGCTAGTGTTCTATGAGAAGCAACGTTGTACATATATCTTTTTTACGTCATCACCGCCAAAGCTTTAGTTAATGTCTGTTATGTTGACTTCTCAACTCGTTCCGCGTAGGACGGCCACGTGGCATTGACGCTCAAATACTCCGATGGAATTGGCTAAGGCTAACAATTAGAAGAGAACGCTAGGAACTAGATGTGGTAATACGTTTTTCGAGGAGGCATAGGCGTACTTAAGGTGTGTTTGGTAGCTATTCCCATTCTAGCATAGTTGTTTCCAATTGAGACATGCTAAGTACATGCATGTGCAGTTGTTTGGTAGTGATGTATGTGCTCATACATGCTGAGCTGAGATTTTGTTTGGCAGCTTGTATGTATTTAGACATGCTAAACAATTTCGAATTCTGAATAATTTTTTGAATGGTGAACAAAATTTAAGAAATATGAATAAAAATTTAAGCATATTTTGGAAATATTTACAAAAAAAGATATTTTTTTGATTTTTTTTAAAATTGAATTTCTATTTTTTTAATAAACAAATTCCGAACATTTTTTTGAAAATTTAAACAATCTTTGAAAATCTGAACATTTTTTTAAATTCTAAATATTTTTTGACAATTTAACAAAATTTGGAATTTTAAACATTTTTTTTGAAAACTTAAACAAATTCTGAAATTTTTTTAAAATTTAAACAATTTTTGAAATTTTAATATTTTTCTAAAATTTAATAAACTTTAGAATTTTGAACATTTTTTGAAAATTTAAACAAATTCTGAACATTGTTTGAAAATATAAACAAATCTTTAAAATCTGAACTTTTTTTAAATGCTAAATATTTTTGAAAATTTAACGAACTTTGGAATTTTGAACACTTTTTGAAAATTTAAACAAATTTTAAATTTCTTAACATTTTTTGAAATGCGAGTGTTCTTTCTTCATGCATGCTGACCAACGAACAGCTGTTGGGGTGTTCTCTCTTTGTGCATGCTACGGGGTATTTGGATTGAGCTCGTGCATGCTAAGAAGGCCCCGTGCAGACTACCAAACACCAAAAAATGGGTTGAATAGAGAACTTTTGCCCATATGCACCCTCCATGCATATGCACCCTACCAAACACACCCTTAAGTTCAAACAGAGGTCCTTTAGGGCAAAAGAGCCCCTTGTTGGCACACGGCATGACGTCCCCTTCATGACGAGGCGCCGGTAGTTTTTGTGTGTCGTCGATTAGGCGCCATCTATGTTTGGACTTTGATGCAAGCAACTGCCATATGCCATGACGCCCCTCCCCCCGGAAACGCCCAAGCACACGCATAAACGCCGAGATCCGCCAAACGTCCACACATACTCGTACTACAAAAAGTTGGCGAATTTCCCCTCCCTCCCTCAAGATTGGTGGTGGGTGGGGTTGGGCGAGTAGTAATTCCGGTCACCGTCAGGCGGCTGCTGGCTGAATCCGGCGATGGAGCGATCTCGGCGGTGGCGTCGGTCGCCTCATTAACTCGGGAGCATAACTGAGTTGGGTTTGGTCGCTGGCCGGCCATGGAGGGTTCAGTGAACTCCAATTGGACGCGTATGTCCCATCCCATCCGTTTGGCTTGGAAATGCAGCATCCCCGTACTGGCCAGGCAACCTGTTCTTGGCCCGGAGGTGTCCACACCCCACTCACCCATCAAGGAGACCCGGGACTATGGCTAAACTCCCAAGTTCACGTGACAACCAACTGTGCCTTGATGTGATTTGGACCCAGGAGGACATGCACGTAGTACTATGTATCTTGGTTGTAGTCACGCAGGAGCGGCAGTGGTGGCATTACTGCTCGCGGTGAGTTGAGTGAGCCTGAACGAAACCAATTGATGTGATTCGTTTGTGATACCAGGACGAGTTGCCATCAACCCGGACCCCTCCTTTCTTCCACCCTGGACATGGACATGGAGTCTCAGACCAACCATTTTCAGATTAGCTCTTTTTCAGTTAGCCACTCCATTAACATATCTGAGGACGAGATTTTCTAGTTACTCCCTCTATTCTCATTATCATTGAAATTAATGGAGAGTATGTTCTAGTACATCTTTCTTGGCCAACAATAACACATCTGATTTCTGTGTGTACGGTTGATTGATCGCCACCATTATTCTACAAACTATATTTATACTCATCGCCACTATTGCTGCTGCATTGACAACTCAACCCACACATTACTTAATCCCTCCGCTTGACCGCCCAAGTCTGAAAACTGTATCTCAACGTTGGACTCGCCCACAGGATTCCTCCATTCCACACATGGCTTTTCTGACCGAGATAACAACAACACTTTACTAGTACTAAGCACTCCACCACTTTGCTGCTGCCTCCATTGACTTGGCTTCGGTTTCAACCTCACACATTCCAGGACAGCAAATACAATCAAAAAACAAAGAAAACCACTTCTCAAATCTCTCCAAGAAAATACCAAAGGATATACATGCACAGCTGGTGTCGCCGTCAGCACAACTGTGGTTGCCATCTTGCATCACTGTGCATGCAAGCAAAGCTTAGTGACAGTGACAGTGAGCGTGATCCACTCGCAATGCCTGTGCTAATGAGGACAAAGAGCAACCTAATCCCCTTTTTGCCGTGCAGACAAAAAGGCCCATTCCAAAAGAGAGAAGTCCCTATGTGCATAGTTGTTATAGTTGGGGGGAAGATCGCAATCTAGAAACCCAAGAAAAGACATGCCAAAAGCAATTCAATTCTCGTTTCCTTTTGCAAGCAACGAACGCCGGCTGAAAAAGAAGTTTGAAACGGCGACCAAGTTTCGTTCATGCTGTGGTAGCTATCTCCACCACTGGTCAGTTTTGACCAAGGCTCAATGTAAACCTTCAAAAATTCAAAATTGACCAAGAAGGGATGGAAATGATCCACCAGAATTAAGAACAAATCAGTGGTGTACAAAGAGGACGCGTATATCATGTGGCATGTTGGAAGTAGGCGCTGTCAGATGGATCTGTTTTATTAAACAGTTCGTGTTTATGGAGTAGCACACATCGGTTTTTAAGATTCTTTGGGATACAAAATTATATACACTTTTTGTACCGTTGTGCCCATCAATGTGCTAGGAAGACAGAGCCACATGCTTCTTGTTGTGCCCTCGATCCATCCATAGTGGAGTGTGCCTGCCAATGCCAGCAGCAGTCCTTTGATTTGCTTTTCCTTACCACGAATGCCAATACTAATACCAGTACTTGGATTTGCTCTTCATGATTTCCTCATTGACATTTACAACGGTGCTTCCAATTATATTCAAACTTACAAAGCCTACTTTGTGTGACATATAAGTATATCCTTGAAACAATCGCCATATATCTAGAGGCCTAGACAAAGTATCTAATCTAAGACAACTTTGGGAGATGATTTTATCTTGGAGTAAAAATAACCCCAACCTAGGATTCCTTCACCCAAAAGGTGAAACACCATGGCTCCTACATGCTAAACACAAACACTTTACTACTCCCAACCTAACCCCACTTATTAAATTAAAATTAATAAAAAATGATTAGCCCTAATCTCCAAGTAAGAAGAAGAGAGGCCATACATACAAACCAAATGATGCGAAAGGGGAAGCTCAAGTCTACAAGACGAGGAAACATCAGGCATCAAAACCCTACAACCACCATAGAGTTTGCAGCACGCCGCGCCGCAGCAGTTACTAGTGCCCCCAACTCTGTGCTCCGCCCTGTTACCGCGCCCCCATTGGCCGCCATGGGCTCCTGCCTCTCCACCCGGGCCGGCGACGAGCCGGCGTGGCCGCAGCGCTGGCGCAAGAGGCCCCGGGCCGAGCGGGAGGGCACGGCCGCCGGCAGCGTCGGCTTCTTCTCTGGCGGCGGGGGCGGCAAGAAGCTCCCCGGCGAGGGGGAGATGACGGAGGAGGAGCTCGCGCGGGTCGTTGGAAGGACGTGCGCCAACGGAGCCAGCGCGGCGGCGTGCCTCCACACGCAGCAGGGCCGGAAGGGCACCAACCAGGACGCCATGGTCGTTTGGGAGGTAAGCTGCTGGCACCTGGTAACCGTTAGTTCTCTTTGCTTGGTGGTTTGTTCCGGTGGATTTGGAGTCCTGATCGGCGCCGGTGCTCGGTCCACGGCCGATTCTTGGTTCAAAGCCCCGCCTTTCTAAGTCAACTGCTAGCGTTTACTCTCGGGAGTCTTCTCTAAGCTATTCGTGCTAATCACTTGGTTTGTGCCTGGATTACCGGGCGATTTGTATTTCAATGTTTGTTTGAATCACAAGGTGAGATACGTCTTTATCCAGCGGAGTGTTTGAGTCGAAATGAGAGGGATTTCATTAGTTTGGATTTTTAGTGGGGCTGGAGTTCTTCACCCTTCTGCTCCGCTGGATCGATTAATATGATATGCGAAGATTCAGCTTAGATTGTTGGATTGTTTTGAGCATCAATAAGAAAACAAGCAGTTTGCTAAAAAATAATCTTATTGGTGTGTGCTCTTAACGGTTTCTGATTGTTTCTCCAAAATGTTCTCTGCTAGACGGGGCATGAATTAGTTGTGATATTGAAGTACTGTTCTTGTCTTTTGCCTTGATTCGAGACTTTTTGTTTAGTGCAAGCAAGATCCTTTCCAAATGTTTGTACCTTTCTTTGTTTTCTTCTCTTCTTCGATGTAAAGAATGTTCTGTTCTTGTTCCTTTCTTCACATGGATGAAGATTGAGGGGCCAAGTGATTAGCTGTAGTGATTGATAGCTGGCTTGCTCCATCTAGGGTCTATCATCTTCAATCAACCAGTTCAGCTTAAGTACTATATTGGTTCCTTAATCACTAATCAGTAGGTTGTGATAGCTGATAACAACTGGAGTTCAACGTGAAGTGCAATATGATTTATTTTTTAATTTCTTGAGAACTAGGATTAGCTAAAATGCATGAAGGTATTTAAGAAGCACTTACATTATATGTAGGTATCAAATAACCATTTCTAAGAGGCATAAGGATCATGGACAATAAAGAGAGTTTATGCCTGTAGGTTCCCAGAATAGTGCTTTTCATTCCTAATATTCCAAGCAAAAAAGGTACCTCCTTATTGCAGTGGGAGGAAGTCCTTGTAAATTTTTACAGTGTCTGTTGGAATTGAATTGAATCAGCCTTTAGTTCTATCTTCCTCTCGTATTCATCAGTCAAATTTTGGTCGCGTTTCCACATTTTGCAGTGAGTAAATAGAAACTTTCTTAATGTATACATATTCTCAGAGATTCACATTGTCATTCACAGTGGTTACAAAACAGGCCTACTGAATTCATATAAGTAACATGGTATAATGCACCATGAGTTTGCCTTGACTAGCTACCGAGTTTCACCATGGTTTCTTAGGTACTATTTGAAGTCTGATTATCTGATTCCGTCCGTAGGTGAATTTCCTAAATTTTAACTGCTCAAAATCCTTTATTCCAGTCAAGTCACTCACTCATTCTACCATGTTTTTAATATTTCGTTTTCGTGGTGAAAATATGATCATAATAGACTTAAGATTCCATTAATACATTTTTTTTGTAACTCAGCCCATCTCTTTGATACTTTTTGAGGAATGGTTAGTGCATGACTGCATTTACTTGTAAGAAACGAACAATAGTCACTACTAGCTTACCGATCACTTGATTCTGGTGGAAAAGCAGACACTTATATTGCAGTAAATGCTATTGTTTGACAGCTATGTGATACACCCTTCTTTTACTGCAGAGTTTCAATTCAAGTGATAGTGTTTTCTGTGGCGTGTTTGATGGTCATGGACCATATGGTCATTTTGTCGCCAAAAAAGTTAGAGATTCTCTTCCTGTCAAGTTACTCACACAGTGGAAAACTAGTGCTAATGGGGGCACTAGTCCTCATCTAAACGGAAGCATTTCTGGAAGTTTGAACTCCGAAGAAACATCATCTGCTGTTGATGATGAATGGGGCGAGTCTGTTGATGTTGATGGGAGTGATATGCTTCCTGAGAAGTTCCTTCCACTTAAGCAGTCTTATTTGAAGGCTTTCAAATTGATGGACAAGGAACTCAAGATGCATCCTACAATTGATTGCTTTTGCAGTGGTAGTACGGCAGTCACATTAGTCAAACAGGTGATTGATACACTTCTAAACATGCCCTGTTGTTTGTAGATAGATTGATAATTGAAGTTTTTTAAAGCAAGTGGTGGGAGTATAATTTTGATTGGTGATTGAACTGGACGTGGCTTATTCTCCAGGGATGGGATCTTATAGTCGGAAATCTTGGGGACTCGAGAGCAGTAATGGCGACCCGGGATGCTGCTAACAATCTAACTGCTGTACAACTCACTGTTGATTTGAAGCCTAACCTTCCCAGTATGTTCATTTCTTTCACTTATTATTTAGATTAGTTTTTTTTTTCAGTTTTTGTGTTGTCGTTATGATAGATACTCTTCTCATTTCTCCCTGTATATATGCCTTGATCGAATATAATTCTCCAGACCAAACTGTCATTTTTTGGAGTAGTTACTACTGTTCCTCTCCAGATTGGTCACTTTCTTTTTGGTTCTTTTAATCATTATTCTTCATTTCTTTTTCTACAGATGAAGCTGCGAGGATCCAACAATGCAGAGGAAGGGTTTTTGCTCTTCAAGATGAACCAGAAGTTTCAAGGGTATGGTTGCCAAATAATGATTCTCCTGGATTGGCAATGGCGAGAGCTTTTGGAGACTTCTGCCTTAAAGATTATGGATTAATATCTGTTCCACAGATATCTTATCGTCACCTTACTGAAAAGGATGACTTTATAGTACTAGCCACTGATGGGGTATGCTTCTTAGCATTTTACTAAAATATTATCCTTCAAATTAGAAATTTCATATGTTCAGTAAAGCTTTTATTCACCAGTTTCAATCATTTGCTGTAGGTTTGGGACGTTCTCTCAAACAAGGAGGCTATTGATATTGTAGCTGCAGCTCCATCTCGAGCAACCGCTGCCAGGGCTCTCGTTGATTGTGCTGTCAGATCTTGGAGATTGAAGTTCCCAACATCCAAGAGTGATGACTGCGCTGCTGTCTGCCTGTTCTTGGACCACGAAAAGTCGCCTAACTTGGTTGAAGAGAGTGAAGCCAAGAATGAAAAAGCAGAGCCTGCCAAGGATGCTTTGATCTCAGATGTCGGTAATAAAACTAATGAAGACATTGCAGATGTAAATGAACACATCTCCAGGGAAGAGCACATCCCTGAGCCCACATTGGAACACTCGTCCACGCTAAGAAATGTTGATGAGATTATACCGGTGGATGAATCTCCTGTCTCAAAGGAACCTGAAAGGTGTGGGTCTGCCCGCAGCCTGGCTGACTGCATATCCACAAACGAGGAGGAAGAATGGTCTGCGCTCGAAGGCGTGACGCGGGTAAATTCTCTCCTGAACCTCCCAAGAAAACTCTCAGGTGACAAGAGATCTACCAGTTGGAAGAAGCGGCGTTAAGTGAACATTAAGAAAAAAAACATCTGCTCTGATGAAAGTCAGGTAGGGTGCTCTCAGTGGTGCATGTCACGGGATACAGGAATTTTCAGCCAAGAGCGTGCAAAATTCTTCGGCCAATTTTTAGGTCCCTGCCCTAGATTGTTTTAGGCTGGCTGGCAGGTAGGTGTGTAAATTCAAGAAGATTGCTTCTTCTTCTTCCTTGTGATCTTTGTCAGGAGGTCTTTCATGCTTGGGCTTCTTTACTTGTTTGTGCATAACAAAGTTTTTTGTTCTGTGAGAAGCTTTTCTGTAAATCATGTAAGACCTCCCTCTCTGATGTTGGGATGTTCGGCTGTGGCTGTATCAGAACAAGAACCCAATCCTCGATGTGTAGTAGGCCATATGAATTTTCGCCCCAAAAGTGTGAGCTTCTTTATCTGTACTGGTTCTTCTCAAGATTATCATTTCCTTGTGCCCTGTGCATAGCCCTTGAATTTGGCAGCAATTTAGGCAATGTAGGAAACCAAGAACTTCGTGCTGATATCATAACACACTGATATTTCTCCATGTTATTATAAAGTCACATCTCACATGTTTAAAAAATATATTTATTTTGAAAAATTGTAAAGTCACATGATTAAACATATTTGTTTTTAAAAATCAAGGGGCACGCTTTATTTGTTCGGAGTTCAAGAGAGTTACTCCCTTCAGTGAATTACTTGTCGCTCTATGCTCAAGTCGACGGTGGCGGGACGGACGAGGTGCTGGCCTAGACGATGACGGGTTGCCGTTGGGCCTGTAGAGGAGCTGGAGGCACAACATGATTTGAATCCGTGAGGCACCTCTAGTGTTCGTGACTGATTCCAATTGTTTGCAATCCACACTAGAGCTAGTGTGGGTTGCAAATAGCTTTACGACGAGGAATTGAATGTGGTGCCGCAGGTGAGAAAGGAGCGGGACACGGAGGACAGATATTAGTGGTCGTTGAAATTCAGGACTAAAATATATCTAGATACATCTATTTTAATTCATTATAAAACGGAGGAAATGTGTTATTGCGCTAAATCATTTTCCTACGAAGAGCGCTTCAAAGATTCCAATAACTTCTAAATATGAAACCCCAAGGTCTCGATTTGGACGAGCCCTCAAAATTATGATGATCAAGCACAGAATGTCGACTTTGCTAGACTGTCGCTTTCGGTCAAAATGGCTATACAAATGTTATTGTGATGATCCATCACTTATGACAACTTTGCTAGAATTGCTCTTAGGGCAGTCTTCCATCGGATAAAAAACCCTTCTCTGCAAAAGGAAGGAGCAAAATTATACTACCAAATCGTCTCCCTCGCCCCCGCGCCGCCCTCCTCTGGCAGCATGTGTTGGGGTTCGCGGCAGAAAACAATAATTTTTCTAACTAGCGTTCCCATTGTTCAAGATCTATCTAGCTGTATTACCGTAATGGGGAGACTTGCGTATAACATACCTCGGGGTGTAATCTATTGCGCGGGAAACGTTCCCGCAAACGTGGTTGATGTAGCCGAACGAAGTTCACAGCCCCCTGGCTGTGTTAGCACCCGGTTGGGTGGAGTGCCACACGTGTAGCACCTCGTAGTACTCGCATACGTACGTGACTCGATGACGACCTCCGATCACCGATCCAGGGAAGGTGGCGAAAGTAGACCTCTGGAACCGGAGTTTCAGCAGCACGACGGCGTCTGTTTGGTGGAGCCCACTACAGGCTCCAAACAAGGGGAGCCCACTGTGGAAGAAACGAGGGAGTGGAGAAGACCTAAGAAAATCGATCTCAATTTGGAATAATATTTATTTCGACAACAAATATATGGATTTTTGGCTTAATTAAATAAGTCCATCCACCACATCTATATATAGGGGGAGGGGAGGGAGTCAACCCCCCTCCCTTAGCAATGTGGGACTAAAGTCCCTTTCCAAGGGGGGGGTGGCCGGCCAAGGAGGGGAGGGGGCACACTCCACATGGGCCCTAGGGCCCATGGCGCCTCCTCCCTTTCCTTTTTCCTTTCCTTTTCTTTTTCCCTTTTATTTCCTCTAATGGGCTTCTTTCATAAATAAGACCCATTGCACTTTTTAATTATAAATAATTTGTTTTTAATTATTAATTCATTTAATTAATAAATAAAACATATTATTTCATCTCGCGGTGATCCGAAACACCTTCCGGCTCACTCCGAACATCCTTCGAACCAACACGGAACATTTCCGGTATGTCTTCCCTTATTCTCCGGTAAGTCCTATAGTTCTGAAAAGGTCTCCGATAACATCGAGCCCTTAAGTGTGTTACCCTACGGTCCGAGAATACTCCAGTCATGACCGAGATGAGGCTACGGTCAATGATCATTAGCGGGACCTGGATGCCCACTATGACCCCCGTGCATTCCAGATATTAACACCGATTGAACCGTCACGTCGTATAGCATTCTCTTTGCCATCGATACTAGATAAGTCCGACATTCGATCAATGACATCCTATGTCTGGTTCTATCTAGTTACCGACAAATCTTATTTCACTCGTTCCGTGATATTCATCCCCGTGACCTAGTCACACACTGCGCAGCTTTATGGATGCAATTTCACCGAGTGGGCCCTTAGTATCTTTGCATTACATGGATTGACAAATCCCGCTCTTGAATAAAAAATCCTCAACATATGTCAACGGAATACCCAAGATACACCTTTATGGCGAGCATATTTCAGTCACGCGGTGGATGTAGGTCAAAGCATCCGAGAAGATAGCGATTATGCATGATCTCACAGTCTGAGGAACGGTCTACTACGTTCATTAATTACAACATTGAACCTTCAAGATTTGATCATGTTGCAATACTTACATTGGGTAATGTTTAGCACGTCATTCATCTAATGAGGTGACCTCACAGCCAATTGACTTGATTGTCCATGATCGCGAAACCACGATCATCAGTTGACCATGAAGTAATTATATAGAAAGAGGCTAACTAGGAACATTGGTTGTTTCTATACCACACATGTATCATTGTTTCACTGATACAATTCTAGCACAGTATGAAACTAGTTATGAACTTGCTTAGATATTTTGGAATAATCACACATTATTTGCCTCTAGAGCATATATACAATAGTCTCCCACTTGCACTAGAGTGCTAATAATCTAGTTGCATATTGTCGATCATAATCATCTTATCACATAAGTGTTTATTGATCATGCTTGCTCATAGAAGAGGTTTCTTCAACGATCTATACTAATTCAGATTCGTATGTTTCCTTTGCAACTGGTATAGATCAACTAGTTTGATATACCACTCATTATCATATAATGTTTGGATATAAGTTTCGCAGGAGAGTGAGACTATTATTTCACAGCATTCTCTAATGACATTTGATTAAGTCTTCAGAAGACTATTCATAGTCATGCATACTGGAAAATACACTCAGCCAGAAGTCTAAAATTCTTACGCTAAACTTTATCCATACATATATTTCCTTAAGTAGTTTTATGTTTTTGTAGTGTTTTGATTCGTGAATCTCTGGCTCACATTTTTTTAATTCCTTGGTGATGTCTCTAATTTACATAGATCCATAATAAGGCTTGCAATTGTAATCTGATATTACATTCAAGTCTATTATCCTTTCTATATTTTAGAGTATCATCCTCAGTATTCCTCATATACTGAATGCATGAACTTTGTTCAGATTTTGTGTTTTACTCCTAAAGCACATCGGAATATGTTCTTCTTTCAAGAACTTTTCAGTCATTCTGTTGTTGAATTCACAACACATGTTTTATGGTGGAATCATACGGCATAGGCCATATGAGATCACATGTCTAAGGACATGGTGTATCCATATTCTTCCATTAAAACATTGCTTGTGATATTTGGATTTACATCCATTATATAATTCCTAGCCACAAGAACTTTGTTTGTTGTCTAGAACATTATTCCAACTCTACTTTGGTTCATCAGACGTATCTTAATCTATCATTATAGATTTCAACGTGTAATGCGTTAGTACTTCATTTAAAAGAAGATTCTTGTAATCTTATGTTGTATCTGCCTTATTCTCTCTATATATAATAATGCATACATATATATGAGACGGTTCTCTATATACACATATCAATGCATGTTTATACATATACGAAATCATTCTCAACATATATCAATGCACATATGTTTGAGATAATGATTATGCTGTCACTCAAATATATCCATCATATATACTTGTGGTTCAACTTTCATTAAGCTATTATTTTTACTCTTATGTCTTACATAACAGTATTGCTCTCAAAGCTCCCACTCAGAAAATGCCCTCCGCACTCCAAGTTTCTAGGAAGTCTTCAAAGCTCTCAGTCAGTTTCATGAAACGGCAGGCCTACTCAATATTTTGATCATTCCAAAATCACTTGATCAAATCAAGGTTGAGAGTTCCTGTCTTGAGGTACTATAATCCATCTTTTAACCAGAATAATCTTTCGTCTTTCCTATTGCAATTCACTCTTTAAATCCTAAGTTTGAAGGAGATGCAATTTCAGGCTATGGCCTTATTATAGTATAAATGAAATATTTTATTGATTAAAGCATCCCTACGCTTCCGTAGTCAATCATTATTGAATTTTTGTCATAACAGTTTTATGAGCCAAATAATGTTTTTGTCTGTTACACCATTATCGATAATTTTCTTTGTTTAACGGTAATATGAAATAACTGATTTATTCCACAGGACGTGAGCCATTCTTTATGTAACTCAATATTATTTTATTTCTCCTCGTGTTTTAGGCTACCATCATTCCTTTGCATTTTGTAAGCAGTTTTATTCTTTTTGTTTTATTAAGAAGACTCATGATTATTGTTCTGTAAAGAAAGTTTCATGATAAACTTCTAAATTCAACAAAGGCTTTAACTCATACGCCATGATCATTATCTGTGGCATACGTCCTTCTTTTACAGTGTTGTCACAACGGAACATGTTTCCGTTGCATCACTCTGATATTATGAAGGCAAGGTCTTGTACCCCGGTCAAAGTATCCACTATCTCCCATTGGCTCATGTGTCGAGAACCTTCTTCTCGTATTATCAATCCAGCAATACCAGTTTTGCTATTTGGAAGAATGTGTTATTTTAATTGCTTGGAATTCTAAATACAAAGAAATTTTTTCTCTAGAAACTTTCTAACACCATCATCGTATGGAGTCATCTGTCTCACTAGGTTCGGGATGGTTTCCTTATTCATGAAGTGGGTGTTTTAATTTAATGAATTAAACAATCTTGTTCAATAATATTAGTGCAAGGGGAAAACATTTAGACCATACTACATTTAGTATGACTACGAATGGTTTAAGTGATTGAGCACTTTAAATTTCCATCGTAATTTGTGGCATCCTTTTCCACAAGTCTCCCATCATGTCAACTTTCATACTTATCACTTAGATCATAGCATAGTGATTTGTATTCTTATATTCTACTTCATGTTGTGATTCCTGAATCTCAGTTTTATGATCTTGATTGAATACAATGTTCAATTAATCATACGAAGTATTCAATGATAATTCATGTGCTTAATTAATACATCATTTATGCATAATTATTAGCATGAGTTCTACTTGCTAGAAAATTTTCATCTTAAATGCACAAGTTAATAGATCGTGTATCTAATGACTTCATCAATTATGAATTCATCTTATGCAATTAAATTATGACTTCCTTTTCATTGATCATCTTATTCGATAATAAGTGCACAAGTTAATAGATCGTGTATCTAACGACTTCATCAATTATGAATTCATCTCATGCAATTAAATCTAATCATGACTTTTGACTTGTTGTTATTCAAGACAACTTCGTCATTAAACATTGAATATCACTTGATAATATTGGTGTTTTATAAATGCTTCTATCATAACATAAATCAAGACGCAATCAAAGTATAAGCACACTTTATTCATAAACTGGAACAACTGATTTGTCTCATACATGAAAAACTTTGTCTCGCGAGATGCAAGACATACTAGTAAGTGTTTATACTAAAACGATTACATAAGATTTATCTAATACTCTAAGTATACTCCTATGATAGATGTCTTGGTGATATCTTGCTGGTCATCAACTGTCTTGGTTGCCATCAATCCTCGATCACACATTTTCCCGTCCATGCAACGACAAGTCCTGTTTTCATAAAACATAATAAGTATCAGATACTCATTAACTTCAAGTGTTGTATAAAGGGAACAAAAACATTTATAACAAGTATATCAAATATATACCTTTTCCATCCACAATTTCTCCTTCCTCAATGAGCACAACCTTTGCGGCCAAGAGATTAATCATGAAATTATGGAGACTCATATTGGCTCCTCTTCCGACATAGCTATGAACATAATCTCGATAACTTGGTGGAAGCGAATGCAGTAATGTGTTTATTATAAACCCCTCTGTGTTATTATAAAGTCATATGTTTAAACATATTTGTTTTTAAAATCAAGGGGCATGCTTTATTTGTTCAGAGTTCAAAAGAGTTACTCCCTTCAGCAAATTACTTGTCGCTCTATGCTCAAGTCGTCGGTGGCCAGATGGACGAGGTGCTGGCCTAGACGATGGCGGGTTGCCGTTGGGCCTGTAGAGGAGCTGGAGGAACAACATCATTTGAAGCCGTGAGGCACCTCTAAGTCTCTAACTAGTGTGGATTGCAAACAATTGGAATCAGTCAGAGGCAGCTTTACGACGAGGAATTGAATGTGGTGCCGCAGGTGAGAAGAGGAGCGGGACAGGAAGGACGGATATTAGCGATCGTTGAAATGGATATAACCAGGACTAAAATATATATTGATAGATCTATTTCAATGATATTTATTATGAAACGGAGGGAGTATGTCATTGCGCTAAACCATTTTTCTATGGAGAGCGATTCAAAGATTCCAAAAATCTCTAAATATGAAACCTCAAGGGCTCGATTCGGACCAGCCCTCAAAATTATGATGATCAAGCATAGAATGTCGACCCTGCTAGATCGTCGCTTTCGGTCAAAATGACTATACAAAGGTTATTATGATGATCCATCACTTATGACAACTTTGCAAGAATTGCTCTTAGGGCATTCTTCCATCGGATAAAAAACCCTTCCCTGCAAAAGGACCAAAATTATACTAACTGATCGTCCCCTCCCCCTTCGCCCTCCTCTGGTGGCACGAGGGGAACCCTAGCCACCGCCTCCGACACTCTCCCCCTCGACGCCATCGGAGGGCCGGCCGGCGTAGTCGTGTGAGCCCTAGGAAGGTGGCGGCGGGGTGGATATGGTCCTCCCACCAGTGCTCCCCTCGCCCGCCTCCGCCCGCGACCCTAGGATCCCTCCCTGGCGCTTCTCGGGTGTTCCCTTTGGCTGTTGCGCGAGCTTGCCAGTCCGGCGGCAGATGCGGTGTCCTTGGATGTGGCCATGGACGCCATCCCCTGCAGTCCTCCCCACCCCCATGGCGGCACGACCCGACTGTTGTTGGCACTACGGCCAGCCGTGGGAGGGATGTGGGACCTGCGGTGGTGTGGGGTG
Organism: Bromus sterilis; assembly: GCA_950022295.1. NCBI lineage: Eukaryota > Viridiplantae > Streptophyta > Magnoliopsida > Poales > Poaceae > Bromus > Bromus sterilis. The sequence continues at coordinate 273,763,777 of OX465598.1, forward strand.
TTTGCTTCTTGTAGCCTTCCTTGTGCAGGTGACCTCCCTCGTCTCTGGCGGCACTCCCTCCCCCCCCCCCCCACGCCACGATGACGTCTCTCGGATGGAGGCAGTTATGCTTAGGTGGTTGTGGCAGACACGAGACATCTCGCGGTGGATCCTTGCAGGCGATGTTCCAACCCCAGCGGTCTCTGGCCCGCGTCTTTCCGGTGTTCCTTATCATCAGCGTCCTCTACCGACCGCCCTCGGCAAACGTGTGGATGCGTCCCTTCCAACTCACTCGGCTCGCCGATGTTTCGATGGCTAAGGTCGCGACAGCTCGGATCTGCGTCCCTACAGTCCTAGCTTGTTGACGTTGTTGGACGCCATCGCCCCAACTCCCCGCGTGGTCCACCTCGCCGCCTCCCCTGTCTGTACGCCTAAAAGCCTCCTCATTTTGCCAGATTCAATGCTTGTGGATTCGAAGGCGGTGCCACCCTCCGACGACAGGTGTAGCCCCGCCAACCTCCCTTGCGGCATGGCGGTTTCGACCAACGTAGGCTTCCTCATCTTCGATTCCAGATCCCGCGGGTGTCGTTCTCTTCTTGGAGGCATTGCCATGGCCTTCAGTTGCGCCCCTCTTCGAGCTCAGGGGAAACCCTAGGTCCGGTTCCTCCATACCGGGTGGCGTGTCAATGTCGTTTTCCTTCTTAAAGGCGCTATCTGGCTCGGGTGATGTTGGAATTCTCTTGGTTCGGGCTTGGTAGGTTTAGTCATGTTGTTTCCTCTATCCGGGCCGAGCATCCCTTCTCTCTGCTCCGGGCACCATGTTTACGTCTGGCTGTGTTCGTGTCATGCGTGTTATCCCTCGATGTACTCATTCTATTCCTTCTGTCAATGAAGAGATACGCAAGCTTTGCGTATTTGTAAAAAAAATTTTTTGGAGAAAAGCCGAGACCCAGGCCCGATTTGTGCAGAGGCATATATGGATCGGCGGCCCAGATAACTTAACTGGGCGTTGGCGCAAAACGGGCCCAGCCCCGTCCCCATAAAATTATAGTACGTTTTCCTGCACCGAAAACGGGAAGCTTTTGCCTGCCGTTTAGTCGCTGTCGCGGAGGCGGCGGGTTGCGCTTTGGCTACCTCCCGATCTCATCTCTCCCTCTCTCGTTTCGCTTCGAAGCCGACGCGGAGGAGGCCTAGTCGCGAAGAGGCGGAGAATTCGGCCGGCAGGCTACGCGGCTCCGAGGTCTAGGCCCTCGAGGAAGGGAGGGGGAGGGAGAGGAGCAGGAGGGGGTTGCCCGCCATGGGGATGAAATTTCTGAACAAGAAGGGGTGGCACACGGGGAGCCTCCGCAACGTGGAGAAGGTGTGGGTGGCGGAGCAGAAGGAGAAGGACGAGCAGCGCAAGATCGAGGAGTACAAGAAGCAGCTCAAGGAGGAGCGCGAGAAGGCCGAGTTCCGCGCCATCCAGGAGCAGGCCGGATTCAAGCCGTAAGCATCCCCATCTATCCGCCTTTCTACCTAGGGTTTCGTTTCGGTTCGTGGAAAAACCAGATTATCGACGCGTTTCGCTTCGATTCAGTTCGATTTGGTAGTTTAGAGGCCACTTCGGTGTTTTTGCCGTGCCGCTTCGGTGCGATTTGGGCGGAAATCTGCAGGATCTGAAGTGAATTCCTCTTCGACTGTGTGAAAGTACCGCTAGAAGATACTGTGTCACTGGCTCTATTCATTTCGATTTGTCGCTGGAACTGTCCGTTTGTGGGGTTTTTTAACTGTATATCACTTGCTTATACGTATGTGATTTCATTTTTTTTGCAGGAGGCAGGAGAGGTTGGAATTCCTCTACGAGTCAGGGTTGGGTGTTGGCAAGGGGAGCTCGGATGGATTCCAGGCACTGCAGCAGCCTGGCCCTGCGCCAGCTGCTGCCTCCTCTTCTGCACCAACGAATGCTGGCTCTTCCAAGGTACCGCACTTGTTCCTTATTTCCCGGATGATTCTAGTACATTGGTCTTCGTGGATTTGCACATAATTCGACTTATACAATTTTGAAAGAAATATCAATGTTACTTATGTAAATTGTATTTTCCCTTTACTTTCAAATAGAGATACTTGTTTGGTGGTTTCATATTGAATTATACTATATGTTCTCTTAATAGTTGCACTTATAATAGCTACGATGTGTTTGGTTTGTCACATCACTCTATACGTCTTGATTGATTTTGCAGTTACAACTTACAAGTGCTTATTTTCTTCTTTTTTGATGCTTCAGGATACTTCCCTGGGAGCCCTATTTGAGGAGAAGCCTCAATCCGCAAATGACACATGGAGAAAACTTCACTCTGATCCTCTACTCCTAATAAGGCAACGGGAGCAGGATGCTGTTGCAAGGATTAAAAATAATCCAATCAAGATGGCCGAGATAAAGAAATCAGTAAGTTTCTTCTCAGAATTGATTCTGTCCATCTGGATTCGATCTAGCTAGTGAACTCATCCACACATAGCAGCGTATAGATCGTTTCTAATGATTCCATCTGAACTACACTGATACTATCTTGCTTGTCTAGATAGAAGCGGAAAAAATGCAGAAGGAAGAAAAGAAAGAGAAGAGAAAGCATAAAAAACATCGTCATCATAAGTCAAAGAGTAAGAGGCATCACTCAACTGAAAATTCTGATTCAGATGACGTAAGTGATGGCAAGGATGGAGGGAGAAAGAAAGTCCCTTCTGCTCCAGAGCATAAGAGGGAAGTGAAAAGGTCAAGGCATCAGAAGAAAGAAACCAGACATGAATCCTCGGATACAGAAGATGACGAACCAAGGAAAAGAAGGCAGGAGATGTCAGAAGATGATCAACCAAAGAGAGGACGACAAGACAAGTCAGAAGATGATGGACGGAGAGGGCAGCAGGAAATGTCACAAGATGATGTACCAAGGAGAAGGCGACAGGATATGCCAGAAGATGATGAATCAAGGAGAAGAAGGCGGGATATGTCAGAAGATGATGAACCAAGGAGAAGACGGCGGGATATGCCAGAGGATGATGAACCAAGGAGAAGACGGCGGGATATGCCAGAGGATGATGAACCAATGAGAAGACGACGGGATATGCCAGAAGATGATGAACCAAGGAGAAGACGGGCGGAGATGTCCAAGCATGATGAGCATCCACGCCGTGATCGGTCAGATGCTGATGATAGGAGGAGACATAATTCAGCATCAGACCGCCACCATGCTTATCCAAAGCATGAGAGCTCCGACTCGAAGCAGAGATGTATTGGAAATGGCCGGAACAATGGCAATTCCACTTCTGAACACCGCTCCCACTCTGAAGTAGTTTCAGGAGATCAACGGAGACAAGAAAACCAACAGGGCAGGGAACTAGGTTCAGAAGACCGCCGGAGACAAGAAAGCCTGCAAGGCCGGAACAATGGCCCTCCAATTAACCGCCGCCGAGGGGGTGTGCACCATATGTCGGAAGAAGAGAGGGAAGCTCGTCTGCGGCAAATGCAGGCTGACGCCGAGGTCCATGAAGAACAGAGGTGGAAGAGGCTCAAGAAGGCTGCAGACGACGACGCCAAAGAGGCGTCCACGGTGACTGCAAACCAGTTCAGAGGGAAAAACTTTCTGGAGGATGAAAAGAAGAGCATATTTGGTGCCGACAAGGGCGGCAGCGCCACCATCGAAGAGAGCATCCGACGACGCGCTTATTATTCTCAGGGTGGCAATGATGCCCAAGAGGGCAATGCGTTCAGGCGGTGAAGAAGGCATCTTGTATGTCTGTTTCCAGCTTTGTCTCTGGTCTTCCTTTTCCATTCTCAGGCTTGTATCATGTACGCGACTTAAAAAGAATCTTAATGTTATGTACAATACATTGTCCTCGTTATTTTGAAACGAAAATTTTGTATCAAAATAAGTACGTACGATTTTGTACTCGAAAAACTTGTACTCACGTCTATTAGATGATTGAATTTGCGTGCTGGATCTAAGCTGTTTCTTTGTTTCCTTCTTGAAGAGCTAGGCATGATTTTCAGCCAAAGGGCTTTGCTAGACCTATTGTATAATGATGGTATCTTATTAATATGGGTCTGTATAAGTTTCGCGTGTATCCTAAGATGGTTAGTTTGACCAACGAATTTTTTATCATAAAATATATATAGTTAAAAACTTATTTCGAATACAAGTTCAATCATACAACCAGATGGTCGGTTTGGTATAGGATAAAACACTAGGAGCATCTCTGACATCGATCCTCAAATCTTTCGCAACTATTTAGATTGTGTTTTTTGATTTGTTTTGTGATACAACGTGGTTCTTTTTTTTGTTCGAGGGTCGGTTCGTTTGTTTATTCTTTCGCAAATCTAACATAAACCGGAAGGATTTTACGGGAATTCGGACCGTCGACACGTCCTATTCCGACACCTTTGTCCCACTCTAAAATCATTTGTGCGAAAACTTCCCTCTCTTTGTGCGAAATACATCTTCAAGGCGCGCGAAACGCGCCCCCGCGCGCGAAACACAGTCATATAGCGTGCGCAACCCGAAAACGCGCGCTCCAGCAAGCGCACAAAACCGCCCCGTGCCAAAAAAAATGAGGCCGCGCGCGGGAGATTTCGCACGTGTCGGCCAGTGCGCTGGCTTAAAAGCGCGGCTCTAGCGCGAAGCCAACTGCTACTTTCCTTCACCTTTCGCGCCGTCGCCGCCACCATTTTCCTTCCCCTTTCGCGCACGCGCTTTTTTCCTTCCCCTTCCGTGCCACCGCCGCCGCGGCGGCGCGCACTTCCCTTTCCGCGCCGCCGCCGCCATGCCACCGCGCCGCCACTCCCAGTCCGGCTACCGCGGCGTCCGCGCGCGCCCGAATGGAACTTTCACCGCCAAGATACGAAGCGACGACTAGCACATGTCGCTCGGCACCTTCGACACGGCGGAGGAGGCCGCTCGAGCGTACGACGCGGCGGTGTGGAGGCTCGGCCGCCCACGCCCCCAGATGAAATTCGGCGACTGCCGGAACGCGCGGGAGGCGGCGGCCCGGGCCCCGGCGCCCGCCTCGTCACCGACGAGGACCGCCGCCTCCACCCCCGCTGCATGATTCACCGCCTCGTAGCGGAGCGAGACCAGCGCGGCTTTGAAGCATGGTACGCCAGTCATCCTCGTGAAGCAACAAAAGAGCGAGAGCACTGGAAGACGCAGGAGGCCGAGCGCGCGGTGCGGTGGGCAGAGCGACATGAATGACGCGAAGATCACGTCGGGTTATGAAGGAGACGACGGAGGTGGAACTGGCGAGAGGCAATGCCAACCGGCCCGCCGATGACCCCCGCTGGAGCGCGTTGAAGGAGGACATCTCCAACACCGAAGATGATGTTTCCGACGACAATGACGAGTAGTTAGTTTTTTTTATGTTTTTAAACAATAAAATGTTGTAGGTTTGTGGGTGTTTGAATCTTGTGTTTATTCAAATATTTGATCGTCTTTTAAGAAAATATGAGAACGTGTTTGCGTGCGCGCACTGCAATTTTGGGTGCCTGTTGGAGCGCGTCAAAATATAGCGCATCTGCCAAACCAAAAGTTACTGCCAGCACGCTATACCGCTATTTCGACGTCCTATATTTTTTTTTACACACCGCATGCGCCCGCGTCTGTTAGGGATGCTCTAAGGATGGGCACGGACCAGCAGCAAGCAACGGAGCATCCTCGGGCCGTCACCAGAATAGGTGCTGCCAAGAGGACAACGGTACAATCTCTTCATCTTAGTGAAATTCAGACAAGAGGAGAATTTGCTTTCTATGATGTTATTTTGTCATGTTTTATGGTGATTTATTTATTGTAGTTAGAGAAAGTTTATATGCTCAAAAGCTATTCATGGCGTTTGCCACATTTGAGTTTGCATGTCTTTAGTGGTTTAGATCAACATGGGTGCACCTTTACACACACCATTCCTTTTATCTCATGTATACCAGATTAGAGGAGGGAAGGAAGGTAGTATGCCTAAATGTTGATTACACAACATGAATCCTAAATTGATGCCTTGAAATGCAGTCCGTCTTTCATTTTCAGTTTCTTTCTCTTTATCTCTCTGCAAAATTGATTTTGAATTTCACACAAAAGTGTATCTAGCCTTATATATACTTCTCTACCCGTATTTTTGGGTCGATTGGGAACAAAACTTAGTGTTCTTGAAATGTCAATTTGACTGTAAAAAGAAGGAATAACGATCTTTAACAGCATTAGTTATTTTTCTGTATCAATTTTCCCAAATCATAGCATGGCTTATCTATTTTCATAGACTGCCAAATTCTGAATCGTGGCTTGCAAAGAATTGTAGTCTAATTGATATCTAGGGATTAACATGTCGTTGCCTGGTATTGTGTTCTTTATATAAGGTTTGCTTCTATAGACCCCCACGGCCGAAACTTTCTTTCCCCATGCGAGATGGACGTCCCAGATCCGTCTGTAACCCTTCGCCAGCGAGGGCACGATGGTCTTTTCATGTTCTACAAAATATCGAAGCCCGCGGAGACCGATCTCTCCTGCCTAGGCCCGCATCGACCCATCCCTCGCAATCGTAGAATACAGGCATGTACCGCGCGCGTACACGTACACGCCTATACCGCGCGCGTACACGTACACGCCTGTACCGTGCAGCGTCGCCTCACCTCCTCGTCTCCACCTTATGTGTCGTGCGCGTGCGTCTCGTTGCGTCATCTCCTCAGTGTTGCTGCTGTCGCCTGCGGATCTGGCCGCATCGGCTGTCGCCGCACCGGTGGTCGCCCCATCGGCGGTGGCGGACGAATCGGCGGTGGTGGGCGCGACCTTGGTGGGGAAGTCGACGGCGGAGGAGAAGGGGAAGGCGCCTGCGACGGAGGAGGAGGGGACCGCGTTTGCGGCAGTGGAGAAGCGCACGGTAGAGGTCGCAGATCTGGCGGAGGAGGATGCCGACGATGGCATTGACGCCTCACCAGAGCACTTCTTCGGCCCGATGACGAAGGCTACTACGACCGCGAGGAGTATGAGGTATGCACTTTAAATCACTGCTAGTTTTACGGTTTGAAAGCATGAAAATCATTGATACATCTGCGGTTTGCATGTGGAGTTTTAAATGTACATTGCGGGGTTTCATTTAGGATGGTTTGAATGTGCACTCCTGGGTGCTACAATGTCGATTTTGTACGGTCTGATTCTGAAACTACCAAAATGGTTGGGACTCTGTTCCTAGCACCCATGATTGAGCGCATGCATTGTACCTGCTAAGATCAGTGTGCCATTGTTAGATTTGTGGTTTGCATGTGGAGTTTAAAGTAACAATGCGGGGTTTCATTTAGGAGGGTTTGAATGTGCACTCGTGGGAGCCAAGATGTGGATTTTGTAGGGTCTGATTCTATTTCTAGCACCCCTGTAATGCAGTTTCTGAACTCAGTTTTTTGACAGGTACCTGTTGTGTGATCAACATTGTACGTGCTAAAATCAATGTGCCAGGGTACTTTTGGGTGTACCTAGGGGTGTGCTTCTGTGCCATGGAACACCCAGAATTACTATATACCGCTTTGTGTTAACCATGTTTTAATTCTGGTGATTTTCATATCGTTACAAAAGCTTCAGAACAAAACCAGGAACCCCTGGTCACTGGAGTTTTTTATTTACTGCAATTCTGGAGCAAGCCAATTTGAGGGAATCCCCTCTGGTATGTACATAATTTACTTAGGGTAATAATTTGTTCGTTGATGAATGATATTGATTACTTGGTCTATCTTTTTGCTAACTCCATATGTTTGTTTAATGTGAATCCCCTCTAGTATGTACATAATTTACTGACGGTAATAATTTGTCTGTTGATGAATGGTATTGATTATTTGGTCTATCTTTTTGTTAATTACATATGTTTCTTGAATGTGAATTCTGATCATATGCTTGCCAATATTTAAGGGGCTAACTAAATTCATGAAGTTAAGTTTTTATCTGTTTGTTGAATGTGAGTTTTGATCATATGATTGCCAAGATTAAAGGGGCTAACTAAATTCATCAAGTTAAGTTTCTAACTTTCTATCTGTTTGTTGAATGTGAGTTAGTTTTACTTTACTAAATTATTGGTGAATACGCTGGTATGTGTGGCTGGGGTGGCCGGTTTATCAATCATGGATGGTATTATATATGATTTTACATGAAGTCGTAAATAACAGTGGTATGGTGCGTTCAAACTGCTAGAGATATTATGATTTACCATTGATGCTTGATCTTCAAAGTAGATGTTTAGAAAGCATATGAATTGTAGCCATTGTTATATTGTGTTAAATTTGATAGAGATAGATGCCAGTTATTGACGATAGCCAATTTTGTCGCAGTATAACTCTGGTGATTCTAAAAATTCTGCTGATGACGTTGATGGCACCAACTACAAGTCCTACATGCAGCACCAGAAGATCAAGCTTGAAGCAGGGCAGCTCGTACTGACAAACGCGCGTGGTGACGGTAGGTGTCCTTTCTGTAGCTCCAAAAGGTTCAAGCTGGCAAACATGGCATCCCTATAGATGCATGCTTTGTCTCTACGGGGCGACGCCAAAACCATTAAGGGGAGAGATGAGCATTTGGCCCTTGCACATTATATGCTGGGTCTGAACCTGCCACCCATTGGCTAATGCTCCCAGAAGAATAAGAGGAAGTTCTACTGATTCACTACGACTATCTAAGTATGATGTGCTGGTTAATGCACATGGTTCTTTTGTTGCGCATGTTTAATGTTGAACTGATGTGTAGGTACTAGGTAGTATGGTGGTACACACTTATGTGGTACTGTTAACTTAATCTGTGCTGGGGCTTTTGGAGCGCTTGGTTTCAGACCAGGCTTTCCCTTTATTAGCTAGTATTTGATCCTAGTATGCATGATTTTGGTATTTTGTTTCCTTTTTAGCAAAACATATCGATAGAAATAGGGGGGACACATCGGGCCTCCAGTTCAATTCAAGTGGGGGCAGAGATTTGCAGCGATCAATTTGTATGGACCGTCAGATGCGGATCAAACAACCAAAAGTTCATCTTTAACCTCCGTCTAATCTGGCCACAATCTAGCCCACGACCGTCTGACCTGCCCGCGACCAACTTCTATCACGATCGCCCCCGGCCATCCCTCTAAACCCAATGACTATCATATTTCGACATCGGCAAACTACACCCCCACTTGTGAATAGCACCCATCCATTCCTAAGATAGACACGACAGCAATATTCTTCGGCGAATCCTCAACGAACTCCCTTTCGATGAATTCAACTGACCAAAAAAATCCAACCGCCTCGCTTGTCGTCTTCCCATGGCCCTTCTTGCTGATGTTAGGAGGAAAAGAGGGAGGGCCTCTCTTCGGTTCATTCCGTCGCTGACGGGTGGGGCCAATGGCCGTGGGCTCATGGTGGCAGTCTTCGGTGATAAGGTTTGAAGAAGGCGGTGGCCCGTGTGTGTGTGTGTGTGTGTGTGGCCCGAGTGTATCTTCATTGGGGCACGCGGCGGGAGATAGGCATACGTGTGTTGGTGGAGCCTGCCAGACCCGCCGTGGTTGGATGGACCACAGAATACTAACGGATCACACAAGATTCAAGGAAATTCTTCAGTGTTTTCGTTGCATTATTTCAATAGTACAAGAAATGCATCAAATATTTTGGTTTGGTTCGTTGACGAAACAATGTGCATCTGGTATTTCACATCAAACTTTTTCCACGACCTGAGGTCGTTGGAGCCAGTCGACTCTTGGGTGGCCATCGCACGTGAGAGGTAGGAAGACCGGGAGGTCCGCGAGCGCCTCGAGGTGGACTGCACGTGCGATGCCTTCATGGCGGACCTCCTTTGTCGATATGTGGTGCGCGTTGAAGCGGAGAGCCGACTGTATGAGGAGTATGCGATCGGAAGGATAGAGGTTATCGACCTCTCTGACTTGGACAACAATGAGGGCGATGTCGACGATAGGGAAGATAGCCTCGTTGGAGGGCTAAAAATAAATCGGATTGAGAGAGGCCCGAATCAAGTTCAAATCTATTATAAGTTTGCACCGAATTTATGAAAATCTGTTAGAAACGACACTTTTTAAAGAAGCAAATGTGCATCGTCTACTTCCCTAAATTTTAGGAGATTAGTTAGTGATGATTTAAATCTCCTCATCCCGAGCGACTTTCTCAATTTCCACTCATGTCCTCCTATAGTAACATATTTAGAACAAATGACATGCATGTAAAGGAATAGTTGATGTGAAATTAAATCAGGCCGCGGAGACGCTGTGCTGCTGCATGCACACTTGCTCCGTTGAGTCCATCAAACCCATGCATGCATGATCACATGGCAACCAAACCAGGGACACGCTTTCACCGTCTCGTTTCCTGGCGCGCCGTCCGAGGGAGAAGTAGGATATGCGCATGCAGATCGCCCTCTCCCCTCCCTGCTGCATGGCGGGATCCTCACTGCGTGTACCCATGGACACTGGCGCGCGGGCCCGCGCATCACAGCCTATTCCTCCTCAGCGACGTAAAAAAAGGAAGGAAGGCGTTCCCGGGACGGGGTTGGCAAGGCATGGTCATCTCTCGAGTCTAGTCAAACGAGACATGTCGATTCTTACGAGCGAGGAAGGTTACGAGTTACCGCAGCACAGGCAGGCGCTGTGGCCTTGACACCTGAGGAGACCCCAAAGCTGCTGATTCGGTTCAAGTTCGGAGACAACCAACATACTGTAGTTGACAGAGAGAGACACCCATGGCCAACCGCCCAACCCCAGAGAGAGAGACAGATGAACCAGAGAGAGCGCAAGATAAGGCCATGCAATGATGGTGGCTGGCCGACCCCGGCGGCCTAGGGCCGGTCGGTCCAAGCCCATTTGTTTCTATTTTTCTGCTTTTGTTGCATCTGATACATGATAAATGTTGCAACTGTAGTATACAATATTATTATTTGTACTATTATTATACTAATATTGTTATATTGATTTATATTATTTTTTTGCTAAAAGGATGTACTTAGTAGTATTTTAGTGCTAAGCGCATTCATTTGATAGCATAATATAAAAATGTTACTAATGATTTTTGCTACAACAAAAAGATGAAGTGTGATCGGTGATGATGGGTCCGAATTTTGTTGCAATCATTATAAAAAAGCTACAAGCGTAGATTAAATTTTCTGCCACGAATTGATGGTAAATATGGTGCGTAATTTTTTTATCAGATTTTTTGTTGCAACAGTGATTTTTTTTAAAAATGCACACAATAAATTTTTGTTGCATCCATGTACCAAAAAAGTTGCAACCGATAGTAAAAAATGCTACCACCAGCGATGAAAATTTATTAACACAATTTTTTTTTCTAAAAAAACACCAAAAATAAAAAATGTTGCATCCATATACTAAAAAAATTGTAAATGTACCACAAATATTGCAAAGGTATCGCAAATGTTACAGTCGTATGTGAAGGAATACGCGTAAATCTAAACCGTTAAATCGCGAAGATCAGACGGCTGCGGTCTGACCGACGACTAACTAGCGCCGGTGGACCTCGGCGCGTATCACTGGCCTTTCGCTTTTGCAATCTGTCTGTACCGCGGGCTCTCCTCTCGGATTCCCTCTCGCCAGTCCAGTGGAGTCGTGGACGAGAGACGTTCCGTTCCGGTGGTTGCTTGCCCGGGCTGTGTCGGTCTCCCTACACAAAAGTGCTCAGCCTTTTCAACGGATCCTTAGCTTTTGCTTTATACTACTATTGTATATTGGCTTTTCAATCTGGATACATACAACTGGCAACGGCACATTTGATCCACGTTGTACGCCGCTCCACAATGTATGTATATTCCTAATAAACTTGTAAAAAACCAAGAAACGGCTCATCTTCCTTATTAAACCGCTTTATATATAAGTATATATGTATACCTAATAATAAGGCCATTGCTAGGCGTCATCCGGCTGATGTTAGCCAGTATTAAGCCGTCTGCCGAGCCGTTGGATGAGACGCGCAGCCGTTTGATTTGTGCCAGCTAGACCACGTGAGCAATTCAGCGAAAATTGACACGTAGTCTCTGCAACCCATCACTGCTGCACTGCTGGTCATCCTCCCGTCTTGTGCTACCGCCAGCGGGCATCGGCTTACAGCTGATGGCGACCGACGAGATCAGCAGGTTCGCCTCCGCCGCAACAACAAATCGTTGCATTGAAGCTTCCCTCGCAGATGAGATCAGCGTGTCAAGGCACACAGAATATTGCATTGCAACTCCGCTATGGACGAGATATGTGGGTCGCAGCATGACCATGTTACATTGTAGCCCCGCCGCCGACGAGATGCTAGTACCACCCTGCAGCTGCGTCGCCCCTGTGAGAACCAAGGGGACGCGGCATTGTGTCAGCATCATAGCTCCAGGAGCCAAAATCGACGACAGCTGCATCGGAGCATAGGTTACCGCCGACGACCCTTCATTGCAGCACTACTGCCGGCGCGACGACGCTCCCTCTCAGCATCCGACGCTGACGGGGATCAACCCCGGCAAATCCCATGGTCAGGGACCCTGGCTTAGTCATGAGAGGCACAGGTTGGACGATAGCTCGTCGGCTAACAGGAGGAGACGTTCCTGCTCGATATTATTGCTTGGAGATGCGATTACAGGAAAGGCCAAGGCTAGTGCGCACAAGGTTAGGGTTACAGATTGTGTATTGGTTGATCTAGACGTCTCCCCTCCCAGCCCTTATATACTAGGCTAGGTCTCGGGGAATCCGTCTTGGATTACAGATGAGGTTTCCTAACGCTAACCTTGTACCGACGGCAGGTTTGCACATTCCTTACGAGTCGTGGACTCCTACGTTGGTGCCACTAGTGGGCCAAGGTTGGGCCCAGGCGGCATCTTTGCGGGTCTTCTGTCTTCGGGTACACCGGGTAGGCCCATCCATAGGAGTCATGGGGTCACCCCTCGTCAGTAGCCCCCGAGTGCCTGGGGACTCGAAGAGCCGCGTAGGGACTCGAGTCCATTCTTGCGTCGTTTCGATGTATGAAAGGTTCAACCGCGGGTCGCTGGCAGTCTAGGGCCATGACAAAACCTGTTTCGAGGGAATGCCAAGCTGAAAGGGCCCAAGGAATCGACTGGTCGAGCCTTGGTGAATTGCGCTAGTGGAAAATACCGCAGTAGCCCAATCAAACTCACGTCCCTCGACATGAGCTTGGAACACTGGTGTCGAGAAAAAGTTATGCCGCTGCAGGTTTTACAGTGAGCAATTGCCGCCAGTAAAGTTCGTAGCCTAGGCACGTCCGCCCGGATTTTTCTATCATGCAAGCGCATGGAAAAGATTGGGAGTGAAATCGCTCTGCGGCAAGTCCCAGCCCGGCCGATCTGCGCAGCGGGGTCTTACCTACACGCTAAGCTTGCGCGGCATCTGGGCACAGTGTATCGTGTTCCAGGAATATGTATTTTTTATCGAGGCACGGAGCCTAGTTAGTAATGCACCCACTTGGAATAAACAATCAAGTGAGATGTTTTAGCGGTCACTCTCGGAGCTTTGTCGAGCGCTCAGTCGAGGAGTAATGTAGAGGAGTACTTGCTCGGGAAGTCTTCGAGTGTTCGGGTACTCAAAGTTCTGCGAGTAATCACTCGAGTATCGCCTTCGCTCTCGAGGTGAGGGAGCACCCGACACTTTGGGGCCGCACGATCTGACGAGTGCATGTCTGCTTATCTTGTGTCGTGGTGAAGGAGCACCCGAAACTCTTATGGGTGCGAGTAATCACTCGAGCACGTCTTTTTATTCTAGGTGAGGGAGCACCTGAGACTCTCCTAGGTGCGAGTAATCACTCGAGCACGTCTTTTTCTTCTAGGTGAGGGAGCACCTGAGACTCTCATGGATGGATACGCTCCCGATGGGAGTTAAATATATTTGAAAAATGTATTTGAATCAGTGAAAAACGATCCACGCAAGCTGCACTTTCTTTTGTGTTGCCACTCTGATTTATCTCTTTTTGATAAGGATAACGATCTCCTTGTTGAATGACCGTCAAAGATGCTCTGTCGGCGAACCGTCATGTCTTCATGACCGGTCAAAATGATGGCTTTTGTGGCGTGCTACAGCCGCCTGTTGAGTTGCCGATGCGTGCATTGAAAACGCGCGAGATTTGACGCGTCCAGCGCACAGTGCCGCCCGTGTGAAGGCATCTTTGTCTCGGAATTCGAATCGCCCGGCATGCTCGGTCTTTGAATTAATTGCTGTCGTCATCTGGGCTTCTGCGTGCCCTTGGGTTTGTACTATAAATAGACCCCTCTTTTTCATCTAGCAGCAATGTTCGTCCTCTGCCCATCTTGCTCCTCTTCTTCATCTTCCTCTTTCTCCTTCCCTTCTCATGGGGCCAAAGTGAGGTGCAGGTATGACTAGCCGCGGCCGGGTTCGCCGTGGCCTCGGTGGTCGTACTCCGCGCTCTTCCCGCGGTGGATGCCGTGGTGCAGCGCTGATGCCTTCCTCCTCTTCCTCAGAGGAGGGTTTTTGGCGCTACGACTTTCTCCTACGCGTCCATGGCAGGAACGCTGCTCGCATTCTTCTTCCTTCTGCATTTGCTGCCATTGTTTCTGAGCGTGGCCTGGATGGCCTGCTTCTTCGTCTTCAGGGGTGCTCTCGGCCTCTTTCTTATGTTGAGTTGGAGACCGACAGTTCCCGCTTGATTTTTCTTGGTTTTGGCTGGAAGTCGTTTTCTCGGCGTTTGAACTTGCGTGATGGTGATACTCTTTGTTGCCGTTTTGATGGCGAAAATACTCTCACCATCCGTGCTTTTGACCCGAGCGGCAATCGCATGGATCCGTACTGGCAGGAGACAAGCAGCGACTATTCCGGCAGGTCGGGGAGTTCCACGCCCATGTCTTCAACGACTTCATCCTCTGGCGACTCTTCGGGTGGTGATGCCGTGCCCTCTAGCTCTGGAGAGGACCTCGACGTCAAGCCACCGATCAAGCGGGCACGGCCGGCGACCTTGTAGAACTGGAGGCAACGACGTCGTCTTCGCCGGCGGCTCGGGTGGAGCTGGAGAATAAGCTGTGCAGCTGGAGAAGAAGCTGGTGGAGCATCGGCTTCGGTGCTCCGCAAATAAGTCGAGCTTCACCTTTTGTTATGTCATTGACGTCATGAGCTGGCTGCTTCGACTCCTCCTTTGTCTGTGATGCTCGTCGTATTAGCGCCAATCACCCCAGCATGGGCACACATGTAAAAGTCGTAATTCCTTGGGTGATTTGTGCTGTAGTCTTGTCGGCTGCTTGTGTCTTTGTAACTAGGTTAGTTCTCCATGTAATGAGGATTGTCTTTGAGTAATGAGAGCTGCCTTCTATAAAATGTACTCGAGTCTTGGGTTGTGATCGAGTCCTTTGCAATGTGACCTGTCTTCGAGTCCTTGTGGTATGAGCTGTTTGCGAATTCTTTCAGCGAGAGCTGTCTTCGAGTCCATCAAGCCCTTGTACTGTGGATTCTATCGGGTGCGCGACAACGCTCCCGATGGGAGTAGCCCCCGAGGCTACGTTCGAGTTGTAGAGTCGAACGTAGGCTGAGATTTTTTTCCTTTGTCGTTCTTCTGTTAACTGCCGTTTTTTATCGGGTGCACGACAGCGCTCCCGATGGGAGTAGCCCCCGAGTCTTTAGGTGATCGTTGGCGATCAGGTGAAGACTAAAGGATTGTCTGTGTCATGTGCTCCATCCATATTTCTCCAAAGTACTTGGTGTTCCACCTGGTTGTAGCCATCTCCTCCCTTTGATTCCAAACGGTTTTCAGCAAGTGGCGCCTATCGGGGGTTTTTGCTTGGACCCTTATTTTTAAGTTACGGGTTGCGCGGGAGATGATAGTGTTTCTCCGGGGGAGGTGTGCTCGAGCCCCCAAGCGTTTTGAGGTAAAGATCGCGTGAGCGATGATAGCGTCTCTCGGGGGGAGCTGGTACTCGAGCCCCGAGTTCTTTGAGGTAAAGATCGCGTGAGCGACGATAGCGTCTCTCGGGGGAGTCTGTACTCGAGCCCCTGAGTGCTTTAAGTAAAGATCGCGTGAGCTACGATAGCGTCTCTCGGGGGGAGTCTGCACTCGAGCCCCCGAGTGCTTTGGGTAAAGATCGCGTGAGCGAATATAACGTCTCTCGGGGGGAGTCTGTACTCGAGCCCCCGAGTGCTTTGGTTAAAATCGCGTGAGCGATGATAGCGTCTCTCGGGGGGAGTTTGTACTCGAGCCCCTGAGTGCTTTGGGTAAAGATCGCGTGAGCGATGATAGTGTCTCTCGGGGGGAGTTTGTACTCGAGCCCCCGAGTGCTTTGGGTAAATATCGTGTGAGCGATGATAGCGTCTCTCGGGGGGAGTTTGTACTCGAGCCCCCGAGTGCTTTGGGGTGGTAGTATTTGGGCAACATCATTTTATTGCGCCGAACGGTTACATGAGTTGCCAGTCGAGCATGACTGGTGGAGACTATGGGTAGAATAGGCATAGGTTCGCTACGTTCCATGGATTTCCCACGTCCTCGTCAGTCTTCGGGTTCTTCAGTCTATAGGCGCCTCCTCCTATGACTTCTGAAACTATGAACGGTCCTTCCCATTGGGGGGCAAGCTTGTGGACTTTCTCTTGTATGAGCCGTAGGACAAGGTCGCCTTTGTTGAAGGTTCTGGTGCGCAGGCGGATGCTTTGGTAAGTGCGCATCTTGTCCTGGTATCCCTCTGACCTTGCTAGGGCTGTGTCTCTTGCTTCGTCTGCTATGTCCTTGTCATCTTGCAGTGCTTCTTCTGCCTCCTCTTCTTCGTACCCCGAGATCCGGGGTGCCCCGAATTTGAGGTCATGTGGTAGTACTGCCTCCGCCCCGTACACCATGAAGAAAGGCGTGTACTGGGTTGCGGTATTTGGGGTAGTGCGGAGGCTCCATAGTACCGCATGGAGTTCTTCTACCCAGTTGCCTGCGGCCTGCTCGAGTGGTGTAAGGAGCCGTTTTTTGATTCCTCCGCATGCTAGGCCATTTGCTTTTTCCACCTGGCCGTTGGACTGCGAGTGCGTGACTGATGCGTAGTTGATTTTGATGCCCAGTTCTTCACAGAAATTCTGGAATTCCGCTGCTGTGAAGTTCGTACCAGTGTCCGTGATGATGTTGTGTGGTACCTCGAACCTGAAGATGATTGATTTGATAAAATTCACTGCTGTGAGGGCTATGGAGCTGGTGATGGGAACTGCTTCGATCCACTTGGTGAACTTGTCAACTGCTACTAGCAGGTGTGTTCTTCCTCCCTTTGATGATTTCTTGAGCGGGCCCACCATGTCGAGTCCCCAGGTGGCGGACGGTCATGATAGTGGTATGTTCTTGAGTTCGGAGGCTGGAGCGTGCGGTCTACTGGCGAATTTTTGACAGGCGATGCAACGCCGCACGATGTCTTCTGTGTTTTTCATGGAAGTGGGCCAATAAAACCCTGCTCGGAATGCTTTGGACACGAGCACTCGACTGCTCGCGTGGTGCCCGCAGGTACCCTCGTGGATTTCGAGCAGTAGTGCTTTGCCATCTTCTTCGTCAATGCACTTTTGGAGTATCTGGGTGATACTGCGCTTGTATAACTGTATGTTGATCACTGTGAATGCCTTGGATCGACGACTGATGCGCCGAGCTTCTGTGACGTCTTGCGGTAACGTGCCTTCGATTAGGAATCGGAGGAACGATTTCATCCACGCTGGTCCTTCGAGTGCTGTTGGATCTGTAGATTCGACCGCTTGGCTGTTGTTGCCTTCGGATGGACTCGCTGATGCTACCTGTGCTGGCTCAGTGGTGTCGTCATCTACAGCTGCCTCGGGTGCTGCTGTTTTTACTTAGATGGATCTCTGGCTGATGCTTTCGAGGAAGACGCCGGGTGGTACTGGTCCTCGAGTCGAGCCGATGTTTGCGACTTCGTCGGCTTCTGTGTTGTTTGCTCTGAAGATATAATTGAGCTCGCAACCGTCGAAATTTCCTTTGAGCGTGTTGTAGAGCTTCTGATAGGCCGCCATGTTGTCGGATACTGCATCACAGTCTTTCATCGCCTGCTGGACGACGAGGTTGGAGTCTCCATAGATTACGAGGCGAGTGGCACCGCATGTTTTGGCCATGCACATGCCATGGAGTAGTGCCTCGTATTCGGCTTCGTTGTTGGAGGCGTGGCTGAAGTTGATCTGGAGGACGTATCTGAGCTTCGTTCCTTTGGGGGAGACCAGAACGACTCCTGCTCCGGCTCCTTGATATCTTTTGGACCCGTCGAAGAACATTGTCCATGAGTTCGACAGGTCCGGGGGGCCTGGTGTTTGGACCTCCGTCCACTCGACCAGAAAATTTGGCAGGACTTGGGCCTTGATTGCTGTTGGGTGCTTGAACTGCAGGTCCCGCGGGATGAGCTCAATGTTCCACTCGGCGACTCGCCCAGTCGCTCCGGGGTTGTTGAGGATGTCCGCGAGTGGTGCGCTGATCACGATTGTGATAGGATGTTCGTCGAAGTAGTGCGACACCTTTCTTGAGGTCATGATGATGGCCAGTAGTAGCTTCTGGTAGTGCGGGTACCGCTGCTGGGATTTTATCAAGAGCATGCTGAGGTAGTAGATCGGCCTTTGTATGCTCTGGACCTTGCCTTCTTCTGTGCGCTCGACGACGAGTGCTGTGCTTACCACACTGTTGCGTGCTGCCACATAGAGGTACAAATTTTTTCGTTCTTTGGGTACCGCCAAGATCGGTGGGTCGAGAGTGTCTTCTTCAGGTCCGCGAATGCTTTGCGGGCTTCTTCATTCCACTCGAATTTCTCCCTTTTTCTGAGCAGCTGGTAGAATGGCAGTGTGCGCTTTCCCAATCTGCTGATGAAACGACTCAAGGCTGCGAGTCTTCCGGTGATCTGCTACACGCCTTTGATATCGGTTGGCTCCTACATCCTGGCGATTTCTTGAACTTTCTCTGGGTTCGCTTCGATTCCTCGAGCGGAAACCATGTACCCGAGCAACTTCCCGGCTGGGACGCCAAATGCGCACTTCTTCGGGTTGAGCTTGATTCTGTACTTGTTGAGTGGTGCGAAGGTCTCGCGCAGGTCGTCGAGTAGCGTGTTTGCACTGTAAGTTTTGATGACGATGTCGTCCACGTAGACTTGCACGTTTCTTCCGATTTGCTCTTTCAAGTAGGCTTGCATCATCCGCTGGTATGTGGCACTGGCGTTCTTGAGTCCGAAGGGAATTGTCCTGTAGAAAAATACGCCGTAAGGGGTGATGAATGATGTATGCTCTTCGCCTTCTTCCTTCATCCCGATCTGATTGTATCCTGAGTATGCGTCAAGGAATGATAGTAGATCGCATCCTGCTGTCGAGTCGATTATCTGATCGATTCTTGGCAGGGGAAAGTGATCCTTTGGGCAGAATTTGTTGACTGGCCCGTACTCGACGCACATCCGCAGCACGTCTGTGTCTTTCTTGGGGACCAGCACAGGGTTGGCGATCCAAGTGGCATTCTTCGTCTGTCGGATGAATTGAGCGTCGAGTAATCGGTTGACCTCCTCCCCGTTTGCTCCGCGCTTGGGTTCTGAGAATCATCTTAGTGCCTGTTTCACTGGCTTGGTGTTTGGCTTGATGCGCAGCGCGTGTTCCGCGAACTCGCGCGGTATTCCTGGCATGTCGGCTGGGCACCAGGCAAAGATTTCCCATTCTTCACGGAGGAAAGCGATAAGGGCAGTCGCTTGCTCTTCCGGGAGGTGGGCGTACACACGGACTATTTTTTCTGGGTCCGTCGGGTGCACTTGGTGGGTGACCGTGTCGCTGTCGATGCTGAAGTCCCGCCCATACTCTTTTGACTCGCTTCGACTTGCTAGCGGAAAGATGCCTTTGTCTGTCGCCATGGCTATTTCTGTGAGTTCTTGCTCGGCTCCAAAGGTGTCGGAAACTTTGTGGAAATCGCGATCACATTGGTCTGATTTGGTGAAGCTCCCGTTGACTGTAATGACGCCCGCGGATCCTGGCATCTTGAGTTTGAGGTAGGCGTAGTGCGGAATCGCCATGAATTGCGCGAATGCTGGACGTCCCAGTATGGCGTGGTACTGCGACTGCCAGTCGAGTACTTCGAACTCGAGGGTGTGTCTTGCGAAATTGCGTCTGCTGCCAAAGACAACTTCGAGCTCGATTATTCCAAGGGAAGTAGCCGCTTCTCCTGGGACTACTCCGTATAACACGGTGCTTGATTTTTTCCATACTGATCGTGGGATCAGCATCTTGTGTAGGGTGCTGTCGAAGATTATGTTCATGCTGCTGCCCCCGTCCATGAATATTATGTCCATGTCGTACCCTCCAATTTGAGCATCGAGTACCAGGGGCGCGTGCCCCGTCCTTGGGACTGCAGGTGGGTGATCGCTCTGGGAGAACGTGATACTAGTTTCTGCGTCGTGTAGCTGGTAGACTTCGACTGTGTGTAGGTTCTCGGCTGCTCTGGCTTGTAGGGTGTAGGCGTCCTGTTGAGCTTGTGATACCCTGCCTTCTTGGATCGTGTACACCTGTCCTTGGCTTCTCGTTGTTTTTCCTCCTTGAGGCTGTCGGCGAGTTCGTTGAACAGGCGGCAGTCTCCTAGAGTGTGACCCGATCTGATGTATCCCCAGTCTTCTTCGAAGCAGTGGATCGTGCAGGGTCCTTCTAGCTGCTCCCTGACCGTGAGTTTGCTGGATCCGGCGTGCCGTCTCCTCCTTGAGATTCGGAAGATCTGCGCGTGATCCGCCGGGTGCTCGTGGACTCGCGGGTCGATTTCGATCCCCTCGCTCAGATTCTGGTTCTTTATAAGGTTGGCGAATTCGTTTGGTCTTCGATCTGGGTCGTAGTATTCGCCGGTCTTAGTCTCAGAGTCGCTGTCCTGGCGGGCGACAGCTGTCCGCACGGCGGTGGGTCATCGAGTGGTCGGCGAGCGCGTAGCTGTATAGTGCGACTCGTCGAGTGGGGTCTCTTCGTAGAATCCTCGCGCATGTCTTCTAGGTCGTCGATTTCTTCTTCTTTGGCGATGATCTTGACGATCGCTGATCTCGAGATCAGAGTCGGTGTCTTGTTGTGCAGTGGGTGCCTGGGTGGCGGTGGGTCGTCGAGTGGTCGACAAGTCCTCTGCTTCGTGCTGTAGTTCGTCGATCGGGACCTCTGCGTAGAACCCTCGCGCCTTTCTTTCGGGTCGTCGATTTTTCCTTCGCTGGCGGTGGAATCGGTTGCCGCCATAGTATTGGTCTTGGCACAGCTGCAGGCCGAGCGATCTCGATGGGGCGACAGAGATGTTTGCTGTGATCTTGAATTCTTCGGGTGGATTGGATCTGGTTCTTGCTCTTGAGTTGTGGCTTGCTGAAGACGGAACCGACGAGATCGTAATTCCAACCTGTGTAGTTCCCACAGATGGCGCCAATTGACGGGGATCAACCCCGGGAAATCCCATGGCCAGGGACTCTGGGTTAGTCATGAGAGGCACAGGTTGGACGATAGCTCGTCGGCTAACAGGAGGAGACGTTCCTGCTTGATATTATTTCTTGGAGATGCGATTACAGGAAAGTCCAAGGCTAGTGCATACAAGGCTAGGGTTATAGATTGTGTATTGGTTGATCTCGACGTCTCCCCTCCCAGCCCTTATATATTAGGCTAGGTATCGGGGAACCCATCTTGGATTACAGATGAGGTTTCCTAACTCTAACCTTGTACCGCATGGCAGGTTTGCACCTTCCTTACGAGTCGTGGACTCCTACGTCGGTGCCACTAGTGGGCCAAGGCTGGGCCCAGGCGGTCTCTTTGCGGGCCTTCTGTCTTCGGGTACACCGGGTAGGCCCATCCATAGGAGTCATGGGGTCACCCCCTCATCAGACGCGGTCGATGAAGATTCACTGCAGCAGGACACCGGCACGGCGATGACCCATCGCATCTCCCAACGCCGTCGACGATGCTTCATTGGAGCGGCATCTCGGCGCGGCGGCGGCTCCATCGCAATGCCCCAACACCGTCAACGATGTTGCACTGCAACGGCGCACCGGCATGATGGTTCCTCATCGCATCACACCCGACGGCCATCCTCGACAAAGTTTCACTGCAGCGGCGCCGGCGACAGGCGGGCCCAGCAGCGTTGCCCGGTGCTGTGAAGCGGAGATGTATTCCTGCTTCTGCATGGTGGCTACGAGTTGCACAGTCTCTCGCCGGATGTGGAGAAGGAAGAATTGCCGGAGAGAAGAAATGTGCGGCTCCCTTCAACCATGTGAGGATATGGAAGAAAGAAGAGTGGCGTGTGGCCCCCAGTCCTCGCGCAAGAAACAAGCGCTATTCGATCAAGCATGATCGGATGGTCTGCGACACGGTTTACACCAAGGAAAGATTAGTCGGTAGATAAAAAGAGTTTCCCTCACCTACTACTAATTGATGGCGGAGAAGTTAATAGGTTTAGTTGGGTTGCCTTCCCTGTTAACCGCGCCAATAAACGATTCTTGATAACCCACAAGTCTAGGGGATCAATTGTAGCTTTTCGATAAATAAGAGTATCGATCCCACGAGGAGCAGAAGGTGTTGATAAGTGACACTGGATAAGGAAAGGGCTGCAAACACTCAAAGGTAATTATTTAGGGGTTTTTGGTTTAAGCAACAGAAAAGCAAAAGACAGGCAAAGTAAACAGGGTAACTGAGGAGTAGCAAGTGGCCCAATCCTTTCACAAGGATAAGCCTAGGAACTGAACTTATAAAAGCTAAAGCGTTCTCGAGAAAACACGGGAGAGATAGTCAAGTCACTTTCACCATACTCCGCCAAGTAATATGTATCGTGTTGATAAGTGTCGGTGGGTGGATCAATGCTAGTACACCTTCTAGACTAAGATAAGTGTACTCTTATGATTACTGATGGCGCGAGAGTTTCCTCGCCCTTCGTTGGTGAGCCCCAAGTGGAAGGCGTGATGCAGCACAACAACAAATTTCCCTCAGTAAAGATACCAAGGTTTGTCTCCAGTAGGACTCCAGAGATGATAAGTAGGTGTCAGCGGCCCGACTGACGCGAATCTGCACACAGACACAATAACTTTGTTCCCAACGAAGTTTAGAGAGGTTGTCAATCTCTCCGGTCTTTTTGTTCACAAAGGATCAAACGCAAGGGATAATGATAGCAATTGAAAGTAAAAGCAGAAAAGTAAATGAGCGTGGATACAGTAATGAGGATATGGACCGGGATACGTGATGTTCACTAGTGATGTCTCTCTCCCAAAAGACGATAAAAATGCTATGCGAGGTAAACAAATTACAGAAGGGCAATTGACAGGATTATGAACGCACCGCAATGCTAACTATGCTACAAAAGAAAGGAAGAGGCTCAAAAGCACGGGCAGTACGCCAAAATAAGTAGGCCGAAATCCAACTGCATCTACTACTAATAATCCACCTTGAGATATCTATCTAGAACATCTCGCTGGTATTAAGTTGCGAGCCCCACCCAAAGTGTAAACCCAAAGCAACAGACAACTGCATTAAAAAGCACTTTGCGTAAAGTAAACAATCCTTGCAACCGCGGTTACAAGCACCGTTGTTTTCCCCCTTGTGGCAACAACACATCCCCTAGACTCATGTTTCTGTCACTCAAGCTAGTCATCAGGGGGCATGAACCCATAATCGAGCATAACGTTCCCTCTTGGGGTCACTACCTACTACTTGGCCAAAGCAATAAACAGCAATGGAGAACATGCAAGAATTACTTAGGAACAAAAATATAAGAGATAAAAACCAAATATATTACTCAATCACAATCTGAACATAATCTCATAATCCATCAGATCCCATCAAACTCAGCATAGCAACAGCAGAAAGATTACAAAAGTGCCTCGATCATGTAGGGCAGCTCACGAGGTCTAAACCATGAAGAACAAAGAGGGGAGGAGAGCATCACATAGCTACTGATCACGGACCCATGGTCCAAGGAAAACTACTCACGAGACATCCGGGGAGCATCCATGGTGGAGAGGAGACTCCCGGAGGTCGGCCCTCCCTCCGGCAGGGTGCCGGGAAGAGGTCTTCTGGTGATCCCGATCTCGGAAGCGCGGCGGCGGCGGAACAGAGGCGAGATCGCGAAAAAGGGTTTTGTCCCCGAGGGTTTCACGTCACGGGGGATATATAGGCGAAGGGGGGCAGCCAGAGGTGGACCAGGAGCCCCAGGCGCCCCCCTGGCGCGGCCAGGGGTGGGTCTGCGCCGGGTGGACGCCTGGGCCCCCTGGCTCCCCTCTGGCCCCACTCGGGCTCTTCGCGAAGCTTCCTGTACGCTGATTTTTCCTGTATTTTTCCCGGAATTTTCCTGGCACTTTTTATATGGGGGAAAACTGAAATAGAAAAACAGCAGAAAACAGGAACTAGCACTGGGGTGCACTGAGTTAATAGATTAGTCCAAATATGATCAAAAGTGTATGAAAGTGTATCTAGATCATAACAATATCACACAAAACATGCATGGAGCAAGCAGAAATTATAGATACGTTTTGGACGTATCACCAGGTACAAGTCAATTTGATCCACTCCTTTTCGATATTTTGAGCACTCATGCAATGGATGAGCGTAAGCACGAGAGTTGACACTTAGGATGGCAAAGAGAGGAGTGCGGAGGAGGAAGACAAAAAAAGGATGAGAAAGGCTCACATCAATGAGGACAATCATAAGCAAGAGATGCCAAATGATATATATGATGTGAGGAGTAGGGATTGCCATGCAACGGATGCACATACGAGCTAAGAAGCTCTCCAATGGAACTAGTGGGGGTGCATGTAAGTTGCTCGCTCATGAAGACCTAGAGCTCATTTAAGTAGGCTCATCCTTGGAATATGCAAGCCAAGTTCTATAGTGTGAAGGTCCCCACATAGCTATATGCATGAAGATCATCTCTATGGAGTACAAGGATATAAAGGGAGTACTAGTGTGGATCTCTCAAAAGGATAGGAGTGTTGCCCCTTTCTCTCTTTTTATTTCTTTTTTTCTCTTTTTTCTATTTTTTTGTATTTTTGTGTGGCCTCAATGGCTCTTTCTATTTAACTCTCATTTGTCCTCTTTGGGATCTTTTATTGTGTCCACTTTGGGATCTTTTCCTCACTTAAGGGCAACACTCTATTTTACAAGAAGGTAAAGGAGATCTTTCACACTTTACAAGGTACTCAAAATCATAAAGAATATGTAACTATCATGATGTATGCAATGTATGTCGCTGCCAGTGTAGCAGGAACATGTATGACATGAAGATCAAGTCATGAAGAGGTGGAAGTTGCATGGCAATATATCTCGGAAAGGCTATGGAAATGCCTCGATAGGTAGGTATGGTGGACGTTTTGAGGAAAGATATAAGGGGGCTTATGATGACAGAGCGTATCATGCCAAGGGTTTGGATGTACCGGCGAAGGTGGACACCAACTCTCGGAGTGAGAAGAAGGCAATGCACGACACGGGAGAGGCTAGCAAAATATGGGAAGGTGGAAGTGTCAACTTTCAATACTTACATTAGTCCGAAGAACTCATGCACTTATTATCGGTAACTCTCAATCTAATAAGGAGGTTCACAAAGAGACAAGTACCCCGAGGAGGAGTGTATGGGGGTTTGGTTATCCTTGCGCATCCTCGACTCATGGTACGTGAGTGTACTCTAATATTCGATCCCTCCAAAGATTAGTGATCCATCTAGTAGCAAGAGTTCTCAACTAGTTTTGTAGGTTTTGAAAGTACACACGGATTGCCCAAAATACGACACCTATCACTAATAGGCTAGAGCTCTTGACACCAAAAGTTCAAACATTACTCACAACAATACCTCAAAACTATTGCAAGTTACTACTAAAATTAAATAGCAACCTCAAGTACCTACTTTCAAGACAAAACACAACTCAGTGCAACAACCAACTCTCTTAACAAGATAAACATGAAAACTAAAAAGAGTTCCAGCGACAAAATAAACAAAAGACAAGGCTCTTTCTAAAGACAAACTTAGA
Source organism: Bromus sterilis (assembly GCA_950022295.1). NCBI lineage: Eukaryota > Viridiplantae > Streptophyta > Magnoliopsida > Poales > Poaceae > Bromus > Bromus sterilis. The sequence goes on from OX465598.1 coordinate 273,789,663, forward strand.
CTAAAACTAAACATGGCAGCAACTATGAAAAGATAAAGAACACACAACAGCAAAAAGATAAGCAGGAAAAATCCTATGATGTGTTCTAGATTTTGAAAGTGGAGCGTGTTTATCTCCCACACAAAGTAAGACGGGATCTAACTTGTTATGAACAGCAAGCAAAGCTAAAGAAAACTAAAAATAAAACCTAAGAGCGAGACGCTCCAAGCATAGCACATAACGCATGAAGTGATAAAAATATAGTGAGACGAAGGACGAACTGATGATTGTTGATGGAGAAGGGGATGCGCGGGGGCATCCCCAAGATTAGACGCTTGAGTCTCCTTAAATATTTATTGGGGATGCATGGGGTCATCCCCAAGCTTGAGCGCTTGACACTCCTAGATCTTCTTTCATCATCTTCCATCGCACACTTGAAAACTCCCTTCATACATAACTCATCATAAGCTGATTAGAGAGGTTAGTACCCTTAATAAAATAATTTTTCCCCACTGGATATAAAGATATTCTTGAAGATCTGCTGTTTCTCAAGAGTGCCAAAAGGTTTTTGCAAAGAAAAAGCAAGCTTAAGGTTTGCAAAAGTTAGGAGAGACAAAACGTGGCAGAATCTGTGAAAAACAGAACAGCAGGTAGTAAATTTTTCTAGGGATACTTCTGCAACTCAAATCAAAAAACTCAGAACATACGGAAGTTTCGTAATTGTATAGAGCACGCTGTGTAAAAATATCAGCTCAAAAATATGAACTGGTATTTTGCTGGAATTTTTCTAGTCACGAGGACAGAATCTGTTTTCTGGACAGCAAGTCACAACTTTTACTTCCCTTGCCGTATGAGGCTAAACTTGGCACAAAGCTTGAAAAATAAAGATAAAATGATGTTGCTACAGTAGTAACAAACATCAAGACACAACAAAAAGCAAAAAGAAAAACCTAAATTCGTTGCGGGCTGCCTCCCGAAAGCGCTTTCTTTATGCCTTTAAGCTAGGCATGATGCAAAAGAAGAATCAAGTTTTATCAAGAGAAAGAGAATAACTAGCCCGTGTAACGGACTCAAAAGGTAACTTGATTTTATTTCTAGGGAAGTGTTCCATCCCCTTTTTGAATGGGAATTGGAATTTTATATTCCCCTCTTTCATGTCAATAATCGCACCAACGGTGCGAAGAAAAGGACGTCCCAAAATAATTGGACACAAAGGTTCACACTCTATATCCATAACAATAAAATCAACGGGAACATAGTTGTCATTGACAATGATAAGAACATCGTCGATCTTCCCCAAAGGTTTCTTTACGGAAGAATCAACAAGACGAACACCAAAAGAACAAGGCTCAAAGGGCTTCAATTCAAACATATCAAATATTCTTTTGGGCATAACAGAGGTACTAGCTCCAACATCACATAAAGCATAGCAAGAGAAGTTTTTTAATTTAATTTTGATCATAGGGTCCCAACCATCATCTAGCTTCCTAGGTATGGAGGCTTCTACTCTAAGCTTCTCCTCCCTAGCTTTGATGAGAGCATTTGTGATATGCTCCGTGAAGGCAAGATTAAGTGTGCTAGTGTGGGGGTCTCTAGACATTTTGTGTAGCAAGCTAATAACTTCTGAGAGGGTGCAACTATCAAAATCAATATCACTACTATCAAAGGTGGTAGTAGTGTCGTCTAGGATCACTTGTTTGAAACCCTCTATGTTCATAGGAGTTTCTTCATCTTTGGTTGAGGTATTAGCATCACCATTAATAGGTCCAATGGAACTAGGTGTACATTGGGTGCTAATAGTTTGGGTGTCCTCAACAATTTGGATAGTGACAACTGTGTGGTGTGTAGGAAGGCTCTTAATTCTATCCTCTTCCTCTTTTTATCTAGCCCACCTTTCTTTAAGTTTAGCCATCATCCTAATATTTTCATTACTTTGTAATTGGATAGCATTAATAGGAGTGGCCTTATTCTCCTCAAGGGGAGAGGTTCTAATTTTAAGCATCTCAATATCAAGGGCTAAGCTTTCTACCTTCAAAGAGAGATTATCTAATTTAGCTAATTTCTCCTCTACATTTTTGTTGAAGGCTTTTTGGGTAGTGATAAAGTCTCTAAGCATGTTTTCCAATTCAGAAGAGGGGTTCTTGTTGCCAGGGTAGGTATTGTTGTTCCCATAGTTGGATGGAAACGGTCTAGGATTGCTAGCAAAATTACCCCTACAAGCATTGTTGTTGAAGTTGTTTCTAGTAATAAAGTTCACATCTACTTGTTCTTGGGCAACCAAAGAATTTAAAGGGACATCATGAGGAACAATAGAGGGTTGCTTGGTAAGTAGAGACATAATTAAGTCAACTTTTTCATTGAGGGAGGTAATTTCCTCGACAGAGTTTACCTTCCTACCTGTTGGAGCACGTTCGGTGTGCCATTGGGAATAATTGGTCATCATCTCATCGAGAAGATTTGTGGCAGCACCAAGTGTAGTTGACATAAAGGTTCCTCCCGCGGACGAATCTAACAGGTTCCGCGAGGTAAAGTTCAAGCCTGCATAAAATGTCTGGATAACCATCCAGGTAGTCAAACCATGTGTAGGGAATTTCTTAACAAGAGATTTAATCCGTTCCCAAGCTTGGGCAACGTGTTCATTATCCAATTGCTTAAAATCCATAATATTACTCCTTAATTGGATAATTTTAGCAGGTGGGTAGTACTTCCCTATAAAAGCATCTTTGCACTTATCCCAAGAATCTATGCTATTCCTAGGCAAAGATTGAAACCAGATTTTAGCGTCTCCCCTTAAAGAGAAAGGAAAGAGCTTAAGCTTAACAATATCACCTTCTACTTCTTTATACTTTTGCATATCACATAATTCAACAAAATTGTTCAAGTGTAAAGCAGCAGCATCTCCAGCACCAGAGAATTGATCTCTCATAACAAGGTTTAGCAAGGCAGGTTTAATTTCATAAGAGGCAGCTGAAGTGGCAGGTGTGGCAATGGGGGTGCAGATAAAGTCTTGGTTGTTGTGACACCTACTTTTCAGTGGAACCCATAGTAGCAGCAAGTGTGGCATATTTTTTTGTGATTTTTGATATAAGACACAAAGATAAAAACTGAAAGGTAAACTAGCAAGACTAAAAAAGAAAGGTAAAGGGTAGTGTGCAACTCCCCTATCTTAACACTCGGAGTCCCCGGCAACGGCGCCAGAAATTTGCTTGATGGCGCGAGAGTTTCCTCGCCCTTCGTTGGTGAGCCCCAAGTGGAAGGCGTGATGCAGCACAACAGCAAATTTCCCTCAGTAAAGATACCAAGGTTTGTCTCCAGTAGGACTCCAGAGATGATAAGTAGGTGTCAGCGGCGCGACTGACGCGGACCTGCACACAGACACAAATAACTTTGTTCCCAACGAAGTTCAGAGAGGTTGTCAATCTCTTCGGTCTTGTTGTTCACAAAGGATCAAACGCAAGGGATAATGATAGAAATTGAAAGTAAAATCAGAAAAGTAAATGAGCGTGGATACAGTAATGAGGATATGGACCGGGATACGTGATGTTCACTAGTGATGTCTCTCTCCCAAAAGATGATAAAAATGCTATGCGAGGTAAACAAATTACAGACGGGCAATTGACAGGATTATGAACGCACCGCAATGCTAACTATGCTACAAAAGAAAGGAAGAGGCTCAAAAGCACGGGCAGTACGGCAAAATAAGTAGACCGAAATCCAACTGCATCTACTACTAATCATCTACCTTGACAAATCTATCCAGAACATCTCGCTGGTATTAATTTGCGAGCCCCACCCAAAGTGTAAACCCAAAGCAACAAACAACTGCATTAAAAAGCACTTTGCGTAAAGTAAACAATCCTTGCAACCGCGGTTACAAGCACCGTTGTTTTCCCCCTTGTGGCAACATCACATCCCCTAGACTCATGTTTCTGTCACTCAAGATAGTCATCAAGGGGCATGAACCCACAATCGAGCATAACGTTCCCTCTTGGGGTCACTACCTACTACTTGGCCAAAGCAATAAACAGCAACGGAGAACATGCAAGAATTACTTAGGAACAAAAATATAAGAGATAAAAACCAAATATATCACTCAATCACAATCTGAACATAATCTCATAATCCATCAGATCCCATCAAACTCAGCATAGCAACAGCAGAAAGATTACAAAAGTGCCTCGATCATGTAGGGCAGCTCACGAGGTCGAAACCATGAAGAACAAAGAGGGAAGGAGAGCATCACATAGCTACTGATCACGGACCCATGGTCCAAGGAAAACTACTCACGAGACATCCCGGGAGCATCCATGGTGGAGAGGAGACTCCCGGAGGTCGGCCCTCCCTCCGACAGGGTGCCGGGAAGAGGTCTTCTGGTGCTCCCGATCTCGGAAGCGCGGCGGCGGCGGAACAGAGGCGATATCTCGAAAAAGGGTTCTGTCCCCGAGGGTTTCACGTCACGGGGGATATATAGGCGAAGGGGGGCAGCCAGAGGTGGACCAGGGGCCCCAGGCGCCCCCCTGGCGCGGCCAGGGGTGGGGCCGCGCCGGGTTGCCGCCTGGCCCCCCTGGCTCCCCTGTGGCCCCACTCGGGCTCTTCGCGAAGCTTCCTGTACGCTGATTTTCCTGTATTTTTCCCAAAAAATTTCTGGCACTTTTTATATGGGGGAAAACTGAAATAGAAAAACAGCAGAAAACAGGAACTGGCACTGGGGTGCACTGAGTTAATAGGTTAGTCCAAATATGATCAAAAGTGTATGAAAGTTTATCTAGATCATAGCAATATCGCACAAAACATGCATGGAGCAAGCATAAATTATAGATACGTTTTGGACGTATCAATTACACACCTTGCAAGCATCCGCAAATACAAGGTGGTAATTAAGGCATAAGCCTAACCAGAGCATTACGATCAAGGATCCATAACTCCCTTGTGCGAAAGTCTGCGAACTGGGGTTCAGGTTTCTGTCACTCCGGCAACCCACCATAAGCATCCTTTGTGCACAATGTATTCCTCTAGGCCCATGAAAGGTGAAGTGTTATGTGTTCGACTCACATAACACCACTAGAGAAATAACAACACAACTTAAGTATCAAACAACACATAATACTTCAACATCATATGACTACTAACAACTAGACTTCTCCCATGTTCTCAAGAACTAAAGTAACTACTCACAAGACATAAAAGAGATCATGATCAGAGGTGATAGAAGGGTAATAAACAATCTGGACACAATGATATTTCTCCAACAAAACTCAATAGCATTCACCACAAAGTAGTAATCAACACCAACAGAGTAGAGAGGATAGATAGTACGGATTACAGCACAAGTTGCAATTGTGAGATGAGATGGGATGGAGATGGAGATGGTGCTGATGTTGGGGATGATGTTGATGATGATCTCGATGATGCCCGTGACGATGATGATGGCGACGATCTCCCCTTCCGGGAGGTGATCTCCCCGGCGGAATCTGCCCGCCAGAGATGGCTTTTCTCCTCTGTAGGTTTCCGCCCCGTGGCTGCGGCGAAACACGGAAACGACTCTTATTGAGGGGTTTCCACCCCAGGGGGATTATATAGGCGAAAGGGGGCACCGAGGGGGGCCACCAGGCACCCAGGTGGGTGCCTGGCGCGGCCAGGAGGGGGCCCGCGCCAGGCACCCTTCTGGCTGCCTGGTGGATCCCCTCACCTCCTCCTTCGATGATCCCTAGTCAATCTTCATAAAAATGCTCCCCGTAAAATTTCATCGCATTTGGACTTGATCTGATTAAACAACTTGGTATCCACTTTTTACCGCTGAATTCTGGTTCTGCTGCTTCGGCACCTCGAAAGTTGTAAACTGTGTAAAATAAGCCAAAACAACATAAGAACAATACTTTAAAGTGGAATATATCAATGAATAGGGTGAAATCACAATATAAAATAGTGATGCTTTCTGGACGTATCAACTCCCCCAAGCTTAGACCTGGCTTGTCCTCAAGCGATTGCTGAGCTCGGTAAACCTGTCCACAAGTTTAGAGAGTGAAGTGTCGATAAAAGAATACGAACAAGAAGCATCAATATTCCTCACCAAACTTAAGCATCCTCAACAGCAACCTCAACTCATAAGGTCCTTATGAGAAAGTAGTAACAATTATAACAAAGTAGGACCTGGAAAACTCATCAAATCATGACAAACATAGCTTTGGTCAAGGAACAACTAATAACTTTTACTTTTGTTCTTTCACTTATAATGGAACAGTTGATGCTTTTGAAAGAACATGCTATTATTCAAGAAGTGCACATTTCAACACAAAGGAAGATGTTTACTAAGCATAAGCTTTTGCAAACAACTCACTTATCAAAAGATAATGTCAACAAAGATGCAACATGCTAGATTTCAATGTAACTTTATATGCAAGCATCTTCATCAACATCAAATGTCTGTTCTCTCTCAAGAAAGGAAGGAAGTAGGAAGGACTGACTCAACACAAAATAAAGATAAACGCCGTGCAAAAGGGTAAGCAGGGAAAACTTATGTGTCATCTCTAGATCAAACAGAATAAAAACAAACTTTTGGGAGGTGCATGATCCGTCAACGACTGCTGATAGATAACTCACTCACTTCATGATTTGGACAAGTTTCGAGGAATGACTCCCATGTGGAGACGATCACATCCCCTTGGATTCCTTTGTTTATCACTCGTAAAAGGGAGAAGGAACTTGTGTGTTAGTATTTATCTTTTACGAGCTGGGCACTCATGCCAGTCCCTTCTCGTATTAGGGGTTTGCAGATTAGACATGCAATCCCAAGATAAAACTTGTCCAAATTAAGAAGATCATTGGTCACCCACCACTTCCTCATGAGCTGAATCAGCAGCACAAAACAGAAGATTTTTAACATCTAAAGATAGCACATAAATTATATACTTTAGGAGTGGTAGTGGAATACCACAAGTAGGAAGCTATGGTGGACTCAAGTGAAAGAAGTTGGTTTCAAGGTATGGAACTACAAGCAGAATTCCGCTTAGTACAGAGTTTTGGCTAGCAAGGCTTTGAGAGAGCAGACAATTGATGACAACTTAGATGCAAGAAATACAAAGCATAAACATTAAAACTAGCATGAAACATCAAGTTGTCTTCCTTGTCAACATAACACTTCAAGCATAATAACACAAAGGTTTTGGCTATGTCGCTACTTTGAGAAAAAAACATGCTTGTTGTTATGACCAAAGCTATACTTGCCAAGATTAAATAAAGTTTTTTAAGCCATACCTGATATAAGGTCAAAACTCCCCATAAGAATCAGCTCATAATGTCGATTGCGTGAAGAGAATACCAAGTGCAGCGAAGAAACCAATAGACTTCTCATTAATATTCCTTCATAGACGACTCCACACTCACGGATACAAAGCTTTCCACAAAAGGAGTGATAGACCTCAAAGCAACACCTATTTCATAAAGTGACCTCCCTAAACATGATATGACTCTACTTGAATCCTAAAGACAAAGATAAAGATAAAGATACCAGACACTCCCCCAAGCTTGGAACAAGCCAAGGGGATGCCATTACCCGAGGAGTTTTACTCCTCATTCTTGTTCTTGTCGGTCACGTACTCCTTGGCGAAGCGCTTCCATGGCAGTTGTTCTCCAGTCTCGAAGGACATTCCCGTCTCCAAGATCCTGCATTCAGCACCTAAACCCATGCATAGAAACTTTAGTTCATACTCACAGTTCTGGTTCTGCAGATCATAGATCTGTGCTTGTAGCCCATAAACTTTTTCTTCTAGTGCGGCCAAACTTGACCGCATCTCCTTCATCTCCTTCTTGTGGGAAGCCTCGATCTCGTTCATGATGTCGAAGTTAGCTTCAACACCACGCGCCACCATCTTCTTGAACTTGAAGACCTCATGTTCCATCTCCTTCAGCCGCTCCTCGGTGCTCCCCTCCTTGACTGATCCCTTCAGATCCTCCTTGTGGAGAACACCGTCCTCCACATGAAGGACCTGGGGGGTGCTTCCTCACCTCTGCGAGGTAAGGGTTGATGACATTGACAATGAACTTGTCCTTGGGGGAACTTGGAGAAGCCATGGCACCTAGATCTGCTGAAAGTTTTCCTGACAGAAACAAACCGAGAAAGAAAACACACGAAATCGCGAGATACGGTGCCGGGACGATCCGGGCAAATATATAGCAAAAATTTCTGCAACAGAAGGAAGGTTTCAAGCCTGGGTAGAGGCGGAGTCCAGGGCAGCCAGGAGGGTGCCCGGCGCGGCCAGGAGTGGGGCCGCGCCAGGGGGCCTCCTGGCCTCCCTGGAGCTCCTCTCCGGCTCCACTCGGGCTTGGAATTTTCCTAATTTTGCAAAAACTCTGAAAAGTTAACTTTTATTGACGTTCGCGGTGTTTTCTTACCATAATTCATACCTTTTCTAATTCTACTCCTGCCGGAGTCTGAAACTGGGCTGCAACATGTTCTTCATGAGTACTTGTATATATCATGTTTGCATCCACATTGATTGGATCACCTGCCATATAATGTTTGAGTCTTTGTCCATTCACAACTTGAGGTTTGGTGCCTTTGAAATTATTGATCTTTATAGCACCGGACCGATATACTTCTTCGATATGAAAAGGTCCTTCCCATCTGGAAAGTAGTTTACCTGGAGAAAACCGGAAACGAGATCTAAACAACAAAACTTTATCACCAACAATTAATTCACGTTTCAGAATTCTTTTATCGTGCCACTTCTTTACCTTTTCCTTGAACATTTTAGCGCTCTCGTAAGCTTCACTTCTCCACTCATCTAGAGAAGTCAAGTTCATGAGACGCTTTTCACCAGCTAACTTTGGGTCAGCATTCATCTCTCTGACAGCCCAGAAAGCTTTATGCTCTAACTCTAATGGTAAATGGCAAGCCTTGCCATAGACCATCTTATACGGAGATATGCCCATGGGGTTTTTGTAAGCATTTCTATACGCCCACAAAGCATCTCCTAACTTCTTTGACCAGTCCTTTCTAGAACTGTTTACTGTTTTCTGCAAGATCAACTTGATCTCCCTATTGGTGAGCTCAACTTGCCCACTCGTTTGAGGGTGGTACGGTGATGCAATCCTATGATTGACATCGTACTTGGCTAGAGCTTTCCTAAAAGCTCCATGCGTGAAGTGTGACCCTCCATCTGTCATGAGGTACCTTGGTACTCCAAACCTAGGAAAAATTACATCTTTGAGCATTTTCAAAGATGTCTTGTGATCAACACTCTCAGTGGGGATTTCTTCAACCCACTTGGTTACATAATCAACATCAACTAAGATGTGTGTGTACTTGTGTGAAGGAGGAAAAGGACCCATAAAATCAAAACCCCAGCAATCGAAAGGTTCAACCACTAGTGAGTAATTCATAGGCATCTCATTTCTCCTGCTAATGTTACCAACTCTCTGACACTTATCACAAGATAGAACGTACCTTCGGGCGTCCTTAAAGAGAGTAGGCCAATAAAAACCTGATTGTAAAACTTTATGTGCGGTCCTTTCACCGGCATGATGTCCTCCATAGGGACTATCGTGACATTGTCGAAGAATGTCCTGCTGCTCGTGCTTTGGTATACACCTTCTTACGATCCCGTCCACACCTTCTTTATAAAGATGTGGATCATCCCAAAAGTAATGCCTCAAATCCGTGAAGAATTTCTTCCTCTGCTGAAATGTGAAACCTGGAGGCAAAAAGTTTGCAACGATAAAATTAGCATAATCTGCAAACCAAGGGTCGGAATGAGATTGTACTTTTACAACAGCAAGCTATTCATCTGGGAAACTGTCGTTGACTGGAATAGGATCATGCGGGATATCTTCCATCCTTGAAAGATTATCCGCCACCGGATTGTCTTCTCCTTTTCTATCGACAATCTGCAAATCAAATTATTGAAGAAGGAGTACCCACCTAATGAGTCTTGGTTTGGCATCCTTTTTCTGCATAAGATACTTAATGGCATTATGGTCAGTATGAATAATAACTTTAGAATCAACAATATATTGTGTAAACTTATCGCAAGCAAACACCACTGCCAATAATTCCTTCTCGGTAGTAGCATAATTCTTTTGAGCACTGTCAAGTGTTTTGCTGGAAGAGTGGATGGCATTCAACTTCCTTTCAACCCTTTGTCCTAAAACAGCTCCAACAGCAAAATCACTAGCATCACACATAATTTCAAAGGGCAAATTCCAGTCAGGTGGTTGTACTATAGGAGCGGTTATCAAGGCTTTCTTAAGAACTTCAAAAGCTTCCTTACAATCTTCATCAAATACAAAAGGAGCATCCTTCTGGAGAAGATTGGTAAGGGGTGTCGAGGTCTTAGAAAAGTCCTTAATAAACCTTCTATAGAAACCAGCATGACCTAGAAAACTACGAATACCTTTAATGTCCCTTGGATAAGGCATCCTTTCAATAGCTTCAATTTTTGCCTTGTCCACTTCAATTCCCCTTTCGAAAATCTTGTGTCCAAGAACTATCCCTTCGTTAACCATGAAAGGGCACTTCTCCCAATTGAGCACCAAATTTGTTTCTTCACATCTCTGCAAAACTTATTAAGATTGTGGAGACAGTGGTCAAAGGAGTTTCCATAGACGAAAAAGTCGTCCATGAAAACTTCTACAATCTCCTCACAGAAACCATGAAATATTGCAGACATACACCTCTGAAAAGTAGCAGGTGCATTACACAAACCGAAAGGCATACACCTATAAGCATAAGTACCGTAAGGACACATGAAAGTGGTCTTCTCTTGATCCGCGGTGTTGACGTGAATCTGGGAGAAGCCAGAGTACCCATCAAGATAGCAGAAGTGGGTATTTTTAGACAACCGCTCGAGCATCTGATCAATAAAGGGCAAAGGATCGTGGTCCTTTCGGGTGGCCTTGTTTAACTTCCTGAAATCAATACACATTCTATATCCAATAATAGTCCTCTGAGGTATTAGTTCATTTTTATCATTAGGAACAACAGTCATACCTCCTTTCTTAGGAACACAATGAACGGGACTTACCCACTTACTATCAGCTATAGGATAGATGATACCTGCGGCTAGAAGTTTGAGAACCTCCGTCCTAACCACGTCCTTCATCTTTGGGTTCAACTGTCGTTGATGATCAATAACCGGTTTAGCATGGGGCTCGAGATTGATAGTATGTTGGCAAATGGATGGACTAATACCCTTTATATCATCAAGAGTATAGCCAATAGCACCTCGATGTCTGCGGAGTGTCTCCAATAATCGCTCTTCTTCATACCCTGAAAGGTTAGAATTGATAATAACAGGATATACTTTCTTTTTATCTAAATAAGCATACTTGAGCGTATCGGGTAGTGGTTTTAGGTCGAACACCGGGTCTTCTTTCGGTTGCGAGAGGATTCCTAAAGGTTCAACCGGGAGGTTGTGCTTCAGGATGGGAGTTTGTCTTAAAAATATGTCTTCTAGTTCATCCCTCTCCTGCATATGTATATCATTCTCGTGGTCTTCCATAAATTGTTGTAAAGTGTCATTAGGAGGAATAGCAATGGAACCAATTTCTTCAATAATTTTGTCATTACTTGACAGGTCAGGACCACGAGGCTGCTTAGAAAACTTAGAAAAATTAAATTCATACGGCTCACCGTTGAATTCAACAGAAACTTTACCTTTCTTGCAATCTATTATAGCTCCGCAAGTGCTGAGGAATGGCCTACCAAAGATAATAGGGCAAAAACTATCTTGCACTGAACCAAGTACAAGAAAGTCTGTAGGATATTTTACCTTCCCGCAGAGTACTTCAACATCTCTTACAATCCCAACTGGAGAGATTGTTTGTTTATTTGCAAGATGGATAGAAACATCTATGTCCTCGATCTCACACGGCTGAATCTCATGCATGATCTCTTGATAAAGTGTGAAGGGAATAGCGCTGACGCTAGATCCCAAATCACATAGCCCATAGTAATTATGATCTCCTATTTTGACAGATACAACTGGTGTACCTGAAATTGGGCCTTTGTTCCTGGCTGTGACAATGTTAGTGGCAACAGCACAAAAAATAATAGTGGATTCTTCGATATCACTGGTTACCAGATCCTTGAACATTGCAACTTGAGGCCGGACCTTGATCATGTCCTCAGGTTCGTCAGTGATCCTTCTATTCTTGTTTAGAATACCTGTAACAAAACAGTGCTCCTTTATCTTGGAGGGATAAGGAGATTGTTCATACACAACTGCAGGTAAAACAGGATCAGTAACATTAATCTCAATTGGTGACTCCTTGAAAGGTTTATGATGTTGACTCTCCTTCTTCCTGGAAGAATCAATATGAGAAGCAAAGTCCTTGCAAAAGTCAACCATTATCTGGGAATCAAGACCAATTTTAGAGCAAAAGGTATTAAAGTAATCGATCTTCACATAACTCTCAATGTAGTCATGCTCATAGTTTATAGCAGGTTCAATACCTTTATCAATTTCCCAGTCTTCAGTGTTCTTCTGGATCCTTTCTATAAGATCCCATTTTTCTTCCATACTTCTGGTCTGGAATACCCCACTAGAGGAGGCATCCAACATCTCCTTGTCCTGACGAGAAAGCCTGGCATAAAAATTTGTAATTATAATTTCCTTGGGGAGCTCATGGTTTGGGCATTTGAGCATCAGGGACTTCAGTCTCCCCCAATCTTGAGCGATGCTCTCTCCGTCGCGAGACCAAAAGTTGTAGATGTAGTTCCTGTCTTGGTGAATTTCACGAAGAGGATAAAACTTTGCATAAAAGAGAGACATAAGCTCTGGCCATTCAAGCAGATCAGAGTTATCGAGTAGCTTATACCAATCTGAAGCTTTATCTTTGAGTGATATGGAGAATAGTTTCTTCATGAAGAACTCCATCGTCACACCTGCAAGCTTAAATAAAGAACATAATTGTGATAAATATAGCAGGTGTTCTCCCGGATGTCCTTCTCCTGTGTAACGATTAGCCAAGACATAATCAGCAATACCAGATGGTATTTTATAGGGCACAATTTCAGTAGGGGTAGGAGTGACCACCACAGTCGTGGGGCGGCTCCTTACCAGCAACGAACCAACAACAGAAGAGTCCATAAGGACTGAAAGTAACAACAGAAAATATAAGTTCCCTTACTGGCTTCACTTACCAATAGCGCTACACTCCCCGGCAACGGCGCCAGAAAAGCTCGTTGATGGCGGAGAAGTTAATAGGTTTAGTTGGGTTGCCTTCCCTGTTAACCGCGCCAATAAACGATTCTCGATAACCCACAAGTCTAGGGGATCAATTGTAGCTTTTCGATAAATAAGAGTATCGATCCCACGAGGAGCAGAAGGTGTTGATAAGTGACACTGGATAAGGAAAGGGCTGCAAACACTCAAAGATAAATATTTAGGGGTTTTTGGTTTAAGCAACAGAAAAGTGAAAGACAGGCAAAGTAAACAGGGTAACTGAGGAGTAGCAAGTGGCCCAATCCTTTCACAAGGATAAGCCTAGGAACTGAACTTATAAAAGCTAAAGCGTTCTCGAGAAAACACGGGAGAGATAGTCAAGTCACTTTCACCATACTCCGCCAAGTAATATGTATCATGTTGATAAGTGTCGGTGGGTGGATCAATTCTAGTACACCTTCTAGACTAAGATAAGTGTACTCTTATGATTACACACCTTGCAAGCATCCGCAAATACAAGGTAGTAATTAAGGCATAAGCCTAACCACAGCATTACGATCAAGGATCCATAACTCCCTTGTGCGAAAGTCTGCGAACTGGGGTTCAGGTTTCTGTCACTCCGGCAACCCACCATAAGCATCCTTTGTGCACAATGTATTCCTCTAGGCCCATGAAAGGTGAAGTGTTATGTGTTCGACTCACATAACACCACTAGAGAAATAACAACGCAACTTAAGTATCAAACAACACATAATACTTCAACATCATATGACTACTAACAACTAGACTTCTCCCATGTTCTCAAGAACTAAAGTAACTACTCACAAGAAATAAAAGAGATCATGATCAGAGGTGATAGATGGGTAATAAACAATCTGTACACAATGATATTTCTCCAACAAAACTCAATAGCATTCACCACAAAGTAGTAATCAACACCAACCGAGTAGAGAGGATAGATAGTACGGATTACATCACAAGTTGCAATTGTGAGATGAGATGGGATGGAGATGGAGAAGGTGCTGATGTTGGGGATGATGTTAATGATGATCTCGATGATGCCCGTGACGACGATGATGATGATGGCGACGATCTCCCCGGCGAAATCTGCCCGCCGGAGATGGATTTTATCCTCTGTAGGTTTCTGCCCCGTGGCGGTGGCAAAACACAAAAACAACTCTTGTTTAGGGGTTTCCACCCCAGGGGGCTTATATAGGCGAAAGGGGGCACCGAGGGGGACCACCAGGCACCCAGGAGGGTGCCTCGCGCGGCCAGGAGGGGGGCCGTGCCAGGCACCCTTCTGGCTTCCTGGTGGGTCCCCTCACCTCCTCCTTCGGTGATCCCTAGTCAATCTTCATAAAAATGCTCCCCGTAAAATTTCACCGCATTTGGATTTGATCTGATTCAGCAACTTGGTATCCACTTTTTACCGCTGAATTCTGGTTCTGCTGCTTCGGCACCGGAAAGTTGTAAACTGTGTAAAATAAGCCAAAACAACATAAGAACAATACTTTAAAGTGGAATATATCAATGAATAGGGTGAAATCACAATATAAAATAGTGATGCTTTTTGGACGTATCACTAATTAAAAATCACTAGAGGTGCTGATCCAAACAATCTAGTACGTCTATTACCATCGATCCAACGAATCACATTTGACCCATGTTTAACGGCACAACACAACTCGGATTCCATCCCGCAAAACGTACCGCTTCGTCGCTGATCTAATCTCAGTGCTTGCTCGCGCTCCCGCCTCCCAATCCCCGCCGCCCCACCCCCTCCCTGCCGAGCGCCGGCCCATCCGGACGGCCCCTGTTGCTGCACCATCCCCCGCAACCGGCCCTTGCCGCCGCACCATTCCCTGCCTCTGGCCCTGCTGCTGCCACATACCCGGCGTCGGCTCTGCTCCGCCGCCGCCCCATGCGTCGTCGCCGGCCCATCCCAGACCTGCGCTTCTTGCTGTCTTGTCGGCTGCCGCCTGATAACCCACAAGTGTAGGGATCGCAACAGTCTTCGCGGGTAGGTATAACCCTAATTTATTGATTCGACACAAGGGGAGCCAAAGAATACTTATAAGCCTTAGCAGTTGAGTTGTCAATTCAACCACACCTGAAAAAGCACTAGACAATATATTTAGTAGCAACGGTGTGTTGACGGGTGTAGTCTTAGGGACTTCCCCAATCACCAACACCACAAAGTAGTAACAAAGTATTAGCAACAGTGATGAGAGCAATAGTAACAACGAAGGAAATAAAGATGAAAGATGGACCGGGGTTCAAGGTTTCACTAGTGGTAACTCTCCAAGCAAAAAGACAGGTGTTGGGTGAACGAATTACAGTTGGGCAATTGACAAAATTGCACAAACTCTAGCCAAACAAACTAGAGAAATCCTAGTCTAAGAACCAAACGTAGGCATGCGTTCCATATGTAGTTGTACGTGCTTGCAATAAGAACTTGCACAACATCTATTGTCCTACCGTCCCGCTACGAACGGGGCCAAAGGGAACTTACGGAGATTAAGGTGCTCCTGTCAAAGAGCACCGGAACAAAGCATTAGCACTCTATGAACACATGTGATCCTCAAATTATAGCCCATCTTTTTTGGTGTCCCAAGCTGTCACCATTGGGATCGCCGGTTCCGGACTATAGTAGGTGCATACAACCGTAGATAGGATCTAGAACAACAATTATAATCATGCAACCATAACGTGCTCCGATCTGAAATCATGCTACTCGTGCACTAGTAACAAGAATTAAGAACAACAAAATTGCAGCAATAATAATTCATAAACCTCTTAGGACTGAACAAGGTAACAATTCATCGGATCCCAACAAACACAACACCAATTACATCATATGGATCTCAATCATGTGGGGCAGCTCATGAGAACTTTGTATTTGAAGATCAAGGGGGAGAAGATACCAACAAGGTACAGCCAAGAACCCGTAGTCCAAGGAGGAACTACTCACAATCCATCATGGGGTGAAGAAGAGTTGATGAAGATGGCCCCGGGGGCCAAGGCCCTCTCCGGAAGGGTGCCGGAGCAGGATCCTGGTGACCCCCGAAGATAGGTTTCGATGGCGGCGGAGATCGGGAGCGCTTCTGGAGAAAAGGGTTGGATATCTCGGGTTTTTGCGTCACGGGAGATTTTATAGGCAAAGGGGGAGTCCGAGGCGGTGCCCAGGTCACCCAGGCGGCCACCCCGCGCGGGTGGGCCCTGGCCGCGCCGGGAGGGATCCTGGGGGCCTGGGGCCACCTCCTGGCTCCGTCCTCCAGCTGGAGGACTCTTCCGATGTAGATATTTTTTGGTAATTTTTTGAGAATTTTCTGAGCAACTTCATTTTTGGACTTTTTTCTGCATTGCAAAGACAAAACAGACAGAAACTGGCACTGGGCTCTATATTAGTAGGTTAGTCCAATAAATGATTCAAAAGCATGGCAAAAAGATGTAGCAATGACACAAAAAGGACATGGAACGAGCAAAAATTATAGATACATTTGAAATGTATCACCGCCGCAGCCTTCAATCGCGCCCTTCCCGCCCGATCGGCTGCGTCGCTCCTGTCCGTCGGGCGCCGCCCATTTATCCATCTGGCGCGCATGCCTCCGGCGCCCTTACCTTCACGACCGGCAGAGCCCGTCCCGTCCTCCTGCAACGCGCCAACCGCCGGTTTTTCCCTACCCGCTACGCCGCTCCCGTCCGTTGTCGTTTCCGATCGACGCTGCCCTTCATCCCGTGACACGCACGCATCTTGGCGCCGACGCTGGTCACTGGAACATACAGGTTTGCTCTTGCACTTGCAATTCTTGCATATTGATTGTGCCTGTCGTAACCATAAACCATGGGACACACAACTTGGCCAATCCAATTTCTCCTGCCAACCGGCGTATGCAGCCAATTACCTAACGCTCAATACATGGCTCAGGCTCAAGCAGATTCAATAAACTTATGAATAAGTGATGTACTCCTAACTCTCAATACAAGGCAAAGCTTCAGTTATGAATTCTGTAATTTGTATGTTCAAACATCTGAGTAAATCATGATAGAACAAAAATCTGACCATGATACATTATAAGAGATTTTAATCTGAATTTTTCAATTTACATAATGTGATATCCAGTATACATGATAGGAGATTTTGTTCAAAAATCTGAATTTTAAATCTGCAGTGTCTTACTAGGTAGAAATTATTAAACCATGTTAAAGTGACGTATGTAAATCTGACAACACAGTATGAAAATCACCAAACGATTAAGAGGCCGATAGGCATGATAGGTGATTTATTTTCTAGGTAGCAGCATGGTAGGAGATGATACCACATCAATATGAGGATTACAACTTCTTCCTCCATTCTTGTTTTCACACAGGTGGAGATTTACATAGTAAGAACAAAATTCTGGCTTGTTTCCTCCCACAATCAAAGGCATA
Source organism: Bromus sterilis (assembly GCA_950022295.1). Lineage (NCBI taxonomy): Eukaryota > Viridiplantae > Streptophyta > Magnoliopsida > Poales > Poaceae > Bromus > Bromus sterilis. The sequence continues at coordinate 273,807,236 of OX465598.1, forward strand.
AAACTGAGGACTATAACGTGAGCTTCACATATTAGTATTTGCTTACTTTTAGATTATTGTAAGCTAAACTAATTCTCCATAGTTGACGCGAGATGAATGGTCATTGTAACTATGATACTATGCATTTTATTACTGTTCACTTTAACCCAGTTCAGTCTACTTGTACTTGTGAGAACAATTTTCCCCACATACTGTTCTGAAACCTTTGTTTAGTCAATATAAAATTTGCATTTTATTCTAATTGGTCTTGTCAAAATTAATATAAGCTCGAAGGATTCATTAGTTGGTTCTAACTGTTTTGAAGATTTTTTGAACTGTGATCTCTTCAAAATTCAGGGTGGAGAGAATGCACAAAGCAATATGGTGGCCATTCTGGTGATGTTGGCCCATATTTCATCAGAAGACTTTCAGTGAAGCCTTGGACACAATCAAGACTGTTATCTGGAACGGTCACGGCGCCGGTTCTCAGAGTTAGTATGCCTTTTTTTTAAAGTACAAACATAAATCTTACGATCATGCACGACTACGAGTGTCTACGGCGAGACAATAGAGAGGATGGGAGGGACGGTCCACCACACCTGACCAGGAGTATGTGTGGGCGCACTGTGTATATGATGTCAAGGCTTGGCATCAGTGGATGAGGATGCCGAGCGTCAGTGCCGGCGGACACGGACACGGACACACGAGCCCGGTGATGGACAAGCACATCAAGGAGTTCGTTGTAGTGAAGTACATTGAGAGGAAAAGAACATCTCCTTTTCCATCTTACAAATTAATCCTTGAATTAAACAGTCGGTTAGGCATACTGACATCATAAGATTCAATGAGGTAAAGACCAAATTCTTGCTCATCAGTTGTTTGATAAGCTTGTTGATTTTCAATTACATTACATTAGTCAAATTTGAAGGTTATGAAGTGTGAACTCTGCACTCTCCAAAAAAAATAAACGGTAGTATTCTAGATTTTAAAAAATAAATGGAAATTCTAATTTTGAATGTGTACATCATTACTGCTTTTTCTCATCAAAAGTTAGGAGTACTGTTGGGATGGAGAGCTTTGAACCCCACATGCCAGGGTCACTATGGTTGGTGATAACCATTTTAGGAGCGTCAAAGTTTGTCGTACAATATCTCTATCTGGTATTCAACTTAGGAAATTCCAATCTTTGGATAAAATGGAATTGACTTGCTAATATGGTACTCCCTCCGATCCATAATAAGTGTCGCAGATTTTGTACCAATTTAGTAAAAACTTTGTACTAGATGAGCGACACTTATTATGGATCGGAGGTAGTATTATTTTTGTAGCAATCAAGAACAGGTTTGTTTAAGCCCCAACGCACCTTACTATTGTCACGGAATAAGCTGCTGGTGGAGAAATCTGCTTTGACATGCACAATAACACTGTCCATATATGTACTCTGCCTTGACCTGCGGAATAACACTGCCTTGATGTAGTAGGAATATGCAAAATTACATTTTATCGGATAATAATGTCAACTGTATTCTCAACGTCAATATTTTACTGGCATGATATGCCTCACTCCATGAACAATGTACCATTGCGAACGCTTCTACTTGAGTACATTTTATAGTTAAGCATTTTTTTCTTCAAAGCGAATTGAACCCTATATCTTTCTTAAACTAATGGGTATCACTCGACTTCCACAAGTACATTGACTAGAATTCTTTGGTAATTTGCATATTGTTTCATGTATATTCGAGTTGTAATATGCCTCATATTGTAGCGTTGGCATTTTTCTCGCATGTTCGGCCATGCCCGGGTCTGTATCGTGTGCATCCCACCCATGTGGCTCTGCATGCCCAGGGCGGTGGGTGGCATAGTTAGACAGGGGGTGGGTTCTCGTTGATGACGAAAGGGTGAAGGAAGGAGAGAATGAAGGTGTTCTTTTCTGGTTATCTTTTGAAACGGAAGGCAAAAGGATTGCCTTATATATTAATTAAGAAGATAATAGAGTTTGTTTTGTTAAGAATACAACACCCTTGGATACGTAAGGTCATCACTCTCCCGGCATGATGGTACCCAATTCTTTTGCTCCCGCTGCAACCCAAATAGATGCATCAGCCATGATGTTGGATAAGAGTATTGTCGGAGGAGCACACTTGCGGCGGAAGACTCTTGCATTCCGCTCGTTCCATACGGTCCAAGAAGTGAGCATGATGAGGGAGGCCATGGCCTTCCGGTTCGGAACGCGGATGTCGGAGAGACCCACCCACCAATCCTTGACAGAGTGCAAGAGGTGCCAAGAGGATGTGTTGATGTGTGTCAGTTGAAACTTCTCTATGATCATGCCCCAAAGTCTGAGTGTGTATCGACATTTGAAGAAGAGGTGATCCGCAGATTCAATCACGCCCAAGCAAAGCGGGAAAGCGCCACAGTTGGGCCACCCCCGCTTGGCCAACCTATCCGCAGTCCAAATTCTATTTTGGATGGCAAGCTAGGCAAATAATTTGACCTTCGACGGAGCCCAAGCCTTCCACACGACATGCTCCATCGTAGAGCGGATAGTACCCAAAAATTGCGCCATATATGCGGATTCCATGGAATAGGCTCCACTGTCAGTGTGCTTCCATACGATGTCATCCTCCGTGCCCTCTTCAGGGTGGAAACCGCGTAACGTGGCCCAAAGCTCCAGGAACTGACGAAAATGCTCGAGTGAAAAGATCGCATCCAATTTGACCTTGGAGACCCAAGCGTCATCCTTCAAGGCCTCCCGGACCTTCCATTTTTTCCTCGACGAAGCCTTGAAGATGAGGGGCGCAATGTCTTTCGGCCTTCGATCATGCATCCAAGGAGAGTCCCAAAACGGGGTGCGAGCACCATCACCGATGTGGATGGAAGTGGAGGCATAGAAGAGGTCATAGTCTGTAGCATCACACGGGTTCCCCGTCCCAACCCACATCTTAGTGGGTTCCTTCCATTCGAACCAAAGCCACCTCAACCGGAGGGCACACGCAAATTTGTCTGTGTGAAGCACCCCCAACCCCCCAAGGTGCAGCGGACGACACACCATGCCCCAATTAACCTTGCACTTTGCGCCGGTGGCTTTTTCTGTGTCCGTCCAAAGAAAAGCTCTTTGAAGCTTGTTGATGTTGCGAATGATGCCAGGGGGGACGATGAGCGGAGTGATGAAGTACACAGCTTGTGAACTAAGGACCGACTTGACAAGGGTCGTGCGACCACGGGAGGTGATGTTTCGGCCATCCCAGGGGACCATCTTCGATGCCACTTTATCCTCGAGGAACTGAAAATCGATGGCCTTAAGCTGCCGCACCGAGAGGGGGAGTCCCAAGTATCGCATAGGGAAGGAGGCGCGGGAAGCCGGGAGCGCCTGGAGCACATTAGCCAAGTCAATGTGACCACATCGAATGGGGGCAACAAGGCTTTTGTTGAAATTGGTGGAGAGCCTCGTGACATCACCAAAAAGCCGCAAGATGAGGGAAAGGTTTTCACTGTCATGCTTGATGGGTGCCATGAAGATCGCTGCATCGTCAGCATATAGGGAAGTGCGCAACATTGTGCCACGACCGCGGATCTTGTGGAGTAGACCACGTCTAGTTGCAACATCGAGGAGCCGCTGCAGGGGGTCGATGGCAATAACAAAGAGCAAGGGCGAAAGCGGGTCCCCCTGCCTGAGGCCCCTCCCATGGACAATCGGCGTACCGGCAACACCATTCAAGAGGATCCGTGATGAGGACGTGCAAAGAAGTGCAACAATCCAATCTCGAAAAATGGCAGGGAAGCCCCGTCTTTGGAGAAGGTCGAGGATGTATTCCCACTTTACCGAGTCAAACGCCGTCCGAATGTCAAGCTTGAAGAGCAAGGAGGGGGTCTTGCGAATGTGCAATCGCCGAGCAAGATTTCGCACATACATAAAGTTGTCATGGATGCTTCGAGTTTTGATGAAGGCGCTTTGCACACGCGAAACAAGAACGTGCATGTGAGCGCTCAACCTCAAGGCAAGAATCTTGGAAAGGATCTTGGCCACCGCATGGATAAGACTTACGGGATGGTAGTCGGAGATCTCCTCAGCCCCCTCCTTCTTGGGGAGGAGGACAACGTTAGCAGAGTTAAGCCATCCAAGGTTGGCCGTGTGAAGGGTGCCGAACAAAGAGACGACCTTGAGGAGGTCCGCCTTGATAATCTCCCAACACTTGATGAAGAATAATCCAGTGAAGCCATCCGGGCCAGGTGCCTTGTCAGACGACATCTGGTTGATGGCTTCCTTCGCCTCCTCGGGTGAGATGGGTGCCGCAAGTGACTGAAGGTCATGAGTCTCGAGGCCAAGATCCTCCCAGTTAAAGTCACAGCTCCGTGTGCCCCCTTTACCCATAATCTCTGAGAAATGACGATGGATAAGACTCTCTTTTTGCTCATGCTCAGTGACCCAACCATTGTTGTGCTTGATCCGATGGATGTGATTTTTCCTCCTTCTGGCATTCACCCTACGATGGAAGAACTTTTTGTTTGCATCCCCTTCCTTGAGGTTAACAAGCCTAGCACATTGCTTCTTGCGGGCGCGCTCAATCACGGCCAAGGCGACGACCCTTCTTTTGAGCCTAGAACGGAGATCGGCCTCCGTCGGAGACAGAGGGCGTTCATCTTGAGCCATGTCAAGGTGAAGGATGACAAGGAGGGCGACATGGTGCATGATCTTGGCTTTGGAAAAAAGCCTCTTACTCCACTCGGATAGGCGAGAGCCCATCTTCTTGAGCTTATGAAACAAAACGTGGCAGGGCTCAGTGTGGTCAACGTTTTCATCCCAAGCCTTGGCGACCACCTCCATGAACCCTGGGATAGAAACCCAAAAGTTCTCAAACTTGAAGCTTCGAGGCCTGCGAGGCCCAATATCGTCCGCTAGGAGGAGTGGGCAATGGTCCGATAACGAGGACGATAAAGCGTGAAGAATGTGGGTGTTGAAGAGCATGTCCCACTCGGCGTTGCAAAAAATGAGTCAAGCTTGCACAACGTTGGATTTTTCCTCTCATTACTCCAAGTGAATCTCCTGTTCTGGAGGTGGATCTCCTTGAGGTCGCAGAGGTGAAGGGTGTCGCGGAACCGCTTAATCCGCCTTCTATTGATATTCCTCTTGTTCTTGTCGCGGGCCCGAAAATTTTGATTAAAGTCCCCTAAAGTTAGCCATGACACCCCATTGGGCGGTTTGAGACCGATAATCTCAGAGTAGAAGGCTTCCTTGAGCTCAGCAGAGGTTGGGCCGTAAACAGTGGTGAGCTTGAAAAAAACATCGGTTGCTTTGACGCGCACCATTGCCGAAAGGCAAAACACGTCGCAAGAGATACATGAAATATCAACGGCGTTCTCGTCCCATAGCAGCATTATTCCACTACGAGTACCCACAGCCGGCCTTTGCGCAAAGCTGCGGAGCCGGTTGCCTCCAAGAAATATAGCCATGAATTGGTCGACACTGGCAAGCTTTGTTTCTTACAAACAAGCAATCTGACAGGAGGAAGCCCGAATAGTTTCATTGACCGTTGCACGGCGGTCCGGACAGTTTAGGGCCCTAACATTCCAGCTAAGAACATCACAATGTTGTGCAGCCATTAAAAGACCAAGACACCCTAGACAGAGAATGCTGAGACAAGTTGCAGCTACCAAAAGATTGATGGAAGCCACGCTGGGCAAATAAAAAGCTACAAGAGGTACACAAAACAACACACACTAGCCTCCAGAAGTAGTGATTCCAGCAGGCATCCCTTGGATGTTGAACTAACATTTAGAAACTAGCACCCTGTAGGCGACTGGGCAGATTAGGCAGCCGTTGTCTGCACCGTTCCATCATCATGGTCGAGGGCGTCATCACCACCGTGCCGGATGAGGCCATCCTCAGCGCCGTTTGCCTGTGCATCATCCAGTTTAAAGAAAGCACGCATGGCACCAATAACATCGTCAGGTAGCTAGCCCTTAAATTTTGCCGCGAACTCCAGGATAGCACGCTCCGTGATGTCCTCTCTATCTTGTATAATACCCAGTGAGCGGCAGATCGCAGCCTCAGCCTGCTTGGCCTCCGACGCCTTCCTGGAGCGACCCATTGCTCGCAGCCGAGCACTGGAGCGGCGGCGAAAGGTGAGGCCGCCGTTGGCAGAAATGTCAACCCCGGCGAGTGTCTTCCTCCTGGCCGTGGGCGGGATGCGAGGCGGCTACACTGGCGAGTCGAGCAGAGCACAGGTGGGAGGAACAAAGAGTTCCTCCAGCCCCTCGAGACCCGTGGCGGCGCGCCTAGTGCGCACAGGGGATGGTGTGCGCCGCATAGGGCCAGAGCAGGGCAGCGGCGGCATTGGCGAAACTTTAAAACCCGGCGGCCTTGAGGGGGACGCAACCGGCAGTGGACGCAGCATGGTCGTCAGAGAGCACAAGTCGATGAGGCTGATCAAGAGGGACTTTATCTGGTTATCGTGGTAGTTTGTAATTGGTCAAGAGGTGGAGTTAATTTGTAGCTGATCAAGAGGAAAAACTAGAAGAATTTGATTAAATTGAAGCCGAACGAGTATTACTTAATTAACTACGCCCACATTAAAGCTTAAATTATAGGATCTATTCATTCATTTGTTTGTCTTGATTTTGTGATTATTTAACAAGTTTTTTTGTATTATCTTTGTATGGTAAGGGTTTTCCTTTTTTCTGTTCTTTTAACACAATGTGCAATGCATTATGAAATGGGTGTAACTATTTTTGTTTATGTGATCACTGGAATTGTCATAACACAATGTATGATCTAAAAAATCGATGGAAATCTTTTTTTTTGCGATTGAAGAGGATGGAAATCTAATTTAGTTATCACAATATTTACAGTTTTGTCCAAACTTTATAACATCCAGTATAATTTATAAATTTATTTCGTTATTATCATCTATATTAGGCAGGACGTGTGTTGCACGTGCATGCTTACTAGTAATAAAGGGAGGTGAGTTTCTCGTTACGTTTTGGCAATTTTGCAAAAAAGTCCCTCCATTTTCTCTTAATTAACCTGCAGTCCACGTTTCCAGATAAAAAAAGGTTCGAAAAAATAAGAACAGGAGAGAGAGTTTGAACCCTCAACCTGCGGGATGCTGTCCAGTACAAAGTGTACGACCAACTCAGCTAGCTCTTCATTATATAACATCTTCAAACATTCATTTCTCTTTGATTCGGTTGCTAACGGAGTCTGATGATATTGTTAACCCTCTTCACCAGTCAATAAAATAGTACCACCTTGCTTTTTTCAACAAAAAATTACCAGTTTTTATACACTTCCTAATTGCCTGTACCGAAAATTAATAAAAAGAAGGTGATGTGTGGCATTCCGATCGGACATGTAGTTTAATAGCAAAACTAATTAAATTGAGGATTATGAGTTGTGCATAGCCCGCTGCTTTAAAGTGAGAGATTAATTGGGAATTTATTTCAACCATGAAGGCTCGGGTGTGCATGGCCCATTGTGGCTACTCCAACTATCAAGCATTGAGGGAGTTCACTCCAACTATCTAAAAAAAAGCTAGCGGCATTTCTTCATCGAGTTTTTCGTTCAACCATCTTTTTATCCCATCACATCTTATTTAACTACACCTTATCGTATGTAACTTAATCACAATTATACCTTTTCATACATTGTTTAATTACATTAATTAAATCATTTCATATGACATTAATTATAATACATTTTCATATATCACTAATTAATTACTCAATCGTATTATCTCTATCAACTCAGCTACGAGTACAATACAATTAGTACGATCCTTATACAACACATAACTCTAGCCATGCATGTAACGATCTATTTGAGGCCACAACCGTCCATGTGACCATCGTACGCAAATCATATTCAAAAGTGTCGTACGTGAAGCAATTTCCTATCTCTATGCTACTTTAAAAAAACAAGGTTTACTCATCCATTAGTCGTACTTTTCGCTTCGTATTTTCATTTGCCACTTCGCTATTCCGCTTGTTTTTCTGTCCTTGCCTCCTGTACATTCTTGTCCTCGCCCCATCTATCCAACCAGGTAAATATGATCCCCATCATACCTCTTCAAATAAAACCTAGCACTGCCTCTTGTACGTGTTGGAATTATGCCCTAGAGGCAATAATAAATTGTATTATTATAATTCCAGGTTCATTATTAAAGTTTATATGTCTGTGCTATAACTGCAAATCGCTTATGTGGAGGTTTGCCAAGTAGCATGTTAACTGCCTCCGGAGGAAAACCCATATGCAGGTGTGGAGTATAAACACCAAGTGTTCTTAGTCTGCCTCTAGGACTAAGCCGTGTGTTATGGATGACATGTTTTCCTGTTCATAGGGCATTGGAAAGGCCGGTAACACATGGGAGCACATTGTTGCCAGAACAAGGGTGCTGAACCGACCCAATTGTATGATTTACTTTGAGATCACATCGTTTCCATGTTATAAGTAAAATCATCTATTGTTAATATGCATGTGTCCTTCATGACCATAAGAATGTTTCGTAACTTCATATCGGAGGGTTGGTTTTGACACTGTCCCAACACCACCCGTAACAGGCGTGGCAATAACGGCTTTGATCACTCACACCCAAAAGTGTGTCAAGGGACTTAACGATTCGAGTTGGGAATTTGCTCCTCTAACGATGGAGAGATACTTCTGTGGGCCCTCTCGGTATTACGGCATCCAACATCGTCTAGCCAGACACTGTGAATTGATCACAATGGATACCGGAATACTAAACGAGAAAATGGAACAAAACAAGAAGGAGGATGACTTGGTATAATGGTTAATGGTTAATCATGCGGATACCTAATAGATCTCACCTCAGATTTTGTATAGTATCGTGAAGCAAATATGACTGGCATGAGCTTGTGGTTCACTCGAATTTATATTCGTGTAGATACGGGAACCGTTATGGGTGTCCATGGCTCCGCTATCGGTTATTGTTCCACGGGAAAGTCAGTTTCCGGTTCATGTCCGTATCCTACCGAACCTATGGGGTCACACACTTAAGGGTGGAAGATTTGTTGAGTAGTAGAGTGATAGGAGCACGATTATAACACACCGGAAAAGTTTCGGAGTGATTGAGATTTAATCGGAGAGAAAACCGGAATCGTTTCGGGGACCAGGTAAGGTACCGAGAAGAGTTTTGAGAAAACCAGGTAAAACCGGAGGACCGGAAAAGTTCCGGGATGGTCTAAATATGTTTAATATTTATTTATTGTGAATTCCCAAATTGTTTTGGAATTAATAAAATAGATTTAATATCAATGGGTCCTCTCTCACTTGGAAGGCCCAAGTGGGGGAGGGAGCACTTGGACCAAAGAGGCCCAAGGGGGGGCGCCCTAGGAGGAAGCTTCCTCCTAGGTGAGGAAGCTTCCTCCCCCCTTCCTTGGCCGGCCTAAGGGGAGGGAAAACCTAGGGCGCCACCCCTAGGGCTGCCCCCTCCTCCAAGATGGCCTCCCCTTCCCTCCCCTCTATAAATAGATGAGAAGGGGCACCCCCAACAGATGAACTAGTCAAGATGTCTTGCCCCTGGGCTGCCCCTCTCCCCTCTCTTGTATATCTGATCTCCACCATATCTCGAAGTGCTGCTCTTCCCTCCTCTCTACTACGGAGGCGCCGAGTTCTGGACGGCGGAGCCCTGCCGGATCTTCCACACCGTACGTGTGGATCAACCGTAGAGAGATCGTACGTTCGATCTTCGTTCGAGGGACTCCACGGTGATTAGATATGTTCGTGGGAGTGTTCATCTTCACGCTTCTCCGACTCTCCATCAACATCTTCCGCTGCGAGAGAAGTGCATCCGTTGAACGGTTGCAAGAAGGTAACAAGATCGATAACCTTTTCTTCATCTTCCTAGATCCGTTCTTGGGTTTGGTTTTCGTAGTGCCGGATTTTTTTTCTACTCCGAATCCCAACAGTACGCGCATGCCATCGTGGTCGTCGTAATGGCCGGCATGCCGACTGACCTAGCCTCCCTGTTATATTGCCGCTGCCCTCTGCCCCACCCTCTCTGCTCACGCTTCACCTTTCATCAACGAGGAGAAGCGGTGGAACATGATTTTTTAAATATCATTGATGGACCTTGGACTAGGGGCAAGAGTGCGGGGATGATGCATGCACCAAGTGTAGATGAGACAAGAGAAGCGTCCATCGTCCATCATCAAGAGTATGAAGAATTACAAGTTGATGCGTGAAGAGGCTCACCAAGCGATGTGCTATACTATAATAACCAAGATCATCGATTTGAAGTTGAGCACGTTTATGGTGGGTAGGTGAAAAAATGTAACCACCATGACAAAGAAAAGAAGTGACAACATGAATGTATCGTAGGGATGCGGGGATTTATTTTTTCCGTTGCAACGCACGGACATTGTCCTATAGTTCATCATGGGCATAAACACCTACCACGCTTACGTAAGAAAAATGTATTTCCCTATATTTTATTCATGTGCCATGTATTTTAGAAGTTTTCTTCGTTAGAAATGTCGATGATCCGCGACGCATCGACTGGCACGTTTTGTACTGCTTGCGCTTCTCCTGAACACGCCGGATAGCAGCGTCACAAGTCAGCCATGTACTCCTAGATGGCTCGCTCCGCCTAGAGGTCTTCATGTTTCTCACGCGGTGTGGCCACCCAGTGGTCGATTGGCGTCAACATCGGTAACCCATTCGAGAATTTTACCTGCGTCGACACCCCATGGACGCGTACCGGGATGAAGTCGTATGTTTCCTTCGCGTGCTACATCAACTAGGACGAGTCGAGCCTCAACCGCTCGCGCGTCTCCCAGTCGGTGATCTCCTTTACCACACCCGCACGCCCGTCATCACACGCCAAGGTACCTCCTCTACGGCGACGATGACGGTGGGAGATTGGGGGTAGCGAGAGTCACGATCGCAACGGGAGGCGGGGCGACGTGGATCCCCACTTTTGATCGGAGGTGGGGGACCGACAGTGACTGGATAGGTCCAGAAATTTTGGTGGATGGGTGGCGTTTGTGTGGAGGGGAAGGGGTGTCAGTGGAGTGGATAAGATCAAGCGGCATTGTGAGAATATTTTTTTTACTTCACAAGCAAGCGGTCGAGTATATTTAAGGACATCGGTCACGCAGAATAAAATTCTTACTCCTATAACAGGTTAAAGGTTCGGTTATGAGCCATTTAGAATAGAAAAACCAATTTGTTTCCTTCTCTAAAGATATTTTGAGAATTGGTGAGAGATGCCCTAACAACAAGGGCACATTATTCCATAGGTAGGGATTGCAAATTTTTAGAAAACCAACTATGACGCTCCAAAGAATAAAAAGGTGGTGGATAACATTGTCACATGAAAATTGTATATATAAAGTGCCTTGTGCTTATATAGATAAATAAATGTGCAAGATTATTAATAGGCAATTAATTCAAGAAGTTATTAGACCGAGACCCTCTCGTGCATCGTATAACTAAATATCTCATTCTTTGACTAGTAGCAGCTCCGGTGCTCCCTCACGACATCGCCTCGAAGCATCTCCGATGACCGTTGCAGCATCAGATGCTTCCAGTGAACGATAGCAACATCTGAACCTTGCATCACTGGTGCTCCCACTGAAGAGTAACCTTGCAGCATATGATGCTTCCGTCGAGTGGCCTCGTAGCATACAATACTTTCGGCTAACGACCTCGCAACATCCGTGATGCTTCCGGCAAACGACCTTGCAGCATCCAAGTCTCCTCGTAGCATCGACGCTCCTAGAGGCGAGCGGCCTTGCATCATACGATGCTTCTGGCGAGCGACCTCGCAACATCTGAGTCTCCTCCTAGAACAGGTGCTCTCGGCGGCGATCGACCTTGCAACATACGATGCTTTCGGCGAGCGACCTCGCGGCATCCGAGCTTTGTAGCACCGAACCTCCCGGCGCTGAGCGGCGTTGCAACATACGATGCTTCCGGCGAGCGATCTCGCAGGATCCGAGTATCCTCGTAGCATCAGCGGCGAGCAACCTTGCATCATACGATGTTTTCCGGCAAGCGGCCTCGCAGCATCGGAGTCTCCTGGTAGCACCGCCGCACCTGACGACGAGCGGCCTCGCAGTATACGAGGCTTCCGGTGAGCGGCCTACTAGCATCCAAGTCTCCTCGTAGCGCCGACGCTCCCGGCGACTAGCAGCCTCGCAACATCGATGTCCCGAGCAGCATTGTCGATCATCCATCCCGCATTCGCAACACAATCATCATCAAGCCATTGTTATCGAAGGATCATATCCGTCCCACTGTCGTCGTCATCACAACATCCATCGATCAGTCGCCTTGCAGCAGCGGTAGCCAGCGGGCTCACAAGTCACAACGTACAACATGGACAGCGCATCAACAAATACGATGGGCAGTGAAGTGCAGAGCCGGTCCATAGACCAGACAAAAAAGGCGACCGCCCAGGGCCACTAGAAAAGCAGGGCCCAAAATAGTAAAAAATATACTAATCATTGTGCTATTATCTATAACACACAATAAATATAAATACTCGTTTTCAAAATTAATGAGTGATTTTTCTGTTCAACAATGTGCAACTTTAATCATGATTTTTTGATTTATAATATATCTACATTAATATCACTGCATATGAATAAAAGTATTTCACAAGACAAAATGCCGAGGTTCAATTTATACAACTCAATCCATACACTTGACAAATATTTACATATTTAAATATGTGTAATACATTTTTATTTAATAAATTGACATGGACTTCTATAAACAATGATGATTACAAACACGTTTTGATAAGGTCATATCAAATAATTAAATTTACACATAAAACATATTAGAATGCACACAATTTTATATTTATTGGTGGTTTATTCTAAGCATTATTATTTTAATACAAAGTACAAAGTATGCACAGTTTTGTTAAAATTTGTCTCTTGTTAGAAAATTTTGATCACAAAAACAGGATAAAAAATTGATGGCATTAGGGAAGTTTATAGTCTAAAACTTTCTATACTTATGTTTACTTAATCATATACTAGAAACTACTATTATGATATACCAGAAATCACTATTGTGATATTTATTGGATCATACTCTTTATAGATCTTTACCATAAATACTATTCCCTCCTTATCTTTATATAAGACATTTTTTAACTTTATGATATTGTTAAAAACATCTTATATTAGGTTACAGAGACAATATAATTTATGTATTTTAGAAAAATGATTTTAACACATTACTGTTTTTATTCACTAATATTTGTTAACATTATTATGTGATTAAATTGTGCCAAAAAAAAATTATGCTTGTAAACTAAAAATAAGATCTGGATAAGTATAATAATTTAGTAAAAATATATTTATTTATATTCGCCCCGGGCCCAAAAATTTTGTGGACCGGGCCCGGTGAAGTGTGGACATGAGAAAAGAAACGGTGGTAGAAGAAGAAAGCTGGGAGGAGAGGAGGGCACGGGGACACGCGTCCAGTTGGTTCAAATCACTATTCATTTTTTTTCACGCGGAACCACGCACAGATTCCCCCCTCCCCCCTCTTTATAAGGACCCCCAGATTCTTCTTCCAACACACCACCTTCATCTTATTCCCCCTTTCTCTCTCTCAGAGCACCACTGTCCACCGCGAGCCTCTTCACTTCCCAAGCCAGGCCATGGCTTCGCCGATGATTTCTGTTGCGGTCCTCGCTGCCCGTGTGCTCGACACCGGTGCTCCGCGTGGTTCAGTCGCCATCCTTCTCAGCTCGAGCATACCCTGTATCAGATAAGGAGGATACGAGAGACCGTATTATGGCGGGTCTGATGGATAGTGTGGTCAAGAATGGTGAAAAAACGGAGGCCTTGGCAACGGTAATGACTGTGGCCGAGGAGAAGGCAAAATCTCGGTGGTTCTGATTAGTGGCGGACGAGTGGGGAAGAAGGCCGGGTAGAGTCTCCTGTGCTTGAGTCAGTTTTCTGCATCTTTTGCATTTTTAGTTTTACTACCTAGTTTTGGTTATATTTGAAACTGTATCCCTAATTATTCGGTATTGTTGGAACTCATATCACTCCGTTCAGTCATTTTTATTTGAACTTTGTATCTGTGTGTTTCATCAGTGATATATATAAGTGTAGTTTTGAAATTGCTAGTGTTTCTCCTACATCTACGGGTATTTTTATTACAATATTCAAGTTACGGGGTTACAGTGGTTGGCATGGAGGGAAGGGCACCGGGGATTTCTCCCGTAAATCTAGCATTTTCCCATCGAGTCCTTTCTTTCGCCTATGGAGCCCATTGTTCATTTAGTTTTGCTGGGTTATACGTAGTATCAGTTTTGGAAGGAGTCCTTAAGTTTCGCTGGGTTATCCGTATCAGTTTTGGAAGGAGTCATTTAGCTTTACTTGGTTATACTTAGAACCCCGATAGCTTCAACACACGTGTAGGCGAAGTGCTTCCGCCCATACGTTTTTAAATGACAAATTTAATTCATGTGAAATGACAACTTCAACTAATACATGTTAATTTTTGTTAGTACATGTCACACCCCGGGTGTCACGCTACAGTAACCCAACAGTAATCACTGTTGTTGGAACAGTAATCCTTTTGCTATAGTCAAATCACTGTTGCTAATTTCACTTTGATCACCTTTGCATTGATCCTTTCAATAATCATGTTGGGTGATATTCAAAAGCAATGTCATCTTGGACCTTGTTCATAATGAATCAATAAAAAGTCTAACCCTTTTCATTTGAATTCAAATCTAATCTTAAAATGCCTTGGGCGCAATATTAAAACCTAGGTGAAAATTAAAGTTTGTCCAAAAATTGCCCCACCACTTTTATAAATTCACTAATAATCTCTGGACCAGGTTGGTATAGTTGTTGTTATTTATTGTGCTATAAAATAATGCAAACAAATAAAACAGTAGATTAAACAGTCCAAATTGAATAATAATTATTTAAATAAAATGATGAATGATTTTATTTACAGTTCAAACTTTAAGTAGCCACTGTATATTACCCAACACTAATATTGGAGCCAGTCCTATATTTTACAAAATTATAATGCTAGCAAAAAGAATTAAATAAAGTAAATAATAAATAATTAAAAAGGGAAATTAAAAGAAAATAGAACCGACCCAGGCCAACTGGGCCTAGTGCCCAGCCAGCGCAGGCCGGCCCACCTGGCCTTCCCCTAACCTAGCCCGAGCCGCCCCCACCTCCCCTCTCCACGATCCCCATCCCTCCCGATCCCCCTCCCTTCTGGACGCCGCCCCCCATCCCTTCGGCCGCCGCCGGCCAGACCAAGCACCGGCCGCCCCGACCGCCATCAAGAACCCTCACGGGTTCCCCTCGGGACGCCGCCCCACCTCCACCCCAGCGGACCGCCACGGCTCCGCGACGCGCCGCCGCACCCCTGGCTCCGGCGCCGCCCCCCCACGCCCCAGCGACCCCGGTGTACGGGCCGCCATGGCCTCGGCCGCCTCTGCAGGACCTCCTCCTCGACCACCCCGCCCCCCTTCGACTCCCTCAGCCCCCTGGCCGCCCCGCTACCTCCGCCGTGACGCCCCTCTGACCCCCAGTGAGCTCCCCCTCCGTCTCCCCTTGTGCCGCTATCGACGCCGTAGGTCGCCTCCCCTAGCTCGGGCCCGTGTCCGCCTGCTCCTCGCCTCGCTCGCGTGTGCCCGCCCTCGAGTTCTTTCTCACGGCCATCCATGGCGTGTGTGTGGGCTGCATATGATGTGCGTGTTCACTTGCAGCCGTGGCCGCCGGCTGGCTCATGGACGCCCTGGGCGCCACCCCGGCGTGCAGCTGTGGCTGCCTGTAATTGTTGCGACTGTTGTCGCTGCTCTCTAATAAGCTACGACTGCTACTGAAAATGTTGAATGAGCTACTGTCTGAAAACTGCTAAGTATTGTAAAGAAAAACTGCTACTGGATACTACATTGCTACCCCTTTAAACTTTGGCAAATAAATAGCAAAACAAAGTATGACGTGGATAAAAATTACATGAGTAGAAAGAAGACTTAACCAGCTCCATTTTACCCTGTTGGACCAATTGCAAATAAGGCGTGGATTAATTCCTATAAAAATCGCAAAATGCAGATTTTTGTTAAAAGCGAAGCTGTTGTATCACCATTGGTACTTGGAGCTGTAGATAAACACACTACATGAGTCTGTCATGCCATTTGATGGCATGGCATGAGAGTACTTTTGATATGGTGCAAAACACATATAAGAAGTATCTCTGTTGGAGCCGTAGATCCGTGGAAATCGTCAAGCAAACTTGGCATCTTTTAAAGATTTATGGAATTAGCCTCGAGTAGCACTTTTCGGACCGAGTTTTAATTCAGTAAATATGCTCTACTAAAAATGTCATCCGTACCGGATTCGAGGTCACTGACAACTGATGAAGATTGGGATAGGACACAAATTCATCTGAGGAGTGGAACCCCAAACCGTAGCCTCGCGATGTCGTCTAATAGATGTTAAAACTGAGCGTTTCCTAGACTTAGCAAAAATTCAGTGGGTTCCCAAAATCAATGAATCACTGACAAGTGGGCCCTAGTCTTTTTAATTATAAGAAATGTTTTATTTAAATATATTAACTCTGAATCACTAAAAGGTGGGCCCTCTGTGCCAGTTTGACTAGTCAACATCACTATTGTAGATAATGTTGAATTAATAATAATAAAGAATTTCTAGGATATGATTAAAGTGATTAAATCTTTAAAAATCAATATCTTTTAATTCGTAAGTCAGATCAAAATACTTTATACATGAAAGTTACTCAGAAAAATACAATGAATAAGAATGCACTACCCCGCATAGCCACCACACCCCTCTAACACAACGAACATCGACATTCCCCCCCTTCGGGCCGTCTGTCCGATAATTGCTCGATACCGTAAAACTCTCCGGATGAATTTATTCCAAACACGAAAATTGTCCGGGAGGTTTCAACTAACACGGATACACCCGCCCCCCCGTATCTTTGTCGTATGTCCACGACACCTCCGGCATGAACCCTTCCCCCTCCGGACACCCTGTCCGGTAATCACCCGGAGCCGACGGTTCATCCACAGATGAATTCCCGCTCTGTGCTACGTGTATCGTACAACGTTAGAGTATCGTTAACATTTCATATGTCATGTCTTGTATTTGTATTGTTATTATTGCTGTGTATTTATTGTTTCTCCCCCCTCTCTTATTGTCCGGTAGTCTCGACGTCCGCTGCTGATGCCCCTGTGATCGACTACTTCGTCGACGATCGTACCTCTACCGTCGAGCTTACAGGAAAGCAGAGCCATTCTCTTCCCCAGATATCGCCTATCTTTCCGTACATTTCTTGCACTAGGCATTGTTACTGCTGCTGCTACGACTACAGTCCTATTCAATTGCATAGCCTTATTTTGTCGCCCCTTGATGTACCTTCCTTATCCTATGCTGCCTGCGATATCTATGCATTATATTCAGCAGTGAGCCCTGCGCATTGTTAGCTAGGATTAGATAGTGGGCCGTGGCCACTCAGGGGAGTGACGCGGATACAAAATATATACAACTGCAACAGGTACGGATCATTGCAGACACCCTAGGGAACCTACAACGGCGAGACTCTGCCGAGTCGCTTCGAGTTTGACTTACGAGTGGAATGGACTCGTATTTCACTCTCGTCGGCTCAGTAGCGTAGCATCACCGGAATGATACGAGGTTTACCTCTTTAGTTCATTCCGCTGATGTCTCTGTCAAACCTCTTTAAGTGTGCCATCGAGGGTGATACCTCCTGGTTTCACTTAATGGTAGGCACTCGAATCAACTGGTGTCCTTAAAGGTAAGAGTCGGGCGACCCAACGGTGCCTGCGAGAGGTATATTGTCGGGAACGACAGGGAGGGTACGACCGACGTTACTGGCGTGCTTGGCCCCTGCTCGTATCTCGCGAGAGTTACCAAACCACGAAAAAGTCGAGCTCTACCAAGAGCACACGCGAGACAAGGTAAGGAGACGGTTCACCTTGTTGGTAACCGCAGTGACTTGGTGGGACGACAGGGCAGGCACCGATGTACTGGTGGTCCTGACTGCTGTCGTTGACCGCGGGTCGGTTAAGTCGAGGCAACGATAACGGTTGTCACGCAGGTTAATTAAAATGCTAAATGGTTCGGCGGATGACTTGAGAGCCCCGTTGGTCTGTTCGCACTACCTACACGTGGGATTACGGTGTGGGCCCTCCGCGTCGTAGTTTGTCCGAAAGCTCTTCAGACGTCAGCAGTACTGCGGCCTGATTTCCAGGAAGTAGTGTCTTCTTTGCTGCAGCAGGTGTTGTCTTATTTGCATTTTGCTTATGCTTCACCGGCCAGACTCGCACCGTGCAGGAGCGTGCAAAGGTGAGGGACCTAGACCCCTTGGCGCATAGGATATAGTCCGGCGGATGGCCTCTCTGTTGAGCCTAGGATGGGCTGCGTCGTGTCGGATAGCCTCGGTGGGGCGTTCCCTAACAAGGTTCACGCCACCCTGGAGATCCGAGCGTGCAGGCTGAACAGTAGTGCACCCCTGCAGGGAGTTTAATCTATTCGAATAGCCGTGTCCACGGTAACAGGACGCTTTATGCTGAAGCTGGATCTTACCACTAGAAACTATTACTATTAAACTGTATGGTTCCGGGTTTTCTTCCTCGCAGGGAAGTCGAGGAGGGGAACTCGGAGGCATTATTATTATTAATCATTACAACTTATATTATACATTGTTGCAGCAACTTCTGCTTCATTGTTACTTTATTGCTTTATATAAACTGTTGGCTGATTCTTACCTCATGCTGCAAGACATCGTCAGAAGATGCTAGTCTTCGATAGGCCTAGCTTCTTACCCTTATTCTGATTTCTATCTTGCAGTCCACTATATATACAGCCTCCCCTTTTCCATTGATACAATGCATAATGCTTAGTAGCGGACGTAAGACTCGCGGGTATACTAGATACTCACCTGCTTTATTTCCTTTACTGTTTTGCCTGATCGGCCTCTGCAGTCGACGTTGGAGCCCAGGAGCAGGAGTACCCCGGAGGCGGATACTACTACGTCGAGACCCCCGCTGACCAGGACCAGGAGTAGTTTCGGAGGCTCCCAGGCAGGAGGCCTTGCCTTTTCGATCGTTGCTGATATTTGTGCTAGCCTTCTTAAGGCAACCTTGTATCCTTGTGTCTGTACTCAGATACTATTGCTTCCGCTGACCTTGTGCTCTCGAGCTGTTGTATTCGAGCCCTCGTGGTCCTTGGCTTGTATTAAACAGTTTGTATTATTTTATTTGTAGAGTTGTGTTGTGGTATCTCACCGTGAGTCCCTGATCTCGATAGTGTACCTTGCGTGTATGATTACTGTACACGGATTGATTTTGGGGGCGTCACAAGTTGGTATCAGAGCCGACTGCCTGTAGGAAGCCACCCCACCACTACCTGGTCGAAGTTGAGTCTAGACTTTGAAAAACTACTTTGCTAACTTAATGTTTGATTTACGGGCCCACATTGTTATCACCCCGTGTGATATCTTTGGTATTAGGATCTTTTTCTCCGTACCTATGCTCTGGGACTCTGCTCTCTTATCCTTGCTAGTAAGTTTATTAACCCTAACTTTAGGTTCACGTACCTCCTTCCTCCCGGAGAGCTCTGCATTCTCGATGATCGCCTGATCCACCTGAAGATTTCGACGATTACCCTTCGATGAATTCCCGAGATCCTATGTGTTCATCGCCTTTGCAATCCCATGTCACCGATAAGCCCGTGTGGATAATTGCATCCACCTCCCGATCTGGAAATCACAATTTCCTTGTACTTAAGCATCGAATTGTTCTGATGCATCTATCACCCGATGCCTTTGCATCCTTTCTCCTTCTGGTTGAGTGCCGATACTCACATCAGATTCTTTGCGAACCACCCGACCTTTGGTGGATTATTATCCGACTAATCCTACATGGATTCTTCCATGTGTCAATTGGATTCATCGGGTGAAATACCATCCTTGCCCTCGATGAATTGTGTTATCGTCGACAACCTCCCTTGTCTCCGTGCCAATACAACTTGGTCATATATATCGTGCTCTGCTTTCCCTTGGGAGGGTTATACACGAGATACTTGTGTATCATCACATTTTCCATTTCATTGGTCTGTTTAACTTTCTTGTGGTATAACTCGTCTGAGCAGTGATAATTCCCTGTTTTTGTAAACACCTCGGTGTACGACCTTGTCAATGAAACCTTGTTACCGAAATGTCATCAACAACGGTGGTAACCACCGATGGACGAGAACTTTGCCAATTGGTCCGCCTCGTATTAACGAGCGGGAAAATGGTTCTCAATGTCCACTGCTCCTGGTACCGATGTTGTTGCCGACATCATTGACCAGTTGTTTCCTAACAAACCCTGCGTCGTGACCGCATTGAATGCCACCACCCTGGTTCAATGTGGCCCCATAACCCACAGTTCCACAGAATCGAAACCTGACTCTTGTCACCTGCTTTGTGATGTTCATTCGGTATCAGACTCAGTGCTTATGCCTGATGCTCTGGACCCCTTTTCATCATCCGTTATCGGCATCGAATGCATGCATATCCGCCTGAGACTTCTCATGCGTTCTTTTATTATCTCGATGTACTACGCATACCCTGGTAATCCGTCATGACCCTTGGATGCATCTCCGTTGGCATTATGGCTCCTAACATCACCCTCGGAGTTGAAGGAGTTGGGCTCCTTGCTACCCCCACCCACACATTCTCAAGCTTGTCACCATCAACCTTGTTTTCGTGATGGTTTGGTTGAAAACCCCCGCGGCTGCAATCTATTGTCGCACTAAAGTTGTTCAACTTTTTCAACCTTCGGTTGAGATGGTGAACAGCCCTACCCAACGAGTCTGTGGCTATACGTGTGGAACGCTTCACCTCTAAAACACAGTCGAGTTCGTTAAGGTTCGGTGGTCAAATCATGTTGAGCATGAGGCCACTCCTGAACGTGAAGTTCGCCTTCGCGAAAAATATGGATTTTTTTTTCTACCACTCAAATTCTCGGGACGAGAATTCTTGTAGTGGGGGAGATTTGTAACACCCTGGGTGTCACGCTACAGTAACCCAACAGTAATCACTGTTGTTTGAACAGTAATCCTTTTGCTACAGTCAAATCACTGTTGCTAATTTCACTTTGATCACCTTTGCATTGATCCTTTCAATAATCATGTTGGGTGATATTAAAAAGCAATGTGATCTTGGACCTTTTTCATAATGAATCAATAAAAAGTCCAACCCTTTTCATTTGAATTCAAATCTAATCTTGAAATGCCTTGGGTGCAATATTAAAACCTAGGTGAAAATTAAAGTTTGTCCAAAAATTGCCCCACCACTTTTATAAATTCACTAATAATCTCTGGACCAGGTTGGTATAGTTGTTGTTATTTATTGTGCTATAAAATAATGCAAACAAATAAAACAGTAGATTAAACAGTCCAAATTGAATAATAATTATTTAAATAAAATGATGAATGATTTTATTTACAGTTCAAACTTTAAGTAGCCACTGTATATTACCCAACACTAATATTGGAGCCAGTCCTATATTTTACAAAATTATAATGCTAGCAAAAAGAATTAAATAAAGTAAATAATAAATAATTAAAAAGGGAAATTAAAAGAAAATAGAACCGACCCAGGCCAACTGGGCCTAGTGCCCAGCCAGCCCAGGCCGGCCTGTCAGGCCACCCCGGCCCACCTGGCCTTCCCCTAACCTAGCCCGAGCCGCCCCCATCTCCCCTCTCCACGATCCCCATCCCTCCCGATCCCCCTCCCTCCTGGACGCCGCCCCCCATCCCTCCGGCCGCCGCCGGCCAGCCCAAGCACCGGCCGCCCTGACCGCCGTCCAGAACCCTCACGGGTTCCCCTCGGGACGCCGCCCCACCTCCACCCCAGCGGACCGCCACGGCTCCGCGACGCGCCGCCTCACCCCTGGCTCCGGCGCCGCCCCCCCCACGCCCCAGCGACCCCGGTGTACGGGCCGCCATGGCCTCGGCCGCCTCTGCAGGACTTCCTCCTCGACCACCCCGCCCCCCTTCGACTCCCTCAGCCCCCTGGCCGCCCCGCTACCTCCGCCGGGACGCCCCTCTGACCCCCAGTGAGCTCCCCCTCCGTCTCCCCTTGTGCCGCTGTCGACGCCATAGGTCGCCGCCCCTAGCTCGGGCCCGTGTCCGCCTGCTCCTCGCCTCGCTCGCGTGTGCCCGCCCTCGAGTTCTTTCTCACGGCCATCCATGGCGTGTGTGTGGGCTGCATGTGATGTGCGTGTTCACTTGCAGCCGTGGCCGCCGGCTGGCTCATGGACGCCCTGGGCGCCACCCCGGCGTGCAGCTGTGGCTGCCTGTAATTGTTGCGACTGTTGTCGCTGCTCTCTGATAAGCTACGACTGCTACTGAAAATGTTGAATGAGCTACTGTCTGAAAACTGCTAAGTATTGTAAAGAAAAACTGCTACTGGATACTACATTGCTACCCCTTTAAACTTTGGCAAATAAATAGCAAAACAAAGTATGACGTGGATAAAAATTACATGAGTAGAAAGAAGACTTAACCAGCTCCATTTTACCCTGTTGGACCAATTGCAAATAAGGCGTGGATTAATTCCTATAAAAATCGCAAAATGCAGATTTTTGTTAAAAGCGAAGCTGTTGTATCACCATTGGTACTTGGAGCTGTAGATAAACACACTACATGAGTCTGTCATGCCATTTGATGGCATGGCATGAGAGTACTTTTGATATGGTGCAAAACACATATAAGAAGTATCTCTGTTGGAGCCGTAGATCCGTGGAAATCGTCAAGCAAACTTGGCATCTTTTAAAGATTTATGGAATTAGCCTCGAGTAGCACTTTTCGGACCGAGTTTTAATTCAGTAAATATGCTCTACTAAAAATGTCATCCGTACCGGATTCGAGGTCACTGACAACTGATGAAGATTGGGATAGGACACAAATTCATCTGAGGAGTGGAACCCCAAACCGTAGCCTCGCGATGTCGTCTAATAGATGTTAAAACTGAGCGTTTCCTAGACTTAGCAAAAATTCAGTGGGTTCCCAAAATCAATGAATCACTGACAAGTGGGCCCTAGTCTTTTTAATTATAAGAAATGTTTTATTTAAATATATTAACTCTGAATCACTAAAAGGTGGGCCCTCTGTGCCAGTTTGACTAGTCAACATCACTATTGTAGATAATGTTGAATTAATAATAATAAAGAATTTCTAGGATATGATTAAAGTGATTAAATCTTTAAAAATCAATATCTTTTAATTCGTAAGTCAGATCAAAATACTTTATACATGAAAGTTACTCAGAAAAATACAATGAATAAGAATGCACTACCCCGCATAGCCACCACACCCCTCTGACACAACGAACATCGACATTCCCCCCCTTCGGGCCGTCTGTCCGATAATTGCTCGATACCGTAAAACTCTCCGGATGAATTTATTCCAAACACGAAAATTGTCCGGGAGGGTTCAACTAACACGGATACACCCGCCCCCCGTATCTTTGTCGTATGTCCACGACACCTCCGGCATGAACCCTTCCCCCTCCGGACACCCTGTCCGGTAATCACCCGGAGCCGACGGTTCATCCACAGATGAATTCCCGCTCTGTGCTACGTGTATCGTACAACGTTAGAGTATCGTTAACATTTCATATGTCATGTCTTGTATTTGTATTGTTATTATTGCTGTGTATTTATTGTTTCTCCCCCCTCTCTTATTGTCCGGTAGTCTCGACGTCCGCTGCTGATGCCCCTGTGATCGACTACTTCGTCGACGACCGTACCTCTACCGTCGAGCTTACAGGCAAGCAGAGGCATTCTCTTCCCCAGATATCGCCTATCTTTCCGTACATTTCTTGCACTAGGCATTGTTACTGCTGCTGCTACGACTACAGTCCTATTCAATTGCATAGCCTGATTTTGTCGCCCCTTGATGTACCTTCCTTATCCTATGCTGCCTGCTATATCTATGCATTATATTCAGCAGTGAGCCCTGCGCATTGTTAGCTAGGATTAGATAGTGGGCCGTGGCCACTCAGGGGAGTGACGCGGATACAAAATATATACAACTGCAACAGGTACGGATCAATGCAGACACCCTAGGGAACCTACAACGGCGAGACTCTGCCGAGTCGCTTCGAGTTTGACTTACGAGTGGAATGGACTCGTATTTCACTCTCGTCGGCTCAGTAGCGTAGCATCACCGGAATGATACGAGGTTTACCTCTTTAGTTCATTCCGCTGATGTCTCTGTCAAACCTCTTTAAGTGTGCCATCGAGGGTGATACCTCCTGGTTTCACTTAATGGTAGGCACTCGAATCAACTGGTGTCCTTAAAGGTAAGAGTCGGGCGACCCAACGGTGCCCGCGAGAGGTATATTGTCGGGAACGACAGGGAGGGTACGACCGACGTTACTGGCGTGCTTGGCCCCTGCTCGTATCTCGCGAGAGTTACCAAACCACGAAAAAGTCGAGCTCTACCAAGAGCACACGCGAGACAAGGTAAGGAGACGGTTCACCTTGTTGGTAACCGTAGTGACTTGGTGGGACGACAGGGCAGGCACCGATGTACTGGTGGTCCTGACTGCTGTCGTTGACCGCGGGTCGGTTAAGTCGAGGCAACGATAACGGTTGTCACGCAGGTTAATTAAAATGCTAAATGGTTCGGCGGATGACTTGAGAGGCCCGTTGGTCTGTTCGCACTACCTACACGTGGGATTACGGTGTGGGCCCTCCGCGTCGTAGTTTGTCCGAAAGCTCTTCAGACGTCAGCAGTACTACGGCCTGATTTCCGGGAAGTAGTGTCTTCTTTGCTGCAGCAGGTGTTGTCTTATTTGCATTTTGCTTATGCTTCACCGGCCAGACTCGCACCGTGCAGGAGCGTGCAAGGGTGAGGGACCTAGACCCCTTGGCGCATAGGATATAGTCCGGCGGATGGCCTCTCTGTTGAGCCTAGGATGGGCTGCGTCGTGTCGGATAGCCTCGGTGGGGCGTTCCCTAACAAGGTTCACGCCACCCTGGAGATCCGAGCGTGCAGGCTGAACAGTAGTGCACCCCTGCAGGGAGTTTAATCTATTCGAATAGCCGTGTCCACGGTAACAGGACGCTTTATGCTGAAGCTGGATCTTACCACTAGAAACTATTACTATTAAACTGTATGGTTCCGGGTTTTCTTCCTCGCAGGGAAGTCGAGGAGGGGAACTCGGAGGCATTATTATTATTAATCATTACAACTTATATTATACATTGTTGCGGCAACTTCTGCTTCATTGTTACTTTATTGCTTTATATAAACTGTTGGCTGATTCTTACCTCATGCTGCAAGACATCGTCAGAAGATGCTAGTCTTCGATAGGCCTAGCTTCTTACCCTTATTCTGATTTCTATC
The DNA here is from genome assembly GCA_950022295.1 of Bromus sterilis. Classification (NCBI taxonomy): domain Eukaryota; kingdom Viridiplantae; phylum Streptophyta; class Magnoliopsida; order Poales; family Poaceae; genus Bromus; species Bromus sterilis. The sequence goes on from OX465598.1 coordinate 273,832,619, forward strand.
TTGCAGTCCACTATATATACAGCCTCCCCTTTTCCATTGATACAATGCATAATGCTTAGTAGCGGACGTAAGACTCGCGGGTATACTAGATACTCACCTGCTTTATTTCCTTTACTGTTTTGCCTGATCGGCCTCTGCAGTCGACGTTGGAGCCCAGGAGCAGGAGTACCCCGGAGGCGGATACTACTACGTCGAGACCCCCGCTGACCAGGACCAGGAGTTGTTTCGGAGGCTCCCAGGCAGGAGGCCTTGCCTTTTCGATCGTTGCTGATATTTGTGCTAGCCTTCTTAAGGCAACCTTGTATCCTTGTGTCTGTACTCAGATACTATTGCTTCCGCTGACCTTGTGCTCTCGAGCTGTTGTATTCGAGCCCTCGTGGTCCTTGGCTTGTATTAAACAGTTTGTATTATTTTATTTGTAGAGTTGTGTTGTGGTATCTCACCGTGAGTCCCTGATCTCGATAGTGTACCTTGCGTGTATGATTACTGTACACGGATTGATTTTGGGGGCGTCACAAGTTGGTATCAGAGCCGACTGCCTGTAGGAAGCCACCCCACCACTACCTGGTCGAAGTTGAGTCTAGACTTTGAAAAACTACTTTGCTAACTTAATGTTTGATTTACGGGCCCACATTGTTATCACCCCGTGTGATATCTTTGGTATTAGGATCTTTTTCTCCGTACCTATGCTCTGGGACTCTGCTCTCTTATCCTTGCTGGTAATTTTATTAACCCTAACTTTAGGTTCACGTACCTCCTTCCTCCCGGAGAGCTCTGCATTCTCGATGATCGCCTGATCCACCTGAAGATTTCGACGATTACCCTTCGATGAATTCCCGAGATCCTATGTGTTCATCGCCTTTGCAATCCCATGTCACCGATAAGCCCGTGTGGATAATTGCATCCACCTCCCGATCTGGAAATCACAATTTCCTTGTACTTAAGCATCGAATTGTTCTGATGCATCTATCACCCGATGCCTTTGCATCCTTTCTCCTTCTGGTTGAGTGCCGATACTCACATCAGATTCTTTGCGAACCACCCGACCTTTGGTGGATTATTATCCGACTAATCCTACATGGATTCTTCCATGTGTCAATTGGATTCATCGGGTGAAATACCATCCTTGCCCTCGATGAATTGTGTTATCGTCGACAACCTCCCTTGTCTCCGTGCCAATACAACTTGGTCATATATATCGTGCTCTGCTTTCCCTTGGGAGGGTTATACACGAGATACTTGTGTATCATCACATTTTCCATTTCATTGGTCTGTTTAACTTTCTTGTGGTATAACTCGTCTGAGCAGTGATAATTCCCTGTTTTTGTAAACACCTCGGTGTACGACCTTGTCAATGAAACCTTGTTACCGAAATGTCATCAACAACGGTGGTAACCACCGATGGACGAGAACTTTGCCAATTGGTCCGCCTCGTATTAACGAGCGGGAAAATGGTTCTCAATGTCCACTGCTCCTGGTACCGATGTTGTTGCCGACATCATTGACCAGTTGTTTCCTAACAAACCCTGCGTCGTGACCGCATTGAATGCCACCACCCTGGTTCAATGTGGCCCCATAACCCACAGTTCCACAGAATCGAAACCTGACTCTTGTCACCTGCTTTGTGATGTTCATTCGGTATCAGACTCAGTGCTTATGCCTGATGCTCTGGACCCCTTTTCATCATCCGTTATCGGCATCGAATGCATGCATATCCGCCTGAGACTTCTCATGCGTTCTTTTATTATCTCGATGTACTACGCATACCCTGGTAATCCGTCATGACCCTTGGATGCATCTCCGTTGGCATTATGGCTCCTAACATCACCCTCGGAGTTGAAGGAGTTGGGCTCCTTGCTACCCCCACCCACACATTCTCAAGCTTGTCACCATCAACCTTGTTTTCGTGATGGTTTGGTTGAAAACCCCCGCGGCTGCAATCTATTGTCGCACTAAAGTTGTTCAACTTTTTCAACCTTCGGTTGAGATGGTGAACAGCCCTACCCAACGAGTCTGTGGCTATACGTGTGGAACGCTTCACCTCTAAAACACAGTCGAGTTCGTTAAGGTTCGGTGGTCAAATCATGTTGACCATGAGGCCACTCCTGAACGTGAAGTTCGCCTTCGCGAAAAATATGGATTTTTTTTTCTACCACTCAAATTCTCGGGACGAGAATTCTTGTAGTGGGGGAGATTTGTAACACCCTGGGTGTCACGCTACAGTAACCCAACAGTAATCACTGTTGTTTGAACAGTAATCCTTTTGCTACAGTCAAATCACTGTTGCTAATTTCACTTTGATCACCTTTGCATTGATCCTTTCAATAATCATGTTGGGTGATATTAAAAAGCAATGTGATCTTGGACCTTTTTCATAATGAATCAATAAAAAGTCCAACCCTTTTCATTTGAATTCAAATCTAATCTTGAAATGCCTTGGGTGCAATATTAAAACCTAGGTGAAAATTAAAGTTTGTCCAAAAATTGCCCCACCACTTTTATAAATTCACTAATAATCTCTGGACCAGGTTGGTATAGTTGTTGTTATTTATTGTGCTATAAAATAATGCAAACAAATAAAACAGTAGATTAAACAGTCCAAATTGAATAATAATTATTTAAATAAAATGATGAATGATTTTATTTACAGTTCAAACTTTAAGTAGCCACTGTATATTACCCAACACTAATATTGGAGCCAGTCCTATATTTTAAAAAATTATAATGCTAGCAAAAAGAATTAAATAAAGTAAATAATAAATAATTAAAAGGGAAATTAAAAGAAAATAGAACCGACCCAGGCCAACTGGGCCTAGTGCCCAGCCAGCCCAGGCCGGCCTGTCAGGCCACCCCGGCCCACCTGGCCTTCCCCTAACCTAGCCCGAGCCGCCCCCATCTCCCCTCTCCACGATCCCCATCCCTCCCGATCCCCCTCCCTCCTGGACGCCGCCCCCCATCCCTCCGGCCGCCGCCGGCCAGCCCAAGCACCGGCCGCCCTGACCGCCGTCCAGAACCCTCACGGGTTCCCCTCGGGACGCCGCCCCACCTCCACCCCAGCGGACCGCCACGGCTCCGCGACGCGCCGCCTCACCCCTGGCTCCGGCGCCGCCCCCCCACGCCCCAGCGACCCCGGTGTACGGGCCGCCATGGCCTCGGCCGCCTCTGCAGGACCTCCTCCTCGACCACCCCGCCCCCCTTCGACTCCCTCAGCCCCCTGGCCGCCCCGCTACCTCCGCCGGGACGCCCCTCTGACCCCCAGTGAGCTCCCCCTCCGTCTCCCCTTGTGCCGCTGTCGACGCCATAGGTCGCCGCCCCTAGCTCGGGCCCGTGTCCGCCTGCTCCTCGCCTCGCTCGCGTGTGCCCGCCCTCGAGTTCTTTCTCACGGCCATCCATGGCGTGTGTGTGGGCTGCATGTGATGTGCGTGTTCACTTGCAGCCGTGGCCGCCGGCTGGCTCATGGATGCCCTGGGCGCCACCCCGGTGTGCAGCTGCGGCTGCCTGTAATTGCTGCGACTGTTGTCGCTGCTCTCTGATAAGCTACGACTGCTACTGAAAATGTTGAATGAGCTACTGACTGAAAACTGCTAAGTATTGTAAAGAAAAACTGCTACTGGATACTACATTGCTACCCCTTTAAACTTTGGCAAATAAATAGCAAAACAAAGTATGATGTGGATAAAAATTACATGAGTAGAAAGAAGACTTAACCAGCTCCATTTTACCCTGTTGGACCAATTGCAAATAAGGCGTGGATTAATTCCTATAAAAATCGCAAAATGCAGATTGTTGTTAAAAGCGAAGCTGTTATATCACCATTGGTACTTGGAGCTGTAGATAAACACACTACATGAGTCTGTCATGCCATTTGATGGCATGGCATGAGAGTACTTTTGATATGGTGCAAAACACATATAAGAAGTATCTCTGTTGGAGCCGTAGATCCGTGGAAATCGTCAAGAAAACTTGGCATCTTTTAAAGATTTATGGAATTAGCCTCGAGTAGCACTTTTCGGACCGAGTTTTAATTCAGTAAATATGCTCTACTAAAAATGTCATCCGTACCGGATTCGAGGTCACTGACAACTGATGAAGATTGGCATAGGACACAAATTCATCGGAGGAGTGGAACCCCAAACCGTAGCCTCGCGATGTCGTCTAATAGATGTTAAAACTGAGCGTTTCCTAGACTTAGCAAAAATTCAGTGGGTTCCAAAAATCAATGAATCACTGACAAGTGGGCCCTAGTATTTTTAATTATAAGAAATGTTTTATTTAAATATATTAACTCTGAATCACTAAAAGGTGGCCCCTCTATGCCAGTTTGACTAGTCAACATCACTATTGTAGATAATGTTGAATTAATAATAATAAAGAATTTCTAGGATATGATTAAAGTGATTAAATCTTTAAAAATCAATATCTTTTAATTCGTAAGTCAGATCAAAATACTTTATACATGAAAGTTACTCAGAAAAATACAATGAATAAGAATGCACTACCCCGCATAGCCACCACACCCCTCTAACACAACGAACATCGACATTCCCCCCCTTCGGGTCGTCTGTCGGATAATTGCTCGATACCGTAAAACTCTCCGGATGAATTTATTCCAAACACGAAAATTGTCCGGGAGGGTTCAACTAACACGGATACACCCCCCCTTATCTTTGTCGTATGTCCACGACACCTCCGGCATGAACCCTTCCCCCTCCGGACACCCTGTCCGGTAATCACCCGGAGCCGACGGTTCATCCACAGATGAATTCCCGCTCCGTGCTACGTGTATCGTACAACGTTAGAGTATCGTTAACATTTCATATGTCATGTCTTGTATTTGTATTGTTATTATTGCTGTGTATTTATTGTTTCTCCCCCCTCTCTTATTGTCCGGTAGTCTCGACGTCCGCTGCTGATGCCCCTGTGATCGACTACTTCGTCGACGACCGTACCTCTACCGTCGAGCTTACAGGCAAGCAGAGGCATTCTCTTCCCCAGATATCGCCTATCTTTCCGTACATTTCTTGCACTAGGCATTGTTACTGCTGCTGCTACGACTACAGTCCTATTCAATTGCATAGCCTGATTTTGTCGCCCCTTGATGTACCTTCCTTATCCTATGCTGCCTGCTATATCTATGCATTATATTCAGCAGTGAGCCCTGCGCATTGTTAGCTAGGATTAGATAGTGGGCCGTGGCCACTCAGGGGAGTGACGCGGATACAAAATATATACAACTGCAACAGGTACGGATCAATGCAGACACCCTAGGGAACCTACAACGGCGAGACTCTGCCGAGTCGCTTCGAGTTTGACTTACGAGTGGAATGGACTCGTATTTCACTCTCGTCGGCTCAGTAGCGTAGCATCACCGGAATGATACGAGGTTTACCTCTTTAGTTCATTCCGCTGATGTCTCTGTCAAACCTCTTTAAGTGTGCCATCGAGGGTGATACCTCCTGGTTTCACTTAATGGTAGGCACTCGAATCAACTGGTGTCCTTAAAGGTAAGAGTCGGGCGACCCAACGGTGCCCGCGAGAGGTATATTGTCGGGAACGACAGGGAGGGTACGACCGACGTTACTGGCGTGCTTGGCCCCTGCTCGTATCTCGCGAGAGTTACCAAACCACGAAAAAGTCGAGCTCTACCAAGAGCACACGCGAGACAAGGTAAGGAGACGGTTCACCTTGTTGGTAACCGTAGTGACTTGGTGGGACGACAGGGCAGGCACCGATGTACTGGTGGTCCTGACTGCTGTCGTTGACCGCGGGTCGGTTAAGTCGAGGCAACGATAACGGTTGTCACGCAGGTTAATTAAAATGCTAAATGGTTCGGCGGATGACTTGAGAGGCCCGTTGGTCTGTTCGCACTACCTACACGTGGGATTACGGTGTGGGCCCTCCGCGTCGTAGTTTGTCCGAAAGCTCTTCAGACGTCAGCAGTACTACGGCCTGATTTCCGGGAAGTAGTGTCTTCTTTGCTGCAGCAGGTGTTGTCTTATTTGCATTTTGCTTATGCTTCACCGGCCAGACTCGCACCGTGCAGGAGCGTGCAAGGGTGAGGGACCTAGACCCCTTGGCGCATAGGATATAGTCCGGCGGATGGCCTCTCTGTTGAGCCTAGGATGGGCTGCGTCGTGTCGGATAGCCTCGGTGGGGCGTTCCCTAACAAGGTTCACGCCACCCTGGAGATCCGAGCGTGCAGGCTGAACAGTAGTGCACCCCTGCAGGGAGTTTAATCTATTCGAATAGCCGTGTCCACGGTAACAGGACGCTTTATGCTGAAGCTGGATCTTACCACTAGAAACTATTACTATTAAACTGTATGGTTCCGGGTTTTCTTCTTCGCAGGGAAGTCGAGGAGGGGAACTCGGAGGCATTATTATTATTAATCATTACAACTTATATTATACATTGTTGCAGCAACTTCTGCTTCATTGTTACTTTATTGCTTTATATAAACTATTGGCTGATTCTTATCTCATGCTGCAAGACATCGTCAGAAGATGCTAGTCTTCGATAGGCCTAGCTTCTTACCCTTATTCTGATTTCTATCTTGCAGTCCACTATATATACAGCCTCCCCTTTTCCATTGATACAATGCATAATGCTTAGTAGCGGACGTAAGACTCGCGGGTATACTAGATACTCACGTGCTTTATTTCCTTTACTGTTTTGCCTGATCGGCCGCTGCAGTCGACGTTGGAGCCCAGGAGCAGGAGTACCCCGGAGGCGGATACTACTACGTCGAGACCCCCGCTGACCAGGACCAGGAGTAGTTTCGGAGGCTCCCAGGCAGGAGGCCTTGCCTTTTCGATCGTTGCTGATATTTGTGCTAGCCTTCTTAAGGCAACCTTGTATCCTTGTGTCTGTACTCAGATACTATTGCTTCCGCTGACCTTGTGCTCTCGAGCTGTTGTATTCGAGCCCTCGTGGTCCTTGGCTTGTATTAAACAGTTTGTATTATTTTATTTGTAGAGTTGTGTTGTGATATCTCACCGTGAGTCCCTGATCTCGATCGTGTACCTTGCGTGTATGATTACTGTACACGGATTGATTTTGGGGGCGTATTAGTACACGACAACTTTTGCTTTAACATAGTAACTTTGGATCATAATTGCCATCTATACATAAAAAATTGCAATCTAAAAAATTGTGGGCGGAAGTGCCTCCGCCTCACACGTGTGGCACCTATCTTTTCTGTATATTTATCAGGTTCCAGCATCGAAACCTCTCGCGTCCCCAGTTCCCGCACTACTTAAGTCGTAGCTCGCGCATACACCGGCCCCACCATGTACATACGTGTTATCATCGACCGCTTCCAATTCCAACATTCTCGATGCATCGACACATGCCCCATGCCGCTTGTTCGCACCTCCTCGGAGCGATGCACAATTCTTTGTGAGAGAGAGATGAAGAAGGAGAGGGACGGGAAAAGAGATGTGAGGCCCTCTCTCGCAAGGCCGCAATTGCAACTGACGCGTCCCCTCCCAAATTGCAAAGCACCAGTTCCAAATTCCCTTTATTAGACGCGCATTTGGTTCGTTTGTGTTCGTTCCGGATTATGGAAACCCAAAAAACACGATCAACATATGAAAACAAACCTACATCCACGTGTTTGCGAGGTGTTCGTGGTACCGTAATTTAAACACAATTTTACATCGAATTTTCATTGGCGCGACAAGGAATGAATGTGGTGTGGGTCATCGTTCGCGTTTTCCTATGGCTTTTTCGCATCCGCGCATAGCCCACGCGGCAGTGCCCCAGAGTGGTCCATTTTAATATGACCCGCGTGGTGGCAATGTTTCTATTCACTCAGCACACGCCTCACTATTTCCCACCGACCAACATTAGCGCCACCGCCGATGATTTCTGTTGCGGTCCTCGCCGCCCGTGTGCTCAACACCGGTGCTCCGCGTGGTTCAGTCGCCATCCTTCTCAGCTCGAGCATACCCTGTATCTGATAAGGAGGATACGAGAGACCATATTATGGCGGGTCTGATGGATAGTGTGGTCAAGAATGGTGAAAAAACGGAGGCCTTGGGCAACGGTAATGACTGTGGTCGAGGAGAAGGCAAAATCTCGGTGGTTCTGATTAGTGGAGGACGAGTGGGGAAGAAGGCCGGGTAGAGTCTCCTGTGTTTGAGTCTGTTTTCTTCATCTTTTGCATTTTTAGTTTTACTACCTAGTTTTGGTTATATTTGAAACTGTATGCCTAATTATTTGGTATTGTTGGAACTCATATCACTCCGTTCAGTCATTTTTAGTTGAACTTTGTATCTGTGTGTTTCATCGGTGATATATATAAGTGTAGTTTTGAAATTGATAGTGTTTCTCCTACATCTACGGGTATTTTTATTACAATATTCAAGTTACGGGGTTACAGTAGTTGGCATGGAGGGAAGGGCACCGGGGATTTCTCCCGTAAATCTAGCATTTTCCCATCGAGTCCGTTCTTTCGCCTATGAAGCCCATTGTTCATTTAGTTTTGCTGGGTTATACGTAGTATCAGTTTTGGAAGGAGTCCTTAAGTTTTGCTGGGTTATCCGTATCAGTTTTGGAAGGAGTCATTTAGCTTTACTTGGTTATACTTAGAACCCCGATAGCTTCGACACACGTGTAGGCAAAGTGCTTTCGCCCATACGTTTTTAAATGACAAATTTAATTCATGTGAAATGACAACTTCAACTAATACATGTTAATTTTTGTTAGTACACGACAACTTTTGCTTTAACATAGTAATTTTGGCTCATAATTGCCATCTATACATAAAAAAATTGCAATCTAAAAACTTGTGGGCGGAAGTGCCTCCGCCTCACACGTGTGGCACCTATCTTTTATGTATATTTATCAGGTTCCAGCATCGAAACCTCTCGCGTCCCCAGTTCCCGCACTACTTAAGTCGTAGCTCGCGCATACACCGGCCCCACCATGTACATACGGGTTATCGTCGACCGCTTCCAATTCCAGCATTCTCGGTGCATCGACACATGGCCCATGCCGCTTGTTCGCACCTCCTCGGCGCGATGCACAATTCTTTGTGAGAGAGAGATGAAGAAGGAGAGGGACGGGAAAAGAGATGTGAGACCCTCTCTTGCAAGGCCGCAATTGCAACTGACGCGTCCCCTCCCAAATTGCAAAGCACCCGTTCCAAATTCCCTTTATTAGACGCGCATTTGGTTCGTTTGTGTTCGTTCCGGATTATGGAAACCCAAAAAACACGATCAACATATGAAAACAAACCTACATCCACGTGTTTGCGAGGTGTTCGTGGTACCGTAATTTAAACACGATTTTACATCGAATTTTCATTGGCGCGGACAAGGAATGAATGTGGTGTGCGTCATCGTTCGTGTTTTTCTACGGCTTTTTCACATCCGCGCATAGCCCACGCGGCGGTGCCCCAGAGCGGTCCATTTTAATATGACCCGCGTGGTGGCAATGTTTCTATTCACTCAGCACACGCCTCACTATCTCCCACCGACCAACGATGAAGAAATTCTGGGGCACAATAAACCACTAGGCTTCATCCTCCTTTGGTCGTCGCCATCGTGCACCATACTCGCACTCACCTTCACCGCCGCGGCTCGCACGCAACCACATCTGCGTACCGGCGCACCAATGTCGACACTATTGATTGTATGCGTGCCACTAGCGTCCACTTGCCAAACGGGTTGTGCTTCAATCGCCACCGTGTTCCGGTGCCCCGAATCTGGCGCGGGAGGCTCGCCGTCGGCGCCAACCATTGGAGAGGCCGTCGGCGGAGGATGCGAAGGAGGAGGCCGAGTGCCAGCGCCAGTTGGCCGTGGAGAAGGTCACCCTCGCGCACTATCGAGCATTCGAAGCTCGAAGAACAATCCCGCTGGCCCGACCCTGTGGAGACCTTGGCCTCCACCGCCACCGCCGCCACCTAGGTCGCCATCGTCACTACCAAGGTAGCCAATGCCGGAGGACTCACTCCTCAGCATGCAGTGAGAGTTCGTCACCCGCGTGCCAATGCTCATCCCCATACCGTGCATCCCTACTATGCCACACCGGAGGAGGAGGCCAGGATCCTCGATGAGGCCTGGATGCGACATCTGACGACCGAGCACAAGGCGGCCAACCGACAAATGATTGCCAAGTGGGACGAAGCAGCGCGGCTGCAGCTGAAGGAGGAACCGGTGTACGCACCACAACCATTGTCAGTGCAATTTTCGGCTCGTCAGCGAGGGTGCCAGACGGGGCTGAGCAGGCAGCGACAATACTCACTCGGTACCAGGCAGTCTTCTCATGGGCGCAGCCGCCGAACTTTAGCAACCTCACTGACGAGGACGAAGACTATGTTGGCCCTAACGCTTAGATCCGCCCTGCTGTCCATCGATGCACATTTTTAATTAGTTTAAAATGCACTTTAACCGTGTTGTTTAATTAGATTAATCAGTATTTTTTTTGAAATGAGGAAAACACGTTGGACACACGCACGATCGACGAAATAAAATCGGATACTAATTTTTGTACGGTCGAGTTTAATGGATAAAAATGCATGTTTGTTTGACTCTGATGTGCCAGTGCCGTATTGACTTTGGTGGTAGTTTTTGTTACTGTAAGCTAATGTGATGTAAGAAATTGTAATTTCTGACCATTCAATTAGTGAAGATTAATTTTTGATCCATCAAACTCTTGGTTCGTTGGGAGCTACTACCCTCAACATGTTTAGGTTCGTTGGTTCGTTGGTTCGATCAACGAAATAAAATCTGCATGTTGAGGGTAGTTGATGCTTTCTTGATGTTTCTTCTGAATTTTCTCCTGCAAAATGTTCAGCTTGCTGCTGTATAAATGTTGAGCATTAGCAAGAATAGTCTACTCAACAACAATTGTTCGCTGTCAAAGAAATATTAAATATGTGCAAATTGCTTATAAAAATTGTACTCGTATTTCTTTTCTTTCTTTCTCTCATGCCTTGTGACTGGAAGTACAATTCAGGCAGGCTCTAAGCCTCTAACATCAAAACAGAGTGCAAGTCCTTCTAAAATATTCAGACTATCCAGGAGTTGCTTTAGTGTGCTATCTGCTATAGCAACACAAACTTCAATGATTGTATAGCATGTTTTAAACTAAATTGGGAATATGCTCTTTTTGAAGTACTGTAGAAAACCAAATGTGTAAGACTGTCACCAGAATTACACTGATGTAATTTAGGCTCCAGGAAAGAAATATCTCAACTACATTCCAGGTTTGCCAACAAGATAAATGCACAAGATTTGACAAAATAAAAAAATATCAGATGATGCTTTCTAATCAGCAACTGAAGAATAAATTAACACATATTTTTTTTACCCTGCAAAAAAAATGTGTTAATTTATTCTTGAGTTGTTGATGAACATACTCCAATACATAAGTATCAGATTGAATAATAAAATTGCATGCTCTTCATTTCGTAAATCCCGTTTGTTCCTCGGTGTGCTGCTCGCTCTTAGCTGGCTCCTAGTTTCGTCCATTATAAAGTATAAACTCTTGGTAATTCGATGGCGATTATTAGGAGGGCAATGAAATCAATTAAGAGAGGGTTCAGGTGGAGAGAGTGGAGAATCTGCAGACAGAGAGGGCTCCCGCGGCTTGCCCGCCGTGTATGGTCATTGGCCCTGCGTTGTGCTGTCGTTGTCTTCCTGCACGATCCCCATCCTCCCATTGCGCCGTCGTGGCCGAAGACGTCGGGTCCTTAGAAGATGAATCATCTTTTTATTTTTTGACGCAATGTAAACTTTATTTCTCAAATCACTGCCAAATCGTTTACAATAGCAGGAGAAATAAAGCCAGGCATATTATCATCCCAAATGCTAGATGTCTACTAAAAAAAGAGTTTCTTGCTAGTTCGTGAGCTAGTACTTGGTTGGCTTCTCTATAACAGTGTTGGAAGGAAATCGATCCAAAAGCAAGGGCCAAGTTTTTGCATTCCAGGATGATAGCAGCATCTTGTGCAAGGTATTCCTCTTCTTGCATGACAGCCTCAACCGGAAAGAAGAGTCTGATTCAATCAAGAGATTATTGCATCCAATATGAGCAGCTAGATACATCCCATTCCTGATAGCTAACTTCTCCGCTGAATCAACTGAACTGACATTTGGCAAGAGCCAGTTTGCTGCCGCTATGAACTCTCCCGATCATCCCCTACAGCCCCACACGATCCAGAGTGGGAGTCCTGATGAAAGGATGCATCCACATTGATTTTTGTTATACTATGGTCTGGCCGTCTCCACACATGATCATGCTTTCTGGGAATGTGATTCGAACCTCGTGTAGAAATTTGGTGGTAGGCTAAATATTATGTGATAGGTTTGGATGTGTATTGATCTAACCCTCGTATGGGGTATATATAGAAGTACATGAGAGATAGAGACTTGGAGTACAAGACAAGTAATACATGTTTAACTCTAATCTTTCTCTAACTCCTTATCTCTAACTCAAACCTAATTATACTTCTAACATTTCCCTTCAGTCGTAGCGGGAGTGAAGCGGACGATTGCAACTGAATTTGAAGTCTTGCGCTTCTGTCGTCTTCTCCGTTGCGCCATCATCAACTGCGTCTCTAATGGCTGATGTGTCGGCACCTAGGACGGTGACTGCGTCCCCTTCTGGTGCCTTCCTTGTCTTCTCCTCTATTCCCTCCCGCAGTCAGAGCGGGAGTGTCGTGGACGCTAGTGACGAGACGAACTCTGTTGACTGGAGTTGTTGCCGATGAGTAGCTGTAGACGTAGTCGGATGTTGATGTCGAGGTAGCCGATCATGTAGTAGCCGTGGTCGAGGTAGTCGTGGTCGATGATGTAGTCGTCGTGGATGATGAAGCCGCACAAAGTCGGAGGCGCAAAAAAAATTTGCGCTATGGTGTAGATGACGGAGCTGCAATCGTGGACGTTGCACCTTGCACCTTGTCGTGTTAGAGGATGCCGTCGGCGATGAGTCCATCGGTTTTGCCAGGACCGAAGGAAACCCATCGAGCACACATCAGTTTTGCCAAGACCGTGTGGCCATGAAGGGGTCATCACTATAGTGATGCCATGTCGATGCAGTCGTGCCGTCATAGATGACGCGGTCCTTTCTCCCTTCCCCAATGTAGATAATCTCATAGATCTAATAAAAATAGATAGGCACATCCAAGCGATTGAAGAAGATGGACTGGCATAAAAGTATTGACCATGGTAATTGGGCCATAGTTGGCTTGCAACTGGTCGAGGCAAAAGAAATAAAAAAAGGTTAATCCGGCTGCAATTTAGTTGTTGGTCTTGCAACTAGGAAATGTGGATTCACTATCTCATATATCTAGTTGCTCTTCCATGGTGTACCCCGCACTTGGCTCCTCAGTATCCCCTACACTTGGCATGTCGTTAGTAGAAAATTGCCCATCATCATCATACCTCCTAGAGGTTGCATCACACACAACTTGCTTCGTCTTGATCTGCGAGTTTTCAAGGGTCATTGACATCTATCTCACACACTTTGCTGCTAGTGAATCTACCTCTTGGACTTTTCCATATTCCTCTTGATTGACTCAAGGATCCATTTTACTACAACTGTTCATCGCTTTTGGTTTCATATTGGTCCAAACGGCCGAAGCCGGTAGACGGTGCGCCTAGCGTCGGGCTAGCTATGAGGAAAGACGAACGCCCTGCGTGAGAGGTATTCCATCGTCTCAAATTACTTGTCAAAGATTTATCTAAATATGAATGTATCTAGGCTAGTAATTTTGAGACAAAGAAAGTATGAAGAAGGAGAGCGCCGAGAAAAGAAACATGCAGAGGAGGTAGTTGGACAAGGCTAGGGTGATGCAGCTGTGGGCCCAATGAAAGGCATGTAGGTGTCGCTACATTACTCTTGTTGCTAAAACAGACATATTTCAGTATTATATACATTCACCTGAGTGAACATGATTTGAGATGATGACAACATAATTTTTGATGCAACAGGCAACGAAAAAGCTACAATATTTTTTGTTGCAACCAAAGGTGATGAAATATGATCGACGATGATGAACTGCATATTTACTGCAATCGACGACCAAATTTACTGCCACCAAGCGATGGTGTGGATAGCTAACAGCTACAGTGTCATGTTTTTTTATTGCAACGATACCAAAATAAATAAAAAAGAACACATATACTTAAAAAATAATTTTTTATTACAACCAATGATCCATTTTACCACAACTGTCTGTCGCTTTTGGTTTTATGTTGATCCGACCGGGTCATGAGAGAGATGAAGCGAGGCGTTGTCGATGACGTAGTCCCATGCCCCGCTCCTCATAACCAGGCCGAAGGCGAAGCGCCCGCGCGATGCGGATGATGGTCCCGTCCAGATCAGAACTCCAGTCGACGCCTCGGCCTGCCCCATGCTGGGCGCCAACTGTCGTTGATATGTAATGGCAGATGCCATGGGGATGGCTAAAGAGGGGGACAAACCGAGGCTAGTGTCGCTGGTACCGGAATCGAGAGTGGGGACACACAGTGAGACATCGCGATGTACCCAGGTTCGGGGCTCTCCGTAGAGATAACACCCCTAGTCCTGCCGAGCTAGCTATATGCAATAACTCTGGCTACAATGAATGATCCTTGAGCTGTTTGAGATGAAGGAGAAGATGGCTCTAAGCACTGCTCTCTCCTTGCTCTCTCTCTCTGGTGGGTGAAGTTGCAATCACTGCTCCGTCATCCCTCACGCAGGAGGGGTACCCGGGGCTCTTATAGGACGAGCCCGGGGTACAAAGGTAAATGTACAAGGGGGGAGGGCCCAGCTGCCAGCCTCAAGCATAAGCGGGGACCCTCACATCGTATGCTTCCGGATGTCCCGGTGTAGACCTACGGCTCTCCATACCGTCGCCTCGTAGGCCTTGCATGGTGAATAGTGCTCCTGCATACTGAACAGTGGTCCGGAGTACTGAACAGTGGCAATGGAAGTTATGTCTTGCCGGTCTGTCCGCGTGATCGGCGCTGGAGGAGACCGCACGCCTTTGACAGTCCAGATCTTCAAGGATTGCGCATTAAATGAAGTTGAACCAGGTGCCTGACCTGGGATCCTGCTCGGAGGTTGCTCTGTTTACTTCGGCCGAGTGCTCCTTGGCGAGGCCGATTGCACTCTCTCTGGGGCAATCGGCCTCCGACCTGGTCAGCTCGACCCACTACTTGCTCAGTGTAACACCCCGGGTGTCACGCTACAGTAGTCCAACCGTAATCACCTTGTTAATGGTCATTTCATCATGATTAATCCAGGGTTAAACAACCTTGATCGAGTTGAGCTCGATTTCAATCGATAAAAATTCCAGAAACAAGTGGAAATTAAACTTGACCCAAAAATTGTGCAAACAATTTTATAAAATGCCTAAAAGTCAGTAGACCCAGATACCATGGTGATGGATATTTATAATAACATTTAAATATTTTAAACCATTCAAACAGTAGCTAAAACAGCCCCAATTAATGCCTTTTGAATAACACAAATATGCAAATGAATTTATTTGAAGCCAAAACTTTTTGTGGTAGTATAGAATAATATAACATGAATATTGAGACCAATTGCACATCTTGTAAAATTAAAATCTATTAAAACCAAAATAAAACTAAAAGGTGAAAGCTCGAGGTAAACAAAAAAATGCAAAAGGCTATTCCTCGCCCTAGGCACCCACCAGCCCGGCCCAGCCCCTCCACTTCCCTCCTTCTACCTCGCACTGCTCACAGCGCCTCGCTGTCGACGCCATGGCCATGGATGGCCACACGTCGAGCATCCCGTGGTTCCTCCCCGTGGATAAGAGCCTCTCTGCCAACCCCCCTTGGAACCCTAGGCCGCACCCCCCCCCCACGATCCCTCCCTCGCGCTCCCTCTCCATCTCCCGCCGCCGGTCATGCGAACGAGTTGCCGCGCCGCCGCATTGGCCGCGGCCAACAGGCACCTCGGTGGCCGGGACCCCGTCCAGCAGCACCGCTGACCTCGTCTCCCTCAGCTCGAGCATCAGGTCGCGGACAGAACGTCGCGAAGGCTACGAATCGGACCCCTCCTCAATGCCACGGTCGCCGGCTTCGCCGCCCGATTCGGCGCGCCCACGGCCACCCCTGCACTCCACGAGCTCGCCGTCGGCATCCCCTTTGTGAGCTGGGTCCATTCCCCTACTCCCTCCTCGAAAACATGTCGTTTCCGCCGTCCTGAGCTCGCCATGGTCGCAGTGGACGCACCCCTGTTTTCCCCATGGTCGTGCTCACCCTGAGTCGTCTGTCTCTCGTCGCGCGCACGCCCGAACTCCCCCCCCCCCCCGGCACTGGACAAGCACCCGCCACGCCCTCGCCTCTGCACCCTCTCCCCCCCTCTCTCACCGCTGCTTGTTGCGGCTGAAGGTGCCGCTGGCCATGGCCATGGCACACTCGCCGCGCTGTTTCCCCTTGCACCGCGCCCCGCCCGGGACCCCATCGCGGTCCTGGCCGAAAGGGCTCCCCGCCGCGCAACCCCCCTGTGCCGCCCCCCTGCAGCGCCTCCCCCTCGCCGGCGAGGCCTAGCTGCCGTGCCTAGCTTGCCGCCGGGGGGCACTGGTTAATTAACCAGGGGCAAATCCCCCCTCCCTCACTTACATGTGGGGCCCCACCCCCCTAACCCCCCCCCTAATTAAGCTATTTAATTTAACTAGCCCCCCACTGCATATGACATGTGGGGCCCCCTGATTAAGTAACTAACTAAAAATGCTTATTAGTAATATGTGAGTATGACAAGTAGGCCCCACTGCCTTTTGAGATTAATTAAAATACTGTTTATTAAATGTGTAGATGACATGTGGGTCCAGGGCATTATTTATAATAAAAATAAATTGATTAATAACCAGAGGCTGACATGTGGGACCCACCTGTCAGTTGACTGGTCAAAGATACTGTTTTGGATAAGGTTTTGGATAATGTTTCATTTTAATAATAAAGAAAGTTCAGAAAATGCTGTAAAATGATTTAAATTTGGAAATTCAATATCTTTTAAACCGTAAGTCCGATTCAAAAACTTTATACATGAAAATTGATCAGAAAAATATAACGAATACGAATACGCTATCCGTATACCAACCACCCCTTTAACATACTGAACATCGAACTGTCCCCCTCCAGACCGTCTGTCCGATGATTTGTCCGGTACTGTCAAAGTGTCCGGATGAATTTATTCTGAACACGAAAGTTGTTCGGATTGTTTCAACTAGCACGGTTACACCATCCACACGTTTTTTGGATGTCCACGACACCTCCTGCATGAACCCTTCCCCCTACGGACACCCTGTCCGGTAATCACTCGGAGTCGGTATTTCATCCCCGGATGAATTCTCGCTTCGAGCAACGTGCATTGCACTGCGTTAGAACCACCGTTAACATTGCATTTGTTATGTCATTCATCTGTTTGCTATGATTGCTTTGTATTTACTGTTTCTTCCCCTCTTTATTCTCCGGTAGACCCCGCTGCTACCGCCGACTACACCGCTGCCGGGTACGACTACTTCGTCGACGACCGTACCCCTACCCGCGAGCTTCCAGGCAAGCAGAGCCATTCTCTTTCCTAGATATCGCCTATCTTTCCGTACATTTCTTGCACTAGGCATTGTTACTACTGCTGCTACGATTACAACCCTATTCAATTGCATAGCCTGTTTTTGTCGCCCCTTGGTGTACCTTCTTTATCCTATGCTACCTATTATATTTATGCATTATTCAGCAGTGAGCCCTGCGCATTGTTAGCTAGGATTAGATAGCGGGCTGTGATCACTCAGGGGAGTGAACGCAGATACGATAATTATAAACTGCACAGGTACGGTACAATGCAGACACCGCCTAAGGCTCCCTAGCTCGGCTCTGCCGAGCCACCTTCAAGTGGAGCTATCGAGGAGTAATCCTCGTACTCCACTCGTTGATGACTCTGTACAGCTGCTCTAGGTACCTGAGCAACGGTTGTCCTTAAAGGTAAGAAAATCGGGCGACCCAACGGTGCCCGTGAGCGGTATTGCGTCGGGAACGACAGGGAGGGTACGACCGACGTTACTGGCCTGCTCGGCCCCTGCTCGTATCTCGCGAGAGTTACCAAACTACGAAAAGTTGAGCTCTACCAAGAGCAAACGCGAGACAAGGTAAGGAGACAGTTCTCCTTGTTGGTAACCGCAGAGACTTGGTGGGACGACAGGGCAGGCACCGATGTACTGGTGGTCCTGACTGCTGTCGTTGACCGTGGGTCAGTTAAGTCGAGGCAACGATAACGGTTGCCACGCAGGTTAATTAAAATGCTAAATGGTTCGGCGGATGTCTTGAGTAGCCTTTTGGCTTGTACGCACTACCTACACGTGGAACGAGGAGTGTGGGATCCCCTGCATCGTAGTCTCGTTCGAGGGTCTTCAGACGTCAGCAGTATCGCGGGCTGATTGCCGGGAAGTGGTGTTGTCTTCTCTTGCTCGAGCGGTGTATTTGTATTTGCTTTGATTTTGCTTCACCGGCCAGTCACACACCGTGCAGGAGTACGTTCGGGTTAGGGTCCAAAGCCCGACGTACATAGGATATAGTCCGGCGGATGACCTCTCTGTTGATTGCCGAAGGATGGGCTACTTTGTGTCGGATAGCTTTGGTGGAGCGTTCCCTAACAAGGTTCCTGCCACCCTGGAGATCCGAGCGTCGTAGAGTCACGCCAGTGCACCCCTGCAGGGAAGATTAATCTATTCGAATAGCCGTGTCCACGATAACAGGACGCTTTATGCTGAAGCTGGATCTTACCACTAGAAACTAATACTATTAAAACTGTATGGTTCCGGGTCTTCTTCCTCGCAGGGAGTCGAGGAAGGGAACTCGGAGGCATTATTATTATCAATCATTACAACTTACTATTATACAATGCCGCAGCAACTTCTGATGCATGTTATTACATTCATGTTATTGAACTGTTGGTTGTTTCTCTTCTCATGCTGCAAGACATCGTCGGAAGATGCTAGTCTTCGATAAGCCTAGCTTCTTAACCTTATTCCGATTTCTATTTTGCAGTCCACTATATACAACCTCCCCTTTCCATTTGATACAATGCATAATGCTTAGTAGCGGACGTAAGACTCGCGGGTATGCTAGATACTCACCTTTGCTTTATTTCCCCCTTTTGTTTTGCCTGATCGGCTGCTGCAGTCGACGTTGAAGCCTTGGAGTCCAGGAGCAGGAGATCCTCGATGTCGACCACCGCAACATGAAGATCCCCGATGCCTTCTACGACGTCGAGTTCCCCGTTGACTAGGAGTAGTTTGGAGGTTCCCAGGCAGGAGGCCTCGCCTTTTCGATCTGTTGTTATTTGTGCTAGCCTTCTTAAGGCAACCTTGTATTCTTGTGTCTGTACTCAGATACTTTTGCTTCCGCTAACTTTGTGCTCTCGAGCTATTGTATTCGAGCCCTCGTGGCCCTTGGCTTGTACTAAACAGCTTGTATTATTTTATTTGTAGAGTTGTGTTGTGATATCTCACCGTGAGTCCCTAATCTCGATCGTGTACCTTGCGTGTATGATTACTGTACATGATCTGATTTTGGGGGCGTCACACTCAGTCTTGATTAGATCGGCGACCATCAGGTCGGTGATCTTTTCTTTGATAAATTGTTTCCCTGGGTGACCCTACCCGGGGGGCATTCCCCCGACAAGCCCTCAGGTTTTCTCCCTCGCGTCTGATACTCCATGTTTCTGACCGCTGAGGGTCCATACGACCTCCGATTCAGACGAAATCTCGAACCACGCGCTCAGCGCGGCGAGCCCGTCAGTCGTACCTCTCTTCGATGTCGTTTCGAGAATATTTTACGGCTCCCAATAAAATAGTCCATTTAATTATTAAATGGGGGTTTTCGTTCCGATGGCGATGGCTGGTCCTGTGCCGGAAGTTGCGACGGTGCTCGGGTGAAACCCGGTGTCGCAAAGGTCGTGTGCCGTTGGGAAAAAGATTCGGTCCCGCATCCGATACGAGAAAGAGGGGGAGAATATTCACCGATTACTAAATCAGCGAAGCAAAAACTACAAATAATTATAGCAAACATAAAAAATAAAGCAATAAACAATTTTTAAATTTTGGTGAAAATCCCGGCCTGTTACAACTAGTAATTTTGGGACAAAAAAGTATATAAAAGGAAAGCCCCGGGAAAAGAGACATGCAGAGGAGGTAGTTGGACAAGGCTGGGGTGATGCAGCTGCGGGCCCAATGAAAGGCGTGTAGGTGTCGCTACATTACTCTTGTTGCTAAAACAAACGTATTTCAGTGTTATATACATTCATCTGAGTAAACATGATTTGGGATGATGACACCACATTTTTGATGCAACACGCAACGAAAAAGCTACCATATTTTTTGTTGCAACCAAAGATGATGAAATATGATCGACGGTGATGAACTGCAACTTTACTGCAATCGGCGACCAAATTTACTGCCACCAAGAGATGGTGTCGATAGCTAACAGTGTCATGATCTTTTTACTGCAATGATACCAAAATAAATAAAAAAGAACACATATATTTTAAAAATAAATTTTTATTACAACCAATGATCCATTCTACCACAACTGTTTGTCGCTTTTGGTTTTATGTTGATCTGACCGGGTCATGACAGAGATGAACGAGGGAGATGGAAACGAAACGAGCTACGGGTCTAATGGGAGGCGTGTCGGTGTCGCTCGCGTGCGTGGATCCAACGATCTACGTGCCACCGGCGTGATTCTTGGCCGGTGAGCGGGACTGGATCGTTGTCCTTTTGCAATCGGATAGCCGTATCTATTTTTGAAGGTGTCCGACCGTGTCTCTGTTTGGCTAGGTTTATTTGTAGTACTCCCTCCGATCCATATTAATGTACTCAACTTTGTTTAGATACACGTGTATCTAAACAAAGTTGAGTACATTAATATGGATCGAAGATAATAGTTTTTTTTGAGGAAATTCGTAGTAGACCCGAAATAAAAAAAAGGGTTTATTCCGTAGTATAGTTTTGGGACGCGAGCGTTGGCCCGTTCCGTCCGAGTCCAAGGTAGAGAAGAGTTCGATACCGAATATAATCCTGTCTGAGCCTACTTGTCAATATATAGCTGAACTGATTTTTACGCACGGGCCAGAACAGCTTTGGTTGGATAGAGGAGGAGGAGAGGAGACCCTGCACAACAATTCCGTCGTCTCTGCTAGAAGGTGACAAAAAGAGAGAGACTAGATGTCGGCGCGTGGATTGTTCCTCGTGCAGTGTCTCTTGTCTGACAGACACAGAAAGGTGGCGGCTGCTCCCCGACTTCACGACGACCGTACGATACGGAGGAGGCTCTACATGCTAAGTAAGATTCAATTCGATCTAGATCAAAACTCATGTATTTTATGTATAAAAAGCCTCTAACTCCTAACACGACCTCTTTTCACGTTGATTTGCAGTCAAGTACACTCATCGAGAGACGACTGTTCCGCCATGGGTGAAGTACATAGACACGGCCGCTAAGGTGGCCCAGGTGATCGGATGCGCGGATCCCCTTGTGCTGACCGGGCTGCTCGGAACACCGCCGATACATCAAGGCTGATTCTCCTTGGTTCTCTAATTTTATTTTATTTTGATTTTATTCCGTACTTCAAAAGATCAATGGTGGATGTTTTTCCTTCTCCGGTGTAATATAATACATACTAGATGGATTGGCGCGCTCCGCCGCTCCCGATAAATCACCACAAATAGGAATGCTCGTCGAAGATATCTTTAAAAGGTCTTTAGTAATTTCAAGATACTATGAATTGTGTAACTTTCGAATTATGATTGTTGGTGCAACTTGTTGTTTTGTGATCACTATTGTCATGTATATTGGCCTGGGTCCCGGTGAAAACACGAAAAACAATCACTCAAGCACCTAAAGCAGCTTTAGATGGGTTGGTCATGGGAATGAACCATTAAGATAAACATTTTCTTCACATTTTGGATTGTTTTGTTGAAATAGTTTTACATAACAAAAAGCTATGATAAGAAAAAATAAAATATATTTATGTGCTTAAATATGAATATTTATGTGTGTGTGCATGTGTGAAAAAGAAATATGCGTCACATATTTCAGAAATATTTATGTATAAAAATATGTACTAAAAGGTAATGTTATCTTTAAGTGGCATACATTTTTGAAAGTTTACTCATATTTTTGTAATAATGTACTCCCTCCGTCCCAAAAAGAATGTCATGGTTTTAGTTCAAATTGTTTTAGTTCAAATTTGAACTAAAACCATGACATTCTTTTTGGGACGGAGGTTTGAACTAAAACCATGACATTCTTTTTGGGACGGAGGGAGTATGTTTTATTATCGTAGCAACGATGTTCAAATCTAGAAAAAGTAAAAAATAAGAACACAAATCAATGAGAAAGTAAAAAAACACAATGTTTGCTAATAGGGAAAAATAAATTGAGAAAGATAAAATGTTTGAAAACAAAGAATGGCCCTGCTTATGCGTGTTTGTTGAGCGTCTGCTTGACAGAGCCACGCGTTTAGGACATAAAGTCTTGTACAATGTAAGATGCTTGGAGACATGCATAATAAAGTCAATCTAGTTTATCCTAATCTTAAGTGCTTATAGGATGCCTAATTAAGTCTCTTACAATGTAAAATGCTTAGAGAAATGCTAAATAAAGTAGATCTAGTTTATCCTAAGCATAAGTGCTTAAAAGATTCCTAATTAAGTGTTTATACTTTACCAATAAGCATCAGTGCTTAAATAAAAGTGATTTTTTTCTCTAACCACTTCATAACACCTAATAGAATTTTTCTACTTTGAATTATTTTATTAGCTCACACGGAGGGTCTGAGTTGCTTTTGCCTAGCACGGTAGGATATACACCTGACCTTTGATTTTTGCAAGGTAAGTTAAGATGTTTAATTTAGGGAAGAAGCCGTGAAACAAATAATGGTAGAACATTCGGCTAGCTCAAACAGGCCCACACAAAGCAGGTAGCGGCAGCGGCCAACGCAAAATAAAAAAGCTATTCTGCCGGAGTATGCCTGGACCCCGTACAACCTGATCCTTTACCTCATTCCAGTGCATGCACGGGCCCATAGTAAGTGAGACAAAATCGACAAATGGCCTCAGAAGGCTTACATCTACCCCGACATATAAACTATGTAGAGATACCTCACATATGCATCTATAGTACACCCTCACTTCAGGTTTTACAAGTCTCGCGTGTATCCTAAGATGTTTAGTTTGAGCAACGAAATGTTTATCACAATATATATATAGTTAGAAACTTATTTCGAATACAAGTTCAATCATACAACTAGATGGTCGGTTTGGTATAGGATAAAACACTAGGAGCATCTCTGACATCGAGGGCCGCGAAGACGCTGTGCTGCATGCACACTTACTCCATTTTGAGTCCATCAAGCCCATGGCATTTTCATCGCCACGTTTCCGTTCCCACTACGCGATGATGGATCGATTGGCGGGACGCGCGGGGGGTGGGGGGGTGGGGGGGGGGGTTGCTCCTCCTACGCGACTAGCAGCATGCATGCATGTATTTCCGAGCCCTCGGGTCGGGAATGCCAGCAACAAAGCGCGGATTGGAGTTGGAGGGGGGTATTGAGGAACGAAATCGTCCGACGTTGAGCATTCTACTGCAGAGGTGATATGGGGTGGCCCGATCTTCTCAGTAAGCGAACGGTGAATATGAGGGCGATGATAGATAACTTGTATGTAGCCGATGAACTCTCCTTGCTAGATCCCTGTTGCCAATGCGACAGCTCTCTACCCTTTGGATATTCACAACTTCACACACTTGCGCAACGTAGCCGTCGACCACGAGACGGTAATTTGCAATCTACTAATTCCCAGTGGAACAACAGATCACACAAAACTTGCAGTAGCAGCACTTCAGATCGATACGAATTGAAGTATATGATTCAAGATGAAAGCTTGGAGCTATTCTCAAGAACTAGGGTTTATCTAAACGTGGTCTGACCTAAAATCACATAGGGGGTCCTATATTTATAGGCTAGGGTGTCCAAACGGGGATACATGGGCCGCAGCCCTTAATTCTGCGCGCAGGCATCGGGCAGGTCGGACGGTCCGACCTGTAGCTCGGACGGTCCGGCCTGTAACTCGGACGGTCCGACCTAAGCCGTAAATGCTACTGATGTTTGGCGTCATAAGTCGGTCCGGCTTGGTACTCGGACGGTCCGGGCCGAGGTCGGACGGTCTGACTTGCAGTCCGGTCGTCCGACGTCTTCAGCACTTCCTCCTTTTGCTTCATCTTCTCACGACTCTCTCCTCATGCAACTTGCCCTTGTTCCTTTTCTCCCTCTTGTATAACTCCTTGGTACCTGATAACACATATATACGAGGACTTAGGCAGTATAAAATCCTCACGAAGTAAAACATCAGATTCTATGAGGAATAAGTTCACCTGTTGTTCTAGTAGCTTTGCACGAGCTCTTGTAATAGGTCCAATTCTGATTTCATTGGACTTAATCATCATTGGTTCTTCATTAGGTGTTGGAGTTGCAAGGGTAGTAGGGATGTCCTCATCATCTCCCCCCCCCCTTCAAAAGGCGTCGACCTCGACGCTCCAAGGTCATCTCCATCGTAGGGTGACAAATCAGCAACGTTGAAACTGTTGCTAGCACCTCCAAACTCAGCAATGGGTATATCAATCGAGTCGGCATTGTCATTGATCTTGGCTAACACTTTGTAAGGACCAGCACCACGTGGCTTCAACTTAGAATTCCGCATCTCTGGAAACCTGTCCTTGCGCAAATGAACCCAAACCTTATCTCCAGGCTGAAAAAGAACTTCCTTCCGTGACTGGTTCCGTGCAGCAACAACGTTCTTGCCTTGCTTCTCAATAGCCTCTCGAGTTTTCTCATGAATCTGCTTCACGTAATCTGCTCTTTTAGATGCCTCCATATTAACTCTTTCCTGCAATGGAAGAGGCAACAAATCAAATGGCGTAATGGGCTTAAAACCATACACCACCACAAAAGGACAAAGCTGAGTAGTAGTGTGTACTGCCCTGTTATAAGCAAACTCAACATGTGGCAAACACTCCTCCCATTCACGCAGATTTTTCTTGATCATAGTGCGCAACAATTGTGACAATGTTCTATTCACCACCTCCGTTTGACCATCAGTTTGAGGATGACATGTAGTGCTGAACATCAATTTTGTTCCTAGCTTTCCCCAAAGTGTCTTCTAGAAGTAGCTCACAAATTTCACATCCCTGTCAGAAACAATTGTCTTGGGTACTCCATGCAAGCGCACAATCTCCCTGAAAAACAGATTAGCAACATGCGACGCATCGTCGCTCTTGTGGCAAGCAATAAAGTGTGCCATCTTAGAAAATCTATCCACTACCACAAATATACTATCATGACCATGTTTAGTACGTGGCAATCCTAACACAAAATCCATACTAATATCTTCCCAAGGTGTGGTAGGAGCCGATAGTGGAGTATACAAACCATGAGGCTTCAACTTGGACTTTGATGTGTTGCATACGATGCAATGACGAACAAACCTGTCCACATCACGCCTCATCCTGGGCCAATAAAAATGATCAGCAAGCATGAGTAGCGTCTTCTCACGCCCAAAGTGACCCATCAAGCCTCCAGCATGTGATTCCTGCAACAAAAGCAAACACACAGACGATTCTGGAACACAAAGTTTGTTAGCACGAAACAGAAATCTATCATGTATGTGGAACTTGTCCCATGCGTTTCGAAGCATACACAAACGATATGGTTCAGCAAAATCAGGATCAGTTGCATATAAATCACACAAGCTCTCTAAACCAGGAATTTTAACATCAAGATGTGCCAATAACATGTTCTTCCTAGATAGAGCATCTGCAACAACATTATCTTTCCCTTTCTTATGTTTAATGATGTAGGGAAAAGACTCAATGAACTCAACCCATTTAGCTAAGCGCCTATGCAAGTTAGATTGCGCCTTCAAGTATTTCAAAGCTGCATGATCAGAATGTATGATAAATTCTTTTGGCCACAAATAATGTTGCCAAACCTCAAGAACTCGAACAAGTGCATACAATTCTTTATCATAAACATGGTAGTTTAATCTAGCACCAGAAAGTTTCTCACTGAAATACGCAATAGGTCTACCTTCTTGCATCAACACACCACCAATGCCTATACCACTAGCATCACATTCAACTTCAAATTGCTTAGCAAAATCAGGTAATGCAAGTAATGGTGCAGAAGTAAGCAAACGTTTCAGCTCATCAAATGCAAGGTCTTGGGCAACACCCCAAACAAAAGGTACACCTTTCTTAGTCAATTCATTCAAATGTGCAGCAATAGTACTAAAGTCTTTCACAAAACGTCTATAAAAACCAGCAAGACCGTGAAAACTTCGTACTTGGCTAACATTCATGGGAGTAGGCCAATTTTGAATTGCCTCAATTTTAGAAGAATCTACTTCTACCCCATGCTTAGAGACAACATATCCCAGAAATATGACCTTATCTTTTGCAAATGTGCACTTCTCAAGATTAGCATATAATTTAGCATCACGCAACACTTGCAAAACTTGTCTAATATGATCAGCATGCTCCAATTTAGTGCGGCTGTAAATAAGTATATCATCAAAATACACAACCACAAAACGACCAATAAACTCCCTCAAAACATGGTTCATTAATCTCATGAAAGTACTAGGAGCATTAGTAAGACCAAAAGGCATAACTAACCACTCATATAAACCAAACTTAGTTTTGAAAGCAGTTTTCCATTCATCCCCTTCTTTCATCCTAATTTGATGGTATCCACTACGCAAATCAATTTTAGAGAAAATAGCAGCACCACTCAATTCATCAAGCATATCCTCTAAACGTGGAATAGGATGGCGATATCGAATAGTGATATTATTTATAGCTCTACAATCTACACACATACGCCATGTACCATCTTTCTTAGGAACCAAAATAACAGGCACAACACAAGGGCTAAGACTGACACGAATATACCCTTTATCCAGAAGTGCTTGTACTTGTTGTTGAATCTCCTTCTTCTCTTGGGGATTGGTCCTGTAAGGTGCCCAGTTGGGAAGTGTAGCACCCGGTATAAGATCAATTTGGTGCTCAATACCACGTAATGGTGGCAATCCCGCTGGTACCTCCGCCGGAAACACATCATCAAATTCCTGCAAAACATTAGACACACCAGGAGAAAGAGGATGATTATCGTTAGAAAGCAAGACCTCGCCTTTGTACATAAGCACAAGTGGCATGGCTGTAGGATCCTCACTAAATTCTCTCATGTCTTCTTTGGTGGCTAATATAAGCAAACTAGACTCTCTCGCACTTTTCGTTATAGAATCACGCACAACTATTACATTGTTCTCTCGTGTGGGTCCTAAATTAACCTCAACTTTCTGACGAGACTCATTCACAATTTGCTGTGGAGACATAGGATGGAGAGTAACTTTCTTGCCCTTGAACTCTAAGTGATATGTATTGGCTCGGCCATTGTGTTGCACATGGCGATCATATAACCACGGCCGACCCAATAGAAGATGGAAAACTGTCATAGGCACCACATCAAAATCAATGGAATCCTGGTATGGGCCTATCTCAAAAATTCACGCGCACCATATGATTCACCTTCATCTCACCACTGTCACTCAACCATTGGACATAATATGGATTTGGGTGAGGTAAGTATTTCAGATTCAGCTTGGCACATAACTCCTTGCTTGCGAGGTTGCGGAAGCTACCTCCATCGATGATCACTTTGCAAGCTTTGTTGGGACCAACTAATGCCTTGGTCTGAAACAGATTACAACGCTGAGAATCAGCATGTGGCTGCACAGTGAGAGCACGTTGTGACACAACAATGGTAGGAGCAGGAGACGGAAAAGCATCCATGCCTTCTTCACTGTTGTATCCTTCGTCATCAAACGCGGCTGGGTCTTCATCATCACCGGTTTCATACTCGCCGGTTTCTTCATTAATGAACATGACCTTTCGGTTCGGGCAATCTCTCTTGAAGTGGCCCGGATTACCGCAAGAGTGACAAGTCATCTCGCGATTGCGAGCTGTAGACATGTTGGAGCCTGCACTAGTGGCAGGAGCAGCTGGCTTCTTGGCCATAGAACCATTGGAGGCTGGC
Organism: Bromus sterilis; assembly: GCA_950022295.1. NCBI lineage: Eukaryota > Viridiplantae > Streptophyta > Magnoliopsida > Poales > Poaceae > Bromus > Bromus sterilis. The sequence continues at coordinate 273,860,726 of OX465598.1, forward strand.
TTGGAAAGTGAAGAAGAAACCCGAGTATTGGCACCATAGTTCTCCATAGGCGCGGTAGACTGTGTCCGTGGAGAAAATCTGCTAGAGGATGTGTATTTGGCCTTCAGTTGTGCCTCTTCTGCAAGCTGTGATTCAGCCTCCCTTGCAAGATGCAATAGATCATTCATATTATAGTATTGGTGATGCCGCACAATACTTTTGATATTAAATTTCAACCCATGGAGAAAACGTTGCATAGTCATCTCAACCTCTTCGCGAACTCGCGCACGTTGTAGCAACATCTCCATCTCCATATAGTATGCATCAACGGACATAGTACCTTGCTTCAATTGTTGCAATTTATCAAAAACTGTCCGTAAGTAATTAGTGGGGACAAACCGAGCTTTCATGGTCGCCTTCATGTCACGCCATGTACGAATAGGCTGCCCATCAGTTTCTTGTATCTCGGTCAACACACTCTCCCACCAACGCAAGGCATAACCGTCAAACTGGGAGGAAGCAATCTTGATCTTCTTGTCCTCCGAATAATCATGCAAACGCCATGATTTTTCCATCTTAAGTTCCCATGTGAGGTACTCTTCCACATCCGTGGACCCTTCAAATTTGGGGATGTTAAACTTGGGCTTGCTCAAAACATCTTCTTCCTGAATGGGTAGACGGCGCGCACCAAAAGCAAGCGGAGGTTGGCGAACCGGCCCTTGAGCACGCCCACGGCCTTGATTGCCCCTCAAATCAGCATTGTCGCCATGGACACTACCATCATCTTCCTGAGCGTCAGGTTGGCGTTGTACAATAGCTTGTATGCCAGTGACAGATGTTGTCATTTGCTGTAGACTCTGCTGTATAGCAGCAAGTTGTTGTTGCATAGTGGTGACTGCAGCTTCAGTCGGGTCCACTTTCAGTTGGACCGCTTGAGCATTTGAATCAATCGCATCAGCGGATTTAGTCAACAGCCCAGTCAAGTGATCACGGAGACCTTCATATGCCTCCCATGTAACTGGCGCATCCTTGTCCTGTTTCTGCATCACATCAAAACCACTTTGAGACATGATTAGTAGGTTAGTGCACTAAATCAAAATCTTGTGGTGGACACTCACAACTCACTCAAAACTGACAAGAAAAGGTGAATCTTACCGTTCCAAAGTGAATAGTAATGCGTACCCGTTCGGATGAAGGACTAGTGCACGGATGTGATGAAGTGAATACCCGAGTAAAAGAGTGTACACACGACAAAGCAAGATATATGTGGTGGAGCTATAGGTATGGCACCCTAACTACACCAAGTCACAAATCCTAGTGCTGATCGTATGCCAAGAAGTTCTACGGGAACACACGCAGTGGAGAACAACTGGGCAAAAGCAACTATGAAATTGAGCGCACAATATGTGTGGCGGAGTAATGCTCGTGTTGCAATTGCACAAGAGAGAAATTCTAGCAAAAGCTCAAAGTGTACGGGCACAAGATTGCTCAATCTACTAGTGCTATGAACGTGGTAGAAAAAAGGAACTCAAGGCTGCACAAAATATGTAATCAACTTTGCCTTTTCTATCTCTTTTTGCTAGGCTTTTTGCTCAACTCTTTCCTTTTTTTGATTATTTTCCTCTTTTCTCGTTTTTTTGAATTTTCTGACTCAACGTGAAGTAAACAGCAACCCAACTCAACTTTGCACAAACCACTTGATGCACTTCAAAACCTATAGGAGCAGTCCGAAGAGCAAAGATATGCTAGTCTCAATAGGAAAGTGCTACACCAAAGAAAGGCTAACTATGGCTATCAAACGGAGACACAATCTGAAGGATAAAAGACAATGAAAACAAACTAACTCGACACAAACCAATCTAACACGGCAAAGACACTCCGACTTGTGAGACAAAAAATAGGAAAGCTAAGAATCGATCAAAACAAGTTACGCAAACTGGACGACGATCAACAACTAAAACTTGGAAAAGATGCACTCTAGGTTATGGCAAAAACACTAAACCCTAATATTTTTGTATGGCTTTTTCTGGATAGGACGAAACAAAACGATCTACGGGGAATGTGGTGCATGCTTACCGAGGGAACACTGGAAATCTGATACCAAGATGATATGGGGTGGCCCGATCTTCTCAGTAAGCGAACGGTGAATATGAGGGCGATGATAGATAACTTGTATGTAGCCGATGAACTCTCCTTGCTAGATCCCTGTTGCCAATGCGACAACTCTCTACTCTTTGGATATTCACAACTTCACACACTTGCGCAACGTAGCCGTCGACCACGAGACGGTAATTTGCAATCTACTAATTCCCAGTGGAACAGCAGATCACACAAAACTTGCAGTAGCAGCACTTCAGATCGATACGAATTGAAGTATATGATTCAAGATGAAAGATTGGAGCTATTCTCAAGAACTAGGGTTTATCTAAACGTGGTCTGACCTAAAATCACGTAGGGGGTCCTATATTTATAGGCTAGGGTGTCCAAACGGGGATACATGGGCCGCAGCCCTTAATTCTGCGCGCAGGCATCGGGCAGGTCGGACGGTCCGACCTGTAGCTCGGACGGTCCGGCCTGTAACTCGGACGGTCCGACCTAAGCCGTAAATGCTACTGATGTTTGGCGTCATAAGTCGGACGGTCCGGCTTGGTACTCGGACGGTCCGAGCCGAGGTCGGACGGTCCGACTTGCAGTCCGGTCGTCCGACGTCTTCAGCACTTCCTCCTTTTGCTTCATCTTCTCGCGACTCTCTCCTCGTGCAACTTGCCCTTGTTCCTTTTCTCCCTCTTGTATAACTCCTTGGTACCTGATAACACATATATACGAGGACTTAGGCAGTATAAAATCCTCACGAAGTAAAACATCAGATTCTATGAGGAATAAGTTCACCTGTTGTTCTAGTAGCTTTGCACGAGCTCTTGTAATAGGTCCAATTCTGATTTCATTGGAATTAATCATCATTGGTTCTTCATTAGGTGTTGGAGGTGCAAGGGTAGTAGGGATGTCCTCATCAAGAGGGATTTTGAGCATTGTGGTTCGCTCAGAGCAAGTACAATAAGGATAAGTCAGCAGGCTATAAAAGATAAAATAATATACTTTTACTTACGTGGATGAGAGAGAAGGTAAGCGGTCTTTTAGCTAATAGTCAGCTCTAGCACATGCTCGTAGGCAGTTTGTGAGAGTAAAATATAGGCCATATATAATAAAAATAGTACACTTTTGTCACTAACTATTGTACAAACCGGCTATAAGATAGGCTATAAAATAACTTATAGCCAGCACTTGGCTCTATTTTTTTTTCGAATACAGAGGGAGGCAATGGCGCACTTCAGCTTAGAAAAAGAAATCCCATCTAAAATTCCCCTTACTCGCCGATGCCGTCCGCTCGCCGGCGCCCAGCCCCGTCGGCGTGGCCTCCACCACCCCCGCCGTGGCCTCCGCTTCCACCCAGGCCGTGGACTCCGTCGCCTCATCGGCCATGGCAGTTCCCGCCTTGGAATTTCGCCGCGAGCAGGAGCGCGTGTTGTCCTGGTCGCCGCGCTTGACCTCTACGGCGCCGCTGCCCTGGCACACGTCGACCGCCTCCGCCAAGAGGAGGAGAAGGAGCCTGTGTCATCATGGTTGCCGCGCTCATCCTCTGTGATGCTGCCGGCGTAGAGCTTGCTGGCCGTCGTTGCCGCTGTAACTGAATATAAGCACTCCAGTTGCTGTTTGTACATATGCGTAGAAGCAGATACAATTGAACATATTGTAAAGGAAAATGTTACTGTGTTGTTTATGTGAAGATTTTGCTAAACCTGATGCCAACTGAAGCAGATTTTGCTAAACATATGGTTTAAGGATTGTTCTAGGAAAGTTTTTGGACTGAATTAAATGGAAACCTTTGCCCAGAGATTGCTCTGAAGTAAATTGTACACACAATTGAATTTGCACTGAATAAAATGACAACCATTGCCCAGAATAAAACTCGATGGCACCAAGAACTGTAATAAAGTTTGATACTGCATCTTTCAACTTGCACTGGACAAAATTTGAACTTTTCCTGGAGTATAGTGCCACCCAGGGAGTACACTGAGCATGCATACAGAAATTCAATTTGCCAAAACCCTACTTATCTACATCTGATTTAAGTAAAGTCAGATGATCGCCCAACAACAGCACTACTTCACCATGACCTGGTCAATAGATCATATGTAATTGGTTCTTACAAAGTAAAGAAATAAGTAAGTTTTAAAAAGTGAAATATCAGCTCTAGAACTCTAAACAAATTATATGAGCAAGATTACCGTCAACAACTGAGTAAAGCTAATTTTGTTCACCATTAATGCATCATGTGCAACTTTTCCACCACTATTGTAAAATGTACCATCTGCGCCCTGTCCACCACCATAGTAAAATGTATCATGTGCAGCTTGTCCACCATCATTGTAAACTATATGATTTGCAGCTTGTCCACCACCAGCACATGCATCTTCCCCAACATCATGTATCTTGAAAATCAAAAAAATATGGGGTTATGAGATTTAATGGACAGAATAGTAACATTGAAAAACTTACTTAATAACATTTAATGGACAGAATAATACCTTTTCCCCGGACTGTGATGTAGTTTTGCTTGCTCTCTTCTTTCTAGGCTTGTGCTTCTTATCAAGCCAATTTCTTTTTCGTTTTGAAATTTTTGTTTCGACATCCTTTTATTGGTTAATAAGTCATTTGTTGGGCTAGCATTTTTGGGAATTGTACAGGAATGCTCAAAAGTGCTTGTATATGCATTGATTTTCTCTTCAATTTGCTTACCAAGGATGTCAAGTGCGTTGTCTACCAAGACGACACATTCTGGAAAGTTAGATGCTCGATCAGCCAAATTATGAAATTTGTGAGACATGTATCGATAGCTGAGCATGGCGTCCATATTTGGATTTTCGATTATACTTATTCCCATGTTGTCTTGTACAGTTCCACTCCGCGCTTCCCGTGTCCATCGCTTTAACACATATTGTGATGGTAGTGACTTGATATTCATTAAATCAAGAATTTTAAGAGCATGGCCACACAATATTCCAATTCTATCAAATTGTCGGCAGCTGCACACAACGATTTGTTTTGAAGGATCACTAATAACCTTATAATCTTCCTCAAAGGTATAATCTCCCACTAGATATTCATGATAACCATCCAGTATCTTGGTGCAAGCTGACAGGGATCTTTCATATTCATCTTGAAAAGCTTCAAATATACAAGGTGTATACACCTTGCTAGCCTCCACCAACATAGCTGGTGGTCTCTTCAAACATATTTTGGGCAACTTTTTCCTTGAGTCAAATTCTGAATTCAATTCGTTATTCCTTTTTCCTTGCACCACCCTTTCAAAATGCTTAAAGAACCGGATGATATCAAAATCAGATTTGAAATGGATTTTCAAGTCATTGTTCAAACTCTCACTCAATTGTGTACTTCTCATTCCTAATGTGAACACATCCTTCATATAACATTCAGCCCAATTTTCTTTTAACTTATATATGCTGTCCAACCAAGTTTGCTTGCTCACCTTTTTTCTCACGAGATCAAACTTTTGTTCAAATATTGCCATGTCTTCATACTCAAACATGCAGGCGCTAAAATCTGAAAGAATACTTGGTTCTTGATACGTCCCAAACGTATATACAATTTTTGCTTACTCCATGCATGTTTTGGGTGTTATTTCTATATGTTTGCTACACTTTCATATCTTTTTATAACATATTTTGGAACTAACCTATTAATGGTTGCAAGAGTGCACAAGTTCTTGTTTTTTGTCCTTTATGTGTAGGATTATTTGGATAAAGGAAAAATCACAAAAAGGAGCCTTGTAGGAGTTGGACTCTAACTCTCCCGAAATCTGTCCTCACCAGACAGGTTTTAAAGATCGCCTCGGAAATGCTAGAAGAAGGCCTCAAACGGAAAAACTTAAAACTATAAAGTTGTATAGAATTTTTTCCGGTGGATCTAGACATAAAATTCGGCCCAATCGGAGTTCGGATGCTCCCTGGAGACCCGAAATACCGAAGACCTAATCTGGATGACGGGAATCCGAGAGTCTATATAAAGAGATGAAACCTAGGTCAAATGGCACCACGAAATTTCCTCCCCCTTGGCAGTCGTTGTCGTGGATGTAAATCTAACAATGAGTATAGGGGTATGAAAGGAGCTAAATGAATCTGTACGTAGAGTGGGTTGACGCAAGAGGATTATACAGGTTAGGCCTCTCCGTGGAGATAAAAACCTTAGTCCTGTCCCAGGCTTACTGGGGTGTTCTTTCTTCAGAATACTGAGAAGGGAAAAAGTGTGCGCGTGCCCATGCCAGAGGGGAGGGGGTGGCTTATATAGAGTGCGCCCTTGCCTCCTTAATTCCCTGGCATAAATGGGTCTTAATTACAAGATTAAATACATACTTAATTACAAAACGGTCAGCCCATTACTACTAATAAAGGGGGGAGAACGCCTGTAGCATTAAATGCCTCCTGTCCATTGCGTTTTCCATCTTCCGAGTAGTGGGGGCTCGCCGGTCACTTCCGATTATCGCTCTACTCGGATCTTGCTGAGCTTCCGAGTAGTTGTTTACTCGGAAACGGCTCCTGGTCTCCGAGTAACGTGTTACTCTGAAGCCGCCAATGCTTCTTGTTTTTTGGTTGATCTTATTTTGCTTGATGTGTGTTTTCTGCGGGAAACCCAAGGCTTAGGGATACCCCTGGGTTTCCCTCGCCTAGGGGTATACCTTTATTATTACCACGACAGTAGCCCCCAAGCGCTTTCGGGTGCTCGTAAGTGGGTTGACTGACATCTAGTCTTTCTGAGGTATGTGAAGATTGAACTCAGTAAGAGGCCCGGAAGGGCTTTATTGATGTTCGAACTTTTCCCTCGAGTGAGAGTTGGGCAGGTTAACGGAAAAACTTGGCGACACTCAAAACGTCTCTCGGAAGAGGTGGACTGAGGCCTCGGAAGGCGTGTCTCGGAGTAAAAGGCCTTAAACTCCATATAAACCAAATTTGTAAAGCTCAATGTCCTAGGACATCGTGCCGAGTCCTAGGCCATGCCACGTGGGACATTGATTCTTTACCCCCTGCGATGGGTCTTACCGGCGGCCTGGCATTCTACGTCGGAGATGGGCGCCAGCGAGTTTGTTATTCGGATTTTCGCCCGAGTAACCGGGTGCGGGATTCTTCATCTTGCGAGGAATCTTCGAGTGGTTCCTTTCGCGGCGCTTCCGAGTGACAACTTACTCGGATGCTGTAGGAGCCTTGCGTTTTCTTCCGAGTGATGGCATACTCGGAGAGTTTGGCTGTTGCTATGCCCCGCCTCTTCCGAGTGGTTAGGGTGATTCCAAACTTCGGGTTGGAAACAGATTTGGTTTTTCCCCCAAAGGATCTTATCTTGTCAGAGAATCTTCTTGCCCAGGTGAGTGGGCGCACTATTTGGGTTTGTCTCCTCGATTCCCGCGGCGGTTTCATAGGATAATAATAATTAACTGCCCGCGGGGGAAGTGGGAGGGATTATGGGGAAGTGGGGCGGTTTTTATGGGGAAGCGCAACCGGCAAACCCATTAGTGGGGTGCGGATCTGACGCGAGGCGGTTGCCATCCTGAGCTATAAAAAGGGCCCCTTTGCCTTGCGGTTTGGAACGTCTCCACTCATTTTCCCCCGCGCAGCCGGTCCCACTTTTCTCTCCTGCTCCGCCTCTTCCTCTGCCTGCTGAATCTCGCCGTCGAGACCTCTCCGCCGGCCGCTCGAGGTCCATCCTGGGAGGTCGTCATTCGTAATGCCCCTCTTCCGCCGCTTGACCATGTCTGCGGGGGAGTGGCTGCCCTCGATTGTGACGGAAGACATGCTGCTGGGGTACCAGGACGCCGGCCTGGTTCCCCGGGAGGGTTGCCGTCTTCCCGCGGCGGGGGAAGACGAGCCTGCACCGCGGGATGGTGAGAGGGTAATCTTACTTTCGCATGTGGATCGCGGCTTTTCTCTTCCCCCACATCCCTTCTTCTTGGATTTCTTGGCTTTCACGGGAGCTCAGCTTCACCACGTCGTTCCCAACGCGGTTACCCTTCTCTCCAGCTTTTTCACCCTTTGCGAGGGCTTTTTAGGCATAGAGCCCCACTGGCATCTCTTCCGTAGTATATACGCCATCAAGCCTCAGAAGGCGAAAAAGTCTGGGGAGGGCGGCGGCGTTGAGTTTAATCATCTTTGTGGCGGTCTGTTTTTGGCCAAAAAGCAAGGAGTGCAGTATTTTGCTTCTTGTGTTCCTGATTCTGTCAAGAACTGGCAGAATAGCTGGTTTTACTGCAAAGTGGCCGAGGAACCGGGGGTGCGTACCTTGCCTCCTTACTCGGACGTCAGGCTGACTAACTCTCAGGGCTGGAACCCCCGGCTCACCAACGCTGGTAAGGAGCAAGTGCTCCCCCTGATGCGTGAAGTCATCAGGTTGAAGAAGAATGGTTTGGACGCCATAGATCTGATAGCTGCTTTCGTGATTCGGAAGATCCAGCCGCTCCAGGCCCGAGCTCGGGGGATGTGGACGTACTCCGGGTTGCAGGATGACACCCGTTACAGTAACACTGAGATGCCCTTGGATGAGTTTGAACTTCAGATGAAGATAATAACAAGCGTGACTCAGGGGCTTCAGGAAACTGGCAGAGTGAGACCCCTCGGCGTCGAAAATCCTCCCACCTTGGTATGACGAGTTGTATGTTTCTTGAATGTGTTTCATTTGTTGGCTTTAACTCAGACCTCTTTGTTTATTGCGTAGGATTTTACCCAGTTCCGCTTCCCTATTTCTCTGGCTCCGCAGCATCCCGCCGAGGAAGACGAAGATAGTACTGCTGGCGCGGGGGTCGGAGTTGAGGTGGGGGAGGAGCTGGAGTCTGAGGTGGCTCGGGTTCAAGCAGCGTCCGAGCAACGCTCGAAGAACAACCAGGATCGCGAGTCGGCGCGGGAGGGGCTTACTCGGACCCGTAAAAGGGCTCACACTCCGAGTGGTGAGGAAGACGGCGGGAAGCTTCCTCCCTTGGGCCTCAGCTCTGGGAAGGTAGCGCCCATGAAGAAGAAGAAACTTGTCACTCTTGGGGGCCGAGAGGCTAGTCCCGCAGGAGGTGCTGTTGCTGAAAGGGCCAAGGGGGTTGGATCTAGTTCGGCCAGGGTTGCTCCCCCAAGGCGTAGCTTGAAGACCGTTCACCCGTAATGCTGTTGCTTAACACGTGCTTTTAAGGCTCTGTTAGTTTCTCAGACTCATCCTTAGCTGTCCTTTTTTCAGTGTTCGTCTGAGTGGTTCTGAGACGTTGCCCGGGATCGAGGAGGATCCCGAGGCTGAAGCTATGGAGGACGCGTGCTTGTGAGGCTCCGTTAGCATTTTTTTCTCCAATTTTCTCACTGCTACACAGTAGGTTGTCATTGCTGGGCTTCGGATGTCCCACTCTTTCATTACTTGGTTGATTACCAAGTCTGAATCTCCGAATACCATAAGTCTCCTGACTCCAAGTGAGATAGCCATTCGCATGCCATACAGAAGAGCTTCATATTCTGCCTCGTTGTTTGTTGCTGGGAAATGGATTTGGAGGACGTATCGCATCTCATCCTTTCTGGGTGAGACTAGTACCACCCTTGCCCCTGCGCCATGTAGCATCTTGGAGCCATCAAAGAACATTGTCCAATGTTCTGGTGTTGGCTGTGGGGGGTGTTGGACCTCAATCCACTCGGCTAGGAAGTCCACCAGTGCTTGTGACTTGATTGCTTTCTTAGCTTGGTAATTGAGGTCAAAGGGGAGTAGGTCCAAACTCCATTTTTCTATTCTGCCTGTTGAATATCTGTTGTTCATAATTTCTGCCAGGGGAGCTTCAGAGACCACTATGATGGAATGATCCTGGAAGTAATGCGCGAGCTTCTGAGACGCCAGGTAAATCCCCATTGCTATCTTCTGGTAGTGAGGGTATCTCTTCTTGGATGGTGTGAGGACTTCGGAGATGTAGTACACCGGTCTTTGCACCTTCTGTGCTTTTCCTTCTTCTTCTCTCTCCACCACTATGGCTATGCTGACAACTCGGCTTGTGGCAGCGATATACAGCAAGAGCGGCTCTTTTTCCTGGGGTGCTGCTAGGACTGGCCGAGTTGACAATTGCTTCTTGAGTTCTTCGAAAGCCATTTGAGCCTCTTCCGTCCAGACGAAATTCGGCGATTTTTTCATCAGTTGGTAGAGAGGTAGGGCTTTCTCTCCCAATCTGGAAATAAACCGACTGAGTGCTGCGAGGCAGCCTGTTAACTTTTGGACGTCTCGGAGCTGCTTGGGAGGTTTCATGTTCTGAATTTCCGCGATTTTTTCCGGGTTGGCTTCTATCCCTCGTTCGGAGACCATGAATCCGAGTAGCTTCCCTGCTGGCACGCCGAAAACGCACTTTTCAGGATTAATCCTGATGCTGTAAGCTCAGAGGCTCTGGAAGGTTTCTGCTAGGTCTGCTAGCAAGCTACTCCCTTTAGCCGATTTGATTACGATGTCGTCCACATAGACTTCCACGTTCCTGCCGATCTGCCAGACCAGACAATTCTGCATCATGCGCTGGTACGTGGCGCCTGCGTTCCTTAGTCCGAATGGCATCGTGATGTAACAAAAACATCCGAATGGGGTTATAAACGCCGTTTTGAGTTCGTCTCGTTCATATAGTCGGATTTGGTGGTAACCCGAGTATGCATCAAGGAAACATAATCTCTCGCAACCTGATGTGGAGTCCACAATCTGGTCAATACGAGGAAGAGGGAAATGGTCTTTGGGACAAACTTTATTGATATGGCGAAAATCAACACAAGTTCTCCAAGATTTATCCTTCTTCAGAACCATTACAGGATTTGCTAACCACTCGGAGTGGAAGATTTCCCTAATGAATCCGGCTGCTAACAGTCTAGCTATCTCCTGCCCGATGGCCTTCCTTTTCTCAGAGGAAAACCGTCGGAGGTACTCTTTTATCGGTCTTGCTTTCGGATCTACATGCAACTTGTGCTCGGCCAACTCCCTTGGGACTCCAAGCATGTCGGAGGGCTTCCACGCGAAAATGTCCCAATTCTCATGGAGGAAGTTGACGAGCTCGAGTTCTTATTGTGGATCCAGATCGGTAGCGATGTTGGTGTACTTGCCTTCATCTGTTGGGTGTTTCTGCACCCTCTTGGTTTCTCCGGCCGACTCGAATGACGATGTCTTCTTTGGCTGCAGCAACTCGGACGAGTCGACGGCCTTCTTGTATTCGGCCAATTCGACCTCGGCCATCTGCTGATCAGCTATCAGGGAGCCTTTCTGCAACAGGTCTTCAGCTTGCTTGTAGTCTCCTGAGACAGTGATCACGCCGTGAGGGCCGGGCATCTTGAGCTTCAGGTAGACGTAACAGGGGATGGCCATAAATTTTGCGTAGGCCGGCCTTCCGAGTAAAGCATGATACGCACTCGGGAAGTCCACTACTTCAAAGGTGATCTTCTCTTTCCGGAAGTTACTCGGAGTACCGAAGACCACATTGAGGGAGATCATTCCGAGTGAGTACGCTTTTTTCCCCGGGATTATCCCATGAAATTCCAGGTAGCTTTTTCGGAGTTTGGACATCGGGATGTTCATGCTCTTCAGAGTGCTTGCATACAAGATGTTAATTCCGCTGCCACCGTCCATCAAGACATTCCTGATCCTGAAGTTACCATTTTCCGTTTCTAGCAAAGGGTCCACAATCAGGGCATGTCTTCCCGGGTGAGGAATGTGAGGAGGGTGGTCCGACTAATCGAAAGTGATGGGGACGTCGGCCCACTTCATGTAACTCGGAACTGCCGGAGCCGCCGAGTTGACTTCTCTGAACCTTATTTTTTCCACCCTCTTTGATTCTCGTCCTGCGAAGATGACCAACACTCCGTCCTCCCGCGGGAAACCTTTGCTGTCCGGTTCCGGGCTGGGTGCTTTCTTCTTCCCGGTCTCCTTGTCTTGATGGGGGCCTGTTCTTGCATTCTGGGCTGCTCTCTTGATCAGGCAGCACTGCCGAGCTGTATGCTTTGGGATAACCACCTTTCCCTCATCGCGGGTGGTGTGGAGAGGACAGGGCTGATCCAGAACTTCATCGTCGTTGGACGGCTTTTTCTACCGCGGTTGCCACTCCTTTCGCGCTTGACCCTTGCTATGAAGGCCCGAAGCATTTGCTGCCGCCACCAGGTCTGCGTCTGTTGGGGCGTCCTCCGCCTTTCTCTTGTTGTTTGCGGTCTTCTGCTTTGGGTTCGGTGCCGAGCTGCCACCTCCTCTATGCTACTGATTCTTCTGCCGGATTTCTTCCTCGCCATTGGCATACTTGTTTGCTATCTCCATCAACTTCCCGAGTGAGGTGATGTGCGGTGACCTTGCTAGCTTGAGACTTAACTCCTTGTACTTGACCCCCTGCTTGAAAGCGTGAATAGCCTGGAACTCAGAGACTCCTTCGACCGAGTTGTGGAGTGTGATCCACCTCTGGATGTAGTCCCGAGTTGTCTCAGTGTTGCCCTGGACGCACAATTGCAGCTCGGTCAGGCGTCCGGGCCTCTTGTAGGTCCCCTCAAAATTCTTGATGAATACTCTTTCGAGGTCTTCCCAAACCGAGATGCTACTTGGGGGAGCTGATTCAGCCACGCCCGAGCCGAGCCCTTTAACATCAACGACAGGTGCATCATGGCTATCTCGTCACCGCCCCCTCCGATCTGCACGGCTATTCTGTAATCATCCAGCCATGTTTGGGGTTTAGCATCACCTCGGTATTTGTCCACCCCCTGGGCTATCCTGAATTGTGGCGAAATGGGGGTAGACCGAATCCTTTCGCTGAAGCAGACCGGTCCTGTGGCCATTGAGGGCCGAGCCTGATCCTGACGATGAGTTCTGGCGCAGTCGACTCGGGTCTGAACAAGATGGCTTCGGGCATCGTCTTCAATGTCAAAATAACGGTCATCTCGGTGTCGCGGGAACTCCTCCCTCCGAGGTGCGGGCCGACCCATCCCACGGGCTTCTGTTCTTCTGAGGTCTTCATGCCGATATTGCTCTTGGAGATGATCTCCTCGAGGTTCATCTCTGCGCCGAGGCGAACTGTTTCTGTTCCTCCGTGCTTCCCCATAGGGCGTGTGTACTGACAGTGACGTCCTCGCAGGGGGAACTTGGGAATGGATCCGCTGCTGTGATTGACTGACAGCAGTGTTTTGATCGACTGCGGCTTGCAAGAGGAACGCCAGGTGCTGAATTTCTTCCGCCGCCGATCCACTGGGCTGCAGAGAGTTTGCGATCCGAGTTGCCGCTATGAGATTTTCGACTGGGGTGCCCATAGCCCGGAAAGGTTCTCGACCTGGGCCCCGCAGTTGACGACTGGTTCTGCTTTGTCTGAGCCGAGCTACCTCCCGATCTTGACGCTCGAGAGTGTTTTCCAACTCGGCCAGACGCTCCCGCTCAGCCAAATTGGTTAATCTGGCTGCCTCCAGGCCTCTCCCTTCTGGAGTGCTTGTGTCAATTGGGGTATTAAGTAGTCGCTCGGCCGTTTCTGCCTCTTCCCGCTCCTCCCAGGTAGGTGGACGAGGTTGCCGACTTGAATCTCCGAGCTCCAACCTTCGGAAGGCTGAAACACGTCGGGTCGGCTCCCGAGTGCCAGCCTTGGATGGGATGTTCGTTTCATCTCGGGCGTTAGTGTCCCGAGCTGGGGATGGCTGAGAGGGCGGAGTCTCGGCCATACATACTTCTGCAACCGTGACAAGGGTGCCGCTGCTGCCTTCTTGCTCGGCGCCTGACTCGGGGTCAGACGCTGCCATGCCTTCTTCCTCAACCAGGTCGAACAGAGGCAAGAGAGAAGCCGTGGAGCCTTCTCTTGCGATCAGTTCGTCCAAGGCCTTGTGGGCTGACTCCACCGAGTCGATGACTGCCACATGCAGGACCTTGACCGAATTTCCACGATGGTGAGCGCGCGGACGGCCCAAACGCTTCTTCTTGTGGAAGACAGATAGCAGCGCGGGCGCTTGACGATGAGCCGACAGATGGAGACGCAGGGCCCCCGATTCGTCAGCTCGGAAGTGGATGCTGCCCCTTGAGGGCAGCAATTGTGCCTGGAGCGGGGAATCTGCTAACCAAGCCGGATCGTCAGCTATGAAAGCTAACGATCCAAAACAGCAAACCTCTCCGACGACGAGCTCAGAGCCGCGAGTCGACGAAAAGGATGAGGAAAATGCCATCTCTACGATTGCTGATCAACTCAGCCCCACGGTAGGTGCCAACTGTCGTGGATGTAAATCTGACAATGAGTATAGGTTTATGAAAGGAGCTAAATGAATCTGTACGTAGAGTGGGTTGACGCAAGAGGATTATACAGGTTAGGCCTCTCCGTGGAGATAAAAACCTTAGTCCTGTCCCAGGCTTACTGGGGTGTTCTTTCTTCAGAATACTGAGAAGGGAAAAAGTGTGCGCGTTCCCATGCCAGAGGGGAGGGGGTGGCTTATATAGAGTGCGCCCCTGCCTCCTTAATTCCCTAGCATAAATGGGTCTTAATTACAAGATTAAATACATACTTAATTACAAAACGGTCAGCCCATTACTACTAATAAAGGGGGAGAACGCCTATAGCATTAAATGCCTCATGTCTGTTGCGTTTTCCATCTTCCGAGTAGTGGGGGCTCGCCGGTCACTTCCGAGTATAGCTCTACTCGGATCTTGCTGAGCTTCCGAGTAGTTGTTTACTCGGAAACGGCTCCTGGTCTCCGAGTAACGTGTTACTCGGAAGCCGCCAATGCTTCGTGTTTTTTGGTTGATCTTATTTTGCTTGATCTGTGTCTTCTGGGGGAAACACAAGGCTTAGGGATACCCCTGGGTTTCCCTCGCCTAGGGGTATACCTTTAGTATTACCACGACAGTCGTCTTGAGGGGGAGATCAATCTCCACAACAACACCATCTCCAAGGAAGAAGAAGGAGCCAAGGGCCGCTGTCCCCAAGGGCCGTGGCCGTGGGCGTCGCCGCCGTGGCCGCCGCCGCCACCGTGGCCGCCGCCGCCACCGTCTCCAGCATCTCCTCCGGCCTGCACCTCTCCATCAACAACTCTCTCTCTCACCATGTCCATGTGTGAGTAGTTCCCCTCGGGGCTAAGGTTTCTACCAGTAGCTATGTGGTCAATTCTCTCTCCCATGATGTGATCTTCGTTGTGATCATAGGCTATGTTAATCTAGGGTGATCCCATAATATTTCCCCTTCCTCTATGTATTGAATTGATGTACTCACTTGATCTTATCTAGTATAATCCCCGAGACCAAGGTGACAGCGGTTGATACGATGAGGATAGTACTCTCACTTCTCGTTGGTTACCCCAAGTGGAACGTGAGATGTAGCGTAGCAGCAAATTTCCCCTATGTAGAGGATCGGGTTTGTCTCCCGTAGAACTCGCAGCGATACAAGAAGGTGGTAAAGTGAACAGTGGCGCCGAGGTTGCTAACTTCAAGGAGTTGCCTCCAAGGAGGAAACGACACCATAGCTCCGACAAGGTTTACCCCGTTGCATGGGAGTGGAATGATAAGGGCTTAGACAACGCCTTCAAGAAGGTGAAGGCGCCCTGAGGCGTCATCATTGTCCGCAACAACACGGGATTTCTCCCAGCCTAACATCGTCCCGACAGTCCAAACACATGCCAATGGTAGCCAGCAGCTAGAGCACACCACCGATGAGAGGCCATCCATGTCGCCGGCAAGGGGGTGGTGACCACCTAGAGCAACACCCAGGACAGACCGACATGCTGCCAAACCTTCTTCCGCTTCCCAACATCGGATGGGCGGATGCAACGCCCATCGACGACGCCATTCGTCGCCTACCGGCCACCAATCCCTCGCATCGTCACTTGCCTCAGCACGCCGTGTTGGCCAAACCACCGGAGGATGCAACGACCACCAGATGGCGGCGCCATTCTTCTCCCAACTGACCCCTTCCTAGAAACCTCAACTTCCTCAGGCCAAATCTGGCCGCTGAGGCGCTTGCCGGCGGCGGTGAGGTGAGGGGCAGATCTAGGTGGGGGGAGTTGGGTGGCGGCTAGGGTTCGCTAGGGTCGCCCGCGGGGGACGACACAAGCGTCGCGAGCTGATGTCACGAGAGTTCACTTCCCGCCCCTCGTTGATTACCCAAAGTGGAAGGTTGAGATGTAGACAACGGCAATTTCCCTTAGCGAAGATGCTAAGGTAGAGTATCGAACCAGTAGGACTCCAACAGATACAAGAAGGTGGTGAAGTGAACAATGGCGCCGTTTACAACCGAGGTTGCTAACTTTACCTGGACCTGCACACACAGCAAATAGCTTTGCTTCCCAACGAGTACAGAGGAGTTGTCAATTCCTCCGGCCTTGTTGTTTACAAAGGATAAAACGCACGGGATAATAATGATAGTGATAGCAACGGAAAAGTAAATAAAGCAGTAAATTGATAGTGGGTGTAACAGTATTGGAAATATGGACCGGGGTCCTATGATGTTCACTAGTGATCTCTCTCCCAAAAGACGATAAAATAGCCATGCGAGGTAAACAAATTACAGCTGGGCAATTGACAGGATTATGTGCGCAAACCAATGCTAATTATGCTATAAAGAAAGGAAGAGGCTCAAAAGCATGGGCGGTATGCCAAGACAAGTAGACCGAAATCCATCTGCATCTACCTACTAATCATCCACCTTGAGATATCTATCCAGAACATCTCACTGGTATTAAGTTGCGAATCCCACCCAAAGTATAAACTCAAAGCAACGGACAACTGCATTAAAGAACTTTGCGTAAAGTAAACAATCCTTGCATCCGCAAGTACAAGCACCGTTATTTTCCCCCTTGTGGCAACATCACATCCCATAGACTCATGTTTCTTTCACTCAAGCTAGTCATATGGGGGCATGAACCCACAATCATGCATAACACTCCCTCTTGGAGTCACTACCTACTACTTGGCCAAAGCAATAAACAGCAACGGAGAACATGCAAGAATTACTCAAGAACATAAATATAAAAGAGGAGAATCAAATATATTACTCAAACACAATCTGAACATAATCTCATAATCCATCGGATCCCAGCAAACTCTGCATAGCAACAACAGAAAATATTACATATGTGCCTCGATCATGTAGGGCAGCTCACGAGGTCTAATCCATGAAGAACAAAGAGGGGACGAGAACATCACATAGCTACTGATCATAGACCCATGGTCCAAGGTGGACAACTGCCGGTTCAACCGGGAAGCATCCATGGTGGTGGAGAAGCTCCCGGAGGTGGTTCCTCCCTCCGGCAGGGTGCCGGGAAGAGGTCTCCTGGTGCTCCCGATCTTGGAAGCGCGGCGGCGGCGGAACAGAGGAGAGATTGCGAAAAAGGGCTCCCGTTTCAGGGGTTTTGCGTTGATACGTCCAAAATGTATCTATAATTTATGCTTGCTCCATGCATGTTTTGTGTGATATTGCTATGATCTAGATACACTTTCATACACTTTTTATCATATTTGGACTAACCTATTAACTCAGTGCACCCCAGTGCCAGTTCCTGTTTTCTGCTGTTTTTCTATTTCAGTTTTCCCACATATAAAAAGTGCCAGAAAAATTCCAGGAAAAATACAGGAAAAATCAGCGTATAGGAAGCTTCGCGAAGAGCCCGAGTGGGGCCAGAGGGGAGCCAGGGGGGCCAGGCGCCCCCCCGGCGCGGCCCCACCCCTGGCCGCGCCAGGGGGGCGCCTGGGCCCCTGGTCCACCTCTGGCTGCCCCCCTTCGCCTATTTATTCTCCGTCACGGGGAAACTCCGAATACAGAACCCTATTTCGCAATCTCTCCTCTGTTCCTCCGCCGCGGCGCTTCCGAGATCGGGAGCACCAGAAGACCTCTTCCCGGCACCCTACCGGAGGGAGGGCCGACCTCCGGGAGTCTCCTCTCCACCATGGATGCTCCCCGGGTGTCTCGTGAGTAGTTTTCCTTGGACCATGGGTCCGTGATCAGTAGCTATGTGATGTTCTCCTCCCCTCTTTGTTCTTCATGGTTTAGACCTCGTGAGCTGCCTTACATGATCGATGCACTTTTGTAATATTTCTGCTATTGCTATGCTGAGTTTGATGGGATCTGATGGATTATGAGATTATGTTCAGATTGTGATAGAGTAATATATTTGGTTTTTATCTCTTATATTTTTGTTCCTAAGTAATTTTTGCATGTTCTCCGTTGCTGTTTATTGCTTTGGCCAAGTAGTAGGTAGTGACTCCAAGAGGGAACGTTATGCTCAATTGTAGGTTCATGCCCCCCGATGACACGCTTGAGTGACAGAAACATGAGTCTAGGGGATGTGCTATTGCCACAAGGGGGAAAACAACGGTTCTTGTAACCGCGGTTGCAAGGATTTTTTACTTTACGCAAAGTTCTTTTTAATGCAGCTGTCTGTTGCTTTGGGTTTACACTTAGGGTGGGGCTCGCAACTTAATACCAGCGAGATGTTCTGGATAGATATCTCAAGGTGGATGATTAGTAGTAGATGCAGATGGATTTCGGTCTACTTATTTTGGCGTACTGCCCGTGCTTTTGTGCCTCTTCCTTTCTTTTGTAGCATAGTTAGCATTGCGGTGCGTTCATAATCCTGTCAATTTCCCTTCTGTAATTTGTTTACCTCGCATAGCAGTTTTATCGTCTTTTGGGAGAGAGGCATCACTAGTGAACATCACGTATCCCGGTCCATATCCTTATTACTGTTTCCACGCTATATTTACTCTTCTGCTTTTACTTTCAAATTGCTATCATTATCCCTTTTGTTTTACCCTTTGTGAACAACAAGACCGGAGAGACTGAAAACCTCTCTGAACTTTGTTGGGAACAAAGTTATCTGTGTCTGTGTGTAGGTCCACGTCAGTTGCGCCGCTGACACCTACTTATCATATCTGGAGTCCTACTGGAGAAAAACCTTGGTATCTTCACCGAGGGAAACTTGATGCTGCGCTACATCTCAACCTTCCACTTGGGGTAACCAACGAAGGGCGAGAAGCCATCAAGCGAATTTCTGGCGCTGTTGCCGGGGACTCCGAGTGCTAAGATAGGGGAGTTGCACACTACCCTTTACCTTTGCTTTTTAGTCTTGTTAGTTTACCTTTCAGTTTTTATCTTTGTTTCTTTTATCAAAAATTACAGAAAAATCTGCCACACTTGCTGCTACTATGGGTTCCACTGAAAACACCAAGTTATGTGACTTCACTAGTCACAACAACCAAGACTTTATCTGCACTCCCATTGCCACACCTGCCACTTCAGCTACCTCTTATGAAATTAAACCTGCTTTGCTAAACCTTGTTATGAGAGATCAATTCTCTGGTGCTGGAGATGATGCTGCTTTACACTTGAATAATTTTGTTGAGTTATGTGATATGCAAAAGTATAAAGAAGTAGAAGGTGATATTGTTAAGCTCAAGCTCTTTCCTTTCTCTTTAAGGGGAGATGCTAAAATCTGGTTTCAATCTTTGCCTAGGAATAGCATAGATTCTTGGGATAAGTGCAAAGATGCTTTTATAGGGAAGTACTACCCACCTGCTAAGATTATCCAATTGAGGAGTAATATTATGAATTTTAAGCCATTTGATAATGAACACGTTGCCCAAGCTTGGGAACGAATGAAATCTCTTGTTAAGAAATGCCCTACACATGGTTTGACTACCTGGATGGTTATCCAGACTTTTTATGCAGGCTTGAACTTTACCTCGCAGAACCTGTTAGATCCGGCCTCGGGAGGAACCTTTATGTCAACTACACTTGGTGCAACCACGTAGCTTCTCGATGAAATGATGACCAATTATTCCCAATGGCACACCAAACGCGCTCCAACAGGTAGGAAGGTAAACTCTGTCGAGGAAATTACCTTCCTCAATGAAAAAGTTGACTTAATTATGTCTCTACTTACCAAGCAACCCTCTATTGATCCTCATGATGTCCCTTTAAATTCTTTGGTTGCTCAAGAAAAATTAGATGTGAACTTTATTGCTATAAACAACTTCAACAACAATGCTTACACAGGGAAATTTTGTTAGCAATCCTAGACTGTTTCCATCCAACTATGGGAACAACAATACCTACCCTAGCAACAAAAACCCCTCTTATGAATTAGAAAGCATGCTTAGAGACTTTATCAGTACCCAAAAAGCCTTCAACAAAAATGTAGAAGAGAAATTAGCTAAAATAGATAATCTCTCTTTGAAGATAGAAAGCTTAGCCCTTGATATTGAGATGCTTAAAATTAGAACCTCTCCCCTTGAGAAGAATAAGGCCCCTCCTATTAATGCTATCCAATTACAAATTAATGAAAATATTAGGATGATGGCTGAACTTAAAGAAAGGTGGACTAGAGAAAAAGAGGAAGAGGGTAGAATTAAGAGCCTTCCTATACACCACACAGTTGCCACTATCCAAATTGTTGAGGACACCCAAACTATTAGCACCCAATGCACTCCTAGTCCCGTTGGACCTATTAATGGTGATGCTAATACCTCAACCGAAGATAAAGAAACTCCTATGAACATAGAGGGTTTCAAACAAGTGAGCCTAGCTGACACTACTACCACCTTTGATAGTAGTGATATTGATTTTGATAGTTGCACTCTCTCAGAACTTATTAGCTTGCTACACAAAATGTCTAGAGACCCCCACACTAGCACACTTAATCTTGCCTTCACGGAGCATATCACAAATGCTCTCATCAAAGCTAGGGAGGATAAGCTTAGAGTAGAAGCCTCCATACCTAGGAAGCTAGATGATGGTTGGGACCCTATGATCAAAATGAAAATAAATAACTTCTCTTGCTATGCTTTATGTGATGTTGGAGCTAGTACCTCCGTTATGCCCAAAAGAATATTTGATATGTTTGAATTGAAGCCTTTTGAGCCATGTTCTTTTGGTGTTCGTCTTGTTGATTCTTCCATAAAGAAACCTTTGGGGAAGATCGACGATGTTCTTATCATTGTCAATGACAACTATGTTCCCGTTGATTTTATTGTTATGGATATAGAGTGTGAACCTTTGTGTCCAATTATTTTGGGACGTCCTTTTCTTCGCACCGTTGGTGCGGTTATTGACATGAAAGAGGGGCATATAAAATTCCAATTCCCATTCAAAAAGGGAATGGAACACTTCCCTAGAAAAAAAATCAAGTTACCTTTTGAGTCCGTTACACGGGCTAGTTATTCTGTTTCTCTTGATAAAACTTGATTCTTCTTTTGCTTCATGCCTAGCTTAAAGGCATAAAAGAAACCGCTTTCGGGAGGAAGCCCGCAATGAATTTAGGTGTTTTTTTGCTTTTGTTGTGTCTTGATGATTTTTACTAATGTAGAAATATCATTGTATCTTTATTTTTCAACTTTGTGCCAAGTTATAGCCTCTTACGGCAAGGGAATTAAAAGTTGTGACATGCTGTCCAGAAAACAGATTCTGTCCTCGTGACCAGAAAAACTCCAGAAAAATCCCCGTTCATCTTTTTGAGCTGAAAGTTTTACACAGTATGCTCTATACAATTACGAAACTTCCGCATGTTCTGAGTTTTTTATTTGAGTTGCAGAAGTGCCCCTAAAAAATTCTTTACTATCTGCTGTTCTGTTTTTCACAGATTCTGCCACGTTTTGTCTCTCCGTACTTTTGCAAACCTTAAGCTTGCTTTTTCTTTGCAAAAACTTTTTGGCACTCTTGAGAAACAGTAGCTCTTCAATATTATCTTTATATCCAGTGGGGAAAATTATTTATTAAGGGTACTAACCTCTCTAATCAAGCTTATGATGAGTTATGTATGAAGGGAGTTTTCAAGTGTGCGATAGAAGATGATGAAAGAAGATCCAGGAGTGTCAAGCGCTCAAGCTTGGGGATGCCCCATGCATCCCCAACAAATATTCAAGGAGACTCAAGCGTCTAAGCTTGGGGATGCCCCAGTGCATCCCCTTCTCCATCAACAATCATCAGTTCGTCCTTCGTCTCACTATATTTTTATCACTTCATGCGTTATGTGCTATGCTTGGAGCGTCTCGCTCTTAGGTTTTATTTTTAGTTTTCTTTAGCTTTGCTTGCTGTTCATAACAAGTTAGATCCCGTCTTATTTTTTGTGGGAGAGAAACACGCTCCACTTTCAAAATTTAGAACACATCATAGGATTTTTCCTGCTTATCTTTTTGCTGTTGTGTGTTCTTTATCTTTTCATAGCTACTGCCTTGTTTAGTTTTATTCTTAGTTTGTCTTTAGCAAGAACCTTGGCTTTTGTTTAGTTTCTTGCTGGAACTCTTTTTAGTTTTCATGTTTATCTTGTTAAAGAGAGTTTGTTGTTGCACTGAGTTGTGTCTTGTCTTGAAAGTAGGTAATTGAAGTTGCTATTTAATTCTAGTAGTAGCTTGCAATAGTTTTGAGGTATTGATGTGAGTAATGTTTGAACTTTTGGTGTTAAGATCTCTAGCCTATTAGTGATAGGTGTCGTATTTTGGGCAATCCGTGTGTATTTTAAAAACCTACAAAACTAGTTGAGAACTCTAGCTACTAGATCGATCACTACTCTTCTGAGGAGTCGAATATTAGAGTACAGTTACGTACCATGAGTCGAGGATGCGCAAGGATAACCAAACCCCCATACACTCCTCCTCGGGGTACTTGTCTCTTTGTGAACCTCATTATTAGATTGAGATTTACCGATAATAAGTGCATGAGTTCTTCGGACTAATGTAAGTATTGAAAGTTGACACTTCCGCCTTCCCATATTTTGCTAGCCTCTCCCGTGCCGTGCATTGCCTTCTTCTCACTCCGAGAGTTGGTGTCCACCTTCGCCGGTACATCCAAACCCTTGGCATGATACGCTCTGTCATCATAAGCCTCCTTATATCTTTCCTCAAAACAGCCACCATACCTACCTATCAAGGCATTTCCATAGCCTTTCCGAGTTATATTGCCATGCAACTTCCACCTCTTCATGACTTGATCTTCATGTCATACATGTTCCTGCTACACTGGCAGCGACATACATTGCATACATCATGATAGTTACATCTTCTTTATGATTTTGAGTACCTTGTAAAGTGTGAAAGATCTCCTTTACCTTCTTGTAAAATAGAGTGTTGCCCTTAAGTGAGGAAAAGATCCCAAAGAGGACAAATGAGAGTTAAATAGAAAGAGCCATTGAGGCCACAAAAAAATACAAAAAAATAGACAAAAAGAGAAAAATAAATAAAAAGAGAGAAAGGGGCAACACTACTATCCTTTTGAGAGATCCACACTAGTACTCCATTTATATCCTTGTACCTCATAGAGATGATCATTATGCATATAGCTATGTGGAGACCTTCACACTATAGAACTTGGCTTGCATATTCCAAGGATGAGCCTCCTCAAACGAGCTCCAGGTCTTCATGAGCGAGAAAGTTAGATGCACCCCCACTAGTTCCGTTGGAGAGCTTCTTAGCTCGTATGTGCATCCGTTGCATGGCAGTCCCTACTCCTCACATCATATCTATAATTTGGCATCTCTTGCCTATGATTGTCCTCATTGATGTGAGCCTTTCTCATCCTTTTTGTCTTCCTCCTCCGTACTTCTCTCTTTGCCATCCTAAAGTGTCAACTCTCGTGCTTACGCTCATCCATTGCATGAGTGCTCAAAATATCGAAAAGGAGTGGATCAAATTGACTTGTACCTGGCTAGTGGTCTGGGGACGAGTCAAGATAAGATTCCAAAGAAGACCGAGTGTGAAACTTTAGTAGATTGAGTTCTCAACAAAAATACTTTTTTCTCGTATTCCCTATCCCCCTTCTTGCACGCAAACACCATTTGGAGACATTCGAGTCACGGACAGCGAGAGCTCTTGCACCTAATGTTCTTTTGTTACTTGTTTCAATGCTAATATAGACTCTTGCATGTTATGACTTGAATTGATTCTCTAACCTTGATTGCTTTACTTTTCAAAGTTCTTTTATGGTTGCTAGCATGTCACCAAAGAAATTATGCCGTTATCATTTACCTACTCGAGGACGAGCAGGAATTAAGCTTGGGGATGTTGATACGTCCAAAACATATCTATAATTTCTGCTTGCTCCATACATGTTTTGTGTGATATTGCTATGATCTAGATACACTTTCATACACTTTTGATCATATTTGGACTAACCTATTAACTCATTTCACCCCAATGCTAGTTCCTGTTTTCTGCTGTTTTTCTATTTCAGTTTTCCCCCGTATAAAAAGTGCCAGAAAATTTCTGGGAAAAATACAGGAAAAATCAGCGTACAGGAAGCTTTGCGAAGAGCCCGAGTGGGGCCAGAGGGGAGCCTGGGGGCCCAGGCGGGCCCCCGGCGCAGCCCCACCCCTGGCCGCGCCAGGGGGGCGCCTGGGGCCTCTGGTCCACCTCTGGCTGCCCCCCTTCACCTATTTATTCTCCATCACGGGGAAACTCCGAATACAGAACCCTATTTTGCAATCTCTCCTCTGTTCCGTCGCCGCGCTTCCGAGATCGGGAGCACCAGAAGACCTCTTCCCGGCACCCTGCCGGAGGGAGGGCCGACCTTCGGGAGTCTCCTCTCCACCATGGATGCTCCCCGGATGTCTCGTGAGTAGTTTTCCTTGGACCATGGGTCCGTGATTAGTAGCTATGTGATGTTCTCCTCCCCTCATTGTTCTTCTTGGTTTAGACCTCGTGAGCTGCCCTACATGATCGAGGCACTTTTCTAATATTTCTGCTATTGCTATGCTGAGTTTGATCGGATCTGATGGATTATGAGATTATGTTCAGATTGTGATAGAGTAATATATTTGGTTTTTATCTCTTATATTTTTGTTCCTAAGTAATTCTTGCATGTTCTCCGTTGCTGTTTATTGCTTTGGCTAAGTAGTTTGTAGTGACTCCAAGAGGGAACGTTATGCTCGATTGTGGGTTCATGCCCCCCGATGACACGCTTGAGTGACAGAAACATGAGTCTAGGGGATGTGCTGTTGCCACATGGGGGAAAACAACGGTGCTTGTAACCGCGGTTGCAAGGATTGTTTACTTTACGCAAAGTTCTTTTTAATGCAGTTGTCTGTTGCTTTGGGTTTACACTTTGGGTGGGGCTCGCAACTTAATACCAGCGAGATGTTCTGGATAGATATCTCAAGGTGAATGATTAGTAGTAGATGCAGATGGATTTCGGTCTACTTATTTTGGCGTACTACCCGTGCTTTTGAACCTCTTCCTTTCTTTTGTAGCATAGTTAGCATCGCGGTGCGTTCATAATCCTGTCAATTGCCCTTCTGTAATTTGTTTACCTCGCATAGCAGTTTTATCATATTTTGGGAGAGAGACATCACTAGTGAACATCACGTATCCCGGTCCATATCCTTATTACTGTTTCCACGCTATATTTACTTTTCTGCTTTTACTTTCAAATTGCTATCATTATCCCTTGTGTTTTACCCTTTGTGAACAACAAGACCGGAGAGATTGTCAACCTCTCTGAACTTCGTTGGGAACAAAGTTATCTGTGTCTGTGTGCAGGTCCACGTCAGTTGCGCCGCTGACACCTACTTATCATATTTGGAGTCCTACTGGAGACAAACCTTGGTATCTTCACCGAGGGAAACTTGTTGCTGCGCTACATCTCAACCTTCCACTTGGGGTAACCAACGAAGGGCGAGAAGCCATCATGCGTCACGGGGAATAAATAGGCGAAGGGGAGCAGCTAGGGGGCCCACTAGTTGTCCAGGCGGCCCCCTGGCGTGGCCCCGCCCTGGGGCGCGCCGGGAGGGCGCCTGGGGCCCTGGTGGGTCCCCTCTAGCCCCCCCTCGGTGATTGCGGAAGCTTCATATACGCTGATTTTTTTTATTGGATTTTTCTCGAATTTTTGGAGCACTTTTAATATGGGGGAAACCTAAAATAGAAAAACAACAGAAAACAGGAGCTAGCACTGGGGTGCACTGATGAAAGGACGTGGATGTCTCCTAGAGGGGGGGGTGAATAGGCGCTTAAAATCATTACGGTTTCGGCTTGAACAAATGCGGAATAAAACTTAACGTTTAATTTGCCAAGCAAGAAACCTAAATAAGCTAGGCTCAACTATGTGCACCAAAAACTTATACTAAGCAAGATAAACAACTATGTGATAGCAAGAAATATAACAAGAGCACTAAGGCTATCACAAAGTAGGTGCACAAGTAAATAGGTTGACTAGATGAACAACTTATGGGACAAGAAAAGTACAATAATATGAGCAAGCACAAGATAAACAATGTAATAAGCTTGCTCAAAGTAAAGGTAGAGATAACCGCAAGTGGAGCCGACGGAGACAAGGATTTTTTACCGAAGTTCCTTCTCTTGCGAGAAGTAAGTCTCCGTTTGGAGAGGGTGAGGAGCACAATTCTCACACGAAGCCAACGAGGGCCACCCTATTTCTCCTCACGCTCTTACCAATGCAAGATGCCGTGATTACACTATTAGAACACTTGAGGGCGGTCACTGAACCCGTACAAATGGCGACCCTTGGGGGCGGTCACCGAACCCGTACAAATGCTCGGGGCTATCTCCACAACCGAATTGGAGGCTCCCGTAGCGTCCCGAAGCTTTCCACCACAATGATTGAGCTCCTCAACAACAAGCCTCTAGGTGCCAACGCACCCACGAGATACAAGCTGTGAAGTGCCAATGCACTCAAGAGTAGCTATCTTCTCAACTTCACTCACTAGAAAGAATCCTCGGAGAGAACTCAAACCGATGCACCAAATGCAATGGCAAGAGCACACGAAGTGCTCAAGTCCCCAACTCTCAAATCCCACCAAAGCAACAAAAGCTATGGAGGAATATGAGAGGAAGAACAAGGAGAACACCAAGAACTCCAAGATCTAGATCCACAAGGTTCCTCTCACTTAGAGGAGAGATGCTTGGTGGAGAATGTGGATCTAGACCTCCTCTCTCTTTTCACTCAAAAAGGAGCAAGAATCATAGGAGGGGAAGAGAATAAGCAAGCTCAAAGAGGTCAACAATGGGGGGAAGAACTTGCACAAAACCGGTGTGGACAAAGGAAGAAGAAGACCCCCTTTTATAGTCCCCCACGAATCCAACCGTTGGGAACCGTTGGCAGCCCACCAACCACGGTACTACCGCTCGGAGAGCGGTACTACCATGGTGCGGTACTACCGCACCGGGAGCGGTACTACCGCACCGGGAGCGGTACTACCGCCCCACGGTACTACCGAAGCCCAGTGTCGTGCCCACTACCGCAGAGTCCAGTAGACTTACGGTAGTGAGTGCGGTACTTGCCCACGGTACTACAGTGGCACGGTACTACCGTGGCACGGTACTACCGCCCCACGGTACTACCGGGGGCCAGTACCGTGCCCATTACCGCAGAGTCCAGTGGACTTATGGTAGTGAGTGCGGTACTCGCCCACGGTACTACCGTGGCGCGGTACTACCGCTCCAAGAGCGGTACTACCGCCCTGGCAGAACCAGGGATCCCATGCCACACAACAGATGAACTTCAAATGAAACAGGCAAACCCTGAACTGTCACAACTTCTGCAAATGAACTCCGATTAAGGCAAACTCAAGCTTGATGGAAAGCTAATGAACAGAGTTGCCTAATCACGAGAAATTCCAAACAAATAGAGGTGTGAAACCTCTAACGAGAAGAACCGGTAAATCTCCCACATCAAAAAACATAAGAGAGGACGCATATGAAATCCGTTTTCGATGAACAAGAGCTTGTCATGAAGAAGACCACAAGCTCCAAAACCCACAAAGAGAAAAGCCAAACAAGAATCAATAAAGATCATGCCAAGGATGCAAAAGGTTTGAGCTCTCCACGAACGACTCGGCCTAGCCTACAACACGGTCTCCTAACTACTACCAAGAGACCGGTAAACTAGACACCTATCTAGTCAAACCTTTGTCTTGCGCATAATCCACTTGAGCTTGATGATGACGATCATGCCCACCTCAAGTTGGAACATCTTCCTTGATTCCGCCGGCTCGATGAAGACTTGTAGATAGCTCCCCCATACTCCATTATGGGTGAGCCTCTTTTAGGCACATCTTCACACGACCATCATCACAAAATGGTCGGCAAGCTTCAAGCATACGATATCTTCGTGATACTCCTCTTGACCTTTCACACATCACCTTAACCAATCTTTGGATAGCTCCATGAAGAACACCTTGGTCAACACGAAATCTTCATCCTACAACCTTGAAGCCACCATATGATCTTCAAGCGTTGCCTATGGACAAACCTTAAAGTATAACTCAAAGAAACCATTAGTCCATAAAGCTTGTCATCAATTACCAAAACCAAACATAAGGGCACATGCCCTTTCAACTGAGTTAATAGGTTAGTCCAAATATGATCAAAAGTGTATGGAAGTTCATCAATATCATAGCAATATCACACAAAAGAGGCATGGAGCAAGCAGAAATTATAGATACGTTTTGGACGTATCAACATCCCCAAGCTTAATTCCTGCTCGTCCTCGAGTAGGTAAATGATAAAAGCATAATTTCTGTGTTGACATGCTAACAACCATATAAGAACTTTTAATTAAAGCAATCAAGGCATGTAATTCAATTCAAGTCATAACAGGCAAGAGTCTATATTTAGCATTGAAACAAGCAACATAAGAACACAAAGGTGCAAGAGCTCTCGCTGTCCGTGACTCGAATGTCTCCAAATGGTGTTTGCGTGCAAGAAAGGGGATAGGGGTATACGAGAAAAAGTTTTTTATGTTGAGAACTCAATCTACTAAAGTTTCAGACTTGGTCTTCTTTGGAATCTTATCTTGACTCATCCCCAGACCACTAGCCAGGTACAAGTCAAAATGATCCACTCCTTTTCGACATTTTGAGCACTCATGCAATGGATGAGCGTAAGCAAGAAAGTTGACACTTAGGATGTCAAAGAGAGAATATGGTGGAGGAGGAAGACAAAAAAGGCATGAAGGTCTCACATCAATGAGGACAATCATAGGCGAGAGAAAGCCAAATGATAGATATTGTTGGATATGTGCCCTAGAGACAAATTAATAAAGATATTTGTCACATATCCGTTTTGTTCATAATACGTTTTATACTGTGCTATAACTGTATTACTTGGAAATACTAATACAGGTGTAGTATAAAACATGGTCCGTAGTTTAACTCGGGTAAACTATCTCATTGGGCAATTGATTGATCAAGCTTTCCTGATCATGGCGACACTTAAGTCCATTGACAATGAGGTCATATCATTAAGGGGAATGATGTGATGGACGTACACCCACCTAAAGTATTGCAATGTGATCGAGTCACATAGTTCAGCGTTGCTATGACTTTGTAACGTATGGCTTAGTCCTTAGACCGTAATGATCATACGTAATTACCATCTATGAGGAGACTTTGATTTGTATCCCACCGCCTGACTGACATATGCTGGCTATAACGGTGCACTTTGGGTATTCCGAAATAGATGGTTGATGAGTATGTTAATAGATCAGAGCGGGATTTGTCAGTCCTTGTGACAGGACAGGTACTCTGGGCCCACTCGGTGATATTGCATCAACACCTTGCAAGGACGTGACTAGGTCACAAGAGATGCAATGATCATGGACAAGAGAAGTTGTTTGTTGTGAACGAGATGTGAACACGGTATGTAGGATACCGACGATCAAACCTCAGACAAACAAAGTACCGCAACACAAAGGGATTATGTCGTATCGTTAACGGTTTCCAAAAGCGATCGAAGTTCATTCGATGGAAGCGCAGGGGTTGTCAAGGATTGTAACCAGGTCCAACTGACTAGTCATTTGTCAATGAGAAGAGTCTCGACCATGTCTGCTGTTTCCCGGACCGTTAGGTGTTACACTTAAGGGCAATCGATGCATAGGACAGTTACGGGATTAATCGGTGAAATAGGAGAAATCACCGGAATAGTTCCGGAGGAGGACGGAATGGTTTCCGGACATTTTGAATAGTTAAAAATAAAGTTTAATTGTTTTAATAATTTTTTATTATTTAATTATCTGAATTAAATATTTAAAACATATTAAATAAATAAAAAAATGGGAAAAAGGCTATATGGGCCCATGGGGCCCATTAGGGGAGGAGGGGGTTTCCCCCCTTGGGCTTGGCGCCAAGGGTGGGGCCCAACCCCCCCTATGGCCGGCGCACCTCCCCCCCCTTAGGAGTTTAGTCCCACATGGGGAGGGGAGGAGGATCACACACCCCCTTGGCCTATATAAGGAGGGGTAGTCCCCCCTTTTTCCAACACACCAATATCTCCTTCTTCCTCCTTCTCCTTCCCGGAAGTGGACTCCCCTTGTTTGGAGTCTGCACCAGGATTGGAGTTCTCCACCATAAGGCAGGCCGTCGCTCTGCTGGAGTCGGGATCCGTAGCCGTCTTTCTTCCGCTGCTCGCCTGGTTCGGGGCCCGGGAGGAACATCGATTGTACCGTACGTGTATAATCTCTTCGAGGCACTACACCTGTGGTGCTACTTCGCTGCTGGAGGTTTACCGGGAGTCATCCTCGCCGGTGGTGGTCTTCTACACGATAGGGAGGTCGTAGTTCTGAGTCTACGCCAACCACGTTCGCAAGAACGTTTCCCTCTTTCGTTCTTCAAATGTATGAACACCGATTCCCTCCGTTACTTTACATCGCCATAGCATAGATCTTGGGTTCGGGTACCGTAGGTATGAAAAATTTGTGGTATCTGCCTCGTATCCCAACAGTGGTATCATGAGCTAGCTATGCGTAGATGTATTGTACGGGTAGAACACATCTAGGATGTGGGCATCGAATCTTCATTCGTTACCCTCCCACGTGTACTCATTTAGCATTGCGGCAATGTTTCATGAAGCGGCCCCCGACCGACCTTACGCGTTTACGCGAGACTGGTTCCACGCTTGACATATGGCTTGTACCATATCAAGTGGCTGGGGGGTGTCTGTCTCTCTGCATTAGCGATGCGAAGATGTTTGCAACGGAGGGCCCCGACAGGGGTGTAATAGAGACGGATGGGAGACGGTGTTGTGGCATGTTTTTCGCAGGATAGAAACGGTTCTCTCTCTCGAAACCCCTAGCAGCCACGTAAAACTTGCACAAGCTAAAGTAGAAAGGCGTTTAACTTTGCTTTGCATGAAGGGGGATCATAGGTTGTATGATTTATAGTTTTACTTCCTGTTTTATGCTAGTATGCTAGATATATCGACGGTAGCACGAAACCGGACCATCTCTCACAATACCAACATTGTGTTCTCCCTTGGTGGGCACCGCCTGGAAGGTTCTCCCATATGGCTTGATGCTCCGTACATACCGGAATTGTCCTACATATTAAACGGAGTTCTCATGAGGTTGGGTTCGGCAAGCCTGGCATATGCAGATATGGCCTTGCTGGACAGCTAACATCAAGGTTCGATTGGCAGGCTTGACGTATGTAGATGCGGGCCTGGAACACAGGAGACCGAAAGGTCGAGCACGAGTCACATGCCTGATGTGATTGGCTTAGAGGCCTACCTGGTTCGCATACTGATGGCTGTGAAGATCGGGGGAGGTATGGGGGCTGGGATTGTGTAATCACTTAGTTAAATTGAGAGGTGTTTATCTAAGTGGGAGCTTTCTAGAATTTTGAGATTAAATTGAAACTCCACGTTATGAACAAAAGTCTAAATATGTATCCTTGTAAATCAACCTTGTAGATGGCAGCACCTCGCCCCTCGTTCAACTTAGGATCATTCCTAGAGAAAGATAAGCTAAAAACAGATGGGACAAACTTCACCAACTGGTTCCGCACCCTGAGGATTCTCCTCGTTCCCCTCAAGATGGCATACGTACTAGAGGATGCGTTAGGTGACGCACCAGCAGATGATGCCAGTCAAGACGAGAAGAATGTCTATCTCTCCAGGACTGATGATTACAACCTTATCCAGAGTGGCATGCTCTACTCCATGGAGGCTGAGCTGCAGAAACGCTTTGAGAGGATGGGTGCATATGAGATTATCACCGACCTCAAGGCGGTCTTCGCACCTCAAGCCAGGGCTGAACGGTACGAGGCTTCTGAAGCCTTCTTCTCAGCAAAGATGGACGAGCACGGCAGCGTGAGTGAGCATGTAGTCAAAATGTCTGGCTACGTTCAACGCTTGAATGCTCTGGAATGCCAGATTCCAGATGAACTTGCTGTTGATAGGGTGTTGCAGTCACTTCCCCCTAGCTACAAAGGCTTTGTGCTGAACTACAACATGCAGGGGATGACCAAAACCCCTTCTGAGTTGTTCGCCATGCTGAAGAGCGCCGAGGTTGAGATCAAGAAGGAGCACGCCGTCTTCATGGTCAACAAGACCACTGACTTCAAGAAGTCAAGCAGGCGGGAAAAGTCCAAGAGAGGTGGCCCCAAGAGGGATGGCAAGTCAGTTGCCGCTCCTCCCAAGGCACCCAAGCCTAAACCCGGAGTGGAGTGCTTCTACTGCAAGGGTGAAGGTCACTGGAAACGCAATTGCCCCAAGTACCTAAAGGACAAGAAGGCTGGCAAGGTCGCCAAGAGAGACGAAGGTATATTTGATATACATATTGTTGATATTCTCTTGACAAGCGCCGGGAACACATCCTGGATATTTGATACAGGATCTGTCGCTCATATTTCTAATTCCATTCAGGGACTAAGGAATAGGAGACGCTTGCTCAAAGATGAAGTGACGATGCGCGTGGGGAATGGCTGTCAGATTGAGGTCTTGGCGGTTGGCACGAAGCATCTTAGTCTCCCTTCGGGATTGGTTTTAGTTCTGAATAATTGCTACTATGTACCCGCGTTGAGTGTGAACATCGTTAGTGGCTCTTGCTTGAAGCGAGACCACTATTCTTTTAAGTCTGATACAATTGGTTGTTCGATTTATAAGGATGAAATGTTTTATGTTCACGCGCCGGAATTGCATGGTTTATTCGTACTTGATCTCAATGGTGACGTGTGTCACATTAACAATATTGAGGCCAAAAGATTGAAGAATGATGAAGATCACATGATGATGTGGCATTGCTGACTTGTTCATATTGGTATAAAACGCATGGAGAAGCTCCATAAGGATGGACTTCTTGAGTCATTGGATTTTGGATCCCTTGATACATGTGAACAATGCCTCATGGGCAAAATGACAAGGACTCCATTCAATGGCGTAATGGAGCGTGCGGATGTCTTATTGGGGATCATACACTCGGATGTATGTGGACCCATGAACGTCCCCACTCGCAATGGTCTTCGTTACTTCGTGACCTTTACTGATGACTTGAGTAGATATGGGTATATTTACTTGATGAAGCACAAGTCTGAAACCTTTGAAAAGTTCAAGGAATTTCAGAATGAGGTCGAAAATCAACTTGGAAAGAAAATCAAGCACCTTCGATCGGATCGAGGTGGCGAGTATTTGAGTCACGAGTTTGGCAATCATCTGAAGTCTTGTGGCATAGTACCACAGCTTACGCCGGCAGGCACACCTCAGAGAAACGGTGTGGCTGAGCGATGTAATCGAACCCTATTGGATAGTGTACGATCGATGATGTCTCATACTGATTTGCATGTGTCATTCTGGGGGTATGCATTAGAAACTGCCGTTCATATTCTTAATAGGGCACCATCCAAATCCGTAAAGACAACACCATTTGAAGAATGGCATGGCACAAAACCTAAGTTGTCTCACCTGAAGATTTGGGGTTGTGAGGCTTATGTAAGGAAACTACAGCCTGAAAAACTTGAATCCAAGGCAGATAAGTGCATCTTTGTGGGCTATCCCAAGGAAACTTGTGGATACACCTTCTACAACAAGTCTGACAGCAAAAAGTTTGTTGCCAAGACGGGACACTTTCTTGAGAAGGATTTTCTCGCGAAAGAGTTGAGTGGGAGGAAAATAGACCTCGATGAAGTGACTGACCAATCACTCCAATTGGAAGAAACGGCTACGGAAATTGTTCTGGAACCATCTTCCACAGTGGGAGCTGAAGAGAAAGGCCAGAACGACATTCATAACGATCATGACATTAATGATGATCATGATGAGAATGAAGAGGAACCTTTTATGCCCCGTAGGTCATCAAGAGTCCGTCAACCTACTGAGTTTTACGGACAGCTTGTGAATGCAATCTCGGATGATGAGTCGGATGAACCTACAAGTTACAAAAGAAGCAATGGAGGGACCCGAGTCCGAGAAATGGCTTGAAGCCATGAAATCCGAAATAGACTCCATGAACACCAACAAATTATGGACTTTGGTGGATATTCCCGAGGACCGCAAGGCCGTCGAGAATAAATGGATTTTCAAGAAAAAGACTGACGCGGACGGAAACGTATCTGTCTACAAAGCTCGACTTGTCGTGAAGGGTTTCCGACAAATTCAAGGAGTTGACTACGAGGAGACGTTCTCTCCTGTAGCGATGATAAAGTCTATTCAGATCCTACTAGCAATAGCTGCATATCATGATTACGAGATATGGCAGATGGATGTGAAAACTGCATTCCTAAATGGCAACATTGAGGAAGAGTTGTATATGATGCAACCAGAGGGGTTTGTCGATCCAAGGAACGCTGGTAAGGTTTGCAAGCTTCAACGGTCCATATATGGGTTGAAGCAAGCATCTCGGAGCTGGAATCTTCGATTTGATGAGGTCATTAAAGCTTTTGGATTTGTCCAAAACGTCGAAGAGTTCTGTGTCTATAAGAAACTGAGTGGGAGCTCTGTAGCATTCCTTGTGTTATATGTAGATGACATATTACTAATAGGGAACGATAAGAAATTCTTAGAGGAAGTGAAGGAATATCTGAATGGACAATTTTCCATGAAGGACCTAGGTGAAGCTGCGTACATATTAGGGATTAAGATCTATAGAGATAGACCTAATCGACGGTTGGCCTTGAGTCAGAACACTTATATTGACAAGATATTGAAAAGGTTCAAAATGGATGACTCCAAGAGAGGTCTCTTGCCAGTTATAAAAGGTGTCAAATTAAGCGTGACTCAATGCCCAACCACAGCAAAAGAGAAGGAGGAGATGTCCTCAAAGCCCTATGCCTCAGCCATAGGTTCTCTCATGTATGCTATGTTATGTACCAGACCGGATTTAGCGCTGGCCATTAGTATGACTAATCGCTACCAGAGTAACCCGGGAATGGCTCACTGGACAGCAGTAAAGAACATCCTTAAGTACTTAAGAAGAACCAAGGATCTCTTTCTCGTTTATGGAGGAGTTGATGAGGATCTCACCGTAAAAGGTTACGTTGACGCAAGCCTCGGCTCAGATCTAGATGACTCGAAATCCCAGACGGGATATGTTTTCATGTTGAACGGTGGCGCAATTAGCTGGAGGAGCGGCAAACAGTCAGTCGTCGCTCAATCTACAATGGAGTCGGAGTATATTGCCGCTTGCGAAGCGTCAAACGAGGCGCTGTGGCTGAAGAAGTTCGTGATCAAGCTTGGCGTCTTTCCCAGTTGCACTGACCCCGTGGGAATCTTCTGCGACAACACGGGTGCCATTGCTAACGCGAAGGAGCCAAGAACTCACTCTACAGCCAAGCACATCCTCCGAAAGTTCCATGTGACGCGAGACTACGTCAGGGATGGACACACTAGGATTCACAAGATACATACGGATCTGAACGCAGCAGACCCGATGAATAAACCTCTTCCACAGAGCAAGTTTGAAGAACACCGAGAGACCATTGGTGTTAGATACATACCTGATGTAAACTAGTGTAATTTGTACTCTAGTGCAAGTGGGAGACTATTGGATATGTGCCCTAGAGACAAATTAATGAAGATATTTGTCACATATCCGTTTTGTTCATAATACGTTTTATACTGTATTACTTGGAAATACTAATACAAGTGTAGTATAAAACATGGTCCGTAGTTTAACTCGGGTAAACTATCTTATTGGGCAATTGATTGATCAAGCTTTCCTGATCATGGCGACACTTAAGTCCATTGACAATGAGGTCATATCATTAAGGGGAATGATGTGATGGACGTACACCCACCTAAAGTATTGCAATGTGATCGAGTCACATAGTTCAACGTTGCTATGACTTTGTAACGTATGGCTTAGTCCTTAGACCGTAATGATCATACGTAATTACCATCTATGAGGAGACTTTGATTTGTATCCCACCGCCTGACTGAAATATGTTGGCTATAACGGTGCACTTTGGGTATTCCGAAATAGATGGTTGATGAGTATGTTAATAGATCAGAGCGGGATTTGTCAATCCTTGTGACAGGACAGGTACTCTGGGCCCACTCGGTGATATTGCATCAACACCTTGCAAGGACGTGACTAGGTCACAAGAGATGCAATGATCATGGATGAGAGAAGTTGTTTGTTGTGAACGAGATGTGAACACGGTATGTAGGATAACGACGATCAAACCTCGGACAAACAAAGTACCGCAGCACAAAGGGATTACGTCGTGTCGTTAACGGTTTCCAAAAGCGATCGAAGTTCATTCGATGGAAGCGCAGGGGCTGTCAAGGATTGTAACCAGGTCCAACTGACTAGTCATTGGTCAATGAGAAGATTCTCGACCATGTCTGTTGTTTCCCGGACCGTTAGGGTGTTACACTTAAGGGCAATCGATGCATAGGACAGTTACGGGATCAATCGGTGAAATAGGAGAAATCACCGGAATAGTTCCGGAGGAGGACGGAATGGTTTCCGGACATTTTGAATAGTTCAAAATAAAGTTTAATTGTTTTAATAATGTTTTATTATTTAATTATCTGAATTAAATATTTAAAACATATTAAATAAATTAAAAAAATGGGAAAAAGGCTATATGGGCCCATGGGGCCCATTAGGGGAGGAGGGGGTTTCCCCCCTTGGGCTTGGCGCCAAGGGTGGGGCCCAACCCCCCCTATGGCCGGCGCACCTCCCCCCCTTGGGAGTTTAGTCCCACATGGGGAGGGGAGGAGGATCACACCCCT
Organism: Bromus sterilis; assembly: GCA_950022295.1. Taxonomy (NCBI): domain Eukaryota; kingdom Viridiplantae; phylum Streptophyta; class Magnoliopsida; order Poales; family Poaceae; genus Bromus; species Bromus sterilis. The sequence continues at coordinate 273,897,632 of OX465598.1, forward strand.
CCCCCTTGGCCTATATAAGGAGGGGTAGTCCCCCCTTTTTCCAACACACCAATATTTTCTTCTTCCTCCTTCTCCTTCCCGGAAGTGGACTCCCCTTGTTTGGAGTCTGCACCAGGATTGGAGTTCTCCACCATAAGGAAGGCCGTCGCTCTGCTGGAGTCGGGATCCGTAGCCTTCTTTCTTCCGTTGCTGGCCTGGTTCGGGGCCCGGGAGGAACATCGATTGTACCGTACGTGTATAATCTCTTCGAGGCACTACACCTGTGGTGCTACTTCACTGCTGGAGGTTTACCGGGAATCATCCTCGCCGGTGGTCGTCTTCTACACGACAGGGAGGTCGTAGTTCTGAGTCTACGCCAACCACGTTCGCAAGGACGTTTCCCTCTTTCGGTCTTCAAAGGTATGAACACCGATTCCCTCCGTTACTTTACATCGCCATACCATAGATCTTGGGTTCAGGTACCGTAGGTATGAAAAATTTGTGTTTTTTGCCCCGTATCCCAACAGATATCATGTGAGGAGTAGGGATTGCCATGCAATGGATGCACATATGAGCTAAGGTAATCTCTCCAATGGAACTAGTGGGGGTGCATCCAACTTGCTTGCTCAAGAAGACCTAGAGCTCGTTTGAGGAGGCTCATCATTGGAATATACAAGCCAAGTTCTATAGATTGAAGGTCCCCACATAGCTACATGCATGAATGATAATCTCTATGGAGTACAAGATATAAGAGGGAGTACGAGTGTGGATCTCTCAAAAGGAATAGTAGTGTGCCCCCTTCTCTCTTTTTATTTATTTTTCTCTTTTTTGTATTTTTTTGTATTTTTTTGGTGGCCTCAATGGCTCTTTCTATTTCTCTCATTTGTCCTCTTTGGGATCTTTTAATTTTGTCCTCTTTGGGATCTTTTCCTCACTTTAGGGGCAACACTCTATATATTACAAGAAGTATAGAAGATCTTTCACACTTTACAAAGTACTCAAATCATAAAGAAGATGTAACTATCATGATGTATGCAAATGTATGCCTCTGCCAGTGTAGCAGGATATGCAATGATACTAGCGCATCATGTAGCAATGATTAGGGCAAGGCCCAACTAGCATGCCGCTCATCGATCAAGTAAGTAGCATGTATGACATGAAGATCAAGTCATGAGAAGATGGATGTTGCATGGCAATATATTTCGGAAAGGCTATGGAAATGACTTGGTAGGTAGGTATGGTGGCTGTTTTGAGGAAGGATATAAGGAGGTTTATGATGACAGAACGTATCGTGCGAAGGGTTTGGATGTACTAGCGAAGGTGGACGCCAACTCTCGGAGTGAGAAAAAAGGAGAGGCTAGAAAAATATGGGAAGGTGGAAGTGTCAACTTTCAAATACTCACATTAGTCCGAAGAACTCATGCACTTATTATCGGTAACTGTTAATCTAATAAGGAGGTTCACAAAGAGACAAGTACCCCGAGGAGGAGTGTATGGGGGTTTGTTTATCCTTGTGCATCCTCGACTCATGGTACGTGAGTGTACTCTAATATTCGACCCCTCAGAAGAGTAGTGATCCATCTAGTAGCTAAAGTTCTCAACTAATTTTGTAAGTTTTGAAAATAAACACGGATTTCCCAAAATACGACATCTATCACTAATAGGCTAAAGCTCTTGACACCTGATGGCTTCTCGCCCTTCGTTGGTTACCCCAAGTGGAAGGTTGAGATGTAGCGCAGCAGCAAGTTTCCCTCGGTGAAGATACCAAGGTTTGTTTCCAGTAGGACTCCAGATATGATAAGTAGGTGTCAGCGGCGCAACTGACGTGGACCTACACACAGACACAGATAACTTTGTTCCCAATGAAGTTCAGAGAGGTTGTCAATTGATATGTCCAAAACGTATCTATAATTTCTGCTTGCTCCAAGCATGTTTTGTGTGATATTGCTATGATCTAGATACACTTTCATACACTTTTGATCATATTTGGACTAACCTATTAACTCAGTGCACCCCAGTGCCAGTTCCTGTTTTCTGCTGTTTTTCTATTTCAGTTTTCCCCCATATAAAAAGTGCCAGAAAAATTCCGGGAAAATACAGGAAAAATCAGCGTACAGGAAGCTTCGCGAAGAGCCCAGGAGGGGCCAGAGGGGAGCCAGGGGGCCCAGGCGGCCACCCGACGCGGCCCCACCCCTGGCCGCGCCAGGGGGGCGCCTGGGGGCCCTGGTCCACCTCTGGATGCCCCCATTCTCCTATTTATTCTCCGTCATGGGGAAACTCCGAGGACAAAACCCTATTTCGCAAACTCGCCTCTGTTCCGCCGGCGCCGCGCTTCCGAGATCGGGAGCACCAGAAGACCTCTTCCCGGCACCCTGCCGGAGGGAGGATTGACCTCCGAGAGTCTGCTCTCCACCATGGATGCTCCCCGAATGACTCGTGAGTAGTTTTCCTTGGACCATGGGTCCGTGATCAGTAGCTATGTGATGTTCTCCTCCCCTATTTGTTCTTCATGGTTTAAACCTCGTGAGCTGCCCTACATGATCGAGGCACCTTTCGAATATTTCTGCTATTGCTATGTTGAGTTTGATAGGATCTGATGGATTATGAGATTATGTTCAGATTGTGATTGAGTAATATATTTGGTTCTTATCTCTTATATTTTTGTTCCTAAGTAATTCTTGCATGTTCTCCGTTGCTGTTTATTGCTTTGGCCAAGTAGTAGGTAGTGACTCCAAGAGGGAACGTTTTGCTCGATTGTGGGTTCATGCCCCCCGATGACACGCTTGAGTGACAGAAACATGAGTCTAGGGGATGTGTTGTTGCCACAAGGGGGAAAACAACGGTGCTTGTAACCGCGGTTACAAGGATTGTTTACTTTACACAAGGTTCTTTTTAATGCAGTTGTCTGTTGCTTTGGGTTTACACTTTGGGTGGGGCTCGCAACTTAATACCAGAGAGATGTTCTGGATAGATATCTCAAGGTGGATGATTAGTAGTAGATGCAGTTGGATTTCGGTCTAATTATTTTGGCGTACTGCCCATGCTTTTGAACCTCTTCCTTTCTTTTGTAGCATAGTTAGCATTGCGGTGCGTTCATAATCCTGTCAATTTCCTTTCTGTAATTTTTTTACCTCTCATAGCAATTTTATCGTCTCTTGGGAGAGAGACATCACTAGTGAACATCACGTATCCCGGTCCATATCCTCATCACTGTTTACACGCTCATTTAATTTCTGCTTTTACTTTCAATTGATATCATTATCCCTTGCGTTTTATCCTTTGTGAACAACAAGACCGGAGAGATTGACAACCTCTCTGAACTTCGTTGGGAACAAATTTATCGTGTCTGTGTGCAGGTCCGCGTCAGTTGCGCCGCTGACACCTACTTATCATCTCCGGAGTCCTACTGGAGACAAACTTTGGTATCTTCACCGAGGGAAATTTGTTGTTGTGCTACATCACGCCTTCCACTTGGGGTTTACCAACGAAGGGCGAGAAACCACTATCATCATCTCGCACATCAAGCCAAATTTTTGGCGCCGTTGCCGGGGACTCCGAGTGCTAAGATAGGGGAGTTGCACACTACCCTTTACCTTTGTTTTTTAGTCTTGTTAGTTTATCTTTCAGTTTTTATCTTTGTGTCTTTTATCAAAATTACAAAAAAATCTGCCACACTTGCTGCTACTATGGGTTCCACTGAAAACACCAAGTTGTGTGACTTCAATAGTCACAACAACCAAGACTTTATCTGCACTCCCATTGCCACACCTGCCACTTCAGCTACCTCTTATGAAATTAAACCTGCTTTGCTAAACCTTGTTATGAGAGATCAATTCTCTGGTGCTGGAGATGATGCTACTTTACACTTGAATAATTTTGTTGAATTATGTGATATGCAAAAGTATAAAGAAGTAGAAGGTGATGTTGTTAAGCTCAAGCTCTTTCCTTTCTCTTTAAGGGGAGATGCTAAAATCAGGTTTCAATCTTTTCCTAGGAATAGCATAGATTCTTGGGATAAGTGCAAAGATGCTTTTATAGGGAAGTACTACCCTCCTGCTAAGATTATCCAATTGAGGAGTAATATTATGAATTTTAAGCAATTGGTGCTGCCACGAAGCTTCTCGATGAAATGATGACCAATTATTCCCAGTGGCACACCGAACACGCTCCAACAAGTAGGAAGGTAAACTCTATCGAGGAAATTACCTCCCTCAATGAAAAAGTTGACTTAATTATGTCTCTACTTACCAAGCAACCCTCTATTGATCCTCATGATGTCCCTTTAAATTCTTTGGTTGCTCAAGAACAAGTAGATGTGAACTTTATTGCTAGAAAAACCTTCAACAACAATGGTTATAGGGGAAATTTTGCTAGCAATCCTAGACCGTTTCCATCCAACTATGGGAACAACAACACCTACCCTAGCAACAAGAACCCCTCTTCTGAATTAGAAAGCATGCTTAGATACTTTATCACTACCCAAAAAGCCTTCAACAAAAATGTAGAGGAGAAATTAGCGAAAATAGATAATTTCTGTTTGAAGGTAGAAAGCTTAGCCCTTGATATTGAGATGCTTAAAATTAGAACCTCTCCCCTTGAGGAGAATAAGGCCACTCCTATTAATGATATCCAATTACAAATTAATGAAAATATTAGGATGATGGCTAAACTTAAAGAAAGATGGGCTAGAGAAAAAGAGGAAGAGGATAGAATTAAGAGCCTTCATACAAACCACACAGTTGCCACTATCCAAATTGTTGAGGACACTCAAACTATTAGCACCCAATGCACTCCTAGTCCCGTTGGACCTATTAATGGTGATGCTAATACCTCAACCGTAGATAAAGAAACTCCTATGAACATAGAGGGTTTCAAACAAGTGAGCCTAGATGACACTACTACCACCTTTGATAGTAGTGATATTGATTTTGATAGTTGTATCCACTCAGAAGTTATTAGCTTGCTACATAAAATGTCTAGAGACCCCCACACTAGCACACTTAATCTTGCCTTCATGGAGCATATCACAAATGCTCTTATCAAAGCTAGGGAGGAGAAGCTTAGAGTAGAAGCCTCCATTCCTAGGAAGCTAGATGATGGTTGGGACCCTATGATCAAAATTAAATTAAATAACTTCTCTTGCTATGCTTTATGTGATGTTGGAGCTAGTACCTCCGTTATGCCCAAAAGAATATTTGATATGTTTGAGTTGAAGCCCTTTGAGCCTTGTTCTTTTGGTGTTCGTCTTGTTGATTCTTCCGTAAAGAAACCTTTGGGGAAGATCGACGATGTTCTTATCATTGTCAATGACAACTATGTTCCCGTTGATTTTATTGTTATGGATATAGAGTGTGAACCTTTGTGTCCAATTATTTTGGGAAGTCCTTTTCTTCGCACCGTTGGTGCGGTTATTGACATGAAAGAGGGGAATATTAAATTTCAATTCCCATTCAAAAATGGGATGGAACACTTACCTAGAAAGAAAATCAAAGTTACCTTTTGAGTCCGTTACACGGGCTAGTTATTCTCTTTCTCTTGATAAAACTTGATTCTTCTTTTTGCATCATACCTAGCTCAAAGGCATAAAAGAAAGCGCTTTCGGGAGGCAGCCCGCAAAGAATTTAGGTTTTTATTTTTGATTTTTTTGTGTGTTGATGATTTTTACTACTGTAGAAACATCATTGTATCTTTATTTTTCAGCTTTGTGCCAAGTTATAGCCTCTTACGGCAAGGGAAGTAAAAGTTGTGACATGCTGTCCAGAAAACAGATTCTGTCCTCGTGACCAGAAAATTTCCAGAAAAATCCCATTTCATCTTTTTGAGCTGAAATTTTTACACAGTATTCTCTATACAATTAAGAAACTTCCGTATGTTCTAAGTTTTTTGATTCGAGTTGCAGAAGTATCCCTAAAAAATTCTTTACTATCTGCTGCTCTGTTTTTCACAGATTCTGCCACGTTTTGTCTCTCCTAACTTTTGCAAACCTTAAGCTTGCTTTTTCTTTGCAAAAACTTTTTGGAACTCTTGAGAAACAGTATATCTTCAAGAATATCTTTATATCCAGTGGGTAAAATATATTTATTAAGGGTACTAACCTCTCTAATCAGCTTATGATGAGTTATGTATGAAGGGAGTTTTCAAGTGTGCGATGGAAGATGACGAAAGAAGATCCAGGAGTGTCAAGCGCTCAAGCTTGGGGATGCCCCCATGCATCCCCAATAAATATTCAAGGAGACTCAAGCGTCTAAGCTTGGTGATGCCCCCATGCATCCCCTTCTCCATCAACAATCATCAGTACGTCCTTCGTCTCACTATATTTTTATCACTTCATGCGTTATGTGCTATGCTTGGAGCGTCTTGCTCTTAGGTTTTGTTTTTAGTTTTCTTAAGCTTTGCTTGCTGTTCATAAAAAGTTAGATCCTATCTTACTTTGTGTGTAAGAGAAACACGCTCCACTTTCAAAATTTAGAACACATCATAGGATTTTTCCTGCTTATCTTTTTGCTGTTGTGTGTTCTTTATCTTTTCATAGCTACTGCCATGTTTAGTTTTAGTCTTAGTTTGTATTTAACAAGAGCCTTGGCTTTTGTTTAGTTTGTTGCTGGAACTCTTTTTAGTTTTCATGTTTATCTTGTTAAAGAGAGTTGGTTGTTGCACTGAGTTGTGTCTTGTTTTGAGAAGTAGGTAATTGAGGTTGCTATTTAATTCTAGTAGTAGCTTGCAATAGTTTTGAGGTATTGATGTGAGTAATGTTTGAACTTTTGGTTTCAAGATCTCTAGCCTATTAGTGATAGGTGTCGTATTTTGGGCAATCCGTGTGTATTTTAAAAACCTACAAAACTAGTTGAGAACTCTAGCTACTAGATGGATCACTACTCTTCTGAGGAGTCGAATATCAGAGAACACTCACGTACCATGAGTCGAGGATGCGCATGGATAACTAAACCCTCATACACTCCTCCTCGGGGTACTTGTCTCTTTGTGAATCTCCTTATTAGATTGAGAGTTACCGATAATAAGTGCATGAGTTCTTCGGACTAATGTAAGTATTGAAATTTTACACTTCCACCTTCCCATATTTTGCTAGACTCTCCCGTGCCATGCATTTCCTTCTTCTCACTCCGAGATTTGGTGTCCACCTTCGCTGGTACATCCAAACCCTTGGCATGATACACTCTGTCATCATAAGCCTCCTTATATCTTTCCTCAAAACAGCCACCATACCTACCTATCAAGGCATTTCCTTAGCCTTTCCGAGTTACATTGCCATGCAACTTCTACCTCTTCATGACTTGATCTTCATGTCATACATGTTCCTGCTACACTGGCAGCGACATACATTGCATACATCATGATAGTTACATCTTCTTTATGATTTTGAGTACCTTGTAAAGTGTGAAAGATCTCCTTTACCTTCTTGTAAAATAGAGTGTTTCCCTTAAGTGAGGAAAAGATCCCAAAGTGGACACATTAAAAGATCCCAAAGAGGACAAATGAGAGTTAAATAGAAAGAGCCATTGAGGCCACCAAACAAATACAAAAAAATAGAAAAAAGAGAAAAAGAAATAAAAAGAGAGAAAGGGGCAACACTACTATCCTTTTGAGAGATCCACACTAGTACTCCCTTTATATCCTTGTACTCCATAGAGATGATCATTATGCATATAGCTATGTGGGGACCTTCACACTATAGAACTTGGCTTGCATATTCCAAGGATGAGTCTCCTCAAACGAGCTCTAGGTCTTCATGATCAAGCAAGTTAGATGCACTCCCACTAGTTCCATTGGAGAGCTTCCTAGCTCGTATGTGCATCCGTTGCATGGCAATCCCTACTCCTCACATCATATCTATCATTTGGCATATCTTGCCTATGATTGTCCTCATTGATGTGAGCCTTTCTCATCCTTTTTGTCTTCCTCCTCCACCATATTTCTCTCTTTTCCATCCTAAGTGTCAACTCTCGTGCTTATGCTCATCCATTGCATGAGTGCTCAAAATATCGAAAAGGAGTAGGATCAAATTGACTTGTACCTGGCTAGTGGTTTGGGGACGAGTCAAGATCAGATTCCAAAGAAGACCGAGTGTGAAACTTTAGTAGATTGAGTTCTCAACACAAAAATACTTTTTTCTCGTATTCCCTATCCCCTTTCTTGCACGCAAACACCATTTGGAGACATTCGAGTCACGGACAGCGAGAGCTCTTGCACCTAATGTTCTTTTGTTACTTGTTTCAATGCTAATATAGACTCTTGCATGTTATGACTTGAATTGAATCTCTAACCTTGATTGTTTTACTTTTCAAAGTTATTTTATGGTTACTAGCATGTCACCACAGAAATTATGTTGTTGTCATTTACCTACTCGAGGACGAGCAGGAATTAAGCTTGGGGATGTTGATACGTCCAAAACGTATCTATAATTTCTGCCTGCTCCATGCATGTTTTGTGTGATATTGCTATGATCTAGATACACTTTCATACACTTTTGATCATATTTGGACTAACCTATTAACTTAGTGCACCCCAGTGCCAGTTCCTGTTTTCTGCTTTTTTTCTATTTCAATTTTCCCCCATATAAAAAGTGCCGGAAAAATTCCGGGAAAAATACAGGAAAAATCAGCTTACAGGAAGCTTCGCGAAGAGCCCGGGAGGGGCCAGAGGGAAGCCAGGGGGGCCAGGCGGCCACCCGGCGCGGCCCCACCCCTGGCCGCGCCAGGGGGGCGCCTGGGGCCCCTGGTCCACCTCTGGCTGCCCCCTTCTCCTATTTATTCTCCGTCACGGGGAAACTCCGAGGACAGAACCCTATTTCGCAAACACGCCTCTGTTCCGCCGCCGCCGCGCTTCCCAGGTCGGGAGCACCAGAAGACCTCTTCCCGTTACCCTGCCAGAGGGAGGATTGACCTCCGGGAGTCTCCTCTCCACCATGGATGCTCCCCGGATGTCTCGTGAGTAGTTTTCCTTGGACCATGGGTCCGTGATCAGTAGCTATGTGATGTTCTCCTCCCCTCTTTGTTCTTCATGGTTTAGACCTCATGAGCTGCCCTACATGATCGAGGCACCTTTGTAATATTTCTGCTATTGCTATGTTGAGTTTGATAGGATCTGATGGATTATGAGATTATGTTCAGATTGTGCTAGAGTAATATATTTGGTTCTTATCTCTTATATTTTTGTTCCTAAGTAATTCTTGCATGTTCTCCGTTGCTGTTTATTACTTTGGCCAAGTAGTAGGTAGTGACTCCAAGAGGGAACGTTTTGCTCGATTGTGGGTTCATGCCCCCCGATGACACGCTTGAGTGACAGAAACATGAGTCTAGGGGATGTGCTGTTGCCACAAGGGGGAACAACGGTGCTTGTAACCGCGGTTACAAGGCTTGTTTACTTTACGCAAGGTTCTTTTTAATGCAGTTGTCTGTTGCTTTGGGTTTACACTTTGGGTGGGGCTCGCAACTTAATACCAGCGAGATGTTCTGGATAGATATCTCAAGGTGGATGATTAGTAGTAGATGCAGTTGGATTTCGGTCTACTTATTTTGGCGTACTACCCATGCTTTTGAACCTCTTCCTTTCTTTTGTAGCATAGTTAGCATTGCGGTGCGTTCATAATCCTGTCAATTGCCTTTGTGTAATTTGTTTGCCTCGCATAGCAATTTTATCGTCTTTTGGGAGAGAGACATCACTAGTGAACATCACGTATCCCGGTCCATATCCTCATCACTGTTTACACGCTCATTTACTTTTCTTCTTTTACTTTCAATTGCTATCATTATCCCTTGCGGTTTATCCTTTGTGAACAACAAGACCGGAGAGATTGACAAACTCTCTGAACTTCGTTGGGAACAAAGTTATCGTGTCTGTGTGCAGGTTCGCGTCAGTTGCGCCGCTGACACCTACTTATCATCTCTGGAGTCCTACTGGAGACAAACCTTGGTATCTTCACCGAGGGAAATTTGCTGATGTGCTACATCACGCCTTCCACTTGGGGTTTACCAACGAAGGGCGAGAAACCACTATCATCATCTCGCACATCATCAATCTCTCCGGTCTTGTTGTTCACAAAGGGTAAAACACAAGGGATAATGATAGAAATTTGAAAGTAAAAGCAGAAAAGTAAATATAGCATGGAAACAGTAATAAGGATATGGACCGAGATACGTGATGTTCACTAGTGATGTCTCTCTCCCAAAAGACGATAAAACTGCTATGCGAGGTAAACAAATTACAGAAGGGCAATTGACAGGATTATGAATGCACCGCAATGCTAACTATGCTACAAAAGAAAGGAAGAGGCTCAAAAGCACGGGCAGTACGCCAAAATAAGTAGACCGAAATCCATCTGCATCTACTACTAATCATCCACCTTGAGATATCTATCCAGAACATCTCGCTGGTATTAAGTTGCGAGCCCCACCCAAAGTGTAAACCCAAAGCAACAGACAACTTCATTAAAAAGAACTTTGCGTAAAGTAAACAATCCTTGCAACCGCGGTTACAAGCACCGTTGTTTTCCCCCTTGTGGCAATAGCACATCCCCTAGACTCATGTTTCTGTCACTCAAGCGTGTCATCGGGGGGCATGAACCCACAATCGAGCATAACGTTCCCTCTTGGAGTCACTACCTACTACTTGGCCAAAACAATAAACAACAACGGAGAACATGCAAGAATTACTTAGGAACAAAAATATAAGAGATAAAAACCACATATATTACTCTATCACAATCTGAACATAATCTCATAATCCATCAGATCCCATCAAACTCAGCATAGCAATAGCAGAAATATTACAAAAGTGCCTCGATCATGTAGGGCAGCTCACGAGGTCTAAACCATGAAGAACAAAGAGGGGAGGAGAACATCACATAGCTACTGATCACGGACCCATGGTCCAAGGAAAACTACTCACGAGACATCCGGAGAGCATCCATGGTGGAGAGGACACTCCCGGAGGTCGGCCCTCCCTCCGGCAGGGTGCCGGGAAGAGGTCTTCTGGTGCTCCCGATCTCGGAAGAGCGGCGGCGGCGGAACAGAGGAGAGATTGCGAAAATAGGGTTTTGTCTTCGGAGTTTCCCCGTGACGTAGAATAAATAGGAGAAGGGGGGCAGCCAGAGGTGGACCAGGGGCCCCAAGCGCCCCCAAGGCGCGACCAGGGGTGGGGTCGCGCCGGGTGGCCGCCTGGGCCCCACCTGGCTCCCCTCTGGCCCCACTCGGGCTCTTCGCGAAGCTTCCTGTACGCTGATTTTTCCTGTATTTTTCCCGGAATTTTTCTGGCACTTTTTATATGGGGGAAAACTGAAATAGAAAAACAGCAGAAAACAGGAACTGGCACTGGGGTGCACTGAGTTAATAGGATAGTCCAAATATGATCAAAAGTGTATGAAAGTGTATCTAGATCATAGCAATATCACACAAAACATGCATGGAGCAAGCAGAAATTATAGATACGTTTTGGACGTATCAACATCCCCAAGCTTAATTCCTGCTCGTCCTCGAGTAGGTAAATGATAAAGGCATAATTTCTGTGGTGACATGCTAGCAACCATAAAAGAACTTTGAAAAGTAAAGCAATCAAGGTTAGAGATTCAATTCAAGTCATAACATGCAAGAGTCTATATTAGCATTGAAACAAGTAACAAAAGAACATTAGGTGCAAGAGCTCTCGCTGTCCGTGACTCGAATGTCTCCTAATGGTGTTTGCGTGCAAGAAGGGGGATAGGGAATACGAGAAAAAAAAGTATTTTTGTTGATAACTCAATCTACTAAAGTTTCACACTCGGTCTTCTTTGGAATCTTATCTTGACTCGTCCCCAGACCACTATCCAGGTACAAGTCAATTTGATCCACTCCTTTTCGATATTTTGAGCACTCATGCAATGGATGAGCGTAAGCACGAGAGTTGACACTTAGGATGGCAAAGAGAGAAGTACGGAGGAGGAAGACAAAAAGGATGAGAAAGGCTCACATCAATGAGGACAATCATAGGCAAGAGATGCCAAATGATAGATGTGATGTGAGGAGTAGGGATTGCCATGCAACGGATGCACATACGAGCTAGGAAGCTCTCCAATGGAACTAGTGGGGGTGCATCTAACTTGCTCGCTCATAAAGACCTAGAGCTCGTTTGAGGAGGCTCATCCTTGGAATATGCAAGCCAAGTTCTATAGTGTGAAGGTCCCCACATAGCTATATGCATAATGATCATCTCTATGGAGTACAAGGATATAAAGGGAGTACTAGTGTGGATCTCTCAAAAGGATAGTAGTGTTCCCCCTTTCTCTCTTTTTATTTCTTTTTCTCTTTTTTCTATTTTTTTGTATTTTTTTGGTGGCCTCAATGGCTCTTTCTATTTAACTCTCATTTGTCCTCTTTGGGATCTTTTAATGTGTCCACTTTGGGATCTTTTCCTCACTTAAGGGCAACACTCTATTTTTACAAGAAGGTAAAGGAGATCTTGCACACTTTACAAGGTACTCAAAATCATAAAGAAGATGTAACTATCATGATGTATGCAATGTATGTCGCTGCTAGTGTAGCAGGAACATGTATGACATGAAGATCAAGTCATGAAGAGGTGGAAGTTGCATGGCAATATAACTCGGAAAGGCTATGGAAATGCCTTGATAGGTAGGTATGGTGGCTGTTTTGAGGAAAGATATAAGGAGGCTTATGATGACAGAGCGTATCATGCCAAGGGTTTGGATGTACCGGCGATGGTGGACACCAACTCTCGGAGTGAGAAGAAGGCAATGCACGGCACGGGAGAGGCTAGCAAAATATGGGAAGGTGGAAGTGTCAACTTTCAATACTTACATTAGTCCGAAGAACTCATGCACTTATTAGCGGTAAATCTCAATCTAATAAGGAGGTTCACAAAGAGACAAGTACCCCGAGGAGGAGTGTATGGGGGTTTGGTTATCCTTGCGCATCCTCGACTCATGGTACGTGAGTGTACTCTAATATTCGATCCCTCCAAAGATTAGTGATCCATCTAGTAGCTAGAGTTCTCAACTAGTTTTGTAGGTTTTTGGAAATAAACACGGATTTCCCAAAATACGACACCGATCACTAATAGGCTAGATCTCTTGACACCAAAAGTTCAAACATTACTCACATCAATACCTCAAAACTATTGCAAGCTACTACTAGAATTAAATAGCAACTTCAATTACCTACTTTCAAGACAAGACACAACTCAGTGCAAAAACCAACTCTCTTTAACAAGATAAACATGAAAACTAAAAAGAGTTCCAGCAACAAACTAAACAAAAGCCAAGTCTCTTGCTAAAGACAGACTAAGACTAACACTAAACAAGGCAGTAGCTATGAAAAGATAAAGAACACACAACAGCAAAAAGATAAGCAGGAAAAATCCTATGATGTGTTCTAAATTTTGAAAGTGGAGCGTGTTTCTCTCCCACACAAAGTAAGATGGGATCTAACTAGTTATGAACAGCAAGCAAAGCTAAAGAAAACTAAAAATAAAACCTAAGAGCGAGACGCTCTAAGCATAGCACATAACGCATGAAGTGATAAAAATATAGTGAGACGAAGGACGAACTGATGATTGTTGATGGAGAAGGGGATGCACGGGGGCATCCCCAAGCTTAGACGCTTGAGTCTCCTTGAATATTTTTTGGGGATGCATGGGGGCATCCCCAAGCTTGAGCGCTTGACACTCTTGGATCTTCTTTCATCATCTTCTATCGCACACTTGAAAACTCCCTTCATACATAACTCATCATAAGCTTGATTAGAGAGGTTAGTACCCTTGATAAATAATTTTTCCCCACTGGATGAAGAGCTACTGTTTCTCAAGAGTGCCAAAAAGTTTTTGCAAATAAAAAGAAAGCTTAAGGTTTGTAAAAGTACGGAGAGACAAAACGTGGCAGAATCTGCGAAAAACAGAACAGCAGATAGTAAAGAATTTTTTAGGGGCACTTCTGCAACTCAAATCAAAAAACTCAAAACATACGGAAGTTTCGTAATTGTATAAAGCATACTGTGTAAAAATTTCAGCTCAGAAAGATGAAATGGGATTTTTCTGGAAATTTTCTGGTCACGAGGACAGAATCTGTTTTCTGGACAGCATGTCACAACTTTTACTTCCCTTGCCGTAAGAGGCTATAACTTGGCACAACGTTAAAAAATAAAGATACAATGATATTTATACAGTAGTAAAAATCATCAAGACACAACAAAAGCAAAAAGAAACACCTAAATTCGTTGCGGGCTGCCTCCCGAAAGCGCTTTCTTTTATGCCTTTAAGCTAGGCATGAAGCAAAAGAAGAATCAAGTTTAATCAAGAGAAAGAGAATAACTAGCCCTGTAATGGACTCAAAAGGTAACTTGATTTTCTTTCTAGGGAAGTGTTCCATCCCCTTTTTGAATGGGAATTGGAATTTTATATTCCCCTCTTTCATGTCAATAACCGCACCAACGGTGCGAAAAAAAGGACGTCCCAAAATAATTGGACACAAAGATTCACACTCTATATCCATAACAATAAAATCAACGGGAACATAGTTGTCATTGACAATGATAAGAACATCGTTGATCTTCCCCAAAGGTTTCTTTACGGAAGAATCAACAAGACGAAAACCAAAAGAACATGGCTCAAAAGGCTTCAATTCAAACATGTCAAATATTCTTTTGGGCATAACGGAGGTACTAGCTCCAACATCACATAAAGCATAGCAAGAGAAGTTATTTAATTTAATTTTGATCATAGGGTCCCAACCATCATCTAGCTTCCTAGGTATGGAGGCTTCTACTCTAAGCTTCTCCTCCCTAGCTTTGATGAGATCATTTGTGATATGCTTCGTGAAGGCAAGATTAAGTGTGCTAGTGTGGGGGTCTCTAGACATTTTGTGTAGCAAGCTAATAACTTCTGAGAGAGTGCAACTATCAAAATCAATATCACTACTATCAAAGGTGGTAGTAGTGTCATCTAGGCTCACTTGTTTGAAACCCTCTATGTTCATAGGAGTTTCTTTATCTTCGGTTGAGGTATTAGCATCACCATTAATAGGTCCAACGGGACTAGGAGTGCATTGGGTGCTAATAGTTTGGGTGTCCTCAACAATTTGGATAGTGGCAACTGTGTGGTGTGTAGGAAGGCTCTTAATTCTATCCTCTTCCTCTTTTTCTCTAGCCCACCTTTCTTTAAGTTTAGCCATCATCCTAATATTTTCATTAATTTGTAATTGGATAGCATTAATAGGAGTGGCCTTATTCTCCTCAAGGGGAGAGGTTCTAATTTTAAGAATCTCAATATCAAGGGCTAAGCTTTCTACCTTCAAAGAGAGATTATCTATTTTAGCTAATTTCTCTTCTACATTTTTGTTGAAGGCTTTTTGGGTAGTGATAAAGTCTCTAAGCATGCTTTCTAATTCAGAAGAGGGGTTTTTGTTGCTAGGGTAGGTATTGTTGTTCCCATAGTTGGATGGAAACGGTCTAGGATTGCTAACAAAATTTCCCCTATAACCATTGTTGTTGAAGTTGTTTCTAGCAATAAAGTTCACATCTACTTGTTCTTGAGCAACCAAAGAATTTAAAGGGACATCATGAGGATCAATAGAGGGTTGCTTGGTAAGTAGAGACATAATTAAGTCAACTTTTTCATTGAGGGAGGTAATTTCCTCGACAGAGTTTACCTTCCTACCTGTTGGAGCGCGTTCGGTGTGCCATTGGGAATAATTGGTCATCATTTCATCGAGAAGCTTCGTGGCAGCACCAAGTGTAGTTGACATAAAGGTTCCTCCCGCGGCCGAATCTAACAGGTTCCGCGAGGTAAAGTTCAAGCCTGCATAAAAAGTCTGGATAACCATCCAGGTAGTCAAACCCTATGTAGGGCATTTCTTAACAAGAGATTTCATTCGTTCCCAAGCTTGGGCAACGTGTTCATTATCCAATTGCTTAAAATTCATAATATTACTCCTCAATTGGATAATCTTAGCAGGTGGGTAGTACTTCCCTATAAAAGCATCTTTGCACTTATCCCAAGAATCTATGCTATTCCTAGGCAAAGATTGAAACCAGATTTTAGCATCTCCCCTTAAAGAGAAAGGAAAGAGCTTGAGCTTAACAATATCACCTTCAACTTCTTTATACTTTTGCATATCACATAAATCAACAAAATTGTTCAATTGTAAAGCAGCAGCATCTCCTACACCAGAGAATTGACCTCTCATAACAAGGTTTAGCAAAGCAGGTTTAATTTCATAAGAGGTAGCTGAAGTGGCAGGTGTGGCAATGGGAGTGCAGATAAAGTCTTGGTTGTTGTGACTAGTGAAGTCACATAACTTGGTGTTTTCAGTGGAACCCATAGTAGCAGCAAGTGTGGCAGATTTTTCTGTAATTTTTGATAAAAGAAACAAAGATAAAAACTGAAAGGTAAACTAACAAGACTAAAAAACAAAGGTAAAGGGTAGTGTGCAACTCCCCTATCTTAGCACTCGGAGTCCCCGGCAACGGCGCCAGAAATTCGCTTGATGGCTTCTCGCCCTTCGTTGGTTACCCCAAGTGGAAGGTTGAGATATAGCGCAGCAGCAAGTTTCCCTCGGTGAAGATACCAAGGTTTGTCTCCAGTAGGACTCCAGATATGATAAGTAGGTGTCAGCGGCGCAACTGACGTGGACCTGCACACAGACACAAATAACTTTGTTCCCAACGAAGTTCAGAGAGGTTGTCAATCTCTCCGGTCTTGTTGTTCACAAAGGGTAAAACACAAGGGATAATGATAGCAATTTGAAAGTAAAAGCAGAAAAATAAATATAGCGTGGAAACAGTAATAAGGACATGGACCGGGATACGTGATGTTCACTAGTGATGTCTCTCTCCCAAAAGACGATAAAACTGCTATGCGAGGTAAACAAATTACAAAAGGTAATTGACAGGATTATGAACGCACCGCAATGCTAACTATGCTACAAAAGAAAGGAAGAGGCTCAAAAGCACGGGCAGTACGCCAAAATAAGTAGACCGAAATCCATCTGCATCTACTACTAATCATCCACCTTGAGATATCTATCCAGAACATCTCGCTGGTATTAAGTTGCGAGCCCCACCCAAAGTGTAAACCCAAAGCAACAGACAACTGCATTAAAAAGAACTTTGCGTAAAGTAAACAATCCTTGCAACCGCGGTTACAAGCACCGTTGTTTTCCCCCTTGTGGCAACAGCACATCCCCTAGACTCATGTTTCTATCACTCAAGTGTGTCATCGGGGGGCATGAACCCACAATCAAGCATAACGTTCCCTCTTGGAGTCACTACCTACTACTTGGACAAAGCAATAAACAGCAACGGAGAACATGCAAGAATTACTTAGGAACAAAAATATAAGAGATAAAAACCAAATATATTACTCTATCACAATCTGAACATAATCTCATAATCCATCAGATCCCATCAAACTCAGCATAGCAATAGCAAAAATATCAAAAGTGCCTCGATCATGTAGGGCAGCTCACGAGGTCTAAACCATGAAGAACAAAGAGGGGAGGAGAACATCACATAGCTACTGATCACGGACCCATGGTCCAAGGAAAACTACTCACGAGACATCCTGGAGCATCCATGGTGGAGAGGAGACTCCCGGAGGTCGGCCCTCCCTCCGGCAGGGTGCCGGGAAGAGGTCTTCTGGTGCTCCCGATCTCGGAAGCGCGGCGGCGGCGGAACAGAGGAGAGATTGCGAAAATAGGGTTATGTCTTCGGAGTTTCCCCGTGACGTAGAATAAATAGGCGAAGGGGGGCAGCCAGAGGTGGACCAGGGGCCCCAGGTGCCCCCCTGGCGCGGCCAGGGGTGGAGCCGCACCGGGTGGCTGCCTGGGCCCCACCTGGCTCCCCTCTGGCCCCACTCGGGATCTTCGCGAAGCTTCCTGTACGCTGATTTTTCCTGTATTTTTCCCGGAATTTTTCTGGCACTTTTTATATGGGGGAAAACTGAAATTGAAAAACAGCAGAAAACAGGAACTGGCACTGGGGTGCACTGAGTTAATAGGTTAGTCCAAATATGATCAAAAGTGTATGAAAGTGTATCTAGATCATAGCAATATCACACAAAACATGCATGGAGCAAGCATAAATTATAGATACGTTTTGGACGTGTCAACACCAAAAGTCCAAACATTACTCAAAACAATACCTCAAAACTATTGCAAGTTACTACTACAAAAGAATAGCAACCTCAATTACCTACTCCAAGTGAAGACACAAAACTCAGTGCAACAGACAAACTCTCTAAACAAGATAAACATGAAAACTCAAGAGAATTCCAGCAACAAACTAAACAAAAGCTCTTTGAAAAGATAAGCATGAAAACTAAGAGCTAAACATGGCAGTAGCTATGAAAAAAATAAAGAACACACACAACAAAGATAAGCATGAAAAGTCCTATGTTGTGTTCTAGATTTTGAAAGTCGAGCGTGTTTCTCTCCCACACAAAGAAAGTTGGGTTCTAACTTGTTATGAACAGCAACCAAAGCTAAATAAAACTAAAAATAAAACCTAAGAGCGAGATGCTCCAAGCATAGCACATAATGCATGAAGTGATAAAAATATAGTGAAACGAGGGACGGACTGATAATTGTTGATGGAGAAGGGGATGCACGGGGGCATCCCCAAGCTTAGACGCTTGAGTCTCCTTGAATTTTTATTGGGGATGCATGGGGGCATCCCCAATCTTGAGCGCTTGACACAACTGAATCTTCTTTCATCATCTTCCCTCGCACACTTGAAAACTCCCTTCATACATAACTCATCATAATCTGATTAGCGAGGTTAGTACCCATAATAAAATAATTTTTCTCTATTGGAAATAAAGATATTCTTGAAGATCTACTGTTTCTCAAGATTTCCAAAAAGTTTTTGAAAATAAAAAGCAAGCTTAAGGTTTGCAAAACGAAGGAAAGGCAAAACAAGACAGAATTTGTGAAAAACAGACCAGCAGGTAGTAAAGAATTTTTTAGGGATACTTCTGCAACTCAAATCAAAAAACTCAGAACATACGAAAGTTTCGTAATTGTATAGAGCATGCTGTGTAAAACATTCAGATCAAAAAGATTAGCTGGGATTTTTCTATGATTTTTTTAGTCACGAGGACAGAATCTGTTTTCTGGACAACATGTCACAACTTTCACTTCCCTTGTCATATGAGGCTATAAAAGGCACAAAGATTGAAAATTAAAGATACAATGATGTTGCTACAGTAGTAACAATCATCAAGACCACTAAAAACAGAAGAAAAACAAAAAGTAAATCTTAAATTCGTTGTGGGCTGCCTCCCGAAAGCGCTTTCTTTTATGCCTTTAAGCTAGGCATAAGTAGTTTAAAAGGTGCTCTCACAAGAATAAGAATTTTGAAGCAAAAGAGAGCATCAAGAAGAAAATATGAAACACATTTAAGCCTAACCCACTTCCTATGCATAGGCATCTTGTAAGAAAATAAATCAAAGAAGCACAAAGTGACATGCATAGGAAGGTGGAAAAAGAACAACTTCATTACTTTCAACATGAAGAGAGGTGTTTTTGTAACATGGAAGTTTCTACAACCAAACTTTCCTCTCTCAAAGTAATTTTCAGTAGCATCATGAACAACATCAAGAATATATCTATCACATAAATCATATTGTTCATGACCTGCAAGCACACGTGTATAGTTTTCAACACGGTCTTTAGGATCATAAGATAAATGCAACCCATCACACTGAGTTTTGATAAGAGAAAAATTCTCCGGAGTTGGAGATTTCAAAAGGATAATAGGGAAATCAAGTGTGGGTGCAGTAGCAACAATTTCATGCTTGATGTAAGGAACTATAGCAAGTTCATCTTCGCAAGCATAATCCATACTGGCATCATGGCCATCAACAAAGCAAGTATCAAGATCTTCAGAAAGGGATATTTCAAGTGAGTCCTCGGAATCATGGGATTACTCCTCAAAGCAATCATTGGCCTCTTCTAGGGCAGCAAACATTTTGTTTTTAAAATCCTCAATATAAGAATTGGAAGTATAATTCTCAAAGCAATAAGCAAGAACCGCAAAGTTTTCAGACTTGTAAATAGTATTGTGGTACTTTTCAATCAAAGAAGCAATATCATAAGCACCTCTAAAAGCAACAAACTCTTCAATCTTTTCAACATCAAAGTAATCATAAACACCTTTAGCATAAGAAGATAAGATCTCATTTTCATTAAACTCACATTAGAAAGGAAGGTGTTTATGATCTATATTAGAACAGCAAGTAAAATCATAAATTTGGCATAAACACTCAGCATAGCAATAAGAAGTTTGTATTTGGTCCCATAATGTTTCCCTTTCTGAGATAGTCGGTGCCGCGTATAATGAGCATGCTCATCCAATGATTTTCCCTCAACCAAGTCGGTTGGTTTTTTAGCGCGTGCACAAATTGATCGAAGACGATCCAAGTGAAACATGTCCATCCTTCCATATTTGGGTGGTTCAGCACCCAATGTGAGGATAGCATCACTAGGCAAAGCAAGACAAAGACAAAATGTAGCAACTATTTTTGTGGTTTTTCATATAAGACACAAAGGAAAAAGCAAAAACTGAAAGGTAAACTAACAAGACTAAAAAACAAAGATAAAAGATAGTGTGCAACTCCCCTATCTTGAAGAGTGGAGTCCCCGGCAATGGCGTCAGAAATTGCTTTGATTTCACGAGAGTTTACTTCTCGCCCCTCGTTGGTTACCCAAAGTGGAAGGTTGAGATGTAGACATCGGCAATTTCCCTTAGCGAAGATGCTAAGGTAGAGTATCGAACCAGTAGGACTCCAACAGATACAAGAAGGTGGTGAAGTGAACAATGGCGCCATTTACAACCGAGGTTGCTAACTTTACTTGGACCTGCACACACGGCAAATAGCTTTGCTTTCCAACGAGTACAGAGGAGTTGTCAATTCCTCCGGCCTTGTTGTTTACAAAGGATAAAACACACGGGATAATAATGATAGTGATAGCAACGGAAAAGTAAATAAAGCAGTAAATTGATAGTGGGTGTAACGGTATTGGAAATATGGACCGGGGTCCTATGATGTTCACTAGTGACGTCTCTCTCCCAAAAGACGATAAAATATCCATGCGAGGTAAACAAATTACAGTTGGGCAATTGACAGGATTATGTGCGCAAACCAATGCTAATTATTCTATAAAGAAAGGAAGAGGCTCAAAAGCATGGGCGGTACGCCAAGACAAGTAGACCGAAATCCATCTGCATCTACCTACTAATCATCCACCTTGAGATATCTATCCAGAACATCTCGCTGGTATTAAGTTGCGAATCCCACCCAAAGTGTAAACTCAAAGCAACGGACAACTGCATTAGAGAAATTTGCGTAAAGTAAACAATCCTTGCACCCGCAAGTACAAGCACCGTTGTTTCCCCCCCCCTTGTGGCAACAACACATTCCCTAGACTCATGTTTCTGTCACTCAAGCTAGTCATCAGGGGGCATGAACCCACAATCATGCATAACGCTCCCTCTTGGAGTCACTACCTACTACTTGGCCAAAGCAACAAACATCAACGGAGAACATGCAAGAATTACTCAAGAACATAAATATAAAAGAGGAGAATCAAATATATTACTCAAACACAATCTGAACATAATCTCATAATCCATCGGATCCCAACAAACTCAGCATAGCAACAGCAGAAAATATTACATATGTACCTCGATCATGTAGGGCAGCTCACGAGGTCTAATCCATGAAGAACAAAGAGGGGAGGAGAACATCACCTATCTACTGATCATAGACCCATGGTCCAAGGTGGACTACTCACGGTTCATCCGGGAAGCATCCATGGTGGTGGAGAAGCTCCCGGAGGTGGTTCCTCCCTCCGGCAGGGTGCCAGGAAGAGGTCTTCTGGTGCTCCCGATCATGGAAGCGCGGCGTCGGCGGAACAGAGGAGAGATCGCGAAAAAGGGTTCCCGTTTCGGGGTTTTTGCGTCACGGGGAATAAATAGGCGAAGGGGGGCAGCTAGGGGGGCACCAGGGGTCCAGGCGGCCCCCTGGCGCGGCCCCACCCTGGGGCGCACCGGGAGGGCGCCTGGGGCCCTGGTGGGTCGCCTCTGGCCCCCCTTGGTGATTCCGGAAGCTTCCTGTACGTTGATTTTTTATTGGATTTTCCCGAATTTTTGGAGCACTTTTAATATGGGGGAAACCTGAAATAGAAAAATAGCAGAAAACATGAGCTGACACTGGGGTGCACTGAGTTAATAGGTTAGTCCAAATATGATCAAAAGTGTATGGAAGCTCATCAATATCATAGCAATATCACACAAAAAAGACATGGAGCAAGCAGAAATTATAGATACATTTTGGACGTATCACGAGCCAGAGAGAGAGATGAACCTGGCTAGCTAAGCAGAGAGCGCAGGATAAGGCCCTGCTTTCGCTTTTGCGGTCTGTCTGTGCCGCCGTGGTTACGGCAAAAACGGTCGGGCTCTCCCCTCTCGGAGTCCGTCCATCCAGTCCAGTGGAGCCATGGAGGAGAGACGTTCCATTCCGGTGGTTGGTTGCCCGGGCTGTGTCGGTCTGCCTTAACAAAAGTGCTCAGGGCTTGTTTGATTCATAGGGTAGGAAAATCATAGGAATAGGAAAATCATAGGATTGCAATGGCATGCCCACTCCAATCTTATAGGATTTTGCTTGCACCAAAGTTTGTTTGATTCCATCAAAGGAATTGTAGAAAGAGGTTGGAGTGAATGTTAGGATTCCTATAGGAAGTAGTACAAAAATTCCTATGGAAAAAATTCCTATAGGAACAATTCCTATGAATCAAATGAGTAAGATAGGAAAAAATCCTACAAAAATCCTATGAAATTCCTATGAATCAAACAAGCCCTCAGCCTTTTCAACGGATCTTTTGCTTTTGCTTTATATACTGTACATTGGCTTTTCAATATGGATACATACAACTGGCAACGTCATCCACGTTGTACGCTGCTCCACAAGTATGTATATTCCTAATAAACTTGTGAAAAAACAACAAACGGCTCCTCTTCCTTATTAAACCGCTATATATATATATATAGTATTCCCCTATATTTTATTCATGTGCCATGTATTTTAGACGTCTTCTTCGTTAGAAATGTCGATGATCCGCGACGCACCGAGTGGCACGTTTCGTACTGCTTGCGCTTCTCTTGAACACCCCGGATAGCGACGACACAAGTTAGCCATGTACTCCTCGATGGCTCGCTCCGCCTCGAGGTATTCATGTTTCTCACGCGGCGTGGCCACCCAGTGGTCGATTGGCGTCAACATTGGCAACCCATTCGAGAAGTTTACCTGCGTTGGCACCCCATGGACGCGTACCGGCATGAACTCGTATGTTTCCTTCGTTTGCTACATCAACTAGAATGAGTCGAGCCTCAACCGCTCGTGCGTCTCCCAGTCGATGATCTCCTTTACCACACCCGCATGCCCGTCATCACACGCCAAGGTA
This sequence comes from Bromus sterilis, assembly GCA_950022295.1. Lineage (NCBI taxonomy): Eukaryota > Viridiplantae > Streptophyta > Magnoliopsida > Poales > Poaceae > Bromus > Bromus sterilis. Next base: position 273,921,075 of record OX465598.1, read on the forward strand.
CCTCCTCTACGGCGGCGATGACGGTGGGAGATTGGGGGTAGCGAGAGTCACGATCGCAACGGGAGGCGGGGCAACGTGGATACCCACTTTTGATCGGAGGTGGGGGACCGACAGTGACTGGCTAAATCCATAAATTTTGGTGGCTGGGTGGCGTTTGTGTGGAGGGGAAGGGGTGTCAGTGGAGTGGGTAAGATCGAGCGGCATTGTGAGAGAAGTATTTTTTTTACTTCACAACCAAGCGGTCGAGTATATTTAAGGACATCGGTCACGCAGAATACAATTCTTACTCCTATAACAGGTTGAAGGTTCGGTTAGGAGCCATTTAGAGAAGGAAAACCAATTTGTTTCCTTCTCTAAAGTAGGATAATACGTGTGCGTTGCAACAGGTTAAAATTCTATTTTTTTTGTGTGCAAAGCTAAATATTTAGATCGAAATATTTGTTTATTATATAATAATAAAATCTATTTATATCTCACTTAATTAGTGTCTCATCGACATAAATAGCAAGAGTAGTAACATGTGATATAAGGACAAACTGCATATTTTTTCCAGCATGTCATATAAGGACAGTGCAACAAATGACTTTGTCTTAATAAAATTGTAAAAAGGATACCAAAAAATCATTTATTTCTTGTGACTATTTCTCAAATAATCCCTCTCTTTCAAAATAAGTGTCCCATGTTTATACCAACTTTTGTATAAAATTTTACTAAAGTTAGATCACGTATTATGGAACGGAGAAAGTAATTTCATAAGCAAATTATATATCTGGGTAGTCATGTTCTTCTTTTATACTGTCAATCATTCATTAGAAGAGAATTGATGTGTGAAATAGCTTTTAAGTTTCGATAAATAGACAATGAGATTGTTGCATATTGTTAAAGCTTTTAATAACTATACTTTGCTGATCTCTTTAGAGAAAATGTTTATTTTGTGATGAATATTTGCAAGATCATTCATCTTTTACAATTTGGGCTTGGCCCAAACACAAGCACTTGTGCTTCCGTCGCCGCCTGGATCGGTGTCTCGGGGCGCCCATCTCCGCACATTCGTGCCGCGTTCGCGTGGTCGAGCTACTCACCATTGCTGCCTGGATCCGTGGCTCAGTGCGCCCTTCCACGCACGCTGTTGCCGCGGCCGCGTGGTCTAGCCACTCGTTTTGGATTCGAGGCTCGCTGATCCCTGCACCGTAGGTTGGTGCCGCCGCGTCCACGTGGATGGCGCTCGCCCAGCCTCCCAGTGCGCAGAGATGTCCTGACCGACGACTGGCCGTTGTGCAGGCGCGGTAGCATGAGGCCTGCACCCATCAGCCACCATGGGCAGAGATGGAAGGACCAACAAGCATCTAGGATTACAGGAGGGAGGCTTGCTGGCAGAGAGGAGATGGATTTGACCCACCATGGACGGATGGAAGTGGGGATTCGGTGAAATTGAGGACAACCGAAGGAAGAAAGGAATCGGGACGGAGCGGGGTTGACAAAAAAAAACTCAAACCGTCGTTTTCCACTTCGTGGCATAGACTGCGGGTTGATTTATTAAGAAGTTAAAGGGTTTTCTACAAATTTATATTACTAATCGGTTGACCATCACGACGACGACCGCGGATTCTCTTTTAATAGTAGTGATTTTGAGAATTGGTGAGAGATGCCCTAACAATAAGGGCACATTATTCCATAGGTAGGGATTGCAATTTTTTAGAAAACCAACTATGACGCTCCAAAGAATAAAAAGGTGGTGGATAACATTGTCACATAAAAATTGTATATATAAAGTGCCTTGTGCTTATATAGATAAATAAATGTGCAAGATTATTAATAGGCAATGCATTCAAGAAGTTATTAGACCGAGACCCTCTCATGCATCGTATAACTAAATATCTCATTCGTTGACTAGCAGCAGCTCCGGCGCTCCCTCACGACATCGCCTCGAATCATCTTCGGCGACCGTCGCAACATCCGATGCTTCCAGTGAACGGTAGCAACATCTAAACCTCGCGCACTGGTGCTCCCGCTGAAGAGCGACCTTGCAGCATATGATGCTTCCGCCGAGCGGCCTCGTAGCATACAATGCTTTCGGCTAACGACCTCGCAGCATCCGCGATGCTTCTAGCAAACGATCTCGCAACATCCGAGTCTCCTCGTAGCATCGATGCTCTCGGCGACGAGTGGCCCTGCAGCATACGATGCTTCCGGCGAGCGACCTTGCAACATCCGAGTATCCTCGTAGCACCGGTGCTCCCAGCGGCGATCGGCCTTGCAGCATACGATGCTTTCGGCGAGTGACCTCGTGGCATCCGAGCTTCGTAGCACCGACGCTACCGGAGGTGAGAAGCCTTGCAGCATACGATGCTTCCGGCGAGCGACCTTGCAGGATCCGAGTATCCTCGTAGCACCAGCGGCAAGCAACCTTGCAACATACGATGTTTTTGGCGAGCGGCTCGCAGCATCCGAGTCTCCTGGTAGCACCGGCGCTCCTGGCGACGAGCGGTCTTGTAGTATACGATGCTTCCGACGAGAGGCCTCGTAGCATTCGAGTGTCCTCGTAGCGCCGGCGCTCCCGGCGCTGAGCGGCCTCCTGGGCAGCATTGTCGATCATCCCGCACTCGCAACACAATCATCATCAAGCCGTTGTCATCGCAGGATCATCTCCGTCCCATTGTCGTCGCGATCACAACATCCATCGGTCAGTCGCCTTGCACAACGGTCTCGCAAGTCACAACGTACAACATCGGCAGCGCATCAACAAATACGATGGACGATGAACCGTTGTGGACATCAGAAAAGAAACGATGGTAGAAGAAAAAAGCTGGGGAGGAAAATAGTAAACATACCGTAGAACAATTGTTCTACGGTCATTGCCTAAAAAAGCTGGGGAGGAGAGGAGGGCACGGGGACACGCGTCGATCAGACGAGGCGGTTGGTTCAAATCAGTTTCCATTTTTTTCCCACGCGGCACCACGCACAGATTCCCCCCTTCTTTATAAGGACACCCCCCCCATTCTTCTTCCAACACACCACCTTCGTCTTATCCCCCCCCCTCTCTCTCTCTCTCTCTCTCAGCACCACCGTCCACCGCGAGCCTCTTCACTTCCCAAGCCAGGCCATGGCTCCGCCGATGATTTCTGTCGCGACCCTCGCCGCCCGTTTGCTCATCGCCGGTGCTCCGCGTGGTTCAGTCGGCATCCTTCTCCGCTCGAGCATACCCTCTCGCTTCACGGATTATGGGGCCGTCGCCGCGGCCACCGGCGCTCTAGCGCATGAGGTCATGAAGATCGACCTCGGCGTGCTCGCCGTAGCCGCGCACGGCAACAAGATCGCCGCGGGCTATCCAACATCAGCCATGTCCGCGAGGGAGTACGTCGCCGTAGAGGCGGCGGCCTACTCCCTTCCAGCCTTGCTTCGTGTCCAGTCGGCGGGCGCTCCTTCCCGCGCGGCCTTCTACTCGGGTGTCGGCGCTACAACGGCCGGCGCGGGCGTGCGTTCACCGGCCATGATGGCGGCCTGCTACGCGAGCATGTGTTCACCGGCCATGGCGGCGGCCTACTACGCAGGCGGCGGCGCGGACGTGCGTGCACCGGTGCTCCCGGCGGCGGCCTGCTACGCGGGCAGCGGCGCGGGCGGGCATGCACGGGCCATGGCGGCGGCCTGCTACGGGGGCAGCGGCATGGGCGTGCGTGCACGGGCCATGGCGGTGGCCTGCTACGCGGGCGCCGGCACGGCCGTGCGTGCATCGGCCATGGCCGTGGCCTGCCACGCGGGCGTGCGTGCACGCGTCTTCGGTCCACTCGGCTTGTCGTTCGGTTCAAGACTCCGTGTGGTCGCCAAGCCACCGAGCGGAGGCTTCTCATCATGTTCGGGGACTCTTCGGATGCTTTGTAGCGGCGTTGTCCGCACGAAAAGCGGCGAGGACTTGGCGAAGCTCAATGTGCTGCGTGCGGAGCTCAACAGTCTCCGTGCTAAGATGTTGATGCACAACCAGAGGGCGACGGCTGAAACCTATAGCTACAACAGGAGACAGCGGCCGAGCACAAAAACTATGGGAGGCTATCAACAAGCTTCGCGTGAAGACGTTGTGAGTGTTCTCTCTCTCTCTTATCAATCAATGCATACAATTTGATCTTTCTTGAGATGAGGACGATGTGAGTGTTCTCTCTCTCTTATCAATCAATGCATACAAAATGTGATCTTTCTTAAGCTTCTCATCTCGCCAATGGTATTGGTATTTGATATTAGTTTATTTCGTTGAACAGGGACACCACGTCTAGGATTGTGATGTCCATCTATGTGCTCATCGGGGTGGGTTATGTCCTTCCTCATGCCCTACATCAAAAGTGTGTGGCAGGCGGACATCGTGCAGATGGTTCGTGATGAGCAAAGGAGGATTGGTGAGGCGCGGATGACTATTGAGCCCCGGGACAAATAAATAAATATATTTTTACTAAATTTGTATACTTATCCAGGCCTTATTTTTACCATGTTATAGTACTATAAGCATAATTTTGTGTTGGCATAACTTAACCGCATAATAATATTAACAAATATTAGTTGATATCTTTTTGTTTGCATTGACTATCATAGAAACATAGTAAATGTATTTTCTAATAAATTTTTGAGGTAGAACTATTTTCCTACAATACATATTTATATTATATATGGTAAATATTTGTAAAGAGTATGATACAATAAATATCGCAATAGTGGTTTTATTATATATCACAATAGTTTTTTCTAGCATATGATTAAGTAAGAATATGTATAGAAAGTTGTAGAATATAAACTGAGAAAATGCCATCATTCTTTAATCTTATTTGTAATCAAAATTGTCTCTAGACAAATGTTGAAAAAAAATGTGCATACTTTTTTACATTGTATCGAAACAGCAATGCTTAGAGTAATCACTACTAATAAATATAAAAATGTGTGCATTCTAATATGTTTTCATATGTAAATTTCATCATTTGTATGCACTTACGAAAATATGTTTTTTATCATCATTGTATATAGAAATTGTTGGGATACGGGGCAGAAAACTATAATTTTTCCAACCTACGATACCCGAACCTAAGATCTATGCTATGGCGATTTAATGTAACAGAAGGAATCGGTGTTTATACCTTTAAAGACCGAAAGAGAGAAACGTTCTACGAACATGGTTGGCGTAGACTCTGAACCTACGACCTCCCCGTCGTGTAGAAGACCACCGATGATGATGACTCGTGGAGACCTCTGGCGATGAAGTAACACCACAGAGTGTAGTGCCTCGAGGAGATTACACACGTACATTTCAACCGATGTTCCCTCCGGCTCCGAACTAGGCGAGCAGCGAAAAGAAGACGGATTCACATCCCGACTCCTGTAGAGCGACGGCGTGCTTTGGTGGAGAACTCCTAACTAGGTGCAAACTCCAAATAAGGGGAGTCCGCTCGAGGCAGTAGAAAGAGAGAGAGATAAACTCAATTGTTGTATGGAAAAAGAGGGGTCTACCCCTCCTTATATAGGCCAAGGGGGGGTGTGATCCTCCTCCCCTCCCTCATGTGGGACTAAACTCGCAAGGGGGGATGGGCCCCACCCTTGGCGCTAAGCCCAAGGGAGGAACCCCCTCCCCTAATGGGCCCCAATTGACCCATTAGCCATTTTTTCATTTTTAATTAATTTAAATATATTTAATATTTAATTTAGATAATTAAATAATAAAAATATTATTAAATATAATTAAACTTTATTTGGAACCTTTAAAATCCCCGAAACATCTTCCGTTCTCTCCCGGAACCATTCCGGTGTTTCTCTCTATTTCACCAATGATCCCGAATCAATCCTAATGCATCGATTGACCTTAACACCCTACGGTCCAGGAAACAACAAACATGATTAAGACATTCTTTTCGATCAATGGCTAATCAATTGGACCTGGTTACAATCCTTGATACTCCCTGCGCTTCCGTCGAATGAACTTCAATCTCTTTTGGAAACTGTTAACGATAAGATATGATCCTTTTATCTAGCGGTACTTTGTTTGTCCGAGGTTTGATCATTGGTATCCTTATACCAGGTTCACATCTCGTTCTCAACAAAAAAAATTTACTCGTCCATGCCTATTATATCTCTTGTGACCTAGTCACTTGCTTGCAAACTATTGATACAATATCACTGAGTGGGCCCAGAGCACATGTCCTTCACATGGACTGACAAATCTCGCTTTGATCTATTTACATACTCATCAACATATCTATTTCGGAATGTCCAAAGTACACCTTTATAGCCAGCATATTTCAGTCAGGCGGTGGATGCAAATTAAAGCTTCCTCGTAGATAACAATTACATATGATCATTACGGTCTAAGGACTAAGTCATATGTTACAAAGTCATCGCAATGTTGAACCATGTGACTTGATCACATCACAATGCTTTAGGTGGGTGTGTGTCCATCACATCATTCTCCTAATGATATGACCTCATTGTCAATAGGCGATTCATACCTCATGACCAGGAAACCATGATTGTCGATTGCCCAATGAGCTAATACACCTGAGTATAACTAGGGACGGGTTTTATACTACACGTGTATCAGTGTTTCCGAGTAATACAGTTCTAGCATAGTATAAAACGCATTATGAACAAAACGAATATGTGACAAATATCTTTATTAATTTGCCTCTAGGGCACATATCCAATAGAAATCCCATGCCAATTTATGAAATAATAATTTAATACACATAATTAAATATGTAAATATTTCCGCAGTATATGGATTGAGCTGTATAAATGGCTTTACAACATTTTATCTTGTGAAATACTTTAGTTCATATATATTAATATTAATATAGACATATTATAAGTAAAAAACCATAGTCAAAGTTGCGCATTGTTGACCAAAAAAATCATTCATTAATATTAACAAATATTGTATTAATATTTTTTTATGTGTAATGAATAATAACATAATGATTAGTATGTATTTTACCATTTTGGGCCCTTTTTCGGGGCCCTAGGCGGTCGCACTTTTGTCTGCCCTATAGGCCGGCCCTAGCCTCACAGCCCGTTGCCAAAGCATGTTGTTCAAGCCTCAGTCTTCTCAGCATCGACTTCCAGTTTCGCGGACATCTTCTTCATCAATATTTTCTGGACTGAGACTGTACCAGAGGTGCGAGATGCAAGGGGGGAAGGAGAGAGGGAGATGGGGGGACTCAAAGCTGACATGCATGGCGTTGGCCAACAATAGTCAGCTTAGTCAAAACCGGTCAACACACTAAAAACGGGTGGGGGTTCATTTTTAAATCAGCTAGTAAGTTAAGGGTGTGGGATAATCAATTTTGGAGTTAAGGGGAGGTATCTTAAAACGTGTGGTTAAATGAGAGTTCTAATGTGAACTTTTTAAATAAAAAACATGGTCAAAATGCACGACTGTTGCGCCCACGGGAGGTCGTCATTTAAGTCCTCGTCAGTTAGGTTGATGAAGTACGACTGTTGCGCCCACGGGAAGGCTGACTGGTACCGAGCAAGGGTTGTAGCTCACTCGACCGCGTTTGGCGCCCTCACTGATGAGGTCGAAGACATCGGTTGCTCTGGTTGCGGCGCGTCCACCACAAACGCTTGTTCCTCTTGCGTCAGGATGCGCCCCGTGCTGCCACGCCTCCACTTGGCATCCATTTGTCGGTTGCTCGCCAGATGCCGCATCTAGGCCTCGTCAAGGATCATGGCCTCCTCCTCCGGTGTGGCATGGTATGGGATGCTCGATACGGGGATGAACATGACATGCACGTGATGAACTCCCACTTCATGCCAACGAGAAAGGAGGGAGTCGACGACATTGCTGGTGGCAGCATTGACCTTGGTGGTGGCGATGGCGTGGATCTCATAGGCTACGTCGCCTTCGGTGGCGACAGGCACCGTGGGTGGTTCCTTGGCGGTCGCGCCCCGCTATGGTGGCCAACGTTTCCGCAAGACCCGGCTAGCGGGCCGGCTCATCGAGCCCCGATAGCTCGATGACGCGCTTGACGATGACCTTCTCCTCGGCCATCTCCCGCTGGAACTCGGCTCGTCCTCCGTGTTAGAGATATATTCCGTGTACGTATAAACGGATAGTCTAGGATAGAGATAGGACTCTCGTGTCTTGTCTTGCACTCCAAGATAACCCCTTGTACGCCTATATATACTCGCCCATGAGGCTCAATACAACATCCAACGACTCCGCCAAATCCCTCTATCCTTCTACATGGTATCAGCTTAACCTCGATCCAAAACCCTAAAGCAGCCGCCGCCGCCGCTTCCAAACCCTAGCGCCGCCGCCCCTCCATGGCGTCGCGCTAACCGCCGTCGACACGCTTCCGCCGCCCCGCCCCCGGGGAGGTCGATCTCCATGATCTCCGCCGGGGGCTGCGCAACCCGTACGCAGGGTTCGTCCGCCGGTCCGTGATTGGTTGCCCTGCAGTCTTTTTCCCGATCACTTGATCGGGTTTCTTTTTGGCTTACCGACCGTAGATCGGATTGAGTCGCCCAACGTCGCCGTCGACCTCCCGCGCTGCTGCTCCGACATCGGCATTGACGATCTACACCGCGCTCGTGCGTCTGCCACCACCGCCGCCGCGCCTGCCTCGGCAGGCCGTCGCGGCCTCATGGCAGGCTGCCGCGCACCGCGGCCGGCTGTTGCGCCTTCCTCGGGAGGCTGCCGCGGCCGTCCCCCACGGATCGTCTTCGTCGTCATCGCCCGGGACTTCATTGACAACGCCGCCATCGCCACCGATCTACGCGTCGTCCCCGCCATGGTGCATACTGCGCTACCGTCGGCCTGATCAACCGATCTGCGCACGTCGCCGCCAAGCACGTCCCCGAGCACGCGTCTATCACCGATCGAGCATCGGGCGGCCGCCGCGCCGCCCCCGTGGGTCTCTAGGTGGCTGCCCCGACTTCTTCGCCGCCGCTGCGTCGCCCCCACGGGCTGCAGCGTCGCGGTGCGCCGTCCACGCCGCCGCCTCGAGATCGTCCCCGCGGTTGCAACAACCCGCGCGCTGCCGCTGCGTTGCCTCTTCAGGCCGTAGTGCCGCAGCCCGCGGTCACCGCCGCCTCGAGGCCGTCCGCTCCAGGTCGTCCCCGAGGCTGCACCGACCCTCGCGCTGCCGCTGCGTCGCCCCGTCGGGCCGTAGCGAGCGTGGCACGCGGTCCCTGCAATCGCCCCGAGGTCTTCCCCGCCGTTGCCCCAAGATATGCGCACCGCCGCTGCGTCCCCCCTTCGGGTCGTAGCGCCGCGGCCCGCTGTCCCCTCGCCGTTCGCGCGCACTGGCGTCTCCGGCTTCCACCGCGCCGCTCCACTCCGCATCCTCCGCCGCCACCACGGGCGGAGGGAGGACGATCAGCCTCTCCCATTGCTGGCGTCGATGGCGCGCCTCCCGCGCCAGATTTAGGGGCATCGACACGCGATCGCGGCTCAGACGCCATCCGTTTGAAAGGTGGACGAACGTCCACGGCAGCGAGCACGCATACTTTCAGTAGTATCGGCATTGGTGCGCCGACACGTGGATGCAATTCCTTGCAGGTCACGTCGACGGAGATGAGGTAGCGACAGCGTGCCCTGGCGGCGATCGGAGGAGGACAAGGCTTCGTGGTTGCTGTGGGCCCAGAACTCTTTGATCTCCTCTCGACGGTGGCGGCGGCGCTAGTGTTGGTCGTGGGAGGCAGTGGGCGTGTCGGTGTGGATAAAAACGCTCCGTCACATGGATCGTATTAAAATGGACTGCCCGTGGGTTGCTGCCGCGTTGGTCATGCGCGGACGCAAAGAAATCGTAGGCTAGCGAACGGACGTGCACCCCGTTTGCTCGGTATCCACGCCGATGCAAGCTCAGCGAGAATGCCGCGCGCGAGCGCGTGAGTTTGTTGTTTGCGGTGGCGCATTGGATGCGTTTTTGGTTCCTTACCTTGGCATCCATTCAAAACCTAAGTGTTGCCTTGATAGCCAGGAACTTGTTCTTCTCCGGCGTAACGAAGAAGGGCCCGCTTCATGTGTGGTACGTACCTTTCCTGTTGGCTATTGGCCTTGTCTGGTGCTCCTGCTGCTGATAAGAGCGCGATGCTACTTATGTTGGCACGCACCATGCCGCTGGGAATGGAGATCTCGACCACCTCCATGAATGGAGATCTGAAGTTACCTGATGCTGCCGCACCTGCGAACAGCTGCAGCAGCAGCACCGCTGCAACTAGAGCCATAATAAGCACTACTCGCCTACTCACTAACCTCTCCATAGATGAAACTGAAGCTATAACAATCTCCACATAATGATCAGCGCGCGGTAGCGCCAACCCATGAGCGAAAACGAACGCAAATCTTACGCTTTCACTTGGTACATTTGGCACTCCCTGAGGTATAGACGAAGCACCATTAAACATTCCAGGTAACAGGATGGATAGTGGAATCGGAGACAAACCTAAGATTCAACTGACATGCACAGAAACACACTCACACAGAGTTCATCATCATGAAAGTTTCAAAGAGGGTACAGCCTCATGAAACAAATATCAGCAAAGAAAAGTTTCTGTGTGATCGCGAAAAAGGGCTATCAGAATCATGGCTTCATGCGCGACAAGGCAAGAACATTTGCTCATTGTCATACAAACAGGGGCTTCTCCTCTGATCAGGACTTCAGCCCCAAAAGAGATCATCTGGGGTATTGTCTGCTCGATTCTTCGGCATCCCCTTCGATCGGCAAATCCTTTTTGGCAAATAAATCTTCAATTGACTTATAGTGTGACACAATCTGATCCCCATCATATCTCTTGGATGCTGAACTATATGGAACATGCTTCTTTCTGGCTCGCAGGTTTTCAAGGGCCATCTCAACTTCCTTCATTGTTGGTCGACTCTCGCCTTCCAATCTCGTGCATGTCGCTGCTAGCATGGCTACTTCTTGGAGATCTCCATCGTCTTCTTCTGCCATGACTTGCGGGTCTACTATGTCAACAAGGCTCCCCTTTTTGAGAGATGAGACAAAATGCGCCACAAGACTGGCATCATTATCTGATCTATACACATATGGTTTCTTCCTGGTTAGCAATTCTATAAGGAGAACACCGAAACTGAAAACATCGCTCTTTTCTGTTAGTCGGCCTGTGTAATAGTACATGGGATCTAAATAGCCAAATGTTCCTTGAACAGCTGTCATCACTGCTGTTTGATCAACTGGAATGTACCTTGAGGCTCCAAAGTCCGACACCTTTGCCGTTAAACTCTCATCGAGAAGTATGTTGGAGGACTTGATATCTCTATGAAATACGGGCATTGAAGTAGCTGAGTGCAGATAGGCTATAGCTCTAGCAACCTCAAGTGCAATCCTTAAACGATCATCCCAGGATAGTGAGGTTAGTCCTTCAACATGAAGATGGTGGTATAGGGTTCCATTTGAAATGAACTCATAAACCAACAAAGGTACTTCTGTCTCAAGGCAGCATCCCAGGAGCTTCACCACATTTCTATGATTAATTTGAGAAAGAATAGCAACCTCATTTATGAATTCATCAATTTCTCTCTGTACTACAATCTTTGATTTCTTGATGGCAACAACATGTAGATCTAGAATTCCTTTATACACGACACCATGTCCACCACCACCAACCTCACGAGACTTGTCAAAATTATTTGTGGCCTTCTCTATATCAGCTAACGTAAACATCATCCTTTCACCAATATCTGCCTTTTGTGATATTAACTGCTGCAAAAGCAACCCATGATTCTGGTTGAATAACTTTTCTCTCATTTTCTTCACCTTTCTTAGCTTCACTATGCGTGTAACAAATGGAGCACTAAGTGCCAGAAGCAAAACTGCGACACCACTGATTACTATGCCTATGATTAAACCTGAAAAGAGATGAAAAATACATTACATAACTTGAAGGTACAAACATTGATACAAGTTATCAATTTTCCATTTACTCGCCGTAAAAAAATTGCCGTTTAATCTGCAGTGTGTGGTGAGTTTTATATACAAACTAGAGTTTTTCTACATAAAGCTCTAAAACTTCCAAAGCCATAGGGGTAATCTCAAAATAATTAGCAGAATGGAGGTAGATTGACCTGGCAAAGTGATCAGTTGATTAGTGAATAACTATGATAGATTTTAGTCTTTCCGACTATGAATGTCAAGATCGAGCATCTTAGAGATAGTTGGGGTGTGATGTAAAGACTACAAGAAACAGAGAAATAATGGTAGAACGTAACAAACAAATAATATAACTTTTCTTTCTCAGAAAAATGTCCACAGTCTGGCGTCTTGACACAAAAATGGTTCCAGTTAACACGCCAGCTATGTAGTTGGATAATTTATTTGAAATGGAGATCATAACTATTGATTTTTATAGAATTAACCGCTGAATGGTTACCAGTTTATATCAACAAAATGTTACTTGTCATACGGTCTATACAAATATGAGATTGTAGAAAAACACGGTAGAGGTAATCAGTACTACATAGTGGTTGTCACCTGCAGAGTAATTTGTGATCTTGATACATCCCCCTTCTATAGAGGGGTTCCCATATGTTCCATCAGGGCAACGGCAGTGAAATGTTCCAGGCGTATTTTCACAAATTCCATGACACGAGTGGACCTCCTTATGTATACACTCGTCGATATCTATTCAGATCACAATAAGAACAGAAGATAAACAAATCATATACTGGAAACTGGAAAGGAATCGAAATAATTGCTTACCAATGTCCAATGGGACTGTATTAAGTATTTTCGAAACTGTAGAACCAACTAACATCAGTAAAATATTCAAATCTACAGACTGATCAAGTTCAAATTGTAGTCACCCTAATTTGCAGTTTTAACTTGCATGACAAGGGAATAAAATCAAATTTATTTAACATGTACCTTGGCATCCGTCGAGGATGTAAGGGTTTCCATGATAACCGGCAGAGCAGAGGCACTGGTAGCCATTGTAGACATAGCTTGTGTAGTTTTGACAAAAGCTGTTCCTACTGCGGCATGCAGAAGCAACAGAGTGTTGCTTCTGACATGACGAATTGCTGATCACCCAGTCTAGCAAGGCAGGAAGCGCCACACCTCGAGGTTCAGAAATGAGTTTTGAGATGTTGTAGGAACCCTCCTCGGCTATGTATACTGATGATTTAGCATCAGAGCTCGAATCATTGGAAGGCTGGAGCTGGATGTGATAGGAAGTGTAGCCTTTCGGGATACCTCCATCACAACAGCCAAGGCCCGAGCATTCACCATGCTGAAGTAGATACCGGATAAGCTGAGGCTGTGAGTCTGAGTTCTCCAAGGATGGGCAGTAAGTGGCGCAGGCATTGATGGTGGAGTTGTCCTCTCCCATGAGAATGACTTGGATGTTGTTGCAGGACAACACAAGGAACTTGTTCCTATCCGGTGCAACAAAAAATGGTCCTCTCTCTCTGAGGCCACCCCATGTGTGGTACCTGCTTGTGTTGGCCCTGGATGCTCCGTCAATATCATAACTCATCGGCATGATATTGGTGCTATTGATGCGCACCGTGCCGTTGGGGATGGAGATATCGAGCACTTCCACAGTGCCATCGCCGAGGAACAGTTTGGGAGGGCGGTACGAGTAGTCACAGGTGAGGTTGAAGCCATCATGGTAGCAATCAGACTCGATGCCAAATGGGTAAGGGATGCTGATGTTACCACAACTTGTACTGCATCCTGCTGCTGTCGCCACTGCACTTAATAACTGCTGCAGCAGCAGTGCGGCAACCACAACTGGGAACGCCATTTGCCTACTTGCTACTCTCTCCATGTTGCTAGCTAAATCTCCACAAGCAGATGCAGTTCTCCTTCTTCATCTCCAAGTGAAGCACCACATCACTTTATAGCTCAATTAGCAAAAGCTGCAAGCAACCATGTACACATTAAGCACTGCACAGGGCTTCACTGGTGCCGCCCAATTTTGTATTCTAATCCACCTAACGACCCAATAAAATAGCAGCAAAGATAATATTAAGAGAGATCTTGTGCATCACGCGGGGCACTCGTAGACAAAAGCAGGGCAATGGTTCCCATGTGTGGCCGCGTGGGGTTGGGTCGGCTTTTTCATATCTAGCTGTTAGATTTTGTTTTAGATGCATGATGAGGAAGATAGTCATCCTTTGGTAATGCAACAAGAAAGAAAACTCCCACAATTCAGGAGTGTATATAGCAGTTCCTCACTAAGAGTTTGCTTTGGATATACACAAATTAATGTCCTCTCACATCATCTGATGCTTAATCTATTCATCATCTACAACAATCAGACTCAGGTCACTATCTCATGAAATGTTATTACTATCAGCTGGAGTACATCACAATCATTGATGTGTAAACAAGCCCCATTTAGGTGCAAAAATAACGGAACTTACCTAGCCAGGAGGTGGATGACAGAGGCCGGATCCGCATCTGCTTCCACGGAGAGCTGGCTGTGGAAGGCTTGGCTCCTCCGCCGGCACCGAGCGCGGCCAACCTCCGCTCAATACGGCTGCCCGAGGAGCTTTGGTTCCATCCATGATCCATCCCACAGTTAGCCTCCTCGCGCGCCTCGGCCAATGACCGCCGCCTTCCCCTCGATTGCACCCGCCGCAGTTACACACGACAGGGGCCCCAGTCCGCAGTCGCCGGCATTTTGCCTCGATGGATACCCGCCGAGCGGCACCGGGCGCCATTGGCGTTTGGTAGCGCTGTGCCGCTGTCGCGCGGCGGCTGTCGTCTTCTTCCCCGCTGAATCTTCTTACGGCAACTCGCGCCGACGCATTTGTCTATTTTTTTTTAATTTAGTCCGTTTGCCTCGGACACAAATTTCGGCCCAACGCGCACGAGCAAACGGACGTTCCGTTTTCGTGTTCGTTCTAATCCATTTATGGCTCAAAATTGGGACTGGTTTGTGTTGGCGTGGATAAGCGCGAGCGCCCGTCCTTGTCCTCCTCTGATCTACTCATCGGTCACACAAAGCGTCACAATTTTCCTCCATTCTCCCCAATGCTTCCCGCACTTTTTCATGGAGACCGAGCCAAATCTTCGTGTCGGCACGGACCCCCCCCCCCCCCCAAGAACACCATCACCACCACCGTCGCAGTCGCTCTGAAGCGCCCCGAGGAAACCCAAGAAGGAGTTGACAGAGGAAGAGGTAGCGCAGGACAGAGCCTTGTAGTCGACCAAAAGAGCCGACCGCCGCAAAAACGCGGCGGCCGCCAAAGCCATGGCCGCGCAAGCCAAGGAAGAAGCCTTGGAGCGCGAGAAGCAGGTCATCGCGCAAAAAGCGGCAGCGCGAGCTCTATACATGGCGGGATACATCCACGACCCCGCAATCGTGGTCGCGGCCGCTGCTGCCATGATCGCGGGCTCGTCTGCTGCTGTGAAGAGCGGCACGGGATCATCCCAGCGCCCGCGTACATCCGCGACCACGCTGGTGGCGTCGAGCTTGTCGACCACACCGCATGACATAATGCAGGCGTCGGCGATGATGCCCCCTGTGCGCCATCGACGTCGACCTCAACGCCGAGCCCATTGGCGACGAGGGCAGTGGCTCCAAGGCGGGGAGGGAGCACCCAAGGGTGTTCTCCATGGACAGTTTGTCGCCTCCCCCGCAGGCTATTCGACGAAATTCCAAGGGCCGAGGAAGAGCAAGAGGACGCGCCCGAGGACGGCGCAGTCAGCAGCTACACCACCATGCTCATGGACCAGCTCATATTTGAGGGTGGCGCTCAACCCGGCGTCGATCTGGATGAGACGCGCAAAGCCAGGACGGCCGCGCCTTCCTGCAAGATGAGGAGATGGGCATCGCAGGCGCGGGCGCGGACGCGGACGCCGACACCTACTGCTTTGTGGATGAGGATGGTGTCATGCATGGCCCTGACGCTGAAGACGAATGGCGCATCGATGAGGGTCTTGACATTGCTGAGGAGCCATTGACATTCATGGATGAGCTCACCCAACAAGCAAGAGCCCAAAAAAGGAAAGGGCAAAGCATCCGCACCAAGGCATTCACCATCAAGGAAGATGAGCTCATTTGTAATCTTTGGAGAGATATGGCCACGATCCCAAGACATGCGCCGAGCAAAAAGGCTTAGTCTTTTGGCGGCGCATCTATGCTTACTATCACGAGAGCAAGATGTATCCTCCATATCAAATGGAAAGCAACCGAACAGAGGAATCACTCAACAAAAGATGAGGGTTGATTCAACTAGAGCGCAACAAGTTCTGCGCCACCATCGAGACCATCGAAAATCGCCCCGTGAGTGGCCTCGGCGTCGCTGACATGGTATGATCATCTACTGTCTTTTCATTTCGTGTTGACATGGTATAGCGCACATGCTGGGCGCGCCCATCGCATTAAATTGTTCTGTTGCAGCGTCCAACGCATTAAATTGGTCTGCTCGAGCGCCCAGCGCATTAAAATTGTTCCCACAGCGCGCGTCGCATTAAATTGTGTATGATCATTGTGTGTAGGCTTTCCAAGCTTTGCAATTGTTCAAAGTTCAACATGGCAACAAGTCCTTCACCCTCACCCATTGTTGGAACATATTAGCAAATTGCCGAAGTTTAGGAGCAATATGCTTCCCAAAATAAGAATGGACGACCGTCCGCCATGGTTGATCATGGTGAGGCCGAGAAGATGCCAAAAGGGCAAAAAAACTCCAAAGTCGAAGACAAACATGAGGCGGCAACACTTGCTTTGCAAGAAACCTTGAAAGGTTTAGCCACGAGCAAGTTGGCGAGAGAAGAGAAGAAACGCCTAGAGAAGGAAGAGCAAATGAATGCGTATCTCGAGATTCAAAAGAAGAAACTTGAGATCAAAGAGAAGCAAGTGAAGCTTGCGTTGATGTCGAAGAAAATGGAGATTATGAAGCTCGACTTGAACACCGCATCTCCGAGGAAGCGCGCATGGTTCGAGAAGATGCAAAATGAGATGCTTGATTCAGATGATTGATCAGGGACGCCAAATGAGATGGGCGTGGACATTTTTTTGGTTGTGGCGCTTTCATGTGTAGCCAGTTTTGAATTCATAGCGCAAACTGTGTATTTTTTGTTGCCAGCGCGCCCTGGCATGGGCCGCTGGCATTGTGGTTGGCATGAAAAAAATTCACGTTTTTGTTGACGCGGACAAAATGCGTCTCTGCGTTGGTCGACGTGTCCAGAAAGACGCGGACACGCGCGGACAATTGTCCACGTGTCAACGCAAACAGACAAAAAACGGAGAAATCGCGCGTCCATTTGCGTCGGCGCGTTGGAATTGCCCTTATATTTTTCATTACTGTATTAGATAATTGTTGTACATCCAGAATATAATTATTCTAAGACGTTAGTATGTGATTTACCTATTTTTATTAATGTGATTTTATAAATAAATATTTATCAATTTCCGTCTGTAATTTATCTATACAAATAGATTTCACGTGCTGGTGCTGCCCAATTAAGCACACTTGCATCATTTTCCGCCAAAATTCCTACATGATATTGGATAAACAAAATGTCATTGTGGCAATAAAATATGCAATGATAGCAACGAAAATGCGAGATATCATATTATATATCAAGTTGGTCATAGAATTACGTAGAACTCGCATATGTCATCCTTACACATGTTAACAATACGTAACACTGATGTTTAGCAACAATAACATAACTTCTTTTCTTTTAGTATGGACAATGGATGAATAGCGTTATATTAACAATCATTATGCATTTAACTTGTATAGCTTATTTTATCATCATCATATGCCATGTATATGGCATGCTAATCAACATTTAAAATTGTGGTGTAAATAAACCATATTGCATCTTATTAAATGAAAAGGTTAGTTGAAACGTGAGTTGGTTGAATTTTTTACTTTAATAAACCAGGGTTTTTTTCCCAGCTATAATTGGTTGGCATGTTTCCTTTTTTTCAATCACTGGCTGTAGTGTTCGCACAGTCGACGTACAGGTTTAGTCTGATTTTTATCCTTTTTCCTAATTTTCTTTGTTTCTTTCACATTTTTACTAGTTTTTTTTTCTTTGTTTTTCCTTGTTTCTTTCCAAGTTTCACTGTTTTTTCTATTTTTCAATGGATTATTATTTTATTTTCGCTTTTTTTTCTTTGTTTTCTGTGTTCTCTATTTATATTTTAAATTTTCACTGTATCCATTCACCGCCTTGGACATTCCGTTATCTTGGTTTGGGTAATTCGGTTAGTAAAAATGAGAACCAAAATTCTATCTGCCAGAAAAATAACCGAACCCAAATTATCAAAATATTTAATTTGGGTAATTCGGGTACCAAAATTACCAAAAATATTGTTTTTTTCTGAATTTATACATAACCTAGTTTAACACTCTCAAGTTGTTAGTGAGACCATGCATGAAAACAACTTTGAACCAACCTTATATATTTTCCAAATTATGGTTGATGCTCTAGAATTAGATATTAATCCCCTACATATGATGGGCCTAGATTTTTTATGAGAGAAACACAACCGCACAACATAACATATCTAAATATTGGGTAATACCTAATACGGATTTTCAGGGTTTGAAGAGTGAAACCAAAACCCTAACTTGATAACCGAATAATAAAATGAAACCAAACACTAACACGATAATTGAAATAATCGACAATTCGGTTAATTCGGTTCGGTTCGGGTTCAGCTACCCAAATGCCAAGGGTTATCCAATCATTGGTTTTCTATGATTTTCCCTCTTTTTTGCTCCATTTTTGTTTTTTTTTCTCAAATACAAGTTTGAACCCATTTTTTAATACATGCTGAACATTTATTAATGGAAATAAATATATTTTACACACACAATGTACATTTTTCGTATACATTAAAAATAATTATATATACATGTAGTTTGGAAATACAAAATTAAAATTTGAAATATATGTTGTTTGAGGTCTACTTTTATTCAATGTACGTTGTATATTTTTTGTATACATCAGAAACATTATAGATGTGTTAGCATTTTGGAACTAATGGTAATAAGAAAAAATTTCACACACAATGTACATTTTTCTTATATGTCAGGAAAATTATATATACCTTATTTTTTAAAATACAAAGTTAACTTATTAAATGTATTTTTTATGTCTATTATTTGTAAGTTGTAAAAAAAATTATACATCAGGAACATTTTTTTAACATTTTTAAATACATGATCATCTTTTTTCATACACATTGTATATTGTTTTACAGGAGAAACAATTTTTTATATACATTATATTTTTTTAAAATGTTTATTAACAATTTTCAATTACTTTTTTTTTCAATTTCTTCATTAGCATTTAAATAAATATATGAATTGTTTTCATATATATTTTATATTTCTTGTATACATTTTTTTTACACATTTTACATTTCTTAATGTGTGATTTATATTTTTTAAATGTCTTATGCAATATTTTTATATTTTTATTAAAGTATTTGAATTATAATTTAAAGTTAAAAAACTAAAGAGAAAATTTAGAAAGAAAGACGAAAGAAAACGCTCAGGGGCAGCTGTCTCTGCTTGGTCAGCCCATTGTGGACGCTTGCACGGTTTCTCGCTATAAGCAATACATAGGCACTTACATAGTTACATCCCGATCACGACGTGGTACAAGTGATGTCCATCCCTACTTACATCCTGTGGTGTTTAAAAACAAAAAACAAAAAAACTTACATCCTGATGCAACAAATACTTTCTTCTTCTCTCTCAAAAAAAAAACAAATAGTCTCTTCCTTTCTTTTTACTCTATAGATTAGATTTGCCTTAGTCAAATTATTTAAAATTTGATCAACTTTGTAAAAATAATAATTAAAATTTATAATACAAAATCAATATAATTAGATTCATCATGAAATATATTTTATGTTATATCTAGTACTCCATTTACTATTGTAGATGTTTATATATTTTAATATAAATTTTGTCAGGTTTTATAAAGTTCTACTTCAGAAAACTCTAATACGTGAAGTAAAAAGAAACGGAAGGAGTACAAGTACAAATGTAATCTCGGCAAAGGAGTACAAGTACAAATGTATTTCCAGGGATAAACATGTGTGATGTAGCGTATACCTGCGCCATTACGCTAGATATTTTGGTAATTACATAAAAGTGAACTACAGTACTAAACATCCAGCCTAAAGGTCATTCCCAACAACGCTGCTTCCTTCAAATGTTAACTTTCTTATGCTAGCTCTCAGGGAAGAAAAAAATATGATGAATTTCAGAAACACAGAGAGACCACATAATACGGTGATGAATTTCCTCAAGATCATCGTTGCAAGCTCGCCGAAAACAGCATCGCCTCCTCCATGCTATATCGCCTGCTGTTACTGCTACCCTCCTTATCAGCATTGTCTCTGCTTCTTTCAAATGTTCTGCAGCGTAGTCCAACTGGATTTTCTTCCATTTTTGGGTCACCCTTCATGGTGTCCTCCACACTCTGCAGGCCCTGGAGTTTTGATTCCACATACCGCATGGTTGGTCTGTCTTCCCCCTTCATCCCTAAGCACATTGCTGTCATTGCCGCTACTTCCTTGGCATCGTCCCCAGCCTCCTCGGAGACCTGTGCATCTAGTATCTCACCCAGCCTATCTTGGTTCAACAACATCATGAAGTGGGCAACTAAACTGACCCCTTCTGATGGCACGTAGCCGGTTGGTTTCTTTCTTGTAAGTAGTTCCACAAGCATGACACCGAAGCTGTACACATCGCTCTTCTCCGTCAGTCGGCCTGTGTAGTAGTACTCAGGATCCAGATATCCATAAGTTCCTTGGATGGCAGTTGTGACCCCTGATTGGTCAATTGCAATACCTCTAGAAGCACCAAAGTCAGACACTTTTGCCGTCAAGCGATCATCTAGAAGTATGTTAGATGTCTTGATGTCTCTGTGGATTATGGATACCAAAGCTGATGAGTGAAGATAGGCCAAAGAACATGCAACCTCAGATGCAATTCGTAACCTGTCTTTCCAAGATAGTGACCGAGGACCATCAGTATGAAGATGCGCATAGAGGGTACCGTTCGAAATGAACTCATAGATTAGCAATGGAACTTCTGTCTCCAGACAGCAACCAAACAGCTTTACCACATTCCTGTGGTTGATTTGAGAAAGGATGGCAACTTCATTTATAAACTCGTCGATCTCTCTTTTGATTACGGTTTTGGACTTCTTTATAGCAACAACGTGTTGGTCTGATAAAATGCCTTTGTACACTGTGCCGTGCCCTCCACCACCGAGAATGCGAGCTTCATCAAATTTATTTGTTGCTGTCTCAAGCTCTTCTAAGCTGAAAATCATCCTTTCAGCTATATCTGTGTCTACTAACTGCTGGAGCAACAACCCACGGTCTTGCTTGAAGAAATATTCCTTCATCATTTTTGCTTTCTGATCCTTGACCTTTTTTACTGCAAAGACAACAGCTAGAACTAGAAGCAAGATAATTATGCCGCTGCCAACTCCTATAGAGAAAATTATTCCTGCCAAAATTTGACAACACTATCAAAAAGCATGCTTACAAAATATCTATTCTAATTTAATTGTGTAAGAAACTGCCTGTGTTACTTAAATTTGAGGGCATAGTAATGTTTTATGGGGACAGAAAGATGCACTGATGCTTACAAATTTCCCTGTGTAGACTTACCAGCTGCTAGACGACCTCGCCCACCTTGGCATCCATTTGTCATGTAAGGATTGCCCTGGTAGCCGTCACTGCACCTGCAGAAATAGCCGTCGGCGCCATTTGTGGAATTGAGGCACATACTGTTCTTGCTGCGGCACCCAAAATCTGACCTCTGGGCGGCCTCTTCGCAGGATAACTCACCCAACCCCCAGGCTGCAATGGCAGGAATGAAGAATGGGCTCATGTCA
Organism: Bromus sterilis; assembly: GCA_950022295.1. Taxonomy (NCBI): domain Eukaryota; kingdom Viridiplantae; phylum Streptophyta; class Magnoliopsida; order Poales; family Poaceae; genus Bromus; species Bromus sterilis. Next base: position 273,942,899 of record OX465598.1, read on the forward strand.
GGGTATGTCGGGAGGTCCATGAAGTATTGCTGAAGACCATAGACGTTTGACCCGTCACTCCACCACTCCTGCTCCACCATGTGCACGCTCGCGTTGAACGCCGAAGCTGGGGGCGGGGATGGGGCAATCGGGCACCTTCCAGCACCATCAAGTGAAGAAAGCTCGATACGGCAGGACCAAAGGCCAATCGGAATAGACGGCTGGCAGCAGCCGATGCCGTTGCACACAACATCGGGCAAGAACGGCTCGCCGGTGCTGTTATTGATTGGACAGAAGGACGCGCAAGAGCCATATGTCCACCCGTCAACAATGTCCAGGATGACACGAAAGCCACACCCCACGATGATGAGGCTGTTCGCCTTGGCTGACAGCAAGAAGGGGGAGCCGCGGCTGATTTTCAGCTGCACGAGGCTCGTGTTGCCGGCGACGAAGTGTGAAACCCAGCTCCCTACACGCACCGTGCTGTTCGCCAGAGATATCTCGACAACCTCAGGGCCAGGACCAGGACTGGCACCGTTATCCAAGAAAAGCTTTGGCGGACGGTGCGTCTCATTGCAGGTGACCATGAAGCCTGGCCGGTAGCAGCCGCGGGTGGTGCCGAAGGGATATGGGATGTCCACTTCGCCACATTTGCTCTTGCAGCCGGGCAAAGCAGTGCTTGTGGAACTTGCCGCTGCCGCCGCCGTTATGCTACTCGCGAGAAGCAGCACTGCCCCCACGGCAACTAGAGAAGGCATTCTCATTTCGTCAATCACACGAATGAGTTTGTGAAAGTAGCTGTACTGGAGAAGGTAGCTAGGAGTTTGCTGCTGTTCATGAACTATATGTGTTCTGGACAACATTTGTGGGAAAGTGGAAAAGTGATGGCCATGACAACAGACCCATTAGTATTTTTACATGTTGAACTAGTCTGATTACTTGACCTCCCAGGCATCGCTAAACATTTTTTTACAAGGAGACTTATTCACACACACCTAGATAAGTATTGCTCTCAGTTTTCTAGACAATATAATTACTGCTCTAAGGGATGTACCCGATGGTATAGCCGTGTAATTTAGTTACTTTTGCTTGGACGACAAGGCATTTGGTCATACCTTGATGGCTTGACCACATCAGAATACAGCACCAGTCCATTATACACATCAGAACCGATTGTGACTAGTGCTATTTTCTATTGTACCACTGTATTACATAAAACTTGTACAGATTGACAAAACAGAGCATGCCAAGGAAAGCCGGAAAGGTACCTCCTGGTCAGCGTGCTCCTGGTGACATGCTCCAGAAATATCCTGATAGCTTTGAATTCTGAAAAATTTAAAAGAAATGCTTATGGATCATGACATGCTAGTTATCAGCATCAAATGAGAATAATCATCAGCTCATATATTTACCTTTCAAATTAGTTCAGATTCTTTCAAAGGAAGCAAACTTTAATCAAGAGCACCTGGGAAGTCAGAACAACATATTTCATGCCGTCTAATTCAGACAGAAGCCTTCAGATCACATATTGAAGAGATACACCACGGGAGCTGCCAGCCTTACGGTGATTGGAAAGCCCCAGTAAACTGGCCAAAGGTTTATCGTGTAGCTACAAAAATAGAAGAACAGTTACTCAGTAACTAACCTATTCTGATATGTCTACGACAACTGCAGCAGTGTGCTGATAATGCCCATTGATTTTAGCCTTAATATATTCATAGTTAGAATTCGTATGGACATAAAAAGTGCAATACATAACATCAAAAAAAGGAAAAAGAAAGGAAAGAGCAATACATGACAAGGAAAACTACAAGATCAGGATACTGGATACAACAGAACTGTGTCATATCGCAGGTCCGAGAAATGTTCTTCATGCAGAGCAAGTTGGCAACTCTAAACTTTGTGTTGATGTGAGCTTTGAAAAAGTTCTGCCAGCTTTTGCTATAGTGCCAATACAACTTCGTGTCAAAGGAACATGCCAATACAAGATATGGTGTAAAAAACAAGAAGAGTTGCCTAAGTCAAAAACAATTACAAGGGATGGTGTAAACAACAAGAAGAGTTGCCTAAGTCAAAAAAAATTACAAGGGATGGTGTAAACAACAAGACTACAAGAGTGCTTGGTTATGGAACAGAGTTGTATTTTGTGTTTCTCGTAATCTTCCTAGATGGCAGTGGATACCTCCCAAATATATTGGGTTTCCAAGCTCCAACAGAATCAGACAACAGCAGAACTTCCATTTCGTAATACCCCTTGAAAAATATCACTATTCTTACATGAACCGCTAGCACATTCAGTAAACTCCAAACATAGTGTAGGCTACCATAATCCCTCAGTTGGCACCTAGAAATAATAACAATGCTAATTTTAGTGGTAAGTGCTAGTTTTGAATATATTTTCTAACACTCCCTACAAGTACACCCTACAGCAAATAATCCACTCCCCAAGCTTCTCTCAGTAACTATTTTAAAGAATATAAGTTGTCATCTATCAGAAGTTCCAAACTAAGGAACCAGTTTGTCTTGAACCCCTCACCGTATCCCTGTGATATCGATATGTTCAAAGTTTTATTACAGCCTAGTCTATGCATAACAAACAATTTAATTCCTGAGGGCCATCCAATTAAAGTAGGCACGCTGTCCATAAATACATGTTGGTACATAGTACACCAACACGAGATGGTCTAATTGCTGAATTCACTATCTCACCCTAACATCCTCTAGAGGCAAGAATGTGCTTACAGTGCTGCTGTTCTCGTCATCTCAAAGTGATCTGGTACCGAATTATGCCCAGCTGTCTGCAGAAGCAAGAGCTTCCCGAAAGCAGTGAAGTAGGAACAGAAGTGAGACATCTCACGCTTGAAGAACTTTTGTATTCGCAGTCAAGCTGGGAAATTGGGGCGATCGAAGGAACTCCTGTAAGAAGGTACTCTCCCAAGGTCTGCCCACTGAACGTGGACTTCTCTTCAGAGAGCAACTCACCAATCATCAGCGAGAGCATCTCCATCAGCGGAGTGTCTGTGCGAAGTCAAAACAGTGCCAGAAGGAGAGTTAGCTTTAGATCACCTCATGAATATGATGTATTTATCATTCCTGCAAGCGATTCCGATGATAATTCCAGTGATGGTGAGCCACCCAGGATATGAACAAATGAGGGGTTGATGCAGAGGGGGTTTCTCATGCTACGGCCAGTTCCTGGCAAACTTGCTGTCCTCTGATGTACTACGAAAAGGATTAGAAGGAAAATTTTGTAGAGTTCACAAGTCCTTGCTAATCTAGTTCTGTAAAGGACACCGGCATCATGTAACACGGTAGCAACAATAGAAATATGTATTTGCAATTTTGTATGCTTGAGGTTACGAAGAGAATATATATACGCCCTTTATCGGAAAAAAAAGAGAAAAATATATGCTGCACCAGAAATTTAGTACACTTAGCAGGAAAATATTCATTCTTAAATTCCATCCTTGTAATAGTTTAACAATGAAACTATGTCATATGATGACACCAACACATTATGCAGCCCGTATAACGCGTAAGCTTGACCCCCGTCGAACAGCCGTAGCTATAGCCTGAATAATACAGTTGACAAAGCAACATCGTGATCGTGGAGTACTCGGATTTTGAAGCTGTCGGTGGTGGGAGCAGGAGCACGAGAGACCTTTTTGGGGATAGGATACCTGCATCTGCAGCCTGGCGCATGGGTGGATGCTTCTATTCCGAAATGGCGTTCAGTGACAGCGCCGCCGCTCCGGGGCGGCTCTCCCACCACCCTCCGGGGCAGAACTTTCGCTGCCGCCTGCCGGCGATTACTCCGCCCGGATGCGGGTGCCGGAGCTGGTGGAACATTCTGCGTCGCGGTGGTCGATTGGACAGGGGAGGGAGCGAGAAGGGGGGGGGGGGGGGCGTGGAAGCTCCGACGTGACAACCGGAGACAAGACGGCGGCGAGGGGAGAGTTTCGCGCGGTTCGTGCTCGGCGAGCAGGGAAAAGCGCCGCCCAGCACTGGGCCGAGCGGGTAGCACTCACAGGCCCACTAACAATGGGCTGTAAGCCTTAATTTGCAGCGGCTCATGCGGCCGTATAGATTCGTGGAGACACAGTCTTCTGGAGTGCAATTGCAATTTAGCCAGGGCAGTTTGGGCACCGGTGGATGGAGAGATTGTGGATCATATCATGCAGATTAGAGAACCAAGTGCAAAATCGTGGCTTGGAGAAATTATTGAAGCGATGAGCCAAAGGGAAGCCACTGAGGTCTTTGTGACCTTGTGGGCAATCTGGCATGTAAAGAGGAAACTTATCCACGAAGACATACACCAAAGTCCTTTATCAACCCACGCGTTTGTCCAGAATTTCCTGAAGGAGCTGGAATTTTCACCTATACAGGGTGTTCGTGCAGTAGGCACTCGAGCTGGCAGTGCGTCGGGAAGATCCGGGAGGATGGCAAGGAGAAGATGGTGCCCGCCCATCCAGGGTGTGATGCACATTAGGGTGGACGGTGGTCTTTCTCGCGATGGTGAAGTTGGAGTCGTGGCTGCGGTCTGCCGTGACCACGAGGGTAATTTCAGGGGGTCCTCGGCGGTGGTGTACCCGGGGATTACTGACCAGAGCTGTTTGGACATGTTAGCTTGTCGTGAAGCCCAGGTCTTGGCTCAGGATTTGGGGTATCCCAAGATCCTAGTCTCTGGAGATGCCAAGAGTGTGATGTGTGAAATCCGAGATGTGGCGGGTGGAAAACATGGGATGATCACCGCGGAGATTTTGGCAAACAAGAGTTTATTTTCCGAGTGTAATTTCGTTTTTGAAGGGAGAAGCTATAATCCCGATGCTCATTATCTAGTTAAATTTGCTTCTAGTTTAGGGCAGGGTAGGCACTTATGGATCTTGAATCCTCACGATCCAGTCTGTATTCCGATGACTTTGAGTTTGAATGAATAAAGGAGTGTTTTACCCCTCAAAAAAAATGAAAAGAAAATGTGTTAGATTCACTGAATGTAAAACGTTTGTCTAAAAAAACTAAATATAACACGTACAAAAGTTGAAAATACATTAAAAAATATAGTGCAAAAAATTTCTTCCTCTTCATTCACTGGCGGCGCCACGAACAAATCTCATTGCCGCCTCTCGGATCAAAACTGCTTCATATGAGCTTGTATAAGCAACGTCTGAAAAGTTGTCGACATAGACCAGAAGATGTCAACGATCATGATATGCGTGGCAAATCATCGCTCCACAAAATAAAAAGTGGAAGACGGCATATAGAAAGCCCGATTTCGACTGAACGAAGTTGGGTAATACAAACCTCACAAGCTCACCTAACGAGGCAGAGACTGGCAAACCTTTGTGGACCGAAACTAGTCAAAGAACAAAGACCCCTAGCCACTTTGTCCACTCCATATAGAAAAAATGCCAAGCCTGGAGAACCAGATATGAGACTGTGGTGGGGATTTTGCGGTAATACTCGATTTTAAAAATTACGGGCATGACGCAAGAGAATGATCTAGGGATGGGATTCATACGAGGGATTTTAATGATGTTTGGGATCTATGTAGAAGAGGTAATGCTCTATCTCTGCTTTGTGTTTTGCAAGCCTCGTATGAGGATTATCATCGTACAATTATGTATTCATGAGTTTTGTCTAAAATATGTCCGCACAGGGATGCCCTAGCTTTGCCTTATATAGGGTTGACAAGGCTAGGAAGAAAAACAACTACTAAGTTCAAGCATGACCACTATGTATTGATTGCATCCTACAACTCCTAGTTTAAGTGTGTTGTAGTAACTAGATGATGTCCCACGCGATTGCCGCTGGAATCTTGCTAACATTGATAAAAAAACATCTAAAACAAATGAAAAGCTAATGTAATCTAAAAAAGCAAAGGGTATAAAAAGAAAAACGATAAAAGAATGTCATTTATAATAAATATAAAGGTGAACATAAAATATATTATAAAAAATAATTTATGATTAATGTACATGAATTAATAATGTGATAGTGCATCATGCATAGAGTAATGCAAAAAAACATGTGATTTATGATATGCATGTATGCATGCCCCTTGCTTATGTGGCATGGTTGCATATCTAGAATAAATAGATAGTGGATTTTAGTTATTTTATAATAGAAGATGTCTGATTTATAACATTGTAATGCTTAACTCGAGGGTGTGGCAATGCTTTTCCCGAGTGGCCTTCATGGCGCGCATCTATCCGAGTAGGATTCAGCCAGCGCCTCTGGCGAAGGGATTTTCTAGAATAGATATGATCGTAACACCTCATGCATGTTGGGTCGACTCAGTGTCTAGGGCCAACCATCGGGGATCCCATCGTTAGTAAACCTCAAATTTGTTAGGGTCTTGCTGCTAGCGTCGACTTACCTTCTGATAGAAGAAACTTCATACGAGAAATGAAAATGTATGTGTTGTTGTCAAATGACACATCCATTTTGCATTAGTATTTATTAAAATAAATTGCTCATTAGTAATGATATTGTGCACACTGTTACTTCAATATATTATATGCTTTCTTATTTTACATGTTGCACCAGGAGAAGAAATTGCCAAAAAACAACAACAAAAAACACCAAAATAAGGACAATCAAAGAAAACATTTAAAAAAATAGTCGAGGAGCCAGGAGGCCTGGGCCCGCATGAGGGGTCCCTTGAGGTCTACGTGGCATAGGCAACCACCAACCAGTATTTGCGACTTTTACGGTGATTCCTTACTTTTTTTGAATCAATTCTTTTCTATTCTTAATTGGGTTAAAAACACATTTACTATAAAGATTTATTATTAATCTTCTAAATTTGTGGGTTATTGCACAGTTAAGTGCAATTTTGATGGAGTCCAAAAATACATGTAAGATTAAGAAAATGAGCAAATAATGGTAGGGTCATGATGATACCCAAGATTCTAGGTTGATGAGTATAACATCACAAGGGAGTACCATAAATAAAAATTCTTGTTACTTTTATTTTTCATATTAATGTCATCATATCATTATTTCACAATACAATATTCTAAAACACATGGAAAAAGTTATCAAACAATCAAAACAATATATTTTTTGTCGTTTAAACATTAGGGTTTTATCGCCTCCATTTTGCTTTTTGACCTTCTCCACCAAGTGGGACCTTATCACTTTGCACATGGGCAATATATCACATATAGATACTATCATATTTTTCTCAAGAATTTAGGAGAGCAAATTCAACTATGTGTAGTTCAAATCACCTTTATGCCACTTATTTATTTAAATTCAAAAAATATATTAAAAATCTATAAATGAGTGTATTATTTTTGTGTGGCCTTAATATAGTCCAGAGAAGCTACATTTAAAATTTCATCCATTTCAAAGCTCGTTTGGTACCCCCAAAATATTTTATATAAATTTTATCATAACTTGTTTAATAAAACAAATGCATTGTTCCCTACTTATTGGGACAACCCACCTGAATCAACCCAACAACATTCGACCCAAATCCTCTTATAAAAAGAAACATGCCTCCTACATTTTAGGAAATTACTGCATACTTAAAAACAACGAACTACTTACTACTGAACTACAACTACTACTACTAAGCAATGAATATGAGAAAGAACAAAGCAAATACCTTCTGCCTACCAGAGATTATGGTGTAAAAAACAAATCTCCCGGATTCTCCACCAATTGCCATCTTTAACTCTGACAGAAACCAAGTCCAAGTATTTGTGTCTTCTTTGTCGACAACTGCAAAAGTAATGGGATATATGTTATTATTACCATCTCTTCCTTTGGCAACAAGGATTTGTTGGCCAGTAGACAACTTGATGAAGCGTCCATCCACACCTGCAATGGCACACAACAAATGTTACAAACAAGGCATCTATTAGCAGGGATAGTTCAGTACACATATGAATGACCAGCATCCATTCAGAAATCCTTCCTTGCAAGCACTCAAACAGATGAACAAACCATGGAACCTTGGATTCTTTCTTGGGTACTCTTTTATGAACTTAATTAGTAGTGACAATCACCTACTACCTGGATTTGTGTATAACACTTCCTGCAAGTAACCCCTGATCCTAGTGCACTGCCCCCTCTGATCTCCTTGCACAATCTTAATAACTTGGTTCTTTGCCTTGTAGGCCATATTAGTGGATATCTCAACTCCATATTTTCTCTTAAGATTTTGCATTATTGTAGTTATTGATGTGTTCAAGTATGTTCTCACTGCTTCTAAACTTCATGTGTAACCCACTTTGTAGTAACCTTGGTGGTCTCTGCTACAAATGGACAAGTATGCAGCAAATTTGTCTTCCTAATTCAGAAAGTTCTCTCATTTTCCAACATAGAAGATGCAATGAAGAAATGGTAGTCTCCATGTGTGCACACATCAATAGTTATCTTAATACAGTTCCTAGGAAACATATAGTTTTTGTTCTGTGTTATGTCAAATGTGAGTTGTGCTCTCTAAACTGGTACACATCATCAAAACAAAGTTTCCTAAAACCCGTAGCTCTGGACTCTCCTAGGTTTGGATTATTTTTTTGGCCCTACTCTTACTGCCAAGCACAAATGATGAGTAGTTAGTCATGCCTTTTGGGTTAACTAACTCACCTACTACTTTCATGAGATTAATGAACCATGTTCTAAGGCACTTCAAATCACTAGGATCTTGATCCTCATCAAATGATGGGACCCACACATCCTCAAACTGTTCTCCAAACTAGCATGTGATATTTTGGTTGGCCCTCTTCTAAATGTCATTTTCTTCCTTTGTTGCCCCTGTGGTTCCACCTCCTCATCCTCTCCATGCTCCTCTTGCTCTACAAGATCCTTTTGGACATGCTCTTCTTCTATCTCATAAATTTCTTCGACGTCAGTTCCACCTTCAAAGTGCATAAGTGGGTTCTTTCTCTGCCTCCTCATCTTAGCCATCCTAGCTATAAATTCATCATCAACCTCCAAGTCAGAGTCATCTTTAGTTAGTAGGACATTGAAGTTTTTTTTAAGTGCATGCACCCCCTCAACACTCTGAATTTTACCCTCCTCTGAAGATCTGCATGGTTCTTTCCAATTCCTCTTGCTCCAAATCACATCTCCTGCATTGCCTTATCCATATTAACATCTCCTGCATTGCTTTGTTGTGTGGAGAAAACTGTATAGGTTGTGGCTGGTCAACTTGTTTTCAACTCTCTTTGATTTTTTGGATGGTGACATGTACACCACACCATGATCACTGGCCTCATATACAGTCCTCTATCCAACATTGCATATAGGAACCTGCTACTCACAAACATAAACAATCTTTAAGTCTGTAGGTCTGGGCTCAATACCCCTAACTACAGTCAAGTTTACTATGTTCTAATATTTCTTGGCAATGTGGTCTAACATCTCATCAACCTAGTCATCATAATATATCTCTTCCAGCCCTGCAATTCCCAACCTAGCATCCCTCACGAAATAAATGCAGTCATTACTTTCATATCTTGATATCTCTACGAGTGCTAAAAGATTCAAAAATGTAATCTCTGAAAGACGAATTTTCCTTACCAAATTATCCTTGTCATGAAAGTGGAGTCTAACTTCCCAAACATCATCATCCAAACTACAAAAAAAAATATAGTACACATTAATTATTTCTACAAACAAAAGCAATGAGAAATTATAAATTATGTGTACAAATTTGTAATAGCCGCTACAAACAAAAATAGCGAGCAAATTATATTTATATGTATTGAACTATTGTGCAATTCTACAAAGAAAAGCAATGAGCAATTATAAATTCTGTAAATAAATAGGTAGTAATAATTACTACTGCATACTTGCACTAAATTACAATCAATAAATCAAATTGTATTGAAAACTGACACTAACCCTAAGCAAATCTACTAATCAAATCCCCATTGAAATCTTACTACTCAAATCCCCAATTTGTTCTACAACCCTAACCCTAGAATCAACAGCAAAGCGTGAGAAAACTTACTACACACCGCCGAAGTCAGATGCCCACCGCTCGCTACACAGCGGAGTCGCCTACACAACACGGGCAAAAGCGCACATAGCACTGTACTCTTGAGTTTGCGCTCTAATCACCGGGCCCTGGTTAGGGTTAGAGCTCCCGCGCACCACCTCCACTATGTTTGGATCTCCACCGCCAAGCAACCCTTTGCCGGGATCTACGTTTGTGCCATCTCGTCCGCCGCCGGAGCCATCCAACCCGCCGCCAAGGCTTGTCATAGCCATGGGTGAGAAAGAGAGACAAAGGAGAGGAGATCAAGGAAGTCGGGGGGGGGGGGGGTGTTGAAGTTGATCCAAATTCATGTATGAAGTTAAAGGAAACTTCTGACGGAGCGGAGGCATTGACCTAGGTCTTTCCTACCGTCTATATATATGCCTTGTAAGCCGCCGCATGGGATAGTTCATCAAGTTGTAAATCCCTCGACGTTTTAACACCTTAACAATAAAAAATAGTTCGCTGGCTGGCGCCCGTGGTTTTTCCCTTCTTCACGAAAGGGTTTTCCACGTTAAATCTGCGTGTCCTTATGTGTTGATTTTTCGTTCTTCTCGTTACTCTTTGTGTGTCGATTTTCTAACAAGGGATGAAAAGAATACATGGGAGCTTATCCCCACGTTGTCTAACGGTGTCAGGTGATGGCCGTTACGCCACGTTGATAAAACCGGGCTCCACCTGTCATAAACGTTATTAAAAGTCCCAACAAACCGGTTGTTTTTTTTTGCAAATGATTAAGCATAAAATCAGTGTTTTACACAAATTTGTATAAGAGTCTTTTCAACAAACTTTCGTTTCAATGTGATGGTTTTTTGTAATTCAATCACCGAAGTGGGATGGATCGAAGGATGGCGACGAGCGCCGTACGCGCAGACAACGTGCCGCCGCCGCCGACGATGGATCGGATCGGCCACGCCCCATTGTCATGGGAATATTTTGCCTGGCCACTGGCCAGTCCCATCACTTAGGGCATGAATTATGGGCCACGCTGGACACCTGCCCCGGCATGCCACATCGGCCTGACAGTCCAACTTGGCAAAAAGGTGTAGCTTGCAGAGCCAAGCGTGATCTTGCAGAAGAGCCGGGTTCTTCCCTTACAAAAGCGTTGAGGCAGCTGCTGAGGCAAGCGTTGGATAGCACCGCTGCTTCATTTGACAGGACCAGAACACCCAACGGTAGAAAGAAAAGGCTGCCAGACCTGAGAAGTTAAGCACTGCCTCTATTGGATGAAAGTGAAATTGAACGGTGGCCTTAATTAATTTTATCTAGGTGGAGTGCTGGGGCGACCGAATGGTACTGCCCCCATAGCTCATGCCCTTATCACCATCGACATGCATGCAGATGCAGCGATCTCTCTGTCCCGTACTCCGGTCTGCTCTCTCTCTCTTTTCTTTCTTTCCTCACGAACCCAAGCAAAAGAGAGGATGGGATGGGATGGACGATGGAGTACACGCCATGATGACCCGCGGGTCAAATGTTCGTTCGTTAGGCGGACCACACCAACCAAACCCCACGCGCACGCGACGCCACTCTCTCGAGTCTCCGCTTTGCTTTGGATCACCATGCGCTTTGCTGCAGGCATTTCATCATACAGAAATGTTGGTTAATTGCATGAGCAGGAGAAATTCAGTTTGCTCATGCGCTAGCTAGCTAGCCACATTTCAGTGTCGGCTTCCAAGCGTAGGAGGAGCTTCTCTTGCTCCCCCCTCTTCAAGGCTTTTCTTAACAGGAATTTCACTCCGCTCGGAGGTGGAGTCACCTGTCGTCTACAGCTCCGGTGACCAACAGATGGAAGAACCAGTGCAGGTGGAAGGCAGGAAGTCAATGTGGCTCCGGACCAAAGCCCTCGACTTTTCGAGCAAAAGTAAAGCTAACTAACTTTTTTTTTCGAAAAGGGGAAAAGCCCCAGCTAACTAACTACTACTAGTACTAGGAATATTAGCTGTTGCTACAACAAATACCGTATAATTCACCCGACGGATTCCTCTTTCTTACGCGGGCCAGAAGATCATCAAAATAATGACCATGATAATTACTAAGGGCTTGTTTTATTCATAGGAATTTCATAGGATTGTATCCCATAGGATTTTTTCCTATCTTACTCATTTGATTCATAGAAATTGTTCCTATAGGAATTTTTTCCATAGGAATTTTTGTACTACTTCCTATAGGAATCCTAACATTTACTCCAACCTCTTTTTACAATTCCTTTGATAAAATCAAACAAACTTTGGTGCAAGCAAAATCCTATAGGATTGGAGTGAGCATGCCATTGCAATCCTATGATTTTCCTATTCCTATGATTTTCCTACCCTATGAATCAAACAAGCCCTAAAAGAATTCGATTCTATGATGGCCGTGCAGAAGCATCGGAGGGTTCACACGAAGAAATTCCAACTTCCGTGGAATTATTCAGGGGACGAAACACGCGCGTTTCAGACAGATTTCTAACTTTATTACACCCTAGGGTGTAAACGCCAGTGGAAGCTAGGTAGCTATAGGTGGAAGTCTAAGCTATGCGACGCCCTATAGAACGGAGTATACGCCATTTTCCTTTCTTCCCATTTGCAACGGGAGTACGTATACTGTAACAGGCTAGCTAGCAGCATCTCCGAAGGCTACTACGTGAAGATCTCCTACAAAGTCAAAGCCGGGAGGCAGCTCAGGAGGAAGAGCATGTGGAGTGGAGACAGCAGCAGTACAGTATCTCGTACCGATTAAACAAACGCCGGCGCTAAACCTGCGCCTTAACTAGTAATCAATGGCGATCCACGTTTCGTGCTGCGCATGCTCCGTGCGCGCGGACTTTCTATAGTACTACTTGGTCGGAGCGATGCTGTGAATCCCGACGGCGGCAAACTCCTGGGTGCTCGCGTCCCGTGCTTGCCCCGCCCCTGCGTCGTCTTCGTCCACCCGCACTTCCTCCGTTCACCGTGGAAGAAAATACTTCCTCCCTTCAAAATTAGTTGAGACGGATGTATCTAGGTTTCAAATGGGGACTCCTGCATAGTGCAACGAGGGAAAGCGAGCTCGGTTTGGGCAAGTTAAGTGGCTTGACCGACCGGTCAAAAAAGGGCGTGCATGCGATGCTTGGCCCCTCTACAGGAGAGCAGCACGAAAAGGAAGCCGATGAACAGTCGTGAGCCGCGGTGCATGCCAAAAGGGCTATGGACAAGGCCGCAAGGATGTGATGTGATGGATGCAGCAAGAACCCCGGGAGACAAATGCATATATCCATAACAAGGATGCGGTTGTTAGGGAACAGACATCTATGAATACAAGTGTACAACAAAGAGAGCTAGCTGTATAACACCCATCATACATACAGAAATTAGATTCAATGAAAAATGACAAAATTGAAGTTTAATATAAAACTGGAAGAGATGACAAGAATTAGAAGAACATATTTATGTCAGCTGCAACAATGATATATACACAGCAGCTCCTACTACACTGAAAACTATTCTCAAGTCCTCAACAGCTAGTGGCGCTGCTCAATCATACTACTCCCTATACTACTAGTGGGAGTACATGCTAAGTGACTTAAGTTCCCCAGCAGAGCAGAGCAGAGCACAAAGTGCAAGTGCAGGGGCTGGTCCATTGCTGAACAGTGAAGAGCCTTGATCCTACACGCCAAAGAAAAAGGCACCTAAAAGACAAAAGCTACGTGCATAATGGTTGCTCAATGATTCCCGCAAGGACCAACATCTCCAGTTTGCAGCACTGCAAAGCAAATCTATTCACCACTGCCCTACAGATCCTGTATGATTACTGAGAATTAATTGAGACCAAATGAAATGGAGAAAGACAAGTACAGTATAGTTGATGGTCCATTGGAGTATCCGGCCGCGTTGCATTCCAATACTATAGACATATACTGTAATAGACAAGAGGGACATGATTCACATTCTCGCATCTTTTTCAGCAAGATTAAACGCAAATGCAAACGCTGGACCTGGTTGATCTTCATGCGTGCTAATGGATGAATTTAATTACACATGGTTACATGGTATCCGAATGACCATATCGATCTTGAAGATAACATCGACGGATGGCCTTTAAAATTTGCAAGGAAACGAGATACAATCATACAAGGTCCAATCGACCTAAAACAGCAAGAACGAGGACAGCAATTAGCGAGGAGAGGGAAGCGGAAACAAAGTCGGAACTGAGGAAAAAAATTGCCTGGCTTTCCCGCATGCCAATACAGAAACTCTCCACCATTTTTCTGAGCTAAGCTTACAGGGTTGCCTCCATGCCTTTGCTCTGCGGAAGAACCGAGACGACGACGACGGAGATGAAGACGAAGAGGTCACCGCAGCTGCGGCGTCCCCGGCACGCGGAGCGGCCGGACACGGTGGAGAAGAGACGGCGGTGGGTCGCGGGGGGTGGTCGCATTGGCATCCTCCTCATCCTTCTCCATGTCCCGCGATGGAGATGAAGTGATGGTAGCACGAAACACAAACGTAAGAGAGAGGGAGAGTGGGGAGGAGGGCAGGTTTCTTAGCGCTACTATATGCGAACGCAGAGGATTAGAATACTAGAGGTTTTTAAACACACACAACCTAGCAAAGAGCTCGGGGGATCATCTGTGCCAGCCTATGTGTGGCAGGCACGCTCTTACCACGTGCCTTACCTCTCTGCCTCTCTGTTTTTTTTTAGAGCAGAGACCAGAAGGGAAGAATATCACATGATAACAAACATCTCATGCTTCTATGATACGGAATGGCATGAATCGTTAGATTGTGGATCTAACAGTTGAAAGACAAGGTCTTGTAAAATTGCAGAACACTTTTTTAAAATCTTGTAATTTTATGCAAGTCTAAGACCTTGTCTTCGGACCGTTGGATCCACGATACAACGACTTGTGTCGTCCTGTATCATGGGAGCATTTAAGACTTGGTATCATGTGATATTCGTATCATGTGATATTCTTCCAGTCGAGGAGACCGGACTTTAAATCAATAAAACCACAAAATAGAAACCAAGTAAGAGAGTCATCATACAGCTGATGTGGCACCACACCAAGGCACGCATGCCTCAACCAAACGCATAAAAGTTTAACACGGAAGCCCAACGCATAAAAGTTTAACACGAAAGCCCAAACAAGCCAACGTAGAAATCACAAAAGGGAAACAACGATCCAAAGCAGGGGGCGCCAACGGAGAGCTCGGAGCGGACTAGGAAGTCGACACCAATGAAGCTAGCCGGTGCGTCGATGCCTTGACTTAATTTGGCAATGAGGAGATCTGTGATGTCTAGGTGGATCTACTTAACGAGGGGCCTCCACTATTACAAGAAAATGATCATTTTAAAGAGCTCATCAACCACTTAGCGGGGGAAACATGTTCAATCGTGAACTTGTTGCGCATAGCCCACAAAGTCCAGCTCATCGCAGCAAAACCAAACCAGAATAGCGCTTGGAAGGCCCCTAAAGGGCATCAACCAAAGGAAGCAAGTCAGAAAAAGATTGGGGGTTCCAGGAGACATTAAGCCAGAATCGAATGCAGGCCCAGAGGACAACCGCAAGGTCACAGGAGAAGATGATGTGATTCATGTCCTCAACGCGGCCACAGAGGGCACAAGAAGTCGTCGATAGGCCACCGCACTTACGAATTTTGTCAGAGACCGGAAGACGACCACACATCGCTTGCCACATATAAATCCTAATTTTAAGAAGGCTTTTGATCCTCCACAGATCCGCAAACCTACGAGCGGGGAGGGGGGGGGAGCTCTCGATGAGCATGGAGTAGAGCCGATTTAACTGAGAAGCGGCCAAAAGCCGTATGGGGCCATGAGTCCGCGTCCTGAGAATCCGATAGCATAGGCAAGAAGGCAGCGAGATGGTGCGAATCTTCCAACTCTTCAGGCCAATAGGAGAAGAGCGTGGGGAATTCCTCCCCAAGCGGCCTAGGACCACATCACCAATCTTTCCAGGATCTCGTGGCACGACCATCACCAACCACAAACTTGACATGGGCGCGGAAAACATCTTTAAGCTTAATCAAACTGCGCCAAAACTAAGAACCACGGGAGGGGGAAGCAAAGAGTGGGTTAGAGTTAGGAAAGTATTTAACTTTGAGGATATCGAACCAAAGGGTCCCGAGAGAGAAATTCATGATTGTCCACCACCATTTAATGATAAGGCATTTGTTCATCACTGTCGTCTTATTAATACCCAATTCCCCCAACTTTCTTAGGCCGACACATGGTTTTCCACTTAACCATTAATACGTTCCAAACTTATCTATAATTTTTGCTTGTTCCATGCTTGTTTTGGTGATATTGCTATATGTTTTGATGCACTTTCATATCATTTACAACTTATTTGGACTAACCTACTGAATCCGTGCCCAGTGCCAGTTTTTGTCTGTTTTTATCCGTGCATTGCAGAAAAGGGTGAAAAATAAAAGTGCTAAAAAAAAATCCAGAAAAATACCTGAAAAAATATTCAACTTGGAAGACTCCAGAAGCCCGAAGGAGGGCCGGAGAGGGTCCGCCCTTCGTCCAGGCGCCTGCTTGGTACGGCCAAGGGGGTGGTCTTGCCACCTGGCTGTGACGCCCCCAAAATCAAGCTGTGTACAGTAATCATACACGCAAGGTACACGATCGACATCAGGGATCACGGTAAGATATCACAACACAACTCCACAAATAAAATAATACAAGATGTTTAATACAAGACAGGGGCCACGTGGGCTCGAATACAACAGCTCGAGGGCACCAAGTTAGAGAAAGCAATAGTATCTGAGTACAGACACATGTTACACATGATCTGCCTTAAGAAGGCTAGCACAAAAACAACAACGATCGAAAAGGAGAGGCCTCCTGCCTGGGAACCTCCAAACTACTCCTGGTCCTGGTCAAAGGGGGCCTCGACGTAGTAGTAGGCGCCACCGGGGTACTCCTGCTCCTGGGCTCCAACGTCGACTGCAGCGGCCGATCAGGCTAAACAAAAAGGGGGAAATAAAGCAAGGGTGAGTATCTAGCATACCCACGAGTCTTACGTCTGCTACTAAGCATTTATGCATTTGTATCAAATGGAAAGGGGAGGCTGTATATAGTGGACTGCAAGGTAGAAATCAGAATAAGGAAGAGAAGCTAGGCCTAACGAAGACTAGCATCTTCCAATGAGTCTTGCAGCATAAGAAGAGAATATCCAACAGTTTAAGAAGTTAACAACATGAAAGTAATAACAATGCAGCATAATGTATAATAGTAAGTTGTATTAGATAACAATTAACAATGCCTCCGAGTTACCTTCCTCGACTTCCCTGCGAGTAAGAAGACCCGGAACCATACAATTTAATAGTAGTAGTTTGTAGTGGTAAGATCCAGCTTCAGCATAAAGTTTGTAGTGGACACGACTATTAGAATAGATTAAACTCCCTGCAGGGGTGCACTACTGTTCAGCCTGCACGCTCGGATCTCCAGGGTGGAGGGAACCTTGTGAGGGAACGCTCCACCAAAGCTATCCGACACGGCGCAGCCCATCCTAGGCTCAACATAGAGGTCATCCGCCGGACCATATCCTATGCGCTCAGGGGTCTAGGTCCCTCACCCTTCCACGCTCCTGCATGGTGCGAGTCTGGACGGTGAAGCAAAAAAGCAAATCCAAATACACCGTATGGACGAAGAAGACACACCACTTCCCTGCAATCAGACCGCGGTACTGCTGACGTCTGAAGATCTTTCGAATGAACTACGACGCAGGGGAGCCCATAACTCCTTATTCCACATGAAGGTAGTGCGTACAGACCAACGGGCCTTTCAAGTCATCCACCGAACCATTTAGCATTTTAATATTATCTCACAGACAACATTTATCGTTGTCTGACTAACAACACAACAGACAACGAACATCAACAAGGACCACCAGTACGTCGGGGCCTGCCCTGTCGTCCCGTCAAAGCACGTGGTTACCAACAAGGTTAACTGTCTCCATACCTTGTTTCGCGTGTGCTCTTGATAGAGCTTGACTTTTCTTGGTTTGGTAACTCTCGCGAGATACAAGCAGGGGCCAAGCACGCCAATAACGTCGGGCGTACCCTCCCTGTCGTTCCCGACGCAATACCGCTCGCGGGCACCATTGGGTCGCCCGACTTCTTACCTTAAGGACAACCGTGGTTCAGAACCCTAGGGAGGCTATACAGAGTCAGCAACGAGTGGAGTACGAGGATTACTCCTCGATAGCACAAACTTGAGGTAGGGGCCTTAGGCGGTGTCTGCATTGTACCGTACCTGTGCAATTGTATATATTTTGTATCCGCGTTCACTCCCCTGAGTGATCACGGTCTGCTATCTAATCCTAGTTGACTAACAAAGCGCAGGGCTCACTGCTGAATATAATATATATTTATAGGCAACATAGGATAAAGGAAGGTACATCAAGGGGCGACAATGAAAAGCTATGAAATAGAATAGGTAAGCAACATAACAGCAGCAGTAAAAATGCCTAGTGCAAGAAATGTACAGAAAAGATAGGTGATATCTGGGGAAGGAAAATGGCTCTGCTTTCCTGGAAGCTCGACGGTAGGGGTAGGGTCGTCGACGAGGTAGTCGTACCCAACAGCGGTTGATGACCCACAACGTAAGGGATCGATTGCAGCGTTTTCGATAAGTAAGAGTGTCGAACCCAACGAGGAGCAGAAGGTAATAGCAAGTGACTTTGGTAAAGAGATAACTGCAAGCACTGAAAGATAACTTTTTAGGGGTTTTCTTGGTATAAGCAACAGGATAGTAAAAACAAGCAAAGTAAAAGATACCGGAGAGTAAAGAGTGGCCCAATCCTTTCTGAGCAAAGGAGAGGCCTAGCACCTGAACTTATAAAAGCTAAAGTGTTCTTGAGGACACACGGGAGAGGTAGTCATGTGCTTTCGCCATATTCCGTATCGGTACTGTGTGTTGTGTTGATAAGTGTTGAGTGGGTGGATCTATGCTAGTACACCCTCTAGACTAAGATAAGTGTACTCTTATGATTAAACACCTTGCAAGCATCCGCAAATACAAGATAGTAATTAAGGCAAAATCCTAACCATAGCAATACGACCGGTGATCCATTGTTCCCTTGTGCAAAAGTGTGCAAACTGGGGTTTAGGTTTCTGTCACTCCGGCAACCCACCGTAAGCATTCTTTATACACAATGTATTCCCCTAGGTCCTTGATAAGGCAAAGTGTTGAGTGTTCGACTCACACAACACCACTAGAAAAATAACAACACAACTTAAATATCAACCAACACATATTACTTCAACATCATATGACTACTAACAACTAGACTTCTCCCATGTCCTCAAGAACTAAAGTAACTACTCACAAGAAATAAAAGAGATCATGATCAGTGGGGATAAATAGATGATAAACAATCTGAACACAATAATATTTCTCCAACAAAACTCAATAGCATTCACCACAAGGTAGTAATCAACACTGATAGAGTAGAGAGGATAGATAGTACGGATTACAACACGAGTTGCAATTGTGAGACGAGATTGGATGGACGTGGAGATGGCGCTGATGATGGGGATGATGTTGATGATGATCTTGATGATGCCCGTGACGATGGTGATGATGATGGCGACGATCTCCCCTTCCGGGAGGTGATCTCCCCGGCGGAATCTGCCCGCTAGAGATGGCTTTTCTTCTCTGTAGGTTTCCGCCACGGAGCGGCGGCGGAACTCCGGAAACTCTCTCTCTTTTAGGGTTTTTGGATGACGAAGAGTATATAGGCCAGAGGGGGGAGCCGGGAGTGGCCCCAGGGGTCCAGGCGCCCTCCCGGCGCGGCCAGGGGTGGGGCCGCGCCAGGTGGCCGCCTGGGCACCCTGTGGCCCCCCTCTGGTCGCTCTTTTGCGTGTCTTCGTGATCTATCTGGAAAACAGCCTCCGACGATTTTCAGGTAATTTGGAGGTGTTCTTCTTCAGCAACTCAGCGTCCAATTTTTACCGCTGAAACCTGCGTCTGCTGCTTCGGCACCGGAAAGTTGCAAACTGTGTAAAATAATCCAAAACAACATAAGAATAGCATCATATCATGAAATATATCAATGAATAAGAAAGAATTACTATATAAAATAGTGATGCATTTTGGACGTATCAACTCCCCCAAGCTTAGACCTCGCTTGTCCCCAAGAGAATACTGATCTCGGTAAACCTGTCCACAAGTTTAGAGAGTGAAGTGTCGATAAATAAAATACGGACAAGAAGCATCAAGGTTCCTTCATGATGCCCCACAGGCGTAAGGGATCGAGATAGTCTTCGCGGGTAAGTTAACCCAATTTATTGATTCGACACACGGGGAGCCAAAGAGTATTTATAAGCTTTGACAGTTGAGTTGTCAATTCAACCGCACCTGAAATATACTTGCTTGCAACGATAGATAAGTGGTAACGATAATATGATAGTGATAGTGGCAAAAGCAAAAGTAACAACAAAAGTAACAACTAATGACCAGCAGGATTGAAAACACTGTAGGCTAGGGAGATGGATGGTTGGGCGCTGCATGGATGAGAGTGAACATATAATAGATTCCAACACGGGGAAAGGCACACAGAAAAGCAATGATCATCTAGGAAAATATCAAACATTAGGCATGTATCCCGTAGGTAGTTGTGCGTGCTTGCAATAAGAACTTGCACAACATCTTTTGTCCTACCATCCCGCTACGAACGGGGCCAAAAGGAACTTATGGAGATTAAGGTGCTCCTGTCAAAGAGCACCGGAACAAAGCAATAAACTCAATGGATACAAGGAATCCTCAAATCATGGACCATCCCCTTTGGTGTCCCAAGCTGTCACCTTTGGGATCGCCGGTTCCGGACCATAATAGGTGCATACAACTCATATATAGGATCTAGAACACAAATATATTCAAGAAAACACATAGGGTTCAGATATGAAAACATGGCACTCGGGCCCAAAGTGACAAGCATTAAGAACAACAAGTTGTAGCAAAGATGATAAACACCAAAGTAGATGATAGGCAACATGCCCCCAAAATCTGACGAACTATTACATGATTAAACTCATCCAATCCCTACCATACCCTTTGCCTACAACAGGGAATTACTCACACATGTGAAGAGAAGTCATGGAGGATGGATGGAGTGGTGATGGCGATGACGATGGCGACGATCTCCCCTCTCTGGAGGCCAAATCAGCCTCCAGATTAGCCCTCCCGAAGAAGAACAGAGGGTGGCGGCGGCTCCGCGACGGAAACTGGGAAAACAACTTCTGTTCTGGGGTTTTCTCGTCACGGGGATAAATAGGAGTCTCGGTAGGGCACCAGAGGAGGGGGGAGCTGCCCAGGCGGCCAGAGGGCGTGGCCCCACCCCTGGCTGCGCCAGGGGGGCGCCTGGGGCCCCCAGAGCTCCCCTCTGGTCCCACTTCTGGCTCCTGGCTCCTTCGAGTGCGTGGATTTTCTGGGAATTTTCTGGGACATCTAAAAATCCATTTTCCTGCGCACAAATAAACCATACATGCAGCTCTGCTGAAAACAGCGTTAGTCCGGGTTAGTTTCGTCCAAATCATGCAAGAATGAGGGCAAAACAATAGCAAAAGTGTTTGGAAAAGTAGATACGTTTGAGAGGTATCAACTCCCCCAAGCTTAGCATATTGCTTGTCCTCAAGCAATTCAGTTCAATGAACTGGACGCGACAAAGAAAACTTTGAAAAAATCTTTTGCTTCATTAGATGTATATAAGCATGTACTACGAAAAGAGTGTAGCAGGTATTGAAACAATGCTATAAGGACAATGCACGAAGCAATTCTTCTTTCACGTGATCATTCACAAACAACTAAAAGTAAACAATAAGCTACTGAAAATCAAGACAGGATCACAATGCACATAGCTTGAACATACTTGAGTGGCATTTCGCTAGCCTCCATGAGTGAAGCAAAACATAAATGCAGAAACTCCTCCGGAGTTTTAAAGGTGACTAGAACTCAGTATTTCAGATTAGCAACACAAGCATGCAGAAGACAATGTAATACTTTGGGACAATGCATGTTACACTAAGAATGACAATTATGCTCTCATAGTTGGTTCTTTGAAGAAAGAAGGGGAGACTCTCGAACCGTGGCTTTTGATGGCAAGTTTGAAAACCCGTGAAAGGAAGCAAAGACTAAACATGTGCCAGAGCTCTTGGTTTTGAAAACAGAGATAAAACTCTTTTGAGAGGAGCAACTTTCCAGTCAACGGTGAACGGTAAAGGTCTCTCAATATCTCCCATGCCAACCATATATAATGCCTTTTTCTTACACATATTCCCTTATCCATAAATCCTTTGATGGTCTACGGAACCTTTTATTTTGCCTCAAGGATGGAAGGAGGGTATCGTTCCACCTATCATAAGCAACATTTGTTCCATTTCACTCCATCATCAAGTATGGGGGAGGTGTAAGTCTCATATTTTTTTTCTTTTTCTGTTTTGACTAGTTAAAACTTCCGTCAAAATATTTTTGGCATGAAAGATACTGATTTCCCCTCACCGTGCCATGAGCTTGTACAGTTACAAAAAGGGAAACTTTTGAATAAATTTCGAGATGGCACAAGAAAGTCTAAGTTAGGAGTGGCCGGTAAATACCACATATAGGTAGGTATGGTGGACTCAAATGGAACAACTGGGTTTGAAAAGGAGTTTGGAAGCACAAGCAGAAATCCGCTTGGTGCGAGCGAAGGCTAGAAAAAGACTGGGAAGCGACCAACTAGAGAGCAATAACTGTCATAATCATGCAGAGCGACAAAGCAACATTGAATCAGGCATGAAAGTGATATAACTATTCTGAAACAAAAAGATCATCAAGGCAAAAGTAGACTTTATAGTCATAAGCATGTGTGAACATGTGCCAAGTCAATCCAAAAATTCTCCGAAGGGAAATACCACTTCAGTATGCCAAACCATGAACAATGCAATGCATGTAAATCATTTCAACAACACATTATGTACTCTAGCTATTTGAGACTAGCCACAAGGAAAGCATGAACACTGGGAAAGCATTGTAAACATAGCACTATGTCGCTACAAGCTGGTTTCTAGATCATAAGTACAGGCATATGTACAAAAGTAGAAACAAGAAGAGTTCATACCGGTTTTCCTAGTTGCTTCCCTTCCGTCGATCTTCGTCATTACTGCCTGGTCATTTGCATGATCGAACGTAGGAAGTATAATCAAATGCCATCACGGACTTGAGCTGAACTCTAAAAACAAAGAAAACTAAAGAGAGAAAGGAAATATTTTTGGGTTTTTGAAAAGTAAGTAAGAAAGAAGAACGGGCAAAAGCTTCAAAAAGATCAAAGCGAATAAAATGGATGATACAATGGAAAAGTGAGAAGGGCACGTAATCCCCCAAGCTTAGGCTTTTGGGGTAAGTTGGTAGTAGCTAATGTCCCAGGAGCCTCCTGCTCGAGGGTATTACTGGTGAGTCCAAGGGTCGTATGAGGCTTCCGGTGCGTACACCAAAGTCCTCGGATCCTCCCACGAAGAAGGATCTGCGCTCCAAGCAGAGGAAGACCCTTCACCAAACTGGGTGATGGTCTCTCCCTGGAAAGGTGCGAACTCACCATGCTCCTCCTCGTCGGGCACAACCCCCTCCATGGGGTTATGAAACTGACGCTGGACCACGAACTCATCGAACTGGGTAGCATTAAAGGACCATCCGTTCCTGCGAGAAAAATCAAACAAAAGAGGTGCAGGTAGACGGATCTTGCGTTCCGTGGTGGCTCCGAAACGCAAGATATAATCAAGGTTACCAAACTCGGAAGTCATGGTAACAAACTTATGCCTTTTCATAGCAGCAAGGTCAAAACTTAAATAAGTAAAAGGCTTATCATCGGGGTGTGGGGTGCCATTAAGAGACTCTAGGATAAGTGTGGCGTAAACGCCACCAAATAAGTCTCCCTTGTTACCGTTCATAGCAAGGTGTCGAGCAATTAAGGCACCCACATTATAATCAAACCTCCCTGAAAGGGCGGTTGCCAGGATAGCAATATCCGGCGCAGATATGTTGCTCGTGTTGTCACGAGCTAACACCCCTCTAGCAATATAGTACGCAAAATACTTGAGGTGTGGGAATAAGATGCTGGAGATCTTTGACCGATGAATATCCCTTGTATCCATGCTACAGAGAGAGTTGAAGACGGTTCTAGCTCGGAGGGCTGAGAGCTCATCTTCGCCGTCAGTCCCACGTTCGACACACCTATTATTTCACAAAACTTTTCCAAAGGCATGGTCAAAAGATCATTGTAAATTTTAAACTCAACAGAACCAGCATCAAGGTTATATCTAAAACTGTTAATAAAACAGGAGGTGAGTTTTTGATACTGGACAACACGGCATGTTGCGAGCCGCGTCAGACCTGCATTAGCACAAAGATTATAGAACTCCTCCCTAATTCCTGCAGCTTCAAGGAATTCATCGCACGGGAAAGTCATTGCACGTGCTTGATTTGTGTTTTCCAACAACTCTAAGGGCACATGATCTTCGTTGTAGCTCACCCTAGCAGTCGGGGGCGAAGCTGAAGCTCTCGTAACTCGATCGGAGCGCTCGGGCCTTTTCTTCCCAAGCCACCCCTTTGCTCTTCCTAGCAAACTCATTTCTGAAATTTTTGACAAATTACAAAAACAAGGATTTAAACAAAGTGAGTTAAGGCAAACTACTCAAATCACTTACCTAAGGCATAAACTTGCATCAAAACTTGGAAAATAAATTTCTACACATGCACGCAAGCTCACATAAACAGCACCAAGAGCTACTAAATACTCACAAATGAAGCCACCAATCAAAAATCTAATTGGAGGGGTGAAGGAGTTACATACCAGGGAGTATTTGGTCAAAATTTCAGCTTGAATGGTGGGCTGTAGAGGGAGATCGAAAATCGCCTCCAAGAACAGCAAGAACGCAAGAAACAAATGCAGAACTCGTGTTTTTGGAGAGAGAAGGAGGAGGAGGAAGAAGACATACCTGGAAGTGGGGCCTGTGGGCCCCAGGCGCCCTGTGGGCGCGGTCAGGGGGGAGACCGCGCCAGCTGGCCGCCTGGGCCACTGGTGGCCCCCCCTGGTCTGCCCCAGGTGCCTCCGGGTCACTCCCGACATGGAAATTTTTATTTTTATTTTTCTGGAATTTTTCTGAAAACTTCACTGTTGAAAATTTCTCGGAGTTCAAAAAGCTGCAAAACTTTCTGAAAACTTAAAGCGGTGATTAGTATTGTGAAGCTTCAAAAACACAAAAAACTTGGTACAGCAAAGAGAATGAAAGCCAAAGCAAATGAGAACATAACAAGCTTAACTTTTTACCTATATAAAACAAGCTTACTAGTAAGGTTGATCAAGTCTTACCAACAAACCGGCGATATACAGAACAAGAAGTCTCACCCCTTATGAAGTGATCATTGCACCTTTACTTTGATGGACATTGTCCCCACCATAATGGTTTTGTATTTGTGGTGCACATGTAGTGGACAGTCCCATTCTCCAATCTTCATGGTCTCGATATTCTCTATAGAGTTAAGGCCATGCCTCTTGTCGATCTTCTTTGGAAAATACACCGTGTGTTCTTTATCATCAACGTTGAAAGTGACCTTTCCTTTATTTCAATCAATGATAGCACCTGCGGTGTTAAGAAAAGGTCTACCAAGAATAATGGACATGCTCCCATCCTCGGGCATGTCAAGCACAACAAAATCTGTAAAGATCAAACAGTTAGCAACTTCAACGGGTACATCCTCACAAATGCCTATTGGGACAGCTGTTGATTTGTCAGCCATCTGAAGGGAGATATCTGTAGGGATTAGTTTCTCTAAACAAAACCTTTTGTAAAGAGAGAAAGGCATAACACTCACTCCTGCACCAAGATCACATAAAGCAGTTCTGACGTAATTATTCTTTATGGAGCAAGGAATGGTGGGTATACCTGGGTCACCGAGCTTCTTAGGAATCTTGCCACTGAAAGAGTAGTTAGCAAGCATAGTAGATATTGCCTCATTAGGAACTTTTCTTTTATTAGTAACAATATCTTTCATATATTTCGAATAGGGAGGTAACTTAATAGCATCAGTCAAAGGAATTTGAAGAAAAAGAGGCTTCATCCATTCAAAAAATTTATTATAATGCTCTTCTTCTTTGGATTTGAGGGACTTACCTGGAAAGGGCATGGGTTTATGTATCCATGGTTCTCTTTCCTTCCCATGTCTTCTTGCTATGAAGTCTTCTTTAGAGTACCTCTTGCGTTTATCGGGTGCTTCTTCTTCTCTTACCTTGAGAGAATCATCCTTCTCTGAGTCCTTTTCTTCAGACTCGGCACCGTCTTCTGTTTCAGCATCGGAGGTAGATATGCTGTTAGGATCAACAATTGGCTTTTCACTTGTAATAGGATCATCGGGATTGTCAGCCTCCTTGTGTTTCTTCTTCTTTTTCTTCGGAGAGCTAACAGTATCGTCTTCTTCTTGTACTTGAGAATCTTGCTCGATCCTCTTTGGATGCCCCTCAGGATAGAGTGGCTCCTGGGTGTGTGTTCCACCCCTAGTTTTAATTCCATAAGCTTGTATGTCCTATTTGGCATTATTAGCAAGAAAATCTTTTTGCACATTAGAAATTTGTTCAAGCTGAGTTTGAACCATATGAAAATGCTTAAGAAGACATTTAACATCATTAACTGTTCTTTCTAGAACATCACACAAACTTTTGATAGCAAGAGAATTATCATGCAACTGACTTTGTAATCTCCTATTAAAATGGTCTTGCTTAACAATAAAATTATCAAGCTCATCTAAACATTGGTCGGGAGGCTTACCTTTAGGGATGTCACTTTCAGTAAAGTCTAATAGAGAGTGTACCTCTACCAAGGGAGGGTGAGTAGTAGGCTCACACAACTTCTCAATAGGCGGTAAATTCTTCACGTCTTCGGCTTTAATACCTTTCTCCTTTATAGAATTCTTTGCTTCTTGCATATCTTCGGGGTTCAGAACAAGCATGCCCCTTTTTTTTGGTGGTAGAAGTGGCTCAGGAACGGACCAATCTTCATGGTTCTTGGCGATTTTGCACATTAATTCTTCTGCATCGTCCGACGTTCTTTCCCTGAAAACACAACTAGCACAACTATCCAGATAGGATCTGGATTCATCGGTTAAACCAGCGTAAAATATATCAAGCAGTTCATTCTTGGGGACTCCATGTCCCGGCATAACCTTAAGTAAATCACAAAACCTCCCCCAAGCTTTAGGGAGGTGCTCATCCTGCAATTGTTTAAAGTTATAGATTCTTTGCAAAGCAGCATGTTGCAGATGAGGTGGGAAATACTTATCAACAAAAAATTTGACTAAATCTTGAGGACTTTTAATGGAACCTTAGGGTAGTGCATCGTACCATGATTTAGCGTCTTCCTTCAAAGAAAAAGGGAAAAGCTTGGCCACATAGAAGTTTCGTATCTTCTCATCAGTAGTGAATAGGTTGCTTAACTCAAGTTTCGTCAAGTGTGCTATAGCATCATCATTTTCTCTGCCATAAAAGGGGTCAGCCTCGACTGTAGATATAAGTGAAAGATCAACAGAGAAATCATAATCAGGATCAGTGATGCATATAGGAGATGTGGCAAATTGAGGATCAGGAATAGCTTTGTTCTTCATGGAGTGCTTTTTGAGCAACTCCTTAACAACACCAGGGTCAGAGTCGACACACTCTCTGAGTTCCCTGCAAAAATCATCATCAAGAGTAACATAGTCATCATCAAGGGTTCTCTCCTTGAGTTCATCTAAGATCGGGTAACCAAAGGTTTTGCAGGTAGGAATATAGGTAGCAGGGGTCTCAGTCTTGGATTTTGCTGCATCCTTAGCAGTTTGAGTTTCAATATAGTGACCAAGAAAAGTAGCATCATCAAGAGTAGTGGAAGCATCATCAAAAGTATCGGACATAGTGACAGACTCAATAGAAGAATCATGTAGTGGTGGTGAAGTAAACTTACTCATAACAGAAGGTGAATCAAGTGTAGCACTAGTGTTCAGAATAGTACCTTTTCTTGTACGGGATGGTAAGATCGGAACCTTGGGGTCTCCTTTCTTACCCATAGCGGATGATGTGCAGCAGGCAGGATACTTCAAGTAGACTTGTAAATATTTCTATGCTCCCCGGCAACGGCGCCAGAAAACGCTGCTTGATGCCCCACAGGCGTAAGGGATCGAGATAGTCTTCGCGGGTAAGTTAACCCAATTTATTGATTCGACACACGGGGAGCCAAAGAGTATTTATAAGCTTTGACAGTTGAGTTGTCAATTCAACCGCACCTGAAATATACTTGCTTGCAACGATAGATAAGTGGTAACGATAATATGATAGTGATAGTGGCAACAACAAAAGTAACAACAAAAGTAACAACTAATGACCAGCAGGATTGAAAACACTGTAGGCTAGGGAGATGGATGGTTGGGCGCTGCATGGATGAGAGTGAACATATAATAGATTCCAACACGGGGAAAGGCACACAGAAAAGCAATGATCATCTAGGAAAATATCAAACATTAGGCATGTATCCCGTAGGTAGTTGTGCGTGCTTGCAATAAGAACTTGCACAACATCTTTTGTCCTACCATCCCGCTACGAACGGGGCCAAAAGGAACTTATGGAGATTAAGGTGCTCCTGTCAAAGAGCACCGGAACAAAGCAATAAACTCAATGGATACAAGGAATCCTCAAATCATGGACCATCCCCTTTGGTGTCCCAAGCTGTCACCTTTGGGATCGCCGGTTCCGGACCATAATAGGTGCATACAACTCATATATAGGATCTAGAACACAAATATATTCAAGAAAACACATAGGGTTCAGATATGAAAACATGGCACTCGGGCCCAAAGTGACAAGCATTAAGAACAACAAGTTGTAGCAAAGATGATAAACACCAAAGTAGATGATAGGCAACATGCCCCCAAAATCTGACGAACTATTACATGATTAAACTCATCCAATCCCTACCATCCCCTTTGCCTACAACAGGTAATTACTCACACATGTGAAGAGAAGTCATGGAGGATGGATGGAGTGGTGATGGCGATGACGATGACGACGATCTCCCCTCTCCGGAGGCCAAATCAGCCTCCAGATTAGCCCTCCCGAAGAAGAACAGAGGGTGGCGGCGGCTCCGCGACGGAAACTGCGAAAACGACTTCTGTTCTGGGGTTTTCTCGTCACGGGGATAAATAGGAGTCTCGGTAGGGCACCAGAGGAGGGGGAGCTGCCCAGGCGGCCAGAGGGCGCGGCCCCACCCCTGGCCGCGCCTGGGACCCCCAGAGCTCCCCTCTGGTCCCACTTCTGGCTCCTGGCTTCTTCGGGTGCGTGGATTTTCTGGGAATTTTCTGGGACGTCTAAAAATCCATTTTCCTGCGCACAAATAAACCATACAGGCAGCTCTGCTGAAAACAACGTTAGTCCGGGTTAGTTTCGTCCAAATCATGCAAGAATGAGGGCAAAACAATAGCAAAAGTGTTTGGAAAAGTAGATACGTTTGAGACGTATCACTTCATCAAACTCAAGCATCCTCAACAACAATCTCAACTCATAAGGCCCTTATGAGAAAGTAATAACAATTATAATAAAAAGTAGGGCTGAGGAAACTCATCAAATTATGGTAAACATAGCCTTGGTCAAAGGACAACTAAAAACAATTTGAAGCTTTTGAAAGGACATGTTAGTAGTCATGAAGTGCAAATGCTAACACAAAGGAAGATGCTCGCTAGGCAAAAGCTTTCGCAAACAACTTACTTATCAAAAGATAATGTCAACAAGGATATGGCATGACAAAACTTAATGCAGCTTTATATGGATGAATCCTCATCAACATCAAATGCCTGTTCTCTTAGGGAAAATAAGGAAGTGGGACAACTGACTCAACATGAAGGTGGATGAAAGGCCTTGTTAAGGGCAAGCAGGGAAAACTCATGTTCTATCCTTAAATCAAACAGAATAAAAATAGATTTTGAGGCGGTGCATAGTTCTTCAACGAATGCTAATAGATAGCTCAATTACTTCTCAATATGGACAAGTTTCGAGGAACGACTCCCAAGTGGGGACGATCACATCCCCTTAATCTCCTTTGTTTATCACTGCCAAAGTTTCTGATTTCTCATAGACCAAGCGTGAAGGAGGGTGTGTTTGTTGTATTATCTTTCGAGCTGGGCGCACCCATGCCAGTTCCTCCTCTTATTATGGGTTTGCAGGTTAGACATGCAATTCCGGGGTAAAACTTGTCCAACTCAAGAAGATCATGAATTACCTACTGCTTCCTCATGAGCTAAGAAAGAGGCACAAAACAGAAGATTTTGAACATTTAAGGATAACACATAAATTCTATACTTATAGGAGTGGTAGGGGAATACCACGAATAGGAAGGTATGGTGGACTCATATGGAAGGTAATGGTTTCAGGGTATGGATGCACAAGAAGAAATCTACTTGGCAAAGAGTTTTGGCTAGCAAAGGCTTTGAGAGAACAGACAATTGATGCCAATTTAGATGCAAAACATATAAGGCATAAACATTAAGGTAAGCATAACACATCAAGTTGTCTTCCTTGTCAACATAACACTTCAAGCATAATAACGTAAAGGTTTTGGCTATGTCGCTACTTGAGAAAACATGCATGTTGTCAGGACCAAGGCTATGGTTGCCAAAATTAAATAAAGTTTTCAAAGCCATACCTGATATAAGGTCAATACTCCCCATAAGAATCGTCATATGAGGCAGATTGCGTGAAGAGAATACCGAGTGCAGCGAAGGGACCAATAGACTTCTCATTAATATTCCATTATAGATGACTCCACACTCACGGATACAATCTCTCCACAGACAAAGTGATAGAACTCAAAGCAAACACCTATTTCATATAATAAACTCCCTAGACATGATACGACTCTACTTGACTCTAAAAGACTAAGATAAAGATAAATATACCCGGCACTCCCCCAAGCTTGGAACAAGCTGAGGGGATGCCATTACCCGAGGAGATTTACTCCTCATTCTTGTTGTTGTTGATTCTTCAAATCTTTGATGACACAACGAAGGGTTTGGTTTTCCTCCTCCAAAATCTCCACTTGCACCTTTAGTACACGGAAATCTTCACACAGTTGATTGGCGATGCGATAAGCTTCGGAGATGGTGGAAATCGTGCGTTGATTTTCCAGTGCAGGGGCTGTTGCTGAAAGGTTAAGAGAAAGATCATAATAAGGTTGGACACTCCCCACCATGATGGGGTTGCTTGATATTCCTCCTTGTGTTAATGGACCCCCTGATTGCTGGGCGGTGATAATCTTGACTTCTTCTCTCACGGAACGCTCCATCTCCGCTCGCCTTGCAGCGATTTCTTCTTCTGTGGTCCAATCTATGTATTTCCCTTGGTTGAGATCTTTCTGAACTTCACGTAGACGTCGTCCCATGAAGTCTTCTCCACTTGAGACACAAGAAGACATCTCTAACAATAACTTTTTACCCCTGGCAGAAACAGATTGAAGAGAAAACACACGAAATCGCGAGATACGCTGCCGGAACGATCCGGGCAAATATATAGCAAAATTTTCTGCAACAAAAGGAAGGTAACGAGCCAAAGTGGGGTCGGAGACGGACTCCTGGGTGCCCAGGCGGCCTCCCGGCGCGGCCAGGAGGTGGGGCGCGCCAGGGGGGCGCCTGGGCCCCCTGGAGCTCCTCTCCGGCTCCACTTAGGCCTTGAATTTTCCTAATTTTGCAAAAACTCATAATATGGAACTTTTATGGTGGTTCGCGATGTTTCCTTACCGTAATACATACCTTTTCTTATTCTGCTTCTGTCAGTGTCTGAAACAGGGCTGCAACATGTTGTTCATGAGTTGTTGTGCGTATTATATTCACATCAACATTGACGGGATCTCCCGCCATGTAATGCTTGAGTCTTTGCCCATTCACAACTTGGGGTATGGTGCCTTCAAAATTGTTAATCTTGATTGCACCAGACCGATAGACTTCTTCGATATGAAATGGCCCTTCCCACCTGGAAAGTAGTTTACCTGGAGAAAACCTGAAACGGGATCTAAACAATAAAACTTTATCACCAACATTAAATTCACGTTTCAGAATCCTCCTGTCATGCTACTTCTTTACCTTTTCCTTGAACATTTTAGCGCTCTCGTAAGCTTCACTTCTCCACTCATCTAGAGAAGTCAAGTTCATGAGACGCTTTTCACCAGCTAACTTTGGGTCAACATTAAGCTCTCTAACAGCCCAGAAAGCTTTGTGCTCTAACTCTAATGGCAAATGGAAAGCCTTGCCATAGACCATTTTATAGGGAGACATGCCCATGGGGTTTTTGTAAGTAGTTCTATACGCCCACAAAGCATCTCCTAACTTATTTGACCAGTCCTTCCTATTTCTGTTAACTGTCTTTTTCAAGATCAACTTGATCTCTCTATTGGTGAGCTCAACTTGCCCACTAGTTTGAGGATGGTACGGTGACGCAATCCTATGACTGACATCGTACTTGGCTAAAGCTTTTCTAAAAGCTCCATGCGTGAAGTGTGATCCTCCATCAGTCATGAGATACCTAGGTACACCAAACCTAGGGAATATTACATCTTTGAGCATTTTCAAAGATGTTTTGTGATCAGCACTTTCAGTGGGGATTGCTTCAACCCACTTGGTTACATAATCAACAGCAACTAAAATGTGAGTATACTTGTGCGAAGAAGGAAAAGGACCCATAAAATCAAAACCCCAGCAATCAAAAGGCTCAATCCCTAGTGAGTAATTCATAGGCATCTCATTCCTTCTACTAATATTACCAACTCTCTGACATTTATCACAGGCTAAAACATAATTTCTAGCATCTTTAAATAGAGTAGGCCAATAAAAATCTGATTGGAGAACCTTATGTGCGGTTCTCTCACCGGTGTGATGTCCTCCATAGGGACTATGATGACATTGCTTGAGAATGTCCTTCTGCTCATGTTCCGGTATGCATCTTCTCACGATCCCGTCTGGACCTTCTTTGAAAAGATGTGGGTCATCCCAAAAATAATGCCTCAAATCATGGAAGAACTTCTTCCTTTGCTGAAATGTTAAACCTGGAGGCAAATACTTTGCAACGATAAAATTAGCATAATCTGCAAACCAAGGATCGGAAAGAGATTGTACTTTAACAACGGCAAGTTGTTCGTCTGGAAAACTGTCATTGACTGGAATGGGATCATGCGGTATGTCTTCCATCCTTGAAAGATTGTCCGCTACAGGGTTGTCTGCTCCTTTTCTATCAACAATCTTCAAATCAAATTCTTGAAGGAGGAGTACCCACCTGATGAGTCTTGGTTTGGCATCCTTCTTCGTCATAAGATACTTAATGGCAGCATGGTCAGTATGAATAATAACTTTAGAATCAACAATATACTGCCTAAACTTATCACAAGCAAACACTACTGCTAAGAATTCCTTCTCAGTAGTAGCATAATTCTTTTGAGCACTATCAATGGTTTTACTAGCATAATGAATAACATTCAATTTTTTATCAACCCTTTGTCCTAAAACAGCTCCAACAGCAAAATCACTAGCATCACACATAATTTCAAAGGGCAAATTCCAGTCAGGCGGTTGTACTATAGGAGCAGTTATTAAAGATTTCTTAAGAAATTCGAAAGCCTCCTTACAATCTTCATCAAATACAAAAGGAACATCCTTCTGGAGAAGATTAGTGAGGGGTCTCGAGGTCTTAGAAAAGTCTTTAATAAATCTTCTATAGAAACCGGCATGACCGAGAAAACTACGAATACCTTTAATGTCCCTTGGATAGGGCATCCTTTCGATAGCTTCATTTTTCGCCTTGTCCACTTCAATTCCCCTCTCGGAAATCTCTTGGCCAAGTACGATTCCTTCGTTAACCATGAAGTGACACTTTTCCCAGTTTAGAACTAAGTTTGTATCCTCGCATCTCTGCAAAACTTTATTAAGATTATGGAGACAGTGGTCAAAGGAAGTTCCATAGACGGAGAAATCGTCCATGAAGACTTCCACAATCTCCTCACAGAAACCATGAAATATTGCAGACATATATCTCTGAAAAGTAGCAGGGGCATTGCATAAACCAAAAGGCATACGCCTATAGGCATAAGTACCGTAAGGACAAGTGAAAGTGGTCTTCTCTTGATCGGCAGTGTTAACATGAATTTGAGAGAAGCCTGAATACCCGTCAAGATAGCAAAAGTGGGTGTTTTTCGACAGCCTCTCAAGCATCTGATCAATTAAGGGCAGCGGGTAGTGGTCCTTCCTGGTTTCCTTGTTCAACTTCCTGTAATCAATACACATTCTGATATGGGGTGGCCCGATCTTCTCAGTAAGCGAACGGTGAATATGAGGGTGATGATAGATAATTTGTATGTAGCCGATGAACTCTCCTCGCTAGATCCCTGTTGCCAATGCGACAACTCTCTACCCTTTGGATATTCACAACTTCACACACTTGCGCAACGTAGCCGTCGACCACGAGACGGTGATTGCAATCTACCAATCCCAGTGGAACAACAGATCACACAAAACTTCCAGTAGAAGAACTTCAGATCGATACGAGTTGAAGTCTTAATGATTCAAGAGGAAAGCTTGAAGCTATTCTCAGTATCTAGGGTTTAACTAAACGTGGTCTAACCTAAAAACTCGTAGGGGGACTTATATTTATAGTCTAAGGGGGTCCAGACTCGGATACAGGGACCGTAGGCCCGATTCTGCGTGCAGGCAGCACGGTAGTACCGTGATTAGTGCGGTAGTACCGCGGCTACTACCGTAACCACTACCGTATCTCTCCTGACCTGTCGCGGTAGTAGGCACGGTAGTACCGTAACCACTACCGTATCCCTTCTGTTGCCGCGGTAGTACGGGCGGTAGTAGGCCCGGTAGTACCATGGCGCGGTAGTACCGCGGTCAGCGCGGTAATACCGCGGCCTGAAGCATTTTTCTTCCTGGCCGTGTCTTCTTGAGGTTCTTCTTCCCATGTAGCTTGTCCTTGTTCCTTGGCTTCTTCTTCTTGAACCTCAGCTCCTCCTAGTTCCTTGTATTCACCTTGATACCTGATCATACAAACACACAAGGATTTAGGCAGTATATAATTCTCACTAAGCCGATCATCAGACTCGAGTAAGAGCAAATTCACCTGCTGTTCTAATAACTTAGCACGGGCTCTTGTAATAGGTTCAAGTCGGATTTGATTGGCTTGTTCATCATGAAGAGTTGGGGAAGTAGTAGTTGTAGTAGGGATGTCCTCATCATCTCCCCCCTTCAAAAGGCGTCGACCCCGACGCTCCGAGGTCATCTCCCATATGTGGTGTTAAATCAGCTACATTAAAGCTGTTACTTGCACCACCAAACTCAGCAATGGGAATATCAATGGAGTAGGCATTATCATTGATCTTGTCTAGCACTTTATAAGGACCAGCACCACGTGGCTTCAACTTGGAGTTCCGCAATCCTGGAAATCTATCCTTGCGCAGATGTACCCAAACCATATCTCCAGCCTGAAATATAACTTGCTTTCGTGACTGGTTGCGTGGAGCAGCAACGTTCTTGCCTTGCTTCTCAATAGCCTCTCGTGTCTTCTTATGAATCTTCTTCACGTAATCTGCTCGTTGGGATGCCTCCATATTAACTCGTTCCTGCAATGGAAGAGGCAGAAAATCAAGAGGTGTAATAGGCTTGAAACCATAGACCACTTCAAAAGGACAAAGTTGAGTAGTAGTGTGTACTGCCCTGTTATAAGCAAACTCAACATGTGGCAAACAGTCCTCCCATTCATGCAGATTTTTCTTGATCATAGCTCGCAGCAATTGTGACAATGTTCTATTGACCACCTCCGTTTGACCATCAGTTTGAGGAGGACATGTAGTGCTGAACATTAGCTTTGTTCCTAGCTTTCCCCAAAGTGTCTTCCAGAAGTAGCTCACAAACTTTACATCCCTGTCAGAAACAATTGTCTTGGGCACTCCATGCAAGCGTACAATCTCCCTGAAAAACAGGTTAGCAACATGCGACGCATCGTCGCTCTTATGGCAAGCAATAAAATGTGCCATCTTGGAAAATCTATCCACTACCACAAATATACTATCATGACCATATTTAGTACGTGGCAATCCTAACAAAAAGTCCATAATAATATCTTCCCAAGGTGTGGTAGGAGCCGATAGTGGAGTATACAAACCGTGAGGCTTCAGCTTGGACTTGGATGTATTGCATACAATGCAGCGTCGAACAAACCTGTCCACATCATGCCTCATCCTGGGCCAATAAAAATTATCAGCAAGCATGAGTAGTGTCTTCTCACGCCCAAAGTGACCCATCAATCCTCCTGCATGTGATTCCTGCAACAATAGCAAACGCACAGAAGATTCTGGAACACAAAGTTTGTTAGCTCGAAACAAAAATCTATCATGGATGTGGAACTTGTCCCAAGCATTCCGAAGCAAACACAAACGATGTGGTTCAGCAAAATCATGATCAGTTGCATATAAATCACACAAACTCTCTAATCCAGGAATTTTAACATCAAGATGTGTCAATAACATATTCTTCCTAGAGAGAGCATCAACAACAACATTATCTTTCCCTTTCTTATATTTGATGATGTAGGGAAAAGACTCAATGAACTCAACCCACTTAGCTAAGCGTCTATGCAAATTAGATTGAGCTTTCAGATATTTCAAAGCTTCATGATCAGAATGTATGATAAATTCTTTTGGCCACAAATAATGTTGCCGAACCTCAAGAACTCTAACAAGTGCATACAATTCTTTATCATAAACAGGATAATTCAATCTAGCACCAGAAAGCTTCTCACTGAAATAAGCTATAGGTCTACCTTCTTGCATCAACACACCACCAATGCCTATACCACTAGCATCACATTCAACTTCAAATTGCTTAGTAAAATCTGGTAACGCAAGTAATGGTGCAGAAGTAAGCAAACGTTTCAACTCATCAAATGCAAGGTCTTGGGCAACGCCCCAAACAAAAGGCACACCTTTCTTAGTCAATTCATCCAACGGTGCAGCAATAGTACTAAAGTCTTTCACAAAACGTCTATAAAAACCAACAAGACCGTGAAAACTTCGTACTTGGCTAACATTCATGGGAGTAGGACAATTTTGAATTGCCTCAATTTTAGAAGAATCAACTTCTACCCCATGCTTAGATACAACATATCCCAAAAATATGACCTTATCTTTTGCAAATGTGCACTTCTCAAGATTAGCATATAATTTAGAATCACGCAACACTTGCAAAACTTGTCTAATATGATCAGCATGTTCAAATTCATTGCGGCTGTAAATAAGTATATCATCAAAATACACAACCACAAAATGTCCAATAAACTCCCTCAAAACATGGTTCATTAATCTCATGAAAGTACTAGGAGCATTAGTAAGACCAAAAGGCATAACTAACCACTCATATAAGCCGAACTTAGTTTTGAAAGCAGTTTTCCATTCATCCCCTTCTTTCATCCTAATTTGATGGTATCCACTACGCAAATCAATTTTAGAGAAAATAGCAGCACCACACAATTCATCAAGCATATCCTCTAAACGTAGAATAGGATGACGATATCGAATAGTGATGTTATTAATAGCTCTACAATCTACACACATACACCATGTACCATCTTTCTTAGGAACCAAAGTAACAGGAACATCACAAGGGCTAAGGCTGACACGAATATACCCTTTATCCAGAAGCGCTTGTACTTGTTGCTGAATTTCCTTCGTCTCTTGGGGGTTTGTCCTGTATGGTGCCCGGTTAGAAAGAGTTGCACCCGGTATGAGATCAATTTGGTGCTCAATACCACACAAGGGTGGTAATCCCGCCGGAACCTCCGCAGGAAACACATCAAAATAATCCTGCAAAACAGTAGACACACCAGGAAAAATAGGATGGTTATCATTAGAAACCAAAACCTCGCCTTTATACATGAGGACAAGAGGTATGGCTGTAGGATCCTCACTAAATTCTCTCATGTCTTCTTTGGTGGCTAATGTAAGCAAACTAGTCTCTCTCGCACTTTTCGTTATATTATCACTCACAGCTATGACATGGTTCTCTCGTGTTGGTTCGACATTCACCTCTACCTTCTGACGAGACTCATTCACAATTTGCTGTGGGGACATAGGATGGAGATTAACTTTCTTGCCCTTGAACTCCAAATGATATGTATTGGCTCGACCATTGTGTTGCACATGGCGATCATATAACCACGGCCGACCCAATAAGAGATGGCAAACTGTCATAGGCACCACATCAAAATCGATGGAATCCTTGTATGGGCCTATCTCAAAATTTACGCGCACCATGTGATTCACCTTCATCTCACCACTGTCACTCAACCATTGGACATAATAAGGATTTGGGTGAGGTAAGTATTTCAGATTTAGCTTGGCGCATAACTCATTGCTTGCGAGGTTGCGGCAGCTACCTCCATCAATGATCACTTTGCAAGCTTTTTTGGGGTCAACGAGTGCCTTGGTTTGGAACAAATTACAACGTTGGGAATCAGCATGTGGCTTCACTGTAAGAGCACGTTGTGACACCACAATGGTAGGAGCATGCGATGGAAAAGCATCCATGCCTTCTTCGGTATTGTAACCTTCATCCTCAAACGCGGCTGGGTCTTCATCATCACCGGTTTCATACTCGCCGGTGTCTTCATTAATAAACATGACCTTTCGGTTCGGGCAATCTCTCTTAAAGTGACACGGATTACCGCAAGCATGACAAGTGATCTTGCGATTGTGAACTGTAGACATGTTGGAGCCTGCACTAGTGGCAGGAGCAGCTGGCTTCTTGGCCATAGAACCACTGGAGGCTGGCTTGGAAACTGAAGACGAAGCTCGAGTATTGGCACCATAATGTTCCATAGGCGCGGACGGTGTCCTTGGAGAAAATCTGCTAGATGTGGAATATCTTGACTTCAGTTGTGCCTCTTCTGCAAGCTGGGATTCAGCCTCCCTTGCAAGATGCAATAAATCATTCATATTATAGTATTGGTGATGCTGCACAATACTCTTGATGTTAAATTTCAGCCCATGGAGAAAACGTTGCATAGTCATCTCAACCTCTTCGCGAACTCGCGCACGTTGCAGCAACATCTCCATCTCCATATAGTATGCATCAACGGACATAGTACCTTGCTTCAATTGTTGCAATTTATCAAAAACTGTCCGTAAGTAATTAGTGGGAACAAACCGAGCTTTCATGGTCGCCTTCATGTCACGCCATGTACGAATAGGCTGCCCATTGGTTTCTTGTATCTCGGTCAACACACTCTCCCACCAACGTAAGGCATAACCGTCAAACTCGGACGAAGCAATCTTGATCTTCTTGTCCTCCGGATAATCATGCAAACGCCATAATTTTTCCATCTTAAGCTCCCATGTGAGGTACTCTTCCACATCCGTGGAACCTTTAAATTTGGGGATGTTAAACTTGGGCTTGCTCAAGACATCTTCTTCCTGAATAGGTATACGGCGCGCACCAAGACCAAGTGGAGGTTAGCGACCCGGCCCTTGAAGACCACGCCCGCGGCCTTGATTGCCCCTCAAATCAGCGTTGTCACCATGGACACTACCATCATCTTCCTGAGCGTCAGGTTGGCGTTGTACCATAGCTGCTTGTATTCCCGTGATAGATGTTGTCATTTGTTGTAAGCTCTGCTGTATAGCAGCAAATTGCTGTTGCATAGTGGTGACTGCAGCTTCAGTCGCGTCCACTTTCAGTTGGACCGCTTGAACATTTGTATCAATCGCATCAGCGGATTTAGTAAACATCCCAGTCAAGTGATCACGGAGACCTTCATATGCCTCCCATGTAACTGGCGCATCCTTGTCCTGTTTCTGCATCACATCAAAACCACTTTGAGACATGATTAGTAGGTTAGTGCACTAAATCAAAATCTTTTTGTGGACACTCACAACTCACTCAAAACTGACAAGAAAAGGTGATCTTACCGTTCCAAAGTGAATAGTAATGCGTACCCGTTCGGATGGAAGGACTAGTGCACGGATGTGATGAAGTGAATACCCGAGTAAAAGAGTGAACACACGACAAAACAGGATATATGTGGTGGAGCTATAGGTATGGCAACCTAACTACACCAATTCACAAATCCTAGTGCTGATCGTATGCCAAGAAGTTCTACGGGAACACACGCGGTGGAGAACAACTGGGCAAAAGCAACTATGAAATTGAGCGCACAATATTTGTGGCGGAGTAATGCTCGTGTTGCAATTGCACAAGAGAGAAATTCTAGCAAAAGCTCAAAGTGTACGGGCACAAGATTGCTCAATCTACTAGTGCTACGTGGTAGAAAAAGGAACTCAAGGCTGCACAACTTATGTAATCTACTTTGCCTTTTCTGTCTCTTTTTGCTAGGCTTTTTGCTCAACTCATTCCTTTTTTTGATTATTTTTCTCTTTTTCTCTCTTTTTTTTTTGAATTTTCTGACTCAACGTGAAGTAAACAGCAACCCAACTCAACTTTGCACAAACCACTTGATGCACTTCAATACCTATAGGAGCAACCCGAAGATCAAAGATATGCTAGTCTCAATAGGAAAGTGCTACACCAAAGAAAGGCTAACTATGGGTATCAAACGGAGACACCAACTGAGGGATAAAAGACAACGAAACAAACTAACTTGACACAAACCAATCTAACACGAAAAAGACACTCCGACTTGTGAGACACAAATATAGGAAATACTAAGACTCAATCAAAAACAAGTTACACAAACTGGACGACGATCAGCAACTAAAACTTGGAAAAGATGCACTCTAGGTTATGGCAAAAACACTAAACCCTAATATTTTTGTATGCCTTTTTCTGGATAGGACGAAACAAAACGATCTAATAGTGGATTTGGTGGATGCTTACCGAGGAAACACTGGAAATCTGATACCAAGATGATATGGGGTGGCCCGATCTTCTCATTAAGCGAATGGTGAATATGAGGGCGATGATAGATAATTTGTATGTAGCCGATGAACTCTCCTCGCTAGATCCCTGTTGCTAATGCGACAACTCTCTACCCTTTGGATATTCACAACTTCACACACTTGCGCAACGTAGCCGTCGACCACGAGACGGTGATTGCAATCTACTAATTCCCAGTGGAACAACAGATCACACGAAACTTGCAGTAGAAGAACTTCAGATCGATACGAATTGAAGTATTAATGATTCAAGAGGAAAGCTTGAAGCTATTCTCAATATCTAGGGTTTAACTAAACATGGTCTAACCTAAAAACTCGTAGGGGGACTTATATTTACAGTCTAAGGGGGTCCAGACTCGGATACAGGGACTGTAGGGCCGATTCTGCGCGCAGGCAGCACGGTAGTACCGTGATTAGTGCGGTAGTACCACGGGTGCGGTAGTACCGCGGCTACTACCGTAACCACTATCGTATCTCTCCTGACCTGTCGCGGTAGTAGGCACGGTAGTACCGTAACCACTACCGTATCACTTCTGTTGCCGCGGTAGTACGGGCGGTAGTAGGCCCGGTAGTACCATGGCGCGGTAGTACCGCGATCAGCGCGGTAATACCGCAGCCTGAAGCATTTTTCTTCCTGGCCTTGTCTTCTTGAGGTTCTTCTTCCCATGTAGCTTGTCCTTGTTCCTTGGCTTCTTCTTCTTGAACCTCAGCTCCTCCTAGTTCCTTGTCTTCACCTTGATACCCGATCATACAAACACACAAGGATTTAGGCAGTATATAATTCTCACTAAGCCGATCATCAGACTCGAGTAAGAGCAAATTCACCTACTGTTCTAATAACTTAGC
Organism: Bromus sterilis; assembly: GCA_950022295.1. Classification (NCBI taxonomy): domain Eukaryota; kingdom Viridiplantae; phylum Streptophyta; class Magnoliopsida; order Poales; family Poaceae; genus Bromus; species Bromus sterilis. Next base: position 273,984,680 of record OX465598.1, read on the forward strand.
ACGGGCTCTTGTAATAGGTCCAAGTCGGATTTGATTGGTTTGTTCATCATGAAGAGTTGGGGAAGTAGTAGTTGTAGTAGGGATGTCCTCATCACATTCTATATCCAATAATAATTCTCTGAGGTATTAGTTCATTCTTATCATTAGGGACTACAGTTGTCCCTCCTTTATTAGGAACACAATGAACTGGACTTACCCACTTACTATCAGCTATAGGGTAGATAATACCTACGGCTAGAAGCTTGAGGATCTCGGTCCTCACAACATCCATCATCTTTGGGTTCAACCTTCGTTGATGGTCAACAACATGTTTAGTATCGGGCTCGAGGTTGATATTATGTTGACAGATGGATGGACTAATTCCCTTAAGTTCATCAAGGGTATAGCCAATCGCACCACGGTGTTTACGAAGTACCTCCAATAATCGCTCTTCTTCATATCCTGAAAGGTTAGAGTTGATAATAACATGATATACTTTCTTTTCATCTAAATAAGCATACTTGAGCGTATCGGGAAGTGGTTTGAGATCAAACACCGGGTCTTCTTTTGGTTTGGATAGAATTCCTAAAGGTTCAACCGGAAGGTTGTGCTTCAGGATAGCAGGTTGTCTCAAAAAGATTTCGTCAATTTCGTTTCTTTCCTGCATATGAGCATCATTCTCGTGATCCTCCATGTATTGCTGCAAAGGATCATTAGGGGGAATAGCAATAGAAGCAATACTTTCAATAATTTTATCATCACTAGGTAATTCAGTACCACGAGGATGCTTAGAGATCTTAGAAAATTTAAATTCATATGGCTCACCATTGAATTCAACAGAAACCTTACCTTTCTTGCAAGCTATAATAGCTCCACAAGTTCTGAGAAAAGGTCTACCAAAAATAATAGGACAAAAACTATCTTGTACTGAACCAAGTACAAGAAAGTCGGTAGGATACTTTACCTTTCCGCATAGGACTTCAACATCTCTCACAATCCCAATAGGAGAGATAGTAGCTTTGTTTGCAAGATGAATAGTAACATCAATCTCTTCGAGTTCATAGGGTGAAATCTCACCCATGATCTCTTGATAAAGCGAATAAGGAATCGCGCTAGCACTTGATCCCAGATCGCATAGCCCGTAATAATTGTGATCTCCTATTTTAACAGATACAACTGGTGTACCTAAAATCGGGCTTTTATTCTTGGTTGTGACAATGTTAGTTGAAACAACACAAAAATTTATAATAGAATCTGAAATATCATTAGTAACTAAATCTTTAACCATAGCAACTTGAGGATCGACTCTGATCTGGTCCTCAGGTTTGCCTGTTCTCCTCTCACTTTTATTTATGATGCCTGTCACAAAAGAGTGCTCCCTTATTCTTGAAGGAAAAGGGGGCTGTTCATACATAACTGCAGGAAAAATAGGATCAGCAACGTGAATATCAATAGTTACTTCTTTGAAATGCTTATGGTACTGATATTTCTTCATCTTAGAAGAATCAACATGAGAGGCAAAGTTCTTACAAAAATCAATCATTAGATGGGAATCCAGACCAATCTTAGAGCAAAAGGTATTAAAATAATCAGTTTTCACATAGCTCTCAATATAATCATGCTCATAATTTATAGCAGGTTCAATACCTTTATCGATTTCCCAATCTTCAGTATTCTTCTGGATCCTTTCGATGAGATCCCATCTTTCTTCAACGCTCTTTGTCTGAAATACCCCGCTAGAGGAGGCATCCAACATTTCCTTATCCTGACGAGAAAGCCTGGCATAAAAATTTGTAAGTATAATATCTTCGGGGAGCTTATGGATAGGACATTTGAACATTTGGGATTTAAGCCTCCCCAAGCTTGAGCGATGCTCTCTCCGTCGCGAGACCTAAAGTTATAGATGTAATTCCTGTCTCGATGAACTTCATGAAGAGGGTAAAACTTTGTATAAAAGAGATACATAAGCTCTTCCCAACTAAGAGAATGTGAGTTATCGAGAAGCTTATACCAATATGAAGCTTTGTCTGTAAGCGATATAGAGAATAATTTCTTAATAATGAACTCCAGTGACACACCTGCAAGCTTGAATAATGAACATAGTTGTGATAAATATAGCAAGTGTTCACCTGGATGTCTGTCTCCTGCATAGCGATTAGTTAAGACATAATCGATAATACCAGATGGTATCTTATAAGGCACAATTTCAGTAGGGGTAGTAGTGACTAGCTTAGTAGTGGAGTGGTTCCCCAAGAACAACGATACAAGAGTAGGGGTGTCCATAAGGACAAAAACCGCAACAACAAAACTAAAACAGAAATATAAAAACTTCCTTACCAGCTTCACTTACTAATAGCGCTACGCTCCCCGGCAACGGCGCCAAAAAACGTTACTTGATGACCCAGACCGTAAGGGATCGATTGCAGCGTTTTCGATAAGTAAGAGTGTTGAACCCAACGAGGAGCAGAAGGTAATAGCAAGTGACTTTGGTAAAGAGATAACTGCAAGCACTGAAAGATAACTTTTTAGGGGTTTTCTTGGTATAAGCAACAGGATAGTAAAAACAAGCAAAGTAAAAGATACTGGAGAGTAAAGAGTGGCCTAATCCTTTCTGAGCAAAGGAGATGCCTAGCAACTGAACTTATAAAAGATAAAGTGTTCTTGAGGACACATGGGAGAGGTAGTCATGTGCTTTCGCCATATTCCGTATCGGTACTGTGTGCTGTGTTGATAAGTGTTGAGTGGGTGGATCTATGCTAATACACCCTCTAGACTAAGATAAGTGTACTCATATGATTAAACACCTTGCAAGCATCCGCAAATACAAGATAGTAATTAAGGAAAAAGCCTAACCATAGCAATACGACCGGTGATCCATTGTTCCCTTGTGCAAAAGTGTGCAAACTGGGGTTTAGGTTTCTGTCACTCCGGCAACCCACCATAAGCATTCTTTATACACAATGTATTCCCCTAGGTCCTTGATAAGGAGAAGTGTTGAGTGTTCGACTCACACAACACCACTAGGAAAATAACAACACAACTTAAATATCAACCAACACATATTACTTCAACATCATATGACTACTAACAACTAGACTTCTCCCATGTCCTCAAGAACTAAAGTAACTACTCACAAGACATAAAAGAGATCATGATCAGTGGGGATAAATAGATGATAAACAATCTGAACACAATAATATTTCTCCAACAAAACTCAATAGCATTCACCACAAGGTAGTAATCAACACTAATAGAGTAGAGATGATAGATAGTACGGATTACAACACGAGTTGCAATTGTGAGACGAGATTGGATGGAGGTGGAGATGGTGCTGATGATGGGGATGATGTTGATGATGATCTCGATGATGCCCATGACGATGGTGATGACGATGGCGACGATCTCCCCTTCAGGGAGGTGATCTCCCCGGAGGAATCTGCCCGCCAGAGATGGCTTTTCTTCTCTGTAGGTTTCCGCCACGGAGCGGCGGCGGAACTCCGGAAACTCTCTCTCTTTTAGGGTTTTTGGATGACGAAGAGTATATAGGCCAGAGGGGGGAGCCGAGAGTGGCCCCGGGGGTCCAGGCGCCCTCCCAGCGCGTCCAGGGGTGGGGCCGCGCCAGGTGGCCGCCTGGGCACCATGTGGCCCACCTCTGGTCGCTCTTTTGCGTGTCATCGTGATCTGTCTGGAAAACAACCTCCGTCGATTTTCAGGTAATTTGGAGGTGTTCTTCTTCAGCAACTCAGCGTCCAATTTTTACCGCTGAAACCTGCGTCTGCTGCTTCGGCACCGGAAAGTTGCAAACTGTGTAAAATAAGACAAAACAACATAAGAATAACATCATATCATGAAATATATCAATGAATAAGAAGGAATTACTATATAAAATAGTGATGCATTTTATCTAGCTATCAAATGATTTTTGCCCAAGGTGAACCTTGTTGGTACATTTGTGTTCCACCTTAGGGAGTTGCCACAAAATTTTTGGGCATTTATTAAAATCATTTGCTATTTTTTTTGAACTGCAACTAGCAAATGGGGTTGTTTTAGCATTGGTTTGAATTGTTTGTATTTTTCAATAGATTAATAAATACCCAAAGTTAGTTTATCATGGTTCACTGATTTTTATGCATTTAACAAAATTGGTGGCACAATTTTTGGTCAAGATTTTATTTCCACCTTGTTTTTGGAATTTTTTAATTGGGTTGAATTTCGATAAGCCACGATCAAGGGAGATCATCACAAGCCTAAGCAGGGTGACTTGATGTTAATCAAAAGTGATTACTGTAGTGTGACATCCGGTGTGTTACACTGGCCGCCTGAGCCTAGGGGGAACCTCCCAGGTCCCCCTTTCGCCTATATTTAGCCCCCGATGCAAAAACCTACAGAGAGTTCCCCGTTTCGCGAAAAGACCTACTGTGCTGCCGCCACCACGATTCCGATCTCAGGATTTCCTGAAGGACCTGTCCCGGCACCCTGCTGGAGGGAGGATTGACCTTTGGAGGCTTCTCCACCACCATGATCGTCTCCGGGATGCGTCTTGAGTAGTTCCCCTTGAACCATGGGTCCATGACCAGTAGCTAAGTGATTGTCTTCTCTCCAATCTTTGTCTTTAATGTTTAGCCCTTGTGAGCTGCCTATCCTGATCAAGGCACCTTTGTATGAATCCCTGTTTTGCTATGTTGTGTTTGCTGGGATCTGGTGGATTATGAGATTATGTTCAGATTGTGTTGAGTAATATATTTGGTTTACCTTTTTATTTTAGTTCTTGAGTAGTCTTGCATGTTATCCGTTGTGTTTTATTGCTTTGGCCAAGTAGTAGATTGCAACTCCAAGAGGGAGCGTTATGCTAGATGATGGGTTCATGCCTCCTGATGTCTAGCTTGAGTGACAGAAACATGAGACTAGAGAATGTGTTGTTGCCATTAGGGGTAATGCAGCGGTGCTTATGACTGCGTGTCATAAGGACTTCTTACATTACACATAGTCTTAAGGCAATTGTCCATTGCTCTGAACTTACAATTTGGTTGGGGTTCGCAACTTAATACCAGCGAGATGTTCTGGATAGATATCTCAAGGTGAATGATTAGTGAGTAGATGCTGATGAATAAATGGTGTACTTGTCTTGTTGTAATGCCCATACGATTGAGCCTCCTTGCTTTCAAGTAGCATAATTAGCATTGCGGTGCGTTGATGACCCATAAGTGTAGGGGGTCTATCGTAGATTTTTGATAAATAAGAGTGTCGAACCCAGCGAGGAGCAGAAGGTATTGAAAAGTGATCTTGATATAGGAATAACTGCAAGTACTAAAAGGTAACTTTTATGGGTTTTCTGGTATAAACAACAAGGAGATAAAAGCAAATAAAGTAAATTTTGACAAATTTCAGCAAGGGCCTGATCCTTTTGTGCAATGGATAAGCCAAGGGATTAAACTTATAAAAGCTAAAACGTTCTTGAGGGCACACGGGAGAGATAGTCATGTGCCTTCGCCATATTCCGTCTCGGTACTATGTTTTGTGTTGATAAGTGTTGTGTGGGTGAATCTATGCTAGTGCAATTTCTGGACTAAGATAAGTACACTCTTATGATTAAACCTCTTGCAAGCATCCACAAATACAAGAGAGAAATTAAGGCAAAGCCTAACCATAGCAATAAACTTTAGGATCCAACAATCCCTCGTGCAAAAGTGTGCGAACTGGGGTTCAGGTTTCTGTCACTCCGGCAACCCACCATAAGCATACTTTATACACAATGCATTCCCCTAGGTCCTTAAAAAGGCGAAGTGTTGTGTAGTCGACATTCACACAACACCACTAGAAGAATAACACCACAAGTTAAATATCAAATAATACATATTACTTCAACATCATATGACTACTAACAACTAGACTTCTCCCATGTCCTCAAGAACTAAAGGAAGTACTCAGAAGACATAAAAGAGATCATGATCAGAGGTGATAAATATATGATAAACAATCTGGTCATAACAATGATTCTCCAACAAAACTCAATAGCATTCACCACAAAGAGTAATCAACACCGGTAGAGTAGAGGGGATGGATAGTGCATGTTACAACTTGGATCGCAATTTTGAGATGAGATGGGATGAAGATGGAGATGGTGATGGTGATGGTGATGAGGATGACGTTGATGATGATCTCGATGATGCCCGTGATGATGGTGATGACGATGAGGATGATCTCCCCCTCCGGGAGGAGTTCTCCCCGGTGGAATCTGCCCGCCGGAAAGGTCTTTTCTTCTCTGTAGGTTTACGTGATGACCCTCTACTGTAGGGGATAGAGATAGTCTTCGCGGGCAAGATAACCCAATTTATTGATTCGACAAAAGGGGAGCCAAAGAATACTTATAAGCTTTAACAGTTGAGTTGTCAATTCAACCGCACCTGAAATATACTTGCTTGCAACAAAATATTAATAGCAACAATGATAGGATAGTGATAGTGGCGACAGCGAAAGTAACAACTAGTGACCAGCAGGATTAAAAACAATGTAGGCTAGGGAGATGGATGGTTGGACGCTGCTTGGATGAGAGTGAAAATGTAATAGATTTTAACACGGGGCATGGCACACAGAAAATCAAGGATCATCTCGGCAAATATCAAACATTAGGCATGTATCCCGTAGGTAGTTGTGCATGCTTGCAATAAGAACTTGCACAACATCTTTTGTCCTACCATCCCTCTTTGAACAGGGCCAAAAGAAACTTATGGAGATTAAGGTGCTCCTGTCAAAGAGCACCGGAACTAAGCATTAAACTCAATGGAACATGAAATCCTCAAATTATAGTCCATCCCCTTTGGTGTCCCGAACTGTCACCTTTGGGATCGCCGGTTCCAGACCATAATAGGTGCATACAACTCATAGATAGGATCAAGAACATACATATACTGATGAAAACACAAGTGGTTCAGATCTGAAAACATGGCACTCGGGCCAAAAGTGACAAGCATTAAGAGCAACAAGGTTGTAGCAAAGATGATAAACACCAAAGTAGAGGATAGGCAACATGCCCCCAACAATTTGACGAACTATTACATGATCTAACTCATCCAATCCCTACCATACTCTTTGCCTACATCAGGGAATTACTCACACATGAGAGGAGAAGCAAGGAGGGAGGATGGAGTGGTGATGATGATGACCATGGCGATGATCTCCCCTCACCGGAGGCCAAAATAGCCTCCAGATTAGCCCTCCCGAAGAAGAACAGAGGGTGGCGGCGGCTTCGCGACGGAAACTGGGAAAGCGACTTATATTCTGGGGTTTTCGCGTCACGGGGATAAATAGGGGGCGTGGTAGGGCACTAGAGGAGGTGGGAGCCCCCCCAGGCGGCCTCCCGGCGCGACCAGGGGTGGGGCCGCGCCAGCAGGGCGCCTGGGGCCCCTCTGGCCCCACTTCTGGCACATGGAAGCTTCTGGTGTGTGGACTTTCTGTGAATTTTCCCGGAATTTTCTGAGGCACCTAAAAATCCATTTTCCTGCACACAATAAAACCATACAGGCAGCTCTGCCAAAAACAACGTCATTCCGGGTTAGTTTAGCCCAAATCATGCAATAATGAGGTCAAAACAATAGAAAAGTGTTTGTAAAAGTAGATACGTTTGAGACGTATCAACTCCCCCAAGCTTAGCATATTGCTTGTCCTCAAGCAATTCAGTTCAACGAACTGGACGCGACAAAGAAACCTTTTACAAACTCTTTTGCTTCATAAGATGTATATAAGCATGTACAACAAAAAGAGTTTAGAAAGTATTGAAACAATGCTATGAGGACAATGCACGAAGCAATCCTTCTTTCAAGTAATCAATCACAAACAACCAAAAGTAAATAATAAGTTGCTGAAAATCAAGACAAGATCACAATGCACATAGTTTGAACATACTAGAGTGGTATCTCGCTAGCCTCCATGAGTGAAGCAAAACATAAATGCAAAAAACTCCTCCGGAGTTTTAAAGGAGATTAGAACTAAGAATTTCAGAACAAACAATATCACAATCATGCAGAAGACAATGTGGTACTTTGGGAACATGCATGTTACACTAAGAATGAAAATTATGCTCTCAATAGTTGGTGCTTTGAAGAAAGAAGGGGAGACTCTCGAACCGTGGCTTTTTGATGGCAATGTTGAAAACCCGTGGTTGGAAGCAAAGACTAAACAAGTACCAGAGCTCTTGGTTTTGAAAACAGAGATAAAATTCTTTTTGAGAAGTGCAACTTTCCAGTGAACACCTGAGCGGTAAAGGTCTCTCAACATCTACCATGCCAACCATATTAATTCTTTTTGCTTACACTTTTGTTCCCTTATCCATCTATCATTTCACGGTCTATGGTACATTTATTTTGCCTCAAGTATGGAAGGAAGTTCTCTATGCATCTATCATTAGTAGCATTTTGTCCAATTCATTCCATCATCAAGTATGGGAGAGGTGTAACTTTTTTTCTTTTTTATGACTAGTTAAAACTTTCGTCAATTTTTTTTGGCATGGTAGATACTGACTTTCCTTCACCTCACCATGAGCTTGTATGTTTACAAAAGGGAAGCTTTTGAATAAATTTCGAGATGGAACAAGAAAGTCTAAGTTAGGGATGACCGGTAAATACCATATATAGCAAGGTATGGTGGACTCAAGTGGAATAACTTGTTTGAAAAGGAGTTTGGATACACAAGCAGAATTCCTCTTAGTGCGAGTGAAGGCTAGCAAAAGACTGGGAAGCGACCAACTAGAGAGCAATAATTTTCATAATCATGTAGAGCGACAAAGCAACATTGAATCGGGCATGAAAGTGATATAACTATTCTGAAATAAAAAGATCATCGAGGCATGATAGAATTTTTAGTCATAAACATGTGTGAACATGTGCAAAGTCAATACAAGAATTCTTCGAAGGGAAATAACACTTCAATATGCCAAACCATGAACAATGGAATGCATGTAAATCATTTGAACAACACATTCTGCACTCTAGCTATTTGAGATTAGACACAAAGAAATCATGAACACTGGGAAAGCATTGTAAACATAGCACTATATCGCTACAAGCTGGTCTCTAGATCATAAGTACACGCATATGTAAAAAAGTAGAAACAAGAAGAGTTCATACCGGTATTCCTTGTTGCTTCCCTTCTCTAGATCTTCGTCATTATTGCCTTCTCACTTCCACGATCGAACGTGGGAAATATAATCAAATGCCATTAAGGACTCGGGATGGACTCTGAAAACAAAGCAAACTAAAGAGAGAAAAGAAAATCTTTTTGGTTTTTTCAAAGGTTTAACGAAAGCAAAGGAAAAGAGAAATCTTTTTGTTGTTTTTGCAAATTAAAAGAGCAAAGAAGAACGGGCAAAAACTTCGAAAAGATCAAAGCGAACAAAATAAAATGGATAATGCAATGGAAAAGGGAGAAGGGCACGTAAGCCCCAAAGCTTAGGATTTTGGCCTAAGTTGGTAACAACTACTACCCCCATGAGCCTCCTGCTCCGGGGTGGTACGGGTAAGTCCACGGGTCGTGCGGGACTTCACATGCTGATGTGCGAGATGATGATAATGGATTCTCGCCCTTCGTTGGTTACCCCAAGTGGAAAGTGAGATGTAGGATAGCAGCAATTTTCCCCTATGTAGAGGATAGGGTTTATCTCCAGTAGGACTCCGGCAATGATAAGTAGGTGGTAAGAAAACAATAGCACCGTTTACGACAAACGTTGCTTCCCTGACCTGGACCTGCACACAATAGAAATAACTTTGTTCCCAACGAAGTTCAGAGAGGTTCTCAATCTCTCCGGTCTTGTTGTTTACAAAGGATCAAAACACAAGGGATAATGATAATGATGATAGCAACTGAAAGTAAAAGCAAGAAAATAAATAAACGTGTAAACAATGATGAGAATATGGACCGGGGTCCCGTGATGTTCACTAGTGATATCTCTCTCCCAAAAGACGATAAAACTGCTATGCGAGGTAAACAAATTACAGATGGGCAATTGACAGGATTATAAATGGACTGCAATGCTAACTATGCTACAAAAGAAAGGAAGAGGCTCAAAAGCATGAGCAGTACGCCAAAATAATTAGACCGAAATCCATCTGCATCTACTACTAATCATCCACCTTGAGATATCTATCCAGAACATATCGTTGGTATTAAGTTGAGAGCCCCACCCAAAGTGTAAACCCAAAGCAACAGACAATACCATGAAAAAGAACTTTGCGTAAAGTAAACAATCCTTGCAACCGCGGTTACAAGCACCGATGTTTTCCCCCTTGTGGCAACAGCACATCCCCTAGACTCATGTTTCTGTCACTCAAGCGTGTCATCAGGGGGCATGAACCCACAATCGAGCATAACATTCCCTCTTAAAGTTACTACCTACTACTTGGCCAAAGCAATAAACATCAACGGAGAACATGCAAGAATTACGTAGGAACAAAAATATAAAAGATAAGAACCAAATATATTACTCTATCCCATTCTGAACATAATCTCATAATCCATCATATCCCATCAAACTCAGCATAGCAACAGCAGAAATATTACATATGTGCCTCGATCATGTAGGGCAGCTCACGAGGTCTAAACCATGAAGAACAAAGAGGGGAGGAGAACATCACATAGCTACTGATCATAGACCCATGGTCCAAAGGAAACTACTCACGGCACATCCGGGAAGCGTCCATGGTGGAGGGGAAGCTCCCGGAGGTCGATCCTCCCTCCGGCAGGGTGTCGGGAAGGGGTCTGGTGGTGCTCCCGATCTTGGAAGTGCGGCGGCAAAACAGAGGCGAGATCGTAAAAAAGGGTTCTGTCTTCGGAATTTTCACGTCACGGGAGATATATAGGCGAAGGGGAAGCCAGGGGAGCCACCAGGGGTCCAAGCGCCCCCCTGGCGCAGTCAAGCCCTAGGCCGCGATAGCTAGGCGCCTGTGGCTCTGGTGGGTCCCACCTGGTCCCCCTTCGGGACTCCGAAAGGTTCCTTCACGCTGATATTTTATCTAGATTTCTCCTGAATTTTTTGAGCACTTTTAATATGGGGGAAAATTGTAATAGAAAAACAACAGAAAAAGGAAACTGGCACTGGGGTGCACTGAGTTAATAGGTTAGTCCAAATATGATCAAAAGAGTATGAAAGTGTACCTAGATCATAACAATATCACAAAAAACATGCATGGAGCAAGCAGAAATTATCGATACGTTTGGGACGTATCAACATCCCCAAGCTTAATTCCTGCTCGTCCTCGAGTACGTAAATGATAACAAGCATAATTTCTGTGGTGACATGCTAGCAACCATATAAGAACTTTGAAAAGTAAAGAAATCAAGGTATGTGATTCAATTCAAGTCAAAACATGCAAGAGTCTATATTAGCATTGAAACAAGTAACAAAAGAACATTAGGTGCAAGAGCTCTCGCTGCCCGTGACTCAAATGTCTTCAAATGGTGTTTGCGTGCAAGAAGAGGGATAGGGAGTACGAGAAAAAAAAGTATTTTTGTGTTGATAACTCAATCTACTAAAGTTTCACGCTTGGTCTTCTTTGGAATCTTATCTTGACTCGTCCCCAGACCACTAGCCAGGTACAAGTCAATTTGATCCACTCCTTTTCGATATTTTGAGCACTCATGCAATGGATGAGCGTAAGCACGAGAGTTGACACTTAGGATGGCAAAGAGAGAAATATGGTGGAGGAGGAAGACAAAAAGGGTGAGAAAGGCTCACATCAATGAGGACAATCATAGGCGAGAAAGCCAAATGATAGATATGATGTGAGGAGTAGGGATTGCCATGCAACGGATGCACATATGAGCTAGAAATCTCTCCAATGGAACTAGTGGGGGTGCATTTAACTTGCTCGCTCATGAAGACCTAGAGCTCTTTTGAGGAGGCTCATCCTTGGAATATGCAAGCCAAGTTCTATAACGTGAAGGTCCCCACATAGTTATATGCATGAATGATCATCTCTATGGAGTCAAGGATAAGAGGGAGTACTAGTGTGGATCTTTCAAAAGGATAGTAGTGTTGCCCCTTTATCTCTTTTTATTTATTTTTCTCTTTTTTATTTTTTTTATTTTTTGGTGGCCTCAATGGCTCTTTCTATGTAACTCTCATATGTCCTCTTTGGGATCTTTTATTTTGTCTACTTTGGGATCTTTTCCTCACTTAAGGGAAACACTCTAATTTACAAGAGGGTATAGAAGATCTTTCACACTTTACAAGGTACTCAAATCATAAAGAAGATGTAGTTATCATGATGTATGCAATGTATGCCTCGGCCAGTGTAGCAGGAACATGTATGACATGAAGATCAAGTAATGAAGAGGTGGATGTTGCATGGCAATATATCTCGGAAAGTCTATGGAAATGCCTTGATAGGTAGTTATGGTGGCTATTTTGAGGAAAGATATAAGGAGGTTTATGATGACAGAGTGTATCATGCCAAGGGTTTGGATGTACCGGCGAAGGTGGACGCCAACTCTAGGAGTGATAAGAAGGCAATGAACGGCACAGGAAAGGCTAGCAAATATGAGGAGGTGGAAGTGTCAACTTTCAATACTTACATTAGTCCGAAGAACTCATGCACTTATTATCGGTAACTCTCAATCTAATAAGGAGGTTCACAAAGATACAATAACCCGAGGAGGAGTGTATGGGGGTTTGGTTATCCTTGCACATCCTCGACTCATGGTACGTGATTGTACTCTAATATTCGACCCCTCCAAAGATTAGCGATCCATCTAGTAGCTAGAGTTCTCAACTAGTTTTGTAGGTTTTTTTTGAAAATAAACACAGATTTCCCAAAATACAACACCTATCACTAATAGGCTAGAGCTCGTGACACCAAAAGTTCAAACATTACTCACATCAATACCTCAAAACTATTGCAAGTTACTACTAAAATTAAATAGCAACCTCAATTACCTACTCTCAAGACAAGACACAACTCAGTGCAACAACCAACTCTCTTAACAAGATAAACATGAAAACTAAAGAGAGTTCCAGCAACAAACTAAACAAAATCCAAGGCTCTTGCTAAAGACAAACTAACACTAAAAATAAACATGGCAGTAGCTACGAAAAGATAAAGAACACACAACAACAAAAAGATAAGCATGCAAAATCCTATGATTTGTTCTAGATTGGAGTGGAGCATGTTTCTCTCCCACACAAAGTAAGACAGGGTCTAACTTGTTATGAACAGCAAGCAAAGCTAAAGAAAACTAAAAATAAAACCTAAGAGCGAGACGCTCCAAGCATATCACATAACACAATGAAGTGATAAAAATATAGTGAGACGAAGGACGAACTGATGATTGTTGATGGAGAAGGGGATGCACGGGGGCATCCCCAAGCTTAGAATACTTGAGTCTCCTTGAATATTTATTGGGGATGCATGGGGGCATCCCCAAGCTTGAGCGCTTGACAGTCCCGGATCTTCTTTCATCATCTTCCATCGCACACTATAAAACTCCCTTCATACATAACTCATCATAAGCTGATTAGAGAGGTTAGTATCCTTAATAAAATAATTTTTCCCCACTGGATATAAAGATATTTTTGACGAAATTTTGTTTCTCAAGATTGACAAAAGGTTTTTGCAAAGAAAAAGAAAGCTTAAGGTTTGCAAAAGTAAGGAGAGGCAAAACGTGGCAGAATCTGTGAAAAACAGAACAACATGTAGTAGAGATTTTTTTCGGGGTATTTCTGCAACTCAAATAAAAAACTCAAAACATAAGAAAGTTCCACAATTGTATAGAGCATGCTGTGTAAACAATTCAGCTCAAAAAGATGAACTGGTGATTTGATCCGATTTTTCCCGTCACGAAGACAGAATTTGTTTTCTGGACAACATGTCACAACTTTTGCTTCCCTTATCATATGGGGCTATAACTTGGCACAAAGCTTGAAAATAAAGATACAATGATGTTGCTACAGTATTAACAATCATCAAGACCACTAAAAACAGAAGTAAAAACATCTTGGGTTGCCTCCCAACAAGCGCTTTCTTTTACGCCTTTAAGCTAGGCATAAGGCAAAAGAAGAATCAAGTTGTATCAATCGAACCATCATCAAGATCATCAAAAAGCTCTTTAATTGTACAACTAGTCTTAAGAGGTATTTCAAATAAAGTCTTAATGAAGATACTTCTAGGGATAAAAAAAAAAGGCGGAAAATCAATGGGAGTTTCATTTATAAATTTATCAAAAAGAGGTATTTCTTCCAAATTTTTCACGGTTTCAACTTCCTTGGCAATGAGTGGATTATTTTTGGGTCGGGGAACCTTAGGGACATAATTGAACTTAGGTTCCCTCCTTGCCGGAGTCTCTACCATTTTTGGTTTGATTGAGGAGAAGGTGGTTCCTAGAGTATTAATGATTTCCTCAATCTTATCAATCCGAGAAGGATCCATATCATGGAATTTGATGGTCTCCAAAGTTTTAACAATTTTAAGCATGGATCTATCAAGCCTATTCAAATTCCCTTGAATCTTGCGATCCAACTCATTTATCCTAGTTATACTTGGTATTTCTAACTCTATCTTTTCAAGTTTTTTCATAATGTGAGCTAGAGTTATATCTTCTTGTATGCTAGCCACAGGGAGATTTCCAACAAGATTTTCCATAACATTAAGAGACTCCCAAATTGGGGCTTCTAGGAAATTCCCATTGATAGCAGTATCTAATATGAACCTATTCCTAGGAGTAATCCCAACATAAAAATTTCTAAGCAGGATAGTAATGGATTTCTTCTTGGTGACTCTTTTTTTGAGAATCATTAATTCTATACCAAGCATCTTTTAAACTTTCACCACCTTTTTGTTTAAAGGTGAGGACCTCTGTCTCAACAAAGGCAAAAGGACCAGACATACTGACAGCTACTAGCAAGATAAATAAATTTTTTGTGATTTTTGATATAAGACACAAAGATAAAAACTGAAAGGTAAACTAACAAGACTAAAAAGTAAAGGTAAAAGGTAGTGGGAAACTCCCCTATCTTAACACTCGGAGTCCCCGGCGACGGCGCCAGAAATTTGCTCGATGTGCGAGATGATGATAATGGATTCTCGCCCTTCGTTGGTTACCCCAAGTGGAAGGTGAGATGTAGGATAGCAGCAAATTTCCCCTATGTAGAGGATAGGGTTTATCTCCAGTAGGACTCCGGCAATGATAAGTAGGTGGCAAGAAAACAATGGCACCGTTTATGACAAATGTTGCTTCCTTGACCTTGACCTGCACACAACAGAAATAACTTTGCTCCCAACGAAGTTTAGAGAGGTTTTCAATCTCTCCGGTCTTGTTGTTTATAATGGATCAAAACACAAGGGATAATGATAATGATGATAGCAACTGAAAGTAAAAGCAAGAAAATAAATAAGCGTGTAAACAATGATGAGAATATGGACCGGGGTCCCGTGATGTTCACTAGTGATGTCTCTCTCCGAAAAGATGATAAAACTGCTATGCGAGGTAAACAAATTATAGATGGGCAATTGACAGAATTATAAATGCACCGCGATGCTAACTATGCTACAAAAGAAAGGAAGAGGCTCAAAAGCATGGGCAGTACGCCAAAATAAGTAGTCCGAAATCCATCTGCATCTACTACTAATCATCCACCTTGAGATATCTATCCAGAACATCTCGTTGGTATTAAGTTGAGAGCCCCACCCAAAGTGTAAACCCAAAGTAACAGACAACTGCATTAAAAAGAACTTTGCATAAAGTAAACAGTCCTTGCAACCGCGGTTACAAGCACCGTTGTTTTCCCCCTTGTGGCAACAGCACATCCCCTAGACTCATGTTTCTATCACTCAAGCGTGTCATCAGGGGGCATGAACCCACAATCGAACATGCAAGAATTACTTAGGAACAACAATATAAAAGATAAGAACCAAATATATTACTCTATCACAATCTGAACATAATCTCATAATCCATCAGATCCCATCAAACTCAGCATAGCAACAGCAGAAAGATTACATATATGCCTCGATCATGAAGGGAAGCTCACGAGGTCTAAACCATGAAGAACAAAGAGGGGAGGAGAACATCACATAGCTATTGATCACAGACCCATGGTCCAAAGGAAACTACTCACGACACATCTGGGAAGCGTCCATGGTGGAGGAGAAGCTCCCAGAGGTCGATCCTCCCTCCGGCAGGGTGCCGAGAAGGGGTCTGCTGGTGCTCTCGATCTTGGAAGCGCGACGACGGAGGAACAGAGGTGAGATCGCGAAAAAGGGTTCTGTCTTCGGAAGTTTCACGTCACGGGAGATATATAGGCAAAGGGGGGCACCCAGCGGGGCTACTAGGGGTGCAGGCGCCCCCCTGGCGCGGCCAAGCCCTAGGCCGCGCCAGCTAGGCGCCTAGGGCCTTGGTGGGTCCCACCTGGTCCCCCTTCGGGACTCCGGAAGGTTCCTTCACCCTGATTTTTTATCTGATTTTCCCGAATTTTTTGAGCACTTTTAATATGGGGGAAAACTGAAATAGAAAAACAGCAGAAAACATAAACTGGCACCGGGGTGCACTGAGTTAATAGGTTAGTCCAAATATGATCAAAAGTGTATGAATGTGTATCTAGATCATAGCAATATCACACAAAACATGCATGGAGCAAGCAGAAATTATCGATACGTTGGGACGTATCAGGTGCGTACACCGAAGTCCTCGGATCCTACCACGAAGAAGGATCCGCGCTCCAAGAAGAGGAAGACCCTTCACCAAACTAGGTGACGGTCTCCCCTTGGAAAGGTGGATACTCACCGTTCTCCTCCTCGTCGGGCACAACCCCTCCATGGGGTTATGAAACTGATACTGGACCACGAATTCATCAAATTGGATAACATCAAAGGACCATCCGTTCCTGCAAGAAAAATCAAACAAAAGAGGTGCATGTAGACTGATCTCGGTTTTCGTGGATGATCCGAAACGCAAGATATCAACAAGTTTACCAAACTCGGAAGTCCTGGTAACAAACTCATGCCTCTTCATAGCAGCAATCTCAAAACTTAAATAAGTAAAACGCTTATCATCAGGGTGTGGAGTGCCATTAAGAGACTTACGGATAAGTGTGGCGTAAATGCCACCAAATAAATCTCCCTTGTTACCATTCATTCTTCCCTCAAAAGGCGTTTGCCAGGATAGCAATATCCGGCGCATAACTGTTGCTCGTGTTCTCATGAGCTAACACCCATCTAGCAATAAAATACGCAAAATACCTAAGGTGGGGGAACAAGATGCTGGAAATATTCGAATGATGAATATCCCTCGTTTCCTGGCTACAGAGAGAGTTGAAGACAGTTTTCAGCTCGGAAGACTGAGAGTTCATCTTTGCCGTCAGTCCAACGTTCGGCACATTATATCAAAAAATCTTGCCAAAGACATGGTCAAAAGATCATTGTAAATTTTAAACTCAATAATGCCAGCATCATGATTATATCTAAAACTGTTAATAAAACAGGAGGTGAGTTTTTCATACTAAGAAACACGACATGTTGCTAGCCGTGTCAAACCTGCATTGGCACAAAGGCCATACAATTCCTCCTTAATTCCTGCAGCTTTGAGGAAAGCATCGCACGGATATGTCATTGCGCTTGCTGAACTCGTGTTTTCCAACAACTTTAGGGGCACATGATCTTCATTGTAGCTCACCCTAGCAGCCGAGGGTGAAGCTGCAGCTCTAGTAACTCGATCGGAGCGCTCGGGCTTCTTCTTCCCAAGCCACCCCTTTGCTTTTCCCAGCAAACTCATTTCTGGAAAAAATTGACAATTCACAAAAACAAGGATTTAAGCAAAGTGAGTTGGGGTGAACTACTCTACTCACTTTCCCAAGGCATAAACTTGCATCAAAACTTGGAAAATAAATTTCTACACATGCATGCAAGCTCATATGAACAACACCAATAACTACTAAATACTCACAAATAAAGCCACCAATCAAAAATCTAATTGGAGGGGTGGAGGAGTTACATACCAGGGAGTATTTGCTCAAAATCTCAGCTCAAATGATGGGTTGTTGAGGGAGATTGAAAATCGCCTCCAAGAACAGCAAGAATGCAAGAACAAGTGCAGAACTCGTGTTTTTGGAGAAAAAGAGAGAGAGAGGAAGAAGCCATACCTGGTTGGCTGCCCTGTGGGCGCGGCCAGGGGGTAGGCCGCGCCAGCTGGCCTCCTGGGCCACTGGTGGCCCCCCTGGTTAGCCCCAGGTACCCTTGGGTCACTTTTGACGTGGAAATTTTTATTTTTATTTTTCTGGAATTTTTATGAAAACTTCACTGTTGAAATTTTTTTGAAGTTCAAAAAGCTGTTAAACTTTCTGAAAACTTGAAACAGTGATTAGAAATGTGAAGCTTCAAAAACATAAAAACTCGGTACAGCAAAGGAGAACAAAAGTTAAAGCAAATGAAAACATAACAAGCTCCACTTTTTACCTATATAAAACATGCTAGGCTAGCAAGGTTGATCAAGTCCTACCAACAAACCGGCGATATATAGAGCATAAAGTCTCACCTCTTATGAAGTGATTATTGCACCTTTAATTTGATGGACATTGTCCCCACCTGACGAGGGGGTGACCCCACGACTCCTGCGTGTTAGGATACCTGGTGCGTACAAAGACGGAAGGCCTGATAGGAGCCTCGATGGGTCCATGACTGGCCCACTCAAAGCACCGACGTAGGAGTCCGCGACTTACAAGGAATTCAAGACTTGGCGTCCAAGACCGAAGCTAGTTTAGGAAATAGTCCTTGTAACCTGAGATGGACTCCCCTAGACCCAGCCTAGTATATAAAGGCTGGGAGGGGTGACGACTCAGGAGAATCCAATCTACAATCAACACCTCCGGTCTTGAGGGAACTCGTCTAGACCTCCACTGTAATCGCCCCCTCGCATAATACAATCGAGCAGGAAGTGCTTCTCCTGTTAGCCGACGAGTATCGCCAACCTATTTCTTCTCTACGATCTAACCCAGGGTCCCTGACCATGGGATTTGCCGAGGCTAATCCTCGTAAATTGGCGCCGTCTGTGGGAACTACACAGGTTGGAATCATGATCTCGGCGGTCCCGTCTCCAGGAAGTCACAACTCAAGGGATCGAGCAAGATCCAACCCACTCGAAGAACTCAAGTTCATCGCAAACCTCTCCATCGCACCACCAAGATCGCTTGGCCCGCAGCTTGGACAAGTTTGATATTTCGGCAACTACAAAAGTCATCACGGGCGGAAAAGAACTTGACGATCCAGAAGGCAAGAACAAGCCGTGACCGCGAAGCCAACCAAGACGATGGAACAAGTACAAGAAACCTGCATAGAAATCCCACTCGAGGAGTCGCAGCGTGTGACAGAAGCCTTGCCTGCCACTCGAAGACCCGCCGCCACTTGGACACCCGCCGGAGGACAGGACAACGACTCTGAAACCCAGTCCGGCGAGTACTACGACCTAGATCGAAGACCAGATGAGTTCGCCAAGTTTATTCGGAACTACTCGATCAACGACAGAATAGAGCTCGACCCAAGGTTCCACTCCCGCTCAGAAGACCACTCGCAGTCGTTCCAAGTCACAAGAAGAAGAAGGCACGCCAGCTCCAGCAAGCTCACAGCCAAAGAACAGCTGGATGGACCCTGCACAATCCACTATTTCGAAGACGACTGGGGGGCGCCTTAGGGCAGGCCACTCCCTAAGAGATTGTCGTATGTTCACCGAACTCTCCAACAACCTCAATGAAGAGAAGAATTGTGAAGCCAAACGGGCTCGAGGAACCGCGCAGCCGCCAACACCAAATACAGAAGAGCAATACCCTCAGTCTCATGGACGGGTCTGCATGATCCAAGAAGGACGACCCTCCAAAGCAAAACAAGACGCCCATACCCTGCAGACCTGAGCAACCGAGGACCTAAAATCAGCAGAAACTTACCATCTATATGGCACCGAAACCAACATTACTTTCCCACAAAGCGATCACCCACCGGCAATTCCAAGGACAGGGCACGCACCGCTGGTCCTCGACGCCTAGATCGGCGGTTATGACATGGACAGAATTTTCATGGACGGGGGCAGCAACTTAAACATAATCTTCACCAGCACCTTACGCAAGATGCTGATTCCACGGTTAGTCTAGAAGAAGTCAGGCGTCACACTCTGCGGCGTAGTTCCAGGCGAAGCAGCCGCCTCCCTTGGAACAATTGAGCTTGATGTCATCTTCGGTAGAAGGGCAACTTCGCGAGAAAAGTCCTCGAGTTCGAAGTACTCGACTGGCGGTCCCAATACCACGCCATACTCGGATGACCCGGATTCGCTCAATTTATGGCGGCCCCGCACTATGCGTACCTCAAGCTCAAGATGCCAGGACCCTCAGGGGTCATCACGGTCAATGGGAGTTTTATCAAATCAGACCAATGCGACCGTGATTTTCACGAAGTTTCTGACACGTTTGGAGCTCAGCAACAGCTCGAAGAAATAGCCATGGTGACAGATAAAGAGCATTTTTCCACTGGCAAGCAAAAGCGAATCACAGGAATTTACTCGCGACTTCAGCGTAGACAACGACATAGTCGCCCATTAGATGCACCCAACGGACCTAGAGAAGACGGTCCGAATCTACGCCCACCTCCCAGAAGAACAAGCAACTGCCCTCATGGTTTTCCTTCACGAGGAGTGGAAAATATTCGCCTGGTGCCCGACCGACATGCCTGGAATACCGCGAGAGTTTGCAGAGCACGCACTACAAATACATCCAAACACCAAACTAGTAAAGAAGGTGTTGCGCAGATTCTCAGAACCCAAGCGCAGGGCCATCGGAGAGGAGGTCCACCGAATACTCGATGCACAATTCATCCGGGAGATGAAAAAGGCCACCTGGATCGCAAACCCAGTCTTAGTACCTAAAAAGGACACAGACGTACTATGAATGTGCGTTGACTACGGGCCTGTCAACAAACACTGCCCAAAGGACAACTTTCCTCTACCAAGGATAGACCAGATAATCGACTCCACCGCAGGATGCGACCTCCTATCCTTCCTCGATGCCTACTCAGGACACAACCAAATTAGGATGAAGGAAGAACACGAAGAACACACCTCGTTCATCACCCCCTACGGCGTATTCTGCTACAAAACAATGCCATTCGGACTGAAAAACGCCGGAGCCACGTACCAACGGATGATGCAAGCATGCTTAAGAGACCAAATCGGCAGAAACGTCCAAGTCTACGTCGACGACATCGTCATCAAAACTTACAGTGCAAACACGCTACTCGAAAACCTCCGTGAAACCTTTGCAACACTCAACAAATACAGAATAAGGATCAACCCAAAAAAGTGTGTGTTCGGCGTCCCAGCCAGAAAACTGCTCGAATACATGGTGATACGTCCCAAACGTATCTATAATTTCTGCTTGCTCCATGCATGTTTTGTGTGACTTTGCCATGTTTTGCTTGAACTTTCATACACTTTTGAACCTATTTGGACTAACCTATTAACTCAGTGCACCCAGTTGCCAGTTTCTGTTTTCTGCTGTCTTTGTATTTCAGGTTTTCGGGCCATTAAAAGTGCTCCAAAAATTCCGGGAAAAATATATAAAAAATCAGCGCAACAGAAGCTTCCGGAATCACCAAGAGAGGGAAGGGGGGCCACCACCAGGCAGCCAGGAGGGCAGGTGGCGCGGCCCCACCCTGGGCCGCGCCAGGGACCCTCCTGACTGCCTCGTGGGTCCCCTCGATGCCCCCCTTCGCCTATATTTACCCCTCGGGGTGGAAACCCCTAATATCGATCTCTTTCTTGCGAACTCCCCTCTGTACCGCCGCCGACGCCGTTTCAAGATCGGGGCTGCCTGGAGAAGCTGCCCCGGCACCCTGCCGGAAGGAGGAACCCCCTCCGGGAGACCATCCATAGCCATGGACGCCTCCCGGATGTGCCGTGAGTATTCCCCCTTGGACCATGGGTCCATGACCAGTAGCTATGTGATGAATCTCTCCCCCCTTTTGTGCTTCCACTTTCAAGTCCTCGTGAGCTGCCTCACATGATCGAGGCATCTATGTAATTTTTGCTGTTGCTATGCTGAGTTTGTTGGGATCTGATGGATTATGAGACTATGTTCAGATTGTGATGAGTAATATATTTGGTTGTTCTCTTTTATATTTTTTTCTTGAGTAAATTCTTGCATGTTCTCCGTTGCGGTATTTGCTTTGGCCAAGTATTTTATTTGCAACTCCAAGAGAGAGCGTTATGCTCGATTGTGTGTTCAGCCCCCTGATGTCTAGCTTGAGTGACAGAAACATGAGACTAGGGGATGTGCTGTTGCCACTAGGGATAAAACAATGGTGCTTGTACCTGCGGGTGCAAGGATTGTTTACTTTACGCAAAGTTCTTTTAATGCAGTTGTCTGTTGCTTTGAGTTTACACTTTGGGTGGGATTCACAACTTAATACCAGCGAGATGTTCTGGATAGATATCTCAAGGTGGATGATTCGTAGTAGATGCAGATGGATTTCGGTCTACTTACCTTGGCGTACTGCCCATTGCTTTTGAGCCCTTCCTTTCTTTGCAGCATAGTTAGCATTGCGGTGCCTTCATAATCCTGTCAATTGCCCAACTGTGATTTGTTTACCTCGCTAGCACTTTTATCATCTTTTGGGAGAGAGACATCACTAGTGAAAATCACGGGACCCAGGTCCATCTTCACATTATTGTTCACACCCTCAATTTACTTTCAGCTTTTACTTTCCTTTGCACCTTTTATCTCTTGCGTTGATCCTTTGTAAACAACAAGGCCAGAGGAATTGACAACTCCTCTGTACTCGTTGGGAGCAAAGTTATTTGTTGCTGTGTGCAGGTCCATGACAACACCCTAGTCAGGAAGTAATTTCTGGCGACGTTGCCACCTACTTGTATCTCCTGAGTCCTACTGGTTCGTTAACCTTGGTATCTTCACCGAGGGAAACTTGCTGCTGCACTGCATCTCAAACCTTACACTTGGGGTAACCAACGAGGGGCGAGAAGCCATCAAGCAAATTTTCCTGTTGTTCTGTTTTTCTCAGCTTCTGCCCTTGTTTTTCTTTTCTCAGTTTTGCAATCCTTAAGCTTGCTTTTTCTTTGCAAACTTTTTTGGACAGGAAAGAGAAATAGTAGCTCTTCCTGGAAATCTTTATTTGCAGTAGAGGAAAATTATTTTATTAGGGTACTAACCTCTCTAATCAGCCTACAATGAGTTATGTATGAAGGGAGTTTTCAAGTGCGCGATGGAGGATGATGAAAGATGATTCAGGAGTGTCAAACGCTCAAGCTTGGGGATGCCCATGTGCACCCCCAATAAATATTCAAGAAGACTCAAGCGTCTAAGCTTGGGGATGCCCCCGATGCATCCCCTTCTTCATCAACAATCATTAGTTTGTCCCTCGTTGCACTATATTTTTATCACTTCATGCGTTATGTGCTTTGCTTGGAGCGTCTCACTCTTTACTTTTCTAGGTTTGTTTTTCTTTCTTTGCTGTAGTAACAAGTTAGACCCCAACTTACTCTTTTGTGTGGGAGAGATTGACGCTCCGCTTGAACTAGAACTCCTCATAGGATTTGCATGCTTATTCTTTTAGCTTTGAGCTGTTCTTTTTCTTTTCTTAGCTGCTGTTCTGTTTAGTTGTAGTGATTTAGTTTTTCTAGAGCTTTTATTTTGTCTTAGGTTGAACTTTCTATAGGTTGCATGTTTTATCTTGATAGAGAGTTTGCCTGTTGCACTGAGTTCTGTGTCTTGACTGAAAGTAGGTAGTTTAAGTTGCTATTCTCTTTGTAGTAGTAACTTGCAATAGTTTTGAGGTATTGACTAGAGTAATGTTCGAACTTATGGTGTCAAGAGCTCTTGCCTATTAGTGATAGATGTCGTATTTTGGGCAATCCGTGTGTTTTTTGAAAACCAAAAAACCCTGTTGAGAACTCTAGCTACTAGATGGATCACTAACCTCTAGAGGGTTCGAATATTAGAGTACACTCACGTACCATGAGTTGAGGATGCGCAAGGATAACCAAACCCCCATACACTCCTCCTCAGGGTACCTATCTCTTTGTGAACCTCTTGATTAGATTGAGAGTTACTGATAATAAGTACATGAGTTCTTCGGACTAATGTGAGTATTCGAAAGTTGACACTTCCACCTTCCCATATTTTTCTAGCCTCTCCTGTGCCGTGCATTGCTTTCTTCTCACTTCGAGAGTTGGCGTCCACCTTCGCCGATACATCCAAACCCTTGGCACGATACGCTCTTTCATCATAAACCTCCTTATATCCTTCCTCAAAACAGCCACCATACCTACCTACAAGACATTTCCATAGCCTTTCCGAGATACATTGCCATGCAACATCCACCTTCTCATGACTTGATCTTCATGTCATACATCCTACTTGCTTGATCGATGAGCCGCATGCTAGTTGGGCCTTGCCCTAATCATTGCTACATGACGCGCTAGTATCATTGCATATCCTGCTACCCTGGCAGAGGCATACATTTGCATCATGATAGTTACATTTTATTTATGTGAGTACCTTTGTAAAGTGTGAAAGATCTCCTATATTCTTGTAAAATATAGAGTATTGCCCCTAAAGTGAGGAAAAGATCCCAAAGAGGACAAAATCAAAAGATCCTAAAGAGGACAAATGAGAGTTAAATAGAAAGAGCCATTGAGGCCACCAAAAAATAAAAAAAAGAGAAAAAGAGAAAAGAAAAATAAAAAGAGAGAAGGGGGCATACTACTATTCCTTTTGAGAGATCCACACTAGTACTTCATCTTCTATCCCTTGTACTCCATAGAGATCATCATCATGCATATAGCTATGTGGGGACCCTTCACATTATAGAACTTGGCTTGTATATTCCAATGATGAGCCTCCTCAAACGAGCTCTAGGTCTTCTTGAGCAAGCAATTTAGATGCACCCCACTAGTTCCCTTGGAGATCTTTTAGCTCACATGTGCATCCATTGTATGTCAATCCCTACTCCTCACATCATATCTATCATATGGCCTTCTCTCGCCTATGATTGTCCTCATTGATGTGAGCCTTTCACACCTTTTTGTCTTCCTCCTCCACCTTCTTTCTGTTTCGCCTTTTAGGTGTCAACTTTCTTGCTCACGCTCATCCATTGCATGAGTGATCAAAATATCGAAAGGGAGTGGATCAGTTTGACTTGTACCTGGCTAGTGGTCTGGGGACGAGTCCAGATAAGAATCCAAAGGAGACCAAGTGTGAAACTTTAGTAGATAGTTGTTCTCAACAACCTTTTTTCTCTTTCTTCCCAGTCCCTTGCTTGCACGCAAACACCATTTGGAGACATTCGAGTCACGGACAGCGAAAGCTCTTGCACCCTTTGTTCTTTTGTTGCTTGTGTCAATGCTAATATAGACTCTTGCTTGTTAAGACTTGAATTGAATTGCATGCTTTGATTGCTTTACTTAAAGGTCCTTATTTGGTTGTGTGGCATGTCACCACAGAAATTATGCTTGTTATCATTTACCTACTCGAGGACAAGCAAGAATTAAGCTTGGGGATGTTGATAGTCCCAAACGTATCTATAATTTCTTCTTGCACCATGCATGTTTTGTGTGACTTTGCCATGTTTTGCTTGAACTTTCATACACTTTTGAACCTATTTGGACTAACCTATTAACTCAGTGCACCCAGTTGCTAGTTTCTGTTTTCTGCTGTTTTTGTATTTCAGGTTTTCCGTCCATTAAAAGTGCTCCAAAAATTCCGGGAAAAATATATAAAAAATCAGCGCAACAGAAGCTTCCGGAATCACCAAGAGAGGGAAGGGGGGCCACCACCAGGCAACCAGGAGGGCAGGTGGCGCGACCCAACCCTGGGCCGCGCCAGGGACCCTCCTGACTGCCTCGTGGGTCCCCTCGATGCCCCCCTTCGCCTATATTTACCCCTCGGGGTGGAAACCCCTAATATCGATCTCTTTCTCACGAACTCCCCTTTGTACCGCCGCCGCCGCCGCCGTTTCTAGATCGGGGCTGCCTGGAGAAGCTGCCCCGGCACCCTGCCGGAAGGAGGAACCCCCTCCGGGAGACCATCCATATCCATGGACGCCTCCCGGATGTGACGTGAGTAGTCCCCCTTGGACCATGGGTCCGTGACCAGTAGCTATGTGATGAATCTCTCCCCCCTTTTGTGCTTCCACTTTCGAGTCCTCGTGAGCTGCCTCACATGATCTGATGGATTATGAGACTATGTTCAAATTGTGATGAGTAATATATTTGGTTGTTCTCTTTTATATTTTGTTCTTGAGTAAATTCTTGCATGTTCTCCGTTGCGGTATTTGCTTTGGCCAAGTATTTTATTTGCAACTCCAAGAGAGAGCGTTATGCTCGATTGTGGGTTCAGCCCCCTGATGTCTAGCTTGAGTGACAGAAACTTGAGACTAGGGGATGTACTGTTGCCACCAGGGATAAAACAACGGTGCTTGTACCTGCGGGTGCAAGGATTGTTTACTTTACGCAAAGTTCTTTTAATGCAGTTGTCTGTTGCTTTGAGTTTACACTTTGAGTGGGATTCGCAACTTAATACCAGCGAGATGTTCTGGATAGATATCTCAAGGTGGATGATTCGTAGTAGATGCAGATGGATTTCGGTCGACTTACGTTGGCGTACTGCCCATTGCTTTTGAGCCCTTCCTTTCTTTGCAGCATAGTTAGCATTGCGGTGCCTTCATAATCCTGTCAATTGCCCAGGAGGAGCATACAGGCTGAAGAACCCAAAGACCGACGAAGACGTGGGAAATCCGTGGAACGTGGCAAACTTGCGCCTGTTCTACCCATAGTCTACCCATAGGCGTCTCGGCAGTATCCGCCCTTTCAGCTTATCATTCCTCGAATAAACATTGTCATGGCTAAACTGCCAATGACTCGCAGCCGCGCTGCGCATATGAAGGCAAGAGATGATGGATTCTAGTCCCTGCGCGACTCTTCGAATCCCCCAGGCACTTGGGGGTGACCCCACGACACCTGCGTGTGAGGATACCTAGTGCGTACAAAGACGGAAGGCCCGATAGGAGCCTCGACGGGTCCATGATTGGCCCACTCAAAGCACCAACGTAGGAGTCCGTGACTAACAAGGAAGTCAAGACTTGGCGCCAAGACCGAAGCTAGTTTAGGAAATCGTCCTTGAAACCTGAGATAGACTCCCCGAGACCCAGCCTAGTATATAAAGGCTGGGAGGGGTGATGGCTTAGGAGAATCCAATCTACAATCAACACCTCAGGTCTTGAGCGAACTCGCCTAGACCTCCACTGTAATCGCCCCCTCACATAATACAATCGAGCAGGAAGTGCTTCTCCTGTTAGCCGACGAGTATCGCCAACCTGTTCCTTCTCTACGATCTAACCCAGGGTCCCTGACCATGGGATTTGCCGAGGCTATTCCTCGTCACCACCATAATGGTTTTGTTTTTGTGGTGCACATGTAGAGGACAATCCCATTCTCCATTCTTCACGGTCTCGATATTCTCTATAGAGTTAAGGCCATGCCTTTTGTCGATATTCGAAAAATATACCGTGTGTTCTTTATCATCAACGTTGAAAGTAACCTTCCCTTTATTGCAATCAATAATAGAACCTGCGGTGTTAAGAAAAGGTCTACCTAGAATAATGGACATGCTCCCATCCTCGGGCATGTCAAACACAAAAAAATCAGTAAGGATTAAGCAATTAGCAACTTAACCAGGAACATCCTCACAAATACCAATCGGGACAGTTGTTGATTTGTCAGCCATCTGAAGAGAGATATCTGTAGGGATTAGCTTATCTAAACATAGCCTCTTATAAAGAGAAAAAGGCATGACACTCACTCCTGCTCCAAGGTCACATAAGGAAATTTTAACATAATTATTCTTTATGGAGCAAGGAATGGTGGGTATACCTGGATCACCAAGCTTCTCAGGAATCTTGCCACTGAAAGAGTAGTTAGCAAGCATAGTAGATATTGCCTCATTAGGTACTTTTCTTTTATTAGTAACAATATCTTTCATATATTTTGAATAAAGATGTAATTCGATAGCACCAGTCAAAGGAATTTGAAGAAAAAGAGGTTTCATCCATTCACAAAATTTATTATAGTGCTCTTATTCTTTGGTTTTGATAGACTTACCTGGAAAGGGCATGGGTTTCTGCACCCATGGTTCTCTTTCCTTCCCATGTCTTCTTTCAATGAAATCTTCTCTAGTATACTTCTTGCGTCTACCGGGTGCTTCTTCTTCTCGCACCTCGGGAGGATCATTCTTCTCCTTATCTTCTTCGGGCTCAGCACCGTATTCAGTTTCAGCATCGGAGGTAGATATGCTGTTAGGATCAACAACAGGTTCTTCACTTGTAATAGGATCATTTGAGTTGTCAGCTTCCTTATGTTTCTTCGTCTTCTTTTTCTTCTTTTTCTTCTTTGGAGAGCCAACAATCTCGTCGTCTACCTGCACTTGAGAATCCTGCTCGATCCTCTTTGGATGCCCCTCGGGATATAGAGGGTCCTGGGTGTGTGTTCCACCCCTAGTCTTTATACCATAGGCCTGTATATCCTGTTTGGCAGTATTAGCAAGCAAATATTTTTGCACATTAGAAATCTGTTCAAGCTGAGTTTGAACCATATGAAAATTCTTAAGAAGACATTTAACATCATTAACTGTTCTACCTAGAACATCAAGTAAACTTTTGATAGCAAGGGAATTATCATGCAACTGATTTTGTATCCTCATATTAAAATGGTTTTGCTTCATAATAAAATTATCAAGATCATCTAAACATTGATCAGGAGGCTTACCTTTAGGGATGTCACTTTCATTGAAATATAAAAGAGAGTGTACCTCTACCAAGGGAGGGTGCGTAGTAGGCTCACACAACTTCTCAATAGGAGGTAGGTTCTTCACGTCTTCGACTTTATTGCTTTTCTCCTTTATAGACTTGTTTGCTTCTTCCATATCTTTGGGGCTCAGGACAAGCATGCCCCTCTCCTTTGGTGGTGGAGGTGGTTCAGGGACGGACCAATCTTTGTGGTTCTTGGAAATCTTGCCCATTAATTCTTCAGCAACGTCCGGTGTTCTTTATCTGAAAAAACAACCAGCACAACTATCCAAATAGGATTAGATTCATCGGTTAGACCAACATAAATATATCAAGTAATTCATTCTTTGGGACTTCATGTCCCGGTCTAGCCTTAATTAAACTACAATACCTCCCCCAATGAAAGGACCGAGATGTCGCCTAGAGGGGGGGTGAATAGTCGTTTTGAAACTTTTACGGATTTGGCTTTATCCTAATGCGGAATTAAACTTAACATATACTCCCTCCGTAAAGAAATATAAGAGTGTTTAGTTTACTAAAGTAGTGATCTAAATGCTCTTATATTTTTTTACAGAGGGAGTACTTTTCAAGCTCAAATCCTAAATATGCTAGGCCCAACTAAGTGCACCAACAACCTATGCTAAACATGATAAACACTTAAAGGAAACTAGCAAGCATAATATATATCACTATGTATGGAAATGAAAGATACAACTAAGCAATTCAAACTAGCACAAGATATATCAATATGAGCATGTATCAATTGCGGAAAGTAAAGGGTGTGGGAAAGAGATAACCACAAGTGAGTCGGGGACGCGGATTTATCCCGAAGTTCACACTCCTTTGAGGGAGTGCTAATCTCCGTTGGAGAGGTGCTCAAGCCAAGGCTCGAGGGCGCTACAAAGTACGTAGCTTACCGTAATCTCCCTTTCGATTCACCCCCAACGGATGAGCCTCGATTCACTAGGGGTTGGTCTTGAAGGCGACCACCACACCTTTACAAACTTCTCCGGAGCACACCACAAGCACGGAAGCTTTCGTAGGAACCTTGACCACCTAGGCCACTTCACACCCTTCCCCGGAGCACACCACAAACGGAAGCTTCCAGGTGAACCTTGACCACCTAGGGTTCTTCACAAAATTCTCATAGATATCTCCAAACCGTCTAGGAGGGGAAACCTCCAAGAGTAATAAAATCACGTGCTATCACTCGAACAAATCGATGCGGGAGGTCAAACCAATGCAACAAATGCAAAGCAAGGTCAAACAACAAATGCTCAACACACCCTCTCAATCTCAAAAGATGCAACTCAAGAAAGTGGAAGATTAAAGAGAAAGAAAACAATGGAGGAGATCAACACATGACTCCAAGATCCAACAAAAAATCTCCCTTCACTTAGAGGGGAAGCTCAAATTGGTTTGGTGGAAGAGTAGATCGGGTGAATCTCCTCCAATCCCCAAAAGATCAACAAGTTTGGGTGGCTAGGGGTGGAGAGACCAAGCTTTTTAAGGTCTAGAAATGGAGGAAGAAGCTTGGGGAAGATTGGGGTTGGAAGGAGGAAGATGGAGGGTATAAATACCCCTTCCACAGATCCAACCGTTGGCAGCCGGCCAACCCCGGGCACCCGGAGTAAAGGGAACGGGCACCCGGACCATCCAGAGACATCAGGCCAGGGGACCGGGCACCCGGACCATCCAGAGACATCAGGCCAGGGGACCGGGCACCCGGGGGTCCAATACCCCGGGTACCTGGACTGTTCAGGGAGTATACTGCAAACCCCGACTGCCTGGGGGTCCTAGACCCCGGGTGCCCGGAATATCCAGAGACAGCCCATCACAGGAAACGAAAACATGCGCAACTTTTTCATACGAACTCCGATTTCGATGATATTTGGCTCATTTTAAAGCTATTGACAAGCCCAAGGTCCTCACATAGAGAACCACCCAAGATCAACAAGAAAGAATTATTCAAAGCATGCAAAGGTTTGAGCACTCCACGTACGACGTGATCAAGCTACTTGCCCGATAGTCCCTCTTGATAGTACGGCTATCAAACCAATAATCCGGTCTCCCACCAAGCACCATGAGACCGGTAAAACTAGGAAAACCTAGCTAAGTTATACCTTTTCCTTGTGCATTCCACTTGAGCTTGATGATGGTGATGACACTTGCCTCAAGTTGGGATCCTTTTGTTGACCACATTCGTTTGGTGAAGATTCTCGAATAAGAACATCTTCAAATGTATATTAACACAATGTGGATCACATGCTTCAAAGCATATAACCTCCATCTTCTCATCTTGCACTTGGACTCCTCAAACTCAATGACCATCACCACTTGATGTCATCCTCACATAGGCTACTTGAAATCTTTCCTTTTGATGCAAGCCCATGAGAAACACCTAACCCATAAAGACATAACAAACGCATAGCATAGGTTAGGTAACAAAGCACAATTCACAATTACTTACCATACCACTAAATCACTCGATCCCACATGGTATAATGATTGTTCTTTGAGAGTTGACCATCTAGATTTAATCTTTGAACTTCATCTTGGCCAACCAACATCTTTACTTCATGATCCATCTTGGTTTCTTGAAAGCCATTATGAACTCTTCATTTCACTTCATTGCTTCAAGACTAGATCACCAAAGACTCTCTTATAACCATATCAAGTTTCACCATTAACATTATATTGGTCATCACTTGCTCTTCAAAATGCTCCATCACAACCACTTGAGAGGCATAATGAATTCTTCACTCTAGTTGCTTGCTTCAAGACATGATAAACCAACAACCAACATTGGCTCACTATGATGTTTTCTTGAAACCATGACTTGAATTCTTCTCTTCAATTATTCTCCCAAGTCCTTGATCCTCATGATCCCAACTATGTCAACATTTCAGATTACCAATGGAATCCACCTTGATCATACTTGGTTTATACATTGAAGTCAATCTTGATGGCTTCAAAGGATAAATCCAAGGACCAACTAGAAACCTCATTGGCCATGAGATAGGCCCGTGCACACGGGGTGTCCGAAGAGGTTTCCTGGACCCCTTGGGCACAACCCTTGAACCGCACACGCATGAGGTGACCATAGAGGGATACCATGAGGAATACTTCGCGAGGCTTTTGATGGAATTATTCCCAAATCAACCCAATATGCTTCATGTGTCACTATGGAATATTTCTTCATATAAGATACAATACGCTTGATGCTCCATAGATATTTGTCATTCAATACCAAATCTTAGAGCAAGTCTTCATCATTATGGCATTCACTATTGAATCCATCCAATATCCTTAATGCAACACCTATGGACTATACCTTCAAATATATCTCAATGAAATCATTAGTCCATAGGGATTGTCATTAATTACCAAAACCACACTTAGGAGCTACATGAACTTTCACCCAAGCTTTAGGGAGGTGCTCATCCTGCAACTGTTTGAAGTTATAAATTCTTTGTAAAGCAGCATGTTGCATGTGAGCAGGAAAATATTTATCAACAAAAGATTGAGCTAAGTCCCGAGGACTCTTAATGGAACCATAAGGTAGTGCATCATACCCTGCTTTAGCGTCTTCCTTCAAAGAGAAAGGAAAAAGCTTAGCCACATAAAAGTTTAGTATCCTCTCATCAGTAGTAAACTAGACACCCAACTCGGTGTGTTTGGTTAGGTGTTCTATATCATCATCATTTTCTCTGCCATAAATGGGGTCAGCTTCGACTGTAGACATAAGTGAAAGATCAACAGAGAAACCATAATCAGGATCAGTGATGCATATAGGAGATGTAGTAAATTCAGGATCAGGAGTAATCTTGTTCTTCATAGAGTGCTTTTCAAACAACTTCTTAATAGCACCTGGGTCAGAGTTGGAACACTAAGTTCCCTGCATAAATCATCATCAAGAATAATATAATCATCCTCAAGAAGTCTCTTCTTGAGGTCACTCAGGTCAGGATAATCATAAGTAGCACCAATAGGGTAGCGAGTAACAGGAATTTCAATTCCGGATTGTTTCGCAGCAGCAGCGATCTGTTTCTTAAGAGCGTAACCAAGTGAACCAATATCATCAAGAGTAGTCGAAGCATCATCCAAAGTATCGGATATAGTTACAAACTCAGTAGAGGTAGGATGTGGTGGTGGTGGTGAAGTGAACTTACTTATAGTGGAAGGTGAATCAAGCGTAGCACTAGTGCTCAGAAGAGTACCTTTTCTTGTAGTGGAGGTAAGATCGGAACCTTGGGGTCTCCTCTCTTACCCATAGTGGATGAAGTGCAGCAGGCAGAATACTTCAAGTAGACATGTAAATAAAGCTATGCTCCTCGGAAATGGCGCCAGAAAACAATACTTGATGACCCTCAACTGTAGGGGATCGAGATAGTCTTCGCGGGTAAGATAACCCAATTTATTGATTCGACACAAGGGGAACCAAAGAATAATTATAAGATTTAACAGTTGAGTTGTCAATTCAACCGCACCTGAAATATAATTGCTTGCAACAAAATATTAATAGCAACGGTGATAGGATAGTGATAGTGGCGACAGCGAAAGTAAAAACAGTGAAAGTAACAACTAGTGACCAGCAAGATTAAAAACACTGTAGTCTAGGGAGATGGATTGTTGGGCGCTGCTTGAATGAGAGTGAACATGTAATAGATTTTAACACGGGGCAAGGCACACAGAAAAGAAAGGATCATCTAGGCAAATATCAAACATTAGGCATGTATCCCGTAGGTAGTTGTGCGTGCTTGCAATAAGAACTTGTAGAACATCTTTTGTCCTACCATCCCGCTAAGAATGGGGCCAAAAGGAACTTATGGAGATTAAGGTGCTCCTGTCAAAGAGCACCGGAACAAAGCATTAAACTCAATGGATACATGAAATCCTCAAATTATAGTCCATCCCCTTTGGTGTCCCAAGCTGTCACCTTTCGGATCGCCGGTTCCGGACCATAATAGGTGCATACAACTCATAGATAGGATCAAGAACATAAATATACTCATGAAAACACAAGTGGTTCAGATCTGAAAACATGGCACTCGGGCCCAAAGTGACAAGCATTAAGAGCAACAAGTTGTAGCAAAGATGATAAACACCAAAGTAGATGATATGCAACATGCCCCCAACAATCTGATGAACTATTACATGATCTAACTCATCCAATCCCTACCATCCCCTTTGCCTACAATAAGGAATTACTTGCACATGAGAGGAGAAGTTATGGATGGAGGATGGAGTGGTGACGATGATGACGATGGCGATGATATCCCCTCACCGGAGGCCAAAAAAGCCTCCAGATTAGCCCTCCCGAAGAAGAACAGAGGGTGGCGGTGGCTCCGTGACGGAAACTGGGAAAACGACTTTTGTTCTGGGGTTTTCGCGTCACGGGGATAAATAGGGGGCCAGATAGGGCACCAGAGTAGGCGGGAGCCCTCAGGCAGCCTCCCGGCGCGGCCAGGGGTGGGGTTGCGCCAACAGGGCGCCTGGGGCCCCTCTAGCCCCACTTATGGCACATGGAAGCTTCTGGTGCGTGGATTTTCTGTGAATTTTCCCGGAATTTTCTGAGGCACCTAAAAAATCATTTTCCTGCACACAATAAAACCATACAGGTAGCTCTGCTGAAAACAGCGTCAGTCCGGGTTAGTTTAGCCTAAACCGTGCAAGAATGAGGTCAAACCAATAGCAAAAGTGTTTGGAAAAGTAGATACATTTGAGACGAATCATTACACCACGGAGCGGCGGCGGAACTCCAGAAAATCTTCTCGTTCTGGGGTTTTTAGGTCACGACGATGATATAGGCCAAAAGGGGGGCTCCTGGAGTGCGCCCCACCTCCCAGGCGGCCACCTGGCGCGGCCTGAGTGGGGGCCGCGCCACCAAGGCGTCTGGGAGCCTGGTGTCCCCCCCTCTAGGTCCCCTTCGGCTGGTCTTCGTCAATTCTTCAGAAAACTGCACCCGTGAATTTCAGGTCATTGGAGATGTGCTGATATGGCCACTTGATGTGCACTTTTGCCCGCTGATTCCTGCGTCTGCTGCTTCGGCACCGGAAAGTTGTAAAATGTGTAAAACAAGCCAAAACACTATAAGAACATCATCATAATATGAAATATATCAATGAATAGAGGTAAAATATGATATAAAATTAGAACTTTTCCCCTCGAGGAGAGGAAGCCCACTTCTATGAATGCTATTCAAGTGGAAATTAATGAAAACATTAGGATGATGGATAAACTTTAAGAAAGATGGGCTAGAGAATTAAGAGCCTTCCTACACACCACACTGTTGCTACTATACAAGTTGTTGAGGATACTCAAACTCTTTAGCACCCAACACACCTCTAGTCCCATTAGACCTATTAATGGTGATGCTGTTACCTCAACCGTAGAAGAAGAAACTCCCATGAACATAGAAGCTTTCAAACAAGTGAGCCTAGATGACACCACTACCACCTTTGATAGTAGTGACATTGATTTTGATAGTTGTACCCTTTCTGAAGTTATTAGCTTACTACAAAAAATGTCTAGAGACCCCCACACTAGCACACTAAATCTTTCCTTCATGGAGCATATTACCAATTATCTCATTAAATCTAGGGAGGAGAAGCTTAGGGTAGAAGCCTCCATACCTAGAAAGCTATAAGATGGTTGGGATCCTATGATAAAAATTAAATTGAATAACTTCTCTTGCTATGCTTTATATGATGTTGGAGCTAGTACCTCCGTTATGCCCAAAAGGATGTGTGATATGTTTCAAACTTTGAATTGAAGCCTTTTGATCCTTGTTCTTCTGGTGTTCGTCTCATTGATTCTTCCGTAAAGAAACCTTTGTGGAAGACTGATGATGTTCTTATCATTGTCAATGACAATTATGTTCCCGTTGATTTTACTATTATGGACATTGAGTGTAAACCCTTCTGTACAATTATTTTGGGACGTCCTTTTCTTCGCACCGTTACCTAGAAAGACGATTAATTTACCTTTTGAGTCCGTTACACGGCCTAGCTATTCTCTTTCACTTGATAAAACTTGATTTTTTCTTCTTGCCTAGCTTAAAGGTGTAAAAGAAAGCGCTTGTTGTGTGACAACCCAAGATGTTTTTCCTTCTGTTTTTAGTGGTTTGATGATTGTTACTACTGTAGAAACATCATTGTATCTTTATTTTCAAGCTTTGTGCCAAGTTTAGCCGCCGATTACCAGAAAGTTCAAAAGTTGTGACATGCTGTCGAGAAAATAGATTCTGTCCTTGGACGGAAAAATTCACGATAAATCACCAGATCATCTTTTGATCTGATTTGTTTTGACAGCATGCTCTATACAATTAGCTTTCATGTGTCTGTTCTGAGTTTTTTTATTTGAGTTGCAGAAGTACCCAAAAAAATATATTTACTACCTGTTGGTCTGTTTTTCACAGATTCTACCACGCTTTGCCTTTCCTCAGTTTTTCAAGTCTTGCTCTAGCTTTTTATTTGCAAAAACTTTTTGGCAATCTTGAGAAACAGTATCCCTTCAAGAAAATCTTTATTTCCAGTAGAGGAAAATTGTTTTATTGTGGATACTAACCTCTCTAAGCAGCTTATGATGAGTTATGTATGAAGGGAGTTTTCAAGTGTGCGAAGGAAGATGATGAAAGAAGATCCAAGAGTGTCAAATGCTCAAGCTTGGGGATGCCCCCATGCACCCCAAGAAATATTCAAGGAGACTCAAGCATCTAAGCTTGGGTATGCCCCCGTGCATCCGCTTCTTCATCAACAATTATCAGTTCGTCCTTCGTTCCACTATATTTTTATCACTTCATGTGTTATGTGCTATGCTTGGAGCGTCTTGCTCTTTACTTTTTAGTTTTATTTAGCTTTGCCTGCTGTTCATAACAAGTTAGAACCCAACTTTCTTTGCGTGGGAGAGAAACACGCTCCACTTTAAACTAGAACACGTCATAGAATTTTCATGCTTATCTTTCTTTTGTTGTGTGTTCTTTATCTTTTCGTAGCCGCTGTCATGTTTAGCTCTTATTTTTCATGCCTATCTTTTTAAGAGATTTTGTTTAGTTTGTTGCTGGAACTCTCTTGAGTTTGGATGTTTATCTTTTTTAGAGAGTTGGCCTGTTGCACTGAGTTGTATGTCTTGACTTGAAGTAGCTAATTGAGGTTGCTATTCAATTGTAGTAGTAACTTGCAATAGTTTTGAGGTATTGTTGTGACTAATGTTTGAACTTTTGTTGTCAAGAGCTCTAGCCTATTAGTGATAGATGTCGTATTTTGGGCAATCCGTGTTTATTTTCGAAAAACTACAAAAAAACTTGTTGAGAACTCTAGCTACTAGATGGATCACTAATATTTGGAGGGATCGGATATTAGAGTACACTCACGTACCATGATTCAAGGATGCGCAAGGAAAACCAAACCCCCATACACTCCTCCTCGGGGTCCTTGTCTCTTTGTGAACCTCCTGATTTGATTGAGAGTTACCGATAATAAGTGCATGAGTTCTTCGGACTAATGTAAGTTTATAAAGTTGATACTTCCACCTCCTCATATTTTCTATCCTCTTCGGTACCGTGTGTTTCCTTTTCTTACTCCGAGAGTTGGCGCCTACCTCGCCGGTGCATCCAAACCCTTGGCATGATAAGCTTTGTCATCATAAACCACCTTATATCTTTCCTAAAAAATGCCACCATACCTACCTATCAAGGCATTTCCATAGTATTTCCGAGATATATTGCCATGAAACATCCACCTTCTCATGACTTGATCTTCATGTCATACATGTTCCTGCTATACTGGCAGAGGCATACATTTGCATTCATCATGATAGCCTCATCCTCTTTATGTTGAGTAATTTTGTAAAGTGTGAAAGATCTTCTATACATCTTATAAAATAGAGTGTTGCCTCTAGTGAGGAAAAGATCCCAAAGAGGAAAAATGAGAGTTAAATAGAAAGAGCCATTGAGGCCACCAAAAAAATACAAAAAATATAAAAAGGGAATAAAAAGAGAGAAGGGGTGACGGGGATGTACCCAGGAAAATCCCATGGTCAGGGACCCTGGGTTAGTCATGAGAGGCACATGTTGGACGATAGCTCGTCGGCTAACAGGAGGATACGTTCCTGCTCGATGTTATTGATTGGAGATGGCGATTACAGAGGAGCCAAGGCTAATGCGCACAGGGCTAGGGTTAAAGATTGTGTATTTCTTGATCGAACGGCGGACAAGCGACACATGGGGCACGATTTACCCAGCTTCAGGCCCCCGGGGGGAAAACCCTACATGCTGCTTGTCTGATATTGTATTGATGATGATGTATAGAGGTGCCCTGAGGGCTTTGGTGGAGAGAGATCTGTCTAGTCCTATGCGTGGGGGTTGAGAGCTTGTGTGTTTAGATGATCTAGAGAGGTGCCCCTGCCTCGCTTTATATAGATAGCCAGTTAGGGGTTTACATGAGTCCTAGTCGAGTACAAGTAGGAGTCCTTGTCTTGCGCCTCAAGTCTTGGTCTTTACGTCTTACTCAGTCATGTCGGTGTCCATGAGTGGGCCCCTGGTGGGCCGCCCGCCATGACACGCACCAGGTACCCTCACGTAGAGGAGTCGTGGGGTCACCCCCTCGTCAGTAGCCCCCGAGTGCCTGGGGGACTCGAAGAGTCGCGCAGGGACTCGAATTTGCAGTAGTCGCCGTAATGCGTGTCGATCATTTGCTGATGAACGGTCGAAGATGTCGTGAGTATGCTCCCGATTGGAGTATTTGGATGAAGCATCGAAATTGCAGTCTGGTTCGTCTTCTTGTTTCATCGTCGGGTGGGGAGAAGTTGCCCAGTCGAGCGGTCGTCGGGTGCGCGTCAGCGCTCCCGATGGGAGTAGCCCCCGAGGCTATGTGCGACTCGTAGAGTCGCGCATAGGCTCAAGTTTTTTTTAAGCTAACCCCTTCATTCTTGTCGGATGCGCGAGTAGTGCTCGTCGGGTGCGCGTCAGCGCTCCCGATGGGAGTAGCCCCCGAGGCTATGTTCGACTGCTTGCAGTCGAGCATAGACTCAAGACTTCTTCGTCGTCGAGTAATTTTCATCCGAGGAAGTGCTCGACTCGGGTCTTGCGTCGTAGGCGTGAGTTTTTGTAGGGATCAGTCGTGGACGAGGAGGTTGGCGTCGCCGCGTCATGAGGGCACCCAGCCCCCGAGCATCTGCTGAGAAGATGAAAAAGGTGCAACTGTATTAATATGTACTTGCGCGATATACAAAAGAATTGTAAGGTGCATGATTTGCAAACGTTGCACTTTTGTCGAGTGGATAATGTAGCAGCATACACGGTTTAAGCGTGTCTTTTTGTGAGTAGGACCTCCGGCAGCATACCCTTACCGGGTAACAGGGACGCGATGCCAGACTTGTTGAACCCGGAGACAAGGGCGGCCTTTGGTACCCAGACTCACTACTTTGACGAATGCAAATAAACAACATATAAACTGAGCATGATCCAAAGGATAATTTTGAAGCCCTCGAGGTTTGTGTACGACTGCATAGTCGTCTTTGGTGACTGATCGAGAATGCATATAGGTTTTGGAATCATAGCATATAAGAGTGTAAAGAAAACTTAGCTGTAGGATCGACGCGGTGAGGATGTCGAAGATGAGAAGTCGAGTAGTCGAAGATGAGCACTCAGCGATGAGCAGTCGGCGTGGCGAAACGGAGTCGATGTGATGGCGACTGCGACGTTCAGCCCCAGAGTGTTGAGGTGGCGAAGTTGCGCGGCGAAGTCGTTGTGATGAATTTATCCGGTGAGTGACGAGAGGACTCGATGCAGCGATTCCTGCACGATGGAGCTTGGTACGGGAGAGCTCATACAAAGGAGCTCGACGCAGGATGTTTTGTGTGCTTGGAGTCGACGGTGCGGCGAGTGACCGAGAAGGACTCGGCGCGCCTGGCGGAGTCGACGTGACGAAATTTCGCGGCGTGTATCCGCACTGGAGCCGATGAAGTTGATGTCATTGTTGATGTCGAAAAAGTGCCAGCCCCCGAGCATCGAGTGCGCGTCGTGATTCGTCCGTGGTTGATGTAGAGGACGGAGTCGATGCCCGCGGCCGTGGTCTTTGTCGCGCCCGAAGTCGATGTAGAGCGGAGTCGATGTGGCGGACGGAGTCGACGCCTCGCCCGTAGTTGATGTAGAAGACGGAGTCAACGCCGCGGCCGCGGATGAGATATTGCCAGTTTGGATTGGATCATGACGATCGATCTTCGAGTGCTTCACGTAGACGTGCGCAGCCTGATTCCGCAATCTGTTGCCGCGACGGTTTCGACTCCGTTTTCTTCTTCTTCGATCTGGATCTTCATAGTGAATCATTGTTGATGTAGTCGCCGAGTCGTCGAGTTGTCGATTGCTCGTCGTGTGTTGTTGTTGTTGTTGCGGCTCGAGTCGATGTAGAAACATTGGTGAGTCATCCATGGCATGTCGAGTTGGAGTAGAAGCCTTGTGGGTCGAGATTGAACCCAAATTCGTGATTGGAAATTCGTGATCTCGCGTAGATCCAAAAACGCGTTGCAGTGCGAGAGCCGCTGACGGAGATCTAACCGTTGGAATGTTCTGAAATTTTTTGTGCTGATGGGGGGTGAATCCTGCATGCTTTCACCGGAGGGATCGTCAAGTTGATGTCTGAGCTAATGTCAGGAATTTATTTGCTGGAGTCGCGTGGAGTTCCGTCAGATTCCGAGGGTGCTTTAGTGCGGCGGTCGACGACGGAGATCCAGCCGTTGGAATTTTCTGAAATTTTCACAGATGTTCAAAAATTGGATTTCACATCTTTCCACCGAAGGGATCATCGGGATGAGCTCCGAGTCGGCGTCGCGAGTGCCCGCAACACAGACGATTTTTTGTCCTGTAGGCTGCGCGT
This sequence comes from Bromus sterilis, assembly GCA_950022295.1. NCBI lineage: Eukaryota > Viridiplantae > Streptophyta > Magnoliopsida > Poales > Poaceae > Bromus > Bromus sterilis. Next base: position 274,025,349 of record OX465598.1, read on the forward strand.
GAGCGCTTTTGTTGATGTCGATCTTCGAGTGACGCGCTTGAAAATTTTCTTGTTTTCTCAGTGAGCTTGATGTAGATCTTGATGTAGTTGTTGAAGAAGCCCTCGAGTTATGATTTGCTGACGACGGGACCGCCGAGATCGTAATTCTAACCTGTGTGCTTCCCACAGACGGCGCCAATTGACGGGGATGTACCCTGGCAAATCCCATGGTCAGGGACCCTGGGTTAGTCATGAGAGGCACAGGTTGGACGATAGCTCGTCGGCTAAAAGGAGGATACGTTCCTGCTCGATGTTATTGATTGGAGATGACGATTACAGAGGAGCCAAGGCTAATGCGCACAGGGCTAGGGTTACAGATTGTGTATTGCTTGATCGGACGGCGGACAAGCGACACATGGGGCATGATTTACCCAGCTTCAGGCCCCTGGAGGCAAAACCCTACATGTTGCTTGTCTGATCTTGTATTGATGATGATGTACAGAGGTCCCGTGAGGGCTTTGGTGGAGAGAGATCTGTCTAGTCCTATGCGTGGGGGTTGAGAGCTTGTGTGTTTAGATGATCTAGAGAGGTGCCCCTGCCTTGCTTTATATAGATAGCCAGTTAGGGGTTTACATGAGTCCTAGTCGAGTACAAGTAGGAGTCCTTGTCTTGCGCCTCAAGTCTTGGTCTTTACGTCTTACTCCGTCATGTCGGTGTCCACGAGTGGGCCCCTGGTGGGCCGCCCGCCATGACACGCACCAGGTACCCTCACATAGAGGAGTCATGGGGTCACCCCCTCGTCAAGGGGGCAACACTACTATTCCTTTTGAGAGATCCACACTCATACTCCCTCTTATATCTTGTACTCCGTAGAGATGATCATATATGCATATAGCTATGTGGGGACCTTTACACTATAGAACTTGGCTTGTATATTCCAATGATGGGCCTCCTCAAATGAGCTCTAGGTCTTCATGAGCAAGCAAGTTGGATGCACTCCCACTAGTTCCGTTGAAGAGCTTTCAATAGCTCGTATGTGCATCTGTTGCATGGCAATCCCTACTCGTCACATCATATCTATCATTTGGCTTTCTCTCGCATATGATTGTCCTCATTGATGTGATCCTTTCACACTTTTTTTGTCTTCCTCCTCCACTATATCTCTCTCTTTGCCATCCTAAGTGTCAATTTTCTTGCTTAAGCTCATCCATTGCATGAGTGCTCAAAATATTGAAAGGGAGTGGATCAGTTTGACTTGTACCTGGCTAGTGGTCTGGGGACGAGTCAAGATAAGATTACAAAGAAGACTAAGTGTGAAACTTTAGTAGGTTGAGTTCTCAAATAAAAAATATTATGTTTTTCCCTCGTATTCGCATCCCCCACTTCTTGCACGCAAACACCATTTGGAGACATTCGAGTCACAGACAGCGAGAGCTCTTGCACCTTTATGTTCTTGTGTTGCTTGTTTCAATGCTAATATAGACTCTTGCTTGTTATGACTTGAATTGAATAACATGCCTTGATTGCTTAAAAGTTCTTATATGGTTGGTAGCATGTCACCACAGAAATTATGCTTGTTATCATTTACCTACTCAAGGACGAGCAGGAATTAAGCTTGGGGATGTTGATACGTCCCAAACGTATCTATAATTACTGCTTGCTCCATGCATGTTTTGGTTGATATTGCTATTCTTTTGATACACTTTCATACACGTTGACCATATTTGGACTAACCTATTAACTCAGTGCACCCCAGTGCCAGTTTCTCTTTTCTGCTGTCTTTTTATTTCAGGTTTTCCCATTACGTAAAATGCCAAAACAATTCGGGGAATATATATATAAAATCAGCGTACCGGAAGCTTCCAGATGCCAGAAGGGGGGGCCAGAGCGGCCTCACTTGGTGCCCAGGTGGCCAGGGGGCGCGGATTAGGGTGGGGCCGCGCCGGGAGGCCGCCTGGACCCTTGGTGGCCCCCTGGCTTCCCCCCTTCTCCTATATATTTCCTTCGTCCCGAAACCCCCGAGGACAGAACTCTTTTTCGCGATCTCGCCTCTGTTCCGCCGCCACCGCGCTTCCAAGATCGGGAGCACTAGAAGACCTCTTCCCGGCACCCTGCCGGAGGGAGGGTTGACCTCCAGGAGCTTCTCTACCACCATGGACGCTTCCCGGATGAACCATGAGTATTCCACCTTGGACCATGGGTCCATGATCAGTATCTATGTGATGTCCTCTCTCCCTCTTTGTTCTTCATGGATTAGACCTTGTGAGCTGTCCTACATGATCAAGGCGCAAATGTAATTTTTTCGGTTGTTGCTATGTTGAGTTTTTTGGGATCTGATGGATTATGAGACTATGTTCAGATTATGATGAGTAATATATTTGGTTCTTCTCCTTGTATATTTGTGTTCTTGAGTAATTCTTGCATGTTCTCCGTTGTTGTTTATTGCTTTGGCCAAGTAGTAGGTAGTAACTCCAAGAGGGAGCGTGATTGATTGTGGGTGCATGCCCCCTGATGACTAGCTTGAGTGACAAAAACATGAGTCTAGGGGATGTGATGTTGCCACAAGGGGGAAAACAACGGTGCTTGTAACCGCGATTGCAAGGATTGTTTACTTTACGCAAAGTTCTTTTAATGTAGTTGTCTGTTGCTTTGGGTTTACACTTTGGGTGGGGCTCGCAACTTAATACCAGCGAGATGTTCTGGATAGATACCTCAAGGTGGATGATTAGTGAGTAGATGCAGATGGATTTCGGTCTACTTGTTTTGGCACACTGCCTATGCTTTTGAGCCTCTTCCTTTATTTTGAAGCATAGTTAGCATTGGTCTTCATCTGTAATCCTGTCAATTTCCCAGATGTAATTTGTTTACCTCGCATGGCTGTTTATCGTCTTTTGGGAGAGAGATATCACTAGTGAACATCATGGGACCCGGTCCATATTTCCACCACTGTTTACACCCTCAATTTACTTCATGTTCTACTTTCTAGTTGCAGTTATCACTATCTATTATCTGTTGCGTTTGATCCTTTGTAGACGTCAAGGCCGGAGAGATTGACAACCTCTCTGTACTCGTTGGGAGCAAAGTATTTGTTGTGTGTGCAGGTCCAGGCGAAGCAAGTGATTATCAACGGCACATCACTTGCTGAACCACCTACTTGTCGTCATTGGAGTCCTATGGGAGACGATCTTTAAACCTTGGTAGCTTTGCCAAGGGAAATTTGCTATTGTGCTACATCTCAACCTTCCACTTAGGGTAGCCAACGAGGAGCACTACTTCAGTGCCATCAGTTACATAATCAACAACTACTAATATGTGAGTGTACTTGTGCGAAGGAGGATGAGGACCCATAAAATCAAAACCCCAGCAATCAAAAGGCTCAATAACTAGAGAGTAATTCATAGGCATCTTATTTCTCCTACTAATGTTACCAACTCTCTAACACTTATCACAAGATAAAACATATTTTCTAGATTCTTTAAAGAGAGTAGGCCAATAAAAACCTGATTGGAGAACCTTGTGTGTGGTCCTCTCACCGGCATGATGTCCTCATAGGGACTATCGTGACAATCCCTCAATATATCCTTCTGCTCATGTTTGGGTATGCACCTTCTCACAATTCCATCCGCGCATTCTCTGAAAAGGTGTGGGTCATCCCAAAAGTAATACCTCAAATCGTGGAAGAACTTCTTACTTTGTAGAAATGTTAAACCTGGAGGTAAAAACTTGGTAACAATAAAGTTAGCATAGTCTACAAACCAAGGATCAAAAATAGATTGTATCCTTAAAACAAGTAATTGTTCATCAGGAAAGCTATCATTAACAGGAACAGGATCATGTGGTATGTTCTCTATCCTAGAGAGGTTGTCCGCTACAGGATTATCCACTCCTTTCTTGTCAACAATCTGCAAATGAAATTCTTGAAGAAGAAGAACCAATCTGATAAGTCTAGGTTTTCCATCCTTCTTCTCCATAAGATACTTAATAGCAGAATGGTCAGTGTGAATAATGAATTTGGAATCAACAATATAAGGTATACATTTATCACAAGCAAACACTACTGCTAAAAACTTCTTTTCGGTACTAGCATAATTCTTTTGAGCACTATCAAGGGTCTTGCTAGCACAATGTATAACATTCAATTTCTTATCAACCCTTTGTCCTAACATAGCTCCAATAGTAGATTCACTAGCATCACACATACTTTCAAAAGGTAAAGTCCAATCAGGTGGTTGGACTATAGGAGCAGTTATCAAAGCTTTCTTAAGAACTTCGAAGGCTTCCTTACAATCTTCATCAAACACAAAAGGAATATCCTTATGTAGAAGATTACTGAGGGGTCTCGAAGTCTTAGAAAAGTCTTTAATAAACCTTCTATAGAAACCAGCATGACCGAGAAAACTACGAATAGTCGAATACCTTTGATGTCCCTTGGATAGGGAATCTTCTCGATTGCTTTGATCTTGGCCCTGTCCACCTCGATTCCCCTCTCGTAAATCTTGTGCCCAAGAACATTTCCCTCGTTGAACATGAAGTGGCACTTCTCCAGTTGAGTAACAAGTTTGTCTCCTCGCATCTCTGCAAAACTTTATTAAGGTTGTGGAGACAATGGTCAAAAGAGGTTCCTTAGTCGGAGAAATCGTCCTGAAGACCTCAACAATCTCTTCACAAAAACCATGAAAGATAGCCGACATACACCTTTGAAAAGTAGCAGGCGCATTGCATAAACCGAAAGGCATACGTCTATAAGCATAAGTACCAAAAGGACAAGTAAAAGTGGTCTTCTCTTGATCGGCAATGTTACCATGAATTTGAGAGAAGCCAGAATATCCAGCAAGATAGCAAAAGTGAGTGTTTTTGTATAACCTTTCAAGCATTTGGTCGATGAACGGCAACGGGTAGTGATCCTACCTCGTCGCCTTGTTCAACTTCCTATAATCAATACACATTCTATATCCAATAATAATTCTTTGAGGGATTAGTTTAATCTTATCATTAGGAACAACAGTTGTGTCCCCCTTCTTAGGAACACAATGTACTGGACTTACCCACTTACTATCAGCTATAGGGTAGATAATACCTGTGGCTAGAAGCTTGAGGATTTCGGTCCTCACAACATCCTTCATCTTCGGGTTCAACCGTCGTTGATGATCAACAACCGGTTTAGCATCGTGCTCGAGATTGATAGTATGTTGACAAATGGATGGACTAATTCCCTTGAGGTCATCAATAGTATATCCAATAGCGCCTCGGTGTCGATGAAGGGTTTCCCATAATCGCTCCTCTTCATATCCTGAAAGGTTAGAATTGGTAATAACAGGTTATACTTTCTTTTCATCTAAATAAGCATACTTGAGCGTGTCGGGGTGAGGCTTGAGATCGAACATCGGGTCTTCTTTGGGTTGTGATAAAATTCCTAAAGGTTCAACCGGAAGGTTGTGCTTCAAGATGGCAGGTTTTCTCAAGAAGGCTTCATCGAGTTCATTTCTTTCCTGCATATGAATATCATTCTCGTGGTCCTCCATGTATTGCTGCAACGGATCGTCAAGAGGAATAGCAATAGAGGCAATATCTTCAATAATTTTATCATTACTAGGAAAATCAATACCACGAGTTTGTTTGGAGAATTTAGAAAAGTTAAATGCATATGGCTCACCATTGAATTCAACAGATACTTTCCCTTTCCTGCAATCCATAATAGCTCCACAAGTCTTGAGAAAAGGTCTACCGAATATAATAGGACAAAAATTATATTGCATTGAACCAAGTACTAGAAAGTCGGTAGGATACTTCACCTTTCCGCATAAGACTTCAACATCTCTCATAATTCCAATGGGAGAGATAGTTTCTCTGTTTGCAAGATAAATAGTAACATCAACTTCATCAAGTTCACACGGTGAAATCTCGCTCATAATCTCCTGATAGAGTAAATAAGGAATAGCACTGGATCCCAAATCGCATAGCCCATAATAATTGTGATCTCCTATTTTAACAGATACTACTGGAGTACCTGAAATTGGGCCTTTATTCTTGGCTGTGACAAGGTTAGTGGAACCAGCACAAAATTTTATATTGGAATCTATAGTATCACTAGTAACAAGGTCTTTAACCAATGCAACTTGAGGATCGACCTTGATCTGGTCCTCAGGATCATCAATTCTTCTCTCACATTTATTTAATATGCCTGTCACAAAAGAATGATCCCTGATCCTTGTGGTAAATGGGGGCTTTTCATATATAACTGCAGGCAAAATAGGGTCAGCAACATGAATATCAATAGGTAATTCCTTCAAGGGTTTATGATGCTGATCCTCCTTCTTTTTAGAGGAATCAATATGAGAGGCAACGTTTTTGCAAAAATCAATAAGAATGTTGGGAATCAAGACCAATATTAGCATAAAAGGTATTGAAGCAATCAATTTTCACATAGCTCTCAATGTAATCATGCTCATAATTTATAACGGGTTCAATACCTTTATCAATCTTCCAATCTTCAGTGTTCTTCTAGATCCTTTCAATAAGATCCCACCTTTCTTCAATGCTTCTGGTGCGGAATACCCCACTAGAGGACGCATCGAGCATCTCTCTATCGTGATGAGAAAGTCTTGCATAAAAAATTGTAAGAATGATTTCATTGGGGAGCTCATGATTGGGGCATTTGAGCATTAGGGACTTCAATATCCCCCAAGCTTGGGCGATGCTTTCTCCGTCACGAGACCAAAAGTTATGAATATAGTTCTTGTCTCGATGTATTTCATGAAGAGGATAAAACTTTCCATAGAAGAGAGGCATAAGTTCTTGGCAATTTAGTAAATGAGAGTTATCAAGAAACCTATACCAATCCCAAGCCTTATCTTTTAGTGATGGAGAGAATCGATTTATCATAACAAAGTCCATAGATATGCCTGCAAGCTTAAATAAGAGTATAGTTATGAAAGATATAGCAAGTGTTCACCTGGATGTCTATCTCCTACATATCGATTATCCATAACACAATCAACAATACCAGTCGGTATTTTAAAGGGCACAATTTCAGTAGGTGGGGGAGCCTTCTCCACCACAGTAAAGGTGGGGAGGTTCCCCGCAAGAAAAGTACCAAGAGCAAAGTGGTCCATAGGGACTAAAAGTAACAACAACAAAATAAAATCGGCACTTACAATATAAAGGTTTCCTTACTAATTTCACTTATCAATAGCGCTGCACTCCCCGGCAACAGCGCCAGAAAATGGTCTTGATGACCCACAAGTGTAGGGGATCTATCGTAGCCTTTTCGATAAGTAAGAGTGTCGAACCCAACGAGGAGCAGAATGTATTGACAAGTGATCTTGAGATAGGAATAACTTCAAGTACTGAAAGGTAACTCTTTATGGGTTTTCTGGTATAAGCAACAAGGAGATAAAAGCAAATAAATTAAATTGTGATAAAGTGTAGCAAGGTCCCGATCCTTTTGTGCAAAGGATAAGTCAAGGGATCAAACTTATAAAAGCTAAAACGTTCTTGAGGACAGACAGGAGAGATAGTCATGTTCCTTCGCCATATTTCATCTCGGTACTATGTTTTGTGTTGATAAGTGTTGTGTGGGTGAACCTATGCTAGTGCACTTTCTAGAATAAGATAAGTACACTCTTATGATTAAACCTCTTGCAAGCATCCACAAATACAAGAGAGAAATTAAGGCAAAGCCTAACCATAGCAATAAACTTTAGGATCCAACAATCCCTCGTGCAAAAGTGTGCGAACTCGGGTTCAGGTTTCTGTCACTTCGGCAACCCACCATAAGCATACTTTATACACAATGCATTCCCCTAGGTCCTTAAAAAGGCGAAGTATTGTGTAGTCGACGTTCACACAACACCACTAGAAGAATAACACCACAACTTAAATATCAAACAATACATATTACTTCAACATCATATGACTACTAACAACTAGACTTCTCACATGTCCTCAAGAACTAAATGAACTACTCACAAAACATTAAAGAGATCATGATCAGAGGTGATATATATATGATAAATTATCTGGTCATAACAATGATTCTCTAACAAAACTCAATAGCATTCACCACAAAGAGTAATCAACACCGGTAGAGTAGAGGGGATGGATAGTGCATGTTACAACTTGGATCGCAATGGTGAGATGACATGGGATGAAGATGGAGATGGTGATGGTAATGAGGATGATGTTGATGATAATCTCGATGATTCCCGTGACGATGGTGATGACGATGAGGACGATCTCCCCCTCCAGGAGGAGTTCTCCCCGACGGAATCTGCCCGTCGGAAAGGTCTTTTCTTCTCTATAGGTTTCCGCCACGGAGCGGTGGCGGAACTCCAGAAACTCTTCTTGTTCTGGGGTTTTTAGGTCACAACGATGATATAGGCAAAATGGGGGCTCCTGGAGTGGTGATACATCCAAAATGCATCACTATTTTATATAGTAATTCTTTCCTGTTCATTGATATATTTCAGGTTATGATGCTATTCTTATGTTGTTTTGCCTTTTTTTTACACACTTTGCAACTTTCCAATGCCGAAGCAGCAGACGCAGGATTCAACGGTAAAAAGTGGACATTGAGTTGCTAAAACAAAAGACCTCCAAATTACCTGAAAATCGACGGAGGCCATTTTCCAGAAGGATGACGAGGACACGCAAAAGAGGAGCCAGAGGGGGCCACAGGGTGCCCAGGCGGCCACCTGGCGCGGCCCCCACGTTGGTCGCGCCGGGAGGGCGCCTGGACCCCTGGGGCCACTCCTGTCTCCCCCCTCTGGCCTATATATCACTCATCACCCAAAAACCAAAAAACAAGAGGAGTTTCGCGATTTCCGCCGCCGCTCCGTGGAGGAATCCAATAGAGCATGAAAGACATCTCCGGCGGGCAGATTCCGCCGGGGAGAACACCTCCCAGAAGGGGAGATCGTCGCCACCGTCATCACCATCGTCACGGGAATCATCAAGATCATCATCAACATCATCCCCAAGATCAACATCATCTCCATCTTCATCTCGTCTCACCTCACAAGTTTAACTTGTGTTGTAACCCGTACTATCGATCCTCTCTATTCTACCAGTGTTCATTGCTATCGTGTGATGAATGCTATTGAGTTTTGTTGGAGAAATATTATTGTGTCCAGATTGTTTATCATCTATTTATACCCTCTGATCATGATCTATTTTATGTCTTGTGAGTAGTTACTTTAGTTCTTGAGGATATGGGAGAAGTCTAGTTGTTAGTAGTCATATGATGTTGAAGTAATATGTGTTGTTTGATACTTAAGTTGTGTTGTTATTTTCCTAGTGGTGTTGTTTGAGTTGAACACTCAACACTTTTCCTTATTAAGGACCTAGGGGAATGCATTTTGTATAAAGAATGCTTACGGTGGGTTGCCGGAGTGACAGAAACTTGAACCCCAGTTTGCACGCTTTTGCACCAGGGAACAATGGATCATCGATTGTATCCCTATGGTTAGGCTTTTGCCTTAATTATATTTCTGGATCCTTGCAAGATGTTTAATCATAAGAGTGCACTTATCTTAGTCTAGAGGGTGTACTAGCATAGATCCACCCACTCAACACTTATTAGCGCCTCACATAGTACCGATGCGGAATATGGCGAAAGCACGTGACTATTTCTCCCGTGTGTCCTCAAGAACGTTTCAGCCTTTATAAGTTCAGTTGTCAGGCTTATCCTTTACTCAACAGGATCGGGCAAATATTTACTCCTTAGTGCCTTTTACTTTGCTCGCTTTTACCTTTTTGTTGCTTATACCGAAAACCCCTAAAAATTTATCTTTTAGTTCCTGCAGTTACTTCTTTGCCAAAGTCACTTACCAATACCTTTTTCTCGTTGGGTTCGACACTCTTATTTATCGAAAACTCTACAAACGATCCCCTACAGTTGAGGGTCATAAAGTACTGTTTTCTGGCGCCGTTTCCGGGGAGCGTAGGGATTAGTAAGTGAAGTTGGTAAGGAAGTTTTTATATTTCTGTTTTTGTTTTGCTGCTCTTTGTCCTCATGGACACCTCTACTCTTGGTTTGTTGTTTATGGGGAAACGCCCCACAACTGTGGTGGTCACTTCTACCCCTACTGAAATTGTGCCTTACAAAATACCAACTGGTATTATCAATTATGTCTTGGCTAATCGTTATGCAGGAGACAGACATCCAGGTGAACACTTGCTATATTTAACACAACTATGGTCATTATTCAAGCTTGGAGGTGTGTCAAGGGATTTTGTTATGAAGAAACTGTTCTCCGTATCTCTTATAGATAGAGCTTAAGATTGGTATAAGCTCCTCGATAACTCACATCTACTTAATTGGCAAGAGCTTATGTCTCTCTTTTATACAAAGTTTTATGCTCTTCGTGAAATTCATCGAGACAGGAATTACATCTATAACTTTTGGTCTCGTGACGGAGAGAGCATCGCCCAAGCTTGGGGAAGACCGAAGTCCCTAATGTTCAAATGTCCTATTCATGAACTCCCCAAAGATATTATACTTACAAATTTTTATGCCAGGCTTTCTGATACACGAGATAATACTCGCCCCTCGTTGGTTACCCCAAGTGGAAGGTGAGATGTAGCGTAGCGGCAAATTTCAATACTAAAAGTAAATTGAAGGTGTAAACAGTGTTGGAGATAAGGACCGGGGTACTATGATGTTCACTAGTGATGTCTCTCTCCCAAAAGACGATAAAATAGCCATGCAAGGTAAACAAATTACAGCTGGGCAATTGACAGGATTATGTGCGCAAACCAATGCTAATTATGCTAAACAGAAAGGAAGAGGCTCAAAAGCATGGGCAGTACGCCAAGACAAGTAGACCAAAATCCATATGCATCTACCTACTAATCATCCACCTTGAGATATCTATCCAGAACATCTCGCTGGTATTAAGTTGCGAATCCCACCCAAAGTGTAAACTCAAAGCAACAGACAACTGCATTGAAGAACTTTGCGTAAAGTAAACAATCATTGCACCCACAAGTACAAGCACCTTTGTTTTCCCCCTTGTGGCAACATCACATCCCCTAGACTCATGTTTCTGTCACTCAAGCTAGTCATCGGGGGGCATGAACCCACAATCATGCATAACGCTCCCTCTTGGAGTCACTACCTACTACTTGTCGAAAGCAATAAACAGCAACAGAGAACGTGCAAGAATTAATCAAGAACCTAAATATAAAAGAAGAGAACCAAATATATAACTCAATCACAATCTGAACATAATCTCATAATCCATCGGATCCCAGCAAACTCAACATAGCAACAGCAGAAATATTACATAAGTGCCTCGATCATGTAGGGCAGCTTACGAGGTCTAATCCATGAAGAACAGAGAGGGGAGGAGAACATCACATAGCTACTAATCATAGACCCATGGTCCAAGGTGGACTACTCAAGGTTAATCCGGGAAGCATCCATGGTGGTGGAGAAGCTCCCGGAGGTGATTCCTCCCTCCGGTAGGGTGCCGGGAAGAGGTCTTCTGGTGCTCCCGATCTTGGAAGTGCGGCGGCGGCGGAACAGAGGAGAGATTGCGAAAAAGGGTTCCGTCCCCGAGGGTTTCTCGTCAAGGGGAATAAATAGGCGAAAGGGGGCAGCCAGAGGTGGGCCAGGGGATCCAGGCGCCTGTAAGGCCCGATATGCGGTACTGTTCCAGATCTAGATGTTTCCATCTAGATCCGGGGACGAAGCACATATCGGTCCCACCGCGACATATGACAAAGCCATATGCCCCGGATTTCCAACATGATATCACAACATTAAGATACAAGGATACAACATCTCATACAATTGGCATACAACTGCCTCAAATAGAATACAACAGCGGAAGATATATGTCTGAGTACAGACTACAATCAAAAGCCTACTGGCAAAGAGAAAAACATCGATCCCCATAACCACACGGGTCCAGGCCCTCCGCCGGGATCCGCCTAACTATTTGTCGTCGAGTCTCCACGTGAAACGTCGATCACCATACCTGTTGTCGATCAAGAATCCTGAAAAGAGTTTGGGGGTAGTATCATGAGTACAGAGGTACTCATCATCCAACTGTAGTGGTCATCTGACCCAGCAAGGACTTCATCACTCGTCATTCTAGGAAAACTAGTAGTTTACGGTAAGGATGAGGTAAGTGGTGAGGTTGCTGCCGCACTAGCATTTATGAAGTGGCTAATGATCTAGAGAGTAAGGTAAGAAGCCAAGCATTCGATGAGTAATCGCCTCCAACAAGTCTGCTATCCACCTACTACGTGAACATAACACCTATCCTATCCTTGTCCTCCTCTTCGCATCCCAACGAAGAAGAAGCAGTCAAGGCACACACACATGTTGATCAAGTTGTTAAGATTATCTCAGTTGTTGTTGTCTATGAACAAGGAGTAGGTCTCAAGTCGTCCATAACCGTGGACACGACTTCTCGAAAAGATTTAACCCTGCAGGGGTGTACCAACTGCCAATTACAAGGCTCCGCACGCACGCCCATCTCTCTCAGTTGCTACCCATCACAGGCAACCATTTTATGATTTAGTTCCAAGAGATCCGAAACGACAGGTCCCTCTAGCTAACAACGAACAAATCCGGGTGGCCCCCGGTGAGTCGACATCCAGCTGAGGAGCCGGTCGCTCTCTCGATCTGGTCTCTACCGTATGACTCCAAGTTTGGATTGCCGGTTAATCACACATAGGAAAACCGGGTTCTCAACCGGTCATGATGGGCCAGCAAGGGAACTATGTCCTCACTTGTCTGGGTTGGTTTAAAAACTACTGGCAGCTGACCAGCACACACACGGTTTCAAATGGTAAATCAGCTTGGGCCACCACTAGAAATGCTTGAAGCTAGGTAGGTAAGAAAAGGGGACCCCATAAAATCCCACACGCGGTTAGGCACGCTCACTCTTAAAACCAATACCCGGAACTCGGATCCTAGGTGACTCGAATGGAACAAAGCGTCGGGGCGGGATAGCCTAGACCTTCCATCCTTTGTCGAATATAGTCTACATTTATAATAATCATATCATCAACAACAATATAATAATGTGAAAGCCCAACCAAGGAGTAACAGGGTAACATCGTAGCATCCTAAGCATGCATACTAAGCAGGGGCTGAGCAACGAGCAATAGTAACATAGCAGTACAAGGTTTGCTGGGAAGGGACATGGCTGTATCGGTTTGAAAGAGGTTGTAAACATGTGGTAGGATCAAACATCGAACCTAACCTAGACTAGCATGCAAACTGCTGGTTGAAATAGAATGGATCATAAGAAATGTATAGTCCTTGCCTGCTGATAAGTCGGGTTCCGAAGGTGTAGTGGATCGCAAGCTCGCATCATCTCCGAAGGTACCCGCGGAAGCACACAAGACGATAAACACTGGAAAGCAATAAACGAGCAGGCACTCTATTACTACGGGGCAACACAAGATCAAGAAGGCATCACACGACACGACAACGCGATACAGAACTATCGTCGAGAACGGTTATGTGACGCCCCCAAAATCAGACCGTCTACAGTAATCATACACACAGGGTACACGACTGAGATTAGGGTGCCACGGTGATAATATCACAGCACAACACTAAACACAAAAGGATAAACAAATATGTTACAAGAGAGGGGGTCACGCGGACCCGAATACATAAGTCATACAAGCCATAATATCTGAGTACAGACATAGTTAGTCAAGTTTTGCCTTAAGAAGGCTAGCACAAATTACATCAGAGATACAGATCGAAAAGGCGAGGCCTCCTGCCTGGGATCCACCGAACTACTCCTGGTCAACGGTGAACTCGACGTCGTAGTAGGCGCCTCCGGGGTACTCCTGCTCTTGGGCTCCAACGTCGGCTGCAGCGGCCGATCAGGCAAAACAGTAAAGGAAATAAAGCAGGTGAGTATCTAGTATACCCGCGAGTCTTACGTCCGCTACTAAGCATTATGCATTGTATCAACGGAAAGAAGAGGCTGTCTATAGTGGACTGAAAGACAGAAATCCAGAGCAAGGTTAAGAAGCTAGGCCTAACGAAGACTAGCATCTTCCGCCGATGTCTTGCAGCATGAGGTAAGAATCAGCCAATAGTTTATATAAAGCATAAAGTAACAATGCAGCAGAAGTTGCTGCAGCATTGTATAATAGTAAGTGGTAATAATTAACAATGCCTCCGAGTTCACCTCCTCGACATCCCCGCGAGGAAGAAAAACCCGGAACCATACAGTTTAATAATAATAGTTTCTAGTGGTAAGATCCAGCTTCAGCATAAAGCGTCCTGTTACCGTGGACACGGCTATCCGAATAGATTAATCTTCCCTGCAGGGGTGCACTTGTGTTACGCTACACGCACGGATCTCCAGGGTGGCGGGAACCTTGTTAGGGAACGCTCCACCGAGGCTATCCGACACTTCAAAGCCCATCTTTCAAACTCAACAGAGAGGTCATCCGCCGGTCTAAATCCTAAGTACGCCGAGCCTTGGACCCCAACCCGAACGTACTCCTGCACGGTGCGTGACTGGCCGGTGAAGTTGAAGCAAATCCAAATAAGACACCACCGCGCGAGCAAATAAGACAATACCACTTCCCGGCAATCAGCCCGCGGTACTGCTGACGTCTGAAGAGTCCTCGGACGACACTAAGAAGCGGAGGAGCCCATAACTCGTAATTCCCACAGGTAGGTAGTGCGTACATGGCATATAGCCAACTCAAGACATTCACTGAACCATTGAGCATTTTAATTAACCTGCGTGAAAACCGTTATCGTTGCCTCGACTTAACTGACCCGCGGACAACGACAGCAGCCAGGACCACCAGTACATCGGGGCCTGCCCTGTCGTCCCACCAAGTCACTGCGGTTACCAACAAGGTGAACCGTCTCCTTACCTTGTCTCGCGTGTGCTCCTGGAGGAGCTCGACTTTCGTGGTTTGGTAACTCTCGCGGCCAACGATCAGGGGCCAAGCACACCGGTACACTGGTCGTACCCTCCATGTCGTCCCGTCGCAATACCTCTCGCGGGCACCGTTGGGTCGCCCGACTTCTTACCTTTAAGGAAAATCGTCGTTCAGGACCCTATGGCGGTAAGTCAAAGTCAGCCTCGAGTGGAGTACCAGGATTACTCCTGGATAGCTCACACTTGAGGTGACTAGGCATAACCCCCAGATAGGGGCCTTTGACGGTGTCTGCTTTGTATCGTACCTGTGCAGTTATAATAATTGTATCCGCGTTCACTCCCCTGAGTGATCACGGCCCTCTATCTAATCCTAGCTAACAATGCGCAGGGCTCACTGCTGAATAATGCATAATAATAATAGGCAGCATAGGATAAAGGAAGGCACATCAAGGGGCGACAAAAATCAGGCTATGCAGTTGAATAGGATTGTAATCGTAGCAGCAGCAGTAACAATGCCTAGTGCAAGAAAGTACGGAAAGATAGGCGATATCTGGGGAAGAGAATGGCTCTGCTTGCCTGCAAGCTCGACGGTAGTAGTAGGGTCGTCGACGACGTAGTCGTACTCAGCAGCGGTGTAGTCGACGGCAGCAGCGGGGTCTATCGGAGATTAAGGGGGGGAAGAAACAGTAAATACACAACAAGCATATACAAACAGATGCATGACATGACAGATGAAATGTTAACGGTATTCTAACGCAGTGCAATGCACGTTGCTCGGAGCGGGAATTCATCTGGGGATGAACTACCGGTTCCGGATGATTACCGGACAGGGTGTCCGGAGGGGGAAGGACCAAGCCGGAGGTGTCGTGGTTACCGGAACAACATAAGGGGGGTGTATCCGTGCTAGTTGATCTATTCCGAGAAACATTCGTGTTCGGAATAAATTCATCCGGGCACTCTAACAGTACCGGACAATTTATCGGATAGTCGGTCCGGAGGGGGAATGTTCGATGTCCGTTGTGTTAGAGGGGTGTGGTAGACATACAGATAGCGTATTTGTATTCGTTATATTTTTCTGATCAATTTTCATGTATAAAGTTTTTGTATCCGAGTTACGGTTTAAAAGTTATTGAATTTCAAAGTTTAAATCATTTTAAATGATTTTCTGAATTTCTTTTATTATTTATTAAACATTATCCAAAACATTATCCAGAACAGTGCTGACATGTGGGACCCGCATGTCAGCCTCTGTTACTTATAAAACATTTAATTAAATCAGAAAATGCCTCTGGACCCACCTGTCAGCCACTGGAATTTCTTTTAAAATCTTTAAAAATCAAACTGACAAAGGGGGCCCAGGTGTCATTGACTCCAGTGCTAATTAAACTTGTTTAATTAAGTTAAACGGCCAGGGCCCACTGTCAGTGAGACATGATAATCTAAAGGTTAACTTTTCTATTTGTTTTAACAGCAATAGTTAGCAGGGGGGTGGGGCCCGGCTGTCAGTGGCTCATTAGCCACTAACAGCAAACCTGACCGGGGGGGCCCACCGGTCAGCCCCACGGAATCTCGCCGGCGTCGAGGAACCCGGCGGAGCTCACTGACGACGGCATAGCGCACGGTCTGGTGGATGGTTTCGCGGGATTCTTGTTCCAATCGAAAGAGCAGTTCAAGCCGCATCGAACGGTAGTCGGGGCGTGGCGCGGGGTGGACGGAATTGAGCTCGGGGTCGGCAATGGCGGAGGGGGTGCTCGGGCTCCAATGGCACTATGGTACAGGCGAGGAAAACGAACGCGCTACGGGGTGGGATCGAATCCATGGTCCACGGGGAGCACGCGGGTGTCCTTGGTGTGTGCTGGAACGGTCCAGGACGACGGCTACGACGACGAACCACGGCGGCCGGAGCGAGCTCGAAGGGGGAAAATACTACGGCGCTATCGAGGTTCAACAGGCAGTTGGCGACGAACGGGGAGCTCACCAGGAGCACGACGGAGGTGGCAGCAGGCTCGATGCGGACTTGTTGTGGCCGGAATTTGTCGCGGATCCCGCTGGAGCCGAAGACGAAGGCGGTGAGGTAGCGCTCGATGTGATGGACACGGGCTCGATTAGCCGTTGTAGTCGACGAAGACGATCAAGGCGCAGCCTCTGGACACCACCTCGGGGCGGACCGTGCCCGTTGGCCACGTCTGGCCACGACAATGGCGACGGCGGCGCTCGGGAAATTTTCCCCGAGGCGTGAGAGGAGAGGAGGAGGGGAAGGGGAGGGGGAGGATGTCCAGGAGGTGGCCGGTGGCGCCCTTATCCCGTCGGCGTCGTGAGGGAGTAGGTGGAGGCGGGTCCGGGCTGGCAGCGGCGTGGCGACGGTCGCCGCCGTACGGGGCAGGTGGGGGGTGGTTGGAGGAAGAAGACAAACGTGGGGGTTGGGCCTGGGCTAGGTGGGCCGTCGCCCCAGGCGAGCTTTAAGCCCCTTTTTTATTTTGTTTTGTTTTCTGTTTGCTCTAATTCTTTCTGTAATGGATTTATTAACCCTAGCATTTTTGTAAAATATTATTGGTGTTTGTAAATTAGGGTTACATATTACAGAGGTGCCACAAAAGTTTTTGCAGCAAAAGAATTTCATTAGATATTTTTTTTAAAGATTAAATGCCCAAAGTAAGGGTTTTAACCTACTGTTTGAATTGTTTGTAATTTTCTGTAACTTCAAAAATTACCAAAGTTGGTCCAACATGATTGTAATGATTTTAGACAATTTACAAAAATGGTTTCAGGATTTGTGGAACAACTTTATTTTAGCACTTTTGTTTTATTTTTCATTCAAAGAAGTTTCAACTAGGGTTTGGTTTGTTAGATGAGAAAGGTGCATTTAGCTTTGGGTTTTGATCCCAAGGGCCCAAGTACATGGTGCATGGGGTGTTGATCAACCACAGCAAGGTTTGATCATTAGCATCACAAAGTTTTATCCAGGACAAGGGAGATCATTCAGTGAAAATCCAACAGTGATGATCAACAGTAATGATGGTTACTGTTACAGGCATCTGAGGGTGTTACAGGTTACTAACAGTTTAAGTGGGGTATGGGTCACACACAACGAATACCGCACGTTTACGGTGGTTCAAGTTGCTTAGCTACAGGTGATCAACAAAGGTTGTTAACATGGCAACTCAAGCAAGCATGGCATAGCACACAAACATGGCAAGAGGTGAAGCATAAAGGAAACTATCTATGCTAGTCAGTTTAAGCGAGGCACAACCTAAACATGGCATAACACTAAGTGCCACACGATGATTAAAACATTTGGTATTGTTCTGTCCTAAACCATATTTTAGGTTGGTTAACAACAGCAAACAATAGCATAAACACAAAGTACACGAAAAACTAATCAAGTTACATTTAAAGAACACTCCAAACGGAGTTACGGTTAAAAAGATGTACGCAAAACAAGTTTGGAACACAATCTGCCAACATCACGAAGCACACTTTAGAGCAATGCACAAACAGGATAATCAATGCAAACATGCTCACAAATGATATGGAACTAAAGTAGACATGACAGGGAAGGCATGGCAAAAAGAATCATGCAAATAGGCATCATAGATCAAAAGATATTAAACATGCAACATGGCATCAGAACGTTACAGACTTAGTGAAAAACAGAGGTGGCTGTCAAAAACAGCGCGATAGCAACTTTGGAGCTCAATAACTATATGACCAGCAAGCATATCATGACAATGCAATATATGTAATGAAAGTAGACATGATTCTTAACAATATGCAATTGGAATCACTCAATTCCGATAAACGGTCGCGACACACTCGTCGACCGAAGTTGCAACAAAATATAAACAGCAGCACACTAACAGCAGGATAGCTAATTTGGAGCAAGATACAATCATGATGCAGAAAGAAATTATGGCATGTGAACGCATGAAACTGAAGTAGAAAGAATGCTTAACACAACGCAAAAGGAATCAATCAATTCCGATGAACGGTTGCGAAGCAATCGTCACCCGAAGTTGCAATAAAATAACAGTTATAGCAACTTAGCAGCAGTTAACGACAGGTAGCCCTGTTTGAACAGCAAAAACTATATCTAAACAACCTCAAAACAATTAACTCACAAAAGATAAAAGCTAGAGCACGCAATTCTAAACAACTTTCATTTTGGGGGCACGTTCATCGGAGCTACGGATTAGTCGCAAATTACAGCTCAAAAGGCAAACAACATCAGATTTCACAGGACTTAGCAAAAATTGGAAAAATAATAAAAACAGAAAAAAAAGGTGGCTTGGGCTCCTCACCCAGTGGGCTCGGCCCACTGGCCGCTGGGCTGGGAGGCGTTGGCTGGGCCTTGGAGGGGGCGGCTGGGCTTGGCCCAGGCCACGGCTGGCTGGCTGCTTGGGCAGCCTCCTCGTCGACGACGGAGGACCTGCAGGTGACGGCGCCGGCGGCAGCGGTTGCCGCGCTCCGGCGAGGAGGAGGCGGCGCGGTGAGGGGCTGGAAGGGGCGCGGCGTGCTGGGCTCGGCTGGGTGGCGGAGGGAGGCCGGAGCAGGTGAGGCCGGTGGCCGGCGTGCTCCTCGGCTCGGCCACGCAGCGGGCGGCGCCCCGAGCTCCATGGCGGCCGGGCGGCGGATTCCTACGCGGAGAGGGGAGCAGCGGGTGAGAGAGGGAGAAGGAGAGGAGAGGGAAGGAGGAGAGGGAGAGGAGGTTGGCCGGCTGGCCGGAGTGCGCAGGCGGCGGCGGCTTCGGCCTTAATGGGCTGGCCGTGAGGAGAGAGGAGGTAGGTGGAGGCTGGGTTGATCTGGCTCGATCTGGGCCGTCGGATCGCCAGATCTGACGGTCCAGATCGCCTGGGGGCTAGGGTTGCGAAAAATGGGGTCTTTTGGACGAAAATTTGGACCAGACCTGGGGGTGTGGCTGCAATTTGTGGCTAGGGAAACCCTAGAAGAGGGATGGGGGAGTGGTGGTCTTTATATAGCCCAGGTGGCTGGCAGTTTGCAAAAACATCCCCGGTTTTTCTCTCGCGCGCACGGTGCTCACGTTTCTGACCGCCGGGGGTCCGCAGTATCTCCGATTCGGATAAAACTTCGAACTGTGCGATCAGTGCGTCGAGCCGGTGGCGTTCACCTCCCGTTGGAACCGTTCCGAGAACACTTTCCGGCGCGCTATAAAAATATCCCGTTTAATTATTAAACGGGGTTTTTCGTTCCGTTGGCTGCGGCTGGTCTCGTGCGGTTTTCGCGACGGTGATCGGGTGAAATCCGGTGTCGCAAAGGTCGAGTGTCAGGGTGGAAAGGGTCGGTCTCCGTCCAATACGAGATAAGAGGGGGAAAAATAATCGGCGATCGATAAATCGGGGATGCAAATACCACAAATAAATCAGACAATCAAACAATTCACACCGAAAAAAAAACTTTTAATTTTTGTGAACTCTGGGCTGTTACAGCGCCCCCCTTGGCGCGGACAGGGGTGGGGCCGCGCCCTCTGGCCGCCTGGCTCCCCTCTGGCCCCTCTCGGACTCTTCGCGAAGCTTCCGATACGCTGATTTGCCTATATTTTCCCTGAATTTTTCTGGTACTTTTAATAAGGGGAAACCTGAAATGGAAAAACAACAGAAAACAGGAACTGGCACTGGGGTGCACTGAGTTAATAGGTTAGTCCAAATATGATCAAAAGTGTATGGAAGTTCATCAATATCATAGCAATATCACACAAAAGAGGCATGGAGCAAGCAGAAATTATAGATACGTTTTGGACGTATCAACATCCCCAAGCTTAATTTCTGTGATGACATGCCAACAACCATATAAGAACTTTGTAAGTAAAGCAATCAAGACATGTAATTCAATTCAAGTCATAACAGGAAAGAGTCTATATTTGGCATTGAAACAAGCAACATAAGAACATAAAGGTGCAAGAGCTCTCGCTGTCCGTGACTCGAATGTCTCCAAATGGTGTTTGCGTGCAAGAAAGGGGATAGGAATATACGAGAAAAAAGTATTTTTATGTTCAGAACTCAATATACTAAAATTTCACACTTGGTCTTCTTTGGGATCTTATCTTGACTCATCCCCAGACCACTAGCCAGGTACAAGTCAAAATGATCCACTCCTTTTCGACATTTTGAGCACTCATGCAATGGATGAGCGTAAGCAAGAAAGTTGACACTTAGGATGGCAAAGAGAGAATAAGGTGGAGGTGGAAGACAAAAAAAGGGTGTGAAAGGCTCACATCAATGAGGACAATCGTAGGCGAGAGAAAGCCAAATGATAGATATGATGTGAGGAGTAGGGATTGCCATGAAACGGATGCACATATGAGCTAAAAGCTCTCCAAAGGAAATAGTGGGGTGCATCCAACTTGCTTGCTCAAGAAGACCTAGAGCTCATTTGAGGAGGCTCATCATTGGAATATACAAGCCAAGTTCTATAGTGTGAAGGTCCCCACATAGCTATATGCATGAATGATAATCTCTATGGAGTACAAGATATAAGAGGGAGTACGAGTGTGGATCTCTCAAAAGGAATAGTAGTGTGCCCCCTTCTCTCTTTTTATTTCTTTTTCAGTCTTTTCTATTTTTTTGTATTTTTTTGATGGCCTCAATTGCTCTTTCTATTTCTCTCATTTGTCCTCTTTGGGATCTTTTAATTTTTTCCTCTTTGGGATCTTTTAATTTTGTCCACTTTGGTATCTTTTCCTCACTTTAGGGGCAACACTCTATATATTACAAAAAGTATAGAAGATCTTTCACACATTACAAAGTACTTAAATCATAAAGAAAATGTAACTATCATGATGTATGCAAATGTTTGCCTCTGCCAGTGTAGCAGGATATGCAATGATATGTAACGACCCGGTCCCAAAAGGAACCAAGTCTACTGTGCTTCTGTGCTATCCCTGGATCAGTATGCTAGCACACACAGTACTCGATGAAATACCATGAATCACATGTAAAAAAGTAACGTAAATACATGGTATTTATTACCTTATAGCCTTTGGGCTAGAATACACCGCGGAAACAAGCAATACATAAGTGGAGTCCCATCAACACCAACGGCAAAGTTGAGTGTAGACATCGTAACCCTACATCGTATCACTTACTCGTCGTATACAATCCTGCAACACCGAAGGTTACAGCCCAAAATGGGTCAGTACTTTGAATGTACGGCAAGTTACTCCCAAAAGAATATATAACAGACCTATCTTCTACATGCAATTTTGGCTGGTGGAAAAGCTCTAAGAGTTTCAGTTTGCATAAAGCTGATTTTGTCCTACTCAAAGAGTATCATAACAGTACTACAAAGCTCATAATATGATTGAATTGGTTTCTCCAAGTCAATCTATTCCCAAAGTTGATTAAACCCGATTGATTAATTAAATATGATGAGATCCGTCAACATTCCCACTTCTAGATGCTCAAAGTTGTCCGTAACCGGGGACACGGCTAATCATGATCAGTTTGTACACTCTGCAGAGGTTTGTGCACTTTTCCCCACAAGACTCGACCACCTCCATTGGTATTCGCCACACTACACTTTGTATGGAAACAGGAAGGTCGAGACATGGTCTTTTAGAAGAGTTTCCCTTACTCTGGCGGTGCCCATCCCACCTACCAACACTACGTTCGTAGCACCACCTAGCAAGAGTCACTACTACTAATTAACCAAGCCAGAGCCCATAATGGCTTGTGGCTGCACACGTAAGCTTCTAGTTATGAAAAATATGATTGATCCCTTTAAGCCTGGGTGGCATTCCGCAGTGATTACTGGCCATCTCCAGGTCACTCAGGCAAATCCACTGGTTCCTCCAGGGTGCCCCCAACCATTCCACCCAGGTGGTTCATTAAGATTATCTTGGTCCTGTTTACTACTTAGTCACTCATACCTCATAATTGATCACTTCCCAATCCACGTCTACTTAGCAAAGCAGTATAATTCTACACGGTGGCGACAATGATATAAGGTTCAGACCTACCTCAATGAACTACTGGGTGTAACAGCATAGCATAATATATAATCCTATCAATGCATAATATTTAAGTTGGACTACAATGCATATAAAAAATATAGGTAATACTGGAGCATGATCAAAAGAGTAACTTGCCTGGATCCTGAGGATGAAATATTCTACTCGTAGTCATCTCTCCATCTCGTTACAATATATCTAACGGTAAAAGAGAAACACTTCAACACACAACTCAATCCAAAGTGAAGATCCAAATAAGATGCAATTACAACATAAATATTTAGTTATTACTATTAATAAAATAATTACTATGGCATGGATAGGTTGAGATAGGATCAAGTTGGATTGGATGGAAATATGATGGAAATCATATATCCGAGGATTGTAAAATCAATTGGATATGTTGAAGGTTGATTATAAAATCAATTAGATGGAGAGTATGTCAAACTCAGTTGGTTTGTCCATATGAATATTTGAATAGGAAATCAATTCTTGGATTGGATTGAAAAAGATCCGATAGAAATCGTGATGATCTTGTTGAGAAGATTGAATTTTTGTAGCCAAATTTATATAAAAAAAAGAGATATACTAAATGGAAGCTAAGACGAAGATTTGAGGTCAAAATAGTGTATTTATATGATGGAAAGAATGTGGCAATTGTCCAAACAGAAAGATTTGATATTAAGGATCAAATTTGATGAAGAAAATATTCCGAATAAATTATAGAATAAGATGTATACGAAATATACTCAAATTATAAAAATAAATTTGAGTTAAATTTCGAATTATCAAAAGTGGAATATTACTGGAAAATAATAAACTACATTTTCCAAGGAATCCGGGGATATAAAATTTGTCGAAATCCGACTTACGGGCTAGAAGATATGAATTTCTGAAGTTTGACTATTTTTGCTAAAATGAATTACGGGATTAATAAAAAGGATGCAAAATGGCGAGTTCTGATAGGTCTGTACCCATTCGATTTTTACAAAATAAAACGATGAACAAAGAGGGGAGAAAGGCTCACCGGAGATCTCGCCAGAATTTTGGAAAAAGGTCGCGGGCGTCAATAAACAGCCGAACGAGATAGAGGATGATTTGGGCTACTCGATGGACAAGGTTATAGCTCCATGTTCGCCTTCGGATAGCCGAGAAGTTCCACCGGAGTAGAGAAGAACGCATGAAGAGCACAATGACACGGACGGCGTGCTCCGGCCTTGCAATCGAGAGGAAAAATATGTCACAACGGTGCGCATCGGCAAGGGGAAGAAACTAGAGGAAGAAATATGGACTAGGTACCTTTCATGGCGACAAAAATCTTCACCGGAAGTGTGGATGCATCTTTACTCCGATGAGAAATTGTGCACGAAGGAGAGGGCTTTGGAGAGGGACTTTATGCGTGGGGATGTGTGGTTCAAAGGGTCCTAGGGGCGGTATTTATAGGGTCATGGGAGGTCCATAGAAGGAGAGTGGGCGAGGTTTTGGAATGGATTTAATGGCATTTATGGAGAAATAATGGGCATTAAAAGCGAGGTTTTGGAAATAGATTTAATGGCATTTATGGAGAAAATTATGGACAATTAAAAGCATTAAAACGCGTGTTTGTTTCCATGAATGGATTCTTCATGAACTTGTCCACAATTTTTGTGTAGGTTCTGAATTGAATCCATCAAGGATGGAGTAGAATGGAGGGAAGGAATTTGTCCAGGTTCATGGTGTTTGTGTGTGTTAGTTCACGTACACAGAAAAGAACAGGGAGGAAGAAGACGGTCAGGGCTATGGGCCTTAGCGGGAGGATAGGCCCAAGACGGAAAAAAGAAAGAGAAAAGAGATAGAAAAAAGATATGGGCTCGACCCAATAGATTTAGGATTTCAGTTTCTTATTTTTAACTTTGAAATAATAACTCTCAAATAAATCAGAAAATTTATATAGACCAAATAAAATATCGAGAGTTTAGGAAAATATATTTCCCTCTCTGAATAAATTTTATAAATAGATTTTTATGAAAAAAAAACTCATTAACGACATTATTAAATTTTTCCAATACTGTTTTTGGAGAAGTCATATTATCTCCTCTCATTTTCTTTATTAAATTATTGGAAATATTTAAATATCTCTTAAATGTCAATATCAAATAAACTCCAATTTCAAATAAAATTCGAGAATGAGTATGGGACCACAAAATTTTTGAGAAAGTCATTTTATTCTCACTCTAAAATATTTAATTGTGGTTCCTACCAAGTTTCAAAAAGACAAAAGAAGGAAATCATTCTTTGAATTTTTAATAAAGTTGAAAACCAAACTTTTCATTGTTGGATAAATTATTATCCAATTTTATTAAATGGTTTGTAAAGGTTTAAACAAAAACTCAAGGGAAAAGTTTTTATTTACCCCAAAATCAAAATAATTCAATCAATATTATATTATTTATTAACATTCCAAATTTTGGAAAATTTTGGGATGTTACAAACTATCACCCTTAAAAGAAATCTCGTCCTCGAGATTTGCAAAGGCTAGAAAGAAATGGGTTGGGGTCGAGGTTTCTTGGGTTACTTCCCCATGATCTTGGCATAACATTATGAGGCTTGCAGTTTATCTTTCACTTCTCGTAACAGTGATGTCTTCCACAACTCCATATGATTTTTGTTACTCAATCATATCCTGGTTTTGAGGCTTTAGACACCAGTTCTGAATCTTGACCAGGGCATGCTTTGGACCATTTACCACACCAGGGTGTCAAGAACTACCACCCTTAGAAGAATGCTTATGGGGCCCCCAAAATTCTACATACCATGATGGTTCTTCATCAAGCATCCAGAGATAAGAATCTGCATCTCCCCAAGGAACAAGTCTTTCTATAAAATACATAGGTTCCAAAACTACCTATCAAGACGCTCATGGTGGTCGAAATAACTTCCAATTGAAGCTTCTTGAAAATCTGCATGTTTCTTTCTCACCGTACAACCTAAGTTAGGCACGATGCCTATCTACAAAGGGTAATGCGTCTTACCATTCTATGGTTTAGGCTTGTCGCATCGACACTCTACTACATTTTTTGTCTCTCTAATTTACCAATCTAACATACCAAAGTATATAATAAGAGTCTTCGGTATGGGGGCCAATCCATCCCGTACTCAAATCATTACTTCATATGTTGATAGATGAATCACGTATTCTAACACTAAGTCTTTCTCACTCCTCTTAAAGAGGTCTTCACCTGCAAAACTAATAAACATTTTTGGGTGGCGATGATCCTACATGGTTTGTGCTCAAAACTTGCATCCATAGAATAGGAGAACTTCCGTCTCCAACAATCGTGTTCTCTTTGCAAATGGGAGATTCTAGACCCTTCTATATTCTCAATCCACTCTTCCAATTTGACTAGGTCACTGGTCTCATCAAAATAACTACGTCCATCTATGGGGTTTAAGGTTGGTCAGAGATGAGATAGATCTTCAGAGAGAAGGGGAGATGGATACCTACACAACAATTATCAAACAACTAACATACATAATAGACTCGTTTACTACGTTTTCGTCAGGAAGTCTTCATTCTCTTCGGTTCTTGAAAGTCTTTGATACAAGGAGTTTCGTCGATGTGATGGTCTTCTGATACATCATCCGTTGCTCACAACTCTCAAGGTTCAATTAATAATAAATCCTACGAAATACGTATCCCAAAAATACAAATTTAAATTTAACAGTTCAAATGACACCAATCATTAAATCAATAGCGAGAACTCCGAGAAAACTCCAAATATCACTCATAAAGTCAATCAAAAACAATTCCTATGGTACCTTCCTCCACATGAGCTCGCATGGTCGGGCACTCTACTCGCACTATTTCGTTCATTTCACAACTCTCATGGTGGGCCCTGATACTATTGGTATTGTGTAATATATTCCTTAACTTCTTCACAAGCATCTTAGTCTTGGATGTACCCGCGTCTTCTATGGGTCTTGAATAATCTTGGGATCTTTAGAGTCTTCAAATTCTTCGCGTCTTCCATACTTCCATACTTCTAATTCACGTTGAAAACATCTATTCTCCGAAATGGTATTGAGTTGTCCAATATCGTGTCCTTCCCGAAGAGACGTAACACAATCCTTCTCAGTGGTCAAAGTGGCATGGGTATAGTCTAACTTGTTAGGGATAAGAGGGAGTGTTTGGTAAAACTTAGAAAAGATGAGTAGTAATGGATTTTAAAAAAAATAATATTTTTAGAGAGTATACTTCCTAATGGCTTTCCAGTTTCTAGGGCCACGACCTACAGTCAACATGTGCTCTGATACCATCTTGTAACGACCCGGTCCCAAAAGGAACCAAGTCTACTGTGCTTCTGTGCTATCCCTGGATCAGTATGCTAGCACACACAGTACTCGATGAAATACCATGAATCACATGTCAAAAAGTAACGTAAATACATGGTATTTATTACCTTATAGCCTTTGGGCTAGAATACACCGCGGAAACAAGCAATACATAAGTGGAGTCCCATCAACACCAACGGCAAAGTTGAGTGTAGACATCGTAACCCTACATCGTATCACTTACTCGTCGTATACAATCCTGCAACACCGAAGGTTACAGCCCAAAATGGGTCAGTACTTTGAATGTACGGCAAGTTACTCCCAAAAGAATATATAACAGACCTATCTTCTACATGCAATTTTGGCTGGTGGAAAAGCTCTAAGAGTTTCAGTTTGCATAAAGCTGATTTTGTCCTACTCAAAGAGTATCATAACAGTACTACAAAGCTCATAATATGATTGAATTGGTTTCTCCAAGTCAATCTATTCCCAAAGTTGATTAAACCTGATTGATTAATTAAATATGATGAGATCCGTCAACATTCCCACTTCTAGATGCTCAAAGTTGTCCGTAACCGGGGACACGGCTAATCATGATCAGTTTGTACACTCTGCAGAGGTTTGTGCACTTTTCCCCACAAGACTCGACCACCTCCATTGGTATTCGCCACACTACACTTTGTATGGAAACAGGAAGGTCGAGACATGGTCTTTTAGAAGAGTTTCCCTTACTCTGGCGGTGCCCATCCCACCTACCAACACTACGTTCGTAGCACCACCTAGCAAGAGTCACTACTACTAATTAACCAAGCCAGAGCCCATAATGGCTTGTGGCTGCACACGTAAGCTTCTAGTTATGAAAAATATGATTGATCCCTTTAAGCCTGGGTGGCATTCCGCAGTGATTACTGGCCATCTCCAGGTCACTCAGGCAAATCCACTGGTTCCTCCAGGGTGCCCCCAACCATTCCACCCAGGTGGTTCATTAAGATTATCTTGGTCCTGTTTACTACTTAGTCACTCATACCTCATAATGGATCACTTCCCAATCCACGTCTACTTAGCAAAGCAGTATAATTCTACACGGTGGCGACAATGATATAAGGTTCAGACCTACCTCAATGAACTACTGGGTGTAACAGCATAGCATAATATATAATCCTATCAATGCATAATATTTAAGTTGGACTACAATGCATATAAAAAATATAGGTAATACTGGAGCATGATCAAAAGAGTAACTTGCCTGGATCCTGAGGATGAAATATTCTACTCGTAGTCATCTCTCCATCTCGTTACAATATATCTAACGGTAAAAGAGAAACACTTCAACACACAACTCAATCCAAAGTGAAGATCCAAATAAGATGCAATTACAACATAAATATTTAGTTATTACTATTAATAAAATAATTACTATGGCATGGATAGGTTGAGATAGGATCAAGTTGGATTGGATGGAAATATGATGGAAATCATATATCCGAGGATTGTAAAATCAATTGGATATGTTGAAGGTTGATTATAAAATCAATTAGATGGAGAGTATGTCAAACTCAGTTGGTTTGTCCATATGAATATTTGAATAGGAAATCAATTCTTGGATTGGATTGAAAAAGATCCGATAGAAATCGTGATGATCTTGTTGAGAAGATTGAATTTTTGTAGCCAAATTTATATAAAAAAAAGAGATATACTAAATGGAAGCTAAGACGAAGATTTGAGGTCAAAATAGTGTATTTATATGATGGAAAGAATGTGGCAATTGTCCAAACAGAAAGATTTGATATTAAGGATCAAATTTGATGAAGAAAATATTCCGAATAAATTATAGAATAAGATGTATAAGAAATATACTCAAATTATAAAAATAAATTTGAGTTAAATTTCGAATTACCAAAAGTGGAATATTACTGGAAAATAATAAACTACATTTTCCAAGGAATCCGGGGATATAAAATTTGTCGAAATCCGACTTACGGGCTAGAAGATATGAATTTCTGAAGTTTGACTATTTTTGCTAAAATGAATTACGGGATTAATAAAAAGGATGCAAAATGGCGAGTTCTGATAGGTCTGTACCCATTCGATTTTTACAAAATAAAATGATGAACAAAGAGGGGAGAAAGGCTCACCGGAGATCTCGCCAGAATTTTGGAAAAAGGTCGCGGGCGTCAATAAACAGCCGAACGAGATAGAGGATGATTTGGGCTACTCGATGGACAAGGTTATAGCTCCATGTTCGCCTTCGGATAGCCGAGAAGTTCCACCGGAGTAGAGAAGAACGCATGAAGAGCACAATGACACGGACGGCGTGCTCCGGCCTTGCAATCGAGAGGAAAAATATGTCACAACGGTGCGCATCAGCAAGGGGAAGAAACTAGAGGAAGAAATATGGACTAGGTACCTTTCATGGCGACAAAAATCTTCACCGGAAATGTGGATGCATCTTTACTCCGATGAGAAATTGTGCACGAAGGAGAGGGCTTTGGAGAGGGACTTTATGCGTGGGGATGTGTGGTTCAAAGGGTCCTAGGGGCGGTATTTATAGGGTCATGGGAGGTCCATAGAAGGAGAGTGGGCGAGGTTTTGGAATGGATTTAATGGCATTTATGGAGAAATAATGGGCATTAAAAGCGAGGTTTTGGAAATAGATTTAATGGCATTTATGGAGAAAATTATGGACAATTAAAAGCATTAAAACGCGTGTTTGTTTCCATGAATGGATTCTTCATGAACTTGTCCACAATTTTTGTGTAGGTTCTGAATTGAATCGATCAAGGATGGAGTAGAATGGAGGGAAGGAATTTGTCCAGGTTCATGGTGTTTGTGTGTGTTAGTTCACGTACACAGAAAAGAACAGGGAGGAAGAAGACGGTCAGGGCTATGGGCCTTAGCGGGAGGATAGGCCCAAGACGGAAAAAAGAAAGAGAAAAGAGATAGAAAAAAGATATGGGCTCGACCCAATAGATTTAGGATTTCAGTTTCTTATTTTTAACTTTGAAATAATAACTCTCAAATAAATCAGAAAATTTATATAGACCAAATAAAATATCGAGAGTTTAGGAAAATATATTTCCCTCTCTGAATAAATTTTATAAATAGATTTTTATGAAAAAAAAACTCATTAACGACATTATTAAATTTTTCCAATACTGTTTTTGGAGAAGTCATATTATCTCCTCTCACTTTCTTTATTAAATTATTGGAAATATTTAAATATCTCTTAAATGTCAATATCAAATAAACTCCAATTTCAAATAAAATTCGAGAATGAGTATGGGACCACAAAAATTTAAGAAAGTCATTTTATTCTCACTCTAAAATATTTAATTGTGGTTCCTACCAAGTTTCAAAAAGACAAAAGAAGGAAATCATTCTTTGAATTTTTAATAAAGTTGAAAACCAAACTTTTCATTGTTGGATAAATTATTATCCAATTTTATTAAATGGTTTGTAAAGGTTTAAACAAAAACTCAAGGGAAAAGTTTTTATTTACCCCAAAATCAAAATAATTCAATCAATATTATATTATTTATTAACATTCCAAAATTTGGAAAATTTTGGGATGTTACATGATACTAGCGCGTCATGTAGCAATGATTAGGGCAAGGCCCAACTAGCATGCGGCTTATAGATCAAGCAAGTAGCATGTATGACATGAAGATCAAGTCATGAGAAGATGGATGTTGCATGGCAATATATCTCGGAAAGGCTATGGAAATGCCTTGATAGATAGGTATGGTGGCTGTTTTGAGGAAGGATATATGGAGGTTTATGATGACAGAGCGTATCGTGCCAAGGGTTTGGATGTACCGGCGAAGGTGGACGCCAACTCTCGGAGTGAGAAGAAAGCAATGTACGACACAGGAAAGGCTAGAAAAATATGGGAAGGTAGAAATGTCAACTTTCGAATACTCACATTAGTCCGAAGAACTCATGCACTTATTATCGGTAACTCTCAATCTAATAAGGAGGTTCACAAAGAGACAAGTACCCCGAGTAGGAGTGTATGGGGGTTTGGGTGTCCTTGCGCATCCTCGACTCATGGTACGTGAGTGTACTCTAATATTCGACCCCTCAGAAGAGTAGTGATCCATCTAGTAGCTAGAGTTCTCAACTAATTTTGTAAGTTTTGAAAATAAACACGGATTGCCCAAAATACGACATCTATCACTAATAAGCTAAAGCTCTTGACACCAAAAGTCCAAACATTACTCAAAACAACACCTCAAAACTATTGCAAGTTACTACTACAAAAAGAATAACAACCTCAATTACTTACTTCAAGTCAAGATACAAAACTCAGTGAAACAGGCAAACTCTCTAAACAAGATAAACATGAAAACTCAAGAGAGTTACCGCAACAAACTAAACAAAAGATCTTAAAAATATAAGCATGAAAACTAAGAGTTAAACATGGCAGCAGCTATGAAAAGATAAAGAACACACACAACAAAGATAAGCATGCAAAAGTCCTATGTTGTGTTCTAAATTTTGGAAGTGGAGCCTGTTTCTCTTCCACACAAAGAAAGATGGGTTCTAACATGTTATGAACAGAAAGCAAAGCTAAAGAAAACTACAAATAAAACCTAAGAGCGAGACACTCCAAGCATAGCACATAACGCATGAAGCGATAAAAATATAGTGAAACGAGAGACGAACTGATAATTGTCGATGGAGAAGGGGATGCATGGGGGAATCCCCAAGCTTAGACGCTTGAGTCTCCCTGAATATTTCTTGGGGGTGCATGGGGGCATCCCCAAGCTTGAACGCTTGACACTTCTTAATCTTCTTTCATCATCTGCCCTCGCACACTTGAAAACTCCCTTCATACATAACTCATCATAATCTGATTAGCGAGGTTAGTACCCATAATAAAATAATTTTTCTCTACTGGAAATAAAGATAATCTTGAAGAGATACTGTTTCTCAAGATTTCCAAAAAGTTTTTTTGCAAAGAAAAAGCAAGCTTAAGGTTTGCAAAACGAAGGAAAGGCAAAACAGGACAGAATCTGTGAAAAACAGACCAGCAGGTAGTAAAGAATTTTTTAGGGATACTTATGAAACTCAAATCAAAAGATTGAGAACATACGAAAGTTTCGTAATTGTATAGAGCACTCTGTGTAAAAAATTCAGCTCAAAAAGACGAACTGCGATTTTTCTCTGATTTTTCTAGTCACGAGGACAGAATCTGTTTTCTGGTCAGCATGTCACAACTTTCACTTCCCTTGTCGTATGAGGCTATAAAAGGCACAAAACTTGAAAAGTAAAGATACAATCATGTTGCTACAGTAGTAACAATCATCAAGACCACTAAAAACAGAAAAAAAAACAAAAAGGAAATCCTAAATTCGTTGCGGGCTGCCTCCCGAAAGCGCTTCTTTAAAGCCATTAGCTAGGCATAAGGATTATAAAAGGTGCGCTCACAAGAATAAGGATTTGAAGCAAAAGAGAGCATCAAGAAGCAAATATGAAACACATTTAAGCCTAACCCACTTCCTATGCATTTTAATCTTGTAAGAAAATAAATGAAAGAAGCACAAAGAGACAAGCATAGGAAGGTGGGACAAGAATAACTTCGAAACTTTCAACATAAAGAGAGGAGTTTTTGTCACATGGGAATTTCTATAACCAAACTTTGCTATCTCCAAGTAATTTTCAGTAGTATCATGAACAACATCAAGAATATAACTATCACATAAATCATATTGTTCATGACCTATAAGCACACGTGTATTGTTTTCAACACGGTTTTTAGGATCATAAGATAAATGCAACCCATCACATTGAGCTTTGATAAGAGGAAAATTCTCTGGAGTTGAAATTTTAAAAGGATAATAGGACACTCAATTTTGGGTGGGATAGAAAAAAATTCATGCTTAACATGAGGAACTATAGAAAGTTCATCTCCGTAAGCATCATCCATAGTGGCATCACGACCATAAGTATAGAAGGCATCAACTTCATCAAAAAGGGATATTTCAAAAGAATCCATAGGATCATAAAATTCACATAAGGTAAGGGTCAAAGAGTTACTCTCATTAGAAGGTAGACATGGATGGCTCCATTCTTCCTCCTTTTGTTCGTCACTCTCCTCCTCTTTTTCATCCAAGGAGCTTTCAGGTTCAACAATTTCTTCTTCCACAGAGTCCTGCAAAACATTAGTCTCTTCCTTTGGGGGAGAGATTCTCTCAAGATGATCAGTAATATAATAATTTGCATCATAATTTTCCAAACAATAGTTAAGTATAGAAAGACTCTCAGATTTGTAAGGGGCATCATCAATATTTTTAAGAAGAGAAGTAATTTCATAGGCACCCTTATAAGAAACAAATTCTTCTATTTGCTCTGCATCATCAAAATCATAATTTCTCTTAGCATAAGAAGCTATGGTTTCATCATCATTGCACTCACATTGGAAAGCAAGGTGTTTGTGCCTCATAAAGCAACAAGATTCATCCCTGCAGAAATATATATATATATATATATTGAGCACAAGTTTCTAGCATAGTCATACAACTTGTGTATTTGTTTCCATAAGTGTATCCCCTTTTGAGACAAGCGGTGTTCCTTGTACCACTTTTGTTGATCCTCGGTGAATCCTCCATGCCAATAAGATCTAGTTTCAAAGAAGTTAGACATTGATTGGCAAGTAAGGAACTAGACATAATTTTTTTAAAATTTTTGATAAAGGACACGAAGATAAAAACTGAAAGGTAAACTAACAAGACTAAAAAGCAAAGATAAAAGATAGTGTGCAAGTCCCCTATCTTGAAGAGTGGAGTCCCCGGCAACGGCGCCAGAAATTTGCTTGATACACGAGATAATACTCGCCCCTCGTTGGTTACCCCAAGTGGAAGGTGAGATATAGCGTAGCGGCAAATTTCCCTTAGCGAAGATGCTAAGGTTGAGTATCGAACCAGTAGGACTACAAGATCGACAAGTAGGTGGTGAAGTGAACAATGGCGCCGTTTACAACCTAGGTTGCTAACTTCACCTGGACCTGCACACACAACAGATAGCTTTCCTCCCAACGAGTACAGAGGAGTTGTCAATTCCTCCGGCCTTGTTGTTTACAAAGGATAAAACGCACGGGATAATAATGATAGTGATAGCTACGGAAAAGTAAATACTGAAAGTAAATTGAAGGTGTAAACAGTGTTGGAGATATGGACCGGGGTACTATGAGGTTCACTAGTGATGTCTCTCTCCCAAAATACGATAAAATAGCCATGCGAGGTAAACAAATTACAGCTGAGCAATTGAAAGGATTATGTGCGCAAACCAATGCTAATTATGCTAAACAGAAAGGAAGAGGCTCAAAAGCATGGGCAGTACGCCAAGACAAGTAGACCGAAATCCATCTGCATCTACCTACTAATCATCCACCTTGAGATATATATCTAGAACATATCGCTGGTATTAAGTTGCGAGCCCCACCCAAAGTGTAAACTAGATCTTATTGGCACCGGAGGGTTCATACAACCCTTGGGCTTACCATTACCCCGGAGCAGGAGGCTCCTCGGGACCGCAGTAGACGAGCCCAACTTAGGCCAAAAGCCTAAGCTTGGGGGAGTACGTGCTCTCCTACCCTTTCCATTGTATCTATCGTTGGTTCGCTTTTATCTTTTTGCAAGTTTTTGCCTGTTCTTATTTGTTCTTTTTGTTTGCAAAAACCCAAAAAGATTTCTCCTTTCTCTTGCTTTCGTTAAACCTTAAAAAACCCAAAAAGATGTTTCCTTTGCCCTTTAGTTTGCTTTGTTTCAGAGTTCATCTCGAGTCTGTGATGATTATAATTTCCTACGTTCGATCGTGCAAGGGACAAGACAGTAATGGCGAAGATCGACGGAAGGGATGCAACAAGGAAATCCGGTATGAATTCTTTTTGTTTCTACTTTTGTACATATGCCTATACTTATGATTAGAGACCAGCTCGTAGCGACATAGTGCTATGTTTACAATGCTTTCCCAGTGGTTCATACTTTCTTTGTGGTTAGTCTCAAATAGCTAGAGTTTATAATGTGTTGCTTGAAATGATTGACATGCATTGCATTGTTCATGGTGTGGCATATTGAAGTGGTATTTCCCTCCGGGGTATTCTTGGATTGAATTGGCACATGTTCATGCATGTTAAGACTAAAAATTCGGTTCTGCCTTGATGATCTTTTTACTTCAGGGTGAGTTATATCACTTTCATGCCCGATTCAATGTTGCTTTT
Organism: Bromus sterilis; assembly: GCA_950022295.1. Classification (NCBI taxonomy): domain Eukaryota; kingdom Viridiplantae; phylum Streptophyta; class Magnoliopsida; order Poales; family Poaceae; genus Bromus; species Bromus sterilis. The sequence goes on from OX465598.1 coordinate 274,060,699, forward strand.
TCGCTCTGCATGATTGTGGTCGTTATGCTCTCTGGTTGGTCGCTTCCCCGTCTTTTGCTAGCCTTCCTCCAGCACCAAGCGGAATTTTGCTTGTGCTTCCAAACTCCTTTTTCAACCCAGTTGTTCCATTTGAGTCCACCATACCTACCTATATGTGGTATTTACCGGGCACTCCTAACTTAGACTTTCTTTTGCCATCTCGATACTTATTGAAAAGCTTCCCCTTTGTAACCATACAAGCTCATGGTGCGGTGAGGGAAAATCAGTATCTTTCATGCCAAAAATATTTTGACGGAAGTTTTAACTAGTAAATAAAAAAATATATGAGAGTTACACCTCCCCCATGCTTGATGATGGAATGAAATGGACAAAATGCTGCTTATGATAGGTGGAACGATACCCTCCTTCCATCCTTGAGGCAAAATAAAAGGTTTCGTAGACCATCAAAGGATTTATGGATAAGGGAACATGTGTAAGAAAAAGGAATTAATATGGTTGGCATGGGAGATATTGAGAGACCTTTACCGTTCACCATTTACTGGAAAGTTGCACTTCTCAAAAGAGTTTTATCTCTGTTTTCAAAACCAAGAGCTCTGACACATGTTTAGTCTTTGCTTCCTTTCACGGGTTTTCAACCTTGCCATCAAAAGCCACGGTTCGAGAGTCTCCACCTTCATTTCTCCAAAGCACCAACTATGAGAGCATAATTGTCATTCTTAGTGTAACATGCATTGTCCCAAAGTATCACATTGTCTTCTGCATGCTTGTGATGTTTCTTACTTTGAGTTCTGAGTTCTAGTCTCCTTTAAAACTCCGGAGGAGTTTCTGGATTTATGTTTTGCTTCACTCATGGAGGCTAGCGAGATACCACTCTGATATGTTCATACTATGTGCATTGTGATCTTAGATTGATTTTCAGCAGCTTATTGTTTACTTTTTGTTTGTTTGTGACTGATTACATGAAAGAAGGATTGCTTCGTGCATTGTCCTTGTAGCATGGTGTCAAAACTTGCTAAACACTTTCGTAGTGCATGCTTATTTACATCTAGTGAAGCAAAAGTTTTTGTCAAAGTTTTCTTTGTCGCGTCCAGTTCGTTGAACTGAATTGCTTGAGGACAAGAAATAGCTAAGCTTGGGGGAGTTGATACGTCTCAAACGAATCTACTTTTCCAAACACTTTTGCTATTGTTTTGGATTCATTCTTGCATGATTTGAACGAAACTAACCCGGACTGACGCTGTTTCCAGCAGAGCTACTAGTGTTGTTTTATTTTGTGCAGGTTTCTTGATATTTAGGTACGCTGGAAAAATCCCAAGAAAATATATAAAAAATCAGCGTTCCGGAAGCTTCCACGAGTCCAAAGGGGGGCCACAGGGCAGCTAGGAGGGTTCCTATGGCGGCCCAGCCCCTGGCCGCGCCACCTGCCCTCCTGGCTGGGTCCCACACCCCCTGGTGACCTACCTTGGTTCCTATTTATTCTCCCGAGGCAGAAACCCCAGAACAGAAGTCGATTTTGCAATCTACGTCGTGGAGCTGCCACAACCCTCTGTTCTTCTCCGGGAGAGCTAATCTGGAGGCTACTTTGGCCTCCAGTGAGGGGAAATCATCGCCATCGTCATCATCATCGCCTCTCCATCACCCATCCATGACTTCTTCTCTCATTTGTGAGTAATTCCCTGCTGTAGGCAAAGGGGATGGTAGGGATTGGATGAGTCAGATCATGTAATAGTTCAATCAGATTGTTGGGGGCTTGTTGCCTATCATCTATTTGGTGTTTATCATCTCTGTTACAACTTGTTGCTCTTAATGCTTGTCACTTTGGGCCCGAGTGCCATGATTTCAGATCTGATCACCCTTTTGTTCTTGAGTTTGTGGTGTTCTTGATCCTATCTATGAGTTGTATGCACCTATTATAGTCCGGAACCGGCGATCCCGATGGTGAAAGCTTGGGACACCAAAGGGGATGGAATATAATTTGAGGATTCCGTGTATCCATGAAGTGTTAATGCTTTGTTCCGGTGCTCTTTGATAGGAGTACCTTAATCTCCCTAAGTTCCTTTTGGCCCCGTTTGTAGCGGGAGGGTAGGACAAAAGATGTTGTGCAAAGTTCTTATTGCAAGCACGTACAACTACCCTGGGATACATGCCTGATGTTTGATATTTGCCTAAATGATCCTTTCTTTTCTGTGAGCCTTGCCCGTGCTAAAATATATTACATGTTCGTTCTCATCCATGCAGCGCCCAACCATCCATCTCCCTAGCCTACAGTGTTTTCTTTCCTGCTGGTTACTAGTTGTTTACTTTTGCTGTTTTACTTTTGCTGTTTCATCACCACCATTACCACTATTATCACCACCACTACTATCACTGTATCACAGTTGCTACTAATACCTTTGTTCAAGCAAGTGTTTATTTCAGGTGCGGTTGAATTGAAAACTCAATTGTCAAAGCTTGTACGTATTCTTTGTGTCCCCAAGTGTCGAATCAATAAATTGGGTTATCTTGCCCGCGAAGACTATCTCGATCCCCTATAGTTGAGGGTTATCAGGCGGCGGCGGAACAGAGGAGAGATCGCGAAATATGGTTCCGTCCCCGAGGGTTTATCGTCACGCGGAATAAATAGGTGAAAGGGGGTAGCCAGAGGTGGGCCAGGGGCTCCAAGCGCCCCCCCTGGCGCGGCCAGGGGTGGGGCCGTGCCCTCTGTCCGCCTGGGACCCCCTGGCTCCTCTCGGGCTCTTTGCGAAGCTTCCGGTACGCTAATTTTTCCTATATTTTTTCCGGAATTTTTCTGGTACTTTTAATAAGGGGGAAACCTGAAACGGAAAAACAGCAGAAAACAGGAACTGGCACTAGGGTGCACTGAGTTAATAGGTTAGTCCAAATATGATCAAAAGTGTATGGAAGTTCATCAATGTCAGACCAATATCACACAAAAAAGGCATGGAGCAAGCAGAAATTATAGATACGTTTTGGACGTATCACTTTCTCGTCAAGATAAGGAGATGTTGGATGCCTCCTCTAGCTGGGTATTTCAAACAAGAAGCGTTGAAGAAAAATGGGATCTCATCGAGAGGATCCAGAAGAATACCGAAGACTGGGAAATCGATAAAGGTATTGAACCTGCTATAAATTATGAGTTGTATTACATTGAGAGCTATGTGAAAACTGATTATTTTAATACCTTTTGCTCTAATATTGGTTTTGATTCCCAGCTTACGATTGATTTTGTAAGAACTTTGCCTCTCATATTGACTCTTCTAAGAAGGAGAAGGATCAGTATCATAAACCCTTTAAAGAATTACCTATTGATATTCATGTTGCTGACCCTATTCTGCCTACAGTTTTATATGAAAAGCCCCATTTTCCTACAAGGATGAGGGATCACTCTTTTGTGATAGGCATAATAAACAAAAGTGAGAGAAGAAATAACGAACCTGAGGACCTGATCAAGGTCGATCCTCAAGTTGCGGTGGTTAAAGATTTAGTTATTAATGATGTTTCGGATTCCAATATAAGTTTTTGTGCTGTTTCAAGTAACATTGTTACTGCCAAGAATAAAAGCCCAATTTCAGGTACACCAGTTGTATCTGTCAAAATAGGAGATCACAATTATTACGGGCTATGCGATTTAGGATCCAGTGCTAGCGTTATTCCTTATTCACTCTATCAGGAGATCATGAGTGAAATTTCACCCTGTGAACTTGAGGAGATTGATGTTACTATTTATCTAGAAAATAAAGAAACTATCTCTCCCATTGTAATTGTGAGAGATGTTGAAGTCCTATGTGAAAGGTAAAGTATCATACCGACTTTCTAGTACTTGGTTCAGTGCAAGATAGTTTTTTCCCTATTAGTTTTGGTAGGCCTTTCCTCGGAACTTGTGGAGCTATAATAGACTGCAAAAAAGGTAAAGTTTCTGTTGAATTCAATGGTGAGCCATATGAAATTAACTTTTCTTAGTTCTCCAAGCAGCCTCGTGGTACTGATTTACCTAGTCATGATAAAATTATTGAAGATATTGCTTCTATTGCTATTCCTCCTAATGATCCTTTGCAGCAATATATGGAAGACCACGAGAATGATATGCATATGCAGGAAAGAAATGAGTTAGAGGAAATATTCACAAGACAAACTGCTATCCTGAAGCACAACCTTCCAGTTGAGCCTTTAGGAATCCTAGCACAACCAAAAGAAGACCCGGTGTTTGACCTCAAACCATTGCCCGATACGCTCAAGAATGCCTATTTAGATGAAAAGAAAATATATCCTGTTATTATCAGTGCTAACCTTTCAGGATTTGAAGAAGAGCGATTATTGGAGACACTTCGCAGACACCGTAGTGCCCTAGGCTATACCCTTGATGACCTTAAGGGGATTAGTCCATCGATTTGCCAACACACTATCAACCTTGAGCCCGATGCTAAGACAGTTGTTGATCATCAACGACGGCTGAACCCAAGGATGAAGGATGTGGTTAGGACTGAGATTCTCAAGCTTCTAGCCGCAGGTATCATGTATCCTATAGATGATAGTAGGTGGGTAAGTCCAGATCATTGTGTTCCTAAGAAAGGAGGTATGAGTGTTGTTCCTAATGATAAAAATGAACTAATATCTCAAAGAGTTGTTATTGGATATAGAATGTGTATTGATTACAGGAAGTTGAACAAGGCAACCAGGAAGGACCACTACCCGCTGCCCTTTATTGATCATATGCTTGAGAGGTTGTCTAAAAACACCCACTTTTGCTATCTTGACGGGTACTCTAGCTTCTCTCAAATTCATGTTAATACTGCCGATCAAGAGAATACCACCTTCACATGTCCTTACGGTACTTATGCTTATAGGCGTATGCCTTTTGGTTTATGCAATGCACCTGCTACTTTTTAGAGATGTATGTGTGTTATTTTTCATGGTTTCTGTGAGGAGATTGTGCAAGTCTTCATGGACGATTTCTCCGTCTATGGAACTTCCTTTGATCACTGTCTCCACAATCTTAATAAAGTTTTGCAGAGATGCGAGGTTACAAATTTAGTTCTAAACTGGGAAAAGTGCCACTTCATGGTTAACGAAGGGATCGTTCTTGGTCACAAGATTTCCGAGAGGGGAATTGAAGTGGACAAGGTGAAGATTAAAGCTATCGAAAGGATGCCCAATCCAAGGGACAGTAAAGGTATTCGTAGTTTTCTCGGTCATGCCGGTTTCTATAGAAGATTTATCAAAGACTTTTCGAAGACTTCGAGACCCCTCACTAATCTTCTCCAGAAGAATGTACCTTTTGTATTTGATGAAGATTGTAAGGAAGCCTTCGAAGTTCTTAAGAAAGCTTTGATAAACGCTCCTATAGTACAACCACCTGACTGGAAATTGCCCTTTGAAATTATGTGTGATGCTAGTGATTTTGCTGTTGGAGCTGTTTTAGGACAAAGGGTTGATAAGAAATTAAATGTTATGCATTATGCTAGAAAAACCCTTGATAGTTCTCAAAAGAATTATGCTACTACTGAGATGGAATTCTTAACAGTAGTGTTTGCTTGTGATAAGTTTAGACCTTATATTGTTGATTCAAAAGTCATTATTCATACTGACCATGCTGCCCTTAAGTATCTTATGGCGAAGAAGGATGCCAAACCAAGGCTCATCAGGTGGGTACTCCTTCTTCAACAGTTTGATGTACAGATTATTAATAGAAAAGGAGCAAAAAATCCAGTGGTGGAAAATCTTTCAAGGATGGAACATATACCGCATGACCCCATCCCTGTCAACAACAGTTTTCCAGACGAACAACTTGCCATTGTAAAAGTACAATCTCTTTCCGACCCTTGGTTTGAAAATTATGCTAATTTTATCGTTGCAACGTATTTTCCTCCAGGTTTAACATTTCAGAAAAGGAAGAAGTTCTTCCATGTTCTGAGGCATTAGTTTTGGGATGACCCTCATCTTTTCAAACAAGGTCCGGACGGGATCGCGGGAAGATGCATACCGGAACACGAGCAGAAGGACATGCTCAAGCAATGTCATGATAGTCCCTATGGAGGACATCATGCCGGTGAGAGGACCGCACATAAGGTTCTCCAATCAGATTTTTATTGGCCTACTCTCTTTAAAGATGGAAGAAATTATGTTTTATCTTGTGATAAGTGTCGGAGAGTTGGTAATATTAGTAGGAGGAATGATATGCCTGTGAATTACTGATACGTCCCAAACGTATCTATAATTTCTGCTTGCTCCATGCATATTTTGTGTGACTTTGCCATGTTTTTCTTGAACTTTCATACACTTTTGAGCATATTTGGACAAATCTATTAACCCAGTGCACCCAGCTGCCAGTTGTTGTTTTCTGCTGTTTTTGTATTTCGGGTTTTCCGGCCATTAAAAGTGCTCCAAAAGGGTCCCTGGCGCGGCCCCACCCTAGGCCGCGCCAGGAGGCCTCCTGGTTGCCTGGTGGGTCCCCTCGACACCCCCTCCACCTATATTTATCCCTCGGGGTGGAAACCCCTAATATCGATCTCTTTTCCGCGAACTCGCCTCAGTACCGCCGCGGCCGTTTGAAGATCGGGGTTGGCTGGAGAAGCTGCCCCGGCACCCTGCCGGGAGGAGGAACCCCCTTCGGGAGACCATCCATAGCCATGGACGCCTCCCGGATGTACCGTGAGTAGTCCCCCTTGGACCATGGGTCCGTGACCAGTATCTATGTGATGTACCTCTCCCCTCTTTGTGCTTCCACTTTCGGGACCTCGGGAGATGCCTCCCATGATCGAGGCACTTTTGTAATTTCTGCTGTTGCTATGCTGAGTTTGCTGGGATCTGATGGATTATGAGACTATGTTCAGATTGTGATGAGTAATGTATTTGGTTCTTCTCTTTTATATTTTGTTCTTGAGTAAATTCTTGCATGTTCTCCGTTGCAGTATTTTTCTTTGGCCAAGTAGTTTGCTTGCAACTCCAAGAGGGAGCGTTACGCTTGATTGTGGGTTTAGCCCCCTGATGTCTAGCTTGAGTGACAGAAACACGAGCTAGGGGATGTGCTGTTGCCACCAGTGATAAAACAACGGTGCTTGTACCCGCGGGTGCAAGGATTGTTTACTTTACGCAAAGTTCTTTTAATGCAGTTGTTTGTTGCTTTGAGTTTACACTTTGGGTGGGATTCGCAACTTAATACCAGCGAGATGTTCAGGATAGATATCTCAAGGTGGATGATTCATACTAGATGTAGTTGGATTTCGGTCTACTTACCTTGGCGTACTGCCCATTGTTTTTGAGCCCTTCCTTTCTTTGCAGCATAGTTAGCATTGCGGTGCCTTCATAATTCTGTCAATTGCCCATCTGTGATTTGTTTACCTCGCTAGCACTTTTATCGTCTTTTTGGAGAGAGACATCACTAGTGAAAATCACGGAACCCCGGTCCATCTTCACATTATTTTTTACACCCTTAGTTTACTTTCAGTCTTTACTTTCAGTTGCCACTATTATTATCTCTTGCGTTGATCCTTTGTAAACAGCAAGGCCGGAGGAATTGACAACTCCTCTATACTCGTTAGGAGCAAAGTTATTTGTTTCTGTGTGTAGGTCCTGTCAACTCCCTAGCCAGAAGCTAATTTCTGGCGCTCTTGGCACCTTCTTGTATTTCTGCGAGTCCTACTGGAGACAAACCTTGGTATCTTCACCGAGGAAAATTTGCTGCTACGCTACATCTCACCTTCCACTTGGGGTAACTAACGAGGAGTGAGAGAACTATCCTCACCGTATCAAGCTAGTTTCTGGCGCCATTGTCGGGGACCCTCCTGTCTACAAGAGAGGGGAGTTGCACACTATCTTTTATCTTTGCTCTTTAGGTTTGTTAGTTTACCTTTTAGTTTTTGCTTTAGTGTCCTTTATCAAAAATCCAAAAAATAGTATGTCTAGTTTCTTACTTGCCAATCAATGTCTGACTTCTTTGAAACCAGATCTTATTAGCATGGAGGATACACCCAGGATCAACAAAAGTGGTACAACGAACACCGCTTGTCTCAAAAGGGGATACACTTATGGAAACAAATACACCAGTTGTATGAGTATGCTAGAAACTTGTGCTGAATATATAATATATCTTTCTGCAGGGATGAATCTTGGTGCTTTATGAGGCACAAACACCTTGCTTTCCAATGTGAGTACCATGATGATGAAACATTAGCTTCTTATGCTAAGAGAAATTATGATTTTGATGATGTAGAGAAAATAGAAGAATTTGTTGCTTATAAGGGTGCCTATGAAATTACTTCTCTTCTTAAAAATATTGATGATGCCCCTTACAAATCTGAGAGTCTTGCTATACTTAACTATTGTTTGGAAAATTATGATGCAAATTATTATATTACTGATCATCTCGAGAGAATCTCTCCCCCAAAGGAAGAGACTAATGATTTGCAGAACTCTATGGAAGAAGAAATTGCTGAACCTGAAATCTCCTTGGATGAAAAAGAGGAGGAGAGTGACGAACAAAAGGAGGAAGTATGTAGCTATCCATGTCTACCTTCTAATGAGAGTAACTCTTTGAATCTTACCTTATATGAGTATTATGATCCTATGGATTCTTTTGAAATATCCCTTTTTGATGAAGTTGATACCTTTTATACTTGCGGCCATGATGCCATTATGAATGATGCTTATGGAGATGAACTTGCTATAGTTCCTCATGATAAGAATGAAATTTTTGCTATTGCACCCACACTTGATTTCCCTATTATCCTTTTGAAATCTCCAACTCCGGAGAATTTTTCTCTTATCAAGGCTCAATGTGATGGGTTGCAATTATCTTATGATCCTAAAGACCGTGTTGAAGACTATACACGTGTGCTTGTAGGTCATGAACAACATGATTTATGTGATAGTTATATTCTTGATGTTGTTCATGATACTACTAAAAATTACTTTGAGGGAGGAAAGTTTGGTTGTAGAAACTTTCATGTTACAAAAACACCTCTCTTTATGATGAAAGTTTTGAAGTTGTTCTTGTTACACCTTCCTATGCATGTCACTTTGTGCTTATTTGATTTATTTTCTTACAATATGCCTATGCATAGGAAGTGGTTTAGGCTTAAATGTGTTTCATATATTCTTCTTGATGCTCTCTTTTGCTTCAAATTCTTATTCTTATGAGAGCACCTTTTATAATCCTTATGCGTCGCTTAAAGGCGTAAAAGAAAGCGCTTTCGGGAGGCAGCCCGCAACGAATTTAGGATTTCATTTTTGTTTTTATTCTGTTTTTAGTGGTCTTGATGATTTTTACTACTGTATAAACATCATTGTATCTTTACTTTTCAAGCTTTCTGCCATTTATAGCCTCATATGACAAGGGAAGTGAAAGTTGTGACATGCTGTCCAGAAAACAGATTCTGTCATCGTGACTAGAAAAATCAGAAAAAACTCCCAGTTCATCTTTTTGAGCTGAATTTTTTACACAGCATTCTCTATACAATTACGGAAATTTCGTATGTTCTGAGATTTTTTATTTGAGTTGCAGAAGTATCCCTAAAATATTCTTTTCTACCTGCTGGTCTGTTTTTCACTGATTCTGTCCTGTTTTGCCTCTTCTTCGTTGTGCAAACCTTAAGCTTTATTTTTCTTTGCAAAAACTTTTTGTAAATCTTGAGAAACAGTAGATCTTCAAATAATTTTATTATGGGTACTAACCTCGCTAATCAGATTATGATGAGTTATGTTTGAAGGGAGTTTTCAAGTGTGCGAGGGAAGATGATGAAAGAAGATTCAGGAGTGTCAAGCGCTCAAGCTTGGGGATGCCCCTATGCATCCCCAAGAAATATTCAAGGAGACTCAATCGTCTAAGCTTGGGGATGCCCCCGTGCATCCCCTTCTTCATCAACAATTATCAGTTTGTCCCTCGTTGCACTATATTTTTATCACTTCATGCATTGTGTGCTATTCTTGGAGCGTCTCGCTCTTAGGTTTGTTTTTAGTTTTCTTTAGCTTTGTTTGCTGTAGTAACAAGTTAGACCCCAGCTTACTCTTTTTTGTGGGAGAGTTACACGGTCCGCTTGATCTAGAACTCCTTATAGGATTTGCATGCTTATTCTTTTAGCTGTGAGTTGTTCTTTTTCTTTTCTTAACTGCTGCTCTGTTTAGTTGTAGTGCTTTAGTATTTCTAGAGCTTTTGTTTTATGTTGAATTTTCTATAGGTTGCATGTTTTATCTTGTTAGAGAGTTTTCCTGTTGCACTGAGTTTTGTGTCTTGACTAGAAGTAGGTAGTTGAAGTTGCTATTCTCTTTGTAGTAGTAACTTGCAATAGTTTTGAGGTATTGATTAGAGTAATGTTTGAACTTTTGGTGTCAAGAGCTCGAGCCTATTAGTGATAGATGTCGTATTTTGGGCAATCCGTGTGTTTTTTGAAAACCAAAAACCCCTGTTGAGAACTCTAGCTACTAGATGGATCACTAACCTCTGGAGGGTTTGAATATTAGAATACACTCACGTACCATGAGTCGAGGATGCGCAAGGATAACCAAACCCCCATACACTCCTCCTCGGGGTACTTGTCTCCTTGTGAACCTCCTGATTAGATTGAGAGTTACCGATAATAAGTCCATGAGTTCTTCGGACTAATGTGAGTATTCGAAAGTTGACACTTCCACCCACCTATACTTTTTCTAGCCTCTTCGGTACCGTGCATTGCCCTTTCCCACCTTGAGAGTTTCCGCATACTTCGCCGGTGCATCCAAACCCTTGGCACGATACACTCTGTCATCATAAGCCTCCTTATATCTTTCCTCAAAACAGCCACCATACCTACCTACAAGGCATTTCCATAGCTTTTCCGAGATACATTGCCATGCAACATCCACCTTCTCATGACTTGATCTTCATGTCATACATGCTACTTGCTTGATCGATGAGCCACATGCTAGTATGGCCTTGCCCTAATCATTGCTACATGACGCGCTAGTATCATTGCATATCCTGCTATCCTGGAAGAGGCATACATTTGCATCATGATAGTTATATCTTCTTCATGTGAGTACCTTTGTAAAGTGTGAAAGATCTCCTATATTCTTGTAAAATATAGAGTGTTGCCCCTAAAGTGAGGAAAAGATCCCAAAGAGGACAAAATCAAAAGATCCCAAATAGGAAAAATGAGAGTTAAATAGAAAGAGCCATTGAGGCCACCAAAAAAATACAAAAAAAATAGAAAAAAGAGAAAAATAAAAATAAAAAGAGAGAAGGGGGCACACTACTATTCCTTTTGAGAGATCCACACTAGTACTTCATCCTCTATCCCTTGTACTTCATAGAGATCATCATCATGCATATAGCTATGTGGGGACCTTCACACTATAGAACTTGGCTTGTATATTCCAATGATGAGCCTCCTCAAACGAGCTCTAGGTCTTCTTGAGCAAGCAAGTTAGATGCACCCCACTAGTTCCCTTGGAGAGCTTTTAGCTCACGAGTGCATCCGTTGCATGGCAATCCCTACTCCTCACATCATATCTATCATATGGCCTTCTCTCGCCTATGATTGTCCTCATTGATGTGAGCCTTTCACACCTTTTTGTCTTCCTCCTCCACCTTCTTTCTGTTTTTCCTTTTAGGTGTCAACTTTCTTGCTCACGCTCATCCATTGCATGAGTGCTCAAAATATCAAAAGGGAGTGGATCAGTTTGACTTGTACCTGGCTAGTGGTCTGGGGATGAGTCAAGATAAGAATCCAAAGGAGACCAAGTGTGAAACTTTAGTAGATAGTTGTTCTCGACAACCTTTTTTTCTTTCTTTTTTCCAGTCCCCTGCTTGCACGCAAACACCATCTGGAGACATTCGAGTCACGGACAGCGAGAGCTCTTGCACCTTTTGTTCTTTTGTTGCTTGTGTCAATGCTAATATAGACTCTTGCTTGTTAAGACTTCAATTGAATTGCATGCTTTAATTGCTTTACTTAAAAGTCCTTATATGGTTGTGTGGCATGTCACCACAAAAATTATGCTTGTTATCATTTACCTACTCGAGGACGAGCATGAATTAAGCTTGGGGATGTTGATACGTCCCAAACGTATCTATAATTTCTTCTTGCTCCATGCATGTTTTGTGTGACTTTGCCATGTTTTGCTTGAACTTTCATACACTTTTGAGCATATTTGGACAAATCTATTAACCCAGTGCACCCAGGTGCCAGTTGTTGTTTTCTGCTGTTTTTGTATTTCAGGTTTTCCGGCCATTAAAAGTGCTCCGAAAAATCCGGAAAAATCAGATAAAAAATCAGCGTCCCGGAAGCTCCGGAATCACCAAGGTAGCGGAGGGGGGCCACCACCAGGAGACCAGGAGGGTCCCTAGCGCGGCCCCACCCTAGGCCGCGCCAGAAGGCGTCCTGGCTGCCTGGTGGGTCCCCTCGACACCCCTCTCCGCCTATATTTAGCCCTCGGGGTGGAAACCCCTAATATCAATCTCTTTTCCGCGAACTCGCCTCTGTACCGCCGCCGCCGCCATTTCAAGATCGGGGCTGCCTGGAGAAGCTGCCCTGGCACCCTGCCGGGAGGAGGAACCCCCTCCGGGAGACCATCCATAGCCATGGACGCCTCCCGGATGTACCGTGAGTAGTCCCCATTGGACCATGGGTCTGTGACCAGTAGTTATGTGATGTACCTCTCCCCTCTTTGTGCTTCCACTTTCGAGACCTCGTGAGCTGCCTCACATGATCGAGGCACTTTTGTAATTTCTGTTGTTCCTATGCTGAGTTTGCTGGGATCTGATGGATTATGAGACTATGTTCAGATTGTGAAGAGTAATATATTTGGTTCTTCTCTTTTATATTTTGTTCTTGAGTAAATTCTTGCATGTTCTCCGTTGTAGTATTTTGCTTTGGCCAAGTAGTTTGCTTGCAACTCCAAGAGGGAGCGTTATGCTTGATTGTGGGTTCATCCCCCTGATGTCTAGCTTGAGTGATAGAAAAATGAGACTAGGGGATGTGTTGTTGCCACCAGGGATAAAACTACGGTGCTTGTACCCGCGGGTGCAAGGATTGTTTACTTTACGCAAAGTTATTTTAATGGGGTTGTCTGTTTCTTTGAGTTTACACTTTGGGTGGGATTCGCAAATTAATACCAGCGAGATGTTCTGGATAGATATCTCAAGTTGGATGATTCGTAGTAGATGCAGTTGGATTTCGGTCTACTTACCTTGGCGTACTGCCCCTTGCTTTTGAGCCCTTCCTTTCTTTGCAGCATAGTTAGCATTGCTGTGCCTTCATAATTCTATCAATTGCCCAGCTGTGATTTGTTTACCTCGCTAACACTTTTATCGTGTTTTGGGAGAGAGACATCACTAGTGAAAATCACGGAACCCCGGTCCATCTTCACATTATTGTTTACACCCTTAGTTTACTTTCAGTCTTTACTGTCAGTTGCCACTATTATTATCTCTTGTGTTGATCCTTTGTAAACAGCAAGGCCGGAGGAATTGACAACTCCTTTGTACTCGTTGGGAGCAAAGTTATTTGTTTCTGTGTGCAGGTCCTGTCAACTCCCTAGCCAGAAGCTAATTTCTGGCGCCGTTGGCACCTTCTTGTATTTCTGCAAGTCCTACTGGAGACAAACCTTGGTATCTTCACCGCGGGAAATTTGCTGCTACGCTACATCTCACCTTCCACTTGGGGTAACCAACGAGGAGTGAGAGAACTATCCTCACCGTATCAATTACTCTCTAGTGATTGAGCCTTTTGATTGTTGGGGTTTTGATTTTATGGGTCATTTTCCTCCCTCACACAAGTATACTCACATTTTAGTAGCTGTTGATTATGTAACCAAGTGGGTTGAAGCAATCCTCACTGAGAGTGTTGATCACAAGACGTCTTTGAAAATGCTCAAAGATTTAATTTTCCTTAGGTTTGATGTACCTAGGTATCTTATGACTGATGGAGGACCACACTTCACACATGGAGATTTTAGAAAAGCTCTAGCCAAGTACGATGTCAATCATAGAATTGCTTCACCGTACCATCCTCAAACTAGTGGGAAAGTTGAGCTCACCAATAGGGAGATCAAGTTGATCTTGCAAAAGACAGTCAACAGTTCTAGGAAGGACTGGTCAAAGAAGTTAGGAGATGCTTTGTGGGCGTATAGAAATGCTTACAAGAACCCCATGGCATGTCCCCCTATAAGATGGTCTATGGCAAGGCTTGCCATCTGCCATTAGAATTAGAACACAAAGCTTTCTGGGCTGTTAGAGAGCTTAATGCTGACCCAAAACTAGCTGGTGAAAAGCGTCTCATGAACTTGACTTCTCTAGATGAGTGGAGAAGTGAAGCTTACGAGAGTGCTAAAATGTTTAAGGAAAAAGTAAAGAAGTGGCATGATAGAAGGATTCTGAAACGTGAATTTAATGTTGGTCATAAAGTTTTGTTGTTTAGATCTCGTTTCAGGTTTTCTCCAGGTAAACTACTTTCCAGACGGGAAGGAACATTTCATATCGAAGAAGTATACCGCTCCGGTGCAATCAAGATTAACAATTTTGATGGAACCAAACCTCAAGTTGCGAATGGGCAAAGAGTCAAGCATTACATGGCGGGATACCCCATCAATGTTGATGTGAATTTAATACACACAACAACCCATGAAGAATATGTTGCAGCCTGGTTTCAGACGCCAGCAGGAACAGAATAAGAAAATGTATGTATTACGGTAAGGAAACATCGCTAACCGCCATAAAAGTTCCATGTTACAAGTTTTTGCAAAATATGGAAAATTCAGAGCCTAATTGGAGCCGGAGAGGAGCTCCAGGGGACCCAAGCGCCCCCCTGGTGCGGCCTACTTCCTGGCCGCGCCGGGTACCCGTCTGGGCACCCGGGAGTCCATCGTCGACCCCACTTCGGGTCGTTACCTTCCATTTGTTGTAGAAAGGTTTGCTATATATTTGCCCGGATAGTCTCGGCATCGTATCTCGCGATTTCTTGTGTTTTCTTTTCGAGCTGTTTCTGCCAGGAAATCTTTTAGCTAGACCTAGGTGCCATGGCCTCCCCAAGTTCCCCCAAGGACAAGTTCGTCGTCAATTTCATCAACCCTTACCTCACTGAGGTGAAGAAGCACCCTCAAACCGTCCGGTTGGAGGACGGTGTTCTCCACCAAGAAGATCTAAAGGAACCTGTCAAGGAGGGGAGCATCAAGGCCAGGCTGGAAGAAGTGGAGCAAGAAGTCTGCAAGTACAAGAATATGGTTGAGCGGGGTGTTGAAGGAAACTTAGACCTCATCAACGAGTTGAAGACGTTCTACAAGAAGGAGATGAGGGGGATGTGGTCAAGCATCACTGCAGCAGAAGAACAAATTGATGAGCTTCAAGGGAAGATTTATGATCTGCATAACCAGAACTGTGAGTATGAACTAAAGTTTATGTGCATGGGTTTAGGAGATGGAAGCAGGATCTTGAAGACTGAATCCTCTCTTGAGACCGGAGAACCTCTCCCATGGAAGCGTTTTTTCCAGGACTACGTGAACAACAACAACAACAACAACAACAACAACAACAACAACAACAACAACAACAACAGGAATGAGGAGTAAATCTCCTCGGGTAATGGCATCCCCTTAGCCTGTTCCAAGCTTGGGGGAGTGACCGGTATCTTTATCTTTATCTTATTCTTTTAGATTCAACTAGAGTCGTATCATGTAACATCCCAATTTTCTAAATTCGGATGTTAATAGATCATCATATGCATCTCATGCTGCTTCCGCATTTTTCTGGAGTTTTAAAATATTTTTAAACATTTTTTAACACATGGCAGTTCGCTGGAGAGGATATAAAAGGACTTATCCCCATTTTTAATTTGTTGGAAAATAGTTTAAAATATTTTTTGGGAGACTTTTTAATTTTACTTTGGAGTTATAAATATTTTCTAAAATTATTTTTGGAATTTATTTATGCTTTGGAAAAGTTTTTAAATCAATTTTCGGAGTTTTCGGTATTTTTAAAATGCCAGAAAAGTATTTAAAGATATTTAAAAATAAGTTGCAAAGTTTTTATTTTATTTTATTATGTTGGTCAAGCCAAAAATTCAATTTTATTATTTTAAAAATATTGGCGAAGACGGAATTTGAAAATAAATTTCCGTGATTTTTCTATTATTGTTTTGGGCCTAATGGGCCTGGTCTGTTTTTTTCCCGCAGACCGATTTTGTATTTATCTCGGATTTAAAAAAAAAGAATTAGGGGCTCGCTATAAATAGCCCCGATTAGGGCTAAATTTATTTTCGCTTATCGTTTTTAGGGTTAGACTAATCTAATCCGCGGGACCCGCCGCCGCCGACGTCATCGCCGGAGTTCGCCGGGGCATCGCCGGATTTTTCGCCGGAGCATCGCCGGAGTGCGTTTTTTTGCGTTTTTTCAAGGTAATCTTCGCGAGCCGCCGCTGTGTGCCGTCGTCCCCGCCTCGCCGGAGCACCCCGCTGCCCCTAGCGCCGCCGCACCGCCGCCGCTCCCTGCCGCAGCGAGCCGGAGCGCTGCCACCGCGCGCCATGGCCGCGCCGGGCCGACCGCGCGCCATGGCCGCGCCTGGCCGCCCGCCGCCCGCCGGCGCTGGCCGCGCCCGTCCTCGCCCGCCGGCCCTTGGCCGAACTCCAAGCCGAGCCACGCCATGGCTCCTGTGCCGTGCCTGCGCGAGGAAGGAGAAAGAGATTAGGAAAAAAAGAAAAAAAAACGTTTCGACAAAAAAAAATTCTCAGGTCTGGATCCAAACCGCCCGGGGACCCGATCGTGTTTTTCGTAAAAGTTTTATTTACGTACGGGCCCTTTTTGCAGTAGAACCCTCGGTACCCCCGTTTTTCACCCGATACCGTTTTCGCGACTACTTTTTAACCGTAGCTCGGAATCGAGTGATTATAGTTGCGTTGCGACCGTGTATAAATTTTCTAGCCAGTAGACCTATTGTTACATAAGTTTGAAGTTTTTAAATTTGGATCCCAAGCTGATCCAAATTTGAACTTCCGGTAGCCGTAACTTTTTAACGGTGCGCCCGTTTGCGCCGTTTCTTTTTGCGTTGGTTTTTTTTGACAAGTACTTTAAGTTTAGCTACTGTTAGGCAAGTTTTTCTGTTCTTTTAATGTTTATTATTGTTTGAGCATTTTGTATTGAATATATGATTTATTGGTGCTATGTTTGCTCGTATAGATTGCCCGGAGTGTGCCGCCTCGTATTGTGAGGATTGTGACCGTCAGGACCAGCAAGAAGGCAAGTGATGCTTTGAACATACTCATACCTATATTTTCTATATGCATTATGTTAGGAAATATCACTCTATTGCATGATAGGTAGTTTATTTTACTGTTGCTGCAAAACCAGTTAGGATAGCCACATGTTTTGACTTGTCTACCGTAGATCAACCTAGCCGTGTTGTTGCTTTATTGCTATTGCTTTGTAGACGTGGTTTGGGTTGTGAGAATTCATGGAGCGCTTGTGAGCTATTAAATAAACTGTGTAGCAACTTTAATATAATAGAAATCACTTCTGGACGGGCGGGTTGCATCCCGGTAGTTGTGCCTCGGTTGAGGACAGTGCCGGGGTTAAATGCACCCAATGGTTCTTTTGGTGGTGAACCGGGTGCGTCATGGCGAGTACCCTCTGACGCAGTGGGCACCGTCCAGGCTCAAAAAGATCAGACAGGCAATATTACTAGTAGCTTCCGTGTACAGCCACTGGCTATATGGGCTCTGGCTTAGCACGAGTACGTTGTGGGGAACCTGGCCCTGGTAGCTAGCTGATGTAGATGTGTGGTTAGGTGTACCGGCTACCAAAGGGTGGAGGCAACCTCTTCAGAAAGTCTTTATCTCAATCTTTGGGTTGAGTCCAGTGGGGAACGTGTACAACCTCTGCAGAGTTTATAAACTGATCATGATTAGCCGTGTCCACGGTTACGGACGAACTTTGAGCAACTAGTTAGTACTGTTGATGAATGATCTTGACAGATGAACACTTAATAATAATTTGGTTGGGACAAGAGTAGCATCGGTTGCTGTGTGTTTCAGGTAGAATTCAACTTAAAATTTTGACTAGTTTAGTTCAGGAGAAAATTGGCTTTCTGCAAAACTAAACCATAAGCCTTTCCTTTGACTTACCTTGCATGTAGTTGTAGGTCCTTTATATAAACTTTTATGTGTCACTTGCCGTACAAATCAGATGTACTGACCCGTTGTCGGGCTGTAACCTTCGGTGTTGCAGGTTTTTCAGACGATCAGTAAGGTGCGTTTAGGGGTTGCGAGTCTACACTCAGCATGTTCGCATGTGGCTGTTGATGGACTCCACGTTACTTGTTATTGCTTCCGCTATATTTATATTGAATAAGCTAGCCTTGAGCTATGCAACTTGTTATTTATTTACTCTGGATCATACGTTGTAATAATGATGCACTTGTACTTTGATATACATCTATAATACTGTGTGTGCCAGCGAGTTCGATCCAGGGACTGGCACTTGAACACAGAGACTTCAATTCTGTGTGAATTGGGTCGCTACAGATGGTATCAGAGAAGTGTGTTGACTGTAGGACGTGACCCTAGAAAATGGAGTAGAAAAGCCATAGAAATCAAAATATTACTTTATATCACTCTGTCTTGTACTTACTTACCTCCTCTGTCTCGTATTCATACCTATTCTAATCTTGCCTTACCTCTCTTTGATTATAGATGACCACTATTTCATACCGTGCTATGGCGTTTGGACCTGAGCTCAGGGGGATTTGCCACTTCCTGAACATCTACGCGCCAGTCTTTCAGCCGGACATCGTGGAGACAAGGGGAGCTGATGACTACTGGCAAGTGGAGACTTTCATCCTTGGAAGCATGTAGAATGAAGAACGGGTGATTACGGAGTCCTTCGAGGTGCATGCCCAGGAGAAGGAGTGGTGTGTGCGCATGGCCGCTCACATAGCTCTTGGACGCATTGTGGAGACGTATTCCGCCCGACTAAAGGGTACGGTGTACGCTGAGATGGCCAAGGTTCTCCCATCGGGGAACATAATACCAAAGAGGTTCAGGTATGTGCCTGGGGCCATTTGGCCAGGTACAACCAGCTACATCATCCAAAGCCTGGAGAAGCACATTCGTTGCCTGGAGAAGTGCACTCAGTGGGACCTCTGCACCATTACTGAGTTGCAGCAGAGGAACACCAGGCTCAAGAGGGACAACAACAAGCTGAAGAAGGAAAATTTGGAGATGCAAGCAGAGATGAAAAGGCTGAAGGAGAAGATGAAGGCCAATGGAATTGAAGAACCAGAAGAGGAGCCAGAAGTAGACACCTCGGCAGAAGAAAGGGAGTCGAGTCCCAAAAGGCGCAACCGCATTAGCGGGCGCGATTACCGCATGCCGTTTAGCAAAGACAGCATTAAGAATTACTACGTCGAGAATTAGTGCTCTACCGTTATCGTGTTAGCGTATTTGACCATGTCGACTTATTCGGTGTGGCAATACTAGGTTGCTTGATATACTCTTATGTTATTCGTGATTGTGTTGAGGATATTATATCAGTTATAAAAGATATTTTAAACTATATGGTGTGATATGTGATGGTTTTCCGTATGAGTGCATTGGTTGATGATTGTTATATGTTTGATGCTATGGTGATATTGATTGGTGATATATGTATTGTATATATAATGCTTGCCATGATCATCATATGCATATGGGTAGGAGTATATTTCCCTAGCTACCTTCTGTCTAAATCTTACCTATTCGTACCCAACAGATGCCGCCGAGACGTGATCCCACGGGGAATGAGAACAATAACAATGGAGTGCCAGCTTATATGCAGCAGCTACTTCAAGGACAAGCTCAGCTGATCCAGTTGCTCACTCAGAACATGGGAAACAACAACAATGTGCCACCACCACCACCTGTGGACACGCTTGCAAGGTTCCTGAGGTTGAATCCTCAGAGGTTCTCTAGCACTCCTGAGCCCATAGTGGCGGATGACAGGCTTAGTTCAGTGGGCCGGAATATGGAGACTGTTGGCTGCACTGAGGTAGAGAGAGTGAGGTTTGCCTCACATTTGCTGGAGGGTCCTGCCGCTGCTTGGTGGGACAACTACTTGCTGACGTACCCCATCGACACCATCACTTGGGCGCAGTTCCGGTCTGCTTTTCGCGCTGCACATGTTTCAGCAGGCGCCATGAGCTTGAAGAAGAAGGAGTTTCGCAGTTTGCGTCAGGGAGGCCGTTCAGTGGCCGAGTATGTTGAGGTGTTCAACAAGCTTGCTAGATATGCTCCAGATGATGTCAGGAATGATGCTGCAAGGCAGGAGAAGTTCTTGGAGGGGCTGAATGATGAGTTGGGAGTCCAGCTGACAGTGGCTACTTTTGCTAACTGCCAGGCGCTCATCGACAAAGCTATTGTGTTGGAAGGCAAGCAGCAAGCCATTGAGAACCGCAAGAGGAAGTACAACAACAACAATGGTGGCAAGTATAACTCTGGACCGCAGCAGAAGCCACACAATTCTTATGGTGGGAATGGCCATATTCACAGTGGAGGACACAACCATCATGGTGGAAATGGTCACAACCATAATGGCCACAACCACCACAATGGTAGAAAACATGGCAATGGCAATGGCAATGGCACTAGAAGGAACAATGGGAGAAGCAATGGAGCCAATGGAGGCAATGGAAAAAACCGTCAGATCGGTCAGGCACCAAAGGACTTGAGCCACATCCAATGATTCAGGTGCAAGAACATGGGACACTATGCCACAGACTGCCCAGAGTCCAATGGGAATGGAGTCGCCAAGCCCAATCCTTTCAAGGGGCATGTGAACCATGTCAATGTGGAGGAGATCTATGATGAGCCTGATGCTGTGATTAGTAAGTTCTTTATAATTTCAGTACCCGCACTTGTTCTTTTTGATTCTGGTGCATCGCATTCTTTCATATCAAGGGTATTTGTGGATAAGCATGAGTTACCTACCGTAGTTCTTAAGTCATCTATGCTCATAAGTTCACCGGGAGCGGAGATGTCAGCTAGTTTGGGATGCTATCAGTTGAGCCTAGCCATTGGGAAGCATGTTTTTCCTACAGATTTGATTGTGTTGAAGTCACAAGGTTTGGATATTATATTGGGCATGGATTGGTTAGCCAGATACCAAGGTGTTATTGATTGTGCCAGTCAGTCAATCACTCTCAGTACACCGAGTGGACAGAAGATCAGATATGTGTCCAAGTATAAGCATCAGCACGCCCAGGTGAATTCTCTTAAGGGGGGTAGCCTGGATGATGTGCGTGTTGTGAGGGAGTATCCGGATGTGGTTCCGGAGGAGTTGCCAGGTATGCCACCGGATAGGGAGATTGAGTTCCTTATTGATTTAATACCAGGCACTGGGCCTATTGCTAAGAGACCGTATAGGATGCCCGCGAACGAACTTGCAGAGTTGAAGGAATAGATCAGAGAGTTGCAAGAAAAGGGGTTCATTCGCCCAAGCTCGTCACCTTGGGGATCTCCAGTGTTATTTGTTGAGAAGAAGGATGGAACCCAGAGGATGTGTGTTGATTACCGTTCTCTGAATTATGTTACTATCAAGAACAAGTATACTTTACCTGTGATTAATGATCTATTTGACCAGTTGGAGGGAGCTTGTGTATTCTCTAAGATTGATCTTCGTTCTATTTATCATCAAGTGAAGATTCGGGAGAAGGATATTCCGAAGACTGCTTTTACTACAAGGTATGGGTTGTATGAGTATACTGTTATGTCATTTGGATTGACTAATGCACCTGCATACTTCATGAATATGATGAACAAGGTGTTTATGGAGTTCTTGGATAAATTCGTTGTGGTGTTCATTGATGATATATTGGTGTATTCCAATAATGAGCAAGAGCATGAGGCACATTTGCGTTTGGTATTGGAGAAGCTCATGGAGCACAAGTTGTATGCCAAGTTCAGCAAGTGTGAGTTTTGGTTGAAGGAGGTCGGATTCCTTGGACATGTTGTGTCAGGAGAAGGAGTAGCTGTGGA
This sequence comes from Bromus sterilis, assembly GCA_950022295.1. Lineage (NCBI taxonomy): Eukaryota > Viridiplantae > Streptophyta > Magnoliopsida > Poales > Poaceae > Bromus > Bromus sterilis. The sequence goes on from OX465598.1 coordinate 274,082,667, forward strand.
CCCATCCAAGGTTTCAACAGTTACGGAATGGGAGACACCCGCGTCAGTTGGAGACATTCGCAGTTTCTTGGGTCTTGCAGGATATTATAGGAGGTTCATTGAGAATTTCTCCAAGCTTGCAAAACCAATGACTGAGCTGTTGAAGAAAGAGAATAAGTTTGTTTGGAGGGACGCATGTGAAGCCAGCTTTCAGGAATTGAAGAAACGGTTAGTAACTGCACCTGTTTTATGTTTGCCTGATATACATAAGGATTTCCAAGTATATTGTGATGCATCTCGTCGAGGACTTGGTTGTGTTTTGATGCAAGGAGGTAGAGTTGTTGCTTATGCTTCACGTCAGCTTAAGAACCATGAGCAGAACTATCCTACACATGATTTGGAGTTAGCTGCAGTTGTTCATGCATTGAAAACTTGAAGACAATATCTTGTTGGAAATCATTGCGATGTTTTACTGATCATAAGAGTTTGAAATATATTTTTACTCAGAAGGATTTGAATCTCAGGCAGAGTAGATGGCTGGAGCTTGTTAAGGATTATGATTTGAATGTGCAGTATCATCCTGGTAAAGCGAATGTGGTTGCTGATGCATTGAGCCGTAAGAGTCATATCAATGTTGCTAATGTTGAGGATATGCCACGTGAGTTATGTGAGCAGTTCAAGAATCTCAGGTTGGAGATAGTTCCTAAGGGATATGTGGCAACATTGGAAGTGAAGCCGAATCTTTTGGAAAGGATCAGAGAAGCTCAGAAGGGTGATGCAGAAATTTATGAGATAAAAGTGAATATGACCAAGGGAAAAGCAGAGGGTTTCCGTGAGGATGAGCATGGAGCCATTTGGTTTGAGAAGCGCATTTGTGTACCGCGAGATGCAGAGATCAGGAAGTTGATTCTTCAGGAGGCACATGATTCACCTTATTCTATTCACCCCGGGAATACCAAGATGTATTTGGACTTGAGGGAGAGATTTTGGTGGCCTAGCCTGAAGCGGGAGATAGCTCAGTTTATTGCTTTGTGTGATGTTTGCCAGAGAGTCAAAGCTGAGCATCAGAAGCCAGCAGGATTGTTGCAGCCTTTGCCTATACCAGATTGGAAGTGAGGTCAGATAGGTATGGACTTTATTACTGGTTTACCCAGGACTTGGTCAGGATATGATTCTATTTGGGTGATTGTTGATCGTCTGACCAAGGTTGCTCACTTCATTCCAGTAAAGACAACTTATAACAGTGCCAAGCTAGCCAAGATTTATATGTCCAGGATCGTGTGTTTGCATGGAGTTCCAAGCAAGGTTGTGTCTGATAGAGGTACTCAGTTTACATCGAAGTTTTGGCGTCAGTTGCATGAGACCTTGGGCACTAGGCTGGAGTTCAGTACAGCGTTCCATCCTCAGACCGATGGGCAGACCGAGAGAGTCAATCAGATCTTGGAGGATATGTTGAGAACTTGTGCGTTGGATTATGGTTCGAGTTTGGATGACAACTTACCGTATGATGAGTTCTCATATAACAACAGTTACCAGGCTAGTCTTCAAATGGCACCATTTGAGTTACTGTATGGCAGGAAGTGCAGGACTCCGTTGATGTGGGATGAGGTAGGAGAGCGTCAGTTGTTTGGACCAGACCTGATCAGAGATGCCGAGGAGAAGGTCAAGTTGATCCGTGATAGACTGAAGATAGCACAGTCCAGGAAGAAGAGTTATGCAGATGCTAAGCGCAAGGATGTTACCTATGAGGTTGGAGACCGTGCGTATCTCAGAGTTTCACCAATTCACGGAATTAAGAGGTTTGGAATCAAAGGCAAGTTAGCACCACGTTTTGTGGGGCCTTACAAGATCTTGGAGCGCAGAGGAGAGGTAGCTTATCAGTTGGAGTTGCCAGAAGCTTTGTCAGGAGTTCATGATGTATTTCACGTATCCCAGCTGAAGAAGTGTCATGCAGAGATGGCAAATATTCCTTTGAGAGATACCGTGCCACTTGAGGCAATTCAGTTGGAGAGTGACCTGACTTATGAGGAGAGACCTGTGAAGATTCTGGAGACTGCCGAAAGAGTTACTCGCACCAAGACGATCAGACTATGCAAGGTTCAGTGGGATCATCATACCGAAGAGGAATCAACTTGGGAGCGTGAAGAAGATCTGAAGCAAGACCACCCGCATCTCTTTGCTAGCCAGTTTGAATCTCGAGGGCGAGATTCATCTTAAGGGGCGTAGGTTTGTAACATCCCAATTTTCTAAATTCGGATGTTAATAGATCATCATATGCATCTCATGCTGCTTCCGCATTTTTCTGGAGTTTTAAATATTTTTAAACATTTTTCAACACATGGCAGTTCGCTGGAGAGGATATAAAAGAACTTATCCCCATTTTTAATTTGTTGGAAAATAGTTTAAAATATTTTTTGGGAGACTTTTTAATTTTACTTTGGAGTTATAAATATTTTCTAAAATTATTTTTGGAATTTATTTATGCTCCGGAAAAGTTTTGAAATCAATTTTCGGAGTTTTCGGTATTTTTAAAATGCCAGAAAAGTATTTAAAGATATTTAAAAATAAGTTGCAAAGTTTTTATTTTATTTTATTACTTTGGTCATGCCAAAAATTCAATTTTATTATTTTAAAAATATTGGCGAAGACGGAATTTTAAAATAAATTTCCGTGATTTTTCTATTATTGTTTTGGGCCTAATGGGCCTGGTATGTTTTTTTTTCCGCAGACCGATTTTGTATTTATCTCGGATTTAAAAAAAATTAGGGGCTGGCTATAAATAGCCCCGATTAGGGCTAAATTTATTTTCTCTTATCGTTTTTAGGGTTAGACTAATCTAATCCGCGGGACCCGCCGCCGCCGACGTCATCGCCGGAGTTCGCCGGAGCATCGCCGGAGTGCGTTTTTTGCGTTTTTCAAGGTAATCTTCGCGAGCCGCCGCTGTGTGCCGTCGTCCCCCGCCTCGCCGGAGCACCCCGCTGCCCCTAGCGCCGCCGCACCGCCGCCGCTCCCTGCCGCAGCGAGCCAGAGCGCTGCCACCGCGCGCCATGGCCGCGCCTAGCCGCCCGCCGCCCGCCGGCGCTGGCCGCGCCCGTCCTCGCCCGCCGGCCCTTGGCCGAGCTCCAAGCCGAGCCGCGCCATGGCTCCTGTGCCGTGCCTGCGCGAGGAAGGAGAAAGAGATTAGGAAAAAAAGAAAAAAAATGTTTCGACAAAAAAAAATTCTTCCCAGATCTGGATCCAAACCGCCCGGGGACCCGATCGCGTTTTTCGTAAAAGTTTTATTTACGTACAGGCCCTTTTTGCAGTAGAACCCCCGATACCCCCGTTTTTCACCCGATAACGTTTTCGCGACTAATTTTTTAATCGTAGCTCGGAATCGAGTGATTCCAGTTGCGTTGCGACCGTGTATAAATTTTCTAGCCAGTAGACCTAGTGTTACAGAAGTTTGAAGTTTTTAAATTTGGATCCCAAGCTGATCCAAATTTGAACTTCCGGCAGCCGTAACTTTTTAACGGTGCGCCCGTTTGCGCCGTTTCTTTTTGCGTTTGTTTTTATTTGACAAGTACTTTAAGTTTAGCTACTATTAGGAAAGTTTTGCTACTGTTATTTGAATGTTTATTATTGTTTGAGCATTTTGTATTGAATATATGATTGATTGGTGCTATGTTTGCTCGTATAGATTGTCCGGAGTGTGCCGCCTCGTATTGTGAGGATTGTGACCGTCAGGACCAGCAAGAAGGCAAGTGATGCTTTGACCATACTCATACCTATATTTTCTATATGCATTATGTTAGGAAATATCACTCTATTGCATGATAGGTAGTTTATTTTACTGTTGCTGCAAAACTAGGTAGGATAGCCACATGTTTTGACTTGTCTACCGTAGATCAACCTAGCCGTGTTGTTGCTTTATTGCTATTGCTTTGTAGACGTGGTTTGGGTTGTGAGAATTCATGGAGCGCTTGTGAGCTATTAAATAAACTGTGTAGCAACTTTAATATAATAGAAATCACTTCTGGACGGGCGGGTTGCATCCCGGTAGTTGTGCCTCGGTTGAGGACAGTGCCGGGGTTAAATGCACCCAATGGTTGTTTTGGTGGTGAACCGGGTGCGTCATGGCGAGTACCCTTTGACGCAGTGGGCGCCGTCCAGGCTCAAAAAGATCAGACAGGCAATATTACTAGTAGCTTCCGTGTACAGCCACTGGCTATATGGGCTCTGGCTTAGCACGAGTACGTTGTGGGGAACCTGGCCCTGGTAGCTAGCTGATGTAGATGTGTGGTTAGGTGTACCGGCTACCAAAGGGTGGAGGCAACCTCTTCAGAAAGTCTTTATCTCAATCTTCGGGTTGAGTCCAGTGGGGAACGTGTACAACCTCTGCAGAGTGTATAAACTAATCATGATTAGCCGTGTCCACGGTTATGGACGAACTTTGAGCAACTAGTTAGTACTGTTGATGAATGATCTTGACAGATGAACACTTAATAATAATTTGGTTGGGACAAGAGTAGCATGGGTTGTTGTGTGTTTCAGGTAGAATTCAACTTAAAATTTTGACTATTTTAGTTCAGGAGAAAATTGGCTTTCTGCAAAACTAAATCATAAGCCTTTCCTTTGACTTACCTTGCATGTAGTTGTAGGTCATTTATATAAACTTGTCCGTGTCACTTGCCGTACAAATCAGATGTACTGACCCGTTGTCGGGCTGTAACCTTCGGTGTTGCAGGTTTTTCAGACGATCAGTAAGGTGCGTTTAGGGGTTGCGAGTCTACACTCAGCATGTTCGCATGTGGCTGTTGATGGACTCCACGTTACTTGTTATTGCTTCCGCTATATTTATATTGAATAAGCTAGCCTTGAGCTATGCAACTTGTTATTTATTTACTCTGGATCATACGTTGTAATAATGATGCACTTGTACTTTGATATACATCTATAATACTGTGTGTGCCAGCGAGTTCGATCCAGGGACTGGCACTTGAACACAGAGACTTCAATTCTGTGTGAATTGGGTCGCTACATATCATGTCTAGGGAAGTTATTATATGAAATAGGTGTTTTCATGGAGGTCTATCACTCCTTCTGTGGAGAGTTTGTATCCGTGAGTGTGGAGTCATCTATGATGGAATATTAATGAGAAGTCTATTGATCTCTTCGATGCACTCGGTATTCTCTTCACGCAATCGACCTTATATGATGATTCTTATGGGGAGTATAGACCTTATACCAGGTATGGATTTGAAAACTTTATTTAAATTTTGGAAAACATAGCTTTGGTCATGAAAACATGCATGTTTTCTCAAGTATCGACATAGCCAAAACCTTTATGTTGTTATGCTTGAAGTGTTATGTTGACAAGGAAGACAACTTGATGTGTTATTCTTACCTTAATGTTTATGCCTTATATGTTTTGCATCTAATTTAGCATCAATTGTCTGTTCTCTCAAAACCTTTTCTAGCCAAAACTCTTTGCCTAGCAGATTTCTGCTTGTGCATCCATACCCTGAAACCAATATCTTCCATATGAGTCCACCATACCTTCCTATTTGTGGTATTTCTCTACCACTCCTCAAAGTATAGAATTTATGTGTTATCCTTAAATGTTCAAAAATCCTCTATTTTGTGCCTCTTGTTTAGCTCATAAGGAAGTAGTAGGTAATTCATGATCTTCTTAAGTTGGAAAAGTTTTACCCCGGGATTGCATGTCTAATCTGCAAACCCATAATACGAGAAGGAACTGGCATGAGTCGCCCAGGTCGTAAGATAATACAACTAACAAACCCTCCTTCACGCCTGGTCTATGAGAAATTAGAAACTTTGGAAGTGATAAACAAAGGAGATTAAGGGGATGTGATCTTCCCCACTTGGGAGCCGTTCCTCAAAACTTGTCCAGCTTGAGAAGTAATTGAGCTATCTATTAACATTCGTTGACAAACAATGCACCTCCCAAATTTTATTTTCATCATGTTGGATTTAAGGATAGCACATGAGTTTTGCCTACTTGCTTGTAACAAGGCCTTTCCTTTACATTTATGTTGAGTCAGTTGTTCCCACTTCCTTCTATTCTTAAAGAGAACAGACACTTGATGTTGATGAGGATTCATCCATATAATGCTGCATTAAGTGTTGCCATGCCACATCATTGTTGACATTATCTTTTGATAAGAAAGTTGTTTGCGGAAGCTTATGCCAAGCAAGCATCTTCCTTTGTGTTAGAATTTTCACTTCATGACTAATAACATGTTCTTTCAAAATCTTCAAATTGTTCCATTATAAAGTGAAAGAACAAAAGTAAAAGTTATTAGTTGTCCTTTGACCAAGGATATGTTTGCCATAATTTGATGAGTTTTCTCAGCCCTACTTTTGATTATAATTGTTATTACTTTCTCATAAGGACCTTATGAGTTGAGGTTGTTATTGAGGATGCTTGAGTTTGGTGAAGAAATCATGATACTTCTTTTCCGTATTCTATTTATCGACACTTCACTCTCTAAACTTGTGGACAGGTTTACCGAGCTCAGTATTCGCTTGGGGACAAGCGAGGTCTAAGCTTGGGGGAGTTGATACGTCCAAAATGCATCACTATTTTATATAGTAATTCCTTCCTATTCATTGATATATTTCAGGTTATGATGCTATTCTTATGTTGTTTTGGCTTGTTTTACACAGTTTACAACTTTCCAATGCCGAAGCAGCAGACGCAGGATTCAGCAGTAAAAAGTGGACGCTGAGTTGCTGAAACAGAAGACCTCCGAATTACCTGAAAATCGACGGAGGCCATTTTCCAGAAGGATGGCGAGGACACACAAAAGAGGAGCCAGAGGGGGTCCACAGGGTGCCCACGCGGCCACCTGGCGCGGCCCCTACCTTGGCCGCGCCTGGACCCCTTGGGCCACTCCCGGCTCCCCCCTCTGGCCTATGTATCACTCATCGCCCAAAAACCCTAAAACAAGAGGAGTTTCATGTGTTCCGCCACCGCTCCATGGCGGAAACCAACAAAGGAGAAAAGACATCTCCAGCAGGCAGATTCCGCTGGGGAGTGATAGCGTGGAAGTGGTAATGGCTTCTCGCCCTTCGTTGGTTACCCCAAGTGGAAGGTGAGATGTAGGATAGCAGCAAATTTCCCCTATGTAGAGGATAGGGTTTGTCTCCCGTAGGACTCTGTAACACCCTCAGTTGTTGTATGTTGGGGTTCGCAGCAGAAAACACAAATTTTTCTAACTAGCGTTCCCATAACCCAAGATCTAGCTAGCCGTATTACCGTAACGGACAGTAGTGCGGAAATAACATACCTCGGGGTGTAGTCCGTTGCGCGGGAAACGTTCCCGCAAACGTGGTTGATGTAGTCGATCAAGTTTCACAGCCCCTTGGCTGTGTTGAGCACCCGGATGGGTGTAGTGCCACACGTGCAGCACCTCGTAGTACTCACACACATACGAGACTCGATGACGACCTCCGTTCTCCGATCCAGCGGAGGGGGCGGAAGCAGACCTCCGGACGGAGCTTCGGCAGCACGACGGCCTCCGATTCTAGCAGAGAGGTCTCAATTCCACTACAGGCTCACACTAGGGAGCCCACCGTGGAAGATACCAAAGAGGGGAGGAGACCGGAGAAAACCGATCTCAATTCGGAGTTATATTTATTTTCTCACGAATTTCTGTGTATTAATTATGTGCACCCTGCCTGTCTTTATATAGGCTGGGGAAGGGAGTCAACCCACCTCCCCTAGCAATGTGGGACTAAACCCTTTGCTAGGGGGTGGTTGGCCGGCCAAGGGGGGAGAGGGGGCGCACCCCTCATGGGCCCTAGGGCCCATGGCGCCTCCCCCCCTTTTTCTTTTCTTTTTTCTTTTCCCTTTAATTCCTTAATGGGCCTTTTTCTCCACTAAGGCCCATAGCACATATTAATTAGAAATAAAATGATTTTAATTATTAATTCAATTAATTAATAACTAAAACATATTATTCCATCTCCCGGTGCTCCGGAAACACTTCCGGCTCACTCCGAACTTGTTTCGGTTCAATACGGTACTCCTCCGATATTGTCGCCTTAATTCTCTAGTTGCTCCGATGGTTCCGAAAAGGTCTCCGATTTCATCGAGCCCTTAAGTGTGTTACCCTACGGTCCGAGAACACTCCAGTCATGACCGAGCAGAGGCAACAGTCAATGATCATCAGCGGGACCTGGATGCCCATAATGACCCCTGTGCATTCCGGATATCAATACCGATTGGACCTTACGCCGTATAGCATTCCCTTTGTCAGCGATACTGGATTGTTCCGAGATTCGATCAATGACATCCTATGTTTGGTTCAACCTCGTTCCGAACTAAATCCTTATACACTCGTTCCCGTGATATTCATCCCCGTGACCTAGTCACACGCTGCGCAGCTTTATGGATGGAATCTCACCGAGTGGGCCCTGAGTATCTATCCATTATATGGATTGACAAATCCCGCTCTTGTAAACAATACTCCTCAACGTATCTCCACGGAATACCTAAGATACAACCGTTATGACCCGCATATTTCAGTCAGGTGGTGGGATGTAAGTCAAAGCATCCGGGAAGATAGTGATTATGCACGTACTCACGGTCAAAGGAACGGTCTACCACGTTCTGTAATTACAACACTGAACCTTCATAAGATTTGATCATGCTGTAATGCTTTCTTTGGGTAATGTTCATCACGTCACTTAACCAGTGAGGTGACCTCATAGTCAAGAGACTTAATTGTCCATGATCGCGAAACCACGATCATCATGTTGACCATGAACTAGTTATCGATGTAGAGGCTTAACTAGGAACTCTGGGGGTTTCTATACCACACATGTATCATTGTTTCACTGATACAGTTCTAGCACGGTATGAAACTGGTTATGAACTTGCTTAGATATATATTGGAATAATCATATATTATTTGCCTCTAGAGCATATATCCAACAGTCTCCCAGTTGCACTAGAGTGCTAATAATCTAGCCGCATTTTCCCGATCATAATCATCTTATCACATAAGTGTTTCATTGATCATGCATGCTCATGGAAGAGGGTTCGTCAACGAACTGCACCAATTCAGATTCGTATGTTTCCTTTGCAACTGGTACAGGTCAAAAGCTCTATTGACATACCACTCATTATCATATAATGGTTGGATATAAGTTTCGCGGGAGAGTGAGACTATTATTTCACAGTATCCTCCAATGATCTCTTGGTTCAGTCTTTAGAAGACTCATCCATAGTCATATATACTGGGAAATACACTCAGCCAGAAGTCCAATACTTCTAACGCTAAACTTTTATCCATACGTCTACTTTCTTAAGTAGTTTTATGTTTGTAGTACCGTGAATTTTGCTCACATTTCTTTCATGTCTTTGGTGATGTCTCTAATTCCATATAGACCCATAATATGGCTTGCAATTGTAATCTTGCATTACATTCAAGTCTATTATCCTTTCTATATTTTAGAGAATAGTCCTCAGTATTCCTCTCTATACTGAAATCATGGACTTTATTCAGATTCTGTGTTTTACTCCTAAAGCACATCGGAATCTGTTCTTCTTCCAAGAACTTTTGAGTCATTCTGTTGTTGGATTCACAATGCATGTTATATGGTAGAATCATATGTCAAGAACATATGAGATCACATGTCCAGTACATGGTGCATCCCTATTCTTCCATCAAGATATTGCTTGTGATATTTGGATTTTATCCATTATATAATTTCTAGCCACAAGAACCTGTTTCTTGTCTAGAAGATTATTCCAACCTTCACTTCGTTTCATTATCCGTTTCTTAATCTACTCATATAGATTTCAACGTGTAATGTGTTGGTATTTCATATAAAAGAAGATTCTTGCAATCTTGTATTTTATTTGCCTTATGCTCTATATATATATCATAATGCACATATGTATATAAGACGATTCTCTATATACACAATCAATGCATATCCATATATATACATATGAGATCATTCTTCACACATATCAATGCATATATGTTTGAGACAATGATCATGCTCCCACTCAAATATATCCATCATATACTCATATATTTGTGGTTCAGCTTTCATCAAGTCATTTTATTGTTTATTATGTCTTACATAATGACAATGCTTCCAAAGCTCCCACTCAGAAAATGCCCTCTGCATTCCAAGTTTCAGGGAAGTCTTCAAAGCTCCCACTCAGTTTCATGAAACTGCAGGTCCACTCAATATTTTGGTCATCACAAAATTCACTTGATCAAATCAAGGTTGAGAATTCCTGTCTTGAGGTACTATAGTCCATCCTTTTAACGAAGTAACCTTCGTCATGCCCATTGCAATTCTCTTTCAAATCTCAATTTGACTGAGATGCAATTTCAGGCTATGGTTCATCGTAGTGTAAATGAAATATTTTATTGATTAAATCATTCCTACGTTTCCGTAGTCAATCACCATTGAACTTTGGTCATAACCAAATAATGCCTTATGCCCATTACATTTTTCTCAATAACTTTCCAGTTTGTCGAGAATATGAAATAACCGATTTATTTCACAGGACGTGAGCCATCCTTAATGTAACTCAATAATATTTCATTTCTCCTCGTGTTCTAGGCTACCATCATTCCTTTGTGTCTTCAAGCAATATTGTTCCCTATTTTTTTTATTAAGAAGACTCATGATTATTGTTCTGTACAGAACGTATTCATGATAACCTTCTAAATTCAACAATGGCTTCAACTCATATACCAAGATCAATCATCTTTGGCATATCCTTCCTTATATAGCATCATTACAGCGGAACATGCTTCCGTTGCAATACTCTGATATTCTGAAGGCAAGGTCCAATACCCCGGTCAAAGTTTCCATTATCTCCCATTGGATTCGTGTCGAGAGACGTTTCTCGTATTACCAATTAAGCAACACACAATTTGCTATTCGGGAGAATATGTAATTTCAATTGCTCGTAGTTTTATTACAAAGAAATTCTTTCTTTTAAGAAACCTTATAACACCATCAGTTATGGAGCTATCATGTCTCGTTTAGAATCAGGATGGTTTCCTATTCATGAAGTGGGTGTTTTAACTTAATGAATTAAACAATCTTATTCGACAATAACTATAGTGCTAGGGGAAAGAACGTTTAGACCATACTACGGTTTAGTATGACTACGAATGGTTTAAGTAGTCTAGCACTTTCAACTTTCATCATAGTTTGTGGTACAACTTCCACAAGTCTCCCATTATGTCAATATCAATACTTATCACTTTGAATCGTACCGTAGTGATATGTATCCTTGTATTCTCACTTCTCACTGTGATTCCTGAATCTCAGTTTTATGATCTCAATTGAATACAACTTTCAATTAATCATATGAAGTCTTTAATGATAACTCACATGCCCATTCTACATCATTTATGTATAATGATTGGCACAAGTTCTACTTGCTAGAACCTTGTCACGATTATATTTATTGCAGAGGTTCATAGATCGTGTATCTAATCCATCTCATGCAATCAAGTTATGATTTTCATTCGATAATGAACTCACAAGTTAATAGATCATACATTTAATGAATTCATCCGTTATGAAGTCACCTCATGCAATCAAATCTTTGACTTGTTGTAATCAAGACAACTTTATCATTAAACATTGAATATTTCTTGACAATAATAGTAGTATTATAAATGCTTTCTATCATATCATAAATCAAGACGTAATCAAAGTATAAGCACACTTTTATTCATAAAGATGGAACAACTAACTTGTCTCATTACATGAATAACTTTGTCTTGCGAGATGCAAGACACACAACTAAGTGTTCATACTATAATGATTACATAAGATTTATCTAATACTCTAAGTATCTCCTATGATAGATGTCTTGGTGGAATCCATGCTGGCCATCAACTGACTTGATGTCCATCAATCCTTGATTTCACCTCTTCCCGTCCATGCAACAGCAGGTCCTGTTTTCATAAAACAGAATAAGTATCAAATACTCATTTACTGCAAATGTTGTATAAGGGAGTAAACATTTATAATGTATATCAAGTATATACCTTCTCCATCGACAACTTCTCCTTCAATGGGTTCGACCTCCAGGTACTGAAGTCTATCCATGAAGTCAGAGAACTCGAGGCTTTCACCTCTGCCGACATAGCCATGGACATGGTCTGTATAGCTCGGTGGAAGCGAGTGTAACACCGTGTATATCGCAGACTCATGTGTGGTATCATAGTCAAAATCATCTACGAGGCTCAGATGTATCTCATGCATCTTGGCCAAGTGTGCTTTCAGGAAAGAGCCTTCTTCCAGCTTTGTAGAGAGAAACTCACTTTCTAACTCAAATCTGGCAACTCTAAACTGATGCAAGTTTGATGACTTCAGCTCATCGATCATATCGTATGTATCCAAATCAGCATATTCCTCACGCAAAGGTTGCGGAATGCTAGTTTCTATGATACCCTTAGCTATGGCATATGTCCTACGACGATAATGATAATCAATCGCCGCTTGTGCATCCATGTCGTTTTCTGGAGGGTTTCCCACATGCCTTTTAGTTAAGAATGAAAGGTTGATTCTTTTGAGCACGGCTCTAAGGCGTAAGTACCAACTAATGATGTTTGACCCATTTTCTTTAAGTCTTTCACCATGTAAGAAGGAAACCATTTCAAGGTACTGGGTATTATCCATTTTTCTACAAACATAATTGCAAGGAACACAATTAAGACTAGTTCACAACAAATGAGTTCATATAATCATATGAGCTCGCACTAAAACATTTCATCCCTAAGAAGTTTTAGTGATTACATGATCCAGATTCACTGCCCGACCTCGAATATCACACGACCGACGGGTCAGTTTCAAAGGTAGACAACAACTTGTGCGATCAAATTATCTTATATGTACTGTGACTCATGCTCGATCTTTCGATCTCTAGTATTCCGAGGCCATATCTGCATATGCTAGGCTCGCCAAATTAACCTCCATGTTATATGCTGCTCAGCAAGGCCATATTTGTATATGCCAGGCTTGCCGAACCCAACCTCATGCGAACTCCATTGAATATGTAGGACAACTCCGGTATGTACGGAGCATCAGGCCATATGGGAGAACCTTCCAGGTGGTGCACACTTCGGTAGAATACTTGTGTTTGGCTTTGTTAAGGGATCGTCTTATTACATGCTATCGTCGTGTATCCTATACTAGCAAGTTTTAAGATGTCTGGGCTATGGCAACACTAAGTCTACAGTGTCTCCATTTTAGTTTGTTTTATGATGACGATTACTACTTATTAGTAACACATAGAAAAGCTATCACTACACCACAAACAAACAAACGATAGCCCCCACTTTGCAATACAAGGTTTAGACGGTCTAGTTGTATATTGCAAGTTTTACGTGGCTGCTAGGGCTTTCAAAGTTAAACAGGTTTTAACCTACGAGTCAACCACAACGTCAACCATACGATTGTCTCTATTACACCCCGCACGGGGCCCTCCGTTGCAAATGCCACATCCGCTAAAGTAGAGAGATAGACACCCCCCTAGCCACTTTATACGGTACAAGCCGCATGTCAAGCGTGGAACCAGTCTCGCGTAAGAGTACGCGTAAAGTCGGTCGGGGGCCGCTTCATCAAACAATGCCGCAGATATGAACAAGTGCACATGAGAGGGTAACAATCATACAATCAACGCCCACATCCCCGATGTGTTCTATCCGTACAGTAATACTAAGCATAGACCTAGCTCATGATACCACTGTTGGGGTTCGCAGCAGAAAACACAAATTTTTCTAACTAGCGTTCCCATAACCCAAGATCTAGCTAGTCGTATTACCGTAACGGACAGTAGTGCGGAAATAACATACCTCGGGGTGTAGTCCGTTGCACGGGAAACGTTCCCGCAAACATGGTTGATGTAGTCGATCAAGTTTCACAGCCCCCTGGCTGTGTTGAGCACCCGGATGGGTGTAGTGCCACACGTGCAGCACCTCGTAGTACTCGCACACATACGAGACTCGATGACGACCTCCGTTCTCCGATCCAGCGGAGGGGGCGGAAGCAGACCTCCGGACGGAGCTTCGGCAGCACGACGGCCTCCGATTCTAGCAGAGAGGTCTCAATTCCACTACAGGCTCACACTAGGGAGCCCACCGTGGAAGAGACCAGAGAGGGGAGGAGACCGGAGAAAACCGATCTCAATTCGGAGTTATATTTATTTTCTCACGAATTTCTGTGTATTAATTATGTGCACCCTGCCTGTCTTTATATAGGCTGGGGAAGGGAGTCAACCCACCTCCCCTAGCAATGTGGGACTAAACCCTTTGCTAGGGGGTGGTTGGCCGGCCAAGGGGGGAGAGGGGGCGCACCCCTCATGGGCCCTAGGGCAGATGGCGTCTCCCCCCCCCCTTTTTCTTTTCTTTTTTCTTTTCCCTTTAATTCCTTAATGGGCCTTTTTCTCCACTAAGGCCCATAGCACATATTAATTAGAAATAAAATGATTTTAATTATTAATTCAATTAAGTAATAACTAAAACATATTATTCCATCTCCCGGTGCTCCGGAAACACTTCCGTCTCACTCCGAACTTGTTTCGGTTCAATACGGTACTCCTCCGATATTGTCTCCTTAATTCTCTAGTTGCTCCGATGGTTCCGAAAAGGTCTCCGATTTCATCGAGCCCTTAAGTGTGTTACCCTACGGTCCGAGAACACTCCAGTCATGACCGAGCAGAGGCAACAGTCAATGATCATCAGCGGGACCTGGATGCCCATAATGACCCCTGTGCATTCCGGATATCAATACCGATTGGACCTTACGCCGTATAGCATTCCCTTTGTCAACGATACTGGATTGTTCCGAGATTCGATCAATGACATCCTATGTCTGGTTCAACCTCGTTCCGAACTAAATCCTTATACACTCGTTCCCGTGATATTCATCCCCGTGACCTAGTCACACGCTGCGCAGCTTTATGGATGGAATCTCACCGAGTGGGCCCTGAGTATCTATCCATTATATGGATTGACAAATCCCGCTCTTGTAAACAATACTCCTCAACGTATCTCCACGGAATACCTAAGATACAACCGTTATGACCCGCATATTTCAGTCAGGTGGTGGGATGTAAGTCAAAGCATCCGGGAAGATAATGATTATGCACGTACTCACGGTCAAAGGAACGGTCTACCACGTTCTGTAATTACAACACTGAACCTTCATAAGATTTGATCATGCTGTAATGCTTTCTTTGGGTAATGTTCATCACGTCACTTAACCAGTGAGGTGACCTCATAGTCAAGAGACTTAATTGTCCATGATCGCGAAACCACGATCATCATGTTGACCATGAACTAGTTATCGATGTAGAGGCTTAACTAGGAACTCTGGGGGTTTCTATACCACACCTGTATCATTGTTTCACTGATACAGTTCTAGCACGGTATGAAACTGGTTATGAACTTGCTTAGATATATATTGGAATAATCATATATTATTTTCCTCTAGAGCATATATCCAACACTGTAACAGTAATCATCATCACTGTTAATCATCACTGTTGGATTATCACTGTTTGATATCCCTGGTGCTTGATAAAACTTTGTGATGCTAGTGATCAAACCTTGCTATGGTTGATCAACACCCCATGCAGCATGTACTTGAGCCCTTGGGATCAAAGACCAAAGCCAAATGCACCTTGCTCATCAAGAAACCAAACCCTAGTTGAAACTACTTTAAATGGAAATTAAAACAAGAGGGCTCAAATAAAGTAGTTCCAAAAATCATGGAACTAACTTTGTAAATTGCCTAAAATCATTATAATCATGTTGGACCAACTTTGGTAATTTTTGGAGTTGCAGAAAATTCCAAAGAATTCAAACAGTAGGTTAAAACCCCTATTTTGGGCATTTAATAATTAAAAGAAATATCTAATGATTTTATTTTGCAGCAAAATATTTTGTGACACCTCAGTAATATGTAAACCTAATTTACAAACACCAATAATATTTTACTAAAATGCTAGGATTAATAAATCAATTACTGAATGATTTTGAATAAGCAACAGATCAAAACAATTTGGAAAAGACTAAAACCCGCCCAGGGCGAGGCCCACCTCAGCCCAGCCCACTCCCCCTTGTCTTCTTCCTCCCTCACCTGCTCCCACCTGCCCGTACGGCGCCGGACGTGGGCACGACGCTGCCGAGCTAGCCCCGCTTCCACCTGCTCCCTGCCGCCGCGGTCGCGATAAGGAAGCCCCCGCGCACCCCCTGGACACCCCCGCACCTCCATACCCCTCCTCCTCCTCTCTCACGCTTCGGGGAAAGTTTCCCGAGCGCCGCCGTCGCCATGGCCGTGAGCTCACGCGGCCAGTGAGCTCGCGTCGCCACCCCGCCGTGTCCAGCGTGTCCATCGTCGTCGTCCTCGTCTCCGAGCGCAAGGAATCGAGGCGGGAGCCTCCACCCCGAGCACACGGTCACCTTCCCCAACTCCGGCCGCCGCGACATCGCAGAGGAAATCCGGCGCCACCACGACGTCCCCGAGCCCGCTGCCACCTCCGTCGTGCTCCTGGTGAGCTCCCCGTTCGTCACCAATGGCCCGTTGAGTTCCGCTAGGCCCGTAGCCTTTTCCCCCCTTTGAGCTCGCTCCGGCCGCCGTGGCTCGTCGTCGTAGTCGTCGACGTAGTCCGTCCTAGCGCGCGCTTTTGGCACCATTGTACTCCCCGTGTACCGTAGGCTCGAACCCGCCCGCCAGTTCGCTCCGTTTCACCTTCGTTTGGGTTCTGCCATGGGAGCCCGACGTCAGTTCCGCCAGCGGTGACCTAGCGCTCGACTCCGGCTGCCCTCGCCACTGCCACGGCTACCAGTCGATGCCGCAGAGCCGTAGCTCTAGAACACACCTACACAAGGCCCCTCCCGTACCCGCTTGTGTCGTCGTCCACCTCAACCGTGCGCCACCGCCGCCTGACCTCGTCGCCGGCACCTTTTCCGGCCACCCCCGACGTCGCCACCACCTGGAATCGACGCGGCGTTGTCTTCCAGTTCGAATGCACCAAGTTCCATGGCGAACGGTGCCCCCTAGCCCGTTTTCCGTCGCCCTCCGGTGGCCTCCACCGTGCTGGGACGCCGGCGGCTCGCCGCCGGTGCCCCCCTGACGTGGCACCCCTGGGGGCAACCCCTGGGTCGCTGCCAGTGGACCCCCTGGTCCCAGTTGACTGGGTTGACCAGTCAACTGTGCTGACTGGGCAACCCAAGTCGCTGACAGGTGGGTCCCCCTGGAAATAATTAAACTTAATGATTTAGATTAATCTAATAATTAAAATTGAGTCACTGACATGTGGGTCCAGGGGCATTTTCTGATTTAATTAAATGTTTTATAAATAACAGAGGCTGACATGCGGGTCCCACATGTCAGCACTGTTCTGGATAATGTTGTGGATAATGTTTTGGATAATGTTGAATAAATAATAAAAGAAATTCAGAAAATCATTTAAATGATTTAAAACTTTGAAATTCAATAACTTTTAAACCGTAACTCGGATTCAAAAACTTTATACATGAAAATTGATCAGAAGAATATAACGAATACGAATACGCTATCCGTATGACTAACACACCCCTCTAACACAACGAACATTGATCCTTCCCCCTCCGGATACCCTGTCCGGTAATCACCCGGAGCCGGTAGTTCATCCCCAGATGAATTCCCGCTCCGAGCATATTGCATTACACTGCGTTAGAACACCGTTAACATTTCATTTATCATGTCATGCATCTGTTTGTTTATGCTTGCTGTGTATTTACTGTTTCTTCCCCCCCTTAATCTCCGGTAGACCCCGCTGCTGCCGTCGACTACACCGCTGCTGAGTACGACTACGTCGTCGACGACCCTACTACTACCGTCGAGCTTGCAGGCAAGCAGAGCCATTCTCTTCCCCAGATATCGCCTATCTTTCCGTACTTTTCTTGCACTAGGCATGGTTACTGCTGCTGGTACGATTACAATCCTATTCAATTGCATAGCCTGATTTTGTCGCCCCTTGATGTGCCTTCCTTTATCCTATGCTGCCTATTATTATTATTATGCATTATTCAGCAGTGAACCCTACGCATTGTTAGCTAGGATTAGATAGAGGGCCGTGATCACTCAGGGGAGTGAACGCGGATATAAATATTATAACTGCACAGGTACGGTACAATGCAGACACCGTCTAAGGCCCCTACCTGGGTTATGCATAGT
The DNA here is from genome assembly GCA_950022295.1 of Bromus sterilis. Taxonomy (NCBI): domain Eukaryota; kingdom Viridiplantae; phylum Streptophyta; class Magnoliopsida; order Poales; family Poaceae; genus Bromus; species Bromus sterilis. Next base: position 274,100,865 of record OX465598.1, read on the forward strand.
CACCTCAAGTGTGAGCTATCCAGGAGTAACCCTGGTACTCCATTCGAGGCTGACTTTGTCTTACCGCCATAGGGTCCTGAACGACGATTGTCCTTAAAGGTAAGTAGTCGGGCGACCCAACGGTGCCCGCGAGAGGTATTGCGATGGGACGACAGGGAGGGTACGACCAGTGTACCGGTGTGCTTGGCCCCTGATCGTTGGCCGCGAGAGTTACCAAACTACGAAAGTCGAGCTCCTCCCGGAGCACACGCGAGACAAGGTAAGGAGATGGTTCACCTTGTTGGTAACCGCAGTGACTTGGTGGGACGACAGGGTAGGCACCGATGTACTGGTGGTCCTGGCTGCTGTCGTTGTCCGCGGGTCAGTTAAGTCGAGGCAACGATAACGGTTGTCACGCAGGTTAATTAAAATGCTAAATGGTTCAGTGAATGTCTTGAGTTGGCTATATGCCTTGTACGCACTACCTACCCGTGGGAACTACGAGTTATGGGCTCCTCCGCTTCTTAGTGTCGTCCGAGGACTCTTCAGACGTCAGCAGTACCGCGGCCTGCGCCGGGAAGTGGTGTTGTCTTATTTGCTCGAGCGGTGTGTCTTATTTGGATTTGCTTCAACTTCACCGGCCAGCCTCGCACCATGCAGGAGTACGTCGGGGTTAGGGTCCAAAGCCCCGCGTACATAGGCTATAGTCCGGCGGATGACCTCTCTGTTGAGTTTGAAAGATGGGCTATGAAGTGTCGGATAGCCTCGGTGGAGCGTTCCCTAACAAGGTTCCTGCCACCCTGGAGATCTGTGCGTGTAGCGTAACACAAGTGCACCCCTGCAGGGAAGATTGATCTATCGATAGCCGTGTCCACGGTAACAGGACGCTTTATGCTGAAGCTGGATCCTACCACTAGAAACTATTACTATTAAACTGTATGGTTCCGGGTTCTCTTCATCGCGGGGATGTCGAGGAGGTGAACTCGGAGGCATTCTTAATTATTACAACTTATTATTATTCGATGTTGCAGCAACTTCTGCTTCATTGTTACTTTACTGTTTTATATAAACTGTTGGCTGATTCTTACCTCATGCTGCAAGACACCGTCGGAAGATGCTAGTCTTCGATAGGCCTAGCTTCTTACCCTTGCTCTGATTTTCTGTCTTCAGTCCACTATATACAGCCTCTTCATTCCGTTGATACAATGCATAATGCTTAGTAGCGGACGTAAGACTCGCGGGTATACTAGATACTCACCTGCTTTATTTCCTTTACTGTGTTGCTTGATCGGCCGCTGCAGCCGACGTTGGAGCCCAGGAGCAGGAGTACCCCGGAGGCGCCTACTACGACGTCGAGTTCCCCGTTGACCAGGAGTAGTTCTGTGGATCCCAGGCAGGAGGCCTCGCCTTTTCGTTCTATATCTCTGATGTGATTTGTGCTAGCCTTCTTAAGGCAAAACTTGACTAACTATGTCTGTACTCAGATATTACGGCTTGTATGATTTATATATTCGGGTCCGCGTGACCCCCTCTATTGTAATATATTTGTTTATCCTTTTGTGTTTAGTGTTGTGCTGTGATATTATCACCGTGGCACCCTAATCTCAGTCGTGTACCCTGTGTGTATGATTACTGTACATGGTCTGATTTTGGGGGCGTCACAGACTCCGGCAATGATAAGTAGGTGTCAGCGGCGCACCTGGCGCGGACCTACACACAATACAATTAACTTTGCTCCCAACGAAGTTCAGAGAGGTTTTCAATCTCTCCGGTCTTGTTGTTCACAAAGGGTCAAACACACAAGGGATAATGATAAGGATAGCAACTGAAAGTAAATGCGGAAAAAGGAAATAGCTTGTAAACAATGATGAGAATATGGACCAGGGTCCGGTCATGTTCACTAGTGATGTCTCTCTCCCAAAAGACGATAAAACTGTTATGCAAGGTAAAAAAATTACAGATGGGAAATTGACAGGATTATAAACGCACCGCAATGCTAACTATGCTACAAAAGGAAAGAAGAGGCTCATAAGCATGGGTAGTACGCCAAAATAAGTAGAATGAAATCCATCTGCATCTACTACTAATCATCCACTTGAGATATCTATCCAGAACATCTCGCTGGTATTAAGCTGCGAGCCCCACCCAAAGTGTAAACCCAAAGGAACAGACAACTGCATTAAAAAGAACTTTGTGTAAAGTAAACAATCCTTGCAATCGCGGTTACAAGCACCGTTTTTCCCTTGTGGCCACAGCACATCCCCTAGAGTCATGTTTCACTCAAGCGTGTCATCAGGGGGAATGTACCCACAATCGAGCATAACGTTCCCTCTTGGAGTTACTACCTACCACTTGGCCAAAGCCATAACAACAACGGATAACATGCAAGAATTACTTAGGAACAAAAATATAAGAGATAAAAACCAAATATATTACTCTATCACGATCTGAACATAATCTCATAATCCATCAGATCCCATCAAACTCAGCATAGCAACAGCAGAAGAATGACATATGTGCCTCGATCATGTAGGGCAGCTCACGAGGTATAAACCATGAAGAACAAAGAGGGGAGGAGAACATCACATAGCTACTGATCACGGACCCAAGGTCCAAGGTAGACTACTCATGGCACATCCGGGGAGCGTCCATGGTGGAGGAGAAGCTCCCGGAGGTCCATCCTCCCTCCGGCAGGGTGCCAAGAAGGTTCTTGACGGTGCTCCCGGTCTTGGAAGCGCGGCGGCGGCGGAACAGAGGCGAGTTTGCGAAATAGGGTTCTGTCTTCGGAAGTTTCCCGTGATGGAGAATAAATAGGCGAAGGGGGGAAGCCAGGGGGCCACCAGGGGTCCAGGCGCCCCCCTGGCGCATCCAGGCCCCTTGCCACGCCAGGTGGCCGCCTGGGCGCTTGGTGGTGGCCCCCTGGCCCTCCTTCGGGCTTCGGAAAACTTCCGGCACGCTGATTTTTTATCTGATTTTCCCGGATTTTTGGAGCACTTTTTATATGGGGGAAAACTGAAATAAAAAATAGCAGAAAACAGGAATTGGCACGTGGGTGCACTGAGTTAGTAAGTTAGTCCAAATATGATCAAAAGTGTATGAAAGTGTATCTAGATCATAGCAATATCACACAAAACATACATGGAACGAGCAGAAATTATTGATACGTTTGAGACGTATCAACATCCCCAATCTTAATTCATGCTCGTCCTCGAGTAGGTAAATGATAACAGGCATAATTTTTGTGGTGACATGCTAGAAACCATATAAGAACTTTGAAAAGTAAAGCAATCAAGGTATGTAATTCAATTCAAGTCATAACATGCAAGAGTCTATATTAGCATTGAAACAAGCAACGAAAGTACATTAGGTGCAAGAGCTCTCGCTGTCCGTGACTCGAATGTCTCCAGATGGTGTTTGCGTGCAAGAAGGGGGATAGGGAATACGATAAGAAAAGGTATTTTTTGTTGAGAACTCAATCTACTAAAGTTTCACACTTGATCTCCTTTGGAATCTTATCTTAACTCTTCCCCAGACCACAAGTCAGGTACAAGTCAATTTGATCGACTCCTTTTCGATATTTTGAGCACTCATGCAATGGATGAGCGTAAGCACGAGAGTTGACACTTAGGACGGCAAAGAGAGAAATATGGTGGAGGAGGAAGACAAAAAGGGTGACAAAGGCTCACATCAATGAGGACAATCATAAACAAGAAGGCCAAATGATAGATATGATGTGACGAGTAGGGATTGCCATGCAACGGATGCACATATGAGCTGAAAAGCTCTCCAATGGAACTAGTGGGGGTGCATCTAACTTGTTCGCTCATGAAGACCTAGAGCTCTTTTGAGGAGGCTCATCCTTGCAATATGCAAGCCAAGTTCTATAGTGTGAAGGTCCCCACATAGCTATATGCATGATCATCTCTATGGAGTACAAGGATAAGAGGGAGTACTAGTGTGTATCCTTCAAAAGGATAGTAGTGTTTCCCCTTTCTCTCTTTTTATTTATTTTTATCTTTTTTCTCTTTTTTTTATTTTTTGGTGGCCTCAATGGCTCTTTCTATTTAACTCTCATTTGTCCTCTTTGTGATCTTTTATTTTGTCCACTTTGGGATCTTTTCCTCACTTAAGGGCAACACTCTAATTTACAAGAGGGTATAGAAGATCTTTCACACTATACAAGGTACTCAAATCATAAAGAAATGTAGCTATCATGATATATGCAATGTATGCCGCTGCCATTGTAGCAGGAACATGTATGACATGAAGATCAAGTCTTGAAGAGGTGGATGTTGCATGGCAATATATCTCCAAAAGGCTATGGAAATGCCTTGATAGGTAGGTATGGTGGCTGTTTTGAGGAAAGATATAAGGAGGTTTATGATGACAGAGCGTATCATGCCAAGGGTTTGGATGTACCGGCGAAGGTGGACGCCAACTCTCGGAGTGAGAAGGAGGCAATGCACGGCACGGGAGAGGCTAGCAAATATGAGGAGGTGGAAGTTTCAACTTTCAATACTTACATTAGTCTGAAGAACTCATGCACTTATTATCGGTTACTCTCAATCTAATAAGGAGGTTCACAAAGAGACAAGTACCCCGAGGAGGAGCGTATGGGGGTTTGGTTATCCTTGCACATCCTCGACTCATGGTACGTGAGTGTACTCTAATATCTGATCCCTCCAAAGATTAGTGATCCATCTAGTAGCTAGAGTTCTCAACTAGTTTTGTAGGTTTTTCAAAATAAACATAGATTGCCCAAAATACGACACCTATCACTAATAGGCTAGATCTCTTGACACCAAAAGTTCAAACATTACTCACATCAATACCTCAAAACTATTGCAAGTTACTACTAAAATTAAATAGCAACCTCAATTACCTACTCTCAAAACAAGACACAACTCAGTGCAACAACTAGCTCTCTTAACAAGATAAACATGAAAACTAAAGAGAGTTCCAGCAATAAACTAAACAAAAACCAAGGCTCCTGCTAAAGTCAAACTAAACTAAAACTAAACATGGCAGTAGCTACGAAAAGATAAAGAACCCACAACAGCAAAAAGATAGGCATGAAGAATCCTATGATGTGTTCTAGATTTTGAAAGTGGAGCATGTTTATCTCCCACACAAAGTAAGACGAGGTCTAACTTGTTATGAACAGCAAGCAAAGCTAAAGAAAACTAAAAATAAAACCTACGAGCGAGACGCTCCAAGCATAGCTCATAACGCATGAAGTGATAAAAATATAGTGAGACGAAGGACGAACTGATGATCATTGATGGAGAAGGGGATGCACGGGGGCATCCCCAAGCTTAGACGCTTGAGTCTCCTTGAATATTTGTTGCGGATGCATGGGGGCATCCCCAAGCTTGAGTGCTTGACACTCCCGAATCTTCTTTCATCATCTTCCATCGCACACTTGAAAACTCCCTTCATACATAACTCATCATAAGCTGATTAGAGAGGTTAGTACCCTTAATAAATAATTTTTCCCCACTGGATATAAAGATATTATTGAAGATCTACTGTTTATCAAGATTGCTAAAAGGTTTTTGCAAAGAAAAAGCAAGCTTAAGGTTTGCAAAAGTTAGGAGAGACAAAACGTGGCAGAATCTGTGAAAAACAGAACAGCATGTAGTAAAGAATTTTTTAGGTGTCCTTCTGCAACTCAAATAAAAAAACTCAGAACATACGAAAGTTCCGTGATTGTATAGAGAACGTTGTGTAAAAAATCAGCTCAAAAAGATGAACTGGTGATTTGATCTTATTTTTCCCGTCACGAGGACAAAATCTATTTTCTGGACAGCATGTCACAACTTTCACTTCACTTGTCATATGAGGCTATAACTTGGCACAAAGCTTGAAAATAAAGATACAATGATGTTGCTACAGTAGTAAAAATCATCAAGACCACTAAAAACAGAAGTAAAAACATCTTGGGTTGCCTCCCAACAAGCGCTTTCATTTACGCCTTTGAGCTAGGCATGAAGATCATAAAAGATGCTCTCCTAAAAATAAGGATTTGAAGCAAAAGAGAGCGTCAAGAAGAAAAATATGAAACACGTTTAAGCCTAACCCACTCCCTATGCCTAGGAAACTTGTAAACAAATAGATCAAAGAAGCACAAAGTGACATGCATAGGAAGGTGGAAAACGAACAACTTCAAAACTTTCAACATGAAGAGAGGTGTTTTTGTAACATGAAAGTTTTTATAACGCTTTCCTCCCTCAAAGTAATTTTCAGTAGTATCATGAAAAACATCAAGAATATAACTATCACATAAATCATGTTGTTCATGGCCTACAAGCACACGTGCATAGTTTTGAACACGGTCTTTAGGAACATAAGATAAATGCATCCCATCACATTGAGCCTTAATAAGAGCACAGTTCTCCGGAATACGAGTTGGAGATTTAAAAAGGATAATAGGACAATCAAGTGTGGGTGCAATAGCAACAATTTCATGTTTAACATAAGGAAATATAGCAAGTTCATCTTCGTAAGCATCATCCATAGTGGCATCTTGGCCAAAAGTATAGAAGGCATCAACTTCATCAAAAAGGGATATTTCAAAAGAATCCATAGGATCATAACACTCATATAAGGTAAGAGTCAAATAGTTACTCTCATTAGAAGGTAGACATGGATGGCTCCATTCTTCCTTCTTTTGTTCGTCACTCTCCTCCTCTTTTTCATCCAAGGGGCTTTCAGGTTCAGTAATTTCTTCTTCCATAGGGTACTGCAAAACATTAGTCTCTTCCTTCGGGGGAGATATTCTCTCAAGATAATTAGTAATATAATAATTTGCATCGTACTTTTCCAAAAAATAGCTAAGTGTAGCAAGACTCACAGATTCATAAGGGGTATCATCAATATTTTTAAGAAGAGAAGTAATTTCATAGGCACCCTTATAAGCAACAAATTCTTCTATTTGCTCTGCATCATCAAAATCACAATTTCTCTTAGCATAAGAAGCTAAGGTTTCATCATCATTATATTCACATTGGAAAGCAAGGTGTTTGTGCCTCATAAAGCAACAAGATTCAATCCTGCAGAAAGATATATTATATATTGAGCACACGTTTCTAGCATACTCATACAACTGATGTATTTGTTTCCATAAGTGTATCCCCTTTTGACACAAGCGGTGTTCCTTGTACCACTTTTGTTGATCCTCAGTGAATCCTCCATTCCAATAAGATCTAGTTTCAAAGAAGTCAGACATTGATTGGCAAGTAAGGAACTAGACATACTATATTTTTTTTGATAAAAGACACTAAGATAAAAACAGAAAGGTAAACTAACAAGATTAAAAAGTAAAGGTAAAAGATAATGGGCAACTCCCCTATATTATCACTCAGAGTCCCCGGCAACGGCGCCAGAAATTTGCTTCATGGTGTGGAAGTGGTAATGGCTTCTCGCCCTTCGTTGGTTACCCCAAGTGGAAGGTGAGATGTAGGATAGCAGCAAATTTCCCCTATGTAGAGGATAGGGTTTGTCTCCCGTAGGACTCCGGCAATGATAAGTAGGTGCCAGCGGCGCACCTGACGCAGACATGTACACAATACAATTAGCTTTGCTCCCAACGAAGTTCAGAGAGGTTGTCAATCTCTCCGGTCTTGTTGTTTACAAAGGGTCAAACACACAAGGGATAATGATAAGGATAGCAACTGAAAGTAAATGCGGAAAAAGGAAATAGCTTGTAAACAATGATGAGAATATGTACCGGGGTCCCATGATGTTCACTAGTGATGTCTCTCTCCCAAAAGATGATAAAATTGCTATGCAAGGTAAACAAATTACAGATGGGCAATTGACAGGATTATAAACGCACTGCAATGCTAACTATGCTACAAAAGAAAGGAAGAGGCTCATAAGCATGGGCAGTACGCCAAAATAAGTAGACCGAAATCCATCTGCATCTACTACTAATCATCCAACTTGAGATATATATCCAGAACATCTCGCTGGTATTAAGTTGCGAGCCCCACCCAAAGTGTAAACCCAAAGAAACAAACAAATGCATTAAAAAGAACTTTGTGTAAAGTAAACAATCCTTGCAACCGCGGTTACAAGCACCGTTGTTTTCCCCCTTGTGGCCAGAGCACATCCCCTAGACTCATGTTTTTGCCACTCAAGAGTGTCATCAGGGGGCGTGTACCCATAATCGATCATAACGTTCCCTCTTGTAGTTACTACCTACCACTTGGCCAAAGAAATAAACAGCAACGGAGAACATGCACGAATTACTTAGGAACAAAAAATATAAGAGATAAAAACCAAATATATTACTCTATCACAATCTGAACATAATCTCATAATCCATCAGATCCCATCAAACTCAGCATAGCAACAGCAGAAGAATTATATATGTGCCTCGATCACGTAGGGCAGCTCACGAGGTCTAAACCATGAAGAATAAAGAGGGGAGGAGAAGATCACATAACTAATGATCACGGACCCAAGGTCCAAGGTAGACTACTCACCGCACATCCAGGGAGCTTCCATGGTGGAGGAGAAGCTCCCTGAGGTCGATCCTCCCCCCGGCAGGGTGCCGGAAGGGTCCTGACGGTGCTCCCGATCTTGGAAGTGCGGCGGCGGCGGAAAGGAGGCGAGTTTGCGAAATAAGGTTTTGTCTTCGGAAGTTTCTCGTGACGGAGAATAAATAGGCAAAGGGGGCAGCCAAGGGGCCACCAGGGGTCCAGGCGTCCCCCTGGAGCAGCCAAGCCCCTGGCACGCCAGGTGGCCGCCTGGGCGCCTAGTGGTGGCTCCCTGGCCCTCCTTCGGGTTTCGGGAAGCTTCCGGCACGCTGATACGTCCAAAATGCATCATTATTTTATATAGTAATTATTCCTTATTCATTGATATATTTCATGTTATGATGCTGTTCTTATGTTGTTTTGGCTTATTTTACATAGTTTTCAACTTTCCGATACCGAAGTAGCAGACGCAGGATTCAGCGGTAAAAAGTGGACGCTGAGTTGCTGAAGAAGAATAACTCCAAATTACCGAAGGGCGTTTTTCAGAATATTAACGAAGACACGTCGAAGAGGCCAGAGGGGGCCACAGGCTGCCCAAGCGGCCACCCGGCGCGGCCCCACCCCTAGCCGCGCTAGGAGGGCGCCTAGACCTCTGGGGCCACTCCTGGATCCCCCCTTTGGCCTATATATCGCACATATTCCAAAAACCCTAAAAGAGAGAGAGTTTCTGGAGTTCCGCCGCCGCTCCGTGGCGGAAACCTACAGAGAAGAAAAGACATCTCCGGCGGGCAGATTCCGTCGGTGAGAACACCTCCTGGAAGGGGAGATCGTCGCCATTGTCATCACCATCTTCACGGGCATCATCGAGATCATCATCAACATCATCCCCAACATTAGCACCATCTTCACCACCATCCAATCTCACCTCACAAGTTCAACTTGTGTTGTAATCCGTATTATCCATCCTCTCTACTCTACCGGTGTTGATTACTATCGTGTGATGAATGCTATTGAGTTTTGTTGGAGAATTATCATTGTGTCCAGATTCTTTATCATATATTTATCCCCACTGATCATGATCTGTTTTATGTCTTGTGAGTAGTTACTTTAGTTCTTTAAGACATGGGATAAGTCTAGCTGTTAGTAGTCATATGATGTTGAAGTAATATGTGTTGTTTGATATTTAAGTTGTGTTGTTATTTTCCTAGTGGTGTTGTGTGAGTCGAACACTCAACACTTCGCCTTATTAAGGACATAGGGGAATACATTGTGTACAAAGTATGCTTACGGTGGGTTGGCGGAGTGACAGAAAATTGAACCCCAGTTCGCACGCTTTTGCACAAAGGAACAATGGATCATCGATCGTACTGCTATGCTTAGGCTTTTGCCTTAATTACTATCTTGTATTTGCGGATGCTTGCAAGGTGTTTAATCATAATATTGCACTTATCTTAGTCTAGAGGGTGCACTAGCATAGATCCACCCAATCAACACTTATCAGCACAGCACATAGTACCGATACGGAATATGGCGAAAGCACATGACTATTTCTCCCGTGTGTCCTCAAGAACGCTTTAGCCTTTATAAGTTCAGTTGCTAGGCCTCTGCTTTGCTCAACATGATTGGGCCACTCGTTACTCCTCAGTGCTCTTTACTTTGCTCGCTTTTACCTTCTTGTTGCTTATACCGAAAACCCCTAAAAGTTATCTTTCAGTTCCTGCAGCTATTTCTTTACCAAAGTCACTTACCAATACCTTCTGCTCCTCGTTGGGTTCGACACTCTTATTTATCGAAAACGCTACAAACGATCCCCTACAGTTGAGGGTCATCCAGTATTGTTTTCTGGCGCCGTTGCCGGGGAGCGTAGCGTTATTAGTAAGTGAATCTGGTAAGGAAGTTTTTATATTTCTGTTTTTGTTTTGCCGTTGCTTCTTTTGTCCCTATGGACACCTCTACTCTTGGATCGTTGTTCATGGGGAAACGCCCCAAAAATGTGGTGGTCACTCCTACCCCTACTGAAATTGTGCCTTACAAAATACCATCTGGTATTATCAATTATGTCTTATCTAATCGTTATGCAAGAGATAGACATCCAGGTGAACACTTGCTATATTTATCACAACTATGTTCATTATTTAAGCTTGCAGGTGTGTCACTAGAGTCCGTCATGAAGAAATTATTCTGAGTATCACTTATAGGTAAAGCTTCAGATTGGTATAAGCTCCTCGATAACTCACATCTACTTAATTGGGAAGAGCCTATGTCTCTCTTTTATACAAATTTTTACCCTCTTCATGAAATTCATTGAGACAGGAACTACATCTACAACTTTTGGTCTCGTGACGGAGAGAGCATCTCTCAATCTTGGGGGAGACTTAAATCCCTAATGTTCAAATGTCCTATCCATGAACTCCCCAAAGAAATTATACTTACAAATTTTTATGTCAGGATTTCCCGTCAGGATAAGGATATGTTGGATGCCTCCTCTAGCGGGGTATTCCAAACAAGAAGTGTCGAAGAAAAGTGGGATCTCATCGAGAGGATCCAGAAGAATATTGAAGACCGGGAAATCGATAAAGGTATTGAACCTGCTATAAATTATTAGCGTGATTACATTGAGAGCTATGTGAAAACTGATTATTTTAATACCTTTTTTTCTAAGATTGGTCTTGATTCCCAGCTTATGATTGATTTTTGTAAGAACTTTGCCTCTCACATTGACTCTTCGAAAGAAGAGAAGGCTCAGTACCATAAGCCCTTTAAAGAATTACCTGTTGATATTCATGTTGCTAACCCCATTCTGCCTGCAGTTTTCTATGAAAATCCCCCTTATCCTACAAGGATGAGGGAGCACTCTTTTGTGTCAGACATAATAAATAAAAGTGGGAGAAGAACTGATGAACCTGAGGACCTGATCAAGGTCGATCCTCAAGCTGCGATGGTTAAAGATTTAGTTACTAATGATGTTTCAGATTCCAAGATAAATTTTTGTGTTGTTTCAACTAACATTGTCACAGCCAAGAATAAGAGCCCAATTTCAGGTACACCAGTTGTATCTGTCAAGATAGGAGATCACAACTATGACGGGATTTGCGATCTGGGATCCAGTGCTAGCGCTATTCCTTATTCACTCTATCAGGGGATCATGGGTGAGATTTCACCCTGTGAACTTGAAGAAGTTGATGTTACCATTTATCTAGCAAACAAAGAAACTATCTCTCCCATTGGAATTGTGAGAGATGTTGAAGTCCTATGTGGAAAGGTAAAGTATCGTACCGACTTTCTCGTACTTGGTTCAGTGCAAGATAGTTTTTTCCCTATTATCTTTGGTAGACCTTTCCTCGGCACTTGTGGTGCTGTTATAGATTGTAAAAAAGGTAAAATCTCTGTTGAATTCAATGGTGAGCCATATGAATTTAACTTTTCTAAATTTTCCAAGCAACCTCGTGGTACTGATTTACTTAGTGATGATAAAAGTATTGAAAATATTGCTTTTATTGCTATTCCTCCTAATGATCCTTTGCAGCAATATATGGAAGACCACGAGAATGATATGCATATGCAGGAAAGAAATGAGTTAGAGGAAATATTCACAAGACAAACTGCTATCCTGAAGCACAACCTTCCAGTTGAGCCTTTAGGAATCCTAGCACAACCAAAAGAAGACCCGATGTTTGACCTCAAACCATTGCCCGATACGCTCAAGAATGCCTATTTAGATGAAAAGAAAATATATCCTGTCATTATCATGCTAACCTTTCAGGATTTGAAGAAGAGCGATTATTGGAGACACTCCACAGACACCGTGGTGCATTAGGCTATACCCTTGATGACCTTAAGGGGATTAGTCCATCGATTTGCCAACACACTATCAATCTCGAGCTCGATGCTAAGCCAGTTGTTGATCATAAATGACGGCTGAACCCAAGGATGAAGGATGTCGTTAGGATGGAGATTCTCAAGCTTCTAGCTGCAGGTATCATCTATCCTATAGCTGATAGTAGGTGGGTAAGTCCAGTTCATTGTTTTCCTAAGAAATGAGCTATGCCTGTTGTTGCTAATGATAAAAATGAATTAATACCTCAAAGGGTTGTTATTGGATTAGAATGTGTATTGATTACAGGAAGTTGAACAAAGCGACCAGGAAGGACCACTACCCGCTGCCCTTTATTGATCAGATGCTAGAGAGGTTGTCTAAAAACACCGACTTTTTCTATCTTGATGGGTCTCTCAAATTCCTGCCAACACTGCCGATCAAGAGAAGACCACTTTCACGTGTTCTTACGGTACTTATGTGTATAGGCGTATGCCTTTTGGTTTATGCAATGCACCTGCTACTTTTCAGAGATGTATGTCTGCAATTTTTCATGGTTTCTGTGAGGAGATTGTGGAAGTCTTCATGGACGATTTATCCGTCTACGGAACTTCCTTCGACCACTGTCTCCACAATCTTGATAAAGTTTTGCAGAGATGCGAGGATACAAACTTAGTTTTAAACTGGGAAAAATGTCACTTCATAGTTAACGAAGGGATCGTGCTTGGTCACTAGATTTCCGAGAGGGGACTCTAAGTTGACAAGGCAAAGATTGAAGCTATTGAAAGGATGCCCTATCCAAGGGACATCAAAAGTATTCGTAGTTTTCTCGGTCATGCTGGTTTCTATAGAAGATTTATCAAAGAAATTTATAAGACCTCGAGACCCCTCACTAATCTTCTCCAGAAGGATGTTCCTTTTGTATTTGATGAAGATTGTAAGGAGGCTTTCGACGTTCTTAAGAAAGCTTTGATAACCGCTCCTATAGTACAACCACCTGACTGGAAATTGCCCTTTGAAATTATGTGTGATGCTAGTGATTTTGCTGTTGGAGCTGTTTTAGGACAAAGGGTTGATGAGAAATTGAATGTTATACATTATGCTAGTAAGACCCTTGATAGTGCTCAAAAGTATTATGCTACTACTGTGAAGGAATTCTTAGCAGTGGTGTTTGCTTGTGATAAGTCTAGACCCTATATTGTTGATTCAAAATTTATTATTCATACTGACCATGCTGCTCTTAAGTACCTTATGGAGAAGAAGGACGCCAAACCAAGACTCATCAGGTGGGTACTCCTTTTTCAAGAATTTGATTTACAGATTGTTGATAGAAAAGGAGCAGACAATCCGGTGGCGGACAATCTTTCAAGGATGGAAGATATACCGCATGATCCCATCCCAGTCAACGACAGTTTTCCAGATGAACAACTTGCCGTTGTAAAATTACAATCTCTCTCCGATCCTTGGTTTGTAGATTATGCTAATTTTATTGTTGCAAAGTATTTGTCTCCAGGTTTAACATTTCAGCAAAGGAAGAAGTTCTTCCATGATTTGAGGCACTACTTTTGGGTGACCCTCATATTCTCAAAGAAGGTCCTGACGGGATCGTGAGAAGATGCATACCAGAACATGAGCAGAAGGAAATTCTTAAGAAATGTCATGACAGTCCCTATGGAGGACATCACGCCGGTGAGAGAACCGCACATAAGGTTCTCCACTCAGGTTTTTATTGGCCTACTCTCTTTAAAGATGCTATAAATTATGTTTTATCTTGTGATAAGTGTCAGAGAGTTGGTAATATTAGTAGGAGCAACGAGATGCCTATGAATTACTCACTAGTGATTGAGCCTTTTGATTGCTGGGGTTTTGATTTTATGGGTCCTTTTCCTCCTTAAAAAAATTACACTCACATTTTAGTAGCTGTTGATTATGTGACAAAGTGGGTTGAAGCAATCCCCACTGAGAGTGCTGATCACAAGACATCTTTGAAAATGCTCAAAGATGTAATTTTTCCCTAGGTTTGGTGTACCTAGGTATCTTGACTGATGGAGGATTACACTTCACGCATGGAGCTTTTAGAAAAGCTCTAGCCAAGTACGATGTCAACCATAGAATTGCTTCACCATACCATACTCAAACCAGTGGGCAAGTTGAGCTCACCAATAGAGAGATCAAGTTGATCTTGCAAAAGACAGTCAACACTTCTAGAAAGGACTCGTCAAAGAAGTTAGGAGATGCTTTGTGGGCGTATATAACTGCTTACAAAAACCCCATGGGCATGTCCCCGTATAAGATGGTCTATGGCAAGGCTTGCCACTTGCCACTAGAATTAGAACATAAAGCTTTCTGGGTTGTTAGAGAGCTTAATGCTGACCCAAAGTTAGCCAGTGAAAAGCGTCTCATGAAGTTGACTTCTCTAGATGAGTGGAGAAGTGAAGCTTACGAGAGTGCTAAAATGTTCAAGGAAAAGGTAAAGAAGTGGCATGATAGAAGGATTCTGACACGTGAATTTAATGTTGGCGATAAAGTTTTATTGTTTAGATCCCGTTTCAGGTTTTCTCCAGGTAAATTACTTTCCAGATGGGACGGGCCATTTCATATCGAAGAAGTTTACCGGTCAGGTGCAATTAAGATTAACAATTTTGATGGCACCAAACCTCAAGTTGTGAATGGGCAAAGACTCAAGCATTACATGGCGGGAGACCCCGTCAATGTTGATGTAAATATAATACACACCACAACTTATGAGGAATATGTTGCAACCCCGTTTCAGACTCCAGTAGAAGAAGAATAAGAAAAGGTACGTATTACGGAAAGAAAACATCACGAACCGCCATAAAAGTTCCAGATTACGCGTTTTTGCAAAACATAGAAAATTCAGTGCCTAATTGGAGCCGGAGAGGAGCTCCAGGGGGCCCAGGCGCCCCCCCTGGCGCTTCCTACCTCCTGGCCGCGCCGGGAGGCCGCCTGGGCACCCCGGAGTCCGTCTCCGACTCCACTTTGGCTCGTTACCTTCCTATTGTTGCAGAAATTTTTGCTATATATTTGCCCGGATAGCCCCGACACCGTATCTCTTAATTTTGCGTGTTTTCTTTTCGAGCTATTTCTGCCAGGACTAAAAGTTGATTATTAGAGATGTCTTCTTGTGGCTCAAGCGGACAGGACTTCTTGGGATGGCGTTTACGTCAAGTCTAGAAGGATCTCAATCAAGGGAAGCACATTGATTGGGCTACATAAGAAGAGACCGCTGCAAGGCAAGCGGAGATGGAGCGCTCCGTGAGAGAGGAAGTCAATATTATTACTGCTCAGCAAGAAGGAGGTCCAAGCAATCCCATCATGGTGGGATCTATCCAACCTCAGTATGATCTTTCTCTTAACCTTTTAGGGCCTCCCACTTCACTTGAAGATCAACGTACGATATCCACCATATCCGAGGCTTACCGCATCACCACCAATTCTGTGAAGATTTCTGTGTACTTAAAGTACAAGTGGAAGTCTTGGAGTCAGAGAACCGAACCCTTCGTCGTGTCATCAGGTATCTGAAGAAACAACCACAACAAGAATGAGGAGTGAATCTCCTTGGGTAATGGCATGCCCTCAGCTTGTTCCAAGCTTGGGGGAGTGCCCAGTATCTTTATCTTTATCTTAGTCTTTTAGAGTCAAGTAGAGTCGTATCATGTCTAGGGAAGTTATTATATGAAATAGGTGTTTGCATTGGGGTCTATCACACATTCTGTGGAGAGTTTGTATCAGTGAGTGTGGAGTCGTCTATATTGGCATATTAATGAGAAGTCTATTGGTTCATTCGGTGCACTCGGTATCCTCTTCATGCAATCGACCTTATATGATGATTCTTATGGGGAGTATTGACCTTATATCAGGTATGGCTTTGAAAACTTTATTTAATTGTGGCAAACATAGTTTTGGTCTTGACAACATGCATGTTTTCTCAAGTAGCGACATAGCCAAATCCTTTATGTTATTATGCTTGAAGTGTTATGTTGACAAGGAAGACAACTTGATGTGTTATGCTTACCTTAATGTTTATGCTTTATATGTTTTGCATCTAAGTTAGCATCAATTGTCTGTTCTCTCAAAGCCTTTGCTAGCCAAACTCTTTGCCTAGAAGATTTCTGCTTGTGCATCCATACCCTGAAACCAATATCTTCCATTTGAGTCCACCATACCTTCCTATTCGTGGTATTTCCCTACCACTCTTAGAAGTATAGAATTTATGTGTTATCCTTAAATGTTCAAAATCTTCTGTTTTGTGCCTCTTGTTTAGCTCATGAGGAAGTAGTAGGTAATTCATGATCTTCTTAAGTTGGACAAGTTTTACCCCGGGATTGCATGTCTAATCTGTAAACCCATAATACGAGGAGGAACTGGAATGAGTGCGCCCAGCTCGAAAGATAATATAAGAAACAAACTCTCCTTCACGCTTGGTCTATGAGAAATCAGAAACTTTGGCAATGATAAACAAAGGAGACTAAGGGGATGTGATCGTCCCCACTTGGGAGCCGTTCCTCGAAACATGTCCATCTTGAGAGGTAATTGAGCTATCTATTAGCATTCGTTGACAAACTATGCACCCCCCAAAATCCATTTTCATTCTGTTTGATTTAAGGATAGCACATGAGTTTTCCCTACTTTCCTTTAACAAGGCCTTTCTTTTACTTTTATGTTGAGTCAGTTTTCCTACTTCTTTCTTTTCCCAAAGAGAACAGACACTTGATGCCGATGAGGATTCATCCTTAGAATGCTGCATTAAGTTTTGCCATGCCATATCATTGTTGACATTATCTTGTGATAAGTAAGTTGTTTGCGAAAGCTTTTGCCAAGAAAACATCTTCCTTTGTGTTAGCATTTGCACTTCATGACTAATAACATGTTCTTTCAAATCTTCGATTTTTTTCATTATATTTAGAAAGAGCAAAATTAAAAGTTATTAGTTGTCCTTTGACCAAGGATATGTTTGCCATAATTTGATGGGTTTTCTCAGCCTTAGTTTTGATTATAATTGTTATTACTTTCTCATAAGGACCTTATGAGTTGAGGTTGCTGTTGAGGATGTTTGAGTTTGGTGAAGAAACCTTGATGCTTCCTGTTCGTATTCTATTTATTGACACTTCACTCTCTAAACTTGTGGACAGGTTTGTCGAGCTCAGTATTCGCTTGGGGACAAGCGAGGTCTAAGCTTGGGGGAGTTGATACTTCAAAAATGCATCATTATTTTATATAGTAATTATTCCTTATTCATTGATATATTTCATGTTATGATGTTGTTCTTATGTTGTTTTGGCTTATTTTACACAGTTTCCAAATTTCTCATGCCGAAGCAGTAGACGCAGGATTCAGCTGTAAAAGTGGACGCTGAGTTGCTGAAGAAGAATACCTCCAAATTACCTGAAAATCAACGGAGGGCATTTTTCAGAAGATTACTGAAGACACGCCGAAGAGGGGCCAGAGGGGGCCATAGGGTGCCCAGGCTGCCACCCGGCTCGACCCCACCCCTGATCACGTCGGGAGGGCGCCTGGACCCCTGGGGCCACTCCCGGCTCCCCCCTTTGGCCTATATATCGCACATATTCCAAAAACCCTAAAAGAGAGAGAGTTTTCGGAGTTCCGCCGTCGCTCCGTGGCGGAAACCTACAGAGAAGAAAAGACATCTCCGGCGGGCAGATTCCTCCGGGGAGAACACCTCCCGGAAGGGGAGATCGTCACCATCATCATCAACATATTCATGTGCATCATCAAGATCATCATCAACATCATCCCCAACATCAGCACCATCTTCACCACCATCCAATCTCACCTCACAAGTTCAACTTGTGTTGTAATCCGTACTATCCATCCTCTCTACTCTACCGGTGTTGATTACTATCGTGTGATGAATGCTATTGAGTTTTGTTGGAGAATTATCATTGTGTCCAGATTATTTATCATATATTTATCCACACTGATCATGATCTTTTTTATGTCTTGTGAGTAGTTACTTTAGTTCTTGAGGACATGGGAGAAGTCTAGCTGTTAGTAGTCATATGATGTTGAAGTAATATGTGTTGTTTGATATTTAAGTTGTGTTGTTATTTTCCTAGTGGTGTTGTGTGAGTCGAACACTCAACACTTCGCCTTATTAAGGACCTACGGGAATACATTGTGTACAAATTATGCTTACGGTGGGTTGCCGGAGTGACAGAAACCTGAACCCCAGTTCGCACGCTTTTGCACAAGGAAACAATGGATCATCGATCGTATTGCTATGGTTAGGCTTTTGCCTTAATTACTATCTTGTATTTGCGGATGCTTGCAAGGTGTTTAATCTAAAGAGTGCACTTATCTTAGTCTAGAGGGTGCACTAGCATAGATCCACCCACTCAACACTTATCAGAACAACACATAGTACCGATACGGAATATGGCGAAAGCACATGACTATTTCTCCCGTGTGTCCTCAAGAACGCTTTAGTCTTTATAAGTTCAGTTGCTAGGCCTCTCCTTTTCTCAAAAGGATTGGGCCACTCATTACTCCTCAGTGCTCTTTACTTTTCTCGCTTTTACCTTCTTGTTTCTTATACCAAAAACCCCTAAAAAGTTATCTTTCAGTTCCTGCAGCTATTTCTTTACCAAAGTCACTTACCAGTACCTTCTGCTCCTCGTTGGGTTCGAAACTCTTATTTATCGAAAACACTACAAACGATCCCCTACAAATGAGGGTCATCACACGCTGATTTTTTATCTGAATTTTCCAGGATTTTTTGAGCACTTTTTATATGGGGGAACACTGAAATAAAAAAACAGCAGAAAACAGGAACTGGCACTGGGGTGCACTGAGTTAGTAAGTTAGTCCAAATATGATCAAAACTGTATGAATGTGTATCTAGATCATAGCAATATCACACAAAACATGCATGGAACGAGAAGAAATTATCGATACGTTTGAGACGTATCAGGGAGAACACCTCCCGGAAGAGGATATCGTCGCCACCGTCATCACCATCGTCACAGGCATCACCGAGATCATCATCAACATCATCCCAGAGATCAGCACCATCTTGATACGTCCAAAACGTATCTATAATTTCTGCTTGCTCCATGCCTCTTTTGTGTGATATTGCTATGATATTGATGAACTTCCATACACTTTTGATCATATTTGGACTAACCTATTAACTCAGTGCACCCCAGTGCCAGTTCCTGTTTTCTACTGTTTTTCTATTTCAGGTTTCCCCCATATTAAAAGTGCTCCAAAAAGTCGGGAAAAATACAATAAAAATCAGCGCAGAAGAAGCTTCGGGAATCACCGAGGGGGGGCAGAGGGGACCCACCAGGGCCCCAGGCGCCCTCCCGGCGCGCCCTAGGGTGGGGCCGCCTGGACCCCTGGTGGGCCCCCTGGCTGCCCCCTTTCACTTATATATCCCTCGTGACGTGAAACCCCCAGGACGGGAACCCTTTTTTGCGATCTCTCCTCTGTTCCGCCGCCGCCGCGCTTCCAAGATCGGGAGCACCAGAAGACCTCTTACCGGCACCCTGTCGGAGGGAGGAATCACCTCCGGGAGCTTCTCCACCACCATGGATGCTTCCCGGATGAACTGTGAGTAGTCCACCTTGGACCATGGGTCTATGATCAGTAGCTATGTGATGTTCTCCTCCCCTCTTTGTTCTTCATGGATTAGACCTCGTGAGCTTCCCTACATGATCGAGGCACATATGTAATCTTTCTGTTGTTGCTATGCTGAGTTTGCTGGGATCCGATGGATTATGAGACTATGTTCAGATTGTGTTTGAGTAATATATTTGATTCTCCTCTTTTATATTTATATTCTTGAGTAATTCTTGCATGTTCTCCGTTGGTTTTTATTGCTTTGGCCAAGTAGTAGGTAGTCACTCCAAGAGGGAGCGTTATGCATGATTGTGGGTTCATGCCCCATGATGACTAGCTTGAGTGACAGAAACATGAGTCTAGGGGATGTGTTGTTTCCACAAGGGGGAAAACAACGGTGCTTTTACTTGCGGGGTGCAAGGATTGCTTACTTTACGCAAAGTTCTTTAATGCAGTTGTATGTTGCTTTCAGTTTACACTTTGGGTGGGATTCGCAACTTAATACCAGCGAGATGTTCTGGATAGATATCTCAAGGTGGATGATTAGTAGGTAGATACAGATGGATTTCGGTCTACTTGTCTTGGCGTACCGCCCATGCTTTTGAGCCTCTTTCTTTATAGCATAGTTAGCATTGGTTTGCGCACATAATCCTGTCAATTGCCTAGCTGTAATTTGTTTACCTCGCATGGCTATTTTATCGTCTTTTGGGAGAGAGACATCACTAGTGAACATCATAGGACCCCGGTCCATATTTCCAATATTGTTTACACCCACTATCAATTTATTGCTGTATTTACTTTTCCGTTGCTATCACTATCATTATTATCCCGTGCGTTTTATCCTTTGTAAGCAACAAGGCCGGAGGAATTGACAACTTCTCTGTACTCGTTGG
Organism: Bromus sterilis; assembly: GCA_950022295.1. Taxonomy (NCBI): domain Eukaryota; kingdom Viridiplantae; phylum Streptophyta; class Magnoliopsida; order Poales; family Poaceae; genus Bromus; species Bromus sterilis. The sequence goes on from OX465598.1 coordinate 274,121,636, forward strand.
GAAGCAAAGTTATTTGCTGTGTGTGCAGGTCCAGGTGAAGTTAGCAACCTCGGTTGTAAATGGCGCCATTGTTCACTTCACCACCTTCTTGTATCTGTTGGAGTCCTACTGGTTCGATACTCAACCTTAGCATCTTCGCTAAGGGAAATTGCCGCTATCTACATCTCAACCTTCCACTTTGGGTAACCAACGAGGGGGCGTTAAATTGTACCATCAAAAGAAATTTCTGGCGTTGTTGCTGGGGACTCCACTCTTCAAGATATGGGAGTTGCACACTATCTTTTATCTTTGCTTTTTAGTCTTGTTAGTTTACCTTTCAGTTTTTTCTTTAGTTCTCTTTATTAAAAATATAAAAAAATAGTTATCTTGCTTGCTGCTACTATGGGTTCCTCTGAGAACACCAAGTTGTGTGACTTCACTAGTCACAACAACAGTGACTTTATCTGCACTCATATTGCTACACATGCAACTCCAGCACCTTATGAGATTAAACCTGCTTTGTTGAACCTTGTTATGAAAGATCAATTCTCCGGTGTTGGAGATGATGCTGCTTTGCACTTAAATAATTTTATTGAGCTCTGTGATATGCAAAAGTACAAAGAAGTAGATGGTGATATTGTTAATCTTAAGCTTTTTCCTTTCTCTTTGAGGGACGGAGCTAAAATCTGGTTTCAATCCTTGCCTAAGAATAGCATATATTCTTGGGACAAGTGCAAGGATGATTTTATTGGGAAGTACTACCCCGCTGCTAAGATTATCCAATTGAGGAGCTATAATATGAATTTTAGGCAATTGGATAATGAACATGTTGCCCAAGCTTGGGAACGCATGAAATCACTTGTTAAGAATTTCCCTACGCATGGTTTGACTACTTGGATGGTTATCCAAACTTTTTATGCAGGCTTGAACTTTACCTCGCGAAACTTGCTAGATTCGGTCGCGGGAGGAACCTTTATGTCAACTACACTTGGTGCTGCCACAAAACTACTCGATGAGATGATGACCAACTATTCCCAATGGCACACCGAAAGAGCTCCAACAGGTAGGAAGGTAAACTCTGTCGAGGAGATCTCCTCCCTAAATGAAAAAGTTGATTTGATTATGTCTCTACTTACCAAGCAATCTCCTATTGATCCTCATGATGTTCCTTTAAATTATTTGATTTCTCAAGATCAAGTAGATGTGAACTTTATCTCTAGAAACAACTTCAATAACAATGCTTATAGGAGTAATTTTGGTAGCAATCCTAGACCGTTCCCCTCCAACAACTATAGGAACAAAAACACTTATCCTAGCACCAAGAACTCCACTTCTGAATTAGAGAGTATGCTTAAGGACTTTATCACTACCCAAAAATCCTTCAACAAGAGTGTAGAGGAAAAACTAGACAAATTAGATAACCTCTCATCGAAGGTAGACAATTTAGCCCATGAAGTAGAATTGCTTAAAATTAGAACTTCTCCTCTTGAGGAGAGGAAGGTCACTCCTATGAATGTTATTCAAATGCAAATTAATGAAAACATTAGGATGATGACTAAACTCAAAGAGAGATGGGCTAGGGAAAAGGAGGAAGCAGGTAGAATTAAGAGCCTTCCTACACACCATACTGTTGCTACTATCCAAGTGGTTGAGGATATCCAAACTCTTAGCACCCAATGCACCCCTAGTCCCATAGGACCTATTAATGGTGATGCTATGACCTCAACCGTAGAAGAAGAAATTCCTATGACTATAGAAGCTACCAAACAAGTGAGCCTAAAGGACACCAGTACCACTTTACTTGATAGTAGTTACCTTGATTTTGATAATTGCACCCTTTCTGAAGTTATTCGTTTCCTTCACAAGACGTCTAGAGACCCCCACACTAGCACACTTAATCTTTCCTTCACGGAGCATATCACTAATGCTCTCATTAAAGCTATGGAGGAGAAGCTTAGGGTAGAAGCCTCCATACCTAGAAAGCTAGAAGATGGTTGGGATCCTATGATTAAAATTAAGTTGAATAACTTTTCTTGCTATGCTTTATGTGATGTTGGAGCTAGTACCTCCGTTATGCCCAAAAGAATATATGATATATTTGAATTGAAATCTTTTGATTCTTGTTCTTTTGGTGTTCGTCTTTTCGACTCTTTCGTAAAGAAACCCTTGGGGGAGATCGATGATGTTCTTATCATTGTCAATGACAATTATATTCCCGTTGATTTTACTATTATGGACATTGAATGTGAACCTTCTTGTCCAATTATTCTGGGACATCCTTTTCTTCGCACCGTGGGTGCTATTATTGATATGAAAGAATAGATTATAAAATTCCAATTCCCTCTCAAGAAAGGGATGGAACACTTCCCTAGGAAAAAGATTAAAGTTGCCTTTTGAGTCCGTCACACGGGCTAGTTATTTTCTTGAAAAGACTTGATCTATTTGCATTAAGCCTACCTAATGGCTTTAAACAAGCGCTTTCGGGAGGCAGCCCGCAACGAAATTAGGATTTCCTTTTTTTTTCTTCTTTTTTTAGTGGTCTTGATGATTGTTACTACTGTAGCAACATCATTGTATCTTTACTTTTCAAGCTTTGTGCCATTTATAGCCTCATATGACAAGGGAAGTGAAAGTTGTGACATGTTGTCCAGAAAACAGATTATGTCCTCGTGACTAGAAAAATCATAGAAAAATCCCAGTTCATCTTGTTGAGCTGAAATTATTACACAGAGTGCTCTATACAATTACGGAACTTTCGTATGTTCTGAGTTTTTTGATTTGAGTTGCAGAAGTATCCCTAAAAAAATCTTTACTACCTGCTGGTGTGTTTTTCACAGATTCTGTCCTGTTTTGCCTCTTCTTCATTTTGCAAATCTTAAGCTTTCTTTTTATTTGCAAAAAAACCTTTTGGAAATCTTGAGAAACAGTAGCTCTTCAATAATATCTTTATTTCTAGTAAGGAAAAAATTATTTTATTATGGGTACTAACCTCGCTAATCAGATTATGATGAGTTATGTATGAAGGGAGTTTTCAAGTGTGCGAGGGAAGATGATGAAAGAAGATTCAGGAGTGTCAAGTGCTCAAGATTGGGGATGCCCCCATGCATCCCCAAGAAATATTCAACGAGACTCAAGCGGCTAAGCTTGGGGATGCCCCCGTGCATCCCCTTCTCCATTAACAATTATCAGTTCGTCTCTCGTCTCACTATATTTTTATCACTTCATGCGTTATGTGCTATGCTTGGAGCGTCTCGCTCTTAGGTTTTATTTTTAGTTTTCTTTAGCTTTGCTTGCTGTACATAACAAGTAGGACCCAGCTTTCTTTCTGTGGGAGAGAAACACGCTCCACTTTCAAAATCTAGAACACAACATAGGATTCTTCATGCTTATCTTTGTTGCGTGTGTTCTTTATCTTTTCCATAGCTACTGTCATGTTTAGGTATTATTTTTCATGCCTATCTTTTTAAGAGCTTTTGTTTAGTTTGTTGCTGGAACTCTCTTGAGTTTTCATGTTTATCTTGTTTAGAGAGTTTGCCTGTTGCACTGAGTTTTGTGTCTTGACTTGAAGTAGGTAATTGAGGTTGCTATTCTTTTGTAGTAGTAACTTGCAATAGTTTTGAGGTATTGTTTTGAGTAATGTTTGGACTTTTGGTGTCAAGAGCTTTAGCGTATTAGTGATAGATGTCGTATTTTGGGAAATCCGTGTTTATTTTCAAAACTTGCAAAATTAGTTGAGAACTTTAGCTACTATATGGATCACTACTCTTTTGAGGGGTCGAATATTAGAGTACACTCACGTACCCTGAGTCGAGGATGCGCAAGGATAACGGAACCCCCATACACTCCTCCTCGGGGTACTTGTCTCTTTGTGAAACCTCCTTATTAGATTGAGAGTTACCGATAATAAGTGCATGAGTTCTTCGGACTAATGTGAGTATTCGAAAGTTGACACTTCCACCTTCCCATATTTTTCTAGCCTCTCGTGTGCCGTGCATTGCTTTCTTCTCACTCCGAGAGTTAGCGTCCACCTTCGCCAGTACATCCAAACCCTTGGCATGATGCGCTCTGTCATCATAAACCTCCTTATATCCTTCCTCAAAACAGCCACCATACCTACCTTTCTGAGATACATTGCCATGCAACATCCACCTTCTCATGACTTGATCTTCATGTCATACATGCTACTTGCTTGATCGATGAGCCTCGTGCTAGTTGGGCCTTTCCCTAATCATTGCTACATGGCACGCTAGTATCATTGCATATCCTGCTACACTGGCAGAGGCATACATTTTCATACATGATGATAGTTACATCTTCTTTATGATTTGAGTACTTATGTAAAGTGTGAAAGATCTTCTATACTTTTTGTAATATACAGAGTGTTTCCCCTAAAGTGAGGAAAAGATCCCAAAGTGTACATATTAAAAGATCCCAAAGAGGACAAATGAGAGAAATAGAAAGAGCCATTGAGGCCACCAAAAAATACAAAAAAATAGAAAAAAGAGAAAAAGAAATAAAAAGAGAGAAGGGGGCACACTACTATTCCTTTTGAGAGATCCACACTCGTACTCCCTCTTGTATCTTGTACTCCATATAGAATATCATTCATGCATATAGCTATGTGGGGACCTTCACACTTTAGAACTTGGCTTGTATATTCCAATGATGAGCCTCCTCAAATGAGCTCTAGGTCTTCTTGAGCAAGCAAGTTGGATGCACCCCCACTAGTTCCATTGGAGAGCTTTTAGCTCATATGTGCATCCGTTGCATGGCAATACCTACTCCTCACATCATATCTATCATTTGGCTTTCTCTCGCCTATGATTGTCCTCATTGATGTGAGCCTTTCACACCTTTTTGTCTTGCTCCTCCACCATATTCTCTCTTTGCCATCCTAAGTGTCCACTTTCTTGCTTACGCTCATCCATTGCATGAGTGCTCAAAATGTCGAAAAGGAGTGGATCATTTTTACTTGTACCTGGCTAGTGGTCTGGGATTGAGTCAAGATAAGATTCCAAAGAAGACCAAGGGCGAAACTTTAGTAGATTGAGTTCTCAACACAAAAATACTTTTTCTCGTATATCCTTATCCCCTTTCTTGCAAGCAAACACCATTTGGAGACATTCGAGTCACGGACAGCGAGAACTCTTGCACCTTTATGTTCGTATGTTGCTCGTTTCAATGCTAGTATAGACTCTTGCCTGTTATGACTTGAATTGAATTACATGCCTTGATTTCTTTACTTAAAAGTTCTTATATGGTTGTTAGCATGTCACCATAGAAATTATGATTTTATCATTTACCTACTCGAGGACGAGCAGGAATTAAGCTTGGGGATGTTGATACGTCCAAAACGTATCTATAATTTATGCTTGCTCCATGCCTCTTTTGTGTGATATTGCTATGATATCTATGAAGTTCCATGCACTTTTGATCATATTTGGACTAACCTATTAACTCAATGCACCCCAGTGCCAGTTCCTGTTTTCTGCTGTTTTTCTATTTCAGGTTTCCCCCATATTAAAAGTGCTCCAAAAATTCGGGAAAAATACAATAAAAATCAGCGCAGAAGAAGCTTCGGGAATCACCGAGGGGGGGACAGAGGGGACCCACTAGGGCCCCGGGCGCCCTCCCGGTGCGCCCTAGGGTGGGGCCGCGCTAGTAGGCCTCCTGGACCCCTGGTGGCCCCCCTGGCTGCCCACCTTCGCCTATATATCCCTCGTGACGTGAAACCCCCGGGACGGGAACCCTTTTTCGCGATCTCTCCTCTGTTCCGCCACCGCCGCGCTTCCAAGATCGGGAGCACCAGAAGACCTCTTCCCGGCACCATGCCGGAGGGAGGAATCACCTCCGGGAGCTTCTCCACCACCATGGATGCTTCCCGGATGAACCTTGAGTAGTCCACCTTGCACCATGGGTCTATGATCAGTAGCTATGTGATGTTATCCTCCCCTCTTTGTTCTTCATGGATTAGACCTCGTGAGCTGTCCTACATGATCGAGGAACATATGTAATCTTTCTGTTGTTGCTATGCTGAGTTTTCTCGGATCCGATGGATTATGAGACTATGTTCATATTGTGTTTGAGTAATATATTTGATTCTCCTCTTTTATATTTATGTTCTTGAGTAATTCTTGCATGTTCTCCGTTGCTGTTTATTGCTTTGGCCAAGTAGTAGGTAGTCACTCCAAGAGGGAGCATTATGCATGATTGTGGGTTCATGCCCCCTTTTGACTAGCTTGAGTGACAGAAACATGAGTCTAGGGGATGTGTTGTTGCCACAAGGGGGAAAACAACGGTGCTTGTACTTGCGGGTGCAAGGATTGTTTACTTTACGCAAAGTTCTTTAATGCAGTTGTCTGTTGCTTTGAGTTTACACTTTGGGTGGGATTCACAACTTAATACCAGCGAGATGTTCTGGATAGATATCTCAAGGTGGATGATTAGTAGGTAGATGCAGATGGATTTCGGTCTACTTGTCTTGGTGTACCACCCATGCTTTTGATCTTCTTCCTTTCTTTATAGCATAATTAGCATTGGTTTGCGCACATAATCCTGTCAATTGCCCAGCTGTAATTTGTTTACCCTGCATGGCTATTTTATCGTCTTTTGGGAGAGAGACATCACTAGTGAACATCATAGGACCCCGGTCCATATTTCCAATACTGTTTACACCCACTATCAATTTACTGCTTTATTTACTTTTCCGTTGCTATCACTATCATTATTATCCCGTGTGTTTTATCCTTTGTAAACAACAAGGCCGGAGGAATTGACAACTCCTCTGTACTCGTTGGGAAGCAAAGTTATTTGCTGTGTGTGCAGGTCCAGGTGAAGTTAGCAACCTCGGTTGTAAACGGCGCCATTGTTCACTTCACCACCTTCTTGTATCTGTTGGAGTCCTACTGGTTCGATCTCAACCTTAGCATCTTCGCTAAGGAAAATTTCCGCTATCTACATTTCAACCTTCCACTTTGGGTAACCAACGACGGGGCGTTAAATCGTACCATCACATCTCCATCTTCATCTCGTCTCACCTCACAAGTTTAACTTGTGTTCTAACTCGTACTATCGATCCTCTCTACTCTACCAGTGATGATTGCTACCGTGTGATGAATGCTATTGAATTTTGTTGGAGAAATATCATTGTGTCCAGATTGTTTATCATCTATTTATCCCCTCTGATCATGATCTCTTTTATGTCTTGTGAGTAGTTACTTTAGTTCTTGAGGACATGGGAGAAGTCTAGTTGTTAGTAGTCATATGATGTTGAAGTAATATGTGTTGTTTGATACTTAAGTTGTGTTGTTATTTTCCTAGTGATGTTGTGTGAGTCGAACGCTCAACACTTCGCCTTATTAAGGACCTAGGGGAATGCATTGTGTATAAAGAATGCTTACGGTGGGTTGCCGGAGTGATAGAAACCTGAACCCCAGTTTGCACGCTTTTGCACAAGGGAACAATGGATCATCGATCGTATTGCTATGGTTAGGCTTTTTCCTTAATTACTATCTAGTATTTGTGGATGCTTGCAAGATTTTTAATCAGAAGAGTGCACTTATATTAGTCTAGAGGGTGTACTAGCATAGATCCACCCACTCAACACTTATCAACATAGCACATAGTAGCGATGCGGAATATGGAGAAAGCACATGACTATTTCTCCCTTGTGTCCTTAAGAACGCTTCTGCCTTTATAAGTTTAGTTGCCAGGCTTATCCTTTACTCAAAAGGATCAGGCCACTTTTTACTCCTCAGTGCCTTTTACTTTGCTCTCTTTTACCTTTTTGTTTCTTATACCGAAAACCCCTAAAAAGTTATATTTCAGTTCCTGCAATTACTTCTTTTCCAAAGTCACTTGCCAATACCTTCTGCTCCTCGTTGGGTTCGACACTCTTATTTATCGAAAACGCTACAAATCATCCCCTACAGTTGAGGGTCATCAAGTGGGCCCCACCTCCTAGGCGGCCACCTGGCGCGGCCTGAGGGGGGGTTCGCGCCACCAAGGCGCCTGGGAGCCTGGTGGCCCCCTCCGGGTCCCCTTCGACTGGTCTTCGTAAATTCTTCAAAAAACTGCACCCCGTGAATTTCAGGTCATTTGGAGATGTGCCGATATGGCCACTTGATGTGCACTTTTCCCCGCTGATTCCTGCGTCTGCTGCTTCGGCACCGGAAAGTACTAAATTGTGTAAAACAATCCAAAAAATTATAAGAACATCATCATAATATTAAATATATCAATGAATAGAGGTAAATTGTGGTATAAAATAGTGATGCATTTTGGCGTATCATGCGTTCGTAATCCTGTCAATTGCCCAGCTGTAATTTGTTCACCCTGCATAGTTGTTTACCGTATTTTGGGAGAGAGACATCACTAGTGAAAGTTATGGCACCCCGGTCCATATTTCCACCATAGTTTACACCTTTAATTTTACTTTTTTATCTCCTTTCAGCCGCACCAATATTATTTCCCCTTTGTGTTTGATCCTTTTTAATCAGCAAGGCCGGAGAGATTAACAACCTCTCTGAACTCGTTGGGAGCAAAGTTATTTGTGCTCTTGTGTGCAGGTTCAGGTTAAGTAAGAAACCTCAAGGTTGTAAAAGGCGCCTTTGTTTACTTACCACCTTCTTGTCATCTTCGGAATCGTATTGGAGACAAACCTTGTTATCTTAACTCAAGGAAATTTGCTGCTATCTACATCATAACCTTCCACTTGGGGTAACCAACGAGGAGGTGTTATCTACACCCATCAACCATCTGGTATTGTTTCTTGCTATCAGCAGAGTTTCAAAAGGCATGTCAGTGTTTATCAAAACCCTTATGGGTGCCACCCGACAGCAAGTAAAATTCCATAAGGTACATCGAGAGAAATAGAGGCAGGCATTGATGAGGCAAACTTTACCCTGCAGATGAGTTGTACCTACGTCTCCAAGGAAGGACTATGTTACCCACTTTAAGCATATACGGCTCAAAGGCACCCGTGGGAAGGTGAAGGGGAGAGAACGGGATGCCAAGGTAAGAAATTGGGTAAGAGCCTGGCTTGCAGTTCAACATGTTCGTCACCCTATTGGCCCTGAAAGGATCCACCCCAAGGATCAAGGCCTCGCTCTTGCCTAGGTTAATTTTTAGGACCGGTAATTCTTCGAATTTAAGAAGAAGGAACTTAAGATTTGCCAACCCATTATCATCAACATTGCACCAGAACAAGAGTATCATCTGCATAATGCAGATGAAAGATGCCCACATGAAGGAGGTGGGAAGCGATCGAGGGCGCCATCCACGAAATTAAAGAGGATGGGGGAAATAGGATCACCCTGCCTAAGGTCGCGATCATTAGGGAAGAAAGTGGAAACCATATCGTTAATGGAGACCACCGTGTGACCAACAGAGACAAGTTGCATAATGCAATGTACATACGCGCCATCAAATCCACGAGCTAGAAGGAGTCCCTCAAAAAAGACCATCACACACAGTCATAGATTTTTTCAAAGTATATTTTGAGCAGAAATGTCGTTGTATTATTATTGTGCAGGTCATGAATAAGCTCATGGATAGGAAGGACCCCGTCGAGAATAAACCTCCCCTTAATGAAATCGGACTGGTTAGAAGAGATCGAATGATGCATAACAAGGACCAGCTGGTTCGCAAAGGCCCTAGCGAAGAACTTGGCAATATTATTGATGAGAGTGATAGGACAGAACTGTCGGATGGAATTGCCCCCCTTGACCTTGGGGATAAGAGATAAGACAACATAGTTGAGGCGAGAGATGTTAACTATACCTAAACAGAACCCATGCATGATGCCCACCACCAAAGTCTTAAACACTGCCCAGAAAGCCTTAAAGAAAGTTACAGAGAAAACATTCGGGATAGGGGCCGAGTACGACTTGGATTGGTCCAACACAACTTTGATCTCCTCCTCGGAGATAGTAAGCAAGAGGCCAAGTTTCTCATCAGACGAGATGTGGCGCCCCATCAGCCAGAACGAAGGCAAGATAGAGACAGGACATTGATGTCTACGCACGCTTCTATTCTTGTAGACTATGTTGGGCCTCCTAGCGCAGAGGTTTGTAGGACAGCAGCATTTTCCCTCAAGTGGATGACCTAAGGTTTATCGAACTTAGGGAAGTAGAGGTTGAAGATGGTCTCTCTCAAGCAACCCTGCAATTAAGATACAAGAAGTCTCTTGTGTCCCCAACACACCTAATACAACTAGGAGTTGTATAGGTGCACTAGTTCGGCCAAGAGATGGTAAAATACGAGTGATAGGTGTGGCAAAGCAAGGTAATATAAATCTGTAATAAAAAGTGCAGCAAGCAAACATGTGACAAAAGTGAGCACAAACGGTGTAACAATGGTGGAAGCAAGGCCTAGGCTTCATACTTTCACTAGTGGCAACTCTCAACAACATTAACATAGCCTAATCACATGATATTTCCCATAAAACATGCAATGGAGACGCACTCGGAGGTCATTCCTTTGTGGTCAAGAGAGGATGAGAATTATGTAGGGCTACAAAAGCACACCTCAAAGTTCGTAGTTCTCAATCTATGGATTTCCCAATGTCACCGCGGCCATCCAAAGAGAGTACCACAATCACCACAACATATCTCAAGGATAGTCAAAGACAAGCACCAAGAGACTCTCAATCTTCAATCAACACACAAAAGAGGAAATCACTCATGAAAATATTATTCTAATCCATGTCCAATAGACCGCTGTCACCATGGCCTCGGGGATTATACTAGATAAGATCAAGTGAGTACATCAATCCAATACATAGAGGAAGGGGAAATATCATGGGATCACCCTAGATTAACATAGCCTATGATCACAACGAAGATCACATCATGGGAGAGAGAGAAGAACACATAGCTACTGGTAGAAACCTCAGCCCCGAGGAGGAACTACTCCCGCTTCATGGAGGGAGGAAGCAACGTCGATGGAGATGAATCCGGGGGCACTTCCCCGTCCCGGCAGGGTGCCGGCACAGGAATTCTGTCCCCCCGAAACTTGATGGCGATGGCGGCGGAGATCGGAATTGCTTCTGGAAAAAAGGGGTCCGACAACAGGGTTTCCTCCGCGGGGGTAAAAATAGGGCCAAAGGGGGGCACCAGGGGGGCCACAGGGCAGCCAGGAGGGTGTGCGGCCTAGGGTGGGGCCACGCCAGGGACCCTTCTGGAGTCCCTGTGGTGGCCCTCCCCTCCTTCCTTGGTGATTCCGGAAGCTTCCGAGACGCTGATTTTTTATATAATTTTTCCATAATTTTTGGAGCACTTTTAATGGCCGGAAAACCTGAAATACAAAAACAGCAGAAAACAGGAACTGGCAACTGGGTGCACTGAATTAATAAGTTAGTCCAAATATGCTCAAAAGTGTATGAAAGTTCAAGCAAAACATGGCAAAGTCACACAAAACATGCATGGAGCAAGCAGAAATTATAGGTACGTTTGGGACGTATCAATATCCCCAAGCTTAATTCCTGCTCGTCCTCGAGTAGGTAAATGATAACAAGCATAATTTCTGTGGTGACATGCCACACAACCATATAAGGACTTTTAAGTAAAGCAATCAAAGCATGCAATTAAATTCAAGTCTTAACAAGCAAGAGTCTATATTAGCATTTACACAAGCAACAAAAGAACAAATGGTGCAAGAGCTCTTGCTGTCCGTGACACGAATGTCTCCAGGTGGTGTTTGCGTGCAAGCAGGGGAGTGGGAAAAAGAGAGAAAAAAGGTTGTTGAGAACAACTATCTACTAAAGTTTCACACTTGATCTCCTTTGGATTCTTATCTTGACTCATCCCCAGACCACTAGCCAGGTACAAGTCAAACTGATCCACTCCCTTTCGATATTTTGAGCACTCATGCAATGGATGAGCGTGAGCAAGAAAGTTGACACCTAAAAGGTAAAACAGAAAGAAGGTGGAGGAGGAAGACAAAAAAGGTGTGAAAGGCTCACATCAATGAGGACAATCATAGGCGAGAGAAGGCCATATGATAGATATGATGTGAGGAGTAGGGATTGCCATGCAATGGATGCACATGTGAGCTAAAAGCTCTCCAAGGGAACTAGTGGGGGTGCATCTAACTTGCTTGCTCAAGAAGACCTATAGCTCGTTTGAGGAGGCTCATCATTGGAATATACAAGCCAAGTTCTATAGTGTGAAGGTCCCCACATAGCTATATGCATGATGATGATCTCTATGGAGTACAAGGGATAGAGGATGAAGTGCTAGTGTGGATCTCTCAAAAGGAATAGTAGTGTGCCCCTTCTCTCTTTTTATTTTATTTTTGTCTTTTTTCTATTTTTTGTGTTTTTTTGGTGGCCTCAATGGCTCTTTCTATTTAACTCTCATTTGTCCTCTTTGGGATCTTTTGATTTTGTACTCTTTGGGATCTTTTCCTCACTTTAGGGGAAACACTCTATATTTTACAAGAATATAGGAGATCTTTCACACTTTACAAAGATACTCACATAAAGAAGATATAACTATCATGATGCAAATGTATGCCTCTGCCAGGATAGCAGGATATGCAATGATACTAGCGCGTCATGTAGCAATGATTAGGTCAAGGCCCAACTAGCATGCGGCTCATCGATCAAGCAAGTAGCATGTATGACATGAGGATCAGGTCATGAGAAGGTGGATGTTGCATGGCAATGTATCTCGGAAAGGCTATGGAAATGCCTTGTAGGTAGGTATGGTGGTTGTTTTGAGGAAAGATATAAGGAGGCTTATGATGACAGAGCGTATCATGCCAAGGGTTTGGATGCACCGGCGAAGTATGCGCCAACTCTCGAGGTGAGAAAGGGCAATGCACGGTACCGAAGAGGCTAGAAAAAGTATAGGTGGGTGGAAGTGTCAACTTTCGAATACTCACATTAGTCCGAAGAACTCATGCACTTATTATCGGTAACTCTCAATCTAATCAGGAGGTTCGCAAAGAGACAAGTACCCCGAGGAGGAGTGTATGGGGGTTTGGTTATCCTTGCGCATCCTCGACTCATGGTACGTGAGTGTACTCTAATATTCGAACCCTCCAGAGGTTAGTGATCCATCTAGTAGCTAGAGTTCTCAACAGGGGGTTTTGGTTTTCGAAAAACACACGGATTGCCCAAAATACGGCATCTATCACTAATAGGCTCGAGCTCTTGACACCGAAAGTTCAAACATTACTCTAGTCAATACCTCAAAACTATTGCAAGTTACTACTATAAAGAGAATAGCAACTTCAACTACCAACTTTCTAGTCAAGACACAAAACTCAGTGCAACAGGAAAACTCTCTAACAAGATAAAACATGCAACCTATAGAAATTTAAACCTGAGACAAAAGAAAAGCTCTAGAAGAAAACTAAAGCACTACAACTAAACAGGGCAGCAGCTAAGAAAAGAAAAGAGCAACTCACAGCTAAGGAAATAATCATGCAAATCCTATGAGGAGTTCTAGTTCAAACGGAGCGTATTTCTCTCCCACACAAAGGAAGACGGGATCTATCTTGTTATGAACAGCAAGCAAAGCTAAATAAAACTAAAAATAAAACCTAAGAGTGAGACGCTCCAAGCATAGCACATAACGCATGAAGTGATAAAAATATAGTGAGACGAGGACGAACTGATGATTGTTGATGGAGAAGGGGATGCACGGGGGCATACCCAAGCTTAGACGCTTGAGTCTCCTTGAATATTTGTTGGGGATGCATGGGGGCATCCCCAAGCTTGAGCGCTTGACACTCCCGAATCTTCTTTCATCATCTTCCATCGCACACTTGAAAACTCCCTTCATACATAACTCATCATAAGCTGATTAGAGAAGTTAGTACCCTTAATAAATAATTTTTCCCACTCGATATAAAGATATTATTGAAGAGCTACTGTTTCTCAAGATTTCCAAAAAGTTTTTGGAAAGAAAAATCAAGCTTAAGGTTGCAAAAGTTAGGAGAGACCAAACGTGGCAGAATCTGTGAAAAACAGAACAGCAGGTAGTAAAGAATTTTTTAGGGGCACTTCTGCAACTCGAATCAAAAAACTCAGAACAGACGCTTGAAAGTCAATTGTATGGAGCACGCTTTCAAAACAATTCCGATCAAAAATATGATCTGGTGATTTTAGGCTAATTTTTTCGTCCAAGGACAGAATCTGTTTTCTGGACAGCATGTCACAACTTTTGAACTTTCTTGCAACCGGAGGCTAGAATTGGCACAAAGATTGAAAATAAACATACAATGATGTTGCTAAAGTAGTAACAATCATCAAGACCACTAAAAACTGAAAGTAAAAACTCAAACTAAAGATAACAAGGGTTGTCTCCCTAGAGCTCTTTCTTTATAGCCATAAAGATAGGCTTAAGATTTTAATGATGCTCTCATAGGAATAAGGAATAAGAGTTGAAGAACAAAAGAGAGCATCAAGAAGCAAATAACAAACACATTTAAGTCTAACATGCTTCCTATGCAAAGGGATCTTGTAGAGGAATAACTCATTGAAGCATAAAGATATTACCATAGGAAGGCAAAATAAGTGCAACTTCAAAGCCTTCAACATAAAGAGAGGGAACTTGATATTATTGAAATATCTATAAGAATATGTTCCCTTCTCATAATAATTTCCAGTAGGATCATGAATAAACTCAACAATATAAGCATCACATAAAGCATTGTTACCATGATCCACATGCAAAAGGGTACTCTTATCTCCACATAAGCATAATCTTTCTCATTGGTAATAGTGGGAGTAGGACTATCATAAACAACTTGAACACTATAGATTAATTGTGTATTAGGAAGATGGTGTTCAACAAGGGAGTAATTCCCTCCATGATTATGACAAGTTTCATAAGGATAATTTCTCCTTATGTCATAGGTACCTTTATAATCACTAAAGATAGGAGTTATAACATCATCATAGTAGATAAGAGCATTATCATTGCTAGAAACTATATTTGTAAACATGTTGTCTTTATTCTTACTAGCAAAAGAATTATCAATTACCACATCACTAATGGGTAAAGGACTTGCAATCCTATCATCCCCAAGCTTAGAGCTTTCCATATCATCACTCCCAGAGTTAGTACCAAAAAGATTTTCAAGATCATAAGTAGCATTATCATCATTTTCCCAATCAAAAAAAGTAACATGCATATCATAATCAAAATCATCTTCAATAGTGCCTACGGACTTAACATCAGGATAATAATGAATGCAATCAAGCTCACCGTCCTCCAAAAATTTATGTCCGTTAGGATAAAAATTGATGCGAGGAATATGCTCAGGCCAGATTGATACCCATTCTTCTTCCTTCTTGCTCCTCTTATTTTTCTTCTTATTTACCTTAGGAGGGAGTGGTTGGAGATGAAGCTTCTCCACATATCCTGGTTTATCATTAGAATCAATAGGGGAAACTTGGGAGAAACTCTCCTTTTTATTAGTAGAGATATAAGAGACATTTTTATACTTTGGTAAAGTTCCCTCCTTTCTAATCTTACTTATGTAATCATTTTCATGGCAATTAACAACACAATAGAGATGGCAATTTTGCAAAGTGTTGCTAATTCCTAAGGCATTAACATCTAGCCAAGAAGTCTTTTCTGACAACTCTTCACACATCAAAAATAACATAAAGATCAGAAGTGATCATGTTATCACACAACTGATTAACAGTTATGCTTTGAAAGTTCATGCATTGAAAATTAAAGTGACCCTCTATGCAGCAAAGTTCACAAGTAAAATGATAAAGGTCACACAATTCTCTAGCAATTTCATTTAAATCTTTGACCCAAGTGATTGTTCTTTCATGCTTATGTTGCTTACAATACTTCTCTTCTTCAATCATAGGCCTTTCACAAGGTCTATCCACTCCACAAAAATTAACATGTTTATATAAAACTTCATTTTCAGGAATTGGATCATGCATGTTGCAATCATCATGAACAATCTCATTTTCTTTGCAAATCTCTTTAAAAGGTTCATGATGCTTGATCCAATTCTCCTTAGGCATATTAAGATGTGAAGCAAAAGATTTGAGGAAATCAACAAGGAGTTGAGAATCAAGCCCAAACTTAGCACTAAACTTATTAAAACTTGCAGTTTCAACAAAGGACTTAATGCAATCATACTCATAATTTATACCTGACTCTTTACCTTTGTCGATCTCCCAATCTTCAGTATTGCGTTGAATTCTTTCAAGGAGTTCCCATTTAGCATCAATCTTTTCGTTTGTGAAAGAACCCATAGAGGAAGCATTGAGCAAGTCTTTATCCTGTCGAGAGAGCCTCGCATAAAAATTAGTAATAATTATATCTTTGGGGAGACCATGGTCAGGACATTTTAGCATTAAAGTTTTCACTGTCCCCCAACCTTCAGATATGCTCTCTCTGTCATGAGGATAGAAATTATAAACATAATTCCTATTCTCATGGACTTCATGAAGAGGATAAAACTTGGAGTAAAAGAGAGATTGTATCTCTTCTCAATCCCGTAGGTGAGAATCATCTAGTACCCTATACCATTCCAATGCTTTTCCTTTCAGTGACAAGGAAAATAATTTCTTCATGACTTCACCTCTTGTCAAACCTGAAATCTTAAATAACTCACAATGTTCTGTAAGTTTCAACAAATGAATACTAGGATTGATTGTCCCATCATAACAATCATTAATAATTATTTCAACTATCCCAAGTGGTATTTTGAACGGGATACATTCAGTAGGTGGAGGAGACTTCTCTACCACGGGCGTGGTAAAGCGGCCTTCCCCAAACAGCAAACTAAGAGTGCAGTTTTCCATAAGAATAACTAGTGAAAATAAAAACAAGAAACGAAAAGATTTAATTGCAAGATCTAAAGATATACCTTCAACGCTTACCTCCCCGGCAACGGCGCCAGAAATAGCTTGATGTCTACGCACGCTTCTATTCTTGTAGACTATGTTGGGCCTCCAAGCGCAGAGGTTTGTAGGACAGCAGCAATTTCCCTCAAGTGGATGACCTAAGGTTTATCGAACTCAGGGAAGTAGAGGTTGAAGATGGTCTCTCTCAAGCAACCCTGCAATTAAGATACAAGAAGTCTCTTGTGTCCCCAACACACCTAATACAACTAGGAGTTGTATAGGTGCACTAGTTCGGCCAAGAGATGGTAAAATGCGAGTGATAGGTGTGGCAAAGCAAGGTAATATAAATCTGTAATAAAAAGTGCAGCAAGCAAACATGTGACAAAAGTGAGCACAAACGGTGTAACAATGGTGGAAGCAAGTCATAGTCTTCATAATTTCACTAGTGGCAACTCTCAACAACATTAACATGGCCTAATCACATGATATTTCCCATAAAACATGCAATGGAGACGCACTCGGAGGTCATTCCTTTGTGGTCAAGAGAGGATGAGAATTATGTAGGGCTACAAAAGCACACCTCAAAGTTCGTAGTTCTCAATCTACGGATTTCCCAATGTCACCGCGGCCATCCAAAGAGAGTACCACAATCACCACAACATATCTCAAGGATAGTCAAATACAAGCACCAAGAGACTCTCAATCTTCAATCAACACACGAAAGAGGAAATCACTCATGAAAATATTCTTCTAATCCATGTCCAATAGACCGTTGTCACCATGGTCTCGGGGATTATACTAGATAAGATCAAGTGAGTACATCAATCCAATACATAGAGGAAGGGAAAATATCATGGGATCACCCTAGATTAACATAGCCTATGATCACAACGAAGATCACATCATGGGAGAGAGAGGAGAACACATAGCTACTGGTAGAAACCTCAGCCCCGAGGAGGAACTACTCCCGCTTCATGGAGGGAGGAAGCAACATCGATATAGATGAATCCGGGGGCACTTCCCCGTCCCGGCAGGGTGCCGGCACAGGAATTATGTCCCCCCCCCCACCCCCACCCCCCCGAAACTTGATGGCAATGGCGGCGGAGATCGGAATTGCTTCTGGAAAAAAGGGGTCCGGCATCAGGGTTTCCTCCACGGGGTTAAAAATAGGGCCAAAAGGGGGCACCAGGGGGGCCACAGGGCAGCCAGGAGGGTGCCCGGCGCGACCTAGGGTGGGGCCGCGCCAGGGACCCTTCGGGAGTCCCTGTGGTGGCCCTCCCCTCCTTCCTTGGTGATTCCGAAAGCTTCCGGGACGCTGAATTTTTATATAATTTTTCCATAATTTTTGGAGCACTTTTAATGGCCGGAAAACCTGAAATACAAAAACTGCAGAAAACAGGATTTGGCAACTGGGTGCACTGAGTTAATAGATTAGTCCAAATATGCTCAAAAGTGTATGAAAGTTCAAGCAAAACACGGCAAAGTCACACAAAACATGCATGGAGCAAGCAGAAATTATAGATACGTTTGCGACGTATCAGACATCGGCTTTTCCGCAAGCAGATACGGATAGAAGTCAAAGATGTGAGTAGCTATCACGTTTGAGTTAGAGGTGGGGGCCCATGAATAACGAGACAAGTAATCATGCATATCCGCCAACGCTATTGGCAATGGGAAAGAAGAAATCCGTAGGGAGTCACCCCATTAAGAGTCCACTTAATATGGCCACACTCCGGCCAAAAAATATATCGGCCTTGTAGAGCGCCATGAGCTCCGCCTCCATAGAATGATGATAACCCCACCCATTACTAGACATGCCCACTTGGTTTGCCGAATAAATGAGAGTGGTTTCTCCTTTCCATTTTTCTACAAATAAGGAGAGGGTGATGTTCAAAAGTGAAAACAACACTGCTACACATACGATATTTTCAATCCGATTGTTGTACATCACTCGTTGACAGCCCTCCATCACATTCGTTTCATGCACTTCAGCCATCGATGGCAGGGCTGTAAAGAAAATTATAAGATTCATGCTTTAAATCTTTGGCGCGTAATGATTTGATACTTCAACTCGAGAAGCACAATAATATGATCTTTATATACAATAAATAAGTATCAATACAGCTTATTGTGAGTTATACATATGGTCCTCTCTACCGTAGTTCGTTCTGGTGTCGCCGCATGACCAATACATTTTAAAAAACTCTCGTTTGCTAAAATGAACCGGCGCTCCACCTTCGTCCCACTCCCTATGGTTGTCATGGGCCCATGATGGTGTAGATCTCACACCCTCGTTGGGAACCCTAAGTCGAAGGTGATGATGTAGATAGTAGCAAATTTGTCTCAACACGAGAACTTGAGGTTTATCGAATCCATAAGGACTTCAGGTTCATCAAGGAGGTGTCTTCTTCTCTGGCGCTTACAGAAGACGTGGACCTGCACACAAGAATATAAATACTCTCTATCCCAATGAGGAAGGAAGGTTCTCAATCTCCCTGTCTTGCTACTTACAAAAGATTAAACGAATAGAGTGGTTGGAACAACAAAAGTAAAACAAAAGAAATTAATTGTAGCAGGTGTAAAATATGATGAGAATATGGACCGGGGTACCACCACCTTCACTAGTGATGTATCTCCCAAAGACGGAAAAACTTATGCTGGGTGAACGAATTACAGTTGGGAAATTAACAGAATTATGAACGCACCGCAATGCTAATTATGCTACGCAGAATGTAAGGTTCAATCATGTAGGCATTACGCCAAAGCAAGTAGACCTCAACCCAAATCATCCTAAATATCCACCTTGAGATATCTAATCTAGAATATCTCGTTGGTATTAAGCTACGCGCAACAACTAAAAGGTGAAAACCCAAAGCAACATACAAATGTTATATACTGAATGCATAATGTAAGCACACTTGTTAGCAAAATAACCAAAAGCAAAATTGTTTCCCCCTTAGTAGAAACAACACATTCTCGGTACTTGCATGTTTCAGTCACTCAAGCGCTGACACGAGGAGACATGAACCTACTATCTAGCACAAAGCTCCCTCTTTGAGTTATAAAATACTATTTGGCCAAAGAAAAAAAAGGCGAGCATGTCAGAACAAACAAGAACACAATATAAAATAAGATCAAATATATTACTTCACAATCTGAACGTAATCTCATAATCCATCGGATCCCAGTAAACTCAGCATAACAACATGGAACTATAACATATGTGCCTTGATCATGATATGCAACTCACAAGGACTAATTATTGAAGAGCAAGATTTGAGAGAAGACATCATCTAGCTACTTCCGTGCGCCCTACGTCCAAGGTGGAACAACTCACGGATCATCCAGGAGGCAGGCATGGTTGATGAAGATTCCTCCAGGGATGATTCCCTCCTTCGGTAGGGTGCCGAGATAGTACTGCAGGTGCAAGGACTCCCGATCCGAGAATCGCGATGGTGGCAAAACTATGATGGATACTGGAACAAAAACTACGCCTCGAGGGTTTTCGGGTCCCGAGAGATATATAGGTGAAAGAGGGGAACCAGGGGGTGGGCTCACCTCCCAGACGGCCAGGCGGCATGGCCCAGCCCTGGCCGCACTACTAGGGTGCCAGGCCAAGGGGTGGCCCCCCTTTGGTCCTACTTCAGACTTCTGGAGTCTTTCGATGAATTAGAATTTTTGAAATTTTTGAATTTTTTTAGCATATTGATTTTTCATCTTTTTCAGCGATGCACAGAAAATAACAGACATAAACTGGCACAAGGCACTGGGTTACTAGGTTAGTTCCCACATATGTTGTAAAAGGATATGAAAATGCATCAAAACATATAGCAGTTTCAACGAAATGAGCATTGAACAAGCAAAAATTATAGAGACGTTTGGGACGTATCAACATCTCCAAGCTTAATTCCTGCTCATCCTCGAGTATGTGAATGATAACAAAGAAAACTTTTCTGGCGACATGCTACCAACATAATCAAGATGTATAAAAGGAGACAAAGTAATACTCCCTCCGTTCCTTGATATAAGGTGTATAGTTTTGTTCCAAAAGTCAAACTTTTTCAACTTTGACCAAATTTATTGGAAAAAATAACGACATCTATGATATTTCATAAATACAATATGAAAATATGTTTCAAGATGAACCTGTTGATACTATTTTGGTATAATATATATCGATATATTTATCTACAAATATGGTCAAAGTTTACTAAGTTTGACTTTTTGAAAGAAACTATTTGGGGTGAGGAGTAGGGATTGCCATGCAACAGAAGCACATATGAGCTAAGGTAATCTCTCCAATGGAACTAGTGGGGTGCATCAAACTTGCTTGCTCATGAAGACCTAGAGCTCATTTGAGGAGGCTCATCCTTGGAATATGCAAGCCAAGTTCTATAGTGTAAGGATCCCCACATAGTTATGCATGAATGGTATGAAAATCTTTATGGAGTACACATATGACTATGGAATACGAGTGTGGATCTTTCAAAAGGAATAGTAGTGTTGCCCCTTCTCTCTTTTTTTATATATTTTTTTATTTTTGTGGCCTCATTGGCTCTTTCTATTTATCTCTCATTTATCCTCTTTGGGATCTTTTAATTTGTCCTCTTTTGGGATCTTTTATTTGTCCTCTTTGGGATATTTTCCTCATTTTAAGGGCAGCACTCTATATTTTACAAGAGTATAGAAGGTTTTCACACTTTTCAAGAATTACTCAACATAAAGACAACTGAAAAACTATCATGATGTATGAAAATGTATGCATCTGCTAGTGTAGCAGGATATGCAATGATACTAGCGCGTCATGTAGCAATGATAAGGGCAAGGCCCAACTAGCATCCGGCTCTACGATCAAGAAAAATCATGTATGACATGAAGATCAAGTCATGAGATGATGGATGTTGAAAGGTAATGTATCTCAGAAAGTCTATGAAAATGCCTTGATATGTAGGTATGGTGGTTGTTTTGAGGAAGATATAAGGAGGTTTATGATGACAGAGCGTATCACGCCAAGGCTTTGGATGCACCGTCAAAGTTTGCACCAACTCTCAAGACCAGAAAGGGCAATGCACTGTACCGAAGAGGCTAGCAAAATATGGAAGGTGGAAGTGCCAACAATCGAATACTCGCATTAGTCCGAAGAACTCATGCACTTATTATCGGAAACTCTCTATCTAGTCAGGAGGTTCACAAACATACAAGTACCACGGAGAGGAGTGTATGGGGGTTTGGTTATCCTTGTGCATCTTCAACCCATGGTACGTGAGGGTACTCTATATATTCCAACCCCTCCAGAGGTTAGCGATTCATCTAGTAGCTAGAGTTCTCAACTAAATTTTTTGTAGTTTTCGAAAATAAACATGGATTGCCCAAAATACGACACCTATCACTAATAGGCTCAAGCTCTTGGCACCAAAAGTCCAAACATTACTCAAATCAATACATCAAAACTATTGGAAGTTACTCACTAGTAGAAAAAGGCCCATTTATCCCGGTTCCAGAGGCCCATTTGTCCCGGTTCCTTTAGTCCCGGTTTGCCCACGAACCGGGACAGATGGGCCTCCACGTGGCCGTTGTGGCTTGCCCAGGCGGGAGGCCCTTTTGTCCCGGTTGGTGCCACCAACCGGGGCCAAAGGACATCCACGCGCCAGCATTTCAGTGGATGGGTTTTGTTTTTTTATTAAGGGGGGGGGGGGGGTTATAGGGGGTTTTGCAGGGTTAATTTAGGGGTTTCATATATTGTTTTAGCTAGCTAATAAAGAGGGGTGTGTACTCTCTTATCTTCGTGATTGGTCCATGCTACGTACTATACGTATAGATTGGACTCGACACGCTAGCTATTAAGCAAATGAAGAAACCATTAATATAAGTACAGAAGATCGATAATCGTCATGAACATATATATACAGAGAGAGAAGTGATCGACACCTCTCCTTCCCCGAGAGTTGGTCGAACAATAAGTTTTCGGATATCTATCCCTAGCTAACATCTGAACTCAATTTCCACAACTGAAATTAAGTTTCGTATAGTATTCTCCTTTCTTATCGAGGACGTGCTCAAGAAAGAATCCCGCCAATTCCTCTTGAATTGCTTTTATGCGATCTTCTGGTAGGAGTTGTTCTTGAAGCTCCCAAAGCTAATTTGAAGAAGGGGGTCAATACATGCATATTATATGAATGAAACTCAACACAAATTAAAATTGTGAATATAGCGTTGCTTACGCACATCAAAATATTTTTTAGAGTGGCCGTCTTTCTTAGAGAACGTCTCGTTGTAGATGTACTGGCAAATGTAGTATTGTAACGCCCCCAAAATCAATCCGTGTACAGTAATCATACACGCAGGGTACACGGCTGAGATTAGGGTGCCACGATGATAATATCACAGCACAACACTAAACACAAAAGGATAAACAAATATGTACAATATAGGGGGTCACGCGGACCCGAATACATAAGTCATACAAGCCATAATATCTGAGTACAGACATAGTTAGTCAAGTTTTTCCTTAAGAAGGCTAGCACAAATCACATCAGAGATACAGATCGAAAAGGCGAGGCCTCCTTCCTGGGATCCACCGAGCTACTCCTGGTCAATGGGGAACTCGACGTCGTAGTAGGCGCCTCCGGGGTACTCCTGCTCCTGGGCTCCAACGTCGGCTGCAGCGGCCGATCAGGCAAAACAGTAAAGGAAATAAAGCAGGTGAGTATCTAGTATACCCGCGAGTCTTACGTCGGCTACTAAGCATTATGCATTGTATCAACGGAAAGAAGAGGCTGTATATAGTGGACTGAAAGACAGAAATCCAGAGCAAGGGTAAGAAGCTAGGCCTATCGAAGACTAGCATCTTCCGACGAGGTCTTGCAGCATGAGGTAAGAATCAGCCAACAGTTTATATAAAGCATAAAGTAACAATGCAGCAGAAGTTGCTGCAGCATTGTATAATAATAAGTTGTAATAATTAGCAATGCCTCTGAGTTCACCTCCTCGACATCCCCGCGAGGAAGAAAACCCGGAACCATACAGTTTAATAATAATAGTTTCTAGTGGTAAGATCCAGCTTCAGCATAAAGCGTCCTGTTACCGTGGACACGGCTATTCGAATAGATTAATCTTCCCTGCAGGGGTGCACTTGTGTTACGCTACACGCACGGATCTCCAGGGTGGCGGGAACCTTGTTAGGGAACGCTCCACCGAGGCTATCCGACACTTCATAGCCCATCTTTCAAACTCAACAGAGAGGCCATCCGCCGGTCTAAATCCTAAGTACGCCGGGCCTTGGACCCCAACCCGAACGTACTCCTGCACGGTGCGTGGCTGGCCGGTGAAGTTAAAGCAAATCCAAAATAAGACACCACCGTGCGAGAAAATAAGACAACACCACTTCCCGGCGCAGGCCGCGGTACTGCTGACGTCTGAAGAGTCCTCGGACGACACTACGAAGCAGAGGAGCCCATAACTCGTAATTCCCACGGGTAGGTAGTGCGTACATGGCATATAGCCAACTCTAGACATTCACTGAACCATTTAGCATTTTAATTAACCTGCGTGACAACCGTTATCGTTGTCTCGACTTAACCAACCCGCGGACAACGACAGCAGCCAGGACCACCAGTACATCGGTGTCTGCCCCGTCGTCCCACCAAGTCACTGCGGTTACCAACAAGGTGAACCGTCTCCATACCTTGTCTCGCGTGTGCTCCTGGAGGTGCTCGACTTTCGGGGGTTGGTAACTCTCAAGGCCAACGATCAGGGGCCAAGCACACCTCCCTGTCGTCCCGTCGCAATACCTCTCGCGGGCACCGTTGGGTCGCCCGACTTCTTACCTGAAGGACAATCGCCGTTCAGGACCCTATGGCGGCAAGACAAAGTCAGCCTCGAGTGGAGTACAAGGATTACTCCTTGATAGCTCATACTTGAGGTGACTAGGCATAACCCAGATAGGGGCCTTAGACGGTGTCTGCATTGTACCGTACCTGTGCAGTTATAATAATTGTATCCGCGTTCACTCCCCTGAGTGATCACGGCCCTCTATCTAATCCTAGCTAACAAGGCGCAGGGCTCACTGCTGAATAACATATGTATATATATTTATAGGCAGCATAGGATAAAGGAAGGCACATCAAGGGGCGACAAAGACAGGTTATGCAATTGAATAGGTAAGCAACGTAGAAGCAGCAGTAACAATGCCTAGTGCAAGAAATGTAAGGAAAGATAGGCGATATCTGGGGAAGAGAATGGCTCTGCTTGCCTGCAAGCTCGACGGTAGTAGTAGGGTCGTCGACGAAGTAGTCGTACTCAGCAGCGGTGTAGTCAACGGCAGCAGCGGGGTCTACCGGAGATTAAGGGGGGAAGAAACAGTAAATACACATCAAGCATATACAAACAGATGCATGACAAGACGGATGAAATGTTAACGATGTTCTAACGCAGTGCAATGCACATTGCTCGGAACGGAAATTCATCTGAGGATGAACTACCGGTTCCGGATGATTACCGGAAAGGGTGTCCGGAGGGGGAAGGATCAAGCCGGAGGTGTCGTGGGTACCGGACAAACATAAGGGGGGTGTATCCGTGCTATTAGATCTATTCCGAACAACATTCGTGTTCGGAATAAATTCATCCGGGCACTCTAACAGTACCGGACAATTTATCGTACCGTCGGCCCGGAGGGGGAACGGTTCGATGTTCGTTGTGTTAGAGGGGTGTGATAGACATACGGATAGCGTATCTGTATTCGTTGTATTTTTCTGATCAATTTTCATGTATAAAGTTTTTGAATCCGACTTACGGATTAAAAGATATTGAATTTTAAAGTTTTAAATCAATTGAAATGATTTTTTTTAATTCCTTTTATTATTTATTCAACATTATCCAGAACATTATCCAAAACATTATCCAAAACAGTCCCTGACATGTGGGACCCACATGTCAGCCTCTGTTTATACATAAATCATTTTATTAAATCAGAAATAGCCTCTGGACCCACATGTCAGTGACTACTTTTTATAATTCTATGTATTTTAAAAAGACTTACAGCTGGGGCCCAGTAGTCAGTGACACATGGGCATAATTAAACTGTTAATTTGATTTAAAAGGCCAGGGGGTCCACTGGTCAGTGACTGGGGCCAAAGTCATTAGGGCTAATTACCTAGCTGACGACGGGGGCCCACCGGTCAGTCTCACCGGAGTGCTCACCGGAGCCCGTCGCCGGCGAGGTTGACGGTGGCGACGCTACAGGGCACGGGGGGGCGGTTAGTACCATTCGACGCGGACGACCACGGGGAGGAGTTTGGTGGCGGTGCGGTGGCTTGGGGTCGCCGGATTCGTCGTCGGCGACAAGGTAGGCGGTGGCTACGCTACGGACCTCGTCGGAGTCGTCGATTTCGAGGGAGGCCTAGAGCATGTGGTACACGGTTGAGCACCTGGGAACGCTGCGAGGAATACGACGCGGAAGAAATGCCATTTGCGTGCTCCAGGCTACGGTGGAGGGCTCGCCGGCGGCGAGGCGCCTCGGCTTTAATGGCGTCGGCCAATTCGGTGCACGAGGGACTACGCGGGGAGTAGGGGGAGGTAGCTGAGCTCGTCGCGAGTGTGGCAGTGGTGGCAGTGGGCTCGACGGCGTCTCGACGGCGGTGAATTTCCTCCGCGACGCACGGCGGCCGAAGTTGGGGGAAGAAGATGCGGCGACGGCTGTGGGGCTCCCCGGGCTCGATTGGCGGGTGTAGTCGACGAAGACGACGACGGCGCTTCATCTGAACACGGCGAGGAGGCGGGAGGGGCTCACTGGCTGCGTGGACTCACGGACATGGCGACGGCGGCGCTCGGGAAATTTTCCCCGACGATGGCGAGAGGAGGAGGAGAGGAAAAGGAGGAGGGGCTTGTCCAGGAGGTGCGCGGGGGCGTTCTTATCGCGTCCGAGGCGCAGGGGAGGTGGGGGCGGCCGGCAGAGCTCCCGGCCACGACGAGCTCGCCACGGCGACGGGGCAGGTGACGGAGGGCACGGGGGCAGATGGGGAACGGGAGATGGGCCGGGGTGGGCCCTCGCACTAGGCGGGGTTTTAGTCCTTTTCTATTTTGTTTTCCTATTCTGTCTTTCCTTTCTGTTAGTAATTAATTTAATGCCTTTTGCATTTTTGTAAAATGTGTTAGGTGCCTCAAAATTAGTATACCACTATATAGTAGTGCCACAAAAGTTTTTGCAGCAAAATAAAATCATTAGATATTTCTTTTAATTATTAAATGCCCAAAGCAAGGGTTTTAACCTACTGTTTGAATTGTTTGGAATTTTCTGTAACTCAATAATTACCCAAACCCATTTGGATTTGATCCACTGAATATTTGTGATTTTATAAAAGTAGTTTCACAATTTTTGGAGAAAGTTTATTTTGCACTTTGGTTTTATTATTTAATAATCCATCAAAGGCATTTTGAACAAGATTGATTTGAATCCAATTCAAAGGGTATTTAATTTGAGCTTGGAATTGTTTGGATTCAAGTTGAACAAGGTCCATGATCACATGACTTTCAACAAAATCAAAAGAGAAGTTGAATCTGAACTGAACCAAGTTGATCAAACAAAAGTTTTGAACAGTAATGATCAACAGTAATGGTGTTTACTATTCACTGACAGTGAGAGTGTTACAAATCTCCCCCACTACAAGAATTCTCGTCCCGAGAATTTAAGTGGTAGCGAGGAAAAGATCGGGGTATTCATCGCGAAGCCGATCTTCGCGTTCCCAAGTGGCTTCATCTTCAGAATGATTCGACCACTGAACCTTGAGGAACTTGACGGTCTTGTTGCGGGTTCGACGTTCAGACTGATCGACAATGCGGCTCGGATGTTCTCGATAAGTCAAGTCTTGTTGCAGCTCGATCATATCATGCTCCACTTCGCGGATAGGATCCTTGAAGCAGCGACAGAGTTGCGACACGTGGAAAACATCGTGGACTTGGGAGAGGTTCGGCGGAAATTCCAACCGGTATGCCACGGGTCCACTCCTGGAAAGGATACGGAACGGGCCAATGTAGCGGGGAGCCAACTTGCCCTTGATACCGAAGCGATGAGTGCCCCTCATGGGAGTGACACGGAGGTATGCGTATTCACCAGGCTGATACTCCATTTCACGGTGTTTGCGGTCATAGTTGCTCTTCTGACGAGACTGGGCGGCCTTGAGATTTTCTTGTACAATGCGAACTTGTTCTTCAGCTTCTAGGACAAGATCTGGTCCGAAGTAGGGTCGTTCCCCAGTTCCTGACCAATTCAGGGGGGTTCGACATTTACGTCCGTATAGAACTTCGAAGGGGGGCATCTTCAAGCTAGCCTGATAGCTATTGTTGTACGAGAATTCCGCGTACGGGAGGGCATCCTCCCATTTCATGCCGAATGAAAGGACACAAGCGTGAAGCATGTCTTCCAGCACTTGATTAACTCGTTCAACTTGGCCTTGCGACTGGGGGTGATAAGCGGTGCTGAGATTCAGACGAGTCCCGAAAGCTTCCATGAAACTATTCCAGTATCGTGAGGTGAAAATGCTGCCACGGTCTGAACTGATCTCCATCGGAATACCGTGGAGTGACACAATTCGGGAGATATACAAGTGTGCTAACTGACTAGCAGTGATCGTCTCCTTGACCGGCAGGAAGTGTGCAATCTTGGAGAATCGGTCGATGAAGACAAAGATGGCATCGTTACCTTTCTGTCACTTAGGAAAACCGGTGACGAAGTCCATTTCGACTTTGTCCCACTTCCAATCAGGAGGAGGGAGTGGTCGCAACCAACCAGCAGGTTTCTGATGTCCGGCTTTGACGCGACTGCAAACGTCACATTTGGAAACAAAGCGGGCGATATCTTGCTTCATGTAAGGCCACCAGTACCGTTGACGAAGGTCTTTATACATCTTGGTACTGCCAGGGTGGATTGACAAGGGAGAATTATGGGCTTCTTCCATGATATCCGGACCACAGTTAATGAGGACCGGGCTCACAGGAACTACTAAGCGACCCTTGAGGTACACAGTATCACCATCATTGGCATCAATGGTAAAAGAGGAGGGCTTTCCTTCTGCGATGTCCTGCTTGATCTTCACAATGTCAGGGGCCAGAGATTGTCTACTCTTGATGAGGGCGTCGAGTTTTGACTCCAGAACCAGGTTATTAACGTAACCTTGAGGAACAATCTCGAGGTTCAACTTGCGAAACTCTTCATACAGAAGTGGTTGCAGCACCTGAACCTCAAGTTCAGAACAGTAAGATTTGCGGCTCAAGGCATCGGCCATCACATTAGCCTTGCCAGGGGTATACGAAATATCCATGTTGAAGTCGGCTATTGTCTCGAGCTATCGTTGTTGACGAAGATTCAGGTCTGGCTGAGTAAACAGGTACTTCAGACTTTGGTGGTCGGTGTAGACCTCGCAACGATTACCGACGAGGTACTGTCGCCACAGTTTCAATGCATAAATTACTGCTGCCAATTCGAGATCATGGGTTGGGTATTTGTCTTCGTGAGCACGCAACTGACGAGAGCCATAAGCAATCACCTTGCGCTCTTGCAATAGGACACAGCCTAATCCTTGACGAGACGCGTCGCAATATATCACGAAGTCCTTCTGAGTATCAGGGGGAGCGAGCACCGGGGGAGAAGTTAGCTTGTCCTTGAGTGCTTGAAAACTTTCTTGACACTTATCTGTCCACTCAAACTTGACGCCTTTGTGAAGCAGATTAGTCAGAGGCCTGGCAATCTTGGAGAAATTCTCGACGAAACGGCGGCAATAGCTAGCGAGCCCGAGGAAACTGCGGACTTGCTTGACGGTCTTGGGAGGAGTCCAGTCAAGAATAGCCTGGATACGTTCTGGGGTGACGGCAATGCCATCCTTGGAAATCACATGCCCAAGGTAGGTTACTTCGGGAAGCCAGAACTCACACTTAGAATACTTAGCGTAGAGTTTGTGTTCTCGAAGCTTCTCCAGTATAAGACGAAGATGTTCAGCATGTTCTTCTTCATTCTTGGAATATATCAATATATCATCCAGATAAACCACGACGAACTGGTCGAGGTACTCCATGAAAATATAATTCATCAATCTGGAGAAGGTGGCTGGAGCATTGGTTAAGCCAAAGGACATGACAGTGTACTCGTATGAACCATAGCGAGTAATGAAGGCAGTCTTCGGAATGTCCTCATCACGGACTCGGATTTGGTGATAACCCAACCTCAAGTCGAGTTTAGAAAACACCTTGGATCCGGCAAGTTGATCATACAGATCGTTGATCCGGGGAAGTGGGTATTTGTTCTGGATGGTGGCTTGGTTAATGGGCCGATAATCTTGGACCAATCGGTTTGTCCCGTCGCTCTTCTTGACAAAAAGCGAAGGTGCTCCCCAAGCTGAGGAACTGGGGCCAATGAATCCTTTCTGAATTGCCTTGTAGATTTCCTCCTTAAGTTCAAGGAGTTCATGTGGCGGCATCTTGTAAGGACGCTTGGCAATAGGGGTGGTGCCGGGCTTCAAGTCGATGACAAATTCAACTTCTCTGATCGGGGGTATTCCCGGCAATTCTTCTGGGAAGACGTCGGGAAAATCGTGAACGACCGGAACGTTCTCGATGCCTTCGAGGGGGGCGGCATTCAAGGCATTCATCATGAATATCTGTGTTTCAGCATTACGGGTAACTCAGGTGGTATGGTTAACAATCTCGCCGGAGGGGTGAAAAAGTTGGACAGACTTGGTGCCACAATAGAGTGCGGCATCGTGAAATTTCAACCAATCCATTCCCAGAATGAGGTCTATGGTGGAAGACGTCAGGATGATGGGGGAAGCAAGGAATTCAATTCCTTCAATTTCAACGATGGTTCCGGGCATTATCTTGGTGGTTCGGCATTGGCCTATCGGGGTGCGAACAACCATCGGTGGGTTCATCTTTTCCAATGCGAAGTTATGCGACAATGCAAATGCTTCCGACATAAATGAATGCGATGCTCCTGTATCAAATAACACAGTAGCAGGTACGGAATTAACGAGAAGGGTACCCATCACGGTAGCGGGTTGTTGCTGAGCTTCTTCAACATTGACGTGGTTACCATGTCCACGAGCATAAGCGGCAGACCCAGTATTATAGTTGGGGGTCCTGTTGTTGCCACGACCATTTCCACGACCAGCGGGGTGAACTACCAGTTGCTTCTGTTTCTGGGGGCACTCTCTGGAAAAATGCCCAGGTTGGTGGCACGTGAAGCACAATCCATCCTGAGGACAGAGGGGTGTAGCATTGGGTGGTGCAGGCAGAGCTCTTGGCATCTGCGGTGGCAGAGGCAGACGGGGTGCAGCATAAGACGGCCTTGGAGCAGGGACAGCTGAATGGGTCACACTGGTAGGGAGTCAGATACGACGCTTCTGCGTTCCGCCCGAAGATGAGCCAACGTCACGATAACGCTTCAGAGAGTTCTTGTGCTCCATCTGGGCAGTCTCGACGGTGATAGCCTTGTTCACCATGGTGGAGAAGTTAGCGAAATCATGAATGGCAAGAGCGAGCCTGAGTTCTTGGTTGAGGCCACGACGGAACTTCTGCTGCCTGCGAGCATCAGTGGTGATCTCTCCTTCCGCATAGAGAGAGAGGTTGAGGAACTCGCGCTGATAGGCTTCAACATTCATGTCGCCCTGAGTGAGGTTACAGAATTCTTCCGCCTTACGATCCAATATCCCCTGAGGAATGTAGCGGGTGCGGAAGGCAGACTGAAATTCTTCCCAAGTGATGAATTCTTCAACTGGCAGGGAACGCTTGTGGGTGCTCCACCATTGAGCAGCGGCGCCTTTCAGATGATAAGACGCAAAGTTCACATAGTCGGCTGGATCGACATTAGCAGACTCCAGCTCGTGAGTGATGTCGCGAAGCCAGTCATTAGCATCCAACGGCTGAACAGTGTTGCGGAACATAGTGGGGTTGAGGCGGGTGAAGTCGTGCAGAGTCACGGTGGCATGCTGATGGTGGTGACCATTCTGATTCGGCTGGGGGAACTGAGCCATGATATTCTGCATGAACTGACGGTTCATCTCGAACTGCTGCATCATCGCGGCCATGTAATCCGGCGGCGGAGGTGGGTCGTTGGCAGCACGACCACGACCACGACCACCACGACCAGCCATCCTGCTAGAATTTAACAGGGGTATTTCAGCGATGAAAATTTAACGAGATACCGGAATCAAGCCTGAAGTAAAAACGACAACGAAAAAGAGGCGCAGATATATATAGGAGTAGTCATATAAGACATACACATTCGCACACAGAGTCAATCGAAAATCGGGCAGCGTAACGTCGTAGAAATTAAGGAAAAAGGACTCACTAGGCGGCGCGCAGACCGCGGTAAGGATTACACGACGCGACATAGATTCCACTATGTCAATCACGCCGCAAGAAAACTGTTGGCCACAGGAGTTGATGCCAGAGAACGCGCGGCCTGCCCAGAATGAGAATGGGATCCGCGGTCCGGGACCTGGGGTACGACTCCTGCGACACGACTCAATCAATGGAGGAAGCACCAAAAATGCCGGGTGTAATCAAGAGAACGTGATCCTAATGTCAGATTTTGTAAAACTTACCAGCAAGGATAAGAGAGAAGATTCCCAGAGCATAGGTAAGGAGAAAAGGATCCTAATACCATAGATATCCCACGTAGTGACATCGATGTGGGCCCGTAAGCCAAATATTAAGTTAGCAAAATAGTTTTTCAAAGTCTAGACTCAACTTCGACCAGGTAGTGGTGGGGTGGCTTCCTACAGGCAGTCGGCTCTGATACCAACTTGTAACGCCCCCAAAATCAATCCGTGTACAGTAATCATACACGCAGGGTACACGGCTGAGATTAGGGTGCCACGGTGATAATATCACAGCACAACACTAAACACAAAAGGATAAACAAATATGTACAATAGAGGGGGTCACGCGGACCCGAATACATAAGTCATACAAGCCATAATATCTGAGTACAGACATAGTTAGTCAAGTTTTTCCTTAAGAAGGCTAGCACAAATCACATCAGAGATACAGATCGAAAAGGCGAGGCCTCCTGCCTGGGATCCACCGAACTACTCCTGGTCAACGGGGAACTCGACGTCGTAGTAGGCGCCTCCGGGGTACTCCTGCTCCTGGGCTCCAACGTCGGTTGCAGCTGCCGATCAGGCAAAACAGTAAAGGAAATAAAGCGGTGAGTATCTAGTATACCCGCGAGTCTTACGTCCGCTACTAAGCATTATGCATTGTATCAACGGAAAGAAGAGGCTGTATATAGTGGACTGAAAGACAGAAATCCAGAGCAAGGGTAAGAAGCTAGGCCTATCGAAGACTAGCATCTTCCGACGAGGTCTTGCAGCATGAGGTAAGAATCAGCCAACAGTTTATATAAAGCATAAAGTAACAATGCAGCAGAAGTTGCTGCAGCATTGTATAATAATAAGTTGTAATAATTAGCAATGCCTCCGAGTTCACCTCCTCGACATCCCCGCGAGGAAGAAAACCCGGAACCATACAGTTTAATAATAATAGTTTCTAGTGGTAAGATCCAGCTTCAGCATAAAGCGTCCTGTTACCGTGGACACGGCTATTCGAATAGATTAATCTTCCCTGCAGGGATGCACTTGTGTTACGCTACACGCACGGATCTCCAGGGTGGCGGGAACCTTGTTAGGGAACGCTCCACCGAGGCTATCCGACACTTCATATCCCATCTTTCAAACTCAACAGAGAGGCCATCCGCCGGTCTAAATCCTAAGTACGCCGGGCCTTGGACCCCAACCCGAACGTACTCCTGCACGGTGCGTGGCTGGCCGGTGAAGTTAAAGCAAATCCAAAATAAGACACCACCGCGCGAGCAAATAAGACAACACCACTTCCCGGCGCAGGCCGCGGTACTGCTGACGTCTGAAGAGTCCTCGGACGACACTACGAAGCAGAGGATCCCATAACTCGTAATTCCCACGGGTAGGTAGTGCGTACATGGCATATAGCCAACTCAAAATATTCACTGAACCATTTAGCATTTTAATTAACCTGTGTGACAACCGTTATCGTTGTCTCGACTTAACCGACCCGCGGACAACGACAGCAGCCAGGACCACCAGTACATCGGTGCCTGCCCCGTCGTCCCACCAAGTCACTGCGGTTACCAACAAGGTGAACCGTCTCCTTACCTTGTCTCACGTGTGCTCCTGGAGGAGCTCGACTTTCGGGGGTTGGTAACTCTCGCGGCCAACGATCAGGGGCCAAGCACACCGGTACACTGGTCGTACCCTCCCTGTCGTCCCGTCGCAATACCTCTCGCGGGCACTGTTGGGTCGCCCGACTTCTTACCTGAAGGAAAATCGCCGTTCAGGACCCTATGGCGGCAAGACAAAGTCAGCCTCGAGTGGAGTACAAGGATTACTCCTTGATAGCTCATACTTGAGGTGACTAGGCATAACCCAGATAGGGGCCTTAGACGGTGTCTGCATTGTACCGTACCTGTGCAGTTATAATAATTGTATCCGCGTTCACTCCCCTGAGTGATCACGGCCCTCTATCTAATCCTAGCTAACAAGGCGCAGGGCTCACTGCTGAATAACATATGTATATATATTTATAGGCAGCATAGGATAAAGGAAGGCACATCAAGGGGCGACAAAGACAGGTTATGCAATTGAATAGGTAAGCAACGTAGAAGCAGCAGTAACAATGCCTAGTGCAAGAAATGTAAGGAAAGATAGGCGATATCTGGGGAAGAGAATGGCTCTGCTTGCCTGCAAGCTCGACGGTAGTAGTAGGGTCGTCGACGAAGTAGTCGTACTCAGCAGCGGTGTAGTCGACGGCAGCAGCGGGGTCTACCGGAGATTAAGGGGGGAAGAAACAGTAAATACACATCAAGCATATACAAACAGATGCATGACAAGACGGATGAAATGTTAACGATGTTCTAACGCAGTGCAATGCACATTGCTCGGAACGGAAATTCCTCTGAGGATGAACTACCGGTTCCGGATGATTACCGGACAGGGTGTCCGGAGGGGGAAGGATCAAGCCGGAGGTGTCGTGGGTACCGGACAAACATAAGGGGGTGTATCCGTGCTATTAGATCTATTCCGAACAACATTCGTGTTCGGAATAAATTCATCCGGGCACTCTAACAGTACCGGACAATTTATCGGACCGTCGGCCCGGAGGGGGAACGGTTCGATGTTCGTTGTGTTAGAGGGGTGTGATAGACATACGGATAGCGTATCCGTATTCGTTGTAATTTTATGATCAATTTTCATGTATAAAGTTTTTGAATCCGACTTACGGATTAAAAGATATTCAATTTTAAAGTTTTAAATCAATTCAAATGATTTTTTTTAATTTCTTTTATTATTTATTCAACATTATCCAGAACATTATCCAAAACATTATCCAAAACAGTGCCTGACATGTGGGACCCACATGTCAGCCTCTGTTTATACATAAATCATTTTATTAAATCAGAAATAGCCTCTGGACCCACATGTCAGTGACTAGTTTTTATAATTCTATGTATATTAAAAAGACTTACAGCTGCGGCCCAGTAGTCAGTGACACATGGGCATAATTAAACTGTTAATTTGATTTAAAAGGCCAGGGGGTCCACTGGTCAGTGACTGGGGCCAAAGTCATTAGGGCTAATTACCTAGCTGACGACGGGGGCCCACCGGTCAGTCTCACCGGAGTGCTCACCGGAGCCCGTCGCCGGCGAGGTTGACGGTGGCGACGCTACAGGGCACGGGGGGCGCGGTTAGTACCATTCGACGCGGACGACCACGGGGAGGAATTTGGTGGCGGTGCGGTGGCTTGGGGTCGCCGGATTCGTCGCCGGCGACAAGGTAGGCGGTGGCTACGCTACTGACCTCGTCGGAGTCGTCGATTTCGAGGGAGGCCTAGAGCATGTGGTACACGGTTGAGCACCTGGGAACGCTGCGAGGAATACGACGCGGAAGAAATGCAATTTGCGTGGTCCAGGCTACGGTGGAGGGCTCGCCGGCGGCGAGGCGCCTCGACTTTAATGGCGTCGGTCGATTCGGTGCACGAGGGACTACGCGGGGAGTAGGGGGAGGTAGCTGAGCTCACCGCGAGTGTAGCAGTGGTGGCAGTGGGCTCGACGGCGTCTCGACGGCGGTGAATTTCCTCCGCGACGCACGGCGGCCGAAGTTGGGGGAAGAAGACGCGGCGACGGATGTGGGGCTCCACGGGCTCGATTGGCGGGTGTAGTCGACGAAGACGACGACGGCGCTTCACCTGGACACGGCGAGGAGGCGGGAGGGGCTCACTGGCCGCGTGGACTCACGGACATGGCGACGGCGGCGCTCGGGAAATTTTCCCCGACGATGGCGAGAGGAGGAGGAGAGGAAAAGGAGGAGGGGCGTGTCCAGGAGGTGCGCGGGGGCGTTCTTATCGCGTCCGAGGTGCAGGGGAGGTGGGGGCGGCCGGCAGAGCTCCCGGCCACGGCGAGCTCGCCACAGCGACGGGGCAGGTGACGGAGGGGACGGGGGCAGGTGGGGAAGGGGAGATGGGCCGGGGTGGGCCCTCGCACTAGGCGGGGTTTTAGTCCTTTTCTATTTTGTTTTCCTATTCTGTCTTTCCTTTCTGTTAGTAATTAATTTAATGCCTTTTTCATTTTTGTAAAATGTGTTAGGTGCCTCAAAATTAGTATACCACTATATAGCAGTGCCACAAAAGTTTTTGCAGCAAAATAAAATCATTAGATATTTCTTTTAATTATTAAATGCCCAAAGCAAGGGTTTTAACCTACTGTTTGAATTGTTTGGAATTTTCTGTAACTCAATAATTACCCAAACCCATTTGGATTTGGTCCACTGAATATTTGTGATTATATAAAAGTAGTTTCACAATTTTTGGAGAAAGTTTATTTTGCACTTTGGTTTTATTATTTAATAATCCATCAAAGGCATTTTGAACAAGATTGATTTGAATCCAATTCAAAGGGTATTTAATTTGAGCTTCAAATTTTTTGGATTCAAGTTGACCAAGGTCCATGATCACATGACTTTCAACAAAATCAAAAGAGAAGTTGAATCTGAACTAAACCAAGTTGATCAAACAAAAGTTTTGAACAGTAATGATCAACAGTAATGGTGTTTACTGTTCACTGACAGTGAGAGTGTTACAAGCATCCACAAAGATTAGTCCCTTCTGGTTGATACATCCACTTTACGAGAAATAGAGGTCAATTAATCAAACTGATAATCAAGCATTATAAATGGTATTGATGAAACGACTAGCTAGAATCAATGGGAGATGCGCGGAACTAGCTATAGTAGTACTTACTTTCGGGTATGAAACTTTCAGTTCCTTCGGCACTACTCTCGGAATTGTTTGGATGAACTGTTTCCAAACCCTGCCATACACAAAGAAAATAATTATTACCTGGTATCAGGAAATGAACAAAGTTGCCAATATATGATCGATTGAACATACTTCGTGAGCATTTCAATGATCTTCGCATACTCATTGCGTTCTTTTCGTCTTGAGTCTAAGACGGTTACTACTCCGTTCTCAACATCAATCTCTAGGAGAACATAGTGGAAGTTGTGCACACATGAATAACTCATCAATTACATTAATATAACCTCGAGTATTAAGGAAAACCGAATATGCACAAGACAGTATAACACTCACTTGAAGTTGTAAGGAAAGAGATTTTCTGTTTGTTTTGATGTTGAAGCAAAGATTTTAACAAGTTGGACACGGGTACCACGGGTTCATTTTTAACCACAAATGGATCAAATATATTTAAGTTATTGAACCCAATATTGTCGATTCCTTTTTTATTGCATTCGACGATCTTCAATTTGCATGCGATATATAGAGGATAAATTATTTGTACATGATGAAAGAGCTGAGTTGTATATATATAGAGACTTAATTAAAGAAGTAGTAACTTACAAACAGTAGCAAGTGACGATTACTTTATCGATGGCTATTGCATTGTAAAGTTGGAACAATTCCTCAAATTGAACAGGCACCAGCTCAATTGCAACGAGGTCGTCCTGATTCTCTTTAACCACAACGAACAAATTATCCTGACCGCCAGACGACTTGCAGCAATCCAGGTACCAATTATGGAGTCTTCGCATCATAGTTGTTAGAGGAGTACCAGGTTTGACGAGAGGATGCCCATAACGGTATGTGTATACTTCCTCCATTGATTCAAACTGTATATCAGCGGGCATGTAATCACCAATTTTAGTACCGGGCGCCATCCCCTCGACGTCGATGATATCGTCGCTAAACACCTTCAACGGGGCTAACGATTGTTTCGCATGTTCGCCGAGCTGGGGAACTTTTTTCACTTTTTGTGTTACTCTCCTTTTGTCAGCTTTAGTGGTTCTATTCTTTCGCGCTTCTTTCACTGTCTTTTTAAGAATGCGGACATTGTTGTCATCCACCGGAGGCGCTGGTGGTCGCATCAGGTTATCCACAGTGCGCTTCAATATCTCCGGATCTAACATCATATTCTTCGAAGGTGCATTTTTTTCTTATTGAAAAATGCATCTACTTCTCCTTTAACGATCTTCTCGTTTTCCTCCACGCTCCTATCGTATGGCCGCGGTTCAAGAGGCTTGATAGATGTTGGACCGTATTGGTGTTTCCTCCCGGCGGCGCTGGATGTACCGCTAGACGTCGGAGCAGCCGGAGCGGCGGCGGTTGTCTTTCTTTGTTGCTTATTACGCGTCGGAGCAGCTGGAGCGGGGGGGCAGCTCTCTTCTGCCCTTGCTGACGCGCCGAAGGAGGCGAAGGAGGCGGAGGAGGAGGCGGGTTGATGGGACGTGCCGGCGCAGGCGAAGGAGACGGAGGAGGAGGCGGGTTGATGGGACGCGCCGGCGCAGGCGAAGGAGGTGGAGGAGGAGGTGGGTCGATGGGACGCGTCGGCGCAGGCGAAGAAGCAAGAGGACTGATGGGACGCGCCAGCGCAGACGAAGAAGGAGGCGGAGAAGGAGGCGGTACCTGATAATCATGCGTCGTCCAGTTCGGAAGCTTGATTAATTCCTTCCGCCATAGACATGTAGTCTTCAGAGCCTGACTCAGGCGACTGTCCCCATCACCGGTAGGGTAGTAAATCTCGAGCTCCTCATATCCCTCAACTATTTCATCGACCATCACAACGGCATAGCCTTGTGGAATCGGACGAGAGTGAAAAGTTCCTCCGCGAGGAGGTAGAACATTGCCGATAGCCGCCTTCGGTGTGAGGTGCGTGAATTTCGCCAGAAGTTGGCAATCTTGAGTCTCCGTGATAGCATCCACGGGGTAGCTGGTGGGAGCCATCAACTCAGGCTGCACAACAACAAGATCGGTGGAAGCCACGCTGCTTCTCCGCTCAGCTTCTTGGGTAGCTTCGTCAACTCGATGCCTCTCCTCTAGCGCTTTTACTCTTGCATTCAGTTGCTGAATTTCGTTGAGCTCCTTTTTCCTATTCCTTTCCCGGCTTTTGTAACCGCCTGCGTCGGGAAATCCATACTTCCACGGAACGGAGCCTGCCTTGCCCCGTGTTCGTCCTGGGTGCTCCGGATTACCGAGGGCATCTGTGAGCTCGTCGTTCTCTCTGTCGGGAACGAACGTCCCTTTCGCCGATTTGGCGAAATTTTCCCGAAGCTTTTCTACCTTTGCGTCCATTTTTTTGTTCTTACAAGCGCACTTCCCTGTTTCGTGGTCCAATGATCCCCCAGCCCCGAAGAACCAAGTCTTTCTATGCTGTGACCAGAACAATGTCTCTGGTGTGATCCTCTTTCAATCAGGTCATGCTCAGCATTCTCCCACGACGGGATGGCTTTGAGGTAGCCACCTGACCGCGTGCGATGGTGAAACTCCTTCTTTGCAGCATTTAGCTTGTTTGTCTCTGACATCTTCTTACTCTTCTCCGATTTCTAGTGGGCCACAAATGCGTCCCAGTGATCTTCTATCTTCTCATATTGACGGGTGAATATTGGAGTCTCATTTTTGTCGAGAAACTTTGTTTTCAAGTCATTCTTCCACCTCCTGAATAGTTCTGCCATCTTCTTAAGAGCATGAGTCTTGATCAACTTTTCATGATCCTCCTCTGGCGGTAGGATGAAATTTGCCTTCAGCGTGTTTCAAAGTTCATCTTTCTGTCTATCGGTGACAAAAGACACTTCAAGGTCTTCACTCTTCGGCTTATTCCATTGGTGGATGCTGATCGGGATAAAGTCCCTAACGAGGACCCCACACTGAGCAGCAAATGTGTCCTTGGTCCTTCTGGGTTCAATCGATTCGCCATCATTCCTGATCCCGGTGATCGTGAACTTTTCATCCGGGCCCAACCTTTTTTTCGGGCCTCGTCTCCTTACCGAACTTTGGCTCGATCCGGATAGGGAGGCCTAGAAAAGAATAAAGAAGAGAGTTAATATATATGTCTACATACCAAAACAATTAATGCATCAATTCAATTAGCTAGTCTCATCAGCACAGGCTATATATACTAATATATATACCTCTCCGGACTTTGCAATAGCTCCTTCCTCCGTTCGCTCATCGTAGTCGTCATCACGGTCTACTTCATCCTCGGAGCCTGCTTCACTCTCTCCTTCCATACCATCGGTGTCATTCAGAAACGACAAGGTCACATCACCTTCCTGGATGTCGTCGCCCATCAACGGTCCCGGACCTTCTTGGATGTCGTTGCCCACCGACGTCCTTCTGCTCCTTCGCGGATGATTTCACCCATAACGTCTTCTTCTTCTAAGTTTCTTCGACCATCGTCCATAGTTTCTGCAAAATATTACAACATATGACACTTAATATACAAACATGAGATAGCTAGCCATGGATTTGGATCGAAAACTTCGCACAATGCATCCTCTCTCGACCCGCCTCGGCGTTCCTCGACCCTTGACCCCTCGAGGACCCTCGAACCCTCTCTGCGACCCCTCGATCCCTCGACGACTCGAGACCTCGATCTCTCGATGATCCTCTTGACCCCTCGATGACCCTCGAACCCTCGACCACTCGACGACCCTCGAAACCTCTATGACCCCTCGACGACTCGACCCAGGACCTCTCTCGGTGATGACCCTGTCGAACCCTCGACGACCCTCGAACCGACGCGTATAGTTCCCGACCCTCGAGCTATAGCGACCTCTCTCGGTGACCCTCGATCGACCGTCTATGTACCAACACGTATAGTTCCCGATCCTAGACCCGCACGGCGATCCTCGACACCCTCTCGTTTCCGATTTTCAAAAAAAGAGGATTCTGATTTTTCTTCTTCTCCTCTTATTTCTTTTCTTCTTCCTTGTCTTCTTCTCCTCCTTCCTCTTCTTATTTTTCTTTTTCCCTCTCCTTCTTTTTCTTTTTCCTTCTCTTCCTCTTTTCTTCTCCAACACTAGAACATTTTAACTTAGTAAAATTAAGAATAATTATAAAACAGAAAAAAATAAGATGAACAAAAAAATTATTTTCCATTTTCTTTTCTCTTTTAATTTTACTTTTTTTCTTTTCTTTTTTTTCTCCCCCCACTAGAACACATTTTAACTTAGTACAATTTTGAGAACGGCCACGCCATGGCCGTACGTGTCCGGCAGAGAGCGCACGGAGGAGCTCCCCCTCCCGTCCATGGCGACGCACGGGAGGAGCTACTCTCTCCCGGCCATGGACGTGGCCGGCGGCGAGCGCACGGGAGGATCTCCTCCTCCCGGCAATGGCGCGCGGCGCGCGGCGGGACAATTAAAGAGGCAGGGAGAGGGAGCAGACGCATGGACGCTCACAGCGAAGAAGTCGGCAACGAGAGGGCGGTGCGGGCCGGCGAGGTCGTCGGCGACGGCGGGGGCGGTGCGGCACGG
Source organism: Bromus sterilis (assembly GCA_950022295.1). NCBI lineage: Eukaryota > Viridiplantae > Streptophyta > Magnoliopsida > Poales > Poaceae > Bromus > Bromus sterilis. Next base: position 274,163,288 of record OX465598.1, read on the forward strand.
CGACGAAATCGGGCAGCCTGACGGCGTAGGTGTCGTCTCCGGCGTCGTCTTGGGGAAGAATGGCGAGATGGGAACGACGGTTCCAAGGCAGGGGTATATATACCATGCTCATTGGTTCCGGTTTGTGTTACCAACCGTTACTAAAGGGCGGCACTGGTACCGGTTGATGCCAACAACCGGTACCAAAGGTGTTTTTCAGCATCCCAAAGGGCGGGAAACAGAGACCTTTGGTACCGGTTGGTGCCACCAACCGGTTCCAATGCAGCTCTGTAGTAACGGTTGGTGACACAAACCGGAACCAATGCGCACCTTTGGTACCGGTTGGTGCCACCAACCGGGACAGCCCGTGCGCTACCGCGGAGCGGTGCGGTAGGAATTTAGTCCCACCTCGCTAGTCGAGGAGGAGCCGGAGTGGTTTATAAGCGCTGTTGCGCGTACCACTTCGATCTCCTATCAACTGCAGGCTTTCGGGCCTACCCTTCTGCCATTATGCCTATGGGCCTGCTGGGCCTGCCGCGGGCCTGGATCCTGGCCTATTGCAAGGTTTCTAGTCGTGTCCAGGCTGTGTCGATGCCCAGTGGGTGGCATTTTTTTTCTTTTGGACGAAAACACATCTGTTTCAAAGGCATTTCATTTTTCTAAACTTATTTCAACTCAAGAGTTTTTTTCATCCAACATGCAACATTCAAAGCCACATACTAAAATTTCAATCCTTTCTGACTTCATTTGCTATTTTTCATGCATTTAATGATTTATTTTGAGCTAAATGACCCTGTAATTGGAAAGCACTACAACTGAACTCAGAAAAGGTTGAAACTTGGCATGGTATCATCATTTGACCCACATAGCATGTGTGCAAAAGTTGAGAGGATTACGGCAAAAACTGGATGCACTTCATGTACAAACTGGACCATCTCTTTCAAAGTACGAGGGTTTCAAACGAAAACACATCTGTTTCAAAGGCATTTCATTTTTCTACACTTATTTCAACTCAATACTTTTTTTGCATCCGACATGCAACATTCAAAGCCACATACTAAAATGTCAACCCTTTCTGACTTCATTTGCTATTTTTCATGCATTTAATGATTTATTTTGAGCTAAATGACCCTGTAATTGGAAATCACTACAACTGAACTCATAAAAGGTTGAAACTTGGCATGGTCTGATCATTTGACCCGCATAGCATGTGTGCAAAAGTTGAGAGGATTACGACAAAAACTGGATGCACTTCGTGTACAAACTGGACCATCTCTATCAAAGTACGAGGGTTTCAGACGAATACACATCTGTTTCAAAGGCATTTCATTTTTCTAAACTTATTTCAACTCAAGACTTTTTTTTCATCCAACATGCAACATTAAAATCCACATAATAAAATTTCAACCCTTTCTGACTTCATTTTCTATTTCTCATGCATTTAATGATTTATTTTGAGCTAAATGACCCTGTAATTGGAAAGCACTACAACTGAACTCAGAAAAGGTTGAAACTTGGCATGGTATCATCATTTGACCCACATAGAATGTGTGCAAAAGTTGAGAGGATTACAGCAAAAAATGGATGCACTTCGTGTACAAACTGGACCATCTCTTTCAAAGTACGAGGGTTTCAGACGAAAACACATCTGTTTCAAAGGCATTTCATTTTTCTAAACTTATTTCAAATCAAGAATTTTTTTGCATCCAACATGCAAAATTCAAAGCCACACACTAAAATTTCAACCCTTGCTGACTTCATTTGCTATTTTTCATGCATTTAAGGATTTATTTTGAGCTAAATGACCCTGTATGTGGAAAGCACTACAACTGAACTCAGAAAAGGTTGAAACTTGGCATGGTATCATCATTTCACCCACATATCATGTGTGCGAAAGTTGAGAGGATTACGGCAAAAACTGGATGCACTTCTTAGACAAACTGGACCAACTCTTTCAAAGTACGAGGGTTTCAGACGAAAACACATCTGTTTCAAAGGCATTTCATTTTTCTAAACTTATTTCAACTCAAGACTTTTTTTCATCCAACATGCAACATTCAAAGCCACATACTAAAATTTCAATCCTTTCTGACTTCATTTGCTATTTTTCATGCATTTAATGATTTATTTTGAGCTAAATGACCCTGTAATTGGAAAGCACTACAACTGAACTCATAAAAGGTTGAAACTTGGCATGGTATCATCATTTGACCCACATAGCATGTGTGCAAAAGTTGAGAGGATTACGGCAATCTCTTTCATCCAACCAGTACTAAAGGCTTCTCCCATCGTAATTAACCACTAACTAACCCTTTAGTACCGGTTGGTGCCCAGAACCGGTACTAAAGGTCCCCTGTAACCAACTAAATTAGTACCACCTCGCTAGCCGAAGTGGAGTTGGCCCTGTTTATAAGCACAGTCCGCGTGGACTTATCGTAGCATAACAAGTTCACTAAAGGTCGTACATGGAGGAATTCATCTGTATCCGGTACTCTGTCAGGGAGAAATGCGGACGGACCTCGGTTGGTTGGCAGATTTGCCAGATGTGCCTCGACGGACCTCGGTTGGTTGGCAGATTTGCCAGATGTGCCCACGAGGCGTGGCCCTGGTCGGTAGACTTGCCGGATCTGTCAACCAGGCGAGGACCGTCTACAATTCGCCTTGATGGTGTACAGGATGTGGAGTATTCTTCCGTTGACGTCCTATAATGAAATTGCTATACTTTTTTGTTTTTGTTTTACAATCAAACAAAACACAAGGTGTCCCCTGCATACAGCCCGACGATGGCTCATGAGTGCAAGCATATCAAATGCACCGTCAGACGTATGCAGGGAATCCGAATGATTTGTATTTGGTCGATGAAGTGAAAGATTTCTAACTAGATATATATAAGATCGACAAAACACACGGTTTTTCCTGCTTACAGCCCGACGGTGTGGCTCGTGAGTGCCCGCATATCAAACGCACTGTTGGACCGCAACCAGGCGAATCCGAATGATTTGTATTCGGCCGATGAAATGAGTGTCGAACATGTCCGAGAGGTGGGCTATATATAGGCAATGACAAGCCTGATCCAACGGCTGACAAGCCTGATCCAACGACTCACAAAGTGCTTGAAAGAAAAACGCGATCCGTGTGCTTCATCCTGATTGGTCGAGGTGAGATGAAAGAAACAAAGCGCTTGAAGTACTGGTTTGTGGTTGAAACCGGTGCTAAAGACCTTTCTGACTTCATTTGCTATTTTTTGAACTCAGAAAAGGTTGAAACTTGGCATGGTATCATAATTTTACCATAACATGTGTGCAAAAGTTGAAAGGGTTACGACAAAAACTGGATGCACTTCGTGTACAAACTGGACCATCTCTTTCAAAGTACGAGGGTTTCAGACGAAAACTCATCTGTTTCAAAGGCATTTTATTTTTCTAAACTTATTTCAACTCAAGACTTTTTTTGCATCCAACATGCAACATTCCAAGCCACATACTAAAATTTCAACCATTTCTTACTTCATTTGCTATTTTTCATGCATTTAATGATTTATTTTGAGCTAAATGACCCTGTAATTGGAAAGCACTACAACTGAACTCAGAAAAAGTTGAAACTTGGCATGGTATCATCATTTGACCCACATAGCATGTGTGCAAAAGTTGAGAGGGTTACGGCAGAAGCTGGATGCACTTACGACAAGCCTGATCCAACGACTCACAAGCCTGATCCAACGACTCACAAGCGCTTGAAAGAAACACGCAATCCGTGTGCTTCTTCCTGATTGGTTGGATCCAACGGCTCAGAAGCCTGATCCAACGACTCACAAGCGCTTGAAAGAAACACGCGATCCGTGTGCTTCTTACTGATTGGTTGGATTCAAAATCGTGTACGGTTAAAAGCGCGTGGAAGAGGACTCCACGCAATGCCGGTCGCCACTAGTTCTTTTCTCGTGCACTGTTTCCCCTTCCGCGCCACCGCCACCATGCCGCTCCGCCGCCGCCCACCAAGCTACCACGGCGTCCGCGAGCGCTCGGACGGCACATTCATGGCCGTGATCACTTGCGCCAACAACGAGCGTGTGTGTCTCGGCAGGTTCTGGCATGCATATTTAGCCGCCCGCGCGTACGACATTGCGGCGTGGAGGCTCGGTCGCCCGCGCGCGGAGATGAATAACCGACACTGTCGCAGCTTGGAAGAGGCGGAGGACATGGCATATCCGCCGCTCCTCCTTACTGCAGAGGACCACCGCCTCCATCGTCGACGAGCAGTGCTCGGCCTCACCACGGAGCAGGACCAGCGTGTCGTGCAGGATTGGTACGCGAGCCATCCCCGTGAAGCCTCGGAGGAGGCGGAACACTGGATGAGGCTGGCGGCCGAGAGCGCGGAGCGGCGACAGGAGCGTCATGAATGGCGGGAGGAGCGGCGGGCGGCCAAGGCGATGGCAGCGGAGGAACTGGTGAGAGGCGCCGCCAACTGGCCCCACGGTGACCCCCGCTGGATAGCGCTGGAGGATGACATCAGCTCCGTCACCGAAGACGATTTCTCCGACGACGAGGAGGAGGAGTTTTTTTATGTTCTAGGTTTCAGATGTTAAGTTGTTGAATGTTTTAAGTTTGCCGCGTCGCCGCCACCATTTTCTCTTTTTCATGCATTTAATGATTTATTTTGAGCTAAATGACCCTGAAATTGGACTAATGCTTGCGGGCGTGCCTTTAGTCCCGGGTCGAGCCACAAACCGGGACTAATTCTTGTGGGCCAGTAGCGAGGTGCATTGGTCCCGGTTCTTGGCTAGAACCGGGACATATGCCCCCAGAAGAACCGGGACCAATGTCACACGAGGCCCGGCCGGCCCCCGGGGCGCACGAACCGGGACGTATGCCCCCATGGGTCTCGTTTCGTGGCACAACCGGGACTAATGGGCTGGAGAGGCCTGAACCAAAGCCCTGTTTTCTACTAGTGACTACTACACTTATAATAGCAACCTCAATTACCTACTCATGCAAGACACACAACTCAGTGCAACAGACCAACTCTCTAAACAAGAGAAGCATGATAACTCAAGAAAGTTACAAAAGCAACGACCTAAATAAAAGCTCTTAAAAATATAAGCATGAAAACTAAGAGCTAAGCATGACAGCAGCTACGACAAGATAAAGAAACACACACAAAAAGATAAACATGCAAGCCTATGTTGTGTTCTAGGGTGAAGTGGAGCGTGTTTCTCTCCCAAACAATGAAGGCTAGGGTCCAACTTGTTATGAACAGCAAGCAAAACTGAAACAAAATAAAAAGTAAAGAGCGAGACGCTCTAAGCATAGCACATAACACATGAAGTGATAAAAATATAGCATGGAGAAGGACGAACTGATGATCATTGATGGAGAAGGAGATGCACGGGGGCATCCCCAAGCTTAGATGCTTGAGTCTTCTTTGGTATTTCTTGGGGGTGCATTGTGACGCCCCCCAAAATCAGACCGTGTATAGTAATCATACACGCAAGGTACACGATCGAGATCAGGGACTCACGGTGAGATATCACAACACAACTCTACAAATAAAATAATACAAGTTGTTTAATACAAGCCAGGGGCCACGAGGGCTCGAATACAACAGCTCGAGAGCACAAAGGCAGCGGAAACAATAGTATCTGAGTACAGACACAAGGATACAAGGTTGCATTAAGAAGGCCAGCACAAATATCAACAACGATCAAAAAGGCGAGGCCTCCTTCCTGGGAACCTCCAAACTACTCCTGGTCAAAGGTGAACTCGACGTCGTACAAGGCACCGGGGGTCTTCAAGTTGCGGTGGTCGGCATCGGGGATCTCCTGCTCCTGGACTCCAACGCTTCAACGTCGACTGCAGCGGCCGATCAGGCAAAATAAAAAGGGGAAATAAAGAAAAGGTGAGTATCTAGCATACCCGCGAGTCTTACATCCGCTACTAAGCATTTATGCATTTGTATCAAATGGAAAGGGGGGCTGTATATAGTGAACTGCAAGGTAGAAATCAGAATAAGGATAAGAAGCTAGGCCTATCGAAGACTAGCATCTTCCGACGAGTCTTGAAGCATGAGGTAAGAATCAGCCAACAGTTTAATATAACAGTAATGAAAGTAACAATTCAGCAAAAGTTGCTGCAGCATTGTATAATAAAAAGTTGTAATCAATAATAATTATATATGCCTCCGAGATCCCCTCCTCGACTTCCCTGCAAGGAAGAGAAACCGGAACCAACAGTTTAATAGTAGTAGTTTGTAGTGGTAGGATCTGGCTTCAGCATAAAGCGTCCTGTTACCGTGGACACGGCTATTCGAATAGATCAATCTTCCCTGCAGGGGTGCACTAGTGTGACACTACACGCTCGGATCTCCAGGGTGGCGTACACCTTGTTAGGGAATGCCCCACCGAGGCTATCCGACACAACGCAGTCCATCCTACGACATCAGAGAGGTCCCCGCCGGTCTACAGCCCTAAGGGCAAGGGGGTCATGGGCCTATCACCCCTCGTTCTCCGGGTCATTGCGAGGAGGGTGAATTCCAACGCCGCAGCGCGATCCGTCCCTGCCGCAATGTTGAACTGGACGTCTTTCAGAGCTTTCAAACGAGGCTACGTCGCGGAGGAGCCCATAACTCGTAATTCTCACGTATAGGTAGTGCGTACAAGCCAAAAGGCTACTCAAGTCATCCACCTGAACCGTTAAGCATTTTATTATTATCTGTCGGGACAACCGTTATCGTTGCCCCTTATTGAATGAGACGCGGACAACGACAGCAGTCAGGTCCACCAGTAACATCGGTGCCTGCCCTGACGTCCCACCAACTCGTGCGGTTACCAACAAGGTGAACCGTCTCCTTACCTTGTCTCGCGTTTGCTTCGAAGAGCTCGACTTTCATACAACAGGATACCTGTCGGCCACGAACAGTACCAGGACCGCCGCACGCCGGTGGAATACACCTGACCTGTCGTTCCGGTAAGATACCCTGCGCGAGCACCGTTGGGTCACCCGACTCCTTACCTGTAAGGACACCAGTTGATTCGAGTGCCTACCATCAAGTGAAACCAGGAGGAATCACCCTCGATGGTACACTTGAAGAGGTTCGACCGAGACATCAGCGGAATGAACTAAAGAGGAATATTCTCGTATCACCCCGGTGGTGCCGAGACACTAGCGGAATGAACTAAAGAGGAATACCCTCGTATCATCCCAGTGATGCTACGCTATTGAGCCGACGAGAGTGAAATACGAGTTCATCCACTCGTAAGTCAAACTCGAAGCGACTCGGCAGAGTCTCGCCGTTGTAGGTTCCCTAGGGCGTCTGCGTTGATCCGTACCTGTTGCAGTTATATATATTTTGTATCTGCGTCACTCCCCAGAGTGATCACGGCCCGCTATTCTAAACCTAGCTAACAATGTGCAGGGTTTACTGCTGAATATAATATATATATATTTATAGGCAGCCTCGGATAAAGGAAGGTACATCAAGGGGCGACAAAAACAGGCTATGCAATTGAATAGGTAAGCAACGTAGCAGCAGCAGTAACAATGCCTAGTGCAAGAAATGTACGGAAATATAGGCGATATCTGGGGAAGATAATGGCTCTGCTTGCCTGGAAGCTCAATTGTAGGGGTACGCTCGTCGACGAAGTAGTCGATCACAGGGGCATCGGCAGCGGACGTCGAGACTACCGGACAATAAGAGAGGGGGAAGAAACAATAAATACACGTCAATAATAGCAATAAAAATATATGACATAGAAGATACTAAGCAACGGGGCTCTAACGCAGTGTTCGGTGATTTTCCCGCAGCAGGAATTTATCCGGGGATGACTCATCAGTATCGATTGATTACCGGACAGATGATCCGGAGGGGGAAGGTTCCATGTCTGCAGTGTTAGAGATATCTGACAGACATGTGGATGGTGTATCCGTGTTAGTTGATCCATTCTGAGCAACTTTCATGTTCAGAACAATTTCATCCGGCAAAGTTCTACCGGCTCCGGTCATTCGACAAACAGATGAACCGGAGGGGAAATGTTCCTCGTTCGGTATGTTAGAGGGGTGCGGTGGGGGTATGGGTAGAGTATCCGTACTCGTTGTATTATTCTGATCAACTTTCATGTAGAAAGTATTTTGATCTGAGCTACGGTTTATTTTATATTATTTTCTAAAGTTTTAAATGATTTTCTTTATTTTCGGGAATTATTTTAATTCACAAATATTTAGTTAAATATTTTTATATCCGGACTGAGCCAGCCACAGTCAATGACATGTGGGGCCAGTCAACACTGGGCCCAGGTGTCATTGGCTGGCTTTGGACTTCTCTGAATTTTGCTAAGTCTGAGATTATTAATATTTTTAGCAGTTTTCAAATGGTTACAACTAGTGATTTATAATTCCTATGAACTAGTGCCCTATACCAAAACTAATTAGTTTTAGATGGTCTTTAATGTGGTACAGGTTTCAATCTTAAAACATTTCATTTACATAGTTAAGACATTGCCTAAATAGCACTACAAACTGTTAACCACAGATGACTGTTACTTTATCCAAACTTTGTAAGATAATAGCTATTGCTCTAATGCTCCAATTGGGGTACTCCCAATAGATGATTTGCAACATAATAGTTATACTAGCATGCCATGGGTTCAATCTTGCATAAAACATTGCTTCAACTTGTCAACTCATAGCCCTAAAGTAGCTATGAAATTCATCGCTTTTTCTGCCATTTCTTTTATTGATAGAAATCTGTCTTTTGCAATTTTTGTTGGATTTAATCCATGCAACTCCGGGAGTCGGTCCAATGTAAGAAAACCAAGCTTGTTATGTCTACTCACATGCTATGGGTTTAATTGTCGTAAAACACTTCTGTAAATTATATTTTTAACAGCCCTAATATAGCTATAAGGTAATTCTGTTTTCTGTGTTCTGCCCAATTAGCAGCAAGTTACAACTTGCGATTTTGTAGGATTAAATCCATGCATCATTTGAATTGGGTGTAATGGAGACATTTGATCTCTGTAGCTTCTACTACATGTCCGCATCATGTCATTTTTATTGGATCTCTTTTGCTACTGTTTTGGGGCTGTCCAGGGTAGTAGCTAGCACCAGTTTTCAACACAGCCAATTTTTCAGACATTGCAAAACTCAGCAGTCTTCAGATTCAGTGGTAAGTACAGCAGCGGCATAGAAATTTTTAGCAACGCAGCAGTACAGGGCAGCACGAGGGAGAGCTCATATCGGAGCAGGGGAGGAGCTCAGGGTAGTCTGGGCGGCTGTCGGAGCAGCGAAGGCGGCGACACGGCGGGGTGGTCGTGGGCGCCAGGGAGCGGCCGATGTCGGCAAGTACCGGGGCAGCAGACGGCGACACGGAGGCGTGGCCACGCTGGTGAGAACGGACGGCGGTCACCGAGAGGCGCCGAAGCCACGGCGGCATCCATGACGGCGACGAGCACTGGGGGCCGCGGCGGCTAGGGTTCACCGGGGGCCGCGGCGGCTAGGGTTCGCCGGGGCGCGCGATAGGAGGAGCGTCCGGTGCATCGACGAGGTAGAGGGGTGCAGCGCCACCAGAGGAGCACGGAGGTGTGATGGACCACGCCGGAGGCCGCCGGCAGTGGCCGGAATCGGCCCGCAGCCGTGGCGGTGGCGTGAGGGGACCGGGGGGGTTGGGGGGCTGCGCCGGGAGCGCGCGAGGGGGAGGCGGCCGGGCACTCCGGCTGGTGAAGGCGCGTGCCGGCGTCTCGAGGGGGCGCCTTGGGGGGGCTGGACGGCGACGGGGTCACCGTGCCGGCAGAAAATCGGCGTCGTGGTCTCCAGGAGGGGGAAGGGGATCGGGATGGGGAGGGAGGCCGAGCGAGAGAGGAGATGGGGGCGGCTCGTTCGTTGTCTAGGTCACGAAGGGCAAGGTGGGCTGTTAGGTCGGCCTGGGCCGGCTGGGCACTAGGCCCAGTTGGCTTGGGCCGCTTTCTTCGTTGTTTTATTATTATTATTTAATTATTTATTATTTACTTTATTTAATTCTTTTAGTTAGTATTATAATTTTTGTAAAATATAGGACTGGCTCCAATATTTCTATTACCCTTTAATATACTGATACAAAAGGTTTGGGATTCATATAAAATCATTTGCATTTTGCTTTTATTTAAAAAGGGAGAAAGTGGCTATTTTTCTCTAGTTTTTATTTGTTTGAATTTATTAAACATTTTAATAAATACCTCTTTCTACATTTTCATGGCCTATTGATTATTTAGCATTTTATAAAATTGGTTGCACAATTTTTAGTTAAAGATTTATTTTCGACTTTGTTTTTTATTCCTATGGGCAATTTAATATTCAACCATTATGGGTTTCACTATTTACTATTGACTTGGGATCTTTCAAAATGCCAAGAATAACCTGTCAAATTATTTACAAAGGATTTATCTCGACCTGCCTTTTGAAAAGGACTTGGAGTGGAATTATTTCCTAATGCAATATTTTTTATGAGGGTGATCATGATGACAATGCATTTAACAAGGTGATCACTGTTGAATTACTGTTGCCTGATTATCGGGGTGTTACATGCATGGGGGCATCCCCAAGCTTGAGATTTTGGCACTCCCGTATCTTCTTTCATCATCTTCCTTCGCATACTTGAAAACTCCCTTCATATGAAAATCATCATAAGCTGATTAGAGTGGTTAGTACCTTAAATAAATAATTTACCTCTACTGGAAATAAAGATTTTTATGAACATCAATTGTTTATCAAGATTTTTATGAAGATCAATTGTTTATGCAAGATTTGAAAAATGGTGAAAACACAAAACGTGGCAGAATCTGTGAAAAACGGACCAACGGGTAGTAAATAATTTCTTCGGGGCACTTCTGCAACTCAAATCAAAAAACTCAGAACAGACGCCAGAAAGCCAATTGTATAGAGCATACTGTCAAAACATTTTAGATCGAAAATATCAACTGGTGATTTTTAGTGAATTTTTCCGTCAAGCTGACAGAATTTGTTTCTGGAAAGCATGTCACAACTTTTGTACTTTCTTGCAATGAGAGGCTAAAACTTGGCACAAAGCTTGAAAGTAAAGATACAATGATGTTGCAGTAGTAACAAGCATCAAGAGCACTAAAATTAAAGTAAAAACATTTTGGGAATAGATTAAGTTGTATCAATTGAACCATCATCAAGATCATAAAAAAACCTATTCAATAGTACAACTAGTCTTAAGGGGACTTTCAAAGAAAGGCATGGTGGTAACACTTCTAGGAACAAAAGCAAAGGTCGTAAGACTAATTGCAATTTCATTTCTAATTCTATTCAAGAGAGGTATCTCTTCCCAGGTTTTCATAGTTTCCACACCCCTGGCACTAGGTAGATTAGTTTTGGGTCGAGGAACCTTGGGTACGTAAACGAACTTAGGTTCCTTCTTTGCTGGGGTTTCTACCTTTTTAGTCTTAATGGTGGATAGATTAGTTCCTAAATTTTCAATAATATCCTCAATCTTATCAATCCTAGATGGGTCCATAACATGGGATTTAAGGGTCTCCAAAGTTTTATAAATTTTGTTCATGGAGCTATCAAGTCTATTTAAATTCCCTTGAATCCTACGATCTACCCCGTTTATTTTACCCATACTTGGCATCTCTAGCTCTATCCTATCAAGCTTACTCATAATGTGAGCTAAAGTAATGTCCTCTTCTGTACTAGCAATAGGGAGATTTCTGAAAAGATTTTCCATAACATTAAGAGCTTCCCAAACTGGGGATTCCAAGAAATTCCCATTGATTGCAGTATCTAACAGAAACCTATTCCAAGAATTAATATCAACATACAAATTTCTAAGCAAGATAGTGGTGTATTTCTTCTTGGTGGCTCTATTTTGAGAATCATTAATTCTATACCAAGCATCTTTCAAACTTTCTCCACCCCTTTGTTTGAAGGTGAGAATCTCTCCTTCGGGTGCAACCCCAAAGGCAAAGGACTTAGACATACTGACTAGCAAGATGACTAATTTTTTTGTGGTTTTTGGTACAAGACTCTAAAGCAAATCTAGAAAGTAAACTAACAAGACTAAAAAGCAAAGGTAAAAGATAGTGTGCAACTCCCCTATCTTGAAGATTGGATTCCTCGGCAACGGCGCCAGAAATTTGCTTGATGGCGCAAGAGATTATCTTCTTCTCGCCCCTCGTTGGTTACCCCAAGTGGAAGGTTGAGATGTAGCTAGCAGCAAATTTCCCTCAGTGAAGATACCAAGGTTTTCTTCGGCAGACTTCGAATTCTTCAAGCAGGTGTCAACGGCACCAGAGAGTAAGTTGTCGGATTGAGACAAGGTTGACGTGGACCTGCACACAGAAACAAATAACTTTGCTCCCAACGAGTTCAGAGAGGTTGTTAATCTCTCCGCCCTTGTCGTTTACAAAGGATCAAAGGCATGGCGGAAATAGTGATGGTGATTTCAACAAAAAGGAAATAAAGCAGTAAATAGTTGAGGTGTAAGGAATGGTAGAAATATGGACCAGGGTCCCATGATGTTCACTAGTGATGTCTCTCTCCCAAAATACGATAAAACAGCTAAGCTGGGTGAACAAATTACAGCTGGGAAATTGACAGAATTATAAACGCACCGCAATGCTAACTATGCCACAAGAAAGTTAGAGACTCAAAAGATGGGCAGTATGCCAAAAAAGTAGACCACTTATTCATCAACATCTACTCACTAATCATCCACCTTGAGATATTTATCCAGAACATCTCGCTGGTATTAAGTTGTGAGCCCCACCCAAAGTGTAAACCCAAAGCAACAGACAATTGCATTAACAAACTTTGTGTAAGGTAAACAATCCTTGCAACCGCGGTTACAAGCGTCATTGTTTTCTCCCTGGTGGAAACACCACATCCCCTAGTTTCATGTTTCTGTCACTCAAACTAGACATCGGGGGGCAATGAACCCACAATCAAGCATAACGCTCCCTCTTGGAGTTACTATCTACTACTTGGCTAAAGCAATAAAAAGCAATGGAGAACATGCAATAATTACTCAAGAACAAAATATAAAAGGAGAACCAAATATATAACTCATCACGATCTGAACATAATCTCATAATCCATCGGATCCCAGCAAACACAGCATAGCAACAGCAGAAAGATTACATAACTGCCTTGATCATGTAGGGCAGCTCACAAGGACTAAGAATTGAAGAACAAGATTGGAGAGAAGATATCACATAGCTACTGGTCATGGACCCATGGTCCAAGGAGGAATACTCACGGCACATCCGGGAAGCGCTCATGGTGGTGGAGAAGCTCCCGGAGATCAATCCTCCCTCCGGTAGGATGCCGGGACGAGGTCTTCTGGAGATCCCGATCTCGGGATCACGGTGGCGGCGGAAAAGAGGTGAAAATTACGATGTTGGGTCTTTTTTAGGGTTTTTGTACCGAGGACTAAATATAGGCCGAAGGGGGCACCGGGGGAGGTGTCCTCCTCCCAGACGGCCTGTGGGCGCGGCCCCACCACTGGCCGCGCCAGGTGGCCGTCTGGGAGGGGAGTGGCCCCCCTTCAGCTGGCCTTCGGGATTCTGGAGTCTTCCGTTATGTTGATTTTTATTTTTATTTTCTTGGAATTTTTTGGGCACTGTAAATATAGGTATAAACCTGCAATTCACAGACATCAGCAGACGGAAACTGGCACTGGGTGCAATAGTTAGTAGGTTAGTCCAAATATTTGTAAAAAGGTATGAAAGTGTAGCAAAACACATAGCAATGTCACCCAAATAAGCATGGAACAAGCAGAAATTATACATACGTTTGGGACGTATCAGTGTGCCCTAGGGGGTGGCCGCACCCTTTAGCCTCCTGGGCTAGGAGGGCAACCCCAACACACCCCCTTTGGCCTATATTTATCTCCCATTTCAAAAACCCTCGAGGAGGTCTCCGTTTCGCGAAATAACCCACTGTTTCGCCGCTGTCGCAATTCTGATCTCGGGATTGCCAGAAGTCCCTGTCCTGGCACCATGCCGGAGGGAGAATTGATCCCCGGAGGTTTCTCCACCACCATGCTCGTCTCTGGGATGTGTCGCGGGTAGTTCATGTTGGACCATGGGTCCATGATCAGTAGCTAGTAGATGTCTTCTCTCCAATCATGCGCTTCAATGTTTAGCCCTTGTCAGCTGCCTATCATGATCAAGGCATCTATGTATGAATTCCTATTTTCTATGATGAGTTTGTTGGGATCCGATGAATTATGAGATTATGTTCAGATTTGTGAGAGTAATGTATTTGGTTTGCCCTTTTATATTTATGTTCTTGAGTAGTCTTGCATGTTCTCCGTTGTGTTTTATTGCTTTGGCCAAGTAATAATTGCAACTCCAAGAGGGAGTGTTATTCTAGATGATGGGTTCATGCCTCCTGATGTCTAGCTTGAGTGACAGAAACATGAGACTAGGGAATGTGTTGTTGCCATTAGGTGTAAAACAGCGGTGCCTATGACTGTGTGCCACATTACACATAGTGTTAAGGCAGTTGTCCGTTGCTTTTAGCTACAACCTTAGTTGGGGCTCATAACTTAATATCAGCGAGATGTTATGGATTGATATCTCAAGGTGGATGATTAGTGAGTAGATGTTGACGAATAAACGATCTACTTGCCTTTGTGTAATGCCCATACGATTGACCCTTTTACTTTTCCAGTAGCATAATAAGCATTGTGGTGCGTTTATAATCCTGTCAATTGCCCAACTGTAATTTTTTCACCTTGCATAGTTGTTTACTGTCTTTTGGCAGAGAGACACTACTAGTGAAAGTCATGGTACCTAGGTCCATCTTCGCATCATATTTTACACCGTTTACATTTACCATTTTACTTTTCCTTTCTGTTGCATTATTATTTCCCCTTTGTGTTTGACCCTTTGTAAACAACAAGGCCGGAGAGATTGACAACCTTTCTGTACTCGTTGGGAGCAAAGTTATTTGTCTTCTTTGTTGCAGGTCCACATCAACATACGCACCAGCAAACTTCTGGCGCCGTTGCCACCTACTTGTCGTCTCTGGAATCCTACTGGATTGATAACCTTGGTGTCTTTATTGAGGGAAAAATTTTGTTATCTACATCATAACCTTCCACTTGGGGTAACCAACGAGGAGGTGTTATCTACACCCATCAGTGTACAGAATTTGTTTCTGGACAACAAGTCATAACTTTCACTTTACCAAACATTAGAGGTTAAAACTTGGCACAAAACTTTAAAATAAAGATACAATGGAGTTTCTAGAGTAGCAAAACACTCCAAGAAACAACTATACAAAAAGGGAAAACTGGAAGTGAAAACATTTTGGGTTGCCTCCCAATAAGCGCTTTCTTTAGTGTCATTTAGCTAGGCACGATGCAAAACATCAAGTCTTATCAATATCAAAAGCATAGCTATCCCGTATAGAAGACTCAAGAGGTAAATTCATATTGTTTCTTGGGAAATGTTTCATGCCCTTCTTGAGGGGAAATTGGAGTCTTATAATCCCTTCTTTCATGTCAATGATAGCACCAACGGTGCGAAGAAAAGGCCTTCCCAAAATAATTGGACAAGATGGATCACATTCAATGTCAAAACAAGAAAATCAACGGGAACATAATTATCATTGACAACAATACAAACATGATATACTCTTCCAATAGGTTTATGTATAGAAGAGTCAACAAGGCGAACACCCAAAGAGCAATCATCAAGTTTATGTATGAGATCATTTGTAATATGCTCGATGAAAGCCATGTTAAGTCTACTATTGTCGGGATCTTTGGCCATCCTTTGAAGGAATTTAATCACTAAGGAAAGGTTGCAATTGTCAAAGTTGAGGTCACTACCTTCAAGTAAAGTGGGGGGCTATTATATAAAGCCATTTTATTATCTAGCCCGCTTTCTACACTATTTCCTACATTAACTTTCACACCCTCTAAGATATTAGGACTATTTTTTCCTAAGGTTGAGGGCTCAACATTACCATTGGATTTTCCATTGCTAGGACTAGGGATGTGATGGGTGTTTAAAGTTTTAAGGTCCTCAATAACATGAATGGTGGCAAGGGTGGTGCTCATGGATAGGTTTTTGTCTCTTCCTTGTTCCTCCTCTCTAGCCCATCTAGTTTTTAGTTGAACTAGCATCCTAATGTTTTCATCTATTTGGACTTGGATAGAGTTCATAGGTTTGACCTTCTCATCCTCAAGGAGTGAGGTTCTAATTTTTAACATCTAAACATAGTGAGAAATGTTGTCGACATTTAAAGCAAGACTATCTAACTTCTCTAATTTTTCCTCCACAGTTTAATTAAAAGCTTTTTGAGATGTGATAAAATCCTTTAGCATGCTCTCAAGTTCAAAGGTTTAACTTCTGGTATTATCATAAGCATTGCCATAGTAATTTGCATATGAGTTGTTGTTGGAAGGGAAAGGCATAGGGTTATTATTAACAAAGTTACTCCTATAAGCATTATCATTGAAATTGTTCCTAGAAATAAAGATAACATCCACTTGCTCTTTCTCTTGAGCAATCAAAGAATTTAAAGGAACATCACGAGGATCAAGAGGAGCTTTCTTAGTAAGCAAAGACATGATCATATCAACCTTTTCATTTAAAGTAGAGATCTCCTCAACAGAATTTACCTTCTTACCGATTGGAGATCATTCAGTATGCCATTGAGAGTAATTAGCAATATATAATCCAATAATTTTGTGGCTGCACCAAGAATATTAGACATAAAAGTTCCTCCCATGGTTGAATCTAACAAGTTCCGCGAAGAAAAGTTCAATCCTGCATAGAAGGCTTGTATGACCATCGAAGTACTCAGTCCATGAGTGGGACAATTTTTAACAAGAGTTTTCACCCTTTCCCAAGCTTGAGCAACATGTTCATTATCAAGTTGTCTAAACTTCATAATGTTGCTCCTCAACTGAATAATTTTAGCAACGGGGTAGTACTTCCCATTAAAAGTACCCGTACGTTTATCCCAAAAATCTATGCTATTTCTAGGTAAGGATTGAAGCCACTCTTTAGCTCTCCCTCTCAAGGAGAAACAATGTCACCATCTGCCTACTTATACTTTTGCATATCACAGAACTCAACAAAGTTATTCAAGTGTGAGGAAACATCCTCTCTCGCTCTAGAAAATTGCTCTTTCATGACAAGATTGATAAAAGCATGTTTAATTCCATAAGAAGTTGTCGAGGTGGCAGGTGGAGCAATAGGAGTACATATAAAGTCATTATTGTTGACTTGTGAAGTCACAATGCTTGGTGTTCTCAGAAGAACCCATGATGACAGGAGCAAAGAAAAACAAACTAAACAAGGAAGGAAACTAGAGAATTTTAGAAAAAAATGGTTTTTTATAGAAGACAAGCAAAACTAAACTAAAAAAAGTAAACAAACAAGAAATAAAAACGTAGCTAAAAGTGGAGTGTGCAACTCCCCTATCTTGAAGATTGAAGTCCTCGGGAACGGCGCCATAAATTTGCTGCATGGTGTGGATCTCACACCCTCGTTGGGAACCCCAAGTGGAAGGTGATGATGTACATATTAGAAAATTTCCCTCAACACGAGAACTTGAGGTTTATCGAATCCTGGAGGACTTTAGGTGCTTCAAGGATGTGTCTTCTGCTCTGGCACTTACAGAAGATGTAGACCTACACACAAGAACACAAATACTCTCGATCCCAATAGGCGGGAAGGTTGTTAATCTCCATGTCTTGTTGTTTACGAAAGATTAAACGAATAGGGTGATTGGAACAACAAAAGTAAAACAAAAGAAATAAATTGCAGTGGGTGTAAACTATGATGAGAATATGGATCGGGGTACCACGGCCTTCACTAGTGATGTCTCTCTGCCAAAGACGATAAAACTTGTGATGGGTTAAAAAATTATAACTAGGCAATTGACAGAATTATGAACGCGTCGCAATGTTAATTATGCTACACAGAATGCAAGATTCAATCATGTAGGCATTACGCCAAAGCAAGTAGACATCAATCCAAAGCATCTACTTCTAAATATCCACCTCGAGATATCTAATCCAGAACATCTCGCTGGTATTAAGTTGCGAGCAACCACTAAAAGTTGAGAACCCAAAGCAACAGACAAATGCTATAAACTCAATGCATAATGTAAGCGGCACTTGTTAGCAAAATAGCCACAAGCACCACTATTTTCCACTTAGTATCAACAATGCATCCTTGGTACTTGCATGTTTCTGTCACTCAAGTGCTGACACGAGGAGGCATGAACCTATTATATAGCACAAAGCTCCCTCTTCGAGTTATTAAATACTACTTGGCCAAAGCAACAAAATATAACGGATAGCATGCAAGAACAATCAAGAACACAATATAAAAGAAGATCAAATATATTACTTCCACAATCTGAACATAATCTCATAATCCATTGGATCCCAGCAAACTCATCATAACAACATGGAAACTATAACATATGTGTCTTGATCATGATAGGCAGCTCATAAGGACTAATCAACGAAGAGCAAGATTGGACAAAAGATGTCATCTAGCTATTGTCATGAACCCTAGGTCCAAGGTGGAACTACTCACGGATCATCCGAGAGGCAGGCATGGTTGATGAAGATGCCTCCGGGGATGATTCCGTCCTTCGATAGGGTGCTGGGACAGTACTGTAGGGACTCCCGGTCTAGGAATCGTTGTGGCGGTGAAACGGCGATGGCTACTGGAACAAAAACTCTGCCTCGAGGGTTTCGGGTTCTGAGAGATATATAGAAGAAAGAGGGGCACCAAGGGTGGACCCAGCCCCCTAGGCGGCCAAGTGGCGCGGCCCAGCCCTGGCCACGCCACCAGGGCACCTGGCCATGGGGTTCCCCCCCCCCCCTCTGGTCCTCTTTCGGACTTCTGGAGTCTTCTAATGAATTGGGATTTTAGGAATTTTTCTGGAATTTTCTAAGCATAGTGATTTTTTACCTTTTTCTGCGATGCACAAACAATAATAGGTAGAAACTGGCACTGGGAACTGGGTTAATAGTTTAGTTCCCAAATATGTTGTAAAAGGATATGAAAGTGCATCAAACATATAGCAATGTCAACCAAATGAGCATGGAACAAGCAAATATTATAAATACGTTTGGGACATATCAGCATCCCCAAGCTTAATTCATGCTCGTTCTTGAGTAGGTGAATGATAACAAAGATAATTTTTATGGTGATATGGTACCAACATAATCAAGAATCATCAAGTAAAGCAATCAAGATGTATAAATGGAGGTAATGTAATATAAAGCAAGAGTCTATATCTACTATTGAAACAAGTAATGAAAGAACATAAAGGCAATTGAGCTCTTGTTGTCCGTAAATCGAATGTCTCCAATTGTTATTCCCATGCCAAGAGTGAGGAGTTTCTCCTAGTTGTCGGACAAGAAGGCCATGCTATCCTGATCACCTCAAGCCACGGAGAAGCAGCATGAGCAGCTAGCAGTCAAGCTCTACATGTCCCTCCTCGAAGCGACGTCCCATATGCTCATGGTTGAACACCAGCCCTCTTTTCTAGGTTGTCGTTGCGAAGACCCAATGGCTCCCGAGAGCCGTCAAGTAGGAGGAACACCATCCCCAACACTGCCACACACCCGCCTCAAGTACTACCTCAGTGCAATGAGTCACGTGATACATCCTCCTCGTATGTGGGCTTATTAGACCTTGCAGCGGTGAAGCAACGCCTATTCTGGTGCTCGACGTCCTTCGCCAAGATGCATGTGGCGTGGACTAGGTCCTCGCCCACAAGGGTTTGGTGGTAGCATGGACAGAAGAATGGTCCAACACCATGAAGGAGACTAAAGCCCTCCATCAACGTCGAATCATCCAGGAGCTCCTCCAGCTCGGGTGGTCGAGTCAGAGCACGAGCTCCATATAGAGGACGTGACAACTTGGAGCAAGTCAGAGGAATACATGTGGCGGATCTAGCACGAATGTGGAGCCACAACCCGGGATAGATGCCCCAACGACTAGTTTGGCTTCCCCAAGCCTCGCGACTACAACGGTCCAACGGCGGCTATTTAAGGAAAATTCGAGTAGTTTGAATGTGTTATGTATCAAACTAGTTCAATTTTGTTAAATTTGCATGTATTATACTACACAGGTCTAATATATTTTTCAAATTTTTCTGTTTGGAATGTTTGAACTCAATTTTTTAGGAATGTCATTAGATGGCCGATGCCTAGCTGGATGTACGCAAACACGCACGGATATGTTCATGAATATTTGAGGATGTATATTGTAATGATCCATATTGAAGATGCCCTAAGCCTAAATCGTACACATTTGATGGCGCTCATTTTGATATTATTTTTATTGAGGAAAGTGGATATCCACACCACTTCGGCAAACAGTCCACGTGGATAAAGCCGGGTGAGGGTCATTACAAAAAGTCACCAGCTAAGGGTACACCTTGCAGAGGTTATTCTTATCTTCTCAACATATGACAAGTAACGCACTGCACAAGCGCCATTTGTTGAAACTTGGGAGTTTTTTTTTCATAAATTTATTTTAAAAAATGTTCAATATCTTGAACTGTGCGTTTAAATTTTGAACCACTTCCATCGTTTGAATTCCTTATATCGAGATTTTTTAAACTAAATCCCATATTAATATGTTTAGGCAATCTTTTTCAGAAAAATACCCGAAAAAACTGGCAAAAAAATATGTAACTGAATTTTCACTCTTTCCCTTTTTTTAAGAGGTGCAATTGTGCTTCTCGCAAAAGCAAATCTGTACCTCTCGTAGGACAAAAGAAACATATCATTTTTATTTTTGAAAGGTACAGTTGTGCCTTCCGTAGAAGGAAACATGTATATCCACAAGATATAAATCTTTGCCTCTTGTGAAAGAAAAAAAAATAACTTTTTATTCTTTTTCAAGAGGCACAGTTGTACTTCTCATAGAAGTAATATTGTGCCTCCACGAAAGGCAAATCACTCGCAGAAGCAAACATATGTCTTCACAAGAATAAAATATGTACCTTTTGTGGGGGAAATCGAAACTCATGAAAGCAAATATATACCTTTCGTGAAAGCAGTAAAAGATGATTTTTGGCGCAAAAGGAAGCAAATTTTTCTCTTTAAAATCTAGAAAAATCAAAAAATCAAAAACAAAAGATCATCTAAACACCAAAATAGGTACGTAAGGGCAACTCCAATGCGCCGACGCAAAACTCATTTTTCTGTCCGTTTTGTTCCGGATGCGTGCCCAACGCGCCAGCGCAAACAGACATGCGTCCGTTTTCTTGTCCGTCCTAACCCATTTCCGGCCCAAAATTGGACCTGGTTTGCGTCGGCGCGGACACGCTCCAGACGTCTGCGCCGCGTTCACCTCCTTCTCCCTGGTCCGCTCGTCATTGGGCGAAGCATCCACTTTCTCCTCCACACGTCCCGATCGTGGTCGTGCCGCCATCTCCATCCGCTTGTGGTCGCCGCCAGCATCTCCTCCGCCAAGTCGCCGCTGCGAGCACCCGCGTCGGTTGTCTCTCCGCGCGCTTGTTCACTGTCGCCGGTGGTGGTCGCGCCGCCAGATCCATCCGCGTGCTCGTCTGTTGCGCCGCTTCCTCGGCCCGACGCTGCAGTCCCTTCGCCGCCCCCTGCGACGGACTCTCTCGTCGACAACGACCGTCAATGCGTTGTGTGCCGTTGTGGAAGGCGCGCATCGCTGCTGCTGCGTCGGCCCCTACTTCACCGCGTCTGCAACGTGTTCGACGCTTTACCCACAAGGATCTTTGGATATGCCTCATAATGACATCAATGTGCCTCAGAGATCCCCTGTGTTTGCTAGACTAGCTGAGGAGCATAGCCCGGAGGTTAACTTTGAGGTCAATGGCCATCAATACACCAAAGGATACTACCTTGCAGATAGTATTTATCCTCGGTGGTCAACCCTTGTCTCAAACCCCCAATGAGAAAAGAGGGCTAGGATTGTTCAAGCACACAGAGAGTGCCCGAAAGGATGTGGAGCGTGCATTTGGTGTGCTTCAGTCTCTTGGGCTATTGTTCGGCATCCTGCTAGAACATGGAGTTCAAAGAAGATGTGGGAGGCGATGACTGCTTGTGTGATGATGCACAACATGATCGTAGATGATGAGCGTCCGGAGGATATCGATTTTTAGGGCTTCCAGTTCCAGGGCGCAAATGTTGTGCCTCAGCGTGTACCTGCTACATTTGCACAGTTCACCCAGTTTTATGTCGAGATGCGAGATTATCAGACACATATTCAGCTCTAGGATGATTTGGTTGAGCACATGTGGGGACATGTTGGCAATCAGTAGGTGTATCAACTTTTTTTAATTTCAATTTGATTGTAATAACTATTTAAGACTATATTTATTTGAGCTTGTAAAACTATTTTATTTTCTGTGTGTTAAACTTGTTATTTGAGACTTGTTATTTGATGAAAATTTGATAAAAATGAGTATTTAGGCACCGACGCACGGACAGCGTTCAAATGCGCTCGCGCGTTGGCTGAAGCGACCACAAAAATGCGAACGCGCGCGAACAAAGACGCTCTAGCCGAAACAAACGGACTAATTTCAGACAAATCGCGCGTCCATGCGTTAAAAAATCCAAATAAGCCTTCAGTATACAAAACGTCGCTGGATACTCTTTGGTTAATTGCACTCGCCATTCGATCAATTATCTGTCCACCAGTTGTGCCCTTTTCTGGGTTTGCACGTGCGGGTCTTCAGGTCCGGAGTCGCCGGTCGGACGTTACCGTGACCGAATCCCACGACATTGGCCCGGCTCTTCCACCCATGTCCATGGCCACTAGTGACATGCATTACCCATCCATGGACAGCTTCTGCTCGAACTTCCAACGTTCACGTCCACACGTCTACTGGGTCTACACCACACCTATGGTAGCATCCAACGCAGCGTTGTCGCCGCCGACTCACCGTTCCATCATGTAGCACAAAGCCACGGAAAGATAAGATGCACCTAGGCCGCGTTACGCCACGGAAAGATAAGATGCACCTAGGCCGCGTTACGCCACGGAACAGATCTCTGTTGTCTCCTGAACCAATAATTTCAGAGGCAACCAGTAGTTTGACGCTGTATGTTAGTCCCTCCGATCCATAAGTTTCGATCATCTAGTACAAAGTTTGTACTGGCTTAGTACAAAATGAACGACATTTATTATGGATCGGAGGGAGTACTTATCAGCATTTTAAAGCAGGCCGTACAAGATAACAAGCTCACACCTGTAAGATAAGCCGAGGCACATAAACAACTACTCCCTCCGTAAAGATATATAAGAGCGATTAGATTACTAAAGTAGTAATCTAAACACTCTTATGTTACTTTACGGAGGGAGTACGTAGTACTTTTTTGAACGAAAAAAAGAACATAAGCAGCTACCTGGTGTCTTTTTTTTGGGGGGAGGGGGGAGCTACTTAGTGTCTTCGACCACTCAAACACATGACAAGAGATCTATAAGAGGCGCTGATTTTCTTTCTTTCTTTCTCGACGTCCTGGCCAGGTTAGAGCACGACGGTCAGACAGTCATTGCTAGCAAAAGATGGCACCAACTTTGCATGGTTAATGTTACTTCTCAAACCAATTGTAGGAAGCCTCCTGATGCAAGGTCGGGTAGCCCATGCCTCGGGACAGAACCTCACGAGCGGCGTAGCATCCAGGCCACGTGGGAGCGCCCGCAAACTGCAGCCCAGGGAAGGTGTGGCTTAGTGGCAGATTCGCAGCAGCCACTGGATGGCCCTGCGGAACATCTGATTCAAGTGGCGACTCCTCCAGCATCTGATGCTGCACACCAGCTGCATTTCCATCTGTAGGCGGCGAAACATTCACCTGTCCTTCCTCAGGTAGTGAGTCTTCCAGGATTTGGTACTGAACTTCAGCTGCATGTTCGGGCGCTGCAGACGGTAGATCTCCCAGCCCATGATGCTGGACATCAGCTGATGTTACCTCATCACAATCAGCAGGGTCTGTCGGTTGCTCGGCAGATACACTTCCAATATGATTGCAGGCTTGTGGATCGTTAGTAGGCTCACGAGCAGAGGTTGACACGGTTTGGTTTTGTTTCTGAGAGCCACTTCTGTCGGACAATGAAATGCTCATGTCAGATTCAGTTGCCCTGTCTACAAAGTACTCATGGGTTGGCGGGTCATTTCTTCCTGGAGCATCATAGTTGCGAGGTTGCCCTGATCGGCCATTGGTATCTGTCCAGTAGTCACCTGGAGAACTAGTGGGATCATGATACGTGTCTGCCAACAACTGGTCTATCACGGAGGCTGTTGATGGTTGCTCTCCTTGCATTTCTTCATCAGGGATCCACGCCTCTCCCTCACCACCCATTTCCAAATCACCAGCTGTGCTCATATATTCATTGCCTGCAATGTCCCTTTGTGAATCATTATAGCACGGTTTTCTGCTGCAAAGGTGCCCCATTGATTTAGCAATCTCATTATGTTTCTGAGCAAAATCACTACGGCTCCACAGAGAAAGAGGAGGAGGTGACATATTCCATTGATCCATCTGCTTGTTATCAGAATCAAATGCTCCAGGCAAATAGAATGACTGCATAATTTTCCAAAAGAAACCATCAGGAGCAGAATTCTATCATCAGTCTTAAGTAGAGTTCTCAAGGAGAATACAGTTCAAAAATACCTTTCCTGAGAGCTGTTTAGAATCTTCCCATATTAGCTCATAAGGTGGGTATTTTTTATCCAACCTACACAACATCAAGCGTGGAATATTATTGGAGATTAATGATAACCAAAAAGCTATATGGGGATGCATAAAGAGGATGGCATAGGCAGTACCTTTCGGTTTCCTTGGGAACGATGAGAATTATTAGCTTTGGCTTGAAACTTAGGGCTTTGTTGATGAATTGGTTTGCAAGAGAAGCTTTAAACCCAAAAGGAGGATTCAGCCCCATGATCTGTGGATAACAGCACATACTGAATATATAAAATCTGGAAGACTGACATAATGGAAATGGGCAAATTAACACTAGCTATACCAATCGGGATCCAGCGGGCAATTCATCTGGTTGAACGGTCATCCAGTCTCGTCTCTCAAAATTGAAATCATTCTGGAGAAATATTTATAATGCTGTATCAGTCCCCTATGCTATAACACTTTAAATTGCTAAGGAAGTTAATTTTTATAATGAATCAAAAATATTATAATAATTCAGTCCGCTACAAGCACTACCTTCGGCTGTATGAGATCATAATTTTTATAGAAGCAATTCTTTTCAGAAGCTTCAAGCTTTTCCTTCAATAATGTGCTAAAATCATTCGAACCACAGCAGAAGTCAACGACCTAAAAGAACAAGAAAAATGCACAGGTCATGACATAAACAGCTTCTGTTGGTCATATTGCTGTCAGTTTCGAATCTGATTCCATAAAATAAGTGGTGTGATTGATAAAACGAACAGAGGCAGATTAATGAAAAAGTAGTCCAAGCAGATTCTAGTTAATCCAAGAATGGCAAATAGTACAAGCAGATTTTCTAGTTGATCTAAGAATGAAAATAGTCCAAGCTTTGCCCCGCATATTAATCAAGGAGAGGATTGCAAGAGAGCAAGTTTTGTGACCGAATAAAGTACAGCCCAACTACTCTCGCGCTATCAAGTTGCCCAAACATTTGGCACCCGCGAGGACCCACAAGCGAACCTCATTCTTAACTCTGTCTAAGATGACTAACGACGGAGCACTCTTATTTTGGAACACCCTTGCGTTGCGCTCATTCCACACCTCCCAAGTGACCAGCAAAGTGAGAGAAGCGACGGCCTTGCGGTGTGGACTAACGTTGCTCATCAGAAGCCACCAATCCAGGAAGTTGAGGTTTAACCAATCTCCAGTGTTGACGTTGTGGAGGCCAAGCCAACCTTTAGTAAGGTCCCAAATCCTTCTCGTGAAGCGACAATGCATGAGGAGGTGGACAAGAGACTCCTGTGTTTGCTTGCAGAAAGGGCAGAGACCGCAATTTGACCACCCTCTCTTGGCCAGGCAATCGGCCGTCCAAACTCTGTTTTGGTTTGCAAGCCAGGCAAAGAACTTCGTCTTAGGCGGAGCCCAAGGCCTCCAAACCGACTTGTGCATGGGGGAGGAGATGGTCCCCATGAATTGCACTATTATTTTTATTTTAAATAAAAAAAATAGTCCAAGCAGGTGATCACATTGCGCATTACAAAAAGTAGTCCCTCTGTAACTTATTCAAGATGTTTTTTACACTATACAGTGTCAAAAAAGTGGGGAGTACTTCACCACTGCGCCAGCCTATCACAATATTGAATGAATACATTATGAAAGTATATATAATGGTGGATATACTGATACCGATTTGGCATTGTTTTTCTTCAAAAAAAATTGGTTGGTCAACCTTAGAAAGCATAGACTTTCTGATTCAATTAAACCTATTTGGAGATGGAGGGAATAGCTGTCTAAGATTGTTATTGACAGAGCATATATGTATGATAACACTGTAGTATTAAAAAAATGCGAGTGAATAAGCAAAATAACAGATTCATTATATATATGACATGAGATGGAAGTGGATTATAGGGTGCATCACTTGTTCATGTTCACAATGCAAGATTTAATTAACAGAACCAAACCAGAAATTTACCGTATCACCATTTTGAACATACCACTGTAGCTTATCAACAATCTGCACAAATTCACCAAAGTTACTTGAGCAAGAAAGATTGAGAATTCAGTCAGGAACAGGAGGGAACCTAAAGTATATATAAAGCTTGACCTAATCCTAACCTTCTAAGCAAGATAACGAGCACACAATTTTCAAGTCAGAGAAAGAGAACAAAATGAAATCAGAGATTGACAAATGACAGCTGTACAAAATAAATAGTGGCCAGTTCGGAAAATTGTATTTATCGGTAAAGTTTTGGTATGCAAGTCAAATTTCAAAAAAATACCAGAACTTTACGAAGAAATACTATTCTTAAAAACAGGTCCTTAAGAGTAAATTGTAGTTTTGCACCACCTAATTTGACACCAGCTGCACATAACACAAGGAGTACTATTTATATGCATATAACACCATGTATTTCGACTGTGCATTGTACCACTTCCCAATTATGAGATCACATCTCAGAAACTGGCAAGGAGTGCAATTCTAATGCATGATTGAAATACCTGCTGACCGTTCTTAAGTGCAAGGAAACAGTAACATTGCTGTTTTCTGAAACAGGCATCAAATTGCCAATTTACCCTCAAAAACATCCATCTTAGTTTTACCTAGAGTTCTGTTTATAATCAACAGAAACAGAAGTTGATCTAGATCATTTTTCAATATTAAATTAGTTACACAAATTCTTGAATAAGAAATATATTACTCAAGTAGTCCCCTTGATGTTTTGTGCAACAGAAACCAAATTAGGAGGTGCAAATTGCAATTTACTCAAAAACAAATCAAGATCGGAATAAAACAACAGAAACAAAAAAACGACTAGATCAATTTTAACATAAACATTAGTTACACAAAAAAAACAAGAAATGTATTGCCCAAGTACAAGTAGTAAACATTTGTGTTTGTGCAACAGGTATTAAATTTATTCAATTTATCCCAAAATCAATATATCTTGGTTTTACCCAGAATTCTGTTTATACCCAACAGAAACAAACAAATGACCTAGATGATTTTTTTAGTTACACCAAATTCTTGAATAAGAAATATATTGCCCAAGTTTTTGTGCATTGTGCACAGTGCAAGACTTGTTTAATAATAATACTAAGATGATGTATTTGCTGTTTTATCTACATTCTTAGCAGCACTAGATATGGGGTAAGATGATTGGAGGGGAGAGGAGAAGATTCAAGGGAGCAGATTCATTTCGTTCTTATTTAATCCTAAAACAAAACAATCCCTCTTTAATCAAAGGGAGGCTTCTAACTACTTGATTTAAGAGATACAAGACTACCAAATAAAGATAGTCAGACCCCTAAAGGACTGAATCTTACATAGTCCCAACTCCCAACAAATGCTGCTAGCTTGCTACCAAGTGCAAATTCAGAGATGAGTTTCACTGTAGTTGTATCTTCGTAATTTTCTTATAGTGTAATTTGCAGTTAAAAACTTGATTGAATAT
Organism: Bromus sterilis; assembly: GCA_950022295.1. Taxonomy (NCBI): domain Eukaryota; kingdom Viridiplantae; phylum Streptophyta; class Magnoliopsida; order Poales; family Poaceae; genus Bromus; species Bromus sterilis. The sequence goes on from OX465598.1 coordinate 274,191,349, forward strand.
TACCAAATCATGTCAACTCCATTTATTTCTCATCTATATATTAAAATATGCAAGCTCTTTGAACTATGGGATCAGAAGTAAATCTTATTGAGAAAAAACATGTAGAATTTGCATGTGACAGGATTTTCAACCACGATGGTAAGTGACAACTCTACTCTGGTTAATTAATGTGAGGATTAACCAACTATATTTGTATTTATACTTTGTATATTGTATATTGTATACAAATTTAAAAATAAGTAGTGTTCCTTTTCCTGCCAGCAGAATACTTTCGTCCACCCACCCCCTGATAGCCCATTCAATGACCAATAGTATGCCTTCCATTTATAGCAAGACCCTCACAAAAAAAATTCCTTTGCAATAATGGTTTGCTTTTTTCCTTTCTAATGCACAAAAACTCCGCAAACTGTTGCAAGATCACCTTCCTAACCAAGGTCGCAAATCAATCTCAAATAAAAACCAATCTCTAATATATAGTTCATTAATCTGAATTGGTGTGGAACCGCCAACATATTCTTACACCTGTAGCAATATACAGGAAATTATCTAGTTTGTACAAAAATGGATGGACAAGATATCCTATGACCGATTACAACATGACAAGCAGGTATGTTTTCATGTCAGAACAATATTCAGAAGGGGCAACATGACATTGTTGCAGAAAATGGTGAACTGAAGATAACTCTGTATAGCAGGACAAACAAGACATATTTTAAATAATGTGTAGACCTACCTTCTCGAGCTTGTCCAGCTTTGTGAAATGACGCCCATAAGATGTATAGCGTGTGCCATGAAGAAACGGGGCAAGATATATATTCAGTTTGTTCTGCACATAATAGTTCATAATGTCATGTACATTCTAATCATGGGGTTACCATATCAATCATTAGTCATATGATAGTTTCTAACATCTGATGTTGCAGCCAGCATATCTCAATGTCTGATTATCACAAACAGCAAAATTCTACTATCCTAAAACTGCAAGGATGAAATGAATGAAAATATTTGCATGTACCTTCCACTTTATAAGTTGGAACAGGTCATACGGTGAGCATGCATCTTTGGCAACTTCTATATCTGCACCCTTTTCTAACATATGAACCGCAGTCTTAACAGCCTGACAAGAATACACGTCAGCATCAACCAAATTCATGGCACTGTTTCTATGAAAGTGCAGTAGAGTACCTCGACAGATCTTTCCACCTTTCCCAATGTAACTTTATCAGTATTCTTCATACATGATGTGTACGTAGACGTAACCACTAGCTGTTTCTGTACATCCTCAATTGTTATATCTGATGATGCTTTCTGTGCAAACTCATAAATCCTGAAAGATTACCACTAGGTTAGTCTCGGTACTTGCTCTGCGGATTATGGCAACATACAGAATTCAGCAGTAGTGAAATGCACAACTTGAACACAATATAATGTGAAGGTACCAGTGCCAGCACACATGAACAATTGGGAACAAAGTAAACATGATGATCCTGCATTCCTACTGTTATTTGATTAGTACACATCAGCACATACTGTGCAGTGCTATATTTGTTGATTCAAGATACACAAACTTTTTGGCTTCTCAAATCAGCATTCTGCAAGAATCCAAAAGTTTCAAGAAAAGCCCTTTCAATCATGCAACATCTGATCATAAACCCATCAGAAACAACAATGTTTCGCAACTGCTTATGTAAATTTATAGGGTGGCGTCCAGTTACTCATAGCTTTTCTTATTGTTATGCAGTAACTTTACAACTAAACCTAAACACCCATATCATCTTAAATCTTTAAGTACAAGAATTTTAGCACTAACTTTACAACTAAACCTAAACACCCATATCATCTTAAATCTTTAAGTCCAAGAATTTTAGCACCCCTCCATTCCCTAATAACAAGCTATGAATTTCCACACACTACAATGAACATTTACTATTACTTTCCTATAGCACATTTTCTACTAACAAATGCAAACATATTGTTTTAAGAAAATAATTTGCACAGCAAGTATATACACTTTCTATAAATACTTATCCAGTAAAGTTGAATTTGTAATCAAGTGCATCTGATAAAAAATACAGAAATAAAGAGTGATATATTTACCTCGTCGCGGTGTTTATGTCAACCTCAGGGAATGAGCTAATGGGGATCATTGACGTAACTGCTTTTTCTCCAGACAAAGTCCTACTGGAACAATGTTTTGTACCTCCAGGCGCATGTTCTTTCTTCCTTTTCGCTATCAAATTGATGGAGGAAGAACTTGTCGATGTACCAAGCGGTCTTTTGCTACTGGATAATGGAACGGGGAAACATTTGCTACTGGATAGAGGGACAGGGAGACAGTCATCAAGGCGTCGTATCTTGACCCTTTTCATTCCATTCACATTGCAAGATTTTTTAGTGATAGGGTCTTCAGGAAATTTAATATGATCTCTGAGAGGAGTTCGAAGTTTCGGATCAATACTGTGCTTGCTGCCCAAAACAAAAGATCTAGTCAGAGAGATGCACATAAATAACGAGGAAAACTAAATACGTATAGGAAACAAATCTTACAGGCAATATATTAAGATGCGATTTTTTGGCAGAAGACCGTCCCATGCCCTTTGGAAAAGGCAAACACCGTTCTCAATTACGTCATCAAATGCAATCTTCCTATGGACAGGTACATACATATTAGTTTGATCCAAGACAACGTAGTAAATATCAACTAACAAGGAATGCAAAGTACTCAGGCAAAAATATGGGAATAAGTTCTCATTGCCTTGGCAAACATCTTCTATGATATGACTTCGGGCACCGCCTGCAAACAGCAAACTGCAGCTCCTTAACCTCCTTGTCTTCACCATATTTACAAACATCACATCTATGGAGTGGGCATGCAAATTTCGCCCCATTGATTATCTTTGCAGTGTACTCGGTTGATTTTGCTTCATTTTCAGGGAAGAGCAATTGTGCAACGCATTTAGCATGATAAAAGTGCCCACAACTTGCTGAAGCACAAGGAAATACCTACAAGATACAAGAATTTGAGTAAGCAGACAACTAGTCTGCTAGAAATTTCTCAAAACCATATTAGGCACAAGGGATTTAACCTCAGGAGGGTCTGTTTTAGCTGAACTCAACCTGTGACAGGCGAAACATTGATATCTTCCATGTTCACAATTCTTGCACAGGAAAACTTTCATTGCCTGTAGATATGTATAAGCTCGTCAAAAGATTCCTTGAATACGTAAAGAACAGTAAAAATAGTTTCACTCCCAACTGAGGATCAGAGTAGATACATCAAACTGATTCCTAGTATAGCCCAGTGTTTTGCAATCTTCGCCAACATCTTTCGTCGCATGAAATGACCGCAGGCACTTTCCTTCACAGCTGCAGATAGTTTAGCAAAAGCGCTTATCAATAATGAGAGACTAAGGAAGAATATAGAAGAGAGGATTATTCTACCTAAAATGCTAATACACGTTCTATTATGTAACAGAGAAGAGAGAACAAATGATTAGCACCAAAATGTGTAGAAAAATTAAGATACTTGCAGATTTAATGGGGCCAAAATACAAATTATACATGCATCTTAAGTAACAGAAGGTAAGAGCGAATTTCAACAGAAAACTTCAAGAGAATAACACTTAAGAGGTTGTAAGCAAGTGAAATGCAGAACAAAGCTTGTAAAAGGTAGTAAGCAGATCAAGTACTCCAGGTGAGCACAAAGTGGAATGAAGCATCCAATTGTAATACACATATAACCAGGCATAATGAGAGATCCACCATTTTATTTGAGCTTCCACATAAAACAACAAGCAATTTATAAGCCAACCTGTGTTCTCAATAAGTTGTAGGTTAAGGCATCTCATTCTTGTTAAACAGCATCAACATATATATTATTGCATGATTAGAATTATGAAGCTTGGAGCAACTATGTTCTCTAAGGGATCCATTTCTACACATAGAGAGTGCATGTTAAGTGATCGCAAAAGATAGCTGCCACACGTGTGGGCGGAGGCACTTCCGCCCACACGTTTTTAGATGGCAATTTTCGTTATATATAGATGGCAATTATGAATTAAAGTTGCCATGTTAAAGCAAAAGTTGCCATATACTCCCTCCGTCCCGGTTTATTAGGCCCGTAAGCAGCATAGGCATGTCCCTTTTATAAGGCCCCGTCTTAGGAAGTTGCGTGCATGCATCCTTTTCATTGGTTGCATGAGCAATTATTGTTGTTAGTCCCATTGCTAGAAAATAAATACATCGCATGCAAGTTTTTCATTGGCTGCATGTGAAAACTAGCATATGAAAGAGTGCATTGGGAATGACATAAAGTGATTAATGTGAGCAAATTACTATATACCTTGGTATAAGAGAAATGGTTTTTGGGCCCAATAAACCGGGACGGAGGTAGTACTAACAAAAGTTGTCATGTTGAAGCAAAAGTTGCCATCTCATATGAACTAAATTTGTCATTTAAAAACGTGTGGGCGGAAGCGCTCCGCCCATAGTGTGGCAGCAGCTATCGAGGTCCTAAGTGATTAGCTCACCGCAAAAAAAATGTTAAGTGATTAGCAATGATTTTACTTTGTTTCAAAGAGTGTACGTTCTTCATAATTCAATAGTTTTAGTAGCGTCTAAAATAAATGGTTCAGAATTCTGCAACAAAAGATGGGCTAAATCCATAATGAAAATAAATTGATTAATCGCAAAAAATGAGAAAATAAATGGACGTGCACCTTGCGATTTCACCACCATTATCACATAACGCACAAATGAAATCAATGCCAGTGGAACCGTCTTCACCAGCAATCTCGGACATATCTGGTATCAACAACTGGAAAGTTCTTGTTTCACTTATGCGCCTCTAGAAAACCTGTTTTAGCACCACAGAAATATTTGTTCATCAACATTGTAGAGGTGTACATGTTTCACAACAACAACAACAACAACAAAGCCTGTCAGTCTCAAACAAGATGGGGTAGGCTAGAGTTGAAACCCATAAGAATTGTAGAGATGTATATGTTTCACAAGTCATGATAATTGTTTTGAGATACAATAATACTATTAATGTAAGTAAATAGCCACTTGGTCCACGTAATTGTTTGTCAGACAATGGTATAATATAGTGTTTGCTTCGTTTTTGTAAAATTTCTTCCAAGCTGGCTGATACTCAATGTGCCCAAAACTGTTTTGGTTATACCAATGTTCCCGAAACTGAAGGCATAGATACATTAACCAAAGCCTAGGCCAAGAAATTGGGGAAAACTAAGAAAACCAATTGCATCTGAGGTTTCACTCTTCTATACATTAACTTATCGAAAGAGTGAAACCTCAGATGCAAAAGGCATAACTGTTTATCTTGGTTTAGGCACTATTGGCAACAAAACAGAAGCATGATGAAAAATAGGGAGGCAAGCGAACAGATACACGCATGCAGCAGTGCCCACATTCGTCGTGCACGGAAAGTGGATAGACACCTGGACGGTTAAGATCTCCTAATTTTCCCGGTTTGTTCTCCAAATTTAAATGCAATCTCAGTTTGTTACGGAGCACTAGTGGAAACGGATGTTACAGCGCACGACCTTCGACCTCCCTGACCCTGAGAAGTTACGAAAATAATACTGTAACCACGAACCCATAACCATAAGCCCCGAAAATACAGCAACCGATTCCGTTTGGAACGGAACGAGAGATGCAGGATATATCCGTCGGCCAAACGTACCCACCCGGAAGCCGCCGCCTGCTTCTCCTCGCCGGGTTGCTGAATGCCTGTGGAGGCAGTAGTGAACTCGGAGTCGGCGGCGAGCGGCGAGAGGCACGGAGAATACGAGCGGCCAACTAGGTCGCGGCGAGCGGCGATGGTGAGTGGCAGCGTCGAGGAAGCTTCCTTCACGGTTCTGCGCCCTCGCTAAACTCCCCAATCCAAGCAAACCGCGCGCCTTTAAAAGGGTACAAAATCGGAGCAAAACGAGAAGGGCGCGGCGATTAAGCTCCCCACCAGCACGGCTCCAAACATGGCAAACGATACGGATAAATCTACACATTAATTACGAACACATATGCGCGTACGGAAGTACCCAATCATGGGCAATGCGAGACCAACGAACCAAATCAAAACACCACACGCAGGAGGAAGGTAGGGGGAACATCAGAAAAAGGCAGGCACGAAAAATCAACGGAAACAACAAGGAAAAAATTGCACCAAATCGCCGCAGAACGCAGGCATTACCCCCTTACAGATTTCTACCAATATTTCCAACCAACCAGCCGATCGATCGCGCCCGGTTCACCAAGCACGCGCACCTCGCTGATGATGAGCCGCCGCGCGATTCGAGCAGCAGCAGCAAGCCGGGCGCCCGAAGAAGAAGGCCGCGTCTAGGGTTTTGTTTGATCCCCGCTGCCGCTAGCATAACCCCTTCCTCCTCCCGCACAAGGCCGACATGAGCGGTAAAAAAGAGGCGCACACGATATTTGGTGGGGTGGAAGACGAGAATCTCTCTCACACACAGAGACGCTCTGAGCAGGGGACGTAATGGGGGGGGGGCGTGGGAGAGAGAAAGAGGGAGGAGGCACTGGTCACGTCCATTTTATGCTCCGCCCCATCACACCGCCTTGCAGGACCCACATGCCATGCTCTAGCCGCTCTCGTTTACACTCACTGAATACCTTACCCCACACCCACCTTGGGCCCACCTTTCATGAGAGGGGTGGGCGATCGCAGAGTAGAAGAGTTGGAAGGGCCTTTATGCGGGTACCACCTGTCGGGGAGAGTGGAATGGTTTCATGCGTGCGTGGATTGAGCCGGAGCGAGGGGTTCAGCGTGATACAGCCGTAGATTAGCATAGCCTTTTTTCGGCTACAGGGGATCCGAGGCGTCCGATGGGCATGAGCGGCGCGGGACGCCGGAGTCACAGAGGGCCGTTGGGTGAAAGGGCCGGACGGCCGAGATTTGATCGTACGATGTTTGGACGGACGGGATGGGAGGCAGCTCGTGGAGTAGGTACGCGGAGTTACCGCGACGGAGTTACTGTGGCTGCCTGCGCCTGCTTCTTTAACTCTGCCGAGGAGCTGCGGGGATAGTCTGTGTCTGCTTTTTTGATCGGGCAGGAGCCTTTGTCTTGTTTGGCGAAACAACCATATCTCTTTGCTAGTGACACACGCAAAATCGCACGGGGACCGAGGCACGAATAGCACCGCATAGCAATTGTTTCACTTTCATCAGCCTATGCTCACTGCGTTCGAAAATATTTCTAAAAAATGATGAAAATAAATATATCTAAAACAATAGGGTATCTATAACTCTTCCACCCTCTGTGTCTTAATATAAGACGTTAAAGGTAAACCTAGTCAAAATAATTTAGGCTACGAAATTTTTGTAGTTTCCAAATTTGTCCTCGCTTGCGTCATGAACAGTTCTTCTCTAGCGAATCATGGACAGGACATCTCGCCCTCTTCCTCGCGGCCGCAGCTCGCCCGTCGTCGTCGTCTTCCTCGCTACGCTCCCTCATGCCGCTGTCGCCTTGCTCCCGCACGCGTTACATCCCTCCTCTATTCCACTAGCGCGCTATCATCTCAATTGGTTCGTGGAGTCGTGGAGAAGGGTGAGCTCAAGGTCAGAGTTTTTTGGCCATGGGCGGCGGATCTGCGGGCGATAGGACTGGATCCTTCGCTTATTCTTCCGGAGTGCAGCGGGGAGGACGACGGCGGCACCGCCCACGAACACGATTCAGAGTCTATGCCCAGATGCGTGAGCAGGGCTTCGACCGCTCACTACCATGTGCACCGACTGCGCCACCGCCGGAGGGAACGGCCCCGCCAAGATGGCGTACTTCAAGGAGTCGACGACCTGCTCAAGCGACGTGGGAAGGCGAGCTGGATGAGCAGATCGGGGTCGAGGTGCTGAGCGAGCACGCGGGGAAAAAGGGTCGTGACTCCCTGGGCGGGTAGGTCGGGGGGGGGGAGATTTTTTACGAGCTGCCAGCGATTGATTTCGGAAGAGATCGGCGTCGGTGATGTGTTCCAGCGATCTAGGCGAGCTAGCCAACTCGCTAGAATTCCCGGGGAATCGATTCTGCTGGGCGACGCATTGGGCGACGAATGTGATATTCCGGTCGGCCCGCGAGACGGTTTCGACAATTCGCGGGGGTATTTTTGTACATTGCTGCAGTTTTTGGTGTTGTCGGAAAATCGTAGAACGTCTTGTATTCCGGAACGGATGAAGTATAAAGCAAAACCTCACTATAGATTTATTTAAATTGTCTATCTTCGCGTTCAAGCTATCCACATCATTCATTTTCTAGCCAACCAATTATCCATCTCATCTTCATTAATATGTTTATTAATATTTATATGCAAATTCCACATCAATTGTTTTTAATTATTTTATTATCCATGCTAATAATTTTGAATACACACATGTTTCGTGTCGAATAAATTTATTATCTCCACTATGATAAATTTAATTTTGCATTTCCACTTAGACAACTTGATGCATCATATTTTTATACTTTTATTTATATAATATAGCTTTTACAAGAATTCCTGCTGCAACGCACGGGGTATATTTCTAGTTCATCCAATGAACGAAGAAAGTACTACTCCCTCTCTTTCATAATAATAATTGTACGTAGGAATGGATGCATCTAGCACTAATATATATATAGATACATTAACTTTAAATACAGTTGTTATGAAATAAAAGGAGTAATAAACATGACCGCATGTTGCAATTAGTGAAAAAATAACATTAAATCGTGTAGATTTGAGAGAGATAAAAATTACTTTACAGAATTATCGAGTGTGATCCAAAAATACCGCAATACTCATGGGTTGCTAATTGCTACGGACAAGATATGAGAAATAACTTCATGTGTATCGTGGCAAGGGCCAAGTTTAGTTTTTTGCATTTTGCCTATTTATCGATCAACATATTATTTATGGATTTATCAGTTTCATTCCATGGAGTGAGGGGATGCATCGGTTTCGACATGCACCTCCTAGCGAGGAAGGAGGTGCATGTCGAAGCGATCCATCGGTTTTTCGCATTTTGCCTCTTTATCGATCAACATATTATTTATTGATTTATCATTTTTATCCCATGGAGCCACGTCAATGTGGAGTGAGAGGATGCATCGATTTCGACGTGCACCTTCTAGCGAGGGAGGAGGTGCATGTCGAAGCGATGCATCGGTTTTTTGCATTTTGCCTCTTTATCGATGAGCATATTATTTATCGATTTATTAGTTCATCCCATGTGGCCACGACAATGTGGAGTGAGGGTATGCATTGGTTTCGACATGCACCTCCTAGCGAGGGGAATCATACGAAGGTGACCCCCTTAGGGGATGCCATACATTAGGGTTCGTCGCCGGCTTGAACCCCGCCTACGACCCCACCCCCTCCGCCACCGGAGGTCCTCCTCTCCCTCTGCCCGGAACCGCCTCGTACCCGCCTCCCTCTGGTCCGCAGATGCCTCCCCGAGCTTGAGGGTGCGAGATCCCAGCCCTGCCACACGCGTCTTCCCCTAACTCCTCAGATCCGACGGCCTACCTATGGCCCAACGTCGGCCAAGCCAAGCCTCCAGCGCATGAACAAGGATACAGACACCCCTGTCTAATCATCGATCCATGGATGGATCAGGGTGCTACTTGGCTTGGAAACATAGCATGCATTTATCATCTCTATGCACGTTTTTTAATTTGTACAACGAAATTTGGAGATCTCACTGATAAACGTGTTGATGCTAGCTGTCAACTTGAATGGTGAGACACCTTTGCCACGTAATTCTCTAGATTTTTTTATGTTTAGACGGAATTCTTGTGGTTATTGTGTGAGTGTTTGTACTTAGTTAATGTTGTAGATAAGTGTAAAAATATTATGCGGCTACATGGGCATTACAGACTTCTTATTGGGTACGTCTAAAATAAGCTGGAGACACAAAAACAAAAAAAACTCCCTAACTTATTTTTAAAAGTTTATTTTCATGGCAGCTTATTTAAAGCTCATTTTTACAGCAACTTATGCATAAGCCACAGCTCAAAAAAAATGGACTCTAATTCACAGCGCACAGCTGAGAGATCATTCCTTTTCTTCCAAAGCAAAGTAATTCTTGTGCTCGGTGCCAGATGGTGCGGTGCCACAGTTTAAGCAGCGGCAACGAAGTTAGGGGTCAAGCGCGGTTGGGTTCTGTTACAACTAGTTAAGCACAAGTACCGTGTTTAGCCCCTTGTTGATCTAGGGTGTTTACTCCATATATTAGATGTAAGCTTGGGTATAGGTCCTAACCTTTTCAATTTTAGTTAGGTGTAGAGAACTTTGTGCTTAACTCATGTTTAAAATCGATAGTTAATCCTTGATTTGATTCCACTTCAACATTAACTTTGATTTTCATCAATCTCGTCTGGCTTTGATGGATAATGGTGTGCTTGTAAAAATAACTATGCAGTGGTAGAAGTGAAGAAAATGATATGAAGTGACATGGAAAAGGAGATATTATTTGCTTCCTCTTAGGGCCATATACGAGGCGACCGTTGATTCACTTGCATTGTGTCATCTTATGGCATTATGGGATCAATAATCTCATAGATATTATTAGCGAAATGCTTCATAAAAAGTTGTTAAGGCTTGCCATGTTACTACAGTATCGTTATTACTTGTAGCAGAAGTGCTTTAAATTATGAATATCACCCTTGATTAGACCTGGGCATGGGCAGCCCCGCCCGACGACCCGGCCCGAAAAACCCGGGCCGGGCCGGGTCGGGCTTGTCATTCGGGTCGGGCTCGGGCTTAATACACTGATCGGGCCGGGCTCGGGCTTATAGGAAACGTAAATTAACGAAGGATAGGGTCGGGCTTGTTGGGCTTTGTCGGGCTTTACCATGTTCGGGCCGGGCTCGGGCCCGATTTCTGCAGCCCGATGGTCGGGCCGGGCCGGGCTCGGGCTTGGAGTTTTCTGCATCGGGCTTTCTCAAGCCCGGCCCTAACCCGGCCCGGCCCGAGAAATGCCCGGGTTTACCCTTGATTGATTACTCTTTGCTCCTACCATGCTCCGCATATAAAGAACCCCACGTTCTAGTTTGCCCCGAGCCCTCAAAATCTCATACCCGGCTTGCTCAAACCACCACCTCCATGAACGAATATAATATCCGTTTCAAAGATCATTATTGATCCTAACATACAAGCATAGTTATGACTAATTTGAACCTAAGCCCAAAATCATACGCTCCTGCACAAGAATCTATAGTACCTAAATAGTTCATCCCCACTAACTTATCTATCTTGACATGCAAACTATCCACATCATCAAGTAGGTCCACCATGTAAGAACTCTTCCATTAACTCTTCATGCACATGATTTCATTAACTTTACATGTGCATGCATCCTATCACAAATAAGTAATAACTTTTTTATGCACTCAACCTTACAATTTATAAGTAATTTTTTTATAGAAAATCAAATTATGAGTTACAATGCATTTTATTTTTCTATGTGAATTCTTTTTATACACATCCATAATTGCTAGCATTGTTTTAGGTTTATCCAATGGTGAACACGTCTTCGTTGTCTCTACTCTCAACGTTGTTTTTATCTCATATCATTTGGCAGATATATTGTCAAGTAACTAATTTAACAAAACAAAAATCAAACTCATATTTGGTTTTTTCATCAAATTTTCTCTCACATGTCTTAAAACATCAAATTCTTTCTTAAAAGTTTCCGCAGCAACGCGCGGGGTATCATCTAGTTTCTTCAAAAGACATACGAAAAAAGCTTAGAAATTTCTAAAAAAATTTATGATGGAAGATGCTTAAGGATTAGATATTTGTGTAAAAATTAAGTTTTTTGGACATCTAGGGATCTCGAGGGAAAAAAGACAAATTCAATCCGAAATAGCGCATAAACAACAACGTTTAAAGAAACTGTAGACTTGTCTTTTCTGCCGTGAACTTCCCAGATGTTTGGACTTCTTCAAAAATTACACGAACATCTTGCGCGTAAGCATCTTCCACAAAAAAAAATTCATTTTTTATTTTATTTTCAACTTTTTGTCTTCCCGAATGCAATTGCACCCGAGCACCGAATCGACTCTCTTCATATTTATACTATATTACAATGTATAGGGCAATTATCGTATACACTATACCCTCCCCTCTACACGCATGACTGGGCTTCAAGCTCCGCCACTAGGTGCCATATCTGCCACCGGCGATCGATGAAACGATCAAAGGCAGCGAAAAATAGAGTTCGGAGAGATTTCCTCGCCACAGTCGTCTTTGGTAGCTGTGTGGCCTTGGCAGGCGGCGACCTCGGGAGCATGCCCTTTTTTATATTAATCTATTTAATTTATGGCTAACTTTGCCTGGTGTTGCCACATCATATTACCATATTTGGTTTATTTGAGGCGTTTAAATTCGTGACCATGCTTTTATTTTCCTTAGAAAATTTCATCATACTTTTACGTGTATGATATATAAGACAAATTTTTTTTGCTTTAGATATGATAGAATTAAACATACATCTGACTTGATCAAATTGCTTAATATAAAATGTGCCAAAATGTGGTAAAATGTGACTGCAAACACTTTTACCCGCTGGGCTCGAGGTCAAACGCGGCATCCGATCCGGTGTTGTTGATTCCGGTCCGGATTTGGGTAAAGCAGCTGACACTTTCGGTTGAACGCCAGAGAACGATCTGGTGAAAAGCGGTGGCCGGTGTCGATTTTCGGCTGAGAACCAGGTGAAGTTAATGTGTGCATCCTCTTTTCATGTGCAAGGCAAGTTTTATTGCTGCTTGAATGATGTGATCGCAATCGTTTTATCCTGTTTGAGGAAGAGCCAAAACTTGGTGCAATGCAATGACGGACGGGTCAAATGGCCACAGTACACGGGGTTTCCATCGTGCACCATCCCATCAGACTGATGTTGTGCACGTGAGTGAGTCTATTATCGGTATTCCATCAACTAAAGTGTAGAGCACGTACCCTGCCTCAAAGAGAATAGAAACTACGACAAATAATAGAGTACTATCGCATATGCATATGAGCAAATTCCATAGTCTTTTTTTTTTTCATACTCCGAAAATTTCATATGCACAAAAGCGGTGTGAGTGTGTGTGAACCTAATCGGAGGAAGATTGATGTGTCTATGTGTTAGAGGGACCTAATTAGAGAAAGATCTAATCTAGATCAATTGTTTTCTCAACGGTGATGTATCTTTTAAAAACTGGGCAGGGCTCTTGGAGACCGGTGACATGGAGCTGATGATCTGTGGAACTGAGCTGCTGAGGGACAATGCATCGAAGATGTTGAAGCTTTGTGTCGAAGGGCCGGTGGCCGAATTTTATTAAGATTGAAGAAGAAAGGACAGTACAAAAGGCTTACAATGTAGAACTGAGCAGCCCACGACGGATAAAACCTACGCATACCAACTACAATCACACCATTGTGTGTTACAATGTAGTGTCAATAATACATCCTGCCAACCTCCAGGCTCTAATATCATATCTGATCAAGTCGAGGACCCTGTCTAAGGTGCTTGCTACATTGTCAAAGATCCCAGCATTGCGCTCCTTCCAAACCTTTCAATGCACCAAAATGGTTAGGGTGTCGAAGTTCCGCCGACTAATTTTAGGGATACCTTTCCTCGCGGCTAACCACCACTCCTCCATGTTGCGGAAAGCGTCCGAAGGGATGATGAAATTCTCGGCGGATAAAGCTCTGAAACTGCCCCAGAGTTGCTGCGTGAAAGAGCAGTGCAAAAAAGGTGTGTGCAGTCCTCCGGCTATGTGTTGCTGCGACTGCAGGGGCGTTGGCTGAAGACTGGTGTTGCGGCTCCTTGGTTGCTTTTATCAACTCGTTTTAGATTCCTAGTTTGCAGTCTCATGTTTGGGTAGACTACTTCTTTTGGTTATCCTTAGCGTCCTGTGTGAGGTGGTGGCCTGGACGGCTTGTGGTTGGTCTTGAATTGTATGTGCTGGTGGGTTTTCGCCCTGCAGTAGTTGTCTTGAGTACGAGCAACTGCAGCGGGTTTCCCATCAATGCTTGAACCCACACTCCCCTTCTCGCTCCTTTTTCTCTTGGACCCTGTATTTTCGTTATGAGAGTAATATAAAGGGGCTTGGCTCGGTCCAAAAAAATATCATGTAAAGGAGTTCCAATAAGGAAAAAAGGGAAATTCGATAGAAAGAGATTGATCAGTGTGTGTGAGACAGAGAGAGAAAGAGAGAATGTGTATGAACTAACTAAAAAGGTTATTGATCATCGTATGCGTGTGTTATAGAGATATAACCAAAGAAAATTGTATTGTGTGAGTGCAAGAAAACATGCCCAGAGAAAAAGAAGGGTCACATTAAAATACGGAGGGAAGCCTAGTTATAGGTAGATCGATCGATATTCTGTAAATATGTTTGTGAACTAACCATAGTGAGATCAATTAGTGCGTGTTTGCGCGCTCGCGTGTGTGCTAAAAAAACTAACTAAAAGAAGATCGACCGATGTGTCATGCGAGAGAAAAAAAATGATGAGATCTAAGCCACATGAAGAGTGTGGTTGTGTGTTTGAAAGAGAAAGGAAGATAGACAGAGGAGGGAAAGAGTGAGTTGAAGAATGATTAGTCCTATGTAGATAGTGATTTTGTGTTTGTGCAAGAGAGAAAAAATATGTGATTTTTGCAAGATATAGAGAGATAGCTAGAGAGAGAGAGATGAATAGAGGAGATATAGATGCCCAGAGAGAGTGCATGAGTGTAGAAGAGTCATTGATATATGAGAATTCAATATAAAGCGAATGCAAATATTTGAATTAAAGATTATATTTTGTTATTCATATATACAAATTGGGATCAACATTGTGTGTTTGTGAATATATTATACTATATATCAAAAAGCCCAATTTCATTTGAATTTATAATTATCGGTGGTATTGTTTCAACATAGTGATCCATGTACTCGCTAGTTTAAATCAGAGATAACACATGCATGACTTTCGCAAGTCAAATTCAAATGGGAATACATTATACATTGTGTTTGACAAACAAATTATACATATAAACATACACGGTACACATTTCATATAGTTAGCTAGAGGCTCATATATATTTTTTGATTAAAAAATTGAAGGGTACATGTAGTTAGTATATAAATGAAAAACCATTGTCATGTTATATTTGTGAAGATACTAGATAGATGGTGTTATCACCTCATAACAATTATGACTATATTTTTTTATTCGAATAGAAAATAGATTCAATGCCAATATGTATTGTAGATAGTAGTATATACATTTGGAATGCACTACAATGTTCATTTGGAAAAGATTATAAAACTTCAGTGCACACTTCACAAATCACCAGCTAGACACTAATAGTGTAACGTGGACTCGAACATTTGAATTTGAGATCATTGCATTTGTAATACAAATTGGCATCACTCTCTTGTCCAGTGTTGTGAAAGGTGGTATCGTAGACCTTAATGCATGTTCTTTCCCAATTTCAACCCGTGCCTTCTTATACTTACTACAAAATGTGCGACACTTATTATGAATCGGAGGGAGTACCAAAATTTCAAGGCACTAAAAAAACCATCCATCTTCCAAAAATTCCTCACGTCGAAATATTTGGGACACACGATTAGAATTTAATCTTTCTGCATATTAATTCAAATGATTAACATAACATGGTTCAATTATTCTGAAGCTGACTCAAACGTCAAGTTTAAATTACAAATTGGGTTCAAACCTAGTTTGAACTATAATTTCCAATTCCTTTTAAGTTCAAATTTGAATTCCTTTTTACACAATTCAAATATTAATTCAAATCCTATAAAGTTACAAAAATAATCTGATGCATTTCAAATTTAATTTAAATACACTTTTAATTACAAACTCAAACCCTTTTAAAATTTAAACTAGATTTTTTTTTCGTACATTGATTCAAGTATGAATTTAAACCATCCAAATCTATGTGGTTCGAACAAGTCCATTAAAATTTGAATTTTAGTATGAATATGAATGTGAACTTCGTTTGTTCACAACTAACAAACCAATCGTTGCTTCCTATGTGTATAGGTTATTGGGATCCCAAGTGTAGATGTTTGTATAATGCAATACGCACTACTGGATATAGATACTTTGCCATATGTTTTTCTCTTTATCGTTTTCCTTTTGTCGGGTTGACGACAAAGAGCTTGTTTGTTGTTAGTTAACCTAAAGACAGAAGCCAAAGTCCTAGCTGTCGACAAAGAAGAGGTTTGTCGTCAGTCGCGTAAAAGACGTATGGTAAAGAGACAAATTGACTAACGACAAAGACAGTCGTGACGATAATGTTACAATGATCGATGGCAAAGCAGGAGCTGACAGCAAAGTCAGTAGCATGTGGCACGATTGAACATGGGATAACGACCCCCGACTTTGTTGTTAGTCAGTAGATGCTAAAGTGCGTGACGAACTCTCCTCCCTCTCTCTCCCCCCCCCTCACCACTCCCTGAATCCTTCTCTACAATGCTCACCTGAGCTTCGAGCCGCCGTTCCTCGCTAACCTTCGTCGCCCCGCGCCTTCCCGCGACGTCCATTGCCCCGACCCTCCCCAGACCACGCCATCATCCTTCCTCTCCATCCACAAATCTACACCGTTGGTAGGTAAAGTTGGCCCGACCCTACCCCTCCTTGTTGTCCCTCGCCTCTAGCAACCGTCGCCGATTGTTTTGCAGGTTGTCGATGTCAGTGTCTAGTCCTCTTCGCCTTCCGTACTCGTCGTCACCCTCACTGTCGCCCTCGCCGTCCTCACCTATGAGACTTGGCAATGTTCGGCTAACCATATGCCTACTTTGTCGTCGACCAACTAACGACAAAGGCTAGGGCTTTGCCGCCTACCAGCTGACGGCAAAGCACTGAAATGTGGGCCCGTTGATGGTAGCTTTGCCATAGACTCGCAGATGAGAAAGTACTAGGCCTTTGTCGTTGCCGTGCTAACATTAAAGCTCTGACTTGTGGGTTACAACTGATAGTAGCTTTGTTGTTTACTAGCAAACGATAAAGCCTGTCGTTAGACCCCTAACATGGAAAAGTGAGTTTTATTTTGTCCTCTGCTTACCAATTCTAGTTGACGACAAAGGCTTTACTGTCGGCCTGTTAAATGCGAATGACAACGATGCTCTTTGTTAATTAAATCGTTGACAGACGCATTTCCATCAACAATTGATGGTAAAGCCTTTACCGCCGGGGAATGTCCTCTTGGTTCGTATCCGTATCCTACAATACTTAATGTTTTGCATCATAAATAAAAGCTTTACATGTGTCCTCAATAGTTCTAACAAGGCTATCAACATTGCTAGTCTTAATCAGTCTGACGCCCCTGCCTCCACACCCGCGGACATGAGCACGCCTGCGCCGCCGCCGCCGGCCTGATATCTCCTTCCTCCGGCCTCCCCTGCCTCCGGAGGCTCCGGATCCGTAGGCCCCACCCTGTCCTCTTGCCGCCCATCCTAGCTTCTTCCCAGCTTCGCACCTCCTCTACGTGCAGCCCATGGCGGGGCTTCGGGAAGCCAAGTCCGCGACGACTGCACAGTCATCGTCGGCTACTCCGGCGGCTGCTCCGGCATCGACATTCGCCGCCCCTGCTCTGACCGCCGCGCTCGCCGCGACATTCCGAGCTGTCTGCAAGGTTGACCCTGTGGTGGATCTGGATCGGCTGGATCCAAACCGGGAGCTGTCCACGCTTCCGCCACCACAGAGATGCTTAGCCCGCCATGATGACGAGGAGGAGCATGTCTCGACGCCGCCCTTTCTCCCCGTTCACCCGGTGGTGGAGCTCTCGCAAGCCTTCGCGATGGCCGCCGCTCCTGCGTCGTCTTCCAGCGATGCTGTTGCGGATTTCCTGTCGCCGTCTGCATCATCCCTTGGGAGAAGGTGCCTTGCTCGCGAGTGCTTTGTCCCGGCGCTACCGCTGCTGGGTCACCGGACCTTGGATGCCAGCGAAGTGGGCATGGCTGTGGAGGCCAAGGTCGGGTATGCGTCGAGCGCTCCGGTTGAGGGGGGCGGCTGGCAGCTGATCAATTCGCGACGTGCTCCGCGTCGTCCGGCTTTGGAGCCGCGGGCTTTGAAGCCGACCATCCCCTCTTGGCTTCATGGCCGGTGCTGCCGCTGCCTTGCCCCGGGTGAAAGTGCAATCATGCACTTAATCATATTTTGATGTTGATGACAATATACATATAGGGGACTAATAATATTTGTCAAGTATATCTCAGGTATTAGCCCTCGGATCATTGTTGCGATGGATCATGGACCATTGATATTGTCAATATCTCGGGATATAGAACCAACAAAGTTGAAGCGTAAGCATTTCCGGTTTATCTTGAGTATAGGGATCCCCGCACTATTAAGAGGGGATCAGTGGGGTTGTGTTTAAGATTTGCTCAAATCACTTTAAAACAACACAACACATTATAAATCTCAAAGTTAACTCTGTCTTGACTTTCGGACGTCCGACTTGTTTCGGACATCCGACAGTGCACGGTTTCGGACGTCCGTCAAGTTTCGGACGTCCGACATACCTCTCGCGGAGTATATTTGGCTAGGTCAGGAGACCTGCAAATCATGTCCGGACTTCCGACGGGTTTCGGACATCCGACACATCGGACGTCCGAAACTTCGTGTTACACATATGCCTCACAAGGTCAGTAGACCTCTCCAAAGTTGGACGGACTTCCGACGGCCTTCGGACGTCCGACATGTCGGACGTCCGGTACCTGTATCACTGTCTACTGCCTGGCATTGTCCACTGTGCTCATCGAAGACATTTCGGACGTCCGGTATATTTCGGAAGTCCGACATTTGGGCTTCGGACGTCCGAACTCCAACGGACATCCGACATCTGCACAACACAAGTGCTCCAACGACCATTTCAGCCTTTGGACTATAAATACTCCCTCTCACCCACTTGAGAGGGTTGACCACTTCACTTTACACTCACCCAAGAACACAAGTGCTCCCTCTCACTCTCTCCTCCACCAAATCTCAGATCCCGAAGAGATTCTTGAGAGTTCTTGTCGGATCTTTCACCCCGTGATAGATCCGGCCCTTCCCCATCTTTCAACCAAAGCAAATCGTGTTTTGAGCAAGTCTTGAGCTTTCCCCATTGATCTTGTTACTCTTGGAGGTTGGAGACTCCTCGGCGGGTAGGAGTTCTTCGAAGAGGAATCAACCATTGTGATTATCCCCGTTGAGTTTGTGAGGGTTTGGTGACCACCTTTAAGGTCAACCGGTAGTGGTTGAGAATCGCCTTCGTGGTGATATCTCAAGGGGAATAGAGTGAGCCTTCTCGGCGTTGGTGTGCCTTCGTGGTTTCACCCACTCTCTCCAAACGGTGAGTAGCTTCCCTCCAAGGAAGTGAACATCGGGATACATCGTTGTCTTCGCGTCATTCGGTTATCCCTACTCTTTTCCCTTTTACTTACACTACCTTGTTGTTACCTTGTTGTTTATCCCTCACTTGCTTTATTATATCGTGCTTGTTGTGTACCTTACCTTATCTAGGTCACCCTCCCAATTGTTAGGCACATCTTTACTCTTCCTCATTATTGCCTAAAATTGACAAGTAGTGTTAAAATTTGTAATATAACCTATTCACCCCCCCCTTTAGGTCTATCTCGATCCTTTCAATTGGTATCAGAGCCTCGTGCTCTAATCTTGTGGCTTAACCGCCCTAGAGAGAGATGACCAAGGACGGCAACCCCGAAGGTTCGGGTGCCGACGCGGTGGAGGTAATCGCAGTTGCGGCGAATGCCGCTCGTTTGGAAGCCGAGAGATTGACGGCCGAACGAATAGCATCCGCAACACTTACGATTCCCCCCTCCACGGGGAATGTTTCTGTTGACCTTGAGGATCCTAAGTTGTTCACTTCAAATGATCTAGTACAAGCTCTAGAAAAACAAAAACGGGATATGGAAGCCGAATTTGCAAAGATGAAGGCTACGGCATCGGAGACACAAACGTCAAGTGGTGCGGATCCAAGGCCCCCACAAACGGTCTTTGTGTACCCCGGTTCCGAACTTCCTTTGCAAAGAGGTGGTCCCTACCAATGGGACTATCCTACCCCCAAGCTTGTGGAACCTAAGTATAATTTCAATGGCAATCCGCCGGTACTAACCGAGACTACTAACTTTTTGGATTGGAAAAGTCTTATGGCAGATTATCTTAGGTTCGTGTGTGAACCAATGTGGAACCTCATCGACTCCGGGAAAGGTTACTATCCTGTTGATCCAAACAACCTTGCACCCAGTGAAGTGTTTGACCGACACCTCAACCTTGCGGCCATTGGGTTCTTGAAAAGAGGAATGGATGAGTTGACTCGAGCACCATTTCTTCATATCACCAATGCCAAGGAACTTTGGGATACTCTTCTCGTCGCCAAGTCCGGCACATGATCTCTTCAAATGATAAGATATGAGACCGCCAAGAATGCATTTCACAACCTTCACATGAAGAAAGATGAGACGCCCCAACAACTTCATATGCGTCTCAAAGTTCTTGCCGCTCATGTCCATTCCTTCACTTGTGAGAAGTCCAAGGATGGATATCAAATCACCAACCGTTACCTTGTGGACAAGATGTTGAATGCTCTCATGGTATACTCACATCAAATGGTGTGGGAATTAAGGCGCATGCCCGACTTCTTCACAAATACACCGGATGATGTGATTGCCACCTTCTTACAATATGAAGAACACCTGAAGGAGTCAAAGAGACTACTTGCCACATATGGTGGTCCATCCTCAAACCTATCTCTCAAGGCCAAGCTTTCCCAAGAAGAAGTTGATGATGAAGAAGATGAGTATGTGTATGAAGAGGATGATGACTCCGATGATACTCCCTCATATGATGATATGGCTCTCTTTGTGAAGAGATTCACTAAAGGGGAGTTCAAAGGAAGGTTTCAAAAGAAGAAGATAAGGGCATGCTATAATTGTGGGGAAACGGGACACTTTGCGGAGGCTTGCCCCTATGAGAAGAGAGAAGACAAGCCTCGATTCCCAAAGAAGGAAGCTGCCAAGAAACTACCTAACCCCCTCAACAACAAGTTCAAGAAGAAGCTTGGGCGAGCTATGGTGGCTCAAGAGGAGTCCGACCCCGAGGATGTTGGTGGTGTAGCCGGAGTTGCTCAAGATACTCAAAAGACCTTGAAGCTCCTCAACAAAGAAGGTGATGTTGTTCACTACAACTATATGAGCGACTACACCGGCAATGCACACAAGTGCCTCATGGCAAAGTTGGTTGATGATGCTCCCTCCTCCTCGGGCAAGATCAAGGTAACTCCTTATGATGATTCCTTCATGCTCTCTTCCGAAACACCTAATGATGAATTTCATGATGCGGAAGGAGATGATGCAAATGATGCATGTAATGGTGTGTTGTTTGATAAAGTGAACAAAATGATGGGCACCCTCAAAGGAAAGAAGCTCACGATGTTTCAATTGCTTATGGATGTGGTGGGTAAGCACACCACAACCACTGATGAGCTTGAAACCCTCCTTACCGAGGAAAGGGAGAACTATACTCTCCTTGAGCGAAAGATTGACTTTGAGGAGGCTCGCAATGATAACTTGTGCAAAGTTGTTCAAACATCAAATGACTTAAATGACAAACATGTTTCCTCCTTGAAAGAGGCTAATGAAATTTGTAAGGAACTTGCTAATGATATGAGCAAGCTTGTCGAGCTAAACACCTCCCTTTCTAAGGATGTTGGGGTACTCACCTTGTCTCTCAAGACAAAAGATGAGGAACTCACCATCCTTAAGAAGAATCTTGAGGCTCACAAACTTGCTCACATAAAAACACTTACTAAGATGTCTCCTCCTACCATTGTAAATGTTGATTCTTGTGCTACTAACTTTACTCTTGATCAAGCATCTCTCATTGAGGAGAACTTAGCTCTTCATGCTCAACTAAAGAATGGTCTCTTGACTTGTGCCCAAGGCGAGAAAAACCTAAATGATGTACTAAGTCATCACAAGGAGTCATTTGCTAAGGAGGGACTTGGTTTTGATCCAAGTACGGGTGTGACAAAGGATGTCACCCTTAGCAAGGGATCAACTCCTCAAAAGGTGATCTTTATTCGTGAAGGGCACAAGGACAAAGGTAAAAATAAGGTTGATGAGGTTGGTGTTGGGAGTGGTAAGGCCACTAGGGGCAAGCCCATTCCCAACAAGAAGAAAGAAAAGATGCCTCCATCCTATGTGCTCCGTAAGGCAAAGGATGGAGATGTGTATGCCAAATTTATTGGACCCCGTAATGCTTTTCGTTTCTATGCTATTTGGGTTCCAAAGACCCTTGTTACTAACCTTAGAGGTCCCATTGCGAAATGGGCACCTCTAACCAAAGCCTAAACATGTGTGTAGGGTACTTTCTCCGGCGGAGTCAAATGGGTGATTGATAGTGGATGCACAAATCATATGACCGGAGAAAGTCGTTTGCTCAAGGACTTCATGGATGCAATACAACCATATATGAGCATTGTCTTTGGTGGTGGTTCCAAGGGAAAGGTACTTGGGTTGGGCAAGGTGGCTATCACTAATGACATGTGATACGTCCAAAACGTATCTATAATTCCTGCTTGCTCCATGCATGTTTTGTGTGATATTGCTATGATCTAGATACACTTTCATACATTTTTTATCATATTTGGACTAACCTATTAACTCAGTGCACCCCAGTGTTAGTTCCTGTTTTTTTCTGTTTTTCTATTTCAGTTTTCCCCCATATAAAAAGTGCCAGAAAAATTCGGGAAAATTCAGATAAAAAATCAGCGTGACGGAAGCTTCGAGAAGAGCCCGGGAGGGGCCAGAGGGGAGCCAGGGGGCCCAGGGGGCCCAGGCGGCCACCCGGCGCGGCCCCACCCTTGGCCGCGCCAGGGGGGCGCCTGGGGTCCCTGGCCCACCTCTGGCTGCCCCCTTTCGCCTATTTACCCCCCGTCACGGGAAAACTCCAGAAGCAGAACCCTATTCCGCGAACTTGCCTCTGTTCCGCCGCCGCCGCGCTTCCGAAGATCGGGAGCACCAGAAGACCTCTTCCCGGCACCCTGCCGGAGGGAGGATTGACCTCCAGGAGTCTCCTCTCCACCATGGATGCTCCCCGGATGTCTCGTGAGTAGTTTTCCTTGGACCATGGGTCCGTGATCAGTAGCTATGTGATGTTCTCCTCCCCTCTTTGATCTTCATTGTTTAGACCTCGTGAGCTGCCCAACATGATCGAGGCACCTTTGTAATATTTCTGCTATTGCTATGTTGAGTTTGATAGGATCTGATGGATTATGAGATTATGTTCAGATTGTGATTGAGTAATATATTTGGTTTTTATCTCTTATATTTTTGTTCCTAAGTAATTCTTGCATGTTCCCCGTTGTTGTTTATTGCTTTGGCCAAGTAGTAGGTAGTGACTCCAAGAGGGAGCGTTGTGCTAGATTGTGGGTTCATGCCCCCCGATGGCACGCTTGAGTGACAGAAACATGAGTCTAGGGGATGTGCTGTTGCCACAAGGGGGAAAACAACGGTGCTTGTAACCGCGGTTACAAGGATTGTTTACTTTACGCAGAGTTCTTTTTAATGCAGTTGTCTGTTGCTTTGGGTTTACACTTTGGGTGGGGCTCGCAACTTAATACCAGCGAGATGTTCTGGATAGATATCTCAAGGTGGATGATTAGTAGTAGATGCAGATGGATTTCGGTCTACTTACCTTGGCTTACTGCCTGTGCTTTTGAACCTCTTCCTTTCTTTTGTAGCATAGTTAGCATTGCGGTGCGTTCATAATCCTGTCAATTGCCTTTCTGTAATTTGTTTACCTCGCATAGCAATTTTATCGTCTTTTGGGAGAGAGACATCACTAGCGAACATCACGTATCCCGGTCCATATCCTTATCACTGTTTCCACGCTTTATTTACTTTTCTGCATTTACTTTCAAGTTGTTATTATTATCCCTTGCGTTTTATCCTTTGTAAACAACAAGACCGGAGAGATTGACAACCTCTCTGAACTTCGTTGGGAACAAAGTTATCTGTGTCTGTGTGCAGGTCCGCGTCAGTTGCGCCGCTGACACCTACTTATCATCTCTGCAGTCCTGCTGGAGACAAACCTTGGTATCTTCACCGAGGGAAAACTGCTGCTGCACTACATCTCAACCTTCCACTTGGGGTAACCAACGAAGGGGGTGAGAAGCCATCAAGCAAAGTTTTCTGGCGCCGTTGCCGGGGACTCCAAGTGCTAAGATATGGGAGTTGCACACTACCCTTTACCTTTGTTTTTTTAGTCTTGTTAGTTTATCTTTCAGTTTTTATCTTTGTGTCTTTTATCAAAATTTACAAAAAAATTATTT
This sequence comes from Bromus sterilis, assembly GCA_950022295.1. Lineage (NCBI taxonomy): Eukaryota > Viridiplantae > Streptophyta > Magnoliopsida > Poales > Poaceae > Bromus > Bromus sterilis. The sequence continues at coordinate 274,215,689 of OX465598.1, forward strand.
ATCTTGCTGTTAGTAGTCCTCCTTGTTTAGATGAACATGTTAGGGCTAGGTTCTTTGCGGGAATCGGAAGTTCTCGATTTCCGTCAAAGGAATGGAGAAAATATGAAGAAGGCATGGGACAGAATTTCTGAAGCACATAAAAGAATCATGCCTTGGATATCTATAAAGATTGTGCTTAGAAATTTTTACCATGGTCTTTTTAAATGGTGTAAACACTCTCTTGACATTATAGCTGAAGGAGATTTTCTAGAGTGTGATGAGGATAGGGCTCTTGAGATTTTGCATAGTCTATCTAGTTATTTTGTTTATGATCGTAGTATTGAGACTGTCATAGATAGACTCGCCACTATTGAAAAAAGACGGGATGCTCTAGATTTGGGGAAAGTAGAAGAACTTAAGTCCAACAAGAAAGAAATGTTGGAGATAGATGATGATTGGGAGCCCTTTGTTAGGATTAGCATCTCTAACCAAAGCTTCCTTGCTCTTTGTGATATTGGATCCACAGTTTCTACTATGCCAAAAATAGTTTATGATTCTTTGAAACTGGATATGGATATATTATCATCTTATCATTGACATTCTAATGGAGATATTTTAGAGATTAAAGGAAAGGTAAAAGAAGTCCAAGTTGCATTCCTTCATAGGAATGCACCAATGGATTTCTTCATTATGGAGCCAAACCAAAGTAACATTGTGCTCGGAAGAGACTTCCTCCGTGCTATGAAAGGCTTCATTGATATTGGTAATAGGCACATACGCTTACGCGGTATGGTGAAAGGTAAGTATATCTTTCCTAGTAAGAAGAAGAAGGAGCTTATTTAAAACCAATTTGACGGTTTTTATGATTCTGATCTTGGATACCCTTGATTCTTCTTTTGCATTAAGCCTAGCTAATGGCTTTAAAGAAGCGCTTTCGGGAGGCAGCCCGCAACGATATTAGGTTTTTCTTTTTGATTTTGTTGTGTCTTGATGATTGTTACTTCTGTAGCAACATCATTGTATCTTTATTTTTCAACTTTGTGCCAAGTTATAGCCTCTTAGGTAAGGGAAGTAAAAGTTGTGACATGCTGTCCAGAAAACAGATTCTGTCCTCGTGACCAGAAAAATTCCATAAAAATCCCAGTTCATCTTTTTGAGCTGAAATGTTTACACAATATGTTCTATACAATTACGAAACTTCCGTATGTTCTGAGTTTTTTGATTTGAGTTGCAGAAGTTCCCCTAAAAAATTCTTTACTATCTGCTGTTCTGTTTTTCACAGATTCTGCCACGTTTTGTCTCTCCTAACTTTTGCAAACCTTAAGCTTGCTTTTTCTTTGCAAAAACTTTTTGGCACTCTTGAGAAACAGTAGCTCTTCAAGATTATCTTTATATCCAGTGGAGAAAAATTATTTATTAAGGGTACTAACCTCTCTAATCAGCTTATGATGAGTTATGTATGAAGGGAGTTTTCAAGTGTGCGATGGAAGATGATGAAAGAAGATCCAGGAGTGTCAAGAGCTCAAGCTTGGGGATTCCCCCTTGCATCCCCAATAAATATTCAAGGAGACTCAAGCGTCTAAGCTTGGGGATGCCCCCGTGCGTCCCCTTCTCCATCAACAATCATCAGTTCGTCCTTCGTCTCACTATATTTTTATCACTTCATGCGTTATGTGCTATGCTTGGAGCGTCTCGCTCTTAGGTTTTATTTTTAGTTTCTTTATCTTTGCTTGCTGTTCATAACAAGTTAGGTCCTGTCTTACTTTGTGTGGGAGAGAAACACGCTCCACTTTCAAAATCTAGAACACATCATAGGATTTTTCCTGCTTATCTTTTTGCTGTTGTGTGTTCTTTATCTTTTCATAGCTACTGCCATGTTTAGTCTTAGTTTTAGTTTGTCTTTAGCAAGAGCCTTGGCTTTTGTTTTAGTTTGTTGATGGAACTCTCTTTAGTTTTCATGTTTATCTTGTTAAGAGAGTTGGTTGTTGCACTGAGTTGTGTCTTGTCTTGAAAGTAGGTAATTGAGGTTGCTATTTAATTTTAGTAGTAGCTTGGAATAGTTTTGAGGTATTGATGTGAGTAATGTTTGAACTTTTGGTGTCAAGAGCTCTTGCCTATTAGTGATAGGTGTCGTATTTTGGGCAATCCGTGTTTATTTTCAAAACCTACAAAACTAGTTGAGAACTCTAGCTACTAGATGGATCACTACTCTTCTGAGGGGTCGAATATCAGAGAACACTCACGTACCATGAGTCGAGGATGCGCAAGGATAACCAAACCCCCATACACTCCTCCTCGGGGTACTTGTCTCTTTGTGAACCTCCTTATTAGATTGAGAGTTACCGATAATAAGTGCATGAGTTCTTCGGACTAATGTAAGTATTGAGAGTTGACACATCCACCTTCCCATATTTTGCTAGCCTTTCCCGTGCCGTGCATTGCCTTCTTCTCACTCCGAGAGTTGGTGCCCACCTTCGCCGGTACATCCAAACCCTTGGCATGATACACTCTGTCATCAGAAGCCTCCTTATATCTTTCCTCAAAACAGCCACCATACCTACCTATCAAGGCATTTCCATAGCCTTTCCGAGTTACATTGCCATGCAACTTCCACCTCTTCATGACTTGATCTTCATGTCATACATTTTCCTGCTACACTGGCAGCGGCATACATTGCATACATCATGATAGTTACATCTTCTTTATGTTTTGAGTACCTTGTAAAGTGTGAAAGATCTCCTTTACCTTCTTGTAAATTAGAGTGTTGCCCTTAAGTGAGGAAAAGATCCAAAAGTGGACACATTAAAAGATCCCAAAGAGGACAAATGAGAGTTAAATAGAAAGAGCCATTGAGGCCACCTAAAAAATACAAAAAAAATAGAAAAAAGAGAAAAAGAAATAAAAAGAGAGAAAGGGGCAACACTACTATCCTTTTGAGAGATCCACACTAGTACTCCCTTTATATCCTTGTACTCCATAGAGATGATCTTCATGCATATAGCTATGTGGGGACCTCCACACTATATAACTTGGCTTGCATATTCCAAAGATGAGCCTCCTCATAAGAGCTCTAGGTCTTCATGAGCGAGCAAGTTAGATGCACCCCCACTAGTTCCATTGGAGAGCTTCCTAGCTCGTATGTGCATCCGTTGCATGGCAATCCCTACTCCTCACATCATATCTATCATTTGGCATCTCTTGGCTACGATTGTCCTCATTCATGTGAGCCTTTCTCATCGTTTTTGTCTTCCTCCTCCACCATATTTCTCTCTTTGCCATCAGAAGTGTCAACTCTCATGCTTACGCTCATTCATTGCATGAGTGCTCAAAATATCGAAAAGGAGTGGATCAAATTGACTTGTACCTGGCTAGTGGTCTGGGGACGAGTCAAGATAAGATTCCAAAGAATACCAAGTGTGAAACTTTAGTAGATTGAGTTCTCAACACAATTTTTTTCTCGTATTCCCTATCCCCCTTCTTGCACGCAAACACCATTTGGAGACATTCGAGTCACGGACAGCAAGAGCTCTTGCACCTAATGTTCTTTTGTTACTTGTGTCGGGACCCGGGGTTAGCGTATGCAAGTACAGTTAAGACATAGTCATATGGAGAGCCGAGAACCGCACCCACTTGTCTAAGCAGACAAGGCCAAGCACTGAACATTCTTGGAAAGCATCGTACGTGAGGGGCATCCCATCCAGGCCGGATGATCAACTGAGATGGGTCCTCATCGTCCGCACACAAGTCTAATGATATGGGTGGTGAACTCCCATATTCAAAGACAAGTCGCCTCAACCATACTATCGACTATCTCAAAACTCTTACATAGACTTACTCCAGCCCGATCACTTAGTCGGGGTCTAGGGCGGGCTCGATCATACCACAAAGTGTGCACGAGACGGAGTCTCGAGCAATCGCATCGCGATGCCCCAAGCTGCGCACATCTAAGGGCCACTTGGTGTATGAAAGACCGCCAGCCAGAACACAACTAAGGTCTCGAAACCCATACAAAGACATGCATGTTATAAACATACACGCAACACACATGCCTTGTATGAACAGCAGGTATCATTGCAATTCTCTACAAAGTGTACATATTTATTGATAACTCTTATAGAGTGCAAACAAATATCACAAACATGTGATCCAACATTACAACACAAAGCGGAAGCAAATTATGTCTGAGTACAGACAAGTTTAACAAATGGCTTAAGAAGCCTTATCTAAACACAAAGCCCTCCACGAGGGAACCAGTCGTCTGACTGGGACTAGACTAGTTGGTCTTCAGTCGTCCAGCTCGATGAAGAAGCCACCTTCGGGGTCAGTGGCATCATCTAAAACATAGATTAAGCAAACTTGAGTACAAAGTCGTACTCAGCAAGACTTACATAGGAGCTATACTACTCATGCACATGTATCAAGGTAAAGGGAGGTGGGGTTCACTTGCAGAAGTGCCAGCTTTGACTTGGCTAGTCCTGAACTACGAGTACCAGACTTTGAGGTAAGAAGCATACACGAGTCCACTACTTTCTCCAACCAATACACCACTATGGTGCCTTCCTCGACTTCCCCACGAGAAATCACGCCATAGCACTCACACTTATCTTGGTGTGTTTTAGAAGTATCCGGTTCAAGTTATCTAATAATCAAGCTAAGCTTTCCAAGCAGTCCATAACCGCGGACGCGGCTATTCGAATAGTTTTGTTAACCTTGCAAGGGTGTACCGCTACACACACATGATCATCATTTACCGCCTTTGTACTCGACACCGTTCAAGAGGTATCGGCGAGGATGCTCACCACAACTGTTACCTCATAGCCGATCTAGTCCGAGAAAGCCGCCTACTTGGGTTGGTTACCACAATCGTGAACCCGGCCGGTTTACCGAAGTGGACCCAAGTGATGTGTGCGTGGTGCATAAGCCGGTCTCGGATGAGCCGTTCTCTCACTTAGCATCCAGGCCACAGACCTACCAGAACTCCGAACTATTGCGACATCTGGACATCGAAAGGGATGAGTTAGTAAGTTGAGAGGGGTCAGTGAGCCCAATGTGTGGTTGTACTCTTCATCTTGGATCACCACACAAGAACTCGTACTAGGGCGGTGTTCAACGAGACAACCCACCGTGTACTCCTACACAGCCTCTCATCGTTCACCTTGTATTAGGGTCGATTCACCAACACTTTTCTACCATCATCAACATGATCATTCCCATCCCGACTCACATCACAGTAACAACATGGTATCATACTAAGCATGCAATAAGCAGTAACATTGCCGGGGCCACATGATATCAAACAACTCCTACATTTGCTAGGATTGTGGTTTGCTTACTACTGTGACAAAATGATAGGTCATGCAAAGGAATGGGTTCATCTATGAGGTAGAAACGAAGCATGGTGATCATCCTAAACAATGCATAAGCGAGACATGAGAGGGAAGTGGGATTTTATCGACATGATCAATGGGGGTTTGCTTGCCTTGCGGACGAGGTTCGGGTTCGGGGTCTTCTACGAAGGGGGTGACCTCGGGATCCGGCTCCACATCTACCAGCAACATGACAATCATAGGATCAACATGATGTACAATGCACAATCAAATGAATAAGATTGAAAGGGTGATGTTCATGGTACTGATGTGTTGAGCATTCCATTTAAATGGAGTATATTGCAATTTGAATTGCAAATTCAAACTCCACATTTGCATTCAACATTTACCAAGTTGCATGTGACATTGATTGATCATTTTGAATTATTTTCAAATGTGTATGATATGCCTCTGAAGTGTGGTTGAATTGTAGCTTAATTCCATGGTCCAAGTTGCAAGATCATTTGATTTGAATTTGAATTAAATTCAAATAAACCAAATGACATATGCTACTGGTCCCAATTTAAATTCAACTCAAACATAGTTGAAAGTTGCATATTTGGAAAGATAATTTTCTCCTGATCATTTTTCATATATTATTTGTCCAATTTGGAGTTAATATGAATTTTCTATGAATTTCCAAAGTTTGGGGTATTTTCTGGAATTTCTGGAATTCTTTTAATTCAAATAATCTCTAGAAATTCATTTAAATGATTTATTGCGCAGGTGCTGACGTCAGGGGGGGGCTGACATGTGGGGCCACCTTGTCAGTGGCTGGGTTTAATTAACCCGTGGGTTAAATTAATCCAGTGGCTTAATTAAGCCACTGGGCCCACTGGTCAGTGACCCAGGGGTCACTAACTGGGTGCTTAACAGGGGGGGTTAGAGCTGACACGCCGGCGGCTAAACGCCGGCGACTGGACCGCGGCGGCGCTGCACGGGGAGGGCGAATCCGGCCATCATTTGGAGCGCGAAGACCACCATCTTGAAGCTCTTACTCGCGCGCGTCGAACGGGACCAAAACCAAGCACTGGGGTGCACCGTACGCTCGCCGACGTCAACTTTTGCGGCGACCTAGCTATGGCCATGATCGAGATTTGGCTCCAGGGCACGACTTGAGGCGAGGCTAGGCTGGTTCGACGAGGAAGAACACGGGGAACAAGATGGACAACAAGGCGGGCTCGATTACTTAACGGGTGGACCTCGCCATGGATCCCGGCGGCGAGGAGCTTCGGCTCTCATGGCGGTCACGGCTACAGGGAGTAATGGAAGGGGAAAAGTGAGGGGTTTTGACCCCAAGCTCACCAGGAGCTCAGCAGAGGTGGTGGCGAGGGCTGGGGTGGCTCAACGGTGACGTAATCGACGAAGTCCTTCACGGCGGTCGGCGGGAACTCGAGGAAGAATCCGGTGTCTACGTGGGCTCCGGGCTCGATTCCTTCTGCAAGTCGGTGAAGACGACGACGACGAAGCGCTTGGACACAGTCTTGGGGCTTCTAGGCGTCAATGGCCACGCGTGTGCTCGACGGCGCTCCGGCGTGCTTCTCGGGCGGCGATGAAACGGGCGAGAGAGGAGAGGAGGGAGCTCCTGGAGGGGGGGAATGAACTGGGGCGGCTCCAGGATACTTCCAGACGCGACTACGTGGACGGGGAGGGAAGCAGGAGGTGTCCAGCGACGACGGCATGCTCGCCACGGCGGCAGCAGCCTGCCTGGCACGAGGAAGAAGACGGCCTTGTCCCTGGGCCGGGCTGCCTCGGTGAGTTGGGCCCATTTGAGGTCAGCCTTCTTTTCCTTTTTTTGTTTCTGTTTTTCTTTCTGTCATTTGTTCTATTTAGCTAAAATAAATAGCTAGACATTTTATTAAATGCTGAAAACTTTTATGTGGCCTCATAATAATATAGACTAGCCACTCATAAACTTTCAACATTTTTAAAATTCAAATGATTTGAATTTTAAATCAAATAGGGGTATTTCTTTAATTCCAAGGCACTGTTTGAATATTTGAAAAATCTATGAGCATGGGGTGGGTCCCACATCACTTGATAGGTGATCACACTCATTTATAAGACTTTTCAAAAATCTAACATGAATTTTTGGAGAAGATTTTTATCTGGCCTTTTGAATTAATTCATCTGGGGGGTGTTCCTTCTCCCATTTGGATTTTGAAGTTGATTTCCTTTGAAAATTTGACATGATGCAAGGTTACTTGATCCTAGCACATTACCTAACAGAGGGCTCTGACAACTCGCCCCCACTCAACAGAATCTCGTTCCGAGATTCAGAAGTCTGCGGGAGGAAGGTGGGGTACTCGGCACTGAGACGGTCTTCTCTTTCCCACGTAGCTTCTCTTTCGGAGTGGTGTGACCATTGCACTTTCAGAAACCTAATCTTCTAACGACGAGTGACACGCTCTGCGGAATCAAGAATACGAACGGGGTATTCTCGATAAGAAAGGTCATCTTGAAGATCAAGCGTTTCATGGTCGACTTCGCGGATGGGGTCCTTGAAGCAACGCCTGAGTTGGGACACATGGAATACATCATGTACTCGGGAGAGGTGCGGAGGTAGTTCAAGTTGGTAGGCAACTCCTCCACGTTTAGCAATAATGCGGAAAGGTCCGATGTAACGTGGGGCCAATTTGCCTTTGATACCGAAACGTTGGGTTCCCTTCAGAGGAGTAACCCGAAGGTAAGCCTTCTCATCCAGATTGTAGCTCTCTTGCCTATGATGACGATCATAGTAGCTTTTCTGACGAGACTGGGCTGCTTTCAATTGATCACGAACAATGCGAACTTGCTCTTCTGCTTCCTTGATCATATCCGGTCCAAAGAATTGTCTTTCACCGGTTTCTGACCAGTTTAAAGGTGTTCGACATCGTCGTCCATAAAGGAGTTCAAAAGGCCATGTTCAGACTAGATTGAAAACTATTGTTATAAGCAAATTCGGAAAATGGAAGAGACTTCTCCCAATTCTTTCCGAATAATATAACACAAGCTCTGAGCATGTCTTCAAGAATTTGGTTAACCCTTTCGACTTGACCGCTAGACTGAGGATGGAAAGCTGTACTAAAGGAGAGATGAGTTCCCATAGCATTCTGAAAGCTTCCCCAAAATCTAGAGGTGAAAAGGCTACCGCGATCAGAATTGATTTCCAAAGGAACACCATGAAGTGATAAAATTCTAGAGATGTACAAGTACGCTAACTGGCTAGCAGTTATAGACTCGCGAACCGGAAGGAAGTGAGCAACTTTGGAAAGCCTATCTATGACAACGAAGATGGCATTGTTTCCTTTCTGGGTTTTTGGAAAGCCGGTGATGAAGTCCATACCGACTTTGTCCCATTTCCACTCGGGAATAGACAAAGGTTGAAGCGTACCAGCAGGTCTTTGATGTTCTGCCTTAATGCGACGACAAACATCACATTCGGCAACAAATTGAGCAATGTCTCTCTTCATCCTAGTCCACCAAAATCTCTGGCGTAGATCTCGGTACATTTTTGTGCTACCGGGATGAATTGAGAGGGCTGTGTCATGGGATTCTTTGAGGATGAGTTGCCTTAGTTCCTTATTCTTAGGTACTACCAAACGATTTTCAAAGAATACCGTTCCTTTGCTATCTGTGGAGAAACATTTAGCAACTCCGCTAGCAATGTTCTCCTTGATCCGGCGAACACCTCGTGCACGCCTTTGGGCAACTATAATTTGATCCTCATGAGTTGGTTTCGCCACCAAGGTAGAAAGATAGCCATGAGGAACAATTTCAAGGTTGAGCTTGCGAAAGTCCTCATGAAGAAGTGGTTGATACTGTTGTAACATGAGGTTGTTACAATACGACTTACGACTTAGTGCATCAGCCATGACATTGGCTTTGCCTGGGGTGTAAGAAATTACTACGTCGTAATCTTTTATCAACTCAATCCAGCGTCTTTGCCTGAGATTAAGATCTGGCTGGGTGAAAATGTATTTGAGGCTTTGGTGGTCGGAATAAATCTCGCAACGGTTACCAAGGAGGTAATGTCGCCAAGTTGGTAGGGCATGAACTACGGCAGCGAGTTCAAGGTCATGGGTAGGATAGTTCTCTTCATGTGGCCGCAATTGGCGTGAAGCATAGGCTACCACATGTCGATCTTGCAGAAGTATGCATCCTAACCCTTGCCGTGATGCGTCACAATAGATCTCGAAATCCTTTTTGGTGTCTGGAGGTGCAAGTACGGGTGCAGAAGTCAATCTTCTTTTTAGCTCTTGAAAGCTTTCCTCGCACTTGGGAGTCCATAAGAATTTCTTATCTTTCTTGAGGAGTTCAGTTAGAGGCTTTGCAACTTTAGAAAAGTTCTCGACGAAGCGACGGCAATAGCTGGCTAGGCCAAGAAAACTCCTAACTTGCTTAACCGATTCAGGTGGAGTCCAGTCAAGGACGGCCTGAACTCTCTCGGGATTCATAGCAATGCCTTTTGCAGAAATCACATGGCCTAAGTAGGTTGCTTCTGGTAGCCAAAATTCACACTTGGAGAATTTAGCATACAGGCGATGCTCTCTAAGTTTCATCAATACCAGCCTTAGGTGTTCGGCATGTTCTTCTTCGTTCTTCGAGTATATAAGGATGTCATCGAGGTAAACCACGACGAACTGGTCCAAATACTCCATGAAGATCGAGTTCATCATGCGTGAGAAAGTGGCGGGGGCATTGGTTAAACCAAAGGACATGACGGTGTACTCGTAAAGACCATAACGAGTAGTAAAAGCCGTTTTGGGAATGTCCTCGTTTCGGATTTTGATTTGATGATAACCTAATCTCAAATCCATCTTGGAGAAGACAGAGGATCCTGCAAGTTGATCATAAAGATCATTGATCCTGGGCAATGGGTACTTGTTCTTGATCGTCGCTAAATTTAGCGGGCGATAGTCTACGCACATCCTTTCTGTTCCATCTTTCTTCGTTACGAACAGAACGGGGCAACCCCATGGCGATGAGCTAGGGCGGATGAAGCCTTTCTCCAACAAAGCTTCCAGTTGGGTTTTAAGCTCAGCTAACTCACGTGGGTCCATTTTGTATGGGCGTCTAGAAATTGGTGCGGTTCCTGGGGCAAGATCCACTATAAACTCTACACATCTGTCGGGTGGCATGCCCGACAGCTCTTCAGGAAAGACATTCGGGAAGTCACGAACCACCGGAATATCTTCAAGTTCGGGAAGGGGAAGTACATTCAAGGAATGCACTTGGGTTCTTGTTCTGGGTGAGGTATAGTTGACGGTTTTGCCTGAAGGGTGGGTGAGTTTCACGGATTTGCCTTTGCAATCCAGATAGGCATTCTGTTTTGATAGCCAATCCATGCCAAGGATGACATCAATATCTGAAGACTTGAGGGCTATGAGTGAAGCAAGGAATACTAAACCCTCAATTGCAATTTGATTACCATGGCTTACTCTATTAGTTTGCCATCTTGACCCTGGAGTTTGAATAATCATTGGGATGGAGAATTCAACAAAAGGTAACTCATGACGAAGTGCATAACTTTCCGACATGAATGAATGAGATGCTCCTGGGTCGAAAAGAACGGAAGTAGGAACATAATTGACTGGGAGCGTACCAAGAATGACGTTAGTGGTGTCATCAGTCTCTTCGGCGGCGATCTGGTTCACACGTCCACGAGTGGCGGGAGGAGCGGGTTTGGCGGTGTAGACCTTCTGGGGTGGCTTGCCACGGCCATTGTTGTTGTTGTTGTTGTTTCCTCCGGCACGGGGTGGAGCATTCTGGTGTTGAAGCTGGTTCTCGGGACACTCACGAGAATAGTGGCCTGCCTGACCACACTTGTAACAGGTTCCGAAAACAGTGCGTGGAGCTGGGTGGAACTGGGTTGGTGGACGAGGCGCCACATAGGATGGCCTCGGTGGGTTGTTCTGGCGGAACATGCTGTTTGGGATCCAGATCTTGCGCTTCTGGGAGCCAGAACTGGAGGAGCTGTCATCTCTAGGGTGTTTGCGGAAATCGTTGGGGGTGTTCATGTCCTCGGCCTTAATGGCCTTGTTGACAAGGACCTGGAAGGTGGCGAAGTCATGAAGATTGAGCTCACGACGGAGTCCAGTGTTGAGGCCACGACAGAACCTCTCTTGTTTCTTGGAGTCGGTGGAGACTTCTTCGGTAGCATAACGAGCCAGTCGGTTGAACTCACGACTAAACTCATCAACGGTCCTTCTGCCTTGAGTGAGGTTGCAGAACTCCTCACACTTGCGGTCCATAAGACCCTTGGGAATGTGGTGCTCACGGAAGGACGTGCAGAATTCCTCCCAAGATGCAGGTTGTCCAATGGGACGCATATTCAGAAATTCTCCCACCAAGAGCTAGCTGCACCTTCAAGGTGATAGGTGGCATAGCTGACCTTGTCACCAGTTGCAACACGGCCTGCTTGGAGCTTCCTCTCGATGCTGCGAAGCCAGTCATCGGCGTCAAGGGGCTCGGTAGAGTAACTGAAGACCGGGGGATGAAGCCGGATGAAGTCGTTCAGGGACACTAGCTCATTGCGCTGCTGAGTGGTGTTGCGTGCGATGACTTCCAGCAGGTGGTGAGAGTCACGACGGTTCCTCTCGACCTCCATCAGAACTTGTGCCATCGTGGGTGGGGGTGGAAGGTTGCCTTCCTCCTGGTCATTCCCACGACCTTGGTTACGACCATCCTGGCCACGGGTTCCTTGAGACATCCTGAAGGTGAAAACCCAAGTCAAACAGAGTTGATTTGAAGAGTCTAATCAAGGTATTGAAGTACTGGAAGGATTACAGAGCAAAGGAAGTAATCATCTTGACAACATGGTGATAAAGCATACAAGCCATATATTCACAAGCTGTCATACAAACCATACATCGTTCTAGTACAAGCACTAAGCTAATACAGACGTGATGAAGATGATACATCCTTCAGAGGCACTCTGACTTCCTATACATTATTTTTCTAAGCCTCTGGAACTTAGACACGTTGCTTACAATATACTAGGATACTACTACATCATCACTAAGTAAGACCACAGGCGGTCTCACTCATCTCCATCTCCATAGTAGTCCTCATAAAAGTTACCCGCGTATCCCGGTAGCTGGAGGTGACCATCGGAAAACACGGAGGCTTGTGGACCCTGATATCCATTTGGGCAAGGATGGGGCCTAGGTCCAGCGTAGGGTGGAAGCAAAGGACCACGGGGTGGAAAAATGCCTCCAATCTCGGGCCAAGCAACTCGAGAAGGCATCTGAGTCCTCACTAGGTAGATCGCATCATGCTCAACTGATCCAACGCTCACAAAGGGTGCCAAGAGGGTCAGTGCTCGATACAGACGAACACGGGTGGCGTGGAGCTTGAAACGGAGAGCGCGTGCATCACGATCTCTGTCACTAGCAAACCTAGCAGTCATCTGAAGGGCGGGATCCTCTGCAGAGTGATCTGAGTAGAGTCCGGTGTAATACCCCTCTTCTCCTGGAAGTGCAGCAGGGATATAGCGGAAAGAAGTCTCTCTCAGCAAAGTGTGCTCCTCTCTCAGCAGTGTCATACATGAGTATGCAGCATCCTGCACAGCCATGTTCTCGGTAACGCCAATGCCATGTCCAAAGTGGATAGGCTGAGTGACTCCAACGTGGTGCGGGTAGATCCTGACAATGCAGTGGAACTGCGTCTGGTTGAAGTCGTGAAACTGCTCCTCAACGATGTACTCAGGGTACCACCGATATCCCACATAGGACATCATCTCGATCAACGTGGCGGGATGGCCACGCACACCGAGGCACCTGGTCAAACGAACAATCTGCCGAGGGGGAAGATCTGCCATCTGAAACAGAAAGGAGTTTGCAAATGCATCAGATTATGAGATAAACTTGGAATGACTCGGACAGCATAACGGCTGTAATTGCAAGAAAAAGACAATTTCTTACAACATGGAAACAACACTTACATACGATGTAATAAAACAGGGAGCGTAACAACTCTAACAAACCGATCACAACTTTCCTACGGCTATGAGGAAGCAAACAACGAGATGTTCTAATCAGACAGAGGAGAGCCTAGTCCTATCTTCCCGTAGAATAAGAAGAGGGTGACTCAGAACTCAGAACGAAGGGGGTAAGGATAAAAAAAGCCTTACGTTATTCCCTTATATACCCAGAGTAACTATATAACTATAGCAAGCTAGACTCAACTTCGGCCAAGGCTACTAGTCCTACAGTCAGTCCTGCTCTGATACCAAGTCTGTCGGGACCCGGGGTTAGCGTATGCAAGTACAGTTAAGACATAGTCATATGGAGAGCCGAGAACCGCACCCACTTGTCTAAGCAGACAAGGCCAAGCACTGAACATTCTCGGAAAGCATCGTACGTGAGGGGCATCCCATCCAGGCCGGATGATCAACTGAGATGGGTCCTCATCGTCTGCACACAAGTCTAATGATATGGGTGGTGAACTCCCATATTCAAAGACAAGTCGCCTCAACCATACTATCGACTATCTCAAAACTCTTACATAGACTTACTCCAGCCCGATCACTTAGTCGGGGTCTAGGGCGGGCTCGATCATACCACAAAGTGTGCACGAGACGGAGTCTCGAGCAATCACATCGCGATGCCCCAAGCTGCGCACATCTAAGGGCCACTTGGTGTATGAAAGACCGCCAGCCAGAACACAACTAAGGTCTCGAAACCCATACAAAGACATGCATGTTATAAACATACACGCAGCACACATGCCTTGTATGAACAGCAGGTATCATTGCAATTCTCTACAAAGTGTACATATTTATTGATAACTCTTATAGAGTGCAAACAGAGATCACAAACATGTGATCCAACATTACAACACAAAGCGGAAGCAAATTATGTCTGAGTACAGACAAGTTTAACAAATGGCTTAAGAAGCCTTATCTAAACACAAATCCCTCCACGAGGGAACCAGTCGTCTGACTGGGACTAGACTAGTTGGTCTTCAGTCGTCCAGCTCGATGAAGAAGCCACCTTCGGGGTCAGTGGCATCATCTAAAACATAGATTAAGCAAACTTGAGTACAAAGTCGTACTCAGCAAGACTTACATAGGCGCTATACTACTCATGCACATGTATCAAGGTAAAGGGAGGTGGGGTTCACTTGCAGAAGTGCCAGCTTTGACTTGGCTAGTCCTGAACTACGAGTACCAGACTTTGAGGTAAGAAGCATACACGAGTCCACTACTTTCTCCAACCAATACACCACTATGGTGCCTTCCTCGACTTCCCCACGAGAAATCACGCCATAGCACTCACACTTATCTTGGTGTGTTTTAGAAGTATCCGGTTCAAGTTATCTAATAATCAAGCTAAGCTTTCCAAGCAGTCCATAACCGCGGACGCGGCTATTCGAATAGTTTTGTTAACCTTGCAAGGGTGTACCGCTACACACACATGATCATCATTTACCGCCTTTGTACTCGACACCGTTCAAGAGGTATCGGCGAGGATGCTCACCACACTGTTACCTCATAGCCGATCTAGTCCGAGAAAGCCGCCTACTTGGGTTGGTTACCACAATCGTGAACCCGGCCGGTTTACCGAAGTGGACCCAAGTGATGTGTGCGTGGTGCATAAGCCGGTCTCGGATGAGCCGTTCTCTCACTTAGCATCCAGGCCACAGACCTACCAGAACTCCGAACTATTGCGACATCTGGACATCGAAAGGGATGAGTTAGTAAGTTGAGAGGGGTCAGTGAGCCCAATGTGTGGTTGTACTCTTCATCTTGGATCACCACACAAGAACTCGTACTAGGGCGGTGTTCAACGAGACAACCCACCGTGTACTCCTACACATCCTCTCATCGTTCACCTTGTATTAGGGTCAATTCACCAACACTTTTCTACCATCATCAACATGATCATTCCCATCCCGACTCACATCACAGTAACAACATGGTATCATACTAAGCATACAATAAGCAGTAACATTGCCGGGGCCACATGATATCAAACAACTCCTACATTTGCTAGGATTGTGGTTTGCTTACTGTGACAAAATGATAGGTCATGCAAAGGAATGGGTTCATCTATGCGGTAGAAACGAAGCATGGTGATCATCCTAAACAATGCATAAGCGAGACATGAGAGGGAAGTGGGATTTTATCGACATGATCAATGGGGGTTTGCTTGCCTTGCTGATGAGGTTCGGGTTCGGGGTCGTCTACGAAGGGGGTGACCTCGGGATCCGGCTCCACGTCTACCAGCAACATGACAATCATAGGATCAACATGATGTACAATGCACAATCAAATGAATAAGATTGAAAGGGTGATGTTCATGGTACTGATGTGTTGAGCATTCCATTTAAATGGAGTATATTGCAATTTGAATTGCAAATTCAAACTCCACATTTGAATTTAACATTTACCAAGTTGCATGTGACATTGATTGATCATTTTGAATTATTTTCAAATGTGTATGATATGCCTCTGAAGTGTGGTTGAATTGTAGCTTAATTCCATGGTCCAAGTTGCAAGATCATTTGATTTGAATTTGAATTAAATTCAAATAAACCAAATGACATATGCTACTGGTCCCAATTTAAATTCAACTCAAACATAGTTGAAAGTTGCATATTTGGAAAGATAATTTTCTCCTGATCATTTTTCATATATTATTTGTCCAATTTGGAGTTAATATGAATTTTCTATGAATTTCCAAAGTTTGGGGTATTTTTTGGAATTTCAGGAATTCTTTTAATTCAAATAATCTCTGGAAATTCATTTAAATGATTTATTGCGCAGGTGCTGACGTCAGGGCGGGGGGCTGACATGTGGGGCCACCTTGTTAGTGGCTGGGTTTAATTAACCCGTGGGTTAAATTAATCCAGTGGCTTAATTAAGCCACTGGGCCCACTGGTCAGTGACCCAGGGGTCACTAACTGGGTGCTTACCAGGGGGGTTAGAGCTGACACGCCGGCGGCTAAACGCCGGCGACTGGACCGCGGCGGCGCTGCACGGGGAGGGCGAATCCGGCCATCATTTGGAGCGCGAAGACCACCATCTTGAAGCTCTTACTCGCGCGCGTCGAACGGGACCAAAACCAAGCACTGGGGTGCACCGTACGCTCGCCGGCGTCAACTTTTGCGGCGACCTAGCTACGGCCATGATCGAGATTTGGCTCCAAGGCACGACTTGAGGCGAGGCTAGGCTGGTTCGATGAGGAAGAACACGGGGAACAAGATGGACAACAAGGCGGGCTCGATTACTTAACGGGTGGACCTCGCCATGGATCCCGGCGGCGAGGAGCTTCGGCTCTCATGGAGGTCACGGCTACAGGGAGTAATCGAAGGGGAAAAGTGAGGGGTTTTGACCCCAAGCTCACCAGGAGCTCAGCAGAGGTGGTGGCGATGGCTGGGGTGGCTCAACGGCGACGTAATCGACGAAGTCCTTCACGGCGGCCGGCGGGAACTCGAGGAAGAATCCGGCGTCTACGTGGGCTCCGGGCTCGATTCCTTCTGCAAGTCGGTGAAGAAGACGTCAATGGCCACGCGTGTGCTCGACGGCGCTCCGGCGTGCTTCTCGGGCGGCGATGAAACGGGCGAGAGAGGAGAGGAGGGAGCTCCTGGAGGGGGGGGGGAATGAACTGGGGCGGCTCCAGGATGCTTCCAGACGCGACTACGTGGACGGGGAGGGAAGCAGAAGGTGTCCAGCGACGACGGCATGCTCGCCACGGCGGCAGCAGCCTGCCTGGCGCGAGGAAGAAGACGGCCTTGTCCCTGGGCCGGGCTGCCTCGGTGAGTTGGGCCCATTTGAGGTCAGCCTTCTTTTCCTTTTTTTTGTTTCTGTTTTTCTTTCTGTCATTTGTTCTGTTTAGCTAAAATAAATAGCTAGACATTTTATTAAATGCTGAAAACTTTTATGTGGCCTCATAATAATATAGACTAGCCACTCATAAACTTTCAACATTTTTAAAATTCAAATGATTTGAATTTTAAATCAAATAGGGGTATTTCTTTAATTCCAAGGCACTGTTTGAATATTTGAAAAATCTATGAGCATGGGGTGGGTCCCACATCACTTGATAGGTGATCACACTCATTTATAAGACTTTTCAAAAATCTAACATGAATTTTTGGAGAAGATTTTTATCTGGCCTTTTGAATTAATTCATCTGGAGGGTGTTCCTTCTCCCATTTGGATTTTGAAGTTGATTTCCTTTGAAAATTTGAGATGATGCAAGGTTACTTGATCCTAGCACATTACCTAACAGAGGGTTCTGACAACTTGTTTCAATACTAATATAGACTCTTGCATGTTATGACTTGAATTGAATTTCTAACCTTGGTTGCTTTACTTTTCAAAGTTCTTATATGGTTGCTAGCATGTCACCACAGAAATTATGTTGTTATCATTTACCTACTCGAGGACGAGTAGGAATTAAGCTTGGGGATGTTGATACATCCAAAACGTATCTATAATTTCTGCTTGCTCCATGCATGTTTTGTGTGATATTGCTATGATCTAGATACACTTTCATACATTTTTGATCATATTTGGACTAACCTATTAACTCAGTGCACCCCAGTGTCAGTTCCTATTTTCTGCTGTTTTTCTATTTCAGTTTTCCCCCATATAAAAAGTGCCAAAAAAATTCGGGAAAATTCAGATAAAAAATCAGCGTGACGGAAGCTTCGAGAAGAGCCCGGGAGGGGCCAGAGGGGAGCCAGGGGGGCCCAGGCGACCACCCGGCGCGGCCCCACCCCTAGCCGCGCCAGGGGGCGCCTGGGGCCCCTGGCCCACCTCTGGCTGCCCCCTTTCGCCTATTTATCCCCCGTCACGGGAAAACTCCAGAAGCAGAACCCTATTCCGCGAACTCGCCTCTGTTCCACCGCCGCTGCGCTTCCAAAGATCGGGAGCACCAGAAGACCTCTTCCCGGCACCCTGCCGGAGGGAGGATTGACCTCCGGGAGTCTCCTCTCCACCATGGATGCTCCCCGGATGTCTCGTGAGTAGTTTTCCTTGGACCATGGGTCCGTGATCAGTATCTATGTGATGTTCTCCTCCTCTCTTTGATCTTCATTGTTTAGACCTCGTGAGCTGCCCAACATGATCGAGGCACCTTTGTAATATTTCTGCTATTTCTATGTTGAGTTTGATAGGATCTGATGGATGATGAGATTATGTTCAGATTGTGATTAAGTAATATATTTGGTTTTTATCTCTTATATTTTTGTTCCTAAGTAATTCTTGCATGTTCCCCGTAGTTGTTTATTGCTTTGGCCAAGTAGTAGGTAGTGACTCCAAGAGGGAGCGTTGTGCTAGATTGTGGGTTCATGCCCCCCGATGACACGCTTGAGTGACAGAAACATGAGTCTAGGGGATGTGATTTTGCCACAAGGGGGAAACCAATGGTGCTTGTAACCGCGATTACAAGGATTGTTTACTTTACGCAGAGTTCTTTTTAATGCAGTTGTTTGTTGCTTTGGGTTTACACTTTTGGTGGGGCTCGCAACTTAATACCAGCGAGATGTTCTGGATAGATATCTAAAGGTGGATGATTAGTAGTAGATGCAGATGGATTTCGGTCTACTTACCTTGGCGTACTGCCTGTGCTTTTGAACCTCTTCCTTTCTTTTGTAGCATAGTTAGCATTGCGGTGCGTTCATAATCCTGTCAATTGCCTTTCTGTAATTTGTTTACCTCACATAGCAATTTTATCGTCTTTTGGGAGAGAGACATCACTAGCGAACATCACGTATCCCGGTCCATATCCTTATCACTGTTTCCATGCTTTATTTACTTTTCTGCATTTACTTTCAAGTTGCTATTATTATCCCTTGTGTTTTATCCTTTGTAAACAACAAGACCGGAGAGATTGACAACCTCTCTGAACTTCGTTGGGAAAAAAGTTATCTGTGTCTGTGTGCAGGTACGCGTCAGTTGCGCCGCTGACACCTACTTATCATCTCTGGAGTCCTGCTGGAGACAAAACTTGGTATCTTCACCGAGGGAAAACCGCTACTGCACTACATCTCAACCCTCCACTTGGGGTAACCAACGAAGGTTGATGATGGGCCAAGTGTTCCCCCAACACAAGCACCTCCTCCTACCACTCAAGATCCAATTTCTCATGATGAGCCCATTATCCAAGAACAAGAACAAGACCCTCCACAACCCGATGTGGCCACACAACCACATGTTGATGATGCGGTTGAACCACATGACGATCATCATGACCGCATCCAATTTGGAGAAAATGATGATATTGATGATGGTTCCTACCTTGATGATGAACCCAATGTATATCATGAACCGGAATGGGTGGAACCTCTTGAAACTCCGTCATCCATCATGCCTGTGGTGGCAAGACGTGTTGAAGTGGACAAGATCCTCACGGGATTGGGGCAAGGTATAGTTACTCGTAGTCAATTAATGAACTTTTGCGCTCACTTCTCGTTTGTGTCTAGCATTGAACCACTTAGGGTTGAACATGCCCTTGCGGATGCGGATTGGCTCATTGCAATTCAAGATGAGATCACTAGTTTCACCCGGAACGAAGTGTGGTCTCTCGTGGAGAGGCCCTCCGGTCAAGATCATAACATCATTGGAACTAAGTGATCTTCAAGAACAAACAAGATGAACATGGTACTATCATCCGCAACAAGGCAAGGTTAATGGCTCAAGGGTACTCCCAAGTTGAAGGCTTGGATTTTGATGAGACCTTTGCACCCGTTGCCCGTCTTTAATCTATACGCATGTTTCTTGCTTATGCCGCATTCAATGGATTTCCATTATTTCAAATGGATCTGAAGAGTGCTTTTCTTAACGGTCCGCTACAAGAGGATGTATATGTAGCACAACCACCCGGCTTTCTTGATTCTCATCACAAGGACCACGTGTATAAACTTCATAAGGCACTATATGGTCTTAAGCAAGCCCCTCGGGCTTGGTATGACCATCTTAGGAAGTTTCTACTCGAGGAAGGATTTGAGAGTGGGATCATTGATGCCACTCTTTTTACCAAGAGAACAAATGGTGAGTTGCTCATATGCCAAATCTATGTAGATGACATAATATTTGGTTCTCCGAATCCATCTTTGTGCAAGTGGTTCTCGGAAACTATGACCAAGAATTTTGAGATGTCAATGATGGGGAGCTTGAAGTATTTCCTTGGCTTTCGAATCGAGCAATTTGCCGAAGGAACCTTCATCTCCCAAACAAAGTACATTCAAGACATGCTCTTGAAGTTCGGTATGAACGATGCCAAGCCATGCAAGACACCCATGCCAACCAAGGGTTATCTAGATCAAGACCTTTCCGGTATTCCATTTGATGCTACTCTTTACCGTTCTATGATAGGTCATTGCTTTACCTTTGTGCATCTAGACCGGATATTATGCTTAGCGTAGGAATGTGTGCAAGATATCAAGCCTCTCCTATGGAGAGTCATCATTTGGCGGTTAAGCGCATTCTTAGATACCTTGTTCATACTCCTTTGTTGGGCCTTTGGTACCCCAAGGAAGCCAAGTTTGATCTCTTGGGGTACACGGATGCGGATTGGGCCGGAGACAAAGTGGATCGGAAGTCAACCTCCGGTTCATGCCAATTTCTTGGGCGCTCATTGGTAAGTTGGCACTCGAAGAAGCAAAATTGCGTCTCCCTCTCCACCGCCGAAGCCGAGTATGTTGCCGCCGCAAGTTGTGCCACTCAAATCCTATGGATGAGGCAAACTTTGAAGGATTATGGACTCATCTATAAGAAGGTACCCATCTTATGTGACAATGAAAGTGCTATCAAGATTGCCAACAACCCTTGTCAACATCCTCGCATCAAGCATATTGACATTCGTCATCACTTCATACGGGATCATATTCAAAAGGGTGATATTGTTCTTGCACATGTGGGCACCGACAAGCAACTTGCCGATATCTTCACCAAGCCATTGGATGAAGCAAGGTTTTGCCAACTAAGAGGTGAACTTGGTATCTTGGAACGTTATAGCCTTACGGCTTAGGGGTATCTTGCTCTCATTCATACACATAGCAAATAACTTGTCAAGATGTAGGCATATATGTAGGGGGAGAAACTCAATCAATGAGTTCTCAACTCTCTACGTGATGCATAAATGGATTCACACATCAACAATCCGCATGCTCCCTACCATGAGACCATGTGTAGCGGTTAACGATGGAGTAGTGTCTTTGGACCTAAGGTACATCTTCGCGGTGTCAAACCACAATACACTCAAACATGGTGACTTCGGTCACCGCCCTTCTCATGGAAGGCTTGCTTGATCATCGTTGTGTGTCTATACTTCTCATGAATATATATTTATGCATATCTGATATACACTATTGTTGCCCCTATCATAGTCATATCCTGCAAAAATAATTTTTTTATTTCAAACTTCGGACGTCTGAATGTTTTTTCGGACTTCCGAATCTCCTTTGGTGTCCTAGTCAGTAGACCTCACTTCCGTTATCGGGTGTCCGTCCTCTTTCGGATGTCCGACACGTCGGACTTCCGAAACGCATCGAACTTCCGAATCTTCCTGTCTGTCTGTCTTCGGTCACAGCCAACGTCCCAGCCAAAATCGGAAATCCGATGCTGTTCGGACGTCCGACACACCGGACGTCCGAAATACGACGGACGTCCGAAATTCCCAGACCTATATAAACTGGCCATCCGGCCGAGGGGAGCAGTTATCTCCCTCTCGGCCACCCTCGTCCCAAACCTGTCCGCCGCCGCCTTCGCCTTTTGTCGCCGCCGGCCGCCCCGGCTTGCTCTGGCCTTATTTCCTCCGGATCCGCGCACCCCGGGTACTTCTCCGCCTGATCTATCTTTCTACCCAATTCGTTTTGCGGTTGGTGCCAGAATTTGTGCCTCATTTTGCATCTCCCCGTCTAGGGTTTCGTGATGGTGCGGACGAAACGGACCGCTCACAAGGATGCCGGTGCCTCTTTCTCTCGTGGTGGATCTGAGGACTCCGATGAGCTTGCCCGTCCTCGTCGCCAGGCTCGTCATGGGAAGCAGCCCCACTATGTCGAGCCTTCGTCTGAGAGTGACCGCACCCCAAGTGGGGATGCCCTAAACTTTGAGGATGAAGTTGCTGCTGATAGTGATGATGTGATTGATGAGGAGTTTGAAGAAGAGTTTGTTGCCGATGATCCTCCTGCGGTTGTGGTTCGCCGGGCTGCTCCCTCCTCCAAGGTCATGCTTGGTGTTCGTCGCAAGCCTAGGGGCTCCTCCTCGGCATCTCGGGCTCATGATGATGCGACCCCAGATGCTGCACCTCGTGACGCCAGGGTTCACATCTCTTGTGACCCTGTCGTCTCCTTTGGTCGCATCATGATTGACTACTCCAAGATGCCGCTTGATGACTACTGGAGAATTCAGCGTGTGAACCAGTTTGCGGGACTTTGGGATTGTGAGGACAACCGGTTCCAGACAAATGTGCTGGCAGATATTTTCACCTCCGTGGCCCTCCGCCAAGGTCTGGCCAACTCCCATGCTTGCATTCCTGTTGGCTTCATCCGGTCTCACTCGTCACAGTTTCCGGGTGTGGTGGACATTCTTGATTCCATGGGTCTCGTCACAACTTGGAACCAAACTTCTATCCTTCAGTTCTATGCCACGTGCTTTGTGACGCCCCCAAAATCAATCCGTGTACAGTAATCATACACGCAGGGTACACGACTGAGATTAGGGTGCCACGGTGAGAATATCACAGCACAACACTAAACACAAAAGGATAAACCAATATGTTACAATAAAGGGGGGCCACGCGGACCCGAATACATAAGTTATACAAGCCATAATATCTGAGTACAGACATAGTTAGTCAAGTTTTGCCTTAAGAAGGCTAGCACAAATAACATCAGAGATACATATCGAAAAGGCAAGGCCTCCTGCCTGGGAGCCTCCGAAACTACTCCTGGTCCTGGTCAGCGGGGGTCTCGACGTAGTAGTATCCGCCTCCGGGGTACTCCTGCTCCTGGGCTCCAACGTCGACTGCAGCGGCCGATCAGGCAAAACAGTAAAGGAAATAAAGCAGGTGAGTATCTAGTATACCCGCGAGTCTTACGTCCGCTACTAAGCATTATGCATTGTATCAACGGAAAGAAGAGGCTATATATAGTGGACTGAAAGACAGAAATCCAGAGCAAGGGTAAGAAGCTAGGCCTATCGAAGACTAGCATCTTCCGACGATGTCTTGCAGCATGAGGTAAGAATCAGCCAACAGTTCATATAAAGCATAAAGTAACAACGAAGCAGAAGTTGCTGCAACATTGTATAATATAAGTTGTAATGATTAACAATAATAATATAGCCTCCGAGTTCCCTTCCTCAACTCCCTGCGAGGAAGAAGACCCGGAACCATACAGTTTAATAGTAATAGTTTCTAGTGGTAAGATCCAGCTTCAGCATAAAGCGTCCTGTTACCGTGGACACGGCTATTCGAATAGATTAATCTTCCCTGCAGGGGTGCATTGGCGTGACTCTACGACGCTCGGATCTCCAAGGTGGCGGGAACCTTGTTAGGGAACGCTCCACCAAAGCTATCCGACACAAAGTAGCCCATCCTTCGGCAATCAACAGAGAGGTCATCCGCCGGACTATATCCTATGTACGCCGGCTTTGGACCCTAACCCGAACGTACTCCTGCACGGTGCGTGACTGGCCGGTGAAGCAAAATCAAAGCAAATACAAATACACCGCTCGAGCAAGAGAAGACAACACCACTTCCCGGCAATCAGCCCGCGATACTGCTGACGTCTGAAGACCCTCGAACGAGACTACGATCCAGGGGAGCCCACACTCCTTATCCCACGTGTAGGTAGTGCGTACAAGCCAAAAGGCTACTCAAGACATCCGCCGAACCATTTAGCATTTTAATTAACCTGCGTGACAACCGTTATCGTTGCCTCGACTTAACCGACCCGCGGTCAACGACAGCAGTCAGGACCACCAGTACATCGGTGCTGCCCTGTCGTCCCACCGAGTCACTGCGGTTACCAACAAGGTGAACCGTCTCGTTACCTTGTCTCGCGTTTGCTCTTGGTAGAGCTCGACTTTCGTGGTTTGGTAACTCTCGCGAGATACGAGTAGGGGCCAAGCACGCCAGTAACGTCGGTCGTACCCTCCCTGTCGTTCCCGACGATATACCGCTCGCGGGCACCGTTGGGTCGCCCGACTTCTTACCTTTAAGGACAACCGCTGTCCAGGACCCTATGGCGGCAAGACAAAGTCAGCCTCGAGCGGAGTACAAGGATTACTTCTGGATTCCTCACACTTGAGGTGACTAGGCATAACCCAGATAGGGGCCTTTGGCGGTGTCTGCTTTGTACCGTACCTGTGCAGTTGTATATATTGTATCCGTGTTCACTCCCTTGAGTGATCACGGCCCGCTATCTAGTCCTAGCTAACAATGCGCAGGGTTCACTGCTGAATAATGCATAAATATAATAGGCAGCATAGGATAAAGGAGGTACATCAAGGGGCGACAAAATCAGGCTATGCAATTGAATAGGATTGTAATCGTAGCAGCAGCAGTAACAATGCCTAGTGCAAGAAATGTACGGAAAGATAGGCGATATCTGGGGAAGAGAATGGCTCTGCTTGCCTGGAAGCTTGACGGTAGGGGCAGGGTCGTCGACGAAGTAGTCATACCCGGCAGCGGTGTAGTCGGTGGTAGCAGCGGGGTCTACCGGAGAATAAAGGGGGGAGAAACATTAAATACAAAGCAATATATACAAACAAATACATGGCATGACGTATGCAAAGTTAACGGTGTTCTAACGCAGTGCAAAGCACGTTGCTCGGAGCGGGAATTCATCCGGGGATGAACTACGGCTCCGGGTGATTACCGGACAGGACGTCCGGAGGGGGGAGGGTTCATGCCGGAGGTGTCGTGGACATCTGACAAACGTATGGAGGGTGTATCCGTGTTAGTTGAACCATTCCGGACAACTTTCGTGTACAAAGTATTTTGATCCGGGCAATTTTTATCGGTACCGGAAATTATCGACAGACAGCCCGGAGGGGGGAATGTCGATGATCGGTGTGTTAGGGGGGTGGGATAGACATACGGATGGCGTATCCGTATTCGTTGTATTTTTCTGATCAAGTTTGATGTATAAAGTTTTTGAATCTGACTTACGGTTTAAAAGTTATTGAATTTCAAAGTTTTAAATCATTTAAAAGATTTTCTGGAATTATTTTTATTAATAAAACAGTAACATTATCCACAACAGTTTGACTGGTCAAACCTGACCAGTGGGACCCACTGGTCAGCCTCACAGTGATAATAAAAACAATTAATTAATTTAAATAGGGGCCAGGGCCCACATGTCATACACTGACTAATATCAATTATTCAAAATATTAAATTAACAAGGGGGTGGGGTCCAGGTGTCATTGACACAGAAGATTAATTAGGCAAATAAATTAATTAGAAGGGCATGGGCCCATATGTCATAGGCTGGGGGTTTCTGTTATTATACTTAACAGTGGGGGGTTTTCTTAATCCTTTTAATAAACAGGGTTATTAGGGGGGTGGGGTGGTTAGGCTTAACTAACAGGCCTGCCAGGGGGGCCCGCCTGACAGCCTCCCAGGCCCTCGCCGGAGCCCCTGCCGGAGACAGACGACGGCGAGGTGGAGCGCGCTCGCGCTACAAAGCACGTGAGAGGGTGGCGTTGGGCTCATTCGACGGAGGGGAGAGAGGCGCGTCGATCTGTGGGCTCGGGGTGGCCAGGGGCTCGCCGGGGCAACGACTACGACGAGCGCGGCGGTGGTCCGAGAGGGGTCGGCGGCGAGGACGCGGTTACGGAGTGATTTGTCTATCGCGCGCTACATGGCTCGGGTCCTGGGAACGTGGGGAGTACAGGGGACACGCTTGGTGGCTATATGCGCGAGCCAGGCCGCGAGGGCGAGCTCGCCGGCGGCGAGGAGTTACGGCCCCCATGGCACAGGAGTCTACGAGGAAGGGGAAGCTAACGGGGCCACGGCGGTGATAGGGGGGCTCACCGGAGCTTGTAGCCGTGTACGCGGGCTCGGGGAAGACTCGTGGCGACGGAATTCGTCGGGGCTTGCCGGCTGCCGTGGTCGAAGACGATGAAGTCGACGTCGTCCTGAGGGCGTCCGGGGTCAATTGCTTGCGGGAGGTGACGAAGACGTCCACGTCGGTCCTAGGGGACAAGGTCTCAGGCGAAGGGGGCCACGGTGGCCACGGCGACGCACTGCTCCATGGCGACGGCGGCAGCGGGTTCGCGTGAGGAGTGAGGCAGAGATGGGAGGGGCAGCGAGATCTGCTTGGGGGTGGGGCTAGGGTTTCCACCAGGCGCAGGGTGGCCTCGGGGGACTTATCCCGCCCGGCTAACCGCCGATGGGCGCCACGGCGTGCCCACGGCGTGGCCGGCCGTGGGATGGCCTCCACGCACACACGGGAACAGGGGAGGGATGTCGGGACCCGGGGTTAGCGTATGCAAGTACAGCTAAGACATAGTCATATGGAGAGCCGAGAATCGTACCCACTTGTCTAAGCAGACAAGGCCAAGCACAGAACGTTCTCGGAAAGCATCGTACATGAGGGGCATCCCATCCAGGCCGGATGATCAACTGAGATGGGTCCTCATCGTCCGCACACAAGTCTAATGATATGGGTGGTGAACTCCCATATTCAAAGACAAGTCGCCTCAACCATACTAACGACTATCTCATAACTCTTACATAGACTTACTCCAGCCCGATCACTTAGTCGGGGTCTAGGGCGGGATCGATCATACCACAAAGTGTGCACGAGATGGAGTCTCGAGCAATCGCATCCCGATGCCCCAAGCTGCGCACATCTAAAGGCCACTTGGTGTATGAAAGACCGCCAGCCAGAACACAACTAAGGTCTCGAAAACCCATACAAAGACATGCATGTTATAAACATACACGCAACACACATGCCTTGTATGAACAGCAGGTACCATTGCAATTCTCTACAAAGTGTACATTTTTATTGATAACTCTTATAGAGTGCAAACAGAGATCACAAACATGTGATCCAACATTACAACACAAACGGAAGCAAATTATGTCTGAGTACAGACAAGTTTAACAAATGGCTTAAGAAGCCTTATTTAAACACAAGCCCTCCACGAGGGAACCAGTCGTCTAACTGGGACTAGACTAGTTGGTCTTCAGTCGTCCAGCTCGATGAAGAAGCCACATTCGGGGTCAGTGGCATCATCTAAAATATAGATTAAGCAAACGTGAGTACAAAGGCGTACTCAGCAAGACTTACATAGGAGCTATACTACTCATGCACATGTATCAAGGTAAAGGGAGGTGGGGTTCACTTGCAGAAGTGCCAGCTTTGACTTGGCTAGTCCTGAACTACGAGTACCAGACTTTGAGGTAAGAAGCGTACACGAGTCCACTACTTTCTCCAACCAATACACCACTATGGTGCCTTCCTCGACTTCCCCACGAGAAAGCACGCCATAACACTCACACTTATCTTGGTGTGTTTTAGAAGTATCCGGTTCAAGTTATCTAATAATCAAGCTAAGCTTTCCAAGCAGTCCATAACCGCGGACGCGGCTATTCGAATAGTTTTGTTAACCCTGCAGGGGTGTACCGCTACACACACATGATTATCATTTACCGCCTTTGATCTCGACACCATTCAAGGGGTGCCAGCGAGGATGCTCACCACAACTGTTACCTCATAGCCGATCTAGTCCGAGAAAGCCGCCTACTTGGGTTGGTTACCACTATCGTGAACCCGGCCGGTTTACCGAAGTGGACCCAAGTGATGTGTGCGTGGTGCATAAGCCGGTCTCGGATGATCCGTTCTCTCACTTAGCATCCAGGCCACAAGCCTACCAGAACTCCGAACTATTGCGACATCTGGACATCGAAAGGGATGAGTTAGTAAGTTGAGAGGGGTCAGTGAGCCCAATGTGTGGTTGTACTCTTCATCTTGGATCACCACACAAGAACTCGGACTTAGGGCGGTGTTCAACGAGACAACCCACCGTGTACTCCTACACAGCCTCTCATCGTTCACCTTGTATTAGGGTCGATTCACCAACACTTTTCTACCATCATCAACATGATCACTACCATCCCGACTTACATCACAGTAACAACATGGTATCATACTAAGCATGCAATAAGCGATAACATTTGCAGGGGCCACATGATATCAAACAACTCCTACATTTGCTAGGATTGTGGTTTGCTTACTACTGTGACAAAATGATAGGTCATGCAAAGGAATGGGTTCATCTATGCGGTAGAAACGAATCATGGTGATCATCCTAAATAATGCATAAGCGAGACATGAGAGGGAAGTGGGATTTTATCGACATGATCAATGGGGGTTTGCTTGCCTTGCTGACGAGGTTCGGGTTCGAGGTCTTCAACGAAGGAGGCAGCCTCCTGCTCCGATTCCACCTCTACTCGACAAACAACAAGCAAAGTAGCAAAGTAAATACAATGCACAATCACATGATGAAAGGTTGGAACTTGATGTATATGCTTTGATGTGTGAAGCAATTCCATTTAAATGGAGTATATTGCAATTTGAATTGCAAATTCAAACTCCACATTTGAATTCAACTTAACCAAGTTGCATGTGACATTGTTTGATCATTTTGAACCTTTTGGAAATGTGTATGATATGCCTCTGAAGTGTGGTTGAATTGTAGCATAATTCCATGGTTCAAGTTGCAAAATCATTTGATTTGAATTTGAATTAAATTCAAATAAACCAAATGACATATGCTACTGGTCCCATTTTAATTTCAACTCAAACAGAGTTTAAAGTTGCATATTTGGAAAGATAATTTCCTCCTGGTCATTTTTCATATATTATTTGTCCAATTTGGAGTTAATATGAATTTTCTATGAATTTCCAAAGCTTGGGGTATTTTCTGGATTTTCTGGAATTCTTTTAATATCTGGAAATTCATTAATTCGATTTACTGCGTCAGGCTGACGTCAAGCTGGCGTCAGGGGGGGGGGGGGGGCTGACATGTGGGACCACCCTGTCAGTGGCTGGGTTAACTTAACCCGTGGGTTAAATTAATCCAGTGGCTTAATTAAGCCACTGGGCCCACTGGTCAGTGACCCAGGGGTCACTAATTAGGTGATTAGCCGGGGGGGTTAACGCTGACTCGCCGGCGGCTTGACGCCGGCAACTGGACCACTGCGGCGCTGCACGGGAACTCGATTCCGTCCACGGGAGGGGAAACGGAGGGCACCGGCTTGCTCCTGGAGGTCGTCCGCGTCTTCTGGAGGCATCGGGGGTCCACAGGGAGCTCTGCATCGACGACGGCGACGACTCCGGCGGCAGCAGAACCACGGCGAAGTCGCAGGCGACGCTACCGTGCACGGTTCAGGCTGAAATCGCTCGCGTTCGAAAGCTAACATGCTCAGGAGCCAAACACGCGCTCTGGCTGAGACGATGGGGCACAGGGGCGACCTCGAGCTCATTCATGGCGGCGAGGTACTTCGGCTTCCATGGCGGATCGTCAAGGAGACAACGAAGAGGGGCAGGGAGAGAGGGGTTTGGACCGCCTGCTCACCAGGAACTCGACGGAGGTGGCGGCTTGAGCTGGGAGGGCTCGACGGCGACGAAATCGACAAAGGCGTCCTTCGGGTCCGGCGACGGCTCGAGCTCGATTCCGGCGGCTAGGAGGGCTCCGAGTTCGATTCGCTGCACTGGGAGACGTAGTCGACGACGAGGAGGAGGATGGACAGCATGGCGCAGCTCGGGGACGTTGTTGGCCACGCGGGCTTCAAGCTATGGCGACGGCGGCGTCCTGTTCTTCGTGGGGTTCAGCGAGAGAGAGGAGGATAGGCACTGGGGAGGGGCGGAATGAACTCACGGCGTCTCCAGGCGCGTCCAGGTGCGAGAAGAGGCCACGGGAAGGGCCGGAAGCTACTCGGCGTCGAGGTGGTGTCACCAGCTAGCTCGGTGGCATTCCACCGAGCAGCTTGGAGGCGCGGGAGGTGGAAGAAGACCCCCGTGCCCTTTTGGGCCGGCTGGGCTGGGGTGGGCCGACTTCGCCCAGGCGCCAGGTAAGTCTTTTCCTTTTCTGTTTAATCTTTCCTTTCTGTTTTTCTGTAATTTGTTCTGTTTAGCTAAAATAAATAGCTAAACATTTTATTAAATGCTGAAATTTTTTATGTGGCCTCATAATAAAATAAACTAGCCACTCATAAACTTTCAACATTTTTAAAATTCAAAAGATTTGAATTTTAAATCAAAAAGGGGTATTTCTTTAATTCCAAGGTACTGTTTGAATATTTGAAAAATCTATGAGCATGGGATGGGTCCCACATCACTTGATATGTGATCACACTCATTTATAAGACTTTTCAAAACTCTAACATGAATTTTTGGAAAATATTTTTATCTGGCCTTTTGAATTAATTCATCTAGGGGGTGTTCCTTCTCCCATTTGGATTTTGAAATTGATTTCCAAGATTTCTTTTGAAATTTTTGGTATGATGCAAAGGTACTAGCTAACCCTAGCACATACCTAACAGAGGGCTCTGACAACTCGCCCCCACTCAAAAGAATCTCGTCCCGAGATTCAGAAGTCCGCGGGAGGAAGGAGGGATACTCGGTAAGGAGACGGTCTTCTCTTTCCCATGTGGCTTCTCTTTCAGAGTGGTGTGACCATTGCACTTTCAGAAACCTAATCTTCTGACGACGAGTGACACGCTCTGCTGAATCAAGAATACGAACGGAGTATTCTCGATAAGAAAGGTCATCTTGGAGATCAAGCGTTTCATGGTCGACTTCGCGGATGGGGTCCTTGAAGCAACGCCTGAGTTGGGACACATGGAATACATCATGTACTCAGGAGAGGTGCGGCGGTAGTTCAAGTTGGTAGGCAACTTCTCCACATTTAGCAATAATGCGGAAAGGTCCGATGTAACGTGGGGCCAACTTGCCTTTGATACCGAAACGTTGGGTTCCCTTCAGAGGAGTAACCCGAAGGTAAGCCTTCTCATCCAGATTGTAGCTGTCTTGCCTATGATGACGATCATAGTAGCTTTTCTGACGAGACTGGGCTGCTTTCAATTGATCACGAACAATGCGAACTTGCTCTTCTGCTTCCTTGATCATATCCGGTCCAAAGAATTGTCTTTCACCGGTTTCAGACCAGTTTAGTGGTGTTCGACATCGTCGTCCATAAAGGAGTTCAAAAGGAGCCATGTTCAGACTGGATTGAAAACTATTGTTATAAGCAAATTCGGCAAATGGAAGAGAATTCTCCCAATTATTTCCGAATGAGATAACACAAGCTCTGAGCATGTCTTCAAGAATTTGGTTAACCCTTTCGACTTGACCGCTAGACTGAGGATGGAAAGCCGTACTAAAGGAGAGATGAGTTCCCAAAGCACGTTGGAAACTTCCCCAAAATCTAGAGGTGAAAAGGCTACCACGATCAGAATTGATTTCCAAAGGAACACCGTGAAGGGATACAATTCTGGAGATGTACAAGTTCGCTAACTGGCTAGCAGTTATAGACTCGCGAACCGGAAGGAAGTGAGCAACTTTGGAAAGCCTATCTATGACAACGAAGATGGCATTGTTTCCTTTCTGGGTTCTTGGAAAGCCGGTGATGAAATCCATACCGACTTTGTCCCATTTCCACTCGGGAATAGACAAAGGTTGAAGTGTACCAGCAGGTCTTTGATGTTCTGCTTTAATGCGACGACAAGCATCACATTCGCCAACAAATTGAGCAATGTCTCTCTTCATCCTAGTCCACCAAAATCTCTGGCGTAGATCTCGGTACATTTTTGTGCTACCGGGATGAATCGAGAGGGGTGTGTCATGGGCTTCTTTGAGGATGAGTTGCCTTAGTTCCTTATTCTTAGGTACTACCAAACGATTTTCAAAGAATACCGTTCCTTTGCTATCTGTGGAGAAACATTTAGCAACTCCGCTAGCAATGTTCTCCTTGATTCGGCGAACACGTCGTGCACGCCTTTGGGCAACTATGATTTGATCCTCAAGAGTTGGTTTCACCACCAAGGTTGAAAGATAGCCATGAGGAACAATCTCAAGGTTGAGCTTGCGAAAATCCTCATGAAGAAGTGGTTGATACTGCTGTAACATGAGGTTGTTACAGTACGACTTACGACTTAGTGCATCAGCCATGACATTGGCTTTGCCTGGGGTGTAAGAAATTCCTACGTCGTAATCTTTTATCAACTCAATCCAGCGTCTTTGCCTGAGATTAAGATCTGGCTGGGTGAAAATATATTTGAGGCTTTGGTGGTCGGAATAAATCTCACAACGATTACCAAGGAGGTAATGTCGCCAAGTTGTTAGGGCATGAACTACGGCAGCGAGTTCAAGGTCATGGGTAGGATAGTTCTCTTCATGTGGCCGCAACTGGCGTGAAGCATAAGCTACCACATGTCGATCTTGCAGAAGTATGCATCCTAACCCTTACCGTGATGCGTCACAATAGATCTCGAAATCCTTTTTAGTGTCTGGAGGTGCAAGTACAGGTGCAGAAGTCAGTCTTCTTTTTAGCTCTTGAAAGCTTTCCTCGCACTTGGAAGTCCATAGGAATTTCTTATCTTTCTTGAGGAGTTCAGTTAGAGGCTTTGCAACTTTAGAAAAGTTCTCGACGAAGCGTCGGCAATAGCTGGCTAGGCCAAGAAAACTCCAAACTTGCTTAACCGATTCAGGTGGAGTCCAGTCAAGGACGGCCTGAACTCTCTCGGGATTCACAACAATGCCTTTTGCAGAAATCACGTGGCCTAAGTAGGTCACTTCTGGTAGCCAGAATTCACACTTGGAGAATTTAGCATACAGGCGATGCTCTCTAAGTTTCATCAATACCAGCCTTAGGTGTTCGGCATGTTCTTCTTCGTTCTTCGAGTAGATGAGAATGTCATCGAGGTAAACCACGACGAACAGGTCCAAATACTCCATGAAGATCGAGTTCATCATGCGTGAGAAAGTGGCGGGGGCATTGGTTAAACCAAAGGACATGACGGTGTACTCGTAAAGACCATAACGAGTAGTAAAAGCCGTTTTGGGAATGTCCTCGTTTCGGATCTTGATTTGATGATAACCTAATCTCAAATCCATCTTGGAGAAGACAGAGGATCCTGCAAGTTGATCATAAAGATCATTGATCCTGGGCAATGGGTACTTGTTCTTTATCGTCGCTAAATTTAGCGGGCGATAGTCTACGCACATCCTTTCTGTTCCATCTTTCTTCGTTACGAACAGAACGGGGCAACCCCATGGCGATGAGCTAGGGCGGATGAAGCCTTTTTCCAACAAAGCTTCCAGTTGGGTTTTAAGCTCAGCTAACTCACGTGGGGCCATTTTGTATGGGCGTCTAGAAATTGGTGCGGTTCCTGGGGCAAGATCCACTATAAACTCTACACATCTATCGGGTGGCATGCCCGGCAGCTCTTCAGGAAAGACATCCGGGAAGTCACGAACCACCAGAATATCTTCAAGTTCGGGAAGGGGAAGTACATTCAAGGAATGCACTTGGGTTCTTGTTCTGGGTGAGGTATAGTTGACTGTTTTGCCTGAAGGGTGGGTGAGTTTCACGGATTTGCCTTTGCAATCCAGGTAGGCATTCTGTCTTGATAGCCAATCCATGCCAAGGATAACATCAATGTCTGAAGACTTGAGGGTTATGAGTGAAGCAAGGAATACTAAACCCTCAATTGCAATCTGATTACCATGGCTTACTCTATTAGTTTGCCATCTTGACCCTGGAGTTTGAATAATCATTGGGGTGGACAATTCAACAAAAGATAACTCATGACGAAGTGCATAACTTTCCGACATGAATGAATGAGATGCTCCTGGGTCGAAAAGAACGGAAGTAGGAACAAAATTGACTGGGAGCGTACCAAGAATGACGTCAGTGGTGTCGTCAGTCTCTTCGGCGGCGATCTGGTTCACACGTCGACGAGTGGCGGGAGGAGTGGGTTTGGCGGTGTAGACCTTCTGGGGTGGCTTGCCACGACCATTGTTGTTGTTGCCTCCGGCACGGGGTGGAGCATTCTGGTGCTGGATCTGGTTCTGGGGACACTCGCGAGAGTACTGGCCTGCCTGACCACACTTGTAACAGGCTCCGAAAACAGTGCGTGGAGCTGGGTGGAACTGGGTTGGTGGACGAGGCGCCACATAGGGTGGCCTCGGTGGGTTGTTCTGGCGGAACATACTGTTTGGGATCCAGATCTTGCGCTTCTGGGAGCCAGAACTGGATGAACTGTCATCTCTAGGGTGTTTGCGAAAGTCGTTGGGGGTGTTCATGTCCTCGGCCTTGATGGCCTTGTTGACAAGGACCTGGAATGAGGCAAAGTCATGAAGGTTGAGCTCACGACGGAGTCCAGTGTTGAGTCCGCGACGGAACCTCTCTTGTTTCTTTGCGTCGGTGGAGACTTCTTCAGTAGCATAACGAGCCAGTCGGTTGAACTCACGACTAAACTCGTCAACGGTCCTTCTGCCTTGGGTGAGGTTGCAGAACTCCTCACGCTTGCGGTCCATAAGACCCTTGGGAATGTGGTGCTCGCGGAAAGAAGTGCAGAATTCATCCCAAGATGCAGGCGGTCCAACGGGGCGCATATTCAGAGAGTTCTCCCACCACGAACTAGCCGCACCTTCGAGGTGATAGGTGGCATAGTTGACCTTGTCACCATTTGCAACATGGCCTGCTTGGAGCTTCCTCTCGATGCTGCGAAGCCAGTCATCGGCGTCAAGGGGCTCGGTGGAGTAACTGAAAACCGGGGGATGAAGTCGGATGAAGTCGTTCAGGGACACCAACTCATTGCGCTGCTGAGTGGTGTTGCGTGCAATGACTTCCAACAGATGGTGAGAGTCTCGGCGGTTCCACTCGACCTCCATCAGAACCTGAGCCATCGTGGGTGGGGGTGGAAGGTTGCCTTCCTCCTGGTCATTCCCACGACCTTGGTTCCGACCAACCTGGCCACGGGTTCCTTGAGACATTCTGAAGGGAAAACCAAAGTCAAACAGAGTTGATTTGAAGAGCCTAATCAAGGTATTGAAGTACTGGAAGGATTACAGAGCAAAGGAAGTAATCATCTTGACAACATGGTGATAAAAGCATACAAGCCATATATTCACAAGCTGTCATACAAACCATACATCGTTTTAGTACAAGCACCAAGCTAATACAAACGTGATGAAGATGATACATCCTTCAGAGGCACTCTGACTTTCTATACATTATTTATCTAAGCCTCTGGAACTTAGACACCTTGCTTACAATATACTAAGATACTAGTACATCCTCACTAAGTAAGACCACAAGCGGTCTCACTCATCTCCATCTCCATAGTAATCCTCGTAAAAGTTACCCGCGTATCCCGGTAGCTGGAGGTGACCATCGGAAAACACGGAGGCTTGTGGACCCTGATATCCATTTGAGCAAGGATGGGGCCTAGGTCCAGTGTAGGGTGGAAGCAAAGGACCACGGGGTGGAAATATTCCTCCAATCTCGGGCCAAGCAACTCGAGATGGCATCTGAGTCCTCACTGGATAGATCGCATCGTACTCCACTGATCCCACGCTCACAAAGGGAGCCAAGAGCGTCAAGGCTCGGTACAAACGAACACGAGTGGCGTGGAGCTCAAAACGGAGAGCACGTGCATCACGATCTCTGTCACTAGCAAACCTAGCAGTCACCTGGAGTGCTGGATCCTCTGCAGAGTGGTCTGAGTAGAGTCCGGTGTAATATCCCTCTTCTCTTGGAACTGAAGCAGGGATATAGCGGAATGAAGTCTCTCTCAGCATAGTGTGCTCCTCTCTCAATAGTGTCATACATGAGTATGCAGCATCCTGTACAGCCATGTTCTCGGTAATGCCAATGCCATGTCCAAAGTGGATAGGCTGATTGACTCCAATGTGGTGCGGATAGATCCGAACAATGCAGTGGAACTGCATCTGGTTGAAGTCGTGAAACTGCTCTTCGACGGTGTACTCAGGGTACCACCGATATCCCATATAGGACATCATCTCGATCAACGTGGCAGGATGGCCACGCACACCGAGGCAACTGGTCAAACGAACAATCTGCCAGGGGGAAGATCTGCCATCTGAAACAGAAACGAGTTTGCAAATGCATCAGATTATGAGATAAACCTGGAATGACTCGGACAGCATAACGGCTGTAATTGCAAGAAAAGACAATTTCTTACAACATGGAAACAACACTTACATACGATGTAATAAATCAGGGAGCATAACCACTCTAACAAACCGATCACAACTTTCCTACGGCTACAAGGAAGCAAAAAACGAGATGTTCTAATCAGACAGAGGAGAGCCTAGTCCTATCTTGCCGTAGAATAAGATGAGGGTGACTTAGAACTCAGAACGAAGGGGGTAAGGAGAAAAAGAAGCCTTACGTTGTTCCCTTATATACCCAGAGTAACTATATAACTATAGCAAGCTAGACTCAACTTCGGCCAAGGCTACTAGTCCTACGGTCAGTCCTGCTCTGATACCAAGTCTGTCGGGACCCGGGGTTAGCGTATGCAAGTACAGCTAAGACATAGTCATATGGAGATCCGAGAACCGTACCCACTTGTCTAAGCAGACAAGGCCAAGCACAGAACGTTCTCGGAAAGCATCGTACATGAGGGGCATCCCATCCAGGCCGGATGATCAACTGAGATGGGTCCTCATCGTCCGCACACAAGTCTAATGATATGGGTGGTGAACTCCCATATTCAAAGACAAGTCGCCTCAACCATACTAACGACTATCTCATAACTCTTACATAGACTTACTCCAGCCCGATCACTTAGTCGGGGTCTAGGGCGGGCTCGATCATACCACAAAGTGTGCACGAGACGGAGTCTCGAGCAATCGCATCCCGATGCCCCAAGCTGCGCACATCTAAAGGCCACTTGGTGTATGAAAGACCGCCAGCCAGAACACAACTAAGGTCTCGAAAACCCATACAAAGACATGCATGTTATAAACATACACGCAACACACATGCCTTGTATGAACAGCAGGTACCATTGCAATTCTCTACAAAGTGTACATTTTTATTGATAACTCTTATAGAGTGCAAACAGAGATCACAAACATGTGATCCAGCATTACAACACAAACGGAAGCAAATTATGTCTGAGTACATACAAGTTTAACAAATGGCTTAAGAAGCCTTATTTAAACACAAGCCCTCCACGAGGGAACCAGTCGTCTGACTGGGACTAGACTAGTTGGTCTTCAGTCGTCCAGCTCGATGAAGAAGCCACATTCGGGGTCAATTGCATCATCTAAAACATAGATTAAGCAAACGTGAGTACAAAGGCGTACTCAGCAAGACTTACATAGGAGCTATACTACTCATGCACATGTATCAAGGTAAAGGGAGGTGGGGTTCACTTGCAGAAGTGCCAGCTTTGACTTGGCTTGTCCTGAACTACGAGTACCAGACTTTGAGGTAAGAAGCGTACACGAGTCCACTACTTTCTCCAACCAATACACCACTATGGTGCCTTCCTCGACTTCCCCACGAGAAAGCACGCCATAACACTCACACTTATCTTGGTGTGTTTTAGAAGTATCCGGTTCAAGTTATCTAATAATCAAGCTAAGCTTTCCAAGCAGTCCATAACCGCGGACGCGGCTATTCGAATAGTTTTGTTAACCCTGCAGGGGTGTACCACTACACACACATGATCATCATTTACCGTCTTTGATCTCGACACCATTCAAGGGGTGCCAGCGAGGATGCTCACCACAACTGTTACCTCATAGCCGATCTAGTCCGAGAAAGCCGCCTACTTGGATTGGTTACCACTATCGTGAACCCGGCCGGTTTACCGAAGTGGACCCAAGTGATGTGTGCGTGGTGCATAAGCCGGTCTCGGATGATCCGTTCTCTCACTTAGCATCCAAGCCACAAGCCTACCAGAACTCCGAACTATTGCGACATCTGGACATCGAAAGGGATGAGTTAGTAAGTTGAGAGGGGTCAGTGAGCCCAATGTGTGGTTGTACTCTTCATCTTGGATCACCACACAAGAACTCGGACTTAGGGCGGTGTTCAACGAGACAACCCACTGTGTACTCCTACACAGCCTCTCATCGTTCACCTTGTATTAGGGTCGATTCACCAACACTTTTCTACCATCATCAACATGATCACTACCATCCCGACTCACATCACAGTAACAACATGGTATCATACTAAGCATGCAATAAGTGATAACATTTGCAGGGGCCACATGATATCAAACAACTCCTACATTTTCTAGGATTGTGGTTTGCTTACTACTGTGACAAAATGATAGGTCATGCAAAGGAATGGGTTCATCTATGCGGTAGAAAAGAATCATGGTGATCATCCTAAATAATGCATAAGCGAGACATGAGAGGGAAGTGGGATTTTATCGACATGATCAATGGGGGTTTGCTTGCCTTGCTGACGAGGTTCGGGTTCGAGGTCTTCAACGAAGGAGGCAGCCTCCTGCTCCGATTCCACCTCTACTCGACAAACAACAAGCAAAGTAGCAAAGTAAATACAATGCACAATCACATGATGAAAGGTTGGAACTTGATGTATATGCTTTGATGTGTGAAGCAATTCCATTTAAATGGAGTATATTGCAATTTGAATTGCAAATTCAAACTCCACATTTGAATTCAACTTAACCAAGTTGCATGTGACATTGTTTGATCATTTTGAACCTTTTGGAAATGTGTATGATATGCCTCTGAAGTGTGGTTGAATTGTAGCATAATTCCATGGTTCAAGTTGCAAAATCATTTGATTTGAATTTGAATTAAATTCAAATAAACCAAATGACATATGCTACTGGTCCCATTTTAATTTCAACTCAAACAGAGTTGAAATTTTCATATTTGGAAAGATAATTTTCTCCTGATCATTTTTCATATATTATTTGTCCAATTTGGAGTTAATATGAATTTTCTATGAATTTCCAAAGTTTGGGGTATTTTCTGGATTTTTTGGAATTCTTTTAATCTCTGGAAATTCATTAATTCGATTTACTGCGTCAGGCTGACGTCAAGCTGGCGTTAGGGGGGGGGCTGACATGTGGGGCCACCCTGTCAGTGGCTGGGTTAACTTAACCCGTGGGTTAAATTAATCCAGTGGCTTAATTAAGCCACTGGGCCCACTGCTCAGTGACCCAGGGGTCACTAATTATGTGATTAGCCGGGGGGGGGGGGGTTAACACTGACTCGCCGGCGGCTTGACGCCGGCGACTGGACCACGGCGGCGCTGCACGGGAACTCGATTCCGTCCACGGGAGGGGAAACGGAGGGCACCGGCTTGCTCCTGGAGGTCGTCCGCGTCTTCTGGAGGCATCGGGGGTCCACGGGGAGCTCTGCATCGACGACGGCGACGACTCCGGCGGAAGCAGAACCACGGCGAAGTCGCAGGCGACGCTACCGTGCACGGTTCGGGCTGAAATCGCTCGCGTTCGAAAGCTAACATGCTCAGGAGCCAAACGCGCGCTCTTGCTGAGACGAAGGGGCACAGGGGCGACCTCGAGCTCATCCATGGCGGCGAGGTACTTCGGCTTCCATGGCGGATCGTCAAGGAGACAACGAAGAGGGGCAGGGAGAGAGGGGTTTGGACCGCCTGCTCACCAGGAACTCGACGGAGGTGGCGGCTTGAGCTGGGAGGGCTCGACGGCGACGAAATCGACAAAGGCGTCCTTCGGGTCCGGCGACGGCTCGAGCTCGATTCCGGCGGCTAGGAGGGCTCCGAGTTCGATTCGCTGTACTGGGAGACGTAGTCGACGACGAGGAGGAGGATGGACAGCACGGCGCAGCTCGGGGACGTCGTTGGCCACGCGGGCTTCAAGCTATGGCGACGGCGGCGTCCTGTTCTTCGTGGGGTTCAGCGAGAGAGAGGAGGATAGGCACTGGGGAGGGGCGGAATGAACTCACGGCGTCTCCAGGCGCGTCCAGGTGCGAGAAGAGGCCACGGGGAGGGCCGGAAGCACCTCGGCGTCGAGGTGGCATCACCAGCTAGCTCGGTGGCATTCCACCGAGCAGCTTGGAGGCGCGGGAGGTGGAAGAAGACCCCCGTGCCCTTTTGGGCCGGCTGGGCTGGGGTGGGCCGACTTCGCCCAGGCGCCAGGTAAGTCTTTTCCTTTTCTGTTTAATCTTTCCTTTCTGTTTTTCTGTAATTTGTTCTGTTTAGCTAAAAAATATAGCTAAACATTTTATTAAATGCTGAAATTTTTTATGTGGCCTCATAATAAAATAAACTAGCCACTCATAAACTTTCAACATTTTTAAAATTCAAAAGATTTGAATTTTAAATCAAAAAGGGGTATTTCTTTAATTCCAAGGTACTGTTTGAATATTTGAAAAATCTATGAGCATGGGATGGGTCCCACATCACTTGATATGTGATCACACTCATTTATAAGACTTTTCAAAACTCTAACATGAATTTTTGGAAAATATTTTTATCTGGCCTTTTGAATTAATTCATCTGGGGGGTGTTCCTTCTCCCATTTGGATTTTGAAATTGATTTCCAAGATTTCTTTTGAAATTTTTGGTATGATGCAAAGGTACTAGCTAACCCTAGCACATACCTAACAAAGGGCTCTGACAACAAGGTACTCAAATCATAAAGAAGATGTAGCTATCATGATGTATGCAATGTATGCCTCTGCCAGTGTAGCAGAATCATGTATGACATGAAGATCAAGTCATGAAGAGGTGTATGTTGCATGGCAATATATCTCACAAAGGCTATGGAAATGCCTTGATAGGTAGGTATGGTGGATGTTTTTAGGAAAGTTATAAGGAGGTTTAAGATGACAGAGCGTATCATGCCAATGGTTTGGATGTACCGGCGAAGGTGGACGCCAACTCTCGGAGTGAGAAGAAGGCAATGCACGGCACAGGAGAGGCTAGCAAATATGAGGAGGTGGAAGTGTCAACTTTCAATA
The DNA here is from genome assembly GCA_950022295.1 of Bromus sterilis. Taxonomy (NCBI): domain Eukaryota; kingdom Viridiplantae; phylum Streptophyta; class Magnoliopsida; order Poales; family Poaceae; genus Bromus; species Bromus sterilis. The sequence goes on from OX465598.1 coordinate 274,256,953, forward strand.
CTTACATTAGTCTGAAGAACTCATGCACTTATTATCGGTAACTCTCAATCTAATAAGGAGGTTCACAAAGAGACAAGTACCCCGAGGAGTGTATGGGGGTATGGTTATCCTTGCGCATCCTCGACTCATGGTACGTGAGTGTACTCTAATATTCGATCCCTCCAAAGATTAGCGATCCATCTAGTAGCTAGAGTTCTCAACTAGTTTTGTAGGTTTTTTAAAATAAACACAGATTGCCCAAAATACGACACCTATCACTAATAGGCTAGAGCTCTTGACACCAAAAGTTCAAACATTACTCACATCAATACCTCAAAACTATTGCAAGTTACTACTAAAGATTTGGAGACGACCTGGGGTGGGCCGGTGGGCTGTGCGGGTGGGCTGGATTGGCCCACAGGGAGACAGGGGGTGGGCTCCATTTCGTTTATTATTATTATTATTTTGTATTTTCTCTTCTGTTTAATTTCTTTTGCATTTTGTTTAGTTGCCTAATCATTTTTGTAAAACTTGTAACATAGTCCAAAATTAGTGTAGGACAATATTGAGATGCCACAAAAAGATTTGGAGTTTTATAAATTCTTTTGCATTTTTAATTTATTATTAAATGAGTAATTGGCCTGGAATTGCTACTGCTATTATTTATTTGGAATTTTCCATCGCACAATAAATACCCAAACCCATATGGATTTGGTCCAGTGATTATTTGGGATTTTATAAAAGTGGTTCCAAGATTTTTGGAAAAGATTTATTTTCACCATATTTTTTTAATATTCATCAAAAGGCATTCTAGGGTTTGTTTGAATTTTATTTCAAATGGCTTGTACTTGTTTTGATTCCAGATGATCATGGTCCATGATCACCATGCATTCAAGAACATCAAAGTGGAATTTGAAATTTGAATTGTTCCAAGTTGATCAACAAAAGTTTTGAACAGTACAGATGAACAGTAACAGTGATTACTGTTCACTGACAGTGAGGGTAATACATGCTTCTTCCAGAACCAGGAGGTCACCTGGATGACAGGTGAGCATCAGTACACTGCCACATTCACTCAGTTTGTGAAGGCTCTCGGTCTTCGCTCATTTGGCCACCGGATTCACGTCGACAAGGAGAAGCCGAAGGGTATCGATGACTGCCTCTGTTTTGTCAAGTCAGGTCTCAAGGGTGATGAATGCAAGAGGAAACCGAATGATGTCTCCATTTGGCAGCAGCCCTATCACTTTCTGTATCAGTGTGTGCTCCGGACCTTGTATCCGAAGTCTGGAGATAAGACTCACTGCAGCAGCACTGCCATCTCCCTGATGTGCCTCATGACGGCTTCTCCTCGCCCGCGACTGGATGTTCCACATTACCTCTGGCATGAGATTCGCCAGGCCAGTTTGCAGGTTCGCCGACACTTCCCACATGCTCCCTTCATCATGGCATTCATTGAGTCTGTGGTGCCATCCCGACTGGAGATCACTCACGATCACACCATGTGGACCATTCCGGAGCATATGTACTTCACCGCACCGTCTGTTCAGATGTCTCGTCCTATACCTGTCCACTCCACTGTTGGTGGTGCTATGTACCGTCAGTTGTCCGACCAGGCTCCTATGCGCCGCATTTCACAGTTTTTGGGCAAGGCCCAAGCTGCTATGATGAGGGCCATCTCGTTCAACTGCCACTCCAACCACACCGTGGTCACACGCCTTGTTCAATCCAAGAACTCTCTGAAGGCCCGTCTACGCGCTACTGGTGAGGCCAATGTCAGTGATGATGAGCCTCTCCCCGATGCCCCTCCTGCTGATCTTGGCTTCGACTTCCCCACGGGCTCAGAGTGGGCTGACTTCTTCCCTGATGCACCCGGGGCTAGCGGCAGTGGCACTCACTAGTCGGTCTTCGCTCGTCTTGCCCCTTTTGTGGTACTTGTTGCCAAAGGGGGAGAGACATATGTTATACGTTTTATTTATGATGTTTAGGCGTATGATTATGAGTCGAGTGAAAGTACATGTAGTCCCCATGTGTGGTTTTGGTAATTAATGACAATCCTTATGGACTAATGTTTGCATTGAGATATATATTTGAAGGAAAGCTACATAGGCAATGCATGAAGAACATTGTTCATCAACACAAATGTATCCATTGTGGCTTGGTAATGAATGATGATTCCAATAAAGCAACAATGGTATCAAGTATCTATGAATGGATAATGCGAAGAAGAGTGGATGAATTTGCAATGAATACAATCAATAGTAGATCGGTCTTTGGGTCACATGTGCTGAATACGACCTCGGAGTATGATGATTCAAAAGGGAATGTCATTCTCCTCGACAAGACGAAGAATATTCATGTCACCACTTGATCATAGAGTAAAGATAATTGTTGACCAAGATAAAGATGAAAGATTGAATTCTAGTTGTTCAATGCTCAAGCACAACTTATGTACCACATGGGATCTTGTGGCATGGTAAGAAATTGTCAATTGTGCTTTGAGTTCTAACCCATACGATGTATTTCCATATCTTCGAGGGTTAGGTGATTCTCATGGGATTGCATTGAGAAAGATCACAAGTGCCCATGAGAGGATGACATCAAATGTATTCTCATGGGATTGCATCGAGAAAGATCACAAGTGCCCATGAGAGGATGACTCAAATGTATTCTCATGGGATTGTATCAAGAAAGATCACGAGTGCCCATGAGAGGATGGTCATCATGAGAAGATGGTCAAGTTCAAGATATGCATCCCAGAGGATTACATGTTTGAAGCTTGCGGATGATCTCGCGGTGGCACATATGAAGATGGCATATAATGCGAAGCTTTCCTCATGACTTACGAGGAAACTAATTGAAGTCTTCACCAATTTATGTGACCAATATTGCATGGACATCTTGAGCCAAGCATGACACCAACATCAAGCTCAAGTGGAATGCTCAAGTCAAAGGTATTGTGTCGTGGATTGTTGACCATCAAAAAGGATACATGCTCAAGAATGGATTTCCGGAAGCTATAGTATAGCTCTTTTATTATTCTTGAGTTATAGGGATCCCGCACTATTAAGAGGGGATCAAAGGGGTTTAGTAATGGACTTGCTCAAGTCAACAATTCCTAACTCAATTCCACTCCTATCCTTTATACCAAAAAGGGGGTAATCCAAAGCCAACTCATTCCCCAAATCCTATGGCATAGCCTTTACATATTTTGCACCTTCCATTTTGGTTTATCTTGGGTGGTTCTCTATGTGAGGATCTTGAGCTTTTCAATAGCTTTAAAATAAGCCCAAGATCATCAAAATCGGAGTTCGTATGTAAAAGTTATGCTCGGTTCAGTATTGAGTTCCTGCTGTTTTTTCTGGATTTCGGACGTCTGAAGAATTTCGGACGTCCGACATGTCGGACGTCCGAAACTTGTCGGACGTCCGAAACTTGTCGGACGTCCGAAATCCGCTGAAACTAGTCAGTAGCCCTCGCTCTTTTGGACGGAAATCCGACATATTTCGGACGTCCGACATGTCGGACGTCCGAAACTCAACGGACGTCCGAAACTTCTCCGCCAGAATGCCCCAACGGTCACTTGGACAGTTGGGCTATATATACCCCTCTACCAATCCGGTAGAGGGTTGAGCAACACATCCAAAAACACATACAAACCCTAGAAAGCTCCCTCTCCTTCCTCCCACACCAAATCTTAGATCCCGGAGTGATTTGTGAGAGTTCTTGAGAGAGATTTCACCCATTGATAGATCCACTCCCTCTCCCTCTTTTGACCAAAGGAATTCGCGATTTGAGCAAGTCTTGAGCAATCCCCCCTTGATCTTGTTACTCTTGGAGGTTGGAGACTCCTAGGCGGTAGGAGTGCTCCGGTGAGGAATCAACTTGTGATTTGCCCCCCGGAAAGTTTGTGAAGGTTTGGAGGCCGCCTCAAGGTCTACCACTAGTGGTTGGGAATCGCCTTCGTGTGTGATATCCCAAGGGGAATAGGGTGAGCCTTCGTGGCGTTGGTGTGCCTTCGTGGTAACACCCACTCTCTCCAAACGGTGAGTAGCTTCCCTCCAAGGAAGTGAACATCGGGATACATCCTCGTCTCCGAGTCTTCGGTTATCTCTAACCCTAGCTCCCTACTTGTGGTTTACTTTAGTCACTTGACCTTGCATTCACTATATCTTGTTGTCCTCATTATATTGTGTTGGTTATCATATTGTTGTGATTGGTTTTAGGCCAACACATTATACTCCGTAATTCATATGTGCTACTATTCTCCATATTTGTCTTTGTGTGAATTGTTATATTGTATCTCCCATATCCACATCTTGTGATACATATATCTTGTGTAAGTTTGTGTAACTTACTTGTGCTTACTTGTATCCTCATCGTGTTCATATTGTTTAGAATAAAGTTGTTGGTGCACTTGGTTGAGCCTAGTATATTGAGGATTTGTGCTTGATAAGTATCCGCTTAGTTTATTTCCGCATCCGGATATAGACAAATCCGTAAAAGGTTTAAAAAGCCTATTCACCCCCCCCCTCTAGGCGACATCGTCCGACATCCCTCTCGCGGAGTTTATTTGGCTAGGTCAGGAGACCTGCAAATCATGTCCGGACTTCCGACGGGTTTCGGACATCCGACACATCGGACGTCCGAAACCTGTCGGACGTCCGAAACTTCGTGTTACACATATGCCTCACAAGGTCAGTAGACCTCTCCAAAGTTGGACGGACTTCCGACGGCCTTCGGACGTCCGACATGTCGGACGTCCGAACCCCGCCGGACGTCCGGTACCTGTATCACTGTCTACTGCCTGGCATTGTCCACTGTGCTCATCGAAGACATTTCGGACGTCCGATATATTTCGGAAGTCCGACATTTGGGCTTCGGACGTCCGAACTCCAACGGACGTCCGACATCTGCACAGCACAAGTGCTCCAACGACCATTTCAGCCTTTGGACTATAAATACTCCCTCTCACCCACTTAAGAGGGTTGACCACTTCACTTTACACTCACCCAAGAACACAAGTGCTCCCTCTCACTCTCTCCTCCACCAAATCTCAGATCCCGGAGAGATTATTGAGAGTTCTTGTCGGATCTTTCACCCCGTGATAGATCCGGCCCTTCCCCATCTTTCAACCAAATCAAATCGCGTTTTGAGCAAGTCTTGAGCTTTCCCCATTGATCTTGTTATGGAGGTTGGAGACTCCTAGGCGGGTAGGAGTTCTTCGGAGAGGAATCAACCATTGTGATTACCCCCGTTGAGTTTGTGAGGGTTTGGTGACCACCTTTAAGGTCAACCGGTAGTGGTTGAGAATGGCCTTCGTGGTGATATCTCAAGGGGAATAGAGTGAGCCTTCTTGGCGTTGGTGTGCCTTCGTGGTTTCACCCACTCTCTCCAAACGGTGAGTAGCTTCCCTCCAAGGAAGTGAACATCGAGATACATCGTTGTCTTCGCGTCATTCGGTTATGCCTACTCTTTTCCCTTTTACTTACACTACCTTGTTGTTACCTTGTTGTTTATCCCTCACTTGCTTTATTATATTGTGCTTGTTGTGTACCTTACCTTATCTAGGTCACCCTCCCAATTGTTAGGCACATCTTTACTCTTTCGCATTATTGCCTAAAATTGACAAGTAGTGTTAAAATTTGTAATATAACCTATTAACCCCCCCCCCTCTAGGTCTATCTCGATCCTTTCACCGGGCCATAAAGCTGCAACCTGCCGAGACCCTCTCCGTTGCTCCCGCTGTCTTCAAAACGTCTACCGAGCTCGAGGTTGCAGGAACAAGTGGAGTCCTCTCAGCTGCTTGCAGTGCCTCGTTGTTGTGCCTCCACCGCTCCCTCGGCCCGCCGTTGTTGCGTCCCCTCAGAAGGGCTCGCCCCGGTTTGGTGCTGGTAGGGGTTGGCCTCTCACCCAGCGCTCCATGGCTCGGTCGAGTGCCCCGGCCACCCAAGTGATGCAAGTCGAGCCGATGCAGCTCATCACAGAGCAGGCTGGGCCCCTCCGAGCTGAGCTTCGCGAGTGCATTGCGTGTGTCAAAAGTGTAGAGGCCGCTCTCGCCAAGCTCTAGGTTGTGCCCGTGGTGTCCCTGTCGCCTGAGATCCAGGTTGGTTCTACCGATGGGGAAGCAAGCATGTATGGAGTTTTCTCCCCTCGTGCTACACCTTGTCTGTCGCCGCTGACTGCCTTGCCGGTTGCTTCTCCGGTGCTACAGATTATGCCTAAGATGCAGAAGCTTTATGGGGAGTTCACTCCGCCTATTTCGATGGTGCTTGATGCTGCTATTGCTCTCTCGCCTCTGGCTGGTGGTCCGGTGGCGTCTGCGAGTGTTGTGGCTAATCAGGCGACGAAATCATGTGAGCAGTTGGAGATGGATGAGTCCTTTGTGTCGGTGGTACCTGAAGTGGGTGACATTGAGGAGGGCAGTGTGTTGGCGCATGATCCTTTGGAGCCTTGTCAGACGGTCGCCCAAGTGGATCATGAAGGACCCAACTTCACGATCCCTCACTCGCTCGTGTCCGGTGGGCAGTTATCCGCGCGTGACAAGGTTAAGGAGATCCTCGTCGAGATAGAGATTTACAGCTTGCTCAAACGTTTGGAGAGGCTTAGCCCCGGATCTGGCAAGACGATTGTGGAGGAGGCTCTCAAGGGAAAAAGTAAGAAGAGTGACGCCACAGGAAAGGCGTCTGCAGCTGCTTGATGATTGGTCATCTGTCTTTTGGGGTGTCCTTATGGCATGGCTTGTGGTCTCTTGGGATGTCCTTATGGTACGGCATGTGCTCGTGGATTTGGGCATGCACGTGGTCTCGGGTCGTAGTCTTGTTGTTGAGGATTGCTTCGTGTTGTAGCAGTGTAAGGGTTGAGGGTCGTGGCGTGTTGGATCTGGCAGTCGGGTTGTTCATGTGTGTTTGGGGTTGCATGTTGTGTGAGTAGTTCACATGCGGCTCAGTTGTATAGGTTTTCACCCGGTTTTTCTTTAATTAACTGGGCAACTCTCTTCTCTCTTGTTTAATAGATGTGGCAAAAAATTTGCCACCGTTTTCGAAAAAAAAAACATTGCTAGTCTTGGACCCTTGGTAGTTGAACAAGGCGATTAAAAGATAATGTGTCATATGATATTTTTGCATTTTTAGATAATGAAACAAATCTGAAAATAAAATGTAGGCAAAGATGCCAAAAAGCTGGTGTTGGTTGAAAATGAGCAAATTTGATTGGGAGGTGATTCTTATACTACCTCCGATCCATATATCCATATTAATGGGCACACACTTAGTACAACTCTGGGTCGGAGGGAGTAATTAAAAGCTGGACCGGGGTTCTTAGGTTCATCAATTGTAACTCTCTGAAGCTTAAAAAGTACGGTGATAACATTGTCATGTGACCGTAAGGTGCATGTGTTCATATTAATAAGTGAACATGTAAGATTGAATTCATTTTGAAGAAGTTTTCTAATGGCCAAAAAAATCTGACAAGTAGTTGATTATTGATTAATTTAGTAATCAAAGTTATGTCACGAGGAACGAAGACACCATGTAAATAAAGATGGGATACTTTGTTTAGCTGGTGTGAAGTAAACTGCCTCAAAAATTATTGTTAGGTGAAAGATATTTACAAGAGTGTGGTCATCAAATAAATCCGTCTTAAAAGTTTTGTGATATTTACTCTAAATGAATATGACAAGAGTGTGGTTTTAAATCTGGCATGTTCTTTTTTTTTTTAAGTTCATGTGCATGACAAGAATCAGACACTAGCACTCTCTGCATATATATGCAGAAATAAAGTAGTAGTAGTAGTAGTATATCAAGTATCAACAAGGAGCAACCAGCCAACCACAGACAGAAGCATATACGATGCAAATCCTAGCACAACGCCTACTATGTCCAAAGAATGAACTCAGCAACAATCCATGTAAAATTAAGCCGCGAATGAACCCTGCCACTGACCTCTCTCATCAGTCTCTCACTCACTTCCACTCACAATAGCATCATCAGGCCACCGGAGACGGCAACCGCCAGGCAACCGGCCACACTGACGCCAGCGCAGTGCGCCGCGCTCTTCGACCCAGCCTTCGCCTTCTCGCTGGCCGACTTCCCCGACGACGGGCTAGCCGCGTCATCAGAGGACTTCTCGTCGACGGGGGCGGGTGCGGGGGCCGGCGCCAGCGGCGGGTCACTCTTGAAGATCTGCATCGGCAGCAGCACCTTGTCGACCTCGTAGACGGCGACGGGGCGGGTGGAGTAGACGCTGCTGCTGATCTTGGGGTTGGACCACATGGACTTGATCTTGATGCTTCCCATGTTGTCGGTGAGGTTGATCGTGTACTCCGACCCGGCGAAGGTGGCCACCGGGTTGAGGCTGCTCAGCTTGTTGAACTCGGCCAGGGAGTAGTACTTGGGCAGCGCGTGGTACAGCATCAGCGACTTGAGCTGGTCGCCGGTGAGGTTGGCGAACGTCGTCGCCTTGAGCCCCGCGAACGCCGAGTCCTTGGGCACGAACATGGTGATCCCCACCTTGGTGTCGTTCGCCTTGCTCTGGAAGGTCTCCAGGACGTTGGTTTTCTGGAGGTAGTCCAGGAAGGTGTGGAACGGGCCGGCCACGCTCAGGAGGTCCGCGAGGTCCACGTAGTGCGGCGCCGGCGCCGGCGCTGGGGACGGCGGGAGGATGGCCGCCGGCGGGGCAGGGGGGCTCTTCACCTTCTGCGCGAATGCTGGGGAGGAGAGCACCGCAATGGCGAGCATGGCCACGGTGAAAATGCCTGCTCTGAGCTTCATCTTGACGGTCCCCTGCTTCGCCCAAAATCCCTGAGGTCATGCAAGAACAGAGAAGCATTAAGCACTACATTTTCTTTCGCATGTTTCATAAGAATCTGAAATGAATTACCCGAGTATACTACTACTAATTTATCTGCAAATTCTACATCGAGAAACAAAAACATGAAGTATTGAATTTACTAGCCAGCAAGGAGATATTCTAACCGGGCTCACACCTCTTTCCATTAATTTCTTAACAGAAAAAACCGGTAACGGCAGGAGATCTAAATTGTGGTTGCTGGCTTCATATCCAAGAACAGTAACTCCTTGTCCTTCCGATTTCTGGAAATTGCAGGCCGTTTCCCAGGACTATGAACTAGTGAGATTTCAAGAAGCATGTAGTTCAATTTTAGATCTTTCTGTTACGCAGATTTCATTCCAGTAGGAGTGAACACGAGTTCAACAGCTAATTCACTGGGCCTTTCCCTATCACCAAGAGAGACAAAAGTATAGATGCAGAGGGGGGTAAACATTCCAGCCGATCTAGCAGAATCGACCCGCATTATATTATATAGAACAACATGTGCTACCAACCGAATAATAAAGGTGGCAAGAAACTACTGCACATGGAACTAAATAGTCCTCCTACGGCCTACAGATCTCAGCGCCATGGACGGAGCAAATTACTTCAAAGCTTACAACAATGCCAAGAACAGAGGAAAACACCAAATTGCTCATTCCTGAATTCAAGAGCACGGGCCAAAATTACCCAACATTTGCATCGGTTTAAAGTAAATAGACACGAAAGTACAGACCGCAAAGATCTGTTCTTCCTTGGGTCAAGAACTGGAAGAACAGATCCAAATGCAGCACCGTACGCGCCTCTAAACTATATTTTCGAAAATCGAGCGCCTCTAAGCTCAGATTGCCAACACATGGAGATCCAAAAATGGTAAGGACATTTGAGCATTTGCGCCGCGGCGTTGGATTGAGATGTGAAAGACAGGTTGAGGAGACTGACCTGACCTGAGCGAGTGCAGCAGAGCCGGGGAGCAGTGAAGGCAGCAGGATGAGGTGGGAATGGTGGAAGACAGAGTTAAGAGACAGGGCGTTTATATAAAAGTTGGTGTATGGGGAAGTGTAAAAGATAATGAGATCATGGGTGGCAGCTGTAGAGAGAGAGAGAGGAGAGAGGGGGTGGCAGCTGTAGAGCATAGAGAGGACGTAGGGCTGTTGCCTGTTGGTGTCGGCGCGTAGCACGAGTTCAAGACAAAAGAGGAGCATCCCGTGTCTTTTTTTCTCAAAAAGGGGAGAAAATAAAAGTTCGTCTCCTTATCTCTGTGCAAATTAATGAAATTATGCATAGTACATTCCATATTGTAAAGTTAATATTTATTCTAAATATTTATTATTATTATTCAAAATTCTAAAACTATATCATTGGATTTAAAATTATCATTTATTGGACCTCGGCGGCGTCGATCAAAATTAAGAGGCACTCTTCCATCGTGTGTTGGACGAATATCTTTTGTCATTGCGAAAGCCAAAGAGACTCACTACGTCATGTATGAGCCGAAGACAAACTGCTCGATCGCATCATGGACGAAGGCACGAAGCGAAAGTCTTCAGCTACCTCGCGAACAAAGAGGTTGTCTTCGACTAGCAGGCGAACAAAGAGTCACAATAATTCCTCTCTCCCCCTCCCCCCTCCCCCATCTCTCTCTGTATATGTTCTTCATCTAGTCTACTGATTTCACACTGTGTTCCATGATTTTCAGTAGAAGAACCACAAAAACCTGCATATCATAAACCTATAGAATTGTAGCATTCAAATTCTGCCACATGATAAAGTGAACCATGCCAAATCATGACTTGGATTGTAGGAGCCGTCTAGGCCGGCGTTGATGGTTCTTCGAGCTTGTTAGTCCTAGGTTAGTGGACCGCTGAATGGGTGGAGTGAGGAGGTGGTAGAATGAGTGAGAAGGAGGTTGAAGGAAACATGACTCGAGCATGAGGAGACGTACATACGAGCTTCAATGAGATACATTCGGCAAGGAGCAAGACAACGGGTCAAAGTCGTCAAAGCAATCTTCAAATCTATACCATAATGTCTTATTAATTTTGTGTTAATTAATATTTAGTCTATATTGTCAGTAGTTAGGGCATGGTTAGTGTATACGTCACTCAATAATTAATTTAAACATTTAGTATTCAGGAGATACGGCAAATGGAGTACCGTGAGATAAATTTAAGTGTATATTGTATAGATTGTTGGTTATTTGGTGGATAACATTATGAATCTTTATGACAGATGCCACGTCTAAATTCAAAAAATTTATTGTGTACTACGGCCCTGCTAATGTCTGAATTAATGATTTGAGGCTTGATTAGAGTGAGTTTAAATGTGGACAATTGACATTACCAAACCCTCAAAGAATGTACATTGGGTTGTTGAAATACTGGTTGACAACAAGTTTTGGTCCAACTAAAAAAAACAAGTTTTAGAATGGATCCTAATCAGTGCTCCTTTAGTATTCAGGCAGTATGATAAATAAGGACCAGAAGTGGTTGGCATGGTTAAGGCATGGTAGTGAATGGAAGATTCACCCTACACTTTTGTGATCCCTTTGGTGAAGAGGGAGATTTTATTGGAAGGCATTGTGGGATATAAACCTAGCCAGGACAGTCAATTAGGTAATGAGATTGATCAATCTGGGTCACAACCAGCTGTTAGCCATATCGAGGAAGAGGAATGGTCGAATTATGTGTCACACATTATCGATGATCATGAAGAAGGACAAAGTAGTTAATCGATAATATTTTCCGATAGTTGTTTCGCTCATGCGGATGAGGAAGTGGACGAAATGCAAAGGGTGATGAAATCTGAGGACAATGATTGGTTTAGGGGATAATATAGATACTGATAATTTTGAAGAGCATGAAGGTGAAATGACGACATGTTGGAAATATGCAAAATGGTTTGTTTTTTTCATGTGCCAAAAGTTGGATCTGGAACATCTAGGACCACCTTCCGGGCTCTTCAAAATCTAGTGTCACTTATGGAGTACGTTTCGACTTGCAACAGAGGCTATGTTCCTCTCTGATGTTAGTTGGAAGCACACCCTCCGGAAGTGAACCGAAATCCAGACCACTTTGAAATTTAGTGTTAGTGAACTCCCACTTATACTAGAAGCTCGGGTGCCCTCTGATGTTGTCTAGAAGTTTACTCAGGAGGTGACAAAGGAATTTGAATCACTTAGGAAGTGCCCTCCGGAACTTCAGGACCCTACTTCCAACAACTATCTAGCACTCTTAACGACCACATTTCGTGTGACCCGATATAAGGACCGTTTCATCTTGTTCAAGAGGTATATGTCCCAATGAATTCTGATTTTTTCTTGCTCCATTTCTTGAAAGCTATAAATTCCTAGATCCCTAGTTTACCTCAAACAAAGCACTTCACATCTTCGAGTAAAAATAAAGGACCTCCCTAATTACATTTCCATCAAAGGAAATCGTGTTCCTCTTGGTTTTCATTGAGAATTTGTTACTCTTGGAGGTTGAAGGCTCCTATCCAGATAGGAGTTCTCTGGCAAGGAATCAACTTGTTATTAATTTATCACATAAAGTTTGTAAAGGTTTGAAGGATGCCTCAACGTCTACCACTATTAGTTGAGAAACACCTATGTGGTGTTGTCTCAAGGAGAATAGAGTCAGCTTTCATGGTGTTGGTGTGCCTTTGTGATAACACTCGTCTCTACAACGATGACTAGCTTCCCTTCAAGGAAATGGACATTGAAAACCATCCTCGTCTCCGGAGTTTCAGTTATCCTGAACACTAACTCTTTATTTATGGTTTACTTTGATCCCTTGACCTTGCACTTGCTATATCTATTGTGTTTCTTTAACTCATATCTTGTGAAACACAATTTATACACTCAGTGCCTCACCTTGAAATTGTCTAGGATTGTTTTTATACTCCATATTTGCCTAAACTTGCTAACAACTAAATAGAGCCATGTTATCCATTTATCATCAAGTAAAACCCCATGGAATTGAATCTTCAAAGGGCTTGTTATAAGATCTGAGTTCGCCAATGCTTTTTTGTATGCATAATATTGTACAAGGTTGGGTATTGAAGAGCTAATGGGATGACACCGACAGTTAGTACTTACTATCTTTCCAAAAACTGGTCGATTGGCCGTCAGTATTCTTAAAAAATCCTATATTGAAAGGAAAAAAAATAACATTCATCAAACCCATGCAAAAGGTGAATCGATAGTTCTAGATATCGGCAAGTTTCTACCCATTAGTGATGCACGTTAAATATTTCTATACTTTTATAAAATTTAAAACATGTTTTTTTTCTGAAGTTCCCAAAGATATGTTCCGATATACCAGGTTCTAAAAAGCCTATAGTATTTCTCAGCTCATAGAAAATTTTCTTTTCATAACTTTGAGCCTTCTTTTTTTTTTCCTTTTTGAAAAGCACAACAAGACAAGTCCTCTTGCATCATTGTGCTCATCCTCACTCACTTTGGTGTAAAATAATAAAAGTAAATGAGTTTGTAAACTGTAGTGATCCAAAGAAAAGAGGGTGGGCTTAAATTCTTTGTCAAATACATGATGGGTAATGCAGCTCACAACCCCGTCAGTGTCATCATGTGGTGTTCTGAGTACTGACAGAGCATTTTGCTTGTATTAGTGGAACAATTAGCATCCATAGACTTATTGGTAGACAAAAGCATCCATAAATTTTAGCAAGGCATGATGTGCTTTCCTACAAGGCTACAACTAGTATGTCTGTGCTTACAAGTAAATATATATGTTTTGTTTTGCGAGAACAAGTAAATATGTTTTTATTTTGTTTAAATCTTTTTTCTGAAAGGAGGTTCAAACCTCCGAGTTCATCCATAACCACCCTTATCAATTATTATGTAGAGTACAAAAAAATGTAAATATAGGCAAAGCATTTATAAAATAAAAAATAAAAAATAAAGAACTATGATAAAGTCAATTTATTTTGCAACAACACTTTTAAAAAGGAATAAACATCCTTTTGCCATCGTTGCCACGTCCAGCCAAAAACATCATTGACAAAGATTCATATATTATTTGTTGTATGGATACATATACCAAATTTGTAACTCAAACTATAATAAATATATGGTTATATGCGTCGTAATGATGCAGAGGTTGGGGGCTATCCTTCTTTTCTGAAAAAAGGAAATATGGATACATATATTTCTCGATGTCTAATCTTCTAGGCTCGTCTTCATTACTTCAGAACCACAAGATGACTAATAAATAGTACAAGAGGCAACTCCTTTCCTTTGCATGTGTGCTCGTCCCCACTTTGGCGTAAATCACAAAAGCAAACGGGTTAAAATCTGGTGATCCCAAATTCGTAACATGGAAGAAGTTCAGCCTGTCCGCCGTTTCTTAAGGAACTGCAAAGATCAGTAGTGCACATGCCTTCGGCTTGTCTTCTATGGAGCAGGATTCCCCGAGTGCGAATTTCTGGAGGCCGTATTTTGAAAAAATCGTAAAACATATTTAAAAGTTCTAAAAAAATCTGAAAAAAATCTATGAAAACTTATATGTATTCTGTATGAACATGTCAAATTTGGCTTGAAAATATTGTAATATAAAGTCTGCACAAAAAAAAACAAAATTTCAGCCCAAAACTAACAACAAAAAGGCCCATTTAAAATCAAATATTTGTCTTTTTTTCATACGCCACGTGTGAAAGTATAATGGTATAAAAATTTGCACATATGTCATATACATGTGTATATATATTCATAAAAAGTTCAATGCTTTTTGAATAATATAAAATATATTTTATGACTTGTTCAAACTAAAGGGCTACGTGTAGCTCGGTCTACGTTAGCATTATCCGAGGATTCCCCCGCTTTGACAGTTTTACTCTGCCCACAAAGCAGTTGCCACTAGTTACGAGTAGTAACTAATTGCAAGTAAGTAGTCCCTCCTTACCAAAATATAAGATGCTTTTATAGTTTAAATTGAGCTAAAAAACATCTTACAATGTGCTGTCTGCTGATTTACAGTGTTTGGTCCGGAGAATTTCAGTCAGAGGTATGAAGCTCTGAGAGACAGAAGCTTCGTGTTTCTGAACGCAGCACATGGGTAGCACATACATACTAATACATTATGCTGATATAACTACAAACTACTGTAACAGCTTCTGGCGTGGTATAGATACATAATCTAAAGCGGAGTACAAGCAGGCAAAAAAGAAGAAGAATAAGAAGCAAGATTCACATGTACTCCTGTTTCTTTTCTTAATCCTTTTGCTCTTCACATGGCGGCAGCGCATGTTGGTCTGGAAATGTGAATACGCGACATTCCTGAGGTGGCGGCCACTTGCAATAATTTGCAGGAGAAAGAAGCAAGACCAACCGGAAACCAAACTCATGTGGTGGCGCAATCACGTGAGGTCGCGGCCAATGATTAGGCGGATGGTGATGGAGATGAAGATGGCTACTCGCGCGCCGCTGGTATGTGTCGGTGAGGCCGCCATTTTTACTCGTGTAGCTGGCTGTTCCGGCCGGGGGTAGTTAAGCGGTGCTTAATAATCATGAAAAGGTGGGTAGCATGCAGTTCTTGAGCTGTCATGCCAACTCGGCATGGGTATATGATGGTGGTATTAGTACATCCGGTCTAGTGTCAAATACTACATGTTTGAGTGCAAGAATGTCATGGAATTTCGCTGTAAATGCATGTTGGGCATGGGCATGGGCATGGGCATGGGTGTATATATGATGGTAGTTCTTGTACCACTTCATTTTAATTTTACTTCTTGCAAAAAAGACCGTACAAGTTATGAAAATTCATCAGAAATACAAAGAGTCTCGAACATAATTTTTTTTACATCAAAGTTCTTGAACCAATGAACAACCACTACCACGGCTAGAACGAGCCGTTGACCAGCCTCTCCCTTTCATTCTAAAATTTATGCGGTTGTTTATCGCTTTTTTCCTTCACTCTAAAATTTATGGGGTTGTTTATCGCTTCTCTCCTTCACTCTTCACTCCTTAGAGCATCTCTAACAAACCCCTTATATCCTGTTGAAGTGCAAAATAACCGTCAGTTTACCGTTCTACGTGAAAAAAGCGATCTTGTCGTGGCCTTGTAGCTCGCCATGGAAGCCACTCAGTCGTCGCTCGTGACCGTGTCGAGGTCGTGTTCGCGCAATCAACCCCCCCACCCCCAACCGACCACGCACATATTTCCACCGTCTCTGTCGTGCCTATGCCGGGTGTCGTGGCAATACTAAAGGTATACCCCTAGGCAAGGGAAACCAAGGGGTACCCTCAAGCCTTTGGTTCTCCAACACACACAGGATTATAAGATCAGTAAGAAACATGGAGAATTAACGATCTCCGAGTAACAGGCTACTCGGAGAGCAGAAACCACTTCCGAGTACGTAGTCACTCGGAGGACCAGTAAGATTCGAATAGATCAGCACTCGGAAAAGATCGGCGAGCCATTCTTTACTCAGAAAACGGAAACGCAACGGACAGGAAGCATTTAAGGCCGCAGGCGTTTCTCCTCCTTTATTAGTAGTAATGGGCAGACCGTTTCTTGTATTTAGTACGCATTTAATCCTGTAATTAAGACCCATTTAAGTCGAGGCATTAAGGGGGCAGAGGCGCACTCTATATAAGCCTCCCCCTTGACGAGGGGGTGACCCCACGACTCCTACAGATAGGCCTACCCGGTGTCCCTGAAGATAGAAGGCCCATGAAGACCCGCCTGGACCCGCCTTGGCCCGCTAATTGACACCGATGTAGGAGTCTGCGACTCACAAGGAAGGTGCGAAGACCTGTCGTACGGAGCAAGCTAGGGTTAGGAAAGCTTACCTGTAAACGTAGATGAGCTCCCCGAGACCTAGCCCAGTATATAAGGGCTATGAGGGGCGACGCCAAAGGCATCCAATATCATATGTAACCCTAGCCTTGAGCGCTCCAGCCTTGGCATCCACTGTAATCGCATCTCCCTCATCAATAATATCGAGCAGGAACGTGTCCTCCTATTATCCGACGAGCTATCGTCCAACCTGTGCCTCTCATGACTAACCCAGGGTCCCTGACCATGGGATTTGCCGGGGCTGATTCCCGTCAATTGGCGCCGTATGTGGGAACTACACAGGTTGGGATCACGATCTCGACGGTCCCGTCTTCAGCAAGCCACAACTCAAGGGCAAGGACCAGATCTATCCCACTCGAAGCATTCAAGATCACGGCGAACATCTCTGCCACCCCATCAAGATCGCTCGGGCTACAGCTGTGCCAGGACCGACACTACGATAACGGCCAAGTGCAGCGTCAGCGCCGAAGGAATCGACGACCCAGAAGAACGGCGAGAGGCCTCTACGAAGGAATTCCACTCGACGAACCGCGACGCGCAGCGGAGGACTCGCAAATCTTTCGACAACCCACCGCCGCCCGGGCACCCGCCGCACATCAAGACGATGACTACGAGATCGAAACCAGCGATCAGCAGAACCATCGCCAAGGAAGAAGGAATCGACGACCCAAAAGGCGCGCACGGGAGATCTACGGCGAGGCTCCAATGAACGAGCCACGTCACGCAGCTGTGCAACCAACGGCCACTCGACGACACGCCGTCGCACGAGCACCTGCCGCCAGCCAGGACAACGACTCCGAGACACCGGTGGGCGAGTACTATGACCCAGATCGAAGGTCAGATGAATTCGCCAACCTCATCAAGAACCAAGACATGAGTCGAGGAATCGAAACCGACCCTCGCTTCCACGAACACCCGGAGGATCACGAGCAAATCTTCAGAATCTCAAGAAGGAAGAGGCACGCTGGATCTAGCAAACTCACGGTTAGAGAGCAGCTAGCAGGACCCTGCACGATCCACAGCTTCGAGGATGACTGGGGACACGTCAGGTCAGGTCACACTTTGGGAGACTGCCACCTGTTCAACGAGCTAGCCGACGACCTCAAGAAGGAGAAGCAGAAAGACAACAGACGCAACCGGCGACCCGAACAATCGCCGCCCCCAAGCCCGGAAGGACGTCACAGCCCGATGCAATGACAGGTGCTCATGATCCAAGAGGGAAGGGTGCCACAAGCACAACACGACGCCTACGCCCTGCAAGCTAGAGCAGCCGAGGGCATAAATATAGTCGAAGTCTACCAGCTACATGATACGGAGACCAACATCACGTTCTCACAGGACGACCATCCACCCACAGTCCCAAGACCGGGTCACGCGCCCCTGGTGCTCGATGCACAAATCGGAGGGTACGACATGAATAGGGTCTTCATGGACGGAGGCAGCAGCATGAATATCATCTTCGCCAGCACCCTGCAAAAGATGCTGATCCCATGATCAGTATGGAAGAAATCGAGCACCGTGTTGCACGGGGTAGTCCCAGGAGAAGCAGCCACATCCCTCGGAGTCGTCGAACTTGAAGTTGTCTTCGGCAACTGACGCAACTTCGCAAAGCACGTCCTCGAGTTCGAATTACTCGACTGGCAATCGCAGTATCACGCCATATTGGGACGACCAGCATTCGCGCAGTTCATGGCAGTTCCACACTACGCCTACCTCAAGCTCAAGATGCCAGGATCAACGGGAGTCCTCACGATCAACTAAAGCTTCATCAAATCAGATCAATGTGACCGTGACTTTCACAAAATCTCCGACACATTCGGAGCCGAACAAGAACTCAGAGAAATAGCCATGGTGATGGACAAGAGTACCTTCCCATTAGTGAGCCGAAGCGAATCTAAGGAGTACGGACGCGACTTCAGCATCGACAGCGACACCGTCACTCACCAAGTACACCCGACGGACCCGGACAAAACAGTCCGCGTGTACGCCCACCTACCAGAGGAGGAGGCAACGGCTCTCGTCGCTTTCCTTCGAGATGAGTGGGAAATATTTGCCTGGTGCCCAGCCGACATGCCTGGAATACCATGCGAATTCGCGGAGCACGCCCTATGCATCAAGCAAAACACGAAGCCGGTGAAGCAAGCTCTGAGACGATTCTCGGAGCCCAAGCGCAGAGCAATCGGAGAGGAAGTCAATCGGTTACTCGACGCCCAGTTCATCCGAGAAACAAAGAAAGCCACCTGGATAGCCAACCCAGTGCTGGTGCCCAAGAAAGACACGAACGTGCTGCGCATGTGTGTCGACTATGGACCAGTCAACAAACATTGCCCGAAGGACCACTTCCCCCTTCCTAGAATCGATCAGATAATCGACTCGACAACAGGGTGCGATCTACTTTCCTTTCTTGATGCCTACTCAGGATACAACCAGATCAGGATGAAGGAAGAAGACGAAGAGCACACATCGTTCATCACCCCCTATGGCGTATTCTGCTACAGGACCATGCCCTTCGGGCTCAAGAACGCAGGCGCCACATACCAGCGAATGATGCAGGCCTGCCTGAAAGAACAAATCGGAAGAAATGTGCAAGTCTATGTGGACGACATCGTCATCAAGACCTACAAAGCAGCCACACTACTCGACGACCTGTGCGAAACCTTCGCAGCGCTCAACAAATACAAAATCAAACTCAACCCAAAGAAGTGCGCATTCGGCGTACCAGCGGGGAAGCTGCTCGGCTATATGGTCTCTGCCCGAGGAATCGAGGCAAACCCTGAGAAAGTCCATGCCATCGCCCGAATGCAAGAACCAACCGACGTCAAAGGAATACATCAGCTCACTGGAAGACTCGCAGCCCTAAGCCACTTCATCAGCAGGCTGGGAGAACGCACGCTGCCTTTCTATCAGCTGCTCAGGAAAGGAGAGAAATTCGAGTGGACGGAGGAAGCCCGCCAAGCATTCGCGGACCTGAAAAAGACACTCTCGACCCCACCAATCCTGGCGGTACCCAAGGAACGAGAGAAGCTATACCTTTACGTGGCAGCACGTAACAGTGTAGTAAGCACAACGCTCGTTGTCAAACGCACAGAAAAAGGCAAGGTCCAGAGCATCCAGAGACCAATCTACTACCTCAGCATGCTCCTGACCAAATCCCAGCAGCGGTACCCGCATTAGCAGAAGCTACTACTGGTCGTCATCATGACCTCAAGAAAGGTGTCCCACTACTTCGACGAGCACCCTATCACAATCGTGAGCAACGCACCACTCGCTGACATACTCAACAACCCTGGAGCGACTGGACGAGTCGCCGAGTGGAACATTGAGCTCAGCCCACGGGACCTGCTGTTCAAGAACCCAACAGCCATCAAAGCCCAAGTACTCCCAGATTTCCTGGTCGAGTGGACGGAGGTTCAGACACCAGGCCCCCCAGACCTATCAAATTCATGGTCAATGTTCTTCGATGGGTCCAAGAGACAACAAGGAGCCGGAGCAGGAGTTGTGCTCATCTCCCCTAAAGGAACGAAGCTAAAATATGTCCTCCAGATCAACTTCAGTCACACCTCCAAAAACGAAGAAGAATACGAGGCACTCCTCCATGGCATGCGCATGGCCAAAACGTGCGGAGCCACTCGCCTCATAATCTATGGGGACTCTGATGGCTTCTCGCCTTTCGTTGGTTACCCCAAGTGGAAGGTTGAGATGTAGTGCAGCAGCAGTTTTCCCTCGGTGAAGATACCAAGGTTTGTCTCCAGTAGGACTCCAGAGATGATAAGTAGGTGTCAGCGGCGCAACTGACGCGGACCTGCACATAGACACAGATAACTTTGTTCCCAAAGAAGTTCAGAGAGGTTGTCAATCTCTCCGGTCTTGTTGTTCACAAAGGATAAAACGCAAGGGATAATGATAGCAAGTAAAAGCAGTAAAGTAAATATAGCTTGGAAATAATAATGAGGATATGGACCGGGATACGTGATGTTCACTAGTGATGTCTCTCTCCCAAAAGACGATAAAACTGCTAAGCGAGGTAAACAAATTACAGAAGGGCAATTGACAGGATTATGAACGCACCACAATGCTAACTATGCTACAAAAGAAAGGAAGAGGCTCAAAAGCACGGGCAGTACGCCAAAATAAGTAGATCGAAATCCATCTGCATCTACTACTAATCATCCACCTTGAGATATCTATCCAGAACATCTCGCTGGTATTAAGTTGCGAGCCCCACCCAAAGTGTAAACCCAAAGCAACAGACAGTTGCATTAAAAATAACTTTGCGTAAAGTAAATAATCCTTGTAACCGCGGTTACAAGCACCGTTGTTTTCCCCCTTGTGGCAACAGCACATCCCCTAGACTCATGTTTCTGTCACTCAAGCGTGTCATCGGGGGGCATGAACCCACAATCTAGCACAACGTTCCCTCTTGGAGTCACTACCTACTACTTGGCCAAAGCAATAAACAACAACGGAGAGCATGCAAGAATTACTTAGGAACAAAAATATAAGAAATAAAAACCAAATATATTACTCTATCACAATCTGAACATAATCTCATAATCCATCAGATGCCTCCAAACTCAGCATAGCAACAACAGAAATATTACAAAGGTGCCTCGATCATGTAAGGCAGCTCACGAGGTCTAAACAATGAAGGCCAAAGATAGGGGAGGAGAAAATCACATAGCTACTGATCACGGACCCATGGTCCAAGGAAAACTACTCACGAGACATCCGGGGAGCATCCATGGTGGAGAGGAGACCCCCGGAGGTCAATCCTCCCTCCGGCAGGGTGCCGGGAAGAGGTCTTCTGGTGCTCCCGATCTTCGGAAGCGCGACGACGGCGGAACAGAGGTGAGTTTGAGGAATAGGGTTCCTCTTCTGGAGTTTTCCCGTGACGGAGAATAAATAGGCGAAGGGGGGCAACCAGAGGTGGACCAGGGGCCCCAGGCGCCCCCCTGGCGCGGCCAGGGGTGGGGCCGCGCCGGGTGGCCTCCTGGGGCTCCCCTCTGGCCCCTCCCGGGCTCTTCTCGAAGCTTCTTGTACGCTGATTTTTCCTGTATTTTTCCCAGAATTTTTCTGGCACTTTTTATATGGGGGAAAACTAAAATAGAAAAACAGCAGAAAACAGGAACTGGCACTAGGGTGCACTGAGTTAATAGGTTAGTCCAAATATGATAAAAAAGTGTATGAAAGTGTATCTAGATCATAGCAATATCACACAAAACATGCATGGAGCAAGCATAAATTATAGATACGTTTTGGACGTATCAACATCCCCAAGCTTAATTCCTGCTCGTCCTCGAGTAGGTAAATGATAACACCATAATTTCTGTGGTGACATGCTAGCAACCATAAAAGAACTTTGAAAAGTAAAGCAATCAAGGTTAGAGATTCAATTCAAGTCATAACATGCAAGAGTCTATATTAATATTGAAACAAGTAACAAAAGAACAATAGGTGCAAGAGCTCTCGCTGCCCGTGACTCGAATGTTTCCAAATGGTGTTTGCGTGCAAGAAGGGGGATAGGGAATACGAGAAAAAGTAATTTTGTTGAGAACTCAATCTACTAAAGTTTCACACTTGGTCTTCTTCTGGAATCTTATCTTGACTCGTCCCCAGACCACTAGCCAGGTACAAGTCAATTTGACCCACTCCTTTTCGATATTTTGAGCACTCATGCAATGGATGAGCGTAAGCACGAGAGTTGACACTTAAGATGGCAAAGAGAAAAGTATGGTGGAGGAGGAAGACAAAAAGGATGAGAAAGGCTCACATCAATGAGGACAATCATAGGCAAGGGATGCCAAATGATAGATATGATGTGAGGAGTAGGGATTGCCATGCAACGTATGCACATACAAGCTACGAAGCTCTCCAAAGGAACTAGTGGGGGTGCATCTAACTTTCTTGCTCATGAAGACCTAGAGCTCGTTTGAGGAGGCTCATCCTTGGAATATGCAAGCCAAGTTCTATAGTGTGAAGGTCCCCACAAAGCTATATGCATGAAGATCATCTCTAAGGGGTACAAGGATATAAAGGGAGTACTAGTGTGTATCTCTCAAAAGGATAGTAGTGTTGCCCCTTTCTCTCTTTTTATTTCTTTTTCTCTTTTTTCTCTTTTTTTGTATTTTTTGTGGCCTCAATGGCTCTTTCTATTCAACTCTCATTTGTCCTCTTTGGGACCTTTTAATGTGTCCACTTTGGGATCTTTTCCTCACTTAAGGGCAACACTCTATTTTACAAGAAGGTAAAGGAGATATTTCACACTTTACAAGGTACTCAAAACATAAAGAAGATGTAACTATCATGATGCATGCAAGGTATGTCGCTGCCAGTGTAGCAGGAACATGTATGACATGAAGATCAAGTCATGAAGAGGTGGAAGTTGCATGACAATATTGAAAGGATCGGAATGTCGACTAGAGGGGGGGGGTGAATAGACGACTAACACTTTTTTATCTTTTCTTAACAAATTAAGCTCAACAAGGAATATAGGTTGTCTAGATGTGCAACTATGTGAGCAACCTATATGCCAACAACTAAAGACTGACAAGCAAGCAATAAATGATCAAGGAAAGTAACTTGCGCAAAGTAAAGGTAACGGGGAACACGGGAGACATGGATATGTTTCCGAACTTCCTTCTCTTTCGAGAAGTACGTCTCCATTTGGAGAGGGTGAGGAGCACAATGCTCACACGAAGCCAACAAGGGCCACCTTATTTCTCCTCACGCTCTTACCGATGTATGATGTCGTGATCCACTACGAGGCGGCCTTGAAGGTGGCAACCAAACCTTTACAAACAAGGTTGGGGCAAACTCCACAACTTAATTGGAGGCTCCCAACGAAACCACGAAGCTTCACCACAATGGAATGTGGCTTCGAGGTGACCTCTTTCGTCTAGGGCACCAACGCACCCAAGAGTAACAAGATCCACACGGGATTAGTGGGGGGAATCAAATATCCTTTGGTGGAAGTGTAGATCGGGGCCTCCTCTTACAAACCCTAGAGAATCAACAAGTTTTGATGGCTAGGGAGGGAGATCGGGCAAGAATGGAGCTTGGGTGTCAATGGAGATGAGAGCAATAATTGAGGTTGGTCTCAATGGGGAAGAAGACCCCCTTTTATAGGTGCCCTTAAATGCAGCCGTTGGCTGTCCACCAACCACGGTAGTACCGCTTCAGAAGCGGTACTACCGGACCGGGAGCGGTACTACCGGACCGGGAGCGGTACTACCGCTCCACGGTACTACCGAGCCCCAGGGCCGCCCCCACTACCGCAGAGTCCAGTGGGAATCCGGTAGTGGATGCGGTACTGGTGCACGGTACTACCGCTCCGGGGGCGGTACTACCGCTCCACGGTACTACCGAGCCCCAGTGCTGCCTCCACTACCGCAAAGTCCAGTGGGAATCCGGTAGTGGATGCGGTACTGGTGCACGGTACTACCGCTCTGGGAGCGGTACTACCGCCCCACGGTACTACCGAGCCCCAGTGCCGCCTCCACTACCGCAAAGTCCAGTGGGAATCCGGTAGTGGATGCGGTACTAGTCCACGGTACTACCGTGGAGCGGTACTACCGCTCCTAGAGCGGTACTACCGCCCTGGCAGTACCAGGGAGCCACATCCAAGAGCCCCCACACCTCCATGACGCAACCGAAATAAGTGGGTGCACAAAGTGAGATCGTGTGATGATTACACCCACCATTTCCAACGCAGATCCCCTCTTTATAGTACGGTTTTCCTACGACTCAATTAACACAAAAGGAGATCGAAAGAAAAACTCCGTCTTCACGTTGTGTACACCGAGGGGATAATAACCGTCTTGTGCCAATAATGTCGTTATCTGTAATGCTCATTGCACCCGGTTAGTCCGCAAATGTATTGTCATCAATCACTAAAACCAATCAAGGGAAAACATGCCCTATCAATCTGCCCCTTTTTGGTGTATTGATGACAACACAAGATTTGCACAATAAAAATAGGACAATATAAAACAACATGCCATTAGTTTATAAACTATAGACAGGCTCCCCCTTAATGTGTGCATCATTTTAGATATGCCTCTGGAATGCAAGACACACACATAAGGAGGACACTCCCCCTATATTTTATAAACTAGGCCATGCTAAGCTAGACAAACAAGTATGTGAGCATAAGGATAACATGTCATAACATAGCACCACATAAACAAGACAATAAGAGTACGAACGTAAGATAGCGTATGTCTCACACCATATATCACGGAAGTCTCACAAGACGGACTAAAAACCAAGAAAATAAACAGAGTTCACAAGCGGAGCAGATGAGACAAATAAAACACGCTTGTGACTCTCCCACCCCTGAGAAGATGCAAATCGGAATCCTAGACCTCTCTCCCCCTTTGGCATCGAGACGCCAAAAAGGCAGAGAATGACCTAGCGTCCCAAGGTGATGAACTACTCGTCGTCCTGGTCGTAGTCCTCGTCATCGTCAGACTCCTCGGACGCCACTGTTGCCTCTGTGTCATCTGTAGCAGGCTGCTGAGTAGTGGATGAAGGGCCAGGAATGTCATCGGTGAGGTCCCATGCGCTGAACTGGGAGATCCAATTGTCCTCGAGAGTGATGCTCCGCTCGGACCCACTCGAGACGTGCATGCTCTGCTGTCTGTAGAAAGCCTTCTGCAGTCTCCTGTTCTTCTTCTGCCTCTCGTGGGCCTCATACAGGCGGTGCTGAACATCAGTCTGAAGGCAGAAGAGCTGCTTCACCTTCCTGGTGAGCTTGGCCGCCCAACCGGGCTGCTCCGGACCCTGTGCAGAAGATGAACCACCAGCACCAAAACTCGCATCAGAGCGTGTGCGGGGAACACTGCCCCCACCGGCCGCCTGCTCCTCCTGAATCTCCTCATCAGACCCGACAGGTGAAGGGGAACCATGCGCAGGACCATGACCGCCAGCCCAGTTGTCCTTGATGCGCGGCTGAACCTCCTCATGAGCAGTCAGAGGCCCAACTGGAAGGCGCTCAACAGCAAAGGTGGCGGCCCACGTGATCTCGAAGAGGACCTGAAGATACGGGCCATAAATGGGAACCTTACGTTCCATCACAGCAGCAAGAAGCTCCTCCCACATGATGTCACAGACATCCAAGGTCTGCGTGGTGCCCTTGTGCTCCTCACAGAGAAGGAGCATGTCCACCAGATGGCCGTGAACCATGTCCAGATTGCCCACACGGGGAAACAGAGAAGTCCGGAAAATGCGATGCATGATGTCCAAGAACGGGCAAAGAACCACTCGGTACTTCTGCTGACCCTTGGCATCGATATAAGGAATTGACTTCTGATACGGCCCTAGCATGCTCTTTGGCTTGGAAGTAGCTGAAGCATAAGGGCTGACACCAACGGGCGCCTCTGATGTGGAGACGGGAATGTGAAACGTTGTCATGAACTCTCCCCATGTGCACCTGACTTGCTCATCCTTGCACATCCAAACGATGGTCCGATCAGTGTTATTGGTGAAGTACACTGTAGCAAAGAACTGGGCAAGAAGCTCAGCATCGAACCGCTTGTTGAAAGAGATGATGTCCAGAATCCCAAACTGCTCGCAAAGATCATATGCCTCTCCAAAGTAATCGGGGTGAGCCCGCATGTGTCTCAGCTGGATAGACTTCACGTGTGGAACAAACTTGTTCTTCCTGTGCATCATAACCTTGTGGAACACATCCTTCTGAGTCTTGTTCCAGAACTGGGTGCCAACTAACTCTGGGTCTTGCTCTTCACGGTAAGGGTTGACACAACGGTAGGCCCTGTACTCGGGGAGAGAAAGCTGTGCCGCCTGCTTGACCGATTCCTTCTTCTTGTGAGCAACCTTCTTGAAGTTGCTACCGGGTTGACCCGGGGCCTTGCGCTTGGGATTCCGACGAGAGCCATCACCTGACCAACATCAACAGAGAGAAACGGAAAAGCAAACCACATGAGATGCAAAAAGCCGGACACAAGTGAACAAGGCAGGTCTGTTGGGGAGGTTGAAGATTGAGGGACCCCGGTAGTACCGCCCAGCGGTAGTACCGCCGACCGTGCGGTAGTACCGCAACAGGACCAGCGGTAGTACCGCTCTAGAGCAGAGGGCACGGATCTGAGATCCGGTACTACCGGGGTTCCAAAAACTCAAACCACTCCAACACATCTACTCCATTCCTATCTCATTCTATCCATGTTCTCAAAATGCCTAGGCATAGCCAAAAACCTAGTGGATCTACAAGTATTGCCCTAACACAAAGTTCAACAAAACTGAACCAAAAGAGAAGAGAACGGGGGCAATACCGGTATCCATGGCACCCGGGGGGGATGGGGAATGATCCCACCGGAGAAGAACAAGGAAGGACGGCACGGATGCGGCACACCGGGAGGGGGCGCCGGGGTGGGATCCGCTGCTGCAGAGGAGAGGAAAAACGAAACTGAAGGGGGAATGGGGAGGAACTCTCCATACCCCTTCAGTTATAGGATTCCTCGATACAGCGGTAGTACCATGACTGCTGCGGTAGTACCGCTGGCAGCAGAGACGTCCACCAAGGACAACGATGAGGGGGTGATATTGCATCGAAAGTCTTAGGGGGAAGGGCTTGGGATGACTCAAAACACAGCAACTGGATGGAAAAACACTCCGAGACAAAACAACAACGAGAAAATGCAAGATAGAACTCGGAGTGATCAAGATGCAACAAAACAACCTGAACACAAGAGAGAAGCCCAAAAGCGAACCAATCCTCCCAACGAGAGGGCCGGTGGCCGAAGCCACCATGTTTGAGCGTATTTGGTATGACACCACAAAGATGTATCTTGGGTTCATTGCCAATGCTCTTCTTTGAAGCACCGTTGTCACCTTGGGTGACCATGACGGCCGCCGAACGAGACCATAGTGAAAGAATTTTGTCCCTTTCCGCATAATAGGTGGAGTGGTTGCCTATGAATTACGCAACACTCCCCCTATGTCCATGCCTACATCCAAGCGAGACCTCATGTTGAGAGGGGAAGTGTGGGCAAGTCTTCAAACCGCATTGCTTGAATCAATGATATTTAGCTCATGCCTTAACTCTCGAAATCTTGCTTCATCTAAAGGCTTGGTGAAGATATCCGCAAGTTGATCTCCGGTGCCCACATATGAAAGATCAATGTCACCCCGCTTCACATGATCTCGAATAAAGTGATGACGAATCTCAATATGCTTCGTCTTGCTATGTTGAACGGGGTTGTAAGAAATCTTGATAGCACTTTCATTGTCACATAAAAGAGGCACTTTGTCACAGGTGACACCGTAATCCTTCAAAGTTTGCCTCATCCATAATAATTGTGCACAACAACTTGCGGCAGCAATGTACTCGGCTTCGGTGGTAGAGAGGGAAACACAATTTTGCTTCTTGGATGACCAACTCACCAAAGACCTTCTAAGGAATTGGCATCCTCCGGAAGTGGACTTGCGCTCCACTTTGTCTCCCGCCCAATCGGAATCCGTATACCCGACGAGGTTGAAGCTTGAGCCTTTAGGATACCACAATCCAAAGTTTGGGGTATGAACCAAATATCGAAAGATTCTTTTGACAGCCACTACGTGACTCTCTTTTGGTGCGGATTGAAATCTTGCACACATGCCCACACTCAACATGATATCCGGCCTAGATGCACAAAGATACAACAAAGAACCAATCATAGAACGATACTCCCTTTGGTCTACCTCTTTACTGTTCGGGTCAAGGTCAAGTTGACACTTGAGTGGCATGGGGGTCTTGGCTCCTTTAAGACCATCATACTTGAACCTCTTGAGCATGTCTTGAGTGTATTTGGCTTGATTAATGAAAGTTCCTCTTGACAATTGCTTGACTTCAAAACCGAGGAAGAACTCCAACTCTCCCATCATAGACATCTCAAACTTGTTGGTCATTATCTTAGCAAACTCATCATTAAAAGATTTGTTAATCGAGCCAAATATAATATCATCAACATATAGTTGGCATATGAATAATTTCCCCCCAACCCTCTTGGTAAAAAGAGTGGGATCGATTTGCCCAATTTCAAACCCAAAATCAACTAAGAACTCGGTAAGGTGCTGATACCAAGCGTGTGGTGCTTGCTTAAGGCCATAGAGCGCCTTGTCGAGTTTATAGACATGATTGGGGAAATTGTGGTCCTCGAACCCGGGGGGTTGCTTGACATATACCAACTCATTAATGGGACCATTAAGAAAAGCACTCTTCACATCCATATGATATAACTTGAAGTTGTAATGAGAAGCATAAGCAAGAGCAATACGAATGGACTCAAGACGAGCCACGGGGGCAAAAGTTTCACCAAAGTCAATACCTTCGACTTGGGAAAAACCTTGAGCCACCAACCTTTCCTTGTTCCGAATGACAATACCAAGTGCATCTTGCTTGTTCTTGAAAATCCACTTGGTCCCAATAACATTATGGTCACCTTTGGGTCTCTCCACCAATGTCCACACCTTGTTGCGCTTGAAGTTATTGAGTTCATCATGCATGGCCTCAAGCCAATCCGGATCTTCAAGTGCCTCACCTACCTTTTGGGGTTCAACACAAGAAACAAATGCATTATGGGCACAAAAGTTTCTCATTGACTACGAGTGGTTACCCCCTTTTGGATGCTTCCGAGCACTTGATCCACCGAAAGATCTTGTGATTTTAACCGGGATGCAATCTTGAGTTCTCAGCGAACTCTCTCTTCTTCCAAGGTATCTTGTGAGGGAGCTAGAGGGCCAACTTCGGAAGAAGGAGCATCCTCAAGGACTTGCTCATCATCTTGAGCTTGCCCTTGAGAGAGAACAAGATCTTGATCATCATTTGGTGCACCACCATCTTCAATGATTTGATCTTGACGTTGATCTTGTTCGGGTGAGAGAGGGCCATCGTCTTGTTCTTGGTTTGCTTGTGAATCTTGAGGAGGTGATTGTCCTTCTCCTTCCACCACAAGGGGTTCCTCAATAGGTAGGAAATGACCCACACCCATTCTTCTTATGGCTTAAGGAGGAATTTCATCACCTACATCATTAAGATCACCTTGCCCACTTGGGAGCCATTATGTTCATCAAACTCCACGTTGCTAGATTATTCAACAAGTCCGGAAGACTTGTTGTAGACTCTATAGGCGTGAGAGTTTGAAGCATAACCAACAAATATGCCCTCATTTGTCTTAGACTCAAACTTAGACAAACGAGCACCTTTCTTAAGAATGAAACACTTACACCCGAAGACCCGAAAATACTTAATGTTTGGCTTCTTCCCAGTGATGATTTCATACGGAGTCTTGTTCAAGATCTTGCGGAGATAAAGACGGTTGGTTGCATGACAAGAAGTGTTGATGGCCTCTGCCCAAAAGTTGTATGGACTCTTGAACTCCGCCATCATTGTTCTTGCTGCATCAATCAGAGTGCGGTTCTTCCTCTCCGCAACACCATTTTGTTGAGGGGTATAAGCAGCGGAATATTGATGTTTGATCCCCTCATCTCCAAGGAATTCATCCAAGGTGTAGTTCTTGAACTCGGTGCGGTTGTCACTCCTAATTGCCAAAATCTTTGAATTGTGTTGACGTTGAGCTTCATTGGCAAACTCGATGACGGTTTGTTGGGTCTCACTTTTCTTCTTGAAGAAGTAAACCCATGTATATCTGGAATAATCATCTACAATAACTAAGCAATACTTCTTCCCGCCAAGACTATCATATGACGGAGGCCCAAAAAGATCCATGTGAAGGAGCTTCAAAGGCCTCTTGGATGAGATGATATTCTTGACGGGGTGTTTCTTCTCGTGAAGTTTCCCTTCAATGCATGCCCTACAAGCACGATCTTTGGCAAAGCTAACATTTGTTAGTCCAATGACATGCTCACCCTTGAGAAGTGTTTGCAAAGACCTCATATTGACATGGGCTAGTCGGCGGTGCCAAAGCCATCCCACATCAACTTTAGCCATTAGACACATGGCAGTTTTAGTGGGGACTTTGGAGAAGTCCACCACGTACATACCGTCCTCCACGTGTCCAACAAAGGCTACTTTAAGAGTTTTGCTCCACATTAGGGTGACCATGTCTTTATCAAAGAAAGTACAAAGTCCCATCATGGCAAGTTTACGAACGGAAAGTAAATTAAAGGCACAAGTCTCAACTAGCAATACTTTCTCAATGGACGAGTCCGGAGAAATTACTACTTTGCCGAGACCTAATACCTTTGACGTGTTTGCATCTCCAAATTGGACACGGGTGGTTCGAGATGGTCCGAAATCAATGCCCACCA
The DNA here is from genome assembly GCA_950022295.1 of Bromus sterilis. NCBI lineage: Eukaryota > Viridiplantae > Streptophyta > Magnoliopsida > Poales > Poaceae > Bromus > Bromus sterilis. The sequence goes on from OX465598.1 coordinate 274,287,837, forward strand.
ACATGTCCTTGCTTCCGGTCATATGACTTGTAGCCCCGCTATCAAGTATCCATGTACCACCACCGGAAGCCGCCACCTACATGAGATCAATGCTTGGATTTAGGTACCCATTCATGAATGGGTCCTCTCGCGTTAGTAACAAGGGTCTTAGGCACCCAAATGGACCATGCAATATACTCATCAAAGGAACCAGCAAATTTGGCATAAACATGCCCATTATTAGTGCAACAGAGAATGTAAGAAGGGTTAGTTGGTCCGGCAAAGTCATTGGGAATGACATCACTTCTCTTGGTCACTCTATCCTCAATGGTCTTTGTCACCTTTTCTTGAGGCTTCTCCCCTTCCTTCACAAAAGTGACTTCCTTTGAAGGAGGAGGGGCCTTGCCTTTCCTCCTTTTGTTCTTCCTCTTCTTGTTTTTCTTCTTTGATGAACTCGCACCAAAACCAATGCCTTCCTTGCCAATGACCTCCTTTTGGGATCTCAAGAGATCATTAAGGTTCTTCTCTCCTTGAATGCACGAGACAAGTCCCTTCTCACGTTGTGCCTTCAACCTAGCGTTTTCCTCAACAAGAGGAGCATGCTCACAACAAGAGTTAGAGGAACTAGGTTTCTCTACCACAATAATAGGAGAAAAGGTAGGGATTTGCTTCGTGAGTTGTATACTTGTTTCATCATGAGCCTTCTTGAGAGTCATGAGTTCGTGTTTTAAGGACTTGTGGTCCTTTTCAACTTTCTCATGATCCACAAGAAGTCTTTCATGAGCCTCAACAAGTTCATCATTTTTAGTCTTGAGATCACAAGCAATAGTATTAGAATGTTTGAGGTCAAGTTTTAGCTTAGAGATATCAATAGCATACGTCTCATCTCGAGACAACTTAAGCTCACGCTCTTCTTCGAGAGAATGAGATAGTTCCCCTATCTCATCCGCATAGTCGCGACTATGACCTTGCAATTCAGTGATAGTCTCATCTAGTTGCTCAATGTGAGCATGAGCTTCACCAAGTTGTTCCAAGAGAGCCACAAAGTGTCCCTTGGCAACGCCCTTGAGCTTTGACAAGAACAGCTCGAATTCATTTTCTTCTTGAGCTTTGGGCTCCTCATTATCCTCCACACAATCCAACAATGAAGGGTTAGTGGGAGTAAACGGTTTAGAGTGAGGAGTTACCGAGGTGGTCTTGGCCATAAGGCACTTGAGGATGATGTGAGGATTCTCGTTGGGGGAGTTGAAGAGAGACGTTGATGAGGGGGAGTCAATGGCGATAGCAATGGTGGCGGTTGCCACAATCTCACCACTTTCTTCATCATCCTCGTCATCGGAATAGTATTCTTCTTGAGCCACCAACACGTGTTGTGGATTCTTCTTCACAAAGGTCTTGTTCAATGGTGGCTTGTTCTTGTCCTTACGGATGAGCTTTCCACCATGGTCTTCTCTCTTCTCATAAGGACAATCCGCAACAAAATGACTCACATTGCCACAATTGAAGCAAGTCCTTATTCGTTGGCCCTTTGGCTTGAAGCTACTTGTGTTGGACTTGAATTTCTTCTTGTTGCCCCAAAATTGTCTTGAGGCTAGAGCCATGTGCTCATTGTAAGCATACTTGGTGTCCTCCGGACCCACATCCTCTTCATCTTCATCTTCCTCAACTTGAACCTCCTTGGACTTCAAGGCGAGAGACGACATCTTGGAGCCACTTTGGCGAGCCAATTTTAACTCGGCCGTGGAGTCCAAGATTTCCATGGAAACAAATTCATCCAAGACTTGGTTTGAACTCAACTCGCGAAAGTCGGGCCTTTGACGAATGACCTTGGTGATATGCTTCTTGTGAAGGAGCATAGCCGTGATGAACTTTCTCTTTATCCATCCTTCGCCGGTGTCCATGCTCCCATGGTCCGTCATGGAATTTGCAAGAGCCACCAACCTTTGATGAACATCCTCGGAAGACTCCCCTTCATTCCTGACAAAGTGATCGGCTTGATCTTGAATCTTGTCAAACTTTGAGCACCGTATGCTAGTGATTCCCATGAGAGTCCTCTCAAGAATATCCCACATCTCCTTGGCCGTTTCACACTTTAGGACAAGATTGTATTGCTCTTCCTTCAACCCATTTCCTATCACGAGCATAGCATGACTGTTGATGGTGTTGTCTCAATATTCTCTTGGGGCCAAGTTGTGGCGGTCACGAGGAGTGAATCTCTCCTCAACGATGTGCCACAGTTCCACGGAAGACCCCTTCAAGTGTCTCTTCATGCGATGAGCCCAAACCGGATAAGCATCTTTGTTAAGGATGGGAATAATGCCTGCATGTGCAAAATGGGGTTCGGGTAGAGGTAGAGAGTTATAAGTAACAGGGGGAGCCACCGCAGAATGAATACCTGATCCATTTCCCGTACGAGGAATGGATGGGATATCATTCCTACCATCAACATTAGATTGGGAGATGACATCTCCTCCACCCAACGTTGGAATGTTGGGGATGATGGTAGGGTTCCTCTCCGTGGGCATCTTTGACATGAGACAACTAAGCATATCGGTAACTTTGTTCATGTGAGCCTTAATGGCGGACATGCCTTCATTGTACTCATGTCGAGAGATAGATGAAGAGTTATCCTTCCCGAGCGTATTCGTGAAGCCCTCGATACTTTCATTCCCTTCCAAAAGAGAAGGGTTCGAAGTATCCCCTGGAAGCTCAACCTCTACCGGTTTATCCTCTTGCGACATCCTCTTAAGGCGGTAAAGCCCTTAATAAGAGACGAGGCTCTGATACCAAATGAAAGGATCGGAATGTCGACTAGAGGGGGGGTGAATAGGCGACTAATACTTTTTTTTATCTTTTCTTAACAAATTAAGCTCAACAAGGAATATAGGTTGTCAAGATGTGCAACTATGTGAACAACCTATATGCCAACAACTAAAGACTGACAAGCAAGCAATAAATGAGCAAGGAAAGTAACTTGCGCAAAGTAAAGGTAACGGGGAACACGGGAGACAAGGATATGTTTCCGAAGTTCCTTCTCTTTCGAGAAGTACGTCTCCGTTTGGAGAGGGTGAGGAGCACAATGCTCACACGAAGCCAACAAGGGCCACCCTATTTCTCCTCACGCTCTTACCAATGTAAGATGTCGTGATCCACTACGAGGCGGCCTTGAAGGTGGCAACCAAACCTTTACAAACAAGGTTGGGGCAAACTCCACAACTTAATTGGAGGCTCCCAACGAAACCACGAAGCTTCACCACAATGGAATGTGGCTTCGAGGTGACCTCTTTCGTCTAGGGCACCAACGCACCCAAGAGTAACAAGATCCACACGGGATTAGTGGGGGGAATCAAATATCCTTTGGTGGAAGTGTAGATCGGGGCCTCCTCTTACAAACCCTAGAGAATCAACAAGTTTTGATGGCTAGGGAGGGAGATCGGGCAAGAATGGAGCTTGGGTGTCAATGGAGATGAGAGCAATAATTGAGGTTGGTCTCAATGGGGAAGAAGACCCCCTTTTATAGGTGCCCTTAAATGCAGCCGTTGGCTGTCCACCAACCACGGTAGTACCGCTTCAGAAGCGGTACTACCGGACCGGGAGCGGTACTACCGGACCGGGAGCGGTACTACCGCTCCACGGTACTACCGAGCCCCAGGGCCGCCCCCACTACCGCAGAGTCCAGTGGGAATCTGGTAGTGGATGCGGTACTGGTGCACGGTACTACCGCTCCACGGTACTACTGAGCCCCAGTGCCGCCTCCACTACCGCAAAGTCCAGTGGGAATCCGGTAGTGGATGCGGTACTGGTGCACGGCACTACCGCAGAGCGGTACTACCGCTCCGGGAGCGGTACTACCGCCCCACGGTACTACCGAGCCCCAGTGCCGCCTCCACTACCGCAAAGTCCAGTGGGAATCCGGTAGTGGATGCGGTACTGGTCCACGGTGCTACCGTGGAGCGGTACTACCGCTCCTAGAGCGGTACTACCGGCCTGGCAGAACCAGGGAGCCACATCCAAGAGCCCCCACACCTCCATGACGCAACCGAAATAAGTGGGTGCACAAAGTGAGATTGTGTGATGATTCCACCCACCATTTCCAACGCGGATCCCCTCTTCATAGTACTGTTTTCCTACGACTCAATTAACACAAAAGGAGATCGAAAGAAAAACTCCATCTTCACGTTTTGTACACCGAGGGGATAATAACCATCTTGTGCCAATAATGTCGTTATCTGAAATGCTCATTGCACCCGGTTAGTCCGCAAATGTATTGTCATCAATCACTAACACCAATCAAGGGAAAATATGCCCTATCAATCTCCCCCTTTTTGGTGTATTGATGACAACACAAGATTTGCACAATAAACTCAGAACATACGGAAGTTTCGTAATTGTATAGAGCATACTATGTATAAATTTCAGCTCAAAAAGATGAACTGGGATTTTTCTGGAATTTTTCTGGTCACGAGGACAGAATCTGTTTTCTGGACAGCATGTCACAACTTTTACTTCCCTTGCCATAAGAGGCTATAACTTGGCACAAAGCTGAAAAATAAAGATACAATGATGTTGCTACAGAAGTAACAATCATCAAGACACAACAAAAGCAAAAATAAAACACCTAAATTCATTGCGGGCTGCCTCCCGAAAGCGCTTCCTTAAAGCCGTTAGCTAGGCAAGAAGATTATGGAAGATGCTCTCACAAGAATAAGAATTTGAAGCAAAAGAAAGCATTAAGAAGAAAATATGAAACACATTTAAGCCTAACCCACTTCCTATGCATAGGCATCTTGTAATAAAATAAATCAAAGAAGAACAAAGTGACGTGCATAGGAAGGTGGAACAAGAACAACTTCAAAAGTTTCAACTTAGAGAGAGGTGTTTTTGTAACATGGAAGTTTCTATAGCCAAACTTTCCTCTCTCAAAGTAATTTTTAGTAGTATCATGGACAACATCAAGAATATAACTATCACATAAATCATATTGTCCATGACCTACAAGCACACGTGTATAGTTTTCAACACGGTCTTTAGGATCATAAGATAAATGCAACCCGTCACATTGACGTTTAATAAGGACAAAACTCTCCGGAATATTCGGAGATTTCAAAAGGATAATAGAAAAATCAAGTGTGGGTGCAATAGCAACAATTTCATGCTTAACATGAGGAACTATAGAGAGTTCATCTCCGTAAGCATCATCCATAGTGGCATCATGGCCATAAGCATAGAAGGCATCAACTTCATCAAAAAGGGATATTTCAAAAGAATCCATAGGATCATAACACTCATATAAGGTAAGATTCAAAGAGTTACTCTCATTAGAAGGTAGACATGGATGCCTCCATTCTTCCTCCTTTTGTTCGTCACTCTCCTCCTCTTTTTCATCCAAGGAGCTTTCGGTTTCATCAATTTCTTCTTTCATAGAGTCCTGCAATATATTAGTCTCTTCCTTTGGGGGAGAGATTCTCTCAAGATGATCGATAATATAATAGTTTGCGTCATAATTTTCCAAACAATAGTTAAGTATAGCAAGACTCTCAGATTTGTAAGGGGCATCATTCATATTTCTAAGAAGAGAAGTAATTTCATAGGCACCCTTATAAGCAACAAATTCTTCTATTGGCTCTGCATCATAAAAATCATAGTTCCTCTTAGCGTAAGAAGCTAAGGTTTCATCATCATTGTACTCACATTGGAAAGCAAGGTGTTTGTGCCTCATAAAGCAACAAGATTCATCCCTGCAGAAAGATATATTATATATTGAGCACAAGTTTCTAGCATACTCATATAACTGATGTATTTGTTTCCATAAGTGTATCCCCTTTTGAGACAAGCGGTGCTCCTTGTACCACTTTTGTTGATCCTCGGTGAATCCTCCATGCCAATAAGATCTGGTTTCAAAGAAGCCAGACATTGATTGGCAAGTAAGGAACTAGACATAATATTTTTTTTTGATTTTTGATAAAGGACACGAAGATAAAAACTGAAAGGTGAACTAACAAGACTAAAAAACAAAAGTAAAGGGTAGTGTGCAACTCCCCTATCTTAGCACTTGGATTCCCCGGCAACGGCGCCAGAAAACTTGCTTGATGGCTTCTCGCCCTTCGTTGGTTACCCCAAGTGGAAGGTTGAGATGTAGTGCAGAAGCTGTTTTCCCTCGGTGAAGATACCAAGGTTTGTCTCCAGTAGGACTCGAGAGATGATAAGTAGGTGTCAGCGGCGCAACTGACGCGGACCTGCACACAGACACAGATAACTTTGTTCCCAACGAAGTTCAGAGAGGTTGTCAATCTCTCCGGTCTTGTTATTCACAAAGGATAAAACGCAAGGGATAATGATAGCAAGTAAAAGCAGTAAAGTAAATATAGCTTGGAAATAATAATGAGAATATGGACCGGGATACGTGATGTTCACTAGTGATGTCTCTCTCCCAAAAGACGATAAAACTGCTAAGCGAGGTAAACAAATTACAGAAGGGCAATTGACAGGATTATGAACGCACCGCAATGCTAACTATGCTACAAAAGAAAGGAAGAGGCTCAAAAGCACGGGCAGTACGCCAAAATAAGTAGACCGAAATCCATCTGCATCTTCTCCTAATCATCCACCTTGAGATATCTATCCAGAACATCTCGCTGGTATTAAGTTGCGAGCCCCACCCAAAGTGTAAACCCAAAGCAACAGACAACTGCATTAAAAAGAATTTTGCGTAAAGTAAACAATCCTTGTAACCGTGGTTACAAGCACCGTTGTTTTCGCCCTTGTGGCAACAACACATCCCATAGACTCATGTTTCTGTCACTCAAGCGTGTCATCGGGGGGCATGAACCCACAATCTAGCACAACGTTCCCTCTTGGAGTCACTACCTACTACTTGGCCAAAGCAATAAACAGCAACGGAGAACATGCAAGAATTACTTAGGAACAAAAATATAAGAAATAAAAACCAAATATATTACTCTATCACAATCTGAACATAATCTCATAATCCATCAGATCCCTCCAAACTCAGCATAGCAACAACAGAAATATTACAAAGGTGCCTCGATCATGTAGGGCAGCTCACGAGGTCTAAACAATGAAGATCAAAGATAGGGGAGGAGAACATCACATAGCTACTGATCACGGACCCATGGTCCAAGGAAAACTACTCACGAGACATCCGGGGAGCATCCATGGTGGAGAGGAGACTCCCGGAGGTCAATCCTCCCTCCGGCAGGGTGCCGGGAAGAGGTCTTCTGGTGCTCCCGATCTTCGGAAGCGCGGCGACGGCGGAACAGAGGCGAGTTTGCGGAATAGGGTTCCTCTTCTGGAGTTTTCCCGTCACGGGGAATATATAGGCGAAGGGGGGCAGCCAGAGGTGGACCAGGGGCCCCAGGCGCCCCCCTGGCGCGGCCAGGGGTGGGGCCGCGCCGGGTGGCCGCCTGGCCCCCCTGGCTCCCCTCTGGCCCCTCCCAGGATCTTCTCGAAGCTTCATGTACGCTGATTTTTCCTGTATTTTTCCCGGAATTTTTCAGGCACTTTTTATATGGGGGAAAACTTAAATAGAAAAACTGCAAAAAACAGGAACTGGCACTGGGGTGCACTGAGTTAATAGGTTAGTCCAAATATGATCAAAAGTGTATGAAAGTGTATCTAGATCATAGAAATATCACACAAAACATGCATGGAGCAAGCAGAAATTATAGATACGTTTTGGATGTATCAGACTCCAATCTCGTCGTCCAGCAGACGATGAGAAACTGCGACACAATAGCCGACAACATGGCGGCCTACCAGAAGCTCTACAACGCACTCGAAGGAAGTTTCGATGGTTGCGAGCTCAACTACATCACCATGGCCAACAACACAGAAGCTGACGAACTCGCGAACATTGGTTCGACCCAAGGACCAATACCACCCGACGTTTTTTCTCGAAAGCATCAGCCAGAGATCCATCAAGGTACATGCAGCAGCACCTGAAACAGTCGTGGACGGCGAGGACGCAACAGACATGGCACAGGTGGCAGCAGCAAGCCCATCAGAAGGCACAAGCACCAGCACACCCGACGACACAGCTCCGACAGAGCTCGAAGGACCTGTCTAAGCAAAACCGTTCCTCCGATTCCTAATCATAGGTACACTACCGCAAGACGTGGCCGAAGCACGACGCATCAGCCGACGATCCAAGGCGTTCACGGTGATCAAAAAACATCTATACAAGCGCAGCATCACCCAGATACTCCAAAGGTGCATCGACAAAGAGGAAGGCAAAGCCCTACTGCTCGAAATCCACGAATGCACCTGCGGGCACCATGCGAGCAGTCGAGTACTCGTGTACAAAGCATTCCGAGCGGGGTTCTATTGGCCCACAGCCATGAAAAACGCAGAGGAAATCGTGCGATGTTGTGTCGCCTGCCAGAAATTTGCCAACAGGCCACACGCTCCAGCCTCAGAGCTCAAGACCATACCACTATCCTGGCCGTTCGCCACCTGGGGACTCGACATGGTGGGCCCACTCAAGAAATCATCAAAGGGCGGAAGGACACACCTGCTCTTCGCAGTCGACAAGTTCACTAAATGGATCGAAGAAGTGCCCATCACCAGCTCCACAACCCTCACGGCTGTCAACTTCATCAAATCGATCATCTTGAGGTTCTGAGTGCCACACAACATCATCACGGACAACGGCACGAACTTCACAGCCGCAGAATTCCAGAACTTTTGCGAAGAACTGGGCATCAAAATCAATTATGCTTCAGTCACGCACCCGCAGTCCAACGGCCAAGTGGAATAAGCAAACGACCTTGTATGCGGGGGAATCAAGAAGCGGCTCCTGGCACCACTCGAGCAAGCCGCCGGCAACTGGGTAGAAGAACTCCCCGCGGTACTATGGAGCCTACGAACTACACCAAACACCGCGACCCAGTACACACCCTTCTTCATGGTGTACGGGGCAGAGGCAGTACTACCACATGACCTCAAGTTCGGAGCACCTCGGGTCACCGGGTACGAAGAAGAAGCAGAAGAAGCATTACAAGATGACAAAGATACAGCTGACGAATCAAGAGATACAACCCTGGCAAAATCAGAGGGGTACGAGGACAAGCTAGGCACCTACCAAAGCAGTCGCTTGCGCACTAGAACCTTCAACGAAGGTGACCTAGTCCTACGGCTGATACAAGAGAAGGTCCATAAACTTGCCCCCCAATGGGAAGGACCATTTATAGTCTCAGAAGTCATCGGAGGTGGCGCCTATAGGCTGAAGAACCCGAAGACAGACGAGGACGTGGGTAACCCATGGAATGTCGCAGACTTGCGACTGTTCTACCCATAGTCCCCATCGGTCAGACATGACTGGCAACTCATGTAGCCGCTCGACCGCAATAAAATAAATGTTGCCCAAATACCGCCATCTCAAAGCACTCGGGGGCTTAAGCATAAAATCCCCCCGAGAGACGCTATCGCCACTTAAGCGATCTTCACCAAAGCACTCGGGGGCTTAAGCATAATATCCCCCCGAGAGACGCTATCTCCTACGCGATCTTAACCAAAGCACTCGGGGGCTTAAGCATAAAATCCCCCCGAGAGACGCTATCGCCACTTAAGCGATCTTCACCAAAGCACTCGGGGGCTTAAGCATAAAATCCCCCCGAGAGACGCTATCGCCTATGCGATCTTAACCAAAGCACTCGGGGGCTTAAGCATAAAATCCCCCCGAGAGACGTTATCGCCACTTAAGCGATCTTCACCAAAGCACTCGGGGGCTTAAGCACAAAATCCCCCCGAGAGACGCTATCACCACCTACGCGAGCTCACCTTAAAAACTCGGGGGCTCAGGCATAAGCATCCCCCGAGACACGCTACGGTCCTATTCAAAAACACCAAGTTAGAAATCTTCAAAGTCTTCACCCGGACGACAAACATCCAAGACTCGGGGACTACTCCAGAGTTGAACCGCGAGGAAATATGCAAAGTTTTAAGCCTACGTTTGACTCTACAACTCAAACGTAGCCTCGGGGGCTACTCCCATCGGGAGCGATGTCGCGCACCCGATAGAACACACTAGAAAGTTAAAGTCAGTGCATCACGGGAGGAATCGAAGACATTCTGCGCTCTCAGAAGGAGTCAAAGACAGTGCATCATAGGAGCCGAAAACACAGTTTATTGCAAGATCTCAACCACAACTTGAAGTCAACCATAAGGTATAAAAGGACTCAACTACATTTGTATAGAAGGCAGCTCCTGTTACAAGAGGGAATTACCCAAGGAATTAAGACTTCTACATGTGTGCCCATGAGGGGTAATCGACTCTAATACAAGGGCATCACCACAGACAAAGGAAAAAAGGAAGCTAGCAGAGGATGTCAATGACATAACAAAAGGGTGAAGCTCGACTTATTTGTTGATGCTCCACCAGCTTTTTCTCCTGCTCCACCAGCTTCTTCTCCAAGCTGCAGCTGCACGCCTTCTTCTCCGGCTGCACAGCTTCTTCTCCGAGTTGCCGGCAAAGATGAGGCCGCCTCCAGTTCTACAAGGTCGCTTGGCGCGCCCGCTTGATCGACGGCTTGACGTCGATGTCCTCTTCGGAGCTGATGGAGACGGCATCACCACCTGAGGAGTCGCCAGAAGACGGAGCTGTAGAAGATGCAGGCGTAGGACTCCTTGACCTTGTGGAGCTGTCGCTGCTCGACTCCTGCCAGTGTGGATCAATGTTGTTGTCGCTCGGGTCGAACGCACGGACAGTGACATTACTTTCGCCATCAAAACGACAGCTGAGCATATCACCATCTCGCAAATTCAACCGCCGAGCAAACAAACTCCAACCAGAGCCAAGAAAAATCAAGCGGGAGCTATCAACCTCCAAGTCAACATAAGAAGGAGATCGACAACTCCCTTGAAGATGCAGAAGCAAGCCATCTAAGCCACGTTCAGAGACAATGGCGGAAAAAGCAGAGGGAAGAAGAATGCGATTGGCGCTCTGGACGCGAAAGCGTAAAATAAAATCATAGCGCCGGAATCCCTCCTCCAAGGGAGAGGAGGAAGGCATTAGCGCCGTACCATGGCGACCACCACGACATGAGCGTGGCGTACGGCCACCACGACCACGACGAACACGGTCACGTCCTTCGCTTGGGAGCCATGAGAGGAACAAAAGAAGAAGGAAGAGGCAAAGCAGCAAGCTGGATAGAGGCGAAATGCTGTGAAAGAGAAAGGCTTATTTATAGAACAAAAATCTCCCAGCACAGAGAAGCCAAGACGACAGTAGAAATTAGTTCAAAGACCAAACGTCGCAGACGTCTCAGATACCAAGACCAAGATGCTTTCCCACGAGACGCACTGTGCGTGAGACGCGTCAATTCACGCGCGTTTCCAACGCGCGTATCAGAAAATCAACCAGCGCCTGCCGCACGCCACAGCGGTCATCATTATGACCGGTCATGAAGATGTGACGGTTCACTGGCGGAGCATCCCTGACAGCCATCAAACAGAGGCATCGTTATCCTGACAAGCGGCGAAGAATACCAACAGTCATCAAGTATGATTTCTTAAACACATTTTTCAAATATATTTAAACTCCCATCGGGAGCGTACCCACTCAAAACCGAGCCTCAGGTGAGCAGCCGCCTGAAAGTCAGCAATGTGCTCGAGTGACCACTCGCACTCACGAGAGTCTCGGGTGCTCCCTCAACCCGACACAAGACAAACATGCATTCGCCAAGATCATACGTCGCTAAGAGTCTCAGGTGCTCCCTCACCTCGAGAGACGAAACGACATTCGAGTGACCACTCGCGAAGAACCCCTTGCCGGAGCACTCGAAACAAGCCCCTCAGGTGAATAAGTGAACAGCTCGCTTGATGTTTTGTTCCAAGCGGGTGCAATACTATTAGGCCCCGCCCCTCAAAAATACACATTCCTGGAACACGACACACTGTGCCCAGATGCCATGCAAGATTAGCGTGTAGGTAAGACCCCGCTGCGAAGTTCGGCCGGGCTGGGACTTGCCGAAGAGCGATTTCACTCCCAACCTTTTCCATGCGCTGCGCATGATAGAAAAAGCCGGGCGGACGTGCCTTAGGCTATGCACATTACCGGCGGCAAATGAACAACATAAGACCTGAAGCGGCAGGACATTTGCTCGACACCAGTGTTCCAAGCTCACGTCGAGGAACGTGGGTTTGATTGGGCTACTGCGGTATTTTCCACTAGCGCAATTCACCAAGGCTCGACGAGTCGACTACTCGGGCCCTTTCAGCTTAGCATCCCTCGAAACAGGTTTTTTCATGGCCACCAGACTGCCAGCGACCCACGGTTGTACCGCGCATACAAACGACCGACAAATGGATGTACTCGAGTCCCTGCGCGACTCTTCGAGTCCCCCAGGCACTCGGGGTCTACTGACGAGGGGGTGACCCCACGACTCCTACAAATAGGCCTACCCGATGTCCCTGAAGATAGAAGGCCCATGAAGACCCGCCTGGACCCGCCTTGGCCCGCTAATTGGCACCGACGTAGGAGTCTGCGACTCACAAGGAAGGTGCGAAGACCTGTCGTACGGAGCAAGCTAGGGTTAGGAAAGCTTACCTGTAAACGTAGATGAGCTCCCCGAGACCTAGCCCAGTATATAAGGGCTAGGAGGGACGACGCCAAAGGCATCCAATATCATCTGTAACCCTAGCCTTGAGCGCTCCAGCCTTGGCATCCACTGTAATCACATCTCCCTCATCAATAATATCGAGCAGGAACGTGTCCTCCTGTTTTCCGACGAGCTATCGTCCAACCTGTACCTCTCATGAATAATCCAGCGTCCCTGACCACGGGATTTGCCGGGGTTGATCCCCGTCACCCCTCCTCCAGTTGCGGGCGCCAACTGTCGGGGATATAATCCTGACAATAGAGAGGGGGTATGAAAGGAGCTAGATGAATCTGTACGTAGAGAGGGTTGACGCAGGGAAATTATACAGGTTAGGCCTCTCCGTAGAGATAAAAACCTTAGTCATGTCCCACGCTGACTGGGGTGTTCTTTGATCAAAAGCTTGAGAAGAAAATGTTGCGCGTGCCCCAACTGGAGGAGGGGGGAGGCTTATATAGAGTGCGCCTCTGCCCCCTTAATGCCTCGACTTAAATGGGTCTTGATTACAAGATTAAATGCGTACTAAATATAAGAAACGGTCTGCCCATTACTACTAATAAAGGAGGAGAAATGCCCGCAACCTTAAATGCTTCCTGTCCGTTGCGTTTCCGTTTTCCGAGTAAAGAATGGCTCGCCGATCTTTTCCGAGTGCTGATCTATTCGGATCTTACTGGTCCTCCGAGTGACTACGTACTCGGAAGTGGTTTCTGCTCTCCGAGTAGCCTGTTACTCGTAGATCGTTAATGATCCATGTTTCTTACTGATCTTATAATCCTGAGTGTGTTGGAGAACCAAGGGCTTGAGGGTACCCCTTGGTTTCCCTTGCCTAGGGGTATACCTTTAGTATTACCACGACAGTAGCCCCCAAGCACTTTCGGGTGCTCGCAATTGAGGCAACTGACATTTGTCAGATTTTCTGAGGTATGTAAAGATTAAACTCAGTAAGAGGCCCAGAAGTGCTTTATTGATGTTTGAAGTTTTCCCTCGAGCGTGGGTTGGGCAGGTTGACGGAAGAATTTGGCGACACTCAAACGTCTCTCGGAAGAGGTGGACTGAGGCCTCGGAAGGCGTGTCTCGGAGTAAAAGGCCTTAAACTCCATATGAACCAAATTTGTAAAGTTCAATACCCTAGGACATCGTAACGAGTCCTAGGCCATGCCACGTGGGATATTGATCCTTTACCCCCTGCGCCGGGTCTTACTAGTGACCTGGCATTCTACGTCAGAGACGGGTCACCAGCGAGTTAACTACTCGGATTTTTTCTTGAGCAGTTGGGTCCAAGATTTTTCGTTTGCGGAAAGCCCCAAGTGGTTCTCTTCGTTGTATTTCCGAGTGACAACTTACTCGGTCGCCGCGAGAGCTTAGTGTTTTCTTCCGAGTGATGACGTACTCGGAGAGTTTTGTTGGTGCATGTTATGCTTCGTGTCTTGCAAGTAGTTGAAGTGGTCTCGAGCTTCGAATCAAAGTCTGATTCGGTTCTAAATGAAAAAGATCTTGTCTTGTTAGAGAATCTTCTTGTCTAGACAAGTGGGTACACTGTTGGGCCTGTCTCCTCGATTCCCGCGGCGGTCTTATAGGATAATAATTAACCGCCCATGGTGAAGTGGGAGGGATTATGGGGAAGTGGAGCGGTTTTATGGGGAGGGCAACCGGCAGGCCCATAATGGGGTGCGGATTTGACGTGTGGCGGTTGCTGTCTCAGGCTATAAAACCGCTCCCCTTTCGGTTTGGGGCAGATCTGCTCACTTTCCCCCGTGCGTCCGCTCCCACTTCTCTCTCTCGTTCTGCCTCTCTCTCTCTCACACACATACTTGCCTCCGCCGCCGGGAAACCTTCGCCGGTTGCTCGTGCTTCACCCTGGGAGGCCACCACTCGCGTTGTTCCTCCGCCGCCGCCGAGACCATGTCCGCGGGGGAGTGGCTCCCGTCGACCGTGATGGAGGATATGCTGCGGGGGTACCAGGATGATGGCCTGGTTCCCCGCGAGGGTTGTCGCCTTCCCGCGGCTGCGGAAGATGAGCCTGCTCTGCGGGACGGTGAGAGGGTCATTCTGCTTTCGCATGTGGACCGTGGGTTTTCTCTTCCTCCACATCCCTTCTTCTTGGATTTCTTGGCTTTCACGGGTGCTCAACTTCATCATATTGTCCCCAATGCCATTACTCTCCTTTCTAGCTTCTTCACCCTCTGCGAGGGTTTCTTAGGCATAGAGCCCCACTGGCACCTTTTCCGCACCATATACGCTATTAATCCACAGAAGGCGAAGAAGTCTGGAGAGGGTGGTGGCGTGGAGTTCAATCACTTATGCGGCGGTCTGTTCTTGGCTAGGAAACAAGGGGTGCAGTATTTTTCCTCTAGTCTGTCAGATTCTGTTAAGAATTGGCAAAACAGTTGGTTTTATTGCAAGGTGGCTGAGGGGCCGGGAGTGCGTACCTTGCCTCCTTACTCGGACGTTAGACTAACTTCCTCCCAGGGCTGGAATCCCCGACTCACCAATGCTGAGAAGGAGCAAGTGCTCCCCTTGATGCATGAAGTCATTAGGATGAAGAAAAACGGTTTGGACGCCATGGATCTGATAGCCTCCTTTGTGATTCGGAAGATTCAGCCTCTTCAAGCCAGGGCTCGGGGAATGTGGGCGTACTCTGGGCTGCAGGATGACACCCGCTATAGTAACACAAAGATGCCTCTGGACGAATTCGAGCTCCAGATGAAGATAATTACCAGCGTGACCCATGGTCTTCAGCCGGCTGGCCGAGTGAGACCCCTCAGCAGCGGGAATCCTCCGACCTTGGTATGCCATCATGTGTCATATGTGTTTTGAATGCATGTCGTCTATTGGTTCTAACTCGGATTCCTCTATTTTTCGCCAGGATTTTTCTCAGTTCCATTCTCATATTCCTCTAGATCTGCAGCACCTGATGGCTTCTCGCCCCTCGTTGGTTACCCCAAGTGGAAGGTTTGAGATGCAGTGCAGCAGCAAGTTTCCCTCGGTGAAGATACCAAGGTTATCGAACCAGTAGGACTCAGGAGATACAAGTAGGTTACAACGTCACCAGAAATTGCTTCCTGACTAGGGTGTTGTCGTGGACCTGCACACAGCAACAAATAACTTTGCTCCCAACGAGTACAGAGGAGTTGTCAATTCCTCCGGCCTTGTCGTTTACAAAGGATCAATGCAAGAGATAAAAGGTGCAAAGGAAAGTAAAAGCTGAAAGTAAATTGAGGGTGTGAAAAATAATGTGAAGATGGACCGGGGTCCCGTGATTTTCACTAGTGATGTCTCTCTCCCAAAAGACGATAAAAGTGCTAGCGAGGTAAACAAATCACAGTTGGGCAATTGACAGGATTATGAAGGCACCGCAATGCTAACTATGCTGCAAAGAAAGGAAGGGATCAAAAGCAATGGGCAGTACGCCAAGGTAAGTAGACCGA
Organism: Bromus sterilis; assembly: GCA_950022295.1. Taxonomy (NCBI): domain Eukaryota; kingdom Viridiplantae; phylum Streptophyta; class Magnoliopsida; order Poales; family Poaceae; genus Bromus; species Bromus sterilis. Next base: position 274,303,858 of record OX465598.1, read on the forward strand.
AATCCATCTGCATCTACTACGAATCATCCACCTTGAGATATCTATCTAGAACATCTCGCTGGTATTAAGTTGCGAATCCCACCCAAAGTGTAAACTCAAAGCAACAGACAACTGCATTAAAAGAACTTTGCGTAAAGTAAACAATCCTTGCACCCGCAGGTACAAGCACCGTTGTTTTATCCCTGGTGGCAACAGCACATCCCCTAGTCTCATGTTTCTTTCACTCAAGCTAGACATCAAGGGGCTGAACCCACAATCAAGCATAACGCTCCCTCTTGGAGTTGCAAATAAAATACTTGGCCAAAGCAAATACTGCAATGGAGAACATGCAAGAATTTACTCAAGAACAAAATATAAAAGAGAAGAACCAAATATATTAGTCATCACAATCTGAACATAGTCTCATAATCCATCAGATCCCAACAAACTCAGCTTAGCAACAACAGAAATTACATAGATGCCTCGATCATGTGAGGCAGCTCACGAGGACTCGAAAGTGGAAGCACAAAAGGGGGAGAGATTTATCACATAGCTACTGGTCACGGACCCATGGTCCAAGGGGGACTACTCACGGTACATACGGGAGGCGTCCATGGCTATGGATGGTCTCCCGGAGGGGGTAGCTTCTCCCGGCAGGGTGCCGGAGCAGCTTCTCCAGGCAGCCCCGATCTTGAAACGGCGGCGGTGACGGTACAGAGGGGAGTTCGCGAGAAAGAGATCGATATTATGGGTTTCCACCCCGAGGGGTAAATATAGGCGAAGGGGGGCATCGAGGGGACCCACGAGGCAGCCAGGAGGGTCCCTTGCGCGGCCCAGGGTGGGGCCGCGCCACCTGCCCTCCTGGCTGCCTGGTGGTGGACCCCCTTCCCTCTCTTGGTGATTCCGGAAGCTTCTATTGCGCTGATTTTTTATATATTTTTCCCGGAATTTTTGGAGCACTTTTAATGGCCGGAAAACCTGAAATACGAAAACAGCAGAAAACAGAAACTGGCAATTGGGTGCACTGAGTTAATAGGTTAGTCCAAATAGGTTCAAAAGTGTATGAAAGTTCAAGCAAAACATGGCAAAGTCACACAAAACATGCATGGAGCAAGAAGAAATTATAGATACGTTTGGGACGTATCAGCACCTTGCCGAGGAGGATGAAGATAGCACTGCTGGTGCGGGTGTCGGAGTTGAGGCAGGAGAGGAGCTGGAATCCGAGGTGGCCCGGGCTCAAGCGGTGTTCGAGCAACGCTCAAAGGGCAACCATGACCGTGACTCGGTGCGAGAAGGCCTTACTCGGACTCGCAAGAGGGCCCATACTCCGAGTGGTGAAGAGGGCAGCGGAAAGCTTCCGCCCTTAAGCCTCAACTCTGGGAGGGTTGCGCCCATGAAGAAAAAGAAGCTTGTCACGCTTGGTGGCCGGGAGGCTAACCCCTCGGGGGGTACTGCTGTCGAGAAGGCCAAGGGGGCTGGAGCTGGTCCGGCCAAAGTTGCTCCCCAAGGCGTAATTTGAAGACTGTCCACAAGTAATGCCGTTAGTTCTCTTATGGCTTGGTGTTTTATTGACCTCCCAGGATTTTTTTCTTAACTACTCCGTTTTGTAGTATTCGTCCGAGTGGTTCTGAGTCATTGCCTGGGGTTGAGGATCCTGGTGCTGACATTTTCGGGGATGTGAGTACCTGCGGGGTGACTGACTTTCCTGTCATGGACACTATTCTGGAAGATGATGCAGCTGTTGGTGAGGGTTCCTCATTCTTTCTGTTGAGGCTTTTATTACTGCCGTCTTTCTGTTTTTAATTGTTTTACTGTATCTATCGCAGATATGGATGTTGACTCCTCTGTTGGCCCAACTCGGATTGTTACTGAGCCAGTCGTGGCTGGGACCGCTCCTCCTGAGGTGATTGTTCCTGGGGGGGGGGGCAGTGTCCTCTGGGTACAGTCACCGAGCTGCCGGGAGCTTGCCTGCCAATTCTGCCGTACCTGACGCTCTTGCTGAGGGGGCTGTTAAGGAGGCTCCTGTCACCCCGGCAGCTGCTCCAGGGGGGGACCTGCTGTCTCGGTATCCATTCCAGTCGGTGCCCCGGTGGAGAGTGCCATTTTTGGTGGTCTGAAGGAGTCTTTGGCAAAGGCGACTCAATTTGAACTGCGGCTGCGTGAGCTGGCTTCCGAGGCCGAGTTGGTGAAGTCCCACATGCACGTAAGTACTTATGTAAGTTTTCTACCCAGTGGGTGTCGGAATGACCTTTGGACGTATTATTGTTATTCTGCAGGTTTGAAATCTCCGCTCGAGGCACTTTTTAGTGCACCCAGTGGGTGTAGCCCCCAAGGCTCCGGGTAACTTTTGGAAGTTATTCAGAGTCTTTTTGATAGGAGGCATTATTTTGACGATCTTCCAGTGGGAGCACTTCTTAGTGCACTCATTGGGTGTAACCCCCAAGGCTCCGAGTAACTTCTTGAAGTTATTCAGAGTCTTTTTATAGGAGGTTGTTATTTTGATGATCTTCCAGTGGGAGCAGTTCTTAGTGCACCCACTGGGTCTAGCCCCCAAGGCTCCGAGTAACTTCTTGAAGTTATTCGGAGTCTTTTTATAGGAGGTTGTTATTTTGATGATCTTCCAGTGGGAGCACTTCTTAGTGCACCCACTGGGTGTAGCCCCCAAGGCTCCGAGTAACTTCTTGAAGTTATTCGGAGTCTTTTTAAAGGAGGTTGTTATTTTGATGATCTTCCAGTGAGAGCACTTCTTAGTGCACCCACTAGGTGTAGCCCCCAAGGCTCTGAGTAATTTCTTGAAGTTATTCGGACTCTTTTTATAGGAGGTTGTTATTTTGATGATCTTCCAGTGGGAGCACTTCTTAGTGCACCCACTGGGTGTAGCCCCCAAGGCTCCGAGTAACTTCTTGAAGTTATTCAGATTCTTTTGATAGGAGGTTTGTATTTATAACATGGTGTTTCTTTCGTCTTCATAGGAAGCTTGCAAACTTGGGTCGGTCTTCGTGAAGTTGCAGGGGGAAAACACTGCTGCCAAGAGTGCATACGAGGCATTGCTTGAAGAACATAACAAACTTAAGAAGCAGCATGCTGAGGATAATGGTAAGGACTCTTGCATTCCTGTGTTGGTATCTTTCATCTACCTATTTATCCATTTGGAACTTTGTTTGCAGAAGCGGCGAAGAAAGCCTTTGACGCCAAGGTTAAAGAGAACGATGATTTTGTGGCGATAATGAAGAAAGAAATAGACCAAGTTGAGAGGCGGGCCAAAGAGAAGAAAGCTTTAGAAACAAGTTTTTACCATTACAAGCAGGCGGTGAAGGAGAACGAAGCTTGCATCACGAAGCTGGGGTCTGACTTGGAAAAGCTATCCGAGCTGCGTGCTAAAGATGAAGAGAAACATCAAGCCGAGCTGGCGACTACTCGGAAGGCGGTAAGGGAAGCTGAGGAGTACTGCGCTGGGCGGTTTGCCGTTTTCAGCGAGACATTGTCTGGTGAGTTTTGTGACCCAATTGCGACAGGGAAATGATCTCATGTCTTTTAATTATGTACTCATCTTCTTCATTGGTACAGCGTATGGGACGGACCCGGAAGCCGAGCAAGCCCGCATGGCCGAGTTTGCCGAGATGATGAAAAGGAATAATTACAGGCCGGTGACGACGGATTTTGCTCTGGCTTGGGGTCTGCTGACCATGAGGTGCGCCAATACGAAGCAATTTGCTGAAGAAGTTATGGGCGCTACTCTAGCCTTGAAGAGCAAACTATCTCCTGATGAGGGAAACAGGGTGAAGCTGGACACTGTTGTGCCCGTCCTCCGAGAGGACCCTCAGCAGCTAGCATGCTGGAAGCGTTTTGCGGCACGGAGCGGTGCGAATTATGCGTTGGCTTTGACCAAAGCACATTTTTGGAGCGGGTCCATAATCTGGAGCGGGTTGGCGGTGGTGATCCAAAGGAGGTTCAAAGCTGCACCGCCTTCCTGCCGCCATATGCTGATACTGCCAGCCGTGTTGCCTTGATGCCTGATCTGTACTTCTTCGTAGAGTCGACTGGCGTACCAAGTGAGTCCGACGAGGCTGGCGAGGAATGAGTGAGCCTGATTGGATAGGCGTGTCGGAAAAAACAGTGGTGTTAAATTTGCCTCGGAATGCCGATTGAATCTGTAATAAGTTATACTGCTTTATGTTGTGATCTAGGTACTGGGCCGTCCTTTGTTTTATGAACTCCTATTCTGTTTCCTAGTGGGGAACGAATTTATCTGCCGATGCTTGGTTTTATCCTTGTGTGAATTTTCTACGTTCTCATCTGGGCTGCGCACGGCTCAGAAGGAAAACTGATTTTATAACTTTAAGTAGCCCCCAAGTCTCCTGAGACTTGGAGAGTACTTAGAAAATTTTCAATTGATGATCTTGTGGACAAGATCCTCAATGCAGATGATGTTGCGCTTCCCCAAGCCTCTTGGGTTTTGGCAAGCACTTAGCATGTGTTTTCTAAGTTCTCGTCCGAGATGTGCACGACTCGGATAAAAAACCTGATTTGAGAGTTTTTGTCCGAGCTGGGCACAACTCAGAAGAAAACCTGATTTTATAACTTTAAGCAGCCCCCAAGTCTCCTGAGGTATGGAGAGTACTTAGAAAATTATCAATTGATGATCTTGTGGACAAGATCCTCAATGCAGATGGTGTTGTGCTTCCCCAAGCTTCGTGGGTTTTGGTAAGAACTTAGAATATGTTTTCTAAGTTCTCGTCCGAGCTGCGCACAGCTCGGATGAAAACCTGATTTTATAACTTTAAGCAGCCCCCAAGTCTCCTGAGGCTTGGAGAGTACTTAGAAAATTTTCTATTGATGATCTTGTGGACAAGATCCTCAATGCAGATGATGTTGTGCTTCCCCAAGCCTCGTGGGTTTTGGTAAGCACTTAGAATTTGTTTTCTAAGTTCTCGTCCGAGCTGCGCACAGCTCGGATGAAAAACCTGATTTTATAACTTTAAGCAGCCCCCAAGTCTCCCGAGGCTTGGAGAGTACTTAGAAAATTTTCTATTGATGATCTTGTGGACAAGATCCTCAATGCAGATGATGTTGTGCTTCCCCAAGCTTCGTGGGTTTTGGTAAGCACTTAGAATTTTTTTTCTAAGTTCTCGTCCGAGCTGCGCACAGCTCGGATGAAAAACCTGATTTTGAATTTTCGTCCGAGATGGGCACAGCTCGCAAGAAAACCAGATTCTATAAGATGAATGTAATGGAAAACAGATTGAGCAAGGCACATTGTGTGTGCGAAATAATATTTTATTCAGGTCTTACAAACATGCTCATGCATAGAAACGTCGCAATAACTGGGCGTTCCATGCATGAGGCTCTTCTATATTATTAGCTACATCGTACAAGCGATAGGCCCCATTGTGCAGTACTCTTAAGATGACGTATGGGCCTTCCCATGGGGGAGCTATTTTGTGGTCCGAAGTTTGCTTGATGCGAAGTACCATGTCACCCTCTTGAAATGAGGGAGCTCGGACATGTCAGTCGTGATATCGGCGAAGATCTTGCTGATAGAACGCCGAGCGGGTGAGAGCTAGGTTTCGCTATTCTTCAAAGAGATCAACACCATCTTGTCGTGCTGCTTCCGCTTCAGCTTCTGTGTACTGGCTTACACGGGGGGCATTGTGCTTAAGGTCACTCGAGAGAACTGCTTCTGAATCGTAAACGAGGAAGAAAGGGGTTGCCAGAGTTGAGCGATTGGGAGTTGTCCGCAATCCCCACAGGATCGAAGGGAGTTCGTCGACCCAGGCACCCGCTGCTTCCTTCAGTTCCCAAAGCAGACGAGGCTTGATTCCTTTGAGTATTAATCCGTTTGCTCGTTCGACCTGGCCATTGGACTATGGGTGTGCAACTGAGGAGAAGTTGACCTGAATACCATCGCTCCAACATAATTTCTTGAATTCTGCCGAGTTGAAATTTGACCCATTATCAGTGATGATGTCATGGGGAACGCCAAAACGATGTATGATGCCTTGCATAAAACTGACTGCTGTGGCAGAGTCGAGGGCTTTGATAGGTTTTGCTTCTATCCATTTGGTGAACTTGTCTAATGCAACCAAAATGTGGGTGAAACCATGTTTGCCTGTTCTGAGTGGTCCGATCATGTCCAGTGCCCATACTGCGAATGGCCAGGCTAGAGGGATTGTCTTTAGCTCGGAGGCCGGTTTGTGTGGTTGGTTGGCATAAAACTGACAGCCTTCGCAGTGGTCTACGATGTACCGAGCATCGCTGAGGGCTTGAGGCCAGAAGAAACCAACTCGGAAAGCTTTTGCCACCAGTTTCCGACTTGAGGCATGGTGGCCGCAATCACCCGCATGGATGTCTTGCAGGATACAGCGGCCTTCTTCCTCAGAGATGCATCGCTGGGGGAGCTGAGTGATGTTGTTTCTGTATAACTCCCCATTGATCACCGAGTAAGACTTTGATTTGCGGACAACTTGCTTTGCTTCTATCTCATCATCAGGTAACTCATGTTTTTGTAGGTAAGCAAGGATTGGAAGTGTCCACTCGAGGGGAATGACCTCCACGTCGAACACCATGTCGACTACTGCGGGTATATCTTCTTTGTTAGGAATGTTCTTGTCGGGCAGCATATCTGGATCGGCTTCTAGGAAAGGGTCTTCCTTGACTGTTGGAGAGTGCAAGTGCTCCAAATAAATTCCTGGCGGGATCTGACCCCGAGTAGAGCCCAACTTGGCTAGGTCATCTGCTGCCTGATTTTTAACCCTTGGAATGTGATGGAGCTCTAGCCCATCAAATTTTTTCTCCAATTTTCTCACTGCTACATATTAGGTCGTCATTGCTGGACTACGGATGTCCCACTCTTTCATTACTTGGTTTATCACTAGGTCTGAATCTCCGAATATCATGAGTCTTCTGATTCTGAGTGAAATGACCATTCTCATGCCGTACAGAAGAGCTTCGTACTCGGCTTCATTATTCGTTGCTGGGAAGTGTATTTGGAGGACGTATCTCATCTCGTCTTTTCTCGGGGAAACTAGTACCACTCCTGCTCCTGCTCCATTTAACATCTTGGATCCATCAAAAAACATCGTCCAATGCTTTGGTGTTGGCTGTGGCGGATGTTGGACCTCAATCCACTCGGCCAGGAAATCCACCAGTGCTTGCGACTTGATTGCTTTTTTGGCTTGGTAATTGAGGTCAAAGGGTAGTAGGTCCAAACTCCATTTTGCAATTCTGCCTGTTGAGTATATGTTGTTCATGATTTCTTCCAGGGGAGCTTCAGAGACCACTGTGATGGAATGATCCTGGAAATAATGTGCAAGCTTCTGTGATGCCAAGTAAATTCCCATTGCCAACTTCTGATAGTGGGGATATCTTTGCTTGGATGGTGTGAGGACTTCGGAGATGAAGTACAGCGGTCTTTGTACCTTTTGTGACTTTCCTTCTTCTTCTCTTTCCACCACTATAGCTACGCTGACGACTGAGCTTGTGGCTGCAATATATAATAAGAGCGGTTCTTTTTCTTGCGGTGCTGCCAGGACTGGCCGACTTGACAGTTGCTTTTTTAGCTCTTCAAATGCCATTTGAGCTTCTTCCGTCCAAACGAAATTTGGTGATTTTTTCATCAGCTGGTAGAGAGGTAGGGCTTTCTCTCCCAGTCTGGAGATGAACCTACTGAGTGCTGCGAGACAGCCTGTCAATTTTTGGACGTCTCGGAGCTTCTTGGGTGGCTTCATGTTTTGGATTGCAGCAATTATTCCGGGTTGGCTTCTATCCCACGCTCGGAGACCATGAATCCGAGTAGCTTCCCCGCTGGCACACCAAAAATACATTTTCAGGATTGAGCTTGATGCTGTAGGATCGAAGGCTCTGAAAGGTTTCAGCTAAGTCGGCTAGCAAACTACTTCCTTTAACCGACTTGATCACAATGTCATCCACGTAGACCTCCACATTTCTGCCGATTTGCCAGATCAGGCAGTTCTGCATCATGCGTTGGTACGTAGCGCCTGCGTTTCTGAGTCCGAATGGCATCGTGACATAACAAAAACATCCAAATGGGGTTATGAATGTTGTTTTAAGCTCATCTCGTTCATATTGTCAAATTTGATGATAACCCGAGTACGCATTGAGGAAACATAATCTTTCGCAACCCGATGTGAAGTCCACAATCTGGTCAATGCGAGGAAGAGGGAAATGGTCTTTTGGACAAACTTTATTAATATGACGGAAGTCAACACAAGTTATCCAAGATTTATCTTTCTTCGGAACCATTGCAGGATTTGCTAACCACTCGGAGTGGAAGATTTCCCTAATGAATCCGGCTGCTAATAATCTAGCTATCTCCTGTCCGATGGCCTTCCTTTTCTCGGGGGAGAACCGCCGAAGGGACTCTTTCACCGGTCTTTCTTTCGGATCAACGTGTAACTTGTGCTCGGCCAACTCCCTTGGGACTCCAGGCATATCAGCAGGCTTCCATGCAAAGCTATCCCAATTCTCACGGAGGAAGTTGACGAGATCGAGTTCCTATTGGGGATCCAAATCAGTTGCAATATTGGTGTATTTGTCTTTATCCGCGGGATGTATCTGTACCCTCTTGGTCTCTCCAGCTGACTCAAATGAAGATGTCTTCTTTGGTTGCAGCAACTTGGATGAGTCAGCGGCTTTTTTGTACTCAGCCAGCTCGACCTCAGCCATTTGCTGGTCGGCTATCAGAGACCCCTTCTGCAATAGTTCTTCGGCTTGCTTGTAATCTCCTGAGACAGTGATCACACCGTGCGGGCCAAGCATCTTTAGTTTCAGATAGATGTAACATGGGACGACCATGAATTTTTCATAAGCTGGTCTTCCGAGTAGAGCATGATATGCACTCGGAAAATCCACCACTTCAAAGGTGATATTTTCTTTCCGGAATTTACTCAGAGTTCCAAAGACCATATTGAGGGAGATCATTCCGAGTGAGTATGCCTTTTACCCCAGGATTATCCCATGAAATTCCAGATAGCTTTTGCGAAGCTTGGACATTAGAATGTTCATGCTTTTCAGAGTGCTTGCATATAGGATATTAATCCCGCTGCCACCATCCATCAAGACATTTATGATCCTGAAGTTCCCGTTCCCTGTTTCCACCAAAGGATCAACAATCAGAGCATGTCTTCCTGGGTGAGGGATGTGAGGAGGGTGATCCGACTGGTCGAAGGTGATTGGGATGTCAGCCCACTTCATATAACTCGGAACTGCTGGAGCTGCCGAATTGACTTCTCTGAACCTTATCTTTTCTACCCTCTTCGATTCCCGTCTTGCGAAGATGACTAACACTCCGTCTTCTCTTGGGAAGCCTTCGCTGTCCAGGTCTAGGCTGGGCGCTTTCTTTTTTCCAGTATCTTTATCTTGCTGGGGACCTGTTCTTGCGTTCTGAGCTGCTCTCTTGATCAGACGACATTTCTGAGCTGTATGTTTTGGAATAACTAACTTTCCCTCGGCATCTCGGGTAGTGTGAAGAGGACAAGGTTGATCCAGGACTTCATCATCATTGGACGGCTTTTTCTGCCGCGGCTGCCACTCCTTTCGTGCCTGACCCTTGCCATGGATGCCTGATGCATTTGCTGCTGCCACTAACTCTGCGTCTGTCGGGGCATCTTCTGCTTTCCTCTTGTTGTTGCCTTCGGTCTTCTGTTTTGGGTTAGGTGTCGAGCTGCTGCCTCCTCTGTGTTGCTGGTTCTTCTGCCGAATATCCTCTTCACCGTTGGCGTACTTGTTCGCTATCTCCATCAGTCTTCCGAGTGAGGTGACATGAGGTGATCTTTCCAACTTGAGACTCAGCTCTCTGTACTTGACCCCTTGTTTGAAGGCATGAATGTCCGGGAACTCGGAGACTCCTTGAACCGAGACTCCTTCAACCTGGCTCTATGTACTTGACCCCTTGTTTGCATGGAAGCCTGCTGATATGCCTGGAGTCCCAAGGGTGTTGGCTGAGCACAAGTTACACGTTGATCCGAAAGCAAGACCGGTGAAAGAGTCCCTTCGGCGGTTCTCCTCTGAGAAAAGGAAGGCCATCGGACAAGAGATAGCTAGATTATTAGCAGCCGGATTCATTAGGGAAATCTTCCACTCCGAGTGGTTAGCAAATCCTGTAATGGTTCCGAAGAAAGATAAATCTTGGAGAACTTGTGTTGACTTCCGTCATATTAATAAAGTTTTTCCAAAAGACCATTTCCCTCTTCCTCGCATTGACCAGATTGTGGACTCCACATCGGGTTGCGAAAGATTATCTTTCCTCGATGCGTACTCGGGTTATCATCAAATCCGACTATATGAACGAGATTAGCTTAAAACAACATTCATAACCCCATTCGGATGTTTTTGTTACGTCACGATGCCATTCAGACTCAGAAACGCAGGCGCTACGTACCAACGCATGATGCAGAACTGCCTGATCTGGCAAATCGGCAGAAATGTGGAGGTCTACGTGGATGACATTGTGATCAAGTCGGTTAAAGGAAGTAGTTTGCTAGCCGACTTAGCTGAAACCTTTCAGATCCTCCGAGCCTACAACATCAAGATCAATCCTGAAAATGTGTTTTTGGTGTGCCAGCGGGGAAGCTACTCGGATTCATGGTCTCCGAGCGTGGGATAGAAGCCAACCCGGAAAAAAATGCTGCAATCCAAAACATGAAGCCACCCAAGCAGCTCCGAGACGTCCAAAAATTGACAGGCTGTCTCGCAGCACTCAGTAGGTTCATCTCCAGAATGGAAGAGAAACCCCTACATCTCTACTAGCTGATGAAAAAATCGCCAAATTTCGTTTGGACGGAAGAATCTCAAATGGCGTTTGAAGAGCTAAAGAAGCAACTGTCAACTCGGCCAATCCTGGCAGGACCGCAAGAAAAAGAACCGCTCTTATTATATATTGCAGCCACAAGCCGAGTCGTCAGCATAGCTATAGTGGTGGAAAGAGAAGAAGAAGGAAAGTCACAAAAGGTACAAAGACCGGTGTACTTCATCTCCGAAGTCCTCACACCATCCAAGCAAAGATATCCCCACTATCAGAAGTTGGAAATGGGAATTTACTTGGCATCACAGAAGCTTGCACATTATTTCCAGGATCAGTCCATCACAGTGGTCTCTGAAGCTCTCCTGGCAGAAATCATGAACAACAGATACTAAACAGGAAGAATTGCAAAATGGAGTTTGGACCTACTGCCCTTTGACCTCAATTACCAAGCCAAAAAAGCAATCAAGTCGCAAGCACTGGTGGATTTCCTGGCCGAGTGGATTGAGGTCCAACATCCGCCACAGCCAACACCAGAGCATTAGACAATGTTTTTTGATGGATCCAAGATGTTAAATGGAGCAGGGGCAGGAGTGGTACTGGTTTCCTCGAGAAAAGATGAGATGAGATACGTCCTCCAAATACACTTCCCAGCAACGAATAATGAAGCCGAGTACGAAGCTCTTCTGTACGGCATGAGAATGGCCATTTCACTCGGAATCAGAAGACTCGTGATATTCGGAGATTCAGACCTAGTGATAAACCAAGTAATGAAAGAGTGGGACATCCGGAGTCCAGCAATGACGACCTACTGCGTAGAAGTGAGAAAATTGGAGAAAAAATTTGATGGGCTAGAGCTCCATCACATTCCAAGGGTTAAAAATCAAGCAACAGATGCCCTAGCCAAGTTGGGCTCTACTCGGGGTCAGATCCCGCCAGGAATTTATTTGGAGCACTTTTACTCTCCAACAGTCAAGGAAGACCCTTTCCTAGAAGCCGATCCAGATATGCTGCCTGACAAGAAAATTCCTAACAAAGAAGATATACCCGCAGTAGTCGACATGGTGTTCGACGTGGAGGTCATTCCCCCCGCGTGGACACTTCCAATCCTTGCTTACCTACAAAAACAAGAGTTACCTGATGACGAGATAGAAGCAAAGCAAGTTGTCCGCAAATCAAAGTCTTACTCGGTGATCAATGGGAGTTATACAGAAACAGCATCACTCAGCACCCCCAGCGATGCATCTCCGAGGAAGAAGGCCGATGTATCCTGCAAGACATCCATGCGGGTGATTGCGGCCAGCATGCCTCAAGTCGGACGCTGGTGGCAAAAGCTTTCCGAGCTGGTTTCTTCTGGCCTCAAGCCCTCAGCGATGCTCGGTACATCGTAGACCACTGCGAAGGTTGTCAGTTTTATGCCAACCAACCACGCAAACCGGCCTCCGAGCTGAAAAAAAATCCCTCTAGCCTGACCATTCGCAGTATGGGGACTGGACATGATCGGACCACTCAGAACAGGCAAACATGATTTCACCCACATTTTGGTTGCAGTAGACAAGTTCACCAAATGGATAGAAGAAAAACCTATCAAAGCCCTCGACTCTGCCACAGCAGTCAGTTTTATGCAAAGCATCATACATCGTTTTGGCGTTCCCCATGACATCATCACTGATAATGGGTCAAATTTCAACTCGGCCGAATTCAAGAAATTCTGTTGGAGCAATGGTATTCAGGTCAACCTCGCCTCAGTTGCACACCCACAGTCCAATGGCCAGGTCGAAGGAGCAAACGGATTAATACTCAAAGGAATCAAGCCTCGTCTGCTTCGGGAACTGAAGGAAGCAGCGGGTGCCTGGGTCGACGAACTCCCTTCGGTCCTGTGGGGATTGCGGACAACTCCCAGTCGCTCAACTCGGTCAACCCCTTTCTTTCTCATTTACGATTCAGAAGCAGTTCTCCCGAGTGACCTTAAGCATAATGCCCCCCGTGTAAGACAGTACACAGAAGCTGAAGCCGAAGCAGCACGACAAGATGGTGTTGATCTCTTGGAAGAATAGCGAAACCTAGCTCTCACCCGCTCGGCGTTCTATCAGCAAGATCTTCGCCGATATCACGACCGACATGTCCGAGCTCGCTCATTTCAAGAGGGTGACATGGTACTTCGCATCAAGCAAACTTCGGACCACAAACTAGCTCCCCCATGGGAAGGCCCATACGTCATCTCCAGAGTACTGCACAATGGGGCCTATCGTTTGTACGATGTAGCTAATAATATAGAAGAGCCTCATGCATGGAACGCCCAGTTATTGCGACGTTTCTATGCATGAGCATGTTTGTAAGACCTGAATAAAATATTATTTCGCACACACAGTGTGCCTTGCTCAATCTGTTTTCCATTACATTCGTCTTACAGAATCAGGTTTTCTTCCGAGCTGTGCCCAGCTCGGACGAAAAGTCAAAATCAGGTTTTTCATCCGAGCTGTGCGCAGCTCGGACGAGAACTTAGAAAACAAATTCTAAGTTCTTACCAAAACCTATGAAGCTTGGGGAAGCACAACATCATCTGCATTGAGGATCTTGTCCACAAGATCATCAATAGAAAAAAATTCTAAGTACTCTCCAAGCCTCACGAGAATTGGGGGCTGCTTAAAGTTATAAAATCAAGTTTTTCATCCGAGATGTGCGCAGCTCGGACGAGAACTTAGAAAACAAATTCTAAGTGCTTACCAAAACCCACGAGGCTTGGGGAAGCACAACATCATCTGCATTGATGATCTTATCCACAAGATCATCAATAGAAAATTTTCTAAGTACTCTCCAAGCCTCAGGAGACTTGGGGGATGCTTAAAGTTATAAAATCAGTCTTTTCATCTGAGTTGTGCGCAGCTCGGACGAGAACTTAGAAAACATATTCTAAGTGCTTAACAAAACCCACGAAGCTTGGGGAAGCACAACACCAGCTGCATTGAGGATCTTGTCCACTAGATCATCAATAGAAATTTTTCTAAGTACTCTCCAAGCCTCAAGAGACTTGGGGGCTGCTTAAATTTATAAAATCAGGTTTTCTTCCGAGTTGTGCCCATCACGGACGAAAACTCACAAATCGGGTTTTTTATCCGAGCTATGCGCAGCTCGAACGAGAACTTAGAAAACACATGCTAAGTTCTTGCCAAAACCCAAGAAGCTTGGGGAAGCACAACATCATCTGCATTGAGGATCTTCTCCACAAGGTCATCAATTGAAAATTTGCTAAGTACTCTCCAAGTCTCAGGAGACTTGGGGGCTACTTAAAGTTATAGAATCAGTTTTCCTTCCGAGCCGTGCGCAGCCCGGATGAGAACTTAGAAAATTCACACAAGGATAAAACCAAGTATCGGCAGATAAATTCGTTCCCCACTAGGAAACAGAATAGGAGTTCATAAAACAAAGGAGGGCCCAGTACCTAGATCACAACATCAAGTAGTACAACTTATTACAGATTCACTCGGCATTCCGAGGCAAATTTAACACCACTGTTTTTTCCAACACGCCTATCCAATCAGGCTCACTCATTCCTCGCCCGCCTCGTCGGACTCACTTGTTACGCCAGTCGACTCTACGAAGAAGTCCAGATCAGGCATCAAGGCAACATGGCTGGCAGTCTCAGCATATCGCGGTAGGAAGACGGTGCAGCTCTGACCCTCCTTTGGATCACCACCGCCAACCCGCTCCAGATTATGGACCCGCTCCGGAAAATGTGCTTTGGTCAAATCCAACGCATAATTCGCACCGCTCCGTGCCGCAGAGCGCTTCCGGCGTGCCAGCTGCTGAGGGTCCTCTCGGAGGACGGGCACAACAGTGTCCAGCTTCACCCTGTTTCCCTCATCAGGAGATAGTTTGCTCTTCAAGGCCAAAGTAATGCCCATAACTTCTTCAACAAATTGCTTCGCCTTGCGCACCTCATGGTCAGCAGACCCCGAGCCAGAGAAAACTCCGTCGTCACCGGCGTGTAATGATCCCTTTTCATCATCTCGGCAAACTCGGCCATGCGGGCTTGCTCGGCTTCCGGGTCCGTCCCATACGCTGCACCAATGAAGAAGATGAGTACATAATGACAAGACATGAGATCATTTCCCTGTCGCAATTGGGTCACAAAACTCACCAGAAAATGTCTCGCTGAAAACAGAAAACCGCCCAGCGCAGTACTCCTCAGCTGCCCTTACCGCCTTCCGAGTAGTCGCCAGCTCGGCTTGATGTTTCTCTTCATCTTTAGCACGCAGCTCGGATAGCTTTTCCAAGTCAGACCCCCACTTCGTGATGCAAGCTTCGTTCTCCTCACCGCCTGCTTGTAATGGTACAACCTTGTTTCTAAAGCTTTCTTCTCCTTGGCCCGCCTCTCAACTTGGTCTATTTCTTTCTTCATTTTCGCCACAAAATCATCGTTCTCTTTAACCTTGGCGTCAAAGGCTTTCTTCGCCGCTTCTGCAAACAGAGTTCCAAACGGATAAATAGGCAGATGAAAGATACCAACACAGGAACACAAGAGTCCTTACCATTGTCCTCAGCATGCTACTTCTTAAGTTTGTTATGTTCTTCAAGCAATGCCTCGTATGCACTCTTGGCATCAGTGTTTTCCCCTTGCAACTTCACGAAGGCCGACCCTAGTTTGCAAGCTTCCTATGAAGACGAAAGAAACACCATGTTATAAATACAAACCTCCTATCAAAAGACTCCGAATAACTTCAAGAAGTTACTCAGAGCCTTGGGGGGTACACCCAGTGGGTGCACTAAGAAGTGCTCCCACTGGAAGATCATCAAAATAACAACCTCCTATAAAAAGACTCCGAATAACTTCAAGAAGTTACTCGGAGCCTTGGGGATACACCCAGTGGGTGCACTAAGAAGTGCTCCCACTGGAAGATCATCAAAATAACAACCTCCTATAAAAAGACTCCGAATAACTTCAAGAAGTTACTCGGAGCCTTGGGGGCTACACCCAGTGGGTGCACTAAGAAGTGCTCCCACTGGAAGATCATCAAAATAACAACCTCCTATAAAAAGACTCCGAATAACTTCAAGAAGTTACTCGGAGCCTTGGGGGCTACACCTAGTGGGTGCACTAAGAAGTGCTCCCACTGGAAGATCATCAAAATAACAACCTCCTATAAAAAGACTCCGAATAACTTCAAGAAGTTACTCGGAGCCTTGGGGGCTACACCCAATGGGTGCACTAAGAAGTGCTCCCACTGGAAGATCGTCAAAATAATGCCTCATATAAAAAAGACTCTGAATAACTTCCAAAAGTTACCCGGAGCCTTGGGGGCTACACCCACTAGGTGCACTAAAAAGTGCCCCCAGCGGAGATTTCAAACTTGCAGAATAACAACAATACGCCCAAAGGTCATTCCGACACCCACTGGGTAGAAAACTTACATAAGTACTTACGTGCATGTGGGACTTCACCAACTCGGCCTCGGAAGCCAGCTCACGCAGCCGCAGTTCAAATTGAGTCGCCTTTACCAAAGACTCCTTCAGACCACCAACAATGGCACTCTCCACCGGGGCACCGACTGGAATGGATACCGAGACAGCAGATCCCCCCCTTGAGAAGCTGCCGGGGTGAAAGGAGCCTCCTTAACATCCTCCTCAGCAGGAGCGTCAGGTACGGCAGAAGAGGCAGGCAAGCTCCTGGCAGCTCGGTGACCGGACCCAGAGGACACTGCCCCCCCAGGAACAATCACCTCAGGAGGAGCGGTCCCAGCAACGGCTGGCTCAGTAACAATCCGAGTTGGGCCAGCAGAGGAGTCAACATCCATATCTGCGATAGATACATCAAAACAATTAAAAACAGAAAGACGACAGTGATAAAAGCCTCAACAGAAAGAATGAGGAACCCTCACCAACAACTACATCATCTTCTAGAATAGTGTCCATGACAGGAAAGTCAGTCACCCCGCAGGTACTGACATCCCCGAAAATGTCAGCACCAGGATCCTCAACCCCGGGAAATGACTCAGAACCACTCGGACGAACACTACAAAACGAAGTAGTTAAGAAAAAAGCCTGGGAGGTCAATAAAACACCAAGCCATAAGAGAACTAACAGCATTACTTGTGGACAGTCTTCAAATTACGCCTTGGGGGAGCAACTTTGGCCGGACCAGCTCCAACCCCCTTGGCCTTCTCGAAAGCAGTACCCCTCAAGGGGTTAGCCTCCCGGCCATCAAGCGTGACAAGCTTCTTTTTCTTCATGGGCGCAACCCTCCCAGAGCTGAGGCTTAAGGGCGGAAGCTTTCCGCTGCCCTCTTCACCACTCGGAGTATGGTCCCTCTTGCGAGTCCGAGTAAGGCCTTCTCGCGCCGACTCACGGTCCTGGTTGCCCTTTGAGAGTTGCTCGTACACCGCTTGAGCCCGGGCCACCTCGGATTCCAGCTCCTCCCCCGCCTCAACTCCGACACCCGCACCAGCAGTGCTATCTTCATCCTCCTCGGCAGGGTGCTGTAGAGCTAGAGGAATAGGAGAATGGAACTGAGAAAAATCCTGGCGAAAAATAGAGGAATCTGAGTTAGAACCAATAGACGACACGCATTCAAAACACATATGACACATGATGGCATACCAAGGTCGGAGGATTCTCGCTGCTGAGGGGTCTCACTCGGCCAGTCGGCTGAAGACCATGGATCACGCTGGTAATTATCTTCATCTGGAGCTCGAATTCGTCAAGAGGCATCTCGGTGTTACTATAGCGGGTGTCATCCTGCCGCCCGGAGTACGCCCACAATCCCCGAGCCCTGGCTTAAAGAGGCTGAATCTTCTGAATCTCAAAGACGGCTATCAGATCCATGGCGTCCAAACCATTTTTCTTCAGCCTAATGACTTCACGCATCAAGGGGAGCACCTGCTCCTTCTCAGCATTGGTGAGTCGGGGATTCCAGCCCTGGGAGGAAGTTAGTCTAACGTCCGAGTAAGGAGGCAAGGTACGCACTCCCGACCCCTCAGCCACCTTGCAATAAAACCAACTGTTTTGCCAATTCTTAACAGAATCCGGCAGACTAGAGGAAAAATACTGCACCCCTTGTTTCCTAGCCAACAACAGACCGCCGCATAAGTGATTGAACTCCACGCCACCACCCTCTCCAGACTTCTTCGCCTTCTGAGGCTTAATAGCGTATATGGTGCGGAAAAGGTGCCAGTGGGGCTCTATGCCTAAGAAACCCTTGCAGAGGGTGAAGAAGCTAGAAAGGAGAGTAATGGCATTGGGGACAATATGATGAAGTTGAGCACCCGTGAAAGCCAAGAAATACAAGAAGAAGGGATGTGGAGGAAGAGAAAACCCACGGTCCACATGCGAAAGCAGAATGACCCTCTCACCGTCCCGCGGAGCAGGCTCGTCTTCCCCAGCCGCAGGAACGTGACAACCCTCGCGGGGAACCAGGCCAGCGTCCTGGTACCCCAGCAGCTTATCCTCCGTCACGATCGACAGGAGCCACTCCCCCGCAGACATGGTCTCGGCGGCGGCGGAGGAACAACGCGAGTGGCGGCCTCCCAGGGTGAAGCACGAGCAACCGGCGAAGGTTTCCCGGCGGCGGAGGCAAGTATGTGTGTGAGTGAGAGAGAGGCAGAACGAGAGAGAGAAGTGGGAGCGGTCGCGCGGGGGAAAGTGAGCAGATCTGCCCCAAACCGAAAGGGGGGAGCAATTTTATAGCCTGAGACAGCAACCGCCACGCGTCAGATCCGCACCCCATTATGGGTCTGCCGGTTGCCCTCCCCATAAAACCGCTCCACTTCCCCATAATCCCTCCCACTTCCCCACGGGCGGTTAATTATTATCCTATAAGACCGCCGCGGGAATCGAGGAGACAGGCCCAACAGTGTACCCACTTGTCTGGACAAGAAGATTCTCTGAAAAGACAAGATCTTTTTCATTTAGAACCGAATCAGACTTTGATTTGAAGCTCGAGAACACTTCAACTACTCGGAAGACACGAAGCATAACATGCACCAACAAAACTCTCCGAGTATGTCATCACTCGGAAGAAAACACTAAGCTCTCGCGGCGACCGAGTAAGTTGTCACTCGAAAATACAACGAAGAGAACCACTTGTGTCTTTCCGCAAACGAAAAATCTTGCACCCAACTGCTGAAGCAAAAATCCGAGTAGTTAACTCGCTGGTGACCCGTCTCTAACGTAGAATGCCAGGTCACCAATAAGACCCGCAGCAGGGGGTAAATGATCAATATCCCACGTGGCATGGCCTATGACTCGTTACGATGTCCTAGGATATTGAACTTTACAAATTTGGTTCATATGGAGTTTAAGGCCTTTTACTTCGAGACACGCCTTCCGAGGCCTCAGTCTACCTCTTTCGAGAGACGTTTGAGTGTCGCCAAATTCTTCCGTCAACCTTCCCAACCCATGCTCGAGGGAAAAGTTCAAACATCAATAAAGCCCTTCCGGGCCTCTTACTGAGTTTAATCTTCACATACCTCAGAAAATCTGACAAATGTCAGTTGCCTCAATTGCGAGCACTCGAAAGTGCTTGGGGGCTACTATCGTGGTAATACTAAAGGTATACCCCTAGTCAAGGGAAACCAAGGGGTACCCTCAAGCCCTTGGTTCTCCAACACACTCAGGATTATAAGATCAGTAAGAAACATGGAGCATTAACGATCTCCGAGTAACAGGCTACTCGGAGAGCAGAAACCACTTCCGAGTACGTAGTCACTCGGAGGACCAGTAAGATCCGAATAGATCAGCACTCGGAAAAATCGGCGAGCCATTCTTTAATCGGAAAACGGAAACGCAACGGACAGGAAGCATTTAAGGCTGCGGGCATTTCTCCTCCTTTATTAGTAGTAATAGGCAGACCGTTTCTTGTATTTAGTACGCATTTAATCCTGTAATTAAGACCCATTTAAGTCGAGGCATTAAGGGGGCAGAGGCGCACTCTATATAAGCCTCCCCCTCCTCCAGTTGGGGCACGCGCAACAATTTTCTTCTCAAGCCTTTGACCAAAGAACACCCCAGTCAGCCTGGGACAGGACTAAGGTTTTTATCTCTACGGAGAGGCCTAACCTGTATAATTTCCCTGCGTCAACCCTCTCTACGTACATATTCATCTAGCTCCTTTCATACCCCCTCTCTATTGTCAGGATTATATCCCCGACACCCGGGGTAGCCTCCACCGCCCTTCCCCGCAAGCGGCTGAACAACGTCATCGTCTAGAGCGTCACTCCTGCAGTCAGTCCGTTCCCGCAGCCGCCACCTCCACTTCGATTCCCACCGATATCGACTTGACCCCGCCGGTGAATAAGAAGAGGCTTGCAGGGGTGAAGCGCAAGAGGTGTGCCAACACTCGGACTTGGAGAAGGGGAAGCAAGCGGCGATGGTTCAAGGCCATGCTGTGCCAAGGTTTCATGGCGGTGGTTCGGCATGTTATGGTGGCGGCGGTGGTGTTGATGCCTCCATCTTTTGTTATGTGTGATGATGTTTGTGAGCATTTGCTAGAGGGTCTTTTGGGATATGGGGGTGAAAACTATGTTAACTAGATGATGCCCTGCATGTTGCTGCAAAACTTTTTTGCAAAATATTTCAGTGAAAATGTTTGGTTAAATGAAGCATGTATATTTGAAACAATAACTTTTGAACTAATATATGGATTTAATATAAATATCATAATAAAATAAAAATTCCCATGCATGCATGTTGTATGTGGGTTTTCATTATACATAGTGGCATATTGAGGCGGGTCTTTCTCATGCATGTTGGATGATGTTGCATGCTGAGAGAAATATGCTAGTGGAGGGTGATGAGGCATGCATGATGAGGTGGAGTGTGTGCGTGTTGATAGAATTGATAGTAGTGAGGAGCAACTTCTTCAGAATGTAAAATTTTCGTCTAGATTGTTTAAGCTATGTTTAATTGTTGAACTACAATTGAAACTTGTGGTTAATTGCCTGAATTGCGGTCAAATTGTCTAAAATAGTCTTTTTCGGTTTGAAGGATCGCACGGGCTGCGATCAAACAGATCTCGAAAAACTGAGCAGTAAAACAGAATATTCTGTTCGGTCACAGCCCGAGCGAACCCTCAAAATACTTTTTCCACTCCCCCTATTACTGTTTTAACGGCCCGCGCGATAAGTTCTATTAGAGATGCTCTTAAAGATTTTACAACCGGACCCCTTAAACGTTTCTAGATGTCTGGACGGAAAACCCAAACAGAAGATTGAATAAAATGGCATTCAATCGAACCCTCAAAATCATCCTCATATTTTCAGATTGTCCATGAACTTTCAAACTAAATTCAAATATAGGTTGGATATGAGGGTGCTCGGTCGTGTCCGTTCAGTTTGCCACGCCAGACGCGACCCATCCCAAATCTTTTTTTTTCTAATAATTTTATCTAATAGATAAATTTTCTGTAGTGCAACAATATCTTCTTTCCTTCTGACGATATCTACTTTGGTTGGGTCATTCTGTGCGAGCATATCAATAGAGTGATGGACGATGATTATTGTGGCAGACATCGCGGATGCATTTTCTCTAGATGAAAACTCATGATCTTGATTTTGTTTGATTAGGCAGCGTCAATGTCCGCGTGTCACTACCATGTTAAAGGTGTTGGTTCAAATATTTTCATTCAAGCTATAACCCTTGATCTGACATCTAACTGTGCCAGCCAACATCGACACACAAGCGGCGGTTTCTTCTTGAAGAAGTGATAAGTTTTTTATTTGTTTTATGTCGTCATAGGTTTGATGATATGATTTGGGAATGCTCTGATGGGACATGTCCTATATGGACAGCCTCAAGTTTTTCTCTTCCCTTTTTCCCCTTTTAACCGATTTATTTGACACTATCAATGATTAATAATATATCTCTATGCCCACATTCAGTGAATAGGACACTACCCCCTCCTTTATACTTCCTCCGTTCCTTGATATAAGGTGTCTAAGGTTCTGAATTTTTCTGTAAAACACATACCATATTGGTATTATATCACCCGTCTAGGCAAATATATGTACGGAAAGAGATAGAACGAAAGGTCTCTTTTCAATTATTGGCTGATTCAAACAGTCTAATTGTAGCATTATACGTATGCGTTAATATCCGTGCAAAAACCTTAGGCACCTTATATCAAGGAACGGAGAGAGTAGTTTACAGGGCACACATGTGCCACTAGGTCGTCAATTTGATCAAAATAAAGTAAAATATATATTATTAAAAATATATCTTCATAAATTTCAGATGTTATATTTTCAAATGATGTAATTTTTATAATATATATCTTGTGTTATGTTGGTCAAATTAATAATCTAGGGATACGCGTACTTCCTGTAAACTGCGACGGAGGTAGTAGTCTTTTCATTTTAAAAAAATCGCAATGGTCATCGATGTTGACTAAGACTTAATTTTTTTCCTATAACTAAGAATTAAAAAACCAGCAAAAGAAATGCAAGTTAGTATTTTGCTTTTCTTTCAGAGAAACGAGGATGCATGTGCCTTCGTCGTTTGTAGTTGGTGCTACGGAGGGATCCGCTCGCCTGTCAAAACCATAAGCTCCAAAGCAATCATTCTTCACGAAGTTTCTGTTGAACGTCTTCCCGTTCTGTATTTTGGCACATGCATTGGGGCCGTCGTGTCATTACATAATATCATTTCATTTGTTAGGTACTAAGCCACACACGCCAAACAGAAATAACTGGCCCTTTTGAAGTACTAGTAAGCTTGCACGTGCGTTTATTAAAGAATTTTTTATCCATTATTATTTGTAGGATAATTTTAAATAAAATAAGAATAAATTTTTTGGACTTTATGCCACATTAGTTTTCTTTGTTTATGTCTACCAGAAAACCCTCGTGTTTTTTCTTTTAAAATGCAATTGCAGTACCACTGCCTAATTATTCAAAAAAAAAACTACTAATATACGAATATAATACCAGTATTAGTTAAGAGTCTATTTAGTTGGAAAGTATCGGTTATGTGGGCCGAATCGAATGTGGCGGCGTTCGCACAGCCCCGCGTATCGTCGGACCTGATCCAAGAGAGAGTTGGCTGCCACCACCGCTCTGCGCCGTCTGCGCCTCCACCAACCAAAGTTGTCGCAACTCTCGCCGAGCCACCCTCAGCCCGCGCTGCCACATAGGACAAACCGGCAAGGCCGCCGCAGGCAAACTGACGGCCACGCCAAGATCCTTCGCTGCCCGTAAGACACGCACCACCGACACCCAGAAGAACGCCACGAAACCGCCACAATGTCGATCGCAGTCCCCGGCTCCTTCCTGAGCCAGACGCCAACCCAATCCATATCTGCCCATAGGCCGACAGGACCGCCACAACCCGAAGTGTCCGTCGCCGAGGAGGGCCGCCGAGGCCAGCCCTCACCAGCGACGAGCCAGAGCCCGGCCGCCGTCGTGTCCATGGCCGCCTGGAACCCCGCTGCGCCGGATCTAGAAAACCATCGTCAATGCAAGTCACGAACGCCCGACCGCCGCCACTCGCTGCGCCTCCACCGCCTCGCCGCCGCTCCCCCAGATAGCGCCACATCACCCAACCCGAGGGCCCGCACTCGTCGACACCTCGTGCGGAAGAAGGGCCCCACCGCCCCCCGCGCTTGCCGGACTTTGCTCGCCAGCATGACGGGGCGCCGACGAGGGGGTAGGAGCACGAGGAGGGGGCTTGTTGGCTGGCGCTAGGCTTTTCCCCCGGCGGCTGCGGAGCGTTGCGGGAGGGGGGGGGGGGTGGGTGGCGAGAAAAATCCGGTCCGAACGCGTATCGGTACAGGGACTCAAAGTTGAAGCTCAATCAACATGCACATTTATACTGATATTTCACATCTTAGGGGATATCATATAATCCACATTATTTCACATATTTGGGGAAAATAATCCACTTCATTTCACATATTCGATACTACTATTATCACCACGAGCAATAGGTATTTTATTGCAGTACAACATTCCTTTAAACAACGTAGATGTGTTTGAAGATGCAAAAACTAAATGATGAGAACAGAATACATATGTTATGTAAGAAATTTCGAGATAGGATTTGTGTTCAAAGCTACCTAGCTTGGTACGTGAACACAATATCTTTCGATCACTGTTCCCCATTATCTTCAGTCAATTAAGCATATAATGTCACACAATCCATGCAACTTCTGTCTGCAACAAAAATTCCAACAAGAAAGTACAGAATAATAATTTTTAAATAGAGAATTACCATTCAATTCCTAAAACACGTACATAACATCCTGCATGACAAAGTTTACATTTTTTAGTGTTGACACCGCAAAGAAGCATATCATGATTTACTTACATACTTTCTTGGCATATATATATATACGGAACTCTTAACCTCAACTTACGAAAGAAACTGTAGGTTCATATTTAATAAAATTCCATCATCCCAAAACAGAACAAATGAGGAATTTTTACTTACAGAACTTCGCATGAACCTTCTCGCATCTTCCAATTTTGTGAAAAAATACGGAGATCATAAACAAGCTATCATAGCATTTGCTCATTAGGCTATAAACTCTGAATTTGAGTGTTTTCTGCTCTAATTTTCAACCTATAGAGATAGACCAGGATCATAGACGGAGGAACGACGATGGCGTTTTGGGCTTTTGGCTAGACCGACGAACGGTGGTGAGGATTGTGTACCTACTACGTGAAGTGTGTGAAGGTATGGCATTGACATTTGCGTCTTCGGCGTATCCTTCAAAGCGATGGCCTCGGCGTGTGGCAGAACGCGGCGGCAGCTTGTTCGTCCTTGGAAGCGGTGGTTACATATAGCCCCGGCAGCTTCCCCACATCCAACAACGCATCGAATCGGAGGCTGCATTATTTACCATGTATCTAGCGGCGTCTCTCGCGCCCTTGACGCCGTCATCAGATGTGGCGTCGATCGAGCGCGTGCTTAACAGAGGTAGTGGCGGCTAGCGCGAGGGATTTCAGAAGATTTTGTTAAACGGAGGGAAAATGGGGAGGAGCGATTGATGAGATGACACAGGAGGGATTACCTTTGAATGCCATTGTCAATAAAGAGGTTTCCTTTTTTAACAGACAATCGTATTAATTACTACCTGATAATTATTCTCTCAGCGGATTATAAGCAATAGGGATTACCTTTGAACGCCAATGTCAATGAAGATGTTTCCCTTTTTAACAGACAATGGTATTAATTACTTGATAGTTATTCTCTCAGCGGATTATAAGCAATAGGGATTACCTTTGAACGCCAATGTCAATGAAGATGTTTCCTTTTTTAACAGACAATCGTATTAACTACTTGATAGTTATTCTCTCAGCGGATTATAAGCAATAGGGATTACCTTTGAACGCCAATGTCAATAAAGAGGTTTCCTTTTTTAATAGACAATCGTATTAATTACTTGATAGTTATTCTCTCAGCGGATTATAAGCAATGGCAGTGGTGGGTAATTAATAGTAAATTTCAGGGTATAAGGTGTGTTGTGCTCCGTTAAACATGGAAGTAATCTGCATCGTTAGATCGACATTGTTTAACGGTGAAGATGATTTGGATCAGCACCTCCGGTGCTTTTTATATTAGTAGTAGATGCATGCATGCATGCATGCATGTGATGGGTGTATGGATTCAATTTAAAAATAGGCACATCTATAAAATAAAATAAAAATAAAAGGTCTTCCATGATCCCTGGTAGAGAAACGGGACTAGACCGCCAAGGAGAAAGGTTCGGCGGCATCTTTATCACCAACCTTTAAATGTTACTCCTTCCGATCCATAATAAGTGTCGCACATTTTGTACTAAGCTAGTATAAATTTTGTACTAGATGAGCGACACTTATTATGGATCGGAGAAAGTATATATTTGTTTGGATTACACTATTCGAATCATGTTTATCAAATGTGATCTAATTTGTATGTTAGTTTTTCCCAGTAAATCTGACTCAAACCCCTGTTTGGGGGGGGGGGGGGATTTGCTGGAGTTCGAATCACCGAAACACCTTTTTTCTGATATCCAGGTCCCACCTAAAATCCTTCCAACGCATAAAACGGTTGGCGCTGCCATTCAATGCCGAAAAGACGATGTTGGTGGGTGTCGGTCAGAGTTTCATTCTTCGCGCGCGCGTTAATGGCGAAGAGACAACTGTGAAGCGACGACGATGCCGTCTGAGCACCATTGTCCGTGCATGTTCAATGCCGAAGACACGACAAGAAGAATTCAAATCGACGACATCGCTTCAATGCGGACGCGACAATCAAGAAGCCAGTCCTGACGACATTGAGTCGGCCACCTGCCTGCAGCTATATAAGTGGTGCGGCGAGCTTTCCTAACCATTATATCCACACCCAAACTCTTCCGCGCTCAATTTCATCCACGTAATTTCGATCATCATGATCTGCTCCCTAAGATCACCATATATTAAATGGAAGAATTGTGTGTTCCTGTCCCCCTCCTTTACTTCCTTTACCTTAGACCTTTGGGTCCATTTAATCTCCTTCTCTTCAAAGCTTAGAAAGCATTCTCCCACCTCACTTTTAGCAACACATTCCATCATGATTAGGAGTGTCACGTCGGTCTTGGTGTCTTCCTCATTGATAAGGCGAAGAACCATACCCTTTCAAATTTGCTTTCAAATTTGTTGACCCCGCTAGCATTTTTACACCAGCTTCAAAAAAATTGTCTAAGATGCCGAATATTTACTGCAATCTGTTAGCATTAGTTTCCCCTCTTTTTTTTTTGCAAACTGGGCCTAGCTTAGTTGGTTGGGGTCCTTGTGATGGAACCAATTCATCAAGGTTTAAATCCTGGTGTATGCATATTTTCTGAAATTATTTCAGAATTTTCGGCGATGTTTATTCAGTGTAAAGAGACATTTTCATCGACTACGAAGACGCCTGTGGTGACTTCGTCAATTTAAGTTGTAATGTCGTCTCAGTATCTCGTAGGCGTTCACATGGATAGGGTGTGCGTGCGTGTATTCATAGGAATGAATACATGTACGTGTTGTGAGCGTCCGTGATTGTACTGTGTTAAAAAAAATTGTCTCCCCTATTTTTTCTTTTGTTCATTCAGTTGGCACCAAATCCACACAATCATTTTTGGGAAACGATTTCCTTCCGCCGGTTGATAATTTGTTCGCGTCGACCGCCTCCTCCACCAACCACCTGTCCAGGTGATGGACTATTCCTGCGCCCGCGCACATCTGCGTGTCTAGCTCCATGCCATTTGATTTCTTCTTTTACACATTGAGTACACATTAGATAAATGTTTGCAACAAGGTGTTTGTTGCAAAACTTTTAAGCGTAACAAGATAGTTGTTGCAAATGTTTTCGAGTGGCTCAATTTTTTTTGCAACGAGGTGTCTGTTGCAAACTCATTAAACGCAACAAAGATGTTGTTGCAAAGTAGTTTCACAACGTTAATTGTGTTGCGAAGAGGCTTCACAACATGGTTCGTCGTTCAAGCATTGAGTTGTAAAAAAATAAAGTTTCTCAACAGGTATCATGTTGCAAAGAAGCTTCGCAACAAGCATCATGTTGCAAAGAATGTTCTACGTGATACGCTAAATTCAACGACACATATGAAAAATATCCGTGTATAAAGAATCTTCGCAACAAACATCCTGTTGCAAAGGAGCTTCGCAACAAACATCATGTTGCAAAGAATATCCTTACGCATCTCTGGACAAAACACCCCACGTGATTGGTCACGCGTTCACACGCTTTATATAGATGAAAGATCGATGGTTAGATCAGCCTTATCACACGACTCCCAAGGCGGTGGAAAACTGGGCAAACATCTACCGGATGACGCGTAGTGCTGCCCATCATTTTTTCAAACCATGATGGGTCAAATCAAAGAATAGATTTATTTCTCATATGAGCTAACTCATCCGAATCATCAAAAATAGGGGTATGATCGAATAGTCCCCTTTGTAACACACACACCCTTACTATGAGAAACTTTTGTTCTCACTCCACACTCGCTCAAACTCTATCTAGCTTTTCATAAGTTGGAACCTCAAGAGTGTTTAACAAAGTGTATTGTCGACCTATAAGAGCTATCTCTCTCAAGTCAAGGTCTCAATAACCGCATTAAAACCCAATTGACCAACGATCATCAAAGCTATCTTTATTATTCTTCTTCCTTCTACGAATCCGTCCCCCAATCAAGATGGACAGAGTCTCCTCCCCACAAATACAGACTAATTTCGCAAGGTAAACGCTTACTATCATACGTCTCATAGGAAACAAACATCAGACCGATCCATTGCCATTAATTTTTGCACCATTACACGGTTGAAAGCTCGTTGGAAAAAATCATTTAAAGCACCCGTTTACCACGCATCCCCCTCCAACTACCCCCATAAATCTCTCGTCTCCGTCTCTATCCCAAAAATCTCGCCTCTTCTTCCTTCCTCCTTCCTACGCCCCCTTGGTTCTCTCCGCCGGAGCCTCCTGCTTCTAGTGCATCCATCACCACCACCGTGGAGCTCACCCTCCGCTGCTCTGCTTTCGATGCAACGAACATCCACTGCACCGCACGAGCCGACCCACTGCGGCAACCGACCCACTGCCTCAGTGCTCCATACTATTTATTTCCTTACTAGATTGTGCAGGTTGCTTGATATCGAAGGTGAGATGGAGCAGCGGCATGGCGCGGTGTGAAATGTTCAAGGCGGCGAAGTGCATGATTCTCTCAAGTGGTGGGGCATGCAACCTCGAGCAGATGCCTACAGCCGCAGGTGCAACAATTGAGGTGGGGAAGGAGCTTTTCTCAGGGGATTACTTTGCATCCAGGTCAACCTCGCTGAACTGCGTGTGGCCATGTTGTTACAGATCTAACCTCGCCACCAGCTAGTGTGCGTCTTCCATGGGAATTGTCATCCTCCAAGTCGCTTGCTAATTTATAATCTACCATTGTCATCATACTGGTTAATATGTGAAGAATGTACTGAATCATCCTTTATGTTACATGGAAGCAAATTCGTGGACTACAGGAAGCATGTCATATGAATATATGAATCAAACTAATGTTGACCACTTAAAAAAGCAAATATGCAGCCACACAAAAAGGAAGCATATAGACATGTTTTCAGAAGCATGTTATCTAAATGGACGAAGCATCTACAGGTTGCATTATGGATAGTAACATCGTACCTGTCACATTGAAACTTCTCCAAGTTGCCAATGATGCACGTTCTCTAGTCATACACAACATAGTTTTCATGTGATTGAAAATAAATAAATTTCTATATTACACACAAGTTATCATCATATCGAAGAATTAATCAATAAGCACATTTTAGTATTATAACTGAAAACACATTTCTCCAGGTGGAAGAATATATAACGACACATATTGCACACTTTTTTGTCACATCGAGATAATTTTTCAGGTTTGCAATTCTATATTTTTTGTTGTTTTGAAAATAAAATAAAATATTTGATCGAAGAAAATTCAGGTGCAGATGAAGCAAATTATCTAACCATAGGAAACAATTTTCCATTACATCAAGGAAAATTAATTATATACTACAAAAAAATTGATAGAAGAAAATCCGAGTGATGTGGAAGCAAATTTATTAGCCTTGGAAATATTTTCGTCAAAACAAACTCCCTAAATAAAAGCCAAATACTAGAGAATAAATAAGATACAAATATTATCCTCACGTGATTTTAGGTTGGAGTTAAGAAGCAAAGCAAATTAAAGGATAACATTTATATAGAAATTAACTACACGCATGTTTTCAGGAGGGGTCCAATCAACGAATCAACTTTTCTAATCGAATGGCTGTGGGCTGGTGTGATAGGATGCTAGTTATCAGTAGTCTGATTGCTAGTGGTTCCCATTTCGCAAGGAACCCAAACTTAGGGCCCGTTCAGAAACCCTCCACTCCAGATTTTCTTCGAAGCCGACGGAGCACCACTTTGCTGACTCCACGAAAAATTGCCTACGAGGGGAGCGCTCTGGAGCAGCTTCAGAATCGGAGCCGAGGAGCGGAGGGCTCCCGAACAGGTACTTAATAAACTCAATTGACGCAGCTCCATGAACGTTGACGAAAGCCCAGTCGAAGCTATCCAGTTTGGAACGCACATGAAACCTAACATTTTCACATCAAGCGTTCCCTTGTTCACTTCACCCCAAGTAAAATTCTGCCGGATCTTTCTTGAGAGAAAAGACGAAACCACACAAGATAGTGCCCCAAAATCGAACAGTAAAGTTAGACATACCGGTTCCAAGCAAAGTGATAAAAACTAACTTTTGTTCCCTAGGCGTTTTCGCTAAGAACCTAGGTACGTTCAGAAGACCTTTTCCCGCAAAAAAAGAAGTTCAGAAGACCTTTGCTATTTCAGAAGATGCCTCTCGTAACATATTATGAAATTCCGTTTTGACCTTCCTATGTTTTTGGATGATGAATTACTTTACGTAGTTCGGTGGCTACAAAGCAGTAAAACAGGTCATGTACAGTAGCAGGAAGTGTGGAACAGAGTTGATCAATCATCAGCAATACCAAAAGAGGCAGATGATGTAATATACTCCAGGTCCAATTTTCCTTAATTAAAGCTTGAGTTGACGAAATTATACTCCTTTAGCATAGCTGTGTGTGTGGAAATTAACTTTACATACAGAGAGTATAACCATTGCCCAACAGCAGATCAAAGCAGGGCACTTGTACGTGTTCGTTCTTCTTCTCCGGGCCCCCTTGCTTTCTTTGTGCGTGGAGTTTGCTCAGATCCTGGAGGGGATGAGGGGCGTGGAATTCGAGAGGTACGCCGCGGCGGCCGCCACTCCGCTGCCGAGCTTCACCGGGTACCCGATGTCCTTGAGCACCATCTCCACCCCGCTGAGGCAGCCCAGAAGTTGCAGCTGCAGCAAAGACACGCACCCTTACGCATTGGTCGTTGGCGACGATGAGAAAATGCAAGCGGTTTACTACATACCTCGTTGAGGTGGCCGAGGTGGCCAATCCTGAAGACCTTCCCGGCGACCTTGTTGAGCCCGAGACCGAGGCTGAGGTTGTACCGCTTCCATGCGTGCTTGACGATCTCAGTGCTGTCGATGCTGGGCGGCACGACGACGGCGGTGACCGTGTCGCTGAAGTTCTCCTCCTTGGCGGTGCAGTTCTTGAGCCCCCACGCGGCCACAGCCAGCCTGTTGTTGCAGGTTCACCCAAGCATGAATTCCATCAACCTGACATGAAATGCAGGTACAGAAAGAGAGAGACGAGAAGAGTGGAGTGGAGTAGGTACCTTGTTGCGGTGCCGAGGCGTGTGTGCCTCTTGATGACGTTGTCGAGGCCCTCCTCGAAGAGGAGGTCGAGGCCGGCGCGGAGGCCGTAGAGGAGCTGGATGGAGGGGGTGTAGGGCCAGTAGGTGCCCATCTTGTAGAACTTGAGGTAGTCCTTCCAGTCGAAGAAGACGCGCACCGACTTGGCCGTCTTGGCCGCCTCCAGCGCCTTTGGGCTCGCGCACACGATCCCCAGCCCCGTCGGCAGAGACAGCGCCTTCTGCGACCCCGTGAGCGCCACGTCCACGCCCCACTCGTCCATGCGGAAGTCCAGCGCGCAGATGGACGACACCCCGTCCACCAGCAGCAGCGCCGGGTGCCGGTACTTGTCTGCACAATCGCACCAAGAAGAACTCAAGATCTCCATGAAAGAGCTAGCTTAGGTAGCTATCGACGAGGAAGAGGGAGGGACGGACCGAGGAGCTTGCGGACGGCGTGGAGGTCGTTGGTGACGCCGGTGGCGGTCTCGTTGTGGACGATGCAGATGGCCTTGATGGTGTGCTGGGAGTCGGTGCGGAGCTTGGACTCGAGGGCGGCGAGGTCGGCGCCGTAGCCCCACTCGGACTCCACCACGTCCACGCTGAAGCCGAGGCGCTGCTGCTGGTCGATCCACAGGAGGCTGAACTGCCCGAGGGAGAAGGACACGATCCGGTCGCCCGGGGAGAGCGTGTTGGTGAGCGCGCTCTCCCAGGCGCCGGTGCCGGTGGTGGGGAAGAGGAAGGGGGTGCCGGTGGTGGTCTTGAAGATCTTCTTCACGTCCTCCAGCAAAGTCTTGGTGAGGGCGGGGATCGCCGGCGACCGGTAGTCCTCGTTTTGCCGGCTCATGGCGCGGATCACCTGGTCCGGGATGTTCACCGGCCCAGGGACGAATAGGTGGTTCCGGCCTGGCCCATTCATGTAATCCATCTTGCTGCTATGCCGACAGTAAGCAGCTCCGTGGTTAAACTCAAAAGGAAAAAAATCATGGAAATAATGGGCTCAATCTATTCGTGGTCCATATTCCCAACTTTATCATGCTAAGCTAGAGTCCATTTTCAAATAGGCCACCTCTAATTGCTCAAAAATAAAAATAAACAACCTCTAAAACTATTGCCCCCCTTTCATATGTAAGATGTTTAGAATATTACAATATGAACTACGTATGAATTGGAATGAGTGAACAAACACACTAAACACGTTTGCATATATCAAATTCAGAAATAAGTTATAGCATCTTGTAATTGTAAATGAAAGAAGTATTCACTTATTCGATCTTTATTTGTCCCCAGGGTTGCTTTTACCATGCTTGCCGAGTGGTCACTTCTTCACTTTATCCATAAAATAAAATAATTTCTAAAAAATATATTTTATTCTCAGAAGCTACACAATTTAATTAACTTCAATATTTATTTATTTATTTATATTCTTATACTAAAACAAATGGTTTCCCCCAAAGCATCTAGTAATGTTTCATCTACTCCCAAAGGAGAAAGAATGTTTTATCTACTGAACTTGTTATTTATCTGTGCTCCTCTAAAGAAACTCTTAAAGCATACCTTAAGAGTGTAAGCATAACAGTACTATTGCCCTCTAAAGAACCCTATTATTAAAAAAAAACAGTACTATTGCCCTCTCTCAAACTAAGAAGATGACTACTTGGGTACTCAAGCAGAAGTGCTAATAATCTACTCAAGGGAGCCTGTAGTTTTCTCACCAATCACAGAAGGAAAGAAGAGATTAAGCTGCACGCATGCAAAAGCCTATGACATGGCACACTGCCTGAGGTACTTATCCGGACGGAAGAGGAGAATCAAGTCGTTCGCTAGCTATTCCTCTCCGCTAATTACATAAACTTTTGCTCTGCAAATTCCATGTACTCTACGATGCCTACGATCAGGCAGAAAATACAAATACGGAGTATAATGATTCATCAAAGGAAGCTGTGAGACGAATGGAGAAGCGCGCGTGTACCTTTTTCTCGCCGGTAACCAGGCCGGTGTGAAGAGGAAGGAATACGTGCGAAGGAGAGGAGGATAGGGTGGATGGAGGCTATATAGGAGCCATGGCGTCCAACGGGCAGGGCCTCCGTGGGGCCCTCTGACGTCCCGCGTGGCAGATAAGGCGGCCTGCCATGAGGCCCTCAGAGCTCGCCCATGGAGTGGCACTCCTCCTTCCGGGGCGGAGGTGATGTGATCCCTACTCTGGCTTTTTACGCCCGTACCATCGAGCGAGCGCTCGACGGCGACATCTATGGCTTGTGAGATGGATGACTCATCGTAATCTTCCTGCGTTCATACAAAAGGAAAAGAGTATATTCTTCGAACCATGAAGGAAAACAGTACTTCAAGTGCAATTAATTTTATTTTGCTTTGCTTTTTATTAGGGTATCTTCAACGAAGATCATCCAACCCGATCATGTATCTGCTCGCGGGTTGGCTTGCCTATACATTTTCTTGCAAAGTTTACTCAATCCAACACGGTTTTGCGGGAATCCGAACAAGAGAAACACTCATTTCCGACAATCTAGCTCCACCCAAAAGTCCTCCACACTAGAAATCATTCCCGTGCACGAAGTGGTCGTCGCAATTTCATGTTAGTTTAGCGGCTGCTACCGCTCACAGGATGCCAGACCAGAATGACGTGATCGCTCACTAGAGTCGTAGCCCAGTTTAGCACTTGTTCAATGCCGAAGACACGCACTGGTCAAGAGCTTCGTTCTTTGTTCCTGTTCAATGCCTAATGCAAGATATTGGATGGTTATCTGTTGAATTGAAACGAATTGCACATCCACCCGTCTATCGGCATTGAATAAGAATGGCGGCGACCCCGCGTTCAAACCGGCATTGAACCGACTCCCTCACCGCCTCGCTATTTAAGCGTGACCATGCACTGCATTATCCCCAATCCTTTCATACTATACTTTTGGCATGGCGATGAGTTCTAGAACTCTGTGGGAGAGCCTATCAATGAAGCAGAAGCATGAGTTGGGTCGTCTAACGGGAAG
The DNA here is from genome assembly GCA_950022295.1 of Bromus sterilis. Lineage (NCBI taxonomy): Eukaryota > Viridiplantae > Streptophyta > Magnoliopsida > Poales > Poaceae > Bromus > Bromus sterilis. The sequence goes on from OX465598.1 coordinate 274,337,839, forward strand.
TTGGCAAGCCCGGTGTGCAGGACTCATAAAGGTCGGCTTGCCCACGTTGCCGAGACTGAGCACGTGCCCACGTTGGTCCATGCTGGCATCACCATGGACCAGGGAGGGACCCACTTTGACACCGTCATGGCAAACGACCAACCGTCGCCACCTCCGCTTTCGGCTCTTCCAGTAATTGGTGAAGGAAAAGAGGTACAACATAAACCTCCTTGAGCAGCACTGGCAGGTGAAGAGCCAAATCAACAACGACATAGGGAGCACTGCGACCATGGCTGCGCTGATCCCAAACTTCATCGAAAAATAACGGGCGCTCCACGAGGCTGCTCGCCGGGATTGCGCCAGGTCCTTGCGGAGGCGAACACGAAAGCATCTTAGGCGATCGCGAACGACAACGTAAGAAGCTAGACCTCTTGGACGCCGCCCGCGCTGGTCATCTTAAATGGGGGAAGGTCCACGTCGATCATGGACCTCACTTCCATCGGCGATGGCCATATAGTGGACGGTGGCTCGGAGGAAGAGTGGAACACGGTGGGCCTGCTCCATGCGCGACCGCTGTGTTTGAGTGTTAATTTTGGGAGCAGCAATGAAGTAGCTTTAATTTCGGGAGCTCGCCACCGTTGTGCACGTTCCCAATTTAGTTTTAGACTAGGTCAAAGTTTGGTTTGCATGAAATGATGGCGGTTTATGTAAATTATACTCGAATCTGAATGAAATCCGTTCCAAATTGTTTCAGTTTGGCATACTTTTATTAAGCTACTAGCGGATGGATGCGGTTAGGGTTGGATGACCGGTTCCCGCATTAGTGTTTATGGACTGATCCGTTCCAATCCGCGAACGGACGCGGCATCCATTTTAGGTGATAGCGTCGAAGAATACCTTGGAACATCTACAACCATAGTTAATTAATTTGAGGCCCAAACGATTATGGACGCAATTGATCGCGGTTGCGCGGACAATGCCTAGACAACATTAATTTTTCTCAGTTCACTACCATGCTCTTCATATTCATACTTTTTTCATATAAATGCATGCAACATAAATAAAATCAACGTAAAATAATACTATTATGATTAACCAATTGTCATCGTTCGATATGTCGATGACGTTCTGCCGGATCTATCGACCTCATGGTCGTTGAGGACGAGGCGAGACAGCGACGCCTCTTCAACCCCCTCCATTTCCGCATAGCGTTCATCCCCTTACCGTGGGCCTAGCGTAGGAAGCGGCGATTCAGGGCCACCTCCGACTTCGATCAGTTGTTGTCAAGGATGGCATATTGCTTGTCCCCCTCCTTCGTTTCGGCAAGCGAATACTCACTTGAGAACACACACGCCTCCTCCGCTTGGGTGACCTCCTCCTCCGTTTCCTCCTCTTTTGCCGACGCCTTCTCTGAGTGCCTAAGCTTCGACTCATCCTCTTTCACCTCCATCGGTTTCGTCTCCTTTGGATCTAGACTATCCGGAGTCATCTATAATACATAAATAGTTTATTCTCACTAACCTATTTATCTTGACATGCAAACTATTCATATCATCAAGTAGTTCCACCACTTTCCACCAACTCGGCATGCACATGCTTCCATTAAATTCACATGCGCATGCAACCAATCACAAATAAATATTAACTTTGTTTATGCACGAAGCCTCACGATTTAGAAGCGTCTGTTTTATTGAAAAACAAATTATGAGTTAGCTTGCATTTTATTTTTCCATGCAACCTTTTTTTTATTAATGCACATATGTCGTTGATATCATTGTTTTAGGGTTAGCTAAGGTTGATGTCTCTACTCTCTCCATTCGGTCAAGATTTCATCTCATATCGTCTCGCGGATGTATTCTCAAGATAATAAATTAATTAAAAATGATAATTATTTTTAGATTTTTCATCAAAATTTTTTGGGTTTTTATTCTAAACAAAAAATCAAACAATATTAATAATTAAATTATGCTAAGTTAATAAATCTTTACATATTTTAAGATATTAAATTATTTGTTAACAGTTCTCGCAGAAACACGCAGGGTATCATCTAGTAGTCAATATGTTCAAACACATTCGAACATCTCTATATATGCCTTTAATATGAATTAAATATGAGAAATGTGGATTAGTTCGAATCGTTTGAGCTGGATTTGCTCGATTCGGATGCCTTGCTCTTAGGCCCGTATTGTAATTATATTTTGGTATACAAACGCGTCTTCGAGGAGATCGTACTGTCCTAGCTATCCTCTATAGTGCAGAAATAATGCAACATATCTTCTTGGATACATGAATTTATTTACTGTATGTACCATCGTACCTAGAGGAAATGAACTGGTTCACGTGCGGATTTGAACTTAACTGAACATGGAAATATCTTGTAGTTCAGCGGCCCGTGGAGCTCTGGGATAAAATGACAGGTTAACTGGACTCCAACGGGAGCCAATCTGCAAGCCATGGGCGTAGATGCGCCCACGTCGGCCTCCGCGCAGGATGTTATCGCTTCATCTCTGATTTTGCGGTGTCCCTGGAAACCCAACACAAAATTTGGTTCTCTGAGTTTTCATCTTTAAATACTAGAGACAAATCTGAAAATGAAAATGCCAGGGGAAGGTCGTAGCTAGTGCAGGTGAAATGAGCTGTATTGAAGACGGACTTGAAAGACGGAGCACAAGGTTGGAAGTATCTGTGGTACCTGCTTCACTGTTTTGTCTGCTCTCCCGCAGGTGAGATGAAACTGTACACTAGAATAAGTATTTATCTTTTACCACTCCCTTAAATATTCTAGGCCGTTCATTATCTTCGATCACATGGCTGAGGTTTATCTAGGCTACTCGCAGAGCACCGTGATACTTTGACAAATAATGATATATTAATATTAAGATGAGATTAATTTCATCGTGTCTGCAATTGCATAATACTAACAACTAATCAAGATACTAGAATCAACGGAGAATCTAGAAAGAAAATGAAGGAAGGGCTGAAAGCTAACGGAAACAAAAAAAATTGGACCAAAACTTTAAACCATGTGCTCAAAGCCTTAGATTGACATGAATTTTCTGAATACCAATACGAGCAGCATAGAAATAGAAATAACAAGGATATCATGTTGCTTCTTATTAAGTACTAACCCTATTATAGTTGTAGAACAACTGCACACATAACCCAAGTGACAAAGCAATCCATTTGGCAAAATTAGCACAAATATTAATGATATAATAGTACAATGACAAAGCATCCACAACTGACTATCAAAAGTTATTAAAGTTATGATATACCTCTAAGAAATCACATTATACTCAGGAGGCAAATGTCCTTTGCGATTTTTATTTTTTTGGAATCGTATCATAATTTAATCATCAGGAATACTGTTGAATATCCTTTTCTCACAATAGCATATCATTAAATCATTGAGACAATCATCGGATATCTTATTGCACAAATCAGTTTTGGTGATCTTCATTGCTGAAAATATCCGCTCAACCGATGAAGTTTCCACTGGAAGAATCAATGTCAACTGGATGAGGCGATATACCAATTGGAAAGTTCTATGTTTTGTTGTTTGAACCATCAACCGAACAAGGGTAGAAACATCCGGACATCCATCAAATTCCCCACTTCTCCTAATATTTGTAAGGAATGTTGGAAGCTCATATCTTAGCAACAACCGTTCAGCTTGTGTAAAATCCTCACCATAAATTTCAGCATGCCGAATAAGTTTGTCAATGTTAAACTTTGAGAAGTTGTCTACGGGATTAAGACAAGACATGCAATCCACTAACTCGGTGTTAACTTCATTGAATCGATGATTCATCTCTATGAGAGTTGCATCAATAACAACATTGAATATGCTAACCTTGAAATAATGATGTCGAGTCACCTTGTTCTTGCTGCGAATAGATTGTCCCATAGCTCCAACAAGATCATCAATATTTGGCACATCAATGCCATGCTTCTCACAAAAGTTCTTTGCTTGGTCGCATAATGGCTCATAACCATTGTCCCTCATATATTGCAAAGCTTCTTTCACATCCAAGATCAAACGCATGGCTTCAACAACATCTTGATTCTTCCTTTGCAAAGTTTGTGATAGCATGTTTGTGATGTTCAATAAGTTTATTAAGAATAACATGATGAACACAACTTGGAAGCATTCCATTTGTACAATCAAACCTGAAGCTCCACCTTGAGAAGTGTGTTCCCGAGCATCATCCACCAGAATTGCTAGCACATCCACCACTGCATTCCACATTGTGTACATACGAAGCAAAGTTCTAAGATGTGAGCCCCAACGAGTAGCTCCTGGTCTAGCAAGGTTAGTTTCTTGATGTAAACCAATTTCATATGATATCTTACCATTCTCCAATAATTCTATCAAGTCGTCTTGATGTTTTGCATGCAATGCATCCTTTCTTTTGCAAGATGAACCCACTTGAGTCACTATCAAGATCAAGGGAAGATAGTTGAAAAAATCAGCAATTATCGGAAAACATTGAACCACTGTGACAATGACCAATTGCAATTGATGAGCAAAACAATGAACAAAGAAAGCATATGGACTCTCGTCACGAATTAGCTTTTGCAAACCATTAAATTCTCCCCTCATATTTGAATTGCTTGCAAACCAACCATGCAAAGTCCTTTTTTTCTTCATTTCTACGAACGAAAATGAAGACAAATGGATTAATTTGAGCAATGGCATCTAAATAAGGATAGATTCAATCTGAATTCAAACCTTAAAAAGTTAGACTTCAGAAGTGCAGAACAACACATACGTTCAGAACGAGCTTCAGGTGGGAGGAGCAGAACGTTGCTGGTCACAGCCTCACTGGAAGTCTTCGGCGGGATGAGGAGGGACTGGCCGCCGCATGGGGAGGCTCGATTCCGCCGATGGGATGAGGGAGGAGGGACTTGCTGCCGCATGGGGAGGATCGACGCCGCCGCGTGGGGAGGCTTGAAGCCAACCCTGCTCGAAGCTGCCGCCGGGATGAGGGAGGAGGGATTGGCCGCCGCGTCGAATAAGGGACGGCGCGGATGATGACCCACAAGTGTAGGGGATCTATCGTAGCCTTTTCGATAAGTAAGAGTGTCGAACCCAACGAGGATCATAAGGTATTGACAAGTGATCTTGAGAAAGGAATAACTGCAAGTACTGAAAGGTAACTTTTTATGGGTTTTCTGATATAAGCAACAAGGAGATAAAAGCAAATAAAGTAAATTGTGCTAAGGTGCAGAAAGTGGCCCAATCCTTTTGAACACAAAGGATAAGCCGAAGGATCAAACTTATAAAAGCTAAAACGTTCTTGAGGACACACCGGAGAGATAGTCATGTGCTTTGGCCATATTTCGTCTAGTACTATGTTTTGTGTTGATAAATGTTGTGTGGGTGAACCTATGCTAGTGCACTTTCTAGACTAAGATAAGTACACTCTTAAGATTAAACCTCTTGCAAACATCCGCAAATACAAGAGAGAAATTAAGGCAAAGCCTAACCATAGCAATAAATTTTAGGATCCGACAATCCCTCGTGCAAAAGTGTGCGAACTGGGGTTCAGGTTTCTATTACTCCGACAACCCACCATAAGCATACTTTATACACAATGTATTCCCCTAGGTCCTTCAAAAGGCGAAGTGTTATGTAGTCGGCGTTCACACAACACCACTAAAAGAATAACACCACAACTTAAATATCAAACAACACATATTACTTCAACATCATATGACTACTAACAACTAGACTTCTCCCATGTCCCCAAGAACTAAAGGAACTACTCACAAGACATAAAAGAGATCATGATCAGAGGTGATAAATATATGATAAACAATCTGGTCATAACAATAATCCTCTAACAAAACTCAATAGCATTCACCACAAAAGAGTAATCAACACCGGTAGAGTAGAGGGGATGAATAGTGCAAGTTACAACTGAGATTGCAATGGTATGATGAGATGGGATGAAGATGGAGATGGTGCTGGTGATGGGTATGATGGTGATGATGATCTCGATGACGTCCGTGACGATGGTGATGACGATGAGGAAGATCTCCCTGGCGGAATCTGCCCGCCGGAAAGGTCTTCTCTTCTTTGTAGGTTTCTGCCACGGAGCGGCGGCAGAACTCCGGAAACTCTTCTCGTTTTGAGGTTTTTAGGTTACGAGGAAGATATAGGCCAAAGGGGGGCTTCGGGAGGGGGGCCCACCTCCCAGGCGGCCACCTGGCGCGGCCTGAGGGGGGTCGCGCCACCAGGGCACCTAGGAGCCTGGTGGCCCCCCTCCAGGAGTCCTTCGGCTAGTCTTCGTCAATTCTTCAGAAAGTTACGCCACGTGAATTTCAGTTCATTTGGAGATGTGCTGATATGGCCACTTGATGTGCACTTTTCCCCACTGATTCCTGCGTCTGTTGTTTCGGCACCGAAAAGTTGTAAACTGTGTAAAACAAGCCAAAACACTATAAGAACATCATCATAACATGAAATATATCAATTAATAGAGGTGAATTATGATGTAAAATAGTGATGCATTTTGAACGTATCAACTCCCCCAAGCTTAGACCTCGCTTGTACCCAAGCGAATACTGAGCTTGGTAAACCTGCCCACAAGTTTAGAGAGTGAAGTGTCTATAATAAGAATAAGGACAAGAAGCATCATAATTTCTCCTACTAAACTCAAGCATCCTCAACAACAACTTCAACTCATATGACCCTTATGAAAGAGTAATATCAATTACAATCAAAAGTAGGACAGAAAAAACTCATCAAATCATGGCAAACATTTCCTTTGGTCAAAGAACAACTAATAACTTTTAACTTTTGCTCTTTCCTTTGTATTTTGATGAGATTATTTTAAGCTTTTGAAATAACATGTTATTAGTCAATAAGTGCAAATGCTAACACAAAGGAAGATGTTTGATGTAGCAAGGCTCAACAAACAACTTGTTTATCTTGATGATAATGTAAACAAAGATCTAATATGGTAATTCTCAATGAGACAATATAAATGCATGCATATTTGTCAACATATGGTGTCTGCTCTTTGTGGGATAGAAAGAAGTGGGTTTACTGACTCAACATAAAAGTAAAGGCTTAGCCCTTCGCAGAGGGAAGTAGGGAAAATTCATGTGCTAGAGCTTATATAGGTTTTGAAATAAATAAGATCATAAAATAAGTTTTTTGGGAGGTGCATAAATCGTCAACGAATGCTAGTAGATAGCCCAATTACTTCTCATGTTGGACAAGTTTTGAGGAACGACTCACAACGTGGGGACGATCACATCCCCTTAATCTTCTTTGATTATTACTGCCAAAGTTTTCTGATTTCTCATGAACAAAGCGTGAAGGAAGGTTTGATTGTTGCTATTATCTTTTACGAGCTGGGCGCACTCATGCCAGTTCCTCCTCGTATTAGGGGTTTGCAGATTAGACATGCAATTGTTGGGGAACGTAGTAGAAAACAAAAATTTCGTGCCTACGAACCAAGAACCCAAGATCAACCAAGATAGATGGCATACAAGGTTTAGGTCAATGCTCACCAACGACTGCAGCGGAAGAAGAGTTGGTGATGCGGGTGGAATAAGATCTCGTGATATGTCTCACGATCCGTCCCACGATCTCTCCCACGAACGGATCTCCCGATCAATTCCCTCGAACAGTTCTCTGAGGAAGAATAAGAAGATGATCCTCGAAGCAAGATCAAAGCTATGATCTCTCCACCGGTATCCACACGTCCGACACATCAATCCGGCAGCGCTCCGCCGTACAGAGAAGAACGCCTCCGAGAAAAATAGAGAGAGAAAACCCTAGCGAGTTCCGATCTAGATTAGAATCTAAACCGGGGGTCTAAAAGTGGAGCAACTAGCAACTAGGGGGCAAGGGGGCGCAGGGGACTTGTGTGTCTCCTTCCCCCCCTTGGCTCACCTTATATAGGTGGCCAAGGGGCTTGGTGCGCCGGCCTAGGGGGTGGGGAGTCCAACTTGGACTCCAAACCTCCTAGGACTTTCCCACTAGGACTCCTTCCAAAATAGGATTGGGGAATCCTACTCCAAGGAGGATTCCCCCCACCCATTGTGGCGCCCCCCACCTCCTGGCCGGCCAGGGCAGCCTAGATGGCTTGCCCTCCCCCCCAAGATAGGGGGTGGGGACAGTGGATGGTACTGTCCGAAACCTTCTGGAACCTTCCATGACCTTCTAGAAGCTTCCATGACCTTTCGGGATGGTTTCGGGACATTCCGGACACTTCTGGAGCACTTCTAGGACCTTCCGGGACTTCTAACGAATGTTCCGGATCTATCTAAATAGGTTTCGGAACTATCCGGGTTACGGTTTAACATGTCCGGTGAACACAACATATTGCTTAAGATGTCCACCGATCACCGAAACTATTCCGGTTGATCGCAAATTATCCCAGCACCATTCTTATATGAACTAAAGTTGTCTGAAACAATTCCAAAGTATCTTATCCATATTCTTTGCTCTTTACTTGCTTCCACTAAACCTTCAATCATCCTAGTATTATAACAGATTACTGCATGTTAAGTGTGTGACCCAATAGGTTCGGTATTATGTGGACATGACTCGAAACGCTTTCCAGACTTATAGTCATTTGTCAATAATCAACAGTGGAGCCATGGACACCCATGTTGACTCCCACACATACACGGAAAAGACTTCGAGTGAACCTTTATGTTTATCGTATACTATTCCCTTTGCTTCGCGATATATGACAAAGTTAGAGGAGAGAAGTTTGGCACCCATGTGAAACAACTTCTTGATCACAAGCCATCCGTTATCCTCATTGCTCGTTTGTCTTCATTCCTCGTTACGTATATTGGTATCCCCGTGACTGAATCACAAAGTGTCTGGCCATACGAGAATGGATACCATTATACCGAGTGGCCCCGGAGTCTATATCTATTCATCGTCAAGGAGCAAATCCTAGTCTCAAACTATCACCGTTACTATACACACTGTCCAATATACCCAGAACTTATTTTACTACTTCCCATTTACGGGAAGATTCATCTAAGAACCAAATCACATCTTCTTGTGTGAAGCAACTTGACATTCTCATGGTCTAAGGAACTATGTATATAATAACATTTTATGATATATCTTATAACGTTGTTACGACGAGTTCTCTAAGTATATCATTTAACACTGGGGTCGGTTTAACATCATTGTTCTGCTAACAATATGCTCTCATTGCTATTGACATCCTTGTTACAAGAACAATGTCCATGATTAAGAAAACATAATCATCAATAAGCACATGAGCTGGTCTTAGAGGCAAAACCAGGAACTCTTGTTGTTTACATTTCCACACATGCATATGAGTTTTCTTCTGAATCTCATAGTCAGGATCATTGCAATTATAGCACAGAAATATAAACATTAATTAGGAACATGAATATATAAATAATAACACACTTTATTATTGCCTCTAGGACATATATCCAACAGTCTCCCACTTGCACTAGATACAATAATACTAGTTACATAAGTTCTCTCACACCAATGGCTGTCCGGTGTTTCTCATGCTTTGCTCGTGGAAGAGGCTTCGTCATCGGATCTGACACGTTCAGGTCCGTGTGAATCTTGCATACTTTCACATATCCTTTGTCAACGAACTCTCGGATTTTGTGATAACAGCGTTCAATGTGTTTGGATTTCTGGTGGGACCTTGGTTCTCTATCTTCGCCACGGCTCCACTATTGTCACAGTAGATCTCCATGGGGTCTTCAGCACTAGGAACCACACCGAGCTCAGTGATAAACTTCTTAATCCAATATCCCTCCTTCGTAGCTTCTGAAGCTGCGATGTACTCCGCCTCCGTTGTAGATTCCGCGACCGTATTCTGCTTAGAACTTTTCCAGCTCCCGGCACCCCCATTGATTGTGAAAACATATCCTGATTGAGATTTGAAGTCATTCGGATCTGTCATGAAGCTTGAATCAGTGTAACCCTTTACAACAAGTTCTTCATCACCTCCGAATACTTAGTTATGTTTAGATACTTCAAAATATTTTTGACTGCTACCTAGTGTGCACTACCTGGGTTGCTCTGGTATTTGCTACATATACTCAGTGTAGGGGAACGCAACAGAAAACAAAAATTTTCGGTATAGCGAGCACGCCCAGGACCACTATGGAGACTGCATACAAGGTTTTGATCTGATCGTTACCGACTCGTAGCGCAGCGGGAAGTGGAGTCGATGAAGATCGTCGGTGCAGATTCCCTCAGCTAGGATTTACAACCTCCCAACCGCGAGAATGTATTCCCTCGTCTGCTCCACGAACAGCGCTCCGGGAGGCGGCCGGACAGTCCCTCGGACGATGTCACGGACAGCCCTTCGGGAGGACCCTAGAAACTCGATCTGTAACTCGGACAGCCCTCCGGGAGGCACACTCGAACTAAGATCGAAACAACGACCTCTCTACCAAGTTTCACACATACGGTGTCAGCTATCCAGCAGGGCTTCGCCGTCCAGAACTAGTTCCTGCCGGAACCCAGACATCCTTTCGGCTCTACGAAACTCTTTCGTGTGAGGGAGAGAAGAAGCCAGATAATTGCATGGCATGTGTTGAGAACTCAAGTGAGAGCTTGGATGATCCTATGGGGCTGCCCACACACCTCCTTTTATAGGAAAACCAAAGGGTAAAGTTGGCATTCAAAAATCCCAAAAGTACCCCCACTTTATGCCTTTTCATAAAAGAATAAAGCAAGAAGGGTGGCAAGTGGAGCTCCAAGGAGCCCCACCTCCCTTGGGCCGGCCACACTTGGCCCCCCCCCCATGAGGGGGCTTCCTTGGCTCCCAAGTCCTTCTAGAAGGCTTTCCAAAAAATATCCAAGTAGTACTTTTTACTATTCATCGACACCACTTTTTCGCGTCCGAAAAATCCGTAAAATTTTCTGTGTGCTTATAACATTTCCAGCACCCCACAAAATAATTTTAGACATGTTCCGAAACATTTCCGGATCACTGATTTTCATCTGCGAAAAGTAACCTTAGCATTTCCGGCAGCTCCGAAAAATTTCCGAAAAAATATTTTAATCTTTTCTCCAGAAAAATTCCAGAAGTTACCAGAACAATCCTGGCACTCTCCAAAATTACCAGGTGCTCTCCGATACCTTTTCGGCTTAGTGGTTCACCCCGAAACAACTTTTCGGTTTTCTCTCTCGGAACTTTTCTGCCGTTTCCGAAACCTTTCCGGTGACTTTATCTCAGACTCCCTGTCTAGTATTCAATAGATAGATGACCCTTAAGCGTGTGATCCTGTAGGTTCGATGAAGTATAGACATGACCGGAACACTTTCCGATCAATGATCAATAGCGGAACCTAGGACATCCTTATTGATCCCTATACCCATACGAAGAATTATTCGAGTGAACCTTCAGTTGCCGTGTGCTATTCCTGTTGCTTCGCGATATATTACAAATACCCGAGGTGAGACTTATTGGCATCCCCGTGAATCAACAACTTGTCCACTATGCCAGTTACCTCGTTCCTGGTATTGTTCTCTTTTCTCGTTCCCGCGTTCCGGCATCCCTGTGATCAAATCACACTGTGTCTGGCCAGACGATGGTGGATACCGTAACACCGAGAGGGCCCTAAGCTTATCTCTCCAACGACGGAGGAGCAAATCCCAATCTCGAGCTACCTAGTTCCTTGTCATACTTTTCCGTGAACTCGCAAGCTGCCGTAATAGCCACCCTTTTACAGATGACGTTTAACAAAACCCCAAAGTTCACGAAGCAAGTACGAAGGAACTCGATACTCTCATGGTCTAAGGAATTATGCAAACACACAACTTTCTCTGTGTTATAAACCATTAACTTGTGACGAATGTATCTCATAGCATAACATCAATTCGGGTCGATTCAACACAAATGTTCTTCTAACATTGTGCCCTCAAAATTGCCGGCATAGACATGCCCATGATCAGGAAAACAGGATCATCATGCAATACTTGAGCCAGTCTTAGAGGCATGACTAGGAATACATTTTACTGTTTATTATACCACACGTGCACATGAGTTTCCCTCCGAGCCTCGTGGATATTGCAGACTCGAGAATCATTGCAGTCATAGCATGGAACATAAACATTCATTACAAACTCGGAGATACAAAATAACTGTTATTGCTGCCTCTAGGGCATATCTCCTACAGACTCCCACTTGCACTAGAGTCATAATCCAGTTACATGGCTTCCCTAACACCAATGGCTATCCGGTGATGCTCATGCTTTGCTCGTGGTAGAGGCTTTGTCATCGGGTCTGACACGTTCAGATCCGTGTGAACTTTGCGTACTTTCACTAAACCCGCTTCGACATGATGTCGAATGAGTTTATATTTGCGTTCAATATGTCTTGTCTTATGGTGCGAACTTGGCTCCCTTGCCTGAGCCACGGCGCCACTATTATCACAATAGATCTCCACCGGGTCCAGAGCACTTGGAACCACACCAAGGTCTTCAAGAAATTGCTTGATCCATACCGCCTCTTTGGAGGCTTCTGAAGCAGCAACATATTCCGCCTCTGTCGTAGAATCCGCCACAGTCTTTTGTTTGGAACTTTTCCAATCAACTGCGCCGCCGTTCAATATGAAAACATAGCCTGATTGAGATTTGAAGTCATTTGGGTCAGTCATGAAGCCCGCATCAGTTTAAGCACTTACAATGAGCTCTTCATCACCTCCATACACAAGAAGTAAATCCATGGTCCATTTGAGGTACTTAAGAATACCCTTGACTGCGCCGAGTGTTCCAATCCTGGATCACTTTGGTACCGGCTGCTAACACTTAGCGCATAGGAAACGTCCGGTCTTGTACATAGCATGGCATACATAATAGAACCAACTGCCGAGGCATATGGAACATCATTCATTTGTACTCGCTCATCGAGAGTCCGAGGACACTGATTTCTCCATTCTGAACCTATTCAGAACCTTGTCTATATACGTGCTCTGGCTCAGCCCTATCAGGCGCCGGGATCTATCTCTATAGATCTTAATGCCCAATATGTAAGCGGCTTCACCTAAGTCTTTCATCAAAAAACTGCTTTTCAATGACTCCTTTATAGTGTTAAGAAATTCTTTATCATTTCCAATCAACAATTTGTCGTCTACATACAGTATTAGAAATGATATTGCGCTTCCATTTAATTTCTTGTAAACACAAGATTCTTCGCCATTCTGGATGAAGCCAAAACCTTTGACCACTTCATCAAAACGAAGATTCCAACTCCGTGATGCTTGCTTTAGACCATAGATGGATCTTTTAAGCTTGCATACCTTTCCAACATCCTCTGGTGCGACAAAACCCTCAGGTTGTATCATGTATACATTCTCCTCGAGGTTCCCATTCAGGAAAGCTGTTTTGACGTCCATCTGCCATATCTCATAGTCGAAATATGCAGCAATTGCTAGCAAAATCCGCACAGACTTAAGCATTGCTACTGGCGAGAAAGTCTCGTCGTAGTCAACTCCTTGCACTTGTCGGAACCCTTTAACAACAAGTCTAGCTTTATGAATAGTGACATTACCATCCGCGTCTGTCTTTCTTTCGAAAATCCATTTACATTCAATTGGTTTCACACCCTCTGGAGGGATCACCAAGTCCCATACTTGGTTTTCGTACATGGTTTCCATCTCGGATTTCATGGCTTGTAGCCATTCAGTGGAGTTGGGGCTCATCATCGCTTCTTTGTAGTTCACAGGCTCATCATCTTCCAAGATGAATACTTCGTTAGCATACCACTCGGGTAGCTGACACACTCTGCCTGATCTCCTTGGTTCAGTTACTAGCTTCTCAGGAGTTCCTGCATCACTTGCAGGAGCTTCCGGTTCCTTCATCGGAATGACTGTTGGAACAACTTCCATCGTTTCATTCCTTGGTTCCGAAGGTTCACTAACCTCATCAAGCTGTACTGTCCTCCCACTCACCTCTTTGCTAAGAAACCCTTTCTCAAGAAAAGTTCCTCCTTTAGCAATAAAGACTTTGCCATCGGAGGGGTGGTAAAAGGAATAGCTTACGGTATCTTTGGCATAACCTACAAAGTAGCACTTGTTTGCTTTAGGGTCGAGTTTGTTTGGTTGTAAACGTTTTACATAAACATCACAACCCCAAATTTTCAGGAACGATATGTTGGGTTTGTTCCCATTCCATAACTCATATGGTGTCGTTTCCACAGACTTGACGGCACCCTATTTAAAGTAAAAGCAACAGTCTCTAACGCGTAAACCCAAAAAGATAGTGGCAGATCAGTTAATGACATCATAGACCTTACCATGTCTAACAAGGTTCGGTTACGCCTCTCAGACACTCCATTTCTCTGTGGAGTTCCAGGTGGCGTCAGCTGTAAAACGATTCCATGCTCCATGAGGTGTTCTCTAAACTCATGACTAAGATATTCACCACCATGATCAGATCGTAGAAATTTGATTTTCTTGTCACGATGATTCTCAACTTCGTTCTGAAATTCTTTGAACTTTTCGAAAGTTTTGGATTTTTGCTTCATTAAGTAAATATAACCATATCTACTCAAATTGTCAGTAAAAGTTACGAAGTAGAGATATCCACCGCGCGCCGGTACACTCATCGGTCCACACACATCACTATGTATTATTTCCAATAAGTCTGTCGCCCGTTCTACATGACCTGTGAACGGCGTCCGAGTCAGTTTGCCCATCAGACAAGCCTCAGACTTATCAAATGATTCGAAATCAAAAGATTGCAAAATCCCATCTTTATGAAGCTTCTGCATGCGTTTCTTTCCGATGTGACCCAGACGGCAGTGCCACATGTAAGTGGTATTTTCATCCTTCTTAAGTCGTTTAAAGCTTATGTTTAAGACGTTGTTACTACATTCAAGATCTAAATAAAACAACCCATTCTTAATAGGTGCAAAACCATAGAACATATTCTTTAAGTAAATAGAGCAACCATTGTTCTCAGACTTAAAATTATAACCGTCACGGATTAAACATGATCCAGACATAATGTTCTTACAAATAGCAGGAACGAAATAACAATTATCTAATTCTATGGTAAATCCTGAAGGTAGATGTAGAGTGTAGACGCCGACGGCTTTAGCAGAGATCGTAGCTCCATTTCCGACACACATCGTCACTTCATTCTTTTCCAGCTTCCTTATTCTCTTTAGTCCCTGTAATGAATTACAGATATGAGCAACAGCTCCAGTATCAAATACCCACGACTTAGAGTGAGGGCCGGAAAGAAAAACATCTATGACATATATAACTTTTATACCTTCGCTGGTAAAACCAGGCTTCTTTCTATCTGCCAGATACTTCTTGCAGTTCCTCTTCCAGTGACCTTTATCTTTGCAGTAGAAGCACTCAGTATCTTTGTTAGGTCCAGTACCAGAGGGTTTCTTGGTCTTGGCGCCAGGCTTGCCGGCGCCCTTGCCCTTGGACTTGCCCTTCTTCTTGAAACTGGTGGTCTTGCTAACCGCCAACGTATAGTTAGGGTCAGCCTGCATGGTAGTATCCGCATTTTTCAGCATTGCAAGAAGTTCATTAACTGACTTATCCATCCCGTTCATGCGATAGTTCTGAACAAAGCTTTTGAAACTTGGCGGGAGTGACATGAGGACAATATATGTACCCAGTGATTTCGGGATCGGAAATCCCAGCTCAGTCAACCTTTGCCCAAGGCGCATGATCTTTATCACGTGCTCACTGACAGGTGTTCCTTCCTTCATCTTACAACTCCACATGGCATGAGTTACCTCATACCGTTCAGTTCTAGCGTGTTTGGCATACAGAGCATCTAACTCTTTAACAATTAAGTGGGGAGCGGTGTTCTCAAACTTCCCCTGTAACTCTGACTCCATACACGCAGTCATAAGACACTGAACTACGGTGCTATCATCAAGCTTAGTCTGATGCACATTCTGCTCAGCAACCGTGGCTTCAGGCCCGGGTGCTGCTGGGAGAGGTGTCGTTAGGACATAGTCCTTCTTAGCACTCCTGAGTACAATTCTCACGGAACGAACCCAGTCCGCATAGTTGCTTCCATCAGCTTTCAATTTTTCTTTCTCAATCAACGGACCTAAGTTAAACTGGGGATTGACACGGGCCATTTAAATCTACAACATAAACACAAGTTTCACTTAGACAATGTTCATAATTAAGTTGCACTAATTAATCATACTATTAATTTTAATAAGTGCTCCCACTCAGATCAACATCTCTCGTAGTTAATTCTAAGTGATTCAAGATCCAAATTTAGTCGTCCGCCATAGATGTGACATCACTGATGACTTAGACTGAATTGGTAGGACAACTTTCCAATCACGCAAGGGTGACTCTTGTTCATCTTTCGATGGGCGTGTTCCGGTAGCAAACTTTTATCCAAACCGTCAAGACAACCAAGTGTAAATGCAGTGTGTTCTTAACACACCCGTCTTTTATGCGTCACACCGTGTGCACCCATGTGACATGACCTGCTCCGGTGTGAAACATAGAATAGACGGTGCTACAGTTGGGAGAACACTATCTACTTGATATTATTTTGCGAGAGATCACCCTAATAAAACACGACTACCGCGCATCAAACAAGGGTGCATGAAAGGGATTAACATCACATGCAATTCATAAAATATGTGACATGGTATAGCCCTTTGTGTCGTGAAGTTTTCGTTGCCTTCATGACTTCGTGGTTGAAGTCTCCACCCACCACCTTTTGTCCTTGGCGCCGGGACCTCCTCACGGCTTCGGCATATGTGTTGGGGTCCACCTTCACATCATTGATCATCACCTCGTCTCCATCTATAGCCTTGCCTCAAGCTAATAAACAGTTCTGGCACGCATGCCATAATTAAGCTCGCAGGCCGTGAATTTTTTTACATAATATAGCATCTCATACAAACACATTGCAAATCTCGAAGGCTATAACACATCACATGCATTCTCTGCAAAAACGAGTTAGATCACTATCTACACGGGCTGTTGCAAATTTTATCGTGGTTGTTAAGCAGGTTTACATGGAAAACGTGAAACCCTAGACAAAACAAAACACGATGCTTCTTTTGTTGCTAGTTTAACATACAGGGTGCGTGTAGCAACTAATGCCACAAGCCAAACTTCGTTAAACGCGTGACCCCCATGTGGATTTGAGTTCATAAAATCCACAAGCCCGTTCATACAAAAATTTCTATAGCAAGACTAAGATGAGATCCAAGGAATTTGATGTAGTCCATAATCAAGGCAACCAGCATACTAAGAGCAGCTTAGAGGGATCATGGAAAAACTCAAACCTTGTAGCAAAATCACATCATGCCGTCGAGCAAAGAAAAGATCACATGACAGGGAAGAAAACAAGAAAATCAATGCCTCATATCAACATATGATCTACCTAAACATGCATCTAATCAAGGATCGCTCATGATACCACTGTTGGGAACGTAGTAGAATACAAAAATTTCGTGCCTATGAACCAAGAACCCAAGATCAACCAAGATAGATGGCATACAAGGTTTATGCCAATGCTCACCAACGACTGCAGTGGAAGAAGAGTTGGTGATGCGGGTGGAAGAAGATCTCGTGATATGTCTCACGATCCGTCCCACGATCTCTCCCACGAATGGATCTCCCGATCAATTCCCTCGAACAGTTCTCCGAGGAAGAAGAAGATGATCCTCGGAGCAAGATCAAAGCTATGATCTCTCCACCGGTATCCACACGTCCGACACAGCAATCCGGCAGCGCTCCGCCGTCCAGAGAAGAACACCTCCGAGAAAACTAGAGAGAGAAAACCCTAGCGAGTTCCGATCTAGATTAGAATCTAAACCGGGGTCTAAAAGTGGAGAAACTAGCAACTAGGGGGCAAGGGGGCGCAGGGGACTTGTGTGTCTCCTCCCTATTGGCTCACCTTATATAGGTGGCCAAGGGGCTTGGTGCGCCGGCCTAGGGGGTGGGGAGTCCGACTTGGACTCCAAACCTCCTAGGACTTTTCCACTAGGACTCCTTCCAAAATAGGATTGGGGAATCCTACTCCAAGGAGGATCCCCCCATTGTGGCGCCCCCACCTCCTGGCCGGCCAGGGAAGCCTAGGTGGCTTGCCCCCCAAGCTAGGGGGTGGGGACAGTGGGTGGTACTGTCCGGAACCTTCCATGACCTTCTAGAAGCTTCTAGGACCTTCCAGGATGGTTTCGGGACATTCCAGACACTTTTGGAGCACTTCCAGGACCTTTCGGGACTTCTAACGAATGTTCCGGAGCTATCTAAATAGGTTTCGGAACTATACGGGTTACGGTTTACCATGTCCGGTGAACACACCATATTGTTTAAGATGTCCATCGATCACCGAAACTATTCTGGTTGATCGCAAATTATCCCAGCACCATTCTTATATGAACTAAAGTTGTCTGAAACAATTCCAAAGTATCTTAGCCATATTCTTTGCTCTTTACTTGCTTCCACTAAACCTTCAATCATCCTAGTATTCTAACAGATTACTGCACGTTAAGTGTGTGACCCAATAGGTTCGGTATTATGTGGACATGACTCGGAACGCTTTCCAGACTTATAGTCATTTGTCAATAATCAACAGCGAAGCCATGGACACCCATGTTGACTCCCACACATACACGAAAAAGACTTCGAGTGAACCTTTATGTTTATCGTATACTATTCCCTTTGCTTCGCGATATATGACAAAGTTAGAGGAGAGAAGTTTGGCACCCATGTGAAACAACTTCTTGATCACAAGCCATCGGTTATCCTCATTGCTCGTTTGTCTTCATTCCTTGTTACGTATATCGGTATCCCCGTGACTGAATCACAAAGTGTCTGGCCAGACGAGAATGGATATCGTTATACCGAGTTGTCCCTGAGTCTATATCTCTTCATCGTGAAGGAGAAAATCCCAGTCTCGAACTATCACCGTTACTAGACACACTGTCCAATATACCCAGAACTTATTTTACTACTTCCCATTTACGGGAAGATTCATCTAAGAACCAAAGCACATCTTCTTGTGTGAAGAAACTTGACATTCTCATGGTCTAAGGAACTATGTATATAATAACATTTTATGATATGACTTATAACATTGTTACGATGAGTTCTCTAAGTATATCATTTAACACTGGGGTCGGTTCAACATCATTGTTCTGCTAACAATATGCTCTCATTGCTATTGACATCCTTGTTACTAGAACAATGTCCATGATTAAGAAAACATAATCATCAATAAGCACATGAGCTGGTCTTAGAGGCAAAACCAGGAACTCTTGTTGTTTACATTTCCACACATGCATATGAGTTTTCTTCTGAATCTCATAGTCAGGATCATTGCAATTATATCACAGAAATATATATAAATAATAAAACACTTTATTATTGCCTCTACGGCATATATCCAACAGCAATCCCATGATAAAACTTGTCCAGCATATGCATATGAGTTTTCTTCTGAATCTCATAGTCAGGATCATTGCAATTATATCACAGAAATATATATAAATAATAAAACACTTTATTATTGCCTCTACGGCATATATCCAACAGCAATCCCATCATAAAACTTGTCCAGCATAAGAAGATCATGAATTACCTACTAGTTACTTACTCATGAGCTAAAACAGAGGCACAAAACAAAGGGTATACTATTTTGCTATTTTGAAGGTTTAAAGATAGCACATGAATAATACTCTCTCCATTCTTAGATATAGGGCGTATAGTTTTTTGAGAAAAAGTCCAAAATATAGGGTGTATTGTGTTACATCACTCGTTTGGACAAAATTTTAAATTTTTTGATCATGTTTTCTTATTTCTTGCAAAACCCTCTATTTGTTCCCATCTTTACCTAATAATAAAGGGAGGTGAATTTCTTAGTCCGTTTTTGTATTTTTGCTAAAAGCCCCTCCCTTCTTAACAAATAAATCCGCAATCTACTGTTACAAGAAAAAAGACGATTCACTCGCCCGTTGGGCCTAAAAAAGTGCCACTGGTCTGCCGGGCCTCTTCGTCAATGATAAATAACGCTTCAGCATTTTCTTCTTCTTTTTGGCATGTCTGTCCCGCCATGTGTCGCATGTAGTAATCCCTAAATGGACCTAGCTGGGCCAATTGCGTATTTTCCTATTAAAAACTTTTTATAGTCTGTATTATATTTCCTTAATTAGCATGTGGAAATTAAATATAGAATAAATGTGTGAATGAAAAGGCTTGATAATTTTTTTAATATGGAAATAATATATATATATATATAGAATATAAACATGTGAATGCATGGGCTCGATGATTTTTTTAATAAAATATAAATAATTCTTCCTTAGTTCCATCATTCATCATCATTTATACCGTTTTTTCATTATTATTTTCACTGTCATGACAAAAAATCTAGCCTTTGCTATTTTTAAAAGAAGGATGCCAAATTCCTTCATCACAGTGGGCGGGCTAATTAATATATGAAAAATAAATCTAATTACAAAAATGATTTTCCTATTAAAATCTTTTTATATCATGTTTACTTAATTAGCGTGTGGAGATAAAATATAGAATATAAACGTGTGAATGCACGGGTTGATGATTTTTTTAATAAAACATTCTTCCTATGTTCCATCATTCATCGTCATTTATACCATTATTTTCATTATTGTTTTCACTATCATGACAACGAATCTAGCATTTGCTCTTTATATAAGTTGGATGCCATATTCCTTCATTACAATGCACGAGCTAACTAATATGTGGAAAATAAATCTAATTATCAAATTGATTTTCCTATTAAATATTTTTTGTATTATGTTTCCTTAATTATCACGTGAAAATAAAATACAAAATCTAAACGTTTGAATGCATGGGCTTGATGATTTTTTTAATAAAAATATATTTGTTCCTCTGTTTCATCATCCATCATCCTTTATATCGTTCTTTTCATTATTGTTTTCACTGTCATGGCAACATATCTAGCCTTTGCTCTTTTAAAAGTAGGATGCCAAATTCATTTGTTGCAATGCAAGGGATATATTTTATTTTCTAAAAATGTACGCAGCTACACCTCCCTACATGATTATCTAATTAACCTTTATATATGTGTGATGCCCTAATTAAATGGAATTGATGACATATATGAAGCGATGAAAGAAGGACTACATGACCCATGGTTGGCTTTGGTATTTGCAAGAATGGTACTCCATAGGCCAGGCATTAAGAGCATCTAAAATATCAGATTAAAATTTTGTCTATCCAGTTACATTTTAGGTACAAAATAAAGAATATTTAGGTAAATAATAAAATATTGCTTTTACAACACATTAAAAATGGATACCCTTATTTTTAGAACCATATAAAATATAAAAGATTTGATAGGGAAGAGGTTGGGAGGGGGGTGATGTTGGGGAGGCCATGGGAATGGTTGGATAGCAACAGAGGGGCAAGTTCAGTGGTGAGGTGAGATCGCCAGCGGTAGCGGCGGTCGTGATTGTTGACCCTAAGAAGCGAAGAGCGGCGGGCTCAACGGGCGCGAGAGTGGTGGCGCATAACGAGGAAATTTCACGCATGAATGATTTTCTTACATCCACATTTTTTAGCTATTGGGGCTAAAGGAGTAACATTTTTCTCTCCCATTGCAACACACGGGCATGTTTTCTAGTCAATTACCTATGGATAATCCTTTCCAAACCCGGCGTAATTTTTCCTCCACGTATGTTTTTTAATTTTCGTGCCAAAAACTATACACCCTATATCTAGGAACTTAGGGAGTATACTTTAAGAGTGGCGGTGAAATACGATGAATAGGAAAGGTATAGTGGACTCTTTGGAAGGTTGAGGTTTCAACATATGGGTGCACAAGCAGTATTCCCGCTTAGTACAAGGTTTGGCTAGCAAAGGCTTTTAAAAGCAGAAAAATGATGTTGACTTGGATGCAAAACAGTACAAAGTCTACATTAAGAATTGGCATGAAACATCAAGTTGTCTTCCTTGTCAACATAACACTTCAAGCATAAGAACATAAAGGTTTTGGCTAAGTCACTACTAGAAAAACTCATGCTTGTTGTTATGATCAAAGCTATGTTTTCAAAGATTAAATAAAGTTTACAAAGCCATACCTGATATATAAGATCAATACTCCCATAAGAATCAGCATATAAGGTCGATTGCGTGAAGAGAATACCGAGTGTAGCGAAGAAACCAATAAACTTCTCATTAATATTTCATCAAAGACATTGCACACTCACGGATACAAGACTCTCCGCATAGGAGTGATAGACCTCAATCCATACACCTATTTTATAAGATAACTTCCCTAGACATGATACGACACTAA
This sequence comes from Bromus sterilis, assembly GCA_950022295.1. Taxonomy (NCBI): domain Eukaryota; kingdom Viridiplantae; phylum Streptophyta; class Magnoliopsida; order Poales; family Poaceae; genus Bromus; species Bromus sterilis. The sequence continues at coordinate 274,360,106 of OX465598.1, forward strand.
AGATAACCAAAAACGACAAAGATAAAGATAAAGATAAAGATATCGGGCACTCCCCCAAGCTTGGAACAAGCTAAGGGGATGAAATTACCCATGAAGATTTAATTCTTGATCTACTTGTTGCTCTTCAAGTCCTCTATTATGCGTCGGAGGGTTTGGTTTTCAGCTTCCAATATAGCCACATGTACTTTAAGCACACGGAAGTCTTCACAGGATTGGTGAGTAATTCAGTGAGCTTTGGATATAGCATATGACACATGTGGGGCTTCAAGTGGTGGAGAAGTTCCCGAAAGGTTCAGAGAAAGATCATGTTGATGGTTAACAAACCCCATGAAAACGGGTTTGTTGGAGCTTGATCCTCTTGTTGATGGATCGCCTTCTTGCTGGATGGTGATCATCTTGACTTCCTCTCTCACGGAACGCTCCATCTTCGCTTGTCTCACGGAAATTTCTTCCTCCGTAGCCCATCCAACGACATTCCCTTGGTTGACGTCTTGCTAGACACGAAGAAGACGACGACCCATGTAGTCCTCTTCGCTCAAGTCACAAGAAGACATCTCGAACAACAGCTTCTTATCCTGCGAAAACAGGGTGAAAAGGGAACGCAAGAAATCGTGAGATACGGAGCCGGGATGATCCGGGCAAAAATATAGCAACAATTTCTGCAACAAAAAGAAGGTAACAAGCTAAAGTGGGGTCGGAGGCGGACTCCGGGTAGCCCAGGAGGCCTCCTGGCGAGGCCAGGAAGCAGGCCGCGCCACCAGGGCACATGGAGCCCCTGGAGCTCCTCTCCGGCTCCACTTCGGCTCCGAATTTTCCTAATTTTCCAAAAACACGCAATACAAAACTTTTATGGATGTTCACAAAGTTTACTTACTGTATTACATACCTATTCTTATTCTGCTTCTGTTGGTGTCAGAATCCGGGCTGCAACATGTTCTTCGTGAGTGGTTGTGCGTATCGTATCCACATCAACATTGACAGGGTCTCCTGCAAGGTAATGCTTCAATCTTTTCCCATTCACAACTTGAGGTTTGGTACCCTCAAAATTATTAATCTTGATTGCACCAGAGCGGTAGACTTCTTCAATGTGAAAAGGTCCTTCCCATCTAGAAAGTAATTTACCTGGAGAATACCTGAAACAAGATGTAAACAACAAAACTTTATCACCAACATTAAATTCACGTTTCAAAATTCTCCTATAATGCCACTTCTTTACCTTTTCCTTAAACATTCTCGCGCTCTCGTAAGCTTCATTTCTCCAGTCATCTAGAGAAGTCAACTTCATGAGACGCTTTTGACCAACAAGTTTTGGGTCAGCATTATGCTCTCTAACAGCCCAGAAAGCTTTGTGCTCTAATTCTAAAGGCAAACGGTAATCCTTGCCATATAACATCTTATAAGGAGACATGCCCATGGGATTTTTGTAAGCAGTTCTATACGCCCACAAGGCATCTCCTAACTTCTTGGACCAGTCTTTTCTAGAACTGTTCAGTGTCTTTTGTAAGATCAACTTGATCTACCTATTTGTGAGCTCAACTTGCGCACTTGTTTGAGGGTGGTAAGGTGAAGCAATCCTATGGTTTACACCATACTTTGCTAAAGCTTTTCTAAAACCACCATGTGTAAAATGTGATCCTCCGTCGGTCATGAGGTACCTTGGTACACCAAACCTAGGAAAGATCACATCTTTAAGCATATTCAAAGATGTCTTATGATCAACACTCTCAGTGGGGATTGCCTCAATCCACTTGGTTACATAATCAACAGCTACTAATATGTGAGTGTACTTGTGCGAAGGAGGAAAAGGACCCATAAAATCAAAACCCCAACAATCAAAAGGCTCAATAACTAGAGAGTAATTCATAGGCATTTCATTTATCCTGCTAATATTACCAACTCTCTTACACTTGTCACAAGATAAAACATATTTTCTAGCATCCTTAAAGAGAGTAGGTCAATAAAAACCTGATTTGAGAACCTTGTGTGCGGTCCTCTCACCGGCATGATGCCCTCCGTAGGGACTATTGTGACAGTCCCTCAAGATGTCCTTCTGCCCATGCTCTGGTATGCACCTTCTCACGATTCCATCCGCACATTCTCTAAAAAGGTGTCTGTCATCCCAAAAGTAATACCTCAAATCGTGGAAGAACTTCTTCCTTTGTTGAAATGTTAAAGTTGGAGGTAAAAACTTGGTAACAATAAAGTTAGCATAGTCTGCAAACCAAGGATCAGAAATAGATTGTATCCTCAAAACAACCAACTTTTCATCAGGAAAACTATCATTAACAGGAATTTGATCATGTGGTATGTTTTCTATCCTGGAGAGGTTGTCCGCTACTGGATTGTCCGCTCCTTTCCTGTCAACAATCTGCAAATAAAATTCTTCAAGAAGAAGAACCCATCTGATAAGCCTAGGTTTGGCATCCATCTTCTCCATAAGATACTTAATAGCAGCATGGTCAGTATGAATAACGACTTTGGAATCAACAATATAAGGTCTAAATTTATCACAAGCAATTACTACTGCTAAAAAATCCTTTTCAGTAGTAGCATAATTCTTTTGAGCACTATCAAGGGTTTTTCTAGCATAATGTATGAAATTCAATTTCTTATCAACCCTTTTCCCAAACACAGCTCCAACAACAAAGTCACTAGCATCACACATGTTTTCGAAAGGTAAATTCCAAACAGGCGGTTGGACTATAGGAGCTGTTATCAAAGCTTTCTTAAGAACTTTTAAGGCTTCCCTACAATCTTCATCAAACACAAAAGGAATATCCTTCTTCAGAAGATTAGTGAGGGGTCTCGAAGTCTTAGAAAAATCTTTAATACATCTTCTATAGAAACCAGCATGATCGATAAAACTACGAATACCTTTGATGTCCCTCGGATAAGGCATCTTCTCGATTGCTTCGATCTTGGCCCTGTCCACCTCGATTCCCCTTTCGAAAATCTTGTGTCCATGAACAATTCCTTCGTTGACCATTGATACGTATCAAACATATCGACTTTTTCAAACACTTTTGCTATTGTTTTGGCCTCATTCTTGCATGATTTGAATGAAACTAACCCGGAATGACGCTGTTTTCAACAGAGTTGCCGGTATGGTTTTCTTATGTGCAGGAAAATTGATTTTAGGTGTCCCAGAAAATTCCAGTAAAAAATACAGAAAATCCATGCACCAGGAGAAACCACCTGGCAGAAGAGGGGCCAGAGGGGGGATGTGTCCCTGGCCCAGGCGGCCAGGTGGCGCGGCCTGGCCCCTGGCCGCGCCACCAGGGCGCTTGGGTGGGCCCCACCCCCTCTGGTGCCCTACCTGGAATCCTATTTTTACCCTCGACGAGGAAATCCAAGAAGAGAAGTCGCTTTTCCAATGCTCGTCGCGGAGCCGCCGCCACCCTTTGTTCTTCTCCAGGAGAGCTAATCTGGAGGTTGTTTTGGCCTTCGGTGAGGGGGAATCATCGCCATTATCACCACCATCGCCACTCCATCATCCCTCCATGACTTCTCCTTTCATGTGTGAGTAATTCACTGTTGTAGGCAAAATGGGTGGTAGGGATTGGATGAGTGATTGCTTCTCGCCCCACGTTGGTTACCCCAAGTGGAAGGTTGAGATGTAGCACAGTAACAAGTTTCCCTCAGTGAAGATACCGAGGTTTATGTCTCCCGTATGACTCTGATGACGATAAGTAGGTGACAATAGCGCTAGAAATTACTTGATAGCGAGAGAGTTGACGTGGACCTGCACACAGTAACAGATAACTTTGCTCCCAACGAGTACAGAGAGGTTGTCAATCTCTCCGGACTTGTTGTTTACAAAGGTTCAAACTCAAGGTTAGATACTAGTGATAAATGCAACAGAAAGTAAAAGAAGTAAAATAAAGTGGAGGTGTAAAAAGTGGTGGAAATATGGACCGGGGTCCCGTGATGTTCACTAGTGATGTCTCTCTCCCAAAATACGATAGAATAGCTAAGCTGGGTGAACAAATTACAGCTCGGAAATTGACAGAATTATAAACGCACCGCAATGCTAATTATGCTACTTCAAAGTAAGAGTGCTCAAAAGTATGGGCAGTACGCCAAGACAAGTAGACCGAAATCCATCTGCATCTACTACTAATCATCCACCTTTAGATATCTATCCATAACATCTCGCTGGTATTAAGTTGCGAGCCCCACGCAAAGTGTAACCTCAAGGCAATAGACAATTGCATTAACAATCTATGCGTAAGGTAAAGAATCCTTGCAACCGCGGTTACAAGCACCGTTGTTTTATCCCTGGTGGCAACAACACAACCCCTAGTATCATGCATAACGCTCCCTCTTGGAGTTACTATCTACTACTTGGCCAAAGCAATAAAAAGCAACGTTGAACATGCAAGAATTAATAAGAACAAAATATAAAAGGTAAACCAAATATATAACTCATGACGATCTGAACATAATCTCATAATCCATCGGATCCCAGCAAACACAGCGTAGCAACAGCAGGAAAATTACATAGGTGCCTTGATCATGTAGGACAACTCACAAGGTCTAAACATTGAAGAACAAAGGTGGAGAGAAGACATCACATCGCTACTGATCACGGACCCATGGTCCAAGGGGAACTACTCACGGCACACCCAGGAGGTGCCCATGGTGATGGAGAGGCTCCCGGAGGTCAATCCTCCCTCCGGCAGGGTGCCGGGAAGGGGTCCTCTGGTGCTCCCGATCTTCGGAGCGCGGCGGCGGCGTAACAGAGAGTTAATTCGCGATGCGGGATTCTCCTCGACGGTTTCCTGGATGAGGGGTAAAAATAGGCCGAAGGGGGGCACCAGAGGTGGGGCCCACCTCCCAGGCGCCCTGGTGGCGCGGCCAGGGGTGGGGCCGCGCCACTTGGCCGCCTGGGAGGGGGTGGCCCCTGTCCAGATCTCCTTCGGTGGTTCCGGAAGCTTCCTCCATGCAAATTTTTATTCTATTTTTTCTGGAATTGTTCTGGCATTTTAAATTGGCGAAAAATCACTACAACTACAGACATCAGCAGACAGGAACTGGCACTGGGTGCACTGAGTTAGTAGGTTAGTCCAAATATGTGTAAAATGATATAAAAGTGTAGCAAAACATGTAGCAATGTCACATAGAAGTGCATGGAACAAGCAGAAATTATACATACGTTTGGGACGTATCAACTTCTCCAAGCTTAATTCCTGCTCGTCCTCGAGTAGGTAAATGATAACACAGATAATTTCTGTGGTGACATGCTAACTGTCGTCGATATGTAACGGCAGATGCCATGGGGATGGCTAAAGAGGGGGACAAACCGAGGTTAGTGTCACTGGTACCGGAATCGAGAGTGGGAACACACAGTGAGACACCGCGATGTACCCAGGTCCGGGGCTCTCCGGAGAGATAACACCCCTAGTCCTGCCGAGCTAGCTATATGCAATAACTCTGGCTACAACGAGTGCTCCTTGAGCTGTTTGAGATGAAGGAGAGGAGGACTCTGAGCACAGCTCTCTCCTTGCTCTCTCTATGGTGGGTGAAGTTGAAATAAGTGCTCCGTTGTCCCTCACGCAGGAGGGGTACCCGGGGATCTTATAGGCCGAGCCCGGGGTACAAAGGTAAATGTACAAAGGGGAGGGCCCAGCTGTCAGCCTCAGACAAGCTAGGATCCTCACATCGTGTTCGCCCGGATGACCCGGTGTAGACTTGCGGCTCTCCATGTCGCTATCCTATAGACCTTTCTAGTGAACAGTGAAGCTAGAGACTTAGGCCTGTCTGCCTGTCCGCGTGATCAGCGCTGGAGGAGACCGCACGCCTCCGACAGCCCCGATCTTCAGGGATTGTACATTGAATGCACTTGTACCAGGTGTCCGACCTGGGATCCTGCTCGGAGGTTGTTCTGTTTACTCCGACCGAGTGCTTCCTGGTGAGGCCGATTGCACTCTCTCTGGGGCAATTGGCCTCCGACCTGGACAACTTGGCCCACTTCTTGCTCAATCTTGCTCAGTTCGGCCTTGATTAGATCGGCGACCATTGACAACGCCTCGCGTTTTGGGGCAGGAATGCCTCTGCCGCGCGGTGTCATCATTCCTTTCAGCGGACATCGTGTTATCGTCGCGGCACTTCCCGAGGTATTTCCCAGGGAGGTACGTGTGTTTTCTGAGCTCACGGATCCATTGCCAGGAGGGCCGGCTGTCGTGGGAGCAGAGGGAACGACTTCGCACATCCGTGTGGAGGTTATGATGGTGGGAGCATCTAGTCGCAACAACTCCACTTCAGCGACCCGAGCCGCGAGGGCAGCAACCGCAGCACCAGCGGGCCCAAGCAACCCACCAGACGTGCTCTGCACTCCTGTGGATCTTCATGCCGATCTAGTTGTGGCTCATGCCGAGCTGGAGAAGGTGCGTCAGGCTCCATGATTGGAGGAGCACCAGAAGACCTCTTCCCGGCACCCTGCCGGAGGGAGGAATCACCTCCGGGAGCTTCTCCACCACCATGGATGCTTCCCGGATGAACCGTGAGTAGTCCACCTTGGACCATGGGTCTATGATCAGTAGCTATGTGATGTTCTCCTCCCCTCTTTGTTCTTCATGGATTAGACCTCGTGAGTTTCCCTACATGATCGAGGCACTTATGTAATCCTTCTGTTGTTGCTATGTTGACTTTGCTGGGATCCGATGGATTATGAGATTATGTTCATATTGTGATTGAGTTATATATTTGATTCTTCTCTTTTATATTTATGTTCTTGAGTAATTCTTGCATGTTCTCCGTTGCTATTTATTTCTTTGGCCAAGTAGTAGGTAGTGACTCCAAGAGGGAGCGTTATGCATGATTGTGGGTTCATGCCGCCCGATGACTAGCTTGAGTGACAGAAACATGAGTCTAGGAGACGTGCTGTTGCCACAAGGAGTAAAACAATGGTGCTTGTACTTGCGGGTGCAAGGATTGTTTAGTTTACGCAAAGTTCTTTAATGCAGTTGTCCGTTGCTTTGAGTTTACACTTTGGGTGGGATTCGCAACTTAATAACAACGAGCTGTTCTGGATAGATATCTCAAGGTGGATAATTAGTAGGTAGATGCAGATGGATTTTGGTCTACTTGTCTTGGCGTACCGTGCATGCTTTTGAGCCTCTTCCTTTCTTTATAGCATAATTAGCATTGGTTTGCGCACATAATCCTGTCAATTGCCCAGCTGTAATTTGTTTACCTCGCATGGCTATTTTATCGTCTTTTGGGAGAGAGGCATCACTAGTGAACATCATAGTACCCCGGTCCATATTCCTCATACTGTTTACACCTTCAATTTACTGCTTTATTTACTTTTCCGTTGCTATCACTATCATTATTATCCCGTGCGTTTTATCCTTTGTAAACAACAAGGCCGGAGGAATTGACAACTCCTCTGTACTCGTTGGGAGCAAAGCTATCTGTTGTGTGTGCAGGTCCAGGTGAAGTTAGCAACTTAGATTGTAAACGACGCCATTGTTCACTTCACCACCTACTTTTCGATCTTGGAGTCCAACGGGTTCGATACTCTAAACCTTAGCATCTTCGCTAAGGGAAATTTGCCGCTATGCTACATCTCACCTTCCACTTGGGGTAACCAACGAGGGACGAGAAGTTATCTCGTGTATCAAGAAAATTTCTGGCGCCGTTGCTGGGGACTCCACTCTTCAAGATAGGGGAGTTGCACACTATCTTTTATCTTTGCTTTTTAGTCTTGTTAGTTTACCTTTGAGCTTTTTCCTTTGTGTATTATATGAAAAACCATAAAAATAGTTGCTACCTTTTGCCTTTGTCATGCATTGCCTAGTGATGCTATCCTCACCATGGGTGCTGAACCACCCAAATATAGAAGGATGGACATGTTTCACTTGGATCGTCTTCGATCAATTTGTGCTCGCGCTAAAAACCCAACCGACTTGGTTGAGGGAAAATCATTGGATGAGCATGCTCATTATACGCAGCACCGACTATCTCAGAAAGGGAAACACTTATGGGACCAAATACAAACTTCTTATTGCTATGCTGAGTGTTTATGCCAAATTTATGATTTTACTTGCTACTCTAATATAGATCGTAAACACCTTCCTTTCCAATGTCAGTTTAATGACAATGAGATCCTATATTCTTATGCTAAAGGTGTTTATGATTACTTTGATGTCGAAAAGATTGAAGAATTTGTTTCTTTTAAGGGTGCTTATGAGATTGCTTCTTTGATTGAAAAGTGTCACGATACTATTTACAAGTCTGAAAACTTTGCAGTTCTTGCTTATTGCTTCGAGAATTATACTTCCAATTCTTATATTGAGGATTTTAAAAATAAAATGTTTGCTTCCCTAGAAGAGGCTAATGATTGCTTTGATGAGGAATCCCATGATTCCGAGGACTCACTTGATACTTCCCTTTCTGATGAACTTAATAGCTGCTTTGTTGATGGCCATGATGCCAATATGGATTATGCTTACGGAGATAAAGTTGCTATAGTTCCTCATGTTAAGCATGAAATTGTTTCTATTGCACCCACACTTGATTGTCCTATTATTCTTTTGAAATCTCCAACTCATATTCCGGAGAACTGTGCTCTTATTGATGCTCAATGTGATGGGTTGCATTTATCTTATGTTCCATAAGACCGTATTGAAAAATATACACGTGTGCTTGTAGGTCATGAACAATATGATTTATGTGATAGTTATATTCTTGATGTTGTTCATGATGCTACTGAAAATTACTTTGAGAGAGGAAAGCTTGGTTGTAGAAATTTTCGTATTACAAAAACACCTCTCTTCATGATGAAAGTTTTGAAGTTGTTCTTTTTTGACCTTCCTATGCATATCACTTTGTGCTTCTTTGATTTATTTTCTTACAAGATGCCTATGCATAGGAAGTGGGTTAGGCTTAAATGTGTTCCATGTTTGCTTCTTGATGCTCTCTTTTGCTTCAACTCTTATTCTCTTGTGAGAGCATCTTTTATAATCTTTAAGCCTAGCTAATGGCTTTAAAGAAGCGCTTTCGGGAGGCAGCCCGCAACGAATTTAGGATTTTTTTTTGTTTTTCTTATGTTTTTAGTGGTCTTGATAATTGTTACTACTGTAGCAACATCATTGTATCTTTACTTTTCAAGCTTTGTGCCTTTTATAGCCTCATACGACAAGGGAAGTGAAAGTTGTGACATGCTGTCCAGAAAACAGATTCTGTACTCATGAAAAGAAAAATCAGCGAAAAATCCCTATTCATATTTTTGAGCTGAATTTTCTTACACAGAGTTCTATATACAATTACGAAACTTTCGTATGTTCTGAGTTTTTTTATTTGAGTTGCAGAAGTATCCCTAAAAAATTCTTTACTACCTGCTGGTCTGTTTTTCACAGATGCTGTCCTGTTTTGCCTTTTCTTCGTTTTGCAAACCTTAAGCTTGCTTTTTCTTTGCAATTTTTTTTGGCAATCTTGAGAAACAATAGCTCTGCAAAATTATCTTTATCTCCAGTAGAGAAAATATATTTTATTATGGTTACTAACCTCGCTAATCAGATTATGATGAGTTATGTATGAAGGGAGTTTTCAAGTGTGCGAGGGAAGATGATGAAAGAAGATTAAGGAGTGTCAAGCGCTCAAGCTTGGGGATGCCCCCATGCATCCCCAATAAATATTCAAGGAGACTCAAGCGTCTAAGCTTGGGGATGCCCCCGTGCATCCCCTTCTCCATCAACAATTATCAGTTCGTCTCTCGTTTCACTATATTTTTATCACTTCATGCGTTATGTGCTATTCTTGGAGCGTCTCGCTCTTAGGTTTTATTTTTAGTTTTCTTTAGCTTTGCTTGCTGTTCACAACAAGTTAGAACCCAACTTTCTTTGTGTTGGAGAGAAACACGCTCCACATCCAAAATCTAGAAAACAACATAGGACTTTTCATGCTTATCTTTGCTGTGTGTGTTCTTTATCTTTTTGTAGCTACTGTCAGGTTTAGCTCTTGGTTTTCATGCTTATATTTTCAAAGAGCTTTTGTTTAGTTTGTTGATGGAACTCTCTTGAGTTTTCATGCTTATCTTGTTTAGAGAGTTTGCTTGTTGCACTGAGTTGTGTGTCTTGACTTGAAGTAGGTAATTGAGGTTGCTATTCTTTTTGTAGTAGTAACTTGCAATAGTTTTGAGGTATTGTTTTGAGTAATGTTTGGACTTTTGGTGTCAAGAGCTTTAGCCTATTAGTGATAGATGTCGTATTTTGGGCAATCCGTGTTTATTTTCAAAACCTACAAATTCGTTGAGAACTCTAGCTACTAGATGGATCACTACTCTTCTGAGGGGTCGAATATTACAGTACACTCACGTACCATGAGTCAAGGATGCACAAGGATAACCAAACCCCCATACACTCCTCCTCGGGGTACTTGTCTCTTTGTGAAACCTCCTTATTAGATTGAGAGTTACCGATAATAAGTGCATGAGTTCTTCGGGCTAATGTGAGTATTCGAAAGTTGACACTTCTACCTTCCCATATTTTTCTAGCCTCTCCTGTGGCGTGCATTGCTTTCTTCTCACTCCGAGAGTTGGTGTCCACCTTCGCCGGTACATCCAAACCCTTGGCATGATACGCTCTGTCATCATAAACCTCCTTATATACTTCCTCAAAACAGCCACCATACCTACCTATCAAGGCATTTCCATAGCCTTTCTGAGATATATTGCCATGCAACATCCATATTTTCATGACTTGATCTTCATGTCATACATGCTACTTGCTTGATCGATGAGCCACATGCTAGTTGGGCCTTGCCCTAATCATTGCTACATGACGCGCTAGTATCATTGCATATCCGGCTACACTGGCAGAGGCATACATTTTCATACTTCATGATAGTTGCATCTTCTTTATGATTCGAGTACTTTGTAAAGTGTGAAAGATCTTCTATACTTCTTGTAATTTATAGAGTGTTGGCCCTAAAGTGAGGAAAAGATCCCAAAGTGGACAAATTAAAAGATCCCAAAGAGGACAAATGAGAGAAATAGAAAGAGCCATTGAGGCCACCAAAAAATACAAAAAAATAGAAAAAAGAGAAAAATAAAATAAAAAAGAGACAAGGGGGCACACTACTATTCCTTTTGAGAGATCCACACTCGTACTCCCTCTTATATCTTGTACTCCATAAATATTATCATTCATGCATATAGCTATGTGGGGACCTTCACACTATAGAACTTGGCTTGTATATTCCAATGATGAGCCTCCTCAAAAGAGCTCTAGGTCTTCTTGAGCAAGAAAGTTGGATGCACCCCCACTAGTTCCTTTGGAGAGCTTTTAGCTCATATGTGCATCCGTTGCATGGCAATCCCTACTCCTCACATCATATCTATCATTTGGATTTCTCTCTCCTATGATTGTCCTCATTGATGTGAGCCTTTCACACCTTTTTGTCTTCCTCCTCCACTATATTCTCTCTTTGCCATCCTAAGTGTCAACTTTCTTGCTTACGCTCATCCATTGCATGAGTGCTCAAAATGTCGAAAAGGAGTGGATCATTTTGACTTGTACCTGGCTAGTGGTCTGGGGATGAGTCAAGATAAGATTCCAAAGAATACCAAGTGTGAAACTTTAGTAGATTGAGTTCTCAACTTAAAAATAATTTTTCTCGTATATCCCTATCCCCTTTCTTGCACGCAAACACCATTTGGAGACATTCGAGTCACGGACAACGAGAGCTCTTGCACCTTTATGTTCTTATGATGCTTGTTTCAATGCCAAATATAGACTCTTGACTGTTATGACTTGAATTGAATTACATGCATTGATTGCTTTACTTAAAAGTTCTTATATGGTTGTTAGCATGTCACCACAGAAATTATGCTTGTTATCATTTACCTACTCGAGGACGAGCAGGAATTAAGCTTGGGGATGTTGATACGTCCAAAACGTATCTATAATTTCTTCTTGCTCCATGCCTCTTTTGTGTGATATTGCTATGATATTGATGAACTTCCATACACTTTTGATCATATTTGGACTAACCTATTAACTCAGTGCACCCTAGTGACAGTTCCTGTTTTCTGTTGTTTTTCTATTTCAGGTCTCCCCCTTATTAAAAGTACCAGAATAATTCCGGGAAAAATATAGGAAAAATCAGCGTACCGGAAGCTTCGCGAAGAGACCGAGAGGGGCCAGAGGGGAGCCAGGGGGCCCCAGGCGGCCAGTGGGCGCGGCCCCACCCTTGGCCGTGTCAGGGGGCGCCTGGAGCCACTGGCCCACCTCTGGCTTCCCCCTTTCGCCTAATTATTTCCCATGATGAGAAACCCTCGGGGACGAAACCCTTTTTCGTGATCTCTCCTCTGTTCCACCGCCGCCACGCTTCCAAGATCGGGAGCACCAGAAGACCTCTTCCCGGCACCCTGCCGGAGGGAGGAATCACCTCCGGGAGCTTCTCCACCACAGTGGATGCTTCCTGGATGAACCGTGAGTAGTCCACCTTGGACCATGGGTCTATGATCAGTAGCTATGTGATGTTCTCCTCCCCTCTTTGTTCTTCATGGATTAGACCTCGTGAGCTGCCCTACATGATCGAGGCACTTATGTAATCTTTCTGCTGTTGCTATGTTGAGTTTGCTGGGATCCGATGGATTATGAAATTATGTTCAGATTGTGATTGAGTTATATATTTGATTCTTCTCTTTTATATTTATGTTCTTGAGTAATTCTTGCATGTTCTCCGTTGCTGTTTATTGCTTTGGCCAAGTAGTAGGTAGTGACTCCAAGAGGGAGCGTTATGCATGATTGTGGGTTCATGCCGCCCGATGACTAGCTTGAGTGACATAAACATGAGTCTAGGGGATGTGTTGTTGCCACAAGGGGGAAAACAGCGATGCTTGTACTTGCGTGTCCAAGGATTGTTTACTTTACGCAAAGTTCTTTAATGCAGTTGTCCGTTGCTTTGAGTTTACACTTTGGGTGGGATTCACAACTTAATACCAACGAGATGTTCTAGATAGATATCTCAAGGTGGATGATTAGTAGGTAGATGCAGATGGATTTCGGTCTACTTGTCTTGGCGTACCTCCCATGCTTTTGAGCTTCTTCCTTTCTTTATAGCATAATTAGCATTGGTTTGTGCACATAATCCTGTCAATTGCCCAGCTGTAATTTGTTTACCTCGCATGGTTATTTTATCGTCTTTTGGGAGAGAGACATCACTAGTGAACATCATAGTACCCCTTTCCATATTCCTCATACTGTTTACACCTTCAATTTTCTGCTTTATTTACTTTTCCGTTGCTATCACTATCACTATTATCCTGTGCGTTTTATCATTTGTAAACAACAAGGCCGGAGGAATTGACAACTCCTCTGTACTCGTTGGGAGAAAAGCTATCTGTTGTGTGTGCAGGTCCAGGTGAAGTTAGCAACTTAGATTTTAAACGGCGCCATTGTTCACTTCACCACCTACTTGTCGATCTTGGAGTCCTATGGGTTCGATACTCTAAACCTTAGCATCTTCGCTAAGGGAAATTTTCCGCTACGCTACATCTCACCTTCCACTTGGGGTAACCAATGAGGGACGAGAAGTTATCTCGTGCATCACCACTCCGCGAATCTCATACAGTTCTCCGGTGAAGAACATGAGTGCTGCCGAGCAGATCGCCACCGAGCTGGAGCACCTAGAGGGAGAGGAACTCCAGGAGAGGACGCGCCGGATGCGTGACCTCATAACAACAACAAACCAACAGCAGAAGGCGGCCACCGAGCAGCAAAGGCCAGTGGTGTCAAAATCAGTTCGGGCAACTGCGGGTGTGAACCATCCAAATGCTCCACCTCGGCAGCAGAGGCAGGCATCTTCGCCGCATGGTAGTTTACACCGCAGTCGGAGGAATCAAGGGGCTGCGGGAGGCAGTCGGAGGGATGAGCCGGCAGTCAACAACAGGCACAATGAGCAACCGGCGGCGTCAGTCCGGCCGGCAATGAGTTAGCGTCTAGGTCCCCGAGCAATCGCGGATAATGATGCAAGGCACCGAATCGAGCATTTGCAGCAGGATAAGCAACCAGAAGACGATGTACCAGCGGGTCCAGCATGCTTTGGCCCGCGCATTCGGCAAGAGCAGTTCTCGAAAGGCTTCACATTGCCAAGGGACACCCCCAAGTACAATGGATCAGTCAAGCCAGAGGATTGGCTGGTCGATTATATGACCGCAGTCGGCATCGCAGGAGGTGGTCGGCGCGTAGCTGGACGCTATGCACTGCGCATGCTGCAAGGTTCAGCTTGGTCCTGGTTGAACAGTTTGCCCATCAATAGAACCAATTGTTGGAAGGACTTTGAGGATGCGTTTGTCCGCAACTTCACCGACACGTATGAGAGCCCAGGTCTGCCTCGGCATCTGGCACTCTGTGTACAAGGAAAGGACGAGCCCCTTCGCGATTACCTTCAGCGGTGGATCAAGCTCAGAAACACTTGCGAGGGAGTTCATGAAATCCAAGCCATCTAGTATTTCACTGACGGCTGCTTGGACGGGTCTTTGTTGAAGCACAAGCTCCTGCGCAAGGAGATAAAATGTTTGGCCGATCTGATGAGAATAGCCAATTCGTTTGCCGCATCTGATGCTGCAATGCACCCGATCATGTTGAGTCCCAGTGGTTCCATACAAGGGCAATCCTCAGGGCAGCAGCAGCAGTCGGCAGAAGCAAATGGGCCAAATGGTCCCAATCGGCGCGAGAGGCGCGAGATCCAGCGGAACAATAACTTAGGCAACAACAACAACAACCCCAATTTCAACAACACCCCCGACAACTTCAACAACAACAACAACAACACAGGCTTCAACAAGAGGAAGGATGAGCAGTCGGATGCCCAATATGGCAATCGGCAGGTGGCAGTAGTCCAGCAGCAAGAGGAACAAGGGGCCGCGGGAGGCAGTCGGAGGCAGAAACCTGCAGAAAGGCCGCAGGGTCAGATCTGGTCCCCGCACACCTTCGAGGACATGATGAACCAGCCAAGCAAAATGCATAGTGGAGTTGGCAAGCCCGCATCTCACACCACTCGATAGTGCATCTGGGTTGATCGTCTGGCAAATGGAGGAGCAGGAAACCTTCCCCGACCACCAACCCCACCCCCAGGCCCACCGCCAGCAAATGCTCGGCCGCAGTTCCCGCGTCAGGATGCGGCATATATGATCTTCACCAGCGAGTCGGATGACAAAGGCAGTCGGAGAGCCCGAGAGCAGGCAGTCAATGCCACCATGCCAGCAGTTTCTCAGAGGATGAATTGGCCGGACAACATCATAGCATGGGGCCCGGAAGACCACTCGAGCGTAATGCCCAACCCGGGAAGTTATGCGCTCGTGGTGGATGCAATTGTGGCATCACCTTTGTACTCATGCAAGTTCACCAAGACTCTCATTGATGGAGGCATCGCCATCAACATTCTGTACCGAGACACAATGATCAAGCTCGGCATCAGCGAGAGCGAGTTGGAACCCAGCAGGACCATCTTTCATGGGATAGTGCCCGGCCTTTCATGTACTCAACTAGGCCGCATTCGGATGGAGGTAGTGTTTGGCTCGGAGGAAAATTTGCGCAGAGAGCCGATCTGGTTTGAGGTGGCCGATCTGAGCAGCCCATACCACCTTCTTCTCGGATCACCTGCGATAGCCAAGTTCATTTTCAACATAATGCAGCCCTACCTAAAGATGAAGCTCCCAGGGCCAAATGGTCCAATCACTGTGTGCGGTGACTACAAGAAGTCACTGGAATGTTCATCTGCCGTCTCTAGGCTGGCCGATTCTCTGGTCATTGATGCAGAACGACGCCAGCTCAACAAGGTCGTAGCAATGGCCCAAGCTCAGATGAAGAAACCCATGCCGAGCACGAAGGCCAAGAGATCGGATGATGAGACTGTGTTTCAAGCATCCAAGGACAACAAGAGGATCGCCCTGGACCCCTCCGACCCGAGTAAGTGCGTCAGTATTGGGGCCGGGCTCAGCAGCAAATAGGAAAGCGAGCTCGTCGAGTTACTCCATGAGAACCGAGACATCTTCGCATGGTCCCCACATGACATGCCTGGTGTACCGAGGGAACTTGCCGAGCACAAGCTTCACATCCGACCTGGATCCGAGCCGATCAAGCAACCACTTCGGCGCTTTTCAGAGGACAAGAGAAGAGCAATCGGTGACGAGATAGCCAAGTTGCTCGCAGCAGGATTTATCAAAGAAGTGTTCTACCCAGACTGGTTAGCCAATCTAGTTCTGGTTCCGAAGAAGAATGGAACTTGGCGCATGTGTATAGATTACACTTGCCTGAATAAGGCCTGCCCCAAGGATCCTTTTGCATTGCCCCGTATCAATCAAGTGATTGATTCAACGGCTGGCTGTCAGCTCCTGTGCTTTCTGGATGCCACAACAGGCTATCACCAGATTAAGCTTGATGTGAACGATCAAATAAAAACAGCATTTATCACCCCGTTCGGGGCTTATTGCTACATCACCATGCCCTTTGGCCTGAAAAATGGCGGCGCGACTTATCAGCGTACTATGGAGCGATGCATCCGACCTCAGTTAGGTCGGAACATTCATGTATATGTAGATGACCTTGTGGTCAAGTCAGTGCTAGGCTCAACCCTGTTGGACGATCTCAGAGAAACATTTGCAAACTTGCGAGCGTACAAGATCAAGCTCAACCCAGAGAAATGTGTGTTCGGCGTGCCGGCCGGCAAGCTGCTCGGATTTCTGGTCTCTGAGAGAGGAATAGAGTGCAACCCCGAGAAGATTGCAGCAATTGAGAGGATGGGCAAGCCCAGAAATCTGAAAGATGTGCAGAAGTTCACTGGATGCCTGGCATCGCTCAGCCAATTCCTCAGTCGGCTGGGAGAGAAGGCAATTCCGCTGTATCAGCTGATGAAGAAAATGGACAAGTTCACTTGGACCCCGCAAGCGGACGAAGCATTCAAGAAGCTCAAGCGCATGATGTCTACCGCTCCAGTGCTGGCAGCTCCGAAAGAGAAAGAGCCAATGATGTTATATATCGCAGCAACCACTCGGGTGATCAGTATTGTCATGGTGGTCGAGCGTCCTGAAAAGGACAAGGCACAATCGGTCCAGAGGCCAGTTTACTATGTCAGTGAAGTGCTCTCAACCTCCAAGAAAAACTACCCCCATTACCAGAAGATGTGCTACAGTGTATACATGGCGGCAAGGAAGCTGAAGCCTTACTTCCAGGCGCATCCGATCACAGTTGTTAGTTCGGCACCACTAGCAGAAATCGTCGGCAATCGGGATGCATCTGGTCGGGTGGAAAAGTGGGCCATTGAAATTGCAACCCATGGGATCAAGTATGAGCCTCGTACTGCAGTCAAGTCTCAAGCTCTGGCAGATTTCTTGGTTGATTGGGCAGAAACACAATATATGCCCCCTTGTCCCGACTCTCAGTTCTGGCAAATGCACTTTGATGGTTCCAAGATGATGATCGGACTAGGGGCTGGCGTTGTTCTTACTTATCCAAAAGGTAACAAGCTCGAGTATGTGCTGCAGATCCACTTTGCAGCATCTAACAATGTGGCTGAATATGAAGCATTGGTGCATGGTATCCGATTAGCCAAGGAGATTGGCATTAG
Source organism: Bromus sterilis (assembly GCA_950022295.1). Lineage (NCBI taxonomy): Eukaryota > Viridiplantae > Streptophyta > Magnoliopsida > Poales > Poaceae > Bromus > Bromus sterilis. Next base: position 274,377,683 of record OX465598.1, read on the forward strand.
GCGGATCCTGTGTTATGGCGATTCGATCTGGTGGTGCAGCAGTGCACTGGCACTTGGGATGCAAAAGATGAAAATATGGCAAGCTACAGATTCCTTGTACAACAATTATCTGGTTTCTTTGAAGGGTGTGAATTCCATCATGTCCCCCGAGCTGAGAATGAAGAGCCAGATGCACTGTCCAAGATGGGGTCCACCAGAAAGGAAATTCCACCTGGAGTCTCTCTAGAAAACACCCAGAATCCATCTATCAAGCCTTCCCCAGAATCAGAGTCAATCTTTATTCCGGCCGACCTGAAGATGGCTGAGCTCGAAGCAAAGAAGTTAGCCAAGAAGCAAAAGTTGGAGAAGCAGTCGGCCGCACCAGGGGCTGTCGATTGTGAACAAGGGGTTGCTGTCGTCAGCTCGGGGACTGAGGCGGTCGTGCAAGGCGCAATCGGCTACTCCTCCGCCGAACTGCCAGTAGCAGAAGCCTAACAGCCAGAACCAGAAGAAGTTGTTGTAATGGTAATTATTGTTGCACCATCATGGGCAGAGCCGATCAGAATTTTTTGGTGGATGGTATACTCCCGCAAGATGAAGTAGAAGCTCGGCAAATCCAGCGCCGATCTGGAGCATACACTATCATCAACAATGAGTTAGTACACCGCAGCACAACGGGAGTCCTTCAGCGCTGTGAGGAAGAGGACAAGGGGTTGGAATTGCTCCGAGACATCCACCAAGGCGAGTGTGGTCACCATGCATCAACTATAGCAATAGTTGCCAAGGCTTTTCGCCATGGTTTCTATTGGCCGACTGCGAAAGGAGCGGCAGAAGTGTTAGTCAAGCATTGCAATGTATGTCAAAGATTCAAAGCGAAGAGTCACTTACCAGCTTCAACGCTCAAAATTATTCCGATCACATGGCCATTTGCAGTTTGCGGTCTGGACACGGTGGGACCATTCAAAACAGTAAGAGGAGGCATGCCACACTTATTGGTGGCAGTGGACAAGTTCACCAAGTGGATCGAGGCAAGTCCGATCAAGAAGCTAGATGGACCGACTGCGGTCAGATTCATTGTGGAAATCACAGTCAGATATGGAGTGTCGAACAACATCATCACCGACAACGGAACAAACTTCGCAAAAGGGGCGCTAGCTCGGTATGCTTCCCAGCAGGGCATTTGGCTGGATGTAGCATCTAGCGCACCCCCAGTCAAATGGTCAAGCAGAATGGGCAAATGGTCTCATCTTGTCCGGAATCAAGCCAAGATTGGTGGAGCCACTAGAGAGAGCACCCTGGCGCATGGCTCGATGAGCTGCCAACAGTGCTTTGGAGTCTGCGTACTACGCCGAACCGTTCAACCGGATTCACTCCCTTCTTCTTAGTATATGGTGCGGAGGCAATTCTCCCCTGTGATATTGAGTTCGACTTACCTCGTCACGCCATGTACACGGAGGCAGAAGCCAAGGAAGCTCGTGAGGACGGTGTTGATCTAAGAGAATAAGCATGTCTCCTGGCCTTGTCCAGGTCGACAATATACTAGCAGAAGCTGCTTCACTACCACAACAAGAAGATCTGTCCCCTAGATTTTTGTGAGGATGATTTGGTGTTGCGCCGAATCCAGAAATCGGATGGCCATCACAAATTATCCTCTCCTTGGGAAGGTCCATTCATCGTCAGTCGGGCGCTCAAGAACAATGCATACTACCTTATTGATCTCAGAAAGACGACCCGATATGTGGATACTTCGGGGCAAGAAACGAAGCTTCCCTGGAACGCCGAGCTTTTGTGCCCGTTTTATAGTTGAGCGGTATTGTTGTATCCCTCCTTTGTGAAAATATTATCAATGAGAATAGCCGTGCGTCCATGAGATTTCATTCGGCAGGAGTTACAAAAATTTGTGTATTTTCTTTTCCCAGTCTTAAGGTCCGCGAAAGAAGACCCGGGGACTGGTCGCTTGCCTCGAAACGGGTATACTTAGGAGGAAGAGAAAAATGAGCGATGTCTTTGTGAAAGCTAGTCCAGACCGAATGGAGACCGCAGGTCGGCTGTAATGTCGGGTGGACGTGGCCGAGCTGAACTGTCAATCGGAAAATTCGTACTCCAAAAGTATATTTAACTCAGAGTTAGCCGATAGCAGACCAACCGATTGTGACCAGACCGGCTGGCCAACAGTCGGCAGGTTGCAATCGGACCATCTGCGCAGCTCTACCTTTACGAACAAAATTGAGAGCCTAGAAGTACTTGTCAAAATTTCCTTCAAGGCCTATTCTCTGATTCGACCACAGACCGCATGTCGGCTATAGGGTTGGCAGCAATATCGACCAAGAAAGAAAAGAGGCAAAGAAAAAGGCAACCAGTTGAAAAACTCAAAGGCAGAGTAGCGTATATAGCTAAGGAAGAACCAAGTTCATAAGCAAGTAGGGCCGATTGGCCGAATGATGTTCATTACATGAAAGTGGCCCTCAGCGTGCGCACTTGGAATTTAACTAGTGTTTGTCAAGAAAAAGCAGGTAAATAAAAGCGTGCCGAGCTTAAGCAGTCGGCGCGCCTGGAGCAGCTGGAGCAGTCGGAACTGAAGTAGTGGGGGTCGTGCTGGCAGCACCTCCCGGAGAGGAAGAAGCAGTGGTCGTGGCTTGAGTGTTCGGCGGGTCTTGAGCGATACTCGCCGAGTGTTCGTCGGAGGAACCTTCACCTTCTTCATCATCGCCGTCATCAACATACTACAAGGAGTGGGAGGCGTCACTTTTGGTCGGCCGAGCAGTCCGGGACTGGGCTGCGTCTTCGCTGGTGGTATACAGAAGGTTGACGAGGGAGGCAACTCCAGTCGGCTGACCATCATCATCAAGATAGGGAATAACTTCCAGGAGATCCATGCCATCTGCGAGATCTTGGGAAATATGGCAGATCCGGGTCCAAAGTTCACCAACGTACTCGTCCGATCCGGTCCGCAGGGCAGTCATCAGGTCTAGATCAACATCAGGATACCAGCTCTTCACAATAGAAAGAGCAGCTTGCACCCCAGATCGGAAGGCATAATCAAGCATGTTTTCCAGCTGGCGAGGCACGGCCTTAAGATTCCGAGCAACATCTTCATTGGTCTCAAGGTCAATCGGCTTCAACCTGCCCTTGAAGAGTTTGTCGTTCAGCTTCTGGATACCAGTCTTGTAGGTGCACAGGGCACCCTTCACATGGGGCACTCGTGCATCCAAATCAACAACAAAGTCTTCGGCATCCCAGCCGGCATCAGAAGGAATTACCACACCTCGCACTCGGCGGGCTTCAGCAACGGCCTCATCGGCAGCAGTGGTGGAGTTGGGCCAGGCATCTGGCAAGAGAAATCAGAGAAAAATTTAGTTCGGAGAGTAGTAGGATCAGGTCGAAATGTAAGAGCAAGCAAGTAGAGAAAAGTACCAGCAAGAGCAAGATCTACTCGGTGGAGGCAGCAGAGGGCGATGTCAACATTGTCCTGGGCACCTCGGATCTCTTTCTGGTGTTGGGCATCCATGTCTTCGGCGCGTTTGACGGACACATCCCTTTCCTTCATGAGCTGTCTCTCAACCTCGATCCGGGCATCTATCAGCCTCTGCATGTCGACATCATGAGCAACCTTGACGGCGGAGAGGTCGCTGGTCATTTTCTGAACTTTAGCCTCCAGTTCGGCCTCAACGCCAGTCAGTCGAGCACGTTCCTTCTCAGCATTTTCGAGCTGGGCATTCTTTTCACCGAGATGACTCTCCAGCTTGACGATTTTCTTCTGGGCGGCCTCCAGTTCGGAACAATGAGTGGCAGCAGCTAGATGTCAAAAGGAAAGTAAGGAAACAATACCAGTCGGAAGCAAGAAAGAGAAGAGCAAGCAAAGATATACCTGTCAGTTCTTGGATCTTTACAGCTTGAGCTTCGGCATTTCTCTTTAGAGCAGTAATGGATTTTTGGCCCGCTGAGTAAGCGTCCAAAATCTCATCAAATACAGCTTGGCGTCCGTCGCAAATAGCCTGAAAAATTGGTCGGTCAGATCTGAACAAGGCACAACAGTTAAAAGAAAGTAATATCCAAGCAGATTGCAAGCAATCGGCCCGAATCTCGGGGACTACACCCAGTGGGTGCGCTAGGCGCGCACCCATTGAAAGGAAAACTTACAAAAGCAGAATGATCGGAGGCGAGAATTTTGCCTAGAGCTCCATCAGCAAAACGTCTAATGTGGGTGGCGAGTCCACCCAGTCGATTCAGCAGATGGGCCGAGATTTGGTCCTCGGACGCAGCATGCGGAGGAGTGGCAGAATCAGCAGGAGGTCGGACCGGTGAGACATCAAGGGCACCAGTATATGCTTGGTGGAACCGGTCGGCTCGCGAAAGCTGGCGGCCCGTGGTCGGTGGCTGGCGCACAATGGCACTAGAGGATGGAAGTGTGGCAGCGCTTGCTCCAGCAGGGACATGAGTAGCAAGCGGAAAACTGACCTGAGGATCAGCGGGTGGAGAAGCAGTCGGGTCGATGGGGGCAGCAGCAGCGCTCTCCGATCCGACTGCAGGAGCTGGATTCACGGGAATAGTGGCCTGGGCTGAAGAAGCCTCATGCTGAGCAGCATTAGCAGTATACCGGTCTGGCATCGACACATCAAGGTGCGCAACACCAGATGGGTCCATGAGGATCAGAGTAGGAGCAACAACTGTTGTTTTAGGAGTGGCCGACTGCGCGCCAGCAGTCGGATTGATGATAGTCGCAGAGGTCGAAGGAGGAGTAGTCGGCTGCGCCTGCTTGGCCGCGGCGGCAACTTTCTGTTTCTTAATCCGCTCGGCCTTGGAGGTGTCCGCGGCAGCTCTCTTGCGAGAAGGTGCAAGAGGAATGTTGGAAGTAGCGGGGGTCGCACTCAGAGTAACTTTAGATGTAGCGGGGGAGGGGGGGGGTGGGCAGTCGGAGCCACCCCAGGCACTACAGGGGCTACAGATCGGGTAGCCCTGCAAAGCAAAGAGCAAGTTGAAAAGAGTAGTCGGGCAAGATTGGAAAGAACAAAAAATTCAAAGGAACATACCCAGGAGCTCGGGGTAGCTGGGCAACAAACTTTGACATTGAGAAGCTCGGACGAGCAATATTCAGAGGTGTGGGAGAGAGCACAGGGCCACCTGGTTTTGGGGCAGTCGGACCTGGGGCAGGGCGCCTTGCACTGTATTTGCCCTTTTTTAGCAACCTTGGAGGTACCAGGGGCGTCATCGGTTCGGGGGCGTTTTCCTTCGGCTATCGTCTGCTCGGCCGGTTCGGATTCTGCGCCGAAGTCACCAGGGGAATTAGCATCACTGCTCCATTCGACCATGAAGCGTTTGATGGGGGAATTAGACTCACCCGGCTGGTTGAGGCCGAGCCCGAAAGAAGCAGTTCGGGCTTCGGTTTCGGAGTCCGTCTCTTCTTCGAGCTCCAAGTCCTCGGCGTCTTCGTCCGTGCGGTCAGGGTGATAGGTGGAAGCAGCTTGCCCATCATGCATAACCCGAGAGCCAAGGAATTCCTGGGGAAGAGTACCCGATCAGAATCAACAAGAAAGAAAAAAGAGATAATATGAAGGTGAGAATAAAAGCATACCATGGGGCAGGGCCGGATTCGGTTGTACGCCCTCTTTTCGAACTGGAAGGGCGCAACAACTTTGAGGTCGGCAAGGAGGTTCATTCGGCGGATAAGTTCAGCCTCAACTATGGAGAACTTGGAGATCCGAGTGGGGTCTAGGAATCGGCTCATATCGCACATGCGGTGGCAGCGGCGCTGCAGTGGGAACACTTGGCGGTAGAGCCATGTGGCCACCAGATTGGCGGGTTGCAGTCCTTCGGTCATCAACACTTGGATTTGGGCCATCTGACGGTCCAGGTCGGTGTCCCCATCTCCTGGCTTCATGGACTAGTTGTGCTTGGCAATCGGAGGAGGCAGGGAGAACTCGGGAAAGTTAAGCAGATCTTTGTACTTTGGAGAAGAAACATAAAAGAACCTCATCTGCCAGTTCTTGATGGACTGTGGTGGCTGGGGATGAGGGTAGAGTCCGGCTTTGCGGACATAGATGGTGGCAGCACCGCACTCGGACATCACCTTCACCTCCTCTTTCTTCTGGGTCTTGGGGTCGATAAAGAACACCCCGGTGCCCACTCGGAAACTGCGGAAATGGAAGATCGGCTCCAGAGGCCAACGGTGGGCCGAACTCCAAGTTAGCCCTCTGATGTCTACACACGCTTCTATTCTTGTAGATTATGTTGGGCCTCCAAGCGCAGAGGTTTGTAGGATAACAGCAATTTCCCTCAAGTGGATGACCTAAGGTTTATCGAACTCAGGGAAGTAGAGGTTGAAGATGGTCTCTCTCAAGCAACCCTGCAATTAAGATACAAGAAGTCTCTTGTGTCCCCAACACACCTAATACAACTAGGAGTTGTATAGGTGCACTAGTTCGGCGAAGAGATGGTAAAATATGGGTGATAGGTGTAGCAAAGCAAGGTAATATAAATCTTTAATAAAAAGTGCAGCAAGCAAACAAGTAGTAAACGTGAGCGCAAACGGTATTGCAATGGTGGAAACAAGGCCTAGGCTTCAACTTTCAGTAGTGGCAACTCCCAACAACATTAACATAGTCTAATCACATGATATTTCCCATAAAACATGCAATGGAGACGTACTCGGAGGTCATTCCTTTGTGGTCAAGAGAGGACGAGAATTGTGTAGGGCTACAAAAGCACACCTCAGAGTTCGTAGTTCTCATCTATGGATTTTCCAATGTCACCGCGGCCATCCAAAGAGAGTACCACAATCACCACAACATATCTAAAGGATAGTCAAAGACAAGCACCAAGAGACTCTCAATCTTCAATCAACACACAAAAAAGGAAATCACTCATGAAAATATTCTTCTAACCCATGTCCAATAGACCGCTGTCACCATGGTCTCGGGGATTATACTAGATAAGATCAAGTGAGTACATCAATCTAATACATAGAGGAAGAGGAAATATCATAGGATCACCCTAGATTAACATAGCCTATGATCACAACGAAGATCACATCATGTAAGAGAGAATTGACCACATAGCTACTGGTAGAAACCTCAGCCCCGGGGAGGAACTACTCCCGCATCATGGAGGGAGGAAGCAATGTCGATGGAGATGAATCTGGGGCACTTCCCCGTCCCGGCAGGGTGCCGACACAGAAATTCTGGTCCCCCGAAGCTTGTCGGCGATGGCGGCGGAGATCGGAATTGCTTCTGGAGAAAAGGGGTCCGGAATCAGGGTTTTCGCGAGGGGAGAATAAATAAGAGCCAAAGGGGGGCACCAGGGGTCCTCCATTTTCCTAGGCGGCCTCCTAGCGCGGCCAAGCCCTGGGCCGTGCCCACTTGCCTCCTAGGCACCAGGTGGGGCCCCTCTGGCCCTTCTTCGGTGAATCCGGAAGCTTCCGGAACGCTGATTTTTCCCTATTTTTTGGAGCACTTTTAATATTGGGGAAACCTGAAATAGAAAAACAGCAGAAAACAGGAATTGGCACTAGGGTGCACTGAGTTAATAGGTTAGTCCAAATATGATCAAAAGTGTATGAAAGTGTATCAATATCATAGCAATATCACACAAAACATGCATGGAGCAAGCAGAAATTATAGATACGTTTTGGACGTATCACCCTCGCACAGCATCGCAAACGCGGAGAACAACATGATGGCATTCGCCCCAAGGTGGTGCGGTTGCAAGCGGTAGAAGTCAAGGAACTCGCGGAAGAAGTGGCTCACCGGGAGCCCGAAGCCGTGCTGGAAGTGCATGAGGAAGACGACACGCTCGCCGGCCTTGGGTACGGGCGCAAGATCGGGGCCGGGGACGCGATAGTCGAGGTCCGCCGGGATCTTGCGCGACCGGCGAAGGAGAGCGATGAGAATCTCACTCACAATGGAGCCTTTCCACGAGCCCTTCTGAGAAGCGGCGGCGGTGGCGTCATCCCCCATGGAGGCGTCGGACTCCGTGGTGGGCGAGGAGGAGCAAGACGACGATGAAGACGGCGGCGGCGGAAGCCTAGATCCGCGTCCACCAATGATGGCGGAGGAGAAGCAGTGGCGGTGGCGGCGGAGTGCAGCCGGGAGGCCCTTGGAGGAGCAGCCCTAAGCTCCGGTGACGGCAGCGGCAACACTGAGAGGTGCGCAGTACGGCGGCGGCGGAGGCAGAGGAGGAGAGCGCGAGGAAGAAGATGGATTGAGGGGTGCGTGGCGCATCTCCCACCCCGTGGACTATTTAAAGACCCGACGGAGTGGTAGTGGGATCCGCTGTGCCAGCTCGGTCAGCGGTGTGGCCGCGTGTATTTCCGAGGCATCACCAGTTCGGAGCACAGAAGATCCGGCGGATGGGACGGGACGTGCGCGCATGGTTCGAGGCAGCAGTTATGGCATCTCAAATCGTGGCACGTCGTCCAGTATTACCCGGCGAATTCGAAGCGGCAAGTTTGGTCAACATTCCAGTCAAACTAACCGTTGGGCAGATCGGTCGAGAAGATCAAGAGCAATCGGCAGATAGCAACCAATCGTCCCATTGAGAGCAATCGGTCAGAAGATCAAGAGCAATCGACAGATAGCAAGCAATCGGCCCATTGAGAGTAATCGGTCAGAAATGAAGATTCAAAATTCCAGAGGCATAGAAGGAACCTGTGCAGGCCTCGCCATCTCTAAGTTCAGCGGGACCTCCGCAGCTTCAGGGGCTACTGTCGGGGGAATGACCCCCGGGTAGGGTCACCAAGGGGAAACAATTCATCAAGGCAAAGATCGCCGACCTGATGGTCGCCGATCTAATCAAGGCCGAACTGATCAAGATTGAGCAAGAAGTGGGCCGAGATGTCCAGGTCGGAGGCCGATTGCCCCAGAGAGAGTGCAATCGGCCTCACCAGGAAGCACTTGGCCGGAGTAAACAGAACAACCTCCGAGCAGTATCCCAGGTCGGACACCTGGTACAAGTGCAATCAATGCGCAATCCCTGAAGATCGGGGCTGTCAGAGGCGTGCGGTCTCCTCCAGCGCCGATCACGCGGACAGGACTACAGGCCTAAGTCTCTAGCTTCACTGTTCACTATCAAGGTCTACAGGATAGCGGCATGGAGAGCTGCAAGTCTACGCCATGTCATCCGGGAGAACACGATGTGAGGATCCTAGCTTGTCTGAGACTGACAGCTGGGCCCTCCCCTTTGTACATTTACCTTTGTGCCCCGGGCTCGGCCTATAAGAGCCCTGAGTACCCCTACTGCGTGAGGGACAAGGGAGCACTTATTGCAACTTCACCCACCATAGAGAGAGCAAGGAGAGAGCTGTGCTCAGAGCCCTCCTCTCCTTCATCTCAAACATCTCAAGGAGCACTCATTGTAGACAGAGTTATTGCATATAGCTAGCTCGGCAGGACTAGGGGTGTTATCTCTCCGGAGAGCCCCGAACCTAGGTACATCGCGGTGTCTCACTGTGTGTTCCCACTCTCGATTCCGGTACGAGAGACACTAACCTCGGTTTGTCCCCCTCTTTAGCCATCCCCGTGGCATCTGCCGTTACATATCGACGACACTAACATACACATATAAGAACTTCAAAGTAAAGCAAGTAAGATATGAAATTGAAGTCATGACAACAACAAGAAAGAGTCTTAGTATTAATTCTAGCAAAGTATAAACATAAAGGTGCAAGAGCTCTCGATGTCCATGACTCGAATGTCTCCAAATGGTGTTTGCGTGCAAGCAATGGGAGATGGTATTAAGAGAGTAAAAATAATATATATAGTTTCATTGAGAACTGAGTCTACTAAAGTTTCACACTTGGTCTCCTTTGTGATCTTATTTTGACTCATCCCCAGACCACTAGTCAGGTACAAGTCAAACTGATCCTCTCTCTTTCATCTTTGAGCACTCATGCAATGGATGAGCGCGAGCAATATACGTTGAAACTTAGGATGGCAAAGAGAGAAATGATGGGGAAGGAAGACAAAAATGGTGTGAAAGGCTCACATCAATGAGGACAATCATAGGCAAGATAAAGCCAAATGATAGATATGATATGAGGAGTAGGGATTGTCATGCAACAGATGCACATATGAGCTAAGGTAAGCTCGCTAATGGAACTAGTGGGGGTGCATCCAACTTGCTTGCTCATGAAGACCTAGAGCTCATTTGAGGAGCCTCATCCTTGTAATATGCAAGCCAAGTTCTATAGTGTAAAGGTCCCCACGTAGTTATGCATGAATTCTAATATCTATGGAGTACAAATATAACAATGGAGTACGAGTGTGGATCTTTCACTAGTGCGCGCGACAGCTATCCAAACGGTTTTTGACCCTTATCGCCTACGGGAATCGGAACCGTCCCCTTGCTCTCGATTGCGATAGGGGGGCCTATTCCACACGATAGCCAGAAACAGTTTTTTATGTCGCCAGTACACACAGAAGTTTCGGTAAAACAACTCGTATGCGATACAAAAGTATATCCCACAAAGTTAACTTGTAAAACTCATGTGAAATGATTGACTCATCCCAAACGTGTTGCCTTAAAAACCGCGTGTAAGGAAATCTCATTGCAGACGAAGGCGAAATAGCAAATGTCTGGGTTGCAAGAACATTTGACATGGTCCGTAAAAATGAATCATTTGAAATAAGTATAGTATTCCAAACGGTTTTGATAATAAATACGTTTGCAATGTACAGAAGATCCCACACGTTGGTTTTCTTACAATTGTGTGCTATATAGAAGATAACGTACACAAAATATTAGGAGGAGTCGTCACTGATATACGTTGTATAGGGCACGGTCGATTAGATGCAATTGTTTGTGATACATACCGTCGTCCAAACGTACAATTCTCCCTGTCCGTGTGTGCTGATAAGTAGATCGCCCACGATTCTGTTTCAGTTCTATTGTTTTGAGCATCGCAGACGGTTACTTTCGAGGATGAGGTAATGTCGCATACGGGTCATTGTAATATCGCAGACGGGTCGATTCTAATATCGCAGACGGTAAAATAGTTGAGCCATATGCAATTGAAAAGCAGAGGCACAATTAAAAAACATAATTCAATCAACAACACTGGTAGTGAATTTGCTGGAACATGTTTTACAACGATTTAATATTCACATCAAGCAGATTATTCATCAAGAAAATGTAATAGTGCATTCTAAGTATCTCAGTGTCACAGAATGAAGTCGAGACCTATCATCACATGGAAAACAAATGCATCCCATTGTGAAGTGAACGAAGAAGAAAGCATGCTTATTGAACATCCATGGGTCTTCTAAAATTTGTTCCCGTGCATTCTATGTAGTGGTCTTCCAACCATTCGCAGATAATTGACCTGACGCCCAACAACTGTTTTTCGGATAGCGGTTCAGTTGTGAAGTTTTCGAAAACCTGTATGATATAAAAATCAGAATTTGCTGTACGTGTAAATGAAAGTAATTGAGACACTAGACTTACTTCTAGTAGTTTGCGGGAAGAATATATTGCAGGAGAACTGGCTAAGTAACTGATAAAATGACAAGCATAGAATCCACACAAGTTGGTCCCTGGTTCTTGCTGAGGACACTGTAAATTTGTGTACGTAGTTAGCAATAGTGTACATATGTATATATAGGAACATTGGCGGAGCTATGTTGGGGCTAACCCGTGCCTTGGCTCGCCCACTATTTTGAAATTTGTATAATGTTCATACACTAATGAGCCATAAAACATCAATCCATAGACTAATTCCTGCTGTCTGGCCCGCCCAACATGATGCTTCAAGCTCCGCCAGTTTATAGGAACAAATAATCCATACGACGTAATCTGTTTTAGTTTCTTTGGAGTACATATAGAACTATAAATGTACTTATATAGAAACTTGAACGCATGGACATACATTCTGAAAATAACATATTTCAGTATCGTACCGGATAAATGGTGTCATGTTGGAGAGGTTTTGATTTATCACAAAGGTTTCCTCCAATACCGATGTTTTCACGAAGTACACTACAAATAAAGATGAATTTTCGCACATTCAATTATGTGACGAAGTTGAATTTTTCCATACTCATTTCTGGAAGTAAATATTAGCATAAGTTTCACCATAGGAGAATTCAATACCTATCCAGGAAATTCTGAACAAGTGACAAATCCATTGGGTTTTCTTTTGTTGATAGAGAATCAATGTAGTAGACGGTGTTGAGCTTTAGAACGATGACAATAACGATCCAATGTTTCCTACAGGTTAGCAAAACACACAAACAAATGAAACATGTTGGGTACTGAAAGTCAATCAATGTAGGTAAATGCAAGGTTCAAAATGGCGTGCTATCAAAAATAGCGTGGCCCTTCTCCAGAAGTTACAGAAGATATAGCGGGATATAGCGAAGTTACATTTATAATAGCTTGATGAAAAAATGGCGAGAACTAACCCAAATATTAAGGATTTCAGACATTTTAGCATTAAAAATCTGTCCAAAAGCAATGCATGCACAACCAGGTAACCATATTCATGTCAAGGCCGAATCGATGGCACAAATACCAATATGAGGCTTAAATCCACGCACAACAAAGTAATTAACTCTAAAAGACTAATTGTTTTAAGCTTTTAACCAGAATCATTAGCATCATCTTCAGATGAAGTAGATGAACCACCAGATTTCTTTTGGGTAAATGTATATGTGATCTTATAATTTAGTTACTTTTAAAAATATGGAACTAGGTGGAATTCTGGCATCTGGTCATAATAAAGATTTCGGGCGAGACTTACGATGGCCGACACCTTGTTACAAGATATTTCATACTCATTAACCATACCAGGGTCTATGAAATCCACGCGTTGCATCTTTCGATCTCTAGGCAAGGACGCCAAATCCCTAAGGAAATTATGTAGTTAGATATAATTCGTTCATGGGCTTATATGAGAGGTTTATTGAGTTTCTGAAGTACTTACAAGATGACGAATCGAATTAAACCCAATTCGAGCATATCGAAGTTGAAGAGGTCATAAAACTCTTCGAATGTTATTTGGAAGTCACGGTGCTTTGTACCTAAACCGAATTGTGTGCAATGGTATATAGTGATACCAGCTTCATCGGTTTTTCGCATTTCACCGACTAAATATTCATGCACCTTTTTTCAGTAAGCATCTTCCTTACTCAGGTGTTTGAGAGTCAGATATGGCAGGCCACGTGCAAACTTACGTGCTTGGCTTGTATTTACAGGACACAACTTGTCCAGATTTCCATTGAAGCCTGATTTCAGTTTTGCAATAATAGCCTTGCTGTTCTTGTCCCGGTTCAAGATTGTTTGTAGTTGTGATTCATCTGCATCATCGGATTCATCAGCACTTGTATCGTTGAGTCAGGCTGATCGTATGGGCGCCTTCTTCCTGGGGATTGATGTGGCCGTAGTCTGACCTTTACAGGTTTTCCTTCTCCTTCTCACTTCAGGGTGATGAGCAGTAGGTGCCAGGACGCTTGCATGATCTACTGACATTGCAGCTGGAGGTACAGGTGCATTGGACTTGTTATTAGCTGGTGATGTAGTCGCTTCACAATGTGGACCTTGTTGTATGAGCGAATCAGAATTTTCCCTGTTGCTGCAAGTGCGCTGGACTGCGGAGCTGGTTGTCCAGAATTGTCAGACTTTTGAGCTGTTGATTCAAGGTCCCCAAACTGTGGAGCTTGTGTTGCAATATTGTTAGACTAGTGAGATGGCGGCAATGCTCTGTCGAGCTGAGGAGTGAGCGGTGCGGACGTGTTATCCATGGTTTCCGCCGTGTTGGTCTTGTGAGAAGACATGTGATCCATGGTTGCCGCCATGTCGATCTGCAGAGCAGACATGTGATCCGCGGGTTCCGTCCAGATGGTCAGCGGAGCAGACATGTCATCCTCAGGTATCGCCCGATTGGTCTGCTGAGCCAGCACTGCAACTGGCACTGTCTTATTATCAGGTGTTGCCGGTGTGTGGGACACTGTGGCTTGAACGGGCGGCATCAGAACAGGTGGTGTCATCATTGCAGGAGGACCTGTCACAGTCTGATACATAGTTGGTTGTTCCTTGGATTGTGTAAGAACATTAGATCACATGGGATCCTTAGAGCTTGATGAATGGGCCTCTTGGATGGAATTGATAGGGCAATCCACAGAAGGACATGTAATCTGATGTGGCGTGGGTAACATGCCTGCTTGATGGAAGGAAGCAATAGTGGATGGCGATGGGGTTGGAGGGATATCATCGAGGACAATTATTTCATTCCTCGAACACTGGATCTGATACAATAATGACTCGTCCAGGGTTTGTTGTTCATCACGGCCGGGAAGGGGAAAATTCTTGAATGCTTCAAACACCTTAGTTGCCATACATTTCACGTGACCCCGATCCAGTGGCACATTGTTTAGGAGGAGACCCCCGTCACTAAGGGGGGGGATAATCTGGGCGAGTGCACATCGCAACGAACGTTTATACAGTCTAAGCTCGCAAGTCAGCTTCCGTGTCATGACATATAGATCAGATATAGCAGTATCATAGTCCATGAGGGTGGGGTCAGCTGAGGCACAACTACTCTTATGCAGTGCTATTGTATAAGATCAGAATCTGACATGTTTACCTCCTGATACAGGAGAAATTGAGCATGTATTGATAATCCTTTCATAAGATCCATCTTCACCAAGGTAGCAATTTGTTGATTCGTCAATGCTTTCTTCTCTTTCCTTATCTGATTTTTCTCGTCTATGGTGAGTCGGAAACCCATCTTATGAGGGACATTCACCCCTATACCCCTTGCACGACCAGGGGGCTCATTGGTCACCAAAGCATCATGCAGAACAACCCCAGGGCCTCTATTCCGGTAGACCCTTCCAGGTTCCGATGACAATTTTACCATCTTATTGTATAGTGCTTTGTCCTCAGCTTTTTCAAAGTAATATTGTCCTTGCTCATTCCTTGAGGCAAGTGCCCGAATGAAGTATCTAGCACGAGTACCCTTAATTTCACTGAAGAGGGTGGGGGTGGGGGGAAAACCAGCATCGACTGCTTCTTGGTCCTCCTTGTCACATGTTGGTTTCTTGCCATAGTATCCACACACACCCATACGGTGGGGTTGCGTGTTCCTCATCTGAAGCTTCGATTGCATGGCACTTTTAAAAACAAACTCCTTAGATGACCTCCCCCTTTTGAACTCCTCCCAATCTGGCTTCGTAATCATGGTGTATGCAGAGAAGGGATCCTTGCCTTTACACATGTATTCCTCGTACAACATGTGATTCCAATTTCTCCAAGCATCCCTGGCCTTACCTAGCGCACAGCTTTCCAGCCTCTGTATGAACTCCTCTGGCGCGATGAAGTGCGACATGATCTCTGTGATTATCCTGTCCCAATGTGCTGGGTCAACCTTGCAAAAATCTTCCACATTGATGTTGATCCTTGCCCTGCCAACGTATCCACACACACTCCTGAACTTCGTTTGTGCTTTATCTGGAGAGTTTGGAGCCCACGTATACTCATAAATACTGTGTATTTCATATCCACCTTTGGGCACAAGGGTAGGCCGTCTGGGAGCGTTCTTCTGTGTCTGGGACCTGATAGTGGTGATTGACGGTGGCATATGCAGCTCTGGCTGAGTTGATTGCAAGGTGTTCATCGGATCAGGCGAAGGAGTCGTAGGACGGTCAGACTCGAATTCTGACACTCTCTCCTCACTATCGTCGGTGGTGTTGTCCGAGCTCGACATCTATAGAACAAACCACAAGCGAAACTCGGTCAATCTAGCAGCTTGGTCTATATGCAGCTGACTGAATGCAACATTTTCTTAAATTTAGACGTCGAGGATAACCAAATTTGGGTCATACGGAGCGAAATGTATGAACGTTCGAGCTAATTCATGATAGACTCACCTCGATGGATAGCAGGACCGCTGGTTAGGTCTGACCGGCCGGATGGCGCTCGGGCTCGCCGACAAAAGGTGAGCAGACGGGGACGCGTACGCTCTGGTGGAGAGAAACACACGGGTTTCCACACAAACGGTGTGTGTGATGCACACCACTGGCAGAACACTAAGATGTGGATCTGGGTGGAGAGGGGACGGCGAGGGCGGCTGGGGGAGGGGAGGGGAAGGGCAATGGGGTTTGGATGAGCAAAAATGCCCGATTGCAGGTGGAAGCCGAAACCTTGGTACTGCAGCGGTGGAAAATAACGATGGCGAAGCGGGGGGACGCGCAGAAACATTGCTATGCTGACGGTTATATCTAACAAACCGTGTACGTTTATCGAATCATTTTGTTCAAACGTGTTGGCCGCTCGTTTGTTCGATGACTTTACCGCCCATGTTTTCGGTACGCGACATTATCCCACCGCCAAAACTCGTCGATAACACGTCATGTCCTAGAGAATTTGAACTACTTTGTGGTAACTACTTCGCTTTGTATATATTTAATGCATTACTCGATATTATATATATTAAATAATTTGAAATCATACATATGCACCAAGATAACGAAATTCTGGCACGTTTTCTAAACATGGAATTGTAAGATCGTACAAAAAATTAAAATGATGTACGAAATGTCACGATCACGATAAAACGCACGGGATAATAATGATAGTGATAGCTACGGAAAAGTAAATACTGAAAGTAAATTGAAGGTGTAAACAGTATGAGGAATATGAACCGGGGTACTATGATGTTCACTAGTCATGTCTCTCTCCCAAAAGACGATAAAATAGCCATGCGAGGTAAACAAATCACAGCTAGGAAATTGACAGGATTATGTGCGCAAACCAATGCTAATTATGCTATGCAGAAAGGAAGAAGCTCAAAAGCATGGGCGGTATGCCAAGACAAGTAGACCGAAATCCATCTGCCTCTACCTACTAATCATCCACCTTGAGATATCTATCCAGAACATCTCGCTGGTATTAAGTTGCGAATCCCACCCAAAGTGTAAACTCAAAGCAACAAACAACTGCATTAAAGAACTTTGCGTAAAGTAAACAATCCTTGCACCCGCAAGTACAAGCACCGTTGTTTTCCCCCTTGTGGCAACATCACATCCCCTAGACTCATGTTTCTATCACTCAAGCTAGTCATCGGGGGGCATGAACCAACAATCATGCATAACGCTCCCTCTTGGAGTCACTACCTACTACTTGGCCAAAGCAATAAACAGCAACGGAGAACATGCAACATATATTCAAGAAGAAAAATATAAAAGAGAGAATCAAATATATAACTCAATCATAATCTGAACATAATCTCAAAATCCATCGGATCCCAGCAAACTCAGCATAGCAACAACAGAAAGATTGCATATGTGCCTCGATCATGTAGGGAAGCTCACGAGATCTAATCCATGAAGAACAAAGAGGGGAGGAGAACATCACATAGCTACTGATCATATTCCCATGGTCCAAGGTGGACTACTCACGGTTCATCCGGGAAGCATCCATGGTGGTGGAGAAGCTCCCAGAGGTGATTCCTCCCTCCGGCAGGGTGCCGGGAAGAGGTCTTCTGGTGCTCCCAATCTTGGAAGCGCGGCGGCGGAACAGAGGAGAGATCGCGAAAAATGGTTCCGTCCCCGAGGGTTTCTCGTCACGGGGAATAAATAGGTGAAAGGGGCAGCCAGAGGTGGGCCAAGGGCTCCAGGCGCCCCCCTGGCGCGGCCAGGGGTGGGGTCGCGCCCTCTGGCCGCTTGGGTCCCCTCTGGCTACCCTCTGGACCCTCTTGGGCTCTTCGCGAAGCTTCCGGTACGCTGATTTTTCCTATATTTTTCCCGGAATTTTTCTGGTACTTTTAATAAGGGGGAAACCTGAAATAGAAAAACAGCAGAAAACAGGAATTGGCATTGGGGTGCACTGAGTTAATAGGTTAGTCCAAATATGATCAAAAGTGTATGGAAGTTCATCATTATCATAGCAATATCACAGAAAAGAGGCATGGAGCAAGCATAAATTATAGATACGTTTGGGACGTATCAACATCCCCAATCTTAATTCCTGCTCGTCCTCGGGTAGGTAAATGATAACAAGAATAATTTCTGTGGTGACATGCTAACAACCATATAAGAACTTTTAAGTAAAGCAATCAAAGCATGAAATTCAATTCAAGTCATAATAGGCAAGAGTCTATATTTAGCATTGAAACAAGCAACATAAGAACATAAAGGTGCAAGAGCTCTCGCTGTCCGTGACTCGAATGTCTCCATATTGTGTTTGCGTGCAAGAAAGGGGATAGGGATATACGAAAAAAAGTATTTTTTTGTTGAGAACTCAATCTACTAAAGTTTCTCACTTGGTCTTCTTTGGAATCTTATCTTGACTCATCCCCAGACCACTAGCCAGGTACAAGTCAAAATGATCCACTCCTTTTTGACATTTTGAGCACTCATGGAATGGATGAGCGTAAGCAAGAAAGTTGACACTCAGGATGGCAAAGAGAGAATATGGTGGAGGAGGAAGACAAAAAAGGGTGTGAAAGGCTCACATAAATGAGGACAATCATAGGCGAGAGAAGGCCAAATGATAGATATGATGTGAGGAGTAGGGATTTCCATGCAACGGATGCACATATGAGCTAAGGAAATCTCTCCAATGGAACTAGTGGGGGTGCATCCAACTTGCTTGCTCAAGAAGACCTAGAGCTCATTTGAGGAGGCTCATCATTGGAATATACAAGCCAAGTTCTATAGTGTGAAGGTCCCCACATAGCTATATGCATGAATGATAATCTCTATGGAGTACAATATATAGGAGGAAGTACGAGTGTGGATCTCTCAAAAGGAATAGTAGTGTGCCCCTTCTCTCTTTTTATTTCCTTTTCTCTTTTTCTATTTTTTCATATTTTTTGGTGGCCTCAATGGCTCTTTCTATTTCTCTCTCATTTGTCCTCTTTAGGATCTTTTAATTTGTCCTCTTTGGGATCTTTTAATTTTGTCCACTTTGGGATCTTTTAATTTTGTCTACTTTGGGATCTTTTCCTCACTTTAGGGGCAACACTCTATATATTACAAAAAGTATAGAAGATCTTTCACACTTTACAAAGTATTCAAATCATAAAGAAGATGTAACTATCATGATGTATGCAGATGTATGCCTCTGCCAGTGTAGCAGGATATGCAATGATACTAGCGCGTCATGTAGCAATGATTAGGGCAAGGACCAACTAGCATGCGGCTCATCGATCAAGCAAGTAGCATGTATGACATGAAGATCAAGTCATGAGAAGATGGATGTTGCATGGAAATATATCTCGGAAAGGCTATGGAAATGCCTTGATAGATAGGTATGGTGGATGTTTTGAGGAAGGATATAAGGAGGTTTATGATGACAAAGCGTATCGTGCCAAGGGTTTGGATGTATCGGCGAAGTTTTACGCTAACTCTCGGAGTGAGAAGAAAACAATGCACGGCACATGAGAGGCTAGCAAAATATGGGAAGGTGGAAGTGTCAAGTTTCGAATACTCACATTAGTCCGAAGAACTCATGCAATTATTATCGGTAACTCTCAATCTAATAAGGAGGTTCCCAAAGAGACAAGTACCCCGAGGAGGGGTGTATGGGGGTTTGGTTATCCCTGCGCATCCTCGACTCATGGTACGTGAGTGTACTCTAATATTCAACACCTCAGAAGAGTAGTGATCCATCTAGTAGCTAGAGTTCTCAACTAATTTTTAGGTTTTTGAAAATAAACACGGATTGCCCAAAATACGACATCTATCACTAATAGGCTAAAGCTCTTGACACAAAAATTCCAAACATTACTCAAAACAACACCTCAAAACTATTGCGAGTTACTACTACAAAAGAATAGCAACCTCAATTACCTACTTCAAGTCAAGACACAAAACTCAGTGCAACAGGAAAACTCTCTATAAAAGATAAATATGAAAACTCAAGAGAGTTCCAGCAACAAACTAAAGAAAAGCTCTTTGAAAAGATAAGCATGAAAGCAAAGAGCAAAACATGACAGTAGCTACGAAAAGATAAAGAACAAACACAGCAAAGATAAGCATGGAAAATCCTATGTTGTGTTCTAAATTTTGGAAGTGGAGCGTGTTTCTCTCCCACACAAAGAAATATGGGTTCTAACTTGTTATGAACAGCAAGCAAAGCTAAAGAAAACTAAAAACAAAACCTAAGAGCGAGACGCTCCAAGCATAGCACATAACGCATGAAGTGATAAAAATATAGTGAAACGAGAGACGAACTGATAATTATCGACGTTGACAATCTAAGGATTGCTAACTTCACCCGGACCTGCACACATAACAGATAGCTTTGCTCCCAACGAGTACAGAGGAGTTGTCAATTCCTCCGGCCTTGTTGTTTACACAGGATAAAACGCACGGGATAATAATGATAGTGATAGCTACTGAAAAGTAAATACTGAAAGTAAATTGAAGGTGTAAACAGTATGAGGAATATGGACCTGGGTACTATGATGTTGACTAGTCATGTCTCTCTCCCAAAAGACGATAAAATAGCCATGCGAGGTAAAAAAATCACAACTTGGAAATTGACAGGATTATGTGCGCAAACCAATGCTAATTATGCTATGCAGAAAGGAAGAAGCTCAAAAGCATGGGCGGTATGCCAAGACAAGTAGACCGAAATCCATCTGCATCTACCTACTAATCATCCACCTTGAGATATCTATCCAGAACATCTCGCTGGTATTAAGTTGCGAATCCCACCCAAAGTGTAAACTCAAAGCAACAGACAACTGCATTAAAGAACTTTGCGTAAAGTAAACAATCCTTGCACCCGCAAGTACAAGCACCGTTGTTTTCCCCCTTGTGGCAACATCACATCCCCTAGACTCATGTTTCTGTCACTCAAGCTAGTCATCGGGGGGCATGAACCCACAATCATGCATAACGCTCCCTCTTGGAGTCACTACCTACTACTTGGCCAAAGCAATAAACAGCAACGGAGAACATGCAACATATACTCACGAACAAAAATATAAAAGAGAGAATGAAATATATAACTCAATCATAATCTGAACATAATCTCAAAATCCATCGGATCCCAGCAAACTCAGCATAGCAACAACAGAAAGATTGCATATGTGCCTCGATCATGTAGGGAAGCTCACGAGATCTAATCCATGAAGAACAAAGAGGGGAGGAGAACATCACATAGCTACTGATCATAGACCCATGGTCCAAGGTGGACTACTCACGGTTCATCCGGGAAGCATCCATGGTGGTGGAGAAGCTCCCGGAGGTGATTCTGGAGCTCCCGATCTTGGAAGCGCGACGACGGTGGAACAGAGGAGAGATCGCGAAAAAGGATTCCGTCCCCGAGGGTTTCTCGCCACGGGGAATAAATAGGCGAAAGGGGGCAGCCAGAGGTGGGCCAGGGGCTCCAGGCGCCCCCCTGGCGCGGCCAGGGGTGGGGCCGCGCCCTCTGGCCGCCTTGGGCCCCCTGGCTCCCCTCTGGCCCCTCTCGGGCTCTTCGCGAAGCTTCCGGTACGCTGATTTTTCCTATATTTTTCCCGGAATTTTTCTGGTATTTTTAATAAGGGGGAAACCTGAAATAGAAAAATAGCAGAAAACAGGAACTGGCACTGGGGTGCACTGAGTTAATAGGTTAGTCCAAATATGATCAAAAGTGTATGGAAGTTCATCATTCTCATAGCAATATCACACAAAAGAGGCATGGAGCAAGCAGAAATTATAGATACGTTTTGGACGTATCACCATGGATATCTTTGATAATGTGCATTAAGTGCATTCTAATCAATTGATATGAAATTTTCGAATTTGAACTCCAAATGTAACAAAAAATTGCGCAAAGGTGTGTTGAATATTCGTATGCGTGTTCTCGGTTTACCGCATAGTACCCACGCATGGAATTTGAGTGAATTCGGACCACATTGGCAAGGTCTTTCGGTCAGAAACAATATGGTCGTCAGCTTTAAAATTCCAAAAAATTCTAAAGCACTCCGAAAAGTTCGCGGATTCGCGTGGCGCCGTGGTTAGGTGAAAGTAGGGTGTGGTAAAAAAATTAGCTGTTTGGGAAAAGGTTATAATGCATTCGCCTTAGAAAATAGGGGCGTCTCGCAGGAAGGATCATGGTTTCGATAAGGAAAGAGACGTGAGGAGTTCAAGTTTCAAGTAAAATGTGTCATCACGTCATCGATTGTCATTGTTATTTTTTTCACAGCCAACACACATCTACATGTGACATGTGTTCAAATTAGGATGCATTCCTTGCTAATTTCCTATATTTAAACATTTTATTACACTTAGAAACATGAAATGATTTAAATAAAATATCCTCTTGAACTGCAGGTACAAGGGGTGGCTTCCTCGGTGGCTGTTGGATCCTGGTGCATTGGACGGTGCGGGCGTGCGATCCGTGGTGCTGCCTTTTGGCCAATCAGAACACACGGTCGAACGATCCGTGTTTGAGGTTATACACACAGTTTTTCATTACGGTCGTGTCCATTGCAATATTAGATGGAACAACAAGTACTTTCCACGGGTAAGGACTCCCCGGTGGCCGTTGGATCCTGGTGCATTGGACGGTGCGGGCGTGCGATCGTGGTGCTGCCTTTTGGCCAATCAGAACCCATGGTCAAATGGCCCGTGTTTAAGTTTATACACACAGTTTTTCATTACGACCGTGTGCGTTGCAATATGAGTTGTAACAACAAGTACTTTCCACGGGTAAGGCCTCCTCGGTGGTCGTTGGATCCTGGTGCATTGGACGGTGCGGGGGTGCGATCAGTGGTGCTGCCTTTTGGCCAATCAGACCGCACGGTCGAACAACCCATATTCGAGGTTATCCACACAGTTTTTCATTACGACCGTGTGTGTTGCAATATGAGCTGGAACAACAAGTACTTTCCATGGGCAAGGTCTCCTCGGTGGCCGTTGGATCCTGGTGTATTGGACGGTGTAGGCGTGTGATACACTTTCATGCATGTCTTGTGTGATATTGCTATGATCTAGATACACTTTCATACACTTTTGATCATATTTGGACTAACTTATTAACTCAGTGCACCACAGTGCCAGTTCCTGTTTTTTTTTGATGTTTTTCTATTCTAGGTTTCCCCCATATTGAAAGTGCTCCAAAAATTCGGGAAAAAACGGATAAAAAATCAGCGCAACGGAACCTTCCAGAGCCCTGAAGGAGGACCAGAGGGGCCCCACCTGTTGCCCAGGCGGCCAGGTGGCGCGGCCTAGGGTGGGGCCACGCCGGGTGGCCGCCTGGACACCTGGTGGCCGCCCTGGCTGCCCCCTTCGCCTATTTATTCCCCGTGACGCGAAACCCCCGAGGATAGAACCCTTTTTCGCGATCTCGCCTATGTTCGCCGCCGCCGCGCTTCCAAGATCGGGAGCGCCAGCATACTTCTTACCGACACCCTGGCGGAGGGAGGATCGACCTTCGGGAGCTTCCCCTCCACCATGGACGCTTCCCGGATGTTTCTTGAGTAGTTTCCTTTGGACCATGGGTCCGTGATCTGTAGCTATGTGATGTTCTACTTCCCTCTTTGTTCTTCATAGTTTAGACCTCGTGAGCTGCCCTACATGATCGAGGCACATATGTAATATTTTTGTTATTGCTATGCTAAGTTTGATGGGATCTGATGAATTATGAGATTATGTTCAGACTGTGATAGAGTAATATATTTGGTTTTATCTTTTATATTTTTGTTCCTAAGTAATTCTTGCACGTTCTCCGTTGCTGTTTATTGCTTTGGCCAAGTAGTAGGTGATACGGTGAGGAAGATAGTTCTCTCACTTCTCGTTGGTTACCTCAAGTGGAAGGTGAGATGTAGCATAGAAGCAGATTTCCCTTAGCGAAGACGCTAAGGTTGAGTATCGAACCAGTAGGACTCCAAGAGATACAAGAAGGTGGTAAAGTGCACAATGGCGTCGTTCACAACTCAAGGTTGCTTACTTCACCTGGACCTGCACACACGACAAATAACTTTGCTCCCAACGAGTACAGAGGAGTAGTCAATTCCTCCGGCCTTGCTGTTTACAAAGGATCAACGCAAGAGATAATAATAGTGGCAACTGAAAGTAAAGACTGAAAGTAAATTTATGATGTAAACAATGGTGGAAATATGAACCGGGGTCCCATGACGTTCACTAGTGATGTCTCTCTTCCAAAAGACGATAGAAGTGCTAGCGAGGTAAACAAATCACAGCTGGGCAATTGACAGGATTATAAACGCACCGCAATGCTAACTATGCTACAAAAGAAAGGAAGAGGCTCAAAATCAATGGGAAGTACGCCAAAGTAAGTAGACCGAAATCCATCTGCATCTACTACGAGTCATCCACCTTGAGATATATATCCAGAACATCTCGCTGGTATTAAGTTGTGAATCCCACCCAAAGTGTAAACTCAAAGCAACAGACAATTGCATGAAAATAACTATGCGTAAAGTAAACAATCCTTGCACCCGCAAGTCCAAGCACCGTTGTTTTATCCCTGGTGGCAACAACACATCCCCTAGTCTCATGTTTCTGTCACTCAAGCTAGACATCAGGGTGCTGAACCCACAATCAAGCATAACGCTCCCTCTTGGAGTTGCAACAAATCACTTGGCCAAAGTAAAATACGGCAACGGAGAACATGCAAGAATTTACTAAAGAACACAAATATAAAAGAGAACCAAATATATTACTCATCACAATCTAAACATCATCTCATAATCCATCAGATCCCAGCAAACTCAACATAGCAACACAGAAATTACAAAGGTGCCTCAATCATGTGAGGCAGCTCACGAGGTCTCGAAAGTGGAAGAACAAAGAGGGGAGGAGAACATCACATAGCTACTGGTCATGAACCCATGGTCCAAGGGGGACTACTCACAAGACATCCGGGAGGCGTCCATGGTGATGGATGGTCTCCCGGAGGGGATTCATCCTTCCGGCAGGGTGCCGGGGCAGCTTCTCTTGGCAGCCCCGATCTTGAAACGGCGGTGGCAGCGGAACAAAGAGGAGAACGAGAATAGCAGATCGATATTAGGGGTTTCCGTCACGGGGGGTAAAAATAGGACAAAGGGGGCACCGAGAGGGGCCACAGGGCAGCCAGGAGGCCTCATGGGGCCCTGGTGGGTCCACCCCCTTCCTTCCTTGGTGATTCGGGAAGCTTCCGGGTCACTGATTTTTTATATAATTTTTCCGGGATTTATTTGGCACTTTTAATGACCGGAAAACCTGAAATACAAAAACAGCAGAAAACAAGAACTGGTAACTGGGTGCACTGAGTTAATAGGTTAGTCCAAATATGACAAAAATGTGTATGAAAGTTCAAGCAAAACATGGCAAAGTCACACAAATCATGCATGGAGCAAGCAGAAATTATAGATACGTTCGGGACGTATCAATATCCCCTAGCTTAATTCCTGCTCGTCCTCGAGTAGGGAAATGATAACAAGCATAAAATTCAAGTCTTAACAAGCAAGAGTCTATATTAGCATTGACACAAGCAACAAAAGAACAAAGGATGCAAGACCTCTCGCTGTCCGTGACTCGAATGTCTCCAAATGGTGTTTGCATGCAAGAAAAGGGATAGGGAATACGAGATAAAAAATAGTTGTTGAGAACCACTATCTACTAAAGTTTCACACTTAGTCTCCTTTGGATTCTTATCTTGACTCGTCCCCAGACCACTAGTAAGGTACAAGTCAAACTGATCCACTCCCTTTAGATATTTTGAGCACTCATGCAATGGATGAGCGTGAGCAAGAAAGTTGAGACCTAAAAGGCGAAATAGAAAGAAGGTGGAGGAGGAAGAAAAAAAGGTGTGAAAGGCTCACATCAATTAAAACAATGATATGCAAGAGAAGGCCATATCATAGTTATGATTTGAGGAGTAGGGATTGCCATGCAACGGATGCACATGTGATCTAAAAGCTCTCCAAGGGAACTAGTGGGGGTTCATCCAACTTGCTTGCTCAAGAAGACCTAGAGCTCATTTGAGCAGGCTCATCATTGGAATATACAAGACAAGTTCTATAGTGTGAAGGGTCCCCACATAGCTATATGCATGTATGATGATCTCTATGGAGTACATGGTATAAAGGATGAAGTACTAGTGTGGATCTCTCAAAAGGAATAGTAGTGTGCCCCTTCTCTTTTTTTTTGGTGGCCTCAATGGCTCTTTCTATTTCTCTCATTTGTCCTCTTTGGTATCTTTGGATTTTGTCCTCTTTGGGATCTTTTCCTCACTTTAGGGGCAACACTCTATATTTTACAAGTATATAGAAGATCTTTCACACTTTACAAAGGTACTGACATAAACAAAATGTAACTATCATGATGCAAATTTATGGCTCTTCCAGGATAGCAGGATATGCAATGATACTAGCGCGTCATGTAGCAATGATTAGGGCAAGGCCCAACTAGCATGCGGCTCATCGATCAAGCAAGTAGCATGTATGACATGAAGATCAAGTCATGAGAAGGTGGATGTTGCATGGCAATATATCTCGGAAAGGCTATGGAAATGGCTTGATAGGTAGGTATGCTGGCTGTTTTGAGGAAGGATATAAGGAGGTCTATGATGACAGAGCGTATCATGCCAAGGGTTTGGATGTACCGGTGTAAGGCCCGATATGCGGTACTGTTCCAGATCTAGATGTTTCCATCCAGATCCGGGGACGAAGCACATATCGGTCCCACCGCGACATATGACAAAGCCATATGCCCCGGATTTCCAACATGATATCACAACATTACAGATACAGGATACAACATCTCATACAATCGGCATACAACTGCCTTAATACAATACAATAGCGGAAGATACATGTCTGAGTACAGACTACAAGCAAATGCCTACTGGCAAAAAGAAAAGCATCGATCCCCAAAACCACACGGGTTCAGGCCCTCCGCCGGGATCCGCCTAACTAGTCGTCGTCGAGTCTCCACGTGAAACGTCGATCCGCATACCTGTTGTCGATCAAGAACCCTGAAAAGAGTTTGGGGGTAGTATCATGAGTATAGAGGTACTCAGCATCCAACTGTAGTGGTCATCTGACCCAGCAAGGACTTCATCACTCGTCATGCTAGGACAACTAGTAGTTTACGGTAAGGAAGGGGTAAGTGGTGAGGTTGCTGCCGCACTAGCATTTATGAAGTGGCTAACGATCTAGAGAGTAAGATAAGAAGCCAAGCATTCGATGAGGAATCGCCTCCAACAAGTCTTGCTATCCACCTACTACGCAAACATAACACCTATCCTATCCTTGTCCTCCTCTTCGCATCCCAACGAAGAAGAAGCAGTCAAGGCACACACACATTGATCAAGTTATATTAAGATTATCTCAGTTGTTGTTGTCTATGAACAAGGAGTAGGTCTCAAGTCGTTCATAACCGTGGACACGGCTTCTCGAAGGGGTGTACCAACTGCCACTTACAAGGCTCCGCACGCACGCCCATCTCTCTCAGTTGCTACCCATCACAGGCAACCATTTTATGATTTAGTTCCAAGAGATCCGAAACGACAAGTCCCTCTAGCTAACAACGAACAAATCCGGGTGGCCCCCGGTGAGTCGACTTCCAGCTCAGGAGCCGGCCGCGCTCTAGATTTGGTCTCTACCGTCTGACTCCAGGTTCGGATTACCGGTTAGTTCTCTTATGAGACCGGGTCCTCAGCCGGTCAGATTGGACCAACAGAGAAGCTATGTCCTCGCTGGCCTGGGGTGTTTTGAAAAGACATCTGCAAGGAGCTACCCGACAGACGTATATGCATGAGTTTCAAATGGTAAATCAGCTTGGGCCACCACTAGAACTGTTTGAAGCTAGATAGGTAAGAAAAGGGGACCCCATAAAATCCCACACGCGGTTAGGCACGCTCAGTCTTAAAACCAATACCCGGAACTCGGATCCTAGGTGACTCGAATGGAACAAAGCGTCGGGGCGGGATAGCCTAGACCTTCCATCCTTCGTCGAATATAGTCAACATTATAATAATCATATCATCAACAATAATATAACAATCAGGTGATATCCCAACCCAAAGAGTAACAGGGTAACATCGTAGCATCCTAAGCAAGCATACTAAGCAGGGGCTGAGCAACGAGCAAAAGTAACATAGCAGTACAAGGTTTTCTAGGAGGGGACATGGCTGTATCGGTTTGAAAAAGGCTGTAAACATGTGGTAGGATCAAACATCGAACCTATCCTAGACTAGCATGCAAACCGCTGGTTGAAATAGAATGGATCATAAGTAATGTATAGTCCTTGCCTGTGGATAAGTCGGGTTCCGAAGCTGTAGTCGATCGCAAGCTCGCAACGTCTCCGAGAGTATCCACGGGAGCACACAAGAAGTAAACACTGGAAAGCAATCAACGGTGCACCACTATTACTACGGATAAATACAAGATCAAAGAGACAACACAAGGCACGGCCACGCGATACGGATCTATCGTCGAGAACGGTTACTAACGATTTAAGTGGAGTACTCATCACACACGACGATACCGCACGTTTACGGTGGTTCAAGTTGTTTAGCTACAGGTGACCAACAAAGGTTGTTAACATGGCAACTCAAGCAAGCATGGCATCTCACTCAAACATGGCATAACACACAAACATGGCAAGGGTGATGCATAAATAAACTACCTAAGCTAGTCAATTTAAGTGGGGTGAAATCCTAAACATGCAAACTATTGCGGACCCCACGATAAATATTGCATTCGGTACTGTTTTGCCCTAAACAATATTTTATTATTTTTATTAGCAAGCAAAAGCAGCATAAACACAATCTACATGCAATTCTAGTCAAGTTACATATAAGAAACATTTTAAACAAAGCAACAGATAAAAAGTTATAGCAGTTACAGTTTACAATGGCAAGCAGTGTAATTAGCAGATAAACAACAAGTAAACAAAGTCAAACATGACAACAAGCAATATTTTATTAAACTACACACAAAACTAAGCTAGTTTCATATTTTACGCGTCGCGATCAGAGCTACGGTTAAAAAGTTACGGGCAACGCAAAAAAGTAATACAATCTGCCTTAATAAATAAATACAGAAAAGGAAAAAAAACTATCGGGCCTACAGTACTGGGCCGAGCCCAACTCGCAGCAACTAAAAAAACAAAAAAGGAAAAAAAGGGGGCTGGGCGCCTCACCTCATGGGCCTGGCCCAAGGAGGCAGGCGGCTGGGCTGAGGGCGCTGGGCCTTGCGGGGGAGGCCGGCCCACACGGGTGCCGAGCGGACGGGAGGCGTCGTCCTCCCCGTCTCGCTGCGTAGGTAGCGGCGGCGGCAAGGGCTCGCCGGCCAGCATCCAGCGAGGGGAGGCAGGGGAACGGGTGCGAAGGGGCGGACAGGCGACGGATCCGGCTGGTTTAGGTCTCCGACGAGGTGGTCTTGGGGCGGCCGTGACCTGCTGGGCGGGGCGGCTCGAACGGGAGGAGGCGGCGGACAAGCTCGAGCAGGAGGAGACCACCATGGGAGGAGCTCGGGGAGAGGAGTTGCTCGAGCGTGGGGATGCTCCATCTGGTGACGTGGCGGCCTCACGGCCGTCCATTCCGGATCGGACGGTCCAGATCCTCTGATCTGGATCTGGAGGTGGGATTGGCTGGTGGTCTCCATGTGGCGGCTAGGGAGAGGGGAGGCACGGAATGAGAGGGATTAGGGGCTAGGGTTTGTCCAACTTAGGTGGCTAGCACTGCTATTTATAGAAGGCGGGTATTTCGGAGGGGTTTCGGGTCTCTAAATGGCCTGTTTCGGGTCTGGTTTTTCGGGTGGCTAGAATCCGAAGATACGAGGGGAATCCGGGGGTCCAGCTATCAGCCCACGCGCGGCAGTTTATAAATACGCGACTGGAGGTATACCGGCTACTATGCCTGGCCTCTCTGACCGGTTACCTACCCGACGAAGTCGGAATCGCATGAAAATCGAAACACCCCCTCGTTGCACCGAACTGACGTCGTCTACATCGTTTCGCGCCCAACGGAGATGTCGAACCCATCCGATAAAATAACCCATTAAATATAAATGGGGGTTTTTCGCACCGATGGTAAAGGCTGGTCTTGTGCCGGTAGTCGCGACGGTGCTCGGGTGAAACCCGGTGCCGCAACAGGTCGTGTGCCATTTGGGAAAAAAAAGGTCGGTTACGCATCCGATACGAGAAGGAGGGGAAAAAAAATAATCGCTGATCAATAAATCGGGGATGTAAACACCGCGAACAAATCAGACAATCAAACAATTCACACCGAAAACAAAATTTTTAATTTTTGTGAAAACTGGGCTGTTACAACCGGCGAAGGTGGACGCCAACTCTCGGAGTGAGAAGGAGGCAATGCTCGGCACATGAGAGGTTAGAAAAATATGGGAAGGTGGAAGTGTCAACTTTTGAATACTCACATTAGTCCGAAGAACTCATGCACTTATTATCGGTAACTCTCAATCTATTCAGGAGGTTCACAAAGAGATAAGTACCCCGAGGAGGAGTGTATGGGGGTTTGGTTATCCTTGCGCATCAGAGGTTAGTGATCCATCTAGTAGCTAGATTTCTCAACAGGGGTTATGGTTTTCAAAACTCACTCGGATTTCCCAAAATACGACATCTATCACTAATATGCTACAGCTCTTGACACCATAAGTTCAAACATTACTCTAATCAATACCTCAAAACTATTGCAAGTTACTACTACAAAGAGAATAGCAACTTCAACTACCTACTCTCTAGTCAAGACACAAAGCTCAGTGCAACAGGAAAACTCTCAAAACAAGATAAAACATACAACTTATAGAAAGTTCAACCTAAGACAAAAGAAAAGCTCTAGAACAAAAATAAAGCACTATAACTAAACAGGGCAACAACTAAGAAAAGAAAAAGAACAACTCACAACTAAAGAAATAAGCATGCAAATCCTATGAGGAGTTCTAATTTAAACGGAGCGTGTTTCTCTCCCACACAAAAGAAAGCTGGGGTCTAACTTGTTATGAATAGCAAAAAAAGCAAAAACAAACCTAAGAAAGGTAAAGAGTGAGACGCTCCAAGCATAGCACATAACGCATGAAGTGATAAAAATATAGTGCAACGAGGGACTAAATGATAATTGTTGATGAAGAAGTGGATGCACGGGGGAATCCCCAAGCTTAGACGCTTGAGTCTCCTTGAATATTTATTGGGGGTGCACATCGGCATCCCCAAGCTTGAGCGTTTGACACTCCATGATCTTCTTTCATCATCTTCCATCGCACACTTGAAAATCCCTTCATA
The DNA here is from genome assembly GCA_950022295.1 of Bromus sterilis. Classification (NCBI taxonomy): domain Eukaryota; kingdom Viridiplantae; phylum Streptophyta; class Magnoliopsida; order Poales; family Poaceae; genus Bromus; species Bromus sterilis. The sequence continues at coordinate 274,408,837 of OX465598.1, forward strand.
CACAACTCATCATAAGCTGATTAGAGAGGTTAGTACCCTATTAAAATAATTTTTCCCTTACTGGAAATAAAGATATTCTTGAAGAGATACTGTTTATCAAGATTGCCAAAAAGGTTTTGCATAGAAAAAGGAAGCTTAAGGTTTGCAAAAGTAAGGACAGACAAAATGTGGCAGAATCTGTGAAAAACAGAACAGCAGGTAGTAAAGAATTGTTTAGGGATACGTCTGCAACTCAAATAAAAAAACTCAGAACATACTAAAGTTCCATGATTGTATAGAGCATGATGTGTAAAAAATTCAGCTCAAAAAGATGAACTGGTAATTTTCTATGATTTTTCCCGTCACGAGGACAGAATCTGTTTTCTGGACAGCATGTCACAACTTTCACTTCCCTTGACATATGAGGCAATACTTTGCACAAAGCTTTGAAAAATAAAGATACAATGATGTTGCTATAGTAGTAACAATCATAAAGACCACTAAAAACAGAAATAAAAACATCTTGGGTTGCCTCCCAACAAGGGCTTTCTTTTACGCCTTTAAGCTAGGCATAAAGCAAAAGATCAAGTTGTATCAATTGAACCATCATCAAGATCATCGAAAAGCTCTTCAATAGTACAACTAGTCTTAAGAGGTTTCTTAAAGAAAGGCCGAATAAAAATGCTTCTAGGGATAAAATCCAAAGGGGGAAAATCAATTAGAGTTTCATTAAAATTAAAGATAGGTGTCTCCTTCAAAGTCTTCACTGTTTCGACTCTCCTGGCAATAGGTGCGTCAGCTTTAGCTCGAGGAACCTTAGGGACGTAAACGAACTTGGGTTCCTTTCTTGCCGGAGTTTCATCCTTTTTGTTTTTGGTTGAGGAAAAGGTAGTTCCTACAGTTTCAATAACTTCCTCAATCTTTTCTATCCTAGAAGACTTCTCATCAAGGGATTTGATAGTCTCCAAAGTTTTGATAATTTTTTGCATGGAGCTATTTACCCTATTCAAATTCCCTTGAATGTTACAATCCAACTCATTTACTTTATCGATACTTGGCATCACTAACTCTATTTTTTCAAGTTTTCTCATAATGTGAGCTAGAGTAATGTCCTCCTTAATGCTAGCAACGGGAAGACTTCCGACAAGATTTTCAATAATATTAAGGGCTTCCTAAACTGGAGCCTCTATAAAGTTCCCATTGATAGCAGTGTCTAAGATAAACCTATTCCGAGAAGTAATCCCAACATAAAAATGTCTAAGAAGGATAGTAGTGGATTGCTTCTTGTTGGCCCTCTTTTGAGAATCATTAATTCTATACCAAGCATCTTTCAGACTTTCACCACCTCTCTGAGTAAAGGTAAGTACTTCTGCCTCACCAAAGGCAAAAGGACCAGCCATAGTGGTAACTACTAGCAAAGTAACAGGTATTTTTGGTATTTTTTATAAGGGACACAAAAGTAAAAACTGATAGATAAACTAGCAAGACTAAAAAGCAAAGATAAAAGATAGTGTGCAACTCCCCTATCTTGCAGACTGGAGTCCCCGGCAACGGCGCCACCTTGAGATATCTATCCAGAACAACTCGCTGGCATTAAGTCGTGAATCCCACCCAAAGTGTAAACTCAAAGCAACAGACAACTACATTAAAAGAACTATGCGTAAAGTAAACAATCCTTGCACTCGCAAGTACAAGCACCACTGTTTTATCCCTGGTGGCAACAACACATCCCCTAGTCTAATGTTTCTATCACTCAAGCTAGACATCAGGGGGCTGAACCCACAATCAAGCATAACGCTCCCTCTTGGAGTTGCAAAAAATCACTTGGCCAAAGTAAAATACGGCAACGGAGAACATGCAAGAATTTAGTAAAGAACACAAATATAAAAGAGAACCAAATATATTACTCATCACAATCTGAACATAATCTCATAATCCATCAGATCCCAACAAACTCAGCATAGCAACACAGAAATTACAAAGGTGCCTCGATCATGTGAGGCAGCTCACGCGGTCTCGAAAGTGGAAGCACAAAGAGGGGAGGAGAACATCACATAGCTACTGGTCATGGACCCATGGTCCAAGGGGGGCTAGTCACAAGACATCCGGGAGGCGTCCATGGTGATGGATGGTCTCCCGTAGGGGATTCCTCCTTCCGGCAGGGTGACGGGGCAGCTTCTCCTGGCAGCCCTGACCTTGAAACGGTGGCGGCGGCGGAACAGAGAGGAGAACGGGAATCGCAGATCAATATTAGGGGTTTCTGTCACAGTGGGGTAAATATAGGCCAAAGGGGGCACCGAGAGGGCCACAGGGCAGCCAGGAGGCCTCTTGGCGCGGCCTAGGGTGGGGTCGCGCCAGGGACCCTCCTGGGTCCAACCCATTCCTTCCTTGGTGATTCGGAAAGCTTACGGGTCGCTGATTTTTTCTATAATTTTTCCGGGATTTATTTGGCACTTTTAATGGCCGGAAAACCTGAAATACAAAAACAGCAGAAAACAGGAACTGGCAACTGATGGTACGATTTAACGTCCCCTCGTTGATTACCCAAAGTGGAAGGTTGAGATGTAGATAGCAGCAATTTCCCTTAGCGAAGATGCTAAGGTTGAGTGTCGAACCAGTAGGACTCCAACTGATACAAGAAGGTGGTTAGGCAAGTGATGCGCCGTTTGATAATCACTTGCTTCTCCTGGACCTGCACTCACAACAAATAACTTTTCTTACCAACGAGTACAGAGGAGTTGTCAATTCCTCCGTCCTTGTTGTTTACAAAGGATAAAATGCACGGGATAATAATGATAGTGATAGCAACGGAAATGTAAATAAAGAAGTAAATTGATAATGGGTGTAAACAGTATTGGAAATATGGACCGGGGTCCTATGATGTTCACTAGTGATGTCTCTCTCCCAAAAGATGATAAAATAGCCATGCGAGGTAAACAAATTACAGCTGGGCAATTGACAGGATTATGTGCACAAACCAATGCTAATTATGCTACAAAGAAAGGAAGAGGCTCAAAAGCATGGGCGGTACGCCAAGACAAGTAGACCGAAATCCATATTTATCTACCTACTAATCATCCACCTTGAGATATCTATCCAGAACATCTCGCTGGTATTAAGTTGCGAATCCCACCCAAAGTGTAAAAACAAAGCAACGGACAACTGCATTAAAGAAATTGTGTAAAGTAAACAATCCTTGCACCCGCAAGTACAAGCACCGTTGTTTTCCCACTTGTGGCAACAACACATCCCCTAGACTCATGTTTCTGTCACTCAAGCTAGTCATCGGGGGGCATGAACCCACAATCATGCATAACGCTCCCTCTTGGAGTCACTACCTACTACTTGGCCAAAGCAATAAACAGCAACGGAGAACATGCAAGATTTACTCTAGAACATAAATATAAAAGAGGAGAATCAAATATATTAATCAAACACAATCTGAACATAATCTTATAATCCATCAGATCCCACCAAACTCAACATAGCAACAGCAGAAATATTACATATGTGCCTCGATCATGTAGGGAAGCTCAGAAGGTCTAATCCATGAAGAACAAAGAGGGGAGGAGAACATCACATCGCTACTGATCATAGAACCATGGTCCAAGGTGGACTACTCACGGTTCATCCGGGAAGCATCCATGGTGGTGGAGAAGCTCCCGGAGGTGGTTCCTCCCTCCGGCAGGGTGCCAGGAAGAGGTCTTCTGGTGCTCCCGATCTTGGAAGCGCGGCGGAGGAGGAACAGAGGAGAGATCGCGAAAAAGGGTTCCCGTCACAGGGGTTTCACGTCACGAGGAATAAATAGGCGAAGGGGGGCAGCCAGGGGGCACCAGGGGTCCAGGCGGCCCCCTGGCGCGGCACCACTCTAGGGCGCGCCGGGAGGGCGCCTGGGGCCCTTGTGGGTCCCATCTGGGCCCCCCTCGGTGATTCTTGAAGCTTCCGTATCGCTGATTTTTTATTGGATTTTTCCCGAATTTTTGGAGCACTTTTAATATAAGGGAAACCTGAAATATAAAAACAGCAGAAAAAAGGAACTGGCACTGGGGTGCACTGAGTTAATAGGTTAGTCCAAATATGATCAAAAGTGTATGGAAGTTCATCAATATCATAGCAATATCACACAAAAGAGGCATGGAGCAAGCAGAAGTTATAGATATGTTTTGGACGTATCAACATCCCCAAGCTTAATTCATGCTCGTCCTCGAGTAGGTAAATGATAAGAGCATAATTTCTGTGGTGACATGCGAAGAAACATATAAGAACTTTTAAGTAAAGCAATCAAGGTATGTAATTTAATTCAAGTCATAACAGGCAAGAGTCTATATTGAGCATTGAAACAAGCAACATAAGAACATAAAGGTGTAAGAGCTCTTGCTGTCCGTGACTCGAATGTATCCAAATGGTGTTTGCGTGCAAGAAAGGGGATAGGGATATACGAGAAAAGGTATTTTTGTGTTGGGAACTCAATCTACTAAAGTTTCACACTTGGTCTTCTTTGTAATCCTATCTTGACTCATCCCCAGACCACTAGCCAGGTAGAAGTCAAAATGATCCACTCCTTTTCGACATTTTGAGCACTCATGCAATGGATGAGCGTAAGCAAGAAAGTTGACAATTAGGATGGCAAAGAGAGAATATGGTGGAGGAGGAAGACAAAAAAGGTGTGAAAGGCTCACATCAATGAGGACAATCATAGGCGAGAGAAAGCCAAATGATAGATATGATGTGAGGAGTAGTGATTTCCATACAACGGATGCACATATGAGCTAAGGTAAGCTCTCCAGTGGAACTAGTGGGGGTGCATCCAACTTTCTTGCTCAAGAAGACCTAGAGCTCATTTGAGGAGGCTCATCATTGGAATATACAAGCCAAGTTCTATAGTGTGAAGGTCCCCACATAGCTATATGCATAAATGATAATCTCTATGGAGTACAAGATATAAGAAGGAGTACGAGGGTGGATCTCTCAAAATGAATAGTAGTGTGCCCCTTCTCTCTTTTTATTTCCTTTTCTCTTTTTTATATTTTTTGTATTTATTTGTGGCCTCAATGGCTCTTTCTGTTTCTCTCATTTGTCCTCTTTGGGATCTTTTAATTTGTCCACTTTGGGATCTTTTCCTCACTTTATGGGCAACACTCTATATATTACAAAAAGTATAGAAGATCTTTCACACTTTACAAAAGTACTCAAATCATAAAAGAAGATGTAACTATCATGATGTATGCAAATGTATGCCTCTGCCAGTGTAGCAGGATATGCAATGATACTAGCACGTCATGTAGCAATGATTAGGGCTAGGCCCAACTAGCATGCGGCTCATCGATCAAGCAAGTAGAATGTATGACATGAAGATCAAGTCATGAGAAGATGGAAGTTGCATGGCAATATATCTCGTAAAGGCTATGGAAATGCCTTGATAGGTAGGGATGGTGGCTGTTTTGAGGAAGGATATAAGGAGGTTTATGATGACAGAGTGTATCGTGCCAAGGGTTTGGATGTACCGGCGAAGGTGGACGCCAACTCTCGGAGTGAGAAGAAAGCAATGCACGGCACATGAGAGGCTAGAAAAATATGGGAAGGTGGAAGTGTCAACTTTCGAATACTCACATTAGTCCGAAGAACTCATGCACTTATTATCGGTAACTCTCAATCTAATAAGTAGGTTTCACAAAGAGACAAGTACCCCGAGGAGGAGTGTATGGGGGTTTTCTTATCCTTGCTCTCCCTCGACTCATGGTACGTGAGTGTACTCTAATATTCGACCACTCAGAAGAGTAGTGATCCATCTAGTAGCTACAGTTCTCAACTAATTTTGTAATTTTTGAAAATAAACACGGATTTCCCAAAATACGACATCTATCACTAATATGATAAATCTCTTGACACCAAAAGTTCAAACATTACTCAAAACAATACCTCAAAACTATTGCAAGTTACTACTACGGAAGAATAGCAACCTCAATTACCTACTTCAAGTCAAGACACACAACTCAGTGCAACAGGCAAACTCTCTAAACAAGATAAACATGAAAACTCAAGAGATTTTCAGAAACAAACTAAACAAAAGCTCTTTAAAAAGATAAGCATGAAAAGTAAGAGCTAATCATGGCAGTAGCTATGAAAAAGATAAAGAACACACACAGCAAAGATAAGCATGAAAAATCCTATGTTGTGTTCTATATTTTGGAAGTGGAGTGTGTTTCCCTCCCACACAAAGAAAGCTGGGTTCTAACTTGTTATGAACAGAAATAAAAGCTAAAGAAAACTAAAAGTAAAACCTAAGAGCGAGACGCTCCAAGCATAGCACATAATGCATGAAGTGATAAAAATATAGTGAAACGAGAGACGAACTAATAATTGTTGATGGAGAAGGGGATGCACGGGGGCATCCCCAAGCTTAGACACTTGAGTCTCCTTGAATATTTATTGGGGATGCATGGGGTCATCCCCAAGCTTGAGCGCTTGACACTCCTGAATCTTCTTTCATCATCTTCCCTCGCACACTTGAAAACTCCCTTCATACATAACTCATCATAATCTGATTAGCGAGGTTAGTACCCATAATAAAATATTTTTTCCCTTACTGGAAATAAAGATATTTTTGAAGATCTACTGTTGCTCAAGATTTCCAAAAAAAATTTGCAAAGAAAAATCAAGCGTAATGTTTGCAAAACGAAGAAAAGGCAAAACAGGATAGAATCTGTGAAAAACAGACCAGCAGGTGGTAAAGAATTTTTTAGGGATACTTCTGCAACTCAAATAAAAAAAATCAGAACATACGAAAGTTCCGTGATTGTATAGATCACACTGTGTAAAAATTTCAGCTCAAAAGGATGAACTGGGATTTTTCTGTGATGTTTCTAGTCACGAGGACAGAATCTGTTTTCTGGACAGCATGTCACAACTTTCACTTCCCTTGTCATATGAGGCTATAAATGGCACAAAGCTTGAAAAGTAAAGATACAATGATGTTCTACAGTAGTAACAATCATCAAGACCACTAAAATAGAAGAAAAACAAAAAGGAAATCCTAAATTCGTTGCGGGCTACCTCCCGAAAGCGCTTCTTTAAAGCCATTAGCTAGGCTTAATGCAAATAGAAGGAATCAAAGATCATCATAATAATCGGAGTTGTAAATTGGTTCAAATGGTTCCTCAATAAGTTCATCCTTGTTTCTTTTAGGAAAGGGGTAAATACCTTTTGCCTTCCCGCGTAGGCGTATTTGTCCCTTACCTATATCAATGAAGCCTTTTACGGCCCGAATGAAATCCCTCCCAAGCACTATGTTTCCTTGGTTCGGCTTCATGACGAAGAAATCAACCATTGCAATCCCTTTAAGGAATGTCACTGGTACATCTTTTATCCTTCCCTGGATCTCAGAAATATCTCCATTAGCATGTTCATGATAGGATGACAATTTTTCCATGTTAAATTTTAAAGAATCATAAACAACTTTTGGCATAGTAGAAACCATGGATCCAATGTCACAGAAGGCAAGGAAGTCTTGGTTAGAGATGCTAATTCTAACAAAGGGTTCCCAGTCACCATCTATCTCATAAACATCTTTCTTGTTTGGCTGGGGTTTCTTTACTTTTCTCAAGTCTAGAGCATCCAATCTCTTTTCAATAGTAGCAAGTCTATCTATAACAGTATCAAAACTATGATCATAAACAAAGTAACTAGATAGACCATGTATAATTTCAAGAGCTCTAGCTTCTTCACAAGCTAAGAAATCCCCTTCGGCTATAATATCAAGAGAGTGTTTGCACCATCTAAAAAGACCATGGTAAAAATTTCTAAGCACAATTTTTATAGGTATCCAAGGCATAATTCTCCTACGTGCATTAGAAATTCTGTCCCATGCTTTCTTCATATTCTCTCCATCCCTTTGATGGAAATCTAAGACTTCCGATTACCTCAAGGCACCAAATCCTAACATGCTTGACTAAACAGAAAGGGTAACTAAAAGCAAGATAACTATGTTTTTTTTATTTTTGATAAAGGACACTAAAGCAAAAACTGAAAGGTAAACTAACAAGACTAAAAAGCAAAGATAAAAGATAGTGTGCAACTCCCCTACCTTGAAGAGTGGAGTCCCCGGCAACGGCGCCAGAAATTTCTTTTGATGGTACGATTTAACGCCCCCTCATTGGTTACCCAAAGTGGAAGGTTGAGATGTAGATAGCAGCAATTTCCCTTAGCGAAGATGCTAAGGTTGAGTGTCGAACCAGTAGGACTCCAACAGATACAAGAAGGTGGTTAGGCAAGTGATGCGCCGTTTGATAATCACTTGCTTCTCCTGGACCTGCGCACAAAACAAATAACTTTGCTTCCCAACGAGTACAGAGGAGTTGTCAATTCCTCCGGCCTTGTTGTTTACAAAGGACAAAATGCACGGGATAATAATGATATGATAGAAACGGAAAAGTAAATAAAGCAGTAAATTGATAGTGGGTGTAAACAGTATTGGAAATATGGACCGGGGTCCTATGATGTTCACTAGTGATGTCTCTCTCCCAAAAGACGATAAAATAGCCATGCGAGGTAAACAAATTACAGTTGGGAAATTGACAGGATTATGTGCGCAAACCAATGCTAATTATGCTACAAAGAAAGGAAGAGGCTCAAAAGCATGGGAGGTACGCCAAGACAAGTAGACTGAAATCCATCTGCATCTACCTACTAATCATCCACCTTGAGATATATATCCAGAACATCTCGCTGGTATTAAGTTGCGAATCCCACCCAAAGTGTAAACTCAAAGCAACGGACAACTGCATTAAAGAACTTTGCGTAAAGTAAACAATCCTTGCACCCGCAAGTACAAGCACCGCTGTTTTCCCCCTTGTGGCAACATCACATCCCCTAGACTCATGTTTCCGTCACTCAAGCTAGTCATCAGGGGGCATGAACCCACAATCATGCATAACGCTCCCTCTTGGAGTCACTACCTACTACTTGGCCAAAGCAATAAACAGCAATGGAGAACATGCAAGAATTACTCTAGAACATAAATATAAAAGAGGAGAATCAAATATATTACTCAAACACAATCTGAACATAATCTCATAATCCATCGGATCCCAGAAAACTCAGCATAGCAACAGCAGAAATATTACATATGTGCCTCGATCATGTAGGGTAGCTCATGAGGTCTAATCCATGAATAACAAAGAGGGGAGGAGAACATCACATAGCTACTGATCATAGACCCATGGTCCAAGGTGGACTACTCAAGGTTCATCCGGGAAGCATCCATGATGGTGGAGAAGCTCCCGGAGGTGGTTCCTCCCTCCAGCAGGGTGTCGGGAAGAGGTCTTCTGGTGCTCCCGATCTTGGAAGCGCGGCGGCGGCGGAACAGAGGAGAGATCGCGAAAAAGGGTTCTCGTCATGAGGGTTTCACGTCACGAGGAATAAATAGGCGAAGGGGGCAGCCAGGGGAGGCACCAGGGTCCAGGCGGCCCCCTGGCGCGGCCCCACGCTAGTGCGCGCCGGGAGGGCGCCTAGGGCCTTGCTGGGTCCCCTCTGGTCCCCCCTCGGTGATTCTCGAAGCTTCCGTATCACTGATTTTTTATTGGATTTTTCCCGAATTTTTGGAGAACTTTTAATATGGGGGAAACTTGAAATAGAAAAACAACAGAAAATAGGAACTGGCACTGGGGTGCACTGAGTTAATAGGTTAGTCCAAATATGATCAAAAGTGTATGGAAGTTCATCAATATCATAGCAATATCACACAAAAGAGGCATGTAGCAAGCAGAAATTATAGATACGTTTTGGACGTATCAGCAACTGGGTGCACTGATTTAATAGGTTAGTCCAAATATGATAAAAAGTGTATGAAAGTTCAAGCAAAACATGGCAAAGTCACACAAATCATGCATGGAGCAAGAAGAAATTATAGATACATTTGGGACGTATCAGTAGGTAGTAAATTCAAGAGGGAACGTTATGCTCGATTGTGAGTTCATGCCCCCCAATGACACGCTTGAGTGAAAGAAACATGAGTCTAGGGGATGTGTTGTTGCCACAAGGGGGATAACAACGTTGCTTGTAACCGCAGTTGCAAGGATTGATTACTTTACGCAAAGTTCTTTTTAATGCAGTTGTCTATTGCTTTGGGTTTACACTTTGGGTGGGGCTCGTAACTTAATAGCAGCGAGATGTCCTAGATAGATATCTCAAGGTGGATGATTAGTAGTTGATGCAGTTGGATTTCGGTCTACTTATTTTGGCGTACTGCCCATGCTTTTGAGCCTCTTCCTTTCTTTGTAGCATAGTTAGCATTGCGGTGCGTTTATAATCCTATCAATTGCCCAGTTGTAATTTGTTTACCTCGCATAGCAGTTTTATCGTCTTTTGGGAGAGAGACATCACTAGTTAACATCACGGGACCCCGGTCGATATTCTCATCACTTTTTACACGCTTATTTACGTTCCTGTTTTTACTTTCAGTTGCTATCATTACCATTATCCCTTGCGTTTGATCCTTTGTAAACAACAAGACCGGAGAGATTGACAACCTCTCTGAACTTCGTTGGGAGAAAAGTTATTTGTGTTGTGTGCAGGTCCACGTCAGTTGCGCCGTTGACACATACTTATCATTGCCGGAGTCCTACGGGAGACAAACCCTATCCTCTACATAGGGGAAATTTGCTGCTATCCTACATCTCACCTTCCACTTGGGTAACAAACGAAGGGCGAGAAACCATTATAATCATCTCGCACATCAGCGAGCGATCAGTGGTGTTGCCTTTTGTCCAATCAGAACGCACGGTCGAACGGCCCGTGTTTGAGGTTATACAAAAAGTTTTTCATTACGACCGTGTGCGTTGCAATATGAGCTGCAACAACAAGTACTTTCCACGGGTAAGGCCTCCTCGGTGGCCGTTGGATCTTGGTGCATTGGACGGTGCGGGCGTGCGATCCGTGGTGCTTCCTTTTGGCCAATCAGAACGCACGGTCGAACGGCCCGTGTTTGAGGTTATCCAAACGAATATACATTTATAACCGTGTGAGCTGAAAGCCTAACCAGACAAATCATAAAATGCCCCATAGCTGGACTAGTCGTCATTACTAAGTCATTCAACGAAAATGATCAGACACATACACATATTACGAGTTTATGTTACCACGTTCACATTGGTAACATGTATGTGGTGTCATGCAACACCTTAGGTTATAGACTCATCTTGCTTTGGTATGTTTGTTGCTACATTAACTACTAGCTAAGTTACCACAAAGACTTCTCTACTCATTAACTACATGCCACATAAGCATTTTTTCCTTGAAATGTGTGATGTTACCACCTACTCCCTCCGTCCTTTGAAGAGTGTACTTCCATTTTTGTTGGAAAGTCAAACTTTTACAACTTTGACCATGATTATACAAAATTACACGCCACTATGGCCAAAAACTTCTCTACTCATTAATTACATTCCCATTGTAAGTTACTCCCATTGTGGCCAGCCTTATGCTACTCAATCATATATAGTGGGGTGTATCATATGATACTATTATATGATAATACCTTCATAATCATGATGCATAATATCATAAACTAGTATAATAGATGATCTCATTTATCAACATGCATGACTTCAATATGCCCCAAGCTTGAGTGATGCTTTCTCCATCACGAGACCAAAAGTTATAGATATAGTTCCTGTCTCGATGTATTTCATGAAGAGGATAAAACTTCGCATATTAGAGAAGCATAAGTTCTTGCCAATTTAGTAAATGAGAGTTATCAAGAAGCCTATACCAATCCAAAGCCTTATCTTTCAATGATAGAGAGAATAGATTTCTCATTGCAAAGTCCATCGATATACCTGCAAGCTTAAATAAGGAGCACAGTTGTGAAAGATATAGCAAGTGTTCGCCTGGATGTCTATCTCCTGCATATTGATTAGCCAAAACATAATCAACAATACCAGTTAGTATTTTGAAGGGCACCATTTCAGTAGGTGGTGGGCCCTTCTCCAACACAGTAATGGTGGGGCGGTTCCCCGCAAGCAAAGAACCAAGAGCAGAGTGGTCCATAGGTAGAAAAATCAACAACGGAAAAATAAAAACAGCACATACAATGTAAAGGTTTCCTTACCAATAGCGCTACGCTCCCCGGCAACGGCGCCAGAAAATGGTCTTGATGACCCACAAGTGTAGGGGATCTATCGTAGCCTTTTCGATAAGTAAGATTGTCAAACCCAACAAGGAGCAGAAGGTATTGACAAGTGATCTTGAGAAAGGAATAACTGCAAGTATTGAAAGGTAACATTTTATGGGTTTTCCGGTATAAGAAACACGAAGATAAAAGCAAGTAAATTAAATTGTGCTAAGGTGAAGCAAGTGGCCCAATCCTTTTGTACACAAAGGATAAGCTGAAGGATCAAACTTATAAAAGCTGAAACGTTCTTGAGGACACACGGGAGAGATAGTTATGTGCTTTCGCCATATTCCATCTAGTACTATGTCTTGTGTTGATAAGTGTTGTGTGGGTGAACCTATGCTATTGCACTTTCTAGAATAAGATAAGGATACTCTTATGATTAAACCTCTTGCAAGCATCCGCAAATACAAGAGAGAAATTAAGGCAAATCCTAACCATAGCAATAAACTTTAGGATCCAACAATCCCTCGTGCAAAAGTGTGCGAACTGGGGTTCAGGTTTCTGTCACTCCGGCAACCCACCATAAGCATACTTTATACACAATGTATTCCCCTAGGTCCTTAAAAAGGCGAAGTTTTATGTAGTCGACGTTCACACAACACCACTAGAAGAATAACACCATAACTTAAATATAACAACACATATTACTTCAACATCATATGACTACTAACAACTAGACTTCTCCCCTGTCCTCAAGAACTAAAGGAACTACTCACAAGACATAAAAGAGATCATGATCAGAGGTGATAAATATATGATAAACAATCTGGTCATAACAATAATCCTCCAACAAAACTCAATAGCATTCACCACAAAAGAGTAATCAACACCGGCAGAGTAGAGTGGATGAATAGTGCAAGTTACAACTGAGATTGCAATGGTATGATGAGATGGAATGAAGATGGAGATGGTGCTGGTGATGGAGATGATGGTGACGATGATATCAATGATGCCCGTGACGATGGTGATGACGATGAGGACGATCTCCCCCTCCGGGAGGAGCTCTCCCCGGCGGAATCTGCCTGCCGGAAAGGTCTTTTCTTCTCTGTAGGTTTCCACCACGGAGCGGCGGTGGAACTTCGGAAACTCTTCTTGTTTTGGGGTTTTTAGGTTACGAGGAAGATATAGGCCAAAGGGGGGCTCCGGGAGTGGGGCCCACCTCGCAGGCGGCTACCTGGCGCGGCCTGAGGGGGGTCGCTCCACCAGGGCGCCTGGGAGCCTGGTGGCCTGTAACACCCTGGGTGTCACACTACCGTAACCTAATAATAATCACATTGTTAATGACTAATCATTGTTACTAATCTGGGCCTTGATCAACTTGGAATCAAAACAAATTCTAATGCCCTTTGGGTAATATTAAAAACATTGTGAACAATGTAACCTTGTCCTAAAATTCTTAGACCAATTTTATTAAAAACCTTAAAATCAGTAGACCATGATATACCAACCATGGGCATTTATTGAATTATTTAAAATTATCAAACAATTCAAATCGATAGAAAAACACCCCACTTGATCTGTTGCATATTAAAAGAATTAGCAAAAGATTTTATAAAAGTCCAAATATTTTTGTGGCAACTCCCTATGGTGCCACACAAATTTACAAACAAGTTTCATGTTTTACAAAAATGTAAAAGCAAATAAAATAAATACCAACCGTAAATAAAGAACAAAAAAGAGAAGAACAAAAGAAATAAAAAGTAAAACCTAATCTAACGCTCAGGGCGAGGCCCACCCCCTTGGCCCAACCCCACCCACCTTTTTCCCCTGCCCCCCTGTTCAGCCGACCGTGCCGGCCATGGCGCAGCCGAGCCCGCTCGCTATGGCGTGCCGCGACAGTGCCCGAGCGCAGATAAAGATATGCCTCCACCCCCCCCACGAAAATCATGGATCGACCGCAGCCACCCCACCCCCCTCGCTCGCAACTTTCTGCCTGCCCGAGCTCTCTCATGCTCTCCCGTGGGCACGCCGCCGACATGCCCAACGCCTTCCCCGTCCTCATCTCCTTCATCCCCTGCGAGGAATCGGCCCGCAACGCTCCGTGGACACCGCCCCGGTCATCTTCTCCGGTCGCGCCCACCGCGACTCCGCCGTCCGCTTCACCACCTCCAGCGCTCCCCCGAGCCACTGCCTCCCCTACCGCGCTCCAATGTGAGCCCCTCGACGTTTGCCTCTGCTTGCACTCGGATTCATGTCCCGTAGCTCTGTTTCCGTGAGTTCCATGCTCCGGCCGCCGTCTGGCCTCGCCGCCGCCGCCGTTTGAGTCATCCCCGTCGCCCGTCGGCTCCCTAACTAGATGCGTGACGCGGCCCCCATTCGGTCCCCGCACTTCGCCGCTCGTATGGCCGCCGGAGGCACCCATATGGCCGCGATGCCATGCCCCTGTTGCCGGCGTGTGCACGCGCTGGGTTAACCCAGTGGGTTCACTCACTGCAAGGTGGGTCGAAGCCCTGTTAAACCTCTGTTAGTTAGAACTAATCTAATTAGGTAATAACCAATGACATGTGGGCCAGATCCACTTAAATCTTTGTATAAGTTAAGATAACTGTTAAATTATTTATGTCCCAATGACAGGTAGGTCCCACTGTTTTTTAATTAAGTAAAATGCTTTATAAAACTGTGTGACTAACAGGTAGGACCCACTGATCAGGTTTGACCAGTCAAACACCCATGTGTATGACAGTTGGGCCCCCTCAATCAGTTCTATTGTGGATAAGGTTCTGGATAATGTTGAGATACTAAATAAAATAAATCCGGAAAATGCTTTTAAGTTGAATTAAACTTAAGAAATTAATATATTTTAATCTGTAACTCCGATGAAAAAACTTTATACATCAAAATTGATTAGAAAAATATAACGAATAAGAATACGCCACCCGTATACCCACCACACCCCTCTAATACAACGAACACGATACTTCCCCCCCTCTGGATCGTTTGTCCGGTAATTACCCAGTACCGGTAAAACTTTCCGGATGGAAATGTTCTGAACATAAAAGTTGTTCCGAATGCATCAACCATCACGGATACACTATCCACATGTCTGTCAGATATTCACGACACTACATACATGGAACCTTCCCCCTCTGGGCCGTTTGTCGATAATCACCCGGAGCCGGTATTTCATCCCCGGAAGAATTCCCGCTCCGAGAATAACCCTTTGCACCGCGGTAGAACACCGTTAACGTTGCATCTGTCATGGCATGCATCTGTTGGTTATGTTTGCTTTGTATTGACTGTTTCTCTCCCCCTTTATTCTCCGGTAGACGCCGTGACTGTTTGCGACTACACCGCTGCTGGGTACGACTACTTCGACGACGACCGTACCTCTATCGTCGAGCTTCCAGGCAAGCAGAGCCATTCTCTTCCCTAGATATCGCCTATCTTTCCGTATATTTCTTGCACTAGGCATTGTTACTGTTGCTGCTACGTTACAATATTGCATAGCCTGTTTTTGTCGCCCCTTGATGTACCTTCCTTTATCCAATGCTGCCTATGAATATATATTATATTCAGCAGTGAGCCCTGCGCTTTGTTAGTCAACTAGGATTAGATAGACGGCCGTGATCACTCTGAGGAGTGAACGCAGATGCGATGAATATAACTTCACAGGTACGGTACAATGCAAACACATCCAGTGGAGCTATCGAGGAGTAATCCTCGTACTCCACTCGTTGTTGACTCTGTATAGCCGCCCTAGGGTCCTGAACCACGGTTGTCCTTAAAGGTAAGAGTCGGGTGATCCAACGGTGCCCGCGAGTGGTATTGCGACGGGACGACAGGGAGGGTACGACCAGTGTACCGGTGTGCTTGGACCCTGATCGTTGGCCGCGAGAGTTACCAAACCACGAAAGTCGAGCTCCTCCAGGAGCACACGGGAGATAAGGTAAGGAGCCGGTTCACCTTGTTGGTAATTGTGTGTTCTGATGGGACGATAGAGCAGACACCGATGTACTGGTGGTCTTGGTTGTTGTTCGTTGCCCGTTGTGTTGTTAGTCAGACAGCGATAACGTTTGTCTGCGAGATAATAATAAAATACTAAAGGGTTTGGTGGATAATTTGAGAGGCCGCAAAGGCCTGTACGCACTACCTTCACGTGTGATAAGGAGTTATGGGCTCCCGTGCGTCGTAGTTCATTCAAAAGCTCTTCAGACGTCAGCAGTATCGCGGTCTGATTGCTGGGAAGCAGTGTGTCTTCTTCGCTTGAGCGGTGTATTTGGATTTGGTTTTGCTTCACCGTACAGCCTCGCACCGTGAAGGAGCGTGAAGGGGGAGGGTCCTAGACCTCTGATCGCATAGGATATATTCCAGCGGATGGCCTCTCTGTTGAGCCTAGGATGTGCTGCGGCCTGTCGGATAGCTTTGGTGGAGCGTTCCCTAACAAGGTACCCGCCACCCTGGAGATCCGAGCGTGCAGGCTGAACAGTAATGCACCCCTGCAGGGAATTTAATCTATTCAAATAGCCGTGTCCGCGGTAACATGACTCTTTATGCTGAATGAAGAGGATCGGCCTCGGCAAATCCTAGGGTTAGGTACCCTAGGTTTCGTATAGGAGGAATAAGAGCGGCGTGGCCGCGCGTTGGAGGATTTTAGCGGTGTATAAGCGACACATGGGGCACGATTTACCCAGCTTCTGGCCCCCGGAGGGAAAACCCTACATGCTGCTTTTCTGATCTTGTATTGATGATGATGTACAGGGGTGTCGCGAGGGCTTTGGTGGTGATTGAGTTCTGTCTAGTTCTATGCGTGGGGGGAATACATGTTTAGATGATGTCTAGAGAGGTGCCCCTGACTCGCTTTATATAGATAGCCAGGTAGGGGTTTACATGAGTCCTAGTCGACTATAAGTAGGAGTCCTTGTCATGCGCCTTAAGTCTTGGGCTTCATGTCGGTTCGCGGGTCTTCTAGTGGGCCGCCAGTCTTGACACGCACCAGGTACCCTCACGGTGAAGAGTCGTGGGGGTACCCCCTTGTCAGTAGCCCCTGAGTGCCTGGGGGACTCGAAGAGTCGCGCAGGGACTCAAATCTGCAGTAGCCACTATGGTGCGTGTCGCTTTGTCGAGTGAGCACTCGAACCTTTCGGTATCTTCTGTTGATGAGCAGTCGAAGATGCCTTGAGTATGCTCCCGATGGCAGTATTTGGATGAAGCATCAAAATTATAGTCGAGTTCGTCTTCTTGTAGAATGTGCGAGCAGCATTCGTCGGGTGCGCGTCAGCGCTCCCGATGCGAGTAGCCCCTGAGGCTATGTGCGACTCATAGAGTCGAGCATAGGCTCAAGTTGTTGCTAAGATAACCCCTGTCGTTCTTGTCGGATGCGCGAGTGGTGCTCGTTGGGTGCGCGTCAGCACTCCCGATGGGAGTAGCCCCCGAGGCTATGTTCAACCACTTGCAGTCGAGCATAGACTCAAGACTTCTTCATCATCGAGTAATCGTCATCCGAGGAAGTGCTCGAGTCGGGTCTTGCGCCGTAGGCGTGACATGTTGTAAGGACCAGTCGTGGACGAGGAGGTTGGCATCGCCGCGTCACGAGGGCGCCCAACCCCCGAGCACCTGCTAAGAAGGAGAAAAAAAAGGTCCAACTGTATTAAGGTGTACTTGCGAGATACACAAATCAATTGTAAGGTGCATGATTTGCAGATGTTGCACTTTTGTCGAGTGGATGATGTAGCAGCATATATGGTTTATGCGTGTCTTTTCATGAGTAGGCCCTCCGGCAGCATACTCTTGCCGGGAAACAGGGACGCGATGCCAGACTTGTTGGACCCGGAGAAAAGAGCGGCCTTTTGGTACCGAGCCTCACTACTTTGACAAACGCGAATAAACAACATATAAAACTGAGCATGATCCAAAGAATGATTTTGTAGCCCTCAGAATTTTGTGCGCAACTACGAAGCCGGCATGATAGTTTAGTAGCCCTCAGATGTTTCTGCACGACTGTGTAGCCGGTAGGATGAATTTATAGCCCTCGGATGTTTCTGCACGACTGCGCAGCCGGCATGATGATTTTATAGCCCTTAGATGTTTGTGTACGACTGCGTAGTTGTCTTTGGCGACTGCTCGAGAATGCATATATGTTTTGGAATCCTGGCATATAAGAGTGTAAAGAAACCTAGTTGTAGGATCGATACGGCAGAGGGAGTCGAAGTCGAGCAGTCGATGATGAGTAGTCAGCGTAGCGAAACGGAGTCGATGTGATGGCGACTGCGACGTTCAGCCCCCGAGTCCGCGAGCCCCTGAGTGTTGAGGCCGTGGAGTTGCGTAGCGAAGTCTTCGTGATAAATTTATTCAGTGAGTGATGAAAGGACTCGACGCGGCGGTTCCTACGCGATGGAGCTCGGTATGGGAGAGCCCATACAAAGGAGCTCGGCGCAGGATGATTTGTGTGCTTGGAGTCGACGGTGCGGCGAGTGACCAAGAAGGACTCGACGCGTCGGGCGAGATCATTCGATTGCTCATTGTGTGATGTCGTTGTAGCGGAACGAGTGATGTAGAAACCTTGGCAAGACATCCATGGCATGTCGAGTTGGAGTAGAAGCCTTGTGGGTCAAGATTGAACCCGAATTCGCGATTGGAAATTCGTGATCTCGCGTAGATCCAAAAACGTGTTGCAGTGCGAGAGCGGCTGACGGAGATCTAACCGTTGGAATTTTCTGAAATTTTTTTTGCTGATGGGGGATTGAAACCCGCATGCTTTCACAGGAGGGATCTTCAATTTGATTTTTGAGCTAATGTCGGCAATATTTGTGCTGGAGTCACGGGGAGTTCCGTCAGATTTCGAGAGTGCTTCACTGCGGGAGTCGCCAACAGAGATCCAGCCGTTGGAATTTTCTGAAATTTTGAAAGATTTTCGAAAATGTGATTTCGCATCTTTCCACCGAAGAGATCGTCGAGATGAGCTCCGAGTGGCCATCGTGAGTGCCCGAAACACAGACGTTTTTCTATCCTGTAGGCTGCATGTGAGCGCTTTTGTTGATGTCGATCTTCGAGTGTCGCACTCGAAAATTTTCTTGTTTTCTCCATGAGCTTGACGTAGATCTTGATGTAGTTTTTAATGAAGCCGAGTTTGCAATGAACCCAACTTGAATCGGGTCTTTCCGAAGTCAATGGGTCGTCGATTGTCGATGTAGATTGGAGCCGCCAAATCTGTGATTCCAACGCGCATGTCCTTCCCACAGACGGCGCCAATTGACGAGGATCAGCCTCGGAAAATCCTAGGGTTAGGTACCCTAGGTTTTGTATAGGAGTAAGAAGAGTGACGTGGCCGCGCGTTGCAGGATTCGGACGGTGTACAAGCGACATATGGGGCACGATTTACCCAGCTTTAGGCCCCCAGAGGGAAAACCCTACATGTTGCTTGTCTGATCTTGTATTGATGATGATGTAAAGGGGTGCCGCGAGGGCTTTGGTGGTGATTGAGTTCCGTCTAGTTCTATGCATGGGGGGGGGGAATCCATGTTTAGATGATGTGTAGAGAGGTGCCCCTGCCTCGCTTTATATAGATAGTCAGGTAGGGGTTTACATGAGTCCTAGTCGACTATAAGTAGGAGTCCTTGTCCTGTGCCT
Organism: Bromus sterilis; assembly: GCA_950022295.1. Lineage (NCBI taxonomy): Eukaryota > Viridiplantae > Streptophyta > Magnoliopsida > Poales > Poaceae > Bromus > Bromus sterilis. The sequence goes on from OX465598.1 coordinate 274,428,554, forward strand.
TAAGTCTTGGGCTTCATGTCGGTTCGCGAGTCTTCTAGTGGGCCTCCAGTCTTGACACGCACCAGGTACCCTCACGGTGAAGAGTCGTGGGGGTGCCCCCTCGTCACTGAAGCTAGATCTTACCACTACAAACTACTACTATTATACTGTATGGTTCTGGGTCTTCTTCCTCGCAGGGAAGTCGAGGAAGGGAACTCGGAGGCATTGTTAATTGTTATCTAATACAACTTACTATTATACAATGCTGCAGCAACTTCTCCTGCATTGTACTTTATGCTTTGTATAAACTGTTGGCTATTCTCTCCTCATGCTTCAAGAACCGCGTGAAGATGCTAGTCTTCGATAGGCCTAGCTTCTTATCATTGTTCTGATTTCTACCTTGCAGTCCACTATATACAGCCTCCCCTTTCCATTTGATATAAATGCATAAATGCTTAGTAGCGGACGTAAGACTCACGGGTATGCTAGATACTCACACTTGCTTTATTTCCCCTTTTTGTTTTGCCTGTTCGGCCGCTGTAGTCGACGTTGGAGCCTTGGAGTCCAGGAGCAGGAGATCCCCGATGCTTTCTACGACGTCGAGTTCCCCGTTGACCAGGAGTAGTTTGGAGGTTCCCAGGCAGGAGGCCTCGCCTTTTCGATCGTGGTGTTTTTGTGCTAGCCTTCTTAAGGCATATCATGTGTACCTTGAGTCTATACTCAGATATTATTGCTTCCACTAACTTTGTGCTCTCGAGCTGTTGTATTCGAGCCCTCGTGGCCCCTGGCTTGTATTAAACAGCTTGTATTATTTTAGTTGTAGAGTTTTGTTGTGATATCTTACCGTGAGTCACTGATCTCGATCGTGTACCTTGCGTGTATGATTACTGTATACGGTCTGATTTTAGGGGCGTCACAAGTTGGTATCAGAGCCGACTGCCTGTAGGACACCCCCTTCCCACTCCTTGGTCGAAGTCGAGTCTAGTCTGTGAAAAACTACTTTACTAACAGTGTTGTGTGGCTTATCGGCCCACGTCGCAAAACTGGGTGGAATTAGGATCTTTTCTCCGCATCTTTACTCTGGGACTCTGATTTCTCTTCTCTTTCGGGTTAAAGATTTTTGCTAACACTAACTCTAGGTTCCCGTGATCACATCCTCCTGGAGAGCCCCTCATTACAGATGATCACCTGGTTCAGCTGAAGATTCTGAATATACTCTCCAATAAGTTCTAAGACCCTTATGCTCGCTGCTTTGCAGTTCCTTACCACCGATAAATCCTCGTGGGTAACTTCACATCCTTGTTGTTTGTAACTTCATTCCCAGTTGCTCTTGTGTGTACAAGATGCGTCGAAATACTTTCCGTTGTTTCGAGAATCCTCTGCAGCCTACTACTTTGGAGATTCTTCTTACCTGCTTACCCTATGGTTAATTCCATATGTCCACTATTCTTCATTACCATCCCTCGTCTCTGCCATTCTGATATTGTTGAATCATCTGGTGTGCGAATGCACGCAATCATCCGTTGATCCCTATGAATTCATTCTTCTGGCTCAGACGTCATTCCGGACATGAGCTGGATATCGGTAAATAAAACCTTGATTGATTGTCCGTCCAGTTCCATTCAACTTACTCATTCTTTTGATCGGAGCATCTGCTTCCGATCCTTTATTCCAGAAATCATAATTCCTTTGAATTCAAGCATCAAAATGTTCAGCTACTTCCGTCATCTGATGCCTTTGTATTCTTTCTCCTTATGGTTGAGTACCGATACGCACACCAGACTCTCTGTACACCACTTGACCTTTGGTGGGTAATTATCCGACTGATCTTGCATATTCTAAAACCCTTGAGTTCTTCCCTTGATACGAATTGGCATTGCCGAGTCATATTCTCTACTTAACTTCGGTACTCTACTTTCGAGGTTGTGTCCCTTACTTCTGTTGTTTGTTGTATATGTTCGTAAAATGTCCCGATGAATTGTATCCATACTTCTGCCATCTATGCGAACCCCGAAACTTCGGCGGGACACACTCTACTGGTGTTACGCTAGATATAATTCCAACATGACAAATTCATCAAAATCGAGAAGTGAATGAAAGGTTATGCATTGAAGAAGTGGGAGTCGACCCTGAACCATTGCGTTCATGCCCACGGATACGATGTGGGACCTATCATGAAATGTTCTTGCAAATAAAGTGATTATCCCCTTGGCATAAATTTATCTTACATCTATGATCTTCCATTCTGCCTTCGAGTATTACCCCTCTGGTATCTCGACGATATTGTGCCATTGCACCAACTCTTATGAATTCTTGCTGGTGCGATACTTCTCATCGATTTTTCCATTCCACAGGTTCTGGGTTGTCGCCAACCAAGAACACTGAATACCTTTTGCTCCACCACCCCTTTTGTTTTGTGATATTACTATTCGGTTTCATTCTCTTGAAACCTCTCGACGTAAAGTGTCATGGTCATCATCAGCCTTTTGCCTCTCCCAATTGTTAATTGAATTCATGGTGAGAAATACCTTCCTTGCCCCTCGATGATTTGTGATATCATCGACAACCTCGTTTAACTCTCCTCCAATACAAACTTGGTCATGTATATCTTGATATGCTCTCCCTTGGGAAATATATACACCTGATACTTGTGTATCATCACATTTTATTTTCCATTGGTCTGTTTAACCTTTCTTTTAATATAAATTATCCGAGCAGTGATAATTCTCTGCTGATGTAAACACTTCGGTGTACTACTTTGTCTGTACAACCTATTACGATTGATTGATGAGTTTTCGGTGACCACCGATGGACGAGAACTTTGCCTACTGTTCTGCCTCATCTTAACGAGCAGGAAAATGGTTCTCTTCGTCCCTCACCCTGTGTACCAACGTTGTTGCCGACATAGCTAACAAGTTGTTCTCTGACTTATCTTACAACTTGATCGCAGTGTTTGTCACCACCCTTCTTATTCAATGTGGGCCCATAACCCACAGTTCCACAGGATCAAAACCTGACTCTCTTGTACCTTTTTGTTCTCGAGGTTATTCCTCTTGCTTGACCTCATATGCAACTCACGATTCCTCTACCTTGTGATATTCAGTTCCATATCAGACTCAGTGCTTATACCAGATGCTCTGGAGCCCTTTTCATCCTCCGTTATCATCGTTGAATGATTGCATATCCACTTGAAAACTTCTCATGCCTTCTTTTGTTTCCCTCATTGTATCTCCCTGAGTTCAACTCGTGAGATACTTTGTACCCCATTCCCTTGGACCATTGATACGCGAGAGAGGATAATAGCTTCTCGCCCTTCGTTGGTTACCCCAAGTGGAAGGTGAGATGTAGGATAGCAACAAATTTCCCCTATGTAGAGGATAGGGTTTGTCTCCCGTAGGACTCCGGCGGTGATAAGTAGGTGTCAGCGGCGCACCTGATGCGGACTTGCACACAACACAATTAACTTTTCTCCCAACGATGTTCAGAGATGTTGTCAATCTCTCTAGTCTTGTTGTTTACAAAGGATCAAAAACACATGATAATGATAATCATAGCAACTAAAAGTAAATACTGAAAAAGGAAATAGCTTGTAAACAATGATGAGAATATGGACCGGGGTCCTGTGATGTTCACTAGTGATGTCTCTCTCCCAAAAGACGATAAAACTTCTATGAGAGGTAAACAAATTACAGAAGGACAATTGACAGGATTATAAATGCACCGCAATGCTAACTATTCTACAACAGAAAGGAAGAGGCTCATAAGCATGGGCAGTACGCCAAAATAAGTAGACCGAAATCCAACTGCATCTACTACTAATCATCCACCTTGAGATATCTATCCAGAACATCTCGCTGGAATTAAGTTGTGAGCCCCACCCAAAGTGTAAACCCAAAGCAACATACAACTGCATTAAAAAGAACTTTGCGTAAAGTAAACAATCCTTGCAACCGCGGTTACAAGCACCGTTGTTTTCCCCATGTGGCCACAGCACATCCCCTAGACTCATGTTTCTGTCACTCAAGAGTGTCATCAGGGGGCATGTACCCACAATCGAGCATAACGTTCCCTCTTGGAGTCACTAACTACTACTTGGCACAAGCAATAAACAGCAACGGAGAACATGCAAGAATTACTTAGGAACAAAAATATAAGAGATAAAAACCAAATATATTACTCTATCACAATCTGAACATAATCTCATAATCCATCAAATCCCATCAAACTCAACATAGCAACAGTAGAAGAATTACGTATGTGCCTCGATCATGTAGGGCAGCTCATGAGGTCTAAACCATGAAGAGCAAAGAGGGGAGGATAACATCACATAGCTACTGATCACGGACCCATGGTCCAAGGTAGACTACTCACGGCACATCCAAGAAGCGTCCATGGTGGAGGAGAAGCTCGCGGAGGTCGATCCTCCCTCCGGCAGGGTGCCGAGAAGGGTCCTGACGGTGCTCCCGATCTTGGAAGCGCGGCGGCGGCAGCGGAACAAAGGCGAGTTTGTGAAATAGGGTTTTGTCTTCGGAGTTTTCCCGTGACGGATTTTAAATAGGCGAAGGGGGCAACCAAGGGGTCCACCAGGGGTCCAGGCACTACCCTGACGCGGCGAGGCCACTATCCACGCCAGGTTGCCGCCTGTACACCTGGTGGTGGCCCTCTGGCCCCACTTTGGTGATTCTGGAAGGCTCCGATGCGCTAATTTTTTATCCGATTTTCCCGAATTTTTGGAGCATTTTTAATATGGGGGAAACCTGGAATAGAAAAACAGCAGAAAATAGGAACTGGCACTGGGTTCACTGAGTTAGTAGGTTAGTCCAATTATGATCAAAAGTGTATGAAAGTGTATCTAGATCATAGCAATATCACACAAAACATGCATGGAACGAGCAGAAATTATCGATACGTTTGGGACGTATCAACATCCCCAAGCTTAATTCATGCTCGTCCTCGAGTAGGTAAATGATAATAAACATAATTTCTGTGGTGACATGCTAGCAACCATATAAGAACTTTGAAACGTAAAGCAATCAAGGTATGTGATTCAATTCAAGTCATAACATGCAAGAGTCTATATTAGCATTGAAACAAGCAACGAAAGAACATTAGGTGCAAGAGCTCTTGTTGTCCGTGACTCGAATGTCTCCAAATGGTGTTTGTGTGCAAGAAGGGAATAGGGAATACGAGAAAAAATGTATTTTTGTTGAGAACTCAATCTACTAAACTTTCACACTTGGTCTTCTTTCGAATCTTATCTTTACTCGTCCCCAGACCACTATCCAGGTACAAGTCAATTTGATCCACCCCTTTTTGATATTTTGAGCACTCATGCAATGGATGAGCGTAAGAACGAGAGTTGACACTTAGGATAGCAAAGAGAGAATATGGTGGAGGTGGAAGACAAAAAGCATAAGAAAGGCTCACATCAATGAGGACAATCATAGGCGAGTAGGCCAAATGATAGATATGATTTGAGGAGTAGGGATTGTCATGCAACAGATGCACATATGAGCTAAAAAGCTCTCCAATGGAACTAGTGGGGGTCCATCTAACTTGCTCGCTCATGAAGACCTAGAGATCTTTTGAGGAGGCTCTTCCTTGGAATATGCAAGCCAAGTTCTATAGTGTGAAGGTCCCCACATAGCAATATGCATGATCATCTCTATGGAGTACAAGGATAAGATGGAGTACTAGTGTGGATCTTTCAAAAGGATAGTAGTGTTGCCCATTTCTGTCTTTTTATTTTATTTTTATATTTTTCTATTTTTTGTATTTTTTGGTGGCCTCAATGGCTCTTTATATTTATCTCTCATTTGTCGTCTTTGGGATCTTTTATTTTGTCCACTTTGGGATCTTTTCCTCACTTAAGAGCAACATTTTAATTTACAAGAGGGTATAGAAGATCTTTCACACTTAACAAGTGTCGGGACCCGGGGTTAGCGTATGCAAGTCCAGTTAAGACATAGTCATATGGAGAGCCGAGAACCGCACCCACTTGTCTAAGCAGACAAGGCCAAGCACTGAACATTCTCGGAAAGCATCGTACGTGAGGGTTATCCCATCCAGACCGGATGATCAACTGTGATGGGTCCTCATCGTCCGCACACAAGTCTAATGATATGGGTGGTGAACTCCCATATTCAAAGACAAGTCGCCTCAACCATACTATCGACTATCTCTAACTCTTACATAGACTTACTCCAGCCCGATCACTTAGTCGTGGTATAGGGCGGGCTCGATCATACCACAAAGTGTGCACGAGACGGAGTCTCGAGCAATCGCATCGCGATGCCCCAAGCTGCGCACATCTAAGGGCCACTTGGTGTATGAAAGACCGCCAGCCAGAACACAACTAAGGTCTCGAAAACCCATACAAAGACATGCATGTTATAATCATACACGCAGCACACATGCCTTGTATGAACAGTAGGTACCAATGCAATTCTCTACAAAGTGTACATTTTATTTATAACTCTTATAGAGTACAAACAGAGATAACATACATGTGATCCAACATTACAACACAGAATGGAAGCAAATTATGTCTGAGTACAGACAAGTTTAACAAATGGCTTAAGAAGCCTTATTCAAACACAAAGCCCTCCACGAGGGAACCAGTCTGCTGACTGGGACTAGACTAGCTTAACTTCAGTCGTCCAGCTCGATGAAGAAGCCACCTTCGGGGTCAGTGGCGTCATCTAAAACATAGATTAAGCAAACGTGAGTACAAAGGCGTACTCAGCAAGACTTACATAGGTGCTATACTACTCATGCACATGTATCAAGGTAAAGGGAGGTGGGGTTCACATGCAGAAGTGCCAGCTTTGACTTGGCTAGTCCTGAACTACGAGTACCAGACTTTGAGGTAAGAAGCGTACACGAGTCCACTACTTTCTCCAACCAATACACCACTATGGTGCCTTCCTCGACTTCCCCACGAGAAAGCACGCCATAATACTCACACTTATCTTGGTGTGTTTTAGAAGTATCCGGTTCAAGTTATCTAATAATCAAGCTAAGCTTTCCAAGTAGTCCATAACCGCGGACGCGGCTATTCGAATAGTTTTGATAACCTTGCAAGGGTGTACCGCTACACACACATGATCATCAGTTACCGCTTTTGATCTCGACACCATTCAAGGGGTGCCAGCGAGGATGCTCACCACAACTGTTACATCACAGCCTAACTAGTCCAAGAAAGCCGCCTACTTGGGTTGGTTACCACAATCGTGAACCCGGCCGGTTTACCGAAGTGGACCCAAGCGATGTGTGCGTGGTGCATAAGCCGGTCTCGGTTGAGCCGTTCTCTCACTTAGCATCCAGGCCACAAGCCTACCAGAACTCCAAACTATTGCGACATCCGGACATCGAAAGGGATGAGTTAATAGGTTGAGAGGGGTCAGTGAGCCCAATGTGTGGTTGTACTCTTCATCTTGGATCACCACACAAGAACTCGGACTTAGGGCGGTGTTCAACGAGACAACCCACCGTGTACTCCTACACAGCCTCTCATCGTTCACCTTGTATTAGGGTTGATTCACCAACACTTTTCTACCATCATCAACATGATCATTCCCATCCCGACTCACATCACAGTAACAGCATGGTATCATACTAAGCATGCAATAAGCAGTAACATTGCAGGGGCCACATGATATCATTCAATTCCTACATTTGCTAGGATTGTGGTTTGCTTACTACTGTGACAAAAGATAGGTCATGCAAGGAATGGGTTCGTCTATGCGGTAGAATCGTAACATGGTGATCATCCTAAACAATGCATAAGCGAGACCTGAGAGGGAAGTGGGATTTTATCGACATGATCAATGGGGGTTTTGCTTGCCTTGCTGACGAGGTTCGGGTTCTGGATCTTCAGCGAAGGGGGTGACCTCTTGCTCCGGTTCCACCTCTACTCGACAAACAAAGCACGAAGTAGCAATCAATATGAATGCAATGCTCAAGCACATGAATGAATGTTGAAACTTGAAGTATAAGTTTTGATGTGTGTGAGACAATTCCATTTAAGTGGAATATATTGCATTTAAAATGCAAATTTAAACTCCACATTTGAATTCAACCTAGTCAAGTTGCAAGTGACATGGTTTGATCATTTTGAATTATTTTCAAATGTGTAAGATGTGCCTCTGATGTGTGGTTAAAATACATCATAATTCCATGGTCCAAGTTGCAAGATCAAGTGATTTGAATTTGAATTAAATTCAAATAAACCAAATGACATATGCTACTGGTCCCATTTTAATTTCAACTCAAACAGAGTTGAAAGTTGCATATTTGGAAAGATAATTTTCTCCTGATCATTTTTCATATATTATTTGTCCAATTTGGAGTTAATATGAATTTTCTATGAATTTCCAAAGTTTGGGGTATTTTCTGGATTTTCTGGAATTCTTTTAATCTCTGGAAATTCATTAATTCGATTTACTGCGTCAGGCTGACGTCAAGCTGGCGTCAGGGGGGGGCTGACATGTGGGGCCACCCTGTCAGTGGCTGGGTTAACTTAACCCGTGGGTTAAATTAATCCAGTGGCTTAATTAAGCCACTGGGCCCACTGGTCAGTGACCCAGGGGTCACTAATTAGGTGATTAGCCGGGGGGGTTAACGCTGACTCGCCGGCGGCTTGACGCCGGCGACTGGACCAAGGCGGCGCTTAACGGGAACTCGATTCCGTCCACGGGAGGGGAAACGGAGGGCACCGGCTTGCTCCTGGAGGTCGTCCGCGTCTTCTGGAGGCATCGGGGGTCCACGGGGAGCTCTGCATCGACGACGGCGACGACTCCGGCGGCAGCAGAACCACGGCGAAGTCGCAGGCGACGCTACCGTGCACGGTTCGGGCTGAAATCGCTCGCGTTCAAAAGCTAACATGCTCAGGAGCCAAACGCGCGCTCTGGCTGAGACGAAGGGGCACAGGGGCGACCTCGAGCTCATCCATGGCGGCGAGGTACTTCGGCTTCCATGGCGGATCGTCAAGGAGACAACCAAGAGGGGCAGGGAGAGAGGGGTTTGGACCGCCTGCTCACCAGGAACTCGACGGAGGTGGCGGCTTGAGCTGGGAGGGCTCGACGGCGACGAAATCGACAAAGGCGTCCTTCGGGTCCGGCGACGGCTCGAGCTCGATTCCGGCGGCTAGGAGGGCTCCGAGTTCGATTCGCTGCACTGGGAGACGTAGTCGACGACGAGGAGGAGGATGGACAGCACGGCGCAGCTCGGGGACGTCGTTGGCCACGCGGGCTTCAAGCTATGGCGACGGCGACGTCCTGTTCTTCGTGGGGTTCAGCGAGAGAGAGGAGGATAGGCACTGGGGAGGGGCGGAATGAACTCACGGCGTCTCCAGGCGCGTCCAGGTGCGAGAAGAGGCCACGGGGAGGGCCGGAAGCTACTCGGCGTCGAGGTGGCGTCACCAGCTAGCTCGGTGGCATTCCACCGAGCAGCTTGGAGGCGCGGGAGGTGGAAGAAGACCCCCGTGCCCTTTTGGGCCGGCTGGGATGGGGTGGGCCGACTTCGCCCAGGCGCCAGGTAAGTCTTTTCCTTTTCTGTTTAATCTTTCCTTTCTGTTTTTCTGTAATTTGTTCTGTTTAGCTAAAATAAATAGCTAAACATTTTATTAAATGCTGAAAACTTTTATGTGGCCTCATAATAAAATAAACTAGCCACTCATAAACTTTCAACATTTTTAAAATTCAAAAGATTTGAATTTTAAATCAAAAAGGGGTATTTCTTTAATTCCAAGGTACTGTTTGAATATTTGAAAAATATATGAGCATGGGATGGGTCCCACATCACTTGATATGTGATCACACTCATTTATAAGACTTTTCAAAACTCTAACATGAATTTTTGGAAAATATTTTTATCTGGCCTTTTGAATTAATTCATCTGGGGGGTGTTCCTTCTCCCATTTGGATTTTGAAATTGATTTCCAAGATTTCTTTTGAAATTTTTGGTATGATGCAAAGGTACTAACTAACCCTAGCACATACCTAACAGAGGGCTCTGACAACTCGCCCCCACTCAAAAGAATCTCGTCCCGAGATTCAGAAGTCCGCAGGAGGAAGGAGGGATACTCGGTAAGGAGACGGTCTTCTCTTTCCCATGTGGCTTCTCTTTCAGAGTGGTGTGACCATTGCACTTTTAGAAACCTAATCCTCTGACGACGAGTGACACGCTCTGCTGAATCAAGAATACGAACGGGGTATTCTCGATAAGAAAGGTCATCTTGGAGATCAAGCGTTTCATGGTCAACTTCGCGGATGGGGTCCTTGAAGCAACGCCTGAGTTGGGACACATGGAATACATCATGTACTCGGGAGAGGTGTAGCGGTAGTACAAGTTGGTAGGCAACTTCTCCACGTTTAGCAATAATGCGGAAAGGTCCGATGTAACGTGGGGCCAACTTGCCTTATATACCGAAACGTTGGGTTCCCTTCAGAGGAGTAACCCGAAGGTAAGCCTTCTCATCCAGATTGTATCTCTCTTGCCTATGATGACGATCATAGTAGCTTTTCTGACGAGACTGGGCTGCTTTCAATTGATCACGAACAATGCGAACTTGCTCTTCTGCTTCCTTGATCATACCCGGTCCAAAGAATTGTCTTTCACCGGTTTCAGACCAGTTTAGTGGTGTTCGACATCGTCGTCCATAAAGGAGTTCAAAAGGAGCCATGTTCAGACTGGATTGAAAACTATTGTTATAAGCAAATTCGGCAAATGGAAGAGAATTCTCCCAATTCTTTCCGAATGAGATAACACAAGCTCTGAGCATGTCTTCAAGAATTTGGTTAACCCTTTCGACTTGACCGCTAGACTGAGGATGGAAAGCCGTACTAAAGGAGAGATGAGTTCCCAAAGCACGTTGGAAACTTCCCCGAAATCTAGAGGTGAAAAGGCTACCACGATCAGAATTGATTTCCAAAGGAACACCGTGAAGGGATACAATTCTGGAGATGTACAAGTTCGCTAACTGGCTAGCAGTTATAGACTCGCGAACCGGAAGGAAGTGAGCAACTTTGGAAAGCCTATCTATGACAACGAAGATGGCATTGTTTCCTTTCTGGGTTCTTGGAAAGCCGGTGATGAAATCCATGCCGACTTTGTCCCATTTCCACTCGGGAATAGACAAAGGTTGAAGTGTACCAGCAGGTCTTTGATGTTCTGCTTTAATGCGACGACAAGCATCACATTCGGCAACAAATTGAGCAATGTCTCTCTTCATCCTAGTCCACCAAAATCTCTGGCGTAGATCTTGGTACATTTTTGTGCTACCGGGATGAATCGAGAGGGGTGTGTCATGGGCTTCTTTGAGGATGAGTTGCCTTAGTTCCTTATTCTTAGGTACTACCAAACGATTTTCAAAGAATACCGTTCCTTTGCTATCTGTGGAGAAACATTTAGCAACTCCGCTAGCAATGTTCTCCTTGATTCGGCGAACACCTCGTGCACGCCTTTGGGCAACTATGATTTGATCCTCAAGAGTTGGTTTCGCCACCAAGGTTGAAAGATAGCCATGAGGAACAATCTCAAGGTTGAGCTTGCGAAAGTCCTCATGAAGAAGTGGTTGATACTGCTGTAACATGAGGTTGTTACAGTACGACTTACGACTTAGTGCATCAGCGATGACATTGGCTTTGCCTGGGGTGTAAGAAATTCCTACGTCGTAATCTTTTATCAACTCAATCCAGCGTCTTTGCCTGAGATTAAGATCTGGCTGGGTGAAAATATATTTGAGGCTTTGGTGGTCGGAATAAATCTCACAACGATTACCAAGGAGGTAATGTCGCCAAGTTGTTAGGGCATGAACTACGGCAGCGAGTTCAAGGTCATGGGTAGGATAGTTCTCTTCATGTGGCCGCAACTGGCGTCAAGCATAAGCTACCACATGTCGATCTTGCAGAAGTATGCATCCTAACCCTTGCCGTGATGCATCACAATAGATCTCGAAATCCTTTTTGGTGTCTGGAGGTGCAAGTACAGGTGCAGAAGTCAATCTTCTTTTTAGCTCTTGAAAGCTTTCCTCGCACTTGGGAGTCCATAGGAATTTCTTATCTTTCTTGAGGAGTTCTGTTAGAGGCTTTGCAACTTTAGAAAAGTTCTCGACGAAGCGACGGCAATAGCTGGCTAGGCCAAGAAAACTCCTAACTTGCTTAACCGATTCAGGTGGAGTCCAGTCAAGGACGGCCTGAACTCTCTCGGGATTCACAGCAATGCCTTTTGCAGAAATCACGTGGCCTAAGTAGGTCACTTCTGGTAGCCAGAATTCACACTTGGAGAATTTAGCGTACAGGCGATGCTCTCTAAGTTTCATCAATACCAGCCTTAAGTGTTCGGCATGATCTCCTTCGTTCTTCGAGTAGATGAGAATATCATCAAGATAAACCACAACAAATTTATCTAGGTACTCCATGAAGATCGAATTCATCAAGCGTGAGAATGTGGCGGGGGCATTGGTTAAACCAAAGGACATGACGGTGTACTCCTAAAGACCATAACGAGTAGTAAAAGCCGTTTTGGGAATGTCCTCGTTTCGGATTCTGGTCTGATGATAACCTAATCTCAAATCCATCTTGGAGAAGACGGAGGATCCTGCAAGTTGATCATAAAGATCATTGATCCTGGGTAGTGGGTATTTGTTCTTTATCGTCGCTAAATTTAGCGGGCGATAGTCTACGCACATCCTTTCTGTTCCATCTTTCTTCTTTACGAACAGAACGGGACAACCCCATGGCGATGAGCTAGGGTGGATGAAGCCTTTTGCCAACGAAGCATCAAGTTGGGTTTTTAGCTCAGCCAACTCATGTGGGGCCATTTTATATGGGTGTTTGGAAATTGGTGCGGTTCCTGGAACAAGATCCACTATAAACTCTACACACCTGTCGGGTGGCATGCCCGGCAGCTCTTCAGGAAAGACATCCGGGAAGTCACGAACCACCGGAATATCTTCAAGTTCGGGAAGGGGAAGTACATTCAAAGAATGCACTTGGGTTCTTATTCTGGGTGAGGTATAGATGATTGTTTGGCCTGAAGGGTGGGTGAGTTTCACGGATTTGCCTTTGCAATCCAGATAGGCATTCTGTCTTGATAGCCAATCCATGCCAAGGATGACATCAATGTCTGAAGACTGGAGGGATATGAGTGAAGCAAGGAATACTAAACCCTCAATTGAAATTTGATTACTATGGCTTACTCTATTAGTTTGCCATCTTGACCCTGGAGTTTGAATAATCATTGGGGTGGACAATTCAACAAAGGGCAACTCATGACGAAGTGCATAACTTTCCGACATGAATGAATGAGATGCTCCTGGGTCGAAAAGAACAGAAGTAGGAACAAAATTGACTGGGAGCGTACCAAGAATGACGTCAGTGGTGTCGTCAGTCTCTTCGGCGGCAATCTGGTTCAGACGTCCACGAGTGGCGGGAGGAGCGGGTTTGGCGGTGTAGACCTTCTGGGGTGGCTTCCCACGACCATTGTTGTTGTTGTTGCCTCCGGCACGTGGTGGAGCATTTTGGTTCTGGACTTGGTTCTGGGGGCACTCGCGAGAGTAGTGGCCTGCCTGACCACATTTGTAGCAAGCTCCGAAAATAGTGCGTGGAGCTGGGTTGTTTGGTGGAGCTGGGTGGAACTGGGTGGGTGGACGAGGCGCCGCATAGGATGGCCTCGGTGGGTTGTTCTGGCGGAACATGCTATTGGGGATCCAGATCTTGCGTTTCTGGGAACCAGAGCTGGATGAACCTTCTTCTCTAGGGTGTTTGTGAAAGTCGTTGGGGGTGTTCATGTCCTCTGCCTTGATGGCCTTGTTGACAAGGACCTGGAAGGTGGCAAAGTCATGAAGGTTGAGCTCGCGACGGAGTCCACTGTTGAGGCCACGACGGAACCTCTCTTGTTTCTTGGAGTCGGTGGAGACTTCTTCAGTTGCATAACGAGCAAGTCGGTTGAACTCACGACTAAACTCGTCAACGGTCCTCCTACCTTGAGTGAGGTTACAGAACTCCTCACGCTTGCGGTCCATGAGACCCTTGGGAATGTGGTGCTCGCGGAAAGAAGTGCAGAACTCATTCCAAAATGCAGGTAGTCCAACGGGACACATGTTCAGAAAGTTCTCCCACCAAGAACTTGCTGCACCTTCGAGGTGATAGGTGGCATAGTTGACCTTGTCTCCATTTGCAACATGGCCGGCTTGGAGCTTCCTCTCGATGCTGCGAAGCCAGTCATCGGCGTCAAGGGGCTCGGTGGAGTAACTGAAAACCGGGGGATGAAGCCGGATGAAGTCGTTCAGGGACACCAGCTCATTGCGCTGCTGAGTGGTGTTGCGTGCGATGACTTCCAACAGGTGGTGAGAGTCACGGCGGTTCCTCTCGACCTCCATCAGAACCTGTGCCATCGTGGGTGGGGGTGGAAGGTTGCCTTCCTCCTGGTCGTTTCCACGACCTTGGTTCCGACCAACCTGTCCACGGGTTCCTTGAGACATCCTGAAGGTGAAAATACAAAGTCAAACAGAGTTGATTTGAAGAGCCTAATCAAGGTATTGAAGTACTGGAAGGATTACAGAGCAAAGGAAGTAATCATCTTGACAACATGGTGATAAAGCATACAAGCCATATATTCACAAGCTGTCATACAAACCATACATCGTTTTAGTACAAGCACCAAGCTAATACAAACGTGATGAAGATGATACATCCTTCAGAGGCACTCTGACTTTCTATACATTATTTATCTAAGCCTCTGGAACTTAGACACCTTGCTTACAATATACTAAGATACTACTACATCCTCACTAAGTAAGACCACAAGCGGTCTCACTCATCTCCATCTCCATAGTAATCCTCGTAAAAGTTACCCGCGTATCTCGGTAGCTGGAGGTGACCATCGGAAAACACGGAGGCTTGTGGACCCTGATATCCATTTGGGCAAGGATGGGGACTAGGTCCAGTGTAGGGTGGAAGCAAAGGACCACGGGGTGGAAAAATTCCTCCAATCTCGGGCCAAGCAACTCGAGATGGCATCTGAGTCCTCACTGGATAGATCGCATCGTACTCCACTGATCCCACGCTCACAAAGGGTGCCAAGAGCGTCAAGGCTTGGTACAAACGAACACGAGTGGCGTGGAGCTCAAAACGGAGAGCACGTGCATCACGATCTTTGTCACTAGCAAACCTAGCAGTCACCTGGAGTGCTGGATCCTCTGCAGAGTGGTCTGAGTAGAGTCCGGTGTAATATCCCTCTTCTCCTGGAAGTGCAGCAGGGATATAGCGGAATGAAGTCTCTCTCAGCAAAGTGTGCTCCTCTCTCAGCAGTGTGATACATGAGTATGCAGCATCCTGCACAGCCATGTTCTCGGTAACGCCGATGACATGTCCAAAGTGGATAGGCTGGGTGACTCCAACGTGGTGTGGGTAGATCCGGACAATGCAGTGAAACTGCGTCTGGTTGAAGTCGTGGAACTACTCCTCGATGGTGTACTCGGGGTACCATCGATATCCCATGTAGGAAATCATCTCGATCAACGTGGCGGGATGGCCACGCACACCGAGGCACCTGGTCAAACGAACAATCTGCCAAGGGGGAAGATCTGCCATCTGAAACAGAAAGCAGGAGTTTGCAAATGCATCAGATTATGAGATAAACCTGGAATGACTCGGACAGCATAACGGCTGTAATTGTAAGAAATGACAATTTCTTTCAATCATGAAAAACAGCACTTACATAATACGATGTAAGAAATCAGCATTTCAACAATGCTAGGAAAACCTGGACACAACTTTCCTACGGCTATAAGGAAGCAAACAACGAGATGTGCTAAACAGACAGAGGAGAGCCTAGTCCTATCTTCCCGTAGAGTAAGATGAGGGTGACTCAGAACTCAGAACGAAGGGGGTAAGGAGAAAAAGAAGCCTTACGTTGTTCCCTTATATACCCAGAGTAACTATATAACTATAGCAAGCTAGACTCAACTTCGGCCAAGGCTACTAGTCCTACAGTCAGTCCTGCTCTGATACCAAGACTGTCGGGACCCGGGGTTAGCGTATGCAAGTCCAGTTAAGACATAGTCATATGGAGAGCCGAGAACCGCACCCACTTGTCTAAGCAGACAAGGCCAAGCACTGAACATTCTCGGAAAGCATCGTACGTGAGGGTTATCCCATCCAGGCCGGATGATCAACTGAGATGGGTCCTCATCGTGCGCACACAAGTCTAATGATATGGGTGGTGAACTCCCATATTCAAAGACAAGTCGCCTCAACCATACTATCGACTATCTCTAACTCTTACATAGACTTACTCCAGCCCGATCACTTAGTCGTGGTATAGGGCGGGCTCGATCATACCACAAAGTGTGCACGAGACGGAGTCTCGAGCAATCGCATCGCGATGCCCCAAGCTGCGCACATCTAAGGGCCACTTGGTGTATGAAAGACCGCCAGCCAAAACACAACTAAGGTCTCGAAAACCCATACAAAGACATGCATGTTATAATCATACACGCAGCACACATGCCTTGTATGAACAGTAGGTACCATTGCAATTCTCTACAAAGTGTACATTTTATTTATAACTCTTATAGAGTACAAACAGAGATCACATACATGTGATCCAACATTACAACACAGAACGGAAGCAAATTATGTCTGAGTACAAACAAGTTTAACAAATGGCTTAAGAAGCCTTATTCAAACACAAAGCCCTCCACGAGGGAACCAGTCTGCTGACTGGGACTAGACTAGCTTAACTTCAGTCGTCCAGCTCGATGAAGAAGCCACCTTCGGGGTCAGTGGCGTCATCTAAAACATAGATTAAGCAAACGTGAGTACAAAGGCGTACTCAGCAAGACTTACATAGGAGCTATACTACTCATGCACATGATCAAGGTAAAGGGAGGTGGGGTTCACTTGCAGAAGTGTCAGCTTTGACTTGGCTAGTCCTGAACTACGAGTACCAGACTTTGAGGTAAGAAGCGTACACGAGTCCACTACTTTCTCCAACCAATACACCACTATGGTGCCTTCCTCGACTTCCCCACGAGAAAGCACACCATAATCACACTTATCTTGGTGTGTTTTAGAAGTATCCGGTTCAAGTTATCTAATAATCAAGCTAAGCTTTCCAAGTAGTCCATAACCGCGGACGCGGCTATTCGAATAGTTTTGATAACCTTGCAAGGGTGTACCGCTACACACACATGATCATCAGTTACCGCTTTTGATCTCGACACCATTCAAGGGGTGCCAGCGAGGATGCTCACCACAACTGTTACATCACAGCCTATCTAGTCCAAGAAAGCCGCCTACTTGGGTTGGTTACCACAATCGTGAACCCGGCCGGTTTACCGAAGTGGACCCAAGCGATGTGTGCGTGGTGCATAAGCCGGTCTCGGTTGAGCCGTTCTCTCACTTAGCATCCAGGCCACAAGCCTACCAGAACTCCGAACTATTGCGACATCCGGACATCGAAAGGGATGAGTTAATAGGTTGAGAGGGGTCAGTGAGCCCAATGTGTGGTTGTACTCTTCATCTTGGATCACCACACAAGAACTCGGACTTAGGGCGGTGTTCAACGAGACAACCCACCGTGTACTCCTACACAGCCTCTCATCGTTCACCTTGTATTAGGGTCGATTCACCAACACTTTTCTACCATCATCAACATGATCATTCCCATCCCGACTCACATCACAGTAACAGCATGGTATCATACTAAGCATGCAATAAGCAGTAACATTGCAGGGGCCACATGATATCATTCAATTCCTACATTTGCTAGGATTGTGGTTTGCTTACTACTGTGACAAAAGATAGGTCATGCAAGGAATGGGTTCGTCTATGCGGTAGAATCGTAACATGGTGATCATCCTAAACAATGCATAAGCGAGACCTGAGAGGGAAGTGGGATTTTATCGACATGATCAATGGGGGTTTTGCTTGCCTTGCTGACGAGGTTCGGGTTCTGGATCTTCAGCGAAGGGGGTGACCTCTTGCTCCGGTTCCACCTCTACTCGACAAACAAAGCACGAAGTAGCAATCAATATGAATGCAATGCTCAAGCACATGAATGAATGTTGAAACTTGAAGTATAAGTTTTGATGTGTGTGAGACAATTCCATTTAAGTGGAATATATTGCATTTAAAATGCAAATTCAAACTCCACATTTGAATTCAACCTAGTCAAGTTGCAAGTGACATGGTTTGATCATTTTGAATTATTTTCAAATGTGTAAGATGTGCCTCTGATGTGTGGTTAAAATACATCATAATTCCATGGTCCAAGTTGCAAGATCAAGTGATTTGAATTTGAATTAAATTCAAATAAACCAAATGACATATGCTACTGGTCCCATTTTAATTTCAACTCAAACAGAGTTGAAAGTTGCATATTTGGAAAGATAATTTTCTCCTGATCATTTTTCATATATTATTTGTCCAATTTGGAGTTAATATGAATTTTCTATGAATTTCCAAAGTTTGGGGTATTTTCTGGATTTTCTGGAATTCTTTTAATCTCTGGAAATTCATTAATTCGATTTACTGCGTCAGGCTGACGTCAAGCTGGCGTCAGGGGGGGGCTGACATGTGGGGCCACCCTGTCAGTGGCTGGGTTAACTTAACCCGTGGGTTAAATTAATCCAGTGGCTTAATTAAGCCACTGGGCCCACTGGTCAGTGACCCAGGGGTCACTAATTAGGTGATTAGCCGGGGGGGGGGGGGGGGGGTTAACGCTGACTCGCCGGCGGCTTGACGCCGGCGACTGGACCACGGCGGCGCTTAACGGGAACTCGATTCCGTCCACGGGAGGGGAAACGGAGGGCACCGGCTTGCTCCTGGAGGTCGTCCGCGTCATCTGGAGGCATCGGGGGTCCACGGGGAGCTCTGCATCGACGACGGCGACGACTCCGGCGGCAGCAGAACCACGGCGAAGTCGCAGGCGACGCTACCGTGCACGGTTCGGGCTGAAATCGCTCGCGTTCAAAAGCTAACATGCTCAGGAGCCAAACGCGCGCTCTGGCTGAGACGAAGGGGCACACGGGCGACCTCGAGCTCATCCATGGCGGCGAGGTACTTCGGCTTCCATGGCGGATCGTCAAGGAGACAACGAAGAGGGGCAGGGAGAGAGGGGTTTGGACCGCCTGCTCACCAGGAACTCGACGGAGGTGGCGGCTTGAGCTGGGAGGGCTCGACGGCGACGAAATCGACAAAGGCGTCCTTCGGGTCCGGCGACGGCTCGAGCTCGATTCCGGCGGCTAGGAGGGCTCCGAGTTCGATTCGCTGCACTGGGAGACGTAGTCGACGACGAGGAGGAGGATGGACAGCACGGCGCAGCTCGGGGACGTCGTTGGCCACGCGGGCTTCAAGCTATGGCGACGGCGACGTCCTGTTCTTCGTGGGGTTCAGCGAGAGAGAGGAGGATAGGCACTGGGGAGGGGCGGAATGAACTCACGGCGTCTCCAGGCGCGTCCAGGTGTGAGAAGAGGCCACGGGGAGGGCCGGAAGCTACTCGGCGTCGAGGTGGCGTCACCAGCTAGCTCGGTGGCATTCCACCGAGCAGCTTGGAGGCGCGGGAGGTGGAAGAAGACCCCCGTGCCCTTTTGGGCCGGCTGGGCTGGGGTGGGCCGACTTCGCCCACGCGCCAGGTAAGTCTTTTCCTTTTCTGTTTAATCTTTCCTTTCTGTTTTTCTGTAATTTGTTCTGTTTAGCTAAAATAAATAGCTAAACATTTTATTAAATGCTGAAAACTTTTATGTGGCCTCATAATAAAATAAACTAGCCACTCATAAACTTTCAACATTTTTAAAATTCAAAAGATTTGAATTTTAAATCAAAAAGGGGTATTTCTTTAATTCCAAGGTACTGTTTGAATATTTGAAAAATCTATGAGTATGGGATGGGTCCCACATCACTTGATATGTGATCACACTCATTTATAAGACTTTTCAAAACTCTAACATGAATTTTTGGAAAATATTTTTATCTGGCCTTTTGAATTAATTCATCTGGGGGGTGTTCCTTCTCCCATTTGGATTTTGAAATTGATTTCCAAGATTTCTTTTGAAATTTTTGGTATGATGCAAAGGTACTAGCTAACCCTAGCACATACCTAACAGAGGGCTCTGACAACAAGGTACTCAAATCATAAAGAAGATGTAGCTATCATGATGTATGCAATGTATGCCTCTGCCAGTGTAGCAGAATCATGTATGACATGAAGATCAAGTCATGAAGAGGTGTATGTTGCATGGCAATATATCTCACAAAGGCTATGGAAATGCCTTGATAGGTAGGTATGGTGGATGTTTTTAGGAAAGTTATAAGGAGGTTTAAGATGACAGAGCGTATCATGCCAATGGTTTGGATGTACCGGTGAAGGTGGACGCCAACTCTCGGAGTGAGAAGAAGGCAATGCACGGCACAGGAGAGGCTAGCAAATATGAGGAGGTGGAAGTGTCAACTTTCAATACTTACATTAGTCTGAAGAACTCATGCACTTATTATCGGTAACTCTCAATCTAATAAGGAGGTTCACAAAGAGACAAGTACCCCGAGGAGTGTATGGGGGTATGGTTATCCTTGCGCATCCTCGACTCATGGTACGTGAGTGTACTCTAATATTCGATCCCTCCAAAGATTAGCGATCCATCTAGTAGCTAGAGTTCTCAACTAGTTTTGTAGGTTTTTTAAAATAAACACAGATTGCCCAAAATACGACACCTATCACTAATAGGCTAGAGCTCTTGACACCAAAAGTTCAAACATTACTCACATCAATACCTCAAAACTATTGCAAGTTACTACTAAAATTAAATAGTAACCTCCATTACCTACTTTCAAAACAACACACAATTCAGTGCAACAACCAACTCTCTTAACAAGATAAACATGAAAACTAAAGAGAGTTCCAGAAATAAACTAAATAAAATCCAAGGCTCTTGCTAAAGACAAACTAAAACTAAAACTAAACATGGCAATAGCTACGAAAAGATAAAGAACACACAACAGTAAAAAGATAGGCATGAAAAATCCTATGATGTGTTCTAGATTTTGAAAGTGGAGCGTGTTTCTCTCCCACACAGAGTAAGACGGGGTCTAACTTTTTATGAACAGCAAGCAAAGCTAAAGAAAACTAAAAATAAAACCTAAGAGCGAGACGCTCCAAGCATAGCACATAACGCATGAAGTGATAAAAATATAATGAGACGAAGGACGAACTGATATTGTTGATGGAGAAGGAGATGCACGGGGGCATACCCAAGCTTAGATGCTTGAGTCTCCTTGAATATTTATTGGGGATGCATGGGGGAATCCCCAAGCTTGAGCGCTTGACACTCCTGGATCTTCTTTCATCATCTTCCATCGCACACTTGACCTCTGGCGATAAGTTGATGAAAGAAGATCCAGGAGTGTCAAACGCTCAAGCTTGGGGATGCCCCCATGCATCCCCAATAAATATTCAAGGAGACTCAAGCGTCTAATCTTGGGGATGCCCCGTGCATCCCCTTCTCCATCAACAATCATCAGTTCGTCCTTCGTCTCACTATATTTTTATCACTTCATGCGTTATGTGCTATGCTTGGAGCGTCTCGCTCTTAGGTTTTGTTTTTAGTTTTCTTTATCTTTGCTTGCTGTTCATAAAAAGTTAAACCCCGTCTTACTTTGTGTGGGAGAGAAACACGCTCAACTTTCAAAATCTAGAACACATGATAGGATTTTTCCTGCCTATCTTTTTGCTGTTGTGTGTTCTTTATCTTTTCATAGCTACTGTCATGTTTAGTTTTAGTCTTAGTTTGTCTTTAGCAAGAGCCTTGGCTTTTTTTTAGTTTGTTGCTGGAACTCTTTTTAGTTTTCATGTTTATCTTGTTAAAGAGAGTTGGTTGTTGCACTGAGTTGTGTCTTGTCTTGAAAGTAGGTAATTGAGGTTGCTATTTAATTATAGTAGTAGCTTGCAATAGTTTTGAGGTATTGATGTGAGTAATGTTTGAACTTTTGGTGTCAAGAGCTCTTGCCTATTAGTGATTGGTGTCGTATTTTGGGAAATCCGTGTGTATTTTCAAAACCTACAAAACTAGTTGAGAACTCTAGCTACTAGATGGATCACTACTCTTCTGAGGAGTCGAATATCAGAGAACACTCACGTACCATGAGTCGAGGATGTGCAAGGATAACCAAACCCCCATACACTCCTCCTCGGGGTACTTGTCTCTTTGTGAACCTCCTTATTAGATTGAGAGTTACCGATAATAAGTGCATGAGTTCTTCGGACTAATGTAAGTATAGAAAGTTGACACTTCCACCTTCCCATATTTTGCTAGCCCCTCTCGTGCCGTGCATTGCCTTCTTCTCACTCCGAGAGTTGGTGTCCACCTTCGCCGATACTTCCAAACCCTTGGCATGATACGCTCTGTCATCATAAGCATCCTTATATCTTCCCTCAAAACAGCCACCATACCTACCTATCAAGGCATTTCCATAGCCTTTCCGAGTTATATTGCCATGCAACTTCCACCTCTTCATGACTTGATCTTCATGTCATACATGTTCCTGCTACACTGGCAGCGGCATACATTGCATACATCATGATAGTTACATCTTCTTTATGTTTTGAGTACCTTGTAAAGTGTGAAAGATCTCCTTTACCTTCTTGTAAAATAGAGTGTTGCCCTTAAGTGAGGAAAAGATCCCAAAGTGGACACATTAAAAGATCCCAAAGAGGACAAATGAGAGTTAAATAGAAAGAGCCATTGAGGCCACAAAAAAATACAAAAAATACAAAAAGAGAAAAAGAAATAAAAAGAGAGAAAGGGGCAACACTACTATCCTTTTGAGAGATCCACACTAGTACTCCCTTTATATCCTTGTACTCCATAGAGAGGATCATTATGCATATAGCTATGTGGGGACCTTCACACTATAGAACTTGGCTTGCATATTCCAAGGATGATCCTCCTCAAACGAGCTCTAGGTCTTCATGAGCGAACAAGTTAGATGCACCCCCACTAGTTCCTTTGGAGAGCTTCTTAGCTCGTATGTGCATCCGTTGCATGGCAATCCATACTCCTCACATCATATCTATCATTTAGCATTTCTTGCCTATGATTGTCCTCATTGATGTGAGCCTTTATCATCCTTTTTGTCTTCCTCCTCCACCACACTTCTCTCTTTGCCATCTTAAGTGTCAACTCTCGTTCTTACGCTCATCCATTGCATGAGTGCTCAAAATATCGAAAAGGAGTGGATCAAATTGACTTGTACCTGGCTAGTGGTCAGGGGATGAGTCAAGATAAGATTCCAAAGAAGACTAAGTGTGAAACTTTAGTAGATTGAGTTCTCAACACAAAAATTACTTTTTCTCGTATTCCCTATCCCCTTCTTGCACGCAAACACCATTTGGAGACATTCGAGTCACGGACAGCGAGATCTCTTGCACCTATTGTTCTTTGGTTACTTCTTTCAATGCTAATATAGACTCTTGCATGTTATGACTTGAATTGAATCTCTAACCTTGATTGCTTTACTTTTCAAAGTTCTTTTATGGTTGCTAGCATGTCACCACAGAAATTATGTTGTTATCATTTACCTACTCGAGGACGAGCAGGAATTAAGCTTGGGGATGTTGATACGTCCAAAACGTATCTATAATTTCTGCTTGCTCCATGCATGTTTTGTGTGATGTTGCTATGATCTAGATACACTTTCATACACTTTTGATCATATTTGGACTAACCTATTAAATCAGTGCACCCCAGTGCCAGTTCCTGTTTTCTGTTGTTTTTCTATTTCAGTTTTCCCCCATATAAAAAGTGCCAGAAAAATTCCGGGAAAAATACAGGAAAAATCAGTATACAGGAAGCTTCGAGAAGAGCCCGGGAGGGGCCAGAGGGGACCCAGGGGGGCCCAGGCGGCCACCCGGCGTGGCCCCACCCCTGGCCGCGCCAGGGGGGCGCCTGGGGCCCCTGGTCCACCTCTGGCTGCCCCCCTTCGCCTATTTATTCTCTGTCACGGGAAAACTCCAGAAGAGGAACCCTATTCCGCAAACTCGACTCTGTTCCGCCGCCGCCGCGCTTCCGAAGATCGGGAGCACCAGAAGACCTCTTCCCGGCACCCTGCCGGAGGGAGGATTGACCTCCGGGAGTCTCCTCTCAACCATGGATGCTCCCCGGATGTCCCGTGAGTAGTTTTCCTTGGACCATGGTTCCGTGATCAGTAGCTATGTGATGTTCTCCTCCCCTCTTTGATCTTCATTGTTTAGACCTCGTGAGCTGCCCTACATGATCGAGGCACCTTTGCAATATTTCTGTTGTTGCTATGCTGAGTTTGGAGGGATCTAATGGATTATGAGATTATGTTCAGATTGAGATAGAGTACTATATTTGGTTTTTATCTCTTATATTTTTGTTCCTAAGTAATTCTTGCAAGTTCTCCGTTGCTGTTTATTGCTTTGGCCAAGTAGTAGGTAGTGACTCCAAGAGGGAACGTTGTGCTAGATTGTGGGTTCATGTCCCCCGATGACACGCTTGAGTGACAGAAACATGAGTCTAGGGGATGTGTTGTTGCCACAAGGGGGAAAACAACGGTGCTTGTAATCGCGGTTACAAGGATTGTTTACTTTACGCAAAGTTCTTTTTAATGCAGTTGTCTGTTGCTTTGGGTTTACACTTTTGGTGGGGCTCGCAACTTAATACCAGCGAGATGTTCTGGATAGATATCTCAAGGTGGATGATTAGTAGTAGATGCAGATGTATTTCGGTCTACTTATCTTGGCGTACTGCCCGTGCTTTTGAGCCTCTTCCTTTCTTTTGTAGCATAGTTAGCATTGCGGTGCGTTCATAATCCTGTCAATTGCCCTTCTGTAATTTGTTTACCTCGCATAGCAGTTTTATCGTCTTTTGGGAGAGAGACATCACTAGTGAACATCACGTATCCCGGTCCATATCCTCATTACTGTTTCCAAGCTATATTTACTTTACTGCTTTTACTTGCTATCATTATCCCTTGCGTTTTATCCTTTGTGAACAACAAGACCGAAGAGATTGACAACCTCTCTGAACTTCGTTGGGAACAAAGTTATCTGTGTCTGTGTGCAGGTCCGCGTCAGTTGTGCCGCTGACACCTACTTATCATCTCTGGAGTCCTACTGGAGACAAACCTTGGTATCTTCACCGAGGGAAAACTGCTGCTGCACTACATCTCAAACCTTCCACTTGGGGTAACCAACGAAGGGCGAGAAGCCATCACCGGTACCGGTAAAACTTTCCGGATGGAAATGTTCTGAACATAAAAGTTGTTCGGAATGCATCAACCATCACGAATACACTATCCACATGTCTGTCAGATATTCACGACACTACATACATGGAGCCTTCCCCCTTCGGGTCGTTTGTCGATAATCACCCGAAGCCGGTATTTCATCCCCGGATGAATTCCCGCTCCGAGCATAACCCTTTGCACCGCGTTAGAACACCGTTAATGTTGCATCTGTCATGTCATGCATCTGTTTGTTATGTTTTCTTTGTATTTAAAATATTCTCTCCCCCCCTTTATTCTTCGATAGACCCCGAGACTGTTGCCGACTACACCGCTGCTGGGTACGACTACTTCGACGACGACTGTACCTCTACCGTCGAGATTCCAGGCAAGCAGAGCCATTATCTTCACCGGATATCGCCTATCTTTTCGTACATTTCTTGCACTATGCATTGTTACTGCTGCTGCTACGTTACAATCCTATTTTATTGCATAGCCTATTTTTTCGCCCCTTGATGTACCTTCCTTTATCCTATGCTGCCTATAAATATATATTATATTCAGCAGTGAGCCCTGCGCTTTGTTAGTCAACTAGGATTAGATAGCGGGTCGTGATCACTCTGAGGAGTGAACATGGTACAATGCAAACAACGCCTAAGGTCCCTACCTCGGTTCGGCCGAGCCACATCCAGTGGATCTATCGAGGAGTAATCCTCGTACTCCACTCGTTGCTGACTCTGTATAGCCGCCCTAGGGTCCTGAACCACGGTTGTCCTTAAAGAGTCGGGCGACTGAACGGTGCCCGTGAGGTGTATTGCGACGGGACGACAGGGAAGGTACGACAAGTGTACCGGTATGCTTGGACCCTGATCGTTGGCCGCGAGAGTTAGCAAACCACGAAAGTCGAGCTCCTCCAGGAGCACACGCGAGATAAGGTAAGGAGTCGGTTCACCTTGTTGGTAACCGAGTGCTCTGACGGGACGACATAGCAGGCACCGATGTACTGGTGGTCCTGGCTGCTATTCGTTGTCCATTGTGTTGTTAGTCAGACAGCGATAACGGTTGTCTGCGAGATAATAATAAAATACTGAATGGTTTGGTGGATGACTTGAGAGACCGCAAAGGCCTGTATGCACTACCTTCACATGGGATAAGGATTTATGGGCTCCCCTGCTTCGTAGTTCATTCGAAAGCTCTTCAGACGTTAGTAGTATCGCAGTATGATTGCTGGGAAGCGGTGTGTCTTCTTCGCTCGAGCGGTGTATTTGGATTTTGTTTTTCTTCACCGTCCAGCCTCGCACCGTGCAGGAGCATGAAGGGTGAGGGTCGAAGACCCCTGATCGCATAGGATATAGTTTGGTGGATGGACTCTCTGTTGAGCCTCGGATGGGCTGCAGCGTGTCGGATAGCTTTGGTGGAGCGTTCCCTAACAAGGTGCCCGCCACCCTGGAGATCCGAGCGTGCAGGTTGAACGGTAGTGCACCGCTGCAGGGAGTTTAATCTATTCGAATAGCCGTGTCCACGGTAACATGACGCTTTATGCTGAAGCTGGATCTTACCACTACAAACTACTACTATTAAACCGTATGGTTCCTCGTCTTCTTCCTCGCAGGGAAGTCGAGGAAGGGAACTCGGAGGCATTGTTAATTGTTATCTAATACAACTTACTATTGTCCAATGTTGCAACAACTTTTGCTGCATTGTTACTTTATGCTTTGTATAAACTGTTGGCTAGTCTCTCCTCATGCTTCAAGAACCGCGTGAAGATGCTAGTCTTCGATAGGCCTAGCTTCTTATCCTTGTTCTGATTTCTACCTTGCAGTCCACTATATACAACCTCCCCTTTCCACTTGATACAAATGCATAAATGCTTAGTAGCGGGCGTAAGACTCGCGGGTATGCTAGATACTCACCCTTGATTTATTTCCCCCTTTTTGTTTTGCCTGGTCGGCCGCTGCAGTCGACGTTCGAGCCTTGGAGTCCAGGAGAAGGAGATCCCCGATGCTTTCTACGACATTGAGTTCCCCGTTGACCAGGAGTAGTTTGGAGGTTCCCAGGCAGGAGGCCTCGCCTTTTCGATTGTGGTGTTTTTGTGCTAGCCTTTTTAAGGCATATCATGTGTACCTTGTTTCTGTACTCAGATACTATTGCTTCCGCTAACTTTGTGCTCTCGAGCTGTTGTATTCGAGCCCTCGGGGCCCCTGGCTTGTATTAAACAGCTTGTATTATTTTATTTGTAGAGTTGTGTTGTGATATCTTACCGTGAGTCCTGATCTCGATCGTGTACCTTGCGTGTATGGTTACTGTACACGGTCTGATTTTAGGGGCATCACATGGCCCCCCTCCGGGAGTCGGCTGGTCTTCGTCAATTCTTCAGAAAGTTATGCCCCATGAATTTCAGGTCATTTGGAGATGTGCTGATATGGCCACTTGATGTACACTTTTCCCCGCTGATTCCCGCGTTGATACGTCTCAAGCGTATCGATAATTTATGCTTGCTCCATGCATGTTTTGTGTGATATTGCCATGATCTAGATACACTTTCATACACTTTCGATCATATTTGGACTAACCTACTAACTCAGTGCACCCAGTGCCGGTTGCTGTTTTCTGCTGTTTTTCTATTCCAGGTTTCCCCATATTAAAAATGCTCCAAATATTCGGGAAAATCGGATAAAAAATCAGCGCAACGGAGTCTTCCAGAAGCACCCAAGTGGGGCCAGAGGGCCACCACCAGGGGCCCTGGCTGCCCCCTAATGGCTTCTCGCCCCTCGTTGGTTACCCAAAGTGGAAAGTTGAGATGTAGACAGCAGCAAATTTCCCTCGGTGAAGATACCAAGGTTTGTCTCCAGTAGGACTCCGAAAACGACATGAAGGTGACAACGGCGCCAGCAATTAGGCGGTTGACGTGGACCTGCACCCACAACAGATAACTTTGCTCCCAACGAGTACAGAGATTTTGTCAATCCCTCCGGCCTTGTTGTTTATAAAGGATCAAACGCACGGGATAATAATGATAACGATAGCAACGGAAAAGGAAATAAAGCAGAAAATAAATAGTGGGTGTAATCAGTGGTGGAAATATGGACCGGGGTCCCATGATGTTCACTAGTGATGTCTCTCTCCCAAAATACGATAAAATAGCCATGCAAGGTAAACAAATTACACCTGGGCAATTGACAGGATTATGTGCGCAAACCAATGCTAACTATGTAATAAAGAAAGGAAGAGGCTCAAAAGCATGGGCGGTACGCCAAGACAAGTAGACCGAAATCCATCTGCATCTACCTACTAATCATCCACCTTGAGATATCTATCCAGAACATCTCGCTGGTATTAAGTTGCGAATCCCACCCAAAGTGTAAACTGAAAGCAACAGACAACTGCATTAAAGAACTTTGCGTAAAGTAAACAATCCTTGCACCCGCAAGTACAAGCACCGTTGTTTTCTCCCTTGTGGCAACAGCACATCCCCTAGACTCATGTTTCTGTCACTCAAGCTAGTCATCAGGGGGCATGAACCCACAATCATGCATAACGCTCCCTCTTGGAGACACTACCTACTACTTGGCCAACGCAATAAACAGCAACGGAGAACATGCAAGAATTACTCAAGAACATAAATATAAAAGAGGAGAATCAAATATATTACTCAAACACAATCTGAACATAGTCTCAAAATCCATCATATCCCAGCAAACTCAGCATAGCAACAGCAGAAAGATTACATATGTGCCTCGATCATGTAGGGCAGCTCACGAGGTCTAAACCATGAAGAACAAAGAGGGGAGGAGAACATCACATAGCTATTGATCATGGACCCATGGTCCAAGGTGGACTACTCACGGTTCATCCGAGAAGCATCCATGGTGGTGGAGAAGCTCCCGGAGGTGGTTCCTCCCTCCGGCAGGGTGCGAGGAAGAGGGTTCCTGGTCCTCCTGATCTTGGAAGCGTGGCGGCGGCGGAACAGAGGAGAGATCACGAAAAAAGGTTCTGTCCTCGAGGGTTTTGGGACGAGAGGGATATATAGGCGAAGGGGGCAGCCAGAGGTGGACCAGGGGCCCCAGGCGCCCCCCCCCCTGGCGCGGCCTAGGGGGTGGCCGCGCCAGGTGGCTACCTAGGCCACCCTTGGCTCCACTCTGGCCCCACTTGGGCTCTTATCGAAGCTTCCTGTACGCTGATTTTTTCTGACACTTTAAGTAATGGGAAAACCTGAAATACAAAAACAGTAGAAAACAGGAACTGGCACTGGGTGCACTTAGTTAATAGGTTAGTCGAAATATGATCAAAAAGTGTATGGAAGTGCATCAATATCATAGCAATATCACACAAACGATGCATGGAGTAAGCAGAAATTATAGATACGTTTTGGACTTATCAACATCCCCAAGCTTAATTCCTGCTCGTTCTCGAGTAGGTAAATGATAACAAGCATAATTTCTGTGGTGACATGCTACCAACCATATAAGAACTTTTAAGTAAAGCAATCAAGGCATGTAATTCAATTCAAGTCATAACAGGCAAGAGTCTATATTAGCATTGAAACAAGCAACATAAGAACATAAAGGTGCAAGAGCTCTCGCTTTCCGTGAATCGAATGTCTCCAAATGGTGTTTGCGTGCAAGAAAGGGGATAGGTATATACGAGAGAGTAAAATATAGTTTTTATTGTTGAGAACATAATCTACTAAAGTTTCACACTTGGTCTTCTTTGGAATCTTATCTTGACTCATCCCCAGACCACTAGCCAGGTACAAGTCAAAATGATCCACTCCTTTTCGATATTTTGAGCACTCATGCAATGGATGAGCGTAAGCAAGAAAATTGACACTTACGATGGCAAAGAGATAATATGGTGGAGGAGGAAGACAAAAAGGTGAGAAAGGCTCACATCAATGAGGACAATCATAGGCGAGAGAAAGCCAAATGATAGATATGATGTGAGGAGTAGGGATTGCCATGCGACGGATGCACATATGAGCTAAGGTAAGCTCTCCAATAAAACTAGTGGGGGTGCATCCAACTTGATTGCTCAAGAAGACCTAGAGCTCATTTGAGGAGGCTCATCATTGGAATATACAAGCCACGTTCTATAGTGTGAAGGTCCCCACATAGCTATATGCATGAATGATAATATCTATGGAGTACAAGATATAAGATGGATTACGAGTGTGGATCTCTCAAAAGGAATAGTAGTGTGCCCCCTTCTCTCTTTTTATTTATTTTTCTATTTTTTGTATTTTTTGTATTTTTTGGTGGCCTCAATGGCTCTTTCTATTTCTCTCATTTGTCCTCTTTGGGATCTTTTAATTTGTACTCTTTGGGATCTTTTAATTTGTCCACTTTGGGATCTTTTCCTCACTTTAGGGGCAACACTCTATATATTACAAAAAGTATAGAAGATCTTTCACACTTTACAAAAGTACTGAAATCATAAAGAAGATGTAATTATCATGATTTATGCAAATGTATTCCTCTGCCAGTGTAGCAGGATATGCAATGATACTAGAGCGTCATGTATCATTGATTAGGGCAAGGCCCAACTAGCATGCGGCTCATCGATCAAGCAAAAGCATGTATGACATGACGATCAAGTCATGAGAAGGTGGATGTTGCATGGCAATGTATCTCGGAAAGGCTATCTAAATGCCTTGATAGGTAGGTATGGTGGCTGTTTTCACGAAGGATATAATGAGGCTTATGATGACAGAGCGTATCATGCCAAGGATTTGGATGTACCGGCGAAGGTGGACGCCAACTCTCTGAGTGAGAAGGGGGAAATGCACGGCACAGGAGAGGCTAGAAAAATATGGGTAGGTGGAAGTGTCAACTTTCGAATACTCACATTAGTCCGAAGAACTCATGCACTTATTATCGGTAACTCTCAATCTAATTAGTAGGTTCACAAAGAAACAAGTACCCCGAGGAGGAGTGTATGGGGGTTTGGTTATCCTTGCGCATCCTCGACTCATGGTATGTAAGTGTACTCTAATATTCGATCCCTCCAAAGATTAGTGATCCATCTAGTAGCTAAAGTTCTCAACTAATTTTGTAGGTTTTTTGAAAATAAACACGGATTGCCCAAAATACAATATCTATCACTAATAGGCTAAAGATCTTGACACCAAAAGTTCAAACATTACTCAAGGCAATACCTCAAAACTATTGCAAGTTACTACTACAATCGAATAGCAACCTCAATTACCTACTTCAAGTCAAGACACAAAACTCAGTGCAACAGGCAAACTCTCTAAACAAGATAAACATGAAAACTCAAGAGAGTTCTAGCAACAATCTAAACAAAATCTCTTAAAAATATAAGCATGAAAACTAAGAGCTAAACATGACAGCAGCTATGAAAAAGATAAAGAACGCACACATCAAAGATAAGCATGAAAGTCATATGTTGTGTTCTAGATTGAAGTGGAGCGTGTTTCTCTCCCACACAAAGAAAGTTGGGTTCTGACTTGTTATTAACAGCAAGCAAAGCTAAAGAAAACTAACAAGGAAATAAAGAGCAAGACGCTCCAAGCATAGCACAAAAGCACATAACGCATGAAGTGATAAAAATATAGTGGAACGAAAGACGAACTGATAATTTTTGATGGAGAAGGGGATGCATGGTGGCATCCCCAAGCTTAGATGCTTGAGTCTTCGTGAATATTTCTTGGGGATGCACGGGGGGCATCCCCAAGCTTGAGCGTTTGACCCTCCTGAATCTTCTTTTATCATCTTCCCTCGCACACTTGAAAACTCCCTTCATACATAACTCATCATAATCTGATTAGCGAGGTTAGTACCCACAATAAAATAATTTTTCTCTACTGGAAATAAGGATATTCTTGAAGAGCTACTGTTTCTAAATATTTCCAAAAAGTTTTTGCAAAGAAAAAGCAAGGTTAAGGTTTGCAAAACGAAGAAAAAGCAAAACAGGACAGAATCTATGAAAAACAGACCAGCAGGTAGTAAATATTTTTTTTGGGGGCACTTCTGCAACTCAAATCAAAAAACTCAGAACATACGAAAGTTCCGTGATTGTCTAGAGCATGCCGTGTAAAAATTTCAGCTCAAAAAGATGAACTGGGAATTTTCTGTGATTTTTCCCGTCACGAGGACAGAATCTGTTTTCCGGACAACATGTCACAACTTTCACTTCCCTTGTCAAATGAGGCTATAAATGGCACAAAGCTCGAAAAGTAAAGATACAATGATGTTGCTACAGTAGTAACAAAAATCAAGACACAACAAAAGAAAAATAAACCTAATTCTTTGTGGGCTGCCTCCCAAAAGTGCTTTCTTTTATGCCTTTAAGCTAGGCATCATGCAAAAAGAGAAAATCAAGTTTTATCAAGAGTAAGAGAATAGCTAGCCCATGTAACGGACTCAAAAGGTAACTTAATCTTCTTTCTAGGGAAGTGTTCCATCCCTTTCTTGAGAGGGAATTGGAATTTTATATTCCCTTCCTTCATATCAATGACATCACCAACGGTGCGAAGAAAAGGGCGTCCCAAAATAATTGGACATGATTGTTCACATTCAATGTCCATAATAGTAAAATCAACGGGAACATAATTGTCATTTACAATGATAAGAACATCATCGATCTTCCCCAAAGGTTTCTTTATGGAAGAGTCAACAAGAAGAACACCAAAAGAACAAGGATCAAAAGGTTTCAATTCAAACATATCATACATTCTTTTGGGCATAACGGAGGTACTAGCTCCAACATCACATAATGCATAGCAAGAGAAGTTATTCAACTTAATTTTAATCATAGGATCCCAACCATCTTCTATCTTTCTAGGTATGGAGGCTTCTACCCTAAGCTTATCCTCCCTAGCTTTAATGGGAGCATTAGTGATATGCTCCGTGAAGCCAAGATTAAGTGTGCTAGTGTGGGGATCTCTAGACATCTTGTGAAGGAAACCAATAACTTCAGAAAGGGTGCAATTATCAAAATCAAGGTCACTACTATCAAGTAAAGTGGTAGTGGTGTCCTTTAAGCTCACTTGTTTGGTAGCTTCTATAGAAATAGGAGTTTCTTCTTCTACGGTTGAGGTCATAGCATCACCATTAATAGGTCCTATGGGACTAGGAGTGCATTGGGTGCTAAGAGTTTGGATATCCTCAACAACTTGGATAGTAGCAATGGTATGGTGTGTAGGAAGGCTCTTAATTCTATCTTCTTCCTCCTTTTCTCTAGCCCATCTCTCTTTAAGTTTAGCCATCATCCTAATGTTTTCATTAATTTTCACTTGAATAGCGTTCATAGGAGTGACCTTACTCTCCTTAAGAGGAGAAGTTCCAATTTTAAGCAATTCTACTTCATGGGCTAAATTTTCTACCTTCGACGAGAGATTATGTAATTTGTCTAGTTTTTCCTCTACACTCTTGTTGAAGGCTTTTTGGGTAGTGATGAAGTCTTTAAGCATACTCTCTAGTTCAGAGGTGGAGTTCTTGGTGCTAGGATAAGTGTTGTTGTTCCCATAGTTGTTGGAGGGGTACGGTCTAGGATTGCTACCAAAATTACTCCTATAAGCATTGTTATTGAAGTTGTTTCTAGAGATAAAGTTCACATCTACTTGATCTTGAGCAATCAAAGAATTTAAAGGAACATCATGAGGATCAATAGGAGTTTGCTTGGTAAGTAGAGACATAATCAAGTCAACTTTTTCATTTAGGGAGGAGATCTCCTCGACAGAGTTTACCTTCCTACCTGTTGGAGCTCTTTCGATGTGCCATTGGGAATATTTGGTCATCATCTCATCGAGTAGTTTTGTGGCAGCACCAAGCGTTGTTGACATAAAGGTTCCTCCGGCGGCCGAATCTAGCAAGTTCCGCGAGGTAAAGTTCAAGACTGCATAAAAAGTTTGGATAACCATCCAAATAGTCAAACCATGCGTAGGGCAATTCTTAACAAGATATTTCATGTGTTCCAAAGCTTGGGAAACATGCTCATTATCCAATTGCTTAAAATTCATAATATTAATCCTCAGTTGGATAATCTTAGCTGGGGGGTAGTACTTCCCAATAAAAGCATCCTTGCACTTATCCCAAGAATCTATGCTATTCCTGGGCAAGGATTGAAACCAGATTTTAGCTCCTCCTCTCAAGGAGAAAGGAAAAATCTTAAGCTTGCCGATATCACCATCTACTTCTTTGTACTTTTGCATATCACAGAGCTCAACAAAATTATTTAAGTGCAAAGCAGCAGCATCCAGCACCGGAGAATTGATCTTTCATAACAAGGTTCAGCAAAGCAGGTTTAATGTCATAAGAAGGTGCTGAAGTGGCAGGTAGAGCAATAGGACTGCAGATAAATTCACTATTGTTATGACTAGTGAAGTCACACAACTTGGTGTTCTCGGTGGAACCCATAGCAGCAGCAAGCAAGGTAACTATTTTTTGATTTTTGATAAGGGACACTAAAGCAAAAACTGAAAGGTAAACTAACAAGACTAAAAAGCAAAGATAAAAGATAGTGTGAAACTCCCCTATCTTGAAGAGTGGAGTCCCCGGCAACGGCGCCAGAAATTAGCTTTGATGGCTTCTCGCCCCTCGTTGGTTACCCAAAGTGGAAGGTTGAGATGTAGACAGCAGAAAATTTCCCTCGGTGAAGATACCAAGGTTTGTCTCTAGTAGGACTCTGACAACGACAGGAAGGTGACAACGGCGCCAGCAATTAGGCGGTTGACGCGGACCTGCACACACAACAAATACTTTGCTCCCAACGAGTACAGAGAGGTTGTCAATCCCTCCGGCCTTGTTGTTTACAAAGGATCAAACGCACGGGATAATAATGATAACGATAGCAACGGAATAGGAAATAAAGCAGAAAATAAATAGCGGGTATAATCAGTGGTGGAAATATGGACCGGGGTCCCATGATGTTCACTAGTGATGTCTCTCTCCCAAAAGACGATAAAATAGCCATGCAAGGTAAACAAATTATAGCTGGGCAATCGACAGGATTATGTGCGCAAACCAATGCTAACTATGCTATAAAGAAAGGAAGAGGCTCAAAAGCATGGGAGGTGCGCCAAGACAAGTAGACCGAAATCCATCTGCATCTACCTACTAATCATCCACCTTGAGATATCTATCCAGAACATCTCGCTCGTATTAAGTTGCGAATCTCAAACCAAAGTGTAAACTCAAAGCAACAGACAACTACATTAAAGAACTTTGCGTAAAGTAAACAATCCTTGCACCCGCAAGTACAAGCACCATTTTTTTTTGTCCCTTGTGGAAACAACACATCCCTTAGACTCATGTTTCTGTCACTCAAGCTAGTCATCAGGGGGCATGAACGCACAATCATGCATACCGCTCCCTCTTGGAGTCACTACCTACTACTTGGCCAAAGCAATAAACAGCAACGGAGAACATGCAAGAATTACTCCAGAACATAAATATAATAGAGGAGAATCAAATATATTACTCAAACACAATCTGAACATAGTCTCATAATCCATCAGATCCCAGCAAACTCAGCATATCAACAACAGAAAGATTACATATGTGCCTCGATCATATAGGGCAGCTCACGAGGTCTAAACTATGAAGAATAAAGAGGGGAGGAGAACATCACATAGATACTGATCATGGACCCATGGTCCAAGGTGGACTACTCATGGTTCATCCGGGAAGCATCCATGGTGGTGGACAAGCTCCCGGAGGTGGTTCCTCCATCCGGCAGGGTGCAGGGAAGAGGGCTGCTGGTGCTCCCGATCTTGGAAGCGCAGCGGCGGCGGAACATAGGAGAGATCGCGAAAAAGGGTTCTGTCCTCGAGGTTTTCGGCACGAGGGGGATATATAGGCGAAGGGGGCAGCCAGAGGTGGACCAGGGGCCCCAGGCGCGCCCCCTGGCGCGGCCTAGGGGGTGGCCGCGCCAGGTGGCCGCCTGGGCCACCCCTGGCTCCCCTCTGGCACCACTTGGGCTCTTCCCGAATCTTCCTGTACGCTGATTTTTCCTATATTTTTCCCGGAATTTTTCTGGTACTTTAAGTAATGGGAAAACCTGAAATACAAAACCGCAAAAAACAGGAACTGGCACTGGGGTGCACTGAGATAATAGGTTAGTCCAAATATGATCAAAAGTGTATGGAAGTGCATCAATATCATAGCAATATCACACAAAAGATGCATGGAGTAAGCAGAAATTATAGATATGTTTTGGACGTATCACCCCCCCCCTTTGCCTATTTATTCTCCGTCACGGGGAAACTCCGAAGACAGAACCCTATTTCGCAAATTCTCATCTTTTCCGCCGCCGCCGCGCTTCCAAGATTGGGAGCACCGTCAGGACCCTTCCCTGCACCCTGCCGGAGGGAGGGTCGACCTCCGGGAGCTTCCCCTCCACCATAGACGCTTCCCAGATGTGTCTTGAGTAGTCTACCTTGGACCATGGGTCCGTGATCAGTAGCTATGTGATGTTCTCCTCCCCTCTTTGTTCTTCATGGTTTAGACCTCGTGGGCTGCCCTACATGATCGAGGCACATATGTAATTCTTTCTGCTTTTGCTATGCTGAGTTTGATGGGATCTGATGGATTGTGAGATTATGTTCAGATTGTGATAGATTAATATAATTGGTTCTTATCTTTTGTATTTTTGTTCCGAAGTAATTCTTGCATGTTCTCCGTTGCCATTTATTGCTTTCGCCAAGTGGTAGGTAGTGAATCCAAGAGGGAACGTTATGCTCGATTGTGGGTACATGCCCCCTGATGACACGCTTGAGTGACAGAAACATGACTCTAGGGGATGTGATGTGGCCACAAGGGGGAAACAACGGTGCTTGTAACCGCGGTTACAAGGATTGTTTACTTTACGCAAAGTTCGTTTAATGCACTTGCCTCTTGCTTTGGGTTTACGCTTTGGGTGGGGCTCGCAACTTAATACCAGCGAGATGTTCTGGATAGATATCTCAAGGTGGATGATTAGTAGTAGATGCAGTTGGATTTCGGTCTACTTATTTTGGCGTACTTCCCATGCTTTTGAGCCTCTTCCTTTCTTTTGTAGCATAGTTAGCATTGCGGTGCGTTTATAATCCTGTCAATTGCCCTCCTGTAATTTGTTTACCTCACATAATAGTTTTATCATCTTTTGGGAGAGAGACATCACTAGTGAACATCACGGGACCCCGGTCCATATTCTCATCATTGTTTACAAGCTATTTCCTTTTTCAGTATTTACTTTCCGTTTCTATCATTATCATTATCATTATCATGTGTTTTTTATCCTTTGTAAACAACAAGACCGGAGAGATTGACAACCTCTCTGAACTTCGTTGGGAGCAAAGTTAATTGTGTTGTGTGCAGGTCCGTGTCAGGTGCACCGCTGACACCTACTTATCAACGTCGGAGTCCTACTGGTCGATACTCAACCTCGGTATCTTCACCGAGGGAAATTTGCTGCTACGCTGCATCTTACCTTCCACTTGGGGTAACCAACTAAGGGTGAGCAGCAATACTCTCTCGTGTATCAAGCGAATTTCAAGCGCCGTTGTCGGGGACTCCGAGTGATAAGATAGGGGAGTTTCCCACTACCTTTTACCTTTACTTTTTAGTCTTGTTAGTTTACCTTTCTATTTTTTATCTTTGTGTCTTATATTAAAAATTAGAAGAAAAAAATCTGCCACACCTGCTGCTAGTATGGGCTCCTCTGAAAACACAAAGTTGGGTGACTTTACCAGTCACAACAACAAAGACTTTATCTGCACTCCTATTGCCACACCTGCCACTTCAGCTACCTCTTATGAAATTAAACCTTCTTTGCTAAACCTTGTTATGAGAGATCAATTCTCGGGTGCTGAAGATGATGCTTCTTTACACTTGAATAATTTTGTTGAATTATGTGATATGCAAAAGTATAAAGAAGTAGAAGGTGATATTGTTAAGCTCAAGCTTTTTCCTTTCTCTTTGATGGACGGAGCTAAAGTATGGTTTCAATCTTTGCCTAGGAATAGCATAGAGTCTTGGGATAAGTGCAAAGATGCTTTTATTGGGAAGTACTACCCACCTGCTAAAATTATCCAATTGAGGAGTAACATTATGAATTTTAGGCAATTGGATAATGAACACGTTGCCCAAGCTTGAGAACGTATGAAATCTCTTGTTAAGAAATGCCCTACACACGGTTTGACTACCTGGATGGATATCCAGACTTTTTATGCAGGCTTGAATTTTACCTCGTGGAACCTGTTAGATTCGGCCGCGGGAGGAACCTTTATGTCAACTACACTTGGTGTTGCCACAAAACTTTTCGATGAGATGATGACCAATTGTTCCAAATGGCACACCGAACGCGCTCCAGCAGGAAGGAAGGTAAATTCCGTCGAGGAAATTACCTCTCTCAATGATAAAGTTGATTTAATTATGTCTCTACATACCAAGCAACCCTCTATTGATCCTCATGATGTTCCGTTAAATTCTTTGGTTGCTCAGGAACAAGTATATGTGAACTTCATTGCTAGAAACAACTTTAATAATAATGCTTATAGGGGAAACTTTGCTAGTAATCCTAGATCGTTTCCATCCACTTATGGGAACAACAACACTTACCCTAGAAACTACTATCCTACTTATAAGGAAAGAGATCTACCAACCTATGAGAAATTAAAAGAAATAGAGAAGGCTACTAAGAATTATATGCCTACCCAGTTTGAACAAAATAAATCCTTCTCTAAGCAAATTGGCGAGCACACTACCATTTTGGAAAACATTAGTGAACAACTTGAGAGCCTGAACAGTGAGATCTCTCGTAACGACCCGATTCACTAAAGAATCGAAGTCTCTGTGCTAGTCCCTGGATCAATAGCTAGCACACACAGTACACGATGTAATATCAAGAATAAACCACATTTCATAAATACTACATCGAAGATCCAGTATTACAATAAAGCATACCTGCATAGCTCAAGGCTAGCTTACAAATAGAATACAGCGGAAGACAATAAAAGCTTCGTGGCATCCATCAACTCCACCGGCACAGTTGATTACAGACATCGTAACCCTACATCGCATCACTTACTCATCGTATACAATCCTGCAACACCAAAGGTTATAGCCCGACAACGGGTCAGTACATCTGATTTGTACGGCAAGTCGCACGAAAAAGGATATAACAGACCTATCGCTACATGCAAGGATAAGTCAAAGGAAAGGCTTATGGTTTTATTTTGCAGAAAGCTGATTTTTCCCAATCTACCTAGGTTAAAATTTTAGCTTAACTTACTACCTAAGGTTGAACTGAGCTACACCAGTTCCAACCCATACCCTTCTTTAAATCTTTCCCACTCAAGTTTTATTAAAGTGTTTCATCTGTCAAGACCATCCAACAACAGTAATGCCTAGTTGCTCAAAGTTATCCATAACCGGGGACACGGCTAATCATGATCAGTTTGTACGCTCTGCAGAGGTTTGTACACTTTCCCCACTGGACTCAACCCGAAGAGTGAGACAAAGTCTTTCAGAAGAGGTCACCTCCACCCTTTGGTAGCCGGTACACCTATCATATCTACATCTGCTAGCTACCAGGGCCAGGCTCCCCACAACGTACTCAACTAAGCCAGAGCCCATATAGCCAGTGGTTGTACATGGAAGCTACTAGTCACTAAGTCTGTCCGATCTTTTTGAGCCTGGACGGCGCCCACTTAGGGTGCACACTCATGGGCGCATTGCCCTAGATAAGTTGCACGACCCCATGATGCCTTCCCTCCAAACCATACATACCATTGGGAGCATTTAACCCTGAACCTGCCCTTAGAGAAGGCGCAGCCTCTAGAATGCATCCCGCCCGTCCAGAGGTGAATTATATTTAATGTTTGCTAGTCAAATTATCAAATGCTCACATAACTCAATGTAATCTCAACC
Organism: Bromus sterilis; assembly: GCA_950022295.1. NCBI lineage: Eukaryota > Viridiplantae > Streptophyta > Magnoliopsida > Poales > Poaceae > Bromus > Bromus sterilis. The sequence goes on from OX465598.1 coordinate 274,468,650, forward strand.
AATCCCGTCTACAAGCATAGCATATAACTAACAAACACGAGCTAGGGAGACAAAGAATACAGGATCAGATCATATGGCTATCCTACCAGGTTTGCAGCAATAGTATATAGTAGCATTTCTACACATGCATAGGGTGATATGTACTACATGCATAATGAAAATATAGGTTGTGACATGGTCAAAGTATGACTTGCCTTATACATTCGATGAAGTTCTTCGCTCTCACGATCCAGTCAACTCTATTCGTCACCCTCTGACAAATCTATCGCACACGAAGGAACTCGAATAAGAAATCACACCACAAGGCAAACAAAATATCAACAAAACAAACAGAAAAGGTTTTAGCAACAAAACAAAAAGGCTTTGAACTGCAAAGGTGTCGATGTGCTCGAATGTGATCGGTGGAAGTGACCTCGAGAGAGTCAACAGATAGAGATTCATCGGTAAGGAATTTTGACTACGGGCATTTATGAAATCAAGGTGAAAATCATTCCCACATGAAAAGTGTGTGAATCTTACCGTTAACATGTCTCAAATGATCCGATATGCAAAAATAATCACGTGAAACGGAATACTACAACGCAGGTCATAGCAAGTGCAAAATTCAATTGAATTTGAATTTAAATAGATCAAGAAACATTTGAATTTTAGTGTACACATGCTGTGAACAGAAAGTACATGGAACGAGTGATCCAACGCAAAAAGAATCACTCGATTTGGAGCCACGGTTTAAAAGATACGACCTCCGGAATTTGAATTTGAATTTGAATTGAATTCAAATTCAAAAGTGTGGAAAGTGTGCAAAGTTGATTCCATGCTAAAGTACATAACAACATGAACGCGTAGGAAAAAGTTTCACCAGATTCCGACTTACGGTGTAGAAGATATTGCGGAAACGGCGCTGGAGTGTTTTCTGCCAACAGGGACCTGTTCGCGAATAAAGATTTTCCCAAAAAAGCAATCGAGTCCCTGGTCTCGGATCTGACCGGAGTTGACTCCGGTGAACTCCTTTTTTTTGGCAAGGCGCGTGCTCCGGCGGCGGTCCGGCGAGGGCGACTGGTGGCACGGCACGCCGGCGAAGCCTGGCAGCGGCGACCGAGAGGCAGCTGCGCGGCCGGTGGCTCGGGAGCGGCGGCGGACGGAGGCTCTCGGGGTGGCGCGGAAGGTGCGGTCGGGCGGCGTCGAGGTGGTCGGGCGCGGGCGGCAAGCGACACGGAGGCGGGGCGCGGAGGCGAACTCCGGCGGTGGTCCGGCCATGTCGGAGGCGGCGGCGGGCCCCGCGACTAGGGTTTCCAAAAAAATAAGAAAAAGAAAAGAAAAACGAAAAAAAAATATAGGCCCGAAGGAAAAAGAAAAAAAAACAAATCGAATGCGACTTGGGCTCTAGTTGCGCCCGCGGCGAGAAAGAGTTTCTCGGCCGGCTCGGTACAGTTTTTTTTCTTTAAATCCGAAACTTCAAACAATATTACAAAAATAAAAACACATCAAAAAAATATGAAATAAAATCCTAAATTCTTCAAATAATCCAAAGAAAATTATGCAATGAATATATTTTACAAAAAGATAAATAAAAATAAATACATTTTTCAATGACCTTATTTAATTATAAAATATTTTAGAAATTCACAAAAATGTCAAATAATTATTTAAATAGTTTCCACTCAATTTTTCTGAAGAAGTCATTTTATCTTCTCTCATGTTATAATTATTTTTGAATGGAAAATTATTTAAATAACTCCAATAAAAATAAATAAATAAAATATTTAAAACATTTCCAATTTTCTTTTACATTGAAGGAATCATTTTACCTTCTCTCATTTTAATTTATTGGATTTGTTTTAAATATAAAATTCCAAGCTCCAACAATGAATATTAGGGAAAGTCATTTTATTCCCTTCTCATTTGTAATATTCAATTCAACTCCAAAAGTTTTAAATCCCAGAGAAAATCAAACACATCAAGCAAACAATCATTATCTATTTTATTTTATTAACATTCCAAATTTCGGAGAATTTTGGGATGTTACACACTACCACCCTTAAAAGGAATCTCGTCCTCGAGATTCGAGAAGGCTAGAAAGAAAGGTTAGGGTTCGGGTCTTCACGGCAATTCTTTGATCATCCGAAGGTCTAGGGTACTACCAACCTTAAAAGGAAAGCGACATGTTCTTTAAAAGCTTGCTCCTTCAGCGAGCTCTTCACACATATTCCTCATACTCTGTTTGGGCATTGAGTTCTTCACTCAGACTTCCTATATTCCATGGGGCATTGAATTCTTCATCATAAATGGGATTCCAAGAAGCTTAATCCATCGATGACATCCTTTGTAAAGATTTCTCCTTCGGTCTTCGAGGTTTCAAGAATTCCTCCTTTGAGGTTTTCGTTCCTTAGCAAGAGAGTGGTCTTCCAAACCCACTGATCTTCAAGAATGTTGCTCCTTTGACTCCATCTTTCGAATATTTCACACACTCCTTCGAGGCTTTGACTCCTTAGCGAAATAGGGTCTTGCAAATACATCAGTCTTCGAGAATGATACCACTCCTTCGTTTATACCTTTCGCATATATCATGCATTCCTTGTCGTCTTGAATACTGTACCCAAAAGATGAGTCCTCGAGTACTGAACTTTCATGGCTGACACGTCAGGCGCCAATACTAACCAACTATTGATACTCTCTTGGTGGTCATCAAGAATACCTCTACGGGATACCTGCAGCAAATGGTCTGGGTCTATACTCACCGTATAACTTATTATTATTAACGATAATCTTCTACAAGGGTCAAACATTGTACCATTCTATTGTTCAGTCTTAACATCGTCGTCTGTCAGCTATAGGTAAGTCACTCAAGATTTACTATCCCGCATAGCAAGAGCGAACAATAAGGGTAGTCTTCATGGGGGCCAATCCATTCCGCACCCAAATCATTACCTTGTGTACGGTTTAGCGAATCTCACAATCTAACACTCGGACATCCTCACGAGCATGCAGAAGGTTCCTCTTGTTCATGAACTGGGTTCAGATAAATCCATTGGTTCTGCAAGCCAAACAAAACATCTATCGTTTCTTCACAACTCTCTGGTTTACGCAGACTGCTATAAAATGTGTACTGGTGAACTTCAACTTCCTTCGGGTTATTCCTTCAACAAGATTGTGCTTGCTTTTTTTAAGATCCTGGCACACGGGGTTAACTTTGAACTCATCATCGGTTGCATCCATCTTTATTCCAGCCTTGACATTAGAAGCCATTGTAGTAGCTTCTTCAGTTTAGGGTTGAGGATGAGGGGGAATAGAATGTACACAGCGAGGTAGATAGAGATAGAGGGAGGTACCCATACAAACATCACCCAAGTTTTGAAAATAGTTTTGATGTGTAGCTGTCAGAAAAACACAAGAGATGACAGCTCACGGAAACGATCTAACGGTAGAAACGTTGATCTTCCAGGTCTTCAAATCTTCAGGTCTTCAATGGCGGTAGCTTCAGTTTTGCATTTTCGAAGCCATCTTCGTATCATCGAGTCACTTGTCAAGTTATTCTTCTGGTGGTTGTGTCTTCTTCAGTCTTGAAGCATAATAAATAGATGAGGGTCTAAGGTGATGTGTACTTATTCTACTCATGTAGAAGAAACGCAAGGCACAACACACAACAACAATCAAAGACATATCAGGGTCAAAGGGCACAAGACAAAACTTAACAAAACAAATCATGACATAACACATCCAGTTAATCAACAACAAAACATGCATCGATCCACATCTCCAACTAACATGAAAAGGTAACATCATACACTTAGTGTACACCTACGAATGTCTATCCTCTAGTTGCAAAACATAAGCTTCAAAATGTCGACATCTTTGCTCCCACGTTCACATCTTCTTTCTCTTCAATCCTGGACACATGTTGGCATAGTGTCCCGTGTTCCTGCACCGATAACACTCAATTTGGCTAAGGACCGTCATTGTGTAAAGGTGACATTGAACGGTCAAATGATCAGTTCCTTCACAGACAAAACATGTGACTTGAGCGGTGGGACATTATTCACCCGAGTGAGTTTCCTCACAATAGGGACATCCATCTTGGTGTCCTTCATAGGAGTGTCCTACTTCCCCGCAAATTTTGCAGACACGGGGCCTCTTACGGGTTGTCGTCCTTTGCATCGGGGTGAAGAGGCGAGATCCCAACAAAATATTTGTAAATTCCTTCCAAGTAATCTTATTTCTTGATTCGTTAATCGCTTGGTGCATTGTCCATCAAGTAGCAGCCTCTTCTACAAAGTGCTTGACAGCATAGTGACCATGTCATCACTTCCAACCTTGTTACGCTCCATGTGTTCCTCCATATTATGAATCCATTGATCCACCTTCAGTCTAGTCATCGCCCCAGAAAAGGCTAGTCCTACTTCATACTCCATCTAATGAGCCCAAACGACAAGGGTAGGGGAAACTAGGATACAGACAAGAAAACAACCTAAAGATAGCACCAAGCATATGCACACAAACAAGAATAAGGCAAACACCTACTTGCAAACAACACCACATAACAACAATCAATCAAGTGACCAAAATCAAACCACACAAACAACTCCTAGATTAAGGTCATATGTGCAAGACATACGATCTCATCATACTACGCGCAATTCGTTTAACTAACTTCACCTAAAATTGGTGGTCTGAATCTAAGCTTCATCCTCCTCAGCTAAGCTGATCTTAAAGTCCTCATTGTCAAAACTTCTTGAACCCCATAGGATACTCCAGTTCTACTAGTGGTACCCTCAATTGATCCACGATGTTGATGATCTACTTCTCAAAAATCATATCTCCAGGGGCCTAAGCAACTCAGAGGGGTCTTTACATTAAAACAAGATAAGAAGTTTAGAAGATGAATAATAGATAAGAGATACTAGTTAGAAGAGTAAGTAAACAAAGAGTGATAAAATAACTTTGTTTCTATGGATTTTTCTATCCATTTTCTAGGGTCACGACCTACAGTCAACATGGGCTCTTATACCATCTGTAACGACCCGATTCACTAAAGAATCGAAGTCTCTGTGCATTTTGTGCTAGTCCCTGGATCAATAGCTAGCACACACAGTACACGATGTAATATCAAGAATAAACCACATGTCATAAATACTACATCGAAGATCCAGTATTACAATAAAGCATACCTGCATAACTCAAGGCTAGCTTACAAATATAATACAGCGGAAGACAATAAAAGCTTCGTGGCGTCCATCAACTCCACCGGCACAGTTGAATATATACATCGTAACCCTACATCGCATCACTTACTCGTCGTATACAATCCTGTAACACCGAAGGTTACAGCCCGACAACGGGTCAGTACATCTGATTTGTACGGCAAGTCACACGAAAAAGGATATAACAGACCTATCGCTACATGCAAGGATAAGTCAAAGGAAAGGCTTATGGTTTTATTTTGCAGAAAGCTGATTTTTCCCATTCTACCTAGGTCAAAAATTTAGCTTAACTTACTACATAAGGTTGAACTGAGCTACACCAGTTCCAACCCATACCCTTCTTTAAATCTTTCCCACTCAAGTTTTATTAAAGTGTTTCATCTGTCAAGACCATCCAACAACAGTAATGTCTACTTGCTCAAAGTTGTCCATAACCGGGGACACGGCTAATCATGATCAGTTTGTACGCTCTGCAGAGGTTTGTACACTTTCCCCACTGGACTCAACCCGAAGAGTGAGACAAAGTCTTTCAGAAGAGGTCACCTCCACCCTTTGGTAGCCGGTACACCTATCATATCTACATCTGCTAGCTACCAGGGCCAGGCTCCCCACAACGTACTCAACTAAGCCAGAGCCCATATAGCCAATGGCTGTACATGGAAGCTACTAGTCACTAAGTCTGTCCGATCTTTTTGAGCCTGGACGGCGCCCACTTAGGGTGCACACTCATGGGCGCATTGCCCTAGATAAGTTGCACGACCCCATGATGCCTTCCCTCCAAACCATACATACCATTGGGAGCATTTAACCCTGAACCTGCCCTTAGAGAAGGCGCAGCCTCCAGGATGCATCCCGCCCGTCCAGAGGTGAATTCTATTTAATGTTTGCGAACGAAATTATTAAATGCTCACATAACTCAATGTAATCTCAACCAATCCCGTCTACAAGCATAGCATATAACTAACAAACACGAGCTAGGGAGACAAAGAATACATGATCAGATCATATGGCTATCCTACCAGGTTTGCAGCAATAGTATATAGTAGCATTTCTACACATGCATAGGGTGATATGTACTACATGCATAATGAAAAATATAGGTTGTGAAATGGTCAAAGTATGACTTGCCTTATACATTCGATGAAGTTCTTCGCTCTCACGATCCAGTCAACTCTATTCGTCACCCTCCGAGAAATCTATCGCAAACGAAGGAACTCGAATAAGAAATCACACCACAAGGCAAACAAAAGATCAACAAAACAAACACAAATGGTTTTAGCAACAAAACAAAAAGGCTTTGAAGTGCAAAGGTGTCGATGTGCTCGAAGGTGATCGATGGAAGTGACCTCGAGAGAGTCAACAGATAGAGATTCATCGGTAAGGAATTTTGACTGCGCGCATGTATGAAATCAAGGTGAAAATCATGCCCACATGAAAAGTGTGTGAATCTTATCTTTAACATGTCTCAAGTGATCCGATATGCAAAAAGAATCACGTGAAACGGAATACTACAACGCAGGTCATAGCAAGTGCAAAATTGAATTGAATTTGAATTTAAACAGATCAAGAAACATTTGAATTTTTGTGTACACATACCGTGAACAGAAAGTACATGGAACGAGTGATCCAACGCAAAAAGAATCACTCAATTTGGAGCCGCGGTTTAAAAGATACGACCTCCGGAATTTGAATTTGAATTGAATTCAAATTCAAAAGTGTGCAAAGTTAATTCCATGCTAAAGTACATAACAACATGAACGCGTAGGAAAAAATTTCACCCGATTCCGACTTACGGTGTAGAAGATATTGCGGAAACGGCGCCGGGGTGTTTTCTGCCAACACGGACCTGTTCGCGAATAAAGATTTTCCCGAAAAAGCAATCGAGTCCCTGGTCTCGGATCTGACCGGAGTTGACTCCGGTGAACTCCGTTTTTCTTTGGCGAGGCGCGTGCTCCGGCGGCGGTCCGGCGAGGGCGGCTAGCGGTGCGGCGGCACGGCAAGCCGGCGAAGCCGGCCGGGGGCGAGACAGCGGCGGCCGAGAGGCGGCAGCGCAGCCGGTGGCTCGGGAGCGGCGGCGGACGAAGACTCTCGGGGTGGCGCGAAAGGTGCGGTCGGGCGGCGTCGATGTGGATGGGCGCGGGCGGGAGGCGACGCGGAGGCAGCGGCAGGGAGGCGAACTCCGGCGGCGGTCCGGCCATGTCGGCGGTGGCGGCGGGCCCCGCGACTAGGGTTTCCAAAAAATAAGAAAAATAAAAGAAAAACGAAACAAAAAATATATAGGCCCGGAGGAAAAAGAAAAAAAAACTAATCGGATGCGACTTGGGCTCTAGTTGCGCCCGCGGCGAGAAAGAATTTCTGGGCCGGCTCGGTACAGTTTTTTTTCTTTAAATCCGAAACTTCAAACAATATTACAAAAATAAATACACATCAAAAAATATAAAATAAAATACTAAATTCTTCAAATAATCCAAAGAAAATTATGCAATGAATATATTTTCCAAAATGATAAATAAAAATAAATACATTTTTCAATGACCTTATTTAATTATAAAATATTTTAGAAATTCACAAAAATATCAAATAATTATTTAAATAGTTTCCACTCAATTTTTCTGAAGAAGTCATTTTATCTTCTCTTATGTTATAATTATTCTTGAATGGAAAATTATTTTAAATAACTCCAATAAAAATAAATAAATAAAATATTTAAAACATTTCCAATTTTCTTTTACATTGAAGGAGTCATTTTACCTTCTCTCATTTTAATTTATTGGATTTGTTTTAAATATAAAATTCCAAGATCCAACAATGAATATTAGGGAAAGTCGTTTTATTCCCTTCTCATTTGTAATATTCAATTCAACTCCGAAAGTTTTCAATCCCAGAGAAAATCAAACACGTCAAGCAAACAATCATTATCTATTTTATTTTATTAACATTCCAAACTTCGGAGAATTTTGGGATGTTACATCTCTAATCTCCAAACTAGACTTAAAGCCACTGAAACTATTGTTTTGAATATGTCCCACACCCAATCCACTTTGATAAGTCAAACAGCAGCGAAACCAGAAGTTATCCCTATGGAAGATGATAGAATTAAGAGCCTTCCTGCACACCACACTGTTGCCACTATCCAAATTGTTGAGGACACTAAAACTATTAGCACCAAATGCACTCCTGGTCCCATTGGACCTATTAATGGTGATGCTAATATCTTAACCGTAGAAGAAGAAACTCCTACGAACATAGAATGTTTCAAACAAGTGAGCTTAGATGACACTACTACCACCTTTGATAGTACTGATACTGATTTTGATAATTGCACCCTCTCAGAAGTTATCAGCTTATTACACAAAATGTCTAGAGACCCCCACACTAGCACACTTAATCTTGCCTTTAGGAGCATATCACAAATGCTCTTATCAAAGCTAGGGAGGAGAAGCTTAGGATAGAAGCCTCCATACCTGTTGGATACGTGCCCTAGAGACAAATTAATAAAGGTATTTGTCACATATCCGTTTTGTTCATAATACGTTTTATACCATACTATAATTGTATTACTTGAAAATACTAATATAGGTGTAGTATAAAACATAGGTCCGTAGTTTAACTCGGGTAAACTATCTCATTGGGCAATTGATTGATCAAGCTTTCCTGATCATGGCGACACTTAAGTCCATTGACAATGAGGTCATGTCATTAGGGGAATGATGTGATGGACATACACCCACCTAAAGTATTGCAATGTGATCGAGTCACATAGTTCAACGTTGCGATGACTTTGTAACGTATGGCTTAGTCCTTAGACCGTAATGATCATACGTAATTGTCATCTATGAGGAGACTTTGATTTGTATCCCACTGCCTGACTGAAATATGCTGGCTATAACGGTGCACTTTGGGTATTCTGAAATAGATGGTTGATGAGTATGTTAATAGATCAGAGCGGGATTTGTCAGTCCTTGTAACAGGACAAGTACTCTGGGCCCACTCGGTGATATTGCATCAATAGCTTGCAAGCAGGTGACTAGGTCACGGGAGATGCAATAGGCACGGATGAGTAAACTTGTTTGTTGTGAACGAGATGTGAACACGGTATGTGGGATATCGATGATCGAACCTCGGACAAACAAAGTACCGTAGCACAAAGGGATTACGTCGTATCGTTAACGGTTTCCAAAAGTGATTGAAGTTCATTCGATGGAAGCGCAGGGGCTGTCAAGGATTGTAACCAGGTCCAACTGACTAGTCATTGGTCAATGAGAAGAGTCTCGACCATGTCTGCTGTTTCCCGGACCATTAGGGTGTTACACTTAAGGGCAATCGATGCATAGGACAGTTTCCGGATCAATCGGTGAAATAGGAGAAATCACCGGAATAGTTCCGGAGGAGGACGAAAGTTGTTCCGGACATTTTGAATGGTTCAAAATAAAATTTAATTTGTTTTAATAATGTTTTATTATTTAATTATCTGAATTAAATATTTAAGCATATTAAAATAATAATTATTTTTGGAAAAAGGCTATATGGGCCTATGGGGCCCATTAGGGGAGGAGGGGGTTTCCCCCCTTGGGCTTGGCGCCAAGGGTGGGGACCATCCCCCCTAGGCCGGTGTACTCCCCCCCTTGGGAGTTTAGTCCCACATGGGGGAGGGGAGGAGGATGGCACCCCCCTTGGCCTATATAAGGAGGGGTACACCCCCCCCCCTTTTTCCAACACACAATTATTCCTCTCTCTCTCTCCTTCTCCTTCCTGGAAGTGGACTCCCCTTGTTTGAAGTCTACACCTGGACTGGACTTCTCCACCATAAGGCAGGTCGTCGCTCTGCTGGAGTCGGGATCCGAATCCGTCTTTCTTCCGTTGCTCGCCTGGTTCGGGGCCCGGGAGGAACATCGATTGTACCGTACGTGTATAATCTCTTCGAGGCACTACACCTAGGGTGCTACTTCACCGTTGGAGGTCAACCGGGAGTCATCCTTGCCGGTGGTCTACTACACGACAGGGAGGTCGTAGTTCCGAGTCTACGCCAGGCACGTTCGCAAGAACGTTTCCCTCTTTCGGTCTTCAAAGGTATGAACACCGATTCCCTCCGTTACTTTACATCGCCATAGCATAGATCTTGGGTTCGGGTACCATAGGTATGAAAATTTTGTGTTTTCTGCCCTGTATCCCAACAAGATCTTCTATGCCCTCTTGTAAATTAGAGTGTTGCCCTTAAGTGAGAAAAATATCCCAAAGTGGAAAAAATAAAAGATCCCAAAAAGGACAAATGAGAGTTCAATAGAAAGATCCATTGAGGCCACCAAAAAATAGAAAAAATAGAAAAAAGAGAGAAAGGGGCAACACTACTATCCTTTTGAAAGATCCACACTAGTACTCCCTCTTATCCTTGTACTCCATAGAGATGATCATGCATATAGCTATCTGGGGAACTTCACACTATAGAACTTGGCTTCCATATTCCAAAGATGAGCCTCCTCAAAAGAACTCTAGGTCTTCATGAGTGTGACGCCCCCAAAATTAGACCGTGTACAGTAATCATACACGCAAGGTACACGATCGAGATTAGGGACTCACGATGAGATATCACAACACAACTCTACAAATAAAATAATACAAGCTCTTTAATACAAGCCAGGGGCCACGAGGGCTCGAATACAACAGCTCGAAAGCACAAAGTTAGCGGAAGCAAAAGTAGCTGAGTACAGACACAAGAATACAAGGTTGCCTTAAGAAGGCTAGCACAAATAACAACATATCGAAAAGGCGAGGCCTCCTGCCTGGGAACCTCCAAACTACTCCTGGTCAACGGGGAAACTCGACGTCGTAGAAGACATCGGGGATCTTCATGTTGCGGTGGTCGGCATCGGGGATCTCATGCTCCTGGACTCCAAGGCTCCATCATCGACTGGAGCGGCCGATCAGGAAAAACAAAAAGGGGGAAATAAAGCAAGGGTGAGTATCTAGCATACCCGCGAGTCTTACGTCCGCTACTAAACATTTATGCAATGTATCAAATGGAAAGGGGAGGCTGCATATAGTGGACTGCAAGGTAGAAATCAGAATAAGGGTAAGAAGCTAGGCCTATCAAAGACTAGCATCTTCTGACGTGCCTTGCAGCACAAGGAGAGAATCAGCCAACGGTTCAATAGCATGAATGTAATAACAATGGAGCGGAAGTTGCTAATGATTAATAATAATATATGTCTCCAAGTTCCCCTCCTTGACTACCCTGCGAGGAAGAAAACCCGGAACCAAAAGTTCAATAGTAGTAGTTTGTAGTGGTAAGATCCAGCTTCAGCATAAAGCGTCATGTTACCATGGACACGGCTATTCGAATAGATTAAACTCCCTGCAGGGGTGCACTACTGTTCAGCCTGCACGCTCGGATCTCCAGGGTGGCGTACACCTTGTTAGGGAATGCCCCACCGAGGCTATCCGAAACATCGCATCCCATCCTAGGCTCAGCAGAGAGGCCATCCGCGGGACTATATCATATGCGCCAAGGGGTCTAGGTCCCTCACCCTTGCACGCTCCTGCACGGTGCGTGGCTGGCCGGTGAAGCAAAAGCAAATCCAAAAAACACACCGTCCGGACGAACAAGACACCACTTCCCGGCGCAGGCCGCGGTACTGCTGACGTCTGAAGAGCTTTCAGACAAACTACGACGCAGGGGAGCCCATAACTCCTTATCCCACGTGAAGGTAGTGCGTACAGGCCTTTGCGACCTCTCAAGTCATCCACTGAACCATTTAGCATTTTAATTAACCTGCATGACAACCGTTATCGTTGCCTCGACTTAACTGACACGCGGACAACGACAGCAGTCAGGACCACCAGTACATCGGTGCCTGCCCTGTCGTCCCACCAAGTCTCCGCGGTTACCAACAAGGTGAACCGCCTCCTTACCTTGTCTCGCGTGTGCTTTTGGTAGAGCTCGACTTTTCGTGGTTTGGTAACTCTCGCGAGATACGAGCAGGGGCCAAGCACGCCAGTAACGTCGGTCGTACCCTCCCTGTCGTTCTCGACGCAATACCGATCACGGGCACCGTTGGGTCTCCCGAGTCTTACCTTTAAGGACACCAGTTGGTTCGAGTGCCTACCATTAAGTGAAACCAGGAGGTATCACCCTCGATGGCACACTTAAAGAGGTTTGACAGAGACATCAGCGGAATGAACTAAAGAGGTAAACCTCGTATCATCCCGGTGATGCTACGCTACTGAGCCGACGAGAGTGAAATACGAGTTCGTCCACTCGTAAGTCAAACTCGGAGCGACTCGGCAGAGTCTCGCCGTTGTAGGTTCCATAGGGCGTCTGCATTGATCCGTACCTGTTGCAGTTGTATATATTTTGTATTCGCGTCACTCCCCTGAGTGGGCACGGCCCGCTATCTAATCCTAGCTAACAATGCGTAGGGCTCACTGCTGAATATAATATATAGATATAGCAGGCAGCATAGGATAAGGAAGGTACAACAAGGGGCGACAAAATCAGGCTATGAAGTTGAATAGGATTGTAACGTAGCAGCAGCAGTAACAATGCCTAGTGCAAGAAAGTACGGAAAGGTAGGCGATATCTGGGGAAGAGAATGGCTCTGCTTGCCTGGAAGCTCGCGGGTAGGGGTAGGGTCGTCGACGACGTAGTCGATCACACGGGCGTCGACTGCGGTCGTCGGGTCTATCGGACAATAAGAGGGGGGGAGAAACAATAAATACACGTCAATAATAGCAATACAAATACAAGACATGGCAAACGCAATGTTAACGGGGGTTCTAACGCAGCGCAACGTGTTTTGCTCGGAGCGGGAATTCATCCGGGGATGAAATACCGGCTCCGGGTGATTATCGACAAACGGCCCGGAAGGGAAAGGTTCCAAGTCTGTAGTGTCGTGAATATCTGATAGACACGTGGATAGCGTATCCGTGATCGTTGATGCATTCCGAACAACTTTTATGTTCGGAACATTTTCATCCGGAAAGTTTTACCGGTACCGGGTAATTACCGGACAAACGATCCGGAGGGGGAAAGCCTCAGGTTCGGTATGTTAGAGTGGTGCGGTAGGTACGCGGTTAGCATATTATTTTTCATTGTATTTTTCTGATCAACTTTCATGTATAAAGTTTTTCCATCCGAGTTACGGTTTAAAAGATATTGATTTTTAAAGTTTTATTCAGTTAAAAATAATTTCTAGAATTCTTTTAATTAATAAATCAACATTATCCAGAATAGCCCTGTTGACTGGTCAATCTGACATGTGGGGCCTACATGTCATGGGCTGGGCCTTTGACTGGTCAACCTGACAGGTGGGTCCCACAGTCATTGACTTAGATATTTCTATTTTGATTTCTTTCTAATTTAATAGTGAGCCCACATGTCATAGAATGCTTGGGATAATTAACTAAATAATTGACTAACTAATTAACTATTTCACTAATCATCTTTTATAATTATTTTTATTCTTATCCTTTTTTTAACAGGGAGCTGGCCCCACTGGTGAGGGAGGGTGAGGGGGATTAGGACATAATCCACAGTCGGCAGAGCCATGGCTGGGCGCGCGTGCCCGCGGAGGAGCACGGCAGCCGAGCGCGGGAGGCTCATCGGGAGCCGTCGGCTGGAGGCGGGCGCGGCCGGCCAGTGCAGGGCAGCGGCGGCCACTGTTAGGGGCGCACGCACGCAACGTCCATGGCGCGCGGCGGCGCAGCCAGGAGGCCACGGGCGGCGACACAGCTGGCCAGCCGGGGCGAAGTGCAGGGGGCGCGCACGGGCATGGCCATGGGCAGGCACGGGCGCGGAGTGGCCAAGGGGAGGACGCCATGGCCAGGGCGCGGCCAAGGACGCACATAGGGAAGCCTCGGTGTGGCCACGGGGGACGCAGACGGGCGGCTGCAAGGGCGTGGCCATGCGCGGCGTCTAACATCCCAATTTTCTAAATTCGGATGTTAATAGATCATCATATGCATCTCATGCTGTTTCCGCATTTTTCTGGAGTTTTAAAAATATTTTAAAACATTTTTCAACACATGGCAGTTCGCTGAAGAGGATATAAAAGGACTTATCCCCATTTTTAATTTGTTGGAAAATAGTTTAAAATAATTTTGGGAGACTTTTTAATTTTACTTTGGGGTTATAAATAATTTCTAAAAATATTTTGGGAATTATTTATGCTCCGGAAAAGTTTTAAAATCAATTTCGAAGTTTTCCGGTATTTTTAAAGTGCCAGAAAAGTATTTAAAAATATTTAAAAATAAGTTGCAAAGTTTTTGTTTTTATTTAATATTTTGGTAAAGCCAAAAATTCAGTTTTATTATTTTAAAAAATTTGGCGAAGACGAAAATTAAAAATAATATTCCGTGATTTTTCTAAAATTATTTTGGGCCTAACGGGTCGTTCTGTTTTTTTCGCCTGAACGAATTTGTGTTTAATTCGGATTTAAAAAAAACGCGCGGGTCGGGTTATAAATGCTTGCGGACCCGCGGGCGCTAGGCTTTCCGCCCGAAACCCGATCCGCCGAAGCGCCGCCGCCGCCGTTCGGGAACGTCGCCGCCGTCCGCCGCCCCGTCCGCCTCCCGACCACCGTCGGTGAGCCCGACCGCCGCCCGCCCGACCGCCGTCCTCGCTGTCGCACCGCCGTCGCCGGCTGTGCCGAGCCGCGCCGCCGGCCGGAATTCCGGCGAGATCCGTTTTCGGATCCGCGCAGGGACCCGATAGTTTTTTCGCACGTTATTTTATTTACGGTTAGGTCATTTTTGCAGTATAGACCCCGAAATCGTGCGGTACCGTTTTCGCGAGTACTTTTTAACCGTAACTCAGAATCGAGTGATTCTAGTTGCGTTGCGACCGTGGAGAAATTTTCAAGCCAGTAGACCAAGTTTTACAGAAGTTTGAAGTTTTCAAATTTGAATCCCGAGCAGATCCAAATTTGAACTTCCGATAGCCGTATCTTTTTAACGGTGCGCCCGTTTGCGCCGTTTCTTTTTGCGTTGGTTTTATTTTGACAAATACTTTAAGTTAGCTTCTGTTAGGCAAGTTTTTCTACTGTTCTTTGTATGTTTATTACTGTTTGTGCATATTTGTGTTGAATATATGTTGATTGGTGCTATGTTTGCTCGTATAGATTTTCCGGAGTGCGCCGCCTCGTTTTGTGAGGATTGTGATCGTCAGGAACAGCAAGAAGGCAAGTGATGCTTTGACCATACTCATACCTATATTTTCTATATGCATTATGTTAAGAATATCACCCTATTGCATGATAGGTAGTTTATTTTACTGATGTTGAAAACCAGTTAGGATAGCCACATGTCTTGACTTGTATTTTGTAGATCAACCTAGCACGTGTTGTTACTTTA
This sequence comes from Bromus sterilis, assembly GCA_950022295.1. Lineage (NCBI taxonomy): Eukaryota > Viridiplantae > Streptophyta > Magnoliopsida > Poales > Poaceae > Bromus > Bromus sterilis. The sequence continues at coordinate 274,484,195 of OX465598.1, forward strand.
TTTCTATGCTTTGTAGACGTGGTTTGGGTTATGAGAATTAATGGAGTGCATGTGAGCTATTTAATAATTTGTGTAGCAACTTTATAATAAATAGAAATCACTTCTGGACGGGCGGGTTGCATCCCGGTGGCTGTGCCTTGTCTAAGGACAGTGTTGGGGTTAAATGCACCCAGTGGTTGTTATGGTGGTGAACCGGGTGCGACATGGTGTCTACGCTCTGAACGCAATGGGCGTCGTCCAGGCTCAAAAAGATCAGACAGACAATATTACTAGTAGCTTCCGTGTACAGCCACTGGCTATATGGGCTCTGGCTTAGCACGAGTACGTTGTGGGGAACCTGGCCCTAGTAGCTAGCTAATGTAGATGTGTGTTAGGTGTACCGGCTACGAAAGGGTGGAGGCAACCTCTTCGGAAAGTCTTTGTCTCAATCTTCGGGTTGAGTCCAGTGGGGAACGTGTACAACCTCTACAGAGTGTATAAACTGATCATGATTAGTCGTGTCCACGGTTACGGACGAACTTTGAGAAATTATTCAGTACTGTTGATGAATGATCTTGACAGATGAACACTTAATAATAATTTTTGTGGGAAATATTAGCATGGGTTGCTGTGTGTTGCAGGTAGAATTCAACTTAAAATTTTGACTAGTTTAGTTCAGGAGAAAATTGGCTTTCTGCAAAACAAAACCTTAAGCCTTTCCTTTGACTCAGCTTGCATGTAGTTGTAGGTCCTTTATATAAACTTTTCCGTGTCACTTGACATACAAATCAGATGTACTCACCCGTTGTCGGGCCGTAACCTTCGGTGTTGCAGGTTTTTCAGACGACCAGTAAGGTTCGTTTAGGGGTTGCGAGTCTACACTCAGCATGTTCACTTGTGGTTGTTGATGGGACTCCACGTTACTTGTTTTTGCTTCCGCTACATTTATATTTATGTCGAATAAGCTATCCTTGAGCTATGCAACTTGTTATTTGTTTTATTCTGGATCATACGTTGTAATAATGATGCACTTGTACTTTGATATACATCTATGATACTGTGTGTGCCAGCGAGTTCGATCCAGGGACTGGCACTTGAGCACAGAGACTTCAATTCTATGTGAATTGGGTCGTTACAGATAGTATCAGAGCAGTGTGTTGACTGTAGGACATGACCCTAGGAAATGGACTACAAAAGCCATAGAAATAAAAATATTACTTTACATCACTCTGTCTTGTACTTACTTACCTTCTCTATCTCGTATTCATACATGTTCTAATCTTGCCTTACCTCTCTTTGATTATAGATGACCACTTCGTCGTACCGTGCCATGGCGTTTGGACCTGAGCTCAGGGGGATTTGCCACTACCTGAACATCTACGCCCCAGTCTTTCAGCCGGACATCGTGGAGACAAGGTGTAAGACCCGATATGCGGTACTGTTCCAGATCTAGATGTTTCCATCCAGATCCGAGGAAGAAGCACATATCGGTCCCACCGCGACATATGACTGAGTCATATGCCACGGATTTCCAACATGATATCACAACATTACAGATACAAGGATACAACATCTCATACAATCGGCATACAACTGCCTCAAATACAATACAACATCGGAAGATACATGTCTGGGTACAGACTACAATCAAATGCCTAGTGGCAAAGAGAAAAACTTCGATCCCCATAACCACACGGGCCCAGGCCCTCCGCCGGGATCCGCCTAACTAGTCATCGTCGAGTCTCCACGTGAAACGTCGATCACCATACCTGTTGTCGATCAAGAACCCTGAAAAGAGTTTGGGGGTGGTATCATGAGTACAGAGGTACTCAGCATCCAACTGTAGTGGTCATCTGACCCAGCAAGGACTTCATCACTCGTCATTCTAAGACAACTAGTAGTTTACGGTAAGGAAGGGGTAAGTGGTGAGGTTGTTGCCGCACTAGCATTTATGAAGTGGCTAACGATCTAGAGAGTAAGATAAGAAGCCAAGCATTCGATGAGGAATCGCCTCCAACAAGTCTGCTATCCACCTACTACGCAAACATAACACCTATCCTATCCTTGTCCTCCTCTTCGCATCCCGGCGAAGAAGAAGCAGTCAAGGCACACACACACATTGATCTAGTTATATTAAGATTATCTCAGTTGTTGTTGTCTATGAACAAGGAGTAGGTCTCAAGTCGTGCATAACCGTGGACACGGCTTCTCGAAAAGATTTAACCCGGCAGGGGTGTACCACCTGCCCATTACGAGGCTCCGCACGCACGTCCATCTCTCTCAGTTGCTACCCATCATAGGCAATCATTTTATGATTTAGTTCCAAGAGATCCGAAACGACAGGTCCCTCTAACTAACAACGAACAAATCCGGGTGGCCCCCGGGGAGTCGACACCCAATCCAAAAGCTGGCCACGCTCTCGGATCGGACTCTTCCGTCTCAACAGGGTTTGGGTTACCGAGACGCCTCACGTGAGGCCTCGGGCCCTCGCCGGTCAAAGGTGGACCAACAGGGAACCATGTCTCCACTGGTCCGGGTTGTTTAAAAATTGTGAGGGGATCCACCAAGCACACACGCGGGGTTTCAAATGGTAAATCAGCTCGGGCCACCACTAGAAATGTTTGAAGCTAGATAGGTAAGAAAAGGGGACCCCATAAAATCCCACACGCGGTTAGGCACGCTCAGTCTTAAAACCAATACCCGGAACTCGGATCCTAGGTGACTCGAATGGAACAAAGCGTCGGGGCGGGATAGCCTAGACCTTCCATCATTCGTCAAATATAGTCAACATTATAATAATCATATCATCAACAACAATATAATAATGTGATAGCCCAAACCAAGGAGTAACAGGGTAACAACGTAGCATCCTAAGCATGCATACTAAGCAGGGGCTGAGCAACGAGCAATAGTAACATAGCAGTACAAGGTTTGCTGGGAGGGGACATGGCTGTATCGGTTTGAAAGAGGTTGTAAACATGTGGTAGGATCAAACATCGAACCTAACCTAGACTAGCATGAAACGCTGGTTGAAATAGAATGGATCATAAGTAATGTATAGTCCTTGCCTGTTGATAAGTCGGGTTCCGAAGGTGTAGTTGATCGCAAGCTCGCATCGTCTCCAAAAGTAACCCGCGAAGCACACAAGACGGAAACACTGGAAAGCAATCAACGAGCAAGCATCTATTACTACGAAGCAAACACGAGCAAGAATCGACAAGAAGCAACACGAGACATCGCACCTACCGTCGAGAGCGGTTACTAACAATTTAAGTGGAGTACTCGTCACACACGACGATACCGCACGTTTACGGTGGTTCAAGTTGTTTAGCTACACAAGGTGAGCAACAAAGGTTGTTAACATGGCAAGCACAGAAGCATGGCAAGAGGTGAAGCAAAATAAACTATCTATGCTAGTCAATTTAAATGGGGTGAAATCCTAGACATGGCAAACTATTGCGGACCCCACGATAAAATAGAATTTGGTACTATTTTTCCCCTAACAATATTTAATTATTTTTATTAGCAAGCAAGATCAGCATAAACACAATCTACATGCAATTCTAGTCAAGTTACATATAAAGAACATTTTGAACAGAGCAACGGTTAAAAAGTTATTGATTAAACAATTTTACAGTGGCAAGCAGTGTAATTAGCAGGTAAACAGCATGTAAACAAAGTCAAACATGGCAACAAGCAACATTTTAATAATCTACGCGCAAAACGGAGCAACTTTCATGTAGAAAGTGTCTCCATCGGAGCTACCGGTGAAAAGATATAGCACTCGCAATAATACAACACAATCTGCCTAAATAAATAAATAAAAGGAGCTACAACAGTTATTTGGGCTGGCCCAACAGCAAGAAAAAAAAGAAAAAAAAGGGGGGGCGAGCTCACCAAGTGGGCACGGCCCACTGGCTGCACAGGGGGGCCCAGCTGGCTGGCTGGAGAGGCAGGCCTCGGCTCGGACGGGCTGGGCCGCCTGGCCTGGCTGTTGGGCTGCCGGGGCGCACCTGGCCCATGCGAGCGGCTGGCTGGCCTGGCTCGCTCGTCCCGACCTGGACGAGACCGAGCAGCGGCTGGCCGGCGGCGAGCTCGCTGGCGAGGGCCGCACGGCGGAGCAGGCGGGCAGGGGAGGCAGGGGTGGCGCGGATCCGGCGCGAAGGAGGACCCGCAGGCGGCGGCGGCGGCTCCACCGAGGTCCGAGCTCGGACGAGGCGGCGTCCATGGCGGCCTGCTCGGGCATGGCATCGCGTGGCGCTGGGGAGGTCTGGTGGCCGGCGTGAAGACGTGTGCAGGTCGGGGACGGGGTGCAGAGGCCGGATCCGGCGGGTTTGAGGTCTCCGGCGAGATCCCGGGGCAGCGGTCGTGGTGAGCTCGCGCTCCTTTCGTCCATGGCGGCGGCTTGCAACGCAAAGGAGAGAAGAGAGAGATTAGAGAGGAGAGGGAAAGAAGAGAGGAGAGGGAAAGAAGAGAGGAGAGGAGGAGCACGGGAGGCTGACCGGTGGCGCACGGCTCGCCGGCCGGAGGAGCACGGCGGCGCGGCGGGTGCGCTCGGGCACGGGAGTGGCTTGCGTCCATGAGAGAGAGGAGAGGTTGGGGACGCATCTGGGCCGTTGGATCAGTCGATCCGACGGTCCACAACGCAGGGAGCTAGGGATTTCGGGATTTTGGGATAAATTGGGGCAGATCTGGGGCAAAACAGGGGGGTGGCTGCAATTTTGGCTAGGGAAAACCCTAGAAAGGGGTGGGAGTGTGGTGGTCTTTATATAGCCCCGGTGGTTTGCAGTTTGCAAAAACATCCCCGGTTTTTCTCTCGCGCGCGCGGTGCTCACGTTTCTGACCGCCGGGGGTCCGCAGTACTTCCGATTCGGGTAAAACTTCGAACTGCGCGATCAGCGCGTCGAGCCGGAGGCATTCACCTCACGCTGGAACCGTTCCGAGAACACTTTCCAGTGCGCTATAAAAATATCCCGTTTAATTATTAAACGGGGTTTTTTGTTCCATTGGCTGCGGCTGGTCTTGTGCGGTTTTTGCGACGGTGATCGGGTGAAACCCGGTGTCGCCAAGGTCGAGTGTCGAGGTGGCAAGGGTCGGTCTCCGTCCGATACGAGATAAGAGGGGGGAAAATAATCGCCGATCGATAAATCGGGGATGCAAATACCGCAAACAAATCAGACAATCAAACAATTCACACCGAAAACAAAAATTTTAATTTTTGCAAAAACTGGGTTGTTACAATACAACACCACCAACAAGGGATCTCGTCCCGAGATCCAGGACGATCCGGGGGAGAAGGGGGAGAGAGAAAAGGAACACGACGATCTTCAACACCACTAACAAGGGACTCTGCTCCATGTCGACGTCGAACTTATGTCGAGATAAATTTCCGCAGAGAGACGACATCGTCGGAATAACGATAACGTCAGTGATAAGAGGAAGAACGATCGCGAAAACCAGATCAAGGGATAGTGATTTTCGACGCAAGTCGTAAAAACACCGGTAAAAGGAGGGATGGCAATGGATGACCCAGATGATACCCAAAATCGGAGAAGCTAAAGGTACTACAGGAATTCCCAAACCTGAGATCGAAATCGAGACAATACACTGCAAGCAAGGCATTGTAACGGTTCCGAAACTCCACACACTCGAGATCCTAAAGTTTGAAAGGGATAAGGCGAGAGTAAAACACTTACGGCACTTGTCCTGACCAGAGTAAGGGTAAGGAGTAAAAAGATTCCTACTCTCCGATAACTAACTTAGTAACTACAAAATAGTTTTTGTCTAGACTCGACTTCAGCCAGAGAGGGGATCCTACGGTCGGTAATGCTCTGATACCAAGTTTTAAGGCCCGATATGTGGTACTGTTCCAGATCTAGATGTTTCCATCCAGATCCGGGGACGAAGCACATATCGGTCCCACCGCGACATATGACGGAGTCATATGCCCCGGATTTCCAACATGATATCACAACATTACAGATACAAGGATACAACATCGCATACAATCGGCATACAACTGCCTCAAATACAATACAACAACGGAAGATACATGTCTGGGTACAGACTACAATCAAATGCCTAGTGGCAAAGAGAAAAACTTCGATCCCCATAACCACACGGGTCCAGGCCCTCCGCCGGGATCCGCCTAACTAGTCGTCGTCGAGTCTCCACATGAAACGTCGATCACCACACCTGTTGTCGATCAAGAACCATGAAAAGAGTTTGGGGTAGTATCATGAGTACAGAGGTACTCAGCATCCAACTGTCGTGGTCATATGACCTAGCAAGGACTTCATCACTCGTCAATCTAGGACAACTAGTAGTTTACGGTAAGGAAGGGGTAAGTGGTGAGGTTGCTGCCGCACTAGCATTTATAAAGTGGCTAACGATCTAGAGAGTAAGATAAGAAGCCAAGCATTCGATGAGGAATCGCCTCCAACAAGTCTGCTATCCACCTACTACGCAAACATAACACCTATCCTATCCTTGTCCTACTCTTCGCATCCCGGCGAAGAAGAAGCAGTCAAGGCACACACACATTGATCAAGTTATATTAAGATTATCTCAGTTGTTGTTGTCTATGAATAAGGAGTAGGTCTCAAGTCGTGCATAACCGTGGACACGGCTTCTCGAAAAGATTTAACCCTGCAGGGGTGTACCAACTGCCCATTACGAGGCTTCGCACGCACGTCCATCTCTCTCAGTTGCTACCCATCATAGGCAATCATTTTATGATTTAGTTCCAAGAGATCCGAAATGACAGGTCCCTCTAACTAACAACGAACAAATCCGGGTGGCCCCCGGGGAGTCGACACCCAATCCAAAAGTTGGCCACGCTCTCGGATCGGACTCTTCCGTCTCAACAGGGTTTGGGTTACCGAGACGCCTCACGTGAGGCCTCGGGCCCTCGCCGGTCAAAGGTGGACCAACAGGGAACCATGTCTCCACTGGTCCGGGTTGTTTAAAAATTGCGAGGGGATCCACCAAGCACACACACGGGGTTTCAAATGGTAAATCAGCTCGGGCCACCACTAGAAATGTTTGAAGCTAGATAGGTAAGAAAAGGGGACCCCATAAAATTCCACACGCGGTTAGGCACGCTCAGTCTTAAAACCAATACCCGAAACTCGGATCCTAGGTGACTCGAATGGAACAAAGCGTCGGGGCGGGATAGCCTAGACCTTCCATCCTTCGTTGAATATAGTCAACATTATAATAATCATATCATCAACAACAATATAATAATGTGATAGCCCAAACCAAGGAGTAATAGGGTAACATCGTAGCATCCTAAGCATGCATACTAAGCAGGGGCTGAGCAACGAGCAATAGTAACATAGCAGTACAAGGTTTGCTGGGAGGGGACATGGATGTATCGGTTTGAAAGAGGCTGTAAACATGTGGTAGGATCAAAGATCGAACCTAACCTAGACTAGCATGCAAACCGCTGGTTGAAATAGAATGGATCATAAGTAATGTATAGTCCTTGCCTGTTGATAAGTCGGGTTCCGAAGGTGTAGTTGATCGCAAGCTCGCATCGTCTCCGAAAGTAACCTGCGAAGCACACAAGACGGAAACACTGGAAATCAATCAACGAGCAAGCATCTATTACTACGAAGCAAACACGAGCAAGAATCAACAAGAAGCAACACGAGACATCGCACCTACCGTCGAGAGCGGTTACTAACAATTTAAGTGGAGTACTCGTCACACACGACGATACCGCACGTTTACGGTGGTTCAAGTTGTTTAGCTACACAAGGTGAGAAACAAAGGTTGTTAACATGGCAAGCACAGAAGCATGGCAAGAGGTGATGCAAAATAAACTATCTATGCTAGTCAATTTAAATGGGGTGAAATCCTAGACATGGCAAACTATTGCGGACCCCACGATAAAATGGAATTTGGTACTGTTTTGCCCTAAACAATATTTTATTATTTTTATTAGCAAGCAAGATCAGCATAAACACAATCTACATGCAATTCTAGTCAAGTTACATATAAAGAACATTTTGAACAGAGCAACGGTTAAAAAGTTATTGATTAAACAATTTTACAGTGGCAAGCAGTGTAATTAGCAGGTAAACAGCATGTAAACAAAGTCAAACATGGCAACAAGCAACATTTTAATAATCTACGCGCAAAACGGAGCAACTTCCATGTAGAAAGCGTCTCCATCGAAGCTACCGGTGAAAAGATATAGCACTCGCAATAATACAACACAATCTGCCTAAATAAATAAATAAAAAGAGCTACAACAGTTATTTGGGCCGGACCAACAACAAGAAAAAAAAGAAAAAAAAGGGGGGGCGAGCTCACCGAGTGGGCTCGGCCCACTGGCTAGACAGGGGGGGGCGGCTGGCTGGATGGAGAGGCAGGCCTCGGCTCGGACGGGCTGGGCCGCTGGCCTGGCTGTTGGGCCGCCGGGGCACACCTGACCCATGCGAGCGACTGGCTAGCCTGGCTCGCTCGTCCCGACCTGGACGAGACCGAGCAGCGGATGGCCGGTGGCGAGCTCGCTGGCGAGGGCCGCACGGCGGAGCAGGCGGGCAGGGGAGGCAGGGGCGCCGGGGTGGTGCAGATCCGGCGCGAAGGAGGGCCCGCAGGCGGCGGCGGCGGCTCCATCGAGGTCCGAGCTCGGACGAGGCGGCGTCCATGGCGGCATGCTCGGGCATGGCGTCGCGCGACGCTGGGGAGGTCCGGTGGCCGGCGTGAAGACGTGGGGAGGTCGGGGACGGGGTGCAGAGGCCGGATCCGGCGGGTTTGAGGTCTCCGGCGAGGTCCCGGGGCAGCGGCCGTGGTGAGCTCGCGCTCCTTTCGTCCATGGCGGCGGCTTGCAACGCAAAGGAGATAAGAGAGAGATTAGAGAGGAGAGGGAAAGAAGAGAGGAGAGGAGGAGCACGGGAGGCTGACCGGTGGCGCACCGCTCGCCGGCCGGAGGAGCACGGCGGCGCGGCGGGTGCGCTCGGGCACGGGAGTGGCTTGCGTCCATGAGAGAGAGGAGAGGTTGGGACGCATCTGGGTCGTTGGATCGGCCGATCCGACGGTCCAGAACGCAGGGAGCTAGGGATTTCGGGATTTTGGGATAAATTGGGGCAGATCTGGGGCAAAACAGGGGGTGGCTGCAATTTTGGCTAGGGGAAACCCTAGAAAGGGGTGGGAGTGTGGTGGTCTTTATATAGCCCTGGTGGCTGGCAGTTTGCAAAAACATCCCCGGTTTTTTCTCTCGCGCGCGCGGTGCTCACGTTTCTGACCGCCGGGGGTCCGCAGTACCTCCGATTCGGGTAAAACTTCAAACTACGCGATCAGCGCGTCGAGCCGGAGGCATTCATCTCGCGCTGGAACCGTTCCGAGAACACTTTCCGGCGTGCTATAAAAATATCCCGTTTAATTAATAAACGGGGTTTTTTCGTTCCGTTGGTTGCGGCTGGTCTTGTGTGGTTTTTGCGACGGTGATCGGGTGAAACCCGGTGTCGCCAAGGTCGAGTGTCGAGGTGGCAAGGGTCAGGCTCCGTCCGATACGAGATAAGAGGGGGGAAAATAATCGTCGATCGATAAATCGGGGATGCAAATACCGCAAACAAATCAGACAATCAAACAATTCACACCGAAAACAAAAACTTTAATTTTTGCAAAAACTGGGCTGTTACACAAGGGGAGCTGATGACCACTGGCAAGTGGAGACATTTATCCTAGGGAGCATGACGAATGAGGAAAGGATAATCACGGAGTCATTCGAGGTGCATGCCCAGGAGAAGGAGCAGTGTGTGCGCATAGCCGCTCACATAGCTCTTGGACGCATTGTTGAGACGTATGCCGCCCAGCTAAAGGGTACGGTGTACGCGGAGATGGCCAAGGTCCTCCCATCGGGGAACATATTGCCAAAGAGGTTCAGGTATGTGCCTGGGGCCATTTGGCCAGGTACAACCAGCTACATCATCCAAAGCCTGGAGAAGCACCTCCATTGCCTGGAGAAGGACACTCAGTCAGACCTCTACACCATCACTAAGTTCAGCAGAAGAACACCAGGCTCAAGAGGGACAACAACAAGCTGAAGAAGGAGAGGTTGGAGATGCAAGCCGAGATAACAAGACTGAAGGAGAAGATGAAGGCCAATGGAATTGAAGAACAAGAAGAGGAGCCATAAGTAGAGACCTCGGCAGAAGAAGAGGAGCCAAGTCCCAAAAGGCGCAACGGCATTAGCGGGCGCGAATACCGCATGCTGTTTAGCAAAGACAGCATTCGGAATTACTTCACCGGAAATTAGTTTACTACCGTTATCGTGTTAGCGTATTTGACCATGTCGACTTATTCGGTATGGAAATACTAGGTTTCTTGATATACTCTTATTCATGGTTGTGTCGAGGATCTTATATTATTCGTGGTTGTTTTTAGGATCTTATATCAGTTATACAATATATTTTAAACTATATGGTGTGATATGTGATGGTTTTCCGTATGAGTGCATTGGTTGATGATTGTTTATGTTTGATGCTATGGTGATATTGTTTGGTGAAGTTGATTGGTGATATATGTATTGTATATAATGCTTGCCATGATCATCATAAGCATATGGGGTAGGATATATTTCCCTAGCTACTTTCTGTCTACAACTTACCTATTCTTGCCCAACAGATGTCGCCGAGACGTGATCCCACGGGGAATGAGAACAACAACAATGGAGTGCCAGCTTACATGCAACAGTTACTTCAAGGACAAGCTCAGTTGATCCAGTTGCTCACTCAGAACATGGGCAACAACAACAATGCGCCGCCACCACCACCTGTGGACACGCTTGCAAGGTTCCTGAGGTTGAATCCTCAGAGGTTCTCTAGCACTCCTGAGCCCATAGTGGCGGATGACTGGCTTTGTTCAGTAGGCCGGAACTTGGAGACAGTTGGCTGCACTGAGGCAGAGAGAGTGAGGTTTGCCTCACATTTGCTGGAGGGTCCTGCCGCAGCATGGTGGGACAACTACTTGGTGACTTACCCCATCGACACCATCACTTGGGCGCAGTTTCAGTCTGCTTTTCGCGCCGCACATGTTTCAGCAGGCGCCATGAGCTTGAAGAAGAAGGAGTTCCGCAGTTTGCGTTAGGGAGGCCGTTCCGTGGCCGAGTATGTTGAGGTGTTCAACAAGCTTGCAAGATATGCTCCAGATGATTTCAGGAATGATGCAGCAAGGCAGGAGAAGTTCTTGGAGGGGCTGAATGATGAGTTGGGAGTCCATTTGACAGTGGCTACTTTTGCTAACTGCCAGGGCTCATAGACAAAGCTATTGTGTTGGAAGGCAAGCAGCAAGCCATTGAGAACCGCAAGAGGAAGTACAACAACAACAATGGTGGCAAGTATAACTCCGGACCGCATCAGAAGCCACGCAATTCTTATGCTGGAAATGGAGGACATAACCACAATGGTGGGAATGGCCATGATCACAGTGGAGGACACAACCATCATGGTGGAAATGGTCACAACCATAATGGCCACAAACACCACAATGGTAACAGGAATGGCAATGGCAATGGCAATGGAAACGGCAATGGAAGGAACAATGGGAATGGGAGAAGCAATGGAGCCAATGGAGGAAATGGAAACAACCGTCAGAATGGCCAGGCACCAAAGGACTTGAGTCACATCCAGTGTTTCAGGTGCAAGAACATGGGACGCTATGCCACAGACTGTCCGGAGTCCAATGGGAATGGAGTCGTCAAGCCCAATCCTTTCAGCAAGGGGCATGTGAACCATGTCAACGTGGAGGAGATCTATGATGAGCCTAATGCTGTGATTGGTAAGTTCTTTATCAATTCAGTACCCGCACTTGTTCTTTTTTATTCTGGTGCATCGCATTATTTCATATCGAGGGTATTTGTGGATAAGCATGAGTTACCTACCGTAGTTCTTAAGTCATCTATGCTCATAAGTTCACCGGGAGCGGAGATGTCAGCTAGTTTGGGATGATATCAGTTGAGCCTAGCCATAGGGAAGCATGTGTTTTCCTACAGATTTGATTGTATTGAAGCCACAAGGTTTGGATGTTATATTGGGCATGGATTGGCTAGCCAAGTACCAAGGTGTTATTGATTGCGCCAGTCGGTCTATCACTCTCCGTACACCGAATGGGCAGAAGATCAGATATGTGTCCAAGTATAAGCATCATCACGCTCAGGTGAATTATTTTAAGGGGGGTAGCCTGGATGATGTGCGTGTTGTGAGGGATTATCCGGATGTGTTTCTAGATGAGTTGCCAGGTATGGCACCGGATAGGGAGATTGAGTTCCTTATTGATTTAATACCAGGCATCGGGCCTATTGCTAAGAGACCGTATAGGATGCCCGCTAATGAACTTGCAGAATTGAAGGAACAGATTAGAGAGTTGTAGGCAAAGGGTTTCATTCGCCCAAGCTCGTCACCTTGGGGATCTCCAGTGTTGTTTGTTGAGAAGAAGGATGGAACCCAGAGGATGTGTGTTGATTACAGTTCTCTGAATGATGTTACTATCAAGAACAAGTATCCTTTATCGGTGATTAATGATCTATTTGACCAGTTGGAGGGAACTTGTGTATTCTCTAAGATTGATCTTCGTTCTGGTTATCATCAAGTGAAGATTCGGGAGAAGGATATTCCGAAGACTGCTTTTACTACAAGGTATGGGTTGTATGAGTATACCGTTATGTCATTTGGATTGACTAATGCTCCTGCATACTTCATGAATATGATGAACAAGGTGTTTATGGAGTTCTTGGATAAATTCGTTGTGGTGTTCATTGATGATATATTAGTGTATTCCAAGAATGATCAAGAGCATGAGGCACATCTGCGTTTGGTATTGGAGAAGCTCAGGGAGCACAAAATGTATGCCGAGTTCAGCAAGTGTGAGTTTTGGTTGAAGGAGGTAGGATTCCTTGGACATGTTGTGTCAGGAAAAGGAGTAGCTGTGGACCCATCCAAGGTTTCAACAGTTACGGAATGCGAGACACCCACGACAGTTGGCGACATTCGCAGTTTCTTGGGTCTTGCAGGATATTATAGGAGGTTCATTGAGAATTTCTCCAAGGTTGCAAAACCAATGACTGAGCTGTTGAAGAAAGAGAATAAGTTTGTTTGGAGCGAGGCATGTGAAGCCAGCTTTCAGGAGTTGAAGAAACGGTTAGTAACTGCACCTGTTTTATGTTTTCCTGATATACATAAGGATTTCCAGGTATATTTTGATGCATCTCGTCGAGGACTTGGTTGTGTTTTGATGCAAGGGGGTATAGTTCTTTCTTATGCTTCACGTCAGCTTAAGAACCATGAGCAGAACTATCCTACACATGATTTGGAGTTAGCCACAGTTGTTCATGCATTCAAAACCTGGAGGCAATATCTTGTTGGTAATCATTGTGATGTTTTTACTGATCATAAGAGTTTGAAGTATATCTTTACTCGGAAGGAGTTGAATCTCAGGCAGAGTAGATGGCTGGAGCTTATTAAGGATTATGAATTGAATGTGCAGTATCATCTTGATAAAGCGAATGTGGTTGCTGATGCATTGAGCCGTAAGAGTCACATCAATGTTGCTAATGTTTAGGATATGCCACGTGAGTTATGTGAGCAGTTAAAGAATCTCAGGTTGGAGATAGTTCCTAAGGGATATGTGGCAACATTGGAGGTGAAGCCAGATCTGTTGGAAAGAATCAGAGAAGCTCAGAAGGGTGATGCAGAAATTGATGAGATAAAAGTGAATATGACCAGATGGAAAAAGCAGAGGGTTTCCGTGAGGATGAGCATGGAGCCATTTGGTTTGAGAAGCGCATTTGTGTACCGCAAGATGCAGAGATCAGGAAGTTGATTCTTCAGGAGGCACATGATTCACCTTATTCTATTCATCCCGGGAATACCAAGATGTATTTCGATTTGAGGGAGGGATTTTGGTGGCCTAGCCTGAAGCAAGAGATAGCCCAGTATATTGCATTGTGTGATGTTTGCCAGAGAGTCAAAGCTAAGCATCGAAAGCCAGCAGGATTGTTGCAACCTTTGCCTATACCCGATTGGAAGTGGGATCAGATAGGTATGGACTTTATTACTGGTTTACCCAGGACTCGTTCAGGATATGATTCTATTTGGGTGATTGTTGATCGTTTGACCAAGGTTGCTCACTTCATTCCAGTAAAGACAACTTACAATAGTGCCAAGCTAGCCAAGATTTATATGTCCAGGATCGTGTGTTTGCATGGAGTTCCAAGCAAAGTGGTGTCTGATAGAGGTACTCAGTTTACTTCCAAGTTTTGGCGTCAGTTGCATGAGACTTTGGGCACTAGGCTGGAGTTCAGTACAGCGTTCCATCCTCAGACAGATGGGCAGACCGAGAGAGTCAATCAGATCTTGGAGAATATGTTGAGAGCTTGTGTGTTGGATTATGGTTCGAGTTGGGATGACAACTTACCGTATGCTGAGTTCTCATACAACAACAGTTACCAGGCTAGTCTTCAGATGGCACCATTCGAGTTACTGTACGGCAGGAAGTGCAGGACTCCGTTGATGTGGGATGAGGTAGGAGAGCGTCAGTTTTTCGGACCTGACCTGATCAGAGATGCTGAGGAGAAAGTTAAGTTGATCCGTGATAGACTGAAGATAGCACAGTCCAGGCAGAAGAGTTATGCAGATGCGAAGCGCAAGGATGTAACCTATGAGGTTGGAAACCGTGCGTATCTCAGAGTTTCACCAATTCGCGGAATCAAGAGGTTTGGAATCAAGGGCAAGTTAGCACCACGTTTTGTGGGGCCTAACAAGATCTTGGAGCGCAGATGAGAGGTAGCTTATCAGTTGGAATTGCCAGAAGCTTTGTCAGGAGTTCATGATGTGTTTCACGTATCCCAGTTGAAGAAGTGGCATGCAGAGATGGCAGATATTCCCTTGAGAGATACAGTGCCACTTGAGGCAATTCAGTTGGAGAGTGACTTGACTTATGAGGAGAAACCTGTGAAGATTCTGGAGACTGCAGAAAGAGTTACCCGCACCAAGACGATCGGGCTATGCAAGGTTCAGTGGGAGCATCATACCGAAGAGGAAGCAACTTGGGAGCGTGAAGAAGATCTGAAGCAAGACCACCCGCATCTCTTTGCTAGCTAGCCCGAATCTCGAGGACGAGATTCATCTTAAGGGGGGTAGGTTTGTAACATCCCAATTTTATAAATTCGGATGTTAATAGATCATCATATGCATCTCATGCTGTTTCCGCATTTTTCTGGAGTTTTAAAAATATTTTAAAACATTTTTCAACACATGGCAGTACGCTGGAGAGGATATAAAAGGACTTATCCCCATTTTTTATTTGTTGGAAAATAGTTTAAAATATTTTTGGGAGACTTTTTAATTTTACTTTGGGTTATAAATAATTTCTAAAAATATTTTGGGAATTATTTATGCTCCGGAAAAGTTTTAAACTCAATTTCGGAATTTTCCGGTATTTTTAAAGTGCTGGAAAAGTATTTGAAAATATTTAAAAATAAGTTGCAAAGTTTATATTTTTATTTAATATTTTTGTAAAGCCAAAAATTCAGTTTTATTATTTTAAAAAAATTGGCGAAGACAGAAATTAAAAATAATATTCCGTGATTTTTCTAAAATTATTTTGGGCCTAACGGGTCGTTCTGTTTTTTTCGCATGACCGAATTTGTGTTTAATTCGAATTTAAAAAAAACGCGCGGGTCGGGTTATAAATGCTCGCGGACCCGCTGGCGATAGGGTTTTCGCCCGAAACCCGATCCGCCGAAGCGCCGCCGTACGCCGCCACCCCGCGCCGCCCGTCCTCGCCGCCGCGCCGCCGCCGCGGGCTGCTGGCCGTGCCGCTGCCGCCGGCTGTGCCGAGCCGCACCGCCGGCCGGAATTCCGGCGAGATCCGTTTTCGGATCCGCGCAGGGACCCGATCGCTTTTTCGCACGTTATTTTATTTACGATTAGGTCCTTTTAGCAGTATAGACCCCGAAATCGCGCGATACCGTTTTCGCGAGTACTTTTTAACCGTAACCCCGAATCGAGTGATTCTAGTTGCGTTGCGACCGTGGTGAAATTTTCTAGCCAATAGACCAAGTTTTACAGAAGTTTGAAGTTTTCAAATTTGAATCCCGAGCAGATCCAATTTTGAACTTCCGGTAGCCGTATCTTTTTAACGATGCGCCCGTTTGCGCCGTTTCTTTTTGCGTTGGTTTTATTTTGACAAGTACTTTAAGTTAGCTTCTGCTAGGCAAGTTTTTCTACTGTTTTTTGTATGTTTATTACTGTTTGTGCATATTTGTGTTGAATATATGTTGATTGGTGCTATGTTTGCTCGTATAGATTTTCCGGAGTGCGCCGCCTCGTTTTGTGAGGATTGTGATCGTCAGGAATAGCAAGAAGGCAAGTGATGTTTTGACCATACTCATACCTATATTTTCTATATGCATTATGTTAAGAATATCACCCTATTGCATGATAGGTAGTTTACTTTACTGTTGTTGGAAACCAGTTAGGATAGCCACATGTCTTGACTTGTATTTTGTAGATCAACCTAGCACGTGTTGTTACTTTATTGCTATGATTTGTAGACGTGGTTTGGGTTATGAGAATTCATGGAGTGCATGTGAGATATTTAATAATTTGTGTAGCAACTTTATAATAAATATAAATCACTTCTGGAAGGGCGGGTTGCATCCCGGTGGCTGTGCCTTGTCTAAGGACAGTGCCGGGGTTAAATGCACCCAGTGGTTGTTATGGTGGTGAACCAGGTGTGACATGGTGTCTACCCTCTGAACGCAATGGGCGCCGTCCAGGCTCAAAAAGATCAGATAGGCAATATTACTAGTAGCTTCCGTGTACAGCCACTGGCTATATGGGCTCTGGCTTAGCACGAATACGTTGTGGGGAACCTGGACCTGGTAGCTAGCTGATGTAGATGTGTGTTAGGTGTACCGGCTACGAAAGGGTGGAGGCAACCTCTTCGGAAAGTCTTTGTCTCAATCTTCGGGTTGAGTCTAGTGGGGAACCTGTACAACCTCTGCAGAGCGTATAAACTGATCATGATTAGCCGTGTCCACGGTTACGGATGAACTTTGAGCAACTAGTCAGTACTGTTGATGAATGATCTTGACAGATGAACACTTAATAATAATTTTGGTGGGAAAGATTAGCATGGGTTGCTGTGTGTTGCAGGTAGAATTCAACTTAAAATTTTGACTAGTTTAGTTCAGGAGAAAATTGGCTATCTGCAAAACAAAACCTTAAGCCTTTCCTTTGACTCACCTTGCATGTAGTTGTAGGTCCTTTATATAAAAATTTCCGTGTCACATTCCATACAAATCAGATGTACTGACCCGTTGTCGGGCTGTAACCTTCGGTGTTGCAGGTTTTTCAGACGACCAGTAAGGTGCGTTTAGGGGTTGCGAGTCTACACTCAGCATGTTCGCTTGTGGCTGTTGATGGGACTCCATGTTACTTGTTTTTGCTTCCGCTACATTTATATTTATGTCGAATAAGCTACCCTTGAGCTATGCAACTTGTTATTTGTTTTATTCTGGATCATACGTTGTAATAATGATGCACTTCTACTTTGATATACATCTATGATACTGTGTGTGCCAGCGAGTTCGATCCAGGGACTGGCACTTGAGCACAGAGACTTCAATTCTGTGTGAATTGGGTCGTTACACTGCGTCAGCGGCGGATTCGGGTGCCCATGACGGCAACGACAGCGAGCTTCCGCGACGGCCGGGGCAAGCACGGACAAGGAAGACGTCCTAATGTACAAACGCGAACGCGGGAAGGGGGAATCGTACCATCATCTCACCGGGGAGCTCGTGGAGGAGGCAGCGGGCTCGAGGAGGACGTGCAGCGGCCGGAATCGACAGAGTTCGCCGGCGGGGAAGAGGTTGAAGACGGGCTCGATTCGCAGTCTGTGGGGGGTTCCGGGGTCGTCGAATGCCGCAGATCGACGTGGCGTCGATGGCGGAGCGGCCGGACAAACTCTTTGCCGCCGGGGAGGACGTTGGCCGCGGCGGCAGCGTCGGCGCGACGACCTATGCGCTCGGGCGGGCTGGGAAGAAGCAGGAGAGAAGGGGGGCCAATCGTGGCGGCTAGGGTTTCCAGGGAAAGAGGGGGCACGGGGGAGGTCATATGCTCGCCGGCGGCCATTGGATGGTCGCCACGGCGACCACAGTGGCCATGGCATCGGGGATGCGTGCCACGCATGAGGTGAACAGGAGGTGGAAGAAGGTGGAGGTGGGCTGGGTTGGGCCTCGCCATGGGCGAGGTTTAATCTTTTCCTTTTATTTGTTTTCTTTTCTGTAAGTCTTTTCTGTTTCTATTTTAATTAGGTAGTCTTTGATTTTATAAAAGGTTGTAACTAGTTCCAATATTATTATTGCACAAAATAACAATGCCACACAAAGTGTGGTTGCTAATAAAAATCATCTGGATTTTGTTCTATTTGAAAAGGATTAATTATGGTGGTTTTGCTACTACTTTGATTTTTTTTAACTCATTTAAATAATTTAATAAATACCCATTACTATAATATCACAACATAATGACTTCTAAGCATCTAATAAAATTTGTTTCACAATTTTTGAATAAACTTCAATATCCACTTTTATTTAATTTTCAAGATATTGTTTTTATTTCTTAATATTACTAAAATACTTTGACAAAATATCCATTACTATATTAACATGGCCTAATGATTTCTAGGAATTTTATTAATAGGTTTCTTCATTTACGGTCCAATTATGATTTTCATTTTCATTTCAATTTCCATGACAATTTTGATAACCCAATATCACTGGTTTCATAGTTATCATTGAATTGGGATTATTCTAAAGGTTAAGTATGACTTGGTCTAATTATTTGCAAGGTGATTAATAATCTCCCAAAATTCTTGGAGCAAGATTTATAACCCACATCATTTGAAAATTTTATTAGGGTTGGAATTTGACAGAGCTATGATCAAAGGTGATCATGGCTTGATTAGAAACAGTAATGATCATGAACAGGGGGATCACTGTAGTGCTTACTGTTACTGACCCTGGGGGTGTTACAAATCTCCCCCACTACAAGAATTCTTGTCCCGAGAATTAAAAGGTAGTGGGATGGGTAAAGCTTTGGTTTCGTATTCTAACGAGTATTCCTGGTCTTGTTGCCCTTCTCGATGAATTTAATCCTTCTCGTTGATGTCTTCATTTCTCTACATCAGTGCATCTCGACGACTTGTCATCCTTCATTCAGGGTTGCATCGTACCTACGAATAGGTTAGGAGAAAAATTTAAGGGGGTCGGATTGGTACCCAGTTGATCAACCGAGGTTGTCCGAGGGAATGGGGTACAAAGTATCTCACGAGTTAAACTCAGGGAGATACATCGAGAGAAACAAAAGAAGGCATGAGAAGTTTTCCAAGCAGATATGCAAGCATTCGACGATGATAACGGGGGATAAAAGGGGTCCAGAGCATCAGGCATAAGCATTGAGTCTGATATCGAACTGAACAACACAAGGTAGGGGACTCGTGAATTGCAGACGAGGTCAAGCAAGAGGAATAACCTCGAGAACGGAAAAGTACAAGAGATTCAGGTTTCGATCCTGTGGAACTGTGGGTTATGGGCCCACATTGAATAAGAAGGGTGGTGATAAACAAGGTGATAAAGTTGAGAGGTAAGTCAGAGAACAACTCGGTAGCTATGTCGGCAACAACGTCGGTGCCAAGGGGGAGGGACAAAGAGAACCATTTTCCTGCTTGTTAAGACGAGGCAGACCAATAGGCAAAGTTCTCGTCCATCGGTGGTCACCGAAATGTTATCAACAATAGTAACAGGTTGTACGGGCAAAGTAGTACATCGAAGTGTTTACATCAGCAGGGAAGTATCACTGCTAGGATAATTTATATTCAAAGAAAGGTTAAACCGACCAATTGAAAGGAAAATGTGATGATACACAAGTATCAGGTGTATATCTTTCCCAAGGGAAAGCAGAGCAAGATATATGACCAAGCTTGTATTGATAGGGAGTCAACGGGGGTTGTCAAGGGTAACATAAATCATCGAGGGGCAAGGATGGAATTTCTCACCATGAATTCAATAGCCACATGGGAGAATTCAAAATGTTGATGATGACCACGACACATTATGTCGAGGGGTTTCAAGAAAATGCAATCGAATATCCACATCACAAAGCAAAAGGGGTGGTGGAGCCAAAGGTAAGCGGTGTTCTCGGTTGACGACAACCCAGAACCATGAAATGGCTACGACAGGGATAGGCATTGTTTCATCACAATTCATTAGATGTAGTGCAAAGGTATGATATCCTCGAGGTACCAGGAGGTAATACTCGAAGGTAGAATGGAGGATCATAGGTGTAGAAGAATTTACACCAAGGGGGTAATTATCTTTACGAGAATCTTTCATGATAAGTTCTACATCGTACCCATGGGCATGAACACAAGTTCAAGGTCGACTCCCACTTCTTCAATGCATAACCTTTCATTCACTTCTCGCTTTCGATGAAGTCGTAGAGTAGGAAATTTATCAGGCGTAGCACCAATACAGTGTGACCCGCAGAAGTTTCTAGGTTCACACAGATGGATGAAGCATAGATACAACCCATAGGGACATTTTACGAATCTATACGAAAAACAACAGGAACACGGGATACAAGTTTCAAAGCAGAAGGTTGATGACATGGAGCAGATGATACCTTTCGCCAAATGCATTTCGTACCAGGGGAAGCTCGTCAATGATTTAGGACACAAGGGGACGGTAGGTAGTACTCCACCAAAAGGTCAGGTGGGGGTACGGAGAGTCTGGTGTGAGTATCGATACTCAACCATACGAAGAAAGAATACCAAAGCATTGGAGATAAAGGCATCGGAATAATTCGATGCTTAAGCACAAAAGGAACTATGAATTCCATATCGGTGTATCAGATTCAGATACATCGATCAAACAAGAATAAGTTGAATACAAGCTTGACGGTTAATCAATTAAGGTTTGATTTACCGAGAACCAACTCATGTCCGGAATGACGTCTGAGCCAGAAGAATGGATTCATAGGGATCAACTGATGATTGCGTGCACTAGCACACACGATGATTCAACAGATCGGAATGGCAATGCCAAGGGAGGTCATCGAAGACCACAAGACAACCGGGATTAATCATAGTGCAATCAGGGAAGAAGAATCTCCAAAGCAGTAGGCTGCCGAGGATTGTCGCGAGATCGAATAGTATTTCAAAGTTTTTTTTTGGGAATCACAGGAACCACTTAGGATGAACGGATCCTCGTTAAATGTGAGGAATTATCTGCAGGGTGAAAAGAAGCTGCAAGGCAGTAGGCTCAAAGGATTCCCGAAACAACAGAAATTATTTCGATGCGTCTTCTGAACACAAGAGCAACTGGTATTAAATGGATGAACGGAACGTGTAGGTAATTATCCATACACACTTATCGGTGGCAGGGGATTGCAAGGGCGATGGGCACATAGGGTCTCGACAATTCATAGGAGAGTATCTTCGGCATCTTCTGATGAATCAGGTCATCATCTATGATGAGGGATCTCCGGGAGGAAGCAGTCACGAGAACCTAGAGTTAGAGTTAGCAAAATCTTTAACCCGAAAGGAAGAGAGAGTAGAGCCCCAGAGTAAAGGTACGGAGTAAAAGATCCTAATACCACCCAGTTCGCGATGTGGGCTGATAAGCCACACGACACTGTTAGTAAAGTAGTTTTGCAACGACTAGACTCGACTTTGGCCAAGGAGTTGGAAGGGGTGTCCTACAGGCAGTCGGCTCTGATACCAACTTGTGACGCCCCCAAAATCAGACCGTGTACAGTAATCATACACGCAAGGTACACGATCGAGATTAGGGACTCACGGTGAGATATCACAACACAACTCTACAAATAAAATAATACAAGTTGTTTAATACAAGCCAGGGGCCACGAGGGCTCGAATACAACAGCTCGAAAGCACAAAGTTAGCGGAAGCAAAAGTAGCTGAGTACAGACACAAGAATACAAGGTTGCCTTAAGAAGTCTAGCACAAATAACAACAGATCGAAAAGGCGAGGCCTACTGCCTGGGAACCTCCAAACTACTCCTGGTCAATGGGGAAACTCGATGTCGTAGAAAACATCGGGGATCTTCATGTTGTGTTGGTCGGCATCGGGGATCTCATGCTCCTGGACTCCAAGGCTCCAATGTCGACTACAGCGGCCGATCAGGCTAAACAAAAAGGGGGAATAAAGCAAGGGTGAGTATCTAGCATACCCGCGAGTCTTACATCCGCTACTAAGCATTTATGCATTGTATCAAATGGAAAGGGGAGGCTGTATATAGTGGACTGCAAGGTAGAAATCAGAATAAGGGTAAGAAGCTAGGCCTATCGAAGACTAGCATCTTCTGACATGTCTTGCATCACAAGGAGAGAATCAGCCAACATTTCAATAGCATTAATGTAATAACAATGGAGCATATGAAGGGAATATGCCCGAGAGGTAATAATAAAGTGGTTATTATCTTATTCCATGTTTATGATAAATGTTTATTTTCATGCTATAATTGTGTTAACCGGAAACGTTAATACATGTGTGTTTAATAAACAAAGAAAAGGTTCCTAGTAATGACTCTCTTTATACTAGCTTGTTGATTAACGGATGATCAAGGTTTCCTGATCATTGACATTGGATGTCGTTAATAACAAGGTCATACCATTGGAGAATGATGTGATGAACATACACCCACAGTAGTTATAGCAATACGATCATGTCATCAAAGTTTCTATTGCTGTATCAAACTTTCACGAAGTAACCCTAATCCTTAGACCATGAGATCACGTCAATCACTGACACCGGAAGAGTACTTTGATTCCATCAAACGTCACACCGTAACAGGGTGATTATAAAGGTGTCGTTGGGTACTTGGAAAGAGTTAGTTGAGGCTCGTGGATCAAGAGTGGGATTTTCCATCCAGATGACGGAGAGATATACTCTGGGCCCTCTCGGTGATATCACATTGACATCGCTTGCAAGCACGTGACTGGCTCACGAGGATGTTATATCACGGAACGAGTAAAGAGTACTTGTCGGTAACGAGATCGAACTAGGTATGGATGATACCAAATGATCGGATCTCGGACAAGTAAAATATCGCGAGACAAAAGGAATTGGTTACGGAGTTTTGGTTCACACGATCACTAGTTCATCGTTGAGTAAGTGGGAGTCATCATGGCTCTCCAGATCCCGCTGATGATTATTGATCAGAGAAGAGTCTCTGTCATGTCCATTTTATTCACGAACCGTAGGGTGACACACTTAAGGATTCGTTGACACGTTTGAGTGGATACGGAACGCCAGAGAATATACTGGACAGCACATGGACTGTTTTGATAAAACTGCTGGAATAGTTTCGGTATATCAAAATAGTGCAAGGGTATAATTGTTAATGTGTTCATTGAATGAAGTGTTCATCAATGAAGTACTCATTGAATGAAGTGTTCATTAATTTTGAGTGACATTAAACAAGATAATTAAAAGTGTTTTAATGTGATAAACTCTTGGAATTTTGAGTGGAGAATTATGGAAGTTATGGGAATAATGTGTGACCCTTTGTTTTTGTGAGTGGAGAGTCCACCCACATGATGAGGGGAGAGGTGGGGGCACCTCTTGGGGCGTGCTACCCCTTGGGGGCTGCCTCCCCCTCCTATATATAGATGGGTGGAGGTCCTCACACAACTCACTCATTCCTCCATCTCTCATATGCCCTTTGGTTGGCATCTTCCTCCCCTTGCTAGCTGATCCAGTTTCACGAGTACGGTGCTTAGGCGAAGCCCTGCTCAAGATCTTATCTACCACCACCACCACTATGTCGTAGTGCTGCTGGAGTTCCCGAGAAATCCACTACTTCCGCTGCCCAACTGAAGCAAGGGGCGGAGGTCGTCACTGATCTGTACGTGTGACCGACTACGGAGACGCTGCCCGTTTGTGGCGTCAAGTGTTCATCACGACCTTGAGGTCGACGAGTGTTCGACTACATCACCCACGAGAATAGTTCTCGTTAAAGCTTTTGGTCTTCGAGGGTGATTCCTTCTCAAACCGTTACAAGTGATCTTCTAGATGTGATCTTGGCTGTTACAACCGTAGGAAATTTTTTGTTTTCTATGCAACGAACCCTTCAGTGGTATCAGAGCCTCGTCTATGCGTAGATGCTTTGTACGGTTAGAACACATAGAGATGTGGGCGTTGATCCTCTAGTTGTTACCCTCTTTTGTGCACTTGTTCATATTACGGCAATGTTGGATTGAAGCGGCCCTAAGCGCAGATTGCGTGTCACGCTTGACATACGGCTTGTACCGTATAAAGTGGCTTTGGGGGTGTCAGTTTATCTAACATTAGTGATATGGCATTTGCAATGGAGGGCCCTGGAAAGGGATGAAAAGAAACAACTAGCGAATCAACGTTGTGGTTCTTGTCCGTAGGTAAGATCGGTTCTTTCCTAGGAAGCCCAAAACCACGTAAAATTTGCAAAGATAATTTAGAAGCGTCTAACTTATTTTTGCAGGGCATGTGATGTGATATGGTCATTGTTACAAAATTGTTGTATGAAATGAGATTTATTGTAAACAACCGGCAGGAGCCATATGGTTGTGGTTTTTCCTTTTTAAGGCCTGCGTGCTGTATATATATCCATGAGATATATTGTAATGGAGAAGGACGACCATGGTGGTGGCGTCATGGACCTTGGTGCCGCGCCGGTGGCATGATGGAGATCATACCAAGACGCACAAGATGGAGATCTAATGCGAGAAGGACCATATCATATCACATTATCCATGCATGTGATCGCTGCGGTAGAATTATAAGATGATCCCTCTCACTTAATATCAAGATAATTATATGTTCTTCCTTAGTATGCACCGTTAAGAAAGTTCGTCGTTTCGAGACACCACGTGATGATCGGGTGTGATAGACTCTACGTTCGCATACAACGGGTGTTTTCAAGCCTAGCATGTACAGACATGGCCTTGAAACACATGCAAATACTAAGGTTCTACTTGACGAGCCTAGCATGTACAGACATGGCCTCGGAACATGGACCGAAAGGTTAAGCACGAGTCATATGGATGATATGATGAACCATATTGAGATGCTCGCCATTGCAGCTACACTGCCTCACGTGATGATCGGTCGTGGTGTAGTGAATTTGGTTCGTGTAATCACCAAAGACGACTCGAGGGATGTTGTTTTTGAGTGGGAGTTAGATGAACTCATTTTATCATGAACTAAATCAAAGTGAATTTGCATAGTTCGTTGTAGTCATTGGCATTTGTTTACTACCTTGCGCTTAGCTATAATTGAGATAATAGAACTATAGAATTCTGGATATTTAACTTTACGGACTGGTACCGTATTGTTTGAGTGTCAATCTAAAGTTTAAAGTCTTATTGCAAACTTTAGCAAACCTTGCTTACTCCATGAAATTTAATAATTAGTATTAAATCGAGAGTATCGACTCCAGCGTTAGTATCTAAGTATCACACTTGCCTCCATAATCCTTGATATTCAAAAGTTGTTTGTTATTATCAAGGTTATCTAGGATCTGAAAGGATTGTTTCAGAAACTATCATGTGTGGAAGATATAGCGATATCTGAAACAATGTTTAGTTGCAATGTGATAGAGTAAAATTTAGTGAGAAACATGTTCTCATATTGTATGAGAATTTGTGAAGGTTGGAGACACTATGTGTCCTAATCTCCCAAAAAGGTTTTGGGAACTAATATTTTACTCGAAATTCGTCCTTATGAGCTATAGTAGCTTTATCACGAAGTTGTCATGATAGGATGAATAAAAGATGTAGGTAAAATGTTTACTACACTATAAGATTACTAAAAATGGAATTTGGAAGACCGCCAAATATTTGATGACGGTGATCTACATCAAAGTGAGAATCAAAGGGTGTTAGTATTTGACTAACACATTTTGGTTTATGTGTCATATGAATGGTGCCACAAGTGATGTTGATAAATTCTTCTAAAAAGGAAAGGAATTGCTGAAAGAGGATCTGAAAAATATTTTGGAGAAAAAGAAAAAGGAAAAGACTGGAAATGTCCAGCTTGGGTATATAGATGATATACATGTTATGGGTATATTCGTTGCTTGTTAAACAATGTGATTCTTGAGTATTGGATATTGATTGGTTGGTATGAAGTGTCATACAGAACAACGCAATACAAGAGTTGCAATGGCCTGAGTAACTAGCAAA
The DNA here is from genome assembly GCA_950022295.1 of Bromus sterilis. Taxonomy (NCBI): domain Eukaryota; kingdom Viridiplantae; phylum Streptophyta; class Magnoliopsida; order Poales; family Poaceae; genus Bromus; species Bromus sterilis. Next base: position 274,510,430 of record OX465598.1, read on the forward strand.
TGAATATGGGATGATTCTCATCAAGAACAAAATAAAGTGTTATTGTGTTTATCGTTGGAATTAAACCTAGCCTTCAAGATTTATTTGAATAATTGTTATTCTGTTCTGGTGTTATACGAAAAATAGTTGTTCAAATTATCACCATATTCATAGAAGATGGATGAACTCTATAAATCTTGTTGGAGAAATCACATCCATAATAACTGATGCTAAACATGTCGCAAGACAAATGATTAGAAGATCACTTATGAGTGACACCACCGTTTGAATCATATTGGAAAGAAACACATGAAGAAACTCCATGGTGATGGAATTTTGGAGTCTTTTGATTTTGAATCAATTGACGGTTGTGAGAAATTTCTAGAGATGATTGAAACACCGTTTAAATCATATTGGAAAGATATCATGAAGAAACTCCATGTTGATGGAATTTTGGAGTCTTTTGATTTTGAATCAACTGACGCTTGTAAATAGTTTCCTAGAAATGATTAAAACTTCGTTCATAGGCCAAAGAAGGGTGGACGACTAACTTATTGAACATTGTACATATTGATGTATATAGTTCATTATGCGTAGCCGTGTGTGGTGAATCTTTGTACTTCATATACTTTAACCGAGGATTTGAGTGGATATATGTGTATATTTACTTGATAAGGAAGAAGTATGAAATGTTTGAAAATGTTCAAATAAATTTCAAGATGAAGTGAAAATCATTGTAACGAGAAAATAAGAGTTTATGAATGGATCATAAAAGAAGATTTTTGAGTTAAAAGTTTAGCAAATGCCTGAGAGTTTAGGAATCGTTCCAAAAACTTGCATTTCCCGAAACACCATAGGAGTATGGAGTGTTCGAGAGATGTAAACAAACCTTGTTTGACATGGTAAGGATCAAAGGTGTTATTTATAAAATTGCCATTATATTTTAAGGATTAAGCTTTAGAGACTACCGCTTTGCACTGAAAAGAGCGCCATCGAGATCCGTTGAAATGACACCATATAAGTTATGGAATGGGATAAACCCCAATTTGTCTTTTCTTAAATTTTGGTATGCAAGGCATATGTAAAATGTTTACAACCAAAGTCGGATAAAGTACGTCTTTGTAGGTTATCCCAAAGTAACCGTTGGGTATTCCTCCATAACACTAAAGACACAAGTTTTTTGTGGCTAAGAGCATCAAGTTTCTTGAGAAGGAATTTTTGCGAAAAGTTAAGTGGGAGGACAGTAGAACTTCGATTAGGTTGTTGAACCTAAGCTTTATGTGCTAAGTGGCGCAGCGCCGGAAAGTGTCCCGGAAGCGGCCGCAATGCTCTTGGCTACCGTGTCCCAAAGGTTGTGGTCACGGCGATCTAAGTTCCTATTGAACTGCGTAGTCGATCAAATAGTAAGATTTGAGATTGAATCATTGTTATTTGATAATAATGGACCGACTACATGCAAAGAAGCGATGATGGGCCCTGACTCCGTCAAAATGGCTAGGAGCTATAAAATCCGTGATAGTTCAATACACGAGAAACCAAGTTTCTGAACTTGGAAGACCCTCTGAAAGGCGTGAAGCCTATTGACCGTGTTTGGATCTATAAAGAAACAGACGTGGATGTTCTCACATCTATGAAATAGTCGACATATCGTGAAATTGATTTACGACTATGTTCAAAGAGTTGACTATGACAAGATTTGATCTTTCATAGCGATATTTAGTCTGGACGGATTATTGTAGCAACCACTACATATGCTAGTTTTGGTATATGGTAGTTGAACAAACGGAACAACGTTCTTCTAATAGAATGGTTACCTAGGACGTGTACAGGACACGGTCCAAAGGGTTCTGTTAATTCAAAGGATGCTAAAATAGCATGAAAATTTCAATGGTTGAAATAAGCATCGCGGAGTTGGAATCTTCACCGTGATGAAATTGTTAAAATGTTTAGTTTCATCAGAGACGGTGAAAATGCTTGCTTTTGCAAGAAATTAAGTGGGAGCGCTGAGACATATTTCTAACACATTATGTAGAAGACATATTGTTGATTGGAAATGATGTATCTTTTATTGACACGGGTGAAGTTTCATTGAAAATTTGATTTTAATGGAAGATTTGGGCAAAACCAGAATATTGGACATCAATGTCTATGCAGATAGATTGAGGTTCTAATATGGTTGTGCCAAAGTACATAGATGAGGTATTGAATGAAGTTCAATATGGAAACGACGAGAAAAGTTCTTGCCGCATGGAAAAGGTTGAAGCGAGATTCAAGTGTTTTGACACTTGGTGAGTAAAACCACATGAATGATTTGATCAATCATGTACACCATGATATGTACAATTCCAGAATGTCCTATGCTCTAAATGTTATGAGCATATACCAGAATGATTCATAAGATGATCATTGGACAATAGTAAAGATATCCTTACGTGCTTTGGAAGGACTAAGAATATATATTATGTATGTTGAACAATAGTTTATTGTAAAGTGTTACATTGATACTAGTTTTTTCGCAAGATACAATCTAAATTTATCTCAATTTTGGCGGTATGTTAAGGTGGCAAAATGTAATGGAAGAAAGTTCCATGATAGATTTGGAATAGTTTCAAATGGATTTGGATGAGTTCCAAAGTTAAGACATTATAACGAATACTACAATGAAAGGCTAAGTATATGACTGCTCTAGCAGCAGCAAAGGAGGGCATTTGTGTCAACAAGTTTGTTTATCAAACCAGGTGTAGTTCCAAGCGAGCTAATACTATGAAGATCTATTGTACGACAATAGTGTCAACATGTTTTGAGCTCAAGGGACTAAGGTCTCACCGGAGGACCAAATTTATGCAATGCCATCTCATTAGTGAATGAGTGATGCGTAGAGACGCAAAGAAATGCAAATACACACGGACCTGAAGTGTCAGATCTGGAGATTAGGTTTACCACTAGCAATGCGTATGGATAACAGCTGAATGCCATAGGTTTTGGATGCGCAAGTACCAAACTAGATTATTGACTCTAGTGCAAGTGGGAGACTGAAGGGAATATGCCCGAGAGGCAATAATAAAGTGGTTATTATCTTATTCCATGTTTATGATAAATGTTTATTTTCATGCTATAATTGTGTTAACCGGAAACGTTAATACATGTGTGTTTAATAAACAAAGAAAAGGTTCCTAGTAATGTCTCTCTTTATACTAGCTTGTTGATTAACGGATGATCAAGGTTTCCTGATCATTGACATTGGATGTCGTTAATAACAAGGTCATACCATTGGAGAATGATGTGATGAACATACACCCACAGTAGTTATAGCAATACGATCATGTCATCAAAGTTTCTATTGCTGTATCAAACTTTCACGAAGTAACCCTAATCCTTAGACCATGAGATCACGTCAATCACTGACACCGGAAGAGTACTTTGACTCCATCAAACGTCACACCGTAACAGGGTGATTATAAAGGTGTCGTTGGGTACTTGGAAAGTGTTAGTTGAGGCTCGTGGATCAAGAGTGGGATTTGTCCATCCAGATGACGGAGAGATATACTCTGGGCCCTCTCGGTGATATCACATTGACATCGCTTGCAAGCACGTGACTGGCTCACGAGGATGTTATATCACGGAACGAGTAAAGAGTACTTGTCGGTAACGAGATCGAACTAGGTATGGATGATACCAAATGATCGGATCTCGGACAAGTAAAATATCGCGAGACAAAAGGAATTGGTTACGGAGTTTTGGTTCACACGATCACTAGTTCATCGTTGAGTAAGTGGGAGTCATCATGGCTCTCCAGATCCCGCTGATGATTATTGATCAGAGAAGAGTCTCTGTCATGTCCATTTTATTCACGAACCGTAGGGTGACACACTTAAGGATTCGTTGACGCGTTTGAGTGGATACGGAACGCCAGAGAATATACTGGACAGCACATGGACTGTTTTGATAAAACTGCTGGAATAGTTTCGGTATATCAAAATAGTGCAAGGGGATAATTGTTAATGTGTTCATTGAATGAAGTGTTCATCAATGAAGTACTCATTGAATGAAGTGTTCATTAATTTTGAGTGACATTAAACAAGATAATTAAAAGTGTTTTAATGTGATAAACTCTTGGAATTTTGAGTGGAGAATTATGGAAGTTATGGGAATAATGTGTGACCCTTTGTTTTTGTGAGTGGAGAGTCCACCCACATGATGAGGGGAGAGGTGGGGCCACCTCTTGGGGCGTGCTACCCCTTGGGGGCTGCCTCCCCCTCCTATATATAGATGGGTGGAGGTCCTCACACAACTCACTCATTCCTCCATCTCTCATATGCCCTTTGGTTGGCATCTTCCTCCCCTTGCTAGCTGATCCAGTTTCACGAGTACGGTGCTTAGGCGAAGCCCTGCTCAAGATCTTCTCTACCACCACCACCACTATGTCGTAGTGCTGCTGGAGTTCCCGAGAAATCCACTACTTCCGCTGCCCAACTGGAGCAAGGGGCGGAGGTCGTCACTGATCTGTACGTGTGACCGACTACGGAGACGTTGCCCGTTCGTGGCGTCAAGTCTTCATCACGACCTTGAGGTCGGCGAGTGTTCGACTACATCACCCACGAGAATAGTTCTCGTTAAAGCTTTTGGTCTTCGAGGGTGAGTCCATCTCAAACCGTTACAAGTGATCTTATAGATGTGATCTTGGCTGTTACAACCGTAGGAATTTTTTTGTTTTCTATGCAACGAACCCTTCAGCATAAGTTGATGCAGCATTGTATAATAGTAAGTTGTAATGATTAATAATAATATATGTCTCCGAGTTCCCCTCCTCGACTACCCTGCGAGGAAGAAAACCCGGAACCAACAGTTTAATAGTAGTAGTTTGTAGTGGTAAGATCCAGCTTCAGCATAAAGCGTCCTGTTACCGTGGACACGGCTATTCGAATAGATTAAACTCCCTGCAGGGGTGCACTACTGTTCAGCCTGCACGCTCGGATCTCCAGGGTGGCATACACCTTGTTAGAGAATGCCCCACCGAGGCTATCCGACACATCGCAGCCCATCCTAGGCTCAGTAGAGAGGCCATCCGCGGGACTATATCCTATGTGCCAAGGGGTCTAGATCCCTCACCCTTGCACGCTCCTGCACGGTGCGTGGCTGGCCAGTGAAGCAAAGTCAAATCCAAAAAACACACCGTCCGGACGAAGAAGACACCACTTCCTGGCGCAGGCCGCGGTACTGCTGACGTCTGAAGAGCTTTCGGACAAACTACGACGCAGGGGAGCCCATAACTCCTTATCCCACGTGAAGGTAGTGCGTATAGGCCTTTGCGGCCTCTCAAGTCATCCACTGAACCATTTAGCATTTTAATTAACCTGCGTGACAACCGTTATCGTTGCCTCGACTTAACTGACCCGCAGACAACGACAACAGTCAGGACCACCAGTACATCGGTGCCTGCCCTGCCGTCCCACCAAGTCTCTGCGGTTACCAACAAGGTGAACCGTCTCCTTACCTTGTCTCGCGTGTGCTCTTGGTAGAGCTCGAATTTTCGTGGTTTGGTAACTCTCGCGAGATACGAGCAGGGGCCAAGCACGCTAGTAACTTCGGTCGTACCCTCCCTGTCGTTCCCGATGCAATACCGCTCGCGGGCACCGTTGGGTCGCCCGACTCTTACCTTTAAGGACACCAATTGGTTCGAGTGCCTACCATTAAGTGAAACCAGGAGGTATCACCCTCGATGGCACACATAAAGAGGTTTGACAGAGACATTAGTGGAATGAACTAAAGAGGTAAACCTCGTATCATCCCGGCGATGCTAAACTACTGAGCCGACAAGAGTGAAATACGAGTTTGTCCACTCATAAGTCAAACTCGGAGCGACTGCATTGATCCGTACCTGTTGCAGTTGTATATATTTTGTATCCGCGTCACTCCCCTGAGTGGCCACGTCCCGCTATCTAATCCTAGCTAACAATGCGCAGGGCTCACTGCTGAATATAATATATAGATATAGCAGGCAGCATAGGATAAGGAAGGTACAACAAGGGGCGAAAAAATCAGGCTATGCAATGGAATAGGATTGTAACGTAGCAGCAGCAGTAACAATGGCTAGTGTAAGAAAGTACGGAAAGGAAGGCGATATCTGGGGAAGAGAATAGCTCTGCTTGCCTGGAAGCTCGCGGGTAGGGGTAGGGTCGTCGACAACGTAGTCGATCACACGGGCGTCGACAGCGGTCGTCGGGTCTATCGGACAATAAGAGGGGGGAGAAACAATAAATACACGGCAATAATAGCAATACAAATACAAGACATGGAAAACGCAATGTTAACGGGGGTTCTAACGCAGCGCAACGTGTTTTGCTCGGAGCGGGAATTCATCCGGGGATGAAATACCGACTCCGGGTGATTATCGACAAACGGCCCGGAAGGGAAAGGTTCCAAGTCTGTAGTGTCGTGAACATCTGACAGACACGTGGATAGTGTATCCGTGATCGTTGATGCATTCCGAACAACTTTTATGTTCGGAACATTTTCATCCGGAAAGTTTTACTGGTACCGGGTAATTACCGGACAGACGATCCGGAGAGGGCAAGCCTCGGGTTCGGTATGTTAGAGGGGTGTGGTATGTATGCGGTTAGCGTATTCTTATTCGTTGTATTTTTCTGATCAACTTTCATGTATATAGTTTTTCCATCCGAGTTACGGTTTAAAAGATATTTATTTTTAAAGTTTTATTCAGTTAAAAATAATTTCTGGAATTCTTTTAATTAATAAATCAACATTATCCAGAATAGCCCTGTTGACTGGTCAATCTTACATGTGGGGCCTACATGTCATAGGCTGGGCCTTTGACTGGTCAACTGACAGATGGGGCCCAGTCAACAGTCCTCTTGACTGGTCAACCTGACAGGTGGGTCCCACAGTCATTGACTTAGATATTTCTATTTTGATTTCTTTCTAATTTAATAGTGAGCCCACATGTCATAGAGTGCTTGGGATAATTATATAAATAATTGACTAACTAATTAACTATTTCACTAATAATCTTTTATAATTATTTTTATTCTTATCCTTTTTTTTAACAGGGAGCTGGCCCCACTGGTCAGGGAGGGTGAGGGGGACTAGGACTTAATCCATAGCCGACAGAGCCATGGCTGGGCGCGCGTGCCCGCGGAGGAGCACGACAGCCGAGCGCGGAGGGGGCTCGTCGGGAGCCGTCGGCTGGAGGCGGGCGCGGCCGACCAGTGCAGTGCAGCGGCGGCCACTGTCAGGGGCGGCGGGGCGCACGCCCGCACGCATCGTCCATGGCGCGCGGCGGCGCAGCCAGGAGGCCACGGGCGGCGGCGCAGCTGGCCAGCCGGGGCGAAGTGCAGGGGGCGCGCACGGGCATGGCCATGGGCGGCAAGGCCGGCCAACAGGGCGGATGCAGCCACTGCGGAGGGCACGGGCGCGGAGTGGCCAAGGGGAGGACGCCATGGCCAGGGCACGGCGAGGGCGCGGCCAAGCGCGCACATAGGGCAGCCTGGGCGTGGCCACGAGGGACGCGGACGGGCGGCTGCGAGGGCGTGGGCATGCGCGGCGTCAGCGGCGGATTCGGGTGCCCATGGCGGCAACGATAGCGAGCTTCCGTTGCGGCCGGGGCAAGCGCGGACAAGGAAGACGTCCTACTGTACAAACGCGAACGCGGGAAGGGGGAATCGGACCATCATCACACCGGGGATCTCGTGGAGGAGGCAGCGGGCTCGAGGAGGACGTGCAGCGGCCGGAATCGACGGAGTTCTCCGGCGGGGCAGAGGTTGAAGACGGGCTCGATTCGCAGTCTGTGGGAGGTTCTGGGGTCGTCGAATGCCGCAGATCAACGTGGAGGTCGATGGAGGAGCGGTCGGACAAACTCTTTGCCGCCGGGGAGGACGTTGGCCGCGGCGGCAGCGGCGGCGCGGCGACCTATGCGCTCGGGCGGGGTGGGGAAGAAGCAGGAGAAAATGGGGGCCAATCGCAGCGGCTAGGGTTTCCAGGGGGAAGAGGGGGCGCGGGGGAGGTCATATGCTCGTCGGCGGCCGTTGGATGGTCGCCACGGCGACCACAGTGGCCATGGCATCGGGGATGCGTGCCACGAATGAGGTGAACAGGAGGTGGAAGAAGGTGGAGGTGGGCTGGGTTGGGCCTCGCCATGGGCGAGGTTTAATCTTTTCCTTTTATTTTGTTTTCTTTTCTGTAAGTCTTTTCTGTTTCTATTTTAATTAGGTAGTCTTTGATTTTATAAAAGGTTGTAACTAGTTCCAATATTATTATTGCACAAAATAACAATGCCACACAAAGTTTGGTTGCTAATAAAAATCATCTCGATTTTGTTCTATTTGAAAAGGATTAATTATGGTGGGTTTGCTACCGCTTTAATTTATTTAACTCATTTAAATAATTTAATAAATACCCATTACTATAATATCACAACCTAATGACTTCTAAGCATCTAATAAAATTTGTTTCACAATTTTTGAATAAACTTCAATTTCCACTTTTATTTAATTTTCAAGATATTTTTTTTATTTCTTAATATTACTAAAATACTTTGACAAAATATCCATTACTATATTAACATGACCTAATGATTTCTAGTAATTTTATTAATAGGTTTCTTCATTTACGGTCCAATTATGATTTTGATTTTTATTTCAATTTCCATGACAATTTTGATAACCCAACATCACTGTTTTCATAGTTCTAAAGGTTAAGTATGACTTGGTCTAATTATTTGCAAGGTGATTAATAATCTCCCAAAATTCTTGGAGCAAGATTTATAACCCACATCATTTGAAAATTTTATTAGGGTTGGAATTTGACAGAGCTATGATCAAAGGTGGTCATGGCTTGATTAGCAACAGTAATTATCATGAACAGGGGGATCACTGTAGTGCTTACTGTTACTGACCCTAGGGGTGTTACAATGAGCGGGCAAGTTAGATGCACCCCCACTAGTTCCATTGGAGAGATTTTCAGCTCATATGTGCATCCGTTGCATGGCAATCCCTACTCCTCGCATCATCTCTATCATTTGGCCTTCTCGCCTATGATTGTCCTCATTGATGTGAGCCTTTCTCACCTTTTTTTATCTTCCTCCTACACCACATTTCTCTCTTTTCCATCCTAAGTGTCAACTCTCATGCTTACGCTCATCCATTGCATGAGTGCTCAAAATATCGAAAGAGAGTGGATCAAATTGACTTGTACCTGGCTAGTGGTCTGGGGACGAGTTAAGATAAGATTCCAAAGAAGACCAAGTGTGAAACTTTAGTAGATTGAGTTTACAACACAAAAATATATTTTTTCTCGTATTCCCTATCCCCCTTTCTTGCACGCAAACACCATTTGGAGACATTCGAGTCACGGACAGCGAGAGCTCATGCACCTAATGTTCTTTCGTTGCTTGTTTCAATGCTAATATAGACTCTTGCATGTTATGACTTGAATTGAATTACATACCTTGATTGCTTTACTTTTCAAAGTCATTATATGGTTGCTAGCATGTCACCACAGAAATTATGCCTGTTATCGTTTACCTACTCTAGGACGAGAAGGAATTAAGCTTGGGGATGCTGATACGTCTCAAACGTATCGATAATTTCTGCTCACTCCATGCATGTTTTGTGTGATATTGCTATGATCTAGATACACTTTCATACACTTTTGATCATATTTGGACGAACCACTAACTCAGTGCACCCCAGCGCCAGTTCCTGTTTTCTGCTGTTTTTCTATTCCAGGTTTCCCCCATATTAAAAATGCTCCAAAAATTCGGGAAAATCGGATAAAAAATTCAGCGCAACGGAGTCTTCCAGAAGCACCCAAGTGGGGCCAGAGGGCCACCACCAGGGGCCCAGGCGGCAACCTGGCGCAGCCAGGGGGCGCCTGGACCCCTGGTGGCCCCCTGGCTTCCCCCTTCGCCTATTTATTCTTCGTCACGGGGAAACTCCGAAGACAGAACTCTATTTCGCAAATTCTCCTCTGTTTCGCCGCCGCCGCGCTTCCAAGATCGGGAGCACCGTCAGGACCCTTCCAGGCACCCTGCCGGAGGGAGGGTCGACCTCCGGGAGCTTCCCCTCCATCATGGAGGCTTCCCGGATGTGTCGTGAGTAGTCTACCTTGGACCATGGGTCCGTGATCAGTAGTTATGTGATATTCTCCTCCCCTCTTTATTCTTCATGGTTTAGACCTCGTGAGCTTCCCTACATGATCGAGGCATATATGTAATTCTTTCTGCTTTTGCTATGCTGAGTTTGATGGGATCTGATGGATTATGAGATTGTGTTCAAATTGTGATAGAGTAATATAATTGGTTCTTATCTTTTGTATTTTTGTTTCGAAGTAATTATTGCATGTTCTCTGTTGCTATTTATTGCTTTGGACAAGTGGTAAGTAGTGACTCCAAGAGGGAGCATTATGCTCGATTGTGCGTACATGCCCCCTGATGACACGCTTGAGTGACAGAAACATGAGTCTAGGGGATGTGTTGTGGCCACAAGGGGGAAAACAACGGTGCTTGTAACCGCGATTACAAGGATTGTTTACTTTACGCAAAGTTCTTTTAATGCAGTTGTCTATTGCTTTGGGTTTACAATTTGGGTGGGGCTCGCAACTTAATACCAGCGAGATGTTCTGGATAGATATCTCAAGGTGGATGATTAGTAGTAGATGCAGTTGGATTTTGGTCTACTTATTTTGGCGTACTGCCCATGATTTTGAGCCTCTTCCTTTCTTTTGTAGCATAGTTAGCATTGCGATGGGTTTATAATCCTGTCAATTGTCCTTCTGTAATTTGTTTACCTTGCATACCAGTCTTATCTTCTTTTGGGAGAGAGACATCACTAGTGAACATCACGGGACCCGGTCCATATTCTCATCACTGTTTACACACTCATTTATTTTCTTGCTTTTTACTTTCAGTTGCTATCATTATCATTATCATGTGTCTTTGATCATTTGTAAACAACAAGACCGGAGAGATTGACAACCTCTCTAAACTTCGTTGGGAGCAAAGTTAATTGTGTTGTGTGCAGGTCCGCGTCAGGTGCGCCGCTGACACCTACTTATCATCGCCGGAGTCCTACTGGTCGATACTCAACCTCGGTGTCTTCACCGAGGGAAAATTGCTGCTACGCTGCATCTTACCTTCCACTTGGGTAACCAACAAAGGGCGAGAAGCAATACTCTCTCGCGTATCACGCGTCTGCTGTTTTGGCACCGAAAAGTTGTAAATTGTGTAAAACAAGCCAAAACACTATAAAAACATCATCATAACATGAAATATACCAATAAATAGAGGTGAATTATGATGTAAAATGGTGATGCATTTTGGACGTATCAGCGGACCGCGAAGGAGGTATTTCAGCGGCCGTCAGCGGCTAGGTCTAGACTCTGGAGTTGCGCGTGGGTCTGGAGCCTGCCTCTTTGCTTCGATGCGTGTCTGGAGTCGCACGTGGCAGGTTCTGCCTCTTTGCTTCGGTGCGTGCAAAGAGAAGATGGGTCGGACGCATGTCTGGGCTGAGAGCCTAGTAGTAAAAAAAATTGTCGAGCCTGTTAAAGCCCTCCCATTAGATTCGCCCCTGACTAAGATGCACATAATCAATAAGGATTAAAGAAAGCAAACGCGATCAACTAGGCGTGACAAAACAATTGTAGCATCACTATAGTCCCCGACAACACACAATATACGAGCAAGGTTCTTTGAAAGTAATGCCTTCACAGAGAAAAGATGACCAAGCGATCCAACTACTCAATGTTTGTGATGGGTCACTCGTTGATTGGGGTTGCTCTTGTGTTTTGCAAAAGGGGTCAGTATACACGCCGGTGTGGTGCGTTAGGATATTGTTTAGTGTTGGTATTATGTCGCCTCGACGACAAACCACTTCCACTCGTGTATTTCATTGTGTTGGTCTCTCGGTTTACTAGCTAGGTAGTGCCTTCTTCTAGGCGTTCATATGTTCTCACCCTATGTAATCTTGCTGCGTGTGCGGTTTTTGGACTGGTTTCCCTCATAAACGGGGTCAACTTGTTAAGGTTTTTGATCTGATTTCCCTTATAAATGGGATCAAAGTTTTCTTTAAATGAGATCATATTCAGATGGGGACCTCCCCCCTACTCGGTGACTATAAAAAAACCCTCCATATGTTGTTGACACCACTTGTCGAAGAAGACGATGTTGCATGGACCACCAGTGGTTAGGTCGCCATTGTTGTTCTCATTCCCTAAATATGGTGTTGTCCGACCACCACTCTCCTAGTCAGGGGAGGTAGCCCGCCTATCGTCGTTCGTACAAATCATGATAACCTCGGTCCCCCGCGACCAATCACCAACGGTCGCACGAGCCTCCAGGAAACATTACAAAAAGGGGTCGCGACAACTTGAAATGACTTAGAGGCCATTCTTGTTCATAACAAAATTTCAAAGCCACTAATTAAAATTTGTCAATGTGTGAGTGTCATGATTGTTTTTTCTTCATTGGTCATACGAAAGGAAGGAAATGTTCGATGTTATGGTTAGGCAGATGAATATAAGATCTAGTTACGACACCCACCCCTCCGATATGCTTAATCTTCTCAATTATATAGTCGTAGGTTGTAGTTTGGTTATGCTTAGTATTTGTTGTAACTTTGTCACTTTACCTCTTCCTAACCTACAATTTTTTTAGCTCAAGTACCATTGGTAGTGAGATTTTCTGAGTACCTCATACTTAACCTTGCCACAACTACAGATGCAGGTTGGAACTTCAACATGTATGCTGAAAAAGGATGTGCTATGTGGAGACCTTGATGATGACTAGCTTAGTGGATCTCGATCGACAACCTAGTACCGATGGGTCATTCTATCGTTGCTTATGTTTCAACCTCTGAGGCATCATTGGATATGATACATAGGTCGAAGGAACCCTGGATAGCCGTCTGATCAACATTGGAGGTGATGGAGGGTGGAGGAGATGTTCGTACAAAAGATGACGAACACAGAGGAAGAAGATGCTCTCCACGTGGGTTTGGGCCTAAATTGGAGCAAGTATGGGATGACAGGAATATGGGAGAGAGGCCCAGGTGCCGACGGATTTTCTGTAATTTATTAAATAAATTCAATGCAGAAAAGAAAAGGGAGCGGGAAAAATATAAAAGCAGTGGGTAAAAGTCATATAAAAACATGATTCAAATTCCCATTGATTTATAGATGATTGAGAAAAAGCTTTGGATCCAAAATGTTCAAGTATTTCAAATGGTATTTAGAATAATTCGAATACCATTTGAACTACAACCCCATATTATGGAAGGGCTAAAATCTTGGGATTTGGCATGGAGCTTCATCATGGAAAAACATGATCTCATACCACAAAGGGCTTGCTTAGGGGATCAAAGATGATGCTTGGAGAAAATGGCAAAGCCTAGAAAAGGGGGAAAAGGAAGAATTCAAATAATCCTTTTAAATAATACGAAAATGCTTGGGCTTTTTTTCCGTCACATGGATTATGTCAAAGAATTATTGTGCAAAGTTTCCCCAATGGGAAAAAACTAAAATCACATTTTTTCTAAAATTTGTCAGTTTGGGCTCTTACACACAAGTATTGCAATGACATCCAGTCACAAAGTTCAATATTACGATAACTAAGAAAACGTATTAACCTAATCCCTAGACAGTGAGATTTGGAAACCCATGAAGGCCCCCATGATTTTCACGGATTAACTTTATCGCTTGAACCTTAAACATCGAATCCTAATCACTTTGTCTCACAATACTTAGTTTGTCGGAGATATGATATTCGGATCTTCATACCTAGTTCAATCTTTTTTGTTTTCTCCTTTAGCTGGGTGCATCCTGGATGTCTTTACGGCATCTTCTAGATGAAGAGGCTGGATGTATTTGATATCTTCGTGATATAAATATATTCATTTAAAAAAATATGAATCAGCTCAGTTGAATGTTCTTAGTAAAATATTGCAAGAAGCACATACAAAAGTCTATTCTGGATGCAGTGGTATGTCACGGTTGTTGTTCATTATGAGGACGCTTCATGGAAAATTCCCATCCTAACCCAATGAAAAAATCACATTAAACTCTTTAATGATAAATACCCCTGTTCATGAATTTGTCCGATTAACCAGTTAACTTGCCGATTAATCCCTACTCGTAGGGTCACCGCGTAGCCGATAAATAGATAAATCGGCCGATTAGTTGATTAACTTGTCGATTAACTTCCCGATTAGCCTATTATTTCCCTACTCACCAGCCAACCGAGCAGGTACCAGTTAACGATTTCCTCAACAATGATAAATACATGTGTTGCATCGCACGTCATCACCAGAAACAACACAAAATTAACTTTATGTGATGCATACTCCCTCGTTAGTGATTTGGGCTACTTGCAAAGCTATATTTAACCGATACAATGTTTATAAAAATGAAAAAAAAATCATCGAATTGGCCAAACCATATAGTGCCTTATCTTTTGTATATCGACGATGAAAACATGCATACTACAAAAGAATTGGGCTCAAAGTCCGGCCCAGTCAATACAGAATCGTTATTATTACGTAGGTTGTTGTTTGCGCGCGTGTGAGAGAGAGAACTGAATAACCCAGCCCATGTTTTTTAAAGATGCAACCCATGTTTTATTAGACCTCTCAAAACAGATTTGTATCACCACTAGGCGAGAAAAGTCCACCTGCGGTCATTGAAATTGAGACTGGAATTCATTTTGATCCACATATTTAGAAATACCCAAAATACGATTATTAAAGTTGTATCAGTGAACATCAACGGTCAGTACCATACACTTTGACTACTTAATTTGCCTATGTGGCATATGGATTGACCAATTAATCGTCCACGTATGTGTTAGATGGTTAGTCTTTTCTTGAAAATTCATCGATGGTCACTGGACTTTTCTTGAAAATTTATTTTGTTCACTAGTTCAAAATTTAAAACATATCACTTTGTTCGATGGTTAGTCTTTTTTTCATAGTTTTGTTTACATATATAAAATGTATGTATTAAAATAATTAATTTACCTAAAACTGAAAAAGTATTTGTCACACATACAAAACAATATGTAGTCAAAACGTACAACAGTGACCGTCAGTGTTCACTGATACAACTTTAATAACCATATTTTGGATATTTCTAAGTACGTGTATTAAAATAAATTTTGATTTCAACTTTACTGATCACGAGTGAACTTTTCTCCCAGTAGGCCTTGCAACAGCTTCTCAAAACAATAAGAGCATGGCCAACGGGCCAGGCTAGACCGTTGCTTCATGGGCCACCTCGGACGATCAAATGCCAGCTCAACCAAACCAGCTGCTTGCAGAGAGAAACAGTCTCCTGCAGAAGAGCCCGGCTCCTCCCTGACAGAGCGATGGATCGGTGTGTGATTTTTGCATGTGTTGAAAAGTAGGTGAGAAAGAGAACATAGGATGCTGACATCACATGAAGTAGCTTCCGTTGGATGATTGTTGCTCACACTAGTAGCTTCATTCAAATTTATCTGTGTGGATAGCTGGGGAAGCACCAAACTGATGCTTCCATTGTACATGTCCTAAAAGATCTCAAACAAAAAGGCCTCGTGGCTCAAAAAGAAGAAAAGAAAACAAGGCCTCGCAGCTAGCTGACACGACGAGTTGCGTCCTCCGCCCGGCCACCGTCTACCACCACTAGCACCTCTGAATGGGATGGACACGACACGACACGACGAGTTTTAGAACAAGCACAGCAAAAGCGAACCTTCTTTCGCAGGATCCCCCATAGTGCTAACCAAGAAAAGCCGATCCATGGGTGACCCAACCCATACCATAGTCACTCTTCGCAACATTGTTCGCTGAAGGGTACACCGCACACGGCACACGGCACACCGGCAGTACATTTTCAACCCAAAATTGTTGCTGCTAAGCTACAGTGGTAATTCTGTCCGTTGCCGGTGGTGCATGTGTGCGCGTTAAGAGCAAGTACAATAAGGTGACGTAGGCGGGTTGTAAGCATTAAAATATACTAATATATTTGCTTAGTTGAAGAAAAAAGAAGAGGAGAGAGAAGATAAGCGGGCTACTAAGGGCATCTCCAACAGTTTGTATGTAAGTGTTGTTGGTAAATTGTCCATGTCATCAACCAACAAGTTATCATACAAATACTCCAATGGTTGTATGTAAGTCATTCAATAAAAAGTGAGAAACTTAATGTGGTTGCTCTCTATTCTACCTTGGAGCTTGTGCAAAAGGTGTTGGTTAATCTACATACAACTTTGTTGTCTCACCTCATTTATTGCATGACACATCATCATTTTATCATAGGTGGCAAACTTACCAACACCTATCTTACAACCATTGAAGATGTCCTAATTAGTAACCAGCTGCAACACGTGCTCCTAGGCACTTTTGTGAGATAGACATGTGGGTCATATATTGCTAAAGTAGTACATGTTGTAACCTTACTATTGGACTTGTTGACTATAAGGTTAGATATAGATGACATGACATCATCTTATAGCGAGCAGTTGGCTCGAATAATGCTAACGTAGATCGAGCTACACGTAGCCCTTTAGTTTGAACAAGTCATAAAATGTATTTTATATTATTCAAAAAACATTGAATTTTTTTATGAATATATATAAACATGTATATGACATATGTGCAAATTTTCATACCATTACTTTCACATGTGGCGTATGAAAAAAAGACAAATATTTGAATTTAAATGGGCCTTTTTGTTGTTGGTTTTGGGCTGAATTTTTTTTTGCAGACTTTTTTGCAGACTTCATATTACAATATTTTCAGGCTAAATTTAACATGTTCGTAAGGAATACATATAAGTTTTTATAGATTTTTTTTCGGATTTTTTCAGAATTTTTAAATATATTTTACGAATTTTTTTAAATAAAAGGCTACATGTAGCTCGGCCTACAGAAATTCGCACTCGGCTGTTGGATATACTATTAACCATGCTCTAATGATTGCATCGACGGCTCCGATGTTTTTCGATTCTGACCGCTCGCCTCGGAACATGGGAAAACAAAAGAGGAGGGGGAAAAGGGGGCGCCAGAAAAGCGAAAGGAAGGTGCGCAGGGCTTGGCTGGGCAGCACGCAAGACCGTCCGTAGACCGAGACTCTTGCCTGGCATCGGCATGGCAGCATGCGAGGGCGCGGGTGGCGGTAACAGGTCTTGGATAGTAAAAGTTTTACTTTTACCATTGCACGCATAAGCCGTGTTGCTGTGAAAGATAGATGGTCATGGCATTGCACGGGATTGTAAAAACAAGCGCGTGGGGGCCAATTTTTGCGGCGTGAGGAGGCCAAGAAAACGGAACAAGACATGATCGAGACGACAAAGAAGTTGGTTACGGGGGAAATTCCACCGAGCATGGACCAGCGCACTCCACTCCCACATCCGTGTCTCCCACTCCCCTCCCTCCATCCATCAACACCTTCCTTCCATCGTTGACGAATGGGTGGGCATGGCCATGGCCATGCATGCAACTCAACCATGTGCCAAAATCAAAGGATTTTTTATACATTCTACCGTTCGCCTTCCGAACCGAGTTTTTCCGACCGCATCGGATGCTGCTCTGCTCCGGCGCACCTCCTCCGCCTCCTGGCGGCCGCAGGTCAGCAGGAGCAATGAATGATGCGCATTTGATGACGGCGCCGGAGCAGAGTTTTTTACAGAGCACAAAACGGGCAGCCGCGGCAGAGCCAGCAGATGAAAAGCGACGCGGCCCAGACGCCCAACTGAAAACGCCGCGCGTGCCGGGCACGTGAGCCGTGCGCTGCCGAGCCCGGAGTGGTGCGCTGGCCGCCGTGTCGCCGACGGGTGGGGTCGGAGGGACGCGCTAGGTGAAGGTCGGGCAACCACCGCGGGTGCTGGGGAGGGGAGGTTGCTTCCGGCTGGGGATAGCCCCGACCCCGAGGCGGTACGGTACGGTCACCTACATTTATCCATCCGGGGCTTCGGTGCAATTCCGCCAAACTGCCAGGGGGTAAAAAAGGATACTTTGTGTGAAGCTCTTTTTCTGGTTTGCTTGCACCTTGGGGAGGTTGCTGACGAAAATTAGTCAAAAGTGTGCACTCAAGCTCATGTTCATCGTCTTGTTTGACTTGAGTAGGGTTTTCAATTTTTTTCTGTCAAATGTGTCAACCATGAGTTATTTATTTCAAGAGAAAAACACCTACTTTGCTTCCATATGTTCACTTAAGTTTATGATAAGCACTAACCAATCACGTATATCAAATAGGAAAAGATAGAAGATCATCCGTGCACACTTGTTAAATAAGGTAATATACTAGCTATTTAACCAATTTTGAAGCACATTATTAGTATCAAAGTAGAGACACACATCAAAATGGGTAACTATTTTAAACATGGGTATTCAGATCTTGACGATAAAACGAAACAAGTAGACATTGTGGTGATTAAAACTTTCCTAACTTAGCAAACGAAATTCATGAGAGTCATGATATCTAACATATCATAATTAGTCAATGACCAATGGCGAAGCCAGCCTCAAATATCTATGAGGTCATTGCTATTTTTTGAAAGAATATTTATTCATTATGTATGGTTTAAGCTTCTAAAAGAAAAATACTTCCCGCATTCTTCCCCTTTTATGGCTGAGTGTGGAGGGGCCTCTCAGTTTTGGCGGGACCTTCAAAAGGTCAAAGAAACATTTAGATCCCTTGTTAAATTCTTGGTGGGTGACGGATCCTCGGTTAGATTTTGGCTTGACGGATGAACAGGGGATGGTCCCTTATCAGCGAATTTCCCCATTCTTTTCGCGTATTGCTCCATTCCGCAAATTTCCATCTCGGAATTGTCGTTGGCTGGTTGAGATCTTCAGTTTCGTCGTTCCCTGTCTCCCGCAGAGTCGAAACAGTGGCATCAACTCGTTGCCTTGTTCCCTATGCTCTCGGAGGCTAAGGACGACATCACTTGGACTTTCTCGTCTTCGGGAACCTTTTCGGTCAAGTCTTTGTACAATCATCTCCCCCCCTCACCCGGTTAGTTTAATCACCTTTGTCTCTAAAAGCATCTTTAGCTCCAGGTGATAGGATTGTGAGGGCATGATTCATTTCAGTAATATCCAAATTCTAGTGCATCTCAAACGAACAAAAATATAAATCCTAGTGCTCTTATTTATTGATGCGGACATGAAGAGGAGTTTCAAATTAGAAAATAATGTGGTCCACTACTTATCTAGTTTCAATTTTTTTTTTCATATGGCGAATGTGTTTTTGTCTGTTTCTTAGGGCAATGTGTTTTGTTCATGTCATACTCATGTATTCCTGTTACAAAATAAAATAAAATAAAGTTTAATGTAGGAGAAGAAACAAAGGGTGTATTTATATTACACTACCAAGTGAGGGGCCAAACAGCAAAAGAGTGCCCCTGGTCTATCCATCCATGATCCATCCCATCCGGGATGCAAGTTGAGGAGAAAACTACAGAACCAGAAGAGAGAGAGAGAGAGAAGAGAGATCCCCCCGGAACCACCGCGACCCAACCCCAACCCCGCTCCCAAAACAAAACCGCGCCCTCCTCCCCCCGCCCGGACCCGAGAGAGAGCGGAGCGATTCCCCATTTCAAAAAAGCCGACGAGAGCCGGCACCGCGCCGCCGCCGCCGCCGCGTCCGTCTCCACCCCTCAAGCCCCGATGGTGTCCGACCAGGAGCTCGCCCGCTACGTCGAGTCCTTCGTCCGCCAGGCCGCCGCGCTCCCCGGCGGCGCCGCGGCCGGGATATCGCCCGACGCCGTCGTGCGCCAGCTCCAGGCGCAGCTCGGCGTCGACCTCGCCCCCAGGGCGCCGCTCATCCGCGACATCCTCATCGCGCTCCTCTCCCCCGCCCCGCGCAAAGACCCTTTTGCCCCCGCCCCCGCTTCCTCCCCCCACGCCCAGCAGCCCCATCCCCACTTCGCCACCACCACCGCCGCCGCCACGGCCTCCGCTTCCTCCCCCGCCGGCCTGCCCCACTTCTTCTCGCAGCAGCTGCAGTCCTACTACGCCTCGCATCAGTACCAGCAGCAGCAGCACCGCGCCAGCTCGCCCGCCTCCTCCTCGCCGTACGACGCCCCAGGCTCGTTCCGCTACGCGCAGCCCGGCGACGCGCAGCTGCAGAGGCTCGTCCAGCTGCAGCAGTACCAGCAGCAGCAGCAGCAACAGCAGCAGATGCAGCACCAGCATCAGCAGCAGCAGCAGATGGCCGCCGCTGCTGCGTCCAATGCGGCCACGGCGAGGGACAGCCCGCGCGGTCCGGTGGCCGAGAGTCCGCGTGGGGCCGCGTCCGCAAGGACGAAGAAGGAAAGGTGATGCTCCGTTTCATGATGGTTTTCTCACATTCGTGCTAGGGTTTGTGTTGGGTACGGCTACTAGTGTACTTCTGCTTTGTATTCACGTCTACGCGAAATCCTTTACACCACATGTTCTGGTAGTACCTCCTTTCCCAAATTTATTTGGTGGATTGAGCTTGGGTCAAGTGCAAAGGCCCTACATTTTTGTTGATGGTCACATAATATCCTTGTTCCTGCTGCTAGTGTTAGCGATTTTGATTCTTTCTGGTGGACAGGGATATTTTGTCATCATTACTGTGAGTAGTTAGTGGGGTGGTGTAAACTGCAAGCAAATGATTTCTGAGCGGTTCAGTAGGTTCATGCCAACTTGTACCGGATTTTTAATGTTCGCGGACTCTTGCCAGATTACTTCTTGTGTACTTCAGAAATTCTTTGAATACTTCCGTAGTTATGTCAACCTGGCCTGCAGAATTGAAGCCTCTGAACCCGTAATAATGGGGTTTTGCCATCCACATTAAAATTTGTTGCTTTAAAAACCATCCTCCTTGTAGAATTAAGGACCTTAACCACAACTTTTATTGCGCTCAAGAAATGGATATACAAGTGCACTCCATTTATTTTTCTGTCGGATCTTGAAAGAAACGCTAAGCATATTGTGTATGTTTAATTGACTTTGTTAAACTCGTTACATTTGTTCGTGAGATGACAATATTTAGCGGGTATTTTGGCATGTTCCCTAAAGAACGTCTGACCAAGCTTATATATATTGTTATGTCCTTTTCACTAAATGAATAGGTAGTGCTCCTTCGGGTTGCTAAAAAAAAGCTTTATTTAGCACACATCACTCTTCTGTATGGAAGAACATTCCTGAATAAAATCTGGAGGCGTACTTCTCCTATGAATAAAACAGATATAGATTTGTCCCTTCTCCTGTTCTTGAATGCCAGCTATCTGTTACTGTTGTCCAGCCTGTTCATCAAATTTATTATTTCTGATCCTCTTTATGCATCAGTGCCAGTACTGGAGTAAAACGAAAGGGTGGTTCAGGGGGATTAAACAAAATTTGTGGTGTTTCGCCTGAGCTGCAAGCTATTGTTGGTGAACCAACAATGGCTAGGACTGAGGTTTCGTTATACTGGCCCACCTTTCTACTGTCTTTCCTTGTCTTAATGATTACCTCATGGAAGAAACCCTGAGATTGTGAATTGAATCATTTGCAGATCGTTAGGCAGCTTTGGGCATACATTCGCAGGAATGACTTGCAGGATCCAAACAATAAGAGAAAGATCATATGCAATGATGAGCTACGACTGGTTTTTGAGACTGATTGCACTGATATGTTCAAGATGAACAAGCTTTTAGCAAAGCATATAAGACCACTCGAGCCAACAAGTAATCCTTGTTCACGAATAGTAGTTATGTTCTTGAAACTAATCAAGCGTCAGTTTAATGGTATGTGCTACAACTTCTTTCAGAAGATTCAAATCGAGATTCGAAGAAGCAGAAGCCTGTGGAAGATGAACCCACTCCTCCTGTCGAAGATGTTGCTACTAACAAACTTCCAGTTATCGTGTCTGATGCTCTTGCTAGCTTTTTTGGAACTGGAGAAAGAGAGATGCCCCAATCTGAGGTTGTCAAGCGTGTTTGGGACCACATCAAAAGCAACAATCTAGAGGTTAGTGGATGGTTATTATCAGAACTTTGATGTGCTATACCATTCTAGTGTGAAATACCCTGGGTGATACAGTATTAAACTTGTAGTGGGAATTGCAAATTTATTTTGTCCCACCATGGAGAACTACAGTAAGTGGAAGCGATTCTTCATCTCAGTTTAGTTATGTAAACATCTCTGGAAAGTAGAAGCATATCTAGGTTATTTTAGGATGTTAAGACTTGGAATTACTATCTCACAAGGAAGCATATTTAAGTGCACAAATTATGGGATGCTATACTTAAAATTACTATCTTTAAGTGCACAAATTTTAGGCATGGTTTTAAATAGCACGCTATAGCGTTTAGAGAGGTCTCGTGCTTAGGGACTTTGGTCCTTACACAAGAACGAATGTATTAAATATTTAAATAGCACGTTATCGCGCTGCTGTAGCGGCGCTATAGCGTTTAGAAAGGTCCGCCGCTAAGAGGCATAGCCTGCTATTTAAAACTATGATTTTAGGATGTTTGGCTTAGAATTACTATCTCACAAGGAAGCATATTTAATTAGACTCAGTATCTGTAGTGGGATAAATGCTATCATGCCTTGGTTTTTTTTCTGTTTAATTCATGACATATTGTGTTGACTGGAGTGGACATCATGGTGGATATTTTTATTTGGCAGATCACTCTTTCTGTTTTATCTTTCTGATTTTAGATTTAGTTGGCATGGTTGTTGGCGGTTGATCAACTAGAGGCATATATGGTGGTGGTTGTTTGCAGATATAGGTTGTTGAGTGTATATTCCATGTGCTTCCAATTTTTTAACTTTAAGGGCTGGTACATGGAACAAATATGCTTTTCAATGTGTACGTTGTACCATTATTCCTTGAGCAGCGATTAGCCAGTATTTTGCAAATCACTTTATACACAAGTTGGTTGGTTGCCTATTCTTTTTGTACGTATCACAAAAGTGAAGCATAAGCAAAGCATGTGGAGTTGATTAGTTAGATGCATATGGTAGTAGTTCTTGATATAAGTCGTTTTAGTGTTATGCTCCATTTGCTTTTCATTTTTTTTAAGTTACAGAACTGGTACATGGGCTGAGAGAATTTTTAATAATACCACCATAGCCTTATGTACATCCTTGTCAGTGGACAACCGTATGGTGGTATTTTGCTGATTGCATCTGTATGCAAGTTGGCTTATTGTCTGTTCTCTTTTGATTTATGGTGAGTGAAGCATAAGCAAAGCATTCCTGCAAGTCCCCTTTCACTCTCTTTAGTGTTTTCACACATAATTGAATGGTAAAGATTTTTCCACCAAAGACATTGCAAATTGTAAATCAACATATATGCAATGTGTTAATGAAATGTATTCGTGGGTCTCAGGTTGCAATTTTTTTATTTATGGTCTCAAATAATGCATGCCACCAACCCCACCCACCATGTGATTTTCGTTGTTCTTTTTGCTGATCAGGAATGTTTCATGGATGAATATTCAGTTCTGCATGTTGGCGCGTCTAGATTAGGTATTAGTGAATGCTAGGCTTTCTAGGTAAACATATTTTTATATTTGACTGATTAGTGGTAGATCATATGTTGCATCTGCCTATAATTACGAGTTCCCTTACTGAACCCACTTTCTGGGATCCATTCTTGTATTCAGACAAAGATAAGAACTCCTTATGCAACCATCTTGCTGTGTTGTGCTTGGTACTCCTATGTATATACAGGCTTTCTAAGGTACCTCATTTCCGTTCTTGCTTGTTTTGTTGCAGGATCCATCAAATCCCACGATGATATTATGCGACTCTAAACTTAAAGATCTCTTTGGATGTGAAAGCGTAACTGCTCCGGGTGTTTCAGAGTTGCTGTCAGACCACCTTTTCAAGCAACCTAACAAGATCTAACTGGTTAGTTATTGACTTTCTCTTAAGAAACATCCTCATGCTTATCCATCTTGCACTACCTATTGCCAGTCCCTAGACCCTAGTTTTTTCCAGTGTTGCACTGTAGGAGTCTATGGAAATGTGTGAAACCGGTAAAAGGGCATTTTTAGTTGTTATCTGAATATATCAAGTTAAGCTAACTATTCGTTCTGTTGCATTTGACACAAAGATGTTCGATTGCTTATCTAATATGAGTGTCTTAACTCTGAACTGCAGATGAAAGGTGGCTGGACTCTAGTTGGTCTAACATCATGGTAGTAGGAACTGATGAAATGGCTGAAACTCGCTGAAGTTATTAATTTGCATCTTTGGTACCCAACAGACTTATTTACTTACGAGAAAGGCTGTAGGCTATTCTCATCACAGTAGCAATGAAAAGGAATTTTAGTTCTGCATATTGTCTAGTTTGATCTTCCTGGAAGGGTCACATCTGGTAGGCTGTCTGAATCCGTAGCCTGTTAAATACTAGGATGCAGCACTGAACCACAGTAAGAGAAAGTGAAAGCTGATTAACCTTGATGTAAATTCAGCAACCATAGACGCGTTTTATGGTAAGAAGTAGCTTTCTCCCTTTTTACCCAGATTGGACACATGTACTGCACATTGTGATGTTTTAGGTGATGTCTAATTATATGTTTTAGGTCGTTATCAAAATGCTAATGCCTTGCTCCAGTTCTCTCTTAATTGTGCCTCCGGTTAATCTTATTCATAAAGTTTTTTTTTCCTTTTTTGCAACCTACAACTACTTTGCTCTGTATTACATGAAAGGCTGAAGTCTTGCAATTTACGACAGATTCTGGTATCTGTATGTAGTACAACAGAATCCTGTGAAACATCACTAATGAACCACCTACAAGTGGTTAAACATGGCGTAGAAGAGAACCATGACCAGCAGGCCAATGATGGCGCACACAATCATGTTGCTTCTCTCCTTGTCATCCAGCGTGCCTTCCGGTAGAAACTTGTTTGCCACGATCAAAACTACCGCATCCAAATTCTGTGGTGTTAAAAAAGGTTTTGAGTCATTTACTCAAATCTGTGCATTTCGACTCACTACAAGTATATCATATATATTCATATCAATGCTTGCCTGGTAAATCATCTGAAGAATCCTCTGCAGGAGTGGCGCAAATACCTTGTTCACTTCGCTACAAAAATAAATAAACAAAGTGATTTTGGTTAGAAAACTCTTGTGTCTTTGCTCTCTAAATCGCACCAATAATTTCCTTTTAGTGCCCAAATTCAGAGTTTGGGTGGATAATGTACCTGACGAGCAGTAGGCCTGTGTAGACGTGCTTCGTGGATATACTGCACTCTACGTCCCAAGGCAGCTTCTTGCCCTCCCATTCTGCAAGTAAACGTTTTGGTATGAACTGATCAAACCCTGGTGGTTGCCATGTTACAACTGACAAGTGTTTTTACACAGACCTAGAGACCACTTGATGCCCAGGTCGAAGCCTCCGTTCTCCGTGGGCTTGATCACGATTGCGACCTGGTGCTGGAGCATCATCTCGTGTAGGAACAACAACACGTTCTGTCAAGCATGTCCTGGGTTAGCAATCAGAATGCCGAAGGGTTCCCAACTGCGTATTACTCCCTCCGATAGTCCGATCCAAAATAAATGTCGCAGTTTTGATGTAGGGTCAGTTCAAAACTGTGACATTTATTTTGTATCGGAAGGAGTACTAGATTAGGAAACAGAATCCAAGTTATGGAGGCAGCGACAACCAAGAAGAGGGGGAAAACATTATGTGAATCTGTCAAATTTTGTATAAATATTTAAATTTGTGAATTATTTGAATTTTCAGACATTAAATTTGAGCACGATCCTCTCACTACTTTACCTTGCTAATCTCTGAGACATTGACGGGCGGAAGGTTCCTGAAGAAATACTGGCACTCTTCGGCGATGAGCTCGAGCAGCTCCCTGACGCTCCGGTTCTGGATGGCGGAGTTGAGCTTCACAATCCTCATCATCGTCCGGAACGCATCTTCTCCTCCTCCTCCTTCGTCGCCGAACAGAGCCTTCACGCGCAGCTTACCACCATTTCTCCTCCTCGTCTTCGTCTGCGCACCACCATTGCTGCACATCCCGGACGACCGCCCTGGCATGCTGGTTCTCGCGCCGTTTCCGTGCAGGCGGAGGCGGGTCGGCGACGCGGCAGGAGGAAGGAGAAGGCATGACAGAGTGGAATCCATGGCGGACTTGTGGTGCTTTGGATGTGGGAATGCATCTTGCCTGGATCGGAGGTAGACGATATATGTGGCTGGGGTTTTGGTTTGTGCCGGTGCATGTCCGGCTGACAAGGAAGGGATGGTATGGGCGTGAAGCCATGCTCCCCCTGGTGTGCTCTAGGCT
This sequence comes from Bromus sterilis, assembly GCA_950022295.1. NCBI lineage: Eukaryota > Viridiplantae > Streptophyta > Magnoliopsida > Poales > Poaceae > Bromus > Bromus sterilis. The sequence goes on from OX465598.1 coordinate 274,536,654, forward strand.
TATAGCTTAGCATGAACAGGTTGCAAGGTTGTCAAGGTAAGTAAGGAAGGATACTCTTCGAAACTTGGGGTGTGCTCTAGGCTTATAGCTTAGCATGAACAGGTTGCAAGGTTGTCAAGGTAAGTAAGGAAGGATACTCTTCGAAACTTGGCTTGAGCACCATGCCCTATATACATGCTATAACTGGCTGTGCTCAGAAGCTTGATCGCCAGGTTTTGCTTTTGCATAGGTAAATTAAATTAGTATTCAGTAGTAGTACTACTAGGTAGATTAATAGTCCTAGCAAATCATCAGACTGAGGGAGATTTTACGCAATGTAAGGCCCGATATGCGGTACTGTTCCAGATTTAAATGTTTCCATCCAGATCCGGAGACGAAGCACATATCGGTCCCACCGCGACATATGCCGAAGTCATATGCCCCGGATTTCCAACATGATATCACAACATTACAGATATAAGAATACAACATCTCATACAATCGGCATACAACTGCCTAAAATACAATACAACAGCGAAAGATACATGTCTCGGTACAGACTAGAAGCAAAAGCCTAGTGGCAAAGAGAAAAACATCGATTCCCATAACCACACAGGTCAGGCCCTCCGCCGGGATCCGCCTAACTAGTCGTCATCGAGTCTCCACGTGAAACGTCGATCACCGTACCTGTTGTCGATCAAGAACCCTGAAAAGAGTTTGGGGGTAGTATCATGAGTACAGAAGTACTCAGCATCCAACTTTAGTGGTCATCTGACCCAGCAAGGACTTCATCACTCGTCATTCTAGGACAACTAGTAGTTTACGGTAAGGAAGGGGTAAGTGGTGAGGTTGCTGCCGCACTAGCATTATGAAGTGGCTAACGATCTAGAGAGTAAGATAAGAAGCCAAGCATTCGATGAGGAATCGCCTCCAACAAGTCTTGCTATCAACTACTTACGCAAACATAACACCTATCCTATCCTTGTCCTCCTCTTCGCATCCCGACGAAGAAGAAGCAGTCAAGGCACACACACGTTGATCAAGTTTATTAAGATTATCTCAGCTGTTGTGGTTGTCTATGAACAAGGAGTAGGTCTCAAGTCGTCCATAACCGTGGACACGGCTTCTCGAAAAGATTTAACCCTGCAGGGGTGTACCAACTGCCCATTACAAGGCTCCGCACGCACGCCCATCTCTCTCAGTTGCTACCCATCACAGGCAACCATTTTATGATTTAGTTCCAAGAGATCCGAAACGACAGGTCCCTCTAGCTAACAACGAACAAATCCGGGTGGCCCCCGGGGAGTCTACACCCAATCCAAAAGACGGCCACGCTCTCGGATCGGACTCTTCCGTATGACGCATGTCGGATAGCCGGTTAATCACACATGGGAAAACGGGTCCTAGCTGATCGGGTGGACCAACAGAGAAACCATGTCTCCACTGGCCCAAGTTGTTTTAAAACAGCTGGGGCCCCAACCAAGCACACACACGTTTTTCAAATGGTAAATCAGCTTGGGCCACCACTAGAAATGTTTGAAGCTAGGTAGGTAAGTGTGACGCCCCCAAAATCAACCCGTGTACAGTAATCATACACGCAGGGTACACGGCTGAGGTTAGGGTGCCACGGTGAGAATATCACAGCACAACACTAAACACAAAAGGATAAACAAATATTTCACAATACCAGGGATCACGAGGATCCGAATACATAAGTCATACAAGCCATAATATCTGAGTACATACATAGTTAGTCAAGTTTTGCCTTAAGAAGGCTAGCACAAATCACATCAGAGATACAGATCGAAAAGGTGAGGCCTCCTGCCTGGGATCCACCGAACTACTCCTGGTCAACGGGGAACTTGACGTCGTAGTAGTCGCCTCCGGGGTACTCCTGCTCCTGGGCTCCAACGTCGGCTGCAGCGGCCGATCAGGCAAAGCGAAAAAGGAGAAATAAAGCAAAAGTGAGTATCTAGCATACCCGCGAGTCTTACTTCCGCTACTAAGCATTATGCATTGTATCAACGGAAATAAGAGGCTGTATATAGTGGACTGAAAGGCAGAAATCCAAAGCAAGGGTAAGAAGCTAGGCCTATCGAAGACTAGCATCTTCCAACGAGTCTTGCATCATGAGGTAAGAATCAGCCAACAGTTAATATAACAGTAATGAAAGTAACAATGCAGCAGAAGTTGCTGCAGCATTGTATAATAATAAGTTGTAATCATAATTAACAATGCCTCCGAGTTCACCTCCTCGACATCCCCGCGAGGAAGAAAACCCGAAACCATACAGTTTAATAATAATAGTTTGTAGTGGTAAGATCCAGCTTCAGCATAAAGCGTCCTGTTACCGTGGACACGGCTATTCGAATAGATTAATCTTCCCTGCAGGGGTGCACTTGTGTTACGCTACACGCACGGATCTCCAGGGTGGCGGGAACCTTGTTAGGGATCGCTCCACCGAGGCTATCCGACACTTCATATCCCATCTTTCAAACTCAACAGAGAGGCCATCCGTCGGTCTAAATCCTAAGTACGCCGGGCCTTGGACCCCAACCCGAACGTACTCCTGCACGGTGCGTGGCTGGCCGGTGAAGTTGAAGCAAATCCAAATAAGACACCACCGCGCGAGAAAATAAGACAACACCACTTCCCGGCAATCAGCCCGCAGTACTGCTGACGTCTGAAGAGTCCTCGGACGACAGTAAGAAGCAGAGGAGCCCATAACTCGTAATTCCCACGGGTAGGTAGTGCGTACATGGCATATAGCCAACTCAAGACATCCACTGAACCATTTAGCATTTTTAATTAACCTGCATGACAACCGTTATCGTTGCCTCGACTTAACCGACCCGCGGACAACGACAGCAGCCAGGACCACCAGTACATCGGTGCCTGCCCCGTCGTCCCACAAAGTCACTGCGGTTACCAACAAGGTGAACCGTCTCCTTACCTTGTCTCGCGTGTGCTCCTGGAGGAGCTCGACTTTCGTAGTTTGGTAACTCTCGCGGCCAACGATCAGGGGCCAAGCACACCGGTACACTGGTCGTGCCCTCCCTGTCGTCTCGTCGCAATACCTCTCGCGGGCACCGTTGGGTCGCCCGACTTCTTACCTGAAGGACAACTGTTGCTCCGGTACCTAGAGCGGCTATACAGAGTCAGCAACGAGTGGAGTACAAGGATTACTCCTTGATAGCTCACACTTGATGGTGGCTCGGCAGAGCCGAGCTAGGGGGGCCTGAGGCGGTGTCTGCATTGTACCGTACCTGTGCAGTTATAATATTTGTTCCCGCGTTCACTCCCCTGAGTGATCACGAACCTGTATCTAATCCTAGCTAACAATGCGCAAGGCTCACTGCTGAATATCATATATATATTTATAGGCAGCATAGGATAAGGAAGGCACATCAAGGGGCGACAATGACAGGTTATGCAATTGAATAGGTAAGCAACGTAGCAGCAGCAGTAACAATTCCTAGTGCAAGAAATGTACGGAAAGATAGGAGATATCTAGGGAAGAGAATGGCTCTGCTTGCCTGGAAGCTCGACGGTAGGGGTAGGGTCGTCGACGAAGTAGTCGTACCCAGCAGCGGTGTAGTCGACGGCAGCAGCGGGGTCTACCAGAGATTAAGGGGGGAAGAAACAGTAAATACACAGCAAGCATACACAAACAGATGCATGACATGACAGATGAAATGTTAACGAAGTTCTAACGCAGTGCAATGCACGTCGCTCGGAACAGAAATTCATTCGGGGATGAACTGTCAGCTCCGGGTGATTACCGGACAGGGTGTCTGGAGGGGAGATATCAAGCCGGAGGTGTCGTGGACATCCGACACATGTGTGGGTGGTGTATCTGGGTCAGTTGATCTATTCCGAACAACTTTCGTGTTCGAAATAAATTCATCCGGATACTTTAGCAGTACCGGACAATTTATCGGACTGCCGGTCCGGAGGGGGACGGTTCGATGTTCGTTGTGTTAGAGGGGTGTGATAGACATACGGATAGCGTATTCGTATTCGTTATATTTTTCTGATCAATTTTCATGTATAAAGTTTTTGAATCTGAGTTACGGTTTAAAAGTTATTGAATTTCAAATTTTAAATCATTTAAATGGTTTTCTGAATTTCTTTTATTATTATAACAACATTATCCAGAACATTATCCAAAACAGTGCCTGACATGTGGGACCCACATGTCAGCCTCTGTTTATTTATAAAACATTTTAATAAATCAAAATAGTCTCTGGGCCCACATGTAAGTCACTGGAATTTATTTAAATCTTTTAAATAATTAAAATCTGACAAGGGGGGCCCAGTGGTCAGTGACACATAAGCTAATTAAATATGTTTAATTAAGTTAAATGGCCAAGGGCCCACTGTCAGTGAATGGGGGTGGTTATGTTTCTGTTTAATTTAACCAGAGGATTAAAAGAGGGGGGGGGGGTAGGCCCACTGTCATTCACACAGGGGGTGGGGGTTAGCTGCTAATGGCGTTTCTGACCGGGGGGGTCCACATGGCAGTGACGGCGGTGAGCTCGCCGGAGGCTCGCCGGCGGCGAGGTAGATCCTGCACTCGCTACAGGCTACGGGGAGGCGCGTGTGGGGGCTTAAACTGACGAGGGGAACAGCGCGAGTCGACCCGTGGTGGTGGCGGCGTCGGGGACTCGCCGGAGCGACGTCGGCATCGAGGTTTGCGACGGTTTGTCCTCGGGCTTCGCCGGAGTCGCAGTTGCGGGTGGTTTGGGTGCGCGCCAAGTAGCCTAACGTGATCTACAGAGCACAGGGAGTACGAGGGGGACAGACACGGGACCAAAACGACGCCGGGGGCACGCCGACGACGAGCACGCACGGTGGCCGGGGCAGAGCAAAAGGGGGCGGCATAGTACAGACCAATGGGCGACAACGGGGCATTGGCGGCGGCTTAGAAGCTCACAGCGACGTGCAGACGGTGGCAGTGGGCTCGGGGACGGCTCGCAGTCGCCGGAATTGCTCGCCGATCCCGCCGTGGTTGAGGATGAGGTCGGTGTCGATTCGCAGCGTACAGGGGCTCCCGGGCCGAATTCGATGCGGTAGGTGATGAAGTCGACGAAGGCGAAGAAGTTGGACACGGCGAGGAGGCGGAAGGGGTTCACTGGCCGCGTGAACCCACAGACATGGCGACGGCGGCGGGACTCGGGTTTTCCCCCGACGACTGTGAGAGGAGGAGGAACGGAAAAAGGAGGCAGGGGTGTCCAGGGGGAGGCTGGGGCTCGGCCTTATCCTCCCGCGGCACAGTGGAGGTGGGGGCAGGCGGCAGGAACCCCGACCACGGCGGTGGCGCCAAGGCGACGGGGCATGTGGGGATGTGAGGGGATCAGGTAGGGGAAGGGGGTTTGGGCCGGGGTGGGCCGGAGGGGGTATTGCCCATGGGCGTTAGATAGGTCCTTTTTGTTTTCTTTATTTCTTTTCTCTTCTTTCTTTTCTGTTTCATTTGTTTTTGCTACTTTTACATTTTTGTAAAATGTTTCACATATCTCATAATTAGTATTGTGTAACATTAGAGTGCTACAAAAAGTTTGGGCTCAAAAGAAATATATTTAATATTTCTTTTAAATATCCGAATGACAATTTGTGCTGTTTTGGCTGGTGTTTGAATTGTTTGGATTTTCCAGAGGCATAATAAAATACCATAACCACATGGGCATGACCCACTGATTATTTGTGATTTAATAAAAGTGGTTGTATAATTTTTGGACAAGTTTTATTTGCAACATTATTTTTAATATCAACAAAAGGCATTTTGGATTTGATTTGATTCAAATTTTATCATGGCATGATTAGCAACAGGGGTTGGCAACAGTAATTGTCATTAGCAAAAAGGATTACTGTTACAGACAACTGAGGGTGTTACAAATCTCCCCCACTACAAGAATTCTCGTCTCGAGAATTTAAGTGGTAGCGAGGAAAAGATCGGGGTATTCATCGCGAAGGCGATCTTCGCGTTCCCAAGTGGCTTCATCTTCAGAATGATTCGACCATTGAACCTTGAGAAACTTGACGGTCTTGTTGCGGGTTCGACGTTCAGACTGATCGAGAATGTGGCTCGTATGTTCCCGATAAGTCAAGTCTTGTTGCAGCTCGATCATATCATGCTCCACTTCGCGGATAGGGTCCTTGAAGCAGCGATGGAGTTGCGAAACGTGGAAGACATAGTGGACTTGGGAGAGGTTCGGCGGCAATTCCAATCGGTATGCCACGGGTCCACTCCTGGAAAGGATACGAAACGGGCCAACGTAGCGAGGAGCCAACTTTCCCTTGATACCGAAGCGATGAGTGGCCCTCATGGGAGTGACACGGAGTATTCACCAGGTTGATACTCCATTTCTCGGTGTTTGCGGTCATAGTTGCTCTTCTGGCGGGACTGAGAGGCCTTCAAATGTTCACGGATGACGTGAACTTGATCTTCAGCTTGCTGAATAATATCCGGGCCAATGAGTGCACGTTCCCTAGTTTCTGACCAACTCAGAGGGGTCCGACACTTACGCCCATGGAGAACTTCATAGGGTGCCATCTTCAGACTAGCGTGGTAGCTATTGTTATACGAGAACTCGACCAACGGAAGAGATTCCTCCCATTTCTTACCGAATGAAATAACGCAAGCTCGAAGCATGTCTTCCAGCACTTGATTGACTCGTTCAACTTGGCTTTGTGACTGGGGGTGATAGGCGGTGCTGAGATGCAGAATAGTCCCCAAAGCCTCTTGGAAACTCCGCCAATATCTTGAGGTGAAAAGGCTGCCACGATCAGAACTGATCTCCAACGGAATACCATGGAGCGACACAATTTCGGCGATATACAATTCCGCTAACTGAGCAGCCGTGATCTTCTCCTTGACTGGTATAAAGTGAGCAACCTTGGAGAACCGGTCGGTGACGACAAAGATAGCATCGTTACCTTTCTGTGATCGGGGAAAACCGGTGACGAAGTCCATCTGAACTTTGTCCCACTTCCATACAGGAATTTCAGGTGGTTGTAGAGTTCCAGAGGGTTTTTGATGTTCACCCTTGACGCAATGGCAAACATCACATTCAGAAACATATCGGGCAATGTCTTGCTTCATGTTAGGCCACCAGAATTGCTGACGAATGTCTTGGTACATCTTGGTGCTTCCAGGATGAATGGACAACGGGGTATGGTGAGCCGCTTTCATGACCTTCGGGGTCATATCCAGGTTCTCATGCCTGCCCTTGCTGTGAGTATCCACTAAACGGTTCTGGTAGAACGCCGCACCTTTGCTATCAATGGTGAAGGGTGAGGGTCTCCCATTGGCGATATCACGCTTAATCTTGTGTACGAAATCATCATAAAACTGTATACCCTTGACGGATTTGACGAGATCCGGTTCGATAACCAGGTTATTTGCATAACCTTGAGGAACAATCTCGAGGTTCAACTTGCGAAACTCTTCGTACAGAAGTGGTTGCTGCACCTGAACCTCAAGTTCAGAACAGTAAGCTTTGCGGCTCAAGGCATCGGCCATCACGTTAGCCTTGACCGGGGTATACGAAATATCCATGTTGAAGTCGGCTATTGTCTCGAGCCATCGTTGTTGATGAAGGTTCAGATCTGGCTGAGTAAACAGGTACTTCAGACTTTGGTGATCGGTGTAGACCTCGCAACGATTACCGACGAGGTAATGTCGCCACAGCTTCAATGCATAAATTACTGATGCCAATTCGAGATCATGTGTTGGATACTTGTCTTCGTGAGCACGCAACTGACGAGAGCCATAAGCCATCACTTTGTGCTCTTGCATTAGGACACAGCCTAATCCTTGACGAGACGCGTCACAATATATCACGAAGTCCTCCTGAGTATCAGGGGGAGCGAGCACCGGGGGAGAAGTTAGCTTGTCCTTGAGCGCTTGGAAACTTTCTTGACATTTATCTGTCCACTCAAACTTGACGCCATTGTGAAGAAGATTAGTCAGGGGCCTGGCAATCTTGGAGAAATTCTCAACGAAACGGCGGCAATAGCTAGCGAGCCCGAGGAAACTGCGGACTTGCTTGACGGTCTTGGGAGGAGTCTAGTCAAGAATAGCCTGGATACGTTCTGGGGTGACGACAATACCATCCTTGGAAATCACATGTCCAAGGTAGGTTACCTCGGGAAGCCAGAACTCACACTTAGAATACTTAGCGTAGAGTTTGTGTTCTCGAAGCTTCTCCAGTATAAGACCAAGATGTTCTGCATGTTCTTCTTCATTCTTGGAATATATCAATATATCATCCAGATAAACCACGACGAACTGGTCGAGGTACTCCATGAAAATATAATTCATCAATCTGGAGAAGGTGGCTGGAGCATTGGTTAAGACAAAGGACATGACGGTGTACTCGTATGAAGCATAGCGAGTAATGAAGGCAGTCTTCGGAATGTCCTCATCACAGACTCGGATTTGGTGATAACCCAACCTCAAGTCGAGTTTAGAGAACACCTTGGATCCGGCAAGTTGATCATACAGATCGTTGATCCGGGGAAGTGGGTATTTGTTCTGGATGGTGGCTTGGTTAATGGGCCGATAATCTTGGACCAATCGGTTAGTCCCATCGCTCTTCTTGACAAAGAGCGAAGGTGCTCCCCAAGCTGAGGAACTGGGGCGAATGAATCCTTTCTGAAGTGCCTTGTCGATTTCCTCCTTAAGTTCAAGGAGTTCATGTGGCGGCATCTTGTAAGGACGCTTGGCAATAGGGGTGGTGCCGGGCTTCAAGTCGATGACAAATTCAACTTCTCTGATCGGGGGTATTCCCGGCAGTTCTTCTGGGAAGACGTCGGGAAAATCGCAAACAACTGGAACGTTCTCGATGCCTTCGAGGGGGGCGGCATTCAAAGCATTCATCATAAATATCTGTGTTTCAGCATTACGGGTAACTCGGGTGGTGTGGTTAACAATCTCGCCGGGGGGGGGGGGGGTGAAAAAGTTGGACAGACTTGGTGCCACAATAAAGTGCGGCATCGTTAAATTTCAACCAATCCATTCCCAGAATGAGGTCTATGGTGGAAGACTTCAGAACGATGGGGGAAGCAAGGAATTCAATCCCTTCAATTTCAACAATGGTTCCGGGCACTATCTTGGTGGTTTGACATTGGCCTATCGGGGTGCGGACAACCATCAGTGGGTTCATCTTTTCTAGCGTGAAGTTATGCGACAATGCAAATGCTTCCGACAAGAATGAATGCGATGCTCCTGTATCAAATAAAACAGTAGCAGATATGGAATTAACGAGAAGGGTACCCATCATGATAGCTGGTTGTTGCCGAGCTTCTTCAACATTGACGTTGTTAGCATGTCCACGAGCATAAGCGGCAGACCCAGTATTATAGTTGGGGGTCCTGTTGTTGCCACGACCATTTCCACGGCCAGCGGGGTGAACTACCAGTTGCTTCTGTTTCTGGGGGCACTCCCTGGAAAAATGCCCAGGTTGGCGGCACGTGAAGCATAATCCATCCTGAGGACGAAGGGGGGGTAGCATTGGGTGGTGCAGGCAGAGCTCTTGGCATCTGCGGTGGCGGAGGCAAACGGGGTGCAGCATAAGATGGCCTTGGAGCAGGGACAACTGAATGGGTCACACTGGTAGGGAGCCAGATACGACGTTTCTGCGTTGCGCCCGAAGATGAGCCAACGTCACGGTAACGCTTCAGAGAGTTCTTGTGCTCCATCTGGGCAGTCTCGACGGTGATAGCCTTGTTCACCATGGTGGCGAAGTTGGCGAAATCATGAACGGCAAGAGCGAGCCTGAGGTCTGGATTGAGGCCACGACGGAACTTCTGCTGCCTGCGAGCATCAGTGGTGATCTCTTCTTCCGCATAGCGAGAGAGGTTGAGGAACTCGCGCTGATAGGCTTCAACAGTCATGTCGCCCTGAGTGAGGTTACGGAATTCTCCCGCCTTACGATCCATGATCCCCTGAGGAATGTAGCGGGCGCGAAAGGCAGATTGAAATTCATCCCAAGTGATGACTTCACCAACTGACAGTGAACGCTTTTGGGTGCTCCACCACTGAGCAGCGGCGCCTTTCAAATGATAAGACACAAAGTTCACATAGTCAGCTGGATCGACATTAGCAGACTTCAGCTCACGAGTGATGTCGTGAAGCCAGTCATCAGCATCCAACGGCTGAACAGTGTTGCGGAACATAGTGGGGTTGAGGCGAGTGAAGTCATGCAGAGTCACGGTGGCGTGCTGATGGTGGTGCCCATTCTGATTCGGCTGGGGGAACTGAGCCATGATATTCTCCATGAACTGACGGTTCATCTCGAACTGTTGCATCATCGCGACGATGTAATCCGGCGGCGGAGGTGGGTCGTTGGCAGCACGACCACGACCACGACCACCACGACCAGCCATCCTGCTAGAATTTAACAGGGGTATTTCAGCGATGAAAATTTAACGAGATACCGGAATCAAGCCTGAAGTAAAAACGACAACGAAAAAGAGGCGCCGATATATATAGGAGTAGTCATATAAGACATACACATTCGCACACAGAGTCAATCGAAAATCGGGCAGCGTAACATCGTAGAAATTAAGGAAAAAGGACTCACTAGGCGGCGCGCAGACCGCGGTAAGGATTACACGACGCGACATAGATTCCACTATGTCAATCACGCCGCAAGAAAACTGTTGGCCACAGGAGTTGATGCCAGAGAACGCGCGGCCTGCCCAGAATGAGAATGGGATCCGCGGTCCGGGACCTGGGGTACGACTCCTGCGACACGACTCAATCAATGGAGGAAGCACCAAAAACGCCGGGTGGAATCAAGAGAACGTGATCCTAATGTCAGAGTTTGTAAAACTTACCAGCAAGGATAAGAGAGCAGATTCCCACAGCATAGGCAAGGAGAAAAGGATCCTAATACCATAGATATCACACGTAGTGACATCGATGTGGGTCGGTAAGCCAAATATTAAGTTAGCAAAATAGTTTTTCAAAGTCTAGACTCAACTTCGACCAAGTAGTGGTGGGGTGGCTTCCTACAAGCAGTCGACTCTGATACCAACTTGTGACGCCCCCAAAATCAACCCGTGTACAGTAATGATACACGCAGGGTACACGACTTAGGTTAGGGTGCCACGGTGAGAATATCACAGCACAACACTAAACACAAAAGGATAAACAAATATTTTACAATACCAGGGATCACGAGGATCCGAATACATAAGTCATACAAGCCATAATATCTGACTACAGGCATAGTTAGTCAAGTTTTGCCTTAAGAAGGCTAGCACAAATCACATCAGAGATACAGATCGAAAAGGCGAGGCCTCCTGCCTGGGATCCACCGAACTAATCCTGGTCAACGGGGAACTCGACGTCGTAGTAGTCGCCTCCGGGGTACTCCTGCTCCTGGGATCCAACATCGGCTGCAGCGGCCGATCAAGCAAAGAAAAAAAGGGGAAATAAAGCAAAGGTGAGTATCTAGCATACCCGCGAGTCTTACGTCTGCTACTAAGCATTATGCATTGTATCGACGGAAATAAGAGGCTGTATATAGTGGACTGAAAGGCAGAAATCCAGAGCAAGGGTAAGAAGTTAGGCCTATCGAAGACTAGCATGTTCCAACGAGTCTTGCAGCATGAGGTAAGAATCAGCCAACAGTTAATATAACAGTAATGAAAGTAACAATGCAGCAGAAGTTTCTGCAGCATTGTATAATAATAAGTTGTAATCATAATTAACAATGCCTCTGAGTTCACCTCCTCGACATCCCCGCGAGGAAGAAAACCCGGAACCATACAGTTTAATAATAATAGTTTGTAGTGGTAAGATCCATCTTCAGCATAAAGCGTCCTGTTACCGTGGACACGGCTATTCGAATAGATTAATCTTCCCTGCAGGGGTGCACTTGTGTTACGCTACACGCACGGATCTCCAGGGTGGCGGGAACCTTGTTAGGGATCGCTCCACTGAGGCTATCCGACACTTCATAGCCCATCTTTCAAACTCAACAGAGAGGCCATCCGTCGGTCTAAATCCTAAGTATGTCGGGCCTTGGACCCCAACCCGAACGTACTCCTGCACGGTGCGTGGCTGGCCGGTGAAGTTGAAGCAAATCCAAATAAGACACCACCGCGCGAGCAAATAAGACAACACCACTTCCCGGCAATCATCCCGCAGTACTGCTGACGTCTGAAGAGTCCTCGGACGACACTAAGAAGCAGAGGAGCCCATAACTCGTAATTCCCACGGGTAGGTAGTGCGTACATGGCATATAGCCAACTCAAGACATCCACTGAACCATTTAGCATTTTTAATTAAGCTGCGTGACAACCGTTATCGTTGCCTCGACTTAACCGACCCGCAGACAACGACAGCAGCCAAGACCACCAGTACATCGGTGCCTGCCCCGTCGTCCCACCAAGTCACTGCGGTTACCAACAAGGTGAACCGTCTCCTTACCTTGTCTCGCGTGTGCTCCTGGAGGAGATCGACTTTCGTAGTTTGGTAACTCTCGCGGCCAACGATCAGGGGCCAAGCACACCGGTACACTGGTCGTGCCCTCCCTGTCGTCTCGTCGCAATACCTCTCGCGGGCACCGTTGGGTCGCCCGACTTCTTACCTGATGGACAACCGTTGCTCTGGTACCTAGAGCGGCTATACAGAGTCAGCAACGAGTGGAGTACAAGGATTACTCCTTGATAGCTCACACTTGATGGTGGCTCGGCAGAGCCGAGCTAGGGGGGCCTGAGGCGGTGTCTGCATTGTACCGTACCTGTGCAGTTATAATATTTGTTCCCGCGTTCACTCCCCTGAGTGATCACGGCCCTGTATCTAATCCTAGCTAACAATGCGCAGGGCTCACTGCTGAATATCATATATATATTTATAGGCAGCATAGGATAAGGAAGGCACATCAAGGGGCGACAATGACAGGTTATGCAATTGAATAGGTAAGCAACATAGCAGCAGCAGTAACAATGCCTAGTGCAAGAAATGTACGGAAAGATAGGCGATATCTGGGGAAGAGAATGGCTCTGCTTGCCTGGAATCTCGACGGTAGGGGTAGGGTCGTCGACGAAGTAGTCGTACCCAGCAGCGGTGTAGTCAACGACAGCAGCGGGGTCTACCAGAGATGAAGGGGGGGGGGAGAAACAGTAAATACACAGCAAGCATATACAAACAGATGCATGACATGACAGATGAAATGTTAACGAAGTTCTAACGCAGTGCAATGCACGTTGCTCGGAACGGAAATTCATCCGGGGATGAACTGTCAGCTCCGGGTGATTACCTAACAGGGTGTCTGGAGGGGGAGATATCAAGCCGGAGGTGTCGTGGACATCTGACACATGTGTGGGTGGTGTATCCGGGCCAGTTGATCCAATCCGAACAACTTTCGTGTTCGAAATAAATTCATCCGGGTACTTTAGCAGTACCGGACAATTTATCGGACTGCCGGTCCGGAGGGGGACGGTTCGATGTTCGTTGTGTTAGAGGGGTGTGATAGACATACGGATAGCGTATTCTTATTCGTTATATTTTTCTGATCAATTTTCATGTATAAAGTTTTTGAATCTGAGTTACGGTTTAAAAGTTATTGAATTTCAAAGTTTTAAATCATTTAAATGATTTTCTGAATTTCTTTTATTATTATAACAACATTATCCAGAACATTATCCAAAACAGTGCCTGACATGTGGGACCCACATGTTAGCCTCTGTTTATTTATAAAACATTTTAATAAATCAAAATAGTCTCTGGGCCCACATGTAAGTCACTGGAATTTATTTAAATCTTTTAAATAATTAAAATCTGACAAGGGGGGCCCAGTGGTCAGTGACACATAAACTAATTAAATATGTTTAATTAAGTTAAATGGCCAAGGGCCCACTGTCAGTGACTGGGGGTGGTTATGTTTCTGTTTAATTTAACCAGAGGATTAAAGGGGGGGGGGGGTAGGCCCACTCTCATTCACACAGGGGGTGGGGGTTAGCTGCTAATGGTGTTTCTGACCGGGGGGGTCCACATGGCAGTGACGGCGGTGAGCTCACCGGAGGCTCGCCGGCGGCGAGGTAGATCCTGCACTCGCTACAGGCTACGGGGAGGCGCGTGTGGGGGCTTAAACTGACGAGGGGAACAGCGTGAGTCGACCCGTGGTGGTGGCGGCGTCGGGGACTCGCCGGAGCGACGTCGGCGTCGAGGTTTGCGACGGTTTGTCCTCGGGCTTCGCCGGAGTCGCAGCTGCGGGTGGTTTGGGTGCGCGCCAAGTAGCCTAACGTGATCCACAGAGCACAGGGAGTACGAGGGGGACAGACACGGGACCAAAACGACGCCGGGGGCACGCCGACGACGAGCACGCACGGCGGCCGAGGCAGAGCAAAAGGGGGCGGCGTAGTACAGACCAATGGGAGACAACGGGGCATTGGCGGCGGCTTAGAAGCTCACCAGCGACGTGCAGACAGTGGCAGTGGGCTCGGGGACGGCTCACAGTCGCCGGAATTTCTCGCCGATCCCGCCGGAGTTGAGGATGAGGTCGGTGTCGATTCATAGCCTACAGGGGCTCCCGGGCCGAATTCGATGCGGTAGGTGATGAAGTCGACGAAGGCGAAGAAGATGGACACGACAAGGAGGCGGAAGGGGTTCACTGGCCGCGTGAACCCACGGACATGGCGACGACGGCAGGACTCGGGTTTTCCCCTGACGACTGTGAGAGGAGGAGGAACAGAAAAAGGAGGCAGGGGTGTCCAGGGGGAGGCTGTGCTCGGCCTTATCCTCCCCGCGGCACATTGGAGGTGGGGGCAGCCGGCAGGAACCCCGACCACGGCCGTGGCGCCACGGCGACGGGGCAGGTGGGGATGTTAGGGGAGCAGGTAGGGTAAGGGGGTTTGGGCTGGGGTGGGCCGGAGGGGGTATTGCCCATGGGCGTTAGATAGGTCCTTTTTGTTTTCTTTATTTCTTTTCTCTTCTTTCTTTTCTGTTTCATTTGTTTTTGCTACTTTTACATTTTTGTAAAATGTTTCACATATCTCATAATCAGTATTGTGTAACATTAGAGTGCGACAAAAAGTTTGGGCTCGAAAGAAATATATTTAATATTTCTTTTAAATATCCGAATGACAATTTGTGCTGTTTTGGCTGGTGTTTGAATTGTTTGGATTTTCCAGAGGCATAATAAAATACCATAACCACATGGGCATGACCCACTGATTATTTGTGATTTAATAAAAGTGGCTGTATAATTTTTGGACAAGTTTTATTTGCAACATTACTTTTAATATCAACAAAACGCATTTTGGATTTGATTTGATTCAAATTTGATCATGGCATGATTAGCAACAGGGGTTGGCAACAGTAATTGTCATTAGAAAAAAGTATTACTGTTACAGACAAAGGGTGTTACAGTAAGAAAAGGGGACCCCATAAAATCCCACACGCGGTTAGGCACGCTCAGTCTTAAAACCAATACCCGGAACTCGGATCCTAGGTGACTCGAATAAAACAAAGCGTCGGGGCGGGATAGCCTAGACCTTCCATCCTTCGTTGAATATAGTCAACATTTATAATAATCATCTCATCAACAACGATATAATAATGTGATATCCCAAATCAAGGAGTAACAGGGTAACATCGTAGCATCCTAAGCATGCATACTAAGCAGGGGCTGAGCAACGAGCAATAGTAACATAGCAGTACATGGTTTGCTGGGAAGGGACATGTCTGTATCGGTTTGAAAGAGGTTGTAAAAATGTGGTAGGATCAAACATCAAACCTAATCCTAGACTAGCATGCAAACCGCTAGTTGAAATAGAATGGATCATAAGTAATGTATAGTCCTTGCCTGTTGATAAGTCGGGTTCCGAAGGTGCAGTTGATCGCAAGCTCGCATCGTCTCCGAGAGGTACCCGCGAAAGCACACAAGACGGTAAACACTGGAAAGCAATCAACGAGCAAGCATCTATTACTACGAAGCAAACACGAGAAAGCATCAACAAGAAGGCAACACGAGACATCGCACCTACCGTCGAGAGCGGTTACTAACAGGTTAAGTGGAGTACTCGTCACACACGACGATACCGCACATTTTACGATGGTTAAAGTTGTTTAGCTACAGGTGATCAACAAAGGTTGTTAACATGGCATCTCACTCAAGCAAGCATAGCACACAAACATGGCAAAAGGTGAAGCACAAAGTAAACTATCTAATCTAGTCACATTAAATGGGGGGTAAAACCTATACATGCCAACTATTACGGACCCCACGATAATTATGATGTTTGGTACTGTTTTTCCCTAAACATATTTTTATTATTTTTTATTAGCAAGCAAGAACAGCATAAACACAACCTACATGCAATTCTAGTCAAGTTACATATAAAGAACATTTTAATCAGATGTACGGTTAAAAAGTTATGGCAATTACAGTTTACAGTGGCAAGCAGTTGTAATTAGCAGGTCAACAACATGTAAACAAAGTTAAACATGGCAACAAGCAACATTTTATTAAACTACACGAAAAACTAAGCAACTTTCATATTTGACGCGTTGCGATCCGAGCTACGGTTAAAAAGATACGGGCAACACAAAAATACTATACAATCTGCTAAATTCTCTGCTCAGGAAAAAAAAGAGCAACGGGCCATATTTGACCCTACCGGGCCAAGCCCATCCGACGCAGCAGAAAAAAAGGAGCAGGATCACCATGGGCCGGCCAAAGGCGGCCTGGAGGCGTGGCAGGCCGGCTGGCTTCAGGCTGGCTCGCTGGGCTGCCGGCCCACAGAGGTGGTTGGTGGCCCGGCCGGCTCCTCTCGAGCCCGCGTGGCCAGGGTCATCGGCGGCGGCCGCCGTAGCCGCTCCGGCGAGGCGCGCGACTGGGGGTGGCGCGAGGGCGGTGGGTTCCGGCCGACGAGGTGGGGTGTGAGGAGGCGGTGTCGCCTCGTGGCGCAGCGGCGGCTGCCGACCCGAGGAGCTCCGGCGGTGCCTTCCATGGCGGCGGTGGCCTCCATCTCCGGCGTGCAGCGGACGGGAGCTGCGAGGGGAGAAGAGACAGAGGGATGAGAGGAGAGGAGGAGACGCGGGAGGAGAGGAGAGGGAGACCTGCGGGGGCGCGGCTCCGGCTAGCCGGCGGCGCGGAGGAGGACGGCGAGGTCGTCCATGTTGGAAATATGCCCTAGAGGCAATAATAAAATGTTATTATAAATATTTCCACGTTCGTAATTAATGTTTATATTTCCGTGCTATAATTGCAATGACCCTGACTGTGAGATTCAGAAGAAAACTCATTTGCATGTGTGGAAATGTAAACACCAAGAGTTCCTGGTTTAACCTCTAAGACGAGCTCATGTGCTAACTGATGATTACGTTTTCTTAATCATGGACATTGTTCTTGTAACAAGGATGTAAGTAGCAATGGGAACATATTGTTAGCAGAACAATGATGTTGAACCGACCCCAGTATTGAATGATATACTTAGAGATCACATCGTAACTACATTATAAGTCATATCATGAAATGTTATCATATACGTAATTCCTTAGACCATGAGAGTATCGAGTTGCTTCACACAGGAAGACATGCTTTGGTTCTTAGATGAATCCTCCCGTAAATGGGAGGTAGTAAAATAAGTTCTGGCCGATGGAGACAAGGATTTGTTACCGAAGTTCCTTCTCTTGCGAGAAGTACTTCTTCGTTTGGAGAGGGTGAGGAGCACAATGCTCACACGAAGCCAACGAGGGCCACCCTATTTCTCCTCACGCTCTTACCAATGCAAGATGCCGTGATTCCACTATTAGGACACTTGAGGGCAGTCACCGAACCCGTACAAATGGCAACCCTTGGGGGCGGTCATCGAACCCGTACAAATGCTCGATGCAATCTCCACAACCGAATTGGAGGCTCCCGTAGCGTCCCGAAGCTTTCCACCACAATGATTGAGCTCCGCAACAACAAGCCTCTAGGGGCCAATGCACCCAAGAGGAACAAGCTCTAGAGTGCCAATGCACTCACGAGTAACTATCTTCTGAACTTCACTTACTACAACGAATCCTCGGAGAGAACTCAAACCGATGCACCAAATGCAATGGCAAGAGCACACGAAGTGCTCAAGTCCCCAACTCTCAAATCCCACAAAAGCAACAAAAGCTATGGAGGAATATGAGAGAAGAACAAGGAGAACACCAAGAACTCCATGATCTAGATCCACAAGGTTCCCCTCACTTAGAGGAGAGATGGCTTGGTGGAGAATGTGGATCTAGACCTCCTCTCTCTTTTCCCTCAAAAAGGAGCAAGAATCATAGGAGGGGAAGAGAGTAAGCAAGCTCAAAGAGGTCAACAATGGGGGGAAGAACTTGCAAAGAACCGGTTGGGACAAAGGAAGAAGAAGACCCCCTTTTATAGTCCCCCACGAATCCAGCCATTGGGAACCGTTGGCATCCCACCAACCACGGTACTACCGCTCGGAGAGCGGTACTACCGTGGTGCGGTACTACCGCACCGAGAGCGGTACTACCGCCCCACGGTACTACCGAAGCCCAGTGCCGTGCCCACTACCGCAAAGTCCAGTGGACTTACGGTAGTGAGTGCGGTACTTGCCCGCGGTACTACCGTGGCACGGTACTACTGCACTTGGAGCGGTACTACCGCCCCACGGTACTACCGGGGGCCAGTACCGTGCCCACTACCGCAAAGTCCAGTGGACTTACGGTAGTAAGTGCGGTACTCGCCCACGGTACTACCGTGGCACGGTACTACCGCTCCAAGAGCGGTACTACCGCCCTGGCAGAACCAGGGAGCCCAGGCCACACAACAGATGAACTCCAAAGAAACAGGCAAACCCTGAATTGCCACAACTTCTGCAAATGAACTCCGATTAAGGCAAACTCAAGCTTGATGGAAATATTTAGAAGTGGCAAGGGAGAAATGTCAAACAAATAGAGGTGTCAAACCTCTAACCGAGACGACCCGGCAAATCTCCCACATCGAAAAACATATGAAATCCGTTTTCAATGAACAAGAGCTTGTCATGAAGAAGACCACAAGCTCCAAAACCCACAAAGAGAAAAGCCAAAAAAGAACCAATAAAGATGATGCCAAGGATGCAAAAGGTTTGAGCTCTCCACAAACGACTCGTCCTAGCCTATTACACGGTCTCCTAACTACTACCAAGAGACCGGTAAACTAGACACCTATCTAGTCAAACCTTTGTCTTGCGCATAATCCACTTGAGCTTGATGATGACGATCATGCCCGCCTCAAGTTGGAACATCTTCCTTGATTACTCCGGCTCGATGAAGACTTGTAGATAGCTCCCCCATACTCCATTATGGGTGAGCCTCTTTTAGGCACATCTTCACACGACCATTATCACCAAATGGTCGGCAAGCTCCAAGCATATGATATCTTCGTGATGCTCCTCTTGACCTTGCACACATCACCTTGACCAATCTTTGGATGGATCCATGAAGAACACCTTGGTCAACGCGAAATCTTCATCTTACAACCTTGAAGCCACCATATGATATTTAAGCGTTTCCTATGGACAAACCTTACAGTATAACTCAAGGAAACCATTAGTCCATAAAGATTGTCATCAATTACCAAAACCAAACATAAGGGCACATGCCCTTTCACTAGTGACTGTGATAGTTCAAGAATGGGATTTTCTCCTTCACGATGAAGAGATATTGACTTTGGGCCCACTCGGTATGACGGTATCCATTCTAGTCTGGCCAGACGCATTGTGATTTAATCACGGGGAAGTAGTTCCGGAGATTTATGGAATTGTTCATAAGGGCACCAGAAGTAGTTCTGGGTATGTAAAGGACATGTAAGGATCACTCTGGAGTAGTCCCAGGTGGTTCCAGAACATATGAGAATGGTACTGGGGAAGTCCTGGATCAACCGGAATAGTTTCCGGATAATCGCTGGGCGTCCCGACAACCTTCGCGGTCATCGGGTGACTTAAACTTTAACTCGGATGGTCTTGGAAACTATCCGGATGGCTCCGAAACGTCTGAGAACGATCTCGGAAGGTCCTGGAAGTGCTCCAGAAGTGTCCGGAATGTCCCGAAACGGTCCCGGTATGTCCCGGAAGGTCCTGGAAGCTTCTAGAAGGTCATGGAAGGTTCCGGAAGGTTCCAGGCAGTACCTGTAACACCCTTAGAATCAGTAACAGTAATCACTACAGTGATTCCCCTGTTAGTGATCATTACTGTTGATGATCAAGCCATGATCACCTTTGATCATAGCTCTGTCAATTTCCAACCCAGATAAAATTTTCAAATTGGGTAAATTATAAATTCTCTCCAAGACTTGTGGATTCCTGTCCATCATTTGATCATGGTTAAACCAAAACCACCTTAGTCATTTGCATAATCTCAAGCCAAGAATAATTATGAAAACCCTAGAGTTGGCATATCTAAATTTTCATGGAATTTAAAATGGAAATGAAATCTTAGTAAACCAAAATGGTGGAATCAAATTCTAAAATGCCTAACAATCATTAGGCCACGATTATATAGCAATAGTTATTTTATTAAAATGGTATAGTAATATTAAGAAATAATAAATGAAATAAAACAATAGCTTTAGGAAACTATTAAATTGCCATGGAATAAAATAAACAAGTGGGAATTTTAAATGAACTAAAAATTATGGAAACAATTTTATAAAATGCCTAATAATCAGTAGGCCATAATAAAAGTGAATTAGGGTTTTATTGTAATGTTTTAATAATGTAGATAATAAAAACAGTAGCAAAATAATAGCTTTTATCTCATATTATATAATTTAAAGGTCTAAAAGATTTTATTTTTGTACCAAACTTTTTGTGGCATCATTATAACTTGTTACAATAATATTAGGGTTTATTTCATGTTAAAAAAAAATCAAATGCCAGCCAAATAAAATAAGAAAAGTAAAATAATGATTAACAAAAACAAAAAGTGGAAAACCCCGATCAAACGCCTAGGGCGTTGCCCCCCCCACGGCCCCCCCAACCCCAGCCCACCTACCCCATCCCCTAACTCTCACCTGCCCCCCCCCACGCCATACACACACAGGGGCATGGCCATGGCCACTGTGGCCATGCCGCCCCCACCACCCCACCTGCTCCCTCCCCCACCTCACCTTCCCCCTCCCTACCTGCTCTCCCACCTGCCCCCTGGTGGATAAGGCCGCCCTCCCCTGAACCTTGTCTCCCTCCGCCTCACAATCTCCCTTTTCCCTCGCCTCGTCCCGTTCTTCTTCTTCGATCCCGAGATCTGCCTGTGGCCGCGCCATCGCGCACCACCGTGGCCACCGGCATCGAGGGGATGCGCCACCGTGTCCAGTGGGTTCGCCACAGATGTCTTCGTCTTCGTGCGCAATGAATCAAGCCGGGATGGCCCATGGACGTCGCCCTCCTCTTCTTCCTCGTCTGCGACCACCGCCTCCGCGCCTCCCGATTCACCTTCGGCGGCGCCTCTCCGGCCACCCGGGCACGTGGAGATCCTCCCAGTGAGCTTCTTGGTCGACCCCCCCTTTTCCCCTCGCCATGGCCGCGCCACCACCTGCCTCTCCCCCGCGCCCCCTTGGCTGCTTCCATAACCCCCCTGCGCGGCGCGCACGCCCGTGTGCGTGCCCATGCCCGTAGATGGCCGCTCCTTGCTGCGCCCCCTCGCAGGCACGGGCCTCGCCGTGCCTCGGTTCGTCGCCGGCGAGCACGAGAGGTGGCTTAGGCCACTGCCCCGTGTGCCAAGCAGTTTTGCTTAGGGGCTAACCCCCCCCCCCCCCCACTTAACCAACCGCAGTCACTAACAGTGGGCCTGCCCCCCCTAATCCCCTCTGGTTAATTAAAACAAGCAAAAAACTGTTAGTTTACCCCCACTGGCACTGACATGTGGGTCCCCCTCCCCTTTGATTTAATTAAAATGTTTAATTAGCACATCTGTGAATGACAGATGGGTCCCACTAGATTATTAGTTTAATTTAAATGTATTATTAAAATGAGTCACTGACATGTGGGACCCCACTGTTATTTGAATTAATAAAATGATTTTATTAACTGTGAGGCTTACCAAAGGGACCCACTGGTCTGGTTTGACCAGTCAACTCCACTGTTGTGGATAATGTTGGTTTATTAATAAAATAAATTCAGAAAAGCATTTAAACTGATTTAAAACTTTAAAATTCAATATCTTTTAAACCGTAATTCAGATTCAAAAACTTTATACATCAAAATTGATCAGAAAAATATAACGAATACGAATACGCTATCCGTATGTCTATCACACCCCTGTAACACAACGAACATCGAACCGTCCCCCCTCCGGACCGACTGTCCGATAAATTGTCCGGTACTGCTAAAGTACCCGGATGAATTTATTTCGAACACGAAAGTTGTTCGGAATAGATAAACTAACCCGGATACACCACCCACACATGTGTCGGATGTCCACGACACCTCCGGCATGATATCTCCCCGCTCCGGACACCCTGTCCGGTAATCACCCGGAGCCGGTAGTTCATCCTCAGATGAATTTCCGTTCCGAGCAACGTGCATTGCACTGCGTTAGAACCCCGTTAACATTTCATCTATCATGTCATGCATCTGTTTGTATATGCTTGCTGTGTATTTACTGATTCTTCCCCCCTTAATCTCCGGTAGACCCCGCTGCTGCCGTCGACTACACCGCTGCTGAGTACGACTTCTTCGTCGACGACCCTACCTCTACCGTCGAGCTTCCAGGCAAGCAGAGCCATTCTCTTCCCCAGTTATCGCCTATCTTTCCGTACTTTTCTTGCACTAGGCATTGTTACTGCTGCTGCTACGTTACAATCCTATTCAATTGCATAGCCTGTTTTGTCGCCCCTTGATGTACCTCCTTTATCCTATGCTGCCTATTATTACTATTATGCATTATTCAGCAGTGAGCCCTGCGCATTGTTAGCTAGGATTAGATAGAGGGCCGTGATCACTCAGGGGAGTGAACGCGGATACGATAATTATAAACTGCACAGGTACGGTACATGCAGACACCGCCAAAGGCCCCTATCTGGGTTATGCCTAGTCACCTCAAGTGTGAGCTATCAAGGAGTAATCCTTGTACTCCACTCGAGGCTGACTTTGTCTTACCGCCATAGGGTCCTGAACAGCGATTGTCCTTCAGGTGAGCAGTCGGGCGACCCAACGGTGCCCGCGAGAGGTATTGCGACGGGACGACAGGGAGGGTACGACCAGTGTACCGGTGTGCTTGGCCCCTGATCGTTGGCCGCGAGAGTTACCAAACTACGAAAGTCGAGCTCCTCCAGGAGCACACGCGAGACAAGGTAAGGAGACGGTTCACCTTGTTGGTAACCACAGTGACTTGGTGGGACGACGGGGCAGGCACCGATGTACTGGTGGTCCTGGCTGCTGTCGTTGTCCGCAGGTCAGTTAAGTCGAGGCAACGATAACGGTTGTCACGCAGGTTAATTAAAATGTTAAATGGTTCAGTGAATGTCTTGAGTTGGCTATATGCCATGTACGCACTACCTACCCGTGGGAATTACGAGTTATGGGCTCCTCTGCTTCGTAGTGTCGTCCGAGGACTCTTCAGACGTCAGCAGTACCGCGGCCTGCGCCGGGAAGTGGTGTTGTCTTATTTGCCGCGGCAGTGTGATTTGTATTTGCTTTGATTTAAATTCACCGGCCAGCCTCGCACCGTGCAGGAGTACGTCGGGGTTAGGGTCCAAAGCCCCGCGTACGTAGGATATAGTCCGGCGGATGACCTCTCTGTTGAGTTTGAAAGATGGGCTATGAAGTGTCGGATAGCCTCGGTGGAGCGTTCCCTAACAAGGTTCCCGCCACCCTGGAGATTCGTGCGTGTAGCGTAACACAAGTGCACCCCTGCAGGGAAGATTAATCTATTCGAATAGCCGTGTCCACGGTAATAGGACGCTTTATGCTGAAGCTGGATCTTACCACTACAAACTATTATTATTAAACTGTATGGTTCCGGGTTTTCTTCCTCGCGGGGATGTCGAGGAGGTGAACTCAGAGGCATTGTTAATTATGATTACAACTTATTATTATACAATGCTGCAGCAACTTCTGCTGCATTGTTACTTTCATTACTGTTATATTAACTGTTGGCTGATTCTTACCTCATGCTGCAAGACATCGTTGGAAGATGCTAGTCTTCGTTAGGCCTAGCTTCTTACCTTGCTGTGGATTTCTGTCTTTCAGTCCACTATATACAACCTCTTCTTTCCGTTGATACAATGCATAATGCTTAGTAGCGGACGTAAGACTCGCGGGTATGCTAGATACTCACCTGCTTTATTTCCTTTACTGTTTTGCCTGATCGGCCGCTACAGCCGATGTTGGAGCCCAGGAGGAGGAGTACCCCGGAGGCGCCTACTACGACGTCGAGTTCCCCGTTGACCAGGAGTAGTTCGGTGGATCCCAGGCAGGAGGCCTCACCTTTTCGATCTGTATCTCTGATGTGATTTGTGCTAGCCTTCTTAAGGCAAAACTTGACTAACTATGTCTGTACTCAGATATTATGGCTTGTATGACTTATGTATTCGGGTCCGCGTGACCCCCCCTCTATGGTAATATATTTGTTTATCCTTTTGTGTTTAGTGTTATGCTGTGATATTCTCACCGTGGCACCCTAATCTCAGCCGTGTACCCTGCGTGTATGATTACTGTACACGGATTGATTTTGGGGGCATCACAGTACCACCCACTCCCCTGCGCCCCTGGCCTTGGGGGGCAAGCCACCTAGGCTGCCCTGGACGGCCAGGAGGCGGGGGGCGCACCAAGGAAAGGGGAATCCTCCTCAAGGTGGAATTACCAAATCCCACTATGGCAGGTTTCCGGTGGGAAGGTGTGGGAAGGTTTGGAAGGCTTGGGAGTCCAAGTTGGACTCCCAATCCTCCTTGGGCTGCGCCCTAGGCCTCCTGACCACCTATATAAGGTGAGCCAGGGGGAAGGGGAGAGACACACAACTTGTCCCCAAGGCCTATGCGCCACCCTCCCTCCTCTAAACCCCGTTGCTCCACAATTAGACCCCGGTTTAGACGCTGTTCTAGATCGGAATCCGGTAGGGTTTTCTCCCTCTAGTTTTCTCGGTGGCGTTCATCTCTGGACGGCGGAGCGCTGCTGGATTGCTGCTACGGGATGTGTGGATACTAATGGAGGGGTCGTACCTTCGACCCTTCTTCGAGGAGCTTGTTCGTGGTACTTGTCCATGGGACTAGATCGCGGGACGGTTCGAGGGATCGATATCCTTGTGGTTGGGAGGTCATTGAAATTCCTAGCTGCATCGGTTGGTGAGCCATGACCTAAAAACCTTGGATGCAATCTTCATGGATGATCTTGGGTTCTTGATTCGTAGGCCGAAATTTTTTGTTTTCTACTACGTTTCCCAACAGTGGTATCATGAGCGATCCTTGATTAGATGCATGTTTAGGTCTAGATCATATGTGTGATATGAGGCATTGATTTTCTTGTTGCTTCCCTGTCATGTGATTTTTTCTATGCTTGATGGCAAGTTGAGGTTTTGCTACAAGGATTGAGTTTTCCATCGATCCCTCTATGCTGCTTTTAGTATGCTGGTTGCCTTGATCATGGTCTACATCAAACTCCTTGGATCTCATCTTAATCTTGCAATAGAAGATTTAACATGGAGGGGCTTGCGGATTTTATGAACTCAAATCCACATGGGGTTCACGCGTTGAACGAAGTTTGGCTTGTGGCATTAGTTGCTACACGCATCCGAACGTTAAACTAGCAACATTGAAGTATCGTGTTTGGTTTGTATAGGTAACACCGTTTGCATGTAACCTGCTAATCAACCACGATAAAATTTGCAACAACCCATGTAGATAGCGATCTAACTTGTTTTTGCAGAGTATGCATGTGATGTGGTATAGCCTTCAAGATTTGCAATGTGTTTGTATGAGATGCTATATGATGTAATATTTATTCGCGACCTGCGTGTCGTGGTACGGCATGATGACTGGAGTCATATGATTGTCACTTAATTATGGCCTGCGTGCCAGAACTGTTTATTAGCTCGAGGCAAAGCAATAGATAGATGCAAGGTGATGATCTACGATGCGGAGGTGGACCCCGACGCACATGCCGAAAGCCGTGGTGATGTTCCCGGCGCCAAGGACTAAGTTGGTGGACACGGTGACTTCAACCACGACAACGTGAAGACAATGAAGACTTCACGAAGCAAAGGGCTATACTATATCACATAATTTTATGAACTGCCTGTGATGTTTATCCCTTTGATGCACCCTTGTTTGATGCGCGGTAGTCGTATTTTATTAGGGTGATCTCTCGCAAAACAATATCAAGTTGATAGTGTTCTTCCAACTGTAGCACCGTCTATACTATGTTTCACACCGGAGCAGGTCATGTTACATGGGTGCACATGGTCTGACGCATAAAAGGCGGGTGTGTTAAGAACACACTGCAATTACACTTGGTTGTCTTGACGGTTTGGATAAAAATTTGCTACCAGAACACGCCCATCGAAAGATGAACAAGAATCACCTTTGGCGTGATTGGCAAGTTGGCCTACCGGTCCAGTCTAAGTCATCAGTGATGTCACATCAATGGCGGACGATTGGGTCGGATCTTGAATCACTCCAGCATCAATTACGAGAGATATTGATCTGAGTGGGAGCGCACTAAGTAATTAAATTGATTAATCACAAGTGCAATTTAATTATGAACAAAGTCTAAGTATTTGCATTATCGTTGTAGAATAATGGCTCGTGTTACCACCTTCCCAATTGTTTTTGATTAACTGTATTATCTGGTAAAAACTTTACGATTGGTACCGTATTGTGAGGACTATCCTCAATAGTGCGAGAAGGACCATGTCCTATCGCAAATTTTTGATGCTCTCCCGCTGATGCTATGGATGATGTGACTTACGTCCATAATCCAAAATGCTAGAATTCCACCACAGCTAAGTGCATTGTCTTCACCACCATGAAACCCGAACTTCGAAACGTTTGGGATAGTTATGTTATATTCATGGAACTGAAAAATTGTTTTCAGTAGTAAGACAATTAATGTTGGATATAAGATATCTAGTACAATGTATGATTGTAAGCATTAGTGAAAATGTTCACTGTGCTCTAAACAAAACTGATAAGTGTGGGATCCAGAAGAACACCGATCATATGATGATGAGAATTAAGGGAAAGGAAGTCCAAAGGATGTTAGTAAGACTTACACGCCGGAAATTCCATGGCCTGCACCATCCTTAATCATGTGTGAGATTTTGTGAGTAGGAGTGACATTGGAAATAGAACTATGATACGTATAAAGGCAAAACGAAAGAAGACTGGAATAACCAGCTCAGAAATGAAAGTCATACGAAGTTATAGATGAATTCATTGCTGGTCAAAAGATGTAATTCTTGGGAATCATGACTAAGCGGTTAATCTTAATTCTTGTATATTGTGATTAAACTATTGATCACTAGAATATCACTTCAATTGCATATCGTTGCAAGTTGATGCAAGAAAATACTATGGCCTTTATGACTAGTTAATGATGAGTTTTGACACGCTCGGGAACACGGTAAGAGGTTTACTATACCGTGTGTTGACTCTATGATTATCTTCATAATTCATTTTAGAGTTGAGTAAATTGTTACTACACTTTAGCCTTGTTGCAAAACATCATTTTGAATCATGTTTGTTGCAAGAGAGTTGTTCAAAGCTATGAATAACGTAAAGGCCATACTTCCATTATGAATAGGTTGTATGTTATGAATCTTGATAATAATACTAAACATCCATAACACTGACGCTAAACATCGCAAGACTGACAGAAATACCACATAGATGTGGCACTGCCGTTTATCACAAGTGACATAACATGCATGAAGAATTTCCATAAGTAATGGACTTTCGAGTCATATGATTATGAATCACTTGACGCTTGCGATCTTTGTCTCGAAGTAATGTGACTAAAACACCGTTGATAGGCCATACATGAACGGGCAACTAAACCATTGGTAATCATACATGATGATGTGTGTAGTCCAATAAGTGTAGTTTTGTGCAGTGGATTCCCTATCTTCACTCATGAGTTGAAGTAGATATGTGGATATCTGTTCAATCGAGACATACGTTTGAAATCTTTGAAATGTTCAAGGAATTTTAGAGTGAAATAGAAATTCATTGTAACAAGAAAATAAAGCTTCTGCAAATTAGATTGTAGAAAGTAATATTTGAGTTACAAGTTTAGCGAATGTCTGATGAGTTGTGAAGAAGTGTCATAACTTGCGTATCCCGGAAAACCACTATGAGTAAAGTGTTCGAGAGATGTAATCAAGCCATGTATGACACGGTAAGATCAAATATAACGTTTATCAATTTGCCATTATACTTATTAAAGTTATGCGTTAGTGACTACGGCTTTTACACTGAAAAGAGCATCATCAAATCTGTTGAAATGACACCATATTAGATGTGGTATGGACTGTTAAAACCATGTTGTCTTTTCTTAAAATTTTGGTATATGAGGCATATGTTTGACATACTCAAAACCCCAAATCAGATAAGTGCTACTTTGTTAAGGTTATGCCAAAAGTTTTGGTATTCCTCTATCACTACACAAAAGCAAAACTGTTTGTTGTTAAGAACGTTGTGTTTTGAAGAAAATAGTTTCTTACAAAAGAGTGAGTGGGAGGACAGTGCAACTTGTCAAAGATTGTTGAATCTTCAGAGAAGTGCGCAGCTGAACCACACAGGTTAGACATAACTCGTACAAACATTCATGATATGTAAAACGAGATATTGTTGTTCGACAATAATAAACCTGTGATATACAAAGAAGCGTTGATGGGCCCTGACTCCGGGATTTGGCTAAATGCCAAATAATCCGAGATAGTATCCATGGAAGTAAGTCAAGTTTTGAACTTGGTAGACCCTCCGAAAGACTAAAAGTCTGAAGAATATATATGGATCTATAATTGATTCGGATGAAATTGTTTTATCCATAAATCTCAACTCGTTGATTTTTTTTTTCTAGCAAGTTCAAAGGTTGACTACGGCGAAATAGTTTCGACCGTAGAGATGCTTTAGTCAGTTCGGGTTATATTAGCAATTACTACATATCTCATTTATAGGATATGGTAGAATGAACATCAAAACAAAGTTCCTAAACGGAAATATAACAAAGGACGTATATGTGATACGACCGGAATGTTTTGTCGATTCAAAGGATGCTAAAATAGATGCAAGCCTTGGATATCCAGTGATGGACTGATGCTAGCATAATGGAGTTGGAATTTTCGTTGTGATGAAATTGCAAAAAGAGTTTGTTTTCATCAGGAATAACGAAGATGCTTGAATATTTAAGAAAGTAAGTGGGAGCTGAATAATATTTCTAAAACCTTATGTAGATGACATATTGTTGATTAGAAATGATATAAATTTCTTGACACGAATAAGGACTTTATTGGAAATAGTTTTCAGCTGAAGTACTTGGGCTAATATAGCGTTAGTATTGAGCACAATGATCTATGTAGATAGTAAGTGTCTGATCATGCTAAAGCCAACATTACATGTTGACATGATACTAAAGTAGTTTAGTATGAATCCGCCAAGAAGGATGTTCTTGCCGAGGTCGTGGTGAAAAGTTGTTTGCGGAAATCGGTGTTCATGAACACAGATAAGCAAAACACATGAATTGGATTTCACTCACCTATGTGTTTGGATTAATCATGTACACCATAATATGTAAAACGACCAGATATGTCCAGTGCTCCAAAAGGTTGTGAGCAAGATACCAAAGTGATCAACATGTTGATCATTGGACAAACAGTGAAAAGTTAAACTTATGAAAGATAAGATATGTTTCTCGGAAAAATGGAGAGAATGAAGAGCTCGTTGTAATGAGTTACACCAGCTGAATTTTTGATGTAAATAGTTACACCAATTCAGTCTTCATACTTACTCTGACCGATTTTTGATATTAAATGGGATTATGTGTTTCACACGTAAGGGTGGCACAGTATGAAGGAACTATGTTAAGTTAGATACTGTGGCGAATTATATAATAGAGGCTAAGTACATTGTAGCTTAAAGAAGTAACAAGAGAGGGTATTTTGAATCATCAGTTCATTTATGAACATGGTATGGTTTCCTAGATGCTTGAAGCTCATGGAACATTGATGAATGATTTCATGAATTATTCTAAGGAACCAAGGTCCTACCAAATGATTCAAACATATACAAAGCTAAACTGATAAAATTAGTGAATTTTATGATAGCGTGAAAACGCGAAGATATGCAAGATACAAACGGGCCTGAAACGTCAGATCCGATGATGAAGTCTATACCACAAATGAAGCATGTTTTACACCGGTATGCCATAGGTGTAAAGCGCTCAAGCACTGATAATATTATTGACTCTAGTGCAAGTGGGAGACTGTTGGAAATATGCCCTAGAGGTAATAATAAAATGTTATTATATATATTTCCACGTTCGTAATTAATGTTTATATTTCTGTGCTATAATTGCAATGACCCTGACTGTGAGATTCAGAAGAAAACTCATTTGCATGTGTGGAAATGTAAACACCAAGAGTTCCTGGTTTAGCCTCTAAGACCAGCTCATGTGCTAACTGATGATTACGTTTTCTTAATCATGGACATTGTTCTTGTAACAAGGATGTAAGTACCAATGGGAACATATTGTTAGCAGAACAATGATGTTGAACCGACCCCAGTATTGAATGATATACTTAGAGATCACATCGTAACTACGTTATAAGTCATATCATGAAATGTTATCATATACGTAATTCCTTAGACCAGGAGAGTATCGAGTTGCTTCACACAGGAAGACATGCTTTGGTTCTTAGATGAATCCTCCCGTAAATGGGAGGTAGTAAAATAAGTTCTGGGTATGTCAGATGGTGTGGCTAGTGTCTGTGATAGTTCAAGAATGGGATTTGCTCCTTCACGATGAAGAGATATTGACTTTTGGCCCACTCGGTATGACGGTATCCATTCTAGTCTGTCTAGACGCATTGTGATTTAATCACGGGGATACCGGAATACAATAACGAGAAATAGAGACAAACGAGCAAAGAGGATAACGAGTGGCTTGTGTTCAAGAAGTTGTTACACATGGGTGCCAAACATCTCTCCTCTAACTTTGTCATATATCACGAAGCAAAGGGAATGGTACATGACTAAACATAATGGTTCACTCGAAGTTTCTTCGTGTATGTGCGGGAGTCAACATGGGTGTCCATGGCTCCGCTATTGATTATTGGCTATTGACAAAAGGCTGTTGACCTATGTCCGGAAGATGTTCTGAGTCATGTCCGCATTATACCGAACCTATTGGGTCACACACTTAACGAGCAGTAGTCTGTTAGAATGCTGGAATGGTAGAAGGTTTAGTGGAAGCAAAGCAGAATAGTTCATACGGGTACCGGAAGTAGTTCCGGAGATTTATGGAATTGTTCATAAGGGCACCAGAAGTAGTTCTGGGTATTTAAAGGATATGTACGGATCACTCTGGAGTAGTCCCAGGTGGTTCCAGAACATATGAGAATGGTACTTGGGAAGTCCTGGATCAACCAGAATAGTTTCCGGATAATCGCTGGGCGTCCCGACAACCTTCGCGGTCATCGGGTGACTTAAACTGTAACTCGGATGGTCTTGGAAACTATCCGGATGGCTCCGGAACGTCCGAGAACGGTCTCGGAAGGTCCTGGAAGTGCTCCAGAAGTGTCCGAAATGTCCCGAAACGGTCCCGGAAGGTCCTAGAAGCTTCTAGAAGGTCATGGAAGGTTCCGGGAAGTACCACCCACTCCCCTGTGCCCCTGGACTTGGGGGGCAAGCCACCTAGGCTGCCCTGGCCGGCCAGGAGGTGGGGGCGCACCAAGGAAAGGGGAATCCTCCTCAAGGTGGAATTACCAAATCCCATTATGGCAGGTTTCCGGTGGGAAGGTGAGGGAAGGTTTGGAAGGCTTGGGAGTCCAAGTTGGACTCCCAATCCTCCTTGGGCTGCGCCCTAGGCCTCCTGACCACCTATATAAGGTGAGCCAGGGGGAAGGGGAGAGACACACAACTTGTCCCCAAGGCCTATGCGCCACCCTCCCTCCTCTAAACCCCGTTGCTCCACAATTAGACCCCGGTTTAGACGCTGGTCTAGATCAGAATCATTTAGGGTTTTCTCCCTCTAGTTTTCTCGGTGGCGTTCATCTCTGGACGGCGGAGCGCTGCTGGATTGCTGCTACGGGATGTGTGGATTCTAATGGAGGGGTCGTACCTTCGACCCTTCTTCGAGGAGCTTGTTCGTGGTACTTGTCCATGGGACTAGATCGCGGGACGGTTCGAGGGATCGATATCCTTGTGGTTTGGAGGTCATTAAAATTCCTAGCTGCGGGGATCTGCACCGACGGTCTTCACCAACTCTACTTCTGCTACATCGGTTGGTGAGCCATGACCTAAAACCTTGGATGCAATCTTCATGGATGATCTTGGGTTCTTGATTCGTAGGCCGAATTTTTTTGGTTTCTACTACGTTTCCCAACAGTCCACGGGAGGCGAGGTAGAGGAGGCCGTGGAGCTCGGGCCGGAGGAGAGAGGAGGGCCACGTGGCGGCTTCTGAGCCGCAGATCTCGCGATCTGATGGCCAGAATCGCCTGGGGATTAGGGTTTCGGGATTTGGGGCAAAACTAGGGCAGATCTGGACATTGTGAGGGGGGTGGCTGCAATTTTTTTGGAGGTAAACCCTAGAAAGGGGTGGGAGTGTGGTGGTCTTTATATAGCCCAGGTGGCCGGCAGTTTGCAAAAACATCCCTGTTTTTTCTCTCGCGCGCGGTGTTTACGTTTCTGACCGCCGGGGGTCCGCAGGACCTCCGATTCGGGTAAAACTTTGAACTGAGCGATCAGCGCGTCGAGCCGGCGGCGTTCACCTCGTGTTGGAACCGTTCCGAGAACACTTTCCGGCGCGGTATAAAAATAACCCGTTTAATTATTAAACGGGGTTTTTCGTTCCGTTGGCCGCGGCTGGTCTCGTGCGGTTTTCGCGACGGTGATCGGGTGAAACCCGGTGTCGCAAAGGTCGAGTGTCAGGGTGGCAAGGGGCGGTCTTCGTCCGGTACGAGATAAGAGGGGGGAAAATAATTGCCGATCGATAAATCGGGGATGGAAACACCGCAAATAAATCAGACAATCAAACAATTCAAACCGAAAACAAAATTTTTAATTTTTATGAAATCTGGGATGTTACACGCAATATGCAGATGATGTTGTTCTCATGAGATAGTATGATTTGAAGATGACGGAAAATATGAAATATTTACCCTGCTTATTTGAAGAAATGTTAGGGTAAAAAATCAATCATCACAAGCGTGAAGTCTGTTGCACAAGTTCTGCTAAGGATTGGCCTGAACTTTCTGAGAATCTCCTACTAGTTTATGCGTGGCTGTCTAGGCGAACGCTCAGGCCACCAGGAACATTGTGTGGCTGACGTGTGGGGTTCATCGTGGATGTGGACCTATAAATGTTAATCTATGCATTCTTGGCTGACTTGAGACCATATAATTCATCTCTATGATTTGTGGGGTAGCTTGATGAGTTATTGTATGGTTACAAGGGGTGTGGGTGAATCGTTGATGTGTGAGATATCATGTTTTCGTATGCGTTCATACTTGAGGCCATATATCTATACAAATTATTATATTAGCCATAAATCAATCTTCACCTCACTCACGTTAAACATCCATCCATAGGAAAAAAAAGTTTACGACCCTGAGCTCATATAAAATCAGATAAATAGTAAAATTTCCTTAATAACAATAGTAATATAATGTAAAAATTCTAACATATTTTTCACAACAAACATTCCTATATGTTTAACGGTGTGCAATTTTTCATGATGCACCGATATTTGTGAAGGTTTAGAAAAAAATCCCAATACTTCAAAATGCTTTTAAAAAGTAGTCTTCTTTAAGTATCGATTATATTTTTCTTTGTCCAAACCTTCACGGGTGTCATTCTTTCACAAATTTTTGCACGTAGATGAAACTTTCATCAATGTTTATCACCAAAAAAGCATAATTATTTCCTTTGTACTATCATTTCGTGTTTCATTATTCACATGGATGCATATGAACTCGAGATTGGAAACCCCGTGTTTGAAAAAAAATACATCCCACATATACAAAGGATCAAGAACATTACAAGGTTACACCCTATTAAGAGCAACTCTAGCAAATGCATCATCCCGCCGCCTGCCCGTACATATACGGGTTTTTTGACAGATTGGCGCAACCGGAACAACTGTTGGGAGCCGTTCTATGAAGTACAGGACCTCCTGTAGTTGTCTATGCGCCGCGATTTCGAACCGCAGGGCGGGAGCGCATCGCGGTCTGGAAGGCCGTGGGCGCGGGCAAGGACGGCATCGGCGAGCATCTTGACGTCGCGAAGGAGGACTTCAAGTACTCCTTGGCGGTCATGAACTCCGCCTTCGACTTCCACCTTCGCGATAAGAAGTAAGCGGCGGCTTGGGCGTAATTAATTATTATTTTATATTTTATAGTTCTAAAGTCTGGCGTAGTACCAATGATCTATGTACCCACGATTTAATTACGTTTAATGTATTTTCATACTGCATTTCATTTTTAAAGTGAACCACATTCCTTTTTACAGTACAAAATTATGGCGCATCTGCTAAAATTGCTCTAAATAATCATCCTACTGCACGCCTAGCGCTGGGCGCGGCAAAGCGCGTCATTCCTTCTAGTATATTCACTCGTGGGGGTGGTAAACTGCCTATGAAATATCTTTGGTGTACCTGCATATGAAAAAGGTTAGAAAACAGTAAACGTGGACAATTCTGTGGAGAAAATTGAGAAAATGACGATTATCTCGGTCTTTGCATCATTACGATGCAAACATCCACTTATTGAAAGTCTTTAGTACAATTTGTGTCCTATTTTTTGTCTGCTTGTTCCTTTGTGCCCCGTGTGGCTTGTTTCAGCATGCTGTATCTGAAGAAAACTGTATCATACGTCCCTGCTGTTGGTTTGGCTGCTGCTTGTTTCGGCCTACCGTGTCTGAAGAAAATTGTATCAAACGTTCGGCTTGGCTGCTGTTTGTTTGGCCAGTGTTTGGTCTCTCATTATCCTGCTGGGGTGCCTTCTTCTTTTAATGGCCCCACAACATTATAATGTTCTTAGTTGAAACGCTAGGGGTCTCAGTTGGCCGGACCGTCCGACAACGGATTTTGGCGCGGCCGTCAGTCTGGTGGCATGGATGTCGGGGCGGCAGCCTTAGAAGGTGGTCCACATGGTTGCTTTCTGGCAGACACCATTGTGGTGGTGGTGACTCTCCCCGGGTTATGTGGAAAACGGGTGGTAGCTCGGACATGTATCCTCGGGGGCGGTGTCCTGGCCCGGATCTAGGGCTAGCCTCTGCGTAATCCTCTGACGGCATCGGTGGCCCAGGCGAGTTGCCGAGCGAAGGCCCCGTGGGTGTCGCGCTCTTCTTAAAAACGTCGTCATTCATCTGCTCTTTGTGTCAAGGCTTTAGGTGAAGACCTCTGTCCGGTTGGACTTGGCAGCGATGATGCTTTGCGCCGTCTTCCCTCTTGAGGGCATTGTCGTGGAGCTTAAATGCACTAAGGTGTTGCGTGGGTGTGTTTAGTTCTTGCGATGCTTCTTGTTAGCCGCGTAGGTGCTGATGGCGTGGAAGTGGTAATGGCTTCTCGCCCTTCGTTGGTTACCCCAAGTGGAAGGTGAGATGTAGGATAACAACAAATTTCCCCTATGTAGAGGATATGATTTGTCTCTCGTAGGACTCCGGCAATGATAAGTAGGTGGTTCGGAAAGTGATGCGCCGTCTGAAAATAGTCAATTGCTTCTCCTGGACCAGAACACAATACAATTAACTTTGCTCCCAACGAAGTTCAGAGAGGTTGTCAATCTCTCCGGTCTTGTTGTTTACAAAGAATCAAACACACAAGGGATAATGATAATGATAGCAACTGAAAGTAAATACTTGAAAATGAAATAGGCTTGTAAACAATGATGAGAATATGGACCGGGGTTCCGTGATGTTCACTAGTGATGTCTCTCTCCCAAAAGACGATAAAACTGCTATGCGAGGTAAACAACTTACAGATGGGAAATTGAGAGGATTATAAACGCACCGCAATGCTCACTATGTTACAAAAGAAAGGAAGGGGCTCATAAGCATGGGTGGTACGCCAAAATAAGTAGACCGAAATCCATCTACATCTACTATTAATCATCCACCTTGAGATATCTATCCAAAACATCTCGCTCGTATTAAGTTGCGAGTCCCACCCAAAGTGTAAACCCAAAGCAACAGACAACTGCATTAAAAAAACTTTGCGTAAATTAAACAATCCTTGCAACCGCGGTTACAAGCACCGTTGTTTTCCCACTTGTGGCCACAACATATCCCCTAGACTCATGTTTCTTTCACTCAAGCGTGTCATCAGGGGGCATGTACCCACAATCGAGCATAACGTTCCCTCTTGGAGTTACTATCCACCACTTGGCCAAAGCAATAAACAACAACGGAGAACATGCAAGAATTACTTAGGAACAAAAATATAAGAGATCAAAACCAAATATATTACTCTATCACGATCTGAACATAATCTCATAATCCATCGGATCCCATCAAACTCAACATAGCAACAACAGAAGAATTATATATGTGCCTCAATCATGTAGGGCAGATCACGAGGTCTAAACCATGAAGAACAAAGAGGGGAGGAGAACATCACATAGCTACTGATCACGGACCCATGGTCCAAGGTAGACTACTCACGGCACATCCGGGAAGCGTCCATGGTGGAGGAGAAGCTCCCGGAGGTCGATCCTCCCTCCGGCAGGGTGCCGGGAAGGGTCCTGACGGTGCTCTCGATCTTGGAAGCGCGGCGGCGGCAGCGGAACAGAGGCAAGATTGAAAAATAGGGTTCTGTCTTTGGAGTTTCCCCGCGACGGAGAATAAATAGGCGAAGGGGCAGCCAGGGGGGCCACCAGGGGTCCAGGTGCCCCCTTGGCGAGGCCAGGCCCTTGGCCGCGCCAGGTGGCCGCCTGGGCCCCTGGTGGTGGCCCTCTGGCCCCACTTGGGTGCTTCTAGAAGACTTCTTTGCGCTGATTTTTATCCGGTTTTCCCAAAATTTTGGAGCATTTTTAATATGGGGGAAACCTGGAATAGAAAAATAGCAGAAAACAGGAACTGCCACTGGGGTGCACTGAGTTAGTAGGTTAGTCCAAATATGATAAAAAATATATGAAAGTGTATCTAGATCATAGCAATATCACAAAAAACATGCATGGAGCGAGCAGAAATTATCGATACGTTTGAGACGTATCAGGTGCCTACGTGCGCCGATTATTTTAGGATCAACTTTGTAAGAGGACTACCTCAACATCCCGTGGGAATATATCTTGACCTTCTCCAAAAGAGCCCCCCCCCCCCATTTTGCGGGATTGGATCACCGGTCCTTTACACAACTTCCTCACGTATTCTCTTAAATATTATTGTCGACACTCCAATTTCCCATGGTCGTGGTCTTAGGCATGGGGACTCGCTATCCCCCTTGCTCTTTGTTATTGCTATCGACCCACTCCTACGTGCGCCGACTATCTTAGGATCAACTTTGTAAGAGGACTACCTCAACAACTTGTGGGAATATATCTTGCCCTTCTCCAAAAGAGCCCCCCCCCCATTTTGCGGGATTGGATCACCGGTCCTTTACACAATTTCCTCACTTATTCTCTTAAATATTGTTGTCGGCACTCCAATTGCCCATGATCGTGGTCTCAGGCATGGGGACTCGCTATCCCCCTTGCTCTTTGTTATTGCTATCGACCCACTTCAGAGGCTTCTTGACATGGCAGCTAGATGAGGGTTGTTTCACAAGATTCACGGTCGTCTCACAATGTTGCGATATCCCTTTATGCGTATGATGCGACGGTCTTTATGGCCCCCATAAATTAGGACATCGACAATCTCTTCCGCATCTTGCAAATCTTTGGTGATGTCAAGGGGCTATCCGCTAACTTCGGGAAAAGTTTTCTGGCCCCATTCAGTGTAGTCACATAAACTTGCCTCATGTGCTCCAAAGTCTACCAGTCGCCCTTTCCACCTTCCCCATGAGATACCCGGGCCTCCCCCTCTCGTGCGGTAGCTTAAGACGTGATTGTCGATTTCTAGTTTCTCGAGGACAAGGTGGCTTCAAAGTTGGTCCCTTGGGATGGCCAGAATTTCACCTCCAGTGAGCGCTCAACCCTGGTCAAGTTGTTCCTTTCTTTGCTAGCCGTGTACTTCATCACCTTGCTCATCGCCCCCTTGCACCATTCGCAACATCAACAAGCTTGAGAAACCCTTTCTGTGGATGAGCACGGATAAAACCACCAGCATGAAATGCAAGGTCGTTTGGGACTTGATCTGTCGTCCATTGCACCTTGGGGCTTGGGGTGCTCCACACGAACAAATTTGTGAGGGATCTTCGTTTGATATGGCTTTGGTTTGAATGGAAGGAGCCCACTAAGATTTGGGATGGGATTGGGAACCCTTGCGATAAAAA
This sequence comes from Bromus sterilis, assembly GCA_950022295.1. Classification (NCBI taxonomy): domain Eukaryota; kingdom Viridiplantae; phylum Streptophyta; class Magnoliopsida; order Poales; family Poaceae; genus Bromus; species Bromus sterilis. Next base: position 274,575,207 of record OX465598.1, read on the forward strand.
TCCTCCACATCACTTGTGTGTGCGATTCCCTATGTCTACTCTTGCTTTCATGCACATGATTGAATGCTTGTTTTCCGCTGCCTATACTCATAGCATTGCATGTATAGGTGTGAATTGATCAATATTACTTGTGTCAACTCTTTCTTTCACCTAAGAAATTTAAGTTGGCCCATAAAACTGGTGTTAGTCTATTCACCCCCACTAGACATACGCCTTTCGATCCTACAAAGAGACACAAGTTCAAAAACTTATAGTGAACCTCCATGATGGTTCCAAAACGGGTGAATCATTGCTCCCAGAGGTACTCCTTGAAGGAGCCCATCGATGTGCTATTTTTATATTCATCATCACCATCCTTCTTTGTTCTCTTGCTATCTTGACTGCTAGTAAGAGATATCTGATCATCTGCCTCCCTTTGGTGCCATCAATGATGATAAGAAGGAGGCTAACGAAGATAGACCGAGGATCCGCAGGTGACGTCCCCTTCGGCTCATTCTCCATGTATGATCTTGTTCATGAATTCTTATCCAAATCAGTCATGACCCTGTTTCTTTGGTCTTGTTCCCACATCCTTCAAATCCTTATTATCCACATCGTCTTGTCCCTTACTTGAGCCCTTGCCTACTGGATCCTTTGTGTGTCCACCATCAACAACCACACCCATGTGCATGGTGAAACCACGACTATCATGATCACGAGGTGTCTATTAAGTGGATTAGTGTATGTCCAATAACCAAATTTTGGATCTTTTTTGCATGTATACCTATGCCACACTCCTTAGTCTGTGACCAAGAATTCCACTAGATTTACAAAACTTAGAATTTTTTTCATAGTGAACACATCATAAATCACTCTCACCTTTCGCCGAGCAATACTTACGATGTTCATCATAAGCATCCCATTAACCCTCCGGAAGCTTATGTATATGAAACCCTATGGGCATGAAGTTTATCTTGACATCCTCCACTCTCATGAAGCCATGATAGGGTACTAACAATACCACCTAGTATCCAAAGTTCAACGAGCCTTAATTCATGACCTGTTCCCATTAACCAAGGCAATTCACTTGAACCACCCAGCTGTGCGATTTGTTGCTCCAAGAACATATTGATATCTTTTGCCTCCAAGAAACTAAGTGGGGAACCTTTACGGATTCATATTTTTGTGCTTTTGGTGGCTCTGATTTTGAGTGGCATTGGGCTCCTTCTGTTGGCTCTTCTGGGGGCATTCTCGTTGGTGCTAAATCTGATTTGTTTGATGTGGTTTCGGTGCATACCGTTGGATTTTATCTCAGCGTTCATCTTTCCTATCGAGCATTGAACCGTCCTTGGGATATCCTCTCGGTCTATGGTCCTTCGGATCACGCGCAATATGATCGCTTCTTGGCTGCCCTAGATGCGTCCCTCTCCAACCAGTCGGTGCCGTTTCTGTTGGGAGGTGATTTTAATCTCCTCCGTTCCGCTTCGGATAAGAGCTCTGCTAACTTTTCCTGGGCCAGGGCTGCGGCCTTTAATGGTTTCATTACTGATAATGCGTTAAGATAATTTCATCGTTCTGGTGCTCGCTACATTTGGTCTAACCACCAAATTGACTCGGTTGTTCGGTGCTTGATCGCGTCTTCATGGACGCAGGTTGGGATGCTTGGTACCCGCTGTGTTCTCTTGTGGCAGTGCCGTTTGTGGGATCTGACCACACGCCTTTGGTGCTCGATTCTGGTGGTACAGTGATGCCTCCTCCTAGATTCAGGTTTGACTCAACTTCGCTGCGTGCGAGGGATTTATTCCCATGGTGGCCAATAAGATTGTTGGTCTCCTTACCTCGTATCATCGATCGTTTGGCCCGTTGGATGATTGGCGCTTGTGTTCCCATGGTTTACGACAATTTCGTAGAGGCTGGGGGGGTGGGGGAATAAGGCGATCAATGAGCTTGCGGTCAAGGAAGCCCTTCTTGCTAGAATCAAGGACTTGGATTTGGTCGCGGATACCGTTGATCTGGATCCTCCTAGCTGGGAGCAAAGATACGCCTTGGAAAAATCCCTGCTTGAAGTTCAACAGGCAGAGGAGGAATTTTGGCGACAAAGGGGGTAGGATTAGTTGGGTTCTTAAGGGAGACTAGCTTACTGCATATTTCATTGCCATTGCCAATGGTAGGCGTAGACCCTGTCTGATCTCTCAGTTGGTGATAGATGGGTCTGTTTGTAGCGATTCGGCCTTGATCTCGGATCACATTTTTCTGTTCTATTCCTCTCTCTTGCTGCAAGACTTGACCTTGGTTTGGCCCTTTGTGAGTCATTTTGGCCTCTGAGATCGAAGATCTCGGCGGCGGATAATGGAAGTCTTATGATCCCTCTCTTGGACGAGGAAATTGATTTGGCGGTGCTCTCTTCTAACCCGAATTCGGCCACAGTCCCGGATGGGTTCTCCGTCAACTTCTTCCAGAAGTTTTGGCCTCAATTGCGCTTCCTCGTCTATGCCATTCTGCAAAGGTTTTGTTTGGGGACGATGGATATTCTCGATTTAACTATGTTGTACTTATTACCCTGATTCCTAAAGTCAAGGGGGCAGATAACATTAAGTTATTTCGTCCCATTGCGTTGATTAACAACATTGCCAAGTTCCCTTCCAAGGCTTTTGCCTCCCGGTTGGGGCCGGTGGCTCACGCGGTGATTAGCCCTAAGCCGATATTTTCTTACATGAGGTCGTTCATGAGCTTAAACGACGTAAATCTAACGCGATTATTCTCAAACTCAACTTTGAGAAAGCTTATGACTTTGTCAGTTGGTCTTTTCTGCAACCGGTGTTGCTTGCTAAGGGTTTCGATGGGGCCTACGTGCATCGTATTATGCAGTTGGTTGCTGGTGGTCACACTACTGTTGCGGTCAATGGGCTTGTAGGCCAATAGTTTCCTAATGGGAGAGGCCTGAGACAAGGCGATCCCATATCTCCACTTCTCTTTATCTTTGTAGCTGATGCTCTATCTTGTATGCTTGAATGTGCTGTGATTGCGGGTCACATATCTCCGGTGGCCTATTCGCTTATCCCTTCGGGTCTTACACATTTGCAATATGCCGATGACACAATCATTTTGGTGGAAAACAATGACTTATGTCTGTCCAATCTCAAATTTCTTCTCCTCTGTTTTGAAGCTTTGTCGGAGCTCAAGATTAACTTCACTAAAAGAGAGATCATTGCCCTTGGGTGCCCCGCCTTGGAGGCCAAGCGGGTCGCTGATACGATGAACTACTCTTTGGGCTCAATCCCTTTTAAATACTTTGGCATTGCTATTTCCTTTACTACATTGCCGCAAAGGACTTGCCCCCCGTGGTGCAAAAAGTTGGCAATAGGGTGCTCCCTTGGAGGGGTAGACACCATTCTCCGGCTGCTAAAGTTTGTCTCATCAATGTTTGCCTCTCCTCTCTTCTGGTCTATACGATGGGTTTCTATAAGCTCCCGGCGATCTCCCACGAAGGTTTAGAAAAACATCGTAGCGGCTTCTTTTGAAATGCGGCTGATAACCGCCGGAAATATCGGCTTGTCAAGTGGAAATCCATGTTCCTCCCTAAGAACATGGGTGGTCTGGGCATCATTAACACCTCCATTATGAATGTGTGCCTATTAACCAAGTGGTGGTGGAAATTATGCACTAGTGACCCTACGACTCTCTGTATGCGCATTCTTAATGCAAAATACTTCCCTTTTTCTTCTCCCTTGTTCGCTTCGGTTGTTTCTGGCTCATAGTTCTAGAGAACGATGATTAATCTCCGGGTCACCTTCCGCAAGTTTATTCGCTTTTCTATTAAAGATGGGTCTTCGGTTTGTTTTTGGCTGGACTGATGGTATCCGGTTGGCCGTATCTGTGATGCCTTCCCTGTGCTTTTTTCCTATTGCCCCAACCCTGATATCTCTATCTCAGAGGTGGCTTTGGCCGGCTAGGATCTCGGGTTCCGGCGGACCCTGTCTCCTGTAGATTTGGAAGATTGGCGCCGTCTCGCTGCCCTCTTCCCTGTTCTCTCGGAGGGAAGGGACATCATTTCCTGGACCCTGTCCAGCTCCGGTAAGTTTTCGGTTAAGTCTCTTTATAAGTCCTTGGTGGCCGGCAAGCGAACTTCTCATTTTTCCTCGGTCTGGCGGGCGCGGACCCCCCCCCCCCCAAGATCAAGGCCTTCCTCTGGCAAGCTTTTAGAGGAAATATGCCTTCCTTTGAGAAAATCCATAAACACAACTCTGCTAGGAGCGCGCTGTGCACTCTGTGTGGGGAGACCGAAATCACTCATCATATTTTCTTTCACTGTGCCCTGGCTAAATTCATGTGGAGCTGCTTTAGGGAAATGATGAGAAACTCCTGGAACCCGGGATCCTTTGAAGAAGTCCGGGCTCTGGCTCGCTCGCTGTCTGCTCGTGCCCGCCGCCTTTTTTGGACTACCTTTTCCGCGGCTTGCTGGGATCTATGGAATATCAGAAATAAATTGACTATTGAACATGTTTTACCTAAGTGCACTGCTTCCCTCATTTTTAAACTCATCGGTTTTTACAGATCTGGGAGCCCTTTTGTAAGAGCGTCGACCTGGAGGACATGGAGTTTATCATCGCCCGCATGAAGAGGACGGTGGTGGCTTGCCTCCCATCAAATCTATGAGTCATGTCCTCCGGTGGTGGTCGTGTCCTTGCTCTCGGAGTCCTTTTTTAGTTAGTTTGTTGGGCCTGCGTGCCTGGTTGTGGCCTCTGGCTTGTATGGTCCTTCTAAAACTTTAGCCTGTTTATTGTGGCTTGCTCCTTGTCGGTTCGTGCGCTAGCACTTTACCCTTCGTGAACCTGCAGCTGTGGCAACCTATGTACTGTGGCCGGTTATGGCTTTATTTGCAAAGTCAGGCAATAGCCTCTTATTTAAAAAAAATGTTGCTCCCGATCGGCCTAAACTGCATGTCATGCGCCAAGTTCCATGCGAAGCACAACTTGGGAAAGAAGGCAGATTGACTAAATTTCTTCTCAAATTTCACTTTCAGTGGGTCTAACCACCACATGTTGTCCTTCAATATCTCCTCTTCTCAGTGAGTACGAAATCATCAAAGTCCTCATCTTGGATATCTAGTTGATCAATAAGTGCCTGAGATCTTCTGGGTGTTCATCTTTTGAGCCATTGCCCATACCCAAAAATGCACCTGAAGACAATGGCGTTGACATATCATCCAAGCCCTAGGTATCCATGAGGAAACCCGGCAGACGAGGGAAGCAAGAGGGATCCTAATATCAACTCTAGCAGTTCCGCCAAAACGCGTCCCGCAAAAATGTTTTGCGAGCGGCCCGCATTCGGATTTGCTATATCGCGCAGGCTCTGGCAGAACAGATGCGGCAAACTGTATTGCATATATTATGTGGTATGGGTTTTGAGTCATCTGTTTCGGTAGATTGCATGTTGTACTGCAAATCCATGTTGCAAAACATGAATTTACCTGTCTAAACCAAAAAATGACAGGAAGAAAAACATGTATCTCACCATATATTACAACAAATCTCTCAAATATAATGAATGTTGAAAACTGAGTATCAACATGACCGGAATTATTACAATGAAAATTGTTTTGGAAATTAAATCACACAAAGGAAAACTGATAACAACACACTGGAAATTTGAGAATCTCACACTAGAAAACTGGGACATATGGAAAAAATGTAATATTGGGAATCTAATTATTCCCGTATAACTGCCACTGGTGCTCAATGAGATCTTCACTAAGCTGTTGGTGGGTGTCACAGTCTTCTATCTGCTTGTAGGTCTCAAGGAATGCAACAATCTCATCAGGATTTCTGGCAGGCATGACACACGTACCAATATTGTCACAGAAGAAATCCAGATTCAAATCCCTCTCATCTTCAATGATCATGTTGTGTAGGATAACTCAAGCAGTCATAATATCATAGAAGTTTTTTTTGTCCCAGTAGAGAGAAGGACATCGAACAATTGCAAACCTAGATTGCAGCACACCAAATGCCCTCTCAATGTCTTTTCTGCATGATTCTTGTGCTTGAGAAAAAAATGGTTTGTTTCCTGCCTTGTGGGTTTGTAATGGTCTTCACAAATGTTGCCCATCATGGATAGCTACCATCAGTAAGATAGTAACCCATGCTATATTCATGGCCATTGACAGTATAATTGCAAGCAGAAGCTTGGCCACTAGCTAGATGGACAAAGTGATGGGATCTGTGCAGCACATTGATGTCATTCAGAGACACGGGCAATCCAAAGAAAAAATGGCAAATCCACAGGTCATGAGAGGCTACAGCTTGAAAAACAATTGTGGGTTTGTTGAGATGTCCAGTGTACTTCCCTGACCAAGCCTTTGGGCAGTTCTTCCAGTTCTAGTGCATGCACTCCATACTCCCAAGCATCCCCGACCATCCTCTAGCTTCATTCATGGCCATTACTCTTTTTGTATCCTCCTAGTTTGTTGCTCGGAGGTAGTTAGGCCCAAAGACATGAATGTCAGTTCTTGCACAAATCTTGACGCATCTGAGCGTCGTATCTTCACCAACGGGAAGATACTCATCCGTGTAGTCGACAAGAATTCCATATGCAATTACTTGCAGTGCAGCCGGTATTTTCTGGTAGGCACTGAATCTTATCAAGCTAGTGGCGTTCCTCTAGCGAGTGAAAAATCGGCAATTTTGCTCGCAAGCTTCCATAATACGAAAAAAATAGACCTCTACATTCTGAAACACCTACAGAAAAGATGAGCCGGATAGGTGGGTACCTCGGAGAAGTAGTCTTGCATGAGCATCTCTGTTGAGGGGTATGCAGAGGCGGCTGACAGTGGATCCACGCCGCTTATTCATGCCCTTCTGGAACGTGTCGACTAGATGAAGAAGTAGAATGTGCTCGGCATTGTCGTCTGTGAGCAGAATGAACTAGAGTCATTAGAGTCGGAGGTGGAGAATGAACTCCATGTATCCATCTACGAATTCGACATCCCGATTTTTGTCAAAATTCAGAGGTTATGCAAAAAATCAGGTCAAACTAGGGTGAAAGGTTAAATCTTGAGAGGGGGGGGGGACAAAGCCGGCGAATGTGATTCCTGCTTCTTCATCGCCGCACCACCCTTCTTCTTCGTTGTCGACCGTATCTAATTCACCGGTGCCTCGCCGCCACCGCCATGAAACCTACCGGATCCGAGAGACCTGTTGCTCCAAAAGGTGGGGGGAGCACGGGCAGGTTCATAGGATGGGGCAGATCTGATGTGACTGGCCAGGTAAGGGACGAATCGCCTGAGATATGTACCTATGGCGACGATAGAAAATCTGGCGGGCGCTGAAACTTCCGTCCCGCCAAACCGCGAAACGTATAACACTCCCCACAAAAGGGAGAGGGAATACGCCACCTATGGAGGCCGCGGGGCGGGGTTTGCCGGCTCGCGCAAAATAATTTGGACTATCGGTCTATATACGATACCTAATAGGGCCTTTTATTGTCCCCATACCGTATATAGGCGGTTATTTTATGGGACGACCGCTTTTGGTTGATCTGCTAGAGTTTCTCTAACCCACGTGAGTGAGGGTGGATCGGCAGAGGAACTCAACTACGATGGAAATTGCGAGAGCCTAGGACCCTAGCCACCATGTAGGGGAAATTCTAGCATAGTTTTATAACACTTGAAGGAGGGTCAGGCCAGCCCCTATAGTCGCTCTTGCCTCGGCTTTCCGTGGTGTGCCCCAACCATGCATGTCTTCTTTCTTCAACCAACTCTAGATAACCAATAAAACTCTGAACATAATAAATAGGCTGATAATGAAGAATTATATACTAGTTTATGGATATCTTTGCGTCCTGCGTGCAAAAGAGCCCACAAGGTCACAAAAAATATAACTGTATCTTCATGTAAAAGGGTTTCAATTAGACCTATGCTAGGCGTCGACCCACCGGCCCAAATTTTTGGTCGGTCGCACCCTAGTCATCCGATGCGACTCACCTAGGCTATCCGATTCGCTCAGGTCGCCCCTCTTGCATCTCAGGCAGCTTGCCCCCTCCTTATCTCGCGTAGCTCCCCTAAGCAGTACCACACTTACCATCTCCCTCAGGCACAGAAACGCACCATGCCAGTCAAAAGCACCGCGCCTCGCAGGTGGTGCCGCCTCCGTTGAAACAACCATTAATCCCGCCACATCGACGATCACACTAGTTCCAGCATTCATTTGTGCTGGTTGCAGCTCCCCGCGTGATGATTTCAACACATGCCCCGTTACGGGTTGTAGCTCACCGACATGGTTTAGAACCCACCGGTGTGTGTGTGTGTGTGTCTGGGGGGGCATGCATCACAACGCTTGTAAAACTTGCTCGTTCCTGGCAAATGTGTGACATCATCGCTTGTAGCAGGGTGCTGTCGCCCCTGTCATCGTTCTCCCCGGAGCTTGTAGGCCATGCTGCCCCCAACCTGCAAGCTCGCATGCCATGGCATCCCTGTCGCAACAACGCCGAGGAAACCCTTTGAGGGCTTGCATGAGGATACGTTAGAGAAGTACACCATGAAAAAAGTTGCATCACGAGATGAGAGAGTTGAGGATGGAGCTGATGTGCGTTGTGGCGGAGGAGGTGAGGTAGAGAAATTTCGATTTGCTCCTGGAAGATAAGGTTGAGGTGGGGAGGAGTGGTGGTGTGTGGCCCGTGGTGAGGGAGGAGGATCCTCTGAGTTTAGGGAGGTAAGTCAGGACGTGACTTTCCTTCACAAAAACGCAGGCATCCCTCAGGTGGAGCTCCCTCTCACACCTGTGTACTTTGCTTCCCTTTCTTCCTTTTGGAGGGAAAAATCCTCTGCTTGGCGCCAAAACCACACAGCTGATCTGCTTCCCTTCACTTTTCCCTCTCACACGTGAGCTGCATCCCTCCATTTTTTCCTCCACTTTCCCCTCCACTGCTTGTACTGCACCCTCTTCTACTATTTTCCTCTTCTCTTTGAAGCATCAGCACATGGCCTAGCCAAATACAACATCAAAATCAGAATTTTAGAGGCTGATTGCTGGCACTGAAGTAGTGCTCCTCATTGGCTACCCCAAGTGTAAGGTTGAGATGTAGCGTAGCAGTAATTTCCCTCGGCAAAGATACCAAGGTTTATCTCCAGTAGGACTCCGACGACGACAAGTAGGTGACAACGGCGCTAGAAATTACTTGCTAGCTCGAGAGTTGACGTGGACCTGCACACAACAACAAATAACTTTGCTCCCAACGAGTACAAAGGGGTTTTCAATTCCTCCGGCCTTGCCGTTTACAAAGGAACAAACGCCAGAGATAATGATAGTGATAATTGCAACAAAACTAAAAACAGTAAAATAAAGTGAGGGTGTAAAAAGTGGTGGAAATATGGACCTGGGTCCCATGAACTTCACTTGTGATGTATCTCTCCCAAAAGACGATAAACAACTATGCGATGTGAACAAATTACAGCTGGTCAATTGACAGGATTAAAAACGCACCGCAATGCTAACTATCCTACAAAAGAAAGGAATAGACTCAAAAGCATGGGCAGTACGCCATGACAAGTAGACTGAAATCCATCTGCATCTACTCACTAATCATCCACCTTGAGATATCTATCCAGAACGTCTCGCTGGTATTAAGTTGCGAGTGTTGGATATGTGCCCTAGAGGCAAATTAATAAAGATATTTGTCACATATCCGTTTTGTTCATAATACGTTTTATACTATGCTATAACTGTATTACTTGGAAATACTAATACACGTGTGGTATAAAACACAAGTCCGTAGTTTAACTCGGGTAAACTATCTCACTGGGCAATTGATTGATCAAGCTTTCCTGATCATGGCGACACTTAAGTCCATTGACAACGAGGTCATGTCATTGGGAGAATGATGTGATGGACACCCACCCACCAGAAGCATTGTAATGTGATCGATCAAATAGTTCAGCATTGCGATGACTTTGTAACGTATGGCTTAGTCCTTCGACCGCAATGATCATACGTAATTGTCATCTATGAGGAGACTTTGATTTATATCCCACCGCCTGACTGAAATATGCTTTCTATAATGGTGCACTTTGGGTATTCCTAAATAGATGGTTGATGAATATGTTAATAGATCAGAACGGGATTTGTCAGTCCAAGTAATGGACAGGTACTCTAGGCCCACTCGATGATATTGCATCAATAGCTTGCAAGCAAGTGACTAGGTCACAGGAGATGCAATAGGCACGGACGAGTAAACTTGTTTGTTGTGAACGAGATGTGAACACGGTATGTTGGATACTGACGATAAAACCTCGGAGAAACAAAGTATCACAGCACAAAGGGATTACGTTGTATAGTTAACGGGTTTCCAAAAGCGATTGAAGTTCATTCGATGGAAGCGCATGGGCTGTCAAAGATTGTAACCAGGTCCAACTAACTAGTCATTGATCAATGAGAGTGTCTCGATCATGTCTGCTGTTTCCCGGACCGTTAGGGTGTTACACTTAAGGGCAATCGATGCATGGGGATAGATTCGGGATCATCGGTGAAATAGGATAAATCACCGGAATAGTTCCGGAGGAGAGCGGAAGTTGTTCCGAACATTTTGAAAGGTTCAAAATAAAGATTAATTGTATTTAATAATGTTTTATTATTTAATTATCTGAATTAAATATTAAAATATATTTAAATCAATTTAAAAAATGGATAGGCTTATTGGGCATATGGGCCCACTAGGGGAGGTGGGGGTTTTTCCCCCTTGGGCTTGGCGCCAAGGGTGGGGCCCATCCCCCCTGGCCGGCGCACCTCCTCCGCTTGGGGGTTTTAGTCCCACATGGGGCAGGGGAGGAGGATGGCACCCCCTTGTCCTATATAAGGAGGGGTACACCCCCTTTTTCCAACACAACAAAATCTCTCTCCCTCTCCTTATCCTATCTAGTGAGTGGACTCCACTTTTTTGGAGGCCACACCTAGTGTGGAGTTCTCCACCATAGCAGGCCTTCGTTCTGCCGGAGTCGGGATCCAAATCCGTCTTTCTTCCGCTGCTCGCCTGGTTTGGGGCCCGAAGGGAACATCGATTGTACTGTACGTGTATAATCTCTTCGAGGCACTACACCGGTGGTGCTATTTCATCGCTGGAGGTCAACCGGGAGTCTCCATCGCCGGTGGTCTTCAACACGACAGGGAGGCCGTACTTCTGAGTCTACACCAGCCTCGTTCGCAAGAACGTTTCCCTCTTTCGGTCTTCAAAGTATGAACTCCGATTCCCTCCGTTACTTTACATCACCATAGCATAGATCTTGGGTTCGGGTATCGTAGGTATGAAAATTTTGTGTTTTCTACCCCGTATCCCAATAGTGGTATCATGAGCTAGATATGCGTAGATGTATTGTACAGGTAGAACACATCTAGGATGTGGGCATCGAATCTTCATTCGTTACCCTCCCACGTGTACTCATTTAGCGTTGCGGCAATGTCTGATGAAGCGCCCCCCGGCCGACCTTACGCATTTACGCGAGACTGGTTCCACGCTTGACATATGGCTTGTACCATATAATGGCCGGGGGGTGTCTGTCTCTCTGCATTAGCGATGCTAAGATGTTTGCAACGGAGGGCCCCGTCAGGGGTGTAATAGAGACGATTAGGGATCGGTGTTGTGGCATGTTTTTTCGCAGGATAGAAATCGCTTCTCTCTCTCGAAACCCCTAGCAGCCACGTAAAACTTGCACAAGCTAAAGTAGAAAGGCGTTTAACTTTTCTTTGCATGAAGGGGGATCATAGCTTGTATGATTTACAGTTTTACTTCCTATTTATTCTAGTATGCTAGATATGACGACGGTAGCACAAATAGGACCATCTCTCAAAATACCAACATTGTGTTCTCCCTTGGTGGGCAGTGGGCACCGCCTGGAAGGATCTCCCATATGGCCGCCATTCCGTACATACCGGGTGTCGCACATATTAAATGGCGTTCGCATGAGGTTGGGTTCAGCGAGCCTGGCATATGCAGATATGGCCTTGCTGAACAGCTAACATCAAGGTTGGATTGATAGGCTTGACGTATGTAGATGCGGGCCTGGAACACAGTAGATCGAAAGACCGAGCACGAGTCACATACGTGATGTGATTGGCTTAGAGGCCTACCTGGGTCGCATACTGATGGTCGTGACGATCGGGGGATGTATGGGGTCTGGGATTGTGTAATCACTTAGTAAAATTAAGAGGTGTTTATCTAAGTGGGAGCTTTCTAGAATTTTGAAGATTAAATTGAAAACTCCACATTGTGAACAAAACTCTAAATATGTACCTTTGTGAATCACCATTGTAGATGGAAGCACCACGCCCCTCGTTCAACTTAGGCTCATTCCTAGAGAAAGACAAACTGAAAACTGATGGGTCCAACTTCACCAACTGGTTCCGTACCCTGAGGATTCTCCTCGTTCCCCTCAAAATGACATACGTACTAGAGGGCGCGTTAGGTGACGCACCAATAGATGATGCCAGTCAGGATGAGAAGAATCTCTATCTCTCCAAAACTGATGATTACAACCTTGTCCAGAGTGGCATGCTCTACTCCATGGAGGCTGAGCTGCAGAAGCGCTTTGAGAGGATGGGTGCATATGAGATTATCACCGACCTCAAGGCCGTCTTTGCACCTCAAGCCAGAGTTGAACGGTATGAGGCTTCTGAAGCCTTCTTCTCGGCTAAGATGGACGAGCACAACAGCGTGAGTGAGCATGTGGTCAAAATGTCTGGCTACGTTCAACGCTTGAATGCTCTGGAATGTCAGATTCCAGATGAACTTATAGTTGATAGGGTGTTGCAGTCGCTTCCCCCTAGCTACAAAGGCTTTGTGCTAAACTACAACATGCTGGGGATGACTAAGACCCCTTCTGAGTTGTTCGCCATGCTGAAAAGTGCTGAGGTTGAGATCAAGAAGGAGCATGATGTATTCATGGTCAACAAGACCACTGAATTCAAGATGTCAAGCAGACGGGACAAGGGAAAGAAAGGAAACCGTAAGAAGGATAGCAAGTCAGTTGTCGTTCCTCCCAAGGCACCTAAGCCCAAGCCCGGAGTTGAGTGCTTCTACTGCAAGGGTGAAGGTCACTGGAAACGCAACTACCCCAAGTACCTAAAGGACTAGAAGGCTGGAAAGGTCACCAAGAGAGACGAAGGTATATTTGATATACATATTGTTGATCTTTTCTTGACAAGCACCGGGAACACATCCTGGATACTTGATACATGATCTGCCGCTCATATTTCTAATTCCACTCAGGGACTAAGGAATAAGAGACGCTTGATGAGAGATGAAGTGACGATGCACGTGGGCAACGACTATCAAGTTGAAGTATTGGCGGTCGGCATGATGCATCTTAGGGTGTGTTTGGTTGGGGGTGTTGGGCCGTGTCAGGCCGACCGAACGAGCGAAGCGGCGTGTTTGGTTTAGCGCTGGAGCGAGCGAGCGGAGCCGATTAGCGCGAATTTTCATGGAGGAGGCGGGCGACGCGATGCGGCCGATTAGCGCGAGCCGCGCGGGCATGAGCCGAGCGGAACCAACCCCCAAACAAACACACCTTTAGTCTCCCTTCGGGATTAGTTTTGATTCTGAATAAAGGCTACTATGTACCCGCATTGAGTGTGAACATCGTTAGTGGCTCTTGCTTGATGTGAGATCACTATTCTTTTATGTCTGATACAATTGGTTGTTCGATTTATAAGAAGGAAGTGTTCTATGTTCACGCGTCGGAGCAACGTGGTTTATTCGTACTTGATCTCGATGGTGACGTGTGTCACATTAACAATATAGAGGCCAAAAGATTAAAGTGTAGTAGCGAAGAGCACATGACAATGTGACATTGTCGACTTGGTCATATTGGTATAAAGCGCATGGAGAAGCTCCATAAGGATGGATTTCTTGATTCGTTGGATTTTGGATCCCTTGATACATGTGAACCATGCCTCATGGGCAAAATGACAAGGAATCCATTCAATGGTGTAATGGAACGTGTGGATGACTTATTGGGGATCATACATACAGATGTATGTGGACCCATAAACGTCCCCACACGTAATGGTCTTCGTTACTTCGTGACCTTTACTGATGACTTTTGTAGATATGATTATATTTACTTAATGAAGCATAAGTCTGAAACCTTTGAAAGGTTCAATGAATTTCAGAATGAGGTCGAGAATCAACTCGGGCAGAAAATCAAGCACCTTCGATCCGATCGAGGTGGCGAGTATTTAAGTCACGAGTTTGGCGATCATGTGAAGTCTTGTGGCATTGTACCACAACTTACGCCGGCGGGCACACCTCAAAGGAACGGTGTAGCCGAACGACGTAATCGGAACCTATTGGATAGTGTGCGATCGATGATGTCTCATACCGACTTGCCTGTGTCATTCTGGGGGTATGCGTTAGAAACTGCCGCTTACGTTCTTAATAGGGCACCATCCAAATCCGTGAAGACTACACCATTTGAGGAATGGCATGGCACGAAACCAAAGTTGTCTCACCTGAAAATTTGGGGTTTTGAGGTGTAAGTGCATCAAGTGCCCTCCCCTTGAGGTTTTGGAGTTTGATGACAAAACGGTTAAGGGACTGATGTGTTTGTGAGTATACACAGGAGAACAGTCCCTGATGAGGTGTTTAACCACCAATGTCGACCCCCCAAAATGTTGAGGAACATTGGAGAAATCGGTGCGTTTCCTGAAGAATGAAGTTGCGCGAAATCCTGAGGAATCAGAATCCTGAAGCGTTTGGTTGAAGCTGAAGCTGAGGACGACCCCGAGGACGTTCGCACTGAAGACGAAGTTGAAGCGTAGTCTTCGCTAAGACTTTTTTATACTTCTTGAGTCGTAGGAAAACACCGCACTGTTGGAGGGGTTGAAGAAAACGAGTTCCGAAGGTCTGAGGAATTGCTCAACTAGGAACCCTGAAGAAAAACCATGAGGAAATCTCCTGCAGTAGAAGTTCAGTCCTGGGGTGTCTGAGACGTTGTTCTTCAGGACACTGAGGTAACTAACTTCGGTTGAGGAGTCCGGAGATCGCCAGTGCGACTCTTCTGAAAATCATGAGGAGAGAGAATACTTTGACCATGCCACGTGTTGCGTGGTGAGAGGCTAGAACTTGTCTAGCAACGGTCATTTCCGAGGGCATGAGAGTAATTGCATGCATGGTCATTTATGTCCTTTCACCTCGGGTTGCTCCGCGGCTATAAATAGCCACCCCAGCCCCATTTGTGGGTTGGATGCTCCGAGAGAAAAACTGACACTTGTCATTTGAGAGCAACCCACCTCTGAGGAAACTGAAGAACCTATGTGAGGAAAACCACCAGCCTGTGTAGTTGAGCATTTCTGAGAAAGTCAGTTCGAGTGATCCGTAGCTTTTTACTCTTGAAGACTGTGATCTTCCAGCCGGTGTAGAAGTCTTCAGTCTGAGGAAGTCAAGATGAAATTGTGACTTCCCTGAGTGACTGAGTCTGTGAAGGTTTCGAGAGTCTACCTTGAAGACTCACCTGAGTTATTGGACGGAGTCTGAGGACTCTAGTTCAAGGAGAACAAGGTGAAGACTATGTCTTCTGAGTTGAATCTCAGCCTCTCCAACCAGACGTAGAGTTGTCACAGCAACTTGAACTGGTCTACCAAACCAATGTCTTCAATCTCTGGTGCTATCTCTTCAACCTCTTAAGCTTCAGTATTTGCTATGTTGACCTCTTATGCTTCAGCTCTCCCTCTGCTCTTTGTCTTCATACTATGCATCTGAAGCACTTCTGCTTATCTGAATTGATTTATTTCTGTTGCATTATGATGAGCTGCCCTAATGATTACATTCTGTGAAGTTTTATTTCTTCATGATTTTGGTTACTTCTTCAGCTTCATGATTGCTTCAGTCCTGAAGAAAACCAAAATCTGGTAGTAAAATTGAAAATCTCCCATTCACCCCCCTCTGGTCGATATATTGCACTTTCAATTGGTATCAGAGCAAGGTACTCCCTTGTTCTGTGTGATTCGGTTTAACCACCTGGAGTTTTAGTTATGTCGACCTCAGGTACAATGAGCGTTGCCTCAAACTGCCCCATCTTCGACGTGATAGACTATCCATACTGGAAGAATAAGATGAGGATGCATCTTGAAGCCATTGACAAGGATCTGTGGGATATTGTTGATCAAGGTAGTCCTGAAGCAAATCTGATGACTGCTCTTGAAGTTGTCAAGAAGAACTGGCAGCTTGATGCAAAAGCTCGAAGCATCATTGGTGGTCATCTCAACAAGGCTCAGTTCAACCGTATCAGTGGTCTGGATACTGCAAAGAAGATATGGACAAGACTGTCTAAAGTCAATGAAGGAGTCTCTGCTCAACGAGACTCACGGGTTGATACACTCCGCAGTCTCTTCAACAGGTTCAAGAGGCTGGACAATGAGCACGTGCAACAAACCTTTGACAGACTCACTGACATATCCAATGAACTTCAAGCACTGGGTGCCGCTGATATCACAGATCATGAAGTTGTGAAGAAACTAATGAGATCACTGGATGACTCATTTGAGTTCCTATCGCTGATGATTCAAGAAAGGCCTGACTTCAAGACTCTGGATCCAGCGGACATTCTTGAGCGCCTCAATGCTCATGAACTGAAGCTCTCTGAAAAACGAGATTTATACAGCTCCACGCCTAAGGTCCGCGCGCTAATAGCTAGAGCACGAAGAGTGTCCTCTGATGAAGAGTCTGAGGCCGGTACTGATGATCCTGAAACTCTCAGCCGTGAACTTGCTCTCCTCACCACAAAGTTCCAAAGATTCACGAACAAGAATCGCTTCGGAAATTCCTCAAGATCGTCCTCAAGAAAAAGCAAAGATGATGACTCTGTCGAAGAAAGAAAGAGAGTCTGCCACAAGTGCAAGAAACCTGGGCATTACATCGCTGAGTGTCCTCTATGGGAAAAGGAAGCTAGACTGAAGAAGAAGAAGAAAGGGAAAGATGACAGTTCTGATGAAAAGACTAAGAAGAAATCCTCAAGATCCTCAAAGTCTGCTGGATACAGGAATAGCAGTTCACGTAAGGCTCGCGCATATCTCAGAAAAGAATTGGACTCGGAAGAATCTGGTTCCAACCCTGATGCTGAGGAAGAAGAATCTGAAGAATCTGAGGGTGTGGCCGGTCTGGCTCTTGCCACGACGCTTGTCTCAAAGTCAATCTTCAGCACTGAGGAATATGGTCTATCACATGTTGATGATGAAGCTGAAGACACAACCCCTTCCTTCTGCTTCATGGCCAAGTCCTCCAAGGTATCTTCTTACTCATCATCAGATGATCCCTCTGATGAAGAACCTGATGAAAACTATGCTAAACTTGCTAAACTTGCATCTAAGCAACAACGTGCACTTGAAAAGATTCAGATCTCACTAAACAAGAGTGATGATATGTTGGTTGAGGAAATGACGAAGACTCAAAAGTTGACTGATGAATCAAAAATTCTTCAGTCAAAGTTTGATGACTTGTTCAATCGTCATGAGGCACTCCTTACCGATCATGAAAAGCTGGCTCATGAGTTCCTCATGAGGAAACAAGAACTTGAACGCGTAAGGATGTCTCATGACGATCTGAGGAAAGAAAATGATTCACTCCTCTCCCAACAGATCATCATGCCACAAGAAGGATTTAATTCTCCCTGTTTAAAATGCATTGAACATGATCGTATCATCTCTGTGCCTAGTTCCTCAATGTCTTCAGACTCTGTTATTTCTATTGCTTCTGTGGTATCTAACCCCTCATCTGAGGATACCATAGACATTGCTGAAGAAAATGCTAGGTTGAAGAGTCTACTGGAAACCGGCATGTTCAAGAGTCTGAAAGGACATAAGACCCTTTGTGACATCCTCAAGAAACAGATCCTCAACAGGAACCCGAGGAAAGAAGGTGTCGCATTCACTCGGAAACTCAACCCTGATGGGTCTTACTAGAAACCTGAACAATATCCAGAGACCACTTGGGTTCGGGCAAAGACGCCTCCTCCTGATCCCTATACTTTATCTGGTTATGATGCTGTTTCTTCAGATGTGATGATTGAGTCTTTTGACTCAAACTATAAACTTTTTAAGAATGGCAATGGTGAGGTATTTGCCAGATACATCGGAACTAACTGCAGGAATGGTCCTCCAGTCAAGCAGATCTGGGTTCCGAAGGACCTCATCACTAACCTTCCTGTGAATGCAGATGCAAATGAGCCGAGGATATCATCTGAGGACGATACCTCAAAAGGAAATGACTATAATCATGTATCTGCTAACCATTTTTTTCACAGGGAAGCTCCTCATAAGAATGCTTATTCATTTGTTTATCCTGATGCCACCATCTCACACCCCATTAGGTCTCATCACCCTCATCAGTCCTCATGTGCCTCAAGACCACCCATTAAGATGTGGGTGGTTAAGAACTAATCATCCTTGCAGGGACATGTCCTGAGGCAATTACAAATTCTGCAGATCATATGCCCAAGACAACATCATTTGAGTCAGTTGAAGGATATTTATATTGTTTGGTTTCATAGAATCAATCCTGAGGAACATCCTGAGGAATTAATTCTGAGGAACCATAAAATTCCTCAAACTGAGACTGGCTCATAACTTGTTGTATGAGATACTAATTCCTTTGCAGGGAAAGACTTAATGGGTGATGGACAGTGGATGTAAAAATCACATGACTGGGGACAGAAGCCTTCTTATGGAATCATCACTGAGTCCTTCTTCAAAGAAAACCATCACCTTCGCTGATAAAGGTAAAAGTAAGGTATTGGGTCTCGGCAGAGTGGCTATCTCTCGAGACCAACACATTGATAAAGTCATGCTTGTTGAATCACTTGGATACAACTTGATGTCTGTATCTATGCTCTGTGATCTTGATCTCGTTGTTCTCTTCGGAAAATATGGTTGTGCTGTCTATATGGTTAGCGATAACTCCATTGTCTTCAATGGAGTTAGGAAAGGTGATCTGTATATTGTAGATTTCTCTGAAGGTCCTCAGGTCTCTACATGCCTCATGGCACGAGCCTCAGAGTGCTGGCTATGGCATCAAAGACTCGGCCACGCTGGAATGAGGAATCTCCAGAAGCTGGTACAGAAGAAACATGTCCTCGGAATTGAGGAAATCAGATTCACGAAGGACCGGCTATGTGGTGCTTGCGAAGCTGGAAAGATGACCAAGGCCAAGCATCCTTCCAAGACCATCATGACTACTACTCGTCCTCTTGAGCTTCTTCATATGGACCTCTTCGGTCCTCCTAAGTACTCAAGCTTCGGAGGAAATTTCTATGGTCTAGTTATTGTTGATGACTTCTCACGTTACACTTGGGTGCATTTCCTCACTTTTAAGTCAGAAACCCAAGCATTCTTCAAACGCTTCGCCAAGCGCGTCATGAACAACTACAACCTAAATATCAAGCACATTCGAAGTGACAACGGCACCGAATTCAAGAACTCTGGCATACAGGAATTCCTCGATGAGATGGGCATCACTCATGAGTTCTCAGCTCCATACACTCCTCAGCAAAATGGAGTTGTTGAAAGGAAGAACCGAACCCTCATCGAGATGGATCGAACGATGCTTGCTGAATACAACACACCTCTCATATGGTGGGCTGAAGCAATCAACACTGCCTGCCACATCGTCAATCGGGTGTATCTTCATAAGTTCCTCAAGAAAACTTCATACGAGCTAATGGTTGATCATCCTGAAGAAACACACATACCTCCTGCTCCTGAAGAGCATCCAAATCCTGATGCAAATAATCCTGATGACGATCCTGATCCTGAGGCTCCTGATACCCCTAAAGCTCCTGAAGCACCTGATGCAGATGCAAATGAATCTGACAACAGTGACGAAGATGCGCCTCAAGATCATCCTCCTCGACTTCCTCATGTGGCAAATGAAGTTCAAGTGGACAGAATCCTCGCTGATGTCAACCTACCAGGTCCTCTTACTCGTGCAAGAGATAATCGTATAGCTAACTTTTGTGGGCATTTCTCGTTTGTATCAATTTTAGAACCCACCAAAGTCACCGAGGCATTCCAAGAAGCTGAATGGATTCAGGCAATGCAAGACGAACTTCTTCAGTTTAAACTGAATGATGTTTGGGAATTAGTCAAACGTCCTGATCCTCGAGTTCACAATGTCATCGGCACCAAGTGGATTTACCGCAACAAACTCGATGAAGATGGAAAAGTCATCAGAAACAAAGCTCGTCTCGTAGCTCAAGGATATACACAAGTCGAGGGGATCAACTTCGGTGAAACCTTTGCTCCTGTTGCTAGACTTGAGTCCATTCGTATTATGCTTGCATTCGCTAACCATCATAATATCAAGTTATATCAAATGGATGTGAAAAGTGCTTTCGTCAATGGTAATATCGAGGAAGAAGTATATGTTGCTCAACCTCCAGGTTTTGAAGACGCAAAGAAACCTGATATGGTGTACAGATTGAAGAAAGCCCTCTATGGACTGAAGCAATCCCCTCGGGCTTGGTATGACACACTAAGGGACTTCTTCATCAGCAAGGGCTTCAAATCTGGTTCCCTCGATCCAACTCTTTTCACAAAACGATATGATGATGCATTATTCATATGTCAAATTTATGTTGATGACATAATATTTGGATGCACTAACAAGAAATACAGTGAAGAATTTGCATTCTTGATGAGTGAACAGTATCAGATGTCCATGATGGGCGAACTGAAGTTCTTCTTAGGGCTCCAAATTCGTCAACAATGCAACGACATCTTCATCTCTCAGGAGAAGTACCTCAAGGAGTGCCTGAGGAAATTCGGGATGCAAGACTGCAAGGGCATCAAGACACTGATGCCTACTAATGGACAACTTGGCCCTAATGAAAATGGCAAGGACTACGATCAAAAGGTATACCGCTCCATGATAGGTTCTCTGCTATATGTATGTGCATCTAGGCCTGATATAATGTTGAGCGTTTGCATGTGTGCCCGATTCCAAGCGGCACCTAAGGAATTGCATCACCAAGCGGTGAAACGAATTCTTCGATATTTGGCTCACACCCCGTCTCTAGGCTTATGGTATCCAAAAGGCACACAACTGGATCTCATTGGTTACTCAGACTCAGATTATGCTGGAGATCGAGTGGATCGGAAGTCTACCTCAGGAACATGTCATTTCCTCGGACGTTCTCTAGTGTGCTGGTCATCGAAGAAGCAGAACTGCGTCTCCCTCTCCACTGCTGAAGCTGAATACATTGCTGCTGGTGCTAGCTGCTCACAACTTCTTTGGATGAAGCAAACTCTGAAGGAATACGGCATCAACTTGAATAAAGTACCACTACTATGTGACAATGAGAGCGCCATCAAGATCTCTCAGAATCCAGTACAACACTCGAGGACGAAGCACATTGAGATTCAGTATCACTTTCTTCGGGATCATGTTTTGAAGGAAGATATCGTCATCAGCCACGTGAAGACTGAAGACCAACTTGCTTATATATTCACTAAGCCTTTGGATGAGAAGCGATTTAGCTCTCTGAGGTGTGAGCTAAATATTTTAGATTCCTCAAACGTCCAGTGAATGGACACACATCCTAACGCTTAAACAATATTGAAGAATCCTGATGTACAACACACGATGCGTCGTACTCCTCAAGTCATGAGGAACTACCTTGCTAAGTGTGAAGAAATTAACGTGGAATTGACTCAAGATCCATACGACAATTGTATGGTATTAAGTGTCTCATTCCCTATAAGGTGGGTAGAGTCACCGCTAATACACCTCAGGATTTGTTGTTCCTCAGCTTCCTCAGGATTTGAAGTCTTCATTACTGATGATTTCCGTGTTTGTCCTCAACAGCGTTCACCTATAGTTATTGTTCTTCAGATTTTTCTTCTTCATCTAGGTGAACGTGATCGGACCCGTCCATCTGTGCTCACTTATCTAATCTGTCCATCTCATATGCGTTCATCCGGAATTCATGTATTCCTCAGGCTGAGACCATTAGTCTTCATCATCAGCCTGAGACCATTTGTCTTCATCCTTAGCCCTTGTCCTCAAGTTCCTAAAATCAAGGATTTACAGTTACAACCGTCTTCAATTTGTTGCAATTTTACCGCACGTCGTGCTTATCCACCATTAGGATATCCACTGAGGATCCCAACAATCAGGGGCAATTTGGTCCGCAAATTTCGCAACGCCTCAGCTTTCACCCCTCTATAAATAACACTCTACCCCCCGGTCATTTTCCCCCACCGCTTCTCTCACTCTCGCGCCGCCCTTGAGCTCCTCAAGCTCTCGTGCTAACGTCGCCGGAGTTCGCCGTCTCCAGGGACGAAGACTCGTGGTTCCTCAGCATTCGCCTCAGTTCTGGTATGCCTATTCCTCAGTGGCTTATTCCTCAGTGTCTCATTCCTCAGTACTGTTGTGTCCTCAAGCCATTTAATCCTCAAATGTACTGCTAGATTTCTGAGACCTATTCCTATGCCTCATTCATTTGCTTTCCTCAGCCTATTCCTCATGAACGCATATAACCGTACCCCACTTCCCTCACAACTTAACTCTGTCACAGGTACATGTCTGCTGAGGAATCGTATGGTTCTCATAGTCTCACTTCATTTGCAGCTCAGCTTGAACGAACCATTCCCCAGTCTCCACCACTGAAGAAAACGGCTCCTCGGCGTAAGCTCACTGATACTGCTAAAGACCTACCTCCTGAGCTCTATGAGAAGCTGAAGACTCCCGAACGTGAAACTGCTGATGATCGTAAGAAATGGGCCAAGCGTTGGGTGGCATATCAATGGCTTAATCCTCAACATGAGGAAATGTTTGCTTTCAATCCGCCGCTGAAGACCTTGGGTATCAAGGCTCGACCTCCACCTGCACCAGGCGTCACTCCTGATCCCACAACAATGCACACCCCGGATGACTTTCCTGAGGCATATGAGCAATACCTCAAGCGCAGTCGCAGCCGTGTCAAGGATATGGTCCATGACTTGACTGCATCAATACAGATTCCGCCTCAGGATCAGTCTCAACCCAGGCCACAACTTCCGCCTCAGCACCGCAAAAAGGCTCCTAGCATGAAGCCCTCCCAGAAGTCCTCAGTTAAGCCTCAAGTTATTGGTTCCTCATGTCAACGCACGGATGGTGCTGCTCCCTCCTCACGGATTCGCATTGATGAATCTGGTAATACACCTGAGGCCTCAACCACAATGCCTCAGTCTCAGGTGAAGACCAAAACTGTCCTTCAACGCGGCCCATGCCCCTCACCAAAGAAAACTGCTATGCGTGGCGCCATTCATCATACTCCTCAAACCTCTGATGATGAAGATGAATTTGAGGATTTGGCCGGCTTCGTCGCCAATGAAGCTGATAAGATTGAATATGTGCGTGCTGCGGCCAGACGCAAAGCTGAAGCAACGGGTTCAGAAATCCCGCTTCTCCTTGATCCCAAGAAGATCTTGGAGTACATCGAAATTTGGTCTGTCAAGCCTGACACTCCTCTTGATGATTGGAAATTCCTAAAGACATCAAGTTCTATGTTCAACAGTTCCTCATAAATGAGATTCATCAACGTGATCTTTAGAAACAGTTGAAGGCCAAACTGAAGAAAGTCCTCAGTGACTTCAAAAAGAAACCTATCACTGATGTTACTCCTCAGGAGTTTATAGAGCATCAATGTGAAGTTCAACGCCTCAACACTGAGTGCGCTGCCAACCATGCTTATATAGGCAAATCCAAGGAACGGATGTCTCAGTAGATGGAAAAGTTGATGAAGCTTCGACAGCCTGCTTCCTCAGTACCCCCTGCTGCCTCTGCCAAAAGCCTCAAGCGCCTGCCTGAAGCCCAACCCTCAACTCCACCTGTTGCGAAGAAGCCTACTGTTGAGGACCCCATTGATGCTACACCACTTTCCTCAGCTCCTCCGGCATCAAAGGCCGCTGATACCACCGTTCTCATTATTGTTGCCTCAACTCCACCTCCAAATCCACAGCGCAGCTTAATCGTCTTCACTCCACCCCCTGCTGCAACACCCATTGTTCCAACTCGTCCTTCCCCACCGCCACCGCCTACCACTGAAGTTGAGGACATGGACGTCGACATTATGGATCATGGAACTCCTCGCGTCCATGATGAGGATTATGGGCTGACCAACTCACCCACTCATACTATCTTCTCACCTGAGCCTCACTCCCCCATCGTGACCGAGGTGCTTCCTAATACTTCTCAGCAGTCTGAAGAATCAGTTGGTGCATCGTCCTCAGCGTCTGATGCTGATGAACCAGTAGCCACCAGCGCTCCCAAAAATTCTGCTGCTGAAACTGATACTGCAGCCACCACTACTGCTGATACTGATGCTGCGGAACCAACCACTGCTCATCCTAAGACAGATCTCCCTGAAACTGAAGCTGAAGCCGAGCACAGTACAAATGCTCCTCCTGAAGCAGAAAACAGTACAAATACTCATCCTGAAGCCTCAAAGGATGGATCTGAAGACAAACAGGCAACATCACCTCGTCTTCCCAAGGACCTCAACACGTCTGTGCCTGAAAAACCTGCAGAGGCTCTGCCTCAGCCTCAAACCTCTCTTCAGATTGAAGTGCCTCAAGCGCCTACACCACCTCAAGGCCCAGTTCAAGCTCGGTCCTTGTGTCCGAAGCAGAAGAAACCATTCTTCTGTGACCTTGAAGCTGATGATACCCCAAGCTTCGATGCTACTGATTTCTTCAATGCCATGAGTTTCTTCCAAGAGGGGATTCAAAATCCATATCATTCTGCTCCACCTCGAAAGCTGCTGAGGTTCTGGACTGCCACTCAGAAGAACTATTATGCTTCAGTTCTCTATAAGCAAAACAAACTGTTTCCTCACAAGCATATTCCTCTAATGGATATGGAAGCCCTTCCCTGCTTCATTAGTGTGCTTCAGGATCTACATCATGCCAAGCTGCTTCAGTTCTGCTCCGAATGCATCCACTGGAACGAAGAGCTTGTACTTCCATTTTATGCAACTTTGTATGTTTTAGGAGATCCTCTGGATATCACCACCTGGGTCCTCGAGTGGATGACTGAGCATCATCACTACACCATCACTGTTCCTGAAGCAATTGACATTCTTGAGTTGCCTCAGTGCACTTCCTCAACTGCTTTCTCCTATGGGTCTCAAATTCTTCGAGATGACCTGATGAACATGCTTATGAAGCCTCAGGCACCTGAAGCCCCAGCTCGCACAAATTTTCCAGTTTCTGAGCTTCTGTATCTGCCAAGTACACTGTATTGGATTCTGGCGAAGACCTTCTGCCCCATTAAAGGCTATGAATCCACTGCTGAAGAATTCATTGGCATCATGAAGAACATACTCCACAACCTCTGCATGTCTGGGCCAATCAACGTTCCTGACTTCTTCTTCAGAACTCTGGTGGATGCAACACAGAATCCTCATATCCTGAAGCCATACGCGCCATGGATCATGAAGCTCATCCGAGCCACGGCTGGTATTGATTTCCAACCTGATCACCCGAATCATCGGACTTATCTACTGCCCGTCGAAGTGCTTCAACATACGATTGCTTCAAATGATAAGGGCAAAGGCATATTCTATGAAGAAGTTCTCCCGACCAATTCCCTCGGTGGAAACATTCGTCATCCTCAGTCTCGCACTACTGATGAAACCAGAACTCATGCCTCTACTGAGGATACGACTCAGGCTCGAGTGATGACTGACCAAGAGCTTCTGATTAGTCTTCATCAGAAGGTTGACCGAAATCATGACTGGGTGAAGCGTCAGTTTTCTGAAATACTCAGCTACATGGCTCAGACGCATTCTTCAGTGAAGAAAGTGCATCAGTACACTCATCATACATATCAACATCTCGATGCCTTGATGAAAGAAGTAATCACCCCTGAAGACCTTGAAAAGTTGGATCTTCAAAAGCCTCCGATTCCTGCAATCAAACCCCCGAGGCAATTCAGACGCTGCACAACTCCTCCTCCGGCCATGGACTCTTATTCTTCAAACCAGGAGATGACTGCTGAAGAAGCTGAAGACACTGCTGCCTGCCCTCACACTGCCACGGATTGCCTCAGGCGTGACTCACCTCAGCCTTGAAGCATCTTCAAAGGGGCGTTAGCTTCAGTTTTCCCTTTTTGTTCATTTTATGACAAAGGGGGAGAAATCTGTTAGTCTTCAAGTGGGTTTTAGTTAGGAGGTTCTTCAGTTACAACTCTCGTTCTTCAGATTTTTTTTGTAACGAGTTGTAAACTGTTATTTTGGTGTTTGCCTGATACTATTCTTCAGTTACCTCATGCTATTTCCTCAAGTTTATCATATATGCATATGATTATCTCTGCAAACACCTCTCTCAGTGCGTTGTTTAAATTCCTCAAACACTTCATAACATGCATTGCTTCAAAAATGCCTGGATATAGGGGGAGCTCCTCATATAACTCAAAATGCTTTAGATATTAAAAATTCTTCAACTCATATGCATATCCTCAGGGGGAGCTTCATTATATCCAGCTTAATGATAGAAATGTTCTTCAAAGTTTTTATTCTTCAAACTCATAATTTTATCCCCGTTGAAGCTTAACATGATTGTCATCAAATCACCAAAAAGGGGGAGATTGTAAGTGCATCAAGTGCCCTCCCCTTGAGGTTTTGGAGTTTGATGACAAAATGGTTAAGGGACTGATGTGTTTGTGAGTATACACATGAGAACAGTCCCTGATGAGGTGTTTAACCACCAATGTCGACCCCCCAAAATGTTGAGGAACATTGGAGAAATCGGTGCATTTCCTGAAGAATGAAGTTGCGCGAAATCCTGAGGAATCAGGATCCTGAAGCGTTCGGTTGAAGCTGAAGCTGAGGACGATCCTGAGGACGTTCGCGCTGAAGACGAAGTTGAAGCGTAGTCTTCGCTAAGACTTTTTTATACTTCTTGAGTCGTAGGAAAACACCGCACTGTTGGAGGGGTTGAAGAAAACGAGTTCCGAAGGTCTGAGGAATTGCTCAACTAGGAATCCTGAAGAAAAACCATGAGGAAATCTCCTGCAGTAGAAGTTCAGTCCTCGGGTGTCTGAGACGTTGTTCTTCAGGACACTGAGGTAACTAACTTCGGTTGAGGAGTCTGGAGATCGCCAGTGCGACTCTTCTGAAAATCATGAGGAGAGAGAATACTTTGACCGTGCCACGTGTTGCGTGGTGAGAGGCTAGATCTTGTCTAGCAACGGTCATTTCCGAGGGCATGAGAGTAATTGCATGCATGGGCATTTATGTCCTTTCACCTTGGGTTGCTCCGCGGCTATAAATAGCCACCCCAGCCCCATTTGTGGGTTGGCTGCTCCGAGAGAAAAATTGACACTTGTCATTTGAGAGCAACCCACCTCTGAGGAAACTGAAGAACCTATGTGAGGAAAACCACCAGCCTGAGTAGTTGAGCATTTCTTAGGAAGTCGGTTCGAGTGATCCGAAGCTTTTTACTCTTGAAGACTGTGATCTTCCAGCCGGTGTAGAAGTCTTCAGTCTGAGGAAGTCAAGATGAAATTGTGACTTCCCTGAGTGAATGAGTCTGTGAAGGTTTCGGGAGTCTACCTTGAAGACTCACCTGAGTTATTGGACGGAGTCTGAGGGCTCTAGTTCAAGGAGAACAAGGTGAAGACTATGTATTCTGAGTTGAATCTCAGCCTCTCCAACCAGACATAGATTTGTCACAGCAACTTGAACTGGTCTACCAAACCAATGTCTTCAATCTCTGGTGCTATCTCTTCAACCTCTTAAGCTTCAGTATTTTCTATGTTGACCTCTTATGCTTCAGCTCTCCCTCTGCTCTTTGTCTTCATACTATGCATCTGAAGCACTTCTGCTTATCTGAATTGATTTATTTCTGTTGCATTATGATGAGCTGCCCTAATGATTACATTCTGTGAAGTTTTATTTCTTCATGATTTTGGTTACTTCTTCAGCTTCATGATTGCTTCAGTCCTGAAGAAAACCAAAATCTGGTAGTAAAATTGAAAATCTCCCATTCACCCCCCTCTGGTCGATATATTGCACTTTCATGAGGTGTATGTTAGGAAACTACAGCCTGACAAACTCGAATCAAAGGCAAATAAGTGCATCTTTGTAGGCTATCCAAAGGAAACTTGTGGATACACCTTCTATAATCAGTCCGAGGGCAAAACGTTTGTTGCCAAGACTGGACACTTTATCGAGAAAGAGTTTCTCTTGAAAGAGTTAAGTGGGAGGAAAATGGACCTCGATAAAGTGACTGACCAATCACTCCAAATGGAAGAACCGGAAACATAAATTTTTCTGGAACCTTCTTCCACAATGGGAGCTGAAGAGAATGGCCAGGACGACATTCATAACAATCATGACATACATGATGATCATGATGAGAATGAAGAGGAACCTATTTTTCCATGTAGGTCATCAAGACTCCGTCAAGCTACCGAGTTTTACGGACAACTTGTGGATGCAATCTCGGCTATTGAGTCAGATGAACCTACGAGTTACAAAGAAGCAATGGAGGGACCCGAGTCCGAGAAATGGCTAGAAGCCATGAAATCCGAAATAGACTCCATGTACACCAACAAAGTTTGGACTTTGGTGGATATTCCCGAGGACCGCAAGGTCGTCGAGAATAAGTGGATATTCAAGAAAAAAGACTGACGCTGACGGAAACGTATCTGTCTATAAAGCTCGACTTTTCGCGAAGGGGTTCCGACAAATTCAAGGAGTTGACTACGAGGAGACATTCTCTCCTGCAGCGATGATAAAGTCTATTCGGATCCTACTAGCAATAGATGCATATCATGATTATGAGATATGGCAGATGGACGTGAAAACTGCGTTCCTTAATAGAAAATTCTTAGAAGAAGTGAAGGAATATCTGAATGGACAAGTTTCCATAAAGGACCTAGGTGAAGCTGCGTACATATTACGGATTAACATCTATAGAGATAGAACTAATCGCCTATTGGCTTTGAGTCAGAGTACTTACATTGATAAGATATTGAAAAGTTTCAGTATGGATAAATCCAAGGGAGGCCTCTTGCCAGTTAGAAAAGGTATCAAATTAAGTGTGACACAATGCCCAACTACAACAAAATAGAAGGAGGAAATGTCCTCAAAGCCCTATGCCTCAGCCATAGGTTCTCTCATGTATGCTATGTTATGTACCCGACCGGATTTAGCGCTGGCTATTAGTATGACTAATCGCTACAAAAGTAATCCGAGAATGGCCCATTGGACCGCAATAAAGAACATCCTAAAGTACTTGAGAAGAACAAAGGATCTCTTTCTCGTTTATGGAGGAGTTGATGAGGAGCTCACCATAAAGGGTTACGTTGACGCAAGCCTCGGCTCAGACCTTGATGACTCGAAGTCCCAGAGGGGATATGTTTTCATGTTGAACGGTGGCGCAATTAGCTGGAGGAGTGGCAAACAGTTAGTCTTCACCCAATCTACAATGGAGTCGGAGTATATTGTCGCTTGCGAAGCGTCAAATGAAGCGTTGTGGCTGAATGATACACGAGATAATACTTGCCCCTCGTTGGTTACCCCAAGTGGAAGGTGAGAGGTAGCGTAGCGGCAAATTTCCCTTAGCGAAGATGCTAAGGTTTAGATTGTCTCCAGTAGGACTCCAAGATCGACAAGTAGGTGGTAAAGTGAACAATGGCGCCGTTTACAACCTAGGTTGCTAACTTCACCTGGACCTGCACACACAACAGATAGCTTTGCTCCCAACGACTACAGAGGAGTTGTCAATTCCTCCGGCCTTGTTGTTTACAAAGGATAAAATGCACGGGATAATAATGATAGTGATAGCTACGGAAAAGTAAATACTAAAAGTAAATTGAAGGTGTAAACAGTATTGGAAATATGGACCGGGGTCCTATGATGTTCACTAGTGATGTCTCTCTCCCAAACGACGATAAAATAGCCATGCGAGGTAAACAAATTACAGCTGGGAAATTGACGATTATGTGCGGAAACCAATGCTAATTATGCTATAAGAAAGGAAGAGGCTCAAAAGCATGGGCGGTACGCCAAGACAAGTAGACCGAAATCCATCTGCATCTACCTACTAATCATACACCTTGAGATATAGATCTAGAATATCTCGCTGGTATTAAGTTGCGAATCCCACCCAAAATGTAAACTCAAAGCAACAGACAACTTCATTAAAGAACTTTGCGTAAAGTAAACAATCCTTGCACCCGCAAGTACAAGCACCGTTGTTTTCCCCCTTGTGGCAACAACACATCCCCTAGACTCATGTTTCTGTCACTCAAGCTAGTCATCGGAGGGCATGAACCCACAATCATGCATAACGCTCCCTCTTGGAGTCACTAACTACTACTTGGCCAAAGCAATAAACAGCAACGGAGAACATGCAAGAATTACTCAAGAACATAAATATATAAGAAGAGAATCAAATATATAACTCAAACACAATCTGAACATAATCTCATAATCCATCGGATCCCAGCAAACTCAGCATAGCAACAGCAGAAAGATTACATAAGTGCCTCGATCATGTAGGGCAGTTCACGAGGTCTAATCCATGAAGAACAAAGAGGGGGAGGAGAACATCACATAGCTACTGATCATAGACCCATGGTCCAAGGTGGACTACTCACGGTTCATCCGGGAAGCATCCATGGTGGTGGAGAAGCTCCCCGAGGTGATTCCTCCCTCCGGTAGGGTGCCGGGAAGAGGTCTTCTGGTGGTCCCGATCTTGGAAGCGCGGCGTCGGCGGAACAGAGGAGAGATCGCGAAAAAGGGTTCCGTCCGCGAGGTTTTCTCATCACGGGGAATAAATAGGCGAAGGGGGGCAGCCAGAGGTGGGCCAGGGGCTCGAGGCGCCCCCTCGCGCGGCCAGGGGTGGGGCCGCGCCCTCTGGCCGCCTGGGCTCCCTGGCCCCCCTCAGCCCCACGTTGGATCTTCTGGAAGGTTCTCGTACGCTGATTTTTCCTATATTTTTCCCGGAATTTTTCTGGCACTTTAAATAAGGGGGAAACCTGAAATAAAAAACAACAGAAAATAGAACTGGCACTGGGGTGCACTGAGTTAATAGGTTAGTCCAAATATGGTCAAAAGTGTATGGAAGTTCATCAATATCATAGCAATATCACACAAAAGAGGCATGGAGCAAGCAGAAATTATAGATACGTTTTGGAAGTATCAACATCCCCAAGCTTAATTCCTGCTCGTCCTCGAGTAGGTAAATGATAACAAGCATAATTTCTGTGGTGAAAAACCATAAAAGAACTTTTAAGTAAAGCAATCAAGGCATGTAATTCAATTCAAGTCATAACAGGCAAGAGTCTATATTTAGCATTGAAACAAGAAGCATAAGAACATAAAGGTGCAAGAGCTCTCGCTGTCCGTGACTCGAATGTCTCCAAATGGTGTTTGCGTGCAATAAAGGGGATAGGGATATACGAGAAAAAGTATTTTTATGTTGAGAACTCAATCTACTAAAGTTTCACACTTGGTCTTCTTTGGAATCTTATCTTGACTCATCCCCAGACCACTAGCCAGGTACAAGTCAAAATGATCCACTCCTTTTCGATATTTTGAGCACTCATGCAATGGATGAGCGTAAGCAATAAAGTTGACACTTAGGATGGCAAAGAGAGAATAAGGTGGAGGAGGAAGACAAAAAGGTGTTAAAGGCTCACATCAATGAGGACAATCATAGGCGAGAGAAAGCCAAATGATAGATATGATGTGAGGAGTAGGGATTGCCATGCAACGGATGCACATATGAGCTAAGGTAAGCTCTCCAATAGAACTAGTGGGGGTGCATCCAACTTGCTTGCTCAAGAAGATCTAGAGCTCATTTGAGGAGGCTCATCATTGGAATATACAACCCAAGTTCTATAGTGTGAAGGTCCCCACATAGCTATATGCATGAATGATAATCTCTATGGAGTACAAGATATAAGAGGGAGTACAAGTGTGGATCTCTCAAAAGGAATAGTAGTGTGGCCCCTTCTCTCTTTTTATTTCCTTTTTCTCTTTTTTTTATTTTTTCGTATTTTTTTGGTGGCCTCAATGGATCTTTCTATATCTCTCATTTGTCCTCTTTGGGATCTTTTTAATTTTGTCCTCTTTGGGATCTTTTAATTTGTCCACTTTGGGATCTTTTCCTCACTTTAGGGGCAACACTCTATAAATTACAAGAAGTATAGAAGATCTTTCACACTTTACAAAGTACTCTAATCATAAAGAAGATGTAACTATCATGATGTATGCAAATGTACGCCTCTGCCAGTGTAGCAGGATATGCAATGATACTAGCGCGTCATGTAGCAATGATTAGGGAAAATCCCAACTAGCATGCGGCTCATCGATCAAGCAAGTAGCATGTATGACATGAAGATCAAGTCATGAGAAGATGGATGTTGCATGGCAATATATCTCGGAAAGGCTATGGAAATGCCTTGGTAGGTAGGTATGGTGGATGTTTTGAGGAAGGATATAAGGAGGCTTATGATGACAGAGCTTATCGTGCCAAGGGTTTGGATGTACCGGCGAAGGTGGACGCCAACTCTTGGAGTGAGAAGAAAGCAATGCACGGCACAAGAGAGGCTAGCAAAATATGGGAAGGTGGAAGTGTCAACTTTCGAATACTCACATTAGTCCGAAGAACTCATGCACTTATTATCGGTAACTCTCAATCTAATAAGGAGGTTTCACAAAGAGACAAGTACCCCGAGGAGGAGTGTATGGGGGTTTGGTTATCCTTGCGCATCCTCGACTCATGGTACGTGAGTGTACTCTAATATTCGACCCCTCAGAAGAGTAGTGATCCATCTAGTAGCTAGAGTTCTCAACTAATTTGTAGGTTTTGAAAATAAACACGGATTGCCCAAAATACGACATCTATCAATAATAGGCTAGAGCTCTTTAAAATGGCATGTGCCCTTATGTTTGGTTTTGGTAATTGATGACAATCTTTATGGACTAATGGTTTCCTTGAGTTATACTTTAAGGTTTGTCCATAGGCAACGCTTGAAGATCATATGGTGGCTTCAAGGTTGTAGGATGAAGATTTCGTGTTGAACAAGGTGTTCTTCATGGAGCTATCCAAAGATTGGTTAAGGTGATGTGTGCAAGGTCAAGAGGAGCATCACGAAGATATCGTATGCTTGAAGCTTGCCGACCATTTGGTGATAATGGTCGTGTGAAGATGTGCCTAAAAGAGGCTCACCCATAATGGAGTATGGGGGTGCTATCTACAAGTCTTCATCGAGCCGGAGGAATCAAGGAAGATGTTCCAACTTGAGGCGGGCATGATCGTCATCATCAAGCTCAAGTGGATTATGCGCAAGACAAAGGTTTGACTAGATAGGTGTCTAGTTTACCGGTCTCTTGGTAGTAGTTAGGAGACCGTGTTATAGGCTAGGCCGAGTTGTTCGTGGAGAGATTAAACCTTTTTCATCCTTGGCATCATCTTTACTGGTTCTTGTTTGGCTTTTCTCCGTGTGAGTTTTGGAGCTTGTGGTCTTCTTCATGACAAACTCTTGTTCATCGAAAACGGATTTCATATGCGTCTTCTCGTATGTTTTTAGATGTGGGAGATTTGTCGGGTCGTCTCGGTTAGAGGTTTCAAACCTCTATTTGTTTGACATTTCTCCTTTGCCACTTCTAAATATTTCCAGTCGTGATTAGGCAACTCTGTTCGTTATCTTTCCATCAAGCTTGAGTTTGCCTTAATCGGAGTTCATTTGCAGAAGTTGTGGCAGTTCAGGGTTTGCCTGTTTCATTTGGAGTTCATCTGTTGTGTGGCCTAGGCTCCCTGGTTCTGCCAGGGCGGTAGTACCGCTCCACGTTAGTACCGTGGGCGAGTACCGCACTCACTACCGTAAGTCCACTGGACTTTGCGATATTGGGCACGGTACTAGCCCCCGGTAGTACCGCGGGGCGGTAGTACCGCTCCCAGTGCGGTAGTACCGTGCCACGGTAGTACCGCGGGCATGTACCACATTCACTACCGTAAGTCCACTGGACTCTGCGGTAGTGGGCACGGAACTGGGCTTCAGTAGTACCGTGGGGGCGGTAGTAACGCTCTCCGAGCGGTAGTACCGTGGTTGGTGGGCTGCCAACGGTTCCCAACGGCTGGATTCGTGGGGGACTATAAAAGGGGGTCTTCTTCTTCCTTTGTCCCCACCGGTTTTGTGCAAGTTCTTCCCCCCATTGTTGACCTCTTTGAGCTTGCTTACTCTCTTCCCCTCCTATGATTCTTGCTCCTTTTTGAGGGAAAAGAGAGAGGAGGTTTAGATCCACATTCTCCACCAAGCCATCTCTCCTCTAAGTGAGGGGAACCTTGTGGATCTAGATCTTGGAGTTCTTGGTGTTATCCTTGTTCTTCCTCTCATATTCCTCCATATCTTTTGTTGCTTTGGTGGGATTTGAGAGTTGGGGACTTGAGCACTTCGTGTGCTCTTGCCATTGCATTTGGTGCATCTGTTTGAGTTCTCTCCGAGGATTCTTTGTAGTGAGTGAAGTTGTGAAGATAGCTACTCTTGAGTGCATTGGCACTCTAGAGCTTGTTCCTCGTGGGTGCGTTGGCACCTAGAGGCTTGTTGTTACGGAGCTCAATCATTGTGGTGGAAAGCTTCGGGACGCTACGGGAGCCTCCAATTCGGTTGTGGAGATTGCCCCGAGCATTTGTACGGGTTCGGTGACCTCCCCCAAGGGTTGCCATTTGTACGGGTTCGGTGACCGCCCTCAAGTGTCCTAATAGAGGAATCACGACATCTTGCATTGGTAAGAGCGTGAGGATAAATAGGGTGGCCCTCGTTGGCTTCGTGTGAGCATTGTGCTCCTCACCCTCTCCAAACGGAGACGTACTTCTCGCAAGAGAAGGAACTTCGTTAACAAATCCTTGTCTCCATCGGCTCCACTTGCGGTTATCTCTACCCTTACCTTGAGAAAGCTTATTACATTGTTTATCTTGTGCTTGCTCATATTATTGTACATTTCTTGTCCCATAGGTTGTTTTTCTAGTCAACCTATTTACTTGTGCACCTACTTTGTGATAGCCTTAGTGTTCTTTTTTATATATCTTGCTATCACATAGTTGTTTATCTTGCTTAGTATAAGTTGTTGGTGCACATAGTTGAGCCTAGCTTATTTAGGTTTCTTGCTTGGCAAATTAAACGTTAAGTTTTATTACGCATTTGTTCAAGCTGAAACCGTAATTATTTTAAACGCCTATTCACCCCCCTCTAGGAGACATCCATGTCCTTTCACTCTTGACACTAAAAGTCCAAACATTACTCAAAACAATACCTCAAAACTATTGCAAGTTACTACTACAAAAAGAATAGCCACCTCAATTACCTACTTCAAGTCAAGACACACAACTCAGTGCAACAAGAAAACTCTCTAAACAAGATAAACATGAAAACTCAAGAGAATTCCAGCAACAAACTAAACAAAAGCTCTTTGAAAAGATAAGCATGAAAACTATGAGCTAAACATGATAGTAGCTAAGAAAAGATAAAGAACATGCACAACAAAGATAAGCATGAAAAGTCCTATGTTGTGTTCTAGATTTTGGAAGTGGAGCGTGTTTCTCTCCCACACAAATAAAGCTGGGTTCTAACTTGTTATGAACAGCAAGCAAAGCTAAAGAAAACTAAAAATAAAACATAAGAGCGAGACGCTCCAAGAATAGCAAATAATGCATGAAGTGATAAAAATATAGTGAAACGAGAGACGAACTGATAATTGTTGATGGAGAAGGGGATGCACGGGGGCATCCCCAAGCTTAGACGCTTGAGTCTCCTTGAGAATTTCTTTGGGATGGGGGCATCCCCAAGCTTGAGCGCTTGACACTCCTGAATCTTCTTTCATCATCTTCCCTCGCACACTTGAAAATTCCCTTCATACATAACTCATCATAATCTGATTAGCGAGGTTAGTACCCATAATAAAATAATTTTTCTCTACTGTAAATAAAGATAATCTTGAAGGGCTACTGTTTCTCAAGATTTCCAAAAAGTTTTTGCAAAGAAAAAGCAAGCTTTAGGTTTGCAAAACGAAGAAAAGGCAAAACAAGACAGAATCTGTGAAAAACAGACCAGCATGTAGTAAAATATTTTTTAGGGATACTTCTGCAACTCAAATAAAAAAACTTAGAACATACAAAAGTTTCGTAATTGTATAGATCACGCTGTGTAAAACATTCAGCTCAAAAAGATGAAGTGGGATTTTTCTCTGATTTTTCTAGTCACGAGGACAGAATCTGTTTTCTGGACAGCATGTCACAACTTTCACTCCCGTTGTCGTATGAGGCTATAAAAGGCACAAAGCCTGAAAAGTAAAGATACAATGATGTTTATACAGTAGTAAAAATCATCAAGACCAATAAAAACAGAAGAAAAACAAAAAGGAAATCCTAAATTCGTTGCGGGTGCCTCCCGAAAGCGCTTCTTTAAAGCTATTAGCTAGGCTTAATGCAAATGAAGATGCTCTCACAAGAATAAGAATTTTGAAGCAAAAGAGAGCATCTAGAAGCAAATATGAAACACATTTAAGCCTAACCCACTTCCTATGCATAGGCATCTTGTAATAAAATAAATCAAAGAAGCACAAAGTGACATGCACAGGAAGGTCGAAAAAGAACAACTTCAAAACTTTCAACATGAAGAGAGATGTTTTAGTAATATGGAAGTTTCTACGACCAAACTTCCTTCTCTCGAAATAATTTTCAGTAGTATCATGAACAGCATCAAGAATATAACTATCACATAAATCATATTGTTCATGACCTACAAGCACACGTGTATTATTTTCAACACGGTTTTTAGGATCATAAGATAAATGCAACCCATCATATTGAGATTTGATAAGAGGAAAATTCTCCGGAGTTAGAGATTTCAAAAGGATAATAGGGGCATCAAGTGTGGGTGCAATAGAAACAATTTCATGTTTGACGTAAGGAACTATAGCAAGTTCATCTTCGCAAGCATAATCAATATTAGCATCAAGGCCATCAACAAAACAAGTATTAAGTTCATCAGAAAGGGAAGTATCAAGTGAGTCCTCGGAATCATGGGATTCCTCATCAAAGCAATCATTAGCCTCTTCTAGGGCAGCAAACATTTTATTTTTAAAATCCTCAATATAAGAATTGGAAGTATAATTCTCGAAGCAATAAGCAAGAACTGCAAAGTTTTCAGATTTGTAAATAGTATCGTGACACTTTTCAATCAAAGAAGCGATCTCATAAGCACCTTTAAAAGCAACAAACTCTTCAATCTTTTCCACATCAAAGTAATCATAAACACCTTTAGCATAAGAAGATAAGATCTCATTCTCATTAAACTCACATTGGAAAGGTAGGTGTCTACGATCTATAGTAGAGCAGCAAGTAAAATCATAAATGTGCCATAAACACTCGGCATAGCAAGAAGAAGTTTGTATTTGGTCCCATAAGTTTTCCCTTTCTCAGATAGGCGGTGCCACGTATAATGAGCATGCTCATCCAATGATTTTCACTCAACCAAGTCGGTTGGGTTTTTAGCGCGATCGCAAATTGATCGAAGACGATCCAAGTGAAACATGTGCATCCTTCCATATTTGGGTGGTTCAACACCCATGGTGAGGATAGCATCACTAGGCAAAGGAAGACAAAGGCAAAATGTAGCAACTATTTTTGTGGTTTTTCATATAAGACACAAAGGCAAAAGCAAAAACTAGAAAGGTAAACTAACAAGACTAAAAATCAAAGATAAAAGATAGTGTGCAACTCCCCCATCTTGAAGAGTGGAGTCCCCGGCAACGGCGCCAGAAATTTGCTTGATACACGAGATAATACTCGCCCCTCGTTGGTTACCCCAAGTGGAAGGTGAGATGTAGCGTAGCGGAAAATTTCCCTTAGCGAAGATGCTAAGGTTTACATTGTCTCCAGTAGGACTCCAAGATCGACAAGTAGGTGGTGAAGTGAACAATGGCGCCGTTTACAACCTAGGTTGCTAACTTCACCTGGACCTACACACACAACAGATAGCTTTGCTCCCAACGAGTACAGAGGAGTTGTCAATTCCTCCGGCCTTGTTGTTTACAAAGGATAAAACGCACCGGATAATAATGATAGTGATAGCTACGGAAAAGTAAATACTGAAAGTAAATTGAAGGTGTAAACGATATTGGAAATATGGACCGGGGTCCTATGATGTTCACTAGTGATGTCTCTCTGCCAAAAGACGATAAAATAGCCATGCGAGGTAAACAAATTACAGCTGGGCAATTGACAGGATTATGTGCGCAAACCAATGCTAATTATGCTATAAGAAAGGAAGAGGCTCAAAAGCATGGGCGGTACGCCAAGACAAGTAGACCGAAATCCATCTGCATCTACCTACTAATCATCCACCCTGAGATATCTATCTAGAATATCTCGCTGGTATTAAGTTGCGAATCCCACCCAAAGTGTAAACTCAAAGCAACAAACAACTGCATTAAAGAACTTTGCGTAAAGTAAACAATCCTTGCACCCGCAAGTACAAGCACCGTTGTTTTCCCCCTTGTGGCAACATCACATCCCGTAGACTCATGTTTCTGTCACTCAAGCTAGTCATCAGGGGCATGAACCCACAATCATGCATAACGCTCCCTCTTGGAGTCACTAACTACTACTTGGACAAAGCAATAAACAGCAACGGAGAACATGCAAGAATTACTCAAGAACATAAATATAAAAGAAGAGAATCAAATATATAACTCAAACACAATCTGAACATAATATCATAATCCATCGGGTCCCAGCAAACTCAGCATAGCAACAACAGAAAGATTACATAAGTGCCTCGATCATGTAGGGCAGCTCACGAGGTCTAATCCATGAAGAACAAAGAGGGGGAGGAGAACATCACATAGCTACTGATCATAGACCCATGGTCCAAGGTAGACTACTCACGGTTCATCCGGGAAGCATCCATGGTGGTGGAGAAGCTCCCGGAGGTGATTCCTCCCTCCGGCCGGGTGCTGGGAAGAGGTCTTCTGGTGCTCCCGATCTTGAAGCGCGACGGCGGCGGATTAGAGGAGAGATCACGAAAAAGGGTTCCGTCCCCGAGGGTTTCTCGTCACGGGGAATAAATAGGGGAAGGGGGGCAGCCAGAGGTGGGCCAGGGGCTCCAGGCGCCCCCCTGGTGCGGCCAGGGGTGGGGCCGCGCCCTCTGGCCGCCTGGGCCCCCCTCGTCCCCCACTTTGGCTCTTGTGGAAGGTTCCCGTACGCTGATTTTTCCTATATTTTTCACGGAATTTTTCTGGCACTTTAAATAAGGGGGAAACCTGAAATAGAAAAATAGTAGAAAACAGGAACTGGAACTGGGGTGCACTGAGTTAATAGGTTAGTCCAAATATGATCAAAAGTGTATGGAAGTTCATCAATATCATAGCAATATCACACAAAAGAGGCATGGAGCAAGCAGAAATTATAGATACGTTTTGGACGTATCACTGAAGAAGTTCGTGATCGAGCTTGGCATCTTTCCCAGCTACACCGACCATGTGGGTATCTTCTGTGACAACACGGGTGCCATTGCTAACGCGAAGG
This sequence comes from Bromus sterilis, assembly GCA_950022295.1. NCBI lineage: Eukaryota > Viridiplantae > Streptophyta > Magnoliopsida > Poales > Poaceae > Bromus > Bromus sterilis. The sequence continues at coordinate 274,614,746 of OX465598.1, forward strand.
AACCAATAACTCACTCTACAGCCAAGCACATACTTCGGAAATTCCATCTGACGCGGGATTACGTCAGGGATGGACACACTATGATTCAAAAAATACATACGGATATGAACGCAGCAGACCCGATGACTAAACCTCTTCCACATGGCAAGTTTGAGGAACACCGCGAGACTATCGGTGTTAGATACATACCAGATGTAAACTAGTGTAATTTGTACTCTAGTGCAAGTGGGTCGACTGTTGGATATGTGCCCTAGAGGCAAATTAATAAAGATATTTATCACATATCCGTTTTGTTCATAATACGTTTTATACTATGCTATAATTGTATTACTTGGAAATACTAATACACGTGTGGTATAAAACACAAGTCCGTAGTTTAACTCGGGTAAACTATTTCATTGGGAAATTGATTGATCAAGCTTTACTGATCATGTTGACACTTATGTCCATTAACAATGAGGTCATGTCATTGGGAGAATGATGTGATGGAAACCCACCCACCTGAAGCATTGTAATGTGATCGGTCACATAGTTCAGCATTGCGATGACTTTGTAACGTATGGCTTAGTCCTTCGACCGTAATGATCATACGTAATTGTCATCTATGAGGAGACTTTGATTTGTATGCCATCGCCTGACTGAAATATGCTGGCTATAACGGTGCACTTTGGGTATTCCAAAATAGATGGTTGATGAATTTGTTAATAGATCAGAGAGGGATTTGTCAGTCCAAGTAACGGACAGGTACTCTAGGCCCACTCGGTGATATTGCATCAATAGCTTGCAAGCAAGTGACTAGGTCATAGGAGATGCAATAGGAACGGACGAGTAAACTTGTTTGTTGTGAACGAGATGTGAACACGGTATGTTGGATACCGACGATCAAACCTCGGACAAAAAAATTACCGCATCACAAAGGGATTACGTCGTGTAGTTAACGGTTTCCAAAAGCGATTGATGTTCATTCGATGGAAGCGCAGGGGCTGTCAAGGATTGTAACCAGGTCCAACTGACTAGTCATTGATCAATGAGAGTGTCTCGATCATGTATGTTGTTTCCCATACCATTAGGGTGTTACACTTAAGGGCAATCGATGCATGGGGATAGATTCGAGATCATCGATGAAATAGGAGAAATCACCGGAATAGTTCCGGAGGAGAGCTGAAGTTGTTCTGGATATTTTGAAAGGTTCAAAATAAAGATTAATTGTATTTAATAATGTTTTACTATTTAATTATCTGAATTAAATATTAAAATATATTTACATCAATTTAAAAAATGGAAAAAGGCTTATTGGGCCATATGAGCCCATTAGGGGAGGAGGGTGTTTTCCCCCTTGGGCTTGGCGCCAAGGGTGGGGCCCATCCCCCCTGGCCGGCACACCTCCCCCCTTGGGAGTTTTAGTCCCACATGGGGGAGGGGAGGAGGATGCTTCCCCCCCTTGGCCTATATAAGGAGGGGTACACCCCCCTTTTTCCAACACAACAAAATCTCCCTCCCTCTCCTTCTCCTATCTAGTGAGTGGACTCCCCTTGTTTGGAGGCTACACCTAGTGTGGAGTTCTCCACCATAGTAGGCCGTCGTTCTGCCGAAGTTGGGATCCAAATCCGTCTTTCTTCCGCTGCTCGCCTAGTTCGGGGCCCAGAGGGAACATCAATTGTACCGTACGTGTATAATCTCTTCGAGGCACTACACCTGTGGTGCTATTTCATCACTGGAGGTCAACCAGGAGTCTCCATCGCCGGTGGTATTCAACACGATAGGGAGGGCGTACTTCTGAGTCTACACCAGCCACGTTTGCAAGAACGTTTCCCTCTTTCGGTCTTCAAAGGTATGAACTCCGATTCCCTCCGTTACTTTACATCGCCATAGCATAAATCTTGGGTTCAGGTATCATATGTATGAATTTTTTTTCTTCCCCGTATCCCAATAGCGAGCCCCACCCAAAGTGTAAATCCAAAGCAATAGACAACTACATTAAAAGAACTTTGCGTAAAGTAAACAATCCTTGCACCCGCAAGTACAAGCACCATTGTATTCCCCTGGTGGCAACAACACATCCCCTAGACTCATGTTTCTGTCACTCAAGCTAGTCATTGGGGGGCATGAACCCACAATCATGCATAACGCTCCCTCTTCGAGTCACTACCTACTACTTGGCCAAAGCAATAAACAACAACGGATAACATGCAAGAATTACTCAAGAACATAAATATAAAAGGAGAAGAACCAAATATATTGCTCATCACAATCTGAACATAATCTCATAATCCATCATATCGCAGCAAACTCAACATAGGAAAAGCTGGAAAATTACATATGTGCCTTGATCATGTAGGGAAACTCACATGGTCTAAACCTTGAAGAACAAATATGAAGAGAAGACATCACATAGCTACTGATCATGGACCCATGGTCCAAGGTAGACTACTCACGGCTCATCCAAGAAGCGTCCATGGTGGTGGAGAAGCTCCTATCCTCCCTCCGGCAGGGTGCCAAGATAGGGTCTCCTGGCAGCCCCGATCTTGGATGCGCGGCAGTGGAACAAAGGGGAGATCGCGAAAAATGGTTTTTTCCTCGAGGATTTCGGGACAAGAGGTAAATATAGGCGAAGGGGAGTAGCCAGGGGTGGACCAGGGAGTCCAGGCGGCCCCCGACGCGACCTAGGGTGGGTTCGCGACCCCTGGCCGCCTCGGCGCTAAGTGAGCCCCCTGGCCCCCTTCGGGCATCTGGAAGCTTCCGTATCGCTGATTTTTTATATATTTTTCTCGGAATTGTTTGGGCACTTTAAGTAATGGGAAAATCAGAAATACAAAATAGCAGAAAACAGAAACTGACACTGGGGTGTGAGGAGTTAATAGGTTAGTCCAAATATTGTCAAAAGTGTATGAAAGTGCATCAAAAGCATAGCAATATCACCCAAAACATGCATGGAGCAAGCATAAATTATAGAAACGTTTGGGACGTATGAACATACCCAAGCTTAATTCCTGCTCGTCCTCGAGTAGGTAATTGATAACAAGCATAATTTCTGTGGTGACATGCTACCAACTATAAAAGAACTTTTAAGTAAGGCAAGCAAGGCATGTAATTCAATTGAAGTCATAAAAAGCAAGAGTCTATATTAGCATTGAAACAAGAAACATAAGAACATAAAGGTGCAAGAGCTCTCGCTGTCCGTGACTCGAATGTCTCCAAATGGTGTTTGCGTGCAAGAAGTGGGAGATGGGGTTAGAGCAAAAAAAGCATACTATTTATTTTAGTTGAGAATTTAATCTACTAAAGTTTCACACTTGGTCTCCTTTGGAATCTTATCTTGACTCGTCCCTAGACCACTAGCTAGGTATAAGTCAAACTGATCCACTCCCTTTCGACTTTTTGAGCACTCATGCAATGGATGAGCGGAAGCAAGAAAGTTGACACTTAGGATGGCAAAGAGAAAAATGATGGAGGAGGAAGCTAAAAAGGTGTGAAAGACTCACATCAATGAGGACAATTATAGGCAAGAGAAAGCCTAATAATAGATATGATGTGAGTGTTTACACCAGAATTTGGTACGAAAATACGTTAATATGAGGTTGCCAAATTCAGCATAGAGATTGTTGATTTAATGCCAACCCGTAGGTGTCCGAGTTACAGATAGCCTAAGCAAAGAGCACTGATTTACTGCTAGCTCGGAGAGATAAATTGCCGAGTTGTGCGTTACTCGGAAATACATTGATATTCGTTACTCGAAAGCCAGAACGAACCGAGTTACTCGTTACTCGGAAGTCAGAATTAACCGAGTTATTTGTTACTCGGAAGCAGCGTGCCGAGTTATTCGTACTCAGAAGCACTCGGAAAAAGCACTCGGAGGAAGCACTCGGAGGAAGTACTCGGATGAATCACTCGGAAGAAGCACTCGGAGCAAGCACTATGTGACACTCCCAAAATCAAGTCATGTACAATAATCATTGATGACAAGAGAGTTGACTAGTGCAACGCCTCTCCTCGTTGGTTACCCCAAGTGGAAGGTGTGATGTAGGATAACGACAAATTTCCCCTATGTAGAGGATCGGGTTTATCTCCCGTAGGACTCCGGCAATGATAAGTAGGTGGCAAGGAAACAATGGCACCGTTTTAGACAAAAGTTTCTTCCTTGACCTGGACCTGCACACAACACAAATAACTTTGCTCCCAAGGAGTACAGAGAGGTTGTCAATCTCTCCGGCCTTGTTGTTTACAAAAGATCAAACGCAAGGGATAATGATAATGAATGCAACTAAAAGATAAAAACAGGAAAGTTAATGAGCGTGTAAACAATGATGAGAACATGAACCGGGGTCCCGTGATGTTCACTAGTGATGTCTCTCCCCCAAAAGACGATAAAACTGCTATGCGAGGTAAACAAATTACATATGGCCAATTGACAGGAGTATAAACGCACCGCAATGCTAACTATGCTACAAATAAAGGAAGAGGTTCAAAAGCATGGGCAGTACGCCAAAATAAGTAGACCGAAATCCAACTGCATCTACTACTAATCATCCACCTTGAGATATCTATCCAGAACATCTCGCTGGTATTTAGTTGCGAGCCCAACCCAAAGTGTAAACCCAAAGCAACAGACAACTGCATTAAAAAGAACTTTGCGTAAAGTAAAAAATCCTTGCAACCACGGTTACAAGAACCGTTGTTTTCCCCCTTGTAGAAACAACACATCCCCTAGACTCATGTTTCTGTCACTCAAGCGTGTCATCAGGGGGCATGAACCCACAATCGAGCATAACGTTCCCTCTTGAAGTTACTACCTACTACTTGGCCAAAGCAATAAACAGCAACGGAGAACATGCAAGAATTACTTAGGAACAAAAATATAAGAGATAAGAACCAAATATATTACTCAACCACGAGGTCTAAACCATGAAGAACAAAGAGGGAGGAGAACATCACATAGCTACTGATCACGGAACCATGGTCCAAAGGAAACTACTCAAGACAGATCCGAGAAGTGTCCATAGTGGAGGGGAAGCTCCCGGAGGTCGATCCTCCCTCCGACAGGGTGCCAGGAATAATTCTGCTGACGCTCCCGATCTTGGAAGCGCGGCGGCGGCGGCGGAACAAAGGTGAGATCGCGAAAAAGGGTTCTGTAGCCAGGGGGGCCACCAGGAGTCCAGGAGCCGCCTTGGCGCGACAAAATCCTAGGCCGCGCCAGGTGGTCGCTTGGGTCCCTGGTGGTGGCCCCCCAGGCCCTCCTTCGGGACTCCGGATGGTTCCTTCACGCTGATTTTTATCCGATTTTCCCGAATTTTTGGAGCACTTTTAATATGGGGGAAAACTGAAATAGAAAAACAACAGAAACCAGGAACTGACACTGGGGTGCACTGAGTTAATAAGTTAGTCCAAATATGATCAAAAGTGTATGAAAGTGTATCTAGATCATAGCAATATCACACAAAACATGCATGGAGCAAGCAGAAATTATAGATACGTTTGGGACGTATAAACATCCCGAAGCATAATTCCTGCTCGTCCTCGAGTAGGTAAATCATAACAAGCATAATTTCTGTGGTGACATGCTAGCAACCATATAAGAACTTTGTAAAGTAAAGAAATCAAGGCATGTGATTCAATTCAAGTCATAACATGCAAGAGTCTATATTAGCATCGAAACAAGCAACAAAAGAACATTAGGTGCAAGAGCTCTCGCTGTCCGTGACTCGAATGTCTCCAAATGGTATTTGCGTGCAATAAGGGGGAGAGGGAATACGAGAAAAAAAATATTTTTGTTGAGAACTCAATCTATTAAAGTTTCACACTTGGTCTTCTTTGGAATCTTATCTTGACTCGTCGCCAGACCACTAGCCAGGTACAACTCAATTTGATCCACTCCCTTTCGATATTTTGAGCAATCATGCAATGGATGAGCGTAAGCATGAGAGTTGACACTTAGGATGGCAAAGAGGGAAATATGGCGGAGGAGGAAGACAAAAAGGGTGAGAAAGGCTCACATCAATGAGGACAATCATAGGCGAGAAAGCAAAATGATAGATATGATGTGAGGAGTAGGGATTTCCATGCAACGGATGCACATATGAGCTAAGAAAAGCTCTCCAATGGAACTAGTGGGTGTGCATCCAACTTGCTCGCTCATGAAGACCTAGAGCTCTTTTCAGGAGGCTCATCCTTGGAATATGCAAGCCAAGTTCTATAGTGTGAAGGTCCCCACATAGCTATGTGCATGTATGATCATCTCTATGGAGTACAAGGGTAAGAGGGAGTACTAGTGTGGATCTTTCAAAAGGATAGTAGTGTTGCCCCTTTCTCTCTTTTTTTTGGTATTTTTTTGGTGGCCTCAATGGCTCTTTCTATTTAACTCTCATTTTTACTCTTTGGGATCTTTTATTTTGTCCTCTTTGGGATCTTTTCCTCACTTAAGGGCAACACTCTAATTTACAAGAGGGTATCGAAGATCTTTCACACTTTACAAGGTACTCAAAATATAAAGAAGATGTAGCTTTCATGATGTATGCAATGTATGCCTCTACCAGTGTAGCAGGAACATGTATGACATGAAGATCAAGTCATGAAGAGGTGGATGTTGCATGGCAATATATCTCGGAAAGGCTATGGAAATGCCTTGATAGGTAGGTACTGTGGCTGTTTTGAGGAAAGATATAAGGAGGTTTATGATGACAGAGCGTATCATGCCAAGGGTTTGGATGTACCGACAAAGGTGGACGCCAACTCTCGGAGTGAGGAGAAGGCAATGCACGGCACGGGAGAGTCTAGAAAATATGAGGAGGTGGAAGTGTCAACTTTCAATACTTACATTAGTCTGAAGAACTCATGCACTTATTATCGGTAACTCTCAATATAATAAGGAGGTTCACAAAGAGACAAGTACCCCGAGGAGGAGTTTATGGGGTTTGGTTATCCTTGCGCATCCTCGACTCATGGTACGTGAGTGTGCTCTAATATCTGATCCCTCAAAAGATTAGTGATCCATCTAGTAGCTAGAGTTCTCAACTAGTTTTGTAGGTTTTTAAAATACACACAGATTGACCAAAATACGACACCTATCACTAATAGGCTAGAGCTCTTGACACCAAAAGTTCAAACATTACTCACATCAATAACTCAAAACTATTGCAAGTTACTACTACAATTAAATAGCCACCTCAATTACCTACTTTCAAGACAAGACACAACTCAGTGCAACAACCAACTCTCTTAACAAGATAAAAATGAAAACTAAAGAGAGTTCCAGCAACAAACTAAACAAAAGCCAAGGCTCTTGCTAAAGACAAACTAAAACTAAAACTAAACATGGCAGTAGCTACGAAAAGATAAAGAACACACAACAATAGAAAGATAGACATGCAAAATCCTATGATGTGTTCTAGATTGAAGTGGAGCGTGTTTCTCTCCCACACAAAGTAAGATGGGATCTAACTTGTTATGAACAACAAGCAAAGCTAAAGAAAACTAAAAATAAAGCCTAAGAGCGAGACGCTCCAAGCATAGTACATAACGCATGAAGTGATAAAATATAGTGAGACGAAGGACGAACTGATGATTGTTGATGGAGAAGGGGATGCACGGGGGCATCCCCAAGCTTAGACGCTTGAGTCTCCTTGAATATTTATTGGGGATGCATGGGGGCATCCCCAAGCTTGAGCGCTGTGGCACCCCGGCTCAGAGGACCGGAACGCCCCGTGCTCCAGCCCAGAGATCAAGTCTTCTGGAACACTGCACTGCTTGATATAGAACTGAACAACTTTCTATTAACAAATATATGGGTACAAGGGGTTTATTACAACGCTGGCGGAGCGAGACGGATAACAAGCTTGCTCCTCAAGCTCGCCACGGATCTACATCAAGCAGCAACCAATTCTCTAGCAGCGGAATATAACTCGGCAGCGGAACAACGGCGACGGTGATGAACTCCAATCCACCGGGACACTGGTTGGGACACCATCTAGCTCGTAAACACCGGGAACGTCGTCCTACGCATCCAAAGCATTGCCTGCAAATCTGGCATGACACGCCAGGTCAGTACATCGAATGTACTTGCAAGCTCACAACAACCATGCATCAAGGAAAAACAATAACATGGCAACAGGTTAAAGTATATTAGTGAATTAAACATGTGAGCATCAACATCATGCAAACAGGTAATCATCAAGCATATCATCAACATATTATCAGCATTTTATCAACATGAAGACTAATGCACAATCAATCATCGTTTAAGGTCACATGGACCCCACGTGATCATCGCATGATCACATGCCTTACCTCGGAGTCCTTACAGACTCAAGCACCGGGTCACCTCGTGACCAAACCACTTCCAGGGGTCGTCGCACGACCAAACGGGTCATCGTATGACCAATCTACTTACCACAGACATACCACCGAACTCATGTTGATCTCATGGTGTGACCAGGTACGAACTGTGTTCATTACCGCGGACGCAGGTATTCGAATAGATTTGTGTGACTCTGCAGAGTTTGTGCACGTTACCCACACTATGGAGTTCTTCCTCCATCCAGTACCTCGGAACTTGTCCCACATGATCCTTGGAACTCATACCGTAGGAGTGGACTAGGACTTCTCCAATGAGACCGTTCTACCGCGTGTCTCCCTTACCGTATCACCCAACATGCTTCGCAAGTCATGCCTTGGGTAGCCCTGTGTCCTCCAGACACCTGCCATCGCATGGCCCTGACCATCGCATGGTCCATAAACTTGTCCCTCGCAGGGACAGGATCCCAAAACAAAACCAGCTCACAAGACTATCACCGTTTACCCGGCCAAGGCAACTGCCGCGCATAGCCTTCCCTCTTTGGTGATACTCATAAGAGAACACACCGGTAGACCGAATCAAGGCCTCCCCATCCAGGAAAATGTGGCTACACGGATAAGTTTGGTTCGGTGGCACATGATCAACTTGTCATGAAGCATGTCTCCCACAGCAAACACAAGTATCAGGTGCAACATGAGTAGCATCAGATCATAACAATGCATAGCATACTAGCCTAATAATTTCAGATATGATCAAACACATTTTAGATGGTGAACTTATCCGTGTTACAAAGATTAAGTTATTAACATGGCAACATTATGAATGCAGTTGAGCATAACTTAGGCATAGCATGAACTAGCATAGAGATAACATGAGCAACTTAACATGGTGTTGGTAGGTTGTGGTTACGATGATTCAGAACATAACATGGAAATGACATAATCAAAGTATAGCATGGATGTAACATGGCAAAACATAGCATAGTAGTAGCATATTCAAGGATAGCATGGCAATGACAACATCAATCATAAAATGGAAACATGATCACGGTCATCGATACAAGCATATCATCGAAAACAATTTTAGAAGCACGTCAAAGCTTTAAAAAGGTGAAAAGGGTATTGTGGTTTGCCTTCACCAAAGGGGTGTGAAGAAGCTCCGGGTCTTCAACACAAGCAAAGGCCTGAAAATATTTTGAAATAAAGCAATGGAGAAAAAGTCAAATTCCATCTTTTGTTTGACCAAGAATTAACAACATCAAAACATGGCATGAAACCTATGGAAAAACGAAGAGGAGCTCGATACGAAAACAACACAAAAAGAATCACCCCATTTGGACTTACGGTTGCGGAGATATGAGGGAAACAGGATCGGGGGCTGTTTTTTGGAGAGAATACGCTTTCTGTTAAGTGACGGCGTATTTCGGGCTGAAGAAGAAGGAAATACGCTTTCCAGCAGGGAAAGCATATTCTTGGCCGAAGTGGAAGAAAATACGTTTCCCCAGCAGGGAAAACGTATTCCAATGGAAGGCGCCTTCACTTAGAAGAAAACGGTCCGGGGCGCTGACAAGGGGGGCCCGCCTGGCAGCCTCTCGTTCCTCTCTCTCCTCCTCTACCTCTTCAACCCCTCGACGCAGAACAGGGGAGCGGCCACGGCCGGTGTGGCCCAGGATGGCGGCCGGTGCAGGAGGGGGCCACCGGGGCGCAGCCGCAGGCAGTCGCTGGACCCCGCGGGGGCTAGGGGGGCTGCGGCTAGGGTCGTAGGAGGAGGCAGGGCGCCGGCTGGCGCGGATTCGGCCGAAGGGGGAGGTGGCCTTGGTGGGCAATGCGGGCTCCTGCGACCAAATTGGAGAGGGGGAAATGGCTAGGAGGGCGTGGGGAGGTGCTCCGGGAAGGGCTCGGGGGCGTGGCTTCTTATAGCCAGGGACGAGATGCCCGACCGGACTGCGCTATGGGGAACACGACGACGCTCGAGTGATATGGTGACGTCGAGGAGGTTCTAGAGGGGGTGGCGTGGCACACGCGAGCTGAGCAAAGCCGTGCGGCGCGGCGGGACAAGGTGCTAGACGATGGGATGCACTGGTGCGCGAGGTGGACGTGTCGAGCACGCCCGGAGCGCGGCCAGAGCACACCAGATGCAACCTGGGAGCGCGCCCACCAAGGGGAGGGTGCAACTGGGGAAGTTCCATCGTGGCCAGTTGTGTTTAGGGTGTAGTCCTTCTGGAGCTGGTCACAGTGGTGTGACTGGATGGCCACATGGGCTACCGTGGTGAGCTCTATCTCAAGGAACAGTTGGATACAACAAAGTTGGAGCAGAATCATAGCTCACATGGCGAGGGGTGAGGTGGTGCCAGGTTGTCTTCTGGGATAAGGATAGGAAGGACTAGAGTACTGTGGAGTTTGGGATCAATTGGATCAATGTACATGGTACTTCCTTTGCAAATGTGGCATAGGGGCTGAAAGTGTTTGTACTGTGGTATGTGGTATGGCATGTACATTGCTCCCCTAAGCATGGCTTTTGGCTGAGGTGAATCATACATCAGGGTAAGTAGATGTACCAAGTTTCATCACAAATGGAGCAATGTAGCTAGTACTTCCTTTGCAAATGCCCAAATAGGCCAGAATGCAAAGTTGAAGGTAGCATCTTAATTGTGTAGTGGAATTGGCTGAAATTTGGTGGAGTGGGGTTATTTGGTGGTGTGCACATGTGTGTAAAATTTCATGGCCATTGGACAATCCTAGCTAGCACTTGCTTCACAAGGTGTCCTGTTGACCAGAATCTTAAACATGATGATGCACACACATGAGTAGTTGTATTTGGCTCAAACTTGGTTTGGTGGAATCATTTGGGTGTGGGAATAGGCACAAAAAGTTTCAAGGAAAATGGGATCCCCTATCATGCACTTGCTTCACAATGCTCCCTTGCTGTATCTAAACTTTGGGAATTTATTGTGGTAGTTTGGCTTGGCAATTGATGGTGGAATGTGGTGTAGGCCAGTGGTATGATCATAATAGGTTTCACAAAAAGTTTCACCAGCAATGGATCAAGAGAAATGGCACTCCCTTTACAAAGCGCCAATCTGCCCCCACAGACAAATGAATTTTTCTAGAGGAAAAATCCATTTGGGCTATGAAATGTTTTGGGAGAATTTGTCAAGATATGATCTCAAGAGAATGTGTGAATTATTTGGGGATTTATGAAGCAATATATATATGGGTTGCTTCAAAAACCTCAAATAATGGGAATATCCCTTTTATTGGAAAAGGAATATATGGTTTGAATAAAAATGGTGGCTTGGTTGAGATGGATCAAAGGAAGTACATGGGAAAGGCTTGGATTCAAGGTCCACTTGAGCATGGAAAGAAAATATGCTCAAGTTTCAAGTCCAAAGAGGTGCTCAAAAATCAAATCCAATAGCAAATCCAGAAATAAATCAGAAAAGTTTTTGGAAAAAGAAAGTTCCAAAATCCAGGGTGTCACAAATCTACCCCCTTAGAAAAATCTCGTCCTCGAGATTTGGTTGCTCAGGGAACCATTGCAAACTTACCGTCCTTCGGAAACTCATTCCTTCTTGGATTTTCCTTTTTCTGCGTACCGTTCCCTTAGTAGCATCCAATATATTTGGCTCAGGGGGCTTGCTTCACCCAATACCTACATCTGACTGAACGTTCTTGCTAGCCATATCAGATCCTTTCCTGCTGACTTCCATCCTCATGTCTGCTGACTAGTCTGATAACGAGATGTCTTGTCATGGGCTGAATACTGACGATACCCATACTTTTCTCGGGGTGTCTTGGGCCTTATCTGCAGCACGGTCTTGAATCCTTTGAGTTGGCCTCTTTGAGAAAAAGAGCTTGGCCCTCACAGGTAACTGCTATCTTAGAATGCTTATCGTCGTGGTGTTTCATTGTGCGGGACTTGGAATGTCTGCACCTGGGGTTGCATTGCTTTGCTTTCGGCTCGTCCATCTTGAGTATGAATCTTGGCCGGGGCGCAAACTCTGAACGTCTCCTCATGCTGAGATTCACTTGTCCTGCTGCCATATTCACGGGTGGTGATAGACTATGTTACGCTCTGACGCAGCCCATATAGTAACAATGCTGAACTGTGTTGGTGATCCTCTGCGGAGCAGACTGGGGTATCTTGGCAGAAACAACAATTTCGAACTCGAGTAACTGCTCGGGCTGACGGGCTGGGTACGCGGTCCTTTGCCCATCCGGTGAGATCTCGCAGTGGTGGGTGTCCATGGTGGTCCACATGGCTGCAACTGATAGAGGCAAATTTGGCCTTGAGGTCTATACGATTCATCCTTTTGCCTTACCCATCGGGCTTGCAAGGGTGCCATACTTTTGATAGCATGTGAGGTGCAACGCTTATTATCGTAGAAGATATTGCAGCAAGATTTTTCATCTGCCAGGTCTGTCCGTCCTGGTTCTTGCTACTGCGGCAATCATCTTCTTGTACTGGCTTTACCTTCGTCAACAGTCTCTCCTTTGTACTTCTTGCATAACGACTTATTATCCTGTCGGCACCTTCCTCTGAGACAGACGGGTTACCTTCACCTTTTGTCTTTTGGCTCATCATGATAATCTTGGTGGCAATGAGTGGTGTCTCAAGATTATCCTTCTTCAGGGCCTTGTCAGATGTGAGGAGCTGACCCTCGTGATTGGGGCTCGATCCAATGCTTCATTGCTTCCTTTCCTCAGGGTATTTCTTCATGATTCTGTCCTCCAGGCTGAGGCGTGTATATCTGTTTCTCTTCTGACTTGTCTCCCGAGAGTTGCGGTCCTTTATCGCTTTCCATGTGTATAATCTTTCTTGATTACGAGTATGATGGCATCCGCACCGGGGTAGCTCGCATCCTTGAGAAGAAGTGCCCATAAAATGTGCGGGTCCTGACAATGCTGAAGCTTTCATTGCTTTCGAATAACTGGATTTCTGACAATGCTAATGCAGGCATATTGGTGTGTCGAGGAAGACTGGGTAGCTTGTCTTTGGAGCTTGGCCGGGCAGCTTTCTTGGGAAAAACTGGGTGTCGTATCTCAGAAGCTTTCTCCGGTGGTGCATCAAGGAAGGCGGGGTGTCGTACACGGGAAGATGCGTTGATAGCTTGCTGAAGAAGACTGAGTTGCCTTGCCTCGGAAGCTTTCCTGATAGCTTACTTAAGAGGATAGGTTGTCTTGCCCATTAAGGTTGCCTCTTTGCGCTGAGGAGATACCGGTTCCTTGTATCGAAAGTTTCTGCGGCCGGTCACTGTAGGTAGCTGGGTGACTTGTGCTGGAATCTATCCATGGCATACTGAGCACGACAGGGTGTCTTGTACTATAAGCTTCACTCTGTGACTTGTGGTAGAAGACTGACTGTATTGGCCGAGAAAATGTCCGGATAACGTACTGAGGAAGACTGATACAATTTACACGTCGGCTGTGCCAGGTATCTTATTCCGGAAGGTTGAGGTTCCTTACGGCTGAAACTTTCCCATCCTGACATCGGGACAAATCTGAACGAGGTTTCTGCCAAATTACTGACTCCTGGCTTGTTAGAGGGAAACATTCTCCCAATCATTGTCTTGTTGGATTCTGACTGTCTTCCAGAATATACTAAAATAACTTGCGTCGAATAAGATCGTCGCTGGTGTACGTCATGACTTTGACGCATATGTTCGTGGGTCAAAACTTATGTTCCTTTGCTTGAATCTTCACGGATGTGCTAGTTGATGCAGACTTGATGCAAATGATGGATTCGGTAGTATACATACGAGAGTCACATAGTTCAATGCAATCGGGTATGAGTCCCTTCTGACTTGCTGATTTCCCCATTCATTGCGGCCTTTCACTGATGGAATCTTCATGGTCATAACGGTTACCGGAATGATCCTGTCTTGATTCAAAAGTTTATCCAGGCAGAACTTGTACTGGGATCAAATATCCCCAATGCATTTTGTGTGATTCCTTCTTGACTTGGTATCTTCATGATGCTCTGCGGTCTGTCACTAAGTCTTTGAGGTATGCAGGGTTATGAGCAACTTTCCATCGGGGTGGATAAGGTGACACCAAAGAACCAAACGAAGATCGAATGAAAACCAACAAAGACATCCAACGGAGCGAAGATCGACATCAATCGACAGAAGAATCACTTTAAAAGATTTAGCGGTAGTCGATGACCATCTGAATCCCTTGCATAAAACCGGCAAATAACCCAGTAGCCACTAGAACGGTTTTTGCAACTCTGATCTGGGACATTTACTGGAATATCTCAAGCGCTGCTCAAGGCGGCCGACCAAGAATCAGCTAAGAGCGCGAGACATCATTGATAAAAAGAATGAAGAGGTCCCCTAAGACGGCCGAGAAAACAGCTCAGAACATATTGTCGCCACTGCGAAAAGAAAATCAACAACTAACCGAGACAGCCGAAAATGAATCAGCTCAGAACACGGGTCGACTGTTGAAAAGAGAAATAAAAAGTAGGCATCCACCCCGGACGGCAGACGATGAATCAGCTCAGAACCAGGTGTGGTGCGATATCCAAAAGAAAGCGAGCAAGGATCCGTCAGTCATGCACTACCTACAAAACATATTCGTTAAACACCGCAGAACCAAATGAGAGATCGAAAAAGTAATTCGACGAAGCAAAGATCAATAGCACTGAAAGTTCGCCGAGATCACACACAAACGAGATCACATCTTATTACTATGCACAACAACAAGCAACAGGCAACATGCAAGACTAAAACTACTCAAGCAACAACCAGATGCAGCAAACAAATGCATCACACAAGCAAGCTATAACTCTAGTGATAGGGCATATTTCCCCATGATTGGTTTTAGTGATTGATGACAACACATTTGCGGTTTAACCGTGTGCCTTGAGTATTTCAGATAACATAAGCCATGGCACATGACGGTTTTCATCCCCTCGGTTGATGGAACGTGAAGACGGAGTTTCCCTCTCGGATTCTTTTCTGGTGGTTGAGTCGATAGGAAATCCGTACTATTAAGAGGGGATCCACGGTGATATGATGGGTGGAATCATCACACTTCACTTTTCTCTGCACCCACATACCTTCTTAGCTCCTTCGGAGGGGTCAGCATAAGAGGCCATTCCAGCCTGGGTCTGCTGGGACGGTAGTACCGCTTGGTGTGCGGTAGTACCGTACCGTATGCAGTAGTACCGTAGTACGGTAGTACGGCAGTCTAGTGCCGCAACCACTACCGCAAACTCTCTGGACTAAGCGGTAGTGGGCACGACACTAGAGTGCGGTACTACGGTACCACGGTAGTACCGCACCCATCGCGGTAGTACCAATCCACGGTAGTACCGCTCTAGGAGCGGTAGTACCGTGGTTGGTGGGGTCCAACGGCTGTTTAATGCGCCCCCTATAAAAGGGGGTCTTCTTCTTCATGGAGACGCACCTCATTTATTGCTGATCCTCCATTGACGCCCAAAGCTTATTCTTGCCCGATCTCCCTCCCTAGCCATCAAAACTTGTTGATTCTATAGGGTTTGGAAGAGGAGGCCCCGATCTACACTTCCACCAAAGGATATTTGATTCCCCCCATTATTCTCTTGTGGATCTTGTTACTCTTGGGTGCGTTGGTGCCCTAGACGGAAGAGGTCACCTCGGAGCCACATTCCATTGTGGTGAAGCTCCGTGGTTTGTTGGGAGCCTCCAATTAAGTTGTGGAGATTTCCCCAACCTTGTATTGTAAAGGTTTGGTTGCTACCTTCAAGGCCACCGCATAGTGGTTCACGACATCTTGCATTGGTGAGAGCGTGAGGAGAATAGGGTGGCCCTCGTTGGCCTTCGTGTGAGCATTGTGCTCCACACCCTCTCCAAACGGAGACGTACTTCTCGAGAGAGTAGGAACTCCGGTAACATATCCTTGTCTCCGTGTTCTCTCTACCTTTACTTTGCAAGTTACTTCTCATTGCTTATATCTTGCTTGTTGTCTTGTTGTAGTTGTCTAGTTGTCATATAGGATCTCATCTAGTTGCATATCTAGACAACTTACTTTTCTTGTTGAGCCTAAACTTATTAAGGAGTCATAAAAATTGTTAGTCGCCTATTCACCCACCCCTCTAGTCGACATTCCGATCCTTTCAATGGGTATCAGAGCCTCGTCTCTTATTAAGGGCTTCACCGCCTTAAGAGGATGGCGACGGAGGGGAAAGACAAAGACGGTGACTTGGTAGGTACTTCGGCCAATCCCTCCTTGGGGGAAAGTCCTAGTACCGCGGGACTCACAAACCCGTCTTTGAGGGATGACACAACCACCGTCTCTAGACATGAGTATAATGAAGGTATGTCCGCCATAAAAGCTCAAATGAATGAAATGACCCAACTGCTTAGAGCTCTCATGTCTAAGGCTCCCGAGGGGGGCAACGCCGTCATCACACCCAACACTCAAACGTTGAGAGGAGGAGAGTCGGTCTCTCAATCTCGTGATGATGGTAGGAAGTGCAACCCTTTCATTCCCCTTCATGGGAATGGGGTGGGTGTCAATTCCGCGGTTGCCCCTCCCTCGAGCTATCACCCTTTACCTCTTCCCGAGCCTCATTTTGCACATGCAGGACCTATACCTATCCTTAACAAAGATGAGTATCCTATATGGGCATACCGTATGAAGAGGCACTTGAAGGGGTCATCGGACGATTTGTGGCGAATTGTCCAAGAAGGCTTTCATCCATATGATCGCCACAACATGACTCCAAGAGAACACCGTGACAACTTCATCAATAGTCATGCTATAGTTGTCATTGGGAATGGTTTGAAGCCCGAGCAAGAAAATCTTGTCAGAAAGTGTGAAACGGCCAAGGAGTGTTGGGATCTTCTTGAAAGGACTCTCATGGGAAGTGCAAGTATTAGAAGCTCCAAATTTGACAAGGTCCAAGACCAAGCCGATAACTTTGTCAGAAATGAAGGAGAGTCTTCCGAGGATGTTCATCGAAGGTTGGTTGCCCTTTCCAATGATATGACGGATCATGGAAGCAAGGACACTGATGATGATTGGGTCAAAAGGAAGTTCATCTCGGCTATGCTTCTCTATAAGGAGCATCTCACTCAAGTCATTCGTCAAAGACCGGATTTCCGTGACTTGACTTCCAACCAAGTCTTGGATGAATTTGTGGCCATGGAGATTTTGAATGACACGGCCAAGACGAAGATAACACGCTATGGAGGTCCTAAGATGCAATCCCTCGCCTTGAAGGCAATGGAAGTTCATTTTGAGGAAGATGTTGATGAAGAGGATGTCGGTCCGGAAGACACCAAGTATGCTTACAATGAGCACATGGCTCTTGCATCAAGACAATTTTGGAGCAACAAGAAGAACTTCAAGTCCAACACTAGTAGCTTCAAGCCCAAGGGACAAATAATAAGAACTTTCTTCAATTGTGGAAATGTGAGTCATTTTGTTGCGGATTGTCCATATGAGAAGAGAGAAGATCATGGTGGCAAGCTCATCCGGAAGGACAAGTCCAAGTCGCCGTTGAACAAGAATTTTGTGAAGAAGAAGCCACAACGTGTGTTGGTGGCTCATGAAGAATACTTCTCCGATGATGAGGATGATGAAGAAGGTGGTGAGATTGTGGCAACCGCCACCGTCGCCATCGCCATGGAGTCTCCCTCATCGTCTTCACTATTCAACTCCCCCAACGAAAATCCTCACATCATCCACAAGTGTCTCATGGCGAAGACCACTTCGGTAACTCCTCCCCTTAAACCATTTACTCCCACTTACCCATCTTTGTTGGATTGTGTGGAGGATAATGAGGAACCCAAGGTTCAAGAAGGAAATGAGTTTGAGCTTTTCATGAGCAAACTCAAAGGTGAGGCCAAAAGACACTTTGTGGCTCTCTTGGAGCAATTAGGTGGAGCTCATGTCCACATCGAGGAACTTGAGGAGTCCATCACCGAGTTGCAAGGTCATAGTCGAGACTATCGGATGAGATAGGAGAGCTATCTCAATCTCTTGAAGAAGAGCGTGAGCTTAAGTTGTCTCTCGAGGAGACATATGCTAGTGATACTTCTACGCTCAAAGTTGATCTTAAACATGCTAATGCCATTGCTTGTGACCTAAAGACTAAAAATGATGAACTTGTGGAGGCTCATGAGTGACTTCTTGTGGATCATGAGAAAGTTGAAAGGGACCACAAGTCCTTAAAACACGAACTCATGGTTCTCAACAAAGCACATGAGGAAACCTCCATTAAACTCACTAAAGAGATTAATACTTTTTCTCCTATTCTTATGATAGTGAAACCTCGTTCCACTAATCCTTGTTGTGAGCATATCCCTCTTATTGAGGAAAACGCTAGGTTGAAGGCACAACTAGAGAAGGGACTTGTTTCTTGCATCCAAGGAGAAAAGAATCTCAATGATCTCTTGAGTTCCCATAAGGAGGTGATTGGCAGGGAAGGAATTGGGTTTGGTGCGAGTTCATCCAAAAAGAAGAACAAGAAAAGTAAGAACAAGAAGAAGAAAGGAAAAGCTTCCCCTCCCACAAAAGATGTAGCATTCGTGAAGGAAGGGGAGAAGCCTCAAGAGAAAGTGGCAAAGGTCAATGAGGGTGGTGTTGCCAAAAGGGGTGATGCCATCCCCAATGACTTTGCTGGACCAACTAATCCTTCTTATGCTCTTTGTTGCACTAACGATGGGCATGTTTATGCCAAATTTATTGGTTCTTATGATGAATATATTGCTTGGTCTATTTGGGTCCCCAAGACCCTTGTTACTAACGCGAGAGGACCCATTCATGAATGGGTACCTAAAACCAAGCATTGATTCCATGTAGGTGGCGGCTTCCGGTGGTGGCTCATGGATACTTGATAGCGGGGCTACAAGTCATATGACCGGAAGCAAGGACATGTTGGTGGACATCGATTATGGACCATCTCGAACCACCCGTGTCCAATTTGGTGATGCTAACACGTCTAAGGTATTGGGTCTCGGTAAAGTAATCATTTCTCCGGACTCATCCATTGAGAAAGTATTACTTGTTGAGACTTGTGCCTTCAATTTACTCTCCGTTCGTCAACTTGCTATGATGGGTATTTGTAACTTCTTTGATAAAGACTTGGTCACCTTGATGTGGAGCAACACTCTTAAAGTAGCCTTTGTTGGACACGTGGAGGACGGTATGTATGTGGTGGACTTTTCCAAAGTTCCCACCAAAACCGCCATGTTTCTAATGGCTAAAGTTGATGTGGGATGGCTTTGGCACTGCCGACTAGCCCATGTCAATATGAGATCTTTGCAAACCCTCCTCAATGGTGATCATGTTGTGGGACTAACAAATGTTAGTTTTGCCAAAGATCGTGCTTGTAGGGCTTGTATTGAAGGAAAGCTTCACGAGAAGAAACATCCCGTCAAGAACATCATCTCCACCAAGAGGCCGTTGGAGCTCCTTCACATGGATCTCTTCGGGCCTCCATCCTATGATAGTCTTGGCGGACAGAAGTATTGTTTGGTGATTGTGGATGACTATTCAAGATACACATGGGTTTATTTCTTCAAGAGGAAGAGTGAGACTCAACAAACCGTCATCGAGTTTGCCAATGAAGCTCAACATCAACATAACTCAAAGATATTGGCTATTAGAAGTGACAACGGCAACGAGTTCAAGAACTACACCTTGGATGAATTTCTTGGTGATGAGGGGATCAACCATCAATATTCCGCTTCTTATACCCCTCAACAAAATGGTGTTGCGGAGAGAAAGAATCACACTTTAATTGATGCGGCAAGGACAATGATGGCGGAGTTCAAAAGTCCCTACAACTTTTGGGCGGAAGCCATCAACACCGCTTGTCATGCTACCAACCGTCTTTATCTCCGCAAGATCTTGAACAAGACTCCATATGAAATCCTTACCGGGAAGAAGCCCAACATCAAGTACTTCCGGGTCTTCGGGTGTAAGTGTTTCATTCTTAAAAAGGGTGCCCGTTTGTCTAAGTTTGAGTCTAAGGCAATTGAGGGCATATTTCTTGGGTATGCTTCACACTCTCACGCGTATAGAGTCTACAACAAGTCTTCCGGGCTTGTTGAAGAATCTAGCAACGTGGAGTTTGACGAACATAATGGCTCCCAAGTGGGGCAAAGTGATCTTAATGATGTAGGTGATGAAATTCCTCCGGAAGCCATACGAAGAATGGGTGTGGGATTTTTCCTACCCATTGAGGAACCCCTTGTGGCGGAAGGAG
Source organism: Bromus sterilis (assembly GCA_950022295.1). Lineage (NCBI taxonomy): Eukaryota > Viridiplantae > Streptophyta > Magnoliopsida > Poales > Poaceae > Bromus > Bromus sterilis. The sequence goes on from OX465598.1 coordinate 274,635,234, forward strand.
AAGGACAATGCTCTACTCAAGTGGAGCCAACACCTCCTCAAGATCAACAAGCCAACCAAGAACAAGATGGAGGCCCTCTCGTTACCGAACAAGATCAAGGTCAAGATCACATCAACGTTGAGGGTGTCACACCCAATGAGGACCAAGATCAAGTTCAAGTTCAAGGACAAACTCAAGATGTTGAGCAAGTCCTTGTTGATGCTCCCTCTTCCGAAGATGTTCCTCTCGAGCCATCTCAAGAGGCCATGGAGGAAGAAAGAGCACGTCGAGCACTCAAGATTGCATCCCGGTTAAAGTCTCAAGATCTCTCGGTGGATCAAGTGCTCAGAAGCATCAAGAAAGGGGTAACAACTCGTAGTCAATTGAGAAAATTTTGTGCCCATAATGCGTTTGTTTCTTGTGTTGAACCCCAAAAGGTCTTTGAGGAGCTTCAAGACCCGGATTGGCTTGAGGCCATGCATGATGAGCTCAACAACTTCAAGCGCAACAAGGTGTGGTCATTAGTGGAGAGACCCAAAGGTGATCATAATGTTATTGGGACCAAGTGGATCTTCAAGAACAAGCAAGATGCTAATGGGGTTGTCATAAGGAACAAGGCAAGGTTGGTGGCACAAGGTTTTTCCCAAGTCGAAGGTATTGACTACGGTGAAACTTTTGCCCCTGTGGCTCGCCTTGAGTCCATTCGTATAGCTCTTGCTTATGCTTCTCATCATAACTTCAAACTATATCAAATGGATGTGAAGAGTGCTTTTCTTAATGGTCCCATTAATGAGTTGGTATATGTCAAGCAACCCCCCGGGTTCGAGGACCCCAATTTCCCTAATCATGTCTATAAACTCGACAAGGCGCTCTATGGCCTAAAACAAGCCCCAAGAGCTTGGTATGATCACCTTACCGAGTTCTTAGTCGATTATGGGTTTCAAATTGGGAAAATCGATCCCACTCTTTTTACTAAGAGAGTTGGTGGGCAATTGTTCATATGCCAACTATATGTTGATGACATTATCTTTGGTTCGGTTAACCAATCTTTTAATGAAGAATTTGCTAAGATAATGACCAACAAGTTTGAGATGTCCATGATGGGAGAGTTGGATTTCTTCCTCGGCTTTGAAGTGAAACAATTATCTAGGGGAACCTTCATCAACCAAGCCAAATACACTCAAGACATGCTCAAGAGGTTCAAGTATGATGGTCTTAAAGGAGCCGAGACCCCCATGCCACTCAAGTGTCAACTTGACCTCGACCCGAGCGGCAAAGAGGTAGACCAAAGGGAGTATCGTTCCATGATCGGTTCTTTGCTTTACCTTTGTGCATCTAGGCCGGATATCATGTTGAGTGTGGGTATGTGTGCAAGATTTCAAGCCGCAACAAAAGAGAGCCACGTGGTGGCTGTCAAGAGAATCTTTCGATATTTGGTTCATACCCCAAACTTTGGCTTGTGGTATCCTAAGGGCTCAAGCTTCAATCTCATTGGCTACACGGATTCAGATTAGGCGGGAGACAAAGTGGAGAGGAAGTCCACTTCCGGAGGATGTCAATTCCTTGGTAGGTCTTTGGTGAGTTGGTCATCCAAGAAGCAAAATTGCGTATCTCTTTCAACTACCGAAGCCGAGTATATTGCTGCCGCAAGTTGTTGTGCTCTATTATTGTGGATGAGGCAAACTTTAAAGGATTACGGTGTCACTTGTGACAAAGTACCTCTATTATGTGACAATGAAAGTGCTACCAAGATCGCCTACAACCCCGTTCAACATAGCAAGACGAAGCATATTGAAATTCGACATCATTTCATTCGAGACCATGTGAAGCGGGGTGATATTGATCTTTCATATGTGGGCACCGGAGATCAACTTGCGGATATTTTCACCAAGCCTTTGGATGAAGCAAGATTCCGAGAGTTAAGGCATGAGCTAAATATCATTGATTCGAGTAATGCGGGTTGAAGACTTGGCACACGCACCCCATCTCAACAAGGTATCTAGTTTGGATATAGGCACAGACATAGGGGGAGTGTTGCTTAATTAATGGGCAACCACTCCACCTATTATGCATAAAGAGAAACAATTCTTTCACTATGGTCACTTTCGGCGGCCTTTCTAGGTCACCCAAGGTGATAACGGTGCTTCAAAGAACAGCATTGGCCATGAACCCAAGATACATCTTTGTGGTGTAATACCAAATAAGCTCAAACATGGTGGCCTCGGCCACCGCCCTTCTTCGTTGGAGAGTGTGTGTGTTCTTGTGTCCGTTTTTCTTTGTTTTGCATTTTGGTCACTTCAAGATTGCTCTTGTGTTCGTGTGCTCTTTGATCATGAAGTGACCCTTCCCAGTCGTATTCTTGTCTTGTATCCATCCTAAGCCTTTCCCCCCTTTAACCGTTGCGCAAAAGTCCTCCTCGTTTGCAACTTTGGATGTGCTTTCTTCTTCCTGCGGTACTACCGCACGGGGCAGCGGTACTACCGCGCAAGCGGTACTACCGCGCCCAGTTCGGTACTACCGCAGTCTCGGGGAGAGTCAAAACCGAAGGGGTACGGGGAGTTATCCCCATACCCCAATCAGTTTCCCCTTCTCTCCTCTCTGGAAGCAGCAAGGCCCTCCCGCGGCGCCCTCCCCGGAGTGCCACATCCGTGCTTCCCCTCCGTGTTCTCCTCCGGTGGGATCGATCCCCACCTCCCCCGTGTGCCATGGATCCCGGTATTGCCCCGTTTCTCCCTTGTTTTGGCTCGTGTTCTTGAGCTTTTGTGTTTAGGGCAATGCTTTTAGATCCACTAGGTTTTTGGCTATTCCTAGGCATTTTGAGGACATGGAAGGATTGCTAGATAGGCTTAGAGTAGATTGGTTGGTATGGTTGTGATTTGTGGAGGCACAGTAGTATCGGATCTCAGATCCGTGGTCTGAGTTGTCAGCACGGTAATACCGCAGTGTTACTGCGGTACTACCGCTCGAGCGGTAGTACCGTAGTATCCTACGGTACTACCGTGAAGCGGTAGTACCGCATTAACCACGGTACTACCGTACCTCCAGAACCCGCAACCTGTATCACCTTCTCTGCTCTAGTACTCATCTCCTGGACTTTTGCATCTCATTCTCTTGCTATTTTTGTGTCTGTCTGTTTTGGGTTTGGTCAGGTGGTGGCTCTCGTTCGCACTTGAAGCGCAAGGCTCCAGCCAAGGGAAAAGCACCATACAGTTCCTTGAAGAAGATCGCTCACCGAGAGAAGCCGAAGAAGAAGCCAGTGGTCGAGCTCCCTCTGCCAGAGTACCGGGACTACCGTAGGGTCAATCCCTACAGGCATCCGCGTGATCCATCTTTGATGAAGTCCAAGTTCTGGAAAAGGAGCAGCGTGATGTCTTCTACTTGCTCATATCTGACAGGAAGAACAAGTTTGTGCCCAATGTGAAGTCCGTCAGTCTGGCATACATGGAGCAGCATATGGACTACTTTGCTGATGCTCTTGCTCTGGTGGATCAGTTTGGGCTTCGCCACATCATTTCCTTCAACAACCCTTTTGACGCTGATCTCGTGGCCCAGTTCTTCGCCACCGTCTTCTTCCATAATGATGAAGATAGGAACATCACCTGGATGTGTGAGGATGATGTTCTCACTTGCAAGTGGAAGGTATTCATGGATCTTCTGCAGGTCCCCTACACCACTGCCAATGAGCCAGTGGGGCTGCGTCCTCACACCTCCGCCCCTGCTAAGAAGAAGGGTGAGTTGGCCCCCTATCAGACTCCTATTGTCTATTATGATGCGAAGGGCAATGAGAAATACAAGTTGTTGCTCTCCCCGTTTCTGGATATTATGCATCGGATTTTCCGGACCTCTCTGTTTCCTCGGGTTGGTGATCTGGACAAGATACATAGCTACTTGGTCAACATGATTCTTCTCTGCCAGGAGTACAGGGGGACGGCGATGACTCTGGATATCTGCTCGATCATGTATGAGGAGCTTTACACTGCTGTTATGGAGCGCAAGGTCTCTATCTATGGGCCTTACCTTCAGCTGTTGTTTGAGAAGGTCTGGAGTGACACTTATGAGGATCCTCTTCGGGTGGGGCATCTTACCAGGCATGAGGTGGTGCAGCTGCGGATTAAGGCCAACTGGGCTGGTGGTGAGGCTGCTGCTCAGGGTTCCCCAGTTGCTTCTGATGCGGAGATGGATGATGAGGAGGGTGGAGCTGGTGAGGCTGATGAGCCTGCGGCTGGTGGTGGCAGCGTCCGCCGCACTCGCTCTGGTACGAGCTTTGGTGGCAGTGGGAGGTCTTCCTCCCAGGACTTGGAGCAGCCGGGTTGGGCTGCTAAGCTCACTCGCAAGGTGAAGAAGATGTTCTGCATGCAGTCTCACATGCAGCACAAGATGTATCTGGCTCACAAGAGGGAGAAGGAAAACTGTCAGCGTCAGAAGCTATTCTACAGGCACCAAGGCATGGAAGTGCAGTCCGGATCTGAGGGGAAGATTACTGAGGAGGATCAATGGATCTACCAGTTCAACACATGGGAGATTGACGAGGACACTGCCGGCACGTCTGCTTCTGCTCCACCTGCTGATGAGACTGTTGAGGAGCCTGCTGAGGAGTCAGAGGCAGGATCTTCGGGTGAGTCTGATGATGATGATGACGAGTATCAAGCGGAGGAGTAGTCCACCACCGTGGGGCGTTATGTCACTCTCTGCCTTTTTGGCGTCTCGATGCCAAAGGGGGAGAGAGTTTAGGACCTCGATTTGCTTTCTTTCAGGGTTGTCGAGTCACAAGTGTGTTTCTATGTTGTCTTTTCCTCCACTTGTGAACTCCGTGTGTTTTCTGTCGTTGTTCGTTTGCTTTGTGAGACCTTCGTGAAGTATGGTGTGAGACATACGCTACCCTTTGCTTAAAGTACTTTATATGTTGCTTATGCTATGCTTGTGCTAATTCTCGCTCATATAATTGTTGTTGGTAGCTTGTGTGGCATGGTAGATAAAATATAGGGGGAGTGTCCTTTCTAATGTGTGTACCATGCAATCTCAAAGGGTGCACACATCTAGGGGGAGCTAGTCTATATGTTGTGGCTCCATGCCATATGTTTCATTCCCTATTATCTTTTTTTAGCAAATCGGTTGTTTTCATCAATACACCAAAAAGGGGGAGATTGATAGGGCATATTTCCCCATGATTGGTTTTAGTGATTGATGACAACACATTTTCGGTTTAACCGTGTGCCTTGAGTATTTCAGATAACATAAGCCATGACACAGGACGGTTTTCATCCCCTCGGTTGATGGAACGTGAAGACGGAGTTTCCCTCTCGGATTCTTTTCTTGTGGTTGAGTCGATAGGAAATCCGTACTATTAAGAGGGGATCCGCGGTGATATGATGGGTGGAATCATCACACTTCACTTTTCTCTGCACCCACATACCTTCTTAGCGCCTTCGGAGGGGTCAGCATAAGAGGCCATTCCAGCCTGGGTCTGCTGGGACGGTAGTACCGCTTGGTGTGCGGTAGTACCGCTCACGCGGTACTACCGTACCGTATGCGGTAGTACCGCAGTACGGTAGTATGGCAGTCTAGTGCCGCAACCACTACCGCAAAATCTCTGGACTGAGCGGTAGTGGGCACGGCACTAGAGTGCGGTACTACGGTACCGCGGTAGTACCGCAGTACGGTAGTACGGCAGTCTAGTGCCGCAACCACTACCGCAAACTCTCTGGACTGAGCGATAGTGGGCACGGCACTAGAGTGCGGTACTACGGTACCGCGGTAGTACCATAGTACGGTAGTACCGCAGTCTAGTGCCGCAACCACTACCGCAAACTCTCTGGACTGAGCGGTAGTGGGCACGGCACTAGAGTGCGGTACTACGGTACCACGGTAGTACCGCACCCATCGCGGTAGTACCGCTCCATGGTAGTACCGCTCTAGGAGCGGTAGTACCGTGGTTGGTGGGGGTCCAACGGCTGTTTAATGCGCCCCCTATAAAAGGGGGTCTTCTTCTTCATGGAGACGCACCTCATTTATTGCTGATCCTCCATTGACGCCCAAAGCTTATTCTTGCCCGATATCCCTCCCTAGCCATCAAAACTTGTTGATTCTCTAGGGTTTGGAAGAGGAGGCCCCGATCTACACTTCCACCAAAGGATATTTGATTCCCCCCATTATTCTCTTGTGGATCTTGTTACTCTTGGTTGCGTTGGTGCCCTAGATGGAAGAGGTCACCTCGGAGCCACATTCCATTGTGGTGAAGCTCCGTGGTTTGTTCGGAGCCTCCAATTAAGTTGTGGAGATTGCCCCAACCTTGTATTGTAAAGGTTTGGTTGCCACCTTCAAGGCCACCGCATAGTGGTTCACGGCATCTTGCATTGGTGAGAGCGTGAGGAGAATAGGGTGGCCCTCGTTAGCCTTCGTGTGAGCATTGTGCTCCACACCCTCTCCAAACGGACACGTTCTTCTCGAGAGAGTAGGAACTCCGGTAACATATCCTTGTCTCCGTGTTCTCTCTACCTTTACTTTGCAAGTTACTTCTCATTGCTTATATATTGCTTGTTGTCTTGTTGTAGTTGTCTAGTTTTCATATAGGATCTCATCTTGTTGCATATCTAGACAACTTACTTTTCTTGTTGAGCCTAAACTTATTAAGGAGTCATAAAAATTGTTAGTCGCCTATTCACCCCCCCCTCTAGTCGACATTCCGATCCTTTCATCTAGCTCTAACGTTAATCTAACGTCCTTCTAACGTTCGCGCGGGCTAGCGGGTCCTACAGCCAGTCCTGCTCTAATAACAAGCGTTGTGGCACCCCGGCTCGGAGGACCGAAACGCCTCGTGCTCCAGCCCAGAGATCAAGCCTTCTGGAACACGACACTGCTTGATATAGAAATAAACAACTTTCTATTAACAAATTGTCGTGACCCGGAATATGCGTATGTAAATCCAGCCAAAACTCATCACATGGAGAGCCGTACCCACTTGTCTAAGCAGACAAGGCCAAGCACAGGACACTCTCAGAAAGCATCGTACGTGAGGGGCATCCCATCCAGGCCGGATGATCCACTGAGATGGGTCCTCATCGCCCGCTCACAAGTCTAAATGATTATGGGTGGTGAAATCCCATACTCATAGAAAAGTCGCCTCAACCATGTTATCGATTGAATCATAACCCTTACATCAACAAACTCCAGCCCGATCTCTTAGTCGGGGTCTAGGGCGGGCTCGATCATACAACAAAGTGTGCACGTGACAGAGTCACGAGCAATCGCATCGCGATGCCCCAAGCTGCGCACATCTAAGGGCCACTTGGTGTATAAAAGACCGCCAGCCAGATCACAACTAAGGTCTCGAAAACCCATACTAAGACATGCATGTCATAATCATACACGCAGCACACATGTCTAGTATGAACAGCAGGTATCATCACATAACTCTACAAAGTACTTCTTTATTGACTTACACATAGAGCATACAAATATCACATGTCTGTGATCAACATTACATCATACAACGGAAGAAAATTAGGTCTTAGTACAGACAGGTTTAACAAATGGCTTAGAGAAGCCTTGTTCAACATACATGCCCTTCCACGAGGGACCAGACTGCTGTCTGGAACTATACTATCTTAGTCAACGTCGAGCTTCAGGAAGGTGTCTCCATCGGGGTCTGGGTTTCCATCTAAAACATAGAATAAGCAAACGTGAGTACAAAGTCGTACTCAGAAAAACTTACATCCGAACTATACTACTCATGCTCAAGTTTCAAGGTAAAGGGAGGTGGGGTTTCATCATGCAGAAGTGCCAGCTTTGACTTGGCTAGTCCTGTACTACGAGTACCAGAATTGAGGTAAGAAGCGTACACGAGTCCACTACAAAGTCTCCAACCAATACGCCACTATTGTTACTTCCTCGACTTCCCCATGAGAAAGCACACCATAGCACTCACGCTTATCTTGCGAGTTTTAGAGTATCCATTCAAGTTGTCTAATAATCAAGGACAGCTTTCCAAGTAGTCCATGACCGCGGACACAGCTATTCGAATAGTTTTGATAACCCTGCAGGGGTGTACCGCTACACACATATGACCATCATTTACCGCCAGGTCTCGGCACCATTCAAGGGGTGTCGGCGAGGATGTTCACCACAACACTTCGCCCACAGCTCCGTTCTAGTCCAAGGAGTCAACTGTCTGAGTTCCAAACCCAACTGGAGTTCCGTCCGAGCTTCCATCCAGGACTCAAACCATGTAGGCACGACTAACAAGCCCACCTCGACGGATGGTTCTCCGCTTGACAAGCCATGTTCTACAAGCCCTACCATGAATGCCCCATTTCATTTCCTTTATCTTTCTATGCATATGCCGAATGGAAAACCCAAACTAGGTGTGACTCCTGGACTTGGATCGGGGTGAGTTACTAGGTCGAGAGGGGTCAGTGATCCCAATGTGTGGTTGTACTCTTTTTCTCGGATTACCATACAAGAACTCGGGCTTAAGGCGGTGTTCAACGAGACAACCCACTATGTACTCCTACACAACCTCTCATCGTTCACCTTGTATTAGGGTAGATTCACCAACACAGTTTCACTTTCATCAACACCATGTTCACTATCATCCCGACTCACATCAAAAGTATCCTCATTGTAAACTCTAAGCATGCAATAAGCTTTAACAGTTGCAGGGGCCACATGATATCAATCAACTCCTATGTCAGCTAGGATTGTGGTTTTCTTACTACTGTGACAAGATGATAGGTCATGCATCGGATATGGGTTCAACTATGCGGTAGAATCGATAACAAGGTGATCTCCTAAACATGCATAAGCGAGACTGAGAGGGAATTGGGATTTTATAGCCATGATCAATGGGGTTTGCTTGCCTTGCTGACGATACACGAGTCTTAACGGTGGTCTTCTTCTTCGGGGGTGATCACCATCTCGGAAACACTGTTACCGGAACAAACATCAACAAAGGGGGCAACATTGAATTTAAATGCAAAATCACATGATAATGTTGTCCATGATGTGAATGGTGCTGGTTTGTGGTACATTTGATTTAAATGAAGTGTATTGCATTTGAAATGCAAATTCAAACTCCACATATGAATTTCAATTTAACCAAATTTCAATTGCTATTGTTTGTTCTTTGAAAACCATGTGATCATGTGTGTAATATGTATCTGATGTACAAGTGACCAAGTTTACATTGTATTGGTTCAAAGTGGAAAATCATTTGAATTAAATTTGAATTAATTCCAATTAAACCAAATACCAAAAGCTACTGGTACCATTTTAAAATCAACTCGAACGTGGTTGAAAGTTGGATATTTGGATAGAGCATTTTCTGCTGATCATTTTTCATATATTATATGTTAAATTTGGAGTTCATATGAAATTTCTATGAATTTCCAAAGTTTGGCTAATTTTATGCAATTTCTGGATTTTCTTTAATTCTTTAATCCTTTTCTTTTTAATTCTTTTCCAATTATGGCGTCAGCATGACGCACGGGTGATGTCATAGGGGGGGCTGACATGTGGGGCCTACATGTGAGTGGCCCAGTTTTAATTCCTGTTTAGTTTAAATTAAACAGTGGTTAAGGGGGGCTGGCTGGCCCCACCTGTCATCGTCACTGGGTAAGGATTAAGTGCTGATTAGCCCTTAAGATAATCCACCCGGCCGGAGGCTATCGCCGGTGCAACTTGGCACGGCAGAGCCCCGCCGGAGTGGGCTTCCCGGCCACGGTTTGGCACGGGGAAAGCATGGGGCTGCTCCCCAGCCTCGGCTGCGTCGCCTCACGGCTACGAGAAGGCCTCGGGGGCACCGGAGCCTCGCCGGCATTGAGGAACGCGGCGGCCGGAGCACTGCACAGGCGGGCTCGGCGATTTCATCCACGGGAAGAACGTTGGGAGGGGGCAAACAGAGCGCGATGCTCACCAGAGCTCGATGGCGAGCACGGAGAGGCCGGAGAGGGCTCGGCGGCGTCCAATTCCTTGTCGGAGCTCATGGCAGCCGGCGGCGTCGTGTTGAAGATGGCGTCGACCTCGGCCTTGTTTGCTTGATTCCCCGCTGGTGGTGACGAAGACGAGGACGCTGGTCTTCCTGGACACGGTGGGGAGGTCCGGTTCGGCGTTGGCCACGGCTGCGCGGCCGCACGCTCCGGCGAGCTCACTGTCGCGCGCGGAAAAGGCGAAGCAAAGAGGAGGAGGCGACCCGAGACTAGGGGGAATGAAGGAGAAGCTCGTGGGCGTATGCGTGGCGTGCCTGGAGGCGAGGGGGAGGCCTAGAAGGGCCTCAACGGCGTCGAGGTGGCGCCGGCTTGCTCCCAGGCTGCCACCGAGGAGCTTGGGGAAGAAGACAAACTGGGGGGTGGGCTGGGCCGAGCTGGTGGGCCTGGGGGGGGGGTTAGTTGGGATGGAAGCCAGGGGTATTTCCCTTTTTCTTTTTTCCTTCTTTTCTTTTTTCTGCTAGTTTGTTTTGCTCTAAAATAAATAGTAGAGCATTTTATAAAAATGCCCAAATATTTTTATAAGCCCTAGGTGACCAGAAGCAAGCCACCCCTAGGTTTTGAGCATTTTTGAAATTCAAACAATTTGAATTTCAATTCAAATTGGCGTATTATTTAATTTCCAAGGCACTGTTTGAATTTTAGAAAATTCCTAGTGCATGGGAATGAACCCAAACCACTTTTGAAATGATCACCATCATTTATAGGAATTTTCCAAATGTTCAAATGATTTTTGGAAAAAGATTTTTATCTGGCCATTTATTTAAATTCTCAGGGCTTTTCTTTTCCCCATTTTTGAATTTCTTTTTGGATTTTCTTCATGATGCAGAGGGTCAAGCAAGCCCTAGCACTTACCCTAGTTGGGGTTCTGACAACTCGCCCCCACCTAAAAGAATCTTGTCCCGAGATTCAGAAGTCGTCGGGAGGAAGGTGGGTTACTCGGCACGGAGGCGGTCTTCTCTTTCCCATGTTGCTTCTTTCTCGGAGTGATGTGACCATTGCACTTTGAGGAACTTGATCTTCTGACGATGAGTGACACGCTCTGCTGAATCAAGAATACGAACAGGGCACTCTCGATAAGAAAGGTCATCTTGGAGATCAAGCGTTTCATGGTCGACTTCGCGGATGGGGTCCTCGAAGCAACGCCTGAGTTGTGACACATGGAATACATCATGTACTTGGGAAAGTTGCGGGGGTAGTTCAAGTTGGTAGGCAACTTCTCCACGTTTAGCTAGAATGCGGAAAGGTCCGATGTAACGTGGGGCCAACTTGCCTTTGATACCGAATTGTTGGGTTCCCTTCAGAGGTGTAACCCGAAGGTAAGCCTTATCATCCAGATTGTAGCTTTCTTGCCTATGATGACGATCATAGTAGCTTTTCTGACGAGATTGGGCGGCTTTCAATCGATCACGAACAATGCGAACTTGCTGTTCTTCTTCCTTGATCATATCCGGTCCAAAGAATTGTCTTTCACCGGTTTCTGACCAATTTAGGGGTGTTCGACATCGTCGTCCATAGAGGAGTTCAAAAGGAGCCATGTTCAGACTAGATTGGAAACTATTGTTATAAGAAAATTCGGCGAATGGAAGGGACTTCTCCCTATTATTTCCAAATGAGATAACACAAGCTCTGAGCATGTCTTCAAGAATTTGGTTAACCCTTTCAACTTGACCGCTAGACTGAGGATGGAAAGCTGTACTAAAGGAGAGATGAGTTCCCATAGCATTCTGGAAGCTTCCCCAAAATCTAGAAGTGAAAAGGCTACCACGATCAGAATTTATTTCCAAAGGAACACCATGAAGAGACACAATTCTAGAGACATACAGGTCCGCTAACTGACTAGCAGTTATAGACTCGCTGATACGTCCCAAACGTATCTATAATTTTTGCTTGCTCCATGCATGTTTTGTGTGACTTTGCCATGTTTTGCTTGAACTTTCATACACTTTTGAACCTATTTGGACTAACCTATTAACTCAGTGCACCCAGTTGCCAGTTTCTGTTTTCTGTTGTTTTTGTATTTCAGGTTTTCCAGCCATTAAAAGTGCTCCAAAAATTCCGGGAAAAATATATAAAAAATCAGCGCAACAGAAGCTTCCGGAATCACCAAGAGAGGGAAGGGGGGCCACCACCAGGCAGCCAGGATGGCAGGTGGCGCGGCCCCACCCTGGGCCGCGCCAGGGACCCTCCTGACTGCCTCGTGGGTCCCCTCGACGCCCCCTTCGCCTATATTTACCCCTCGGGGTGGAAACCCCTATTATCGATCTCTTTCTCGCAAACTCCCCTCTGTACCGCTGCCGCCGCCGTTTCAAGATCAGGGCTGCCTAGAGAAGCTGCCCCGGCACCCTGCTGGGAGGAGGAACCCCCTCCGGGAGACCATCCATAGCCATGGCCGCCTCCCGGATGTGCCGTGAGTAGTCCCCCTTGGACCATGGGTCCGTGACCAGTAGCTATGTGATGAATCTCTCCCCTTTTTGTGCTTGCACTTTCGAGTCCTCGTGAGCTGCCTCACATGATCGAGGCATCTATGTAATTTCTGTTGTTGCTATGCTGAGTTTGTTTGGATCTGATGGATTATGAGACTATGTTCAGATTGTGATGAGTAATATATTTGGTTCTTCTCTTTTATATTTTGTTCTTGAGTAAATTATTGCATGTTCTCCATTGCGGTATTTGCTTTGGCCAAGTATTTTATTTGCAACTCCAACAGAGAGCGTTATGCTCGATTGTGGGTTCAGCCCCTTGATGTCTAGCTTGAGTGACAGAAACATGAGACTAGGGGATGTGCTGTTGCCACCAGGGATAAAACAACGGTGCTTGTACCTGCGGGTGCAAGGATTGTTTACTTTACGCAAAGTTCTTTTAATGCAGTTGTCTGTTCCTTTGAGTTTACACTTTCGATGGGATTCGCAACTTAATACCAGCGAGATGTTCTGGATAGATATCTCAAGGTGGATGATTCGTAGTAGGTGCAGATGGATTTCGCTCTACTTACCTTGGCGTACTTCCCATTGCTTTTGAGCCCTTCCTTTCTTTGCAGCATAGTTAGCATTGCGGTGCCTTCATAATCCTGTCAATTTCCCAACTGTGATTTGTTTACCTCGCTAGCACTTTTATCGTATTTTGGGAGGGAGACATCACTAGTGAAAATCACGGGACCCCGGTACCTCTTCACATTATTGTTCACACCCTCAATTTACTTTCAGCTTTTACTTTCCTTTGCACATTTTATCTCTTGCGTTGATCCTTTGTAAATGACAAGGCCGGAGGAATTGACAACTCCTCTGTACTCGTTGGGAGCAAAGTTATTTGTTCTTGTGTGCAGGTCCACGACAACATCCTAGTCAGGAAGCAATTTCTGGCGACGTTGCCACCTACTTGTATCTCCTGAGTCCTACTGGTTCGATAACCTTGGTATCTTCACCGAGGGAAACTTGCTGCTGCAATGCATCTCAAACCTTCCACTTGGGGTAACCAACGAGGGGCGAGAAGCCATCACTCGCGTACTGGAAGGAAGTGAGCAACTTTTGAAAGTCGGTCAATGACAACGAAGATGGCATTATTTCCTTTCTGGGTTTTTGGAAAGCCGGTGATGAAGTCCATACCGACTTTGTCCCATTTCCACTCGGGAATAGGCAAAGGCTGAAGTGTACCAGGAGGTCTTTGGTGTTCTGCCTTCATGCGACGACAAACATCACATTCGGCAACATATCGAGCAATGTCTCTCTTCATCCTAGTCCACCAATATCTCTGGCGTGGATCTCGGTACATTTTTGTGCTACCGGGATGAACCGAGAGGGGTGTGTCATGGGCTTCTTTGAGGATGAGTTTCCTTAGATCCCTATTCTTAGGTACTACCAAACGATTTTCAAAGAATACCATTCCTTTGCTATCTGTGGAGAAACATTTAGCAACTCCGCTAGCAATGTTCTCCTTGATCCGGCGAACACCTCGTGCACGCCTTTGGGCAACTATGATTTGATCTTCAAGGGTTGGTTTCGCCACCAAGTTGAAAAGAGATCCACGAGGAACAATCTTGAGATTGAGCTTTTGAAATTCCTCATGAAGAAGTGGTTGAAACTGTTGTAACATGAGGTTGTTACAATACGACTTACGACTTAGTGCATCAGCCATGACATTGGCTTTGCCTGGGGTGTAAGAAATTCCTAAGTCATAATCATTTGTCAACTCAATCCAGCATCTTTGCCTGAGATTAAGATCTCGCTGGGTGAATATATATTTGAGGCTTTGGTGGTCGGAATAGATCTCACAACGATTACCAAGGAGGTAATGTCGCCAAGTTGGCAGGGCATGAACTACGGCAGCGAGTTCAAGATCACGGGTAGGATAGTTCTCTTCATGTGGACACAACTGGCGTGAAGCATAAGCTACCACATGTCTATCTTGCATAAGTATGCATCCTAACCCTTGCCGTGAAGCATCAAAAAAGATCTCGAAATCCTTTTTGGTGTCTGGAGGCGCAAGTACGGGTGCAGAAGTCAATCTTCTTTTTAGCTCTTGAAATCTTTCCTCGCACTTGGGGGTCCATTCGAATTTCTTATCTTTCTTGAGGAGTTCAGTCAGAGGCTTTGCAACTTTAGAAAAGTTCTCGACGAAGCGGCGACAATAGCTTGCTAGGCCAAGAAAACTCCTAACTTGCTTAACCGATTCAGGTGAAGTCCAGTCAAGGACGGCCTGAACTCTCTCGGGATTGACAGTCATGCCTATTGCAGAAATCACGTGGCCTAAATAGGTCACTTCTGGTAGCCAAAATTCACACTTGGAGAATTTAGCATACAGGCGATGCTCTCAAAGTTTCATCAATAACCTAAGATGCTCGACATGTTCTTCTTCGTTCTTCGAGTATATAAGGATGTCATCGAGGTAAACCACGACGAACTTGTCCAAATACTCCATGAAGATCGAGTTCATCATGCGTGGAAAAGTAGCAGGGGCATTGGTTAAACCGAAGGACATGACGGTGAACTCGTAAAGACCATAACGAGTAGTGAACGCCGTCTTAGGAACGCCCTCGTTTCGGATTTTGATTTGATGATAACCTAATCTCAAATCCATCTTGGAGAAGACAGAGGATCCAGCAAGTTGATCATAAAGATCATTGATCCTGGGAAGTGGGTACTTGTTCTTTATCGTCGCTAGATTAAGCGGGATATAGTCTATGCACATCCTTTCTGTTCCATCTTTCTTCGTTACGAACAGAACGGGGCAACCCCATGGCGATGAGCTAGGGCGGATGATGCCTTTTGCCAACAAAGCTTCAAGTTGGATTTTCAGCTCAGCTAACTCACGTGGGGCCATTTTGTATGGGCGTCTGGAAATTGGGGCGGTTCCTGGAGCAAGATCTACGATGAATTCTACACATCTGTCAGGAGGCATTCCTGGCAGTTCTTCAGGAAAGACATCCGGGAATTCACGAACCACCGGAATATATTCAAGGTCAGGAAGGGGAAGCACATTCAAAGTATGCATCTGGATTCTAGAACTGGGTGAGGTGTAGTCAATTGTCTGGCCCGAAGGATGTGTAAGTTTAACTGACTTGGCTCTACAATCAAGGAAAGCATTATGTCTTGATAACCAATCCATTCATAGGATGACATCAATGTCTGATGACTTGAGGGCTATAAGAGAGGAAAGGAATACTAAACCCTTAATTGCAATTTGATTACCATGGCTTACTCTATTAGTTTTCCACTTTGAACCAGGAGTTTGGATGATCATTGGAGAAAACATTTCTTCAAAGGCGAACTCATGACGAAGTGCATAACTCTCCGACATGAATGAATGAGAAGCTCCTGGATCGAAAAGAACGGAGGCGGGAACATGATTGACTAGGAGCGTACCAAGGATGACGTCAGAAGTAATAATAGCTTCCTCAACTGATATTTGGTTCACCCAACCACTAACAGTGGCTAAGGACTTTGCTTGAAAGGAGTTGGAGGTTGATTTCTGTGAAGACTTAGTTTTGGAAGTCTTGGGTGGGGTGGCATCATGTCTTGGACGAGGATCAACTTTCACCTCCAGTGAACATTTCCGCGCGATGTGGCCAGGCTGACCACACTTGTAGCAAACTCTGGTGTCAGGGGGTGGAGCAAGGATGGCAGGCTCACTACCATAGCTGTTGGGATTCGTGTTTGGTGGAGCAGGTTAAGGCACCATATAGGATGGCCTTGAAAAAAGGTGTGAAGGAATGGCACTAGTTGGAATCCATATCCGGCGTTTCTGAGGGTCCGAACTAGAAGATGGAGCAAACTCACAAGCATGCTTGCGAGACTCTTCGAACACCTCATTGCCATACTCAGCTCTGAAGGATCTATTGACTAAATCCTCAAAGTTGAAAAACTCATGAAGATTGAGATCATGAGGAATAACAGGGCTAAGTCCCTTGCGGAACCTTGCTTGCTTCCTCGCATCAGTGGATATCTCCTCTTGGGCATAACGAGCAAGATGGTTGAACTCAGTCATATACTCATGGATGGACATATCTCCCTAAGTAAGATTGCAAAACTCTTCCTTCTTTCTTTCCATCATCTCATCCAGAATGTGGTACCATCGGAAGGCATCATGAAATTGCTGCCAAGTCACTACGTGACCATCAGGTTGCATTGCAACATAGTTCTCCCACCATTCAACAGCATCACCTTCCAGTAAGTATACCGCAAACATCACACGATCATTGTGAGCAACATGCGGCGTCTCAAGCTTACGCTTGATGGAACCGAGCCAATTATCGGCTTCAAGGGGCTCGGAGGAACATTGAAATACCGGTGGCTTGAGGAGGATGAAATCCTGAATGCTGACAACCACGTTGCGCTGACGAGCGGTATTCTGCTCGATGAGCTCCAGAAGGCGTGTTTGATCACGTCGATTCCATTCAGCTTCCATCATGATTTCCGCCGCAGAAGGCGGTGGTGGAGGTTCATTGATGGCTTCTCGCCCTTCGTTGGTTACCCCAAGTGGAAGGTTTGAGATGTAGTGCAGCAGCAGTTTTCCCTCGGTGAAGATACCAAGGTTTGTCTCCAGTAGGACTCCAGAGATGATAAGTAGGTGTCAGCGGCGCAACTGACGCGGACCTGCAAACAGACACAGATAAATTTGTTCCCAACGAAGTTCAGAGAGGTTGTCAATCTCTCCGGTCTTGTTGTTCACAAAGGATAAAATGCAAGGGATAATGATAGCAAGTAAAAGCAGTAAAGTAAATATAACTTGGAAATAGTAATGAGGATATGGACCGGGATACGTGATGTTCAATAGTGATGTCTCTCTCCCAAAAGACGATAAAACTGCTATGCGAGGTAAACAAATTACAGAAGGGCAATTGACAGGATTATGAACGCACCGCAATGCTAACTATGCTAAAAAAGAAAGGAAGAGGCTCAAAAGCACGGGCAGTACGCCAAAATAAGTAGACCAAAATCCATATGCATCAACTACTAATCATCCACCTTGAGATATCTATCCAGAAGATCTCGCTGGTATTAAGTTGCGAGCCCCACCCAAAGTGTAAACCCAAAGCAACAGACAACTGCAATAAAAAGAACTTTGCGTAAAGTAAACAATCCTTGTAACCGCGGTTACAAGCACCGTTGTTTTCCCCCTTGTGGCAGCAACACATCCCCTAGACTCATTTTTCTGTCACTCAAGCGTGTCATCAGGGGGCATGAACGCACAATCTAGCACAATGTTCCCTCTTGGAGTCACTACCTACTACTTGGCCAAAGCAATAAACAGCAACGGAGAACATGCAAGAATTCCTTAGGAACAAAAATATAAGAGTTAAAAACCAAATATATTACTCTATCACAATCTGAACATAATCTCATAATCCATCAGATCCCTCCAAACTCAGCATAGCAACAACAGAAATATTACAAATGTGCCTCGATCATGTAGGGAAGCTTACGAGGTCTAAACAATGAAGATCAAAGAGGGGAGGATAACAACACATAGCTACTGATCACGGACCCATGGTCCAAGGAAAACTACTCACGAGACATCCGGGGAGCATCCATGTGGAGAGGAGACTCCCGGAGGTCAATCCTCCCTCCGGCAGGGTGCCCGGAAGAGGTCTTCTGGTGCTCCCGATCTCGGAAGCGCGGCGGCGGCGGAACAGAGGCGACTTTGCGGAATAGGGTCCCTCCTCTGGAGTTTTCCCGTGACGGAGAATAAATAGGCGAAGGGGGGCAGCCAGAGGTGGACCAGGGGCCCCAGGCGCCCCCTGGCGCGGCCAGGGGTGGGGCCGCGCCGGGTGGCCGCCTGGGCCCCCCTGGCTCCCCTCTGGCCCCTCCCGGGCTCTTCTCGAAGCTTCCTGTACGCTGATTTTTCCTGTATTTTTCCCCGAATTTTTCTGGCACTTTTTATATGGGGGAAAACTGAAATAGAAAAACAGCAGAAAACAGGAACTGGCACTGGGGTGCACTGAGTTAATAGGTTAGTCCAAATATGATCAAAAGTATATGAAAGTGTATCTAGATCATAGAAATATCACACAAAGCATGCATGGAGCAAGAAGAAATTATAGATACGTTTTGGACGTATCATTCATCATTACTTCGATTCCGATCACGGTCTCGATTGCGACGAACAACACTACGAGTTCCACCTGACATCCTGTGTGATAAAAATCAACAACCAGAACAGATTTTACGTTGGAAACAAAGATAAGAGGACATGGCTAGGCGGAAAAGATTATAATGCGAAGGCAATGACTCAAAGAAACACAGAACGAATCCGACAGCATAACGGCTACACCGGGATGGAAAACAAGAAAACCTCGAGAAGATGGGGCAAAACTTCTTCAAGGAACTCAAAGACACGAAGACTCTGGACAACCAAAACTGTCCTACGGCTACAAGGAAGCAATCAACGAGATGTTCTAGTCAGACATATATGAGCCTAGTCCTATCTTCCCGCAGAAAAGATGAGGTGACTCAGAACTCAGATCGATGAGGGTAAGGAGAAAAAGAAGCCTTACGTTGTTCCCTTTATACCCAAGTAACTATATAACTATAGAATGCTAGACTCGACTGCGACCAAGGCTTTGATAATCCTACAGACAGTCCTGCTCTGATACCAAGTCTGTCGGGACCCGGAATATACGTATGTAATTCCAGCCACAACTCAATCACATAAAGAGCCGAGAGCCGTACCCACTTGTCTAAGTAGACAAGGCCAAGCACAGGACACTCTCGGAAAGCATCGTACGTGAGGGGCATCCCATCCAGGCCGGATGATCAACTGAGATGGGTCCTCATCGCCCGCTCACAAGTCTAAATGCTTATGGGTGGTGAAATACCATACTCATAGACAAGTCGCCTCAACCATGTTATCGATTGAATCATAACCCTTACATAAACAGACTCCAGCCCAATCACTTAGTCGGGGTCTAGGGCGGGCTCGATCATACAACAAAGTGTGCTCATGACAGAGTCACGAGAAATTGCGTCGCGATGCCCCAAGCTGCGCACATCTAAGGGCCACTTGGTGTATAAAAGACCGCCAGCCAGATCACAACTAAGGTCTCGAAAACCCATACTAAGACATGCATGTTATAACCATACACGCAGCACACATGTATAGTATGAACAACAGGTATCATCACATAACTCTACAAAGTACTTCTTTATTGACTTACACATAGAGCATACAAAGATCACATGTCTGTGATCAACATTACATCATACAACGGAAGCAAATTAGGTCTGAGTACAGACAAGTTTAACAAATGGCTTAGAGAAGCCTTGTTCAACATACATGCCCTTCCACGAGGGACCAGACTGTCGTCTGCAACTATACTATCTTAGTCAACGTCGAGCTTCAGGAAGGTGTCACCATCGGGGTCTGGGTTTCCATCTAAAACATAGAATAAGCAAACGTGAGTACAAAGTCGTACTCAGCAAGACTTACATCAGAACTATACTACTCATGCTCAAGTTTCAAGGTAAAGGGAGGTGGGGTTTCATCATGCAGAAGTGCTAGCTTTGACTTGGCTAGTCCTATACTACGAGTACCAGAATTGGGGTAAGAAGCGTACACGAGTCCACTACCAAGTCTCCAACCAATACGCCACTATGGTTACTTCCTCGACTCCCCCACGAGAAAGCACACCATAGCACTCACACTTATCTTGCGAGTTTTAGAGTGTCCATTCAAGTTGTTTAATAATCAAGCACATCTTTCCAAGTAGTCCATGACCGCGGACGCGGCTATTCGAATAGTTTTGTCAAACCTGCAGGGGTGTACCGCTAGACACACATGACCATCAGTTACCGCTAGGTCTCGGCACCATTCAAGGGGTGTCGGCGAGGATGTTCACCAAAAAACTTCGCCCACAGCTCCGGCCTAGTCCAAGGAGTCAACTGTCTGAGTTCCAAACCCAACTGGAGTTCCGGCCGAGCTTCTAGCCAGGACTCAAACCATGTAGGCACGACTGACAAGCCCACCTCGACGGATGGTTCTCCGCTTGACAAGCCATGTTCTAAAAGCCCTACCATGAATGCCACATTTCATTTCCTTTATCTTTCTATGCATATGCCGAATGGAAAACCCAAACTAGGTGTGACTCCTGGACTTGGATCGGGGTGAGTTACTAGGTCGAGAGGGGTCAGTGAGCCCAATGTGTGGTTGTACTCTTTGTCTCGGATTACCATACAGGAACTCGGGCTTAAGGCGGTGTTCAACGAGACAACCAACTGTGTACTCCTAAACAACCTCTCATCGTTCACCTTGTATTAGGGTATATTCACCAACACAGTTTCACTTTCATCAACACCATGTTCACTATCATCCCGACTCACATCAAAAGTATCCTCATTGTAAACTCTAAGCATGCAATAAGCTTTAACAGTTGCAGGGGCCACATGATATCAATCAACTCCTATGTCAGCTAGGATTGTGGTTCGCTTAATACTGTGACAAGATGATAGGTCATGCATCAGATATGGGTTCAACTATGCGGTAGAATCGATAACAAGGTGATCTCCTAAACATGCATAAGCGAGACTGAGAGGGAATTGGGATTTTATAGACATGATAAATGGGGTTTTCTTGCCTTGCTGACGATACACGGGTCTTAACAGTGGTCTTGTTCTTCGGTGGTGATCACCGTCTCGGAAACACTGTTACCGGAACAAACATCAACAAAGGGGGCAACATTGAATTTAAATGCACAATCACATGATAATGTTGTCCATGATGTGAATGGTGCTGGTTTATGGTACATTTGATTTAAATGAAGTGTATTGCATTTGAAATGCAAATTCAAACTCCACATATGAATTTCAATTTAACCAAATTGCAATTGCTATTGTTTGTTCTTTGAAAACCATGTGATCATGTGTGTAATATGTCTCTGATGTACAAGTGACCAAGTTTACATTGTATTGGTTCAAAGTGGAAAAGAATTTGAATTAAATTTGAATTAATTCTAATTAAGCCAAATAGCAAAAGCTACTGGTACCATTTTAAAATCAACTCAAACATGGTTGAAAGTTGGATATTTGTAAAGAGCATTTTCTGCTGATAGTTTTTCATATATTATATGTTAAATTTGGAGTTCATATGAAATTTCTATGAATTTCCAAAGTTTGGCTAATTTTCTGCAATTTCTGGATTTTCTTTAATTCTTTAGTCCTGTTCTTTTAATTCTTTTCCAATTATGGCGTCAGCATGACACAATGGTGATGTCACAGGGGGGGCTGACATGTGGGGCCTACATGTCAGTGGCCCAGTTTTAATTCTTGTTTAGTTTAAATTAAACAGTGGTTAAGGGGGGCTGGCCCCACCTATCATCGTCACTGGGAAAGGATTAAGGGCCGATTAGCCCTTAAGCTAATCCACCCGGCCGGAGGCTAGCCGCCGGTGCCACTGGGCACGGCGGAGCCCCGCCGGAGTGGCTTCCCGGCCACAGTCTAGCACGGGGAAAGCATGGGACTGCTCCCCAGCCTCGGCTGTGTCGCCTCGCGGCCACGGGAAGGCCTCGGGGTACCGGAGCCTCGCCGGCGTTGAGGAACGCGGCGGCAGGAGCACTGCACAGGCGAGCTCGGCGATTTCGTGCACGAGGAGAACGTTGGGAGGGGGCAAACGGAGCGCGATGCTCACCAGAGCTCTATGGCGAGCACGGAGAGGACCGAGGGGGCTCGGCGGCGTCCAATTCCTTGCCGAAGATCACGGCGGCCGGCGGCGTCGGGTTGAAGATGGCGTCGACCTCGGCCTTCTGGGCTCGATTCCCCGCTATTGGTGACGAAGACGAGGACGCTGGTCTTCCTGGACACGGCGGGGAGGTCCGGTTCGGCCGTTGGCCACGGCTGCGCGGCCGCGCGCTCCGGCGAGCTCACTGTCGCGCGCGGAAAAGGCGAAGCAGAGAGGAGTAGGCGACCCGAGACTAGGGGGAAGGAAGGAGAAGCTCGTGGGCGTATGATAACCCTCAACTGTAGGGGATCGAGATAGTCTTCACGGGAAAGATAACCCAATTTATTGATTCGACACTTGGGGACACAAAGAATACGTACAGGCTTTGACAATTGAGTTGTCAATTCAACTGCACCTGAAATAAACACTTGCTTGCACAAAGGTATTAGTATCAACTGTGACATGGTAGTGGTGGTAATGATAATAGTGGTGATAGTGATAGTGGAACAACAAAGGTAAACAACTAGTAACCAGCAGAAGGAAAAGACTGTAGGCTAGGGAGATGGATGGTTGGGCGCTGCTTGGATGAGAACGAACATGTAACAAATTCTAACTTGGGAAAGGCTCACAGAAAAGAAAGGAGCATGTAGGAAAATATCAAACATCAGGCATGTATCCCAAGGTAGTTGTACGTGCTTGCAATAGGAACTTTGCACAACATCTTTTGTCCTACCCTCCCACTACAAACGGGGCCAAAAGGAACTTAGGGAGATTAAGGTACTCATGTCAAAGAGCACCGGAACAAAGAATTAACACTTCATGGATACACGGAATCCTCAAATCATAGTTCATCCCCTTTGGTGTCCCAAGCTGTCACCATTGGGATCACCGGTTCCGGACTATAATAGGTGCATACAACTCATAGATAGGATCAAGAACACCACAAACTCAAGAAACAAAAGGGTGATCAGATCTGAAATCATGGCACTCGGGCCCAAAGTGGCAAGCATTAAGAGCAACAAGTTGTAACAGAGATGATACACACCAAGTAGATGATAGGCAACATGCCCCCAACAATATGATTGAACTATTACATGATCTAACTCATCCAATCCCTACCATCCCCTTTGCCTACAACAGAGAATTACTCACACATGAGAGGAGAAGTCATGGAGGGGTGATGGAGAGGCGATGATGATGACGATGGCGATGATTTCCCCCTCACCGAAGGCCAATTCAGCATCCAGATTAGCTCTCCGAGGAAGAACAGAGGGTTGCGGCGGCTCCGCGACGTAGATTGGAAAAGCGATTTCTCTTTCGGGGTTTCCTCGACGGGGGGATAAATAGGGCCAAAGTAGGGCACCAGGGGGTGTGGGACCCACCCAGGAGGGCAGGTGGCGCGGCCAGGAGCTGGGCCACGCCAGGCACCCTCCTGGCTGCCCCCTGGCTGCCCTGTGGCCCCCCCTTGGCCTGGTGGAAGCTTCCGGAAAGCTGATTTTTATGTAATTTTTTGGGATTTTTCTAGCGTACGTAAATATCCAGAAACCTGCACAAAAGAAAACAGCCCTGGTAGCTCTGCTGAAAACAGCGTCAGTCCGGGTTAGTTTCGTTCAAATCATGCAAGAATGAAGGCAAAACAATAGCAAAAGTGTTTGGAAAAGTAGATACGTTTAGGACGTATCAACTCCCCCAAGATTAGCTATTGCTTGTCCTCAAGCAATTCAGTTCAACGAACTGGACGCGACAAAGAAAACTTTGACAAACTCTTTTGCTTCATTAGATGTATATAAGCATGTACTACGAAAGAGTTTAGCAAGTTTTGACATCATGCTACAAGGACAATGCACGAAGCAATCCTTATTTCATGTAATCAGTCAGAAACAGACGTAAAGTAAATAATATGCTGCTGAAAATCAATTCAAGATCACAATGCACATGGCATGAACATATCAGAGTGGTATTTCGCTAGCCTCCATGAGTGAAGCAAAAAATAAATGCAGAAACTCCTCCGGAGTTTTAGAGGAGACTAGAACTCAGAACTCAGAGTAAGAAACATCACAATCATGCAGAAGACAATGTGGTACTTTGGGACAATGCATGTTACACTAAGAATGACAATTAAGGTCTTATAGTTGGTGCTTTGGAGAAAGGAAGGTGGAGACTCTCGAACCGTGGCTTTTGATGGTGAGGTTGAAATCCCGTGAAAGGAAGTAAAGACTAAACATGTGCCAGAGCTCTTGGTTTTGAAAACAGAGATAAACTCTTTTGAGAGGTGAAACTTTCCAGTCAACAGTGAACGGTAAAGGTCTCTCAATATCTCCCATGCCAACCATATTAATGCCTTTTGCTTACACATGTTCCCTTATCCATAAATCCTTTGATGGTCTACGGAACCTTTTATTTTGCCTCAAGGATGGAAGGAGGATATCGTTCCATCTATCATAAGCAGCATTTGGTCCATTTCACTCCATTATCAAGTATGGGGGAAGTGTAACTCTCATATATTTTTTATTGACTAGTTAAAACTTCCGTCAAAATATTTTTTCCATGAAAGATACTGATTTTCCCTCACCGCACCATGAGCTTGTACGGTTACAAAGGGGAAGCTTTTGAATAAATTTCGAGATGGCACAAGAAAGTCTAAGTTAGGAGTGGCCGGTAAATACCACATATAGGTAGGTATGGTGGACTCAAATGGAACAACTGGGTTTAGAAAGGTGATTGTGGAAGCACAAGCAGAATTCCGCTTGGTGCTGGAGGAAGGCTAGCAACAGACGGGGAAGCGACCAACTAGAGAGCATAACAGTCATAATCATGCAGAGCGACAAAGCAACATTGAATCGGGCATGAAAATGATATAACTCACCCTAAAGTAAAAAAAATCATCAAGGCAGAACAGACTTTTTAGTCTTAACATGCGTGAACATGTGCCAAGTCAATCCAATAATCCCCCGGAGGGAAATACCACTTCAATATTCCACACCATGAACAATGCAATGCATGTCAATCATATCAAGCAACACATTATAAACTCTAGCTATTTGAGACTAACCACAAAGAAAGCATGAACACTGGGAAAGCATTGTAAACATAGCACTATGTCGCTACAAGCTGGTCTCTAATCATAAGTACAGGCATATGTACAAAAGTAGAAATAAAAAGAGTTCATACCAGCTTTCCTTGTTGCATCCCTTCCGTCGATCATCGTCATTACTGCCTTGTCACTTGCACGATCGAACATAGGAAATTATAATCCTCACGGACTCGAGCTGAACTCTGAAAACAAAGCAACTAAAGAGCAAAGGAAACATATTTTTGGGTTTTTTTTAAGTTTAACGAAAGCAAAAGAAAGGAGAAATCTTTTTGGGTTTTTTGCAAACTAGAAGAACAAAGAAGAACAGGCAAAAACTTGCAAAAAGATAAATGCGAACCAATGGTAGATACAAAGGAAAGGGGAGGAGAGCACGTACTCCCCCAAGCTTAGGATTTGGCCTAAGTTGGGCTCTTCTACTGCGGTCCCGCGGAGCTTCCTGCTCCGGGGTAATGGTAATCCCACGGGTTGTATGAGCCCTCTGGTGCGTACACTGAAGTCCTCGGATCCTCCCACGTGGAAGAGGAAGGTCCCGCCCCCCATCCAGAGGAAGACCCTTCACCCCAGGGGGTGACGTTCTCCTCCTGAACTGGTGGATATACCACGTGCTCCTCCTCGTCTGGCTCGACCCCCTCCGTGGGGTCGTGAAACTGGTATCTCCCCGTGATCTCATCAAACTCGGCCATTCAGTGTTACAGAACGAGTCGAGGAGGGTGTTGAGTGCAACAGTTTGGACATTTTTCCTCTTCTTCTTCTCGACCAAGCCTGGCAAACCTAAAGCTTCACAAAATGTACTCATAGGCATGGTCAGCAACCTTTCATAAAGTCTAAACACTATAGTATCATTGTCAGGATAAAACCTGAAACTGTTAACAAAAATAGCGGTGAGTGTCTCGTACTGTGGTACACGGCTCGTAACGAGCCATGTCAAACCTGCATGGGCACACAGAGCATAGAACTCTTCTCGTATGTCGGCATCCTCCATGAAGTCTTCGCATGGAAATGCCATAGCTCTTGCGGGTGACGCGTCCAACATCTCCATGGGTACGATATCTTCATTAAAGCTCACCCTCGTGGCCGAAGGTGAAGCTGCGGAACGCGTAACACGGCTAGAGCACTCGGGCTTCTTCTTCCCAAGCCACTTTCCTAGCCTCTCCATTTCTGAAATTTTTAACAATTCACAAAAACGAGTATTTAAGCAAAACTAGTTTGGGAAAAACATTCTACTTACTTTACCAAGGCTCAAACTAGCAAAAAAACTTGAAAAATAAATTTCTACACAAACATTTATGCTCAACTAAACAGCACCAAGAACCACTAAATACTCACTAATGAAGCCACCAACTAGAAAACTAATTGGAGGGGTGAGGGAGTCACATACCAGGGAGGACTTGTTCCAAAAATCAGCTCAAAGAAGTGGCTAAATGGAGAGATCAAAGGTACGTGCTCAAGAGCAGCAAGAACAAAGAAACCAGAGGAAGAACTCGTGTTTTTGGGAAGAAGGAGAGAAAGTGAGAGGAGAGATGCCACCAGGGGGCATGGGACCCACCCAGGAGGGTGGGTGGCGCGGCCAAGAGCAGGGCCGTGCCATCTGGCCTTCTGGCCTGGTGGTGGCCCCCCTGGTCAGCCAAAGGTGCCCCCTGATATCTTTTTACCTGAAAACTTTGAATATAATTTTTTTGGAATTTTCTGGGCAACTTTACTGTAGAGATTTTTTCAAAGTTCAAAAAGCTGCAAAAACTTTCGTGAACTTGAGGCAAAAGTTAGAACAAGTGAATTTTTAAACAAAAACTTTGGTAGAGCAAGGAGAATAAAAGCTAAAGGAAATGAAAACATAACAAGCTCAACTTTTTACTTATATAAAACTTGCTAGTTAGCAAGGTTGATCAAGTCTTACCAACACACCGGTGATATATAGCGCAGAAAGTCTTGCCTCTTATGAAGTGATCATTGCACTCTCACTTTAATGGACATGGTCCCCACCATAATTGTTTTGTATTTGTGGTATACATGTAGTGGACAATCCCATTCTCCAATCTTCACGGTCTCGATATTCTCAATGGAGTTAAGGCCATGCCTTTTGTCTATTTTCTTCGGAAAATACACCGTGTGTTCTTTGTCATTTACGTTGAAGGTAACCTTCCCTTTATTGAAATCAATAACGGCACCTGCGGTGTTACAAAAAGGTCTACCAAGGATAATGGACATGCTCCCATCCTCGGGCATGTCAATCACAACAAAATCAGTAAGTATTAAGCAATTGGCAACTTCAACAGGAATATCCTCACAAATACCGATCGGGACGGCCGTGGACTTGTCAGCCATCTGAAGAGAGATATCTGTAGGAATTAGTTTCTCTAAACAAAGCCTTTTGTAGAGAGAGAAGGGCATAACACTCACTCCTGCACCAAGATCACATAAGGGAGTTCTAACATAATTATTCTTTATGGAGCAAGGAATGGTGGGTATACCTGGATCACCGAGCTTCTCAGGAATCTTGCCACTGAAAGAGTAGTTAGCAAGCATAGTAGATATTGCCTCATTAGGGACTTTTCTTTTATTAGTAACAATATCTTTCATATATTTTGAGTAAGGAGGTAATTTAATAGCATCAATCAAAGGAATTTGAAGAAAAAGAGGTTTCATCCACTCACAAAACTTGTTGTAGTGCTCTTCTTCTTTTGATTTGACGGACTTTCTTGGGAAAGGCATGGGTTTCTGTACCCATGGTTCTCGTTCCTTCCCGTGTCTCCTTGCAAGGAAGTCTTCTCTAGTACACTTCTTGCGCTTATCGGGTGCTTCTTCTTCACGAACCTCGGGTGGATCATTCTTTTCAGTATCTTTTTCTGGTTCAGCACCGTCTTCAGTCTCAGCACCGGATGTAGATATGTTGTTTGGATCCACAGCTTGTTCTTCTTCTTCTATAGGATCATTGGAATTGTCAGCTTCCTTGTGTTTCTTTTTCTTCTTCTTCTTCTTTGGGGAGCTAACAATTTCTTCTTCCTTCACTTGAGAATCTTGCTCGATCCTCTTTGGATGCCCCTCTGGATAGAGAGGGTCCTGGGTGTGTGTGCCACCCCAGGTCTTTATACCGTAAGCTTGTAAATTGTCCTGTTTGGCATTATTAGCAAGAAAATCTTTTTGCACATTAGAAATTTGTTCAAGCTGAGTTTGAACCATATGAAAATGCTTCACAAGACATTTAACATCATTAACTGTTCTACCTAGAACATCAAGAAAACTTTTGATAGCAAGAGTATTATCATGCAACTGACCTTGTATCTTCTTATTGAAGTGATTCTGCTTCATAATAAAATTATCAAGCTCATCTAAACATTGGTCAGGAGGTTTAACTTTAGGGATGTCACTTGCATTGAAATCTAAAAGAGAGTGTACTTCTACCATAGGTGGGTGAGTGGTAGGCTCACACAGCTTATCAATTGGAGGTAGATTCTTCACGTCATTAGCTTTAATACCTTTCTCTCTTATGGACTTCTTTGCTTCTTGCATATCTTCAGGGCTTAGGACTAGCATGCCCCTCTTATTTGGTGGTGGAGGTGGTTCAGGCACGGACCAATCTTCATGGTTTTTGGCAATTTTGCCCATCAATTCTTCCGCATCGTCCGGTGTTCTTTACCTGAAAACACAACCAGCACAACTATCTAGGTAGGATTTAGACCCATCGGTTAGACCAGCATAAAATATATCAAGTAATTCATTTTTAGGGATTTCATGTCCCGGTCTAGCTTTTAGCAAACTGCAAAATCTCCCCCAATCTTTAGGGAGATGCTCATCCTGCAACTGTTTAAAGTTATAAATTCTTTGTAAAGCAGCATGTTGCATATGAGCAGGAAAATACTTATCAACGAAAAACATAGCCATATCTTGAGGACTCTGAATGAAACCACATGGTAGTGCATCGTACCATGCTCTTGCATCTCCTTTCAAGGAAAAAGGAAGAAGCTTGGTCACATAAAAGTTCCGGATCCTTTCATCTGTGGTAAACAAGCCACCTAACTCAGTGAGTTTGGTCAGGTGCCCGATAGCATCATCATTTTCTCTGCCATAAATTGGATCAGCTTCAACTATGGATATAAGTGAAAGGTCAACAGAGAAACCATAATCAGCATCAGTGATGCGTATAGGAGACGTAGCAAAAGTAGGATCAGGAGTAAACTTGTTCTTCAGGGAGTGTTTTGCTAGCAACTTCTTTATAGTAGCAGGGTCGGAATTAGCACATTCAGTAAGCTCCCTGCATAAATCATCATCAAGTATAACATAATCGTACTCAAGGAGTTTCTCCTTAAGGCCAGCAAGGTCATGAATTTTTCCAATAGGTGTTTGGGTAGCAGGAATTTCAACACCCGGGAATCGGGCAGCAGCAACAATCTGTTCTTCTATAAAAGAACCAAGTGAACCTGTAGGCTCAAAAGTAGTAGAAGCATCATCAAAAGTATCTGACATATTGCCAGACTCAGCAGAAGTAGGATGTCACTGAGGTGAATAAAAATGACTCATAACCGAAGGTGAATCAAGTTTAGCACTAGTGCTAAGAGCAGTACCTCGTCTCGTACGGGATGGTAAGATCGGAACTTTAGGGTCTCCCTTCTTACCCATAGTGGATAATGTGCAGCAGGTAAGATACTTCGAGTAGACCTATAAATAAAGCTATGGTCCCCGGCAACGGCGCCAGAAAACAGTACTTGATAACCCTCAACTGTAGGGGATCGAGATAGTCTTCGCGGGCAAGATAACCCAATTTATTGATTCGACACTTGGGGACACAAAGAATACGTACAGGCTTTGACAATTGAGTTGTCAATTCAACCGCACCTGAAATAAACACTTGCTTGCACAAAGGTATTAGTAGCAACTGTGATATGGTAGTGGTGGTAATGATAATAATGGTGATAGTGATAGTGGAACAGCAAAGGTAAATAACTAGTAACCAGCAGAAGGAAAACACTGTAGGCTAGGGAGATGGATGGTTGGGCGCTGCTTGGATGAGAATGAACATGTAACCAATTCTAACTTGTGCAAGGCTCACAGAAAAGAAAGGATCGTCTAGGCAAATATCAAACATCAGGCATGCATCCCAAGGTAGTTGTACGTGCTTGTGATACGTCCAAAACGTATCTATAATTTTTTCTTGCTCCATGCATGTTTTGTGTGATATTTCTATGATCTAGATACACTTTCATACACTTTTGATCATATTTGGACTAACCTATTAACTCAGTGCACCCCAGTGCCAGTTCCTGTTTTCTGCTTTTTTTCTATTTCAGTTTTCCCCCATATAAAAGTGCCAGAAAAATTCCGGGAAAAATACAGAAAAACTCAGCGTACAGGAAGCTTCGAGAAGAGCCCGGGAGGGGCCAGAGGGGAGCCAGGGGGGCCCAAGCGGCCACCCGGCGCGGCCCCACGCCTGGCCGCGCCAGGGGGGGGTGCCTGGGGCCCCTGGTACACCTCTGGCTGCCCCCCTTCGCCTATTTATTCTCCGTCACGGGAAAACTCCAGAGGAGGAACCCTATTCCGCAAACTCGCCTCTGTTCCGCCGCCGCCGCGCTTCCGAGATCGGGAGCACCAGAAGACCTCTTCCCGGCACCCTGCCGGAGGGAGGATTGACCTCCGGGAGTCTCCTCTCCACCGTGGATGCTCCCCGGATGTCTCGTGAGCAGTTTTCCTTGGACCATGGGTCCATGATCAGTAGCTATGTGATGTTCTCCTCCCCTCTTTGATCTTCATTGTTTAGACCTCGTGAGCTGCCCTACATGATCGAGGCACCTTTGTAATATTTCTGCTGTTGCTATGCTGAGTTTGGAGGGATCTGATGGATTATGAGATTATGTTCAGATTGTGATAGAGTAATATATTTGGTTTTTATCTCTTATATTTTTGTTCCTAAGTAATTCTTGCATGTTTTCTGTTGCTGTTTATTGCTTTGGCCAAGTAGTAGGTAGTGACTCCAAGAGGGAACGTTGTGCTAGATTGTGGGTTCATGCCCCCCGATGACACGCTTGAGTGACAAAAATATGAGTCTAGGGGGTGTGTTGTTGCCACAAGGGGGAAAACAAAGGTGCTTGTAACCGCGGTTACAAGGATTGTTTACTTTACGCAAAGTTCTTTTTAATGCAGTTGTCTGTTGCTTTGGGTTTACACTTTGGGTGGGGCTCGCAACTTAATACCAGCGTGATGTTCTGGATAGATATCTCAAGGTGGATGATTAGTAGTAGATGCAGATGGATTTCGGTCTACCTATTTTGGCCTACTGCCCGTGCTTTTGAGCCTCTTCCTTTCCTTTGTAGCATAGTTAGCATTGCGGTGCGTTCATAATCCTGTCAATTGCCCTTCTGTAATTTGTTTACCTCGCATAGCAGTTTTATCATCTTTTGGGAGAGAGACATCCCTAGTGAACATCACGTATCCCGGTCCATATCCTCATTACTGTTTCCAAGCTATATTTACTTTACTGCTTTTACTTGCTATCATTATCCCTTGCGTTTTATCCTTTGTGAGAAACACGACCGGAGAGATTGACAACCTCTCTGAACTTCGTTGGGAACAAAGTTATCTGTGTCTGTGTGCAAGTCCGCGTCAGTTGCGCCGCTGACACCTACTTATCATCTCTGGAGTCCTACTGGAGACAAACCTTGGTATCTTCACCGAGGGAAAACTTCTACTGCACTACATCTCAAACCTTCCACTTGGGGTAACCAACGAAGGGCGAGAAGCCATCAAGCAAGTTTTCTGGCGCCGTTGCCGGGGACTCTGAGTGCTAAGATAGGGGAGTTGCACACTACCCTTTACCTTTGTTTTTTAGTCTTGTTAGTTTATCTTTCAGTTTTTGTCTTTGTGTCTTTTTTCAAAATTTACAAAAAAATCTACCGCACTTGCTGCTACTATGGGTTCCACTGAAAACACCAAGTTGTGTGACTTCACTAGTCACAACAACCACGACTTTATCTGCACTCCCATTGCCACACCTGCCACTTCAGCTACCTCTTATGAAATTAAACCTGCTTTGCTAAACCTTGTTATGAGAGATCAATTCTCTGGTGCTGGAGATGATGCTGCTTTACACTTGAATAATTTTGTTGAATTATGTGATATGCAAAAGTATAAAGAAGTAGAAGGTGATGTTGTTAAGCTCAAGCTCTTTCCTTTCTCTTTAAGGGGAGATGCTAAAATCTGGTTTCAATCTTTGCCTAGAAATAGCATAGATTCTTGGGATAAGTGCAAAGATGCTTTTATAGGGAAGTACTACCATCCTGCTAAGATTATCCAATTGAGGAGTAATATTATGAATTTTAAGCAATTGGATAATGAACACGTTGCCCAAGCTTGAGAACGAATGAAATCTCTTGTTAAGAAATGCCCTACACATGGTTTGACTACCTGGATGGTTATCCAGACTTTTTATGCAGGCTTGATCTTTACCTCGCGGAACCTGTTAGATTCGGCCGCGGGAGGAACCTTTATGTCAACTACACTTGGTGCTGCCACGAAGCTTCTCGATGAAATGATGACCAATTATTCCCAATGGCACACCAAACGCGCTCCAACAGGTAGGAAGGTAAATTCTGTCGAGGAAATTACCTCCCTCAATGAAAAAGTTGACTTAATTATGTCTCTACTTACCAAGCAACCCTCTATTGATCCTCATGATGTTCCTTTAAATTCTTTGGTTTCCCAAGAACAAGTAGATGTGAACTTTATTGCTAGAAACAACTTCAACAACAATGGTTATAGGGAAAATTTTGCTAGTAATCCTAGACCGTTCCCATCCAACTATGGGAACAACAATACCTACCCTAGCAACAAGAACCCATCCTCTGAATTAGAAAGCATGCTTAGAGACTTTATCACTACCCAAAAAGCCTCCAACAAAAGTGTAGAGGAGAAATTAGCTAGAATAGATAATCTCTCTTTGAAGGTAGAAAGCTTAGCCCTGGATATTGAGATGCTTAAAATTAGAACCTCTCCCCTTGAGGAGAATAAGGCCACTCCTATTAATGCTATCCAGTTACAAATCAATGAAAATATTAGGATGATGGCTAAACTTAAAGAAAGATGGGCGAGAGAAAAAGAGGAAGAGGATAGAATTAAGAGCCTTCCTACACACCACACAGTTTCCACTATCCAAATTGTTGAGGACACCCAAACTATTAGCACCCAATGCACTCCTAGTCCCGTTGGACCTATTAACGGTGATGCTAATACCTCAACCGTAGAAAAAGAAACTCCTATGAACATAGAGGGTTTCAAACAAGTGAGCCTATATGACACTACCACTACCTTTGATAGTAGTGATATTGATTTTGATAGTTGCACCCTCTCAGAAGTTATCAGTTTGCTACACAAAATGTCTAGAGACCCCCACACTAGCACACTTAATCTTGCCTTCACGGAGCATATCACAAATGCTCTCATCAAAGCTAGGGAGTAGAAGCTTAGAGTAGAATCCTCCATACCTAGGAAGCTAGATGATGTTTGGGACCCTATGATCAAAATTAAATTAAATAACTTCTCTTGCTATGCTTTATGTGATGTTGGAGCTAGTACCTCCATTATGCCCAAAAGAATATTTGATATGTTTGAATTGAAGCCCTTTGAGCCTTGTTCTTTTGGTGTTCGTCTTGTTGATTCTTCCATAAAGAAACCTTTGGGGAAGATCGACGATGTTCTTATCATTGTCAATGACAACTATGTTCCCGTTGATTTTATTGTTATGGATATAGAGTGTGAACCTTTGTGTCCAATTATTTTGGGACGTCCTTTTCTTCGCACCGTTGGTGCGGTTATTGACATGAAAGAGGGGAATATAAAATTCCAATTCCCATTAAAAAAGGGGATGGAACACTTCCCTAGAAATAAAATCAAGTTACCTTTTGAGTCCGTTACACGGGCTAGTTATTCTCTTTCTCTTGATAAAACTTGATTCTTCTTTTGCATCATGCCTAGCTAATGTCTTTAAAGAAGCGCTTTCGGGTGGCAGCCCGCAACGAATTTAGGTTTTACTTTTTGCTTTTATTGTGTCTTGATGATTTTTACTACTTTAGCAACATCATTGTATCTTTATTTTTCAGCATTGTGCCAAGTTATAGCCTCTTACGGCAAGGGAAGTAAAAGTTGTGACATGCTGTCCAGAAAACAGATTCTGTCCTCGTGACCAGAAAAATTCCAGAAAAATGCGAGTTCATCTTTTTGAGCTGAAATTTTTACACAGTGTGATATATACAATTACGAAACTTCCGTATGTTCTGAGTTTTTTTATTTGAGTTGCATAAGTGCCCCTAAAAAATTCTTTACTATCTGCCATTCTGTTTTTCACAGATTCTGCCACGTTTTGTCTCTCCTAACTTTTGCAAACCTTAAGATTGCTTTTTCTTTGCAAAAAACTTTTTGGCACTCTTGATAAACAGTAGATCTTCAAGAATATCTTTATATCCAGTGGGAAAAATTATTTATTAAGGGTACTAACCTCTCTAATCAACTTATGATGAGTTATGTATGAAGGGAGTTTTCAAGTGTGTGATGGAAGATGATGAAAAAAGATCCAGGAGTGTCAAGCGCTCAAGCTTGGGGATGCCCCCATGCATCCCTAATAAATATTCAAGGATACTCAAGCGTCTAAGCTTGGGGATGCCCCCGTGCATCCCCTTCTCCATCAACAATCATCAGTTCGTCCTTCGTCTCATTATATTTTTATCACTTCATGCGTTATGTGCTATGCTTGGAGCGTCTCGCTCTTAGGTTTTGTTTTTAGTTTTCTTTAGATTTGCTTGCTGTTCATAATAAGTTAGATCCCATCTTACTTTGTGTGGGAGAGAAACACGCTCCAATTTCAAACTTAGAAGACATCGTAGGATTTTTCCTGCTTATCTTTTTTCTGTTGTGTGTTCTTTATATTTTCATAGCTACTACCATGTTTAGTTTTAGTCTTAGTTTGTGTTTAGCAAGAGCCTTGGCTTTTGTTTAGTTTGTTGCTGGAACTCTTTTTAGTTACTAGATGGATCACTACTCTTCTGAGGAGTCGAATATCAGAGAACACTGGCGTACCATGAGTCGAGGATGCGCAAGGATAACCAAACCCCCATACACTCCTCCTCGGGGTACTTGTCTCTTTGTGAACCTCCTTATTAGATTGAGAGTTACCGATAATAAGTGCATGAGTTCTTCGGACTAATGTAAGTATTGAAAGTTGACACTTCCACCTTCCCATATTTTGCTAGCCTCTCCCGTGCCGTGCATTGCCTTCTTCTCACTCCGAGAGTTGGTGTCCACCTTCGCCGGTACATCCAAACCCTTGGCATGATACGCTCTGTCATCATAAGCCTCCTTATATCTTCACTCAAAACAGCCAACATACCTACCTATCAAGCCATTTCCATAGCCTTTCCGAGTTATATTGCCATGCAACTTCCACCTCTTCATGACTTGATCTTCATGTCATACATGTTCTTTCTACACTGGCAGCGACATACATTGCATACATCATGATATTTACATCTTCTTTATGTTTTGAGTACCTTGTAAAGTGTGAAAGATCTCCTTTACCTTCTTGTAAAATAGAGTACCTTGTAAAGTGAGGAAAAGATCCCAAAGTGGACACATTAAAAGATCCCAAAGAGGACAAATGAGAGTTAAATAGAAAGAGCCATTGAGGCCACCAAAAAAATAGAAAAAAATAGAAAAAGATAAAAAGAAATAAAAAGAGAGAAAGGGGCAACACTACTATCCTTTTGTGAGATCCACACTAGTACTCCCTTTATATCCTTTTACTACATAGAGATGATCATTATGCATATAGCTATGTGGGGACCTTCACACTATAGAACTTGGCTTGCATATTCCAAGGATGAGCCTCCTCAAACGAGCTCTAGGTCTTCATGAGCGAGAAAGTTAAATGCACCCCCACTAGTTCCTTTGGAGAGCTTCTTAGCTCTTATGTGCATCCGTTGCATGGCAATCCCTACTCCTCACATCATATCTATCATTTGGCATCCCTTGCCTATGATTGTCCTCATTGATGTGAGCCTTTCTCATCCCTTTTGTCTTCCTCCTCCACCATACTTCTCTCTTTTCCATCTTAAGTGTCAACTCTCGTGCTTACACTCATCCATTGCATGAGTGCTCAAAATATCGAAAAGGAGTGGATCAAATTGACTTGTACATGGCTAGTGGTCTGGGGACGAGTCAAGATAAGATTCCAAAGAAGACCAAGTGTGAAACTTTAGTAGATTGAGTTCTCAACACAAAAATTACTTTTTCTCGTATTCCCTATCCCCCTTCTTGCACGCAAACACCATTTGGAGACATTCGAGTCACGGACAGCGAGAGCTCTTGCACCTATTGTTCTTTTGTTACTTGTTTCAATGCTAATATAGACTCTTGCTTGTTATGACTTGAATTGAATCTCTAACCTTCATTGCTTTACTTTTCAAAAGTTCTTTTATGGTTGATAGCATGTCACCATAGAAATTATGTTGTTATCATTTACCTACTCGAGGACGAGCAGGAATTAAGCTTGGGGATGTTGATACGTCCAAAACATATCTATAATTTATGCTAGGTCCATGCATGTTTTGTGTGATATTGCTATGATGTAGATACACTTTCATACACTTTTGATCATATTTAGACTAACCTATTAACTCAGTGCACCCCAGTGCCAGTTCCAGTTTTCTGCTGTTTTTCTATTTCAGTTTTCCCCAAAATAAAAAGTGCCAGAAAAAATCCGGGAAAAATACAGAAAAAATCAGCGTACGGGAAGCTTCGAGAAGAGACCGGGAGGGGCCAGAGGGGAGCCAGGCGGCCACCCGGCGCGGCCCCACCCCTGGCCGCGCCAGGGGGGTGCCTGGGGCCTCTGGTCCACCTCTGTCTGCCCCCCTTCGCCTATTTATTCTCCGTCACGGGAAAACTCCAGAGGAGGAACCCTATTCCGCAAACTCGCCTCTGTTCCGCCGCCGCCGCGCTTCCGAGATCGGGAGCACCAGAAGACCTCTTCCCGGCACCCTGCCGGAGGGAGGATTGACCTCCGGGAGTCTCCTCTCTATCATGGATGCTCCCCGGATGTCTCGTGAGTAGTTTTCCTTGGACCATGGGTCCGTGATCAGTAGCTATGTGATTTCTCCTCCCCTCTTTGATCTTCATTGTTTAGACCTCGTGAGCTGCCCTACATGATCGAGGCACCTTTGTAATATTTCTGTTGTTGCTATGCTGAGTTTGGAGGGATCTGATGGATTATGAGATTATGTTCAGATTGTGATAGAGTAATATATTTGGTTTTTATCTCTTATATTTTTGTTCCTAAGTAATTCTTTCATGTTCTCCGTTGCTGTTTATTGCTTTGGCCAAGTAGTAGGTAGTGACTCCAAGAGGGAATGTTGTGCTAGATTGTGGGTTCATGCCCCCCGATAACACGCTTGAGTGACAGAAACATGAGTCTAGGGGGTGTGCTGTTGCCACAAGGGGGAAAACAACGGTGCTTGTAACCGCGGTTACAAGGATTGTTTACTTTACGCAAAGTTCTTTTTAATGCAGTTGTTTGTTGCTTTGGGTTTACACTTTGGGTGGGGCTCGCAACTTAATACCAGCGAGATGTTCTGGATAGATATCTCAAGGTGGATGATTAGTAGTAGATGCAGATGGATTTCGGTCTAATTATTTTGGCGTACTGCCCGTGCTTTTGAGCCTCTTCCTTTCCTTTGTAGTATAGTTAGCATTGCGGTGCTTCATAATCCTGTCAATTGCCCTTCTGTAATTTGTTTACCTCGCATAGCAATTTTATCGTCTTTTGGGAGAGAGACATCACTAGTGAACATCACATATCCCGGTCCATATCCTCATTACTGTTTCCAAGCTATATTTACTTTACTGCTTTTACTTGCTATCATTATCCCTTGCGTTTTATCCTTTGTGAGCAACAAGACCGGAGAGATTGACAACCTCTCTGAACTTCATTGGGAACAAAGTTATCTGTGTCTGTGTGCAGGTCCGCGTCAGTTGCGCTGCTGACACCTACTTATCATCTCTGGAGTCCTACTGGAGACAAACCTTGGTATCTTCACCGAGGGAAAACTGCTACTGCACTACATCTCAAACCTTTCACTTGGGGTAACCAACGAAGGGCGAGAAGCCATCAGCTTGCAATAAGAACTTTGCACAACATCTTTTGTCCTACCCTCCCGCTACAAACGGGGCCAAAAGGAACTGAGGGAGATTAAGGTACTCATGTAAAAGAGCACCGGAAAAAAGCATTAACACTTCATGGATACACGAAATCCTCAAATCATAGTCCATCCCCTTTGGTGTCCCAAGCTGTCACCATTGGGATCGCCGGTTCCGGACTATAATAGGTGCATACAACTCATAGATAGGATCAAGAACACCACAAACTCAAGAAACAAAAGGGTGATCAGATCTGAAATCATGGCACTCGGGCCCAAAGTGGCAAGCATTAAGAGCAAAAAGTTGTAACAGAGATGATAAACACCAAGTAGATGATAGGCAACATGCCCCCAACAATATGATTGAACTATTACATGATCTAACTCATCCAATCCCTACCACCCCCTTTGCCTACAGCAGGGAATTACTCACACATGAGAGGAGAAGTCATGGAGGGATGATTGAGAGGCGATTATGATGACGATGGAGATGATTTCCCCCTCACCGGAGGCCAATTCAGCCTCCAGATTAGCTCTCCGAGGAAGAACAGATGGTTGCTGCGGCTCCGCGACGTAGATTGGAAAAGCGACTCTTTTTTGGGGTTTCCTCGACGGGGGAATAAATAGGGCCAAAGTACGGCACCAGGGGGTGTGGGACCCACCCAGGAGGGCAGGTGACGCAGGCAGGAGCTGGGACACGCCAGGCACCCTCCTGGCTGCCCCCTGGCTGCCTTGTGGACCCCCCTTGGGCTGGTGGAAGCTTCCGGAACGCTGATTTTTTATATAATTTTTTGGGATTTTTCCAGCGTACCTAAATATCCAGAAACCTGCACAAAAGAAAACAACACTGGTAGCTCTGCTGAAAACAACGTCAGTCCGGGTTAGTTTCGTTCAAATCATGCAAGAATGAAGGCAAAACAATAGCAAAAGTGTTTGGAAAAGTAGATATGTTTAGGACGTATCAGCGTATGCGTGGCGTGCCTGGAGGCGAGGGGGAGGCCTAGAAGGGCCTCAACGGCGTCGAGGTGGCGCCGGCTTTCTCCCAGGCTGCCACCGAGGAGCTTGGGGAAGAAGACAAACTGGGGGGGTGGGCTGGGCCGAGCTGGTGGGCCTGGGGTGGGGTTTAGTTGGGCTGGAAGCCAGGGGTATTTCCCTTTTTCTTTTTCTTTCTGTTTTGTTTTTCTTTCATTTGTTTGCTCTGATAAATAAATACCAAAGTATTTTTATAAATGCCCAAACTTTTTATATGGCTTTATGTGACCAGTACCTAGTCACTTCCATGACTTGAGCATTTTTTAATTTCAAAATATTTGAATTCAAATTCAAATAGGATATTTATTTAATTACATGCCCCTGTTTGAATATTTGAAAAATCCAT
Source organism: Bromus sterilis (assembly GCA_950022295.1). Classification (NCBI taxonomy): domain Eukaryota; kingdom Viridiplantae; phylum Streptophyta; class Magnoliopsida; order Poales; family Poaceae; genus Bromus; species Bromus sterilis. Next base: position 274,674,978 of record OX465598.1, read on the forward strand.
GAGCATGGGATTGCTAACACATCACTTTATATGTGATCATACTCATTTATGGGACTTTTCAAAAATACCACAGGAAATTTTGGAAGAAAATTTTATTTGGCCATTTGAATTAAATTCTCGGGGATTTTCTTTTCCCCATTTTTGAATTTCTTTTGAAATTTTCTTCATGATGCAAAGGGGCACTGAAACCCTAGCACTTACCCAAGTTGGGGTTCTGACAACTCCCTCCCGACGACTTCTGAATCTCGTACAAATATACGGGTACAAGGGGTTTATTACAACGCTGGCGGAGCGAGATGGAGAACAAGCTTGCTCCTCAAGCTCGCCACTGATCTACATCAAGCAGCAACTAACTCTCTAGCAGCGGAAAATAACTCGGCAGTGGAACAACGGCGATGGTGATGAACTCTAATCCATAGGGATACTGGCTGGGACACCATGTAGCTCGCAAACACCGGGAACGTCGTCCTACGCATCCAAAGCATTGCCTGCAATTCTGGCATGACACGCCAGGTCAGTACATCAAATGTTCTTGCAAGCTCACAACAACCATGCATCAAGGCAAAACAATAACATGGCAACAGGTTAAAGTATATTAGTGAATTAAACATGTGAGCATCAACATCATGCAAACAGGTAATCATTAAGCATATCATCAACATATTATCAACATTTTATCAACATGAATACTAATGCACAATCAATCATCGTTTAAGGTCACATGGACCCCACGTGATCATCGCATGATCACGTGCCTTACCTCGGAGTCCTTACAGACTCAAGTACCGGTTCACCTCGTGACCAAACCACTTCCAGGGGTCATCGCACGACCAAACGGGTCATCGTATGACCAATCCACTTACCACAGACATACCACCGAACTCATGTTGATCTCAAGGTGTGACCTAGTACGACATGTGTCCATTACCGCGGACGCGGCTATTCGAATAGATTTGTGTGACTTTGCAGAGTTTTTGCACTTTACCCACACTATGGAGTTCTTCCTCCATCCAGTACCTCGGAACTTGTCCCACGGGATCCTTCGAACTCGTACCGTAGGAGTGGATTATGACTTCTCCAACGAGACCGTTCTACCACGTGTCTCCCTTACCGTATCACCCGACATGCTTCGCAAGTCATGCCTTGGGTAGCCCTGTGTCCTCTAGACACCTTTCATCACATGGCCCTGACCATCGCATGGTCCATAAACTTGTCCCTCGCAGGGACGGGATCCAAAAACAAAACCAGCTCTCAAGACTATCGCCGTTTACCCGGCCAAGGAAACTTCCGCGCATAGCCTTCCCTCATAGGTGATACTCATAAGAGAACACACCGGTAGACCGAATAAAGGCCTCCCCATCCAGGAAAATGTGGCTTCACGGATAAGTTTGGTTCGGTGGCACCTGATCTACTTGTCATGAAGCATGTCTCCCACAGCAAACACAAGTATCAGGTGCAACATGAGTAGCATTAGATCATAACAATGCATAGCATACTAGCCTAATAATTTCAGATATGATCAAACACATTTTAGATGGTGAACTTATCTGTGTTACAAAGATTAAGTTATTAACATGGCAACATTATGAATGCAGTTGAGCATAACTTAGGCATAACATGAACTAGCATAGGGATAACATGAGCAACTTAACATGGTGTTGGTAGGTTGTGGTTACGATGATTCAACACATAATATGGCAATGACATAATCAAATTATAGCATGGATGTAACATGGCAAAACATAGCATAGTAGTAGCATATTCAAGGATAGCATGGCAATGACAACAACAATCATAAAATGGCAACATGATCACGGTCACCGATATAAGCATATCATTGAAAAGAAATTTATAAGCACGTCAAAGATTTGCAAAGGTGCAAAGGGTATTGCGGCTTGCCTTCACCAAAGGGGTGTGAAGAAGCTCCGAGTGTTCAACACAAGCAAAGGCCTGAAAATATTTTGAAATAAAGCAATGGAGAAAAATTCAAATGCCATATTTTGTTTGACCAACAATTAACAACCTTAAAACATGGCATGAAACCTATGCCAACGAAGAGGAGCTCGATACGAAAACAACACAAAAAGAATCACCCCATTTGGACTTACGGTTGCATAGATATGAGGGAAACGGGATCGGGGGCTGATTTTTGGAGAGAACACGCTTTCTGTTAAGTGAAGGCGTATTTCGGGCTGAAGCATAAGGAAATACGCTTTCCAGCAGGGAAAGCGTATTCTTGGCCGAACTGGAAGAAAATACGTTTCCCCAGCAAGGAAACGTATTCCAGTGGAAGGCGCCTTCACTTAGAAGAAAACGACCCGTGGCGCTGACGAGAGGGCCCCGCCTGGCATCCTCGCCTTCCTCTCTCTCCTCCTCTGCCTCTTCAACCTCTCGATGCAGAACAGGGGAGCGGCCACGGCCGGCGTGGCCCGGGACGGCAATCGGTGTAGGAGGGGCCAGCCGGGGGCGTGGTGCAACGGGGCGCGGCCGCAGGCGGTCGCTGGACCCCACGCGGGCTAGGGGGAGTTGCGACTAGGGTTGGAGGAGGAGGCAGGGCGCCGATTGGTGCGGATTCGGCCAGAGGGGGAGGTGGCCGTGGTGGGCAGTGCGGGCTCCGGCGACCAAATTGGAGAGGGGGAAATGGCTAGGAGGGCGTGGGGAGGTTCTGGAGGTGCTCTGGGAAGGGCTCGGGGGCGTGGCTTCTTACAGCCAGGGACGAGATGCCCGGCCGGACTGCGCCATGGGGAACACGACGACGCTCGAGTGAGCTGGCGACGGCGAGGAGGTTCGATAGGGGGTGGTGTGGCGCACGCGAGCTGAGGAAAGCCGTGCGGCGCGGCAGGATAAGGTGCTAGACGACGGGATGCACTGGTGCACGAGGTGGACGTGTCGGGCATGCCCGAAGCGCGGCCAGAGCACGCCAGATGCAACCTAGGAGCGCGGCCACCAAGGGTAGGGTGCAACTGGGGAAGTTCCATCGTGGCCAGTTGTGTCTAGGGTGTAGTCCTTCTGGAGCTGGTCCCAGTGGTGTGACTGGATGGCCACGTGGGCTACCGTGGTGAGCTCTATCTCAAGGAACAGTTGGATACAAAAAACTTGGAGCAGAATCATAGATCACATGGTGGGGGGGTGAGGTGGTGCCAGGTTGTCTTCTGGGATAAGGATAGGAAGGGCTAGAGTACTGTGGAGTTTGGGCTCAATTGGATCAATGTACATGGCACTTCCTTTTCAAATGTGGAATGGGGGCTGAAAGTGTTTGTACTGTGGTATGGCATGTACATTTCTCCCCTAAGCATGATTTTTGGCTGAGCTTAATCATACATCAGGGTGAGTAGATGTACCAAGTTTCATCACAAATGGAGCAATGTAGCTAGTACTTCCTTTGCAAAGGCCCAAATAGGCCAGAATGCAAAGTTGAAGCTAGCATCTTAATGGTTTAGTGCAATTGGCTGAAATTTGGTGGAGTGGGGTTATTTGGTGGTGTGCACATGTGTGTAAAATTTCATGGCCATTGGACAATCCTAGCTAGCACTTGCTTCACAAGGTGTCCTGCTGACCAGAATCTTAAACATGATGATGCACACACATGGGTAGTTTTATTTGACTCAAACTTGGTTTGGTGGAATCATTTGGGTGTGGGAATAGGCCAAAAAAGTTTCAAGGCAAATGGGATCCCCTATCATGCACTTGCTTCACAATGCCCCCTTGCTGCATCCAAACTTTGGGAATTTATTGTGGGAGTTTTTCTTGGAAATTGATGGTGGAATGTTGTGTAGGCCAATGGTATGATCATAATAGGTTGCACAAAAAGTTTCACCGTCAATGGATCAAGAGAAATGGCACTCCCTTTACAAAGCTCCAATCTGCCCCCACATACAACTGAATTTTTCTAGAGGAAAAATCCAGTTGGGCTATGAAATGTCTTTGGAGAATTTGTCAAGATATGATCTCAAGAGAATTTGTGAATTATTTGGGGATTTATGCAGCAATATAAATATGGGTTGCTTCACAAACCTCAAATAATAGCAATATTCCTTTTATTGGAAAAGGAATATATGGTTTTAATAAAAATGGTGGCTTTGTTGAGATGGATCAATGGAAGGACATGGGAAAGGCTTGGATTCAAGGTCCACTTGAGCATGGAAAAAATATGCTCAAGTTTCAAGTCCAAAGAGGTGCTCAAAAATCAAATCCAATAGCAAATCCAGAAATAAATCAGAAAAGTTTTCGGAAAAAGAAAGTTCCAAAATCCAGGGTGTCACAAGAGCTTGACACTCCCGGATCTTGTTTCATCATCTACCATCGCACACTTGAAAACTCCCTTCATACATAACTCATCATAAGATGATTAGAGAGGTTAATACCCTTAATAAAATAATTTTTCCCCACTAATATATAAAGATATTCTTGAAGAGCTACTGTTTCTCAAGATTGCCAAAAGGTTTTTGAAAATAAAAAGCAAGCTTAAGGTTTGCAAAAGTAAGGAGAGGCAAAACGTGGCAGAATCTGTGAAAGACAGAACAACAGGTTGTAGAGAATTTTTTCGGGGCACTTCTGCAACTCAAATGAAAAAACTCAGAACATACGAAAGTTTCAAAATTGTATAGAGCATGTTGTGTAAAAAATTCAGCTAGAAAGATGAACTGGTGATTTGTTCCGATTTTTCCGTCAAGAAGAAGAGCGTGTAAACAGTGATAAGAATATGGACCGGGGTCCCGTGATGTTCACTAGTGATGTCTCTCTCCCAAAAGACGATAAAACTTCTATGCGAGGTAAAGAAATTACAGATGTGCAATTGACAGGAGTATAAACGCACCTCAATGCTAACTATGCTACAAAGAACGGACGAGGCTCAAAAGCATGGGCAGTACGCCAAAATAAGTAGACCGAAATCCAACTGCATGTACTACTAATCATCCACCTTGAGATATCTATCTAGAATATCTCGCTGGTATTAAGTTGCGAGCCCCACCCAAAGTGTATACCCAAAGCAACAGACAACTGCATTAAAAAGCACTTTGCGTAAAGTAAACAATCCTTGCAACCGTGGTTACAAGCACCGTTGTTTTCCCCCTTGTGGCAACATCACATCCCCTAGACTCATGTTTCTGTCACTCGAGCGTGTCATCAGGGGGCATGAACCCACAATCGAGCATAACGTTCCCTCTTGAAGTTAATACCTACTACTTGGCCAAAGCAATAAACAAGAACGAAGAACATGCAAGAATTACTTAGGAACAAAAATATAAAAGATAAGAACCAAATATATTACTCTATCACAATATGAACATAATCTCATAATCCATCAGATCCCATCAAACTCAGTATAGCAACGACAGAAATATTACATATGTGCCTCGATCATGTAGGGAAGCTCACGAGGTCTAAACCATGAAGAACAAAGAGGGGAGGAGAACATCACGTAGCTACTGATCACCGACCCATGGTACAAAGGAAACTATTCACGGCACATCCGGGAAGCGTTTGTGGTGGAGGGGAAGATCCCGGAGGTCGATCCTCCCTCCGGCAGGGTGCCGGGAAGAAGTCTGCTGGCGCTTCCGATCTTGGAAGCGCGGTGGAGCCGGAACAGAGGCGAGATCGCAAAAAAGGGTTCTGTCCTCGGGGGTTTGGCGTCACGGGGAATAAATAGGCGAAGGGGGCAGCCAGGGGGGACACCAGGAGTCCAGGCGCCCCCTGGCGCGGCCAGACCCTAGGCCTCGCCAGGTGGCCGCCTGGGTCCCTGGTGGTGCCCCCCCCGGCCCTCCTTCGGGACTCCGGAAGGTTCCTTCATGCTGATTTTTTATCTGATTTTCCCGAATTATTGGAGCACTTTTAATATGGGGGAAACTGAAATAGAAAAACAGCAGAAAACAGGAACTGGCACTGGGGTGCACTGAGTTAATAAGTTACACTGCTGGAATTCCTTAGTTTGCCATGTGCCAACCTCTTTGTCGTCAGTTTTCCGTCGAGGCAGACGGCAAAGAGGTCCTCTGCCGACCGCTGCCCTAAAACCGGCGCCGCCCTCCTCCGGGCCGCCGTTGCTTCCTCCAGCCCGACGCCGCTTCCCTACTCCACCGGCCTCCTCCACCAACGCCGCCTGCCGCCGGCCTCCCTGCCCCCAGGTGAGCACCCATTTTTTCACTTTATTTTTCTGTTATTTGCTATATGTTAGACTTTAGTTAGATTAATAGTGTTAATTATTAGGTTAGTTGCTATATGTTAGATTTTAGTTATATTATTAGTGTTATTTTTTATTTTTTTTGTTATTTGTTATATGTTAGATTATTAGTGTTAGTTTCTGTTATTTGCTATATGTTAAATTTTAGTTTTTAATTAGTTAGGAGGTTAGTTTTTAGAAAAAGAAAATAAGAATAAAAGGATATAAAGAAAATTAGAACAAAAGGAAAAAGAAAGAAGAAGGAGGGAAGAGAGAAGAAGAGGAAAGAAGGAGGAGGAGGAGGAAGAGAGAAGAAGAAAGAAGAAGAAAAAGAAGGATAATAAGAAGGAGAATAAGAAGAAGAAGAAGAAGAAGAAGAAGAAGAGGAAGAAGAAGAATAAGAAGAAGAAGAAGAAGAAGAAGAAGAAGAAGAAGAAGAAGAAGATGATGATGAAGGTGGAGGAGAAAGAAGAGCAAGGTGGAGGAGAAAGAAGAGGAAGGTAGATGAAGAAGAAGAGGAAGGTGGAGGAGAAAGAAGAGGAAGGTGGATGAAGAAGAAAAGAAAGGTGGAGGAGAAAGAAGAGGAAGGTGGAGGAGGAATATCAACGGGTATCGCTTTCGTACCGTTGGTAAAGAACAAATAATGCCCGATCGAACATCTACAAATTCGGGTGTGTCGGCTGTTGGCGAAGGAGGTATCGAATATTATGGAAGAGTTGAAGAAATATACGAACTTCTATTCTATGGTGAAAATCCTCCGAACGTCGTTGTCTTCAAATGTCATTGGTTTCTTCCGTCGGAGACTAGACGGACTCATGAACATGTAGGTCTAGTCGAAATTCGATGAGATCTAGCCTTTCTTGACTTTGGAGATTTTACCTTTTGGAATGTGTCGGAAACTTGTATATATGATCTTGTAGGATACTTCTATATGTGATGGTTTACTTGCTATGTTTCGGAGACTTGTGTGTTTTCCAATGCAACGCATATTATCTTGTTTGGACTATATATGTGAAGCCTTTTGTGCTTTTTTTGTGCTATATATGTGTGATGAAGCCTTTTCTGCTATATATGATGCACTTTGTGCTGTTTAGGAGATGCACTTTTGTGCTGTTTATTTTTGTTGTTCCATATTTATTTTGAAATGCAGAGATGGCCAGAAAATAGAAAAAAAAACAGAGTCTTTGTCGTCTGCTGGTGGTCGGCAAAGGTGACACGTGGCACCCAGCTGTGCAATCAGGGAACAGACTGGGTGCCATTTGGTCTGTATGCCGTCTGTATATGTCTGGTAGACGGCAAAGAACATTACTATGCCATCTTCCCGGCAGACAACAAAGATCTGATGAGATGTGACATCTTGATGATGTCACCATTTCTTTGCCGTCTGTCGGTGGAAGGCACACCTCACCGTTAACGGCCTGACGGAGGGGCTTCTAACCTTTTTGACGTCAGGCTCTTGTTGCCGTCTACTTGCCAGTATACAGTCGTCAAAGGGCTTTGCCATCCGTCGATTATGTGCAGACGGCAAAGCACCTCTTTGCCGAAGAAACTGTTGACAGGAGCTGTGCCGTCCGGGGGCAGACGGCAAAGCTCTTTGCCGACAGCTAAAGGTGTGTTTGCCGTAGTGTTAGTCCAAATATCATCAAAAGTGTATGAATGTGTATCTAGATCATAGCAATATCACACAAAACATGCATGGATCAAGAAGAAATTACAGATACGTTTGGGATGTATCAATCATACACGCAAGGTACACGATCGAGATCAGGGACTCACGGTAAGATATCACAACACAACTCTATAAATAAAATAATACAAGTTGTTTAATACAAGCCAGGGGCCACGAGGGCTCGAATTCAACAGCTCGAAAGCACAAAGTTAGCGGAAGCAATAGTATATGAGTACAGACACAAGGTACACATGATCTTCGTCAAGAAGGCTAGCACAAAAAAACAACGATCGAAAAGGCGAGGCCTCCTGCCTGGGAACCTCCAAACTACTCCTGGTCAACGGGGAACTCGACGACGTAGAAGGCATCGGGGATCTTCATGTAGCGGTGGTCAACATCGGGGATCTACTGCTCCTGGACTCCGAGGCTCCAACGTCGACTGCAGCAGCCGATCAGGCAAAACAAAAAAGGGGAAATAAAGCAAGGGTGAGTATCTAGCATACCCGCGAGTGTTACGTCCGCTACTAAGCATTTATGCATTTGTATCAAATGGAAAGGGGAGGCTGTATATAGTGGACTGCGTGGTAGAAATAAGAATAGGGATGAGAAGCTAGGCCTATCGAAGACTAGCATCTTCCGACGAGTCTTGAAGCACAAGAAGAGAACAACCAATAGTTCATATAAAGCATAAAGTAACAATGCAACAGAAGTTGCTGCAGCATTGTATAATAGTAGGTTGTAATAATTATTAATAATAAATGCCTCCGACTTCCCCTCCTCGACTTCCCTACAAGGAAGAAAAACTGGAACCAACAGTTTAATAGTAGTAGTTTGTACTAGTAAGATCCGACTTCAGCATAAAGCGTCATGTTACCGTGGACTCAGCTATTCGAATAGATTAAACTCCCTGCAGGGGTGCACTACTGTTCAGCCTGCACGCTCGGATCTCCAGGGTGGCACACACCTTGTTAGGGAATGCCCCACCGAGGATATCCAACACATCGCAACCCATCCTAGGCTCAGCAGAGAGGCCATCCGCTGGACTATATCCTATGCGCTCAGGGGTCTAGGTCCCTCACCCTTCCACGCTCCTGCACGGTACGAGACTGGCCGGTGAAGCAAAAGAAAATCCAAATACACCTTCTGCAGCAAAGAAGACAACACCGCTTCCCGGCAATCATCCCGTGGTACTGCTGAGTATGAAGAGCTTTCGGACGAAACTACGACGCGGAGGGCCCACACCGTAATCCCACGTGTAGTGCGTACAGACCAACGAGCCTCTCAAGTCATCCACCGAACCATTTAGCATTTTAATATTATCTCGCAGACAACCGTTATCGCTGTCTGACTAACAACACAACGGACAACGAACAACAACAAGGACCACCAGTACGTTGGGGCCTGTCCTATCGTCCCATCAAAGCGCGCGGTTACCAACAAGGTGAATCGTCTCCTTACCTTGTCTCATGTGTGCTCTTTGTAGAGCTCGACTTTTCGTGGTTTAGTAACTCTCGCGAGTACGAGCAGGGGCCAAGCACGCCAGTAACGTCGGTCGTACCCTTCCTGTCGTTCCCGATGCAATACCGCTCGCGGGCACCGTTGGGTCGCCCGACTTCTTACCTTAAGCACAACCGTGGTTCAGGACCCTAGGGCGTCTATACAAAGTCATCATCGAGTGGAGTACGAGGATTAATCCTCGATATCACACACTTGATGTAGCTCGGCAGAGCCGAGGTAGGGGCCTTAGGCGGTGTCTCCATTGTACCGTACCTGTGCAGTTATAATAAGTTGTACCCACGTTCACTCCCCTAAGTGATCACGGCCCGCTATATAATCCTAGTTGACTAACAAAGCGCAGTGCTCACTGTTGTATAACATATTTATATTTATAAGCAGCATAGGATAAAGGAAGGTACATCAAGGGGCGACAATGACAGGCTATGCAATTGAATAGGTAAGCAACGTAGAAGCATCAGTAACAATGCTTAGTGCAAGAAATGTACGGAATAGATAGATGATATCTGGGGAGGAAAATGGCTCTGCTTTCCTGGAAGCTCGGTGGTAGTGGTAAGGTCGTCGACGACGTAGTCATACTCGGTGGTGTCGTCGGCTGCAGTATCGGGGTCTACCGAAGAAGTAGGGGGCGAAACAATACATACATGACAATAATAGCAATACATTTACAATACATGGCAATATGATATGCTAGGGGTGAACTAACGCGATGCTACACGTTGCAGACGAAACAGGAATTTAACCAGATGTTTTACCGGGTCCGGGTGACTACCGAACAGTGCAATCGGAGGGGGAATGTCCCGTGTGTGGTATGTTAGAGGGCTATGGTGGGGGTATGGGTAGCGTATCTGTATTCGTTGCATTTTTTTGATAATTTTTCATGTATAAAATATTTTCATCTGACTTACGGATTAAAAGATATTGAATTCCAAAGTTTTATTCATTTTTAAACAATTTCTTGATTTTTATTATTATTAAATACAACATTATCCAGAATAGTAACTTTGTCTTGGTCAACCTAACAGAGGGGGGCCATCAGGCCGCCTGGGCACCTGATGGCCCCCCTCTGGCTCGCGTTTTGCGTGCCTCCATTAATCTTCTGGAAAATGGCCTCCGTTGATATTCAGGTAATTTGGAGGTCTTCTGTTTCAGCAACTCAGCGTCCACTTTTTACCGCTGAATCCTGCGTCTGCTGCTTCGGCGTCGGAAAGTTTGCAAACTGTGTAAATCAAGCCAAACCAACATAAGAACAGTATCAAGTCATGAAATATATCAATGAATAAGGATGAATTACTACATGAAATAGTGATGCATTTTGGACGTATCAACTCCCCCAAGCTTAGACCTCGCTTGTCCCCAAGATAATACTGAGCTCGGTAAACATGTCCACAAGTTTAGTTAGTTAAGTGTCGATAAGTAGAATACGGACAAAAAGCATCATGATTTCTTCACCAAACTCAAGCATCCTCAACAGCAACCTCAACTCATAAGGCCCTTGTGAGAAATTAATAACAATTATAATCAAAAGTAGGGCTGAGAAAACTCATCAAATTATGGCAAACATATCCTTGGTCAAAGGACAACTAATAACTTTTACTTTTGCTCTTTATCTTAACAATGAAACAATTTTAAGGTTTTGAAAGAACATGTTAGTAGTCATGAAGTGCAAATGCTAACACAAAGGAAGATGTTTGCTTGGCATAAGCTTTTGCAAACAACTTACTTATCAAAAGATAATGTCAACAAGGTTGTGCCATGGCAAAACTTAATGCAACATTATATGGATGAATCCTCATTAACATCAAGTTTTTGTTCTCTTTGGGGAAAGAAGTAGGAAAACTGACTTAACATAAAAGTAAAAGATAGGCCTTGTTATAGGCAAGTAGGGAAAACTCATGTGCTATCCTTAAATCAAACAGAAAGAAGAAAAAATTTTGGGAGGTGCATAGTTTGTCAACGAATGCTAATAGATAGCTCAATTACTTCTCAAGCTGGACAAGTTTCGAGGAACGACTCCCAAGTGGGGACGATCACATCCCCTTAGCCCCTTTGCTTATCACTGCCAAAGTTTCTGATTTCTCATAGACCAAGCATGAAGGAGGTTTTGTTTGTTGTATTATCTTACGAGCTGGGCTACTCATGCCAGTTCCTCCTCGTATTAGGGGTTTTCATATTAGAGATGCAATCCCGGGGTAAAACTTGTCCAACTTAAGAAGATCATGAATTACGTACTACTTCCTCATGAGCTAAACAAGAGGCACAAAACAGAAGATTTTGAACATTTAAGGATAACACATAAATTCTATAATTTTAATAGTGGTAGGGAAATACCACGAATAGGAAGGTATGGTGGACTCATATGAATGATATTGGTTTCAGGGTATGGATGCGCAAGCAGAAATCTGCTAGGCAAAGAGTTTGGTTAGCAAAGGCTTTGAGAGAACAGACAATTGATGCTAACTTAGATGCAAAACATATAAGGTATAAACATTAAGGTAAGCATAACAAATCAAGTTGTCTTCCTTGTCAACATAACACTTCAAGCATAATAACATAAAGGTTTTGGTTATGTCGCTAATTGAGAAAACATGCATGTTGTCATGACCAAAGCTATGTTTGCCAAAATTTAAATAAAGTTATCAAAGCCATACCTGATATAAGGTCAATACTCTCCATAAGAATCATCATATAAGGTCGGTTGTGTGAAGAGAATACCGAGTGCAGCGAAGGAACCAATAGACTTATCATTAATATTCCATCATAGACGACTCCACACTTACGGATACAAGACTCTCCACAAAGGAGTGATAGAACTCAATGCAAACACCTATTTCATATAATAACTTCCCTAGACATGATACGACTCTACTTGACTCTAAAACACTAAGATAAAGATAAATATACCGGGCACTCCCCAAGCTTGGAACAAGCTAAGGGGATGCCATTACCCGAGGATATTTCACTCCTCATTCCTGTTGTTGTTGATTCTTGAGATCCCTGATGACACGGCGAAGGGTTCGTTTTTCTGATTCCAAGACTACCACTTGTACTTTCAGTACACAGAAATCTTCACAGAGTTGATTGGTGATGCGGTAAGCCTCGGAGATGGTGGAAGTCATACGTTGATCTTCAAGTGAAGGGGTCGTTCCTGAAAGGTTAAGAGAAAGATCATAATGAGGTTGGACACTCCCCACCATGATGGGGTTTCTTGATCTTCCTCCTTGTGTTGATGGACCCCCTAGTTGGTGAGCAGTGATAATCTTGACTTCTTCTCTCACGGAGCGCTCCATCTCCGCTTGCCTTGCAGCTATTTCTTCTTCTGTAGCCCAATCAATGTGCTTCCCTTGGTTGAGATCATGTTTGACTTGGCGTAGACGTCTCCCAAGAAGTCTTCTCCGCTCGAGCCACAAGAAGGCATCTCTAAAAGTAGCTTTTATCCTGGCAGAAACAGCTCCAAAAGAAAACACACGAAATCGCGAGATACGGTGTCGGGACTATCCGGGAAAATATATAGCAAAAATTTCTGCAAAAGAAGGAAGGCAATGAGCCAAAGCGGAGTCGGAGGCGGACTGCAAGGTGTCCAGGCGGCCACCCGGTGCGGCCAGGAGGCAGGCCGCGCCAGGGGGGCGCCTGGGCCCCTGGAGCTCCTCTCCGGCTCCGATCAGGCTTTGAATTTTCCTAATTTTGCAAAGACTTGTAATATGGAACTTTTATGGCGGTTCACGGTGTTTCCTTACCGTAACACATACATTTTCTTATTATGTTCCTGCTGGCGTCTAAAACAGGGCTAGAACATATTCTTCATGAGTTGTTGTGTGTATTAAATTTACATCAACATTGACGGGGTCTCCCTCCATGTAATGCTTGAGTCTTTGCCCATTCACAACTTGGGGTTTGGTGCCATCAAAATTGTTAATCTTGATTGCGCCGGAGAGGTATACTTCTTCGATATGAAATTGTCCTTCCCATCTGGAAAGTAGTTTACCTGGAGAAAACCTGAAACGAGATCTAAATAACAAAACTTTATCACCAACATTAAATTCACGTTTAAGAATCCTTCTATCGTGCCACTTCTTTACCTTTTCCTTAAACATTTTAGCACTCTCGTAAGCTTCACTTCTTTACCTTTCACCGGCTAACTTTGGGTCAGCATTAAGCTCTCTAACAGCCCAGAAAGCTTTGTGTTATAATTCTAATGGTAAATGGCAAGCCTTGCCATAGACCATCTTATAGGGAGACATGCCCATGGGGTTTTTGTAAGCAGTTCTATACGCCCACAAAGCATGTCCTAACTTATTTGACCAGTCCTTCCTAGAAGTGTTAACTGTCTTTTGCAAGATCAACTTGATCTCTCTATTGGTGAGCTCCACTTGCCCACTAGTTTGAGGATTGTACGATGAAGCAATTGTATGATTGACATCGTACTTGGCTAGAGCTTTTCTAAAAGCTCCGTGCGTGAAGTGTGATCCTCCATCAGTCATGAGGTACCTAGGTACACCAAACCTAGGGTAAATTGCATCTTTGAGCATCTTCAAAGATGTCTTATGATCAGCACTCTCAGTGGGGATTCCTTCAACCCACTTGGTTACATAATTAACAACTACCAAAATGTGAGTGTACTTGTGTGAGGGAGGAAAATGACCCATAAAATCGAAACCCCAGCCATCAAAAGGCTCAATCACTAGAGAATAATTCATAGGCATCTCATTCCTCCTACTAATATTACCAACTCTCTGACACTTATCACAAGATAAAACATAATTTCGAGGATCTTTAAAGAGAGTAGGCCTGTAAAAACCTGATTGGAGAACCTTATGTGCGGTTCTCTCACCGGCATGACATCCTCCGTAGGGACTATCATGACATTGCCTTAGAATGTCCTTCTGCTCGTGTTCTGGTATGCATCTTCTCACGATCCCGTCTGGACCTTCTTTGAAAAGATGAGGGTCATCCCAAAAGTAATGCCTCAAATCGTGGAGGAACTTCTTCCTTTGCTGAAATGTTAAACCTGGAGGCAAATACTTTGCAACGATGAAATTAGCATAATATGCAAACCAAGGATCGGAGAGAGATTATACTTTTACAACGGCAAGTTGTTCGTCTGGAAAACTGTCGTTGACTGGGATGGGGTCATGCAGTATGTCTTCCATTCTTGAAAGGTTGTCCGCCACCGGTTATCTGCTCCTTTTGTATCAACAATCTGGAAATCAAATTCTTGAAGGAGTACCCACCTGATGAGTCTTGGTTTGGCATCCTTCTTCGCCATAAGGTACTTAAGAGAAGCATGGTCAGTATGAATAATGACTTTTGAATCAACAATATAAGGTCTAAACTTATCACAAGCAAACACTACTGCTAAGAATTCCTTCTCAGTAGTAGCATAATTCTTTTGAGCACTATCAAGGGTTTTGCTAGTATAATGTATAACATTTAATTTCTTATCAACCCTTTTTCCTAAAACAGCTCCAACACCAAAATCACTAGCATCACACATAATTTCAAAGGGAAATTTCCAGTTAGGCGGTTGTACTATAGGAGCAGTTATTAAAGCTTTCTTAAGAACTTCGAAGGCTTCCTTACAATCTTCATCAAATACAAAAGGAACATCCTTCTAGAGAAGATTAGTGAGGGGTTTCGAAGTCTTAGAAAGTTCTTTAATAAAACTTCTATAGAAACCAGCATGACCGAGAAAACTACGAATACCTTTGATGTCCCTTGGATAGGGCATCCTTTCAATAGCTTCAATCTTTGCCTTGTCCACGTAAATTCCCCTCTCGGAAATCTTGTGACCAAGAACGATCCCTTTGTTAACCATGAAGTGGGACTTTCCCAGTTTAGAACTAAATTTGTATCATCGCATCTCTGCAAAACTTTATTAAGATTGTGGAGACAGTGGTCAAAGGAAGTTCCATAGACGGAGAAATCGTCCATGAAAACTTCCACAATCTCCTTACAGAAACCATGAAAAATAGCAGACATGCATCTCTGAAAAGTTGCAGGTGCATTGCATAAACCAAAAGGCATACGCCTATAAGCATAAGTACCGTAAGAACACGTGAAAGTGGTCTTCTCTTGATCGGCAGTATTGACATGAATCTGAGAGAAGCCAGAGTACCCGTCAAGATAGCAAAAGTGGGTGTTTTTGGACAACCTCTCAAGCATCTGATCGATGAAAGGCAGCAGGTAGTGGTCCTCCCTGGTAGCTTTGTTCAACTTCCTGTAATCAATACACATTCTATATCCAATAACAACTCTTTGAGGTATTAGTTCGTTTTTATCATTAGGAAGAATAGTCATACCTCCTTTCTTAGGAACACAATGAACTGGACTTACCCACCTACTATCAGCTATAGGATAGATGATACCTGCGGCTAGAAGCTTGAGAATTTCAGTTCTAACTACGTCCTTTGTCCTTGGATTCAGCCGTCGTTTATGATCAACAACTGGCTTAGCGTCGGGCTCGAGATTGATAGTATGTTGGCAAATCGATGGACTGATCCCCTTAAGGTCATCAAGGGTATAGCCAAGGGCACCACGGTGTCTGTGAAGTATCTCCAATAGTCGCTCTTCTTCAAATCCTGAAAGGTTAGTATTGGTAATAACAGGATATATTTTATTTTCATCTAAATAAGCGTACTTGAGCGTATCGGGAAGTGGTTTAAGGTCAAATACCGGGTCTTCTTTTGGTTGTGCTAGGATTCCTAAAGGTTCAACCGGGAGGTTGTGCTTCAGAATAGCAGTTTGTCTTGTGAATATTTCATTCAACTCATTTCTCTCCTACATATACATATCATTCTCGTGGTCTTCCATATATTGCTGCAAAGGATCATTAGGAGGAATAACAATGCAAGCAATGTCTTCAATAATTTTATCATGACTAGGTAAATCGGTATCATGAGGCTTCTTAGAGAATTTAGAAAAGTTAAATTCATATGGATCACCATTGAATTCAACAGAAACTTTACCTTTTTTGCAGTCTATTATAGCTCCACAAGTTCTGAGGAAAGGCCTACCAAAGATAATAGGGCAAAAACTATCTTGCACTGAACCAAGTGTTGGGGATCGGCGCAGAAAACAAAAAATTTCCTACCTACGAGTCCCGAACCCAAGATCTATGATATGCTGATGTATGTAACGGAAGGAATCGGTGTTCATACCTTTGAAGACCGAAAGAGGGAAACATTCCTCGAACGTGGTTGGGGTAGACTCTGAACCTACGACCTCCCTGTCGTGTTGAAGAACCTCCGACGATGAAGTAGCACCACACGTGTAGTGCCTTGCGGGATTACACACGTACGGTGCAACCGACGTCCCTCCAGGCTCCGAACCAGAAGAGCGGCGAAAAGAAGATTGATCCGGATCCCGATTCTTGCAGCGCGACGGCGTCCGGATGATGCTGAAACCCCCAACCAGGTGCAAACTCCAAACCAGCGGAGTCCGCTCTAGGTCGGAGAAAGAGAGAGAGAAACTCAATGTTGTGTAAAAAAAGGCACCCCACCCCTCCTTATATAGGCCAAGGAGGGGCTCCACCCTCTCCCCTTACCCCATGTGGGACTAAACCCCCAAGGGGGGGAGTGGTGTGGCTAGGAGGGGGGATGGACCCCTGTGACGCCCCCAAAATCAGACCGTGTACAGTAATCATACATGCAGGGTACACGGCTGAGTTTAGGGTGCCACGGTGAGAATATCACAGCACAACACTAAACACAAAAGGATAAACCAATATGTTACAATACCAGGGATCACAAGGATCCGAATACATAAGTTATAGAAGCCATAATATCTGAGTACAAACATAGTTAGTCAAGTTTTGCCTTAAGAAGGCTAGCACAAATGACAACAGAGATACAGATCGAAAAGGCGAGGCCTCCTGCCTAGGATCCACCGAACTACTCCTGGTCGACGGGGAACTCGACGTCGTAGTAGTCGCCTCTGGGGTACTCCTTCTCCTGGGCTCCATCGTCGACTGCAGCGGCCGATCAGGCAAAACGAAAAGGGGGAAATAATGCAAAGGTGAGTATCTAGCATACCCGCGATTCTTACATCCGCTACTAAGCAATTATGCATTGTATCAAATGGAAAGGGGAGGATTTATATGGTGGACTGCAAGATAGAAATCAGAATAAGGGTAAGAAGCTAGGCCTAACAAATACTAGCATCTTCCGACGAGTCTTGCAGCATGAGGAGAGAATACCCAACAGTTTATATAAAGCAAAAAGTAACAATGCAGCAGAAGTTGCTGCAGCATTGTATAATGATAAGTTGTAATAATTAGCAATGCCCCCGAGTTCACCTCCTCGACATCCCAGCGAGGAAGAAAACCCGAAACCATACAGTTTAATAATAATAGTTTGTAGTGGTAAGATCCAGCTTCAGCATAAAGCGTCCTGTTACCGTGGACACGGCTATTCGAATAGATTAATCTTCCCTGCAGGGGTGCACTTGTGTTACACTACACGCACGGATCTCCAGGGTGGCGAGCACTTTGTTAGGGAACGCTCCACCGAGGCTATCCGACACTTCATAGCCCATCTTTGAAACTCAACAGAGAGGCCATCCGCCGGCCTAATCCTAAGTACGTCGGGCCATGGACCCCAACCCGAACGTACTCCTGCACGGTGCGTGGATGGACGGCGAAGTTAAAGCAAATCCAAATAAGACACCACCGCGCGAGAAAATAAGAAAACACCACTTCCCGGCGCAGACCGCGGTACTGCTGAAATCTGAAGAGTCCTCGGACGACACTACGAAGCAGAGGAGCCCATAACTCGTAATTCCCACGTGTAGGCAGCGCGTATAAGCCAAAAGGCTACTCAAGACATCCGCCGAACCATTTAGCATTTTAATTAACCTGCGCTACAACCGTTATCGTTGCCTCGACTTAATTGACCAGCCAGGACCACTAGTACATCGGTGCCTGCCCTGTCGTCCCACATGGTCTCTGCGGTTACCAACAAGGTGAACCGTCTCCTTACCTTGTCTCGCGTGTGCTCCTGGAGGAGCTCGACTTTCGTGGTTTGGTAACTCTCGCGGCCAACGATCAGGGGCCAAGCACACCGGTACACTGGTCGTACCCTCCCTGTCATCCCATTGCAATACCACTCGCGGGCACCGTTGGGTCGCCCGACTTCTTACCTGAAGGACAACCGTTGCTCAAGTACATAGAGTGGCTATACAGAGTCAGCAACGAGTGGAGTACATGGATTACTCCTTGATAGCTCACACTTGATGGTGGCTCGGCAGAGCCGAGGTAGGGGTCTGAGGCGGTGTCTGCATTGTACCGTACCTGTGCAGTTGTAATAAGTTGTATCCGCGTCAGTACCCTGAGTGATCACGGTCCCCTATCTAATCCTAGCTAACAATGCGAAGGGCTCACTACTGAATATAATTTATATTTATATAGGCAGCATAGGGTAAAGAAAGGTACATCAAGGGGCGACAAAAACAGGCTATGCAATTGAATAGGATTGTAACGTAGAAGCAGCAGTAACAATGCCTAGTGCAAGAAAAGTACAGTAAGATAGGCGATATCTGGGGAAGAGAATGGCTCTGCTTGCCTGGAAGCTCGACGGTAGAAGTACGGTCGTCGACGAAGTAGTCGTACTCAGCAGCGGTGTAGTCGACGGCAGCAGCGGGGTCTACCGGAGATTAAGGGGGGGAGAAACAGTAAATACAAAGCAATCATATACAAACAGATGCATGTCATGACAGATGCAATGCTAACGGTGTTCTAACACAGTGCAATGCACGTTGCTCGGAGCAGGAATTCATCCGGGGATGAACTGCCAGCTCCGGGTGATTATCGGACAAGGTGTCCAGAGGGGGAAGGTACCATGCCGGAGGTGTCGTGGACATCCACAAATAAGTGAAATGTGTATCCGTGTTAGTTGATCCATTCTGAACAACTTTCGTGTTCAGAATAAGTTCATCCGGATAGTTTATCGGTATCGGACAATCATCGGACAGTCGGTCCGAAGGGGGACGGTTCGATGTTCGTTGTGTTAGAGGGGTGTGGTAGACATACGGATAGCGTATCATTATTCATTATCTTTTTCTGAGCAATTTTGATGTATAAAGTTTTTGAATCTGAATTATGGTTTAAAAGATATTGACTTTTTAAAGTTTTAAATCAATTAAATCAATTTCTGAATTTCTTTTATTATTTAATCAGAGACATTATCCAAAATAGTTTCCATGACAGAGAGGGCCCACATGGCAGTGTCTACTTCTATTTTTTTTAATTTAAATAAGTTCCTGACAGGTGGGGCCTAGGTGTCATAGACAACAACTAATATTACCACTTATTTAATTTAAACATGCAGTGGGGCCTACCTGTCATAGAGACAACTAATACTAATCATTTTAATTATCCAGTGGATTAATTAAAAGGGGTTGGGCCCACATGTCAGTGATAGGTTAAGCTAATTAAGCAATTTTAATTAAGTTTAATTAACTTAACTAAATCAGGGGCGTGGGGCCCGCATGTAAGTGACAAGGGTTGCCCAGTCAGCACAGTTGACTGGTCAACCCAGTCAACTGGGGCCACGGTGCCCACTGGTAGTGACCAAGGGGGTTGCCCCAGGTGTGCCACATCGAAGCCTGCCGGCGGCAAGCCGCCGACGAGCTCCACACGGCGGAGGCCACGGGAGGTTGTCGGGATTCGTCTACAAGGCGCCATTTTGAGCGCGGTTTGGCCCTACGGGTTCCTGGCGGCGAGCCGCGTCCATCCCAGCAAGCGTAACGAGGCGAGGTGGCCGGGGTCGAACTCTACGTTGACAATTGCGGGCGCGGCCGTATGGGTCAAATGGAAAATGACGATTCGTAGCGCTAGCGAGCGAGCAAACGGTCCAGATCGACTCCTCGGACCACTAGAAGCGTAACGGTGCTACGGGCATGAGCTGGGGCACACTGGAGCGAGCGCATGGTCGTCAATGGTGACGACCAACTCGGCTTCAATGGCGACGTCGACTGGAGCAAGAGGAAAGGGGCGCGTGCACTTGGGGACAGACGAGAAGCTCACCGTGATCGTGTAGATGAGCAAAGCGGGCACGGGGGCGAGTCGAAGTGGCCGGAATTGCTCGGAGGTCGACGGCGATGCAGAAAAAGGGGGCGAGCGACTGCGGCGGCACCGTGGCGTCTCGGCTCGATTCCTCGCGCGGGGTGAAGTAGTCGACGTCGTCGAACAGCTTGGACACGGCGGCGACGTGAGGCGAGGTTAGTGGCCGAGCAAGGCCACGACAATGGCGACGGCGGCTCTCGGGTACTTTTCCCCGAGGCGTGCGAGGCGAGGAGGAGGGGAAATGGAGGGGGAGGATGTCCAGGGGGTGGCTGGGAGCATTCTTATCGCCTCAGCGGCACAGTGGAGGTGGGGGCGGCCGGCAGGAGCCCCAACCACGGCGGTGGCGCCACGACGCCGGGGCAGGTGGGATGGGATGAGGGCAGGTAGGGGAAGGGGGGTTGGGCCGGGTGGGCCTCTCCTAGGGCGAGGTTTAGTTTCTTTTCATTTTATTTTGCTTTTTGTTTTCTGTCTTTTCTGTTTGTATTTGTTTTATACACTTTAGCATTTTTGTAAAATATTTACTAGGCTCCATAATTATTATTATACCCCACATCAGTGCTACAAAAAGTTTGGGGCATATATAAATTCTCTAGTATTGTTGTTTTATTTAAAAGGTATCAAATGCCACTGTTTTTGCTACTGTTTGATTTGTTTGGATTTTTCAGTGCCTTAATAAAATACCATAACCACATGGGCATGGTCCACTGATTTTTGGTGATTTAACAAAAGTGGTTCCAAAATATTTGGACAAGGATTTATTATGCACTTTGTTTTTATTAGCCACCAAAGGGGTTTTTGGGGTTTGGGTTTGGTTCCAAGGTGCAAGGTGCATGGGGACTTGGGTTAGATCACCCCACATCATGGTTTGAATAAGATCACTTCAAACTTTGAACAAGATCAAGGGGAGCAACAGGGATTAATCAACAGTGATAATCAACAGTGATGATGATTACTGTTACAGATACTGAGGGTGTTACAAATCTCCCCCACTACAAGAATTCTTGTCCCGAGAATTTAAGTGGTAGCAAGGAAAAGATCGGGGTATTATCCCGAAGGCGATCTTCACGTTCCCAAGTAGCTTCATCTTCTGAATGATTCGACCACTGTACCTTAAGGAACTTGACGGTCTTGTTGCGGGTTCGACGCTCAGACTGATCGAGAATGCGGCTCAGATGTTCTTGATAAGTCAAGTCTTGTTGCAGCTCGATCATATCATGCTCCACTTCGCGGATAGGGTCCTTGAAGCAGCGACGAAGTTGCGACATGTGGAAGACATCGTGGACTTGGGAGAGGTTCAGCGGCAATTCCAACCGGTATGCCAATGGTCCACTCCTGGAAAGGATACGAAACGGGCCAATGTAGCGAGGAGCCAACTTGCCCTTGATACCGAAGCGATGAGTGCCCCTCATCAGAGTGACACGGAGGTAGGCGTATTCATCAGGTTGATAGAACATTTCCTAGTGTTTGCGATCATAATTGCTCTTCTGACGAGACTGAGCGGCCTTGAGATTTTCTTGCACAACGGGAACTTGATCTTCAGCTTGTTGGACAAGATCCGGACCAAAGTAGGTTCGTTCCCCAGTTCCTGACCAATTCAGGGGGGTTCGACACTTACGTCCGTAAAAAACTTCAAAGGGGGCCATCTTCAAGCTAGCCTGATAGCTATTGTTGTACGAGAATTCCGCGTACGGGAGAGATTCCTCCCATTTCACACCGAATGAAAGAACACAAGCGCGAAGCATGTCTTCCAGGACTTGATTGACTCGTTCCACTTGGCCTTGCGACTGGGGGTGATAAGCGGTGCTCAGAGACAGACGAGTCCCGAATGCTTCCATGAAACTCTTCCAGTATCGTGAGGTGACAAGGCTGCCACGGTCTGAACTGATCTCCAGCGGAATACCGTGGAGTGACACAATCCGGGAGATATACAAGTTTGCTAACTGACTAGCAGTGATCGTCTCCTTGACTGGCAGGAAGTGAGCAATCTTGGAGAATCGGTCGATGACGACAAATATGGCATCGTTACCTTTCTGTGACTTTGGAAAACCGGTGACGAAGTCCATTTCAACTTTGTCCCACTTCCAATCAGGAGGAGGGACTGGTTATAACCATCCATCAGGTTTCTGATGTCCGGCCTTGACGCGACTGCAAACGTCACAATGAGAAACATAGCGGGCGATGTCTGGCTTCATGTAAGGCCACCAGTACCGTTGATGAAGGTCTTTATACATCTTGGTACTGCCAGGGTGGATTAACAAGGGAGAATTATGGGCTTCTTCCATGATATCCGGGCCACAGTTAATGATGGTCGGGCTCACAGGAACTACTAATTGGCCCTTGAAGTACACAGTATCACCATCATTGGTATCAATGGTCAAAGATGAGGGCTTTCCTTCTGCGATGTCTTGCTTGATCTTCACAATGTCAGCGTCAAGAGGCTGTCTACTCTTGATGAGGGTGTCGAGGCTTGACTCGAGAACCAGGTTGTTAACGTAACCTTGAGGAAAAATCTCGAGGTTCAGCTTGCGAAGCTCTTCATACAGATGTGTTTGATGTACCTGAACTTCAAGTTCAGAACAGTAAGCTTTGCGGCTCAAGGCATCGGCCATCACATTAGCCTTGCCAGCGGTATACGAAATATCCATGTTGAATTCGGCTATTGTCTAGAGCCATCGTTGTTGACGAAGATTCAGGTCTGGCTGAGTAAACAGGTACTTCAGACTTTGGTGGTCGGTGTAGACCTCGGAACGATTACCGACGAGGTAATGTCGCCACAACTTCAATGCATAAATTACTGCTGCCTATTCGAGATCATGTGTTGGATACTTGTCTTCATGAGCATGCAACTGACGAGAGCTATAAGCAATCACTTTGCGCTCTTCCATTACGACACAGCCTAATCCTTGACGAGACGCGTCGCAATATATCATGAAGTCCTTTTGAGTATCAGGGGGAGCGAGCACCGGGGGAGAAGTTAGCTTGTACTTGAGCGCTTGGAAACTTTCTTGACATTTATCTCTCCACTCGAACTTGACGCCTTTGTGAAGCAGATTAGTCAGGGGCCTGGCAATCTTGGAGAAGTTCTCGACGAAACGGCGACAATAGCTAGCGAGCCCGAGGAAACGGCGGACTTGCTTGACGGTCTTGGGAGGAGTCCAGTCAAGAATAGCCTGGATACGTTCTGGGGTGACGGCAATGCCATCCTTGGAAATCACATGTCCAAGGTAGGTTACTTCGGGAAGCCATAACTCACACTTAGAGTACTTAGCGTAGAGTTTGTGTTCTCGAAGCTTCTCTAGTATAAGACGAAGATGTTCAGCATGTTCTTCTTCATTCTTGTAATATATCAATATATCATCCAGATAAACCACGACGAACTTGTCGAGGTACTCCATGAAAATATAATTCATCAATCTGGAGAAGGTGGCTGGAGCATTGGTTAAGCCAAAGGACATGGCGGTGCACTCGTATGAACCATAGCGAGTAATGAAGGAAGTCTTCGGAATGTCCTCGTCACGGACTCGGATTTTTTGATAACCCAACCTCAAGTCGAGTTTAGAAAACACCTTGGATCCGGCAAGTTGATCATACAGATCATTGATCCGGGGAAGTGGGTATTTGTTCTGGATGGTGGCTTGGTTAATGGGCCGATAATCTTGGACCAATTGATTTGTCCCATCGCTCTTCTTGACAAAGAGCGAAGGTGCTCCCCAAGCAGAGGAACTGGGGCGAATGAATCCTTTCTGAAGTGCCTTGTTGATTTCCTCCTTAAGTTCAAGGAGTTCATGTGGCGGCATCTTGTAAGGACGCTTGGCAATAGGAACAGTGCCTGGCTTCAAGTCGATGACGATTTCAACTTCTCTGATCGGGGGTATTCCCGGCAGTTCTTCTGGGAAGACGTCAGGAAAATCGCGAACGACCGGCACGTTCTCAATTCCTTCCAGAAGTGAGATATTCAAAGCATTCATCATAAAGATCTGTATTTCAGCATCACAGGTAATTCGGGTGGTGTGATTAAGAATCTCGCCGGAGGGGTGAAAAAGTTCGACAGACTTGGTGCCACAATACAGTGCGGCATCGTGAAATTTCAACCAATCCATTCCAAGAATGAGGTCTATGGTGGAAGACGTCAAGATGATGGGGGAAGCAAGGAATTCAATTCCTTCAATTTCAACGATGGTTTCGGGCACTATCTTGGTGGTTCGTCATTGGCCTATCGGGGTGCGAACAACCATCAGTGGGTTCATCTTTTCTAGCGTGAAGTTACGCGACAATGCAAATGCTTCCAACATGAATGAATGCGATGCTCCTGTATCAAATAAAACAGTAGCAGGTACGGAATTAACGAGAAGGGTACCGATCACGGTAGCGGGTTGTTGCTGAGCTTCTTCAACATTGATGTTGTTAGCATGTCCACGAGCATGAGCAGCAGACCCAGTATTATAGTTGGGGGTCCTGTTGTTGCCACGACCATTTCCACGTCCAGTGGGGTGAACTACCAGTTGCTTCTGTTTCTGGGGGCACTCCCTGGAAAAATGCCCAGGTTGGCGGCACGTGAATCATAATCCATCCTGAGGACGAAGGGGCGTAACATTGGGTGGTGGAGGCAGAGCTCTTAGCATCTGCGGTGGCGGAGGCAGACGGGGTGCAGCACAAGAAGGCCTTGGAGCAGGGACAGGTGAACGGGTCACACTGGTAGGGAGCCAGATACGACGCTTCTGCGTTGCGCCCGAAGATGAGCCAACGTCACGATAACGCTTCAGAGAGTTCTTGTGATCCATCTGGGCAATCTCGACGTTGATAGCCTTGTTCACCATGGTGGAGAAGTTGGCAAAATCATGAACGGCAAGAGCGAGTCTGAGGTCTGGATTGAGGCCACGACGGAACTTCTGATGCCTACGAGCATCAGTGGTGATCTCTTCTTCCGCATAGCGAGAGAGGTTGAGGAAATCGCGCTGATATGCTTCAACAGTCATGTTGCCCTGAGTGAGGTTGCGGAATTCTTCCCCCTTACGATCCATGATCCCCTGATGAATGTAGCGGGCGCGGAAGGCGGACTGAAATTCATCCCAAGTGATGACTTCTCAGACTGGCAGTGAACGCTTGTGGGTGCTCCACCACTGAGCAGCGGGGCCTTTCAGATGATAAGACGCAAATTTCACATAGTCGGCTGGATCGACATTAGCAGACTCTAGCTCGTGAGTGATGTCGCGAAGCCAGTCATCAGCATCCAACGGCTGAACAGAGTTGCAAAACATAGTGGGGTTGAGGCAGGTGAAGTCGTGCAGAGTCACGGTGGCGTGTTGATGGTGGTGCCCATTCTGATTCGGCTGGGGGAACTGAGCCATGACATTCTCCATGAACTGACGGTTCGGCTCGAAGTGCTGCATCATCCCGGCCATGTAATCTGGCGGCGGAGGTGGGTCGTTGGCACCACGACCACGACCACCACGACCAGCCATCCTGCTAGAATTTAACAGGGGTATTTCAGTGATGAAAATTTAATGAGATACCGGAATCAAGCCTGAAGTAAAGCGACAACGAAGAGGCGGCGCGGATATATAGGAGTAGTCATATAAGACATACACATTTACACATGGAGTCAATCGAAAATCGGGCAGCATAACGTCGTAGAAATTAAGGAAAAAGGACTCACTAGGCGGCACGCAAACTGCGGTAAGTATTACATGACGCGACATAGATTCCACTATGTCAATCACGCCGCAAGAAAACTGTTGGCCACATGAGTTAATTCCAGAGAACGCACGGCCTGCCCAGAATGAGAATGGGATCCGCGGTCCGGGACCTTGGGTAGAACTCCTGCGACACGACTCAATCAATGGGGTAGCACCAGAACTCCGGGTGGAATCAAGAGAACATGATCCTAATGTCAGAGTTAGTAAAACTTACCAGCAAGGATAAGAGAGCAGAGTCCCAGAGCATAGGTAAGGACAAAAGGATCTTAATACCATAGATATCACACGTAGTGACATCGATGTGGGCCCGTAAGCCAAATAATAAGTTAGCAAAATAGTTTTTTCAAAGTCTAGACTCAACTTCGACCAGGTAGTGGTGTGGTGGCTTCCTACAGGCAGTCGGCTCTGATAACAACTTGTGACACCCCCAAAATCAGACCGTGTACAGTAATCATAAACGCAGGGTACACGGCTGAGATTAGGGTGCCACGGTGAGAATATCACAACACAACACTAAACACAAAAGGATAAACCAATATGTTACAATACCAGGGATCACAAGGATCCGAATACATAAGTTATACAAGCCATAATATCGGAGTACAGACATAGTTAGTCAATTTTTTCCTTAAGAAGGCTAGCACAAATGACAACAGAGATACAGATCGAAAAGGTGAGGCCTCCTGCCTGGGATCCACCGAACTACTCCTGGTCGACGGGGAACTCGACGTCATAGTAGTCGCCTCCGGGGTACTCCTTCTCCTGGGCTCCATCGTCGACTGCAGCGGCCGATCAGGCAAAACGAAAAGGGGGAAATAAAGCAAAGGTGAGTATCTAGCATACCCGCGAGTCTTATGTCCGCTACTAAGCAATTATGCATTGTATAAAATGGAAAGGGGAGGCTATATATGGTGGACTGCAAGATAGAAATCAGAATAAGGGTAAGGAGCTAGGCCTAACGAAGACTAGCATCTTCCGACGAGTCTTGCAGCATGAGGAGAGAATAGCCAACAGTTTATATAAAGCAAAAAGTAACAATGCAGCAGAAGTTGTTGCCGCATTGTATAATGATAAGTTGAAATAATTAGCAATGCCCCCGAGTTCACCTCCTCGACATCCCAGCGAGGAAGAAAACCCGGAACCATACAATTTAATAATAATAGTTTGTAGTGGTAAGATCCAGCTTCATCATAAAGCGTCCTGTTACCATGGACACGGCTATTCGAATAGATTAATCTTCCCTGCAGGGGTGCACTTGTGTTACACTACACGCACGGATCTCCAGGGTGGCGAGCACCTTGTTAGGGAACGCTCCACCGAGGCTATCCGACACTTCATAGCCCATCTTTCAAACTCAACAGAGAGGCCATCCGCCGGTCTAAATCCTAAGTACGTCGGGCCTTGGACCCCAACCCGAACGTACTCCTGCACGGTGCGTGGATGGACGGCGAAGTTAAAGCAAATCCAAATAAGACACCACCGCGCAAGCAAATAAGACAACACCACTTCCCGGCGCAGGCCGCGGTACTGCTGAAATCTGAAGAGTCCTCGTACGACACTACGAAGCAGAGGAGCCCATAACTCGTAATTCCCACGTGTAGGCAGCACGTATAAGCCAAAAGGCTACTCAAGACATCCGCCAGTACATCGGTGCCTGCCATGTCCTCCCACCAAGTCTCTGCGGTTACCAACAAGGTGAACCGTCTCCTTACCTTGTCTCGCGTGTGCTCTTGGTAGAGCTCGACTTTTCGTGGTTTGGTAACTCTCGCGGCCAACGATCAGGGGCCAAGCACATTGGTACACTGGTCGTACCCTTCCTGTCGTCCCGTCGCAATACCACTCGCGGGCACCGTTGGGTCGCCTGACTTCTTACCTGAAGGAAAACCGTTGCTCAAGTACCTAGAGCGGCTATACAGAGTCATCAATGAGTGGTGTACAAGGATTACTCCTTGATAGCTCACACTTGATGGTGGCTCGGCAGAGCCGAGGTTGGGGCCTGAGGCGGTGTCTGCATTGTACCGTACCTGTGCAGTTGTAATAAGTTGTATCCGCGTCACTCCCCTGAGTGATCACGGCCCGCTATCTAATCCTAGCTAACAATGCGCACGGCTCACTGCTGAACATAATATATATTTATATAGGCAGCATAGGGTAAAGAAAGGTACATCAAGGGGCGACAAAAACAAGCTATGCAATTGAATAGGATTGTAACGTAGTAGCAGTAGTAACAATGCCTAGTGCAAGAAAAGGACGGAAAGATAGGCGATATCTGGGTAAGAGAATGGCTCTGCTTGCCTGGAAGCTCGACGGTAGAAGTAGGGTCGTCGACGAAGTAGTCGTACTCAGCAGCGGTGTAGTCAACGGCAGCTGCGCGGTCAACCGGAGATTAAGGGGGGGAGAAACAGTAAATACAAAGAAATCATATACAAACATATGCATGTCATGACAGATGCAATGCTAACGGTGTTCTAACACAGTGCAATGCACGTTGCTCGGAGCAGGAATTCATCCGGGGATGAACTGCCAGCTTCGGGTGATTATCGGACAAGGTGTCCGGAGGGGGAAGGTACCATGCCGGAGGTGTCGTGGACATCCGACAAATAAGTGAAATTTGTATCCGTGTTAGTTGATCCATTTTGAACAACTTTCGTGTTCAGAATAAATTCATCCGGATAGTTTATCGGTATCGGACAATCATCAGACAATCGGTCCGGAGGGGGACGGTTCGATGTTCGTTGTGTTAGAGGGGCGTGGTAGAAATACGGATAGCGTATCCGTATTCGTTATATTTTTCTGATCAATTTTAATGTATAAAGTTTTTGAATCTAAATTACGGTTTAGAAGATATTGACTTTTTAAAGTTTTAAATCAAATAAATCAATTTCTGAATTTCTTTTATTATTTATTCAGAGACATTATCCAAAACATTATCCATGACAGAGAGGGCCCACATGGCAGTGTCTACTTCTATCTGTTTTAATTTAAATAAATTACTGACAAATGGGGCCTAGGTGTCATAGACAACAACTAATATTACCACTTATTTAATTTAAACATGCAGTGGGGCCTACCTGTCATAGAGACAACTAATACTAATCATTTTAATTAGCCAGTGGATTAATTAAAAGGGGTTGGGCCCACATGTCAGTGATAGGTTAAGCTAATTAAGCAATTTTAATTAAGTTTAATTAACTTAACTAAATCAGGGGCGAGGGGCCCGCATGTAAGTGACTGGGATTTCCCAGTCAGCACAGTTGACTGGTCAACCCAAACAACTGGGGCCACGGGGCCCACTGGCAGTGACCCAGGGGGTTGCCCCAGGTGTGCCACGTCGAAGCCTTCCGGCGGCAAGCCGCCGGCAAGCTCCACACGGCGGAGGCCATGGGAGGGCGTCGGGATTCGTCTACAAGGCGCCATTTTGAGCGCGGTTTGCCCCTACGGGTTCCTGGCGGTGAGACGCGTCCATCCCAGCAAGCGGAACGAGGCGAGGTGGCCGGAGTGGAACTCTACGTCGACAATGGCGGGCGCGGCCGTACGGGTCAAATGGAAAATGACGATTCGTAGCGCTAGCGAGTGAGCAAACGTTCCAGATCGACTCCTCGGACCACTAGAAGCGTAACGGTGCTACAGGCGTGAGCTGGGGCACACTGGAGCGAGCCCATGGTCGTCAATGGCGACGACCAGCTCGGCTTCAATGGCGGCGTCGACTGGAGCAAGAGGAAAGGGGCGCGTGCACTTGGGGACGGACGGGAAGCTCACAGTGATCGTGTAGATGAGCAAAGCGGGCACGGGGGCGAGTCGAAGTGGCCGGAATTGCTCGGAGGTCGACGGCGATGCAGGAAAAGGGGGCGAGCGACTGCGGCGGCACCGTGGCTTCTCGGCTCAATTCTTCGCGTGGGGTGAAGTAGTCGACGTCGTCGAACATCTTGGACAAGGAGGCGACGCGAGGCGAGGTCAGTGGCCGCGCAAGGCCACGACAATGGCGACGGCGGCGCTCGGGTACTTTTCCCCCGAGGTGTGCAAGGCGAGGAGGAGGGGAAATGGAGGGGTAGGATGTCCAAGGGGTGGCTGGGGTCGTTCTTATCGCCTCAGCGGCACAGTGGAGGTGGGGGCGGCCGGCAGGAGCCCCAACCACGACGGTGGCGCCACGGCGCCGTGGCAGGTGGGGATGGGATGGACGCAGGTAGGGGAATGGGGGTTGGGCTGGGTGGGCCTCGCCTAGGGCGAGGTTTAGTTTCTTTTCATTTTATTTTGCTTTTTTTTTCTGTCTTTTCTGTTTGAATTTGTTTTATACACTTTAGCATTTTTGTAAAATATTTACTAGGCTCCATAATTATTGTTATACCCCACATCAGTGCTACAAAAAGTTTGGGGCATATATAAATTCTCTAGTATTGTTGTTTTATTTAAAATGTATCAAATGCCACTGTTTTTGCTACTGTCTAATTTGTTTGGATTTTTCAGTGTCTTAATAAAATACCATAAGCACATGGGCATGGTCCACTGATTTTTGCTGATTTAACAAAAGTGGTTCCAAAATATTTGGACAAGGATTTATTATGCACTTTGTTTTTATTAGCCACCAAAGGGGTTTTTGGGGTTTGGGTTTGGTTCCAAGGTGCAAGGTGCATGGGGACTTGTGTTGGGATACGGGGCGGAAAACACAAATTTTTCACACCTACGGTACCCGAACCCAAGATCTATGCTATGGCGATGTAAAGTAACGGAGGGAATCGGTGTTCATACCTTTGAAGACCGAAAGCGGGAAACGTTCTTACGAACGTGGTTGGCGTAGACTCAGAACTACGACCTCCCTGTCGTGTAGAAGACCACCACCGGCGAGGATGACTCCCGGTAAACCTCCAGCGACGAAGCAGCACCACAGGTGTAATGCCTCGAAGGGATTATACACATACG
This sequence comes from Bromus sterilis, assembly GCA_950022295.1. Lineage (NCBI taxonomy): Eukaryota > Viridiplantae > Streptophyta > Magnoliopsida > Poales > Poaceae > Bromus > Bromus sterilis. The sequence goes on from OX465598.1 coordinate 274,705,991, forward strand.
GCACAATCGATGTTCCTCCCGGGCTCCGAACCAGGCGAGCAGCGGAAAGAAGACGGCTACGGATCCCGACTCCGGCAGAGCGACGGCCTAAGGGGGGGTTGGGCCCCATCCCTTGGCGCGAAGCCCAAGGGGGGGAACCCCCTCCTCCCCTAATGGGCCTCTAAGGCCCATATAGCCTTTTTTCCATTATTTTAATTATTTAATAAGTTTTAAATATTTAATTCAGATAATTAAATAATAAAAACATTATTAAAACAATTAAACTTATTTTGAACTATTCAAAATGTCCGGAAACCATTCCGTCCTCCTCCGGAACTATTCAGGTGATTTCTCCTATTTCATCGATTGATCCCGTAACTGTCCTATGCATCGATTGCCCTTAAGTGTAACACCCTAACGGTCCGGGAAACAGCAGACATGGTCGAGACTCTTCTCATGGACCAATGACTAGTCAGTTGGACCTGGTTACAATCCTTGACAGCCCCTGCGCTTCCATCGAATGAGCTTCGATCAATTTTGGAAACCGTTAACGATACGACGTAATCCCTTTGTTCTGCGGTACTTTGTTTGTCCGAGGTTCGATCGTCGGTATCCCACATACCGTGTTCACATCTCGTTCACGACAAACAACTTCTCTCGTCCATGATCATTGCATCTCTTGTGACCTAGTCACGTCCTTGCAAGGGGTTGATGCAATATCACCGAGTGGGCCCAGAGTACCTGTCCTGTCACAAGGACTGACAAATCCCGCTTTGATCTATTAACATACTCATCAACCATCTATTTCGGAATACCCAAAGTGCTCCGTTATAGCCAGCATATTTCAGTTAGGCGGTGGGATACAAATCAAAGTCTCCTCATAGATCGTGATTACGTATGATCATTACGGTCTAAGGACTAAGGCATACGTTACAAAGTCATAGCAACGCTGAACTATGTGACTCGATCACATTGCATTACTTTAGGTGGGTCTCTGTCCATCACATCATTCCCCTAATGATATGACCTCATTGTCAATGGACTTAAGTGTCGCCATGATCAGGAAAGCTTGATCAATCAATTGCCCAATGAGATAGTTTACCCGAGTTAAACTACGGACCATGTTTTATACTACACCTGTATTAGTATTTCCAAGTAATACAGTTATAGCACAGTATAAAACGTATTATGAACAAAACGGATATGTGACAAATATCTTTATTAATTTGTCTCTAGGGCACATATCCAACAGTCTCCCACTTGCACTAGAGTACAAATTACACTAGTTTACATCAGGTATGTATCTAACACCAATGGTCTCTCGGTGTTCTTCAAACTTGCCCTGTGGTAGAGGTTTAGTCATCGGGTCTGCTGCGTTCAGATCCGTATGTATGTTGTGAATCCTAGTGTGTCCATCCCTGACGTAGTCTCGCGTCACATGGAACTTTCGGAGGATGTGCTTGGTTGTAGAGTGAGTTCTTGGCTCCTTCGCGTTAGCAATGGCACCCGTGTTGTCGCAGAAGGTTCCCACGGGGTCAGTGCAACTGGGAAAGACGCCAAGCTCGATCACGAACTTCTTCAGCCACAGCGCCTCGTTTGACGCTTCGCAAGCGGCAATATACTCCGACTCCATTGAAGATTGAGCGACGACTAACTTTTTGCCGCTCCTCCAGCTAATTGCGCCTCCGTTCAACATGAAAACATATCCCGTTTGGGACTTCGAGTCATCTAGGTCTGAGCCGAGGCTTGCGTCAACGTAACCCTTTACGGTGAGATCCTCATCAACTCCTCCATAAACAAGAAAGAGATCCTTGGTTCTTCTCAAGTACTTAAGGATGTTCTTCACTGCTGTCCAATGGGCCATTCCCGGATTACTCTGGTAGCGATTAGTCATACTAATGGCCAGCGCTAAATCCGGTCTGGTACATAACATAGCATACATGAGAGAACCTATGGCTGAGGCATAGGGCTTTGAGGACATCTCCTCTTTCTCTTTAGCTGTGGTCGGGCATTGAGTCACGCTTAATTTGACACCTTTTATGACTGGCAAGAGACCTCTCTTGGAGTCATCAATTTTGAACCTTTTCAAAATCTTGTCAATATAAGTATTCTGACTCAAGGCCAACCTCCGATTAGGTCTATCTCTATAGATCTTAATCCCCAGTATGTACGCAGCTTCACCTAGGTCCTTCATGGAAAATTGTCCATTCAGATATTCCTTCACTTCCTCTAAGTATTTCTTATCGTTCCCTATTAGCAATATGTCATCCACATATAACACAAGGAATGCTACAGAGCTCCCACTCAGTTTCTTATAGACGCAGAACTCTTCGACGTTTTGGACAAATCCAAAAGCTTTAATGACCTCGTCAAATCGAAGATTCCAGCTCCGAGATGCTTGCTTCAACCCATAGATGGACCGTTGAAGCTTGCAAACCTTACCAGCATTCCTTGGATCGACAAACCCCTCTGGTTGCATCATATACAACTCTTCCTCAATGTTGCCATTTAGGAATGCAGTTTTCACATCCATCTGCCATATCTCGTAATCATGATATGCAGCTATTGCTAGTAGGATCCGAATAGACTTTATCATCGCTACAGGAGAGAGTGTCTCCTCGTAGTCAACTCCTTGAATTTGTCGGAAACCCTTCGCGACAAGTCGAGCTTTGTAGACAGATACGTTTCCGTCTGCGTCAGTCTTTTTCTTGAAAATCCATTTATTCTCGACGGCCTTGCGGTCCTCGGGAATATCCACCAAAGTCCATACTTTGTTGGTGTACATGGAGTCTATTTCGGATTTCATGGCTTCAAGCCATTTCTCGGACTCGGGTCCCTCCATTGCTTCTTTGTAACTCGTAGGTTCATCCGACTCAACAGCCGAGATTGCATTCACAAGCTGTCCGTAAAACTCAGTAGGTTGACGGACTCTTGATGACCTACGGGGCATAAAAGGTTCCTCTTCATTCTCATCATGATCATCGTGAATGTCATGATCGTTATGAATGTCGTTCTGGCCATTCTCTTCAACTCCCACTGTGGAAGATGGTTCCAGAACAAATTCCGTAGCCATTTCATCCAATTGGAGTGATTGGTCAGTTACTTCATCGAGGTCTATTTTCCTCCCACTCAACTCTTTCGCGAGAAACTCCTTCTCAAGAAAGTGTCCCGTCTTGGCAACAAACGTTTTGCTGTCAGACTTGTTGTAGAAGGTGTACCCACAAGTTTCCTTGGGATAGCCCACAAAGATGCACTTATCCGCCTTGGATTCAAGTTTGTCAGGCTGTAGTTTCCTAACATAAGCCTCACAACCCCAAATCTTCAGGTGAGACAACTCAGTTTTAGTGCCATGCCATTCTTCAAATGGTGTTGTCTTTACGGATTTGGATGGTGCCCTATTAAGAATATGAATGGCGGTTTCTAATGCATACCCCCAGAATGACACAGGCAAATCAGTATGAGACATCATCGATCGTACACTATCCAATAGGGTTCGATTACGTCGCTCAGCTACACCGTTTCTCTGAGGTGTGCCTGCCGGCGTAAGCTGTGGTACTATGCCATAAGACTTCAGATGATTGCCAAACTCATGACTCAAATACTCGCCACCTCGATCCGATTGAAGGTGCTTGATTTTCCTTCCGAGTTGATTTTCGACCTCATTCTGAAATTCCTTGAACTTTTCAAAGGTTTCAGACTTGTGCTTCATCAAGTAAATATACCCATATCTACTCAAGTCATCAGTAAAGGTCACGAAGTAACGAAGATCATTGCGAGTGGGGACGTTCATGGGTCCACATACATCCGTGTGTATGATCCCCAATAAGACATCTGCACGCTCCATCACACCATTGAATGGAGTCTTTGTCATTTTGCCCATGAGGCATTGTTCACATGTATCAAGGGATCCAAAATCCAATGAGTCAAGAAGTCCATCCTTATGGAGCTTCTCCATGCGTTTTACACCAATATGACCAAGTCGGCAATGCCACATCATCATGTGATCTTCATTATTCTTCAATCTTTTGGCCTCAATATTGTTAACGTGACTCACGTCACCATCGAGATTAAGTATGAATAAACCATGCGACTCCGGTGCGTGAACATAAAACATATCATCCTTATAAATCGAACAACCAATTGTATCAGACTTAAAAGAATAGTGGTCTCGCTTCAAGCAAGAACCACTCACGATGTTCACACTCAACGCGGGTACATAGTAACATTTATTCAGAACTAAAACCAATCCCGAAGGGAGACTAAGATACTTCGTGCCGACCGCCAAGACTTCAATCTGGCAGCCATTCCCCACGCGCATCGTCACTTCATCCTTGACCAAGCGTCTCCTATTCCTTAGTCCCTGAATGGAATTAGAAATATGAGCGACAGACCCTGTATCAAATATCCAGGATGTGTTCCCAGCGCTTGTCAAGAGAAGATCAACAATATGTATATCAAATATACCTCCGTCTCTCTTGGCGACCTTGCCAGCTTCTTGTCCTTTAGGTACTTGGGACAGTTGCGCTTCCAGTGACCTTCACCCTTGAAGTAGAAGCACTCCACTCCGAGTTTAGGCTTGGGTGCCTTGGGAGGAGCGGCAACTGACTTGCCATCCCTCTTAGGGCCACCTCTTCTGGCCTTCTCCCGTCTGCTTGACTTCTTGAAGTCAGTGGTCTTGTTGACCATGAAGACGGCGTGCTCCTTCTTGATCTCAACCTCAGCGCTCTTTAGCATGGCGAACAACTCATAAGGGGTTTTGGTCATCCCCTGCATGTTGTAGTTCAGCACAAAGCCTTTGTAGCTAGGGGAAAGCGACTGCAACACCCTATCAACCGCAAGTTCATTTGGAATCTGACATTCCAGAGCATTCAAGCGCTGAACGTAGCCAGACATTTTGACCACGTGCTCACTCACGCTGCCGTGCTCATCCATCTTTGCTGAGAAGAAGGCTTCAGAAGCCTCATACCGTTCAGCCCTGGCTTGAGGTGCGAAGACCGCCTTGAGGTCGGTGATAATCTCATATCCACCCATCCTCTCAAAGCGTTTCTGCAGCTCAGCCTCCATGGAGTAGAGCATGCCACTCTGGACAAGGTTGTAATCATCAGTCCTGGAGAGATAGACATTCTTCTCGTCCTGACTGGCATCATCTGCTGGTGCCTCACCTAACACGTCCTCTAGTACGTATGCCATTTTGAGGGGAACGAGGAGAATCCTCAGGGTGCGGAACCAGTTGGTGAAGTTTGTCCCATCTGTTTTTAGCTTATCTTTCTCTAGGAATGATCCTAAGTTGAACGAGGGGCGAGGTGCTGCCATCTACAAGGTTGGATTCACAACGATACATATTTAGACTTTTGTTCATAATGTGGAGTTTCAATTTAATCTTAAAATTCTAGAAAGCTCCCACTTAGATAAACACCTCTCAATTTAACTAAGTGATTACACAATCCCAGCCCCCATACCTCCCCCGATATGTACGGCCCAGTATGCGAACCAGGTAGGCCTCTAAGCCAATCACATCAGGCATGTGACTCGTGCTCGACCTTTCGGTCTTCTGTGTTCCAGGCCCGCATCTACATACGTCAAGCCTGCCAATCGAACCTTGATGTTAGCTGTTCAGCAAGGCCATATCTGCATATGCGAGGCTCGCCGAACCCAACCTCATGCGAACTCCGTTGAATATGTAGGACAACTCCGGTATGTACGGAGCATCAAGCCATATGGGAGAATCTTCCAGGTGGTGCCCATCAAAAGGGAGAACACAATGTTGGTATTGAGAGAGATGGTCCTGTTTCATGCTACCGTCGATGTATCTAGCATACTAGCATAAAACAGGAAGTAAAACTTTAAATCATACAACCTATGATCCCCCTTCATGCAAAGCAAAGTTAGAACGTCTTTCTACTTTAGCTTGTGCAAGTTTTACGTGGCTGCTAGGGGTTTCGAGAGAGAGAACCGATTTCTATCCTGCGAAAAACAAGCCACAACACCGTCTCCCATCCGTCTCTATTACACCCCTGTCGGGGCCCTCCGTTGCAAACATCTTCGCATCGCTAATGCAGAGAGACAGACACCCCCCCAGCCACTTTATATGGTACAAGCCATATGTCAAGCGTGGAACCAGTCTCGCGTAAACGCGTAAGGTCGGTCGGGGGCCGCTTCATCAAACATTGCCGCAATGCTGAATGAGTACACGTGGGAGGGTAACGAATGAAGATTCGATGCCCACATCCTACATGTGTTCTATCCGTACAATACATCTACGCATAGATAGCTCTGATATCACTGTTGGGATACGGGGCAGAAAACACAAATTTTTCACACCTACGGTACCCGAACCCAAGATCTATGCTATGGCGATGTAAAGTAACGGAGGGAATCGGTGTTCATACCTTTGAAGACCGAAAGCGGGAAACGTTCTTACGAACGTGGTTGGCGTAGACTCAGAACTACGACCTCCCTGTCGTGTAGAAGACCACCACCGGCGAGGATGACTCCCGGTAAACCTCCAGCGATGAAGCATCACCACAGGTGTAATGCCTCGAAGGGATTATACACATACGGCACAATCGATGTTCCTCCCGGGCTCCGAACCAGGCGAGCAGCGGAAAGAAGACGGCTACGGATCCCGACTCCGGTAGAGCGACGGCCTGCCTTATGGTGGAGAACTCCAATCCTGGTGCAGACTCCAAACAAGGGGAGTCCACTTCCGGAAATGGAGAAGGAAGAAGAAGGAGATTAATTGTTGTATGGAAAAAGGGGGGTCTACCCCTCTATATAAAGGCCAAAGGGGGGTGTGATCCCTCTTCCCTCCCCCATGTGGTACTAAACCCCCAAGGGGGGAGGGGTGCGCCAGCCTAAGGGGGGGTTGGGCCCCATCCCTTGGCGCCAAGCCCAAGGGGGGGAACCCCCTCCTCCCCTAATGGGCCTCTAAGGCCCATATAGCCTTTTTCCATTATTTTAATTATTTAATAAGTTTTAAATATTTAATTCAGATAATTAAATAATAAAAACATTATTAAAACAATTAAACTTTATTTTGAACTATTCAAAATGTCCGGAAACCATTCCGTCCTCCTCCGGAACTATTCCGGTGATTTCTCCTATTTCACCGATTGATCCCGTAACTGTCCTATGCATCGATTGCCCTTAAGTGTAACACCCTAACGGTCCGGGAAATAGCAGACATGGTCGAGACTCTTCTCATGGACCAATGACTAGTCAGTTGGACCTGGTTACAATCCTTGACAGCCCCTGCGCTTCCATCGAATGAGCTTCGATCGCTTTTGGAAACCGTTAACGATACGACGTAATCCCTTTGTTCTGCGGTACTTTGTTTGTCCGAGGTTCGATCGTCGGTATCCCACATACCGTGTTCACATCTCGTTCACGACAAACAACTTCTCTCGTCCATGATCATTGCATCTCTTGTGACCTAGTCACGTCCTTGCAAGGGGTTGATGCAATATCACCGAGTGGGCCCAGAGTACCTGTCCTGTCACAAGGACTGACAAATCCCGCTTTGATCTATTAACATACTCATCAACCATCTATTTCGGAATACCCAAAGTGCTCCGTTATAGCCAGCATATTTCAGTCAGGCGGTGGGATACAAATCAAAGTCTCCTCATAGATCGTGATTACGTATGATCATTACGGTCTAAGGACTAAGGCATACGTTACAAAGTCATAGCAACGCTGAACTATGTGACTCGATCACATTGCATTACTTTAGGTGGGTGTCTGTCCATCACATCATTCCCCTAATGATATGACCTCATTTTCAATGGACTTAAGTGTCGCCATGATCAGGAAAGCTTGATCAATCAATTGCCCAATGAGATAGTTTACCCGAGTTAAACTACGGACCATGTTTTATACTACACCTGTATTAGTATTTCCAAGTAATACAGTTATAGCACAGTATAAAACGTATTATGAACAAAACGGATATGTGACAAATATCTTTATTAATTTGTCTCTAGGGCACATATCCAACAACTTGGGTTAGATCACCCCACATCATGGTTTGAATAAGATCACTTCAAACTTTGAACAAGATCAAGGGGAGCAATAGGGATTAATCAACAGTGATAATCAACAGTGATGATTATTACTGTTACAGATACTGAGGGTGTTACAGCCCCTCCCGTGGCGCCAAGCCCAATGGGGGGAGGCTCCCCCTTCCCCTCATGGGCCTTTTAAGGCCCAAATACCTTTTCACCTTTTTAATTAATTATTTAAATCCTTTTTTATATTTAATTCTGTCAATTAAATAATAAAACATATTTAAACATTAATATATATTATTTTGAACCTTTCAAAATATCCGGAACAGCTTCCGGCACCTCCCGGCACATTTTCGGTGTTTTCTCTCTTTTCACTGATGATCCCGAACCAATCCTTAATGCATCGATTGCCCTTAAGTGTGACACCCTACGGTCCGGGAAACAGTAGACATGATCGAGACACTCTCTGACCAATGACCATCATGTGGAATCTGGTTACAATCCTTGATGTGCCCCTACGCTTCCATCGAATAAACCTCATCGCTGTTGAACCGTTAACAATATGACTTGATCCCTTTGTGCTTCGGTACTATGTTTGTCCGAGGTATGATCGTCGGTATCCAATACCTAGTTCTTCCTCGTCTCCGACATAACACATTTACTTGTCTGTGAATATTACATCTCTTTTGACCTAGTCACTTGCTTGCAAGCTAATTATGCAACACCATCGTGTGGGCCCAGAGTACCTATCCGTCACTCGGATTGACAAATCCCGCTCTTATCTATTTCATACTCCTCAACATATCTACTTCGAAATACCCAAGATACACCTTTTCAGTTACCATGTTTCAGTGTAACGGTTAATGCACTCAAAGCATCCTAATAGATAGCAATTATGTATGATCATCACGGTCTAAGGATTCAGTCACTATGTTATTAAGTCATCGCAATGCTGAACTTACGTGACTTGATCACACTGCAATGCTTAAGGTGGGTGTGTGTCCATCACATCATTCTCCTAATGTTATGACCTCATTGTCAATAGACTATTATGTTCTCATGATCAGGAAACCTTGATCATCAATTCCCCAATGATCTAGTATGCCTGAGTTTAACTAGGGACCAAGTTGTTATATATCACACGTGTATTAATGTTTCCGCTTAATACAGTTCTAGCACAATATATAACGTATTATGAACAAACAGATATGTGACAAATATCTTTATTAATTTGCCTCTAGGGCACATATCCAACAGTCTCCCACTTGCACTAGAGTACAAATTACACTAGTTTACATCAGGTATGTATCTAACACCAATAGTCTCTCGGTGTTGTTCAAACTTGGCTTGTGGAAGAGGTTTAGTCATTGGGTCTGACGGATTCAGATTCGTATGTATTTTACAAATCCTATTATGACCATCCTTGACGTAGTCCCGCGTCACATGGAAACGTCGGAGAATATGCTTGGCTGTAGAGTGAGTCCTCAGCTCCCTTGTGTTAGCAATGGCACCCGTATTGTCGCAGTAAATGCTAACAGGGTCAGTGCAACTAGGGAATACGCCAAGCTCGATGACGAACTTCTTCAGCCAATGCGCTTCGTTTGACGCTTCACAAGCGGCAATATACTCCGACTCCATCGTAGATTGGGCGACGACTGACTGCTTGCCGCTCCTCCAGCTAATTGCACCACCATTCAACATAAACACGTATCCCGTCTGGGATTTTGAGTCATCGGGATCAGTACCAAGACTGGCATCGACGTAACCTGTTACGGTGAGCTCTTCTTCCCATCCTCCATAGACAAGAACCAGATCCTTAGTTCTTCGTAAGTACTTAAGGACGTTCTTCACTGCAATCCAATGATCCATTCCAGGATTACTTTGGAAAGATTAGTCAGACTAACCGCCAGGGCCACATCTGGTCGAGTACACAACATAGAATACATGATAGAACCTATGGCTGAGGCATAGGGCTTTGAGGACATTTCCTCCCTTTCTTTTGTTGTTGCTGGGCATTGAGTCACACTCAATTTACTTCCTTTCATAACGGGCAAGAGGCCTCTCTTGGCGTTATCCATATTGAACCTCTTCAATATCTTTTCAAGGTAAGTTCTCTGACTCAGTGCTAATAGGCGTCTTGATCTATCTCTATAGATTTTAATGCCTAATATGTATGCAGCTTCACCTAGGTCCTTCATGGAAAATTGTCCATTCAAATATTCCTTTACCCCCTCTAGAAATTTCACATCATTCCCTATCAATAATATGTCATCCACATATAGTACTAGGAATGCCACAGAGCTCCCACTCGCTTTCTTATAAACATAGAATTCTTCTTCATTTTGGACAAATCCAAAAGCTTTGATCACCTCATCAAAACGAAGATTCCAGCTCCGAGATGCTTGCTTCAACCCATAAATGGACCGGTGAAGTTTTCATACCTTACCAGCATCCTTAGGATCAATAAAATCTTCCGGTTGTACCATATACAACTCTTCCTCAATGTTCCCATTTAGGAACGCGGTTTTCACATCCATCTGCCATATTTCATAATCGTAATAGGCAGCAATTGCTAGAAATATCCGGATAGACTTTAGCATCGCTACGGGAGAGAAAGTCTCTTCGTAGTCAACTCCTTGAATTTGTCGGAAACCTTTTGCGAAAAGTCGAGCTTTATAGACAGATACGTTTCCGTCTGCGTCAGTCTTTTTCTTGAATATCCACTTATTCTCGACGGCCTTTCTGTCCTCGGGAATATCCACCAAAGTCCATACTTTGTTGGCATACATGGAGTCTATCTCGGATTTCATGGCTTCCAGCCATTTCTCGGACTCAGGTCCCTCCATTGCTTCTTTGTAGTTCGCAGGTTCGTCAGGTTCATTTAACATGACTGCATTGACAAGTAAACATAAGTTTTTACTCAGGCTCTTGATGACCTGCGGGGTACAATAGGATCCTCTTCATCTTGATCATGATCATCATGTATGTCACGATCGTTATGAATATCATGATGACTATTCTCTTCAACTCCCACTACGGAAGATGGTTCCGGAACAACTTCCATTGCCATTTCTTTCACTTGGAGTGATTGGTCAATCATCTCGTTGAGGTCTATTTTCCTCCAACTCAATTCTTTCGAAAGAAACTCTTTCTCAAGAAAGCATCCAGTCTTGGCGACAAACGTTTTGCCCTCAGACTGGTTGTAGAAGGTGTATCCAACGGTTTCCCTTGGATATCCCACAAAGATGCACTTATCCACTTTTGGTTCGAGTTTGTCAGGCTGAAGTTTCCTAACATAAGCCTCACAAACCCAAATCTTCAAGTGAGACAACTTTGGTTTCTTTCCATGTCATTCCTCAAATGGTGTTGTCTTTACGGATTTGGACGGTGCCCTATTATGAATGTAAGCGGCAGTTTCTAATGCATACCCCCAAAATGACACAGGTAAGTCGGTATGAGACATCATCAATCGTACACTATCCAATAGAGTTCGATTACGTCGCTCAGAAACACCGTTACGCTGAGGTGTTCCTGCCGGCGTAAGTTGTGGTACGATGCCACAAGTCTTAAGATGATCGCCAAACTCGTGACTTAAATACTCGCCTCCTCGATCAGATCGAAGGTGCTTGATTTTCTTCCTGAGTTGATTCTCGACCTCACTCTGAAATTCCTTGAACCTTTCAAAGGTTTCAGACTTATGTTTCATTAAGTAGATATACCCATATCTTCTTAAGTCATCTGTGAAGGTCACGAAGTAACGAAGACCATTGCGTGTGGGGACGTTCATAGGTCCACATACATCTGAATGTATGATCCCTAACAAGTCTTCTGCACGCTCCATTGTTCCATTGAATGGAGTCCTTGTCATCTTGACCATAAGGCATGGTTCACATGTGTCAAGGGATCCAAAATCCAATGACTCCAGAAGTCCATCATCATGAAGCTTCTTCATGCGCTTTTCACCAATATGACCAAGTCGACAATGCCACATCGTCATGTGTTCTTCGTCACTAAGTTTTAATCTTTTGGCCTATACGTTATCAATATGAAGTATATCACAATCGAGATTAAGAATGAATAAGCCATTTTTCTCCGGTGCATGAACATAAAACACATCATCCATATAAATCGCACAACCAATTGTATCTAACTTAAAAGAATAGTGGTCTCGCTTCAAGCAAGAACCACTAACGATGTTCACACTCAATGCGTGTACATATTAGCACTTATTGAAAGTACAAACTAATCTCGAAGGGAGACTAAGGTGCTTCGTGCCGACCGCCACCACTTCAATCCGGCAGCCGTTTCCCACGCGCATCATCACTTCATCTTTCATCAAGCGTCACCTATTCGGTAGCCCCTGAGAGGAGTTAGAAATATGAGCAACAGATCATGTATCAAATATCCAGGATTTGTTCCAGCGCTTGTTAAGAAAAGATCAATAACGTGTATATCAAATATACCTTTGTCTCTTCTGACAATCTTGCCAGCCTTCTTATCCTCTAGGTACTTGGGGCAGTTGCGTTTCCAGTGACCATCACCCTTGCAGTAGAAGCACTCAACGCCGGGCTTGGGTCCAGGTTTGGGTGCCTTACGAGGAGTGACAACTGGGTTGTCACCCTTCTTCGGGCTTCCCTTCTTTCCCTTCTCCTTCTTGCCAGACTTCTTGAATTCAACGGTCTTGTTGACCATGAATACATCATGTTCCTTCTTGATCTCAACCTCAGCAGTTTTCAGCATGGCAAACAACTCAAAAGGGGTCTTAGTCATCCCCTGCATGTTGTAGTTCAACACAAAGCCTTTGTAGCTAGGGGACATCAACTACAGCACCCTATCAACAGCAAGTTTATCTGGAATCTGACATTCCAGAGCATTCAAGCGTTGAATGTAGCCAGACATATTGACCACGTGCTCACTAACACTGCTTTGCTCATCCATCTTTGCTGAGAAGAAAGCTTCAGAAGCCTCATAACGTTCAGCCCTGGCTTGGGGTGCAAAGACGGCCTTGAGGTCGGTGATTATCTCATATGCACCCATCCTCTCAAAGCGTTTCTGCAGCTCAGCCTCCATGGAGTAAATCATTCCACTCTGGACAAGGTTGTAATCATCCGTCTTGGTGAGGTAGACATTCTTCTCATCCTGACTAGCGTCTACTGGTGGTTTGTCACCTAACGCGGCCTCTAGTACGTATGCCATCTTGAGGGGAACGAGGAGAATCCTCAGAGTGCGGAACCAGTTGGTGAAGTTTGACCCATCGGTTTTCAGTTTGTCTTTGTCTAGGAATGACCCTAAGTTGAATGAGGGGCGAGGTGCAGCCATCTACAACGGTTATTTGCAAAACACATATTTAGACTTTGTTCATAATTGGAGTTCAATTTTAATTAATTCTAAAACTCCCACTTAGTAAAACATCTCTCCAAATTTACTAAGTGATTAAGATAATCCTAGTTTGAATGATCGTCCTCGAATATCACACGGCCGACGACACATCTCCCTAGGTAGGCCATCATGCCAATCATATCCGTTATATGACTCATGCTTAACCTTTCGGCCATACGTATCCCAAGCTCATATCTACATATGTCAAGCCTGCCAGTCGAACCTTAGTGTATGGCTGTTCAGCAAGGCCATATCTGCATATGCTAGGCTTGCCAAACCCAACCTCATGCGATCGCTAATGTATGTATGACACCCGATCGTCACGGACTACCTATCATAAAGAGATCCTTCCAGGCGGTGCCCACTAAGGGAGAATACAATCATTGTATTGAGAGAGATTATCCTATCATGCTACCGTCGCATATCTAGCATATTATCAAGACAGGAAGTAAAAATGTAAATCATACAAGCTATGATCCCCCCTTACATGCAAATTAAAGTTAAAACGCCTTCTATTTTATCTTTTGCAAGTTTTACGTGGCTGCTAAGGGGTTTCGAGAGAGAACCGCTTTCTATCCTGCGAAAAAAAGCCACAACACCAATCCTGCAATCGTCTCTATTACACCCATGTCGGGGCCCTCCGTTGCAAACGTCTTCGCGTCACTAATGTTAGAGAGACAGACACCCCCCAGCCACTTATATGGTACAAGCCATATGTCAAGCGTGGAACCAGTCTCGCGTAAACGCGTAAGGTCGGTCGGGGCCGCTTCATCAGGACATTGCTGCAACGCTACACGAGTAAACGTGGGAGGGTAACAATTGGAGAATTGATGCCCACATCCTAGATGTGTTCTACCCGTACAATACATCTACGCATAGCCTTGCTCATGATACCACTGTTGGGGATCGGCGCAGAAAAAAAAAATTCCTACCTACGAGTCCCGAACCCAAGATCTATGCTATGCTGATGTATGTAACGGAAAGAATCGGTGTTCATACCTTTGAAGACCGAAAGAGGGAAACGTTCCTCGGACGTGGTTGGCGTATACTCTGAACCTACGACCTCCCTGTCGTGTCGAAGAACCTCCGACGATGAAGTAGCACCACACGTGTAGTGCCTCGCGGGATTACACACGTACAGTGCAACCAACGTCCCTCCGGGCTCCGAACCAGAAGAGCAGCGGAAAGAAGATTGATCCGGATCCCGATTCCGGCAGCGCGACGGAGTCCGGATGATGGTGAAACCCCCAACAAGGTGCAAACTCCAAACCAGGGGAGTCCGCTCTAGGTCGGAGAAAGAGAGAGAGAGAGAGAAACTCAATGTTGTGTAGAAAAAAGGCACCCCCACCCCTCCTTATATAGGCCAAGGAGGGGCTCCACCCCCTCCCCTTCCCCCATGTGGGACTAAACCCCCAAGGGGGGAGTGGTGCGGCTAGGAGGGGGGATGTCCCCCTCCCTTGGCGCCAACCCAAGGGGGGAGGCTCCCCCTTCCCCTCATGGGCCTTTTGAGGCCCAAATACCTTTTCACCTTTTTAATTAATTATTCAAATCATTTTTAATATTTAATTCTGTCAATTAAGTAATAAAACATATTTAAACATTAATATATATTATTTTTAACCTTTCAAAATATCTGGAACAGCTTCCGGCACCTCCCGGTACATTTCCGGTGTTTTCTCTCCTTTCACCGATTGTCCCGAATCAATACTTAATGCATCGATTGCCCTTAAGTGTGACACCCTACGGTCCGAGAAGTGTAGACATGATCGAGACACTCTCTGACCAATGACCATCATGTGGGATCTGGTTACAATCCTTGATGTGCCCCTATGCTTCCATCGAATAAACTTCATCGTTGTTGAACCGTTAACAATATGACTTGATCCCTTTGTGCTTCGGTACTATGTTTGTCCGAGGTATGATCGTCGGTATCCAATACCTAGTTCTTCCTCGTCTCCGACATAACATGTTTACTCGTCTGTGAATATTACATCTCTTGTGACCTAGTCACTTGCTTGCAAGCTATTGATGCAACACCACCGAGTGGGCCCAGGGTACCTATCCGTCACTCGGATTGACAAATCCCGCTCTGATCTATTTCATACTCCTCAACATATCTACTTCGGAATACCCAAGATAAACCTTTTCAGTTAACATGTTTCAGTGTAACGGTTAATGCACTCAAAGTATCCTAATAGATAGCAATTATGTATGATCATCACGGTCTAAGGATTCAGTCACTATGTTATTAAGTCATCGCAATGCTGAACTTATGTGACTTGATCACACTACAATGCTTAAGGTGGGTGTGTGTCCATCACATCATTCTCCTAATGATATGACCTCATTGTCAATATACTATTATGTTCTCATGATCAGGAAACCTTGATCATCAATTGCCCAATGAGCTAGTATGCCTGAGTTTAACTAGGGACCAGGTTGTTATATATCACACGTGTATTAATGTTTCCGCTTAATACAGTTCTAGCACAATATATAACGTATTATGAACAAACAGATATGTGACAAATATCTTTATTAATTTGCCTCTAGGGCACATATCCAACACCAAGTACAAGGAAGTCGGTAGGATACTTTACCTTTCCACATAGGACTTCAACATCTCTCACAATCCCAATGGGAGAGATAGTTTCTTTGTTTTCTACATAAATAGTAACATCAATCTCTTCAAGTTCACAGGGTGAAATCTCACCCATGATCTCCTGATAGAGTGAATAAGGAATAGCGCTAGAACTGGATCCCAAATCGTATAGCCAATAATAATTGTGATCTGCTATTTTAACGGATACAACTGGTGTACCTGAAATTGGGCTTTTATTCTTGGCTGTAACAATGTTAGTTGAGACAGCACAAAAATTTATAATGGAATCTGAAACATCGTTAGTAATCAAATCTTTAACCACCACAACTTGAGGATCGACCTTGATCAGGTCCTCAGGTTCGCCAGTTCTTCTCTCACTTTTATTTATTATGCCTATCACAAAAGAGTGCTCCCTCATCCTTGCGGGAGAAGGGAGCTCTTTGTATAAAACTGCAGGCAGAATAGGGTCAGCAACATGAATATCAACATGTAAATCTTTGAAGGGTTTATGATACTTATCCTTCTCATCCTTAGAAGAGTCAATGTGAGAGGCAAAGTTCTTACAAAAATCAGTCATTAGCTGAGAATCAAGACCAATCTTAGAGCAAAAGGTATCAAAGTAGTTAGTTTTCACATAGCTCTCAATATAATCATGCTCATAATTTATAGCGGGTTCAATACCTTTGTCGATTTCCCAATCTTCGGTGTTCTTCTAGATCCTCTCAATGAGATCCCATTTTTCTTCAATGCTTCTTGTTTAAAATACCCCGCTAGAGGAGGCATCCAACATCTCCTTATCCTGACGAGAAAGCCTGGCATAAAAATTTGTAAGTATAATATCTTTGGGGAGTTCATGAATAGGACATTTGAACATTAGGGACTTCAGTCTCCCCCAAGCTTGAGCGATGCTCTCTCCGTCACGAGATCAAAAATTATAGATATAATTCCTGTCTCGATGAATTTCATGAAGAGGATAAAATTTGCATAAAAGAGAGACATAAGCTCTTGCCAACTAAGTATATGTGAGTTATCGAGGAGCTTATACCAATCTGAAGCTTTATCTATAAGTGATACAGAGAACAATTTCTTCATAAAAAAATCCATTGACACACCTGCAAGCATGAATAATGAACATAGTTGTGATAAATATAGCAGGTGTTCGCTTGGATGTCTGTCTCCTACATAACGA
Source organism: Bromus sterilis (assembly GCA_950022295.1). Lineage (NCBI taxonomy): Eukaryota > Viridiplantae > Streptophyta > Magnoliopsida > Poales > Poaceae > Bromus > Bromus sterilis. Next base: position 274,723,146 of record OX465598.1, read on the forward strand.
TTAGCCAAGACATAATCGATAATACCAGTTGGTATTTTGTAAGGCACAATTCCAGTAGGGGTGGGAGTGACTGATACCCAAACGTATCTATAATTTCTGCTTGCTCCATGCATGTTTTGTGTGATATTGCTATGATCTAGATACACTTTCATACAATTTTGATCATATTTTGACTAACTTATTAACTCAGTGCACCACAATGCCAGTTCCTGTTTTCTGTTGTTTTTCTATTCCAGGTTTCCCCCATATTAAAAATGCCCCAAAAATTTGGGAAAAATGGATAAAAAAATCAGCGCAACGGAAGCTTCCGGAATCACCAAAGTGGGGCCAGAGGGCCACCACCAGGGACCCAGGCGTCCACCTGGTGCGGCGTAGGGTCTGGCCGTGCCGGGGGGTTCCTAGACCCCTGGTGGGCCCCCTAGATTCCCCCTTCGCCTATTTAATCTTCGTGACGCGAAACCCCCGAGGACAGAACCCCTTTTCGCGATCTCGCCTCTGTTCCGCCGCTGCCGCGCTTCCAAGATCGGGAGCGCCAGCAGACTTCTTCCTGGCACCCTGCCGGAGGGAGGATTGACCTCCGGGATCTTCCCCTCCACCATGGACGCTTCCCGGATGTGCCGTTAGTAGTTTCCTTTGGACCATGGGTTCGTGATCAGTAGCTATGTGATGTTCTCCTCCCCTCTTTGTTCTGCAAAGTTTAGTCCTCGTGAGCTGCCCTACATGATCGAGGCACATATGTAATTTTCTGAGGTTGCTATGCTGAGTTTGCCGGGATCTGATTGATTATGAGATTATGTTCAGATTGTGATTGAGTAATATATTTGGTTATTATCTTTATATTTTTGTTACTAAGTAATTCTTGCATGTTCTGCGTTGTTGTTTATTGCTTTGGCCAAGTAGTAGGTAGTAACTCCAAGAGGGAACGTACTGCTCGATTATGGGTTCATGCCCCCCAAGGACATGCTTGAGTGACAGAAATATGAGTCTAGGAGATGTGCTGTTGCCACAAGGGGGAAAACAACGGTGCTTGTAACCGCGGTTGCAAGGATTGTTTACTTTACGCAAAGTGCTTTTCAATGCAGTTGCCCGTTGCTTTGGGTTTACACCTTGGGTGGGACTCACAACTTAATAGCAACGAGATGTTCTGTATAGATATCTCAATGTGGATGATTATTAGTAGATGCAGTTGGATTTCGGTCTACTTATTTTGGCGTACCGCCCATGCTTTTGAGCCTCTTCCTTTCTTTGTAGCACAGTTCGCATTGCGGTGCTTTTTTAATCATGTCAATTGCCCAGCTGTAATTTGTTTACCTCGCATAGAAGTTTTATCGTCTTTTGGGAGAGAGACATTACTAGTAAACATCACGGGACCCCGGTCCATATTCTCATCACTGTTTACACGCTCTTTTATTTTCCTTCTTTTACTTTTCAGTTGCTATCACCATCATTATTATCCCTTGCGTTTGATCCTTCGCAAACAACAAGACCGGAGAGATTGACAACCTCTATGAACTTTGTTGGGAGCAAAGTTATTTGTGTTGTGTGCAGGTCCACGTCAGTTGCGTCGTTGACACCTACTTATCATTGCCAGAGTCCTACGGGAGACAAACCCTATCCTCTACATAGGGTAAATTTGTTGTTATCCTACATCTGACCTTCCACTTGGGGTAACCAACGAAGGGCGAGAAACCATTATCATCAACTCGCACATCAAGAAAATTTTTGGCGCAGTTGCCGGGGACTCCGAGTGCTAAGATAGGGGAGTTGCACACTATCTTTTACCTTTGCTTTTTAGTCTTGTTAGTTTACTTTCTAGTTTTTACCTTTGCTTATGTTTCTGCATGAAAAAAAAATGAGAGAGCTTTATGAGTTCTACCTTCAATTAGGACATGAAGTGTTTGAAGAGAAAATCAAAAAGCCTATGGAGCTTTATTATTTGCATAACACTCATGTTAGTAGCAATGTCATTAGTATGTCTTCTCTGAATAATTTTTATGCTAATGATATGCAAAGTTATAAGCTTGGGGATGCTACGTTTGATGAGGATGATCTTTTTAGCCCCCCCCCCCCCAAATTTTTGATGAGGAAAATTATTTTGATGATAGTTTTCCTCCTATCTATGATGATTATTGTGATGACACTTATGCTATAAAGAATAAATTTTTACAATTGTATCATGATAAGAATGATTCATGTGATAGCTATTTTGTTGATTTTGGTCCCACTACTATTGATGATTTTGCTTATAAGGGGAGTAATAAGTTTTCTATGCTTATGGATCATGATAAGAATTTTTTATGTGATACTTATATTGTTGAGTTTATTCATGATGCCACTGAAAATTACTATGAGAAAGGGAGACATGGCTTCACATATCTCAATGATATTAAACTCCCTCTCTCCATGATGAAATTTTTGAAGTTGTTCTTGTCCTACCTTCTTATGCTTGTTACTATGTGCTTCATTGATATAGTTGGTTACAAGATCATTATGCATAGGAAGTGGGTTAGGCTTAAATGTGTTTCATATTTGCTTCTTGACGCTCTCTTTTGCTTCAAATACTTATTTTTATGAGGGCATCTTTTAAAATCTTCGTGACTAGCTTAAAGGCGTAAAAGAAAGTGCTTGTTGGAGGCAACCCAAGATGTTTTTAGTTCTGTTTTTAGTGGTCTTGATGATTGTTACTACTGTAGCAACATCATTGTATCTTTATTTTCAATCTTTGTGCAAAGTTCTAACCTCTTATGATAAGGGAAGTGACGAGGGGGTGACCCCACAACTCCTACAGATAGGCCTACCCGGTGTCCCTGAAGATAGAAGGCCCACGAAGACCCGCCTGGACCTGCCTTGGCCCGCTAGTTGGCACCGACATAGGAGTCTGCGACTCACAAGGAAGGTGAAAAGACCTGTCGTACAGAGCAAGTTAGGGTTAGGAAAGCTTACCTGTAAACGTAGATGGACTCCCCGAGACCTAGCCCGGTATATAAGGGCTAGGAGGGGCGACGCCAAAAGGCAACCAATATCATCTGTAACCCTATCCTTGAGCGCTCCAGCCTTGGCATCCACTGTAATCGCATCTCCCCCATCAATAATATCGAGCAGGAGCATGCCTTCCTGTTTGCCGAAGAGCTATTGTCCAACCTGTGCCTCTCATGACTAACCCAGGGTCCCTGACCATGGGATTTTCCGGGGTTGATCCCCGTCAATTGGCGCCATCTATGGGAACTACACAGGTTGGGATCACGATCTCGGCGGTCCCGTCTTCAGCAAGCTATAACTCAATGGCAAGGACCAGATCTAGCCCACTCGAAGGATTCAAGATCACGGCGAACATCTCTGCCGCCCCATCAAGACCGCTCGGGCTACAGCTGTGCCAGGACCGATACTACGGTAACGGCCAAGCGCAGCGTCAGCGCTGAAGGAATCGACGACCCAGAAGAACGGCGAGAGGCCTCTACTAAGGAATTCAACTCGACGAACCGCGATGTGCAGCGGAGGACCCGCAAATCTTTCGACAACCCACCGCCACCCGGACACCCGCCGCGCATCAAGAAGATGACTACGAGATCGAAACCAACGATCAGCAGAACCATCGCCAAGGAAGAAGGAATCGACGACCCAAAAGGCGCGCACGGGAGATCTATGGCGAGGCTTCAATGAACGAGCCACGTCACGCAGTCGTGCAAACGACGGCCACTCCACGACACGCCGTCGCACGAGCGCCTACCTCTAGCGAGGACAGTGACTCCGAGACACCGGTGGGCGAGTACTATGACCCAAATCGAAGGCCAGATGAATTCGCCAACCTCATCAATAACCAAGACATGAGTCGAGGAATCGAAACCGACCCTCGCTTCCACGAACACCCGGAGGATCACGATCAAATCTTCAGAATCTCAAGAAGGAAGAGGCACGCCGGATCTAGCAAACTCACGGCTAGAGAGAAGCTAGCAGGACCCTGCACGATCCACAGCTTCGAGGATGACTGGGGACGCGTCAGGTCAGGTCACACTCTGGGAGACTGCCGCCTGTTCAACGAGCTAGCCGACGACCTCAAGAAGGAGAAGCAGTAAGAAGACAAGCGCAACCGGCGACCCGAACAATCACCGCCCTCAAGCCCGGAAGGATGTCATAGCCCGCTGCAAGGATAAGTGCTCATGATCCAAGAGGGAAGGGTGCCGCAAGCACAACGCGACGCCTACACCCTGCAAGCTAGAGCAGCCGAGAGCATAAACATAGTCGAAGTCTACCAGCTACATGATGCGGAGACCAGCATCACGTTCTCACAGGTCGACCATCCACCCGCAGTCCCAAGACCGGGGCACGCGCCCCTGGTGCTCGATGCGCAAATCAGAGGATACGACATGGATAGGGTCTTCATGGACGGAGGCAGCAGCATGAATATCATCTTCGCCAGCACCCTGCAAAATATGCTGATCCCACGGTCAGTATGGAAGAAATCGAGCACCGTATTACACGGGGTAGTCCCAGGAGAAGCAACAACATCCCTCGGAGTCGTCGAACTCGAAGTTGTCTTCGGCAACCGACGCAACTTCGCAAAGCACGTCCTCGAGTTCGAAGTACTCGACTGGCAATCACAGTACCACGCCATATTGGGACGGCCAGCATTCGCGCAGTTCATGGCGGTCCCACACTGCGCCTACCTCAAGCTCAAGATGCCAGGATCAGCAGGAGTCCTCACGATCAACGGAAGCTTCATCAAATCAGATCAATGTGACCGTGACTTTCACAAAATCTCCGACAAATTCGGAGCAGAACAAGAACTCAGAGAAATAGCCATGGTGACGAACAAGAGTACCTTCCCATTGGCGAGCCGAAGCGAATCAAAGGAGTACGGATGCGACTTCAGCATCGACAGCGACACAGTCACTCACCAAGTGCACCCGACGGACCCGGACAAAACAGTCCGCGTGTACGCCCACCTACCAGAGGAGCAGGTGACGGCTCTCGTCGCTTTCCTTCGAGATGAGTGGGAAATATTCGCCTGGTGCCCAGCCGACATGCCTGGAATACCACGCGAATTCGCGGAGCACGCCCTACGCATCAAGCAAAACACGAAGCCGGTGAAGCAAGCTCTGAGACGATTCTTGGAGCCCAAGCGCAGAACAATCAGAGAGGAAGTCAACCGGTTACTCGATGCCCAGTTCATCCGAGAAACGAAGAAAGCCACCTGGATAGCCAACCCAGTGATGGTGCCCAAGAAAGGCACGACCGTGCTGCACATGTGCGTCGACTACGGACCAGTCAACAAGCATTGCCCGAAGGACCACTTCCCCATGCCTAGAATCGATCAGATAATCGACTCGACAGCAGGGTGCGATCTACTTTCCTTTCTTGATGCCTACTCAGGATACAACCAGATCAGGATGAAGGAAGAAGACGAAGAGCACACATCGTTCATCACCCCCTATGGCGTATTCTGCTACAGGACCATGCCCTTCGGGCTCAAGAACGCATGCGCCACATACCAACGAATGATGCAGGCCTGCCTGAAGGAGCAAATCGGCAAAAACGTGCAAGTCTAGGTGGACGACATAGTCATCAAGACCTACAAAGCAGCCACACTACTCGACGACCTGCGCGAAACCTTCGCAGCTCTCAACAAATACAGAATCAAACTCAACCCAAAGAAGTGCGCATTCGGCGTACCGACAGGGAAGCTGCTCGGCTATATGGTCTCTGCCCGAGGAATCGAGGCAAACCCTGAGAAAGTCCAAGCCATCACCCGAATGCAAGAACCAACCGACGTCAAAGGAGTACAGCAGCTCACTAGAAAACTTGCAGCCCTAAGCCGCTTCATCAGCAGGCTGGGAGAACGCACGCTGCCTTTCTATCAGCTACTCAGGAAAGGAGAGAAATTCGAATGGACGGAGGAAGCCCGCCAAGCATTTGCGGACCTGAAAAAGACACTCTCGACCCCACCAATCCTGGCGGTACCCAAGGAACGAGAGAAGCTATACCTCTACGTGGCATCACGTAACAGTGTAGTAAGCACAGCGCTCGTTGTCGAACGCGCAGAAGAAGGCAAGGTCCAGAGCATCCAGAGACCAATCTACTACCTGCATTATCAGAAGCTACTACTAGCCATCATCATGACCTCAAGAAAGGTGTCCCACTACTTCGACGAGCACCCTATCACAATCGTGAGCAGCGCACCACTCGCTGACATACTCAATAACCCTGGAGCGACGGGACGAGTCGCCGAGTGGAACATTGAGCTCAGCCCACGGGACCTGCAGTTCAAGCACCCAACAGCCATCAAAGCCCAAGTACTCCCAAATTTCCTGGTCGAGTGGATGGAGGTTCAGACACCAGGGCCCCCAGACCTATCAAGTTCATGGTCAATGTTCTTCGATGGGTCCAAGAGACAACAAGGAGACGGGGCAGGAGTTGTGCTCATCTGCCCTAAAGGAACAAAGCTAAAATATGTCCTCCAGATTAACTTCAGTCACGCTTCCACGACATGCGCATGGCCAAAACATGCGGAGCCACTCGCCTCATAATCTACGGGGACTCCAATCTCGTCGTCCAGCAGACGATGAGAAACTGCGACGCAATAGCCGACAACATGGCGGCCTACCAGAATCACTACAACGCACTCGAAGGAAGTTTCGACGGGTGCGAGCTCCACTACATCACCAGGGCCAACAACACAGAAGCTGACGAACTCGCGAACATCGGTTAGACCCAAGAACCAATACCACCCGGTGTTTTTCTCGAAAGCATCAGTCGGAGATCCATCAAGGTACAGGCAGCAGCACATGAAGCAGTCGTGGACGGCGAGGACGCAACAGACCTGGCGCAGGTGGCAGCAGCAACCCCATCAGAAGGCACAAGCACCAGCACACCCAACAGCACAGCTCCGACAGAGCTCGAAGGACCTGTCTGGGAAAAACCGTTCCTCCGATTCCTAATCGAAGGTACGCTACCGCAAGACGTGGCCGAAGCACGACGCATCAGCCGACGATCCAAGGCGTTCACGGTGATCAACAAACAACTATGCAAGCGCAGCATCACCCAGATACTCCAAAGGTGCATCGACGAAGAGGACGGCAAAGCCCTACTGCTCGAAATCCACGAAGGCACTTGCGGGCACCATGCGAGAAGTCGAGTACTTGTGTCCAAAGCATTCCGAGTCGGGTTCTATTGGCCCACAGCCATGAAAAACGCAGAGGAAATTGTGCGACATTGCGTCGCCTGCCAGAAATTCACCAACAGGCCACACGCTCCCGCCTCAGAGCTCAAGACCATACCACTATCCTGGCCGTTCGCCACCTAGGGACTCGACATGGTGGGCCCACTCAAGAAATCATCAAAGGTCGGAAGGACACACCTGCTCGTCGCAGTCGACAAGTTCACTAAATGGATCGAAGCAGTGCCCATCACCAGCTCCACAGCCCTCACGGCTATCAACTTCATCAAATCGATCATCTTCAGGTTCGGGGTGCCACACAACATCATCACGGACAACGGCACGAACTTCACAGCCGCAGAATTCCAGAACTTCTGCGAAGAACTGGGCATCAAAATCAATTATGCATCAGTCGTGCACCCGCAGTCCAACGGCCAAGTGGAAAAAGCAAACGACCTTGTATGCGGGGGAATCAAGAAGCGGCTCCTCGCACCACTCGAGCAAGCCTCCGGCAACTTTGTAGAAGAACTCCCCGCGGTACTATGGAGCCTACGAACTACGCCAAACACCGCGACCCAATACACACCCTTCTTCATGGTGTACGGGGCAGAGGCAGTACTACCAGATGACCTCAAGTTCGGAGCACCTAGGGTCACCGGGTACGAAGAAGAAGAAGCAGAAGAAGAATTACAAGATGACAAAGATATAGCTGACAAAGCAAGAGATACAACCCTGGAAAAATCAGAGGAGTACCAGGACAAGCTACGCACCTACCAAAGCAGTCGCCTGCGCACTAGAACCTTCAACAAAGGTGACCTAGTTCTACGGCTGATACAAGAGAAGGTCCATAAACTTGCCCCCCAATGGGAAGGACTATTCATAGTCTCAGAAGTCATCGGAGGTGGCGCCTACAGGCTGAAGAACCCGAAGACAAACGAGGACGTGGGTAACCCATGGAACGTCGCAAACTTGCGACTATTTTATCCATAGTCCCTATCGGTCAGACATAACTGGCAACTCATGTAGCCGCTCGACCGCAATAAAAATAAAAATGTTGCCCAAATACTGCCATCTCAAAGCACTCGGGGGCTTAAGCATAAAATCCTCCCGACAGACGCCATCGCCTACGCGATCTTAACAAAAGCACTCGGGGGCTTAAGCATAAAATCCCCCCGAGAGACGCCATCGCCTACGCGATCTTAACAAAAGCACTCGGGGGCTTAAGCATAAAATCCCCCCGAGAGACGTTATCGCCACTCAAGCGATCTTAACCAAAGCACTCGGGGGCTTAAGCATAAAATCCCCCCGAGAGACGCTATCGCCACTCAAGCGATCTTAACAAAAGCACTCGGGGGCTTAAGCATAAAATCCCCCCGAGAGAAGCTATCACCACTCAAGCGATCTTAACCAAAGAACTCGGGGGCTTAAGAATAAAATCCCCCCGAGAGACGCTATCGCCACTCAAGCGATCTTAACCAAAGCACTCGGGGGCTTAAGCATAAAATCCCCCCGAGAGACGCTATCGCCACTCAAGCGATCTTAACCAAAGCACTCGGGGGCTTAAGCATAAAATCCCCCCGAGAGACGCTATCGCCACTCAAGCGATCTTAACCAAAGCACTCGGGGGCTTAAGCATAAAATCCCCCCGAGAGACGCTATTGCCTACGCGATCTTAACAAAAGCACTCGGGGGCTTAAGAATAAAATCCCCCCGGGAGACGCTATCGCCACTCAAGCGACCTTAACCAAAAACACTCGGGGGCTTAAAGCGTGAAATCCCCCCGAGAGACGCTATCGTAAGCACACGGGGACTCGAGCACCACCTCCCCCCGAGAATCGCTCGCGCAGTCCGAAGCTTAAAAGGACCAAACAAAATACCCGGCCAGCCCCACTGCTGAGAGCAAGGCTCGAAAGACATGGCCAAAATCAAATGGAACACCAAGTACTCTGAAGAAATTTCGGACGGAGCACAGGACACGGACTACTTTAGTCTTGATCCGATCTCCAACGATCACTTAAAGACTCGGTGGCTACTCCCATCGGGAGCGCTGTCGCGCACCCGATAGAACCCACAGTGCAAAGTTTGGAGGGACTCGAACATAGCTCTCGGTCGCAAAGAACTCGAAGACAGCTCCTGATCGCCAAGGACTCGAACACAGTTCTCGTTTGCATAAGGCCCAAAGATAAATTCCATTGCAAAGGCTCAAGCATAGTTTACATCATAAGGATCATTTTCAGTACAAAAAGGACTCTGATACAAAGGCAGCTCCTGTTACAAGAGGGAATTACCCAAGGAATTAAGACTTCTACATGTGTGCCCATAAAGGGTAATCGACTCTGATACAAAGGCATCACCACAGACAAAGGAAAAAAGGAAGCTAGCAGAGGATGTCAATGAAATAACAAAAGGTGAAGCTCGACTTATTTGCGGAGCAGTTGAAGACGATGCTCCACCAGCTTCTTCTCCTGCTCCACTAGCTTCTTCTCCAGCTCCGCCCGAGTTGCCAGCGAAGATGAGGCCGCCTCCAGTTCTACAAGGTCGCTTGGCGCGCCCGCTTGATCGATGGCTTGATGCCGATGTCCTCTTTGGAGCTGATGGAGGCGGCACCATCACCTGAGGAGTCGCCAGAAGACGGAGCTGTCGAAGATGTAGGCGTAGGACTCCTCGACCTTGTGGAGCTGTCGCTGTTCGACTCCTGCCAGTGCGGATCCATGCTGTTGCCACTCGGATCGAACGCGCGGACAGTGACAGTGCTCTCGCTGTCAAAACGACGGCTGAGCATATCGCCATCTCGCAGATTCAACCGCCGAGCAAACAAACTCCTACCAAAGCCAAGAAAAATCAAGTGGGAACTATCAACCTCCAAGTCAACTCAAGAAGGAGATCGACAGCTCCCTTGAAGATGCAGAAGCAAGCCATCTAAGCCACGTTCAGAGACAATGGAGGAAAAAGCAGAGGGAAGAAGAACGCGATTGGCGCTCTGGCCACGAACGCGTAAAAGAAAATCATAGCGCCAGAAACCCTCCTCCAAGGGAGAGGAGGAAGGCACTGGCGCCGTACCATGGCGACCACGACGGCATGAGCGTGATGCACGGACACCACAGCCACGACGAACACGGCCACGGCCAACACCTCGCCTGGAAACCATGAGAGGAAGAAGATAAGAAGGAAGAGGCAAAGCAGCAAGCTGGATAGAGGTGAAACGTTGTGGAAGAAAAAACTCTTATTTATAGAACATCAATTTTCTAGCACAGAGAAGCCACGACGACAGCAGCAATTAATTCAAAAGACCAAACGTCGCAGACGTCTCAGATTCCAAGACCAAGATGCTTTCCCACGGAACGCACTGTGCGTGAGACGCGTCAATTCACGCGCGTTTACAACGCGCGTATCGGAAACTCAACCAGCGCCTGCCGCACGCCACAACGGTCATCATTATGACCGGTCATGAAGAAGTGACGGTTCACTGGCGGAGCATCCCTGACAGCCATCAAACAGAGGCATCGTTATCCTGTCAAGCGGTGAAGAATACAAACAGACATCAAGGCTCAGAGATTTCATCTTTCAGATATTTTTCCCGATGAAGAAAAACATCTTACTCCCATCGGGAGAGCACATCATGAGAGTCCCAGGTGCTCCCTCACCCAAAGGTCAGCAATGTGCTCGAGTGACCACTCGCACTCACCAGAGTCTCGGGTGCTCCCTCAACCCGACACAAGACAAACATGCATTCTCCAAGATCATACGGCGCTAAGAGTCCCAGGTGCTCCCTCAGCTCAAAAGCCGAAACGGCATTCGAGTGACTACTCGCAAAGAATCCCTCGCCCGAGCACTCGAAACAAGCTCCACGGGTGAATGAGTGAACAGCTCGCTTGATGTTTTGTTCCAAGCGGGTGCAATGCTATAAGGCTCCGCGCCTCAAAAACACACTTTCCTGGAGCACGATACACTGTGCCCAGATGCCACGCAAGATTAGCGTGTAGGTAAGACCCCGCTGCGAAGTTCGGCCGGGCTGGGACTTGCCGAAGAGCGATTTCACTCCCAACATTTTCCATGCGCTGCGCATGATAGAAAAAGCCGGGCGGACGCGCCTTAGGCTATGCACATTACTGGCGGCAAATGAACACCGTAAGACCTGAAGCGGCAGGACTTTTGCTCGACACCAGTGTTCCAAGCTCACGTCGAGGGACGTGGGTTTGATTGGGCTACTGCGGTATTTGCCACTATCGCAATTCACCAAGGCTCGACCAGTCGACTCCTTGGGCCCTTTCAGCTTAGCATCCCTCGAAACAGATTTTGTCATGGCCACCAGACTGCCAGCGACCCGCGGTTGTACCGCGCATACAAACGACCGACAAATCGATGTACTCGAGTCCCTGCGCGACTCTTCGACTCCCCCGGGCACTCGGGGGCTACTGACGAGGGGGTGACCAACAACTCCTACAGATAGGCCTACCCGGTGTCCCTGAAGATAGAAGGCCCACGAAGACCCTCCTGGACCCGCCTTGGCCCGCTAGTTGGCACCGACATAGGAGTCTGCGACTCACAAGGAAGGTGCAAAGACCTGTCGTACGGAGCAAGCTAGGGTTAGGAAAGCTTACCTGTAAACGTAGATGGACTCCCCGAGACCTAGCCCGGTATATAAGGGCTAGGAGGGGCGACGCCAAAAGGCAACCAATATCATCTGAAACCCTAGCCTTGAGTGCTCCAGCCTTGGCATCCACTGTAATCGCATCTCCCCCATCAATAATATCGAGCAGGAGCGTGCCTTCCTGTTTGCCGACGAGCTATCGTCCAACCTGTGCCTCTCATGACTAACCCAGGGTCCCTGACCATGGGATTTTCCGGGGTTGATCCCCGCCAGGAAGCAAAAGTTGTGACATGCTTCCCAGAAAACAGATTATGTTTGCTTGACGGAAAAAAATCGGAACAAATCACCAGTTCATCTTTTTGAGCTGAATTGTTTACACAGCATGATCTATACATTTGTGAAACTTTCGTATGTTCTGAGTTTTTTGATTTGAGTTGCAGAAGTGCCCCGAAAAAATTCTCTACTAACTGATGTTATGTTTTTCACAGATTCTGCCACGTTTTGCCTCTCTTCACTTTTGCAAACCTTAAGCTTGCTTTTTCTTTGCAAAAACCTTTGGGCAATCTTGAGAAACAGTAGCTCTTCAAGAATATATTTATATCCAGTGGGGAAAATTTATTTTATTAATGGTACTAACCTCTCTAATCAGCTTATGATGAGTTATGTATGAAGGGAGTTTTCAAGTGTGCGAGGGAAGATGATGAAAGAAGATCCGGGAGTGTCAAACGCTCAAGCTTGGGAATGCCCCCCATGCATCCCCAATAAATATTCAAGGAGACTCAAGCGTCTAAGCTTGGGGATGCCCCCGTGCATCCCCTCTCCATCAACAATCATCAGTTCGTCCTTCGTCTCACTATATTTTTATCACTTCATGCGTTATGTGCTATTCTTGGAGCGTCTCGCTCTTAGGTTTCCTTTTTGTTTTCTTTAGCTTTTCTTTCTGTTCATAACAACTTAGACCCTAGCTTAGTTTGTGTGGAGAGAAACACGCTCCACTCCAATCTAGAACACATCATAGGATTTTCATGCTTATCTTTTCTCTGTTGTGTGTTCTCTATCTTTTCGTAGTTGTTGCCATGTTTAATTTTAGTTTTAGTTTGTCTTTAGCAAGAGCCTTGGCTTTTGTTTAGTTTTTTGCTAGAACTCTCTTTAGGTTTCATGTTTATCTTGTTAAGAGAGTTGGTTGTTGCACTGAGTTGTGTCTTCTCTTGAAGTAGGTAATTGAGGTTGCTATTCAATTGTAGTAGTAACTTGCAATAGTTTTGAGGTATTTATGTGATTAATGTTTGAAATTTTGGTGTCAAGAGCTCTAGCCTATTAGTGATAGGTGTCGTATTTTAAGCAATCCGTGTTTATTTTCAAAAACGTACAAAACTAGTTGAGAACTCTAGCTACTAGATGGATCACTAATCTTTGGAGGGATCGGATATTAGAGTACACTCACGTAACATGAGTCGAGGATGCGCAAGGATGACCAAACCCCCATACACTCCTCCTCGGGGTACTTGTCTCTTTGTGAACCTCCTTATTAGATTGAGAGTTACCGATAATAAGTGCATGAGTTCTTCGGACTAATGTAAGTATTGAAAGTTGACACTTCCACCTCCTCATATTTGCTAGCCTCTTCCGTACCGTGCATTTCCCTCTTCTCACTCCGAGAGTTGCCGTCCACCTTCGCCGGTACATCCAAACCCTTGGCATGATACACTCTGTCATCATAAACCTCCCTATATCTTTCCTCAAAACAACCACCATAGCTATCAAGGCATTTCCATAGCCTTTCCGAGATATATTGCCATGCAACTTCCACCTTCTCATAACTTGATCTTCATGTCATACATGTTCCTGCTACACTGGCAGAGGCATGCCTTGCATACATCATGATATCTACATCTTCTTTATGTTTGAGTACCTTGTAAAGTGTGAAAGATCATCTATACCTTCTTGTAAAATAGAGTGTTGCCCATAAGTGAGGAAAAAATCCCAAAGAGGACAAATGAGAGTTAAATAGAAAGAGCCATTGAGGCCACCAAAAAAATACAAAAGAATAGAAAAAGGAAATAAGAAGAGAGAAAGGGGCAACACTACTATTCATTTTGAAAGATCGACACTCATACTCCCTCTTATCTTGTACTCCATAGAGATGATCATTTATGCATATAACTATGTGGGGACCTTGACACTATAGAACTTCGCTTGCATATTCTAAGGATGAGCCTCCTCAAACGAGTTCTAGGTCTTCATGAGCGAGCAAGTTAGATGCACCCCGACTAGTTCCATTGGAGAGCTTTTCTTAGCTCATATGTGCATATGTTGCATGGAAATCCCTACTCCTCACATCATATCTATCATTTGGCCTTCTCGCCTATGATTGTCCTCACTGATGTGAGCCCTTCTCACCCTTTTTGTCTTCCTCCTCCATCATATTTCTCTCTTTGCCATCCTAAGTATCAACTTTCGTGCTTACGCTCATCCATTGCATGAGTGCTCAAAATATCGAAAAGGAGTGGATCAAATTGACTTGTACCTAGCCAGTGGTCTGGGGACGAGTCAAGATAAGATTCCGAAGACGACCAAATGTGAAACTTTAGTAGATTGCGTTCTTAACAAATATATTTTTTCTCTCGTATTCCCATATCCCCCTTCTTGCACGCAAACACCATTTGGAGACATTCGAGTCACGGACAGCGAGAGCTCTTGCACCTAATGTTCTTTCGTTGCTTGTTTCAATGCTAATATAGACTCTTGCATGTTATGACTTGAATTGAATCACATATCTTGATTCCTTTACTTTGGAAGTTCTTATATGGTTGCTAGCACGTCACCAAAAGAATGAGTTCATAGGGGTCAACTGACTATTGCATGCTTTCACACCTGATGATTCAATAATATCAGGACGACAATTACAAGGGGTGTCAATGAAGAATACTCAGACATATGTAATTAACCATAATGCAAGCAAGGTAAGCAGAATCTCCAAAAGCAGAAGGCTGCGGATGGTTTCACGGGAGTCGGAAAGTATTTCAAAGTATTTCAGAATCACAGGAACCACTTAGGATGAACGGATCCTCGATAAATGTGAGGAATTATCCGTAGGGTGAAAAGAAGCTGCAAGGCAGTAGGATCAAAGGATTCCCGAAACAATGGAAAGTATTTCGATGCATCTTGTGAGCACAAGAGCAACTGGGATTGAATGGATGAACGGAAGGTGTATGTAGTTATACATACAGACTTATCGGTGGCAGGTAATTGTCAAGGTATTGACACATATGGTCTCGATAGTTTTATCGGAGAGTATCTTCGGCATCTTCTGGTGAATCAGGTCATCATCTGTGATAAGGGCTCTCCAGGAGGAAGCAGTCACGAGAACCTAGAGTTAGAGTTAGCAAAATCATTAACCCGAAAGGAAGAAAGAACAGATTCCCAGAGTAAATGTGCGGAGTAAAAGATCCTAATACCACCTAGTTTGCGACGTGGGCCGATAAGCCACACGACACTGTTAGTAAAGTAGTTTAGCAAAGACTAGACTCGACTTCGGCCAAGGAGTTGGGAGGAGGTGTCCTACAGGCAGCCGACTCTGATACCAACTTGTGAAGCCCCCAAATTCAGACCGTGTACAGTAATCATACACGCAAGGTAAACGATCGAGATTAGGGACTCACGGTGAGATATAACAACACTCTACAAATAAAATAATACAAGTTGTTTAATACAAGCCAGGGGCCACGAGGGCTCGAATACAACAACTCAAAATCACAAAGTTAGCGGAAGCAATAGTATCTGAGTACAGATACAAGAATACAAGGTTGCCTTAAGAAGGCTAGCACAAATAACAACATATCGAAAAGGCGAGGCCTCCTGCCTGGGAACCTCCAAACTACTTCTGGTCGTCAGGGATCTCCATGTCGTAGAAGGCATCGGGGATCTTCACATTGCGGTGCTCGGCATCGGATATCTCCTGCTCCTAGACTCTGAGGCTCCAACGTCGACTGCAGCGGCAGATCAGGTAAAACAAAAAGGGGGAAATAAAGCAAGGGTGAGTATCTAGCATACCCGCGAGTCTTACATCCGCTACTAAGCATTTATGCATTTGTATCAAATGGAAAGGGAGGCTGTTGTTGGATATATGCTCTAGAGGCAAATAATATATGATTATTCCAATATATCTAAGCAAGTTCATAACCAGTTTCATACCGTCCTAGAACTGCATCAGTGAAACAATGATGCAGGTGTGGTATAGAAACACCCAGAGTTCCTAGTTAGCCTCTACATCGATAACTAGTTCATGGTCAACATGATGGTCGTTGTTTCGCGATCATGGACAATTAAGTCTCTTGACTATGAGGTCACCTCACTGGTTAAGTGACGTGATGAACATTACCCAAAGTAAGCATTACAGCATGATCAAATCTTATGAAGGTTCAGTGTTGTAATTACAGAACGTGGTAGACCGTTCCTTTGACCGTGAGTACGTGCATAATCACTATCTTCCCGGATGCTTTGACTTACATCCCACCACCTGACTGAAATATGCGGGTCATAACGGTTGTATCTTAGGTATTCCGTGGAGATATGTTGAGGAGTATTGTTTACAAGAGCGGGATTTGTCAATCCATATAATGGATAGATATTCGGGGCCCACTCGGTGAGATTCCATCCATGAAGCTGCGCAGCGTGTGACTAGGTCACGGGGATGAATATCACGGGAACGAGTGAATGAGGATTAGTTCGGAACGAGGTTGAACCAGACATAGGATGTCATTGATCGAATCTCGGAACAATCCAGTATCGCTGACAAAGGGAATGCTATACGGCGTAAGGTCCAATCGGTGTTGATATCCGGAATGCACAGGGGTCATTATGGGCATCCAGGTCCCGCTGATGATCATTGACTGTTGCCTCTGCTCAGTCATGACTGGAGTGTTCTCGGACCGTAGGGTAACACACTTAAGGGCTCGATGAAATCGGAGACCTTTTCGGAACCATCGGAGCAACCAGAGAATTAAGGAGACAATATCGGAGGAGTATCGTATTGAACCGAAACAAGTTCGGAGTGAGCCGGAAGAGTTTCCGGAGCACCGGGAGATGAAAGAATATGTTTTAGTTATTAATTAATTGAATTAATAATTAAAATCATTTTATTTCTAATTAATATGTGCTATGGGCCTTAGTGGAGAAAAAGGCCCATTAAGGAATTAAAGGGAAAAAGAAAAAAGAAAAGTAAAGGGGGGGAGGCGCCATGGGCCCTAGGGCCCATGAGGGGTGCGCCCCCTCTCCCCCCTTGGTCGGCCACCCCCTAGCAAAGGGTTTAGTCCCACATTTCTAGGGGAGGTGGGTTGACTCCCTTCCCCAGCCTATATAAAGACAGGCAGGGTGCACATAATTAATACACAAAAATTCGTGAGAAAATAAATATAACTCCGAATTGAGATCGGTTTTCTCCGGTCTCCTCCCCTCTCTGTTCTCTTCCACGGTGGGCTCCCTAGTGTGAGCCTGTAGTGGAATTGAGACCTCTCTGCTAAAATCGGAGGCCGTCGTGCTGCCGAAGCTCCGTCCGGAGGTCTGCTTCCGCCCCCTCCGCTGGATCGGAGAACGGAGGTCGTCATCGAGTCTCGTACGTGTGCAAGTACTACGAGGTGCTGCACGTGTGGCAGTACACCCATCCGGGTGCTCAACACAGCCAGGGGGCTGTGAAACTTGATCGGCTACATCAACCACGTTTGCGGGAACGTTTCCCGCGCAACGGACTACACCCCGAGGTATGTTATTTCCGCACTACTATCTGTTACGGTAATACGGCTAGCTAGATCTTGGGTTAAGGGAACGCTAGTTAGAAAAATTTGTGTTTTCTGCTGCGATCCCCATAGTGGTATCATGAGCTAGGTCTATGCTTAGTATTACTGTACGGATAGAACACATCGGGGATGTGGGCGTTGATTGTATGATTGTTACCCTCTCACGTGTACTTGTTCACATCTGCGGCATTGTTTGATGAAGCGGCCCCCGACCGACTTTACGCGTACTCTTACGCGAGACTGGTTCCACGCTTGACATACGGCTTGTACCGTATAAAGTGGCTAGGGGGGTGTCTGTCTCTCTACTTTAGCGGATGTGGCATTTGCAACGGAGGGCCCCGTGCGGGGTGTAATAGAGACAATCGTATGGTTAACGTTGTGGTTGACTCGTAGGTTAAAACCTGTTTAACTATGAAAGCCCTAGCAGCCACGTAAAACTTGCAATATACAACTAGACCGTCTAAACCTTGTATTGCAAAGTGGGGGCTATCGTTTGTTTGTTTGTGATGTAGTGATAGCTTTGCTATGTGTTACTAGTGAGTAGTAATCGTCATCATAAAACAAACTAAAATGGAGACACTGTAGACTTAGTGTTGCCATAGCCCAGACATCTTAAAACTTGCTAGTATAAGATACACGACGGTAGCATGTGATAAGATGATCCCTTAACAAAGCCAAACACAAGTATTCTACCGAAGTGTGCACCACCTGGAAGGTTCTCCCATATGGCCTGATGCTCCGTACATACCGGAGTTTTCCTACATATTCAATGGAGTTCGCATGAGGTTGGGTTCGGCAAGCCTGGCATATGTAAATATGGCCTTGCTGAGCAGCATATAACATGGAGGTTAATTTGGCGAGCCTAGCATATGCAGATATGGCCTCGGAATACTAGAGATCGAAAGATCGAGCATGAGTCACAGTATATATAAGATAATGTGATCGCACAAGTTGTTGTCTACCTTTGAAACTGACCCGTCGGCCGTGTGATATTCGAGGTCGGGCAGTGAATCTGGATCATGTAATCACTAAAACTTCTTAGGGATGAAATGTTTTAGTGTGAGCTCATATATAATTTGATTATATGAACTCATTGTTGTGAACTAGTCTTAATTGTGTTCCTTGCAATTATGTTTGTAGAAAATGGATAATACCCAGTACCTTGAAATGGTTTCCTTCTTACATGGTGAAAGACTTAAAGAAAATGGGTCAAACTTCGTTAGTTGGTACTTACGCCTTAGAGCCGTGCTCAAGAGAATCAACCTTTCATTCTTAACTAAAAGGCACGTGGGAAATCCTCCAGAAAACGACATGGATGCACAAGCGGCGATTGATTATCATTATCGCCGTAGGACATATGCCATAGCCAAGGGTATCATAGAAACCAGCATTCCGCAACATTTGCGTGAGGACTATGCTGATTTGGACACATACGATATGATCGATGAGCTGAAGTCATCAAACTTGCATCAGTTTAGAGTTGCCAGATTTGAGTTAGAAAGTGAGTTTCTCTCTACAAAGCTGGAAGAAGGCTCTTGCCTGAAGGCACACTTGGCCAAGATGCATGAGATACATCTGAGCCTCGTAGATGACTTTGACTATGAAACCACACATGAGTCTGCGATATACACGGTGTTACACTCGCTTCCACCGAGCTATACAGACCATGTCCATGGCTATGTCGGCAGAGGTGAAAGCCTCGAGTTCTCTGACTTCATGGATAGACTTCAGTACCTGGAGGTTGAACCCATTGAAGGAGAAGTTGTCGATGGAGAAGGTATATACTTGATATACTTTATAAATGTTTACTCCCTTATACAACAGTTGCAGTAAATGAGTATTTGATACTTATTCTGTTTTATGAAAACAGGACCTGCCGTTGCATGGACGGGAAGAGGTGAAATCGAGGATTGATGTATATCAAGTCAGTTGATGGCCAGCATGGATTCCACCGAGACATCTATCATAGGAGATACTTAGAGTATTAGATAAATCTTATGTAATCATTATAGTATGAACACTTAGCTGTGTGTCTTGCATCTCGCGAGACAAAGTTATTCATGTAATGAGACAAGTCAGTTGTTCCATTTTTATGAATAAAAGTGTGCTTATACTTTGATTATGTCTTGATTTATGATATGATAGAAAGCATTTATAATACTACTATTATTGTCAATAAATATTCAATGTTTAATGGTAAAGTTGTCTTGATTATAACAAGTCAAATATTTGATTGCATGAGGTGACTTCATAACGGATGAAATCATTAAATGTATGATCTATTAACTTGTGAGTTCATTAGCGAATCAAGAATCATAACTTGATTGCATGAGATGGATTAGATACACGATCTATGAACCTCTACAATAAATATAATCATGACAAGGTTCTAGCAAGTAGAACTTGTGCCAATCATTATACATAAATGATGTAGAATGGGCATGTGAGTTATCATTAAAGACTTCATATGATTAATTGAAAGTTGTATTCAATTGAGATCATAAAACTGAGATTCAGGAATCACAGTGAGAAGTGAGAATACAAGGATACATATCACTACGCTACGATCCGAAGTGATAAGTATTGACATTGACATAATGGGAGACTTGTGGAAGTTGTACCACAAACTACGATGGAAGTTGAAAGTGCTAGACTACTTAAACCATTCGTAGTCATACTAAACCGTAGTATGGTCTAAACGTTCTTTCCCCTAGCACTATAGTTATTGTTGAATAAGTTGTTAATTCATTAAGTTAAAACACCCACTTCATGAATAGGAAACCATCCTGGTTTTAACGAGACATGATAGCTCCATAACTGATGGTGTTATAAGGTTTCCTAAAAGAAAGAATTTCTTTGAAATTAAACTACGAGCAATTGAAATTACATATTCTCCCCGAATAGCAAAATTTGTGTTGCTTGATTGGTAATGCGAGAAGAATTCTCTCGACACGGATCCAATGGGAGATAATGGAAACTTTGACCAGGGTATTGGACCTTGCCTTCAGAATATCAGAGTGTTGCAACGGAAGCATGTTCCGCTGTAATGACACTGCATAAGGAAGGATATGCCAAAGATGATTGATCTTGGTATATGAGTTGAAGCCATTGTTAAATTTAGAAGGTTATCATGAATACGTTCTGTACAGAACAATAATCATGAGTCTTCTTAATAAAACAATAAGGGAATAATATTGCTTGAAGACACAAAGGAATGATGGTAGCCTAGAACACGAGGAGAAATGAAATAATATTGAGTTACATTAAGGATGGCTCACGTCCTGTGAAATAAATCGGTTATTTCATATTCTCGACAAACTGGAGAGTTATTGAGAATAATGTAATGGACATAAGGCATTATTTGGTTATGACCAAAGTTCAATGGTGATTGACTACGGAAACGTAGGAATGCTTTAATCAATAAAATATTTCATTTACACTACGATGGACCATAGCCTGAAATTGCATCTCAGTCAAATTGGGATTTGAAAGAGAATTACAATGGGCATGACGAAGGTTACTTCGTGAAAAGGATGGACTATAGTACCTCAAGACAGGAACCCTCAACCTTGATTTGATCAAGTGATTTTGTGATGACCAAAATATTGAGTGGGCCTGCAGTTTCATGAAACTGAGTGGGAGCTTTGAAGACTTCCCGGAAACTTGGAATGCAGAGGGCATTTTCTGAGTGGGAGCTTTGGAAGCATTGTCATTATGTGAGACATAGTGAAACAATAAAATGACTTGATGAAAGCTGAACCACAAATATATGAGTATATGATGGATATATTTGAGTGGGAGCATGATCATTGTCTCAAACATATATGCATTGATATGTGTGAAGAATGATCTCATATGTATATATATATGGATATGCATTGATTGTGTATATAGAGAATCGTCTTATATACATATGTGCATTATGATATATATATAGAGCATAAGGCAAATAAAATACAAGATTGCAAGAATCTTCTTTTATGTGAAATACCAACACATTACACGTTGAAATCTATATGAGTAGATTAAGATACGGATAATGAAACGAAGTGAAGGTTGGAATAATCTTCTAGACAAGAAACAGGTTCTTGTGGCTAGAAATTATATAACGGATGAAATCCAAATATCACAGGCAATGTCTTGATGGAAGAATAGAGATGCACCATGTACTGGACATGTGATCTCATATGTTCTTGACATATGATTCTACCATATAACATGCATTGTGAATCCAACAACAGAATGACTCAAAAGTTCTTGAAAGAAGAACAGATTCTGATGTGCTTTAGGAGTAAACCACAGAATCTGAATAAAGTCCATGCATTCAGTATAGAGAGGCATACTGAGGACTATTCTCTAAAATATAGAAAGGATAATAGACTTGAATGTAATGCAAGATTACAATTGCAAGCCATATTATGGGTCTATATGGAATTAGAGACATCACCAAAGACATGAAAGAAATGTGAGCAAAATTCACGGTACTACAAACATAATACTACTTAAGAAAGTAGACGTATGGATAAAAGTTTAGCGTTAGAAGTATTGGACTTCTGGCTGAGTGTATTTCCCAGTATATATGACTATGGATGAGTCTTCTAAAGACTGAACCAAGAGATCATTGGAGGATACTGTGAAATAATAGTCTCACTCTCCCGCGAAACTTATATCCAACCATTATATGATAATGAGTGGTATGTCAAAAGAGCTTTTGAGCTATGCCAGTTGCAATGGAAACATACGAATCTGAATTGGTGCAGTTCGTTGACGAACCCTCTTCCATGAGCATGCATGATCAATGAAACACTTATGTGATAAGATGTTTATGATCCGAAAAATGCGGCTAGATTATTAGCACTCTAGTGCAAGTGGGAGACTGTTGGATATATGCTCTAGAGGCAAATAATATATGATTATTCCAATATATCTAAGCAAGTTCATAACCAGTTTCATACCGTGCTAGAACTGCATCAGTGAAACAATGATGCAGGTGTGGTATAGAAACACCCAGAGTTCCTAGTTAGCCTCTACATCGATAACTAGTTCATGGTCAACATGATGGTCGTTGTTTCGCGATCATGGACAATTAAGTCTCTTGACTATGAGGTCACCTCACTGGTTAAGTGACGTGATGAACATTACCCAAAGTAAGCATTACAGCATGATCAAATCTTATGAAGGTTCAGTGTTGTAATTACAGAACGTGGTAGACCGTTCCTTTGACCGTGAGTACGTGCATAATCACTATCTTCCCGGATGCTTTGACTTACATCCCACCACCTGACTGAAATATGCGGGTCATAACGGTTGTATCTTAGGTATTCCGTGGAGATATGTTGAGGAGTATTGTTTACAAGAGCGGGATTTGTCAATCCATATAATGGATAGATATTCGGGGCCCACTCGGTGAGATTCCATCCATGAAGCTGCGCAGCGTGTGACTAGGTCACGGGGATGAATATCACGGGAACGAGTGAATGAGGATTAGTTCGGAACGAGGTTGAACCAGACATAGGATGTCATTGATCGAATCTCGGAACAATCCAGTATCGCTGACAAAGGGAATGCTATACGGCGTAAGGTCCAATCGGTGTTGATATCCGGAATGCACAGGGGTCATTATGGGCATCCAGGTCCCGCTGATGATCATTGACTGTTGCCTCTGCTCAGTCATGACTGGAGTGTTCTCGGACCGTAGGGTAACACACTTAAGGGCTCGATGAAATCGGAGACCTTTTCGGAACCATCGGAGCAACCAGAGAATTAAGGAGACAATATCGGAGGAGTACCGTATTGAACCGAAACAAGTTCGGAGTGAGCCGGAAGAGTTTCCGGAGCACCGGGAGATGAAATAATTTGTTTTAGTTATTAATTAATTGAATTAATAATTAAAATCATTTTATTTCTAATTAATATGTGCTATGGGCCTTAGTGGAGAAAAAGGCCCATTAAGGAATTAAAGGGAAAAAGAAAAAAGAAAAGTAAAGGGGGGGGGAGGCGCCATGGGCCCTAGGGCCCATGAGGGGTGCGCCCCCTCTCCCCCCTTGGCCGGCCACCCCCTAGCAAAGGGTTTAGTCCCACATTGCTAGGGGAGGTGGGTTGACTCCCTTCCCCAGCCTATATAAAGACAGGCAGGGTGCACATAATTAATACACAGAAATTCGTGAGAAAATAAATATAACTCCGAATTGAGATCGGTTTTCTCCGGTCTCCTCCCCTCTCTGGTCTCTTCCACGGTGGGCTCCCTAGTGTGAGCCTGTAGTGGAATTGAGACCTCTCTGCTAGAATCGGAGGCCGTCGTGCTGCCGAAGCTCCGTCCGGAGGTCTGCTTCCGCCCCCTCCGCTGGATCGGAGAACGGAGGTCGTCATCGAGTCTCGTACGTGTGCAAGTACTACGAGGTGCTGCACGTGTGGCACTACACCCATCCTGGTGCTCAACACAGCCAGGGGGCTGTGAAACTTGATCGGCTACATCAACCACGTTTGCGGGAACGTTTCCCGCGCAACGGACTACACCCCGAGGTATGTTATTTCCGCACTACTATCTGTTACGGTAATACGGCTAGCTAGATCTTGGGTTAAGGGAACGCTAGTTAGAAAAATTTGTGTTTTCTGCTGCGAACCCCAACAGCTGTATATAGTGGGATGCTAGGTAGAAATCAGAATAAGGGTAAGAAGCTAGGCCTATCGAAGACTAGCATCTTCCGATGAGTCTTGTAGCACAAGAAGAGAATAGCCAACAGTTCATATAAAGCATAAAGTAACAATGCAACAGAAGTTGCTGCAGCATTGTATAATAGTAAGTTGTAATGATTAATAATAATAAATGCCTCCGAGTTCCCCTCCTCGACTTCCCGGCGAGGAAGAAAACCCGGAACCAATAGATTAATAGTAGTAGTTTGTAGTAGTAGGATCCGGCTTCAGCATAAAGTGTCTTGTTACCGTGGACACGGCTATTCGAATAGATTAAACTCCCTGCATGGATGCACTACTGTTTAGCCTGCACGCTCAGATCTCCAGGGTGGCGTACACCTTGTTAGGGAATGCCCCACCGAGGCTATCCGACACATCGCAGCCCATCCTAGGCTCAGCAGATAGGCCATCCGCCGGACTATATCCTATGTGCTCAGGGGTCTAGGTCCCTCACCCTTCCATGCTCTTACACGGTACAAGACTGGCCGGTGAAGCAAAACCAAATCCAAATACACCTGTTGCAGCAAAGAAGACAACACCGCTTCCCGAAAATCATCCTGTGGTACTGCTGACGTCTGAAGAGCTTTCAGACGAAACTACGATGCGGAGGGCCCACACCATAATCCCACGTGTAGGTAGTGCGTACAGACCAACGGGTCTCTCAAGTTATCCACCGAACCATTTAGAATTTTAATATTATTTCGCAGACAACCGTTATCTCTGTCTGACTAACAACACAAAGGACAACGAACATCAACAAGGACCACCAGTAACGTCGGGGCCTTCCCTGTCGTCCCGTCAAAGCACGCGGTTACCAACAAGGTGAATCGTCTCCTTACCTTTTCTCGCGTATGCTCTTGGTAGAGCTGTACTTTTCGTGGTTTGGTAACTCCCGCGAGATACGAGCAAGGGCCAAGCACGCCAGTAATGTCGGTCGTACCCTCCCTGTCGTTCCCGACGCAATACCGCTCGCGGGCACCGTTGGGTCACCCGACTCTTACCTTTAAGGACAACCGTTGCTCAGGTACCTAGAGCGGCTATACAGATCCAGCAACGAGTGGAGTACAAGGATTACTCCTTGATAGCTCACACTTGATGGTGGCTCGGCAGAGCCGAGCTAGGGGGCCTTGGGCGATGTCAGCATTGTACCGTACCTGTTGCAGTTATATATATTGTATCCGTGCCACTCCCCTGAGTGATCACGTCCCACTATCTAACCCTAGTTGTCTAGAAATGCGCAGGGTTCACTGCTGAATATAATATATATTTATAGGCATCATAGGATAAAGTAAGGTACATCAAGGGGCGACAAAAATAGGCTATGCAATTGAATAGGATTGTAACGTAGCAGCAGTAACCGTTCTTACTGCAACAAAAGTACGGAATAGATAGGTGATATCTGGGGAAGAGAATGGCTCTACTTTCCTGGAAGCTCGACGGTAGGGGTACGGTCGTCGACGCAGTAGTCGATCACACGGGCGTTGACAGCGGTCGCCGGGTCTATCGGACAATAAGAGGGGGGAGAAACAATAAATACACGACAATAATAGCAATACAAATACAAGACATGGAAAACGCAATGTTAACGGTGTTCTAACGCATTACAAAGTGGTATGCTCGGAGCGGGAATTCATCCGGGGATGAAATACCGGCTCCGGGTGATTATCGACAAACGGCCCGGAGGGGGAAGGTTCCAAGTCTGTAGTGTCGTGAATATCTGACAGGCATGTGGATAGTGTATCTGTGATCGTTGATGCATTCCGAATAACTTTTATGTTCAGAACATATCCATCCGGAAAGTTTTACCGGTACCGGGTAATTACCGGACAGACGATCCAAAGGGGGAAAGTTTCGGGTTCAATATGTTAGAGGGCTGCGGTGGGTATGAGGGTAGCGTATTCGAAACGGTTGCATTTTTCTGAGCAACTTTCATGTATAAAGTTTTCCCATCGGAGCTACAGATTAAAAGATATTAATTTTCAAAGTTTTAAATAATTTTTAAAACATTTTTTGGATTTATTTCAATAATAAAAGCAACATTATCCAGAACTGTGGGGTTGACCAGTCAAACTAACAGCTGGGCCCCACTGTCATAGACACATAGACAATTAATACTCCCTCCATTCCTTGATGTAAGGTGTATAGTTTTTTTAAATAACTTTCATAATATAGGGTGTGAGGGAGTTTGTTTCCAATACTACCCCTCCACCATATGTTTTTTTTCTTTTAATTAGTTGCCAAACGTTAGCTGAAGAAAAGGAAAGGAATGATCATGGGCTAACAGCTTCAATCCCAAAGATTTATTGCCTTGTATTCATATGACTTGGAGCGCTGCATGCACTGGCAATGAATGGAAACCATGAGAAATTGGCAAGTTTTTTTATTTGAAAGATATTAATTAGGCTCAATAACTGATCTGGAATGAGGGATTTTCTCACCTTCCTTTGTTTCCTCTCTACTCCCACGAATCCTTCTAGGGGCTTTTTAGTCCAACCACAGCCAAATATGCTCTTCAAACCCCCTGCGTTAATATTCGTGCGGGAAAACTATACACCTTACTTCAAGGAACGGAGGGAGTATTAATTATAAATCGTTTAGAATGCCATGGGGCCTACATGTGAGCCTCTACTTATTTAATAAGATCTTTATATTTATCCAAAAACCATCTGGTCCCTGTAAGGCCCGATATGCGGTACTGTTCCAGATCTAGATGTTTCCATCCAGATCCGGGGATGAAGCACATATCGGTCCCACCGCGACCTATGACATAGCCATATGCCTCGGATTTCCAACATGATATCACAACATTACAGATACAGGATACAACATCTCATACAATCGGCATACAACTGCCTTAAATACAATACAACAGCGGAAGATACATGTCTGAGTACAGACTACAAGCAAATGCCTAGTGGCAAAGGGAAAAGCATCAATCCCATAACCACATGGGTCCAGGCCCTCCGCCGGGATCCGCCTAACTAGTCGTCGTCGAGTCTCCACGTGAAACGTCGATCACCATACTTGTTGTCGATCAGAACCCTGAAAAGAGTTTGGGGGTAATATCATGAGTACAGAGGTACTCAGCATCCAACTGTAGTGGTCATCTGACCCAGCAAGGACTTCATCACTCGTCATTCTAGGACAACTAGTAGTTTACGGTAAGGAAGGGGTAAGTGGTGAGGTTGCTCCCGCACTAGCATTATGAAGTGGCTAACGATCTGGAGAGTAAGATAAGAAGCCAAGCATTCGATGAGGAATCGCCTCCAACAAGTCTTGCTATGAACTACATACGCAAACATAACACCTATCCTATCCTTGTCCTCCTCTTCGCATCCCGACGAAGAAGAAGCAGTCAAGGCACACACACACGTTGATCAAGTTATATTAAGATTATCTCAGTTGTTGTTGTCTATGAACAAGGAGTAGGTCTCAAGTCGTCCATAACCGTGGACACGGCTTCTCGAAAAGATTTAACCCTGCAGGGGTGTACCAACTGCCCATTACGAGGCTCCGCAAGCATGCCCATCTCTCTCAGTTTCTACCCATGATAGGCAACCATTTTATGATTTAGTCCCAAGAGATCCGGAACGACAGGTCCCTCTAACTAACAACGCACAAATCCGGGTGGCCCCCGGTGAGTCGACATCCAACTCAAAAGACGGCCGCGCTATCGAGTCGGCCTCTACCGTCTGGACGAGGTCGGGTTAGCTACCCAAACAGATGTGGGCAGCCCCTAGATTCCAGGTGTGGACTAACAAAGGAACTAAGTCTCCGATGGCCCGAGTTGTTTGAAAACTTGCGAGGTCGACACTCGCACACACACGTTTGCAAAACGTAAAACCAGCTTGGGACACCACTAGAAATGTTTGAAGCTAGATAGGTAAGAAGAGGGGACCCCATAAAATCCCACACGCGGTTAGGCACGCTCAGTCTTAAAACCAATACCTGGAACTCGGGTCCTAGGTGACTCGAATGGAACAAAGCGTCGGGGCGGGATAGCCTAGACCTTCCATCCTTCGTCGAATATAATCAACATTTATAATAATCATATCATCAACAACAACATAATAATAATGTGATATCCCAACCCAAAGAGTAACAGGGTAACATCGTAGCATCCTAAGCATGCATACTAAGCAGGGGCTGAGCAACGAGCAATAGTAACATAGCAGTACAAGGTTTGCTGGGAGGGGACATGGCTGTAACGGTTTGAAAGAGGCTGTAACATGTGGTAGGATCAAACATCGAAGCTAACCTAGACTAGCATGCAAACCGCTGGTTGAAATAGAATGGATCATAAGTAATGTATAGTCCTTGCCTGTTGATAAGTCGGGTTCCGAAGGTGTAGTTGATCGCAAGCTCGCATCGTCTCCGAGAGGTACCCGCGGAAGCACACAAGAGGGTAAACACTGGAAAGCAATCAACGAGCAAGCATCTATTACTACGAAGCAAACACGAGCAACCATCAACAAGAAGGCAACACGAGACATCGCACCTATCGTCGAGAGCGTTTACTAACAGGTTAAGTGGAGTACTCATCACACACGACGAATACCGCACGTTTAAGGTGGTTCAAGTTGCGTAGCTACAGGTGATCAACCAACGGTTATTAACATGGCAACTCAAGCAATCATGGCATAGCACACAAACATGTCAAGAGGTGAAGCACAAAGTAAACTATCTATGCTAGTCAATTTAAGTGAGGCACAACCTAAACATGGCATAACACTAAGTGTCGCACGATGATTAAAACATTTGGTACTGTTCTGTCCTAAACCATATTTTAGGTTGGTTAACAACAGCAAACAATAGCATAAACACAAAGTACACGAAAAACTAATCAAGTTACATATAAAGCACACTCCAAACGGAGTTACGGTTAAAAAGATACAAGCGAAACAAGTTATGTACACATGCTGTATAAACAGGGGTAAATCTATATGCAAAAGTGCAGAAACATGACATAGAAATACATGGGATGAAAGTAGACATGATGCTTAACAATATGCAATTGGAATCACTCAAATCCGATAAACGGTCGCGACACACTCGTCGACCGAAGTTGCAACAAAATAACAGTTTCAGCAACAGCAGCACAATAACATCAGGGTCACCACTTTGGAGCAAGATTTAATATAGCTAGAGCACCCAAACATGACAAGTTAAAGCATGGAAATGAAGTACACATGATGCTTAACACAATGGAAAAAGAATCAATGCAATAGGCCTCATGGATGAGTCACAATCATCATGCAAAGTTGCAACAAAATAATAACAGAAGCACATAATAGCAATTTGTAGCAGTTTAACGGCCTGATGCCCTGTTCAGAACCCAATTACACAATCAAGATGAGCTCAAATGCAAATTCTCAAAAAAGATGAATTAAAGTACACGCAATTCTGAGCAACTTTCGTTTTGGGGGCACGTTCATCCGGGCTACGGTTCAACGGGAAATCGCATCACGAAATCGAATCAGCAGCAGATTTTCCAACACTTAGCAAAATTTTGAGGTCCTGGGCACAATAAAAAAAACAGGGGGTGGCTTGGGCTCCTCACCCTGGGCTGAGGCCCACTGCAGCAGAGGGGAGGCCGGCCTGGGCCAGATCTGGCCTGCTGGGCTGGGTGGGCTCGCCGGCCCACCTGGCCTGGCTGGCCCATGGCGGCGGCTGGGACGAGCGCTGGCCGGCTCGGGCTCCTCCCGAGCTCGACCAGGGGCGGGTGGCGGCGGCGGCTAACTCCGGCCGGCCACCGGAGCGAGGCGGGGCGCGGTGAGGGCGCGGGGGTGCGGGCGGAGGAGGCTGCGGCCATCAACGGGGCGGCCCGGCGTGGATCCAGGGCGGGGCGAGCTCGAGCTCGCCATCCATGGCGGCGGCGCGCAGACCTGCAGCGGGTGACGGCGAGGCGGGTCAGAGAGAGAGGAGAGGGAAGAGAGGGAGGGAGAGAAGAGGAGAGGAGGAGGGGCGCGGCTGCGCGGTGGCTCGCCGGCCTGCCTGCCGGAGTGCGGGCGGCGGCGGCTTGCTGCCCTCGGGCGGCTGCGTCCACGGGAGGAGAGAGAAGGCTAGGAGGCTGGGGAGCTCCCTGGGCCGTTGGATCGGCCGATCCAACGGTCCAGATCGCATGGAGCTGGATTTTTATGGCAAAATGGTCAAATTACGAAAATTGGGGCTTTTGTGAGGGGGGTGGCTGCAAAATGTGGCTAGGGAAACCCTAGAAATGGGTGGGAGTGTGGTGGTCTTTATATAGCCCCGGTGGCTGGAAGTTTGCAAAAACATCCCCGGTTTTTCTCTCGCGCGCGCGGTGCTCACGTTTCTGACCGCCGGGGGTCCGCAGTACCTCCGATTCGGGTAAAACTTCGAACTGCGCGATCAGTGCGTCGAACCGGCGGCGTTCACCTTGCGCTGGAACCGTTCCAAAAACACTTTCTAACGCGCTATAAAAATAACCCGTTTAATTATTAAACGGGGTTTTCGTTCCGTTGGCTGCAGCTGGTCTCGTGCGGTTTTCGTGACGGTAATCGGGTGAAACCCGGCGTCGCAAAGGTCGAGTGTCAGGGTGGCAAGGGTCGGTCTCCGTCCGATACGAGATAAGAGGGGGGGAAATAATCGCCGATCGATAAATCGGGGATGCAAACACCGAAACAAATCAGACAATCAAACAATTCACACCGAAAACAAATTTTTAAATTTTTATGAAAACTGGGTTGTTACAGTCCCACATGTCATACTCTGTTCCTTTTATCCATTTTATTTAATTTAATTTAGCCGGTGGGACCTAACTTTCATGGACAGATACACTTAACCATTTTTATTTTAACTTAACAAAGAGTTAAGTTGGTGGGGTCCACCTGTAAGTCTCTGGGGGGCTTTTAATTTAACAGATGTATTAAACTTAATCAAATGGCCTAGGGCCCATCTGTAAGTCACTCGAGGGTTATTATTCTAATTTAACTAAACAGAGATAATTAGCCCGAGGCTGGCCCACATGTAAGGGGCCCATACGGTCATTAACTAACCCCTAATCAACTTTTTGACCTTGGGGCCCCACCTGGCTGTGTCACAGGTGCTCGCCGGCGACGACGGCCGGCGACGAGGTCGACCGTTCTCGCACTATAGGCCACGGGAAGGTGCGTGGCTTGGACCATTCGATTGAGCGGACCAAACTGCGCTGATCTGTAGCGGGGAACGCGGTGTCCGAGGCCAGAGCTGAGCTCTAGCTCAACAATGGTGGTGGTTGTGCTCGGGCTCCAATGGCTGGTTGAAAACGGAGGAGAAATCAAGCGGTCTAGCGCGCCAACTCGATCATACGGACCACGGGAGGCTTTCGGGTGCAAATGGCGGGGGCTATGGTGGCTTGAGAGCTCGGCTTTGACAACAATGGCGACGGCCGGTGCAACACGAAAGGGGGAATTCGCTACGGGCTAAACAGGCGGCAACGGGCAATTGGGGATGGAGAAGCTGCTCACCGCGAACGTGCAGAGGCCGACAGCGGGCTCAATGGTGGTCTGGTGTCGTCGGAATTTGGCGACGATCTCGACGACTGTGGAGGAAGGCGATTGATACGTCCAAAACGTATCTGTAATTTCTGCTTGCTCCATGCATGTTTCGTGTGATATTGCTATGATCTAGATACACTTTCATATACTTTTGATCATATTTGGACTAACCTATTAACTCAGTGCACCCCAGTGTGAGTTCCTGTTTTCTGCTATTTTTCTATTTCAGATTTCCCCCATATAAAAGTGCCAGAAAAATTCCAGGAAAAATCAGCGTACAGGAAGCTTCGAGAAGAGCCCGGGAGGGGCCAGAGGGGAGCCAAGGGGGGCCCAGGCGGCCACCCGGCGCGGCCCCACCCCTGGCCGCGCCAGGGGGGCGCCTGGGGCCCATGGTCCACCTCTGGCTGCCCCCCTTCACCTATTTATTCTCCGTCACGGGAAAACTACAGAAGAGGAACCCTATTCCGAAAACTCGCCTTTGTTCCGCCGCCACCGCGCTTCCAAGATCAGGAGCACCAGAAGACCTCTTCCCGGCACACTGCCGGAGGGAGGATTGACCTCCGGGAGTCTCCTCTCCACCATGGATGCTCCCCGGATGTCTCGTGAGTAGTTTTCCTTGGACCATGGGTCCGTGATCAGTAGCTATGTGATGTTCTCCTCCCCTCTTTGATCTTCATTGTTTAGACCTTGTGAGCTGCCCTACATGATCGAGGCACCTTTGTAATATTTCTGTTGTTGCTATGCTGAGTTTGGAGGGATCTGATGGATTATGAGATTATGTTCAGATTGTGATAGAGTAATATATTTGGTTTTTATCTCTTATATTTTTGTTCCTAAGTAACTCTTGCATGTTCTCCGTTGATGTTTATTGCTTTGTCCAAGTAGTAGGTAGTGACTCCAAGAGGGAACGTTGTGCTAGATTGTGGGTTCATGCCCCCCGATGACACGCTTGAGTGACAGAAACATGAGTCTAGGGGATGTGTTGTTGCCACAAGGGGGAAAACAAAGGTGCTTGTAAACACGGTTACAAGGATTGTTTACTTTACGCAAAGTTCTTTTTATTGCAGTTGTCTGTTGCTTTGGGTTTACACTTTGGGTGGGGCTCGCAACTTAATACCAGCGAGATGTTCTGGATACATATCTCAAGGTGGATGATTAGTAGTAGATGCAGATGGATTTCAGTCTACTTATTTAAGCGTACTGCCTGTGCTTTTGAGCCTCTTCCTTTCTTTTGTAGCATAGTTAGCATTGCGGTGCGTTCATAATCCTGTCAATTGCCCTTCTGTAATTTGTTTACCTCGCATAGCAGTTTTATCGTCTTTTGGGAGAGAGACATCACTAGTGAACATCACGTATCCCGGTCCATATCCTCATTACTGTTTCCAAGTTATATTTACTTTACTGCTTTTACTTGCTATCATTATCCCTTGCGTTTTATCCTTTGTGAACAACAAGACCGAAGAGATTGACAACCTCTCTGAACTTCGTTGGGAACAAAGTTATCTATGTATGTGTGCAGGTCTGAGTCAGTTGCGCCGCTGACACCTACTTATCATCTTTGGAGTCCTACTAGAGACAAACCTTGGTATCTTCACCGAGGGAAAACTGCTACTACACTACATCTCAAACCTTCCACTTGGGGTAACCAACGAAGGGCGAGAAGCCATCAAGCAAGTTTTCTGGCGCCGTTGCCGGGGACTCCGAGTTCTAAGATAGGGGAGTTGCACACTACCCTTTACCTTTGTTTTTTAGTCTTGTTAGTTTACCTTTCAGTTTTTATCTCAGTGTCTTTTATGAAAAATCACAAAAATAGTTGCTACCTTTTGCCTTTGTCTTGCTTTGCCTATTTATGCTATCCTCACCATGGGTGATGAACCACCCAAATATGGTAGGATGGACATGTTTCACTTGGATCGTCTTCGATCAATTTGTTCTCGCGCTAAAAACCCGACCGACTTGGTCGAGGGAAAATCATTGGATGAGCATGCTCATTATACGAGGCACCGCCTATCTCAGAAAGGGAAACACTTATGGGATCAAATACATGTTTCTTATTGCCATGCTAAACTTTTGTGCCACATTTATGATTTTACTTGATGTTCTACTATAGATCATAAACACCTCCCTTTCCAATGTGAGTTTAATGAAAATGAGATCTTATCTTCTTATGCTAAAGGTGTTTATGATTACTTTGATGTTGAAAAGATTGAAGAGTTTGTTGCTTTAAAGGTGCCTATGACATTGCTTCCTTGATTGAAAAGTATCACGATACTATTTTCGAGTCTGAAAACTTTGCAGTTCTTGCTTATTGCTTCGAGAATTATACTTTCAATTCTTATATTGAGGATTTTAAAAATAAAATGTTTTCTTCCCAAGAAGAGGCCAATGATTGCTTTGAGGAGGAATCCCCTGATTCCGAGGACTCACTTGAAATATCCCTTCCTGAAAATTTTGATACTTGCTTTGTTGATGGCCAAGATGCCACTATGGATGATGCTGACAAAAATGAACTCTCTATAGTTCCTTATGTTAAGCATGAAATTGTTGCTATTGCACCCACACTTGATTGTCCTATTATCCTTTTGAAATCTCCAACTCCGGAGAATTTTCCTCTTATCAAATCTCAATATGTTGGGTTGCATTTATCTTATGATCCTAAAAACCGTGTTGAAAATAATACACGTGTGCTCGTAGGTCATGAACAACATGGTTTATGTGATATTTATATTCTTGATGTTGTTCATGATACTACTGAAAATTATTTTGAGAGAGGAAAGTTTGGTTGTAGAAACTTCCATATTACTAAAACTACTCTCTTTATGTTGAAAGTTTTGAAGATGTTCTTGTTCCACCTTCCTATGTTGGTTTATTTGTGCTTCTTTGATTTATTTTATTACAAGATGCCTATGCATAGGAAGTGGGTTGGGCTTAAATGTGTTTCATATTTGCTTCTTGATGCTCTCTTTTGCTTGAAATCCTTATTCTTGTGAGAGCATCTTCTATAAACCTTAAGCCTAGCTAATGGCTTTAAAGAAGCGCTTTCGGGAGGCAGCCCGCAACGAATTTAGGTGTTTTCTTTTTGCTTTTTTTGTGTCTTGATGATTGTTACCTATGTAGCAACATCATTGTATATTTATTTTTCAGCTTTGTGCCAAGTTATAGCCTCTTACGGCAAGGGAAGTAAAAGTTGTGACATGCTGTCCAGAAAACAGATTCTGTCCTCGTGACCAGAAAAATTCCATAAAAATCCCAGTTCATCTTTTTGAGCTGAACTTTTTACAAAGTATTCTCTATACAATTACGAAACTTCCGTATGTTCTGAGTTTTTTGATTTGAGTTGCAGAAGTGCCCTTAACAAATTCTTTACTATCTGCTGTTCTGTTTTTCACAGATTCTGCCATGTTTTGTCTCTCCTAACTTTTTCAAACCTTAAGCTTGCTTTTTCTTTGCAAAAACTTTTTGGCACTCTTGATAAACAGTAGCTCTTCAAGATTATCTTTATATATCCAGTGGGAAAATTTATTTATTAAGGGTACTAACCTCTCTAATCATCTTATGATGAGTTATGTATGAAGGGAGTTTTCAAGTGTGCGATAGAAGATGATGAAAGAAGATCCAGGAGTGTCAAGCGCTCAAGCTTTGGGATGCCCCCATGCATCCCCAACAAATATTCAAGGAGACTCAAGCGTCTAAGCTTGGGGATGCCCCCGTGCATCCCCTTCTCCATCAACAATCATCAGTTCGTCCTTCGTCTCACTATATTTTTATCACTTCATACGTTATGTGGTATGCTTGGAGCGTCTCGCTCTTAGGTTTTGTTTTTAGTTTTCTTTAGCTTTTCTTGCTGTTCATAACAAGTTAGATCCCGTCTTACTTTGTGTGGGAGAGAAACACGCTCCACTTTCAAATTTAGAACACATCATAGGATTTTTTCCTGCTTATCTTTTTGCTGTTGTGTGTTCTTTATCTTTTCATAGCTACTGCCATGTTTAGTTTTAGTCTTAGTTTGTCTTTAGCAAGAGCCTTGTATTTTGTTTAGTTTATTTCTAGAACTCTTTTTAGTTTTCATGTTTATCTTGTTAAAGAGAGTTGGTTGTTGCACTGAGTTGTGTCTTGTCTTGAGAGTAGGTAATAGAGGTTGTTATTTTATTTTAGTAGTAACTTGCAATAGTTTTGAGGTATTGTTGTGAGTAATGTTTGAACTTTTGGTGTCAAGAGCTCTTGCCTATTAGTGATAGGTGTCGTATTTTGGGCAATCTGTGTGTATTTTCAAAACCTACAAAAGTAGTTGAGAACTCTAGCTACTAGATGGATCACTACTCTTCTGAGGAGTCGAATATCAGAGAACACTCACGTACCATGAGTCGAGGATGCGCAAGGATAACCAAACCCCCATACACTCCTCCTCGGGGTACTTGTCTCTTTGTGAACCTCCTTATTAGATTGAGAGTTACCGATAATAAGTGCATGAGTTCTTCGGACTAATGTACGTATTGAAAGTTGACACTTCCACCTTCCCATATTTTGCTAGCCTCTCCCCCGTGCATTGCCTTCTTCTCACTCCGAGAGTTGGTGTCCACCTTCGCCGGTACATCCAAACCCTTGGCATGATACGCTCTGTCATCATAAGCCTCCTTATATCTTCCCTCAAAACAGCCACCATACCTACCTATCAAGGCATTTCCATAGCCTTTCCGAGTTATATTGCCATGCAACTTCCACCTCTTCATGACTTGATCTTCATGTCATACATGTTCCTGCTACACTGGCAGCGACATACATTGCATACTTCATGTTAGTTACATCTTCTTTATGTTTTGAGTACCTTGTAAAGTGTGAAAGATCTCCTTTACCTTCTTGTAAAACAGAGTGTTGCCCTTAAGTGAGGAAAAGATCCCAAAGAGGACACATTAAAAGATCCCAAAGAGGACATATGAGAGTTAAATAGAAAGAGCCATTGAGGACACCAAAAAAATACAAAAAAATAGAAAAAGAAATAAAAAGAGAGAAAGGGGCAACACTACTATCCTTTTGAGAGATCCACACTAGTACTCCCTTTATATTCTTGTACTCCATAGAGATGATCATTATGCATATAGCTATGTGGGGACCTTCACACTATAGAACTTGGCTTGCATATTCCAAGGATGAGCCTCCTTAAACGAGCTCTAGGTCTTCATGAGAGAGCAAGTTAGATGCACCCCCACTAGTTCCTTTGGAGAGATTCTTAGCTCTTATGTGCATCCGTTGCATGGCAATCCCTACTCCTCACATCATATCTATCATTTGGCATTTCTTGCCTATGATTGTCCTCATTGATGTGAGCCTTTCTCATCCTTTTTGTCTTCCTACTCCACCATACTTCTCTCTTTGCCATCTTAAGTGTCAACTCTCGTGCTTACGCTCATCCATTGCATGAGTGCTCAAAATATCGAAAAGGAGTGGATCAAATTGACTTGTACCTGGCTAGTGGTCTGGGGACGAGTCAAGATAAGATTCCAAAGAAGACCAAGTGTGAAACTTTAGTAGATTGAGTTCTCAACACAAAAATACCTTTTTCTCGTATTCCCTATCCCCCTTCTTGCACGCAAACACCATTTGGAGACATTTGAGTCACGGACAGCGAGAGCTCTTGCACCTATTGTTCTTTTGTTACTTGTTTCAATGCTAATATAGACTCTTGCATGTTATGACTTGAATTGAATCTCTAACCTTGATTGCTTTACTTTTCAAAGTTCTTTTATGATTGCTAGCATGTCACCACAGAAATTATGTTGTTATCATTTACCTACTCGAGGACGAGCAGGAATTAAGCTTGGGGATGTTTATACGTCCAAAATGTATCTATAATTTCTTCTTGCTCCATGCATGTTTTGTGTGATATTGCTATGATATAAATACACTTTCATATACTTTTGATCATATTTGGACTAACCTATTTGTTAGGAATAATCATGACGTGTCCGGTTTGTACACGAACAATCATCATGTAGCAGTAGGAGTAGGACTCAAGTCCGACTAAGCTTAGATTAGCTTGTTCCTAGCTGCTATATATACGGCAGTATACCCCTTGTAAACACTTGTACCGAGCTAGTTCAAATCAATAGAAAGATAATAACGGGAGCGACATGCTCCCGTAGCCATAATATCTCGTGTGCCTGTGTCTCTCGCCGACTCGTGCATTGTCCAGCAAACCAGCGTCTACTACATCAATACGTACATGTACTAGTAAGGCTGAACGATCCATCAGCTTGATTGTTTGGTTTGTACGTGCACATCACCAAGGCAGAAGCAGCTAGATTGTGCTAGTTTAGTACGCGTACGTGCTGCCAAGGTTCTTCGTTCGTAGTCGTCGTTGTCGTCGGTCATCGAATCGTCGCCGGAAAGTACTCGGCGTCAAGGTCTGGGCCAACAATTGGTATCAGAGCTTGGTTGATCGGCTGATTTTTCAGAAAGTAATTGAAAGATCGTGTCGAACACAAGCAGGGAGATTGTGGTGGCGGCAACGGCAGTAGCAGCGGCAGCACCGATGCCGACGGTGGGGTTGTATCAATTTCCCCGCTTGGATCGTGAGGACTACGCACTCTGGGCGATGAACATGGAGGTGGCGATGGAACGAGCTGAGATCTGGGAAGCCGTCGACCCCGGCGGTGACGAGTACGAAAACATGGGCGCAAAGTATCGGAAGGATCGTCAGGCGTTAACAGCGATATACTCCGTCGTGCCGAAGGATGTGATGCAACACCTCGTCGGAAAGAAATCGGCGAAGGAGGCATGGGAGACCATCAAGATTCTGCACCAGGGTCATGACCGTGTCAAGGAAGCACACCTTCAGTCCCTGATGAGAAGTTACGAGTGCCTGAAGATGGAGGAAAGCGAGACGGTTGATCAGTTCGCCGCCCGTCTCAAGACCCTCGTCAATGGCATGCGCAATTATGGTTCAACCCTAGAAGAAGTTGCGATCGTCCGGCGGTTTTTGCGCGCCGCGCCGGCTCGCTACATCCAGATCGTCACATCGATTGAGCAATGTCTCGACCTGAAGACTCTCACGGTTGAGGATCTCGTCGGAAGGTTTAAGGCACACGACGAGAGAATACGGCTCAGTTTTGGAGACTCGAAGGAGAATGAGAACCTCATGCTTACGAAGGCGCAATGGATTTCCTTGTCAAAAGAAACGCAAGGCGGATCCACGAGCAGCAGAAAGAAGAAGGGGAAGCAGCGCTCGGTGAGAAAGAACTTCACCGACTCGGATGACGAGGATGCGCCTGCACCACCGAGGAGGAAGTTTGACATCAGGAAAGTGAGGGGTCATAAATGTGGCCTCCTCGGGCACTTCAAGGATGACTGCGAGGAAGCATTGAAGCAACAGGCGCTCATGGCTGAGGAAGGCGACGATGGAGACATGATGCTGATGTGCAAGCTAGTGGACGAGGAGGATCTAGACTTTCAAGCTTTGACTAAAGTAGCTGTCACACTTCGGGAAGAGAATGTTTGCCATCATAATCATGCTCTGGAAAATTGTGTCGATGCTACAGACACAAAATTTCTTACACTAGGCGAAGTTGTGGCGCAAGAAGACCATAACACAAGGTGTGACGATGTGGCCACGCTAGAAGAAGGCGATGACGTGGTGCCATAAGACCACGACACAAGGCACCCCAATGGGGTCGTGCCAGAAGACCGTGATGCAAAGCACGACAATGTGATCGTGCTAGGCGCAGGCGAAGACGTGGCGCCAGAAGTCCACTCCACAAGGCATCCCAATGGTGTCCTGCCAGAAATAGGAACTTTGGCAAGTTCAGAATCAAGTGTATCTTCTCCAATAGCAGATAAACGGCGCGAGCTAGACATCTCTTCAGAGGGAGCGCTTCAAACAAAATTGGTGAAGATGAAGAAAGGGCAACGGTGTTTGCACATCGAGGAACCAGAATTTTTCGAAGATGCAGTTATGAAGGAGTGTTGGCGGCGTGCTATGGATGAAGAAATTGGGTCGATCCGAGACAACAAGACATGGAAGATTGTGGATCTTCCTAACGACCATAAAGTTATTGAGCTCAAGTGGGTGTACAAAGTCAAGAAAGATGTCGAAGGAAACTTGGTGAAGAATAAGGCAAGGCTCGTAGCTAAATAATGTGTGCAAGACCAAGGTGTGGACTTCGAAGAAGTGTTCGCTCCAGTTAAAAGGATGGAATCGGTGAGACTACTCATAGCTCTCGCAGCTCAAGAATCTTGGAGGATACATCACATGGATATGAAATCCGCATTTTTGACTGGGGAGATAGAAGAAGATATATATGTGGAGCAACCACCAGGGTACGTCCAAGAAGGAGAAGAGCATAAGGTACTGAAGTTGCACAAGGCATTGTACGGGCTACGACAAACCCCTCGGGCATGGAACATCAAGCTTGACAGTACATTGGTTTCTCTCAGGTTTGAGAAAAGTCCACTGGAGCATACCATGTATAAGCGAAGTCAAGGAAGGGATCGTCTACTAGTTGGCATCTACGTCGACGACCTGTTGATTACTGGAGCACATGAAGAGGTGATTGCAAAGTTCAAGCTGAAAATGAAAGAGTTTTTCAAGATGGATGATCTAGGGCTATTGAGTTACTACCTTAGGACTGAGGTACAGCAAAAGCCGGAGGGAATCACGTTATGCCAGGAGGCGTATGCAAAGAAGATTCTTGAAAGTTGTGGCATGGAAAATTGCAATCCAACATATGTTTCAATGGAACCTCGTCTGAAGCTGAGCGGGATGAATAAAGAAACCGCGGTGTGTCATGGTGTGTGGCAAGAGAAGCTACACGGTGATCTCATGAACCGAGATCCTAAGCAAGTGGTGTTGGACGTTGACATCGAGTCTACAACTTATCTACGCGAAGAACCAGTGCGGCATGATAGAAGCAAGCACATTGATACGATGTATCACTACTTCAAGGAATACGTAGAAGAAGGTAAGGTAAAAGTCAACCATATTTGCACCGATGATCAGCTGGCGGATATCCTAACCAAAGATTTGGATCGAGAGAAGTTTTGAAGATGCGAAGAAGGATCGGCGTCCGAACTATAACATGCTTTCATGTTTAGGAGGGTGATTGTTAGGAATAATCATGACGTGTCCGGTTTGTACACGAACAATCATCATGTAGCAGTAGGAGTAGGACTCAAGTCCGACTAAGCTTATATTAGCTTGTTCCTAGCTGCTATATATACGGCAGTATACCTCTTGTAAACACTTGTACCGAGCTAGTTCAAATCAATAGAAAGATAATAACGGGAGCGACGCGCTCCCGTAGCCATAATATCTCGTGTGCCTGTGTCTCTCGCCGACTCGTGCATTGTCCAGCAAACCAGCCTCTACTACATCAATACGTACATGTACTAGTAAGGCTGAACGATCCATCAGCTTGATTGTTTGGTTTGTACGTGCACATCACCAAGGCAGAAGCAGCTAGCTTGTGCTAGTTTAGTACGCGTACGTGCTGCCAAGGTTCTTCGTTCGTAGTCGTCGTTGTCGTCGGTCATCGAATCGTCGCCGGAAAGTACTCGGCGTCGAGGTTTGGGCCAACACTATTAACTCAGTGCACCCCAGTGCCAGTTCCTGTTTTCTGCTGTTTTTCTATTTCAGTTTTCCCCCCATATAGAAAGTGCCAGAAAAATTCCGGGAAAAATACAGGAAAATCAGCATACAGGAAGCTTCGAGAAGAGCCCGGGAGGGGCCAGAGGGGAGCCAGGGGGCCCAGGCGGCCACCCGACGCGGCCCCACCCCTGGCCGCGCCAGGGGGGCGCCTGGGGCCCATGGTCCACCTCTGGCTGCCCCCCTTCACCTATTTATTCTCCGTCATGGGAAAACTCCAGAAGAGGAACCCTATTCCGCAAACTCGCCTCTGTTCCTCCGCCACCGCGCTTCCAAGATCGGGAGCACTAGAATACCTCTTCCTGGCACCCTGCCGGAGGGAGGATTGACCTCCGGGAGTCTCCTCTCCACCATGGATGCTCCCCGGATGTCTCGTGAGTAGTTTTCCTTGGACCATGGGTCCGTGATCAGTAGATATGTGATGTTCTCCTCCCCTCTTTGATCTTCATTGTTTAGACCTCGTGAGCTGCTCTACATGATAGAGGCACCTTTGTAATATTTCTGCTGTTGCTATGCTGAGTTTGGAGGGATCTGATGGATTATGAGATTATGTTCAGATTGTGATAGAGTAATATATTTGGTTTTTATCTCTTATATTTTTGTTCCTAAGTAATTCTTGCATGTTCTCCGTTGTTGTTTATTGCTTTGGCCAAGTAGTAGGTAGTGACTCCAAGAGGGAACATTGTGCTAGATTGTGGGTTCATGCCCCCCGATGACACGCTTGAGTGACAGAAACATGAGTCTAGGGGATGTGTTGTTGCCACAAGGGGGAAAACAACGGTGCTTGTAACCGCGGTTACAAGGATTGTTTAATTTACGCAAAGTTCTTTTTATTGCAGTTGTTTGTTGCTTTGGGTTTACATTTTGGGTGGGGCTCGCAACTTAATACCAGGGAGATGTTCTGGATAGATATCTCAAGGTGGATGATTAGTAGTAGATGCAGATGGATTTCGGTCTACTTATTTTGGCATACTGCCCGTGCTTTTGAGCCTCTTCCTTTCTTTTGTAGCATAGTTAGCATTGTGGTGCGTTCATAATCCTGTCAATTGCCCTTCTGTAATTTTTTTACCTCGCATAGCAGTTTTATCGTCTTTTGGGAGAGAGGCATCACTAGTGAACACCACGTATCCCGGTCCATATCCTCATTACTGTTTCCAAGTTATATTTACTTTACTGCTTTTACTTTCTATCATTATCCCTTGCGTTTTATCCTTTGTGAACAACAAGACCGGAGAGATTGGCAACCTCTCTGAACTTCGTTGGGAACAAAGTTATCTGTGTCTGTGTGCAGGTCCGCGTCAGTTGCGCCGCTGACACCTACTTATCATCTCTGGAGTCCTACTGGAGACAAACCTTAGTATCTTCACCGAGGGAAAACTGCTGCTGCACTACATCTCAAACCTTCCACTTGGGGTAACCAACGAAGGGCGAGAGGCCATCAGCGATGAAGATGGCGTCGTTCCTGGTGCGTTCCAGCTCGAGCCCACCCACTCGCAGACAAAGACGACGCCGGCGAGTCGTCTGGACAAGCTGGCCGGAGCTGGGAGGCGAAGTGGTCGCGGTTGTTCACGAGCCCGTGGCCATGGATGCGTCGGGCGGGAGGAGGAAGACGAGGGCGAGGGGGTGCAGTGGGGGAAAAGATCTGGCGTTGAGTCCAGCGTGGCCCGGGAAGTGTTCTTATCCGTCTCGGCGTCATGCTGTCGATGGGGAGGGGCACGGGGCCCGGGGCACGGCGTCGAGCAGGTCACGGGCATGGCGACTCATGGCGTGTAAGCAGTGCACGGGGATGGGGAAGGGGGAAACGGTAAGTTGATTTGGGCCGGGCCTAATGAACAGTGCAGTGGGCGTTATTTAGTCCTTTTGCTATTTTTCTTGTCTGCCAGTTGTGTTTATCTCTTTTTCATTTTTGTTTGCTATCAAATGAATTTTGTTCAATACAAAACTTGTGGGTACATTTGTATTACACTTAGGAGGGAAGCCACAAAAGGTTTGATGATCATTAAAAATAATTTGTTATTTATTTTCCAACTGCAACTAATTAAATGGGGCTTTTGGCTCCTGTTTGCAATTTTTTAAATTATTTTATAGTTCAATAAAATCCCATAATCATATTGGTATGGTCCACTTAATATTAGGGATTTTATAAAATTGTTTGCAAGATTTTTGGTTGAACTTTTATTTGCCACATTGTTTTTTAATTTCAATCACAGGGAAAATTGAATTTGAATTGATCCAAAGATGATCAAGGAATGATTTGCAACAGTAAAAATCATTCAAAAGTGATTACTGTTCCCTGACACTGAGGGTGTTACAACGGTTGAGGTAATAGCATACCATTAATAGGTCTAGTGGGACTAGGGATGTGTTGGGTGCTAAGAGTTTGGATATCCTCAACAACTTGGATAGTAGCAATGGTATGGTGTTGAGTGAAAGGACGTGGATGTCGCCTAGAGGGGGGTGAATAGGCGTTTAGAATAATTACGGTTTCGGCTTGAACAAATGCGGAATAAAACTTAACGTTTAATTTTCCAAGCAAGAAACCTAAATAAGCTAGGCTCAACTATGTGCACCAACAACTTATACTAAGCAAGATAAACAACTATGTGATAGCAAGATATATGACAAGAGCACTATGGCTATCACAAAGTAGGTGCACAAGTAAATAGGTTGTCTAGAAGAACAACCTATGGGACAAGCAATGTACAATAATATGAGCAAGCACAAGATAAACAATGTAATAAGCTTTCTCAAAGTAAAGGTAGAGATAACCGCAAGTGGAGCCGATGGAGACAAGGATTTGTTACCGAAGTCCCTTCTCTTGTGAGAAGTACATCTCCGTTTGGAGAGGGTGAGGAGCACAATGCTCACACGAAGCCAACGAGGGCCACCCTATTTCTCCTCACACTCTTACCAATGCAAGATGCCGTGATTCCACTATTAGGACACTTGAGGGCGGTCACCGAACCCGTACAAATGGCAACCCTTGGGGGCGGTCACCGAACCCGTACAAATGCTCGGGGCAATCTCCACAACCGAATTGGAGGCTCTCGTAGCGTCCCGAAGCTTTCCACCACAATGATTGAGCTCCGCAACAACAAGCCTCTAGGGGCCAACGCACCCAAGAGGAACAAGCTCTAGAGTGCCAATGCACTCAAGAGAACAAGCTCTAGAGTGCCAATGCACTCACGAGTAACTATCTTCTCACCTTCACTTACTACAACGAATCCTCGAAGAGAACTCAAACCGATGCACCAAATGCAATGGCAAGAGCACACGAAGTGCTCAAGTCCCCAACTCTCAAATCCCACCAAAGAAACAAAAGCTATGGAGGAATATGAGAGGAGGAACAAGGAGAACACCAAGAACTCCAAGATCTAGATCCACAAGGTTCCCCTCACTTAGAGGAGAGATGGCTTGGTGGAGAATGTGGATCTAGACCTCCTCTCTCTTTTTCCCTCAAAAAGGAGCAAGAATCATAGGAGGGGAAGAGAGTAAGAAAGCTCAAAGAGGTCAACAATGGGGGGAAGAACTTGCACAAAACCGGTGGAGACAAAGGAGGAAGAAGACCCCCTTTTATAGTCTCCCACGAATCCAGCCATTGGGAACCGTTGGC
Organism: Bromus sterilis; assembly: GCA_950022295.1. Classification (NCBI taxonomy): domain Eukaryota; kingdom Viridiplantae; phylum Streptophyta; class Magnoliopsida; order Poales; family Poaceae; genus Bromus; species Bromus sterilis. The sequence goes on from OX465598.1 coordinate 274,768,124, forward strand.
AGCCCACCAACCACGGTACTACCGCTCGGAGAGCGGTACTACCGTGGCGCGGTATTACCGCGGTCGGTGCGGTACTACCGCGTTACCGTAGTACCGCAGCCTAGTGTCGTGCCCACTACCGCTTAGTCAGTACGCTTGCGGTAGTGGTTACGGCACTAGCCTGCCGTACTACCGCGCTGGGTGCGGTACTACCGCGCTGCCATAGTACCGCAGCTTAGTGCCGTGCCCACTACCGCACGGTCAGTACGCTTGCGGTAGTGGTTACGTTACTAGACTGCCGTACTACCGTAGTGCGGTACTACCGCAGTGGGTGCGGTACTACCGTACCCCAAGCGGTACTACTGCCCCAGCAGAACCAGGGAGCCCAGGCCACACAATAGATGAACTCCAAAGACACAGGCAAAACCCTGAACTGCCACAACTTCTGCAAATGAACTCCGATTAATGCAATGTAATGACCCGATCCCAAAAGGAACCAAGTCTACTGTGCTTCTGTGCTATCCCTGGATCAGTATGCTAGCACACACAGTACTCGATGAAATACCATGAATCACATGTCAAAAAGTAACGTAAACACATGGTATTTATTACCTTATAGCCTTTGGGCCAGAATACACCGCGGAAACAAACAATATAAGTGGAGTCCCATCAACACCAACGGCAAAGTTGAGTGTAGACATCGTAACCCTACATCGCATCACTTACTCGTCATATACAATCCTGCAACACCGAAGGTTACAGCCCAAAATGGGTCAGTACTTTGAATGTACGGCAAGTTACTCCCAAAAGAATATATAACAGACCTATCTTCTACATGCAATTTTGGCTGGTGGTAAAGCTCTAAGTTTCAACTTGCATAAAGCTGATTTTTTCCTACTCAAATAGTATCATAACAGTACTACAAAGCTCATAATATGATTGAATTGGTTTCTCCAAGTCAATCTATTCCCAAAGTTGATTAAACCCGATTGATTAATTAAATATGATGAGATCCGTCAACATTCCCACTTCTAGATGCTCAAAGTTGTCTGTAACCAGGGACACGGCTAATCATGATCAGTTTGTACACTCTGCAGAGGTTTGTGCACTTTTCCCCACAAGACTCGACCACCTCCTTTTTAGTTCGTCACACTGCATGTTGTATGAGAACCGAAAGGTCGAGACATGGTCTTTTAGAAGAGTTTCCCTCACTCTAGCGGTGCCCATCCCACCTACTCATAACTACGTTCGTAGCACCACCTAGTAAGAGTCACTACAACTAATCAACCAAGCCAGAGCCCATAATAGCTTGTGGCTGCACACGTAAGCTTCTAGTTATGAAAAATATGATTGATCCCTTTAAGCCTGGGTGGCATTCCGCAGTGATTACTGGCCATCTCCAGGTCACTCAGGCAAATCCACTGGTTCCTCCAGGGTGCCCCCAACCATTCCACCCAGGTGGTTCATTAAGATTATCTTGGTCCTGTTTACTACTTAGTCACTCATACCTCATAATGGATCACTTCCCAATCCACGTCTACTTAGCAAAGCAGTATAATTCTACACGGTGGCGACAATGATATAAGGTTCAGACCTACCTCAATGAACTACTGGGTGTAATAGCATAGCATAATATATAATCCTATCAATGCATAATATTTAAGTTGGACTACAATGCATATAAAAAAATATAGGTAATAGTGGAGCATGATCAAAAGAGTAACTTTCCTGGATCCTGAGGATGAAATATTCTACTCGTAGTCATCTCTCCATCTCGTTACAATATATCTAACGGTAAAAGAGAAACACTTCAACACACAACTCAATCCAAAGTGAAGATCCAAATAAGATACAATTACAACATAAATATTTAGTTATTACTATTAATAAAATAATTACTATGGCATGGATAGGTTGAGATAGGATCAAGTTGGATTGGATGGAAATATGATGGAAATCATATATCCGAGGATTGTAAAATCAATTGGATATGTTGAAGGTTGATTATAAAATCAATTAGATGGAGAGTATGTCAAACTCGGTTGGTTTGTCCATATGCATATTTGAATAGGAAATCAATTCTTGTATTGGATTCAAAAAGATCCGATAGAAATCATGATGATCTTGTTGAGAAGATTGAATTTTTGTAGCCAAATTTATATAAAAAAGAGATATAACTAAATGAAAGTTGAAACAAAGGCTTGAGGTCAAATAAGGTTCTTATATAATGGAAAGAATGCGAGAAATGTCAACAATAGGGTATCAACATGATGAAAATAATGTGACAAGTGTCCTAACATAAAGGTATGACACTTAGGATTAAATTTGGTCAAGGAAAGATTTCTAAATAAATTATAGAATGAGAGGAATAATAAATATACTCAAATTCACATAATAAATTTGAGTTAAATTTCGAATTACCAAAAGTGAAATATTACTGGACCAAATTAAACTACATGTTCCAGGGAATCCGGGGATATGAAATTTGTCGAAATCCGACTTACGGGATAGAAGATATGAATTTCTGAAGTTTGACTATTTTTGCTAAAATGAATTACGGGATTAATAAAAGGATGCCACGTGGCGAGTTCTGATAGGTCCGCACCTATTCATTTTTTTACAAAAAAAATGATGAACAAAGGGGAGAAAATCTTACCGGAGATCTCGCCGGAATTTTGGAAAAAGGTCTCCGGCATCAACGAACAGCCGAACGGGGTAGAGGATGATTTGAGCGACTCGATGGACAAGGTTATAGCTCCATGTTCGCCTTCGGATAGCCGAGAAGTTCCGCCAGAGTAGAGAAGAACGCATGAAGAGTACAATGACACGGACGGCGTGCTCCGGCCTTGTAATCGAGAGAAAAAATATGTCACAACGGTGCGCATCGGCAAGGGGAAGAAACTAGAGGAAGAAATATGGACTAGGTACCTTTCATGGCGACAAAAATCTTCACCGAAAGTGTGGATGCATCTTTACTCCGACGAGAAATTGCGCACGAAGGAGAGGGCTTTGGAGAGGGACTTTATGCGTGGGGATGTGTGGTTCAAAGGGGTCCTAGGGGCGGTATTTATAGGGTCATGGGAGGTCCATAGAAGGAGAGTGGGTGAGGTTTTGGAATGGATTTAATGGCATTCATGGAGAAATAATGGGCATTAAAAGCGAGGTTTTGGAAATGAATTTAATGGCATTCATGGAGAAAATAATGGGCATTAAAAGCGAGGTTTTGGAAATGAATTTAATGGCATTCATGAAGAAAATTATGGACAATTAAAAGCATTAAAACGCGTGTTTGTTTCCATGAATGGATTCCTCATGAACTTGTCCACAATTTTCGTGTAGGTTCTGAAGTGAATCGGTCAAAAGAGTAGATGGGAGGAAAGGAGGAAGAGCTTCAGTTGCCATGGCCATTTTCTTCTGTGTTCACGTACACATGAACGAACGAGAGGAAGAAGACAGCTCGCTCGGGCTATGGGCCTTAGTGGAAAATTTGTCCCAAGATAAAGAAAAAGGAAAGAGAGATAGAGGGAAAAAATTAGATAGATGACCTCAGTCCAATTGACTTAGGAATCCTATTTTGGGTTAAACACTCTCAAATAAAATTGTATAGGCCAAATAAAAAATAAAGAGCCTAGAAAAACTATATTTCCCTCTCAGAATACATTTTAGAAATAGATTTTTATAAAAAAAACTCATTAACGACATTATTAAAAAAGTTCAATACTGTTTTTGGAGAAGTCATATTATCTCCTCTCATTTTGTTTATTAAATTATTGGAAATATTTAAATATCTCTTAAACGTCAATCTCCAATAAACTCCAAAATAAGAATTCGAGAATTGAGTATGGGACCACAATAAATTTAAGAAAGTCATTTTATTCTCACTCGGAAATATTTAATTGTGGTTCGTACCAAATTTCAAAAGGACAAAAGAAAGAAAATCATTCTTTGAAATTTTGAATAAAGTTCGCAACCAAAATTTTCATTATTGGATAAATGATTATCCAATTTTATTAAATAGTTTGTAAAGGTTTAAACAAAAACTCAAGGGAAAATTTTTTCATTTATCCCAAAATCAAAACAATTCAATTAATATTATATTATTTATTAACAATCCAAAATTTGGAAAATTTTGGGATGTTACAAACTACCACCCTTAAAAGAAATCTCGTCCTCGAGATTTGCAAAGGCTAGAAAGAAATGAGTTAGGCTCGAGGATTTTTGGGTTACTTCCCCATGGTCTTGGCATAACATTATGAGGCTTGTAGTTTATCTTCACTTCTCGTGTGAGGGTTGTCTTCCACCGATACAATTCCATATGCTTCCGTTACTTAAATCATATCCCGGCTCGTGGCTTTAGGCACCAGTTCTGAACCTTAACCAGGGGTGGTTCGCATCATTTACCGCACCAGGGTGTTAGGGAACTACCACCCTTAGAAGAAAGCTTATGGGGTCTCCAAAATTCTTCATACCATGATGGTTCTTCATCAAGCATCCACAGATAAGAATCTGCATTTCCCCAAGGAACAAGTCTTTCTAAAAAATACATAGGTTCCAAAACTACCTATCAAGACGCTCATGGTGGTCAAAATAACTTCCAAATGAAGCTTCTTGAAAATCTTCATGTTTCTTACTCACCGTACAACCTACGTTAGGCACGATGCCTATCTACAAGGGTAATGCGTCTTACCATTCTATGGTTTAGGCTTGTCGCGTCGACACTCTACTACATTTTTTGTCTCTCTAATTTACCAATCTAACATACCAAAGTATATAATAAGAGTCTTCGGTATGGGGTCAATCCATCCCGTACTCAAATCATTACTTCATATGTAGATAGATGAATCACGTATTCTAACACTAAGTCTTTCTCACTCCTCTTAAAGAGGTCTTCACCTGCAAAACTAATAAACGTTTTTGGGTGGCGATGATCCTTCATTGTTTGTCCTCAAAACATGCATCCATAGAATAGGGAACTTCCGTCTTCAACAATTGTGTTCTCCTTGCAAATGGTTTGTCCATTCTATATTTTGAATCCACTCTTCTTCTTTGACTGGGTCACTGGTCTCATCAAAATAACTACGTCCATCTATGGGTTGTAAGGTTGGTCAGAGATGAGATAGATCTTCAGAGAGAAGGGGAGATGGATACCTACACAACAATTATCAAACAACTAACATACATAATAGACTCGTTTACTACGTTTTCGTCAGGAAGTCTTCATTCTCTTCGGTTCTTGAAAGTCTTCGATACAAGAAGTTTCGTCGATGTGATGGTCATCTGATACATCATCCGTTGCTCGCAACTCTCAAGGTTCAATTAATAATAAATCCTACGAAATACGTATCCCAAAAATACAAATTTAAATTTAACAGTTCAAATGACACCAATCATTAAATCAATAGCGAGAACTCCGAGAAAACTCCAAATATCACTCATAAAGTCAATCAAACAATTCCTATGGTACCTTCCTCCACATGAGCTCGCATGGTCGGGCACTCTACTCGCACTCTTTCGTTCATTTCAAAACTCTCATGGTGGGCTTGGATACTATTGGTATTGTGTAATATATTCCTTAACTTCTTCACAAGCATCTTAGTCTTGGATGTATCTGGGTCTTCTATGGGTCTTGAATAATCTTGGGATCTTTAGAGTCTTCAAATTCTTTGAGTCTTCCATACTTCCATACTTCTAATTCACGTTGAAAACATCTATTCTCCGAAATGGTCTTGAGTTGTCCAATATCTTGTCCTTCCCGAAGAGACATAACACAATCCTTCTCAGTGGTCAAAGTGGCATGGGTATAGTCTAACTTGTTTGGGATGAGAGGGAGTGTTTGGTAAAACTTAGAAAAGATGAGTAGTAACGGATTTTTTTTAAATAATATTTTTAGAGAGTATACTTCCTAATGGCTTTCCAATTTCTAGGGCCACGACCTACAGTCAACATCTGCTCTGATACCATCTTGTAATGACCCGATCCCAAAAGGAACCAAGTCTACTGTGCTTCTGTGCTATCCCTGGATCAGTGTGCTAGCACACACAGTACTCGATGAAATACCATGAATCACATGTCAAAAAGTAACGTAAACACATGGTATTTATTACCTTATAGCCTTTGGGCCAGAATACACCGCGGAAACAAACAATATAAGTGGAGTCCCATCAACACCAACGGCAAAGTTGAGTGTAGACATCGTAACCCTACATCGCATCACTTACTCGTCATATACAATCCTGCAACACCGAAGGTTACAGCCCAAAATGGGTCAGTACTTTGAATGTACGGCAAGTTACTCCCAAAAGAATATATAACAGACCTATCTTCTACATGCAATTTTGGCTGGTGGTAAAGCTCTAAGTTTCAACTTGCATAAAGCTGATTTTTTCCTACTCAAATAGTATCATAACAGTACTACAAAGCTCATAATATGATTGAATTGGTTTCTCCAAGTCAATCTATTCCCAAAGTTGATTAAACCCGATTGATTAATTAAATATGATGAGATCCGTCAACATTCCCACTTCTAGATGCTCAAAGTTGTCTGTAACCGGGGACACGACTAATCATGATCAGTTTGTACACTCTGCAGAGGTTTGTGCACTTTTCCCCACAAGACTCGACCACCTCCTTTTTAGTTCGTCACACTGCATGTTGTATGAGAACCGGAAGGTCGAGACATGGTCTTTTAGAAGAGTTTCCCTCACTCTAGCGGTGCCCATCCCACCTACTCATAACTACGTTCGTAGCACCACCTAGTAAGAGTCACTACAACTAATCAACCAAGCCAGAGCCCATAATAGCTTGTGGCTGCACACGTAAGCTTCTAGTTATGAAAAATATGATTGATCCCTTTAAGCCTGGGTGGCATTCCGCAGTGATTACTGGCCATCTCCAGGTCACTCAGGCAAATCCACTGGTTCCTCCAGGGTGCCCCCAACCATTCCACCCAGGTGGTTCATTAAGATTATCTTGGTCCTGTTTACTACTTAGTCACTCATACCTCATAATGGATCACTTCCCAATCCACGTCTACTTAGCAAAGCAGTATAATTCTACACGGTGGCGACAATGATATAAGGTTCAGACCTACCTCAATGAACTACTGGGTGTAATAGCATAGCATAATATATAATCCTATCAATGCATAATATTTAAGTTGGACTACAATGCATATAAAAAAATATAGGTAATAGTGGAGCATGATCAAAAGAGTAACTTGCCTGGATCCTGAGGATGAAATATTCTACTCGTAGTCATCTCTCCATCTCGTTACAATATATCTAACGGTAAAAGAGAAACACTTCAACACACAACTCAATCCAAAGTGAAGATCCAAATAAGATACAATTACAACATAAATATTTAGTTATTACTATTAATAAAATAATTACTATGGCATGGATAGGTTGAGATAGGATCAAGTTGGATTGGATGGAAATATGATGGAAATCATATATCCGAGGATTGTAAAATCAATTGGATATGTTGAAGGTTGATTATAAAATCAATTAGATGGAGAGTATGTCAAACTCGGTTGGTTTGTCCATATGCATATTTGAATAGGAAATCAATTCTTGTATTGGATTCAAAAAGATCCGATAGAAATCATGATGATCTTGTTGAGAAGATTGAATTTTTGTAGCCAAATTTATATAAAAAAGAGATATAACTAAATGAAAGTTGAAACAAAGGCTTGAGGTCAAATAAGGTTCTTATATAATGGAAAGAATGCGAGAAATGTCAACAATAGGGTATCAACATGATGAAAATAATGTGACAAGTGTCCTAACATAAAGGTATGACACTTAGGATTAAATTTGGTCAAGGAAAGATTTCTAAATAAATTATAGAATGAGAGGAATAATAAATATACTCAAATTCACATAATAAATTTGAGTTAAATTTCGAATTACCAAAAGTGAAATATTACTGGACCAAATTAAACTACATGTTCCAGGGAATCCGGGGATATGAAATTTGTCGAAATCCGACTTACGGGATAGAAGATATGAATTTCTGAAGTTTGACTATTTTTGCTAAAATGAATTACGGGATTAATAAAAGGATGCCACGTGGCGAGTTCTGATAGGTCCGCACCTATTCATTTTTTTACAAAAAAAATGATGAACAAAGGGGAGAAAATCTTACCGGAGATCTCGCCGGAATTTTGGAAAAAGGTCTCCGGCATCAACGAACAGCCGAACGGGGTAGAGGATGATTTGAGCGACTCGATGGACAAGGTTATAGCTCCATGTTCGCCTTCGGATAGCCGAGAAGTTCCGCCAGAGTAGAGAAGAACGCATGAAGAGTACAATGACACGGACGGCGTGCTCCGGCCTTGTAATCGAGAGAAAAAATATGTCACAACGGTGCGCATCGGCAAGGGGAAGAAACTAGAGGAAGAAATATGGACTAGGTACCTTTCATGGCGACAAAAATCTTCACCGAAAGTGTGGATGCATCTTTACTCCGACGAGAAATTGCGCACGAAGGAGAGGGCTTTGGAGAGGGACTTTATGCGTGGGGATGTGTGGTTCAAAGGGGTCCTAGGGGCGGTATTTATAGGGTCATGGGAGGTCCATAGAAGGAGAGTGGGTGAGGTTTTGGAATGGATTTAATGGCATTCATGGAGAAATAATGGGCATTAAAAGCGAGGTTTTGGAAATGAATTTAATGGCATTCATGGAGAAAATAATGGGCATTAAAAGCGAGGTTTTGGAAATGAATTTAATGGCATTCATGAAGAAAATTATGGACAATTAAAAGCATTAAAACGCGTGTTTGTTTCCATGAATGGATTCCTCATGAACTTGTCCACAATTTTCGTGTAGGTTCTGAAGTGAATCGGTCAAAAGAGTAGATGGGAGGAAAGGAGGAAGAGCTTCAGTTGCCATGGCCATTTTCTTCTGTGTTCACGTACACATGAACGAACGAGAGGAAGAAGACAGCTCGCTCGGGCTATGGGCCTTAGTGGAAAATTTGTCCCAAGATAAAGAAAAAGGAAAGAGAGATAGAGGGAAAAAAATAGATAGATGACCTCAGTCCAATTGACTTAGGAATCCTATTTTGGGTTAAACACTCTCAAATAAAATTGTATAGGCCAAATAAAACATAAAGAGCCTAGGAAAACTATATTTCCCTCTCAGAATACATTTTAGAAATAGATTTTTATAAAAAAAACTCATTAACGACATTATTAAAAAAGTTCAATACTGTTTTTGGAGAAGTCATATTATCTCCTCTCATTTTGTTTATTAAATTATTGGAAATATTTAAATATCTCTTAAACGTCAATATCCAATAAACTCCAAAATAAGAATTCGAGAATTGAGTATGGGACCACAATAAATTTAAGAAAGTCATTTTATTCTCACTCGAAAATATTTAATTGTGGTTCGTACCAAATTTCAAAAGGACAAAAGAAAGAAAATCATTCTTTGAAATTTTGAATAAAGTTCGCAACCAAAATTTTCATTATTGGATAAATGATTATCCAATTTTATTAAATAGTTTGTAAAGGTTTAAACAAAAACTCAAGGGAAAAGTTTTTCATTTATCCCAAAATCAAAACAATTCAATTAATATTATATTATTTATTAACAATCCAAAATTTGGAAAATTTTGGGATGTTACATGCAAACTCAAGCTTGATGGAAAGCTAACGAATAGAGCTGCCTAATCACGACTGGAAATATTTAGAAGTGGCAAGGGAGAAATGCCAAAAAAATAGAGGTGTGAAACCACTAACCGAGACGACCCGACAAATCTCCCACATCGAAAAACATACGAGAAGACGCATATGAAATCCGTTTTCGATGAAAAAGAGCTTGTCATGAAGAAGACCACAAGCTCCAAAACTCACACGGAGAAAAGCCAAACAAGAACCTATAAAGATGATGCCAAGGATGCAAAAGGTTTGAGCTCTCCACGAACGACTCGGCCTAGCCTATAACACGGTCTCCTAACTACTACCAAGAGACCGGTAAACTAGACACCTATCTAGTCAAACCTTTGTCTTGCGCATAATCCACTTGAGCTTGATGATGACGATCATGCCCGCCTCAAGTTGGAACATCTTCCTTGATTCCTTCGGCTCGATGAAGACTTGTAGATAGCTCCCCCATACTCCATTATGGGTGAGCCTATTTTAGGCACATCTTCACACGACCATTATCACCAAATGGTCGGCAAGCTCCAAGCATACGATATCTTCGTGATGCTCCTCTTGACCTTGCACACATCTACTTGACCAATCTTTGGATAGCTCTATGAAGAACACCTTGGTCAACACGTAATCTTCATCTTACAACCTTGAAGCCACCATATGATCTTCAAGCGTTGCCTATGGACAAACCTTAAAGTATAACTCAAGGAAACCATTAGTCCATAAAGATTGTCATCAATTACCAAAACCAAACATAAGGGCACATGCCCTTTCATTGAGGAAGGCTCTTAATTCTATCTTATTCCTCCTTTTCTCTAGCCCATCTATCTTTAAGTTTGGCCAACATCCTAATGTTTTCATTAATTTGCACTTGAATAGCATTCATAGGAGTGGCCTTCCTCTCCTTGAGGGGAGAAGTTCTAATTTGGAGCATCTCTACATCATGGGCTAGGTTGTCTACCTTCAAAGAGAGACTATCTAATTTGTCTAATTTCTCTTCTACACTCTCGTTGAAGGTTTTTTGGGTAGTGATAAAGTCCTTAAGCATGCTCTCTAATTCATAAGTGGAGTTCTTGGTGCTAGGATAAGTGTTGTTGTTCCCATATTTGTTGGATGGGAACGGTCTAGGATTGCTACCAAAGTTACTCCTATAGGCATTGTTGTTGAAGTTGTTTCTAGAGATAAAGTTCACATCTACTTGTTCTTGAGCAACCAAGGAATTTAAAGGAACATCATGAGGATCAATAGGAGCTTGCTTGGTAAGTAAATACATGATCAAGTCAACCTTTTCATTTAGGGAGGAGATCTCCTCAACAGAGTTTAACTTCCTACCTGTTGGAGCTCTTTCGGTGTGCCATTGGGAATAGTTGGTCATCATCTCATCTAGTAGTTTTGTGGCAGCACCAAGTGTTGTTGACATAAAGGTTCCTCCCGCGGTCGAATCTAACAGGTTCCGCGAGGTAAAGTTCAAGCCTGCATAAAAAGTCTGGATAACCATCCAAGTAGTCAAACCATGCGTAGGGCAATTCTTAACAAGAGATTTCATATGTTCCCAAGCTTGGGCAACATGTTCATTATCCAATTGCATAAAATTCATAATATTACTCCTCAATTGGATAATCTTAGCAGGTGGGTAGTAATTCCCAATAAAAGCATCCTTGCACTTATCCCAAGAATCTATGCTATTCCTAGGAAAAGATTGGAACCAAATTTTAGCTCCTCCTCTCAAGGAGAAAGGAAAAATCTTAAGCTTAATAATATCACCTTCTACTTCTTTATACTTTTGCATATCACATAGTTCAAAAAATATATTTAAGTGTAAAGCAGCGTCATCTCCAGCACCGGAGAATTTTTCTTTCATAACAAGAGTAAGCAAAGAAGGTTTAATTTCATAAGAAGATGCTGAAGTGGCAGGTGTAGCAATAGGAGTGCGGATAAATTCATTGCAGTTGTGACTAGTAAAGTCACACAACTTGGTATTTTCAGTGGTACCCATAATAGCAACAATAAGAAAGATAATCAATTTTTTTGTGATTTTTGGTAAAGGACACAAAAGCAAAAACTGAAAGGTAAACTAACAAGACTAAAAAGCAAAGATAAAAGATAGTGTGCAACTCCCCTATCTAGTAGAGTGGAGTCCCCGGCAATGGCGCTAGAAATTACTCTTGATGGCACTGAAGTAGTGCTCCTCGTTGGCTACCCCAAGTGGAAGGTTGAGATGTAGCGTAGCGGTAATTTCCCTCGATAAAGATACCAAGGTTTGTCTCCAGTAGGGCTCCGACGACGACAAGTAGGTGACAACAGCGCTAGAAATTACTTGCTAGCACGAGAGTTGACGTGGACCTGCACACAACAACAAATAACTTTTCTCCCAACGAGTACAGAGGGGTTGTCAATCCCTCCGGCCTTGCCGTTTACAAAGGATCAAACGCAAGAGATAATGGTAGTGATAATTGCAACGAAAGTAAAAAACAGTAAAATAAAGTGAGGGTGTAAACAGTGGTGGAAATATGGACCTGGGTCCCATGAAGTTCACTAGTGATGTCTCTCTCCCAAAAGACGATAAACAGCTATGTGAGGTGAACAAATTACAGCTGAGCAATTGACATGATTAAAAATGCACTTCAATGCTAACTATGCTACAAAAGAAAGGAAGAGGCTCAAAAGCATGGGCAATACGCCAAGACAAGTAGACCGAAATCCATCTGCATCTACTGACTAATCATCCACCTTGAGATATCTATCCAGAACATGTCGCTGGTATTAAGTTGTGAGCCCCACCCAAAATGTAAACCCAAAGCAACAGACAACTGCATTAAAAGAACTTTGTGTAAAGTAAACAATCCTTGCACCTGCAAGTACAAGCACCGTTTTTTTCCCCTGGTGGCAACAACACATCCCCTAGACTCATGTTTCTGTCACTCAAGCTAGTCATTAGGGGGCATGAACCCACAATCATGCATAACGCTCCCTCTTGGAGTCACTACCTACTACTTGGCCAAAGCAATAAATAGCAACGGAGACATGCAATAATTAGTCAAGAACATAAATATAAAAGGAGAAGAACCAAATATATTGCTCATCACAATCTTAATATAATCTCATAATCCATCAAATCCCAGCAAACTCAACATATCAACAGCAGGAAAATTACATATGTGCCTTGATCATGTAGGGCAGCTCACAAAGTCTAAACATTGAAGAACAAAGATGGAGAGAAGACATCACATAACTACTGATCATGGACCCATGGTCCAAGGTAAACTACTCACGGCTCATCCGGGAAGCGTCCATGGTGGTTGAGAAGCTCTCGGAGGTCAATCCTCCCTCCGAAAGGGTGCCGGGACAGGGTCTCCTGGCAGCCTCGATCTTGGAAGCGCGGCGGCGGTGGAACAGAGGGAAGATCGTGAAAAGGGTTATGTCCTCGAGGGTTTCGGGACGAGAGGTAAATATAGGCGAAGGGGGCAGACAGGGGTGGACCAGGGAGTCCAGGCGCCCCCCCCCCCCCGGCGCGGCCTAGGGTGGGGCCGCACCACCTGGCCGCCTGGGCGCCACCTGGGGGCCCCCTGGCCCCCTTCGGGCATCTGGAAGCTTCTGTATCGCTGTTTTTTATTTATTTTCCTGGATTTTTTTGGGCACTTTAAGTAATGGGAAAACCTGAAATACAAACAGCGGAAAACAGAAACTGGCACTGGGGTGCACTGAGTTAATAGGTTAGTCCAAATATGGTCAAAAGTGTATGAAAGTGCATCAAAAGTATAGCAATATCACTCACAACATGCTTGGAGCAAGAATAAATTATAGATACGTTTGGGACGTATCATTGATCAATGTAGAATCAAGATCCAAATAAGTAAGTTCAGCTTTTTGTAGATCTTCCAGCATGTGTTTGCTAATGCACATGTTGAATCAGTTTTTGTTGATGTCACTATGTACCAATGCTATCATGAAACAAATCTGCACCATGCTCTTTCTTTTGAGTGGATTAGTTAGAATATGCTTTATTTATCTATTTTATAGGGGGGATGTCACACCTAGCTGGGAACCTCAACTTGGCATGAAATTCAATGATTTGGATGAGGCATGTCACTTTTGGGTGTACTAGGAGGAAGGATATGATTCAGTGTTAGAAAGAGGTATACAAATAAGAGGAAATTTGATGGTGCAGTGACTTCATGCAGATATGTATGTTTCAAGGAGGGGAAGAAGTCTGCAAATAAAAGAGATAACCTAACTAAGATAGTCCGAGCTGAAATTAGAACTAATTTTCAAGTCCGTATGTTTCTTACAATAGACCGTGAAGCCAGAAATTATCAGATATATGAAATTTTTCTTGAACATAATCACATGCTTCAGCTGCCAGAAGCTTGCCACTTATTACCATCACAAAGAAGGATCTCTCAAGTGCAAGCTTTTGAAATTGATATCGCCGACGATTATGTTATTGCACCAAAAATGCTCATGCATTTTCTAGTTGATGTCTTGGTGGATCAGGTAGTCTAAGTTACACACGTGTAGATCACAAGAATCACTTGCGAACAAAGCGCCAAAGAGAATTGAAGTATGGTAAAGCAGGAAGTATGTTGAAGTATTTTCAAGACAAAGACATTGAGAATCCTTCCTTTTAGTTTGTTTTATAGTTGGACTGTGATGAACAAATAAAATATATTTTCTGGGCTGATGATAAAATGATCATAGATTATGCTCATTTTGGGGATGTTATGACCTTTGACACTACTTTTGGAACAAATAACGAGTATATGCCATTTGGTGTGTTTGTTGGAATCAATCATTTAAGAGAAACAATAGTATTTGGTGCTTCACTTCTCTATGATGAGACATTTGAATCTTTCAAATGGATTTTTCATGCCTTCTTGGCAGTACATAAATAGAAGTAGACACACACCATATTTACTGACCAAGATAGTGCAATGGGAAAGGAGGTTTGTAACGACCCGATTCACTGAAGAATCCAAGTCTCTGTGCATTCTGTGCTAGTACCTGGATCAATAGCTAGCACACACAGTACATGATGTAATATCAAGAATAAACCACATGTCATATATATTACATCGAAGATCCAGTATTACAATAAAGCATACCTGCTTAGCTCATGGCTAGCTGACAAATAAAATACAGCGGAAAAACAATAAAGAGCTTCGTGGCGTCCATCAACTCCACTTGCATAGTTGAGTATAGACATCGTAACCCTACATCGCATCACTTACTCATCGTATAAAATCCTGCAACACCGAAGGTTACAGCCGAACACGGGTCAGTACATCTGATTTGTACGGCAAGTCACACGAAAAAGTATATAACAGACCTACATCTACATGCAAGGATAAGTCAAAGGAAAGGCTTATGGTTTTATTTTGCAGAAAGCTGATTTTTCCCTCACATACTACAACTAATCAAATTTTAATTTATCTTGCTAGTCCTAAGTATGGTTGAATCGGGCTACACCAATTCCAACCATCCCTTTATTAAAATTTCCCACTCAAGATTCTTATTAATGGTGAAATATCTGTCAAGACCATCCAACAACAATAATGCCCAGTTGCTCAAAGTTGTCCGTAACCGTGGACACGGCTAATCATGATTAGTTTTTACACTCTGCAGAGGTTTGTACACTTTACCCACTGGACTCAACCCGAAGATTGAGACATAGTCTTTCAGAAGAGGTTGCCTCCACCCTTTGGTAGCCGGTACACCTATCATATCTACATCAGCTAGCTACCAGGGCCAGGTTCCCCACAACTTACTCATCTAAGCCAGAGCCCATATAGCCAGTGGTTGTACATGGAAGCTACTAGTCACACTCTCTGTCCGATCTTTTTGAGCCTGGACGGCGCCCACTGCGTCAGAGGGTACTCGCCATGACGCACCCGGTTCACCACCAAAACAACCATTCGGGAAGCATTTAGCCCTGGTCCCTCCTTATCCAAGGCATGAGCACCAGGATGCATTCCCTGCCCGTCCAGAGGTGATTTCTATTTAAGTTTGCTTGTCAAGCCATTAATCCTCACATAGCTCAATGATAACTCAACCAATCCCCGTCTACAAAGCAATAGCAATATATAACAACCACGATCCTAGGGCGACAATGAAATACAAGGTCAGAACATATGGCTATCCTACTAGGTTTAACTCATAACTAATATATAGTCCTACACATGCATAGAGTGATAATTTTCTACATGCATAATAGAAAATATAGGTTGAGGTATGGTCAAAGTGTAACTTGCCTTTTCCAATCGGTGAAGTTCTTCGCTCTCACGGTCCAGTCAACTCTATTCGTCACACTCCGAGAATCTATCACAACGAAGGAACTCAAATAAGCAATCACACCAACAACACAAACAAAAGATCAACAAAAAAACACAAAGGTTTTAGCAACAAAACAAAAGGCTTGACACGGTACAACTGTCGATGTGCTCGAAGGTGATCGGTGGAAGTGAACTCGAGAGAGTCAACAGTTAAAGATTCATCGGTAAGGAATTGTGATCATGGAAATTTATGAATTCAAGGTGAATATCATGCCCACTTGAAAAGTGTGTGAACCTTACCGATAACATGCCTCAAATGATCCGATATGCAAAAAGAATCACGTGAAACGGAATACTACAACGCATGTCATAACAAGTTCAAATTTGAACTGAATTTGGATTTAAAAAGATCAAGAAACATTTTAATTTTTGTGTACACATGCTATAGACAGAAAGTACATGACACGACTGATCCAACGCAAAAAGAATCACTCGATTTGGATCAACGGTTTAAAGGATACGGCCACCGGAATTTGAATTTGAATTTGAAATAAATTCAACTTCAAAAGTGTGCAAAGGTGTGAAAAGTTTACTCTATGCTAAAGTACAGATCACTATGAGCGTGCAGGAAAAAGAATCACCTAATTCCGATACACGGTTTAAAAGATACGGCTACGAAGATTATAGGGTGCAAACTGTGAAAAAAGGCATATTCGTGAATAAAATAAAACTTTCTGTCGCAGACAAGTCCTTTTCACTACAGGACAAAATTGCTGACGTACTGCTGACGTGGCGATGGCGCGGAAACCGAGGTTCGCCGGGCACGGAAACCGAGGTTCGCCGGGCGCGGAAATCGTGGTTCGTCGGCACGGAAACCGAGGCGGCGTGCCGCGGAAATCGAGGTTCGTCGACGGCGCGGATCCCGAGGTTCGCCTGCGGCGGCACGAAAATCGAGGCACGGACAATTTAGGGTTTCTGGAAAAAAAACAAAAAAGAAAAATTTCAAAATCTTATATAGCCCGGAAAAAAAATTGAAATCCTTCTCGGGCTCAAATTGCGCTCGTGGGCGGAAAGCAACTAATGGGCCGGCTACGATTTTTTTTATTCAAAATCCGAAATTTCAAACAATTAAATCAAATCAACCGTAACTCCGAAAAATATGAAACAAAATTCTAAATTCATCAAATAATACAAAGAAATTTATTTAATAAATACATTTTCTAAAAAGGAAATAAAAATAAAAACATTTTCTAAATACTTTATTTAAATATAAAATATTTTTCATAAATCAAATAAAATCCAATAAATTATTAAAACATTTTTATTTGGTCAAAAGCATTGACAAACCATTTCTAAATAATAAAATATATATTTTAAAAAAATTTACACCAATAAGTAATTCGGTAAAATAAAAATATCCCATGGGAATACTTTTTCAACTCTTTTAAAATATTTAATAAATCATTTCAATGAAATAAAAATTCTCTTGGCATTATAAAAACCCTAAAATAATTTTAGAATTATTTATAATACTCATAATAAATTTTAAAAAATTTAAAGTAATATTCTACATATTTTTCAACTTTATTAAAAAGGGGATAATTCATTTTATAACCTCTCAAATGAATTTCCTTTAGTTGAAAAATGTTTTGAATATTCATAGAATTCCAATAATGATTTAAAACATTTTCCAAACTTTAATATGTTGAAGGAGTCATATTACCTTCTCTCATTTTGTTTTGTTGGTTTTGTTTTAAATAATAAATTCCAAAAACACCAACGGTGAATATTAGGGAAAGTCCTTTTATTCCCTCTCTTTTTAATATTCAATAAACTCCAAAAAGTTTTAAATCCCAGAGAAAACTCAAACTCATCAAACAAACAATCATTATCTATTTTATTTTATTAACATTCCAAAATTCGAAGAATTTTGGGATGTTACAAGGTTGGGCATGTTTTGTAAGAATCCATACATGGACTGTGCGCTTTCCACATTATGGAAAATGCTATCAAGCACCTACCCAGCAAAAAGAATAGTGAAGACAGTGAGGACAATGCTGATGAGGGGGATAATGAGGAAGATGAATCATATATTCTTAGAGATTTCAGTGCTTGTATGTACGAATATGAAGGCCCAAAAACATTTGAAGAAGCTTTAAATGTGATGAGAAGCAAGGTGAAAAATCAAAGTTGGACGGATAGTATTTATAAGGTAAAGGAGAAGTGGACATAATGTTTTATGAGATAAGCTTTCACTTTGGGCATGCGAAGCACACAACTAAGCAAAAGTTTGATCAATGACCTAAAGAACCATCTCAAGTCAGATTTAGATATCAACCGGTTTTTTCATCACTTTGAAAGAGCTATGAAAGTGAAAAGAGACAATGAGATAAATTCAGAGTACGAGTCCAGGAAGAGTCTACCTAGAATCAAAATCCCCACACCCATGTTGCAACAAGTCAGTAGGCTTTATACTCCAGCTATATTCGAAGCATTTCAAACCGAATATGCGAGGTCAATGGCAGCATGTGCTCATATACTACCCGGACACAATGAATAGATGGTCAAGATTGGACGACTTGTTGATGGGCAATATGCAACATTTGAAGAAGAATACAAAGTTGTCAAAGACAATATCCAACCAATGGCTTCATGCAGTTGTGGACAGCTCGAAAGAATAGGAATTCTCTGTGCTCATGCTTTGAAAGTTTTTGATTTAATGAATATCAAGTTGTTACCTACACACTACATTTCGAAGCGATGGACAAGAGAAGCACGATCAGGAACCATCAAAGATTGTTGTGGACGGGCTGTAGTTGAAAATCCAAAGTTGGATGTCGTCCACCGATACAATTTTCTTATACACATGTGTTGTGACTTGGCGGATTTAGCATCCGGCTCTGAGGAGTGTTGTATTGTCATCGAGAATGCACTTATTAATGCTACTAAGAAAGTGTGAGAACTATTGGGTGCATGCACAACTACTGTTGAAGAAAGATGTAACGTCCATGTGACTCAACCGTCAAACGAATTGTTGAGTGTTGCACGTCTGAAGAAAAAAGAGGTTGAGAAGAAAGGCTCTAAAATAAAAGAAAAAAGGTTTCCTCAAGAGGCAACACAAGATAAAAGGGAAAACATCATCTGCTACCGCAGCGGCAAAAGAGAGAAAAGATTGTTCCATCAGCAAGAAGACTAGTTTAGTAAAGAAGCATGTCCCAAAAAGAATCAACAAAACATACTGAACCAATTTCAAATGAAGCAAACTCTCAAAAAGATGAGTTCATGGAAAGTTTCACTCATCTGTTGACAGCTCCTATTGTTGAAGACATAGATGCAGGCACGTTCTGATTGCAACCAAAATTATTTTGGATACTACACTTTGTACTTTGAACACGTTCGGAATGGTGGCGTACAGGTAGCTAATAAGCTAGGAATTTCTTTTGATTGGTACTGTAAGAATTTATATATTTGTGGTGGGTTTTTATGATTGGAAATGTGTATCCTTTCGTATTCATCAATCACAAGAGAAATCAGTGCCAATTGGTTCATAGATATACATTTTAGTTTTCAGAAATTCAGAAGCTATCAAGCACTTTGCATGCACTATATATTTAGAAGTTATCACAAAAATTTGATCCATACACCAAATTACTAACCTATGATGGAGGACGAACATGTGTTGGTGCTAGAGAAGCACATGCGCCGATGTAGCTGTCGATGACGAGCTAATGGAGGTGCACACAGAGACGTTGATAGTGACAGCCGACGGAGACGCGAACAGAAGTGCGGGCCTCGTGGACGGCGCGGACGAAGGTGCGGGGGAGTCCGACGAGTCATCGGAAGATTGGGCGGCGCAGAGAAGCTGGCGGCGAAAGCACCGAATCACGGCGGCGCGAGCGAGGATGGGGAGGATGGGGGCGGCGCTAGCAGAGGAGGAGAACAGTTGGTACGGGGAGTTTTTTTTGCTGTTGCCTGCGTTTTACTCAAGGGAAGTTACGCCCTAACTTGCCTCCCTAAAGTCAGAGGATCCTCCTCCCGTGGTGAAGATGCACGTTCCTAGATCCAACGCGTCGCGTGTGACCGGTGGAAACTCGACAATCGATCGGGTGAAATCGTTTTTCTTTCAATTAGGGTTGAGATAAAATCCCCAGCACTTTTTTATGATTATTTTTGAATGAATTCAACTAAGGTCGCGCCATATAATGCCCACACAGGTCTTAAGATTGCATTTAATGAGTGACGAGTCTTATCGACCACACAGGTCGGACGATTCATCAGGCGCTATATTCCGTTGATGTTGCACGTCTCCAATTGGTAATGAAGTTTTTTCTAACCGACATAGAAACATTTTGATTTTACACGGTTCACTCTTTTTCCGTGGCCCCTTCTCACGAGAAAAAGAACTGTTCTACGAAAATGTCCGTAGCATTTTAGGGCTCGTTTGGTCGTTGGGGGAGGTTAGCCCTGGAAAGGAAATTCGCAAGAGGAGAATTCCTCGCTCACTTGGGATCCCCGGGTCAGCACGGGTAAATTCCTCATTGCAGTTTGGAGACTAGAGGGGAGGGGAGGGAAGGGGGAGGGGGAGAAGGAGAAGAGGGCTTACCTTCGTGGAAGGATGGGGAACACGAACGTCGAGGCCGCTCCAGGGATGGACATCGGAGGAAAGTGGAGTCGAGATCGACGCGGCAACTCCTTTCCGTCGCGAGGGCGAGCGAGCCAGGGTGTCTCCACCTGACCCTTGGAGGCGTGGAACTCTCTCCCCTGGAAAGGACGGGAAAAAGGTTGAGATTCCTCCTCAGGTGTGGTGTTCAAAATGGTCACAGTTTGTTTTCCGAGTCTTCTTCGGCCCGTGGATTCTTGGGCCACGGAATTTACGGGGATCCCTCCCGGAAAGCAGAAACCAAACGAGCCCTTAATCAAGTCGGGCTCCAGTGTGCCGCCCATACTCTTAACAGCGAACCCAGGCTGTGCCACGGTATGTATATATCATGAAGTAGGCGTGCTCATGGGGCCTGCGCTCATCACCGTCCATATCCGATTCCAGCGATTTGACACCGAATCAGCCTATCTATCTCACTGGGCATGCTGGACCTCTGGTAGGCACACATCATAATACTTTCCCTATATCCTATGTTGTCATCGTCACACCAGTACCCTACGCTTTGATGTTTAAAGCGATGATGAAAAGGATATGCACAACGATGCATCCTTGCAGATTCATCCCGAAAGCTAAGCTGGCTGTCCACGCATCAGTTGGACACGCTCTAGCTAGCTCTCGAACTTTCAAAAGACCAGACATATCAATGTGCACACTGTTATTCTTGCGTTTGGTCCGTAGGGTTGGCACGCTCACAGTTTATTGGGTGGGATCAATGGTGTTGCTAGCTAGCTAATGCATAAACCTGATGGAACAACGAAAACGCTTTGCAAGAGCGTGATCAGCCAGCTATAGGTTAGCCTGCATGCACGTACGTACTCTAACTTAAGGAATCGCACCGTGCATAAAAGGGCCCACTTAGCTTGATCAATCGATGGCTGATGGATCGATGCACTGCCAGCTTTGAGCGGTGTGCACGATCGATCGATCGCCGTCCGCTTCCATTTTCCTATGCAATGCACTCGCTTTTGGGTGATCAGCTCATATGCCGTAATTATTGTTGTCCACGGATCGGAGCACTGGAGCAGAGAGGACATGACACATGCATGCCAGCACTTAGCTTCATATTGGCTGTAAAAACTGCAAACTCGTCTCGATCGTAGCTGTGCTGTTATATTGGCTGTAAAAACTGCAAACTCGCCTCGATCGTAGCTGTGCTGTTCTCCGTTTTCACAGCATGCATGCATAAAGAAGAACACAAGTGTACGTGCTAGCTCATAGTACGGAGTACGTAGTACGTAGTAGTACATTAAGTTAGCTTATTGGACCACTCTTCCATAGATATTTTAACATTATCAGGCTGTTTCCAGATGATGACGCTAAGGTGGCAGCACTAACCTATTCCGCCTCCATCACACTCGACACCACAATCTTAAAGCAATTCTAACAGACACCGTCGACTCATATATATACAGATTTTTTTAGCGTACGAGATAATTTTCCGGTTAAAACTGATACGCCATTAGGATCCCGACCCATAAGACTTTTGCGGGCGGCCTGTAAATTCGCCCCTCGTTCGCTATATCTACGACGCGGAGAGGGATTTAGGGTACCCGTCTCCCAAACTTTCCCTCCCACGCTGTCGCATTCAGTTCCCCTTCCGCCGCATCTCATTTGAACTCCGGCGTGAAATGGCCATGACTGCCGGTGGAACTAGGCGTCGTGGTCGGTAGATTTGGGTGGCGGACAAGCGCCCCAGCCACAAACACGAGGCGGGCAACTCCCTCGTCACCACGCGTCGATCGGTCGACCAGCAGCGGTCGGCGCAAGCCCGCGGTCGTGCCGCACCCTCCTGCAGCGCCGGCTTGGAGCGGTTCTAGGAGCTAGGGAGCCTTCTCTGGCCATCCACCCAACGGCTCCGCATGGCGGAACAAGAGATGTCGGTCGCGAAAGCAGCGGTAGATGCCGACGATGAAGGCGCGGCCGAGCATCTCAAGGCAGCCAAGGATGAGCTCGAGCTCGTTGACGTAATGAACACCTCCGCGCTGCCCTACTACCTGTACCGCAAAAAGAAATGAGACGGCTCCCGCCTCTGGCGATCCTGGCGTCCTCCGATGATAAAGTTATAGGTGTTTTGTTTCCCGTGATTGGCTGCTCCGGCCAAGTTTCGATCAAAATGTGTACCGTGAACTATGTATGCCGTTGCATATAACGTATTTGTTCTATTATGTCGGATTTTGTACTATAAATTAATTATATGGTGACCCACATTCAAAATATGTCGTTTCGAATTATAGTGTATCTACTAGAGTTGTTTTTACTGCTCTAAAAATGCGACACATTTCATCAAGGACGTTGCTACGTTCTTCACGTATCTATCCCATCTGGTACGGTTATTTTACCAAATCACATTGCACAGCACATTAACAGTAATTGAACCAGCTTAAAATTGAATAAAATCCATGATATGGTGCTACCAAATCATGGCTAATTTTTTGAGCCTAACGCTATGGCAGCTGCAACATCCGTAGCTAGCTAGCTAGCGTCCACGCACATCATATCATTGCGCTCTTGACACGATTTGGTCATTTGGACACATCATCATCATCCTTAACCTCTGCCACGCCAATCTACTCAACGTAGCTGCACTCACTCATCGATCATCCAATTTGTTTCTTTGCCTCTAAGTCAATCCCAACAGTATCTTCACCACTTGTGTCACACCAGCTAGGGCAAAGATTACACCAAATACTTCATTATGAGAAAGAAAATGCTCAGTAAATTCCAAGTACAATGACGTGGCATCACACATTGGCAGGCACACAACCCTTTTTTACACATAGCTCTAGGTGGCTGCGCCCCATTCGATTGCCGATCTACTGATCATCTACCAAGAAAATATACACCACTCGATCTATAGGGATTAGGGATCATGTCACGGCCTTCAATGGCGGCATTCGAGCGCACATTCTTCGGCTCAGCAAGTTGCATTGTCTCTACGCCACCATCGAGTGCGCGTTAGAAAAGAGAGAGATATCGATCTCCATGATCTCTGCGCTTGCGTTTCCCATAATGAATACACTTGACTTGGAGCTAGTCCCTGTGTTACATAGTTTTTCTTGTGCCACGCGTTTAGCAAGCTTGCGTATTTTTGTCTTCGTCGTTCATGCGTGGTTGTTGTTAATATGTTTTGTAGTATTAACGAAAACACCTAATAATTCAATTGGCTTGCGCGAGCTCTAGTAGTCGGTTCAATATGTGTAGTAGCATTGGCAATGAGTATAACTGTGATAGCCATATTCACATCATGTATCGAGAAGAAAGGTCAAACTACCAATAAAAGATGATAAATACTCGCCCTAAGTTTGACAATATATATCGTGAGGCAAAAGAAATATTGCATATGATACTTTGTAATAGTTCGTCTTATGACTTTACGCATATATGTGTGTCATCACGTTCTGCTAGAAACCGCTACCGACTGATTGAATCAGATGTGGTTCGAGTCGTTTTCATGTGTACTTAAACCTATAGGATCGCGCGCTTAAAAGGAAGGAGCTCATTCAGATGCTATGCGAGTGAAGTTTGGATGAAGGGCCTGGATGGCCTCAAGAGTTGAGCCCACGCTGCGGAACGCTATATAAGTGGAAGGGCAAACCCGATAGGGGCACATTCAGTTTGAATCCTAGCCGCCACCACTTCCACATCCTGATCTGTGAGCGGACCTAGCAGTCCGTCGCACGATGCTTCCTTCCTGCATGAGCGAATACCTTGAAAGTGCCGCATATGTGGCGCTCAGGACGAATCATTCGAGGAATCGGTAAGAGGGATTTGAAAGGAGGAGACGACGACGACATCGCCAACTCTACTTCCGTTTTTATGACTGCACGTCTAATGCTAACTTTAATCACATAGTTCATCTTCAGTAGTATGATCTTGATTTCCGTGGTAGAATATTTAATGCGCTAGAGTAGGGTGTTGCGTGCCCTAACACTAATCACATCCCCGGCCGTGAGAGCCTGTTGCGTGCCAGATCTAGAGCCGTCACAGCCTTCTCGCACATACCACCACCACACCACAAGGGACACACCATGCAGCCACCATCACGCACACGCCCACACCTTTGCGGTGCAACTATCATGGGAACGACGCATGCCGGTGCACCTAGGATCACAACGCTCATCTCCATCGTCGCACCCAACGCAATGTCTCTGGCTGCTCGCTGCATCCCGCGCAGCGAGCACAAGGATACGAAATGTGATCGGAAGAGAAAGAAATATATGAGCGCAAACCAAGAAGCAAATCTAATGGTAAAAGAAAATGTTCTCGCTTCTTCGATAAAAAGTGTATAGATTATCTTAGGAAAATAAAAAGTTTATTCATATTCTTAGCGATTCCAAAAACCAAATAAAAATACAGTATAGTAATAGATTGGGGATTGCTAAATCTCAGTCTTAACGAAGTCTTTGTCAATAATATATTCGTAAGATCGTGTGTGAATATTCATGCAAAAAAAAACTTTACATATTCTACCATTTGACTGAGACTTCGTTAAATCTCAACTGACTGAGATCTAGACACACCCACTAATAGATTTTAGTTTAGCATTTATTTTGGAAACCTGATAAACTAATGGCAAGTTTAGTCAGACGGGGATGATAACTTTAGTTATTGAAACATAGTAACTTTCGTGCTTTTGTTTAATATATCTTTTGTAGATATTTTAAATGGTAACTTTACTTGTAAAAAACATGAAAACCCTGATTGTTTCATACCATACCTATGGTACTTATCATTTGGGTTATTTTGCATCGATGTGGACCAAGCAGGCTAATAGTAGTGCACTAGGATACAAGGCTGGCACTATAGAACGTGACGCGATGTACACATGTATGCTTACCTGATGAGGTCGGTGCATGCATGCGTGTGACTGAGCGCGATGGCCCTCTCTTTACAACTCAGAAGGTACGCTTGCCCTCGTGGCCTTGCCATTGCCAGCACCTCCCTCCCTTGTCCTTTTTCTCCATCCATCTTTATTCTCAAAGAATAACCAAACCCGTAAACACAGCAGTTTTTGGACCATAGCTTCCGTGCCATGCCTGGCCACCACTTTTGATTCCGGTATAGTGATCTCCGTACGCAACTTGCTTGCATTTCGTTACGAAATAATTTTGCAACAGTGTGCATCGTCATCGTCATGTACACGGGCGCAGATTCCAACGAGATCGGAATGATGCAAATTATTTAGTGTTTTGATTCCTCGATTTATTTTTATTTTTTTGTGTGTGTGACGCGAAAGGGCGGCTTGCTTTTGCGTCCCGGAAAGATGTGATTCTTGTGAGACCATTTTACCCCTGAGCGCCACTATATATAGCCCCTCTACCGCACGGAGTGCCTCACACAACGCAGTCGATCTCATAATCTGATCTGCTGCTCAGTCGCGCTAAGCTAAGCTCTAGCATCAGCTCGTCGGAGTTCGGAACAGTCAACTCGGAGCTCTTCACCAATGGCCGCCGTCCAGGTAGAAATCTACACTGATCAGTGTGTGTAGCTTTGGATCGGTCGACTATGTGCATGAGCAACCCGACCACACACGTACGTTGCATACTGGCATTTATTTCACATGATAACGTGCATCATTGTGATCGCAGGTCCAAGCCGCCACCCACGCGATGCCCGTCGAGGAGGCTCCAGCGCCGGCAGTGGTGGAGGTTGTCGAGGCTGCCGCCGTCGTTGTCGAGGAGACTTCGGTGGGAGAGGTGGAGGTTGTCGCAGTGGAGGTGTCTACGGCGGTGGCTGTCGTGGCTGCCGAGGATGCGGTGGAGGAGGAAGCTGTTGTTGCTGCTGCCGAGGAGGCCGTGAAGGAGGAAGCTGCTGCACCGGCAGTCAGCGAGCCGGAGGCAGCTCCAGTGGAGATCAAGGAGGCCGAGCCGGAGGCTCCACCGGCTGCCGCAGTGGAGGAGGCCCCTGCTGCGCCGGCGGCGACCGAGACCAAAGAGCCTGAAGCTGCCCCTGCCGACGCAACAGAGACCGAAGTGGTGGAGCGTGAGGCAGCTCCGGCTGAGGTGGAGACCAAGGAGCCGGAGCAGGAAGCTGCTCCGGCCGAGACCGAGATGAAAGAGGCGGAGCCAGCCGCTGCCGAAGCCGAGGCCAAGGAGCCGGTGGCCGACGAGGAGGCAGCTGCCCCAGAGACCGCTGTGCCAGTGCAGGTGGAAGCAGCAACAACCGAGGCACCTGTGGAGGCTGCCGCGGCCGTCGAAGCGGCGCCGGAAGAAACCGAAGCACCAGCTGCTGCAGAGGCCGAGGCCAAAGAGCCGGAGGCAGAGGCACCAGTCAAGGAGGAGGCGGTGCCTACAGCCGCCGCCGCCGCAGAAGTGTCCTCGGAGGAAGCTGCACCGGCCGAAGCGCCTGTGAAGGCACCGGCGGCCGCCGAGGTGACGCCGGCAGAGGCACCGGCTGCCCCTGCCGCTGCCGCTGTCGAAGCCGACAAGACCGCCGAGTGAGTTGATGATCGCGAGCTAGCCTATGGTTAGCTTCCCTTTGGGCGTATTCCGTGAGTGGTGGTCGTCTGGGTGTGTGTATTGTACGCGACGTAGCTGCGTACAAAGTCTAGCTAGCAGTCGTACGTACGTACTACGTGTGTCGTTCTCAGGTGGGTTCAATAATGTGTCCGTTGGGGGTTCCGGGTCCCACTGTCAGTGATGACATGGCGTCACTGGCTTTGGAGCCTATTCTCGTCTTCCTTTTTTTTTCTTCACACATGGCGTCAGTGATGACACGTTGGTTAATATATCTAGCCATTGTATTTCTGCACTACGTATGTTGGAGTACTAAAGAAAGCCAGTGATTTGTGTGTACGTCTCACTTGTGGCGTTCATAATCTGCGCTCCAACTTCAAATAACAGAGTATAGTGCTCCCATATCGCCGCCTGGTAGATTAGCAATTGAACTGTTGAACCGATAAAAGTTGGTGAGGTGTGAAACTCGTAGAAACTTGAAATCTTACAACCACGTGTTCATCAAAACCCACGAACATTTGAACAAGGCACCGTCAACTCCAAATTTCATTTTGAGTGCACAGATCTCGAAAAGCATGTTTTTTTATGAATGGTGTGGATATGACATGTATCGCTTGTGTAGGTACTTATGCATTTTTTTAAAATTTTCTCACGGCCTTAAAAGTATTCAGGAATTCAAAACATAATTATGAATTAAAAAAATGTTTTTTTATTTGAGACAGTGAGGGAGTTCTCCACTGGCCTTGTATTAAATCAGCATATGGAGCTCAGTTACATGGCATATACATGAGGAAGGTAGGGTGAGGGGGTGTGGGGTGGGGTGGGAGTTAGTAAAAGAAAACCAAAACATGAGGGTTACAACAAATGAGAAAGAAGGGCACTGGACAACAGAGGCAACAATTGGCAAAATAGAGGGCTCCATGTTCTGTTTGGCTATGTACTTCAACATCTGAAAATCAGATTTGAATATAATCATCCAAGACTCCACGGAGAGATCCACCCCTCTAAAATGCTTATTATTTATCTCTTTCCAAATCTATCGGCCCAGTGAAAACTAGGGTATCCTGGTCGTCTGCTCATGGCTCAGCAAGCACCACCTCGCGATAAGATCAAGAGGCAGCCCATCAACGGACGCCATTCAGCAAGATACCTCGTGAGGCTTAGCTCCCACGAGGCTCCATCAGCCAGCTGCCTCACGAAGACCCCCTCCACAAGGAGGCCCTCGGCCAGTTTCCCCGCGAGTCCACCCTCGTGAGGCAGCTCTTCTGAAGCCCTTCGCAAGAAGGTGCGTCCCCCGGCGAAGGCATCCTTTGCGATGAAGCAACATCCCAGAGGGCCCAGAGCGTTGCGCCCACCGCAGGGTGACACGCCCATCTGTGTGGACTGACACCATCGAAGACCGTGCCAACTGTATGATAGCGATAAAGGTTGCCACTTTGGTGATAAAGAGACAACCACTACAGTAGCGCCAAGACATTCTCCTTTGCTGCAAGAAGACCCGATGACGAAGCCCACCAGGAGGACGTCGTCGACGGGCTATCCCTGGCATGGTCGGCGGCTTGTCGAGGGCAAAGACCACCGTTGTGTGGATAGCAGCATCCAGTGCCCCTTTTCAAATTGCAGCTATGTGGCAACCTTTCTTGCCAACGTTTTCGGGGGAAGAGGGCCATAACGACTATAAAAGGACGGAGGCGGCTACCTTACAGGGGGACTTCAAGCCGATGAAAATCCAACCCCATCATTTCTCCCCCAAGCTAGGGTTTTCACCATTGTTAACCACTCAAGCTCGCGCTCGCGAAGCATCATTGTATTGTAACTGCACAATAAATTCCAGACAAGCAGGAGTAGAGTTTTACACCGCGCGGTGGCCTGAACCTGGGTACCTCACCGTGTCACTATTGTGCTTTTCATTGTGTTTGTCGTTGTTTTCACTGCGAGAGAAGTGAGGACGCTCATGGCCCCCATTGGACGACCAGTTCACCTACGCTGGAAAAATCCCACGGTAGGCTACCAAAAAACTTCCATGAACGGAGGATCAAAGCAGTTTTGTTTAGCGATGTGAAGCAAATGGAGTCTATCTAAATCCTCAGTCCGGTGGATACCTTGTTTCTGCCAACAAGCCACACTAAAAGGAAAATTAACAAAAAATAGATGTTTAACTGTCTCCTCTAGTGTTGTATCACACAACAGATAAGTATATACATTGTTTTGCAATTCCAACCCCCTGTTACGAGTGTTGTTTCTACTAGACAGTAACAACCAAGCAAAAAACTTCCAATTATGTGTGCATTTGGACACCCATATCCATTTATGCGTGCATGTTTCTGAAACATTGGGTTTAATATTTACTAGATAAGAATCTATTAGAGCGCCATGTACAACGCCAAATGTCCCTGGTCTCAGCCGACACGACAGTTGATCGAGTGGAGCGCTGGAGGGTTGTGAGCTCCTCCCTTGCCTGGCCCAAGATAGCTAGGTAGATGAAGCGTGCAACCCAACTTAGGCGCATTGATGAGTTCCTGTACCGAGAGCTTTTCATTTCTTGCAAACGAGAATAGTATGGGGTGTTCGTTCAATATAATATCATCTAGCCGGTGATCTTTCTAGAATAAGACAGATGAACCGTCTCCCACTCGTACCTTAGTTACACCTCTGTATATATATGTGGGATAGTTGGAAAACATCACTCCACTAGAATGATCCACAAAGATTTGCATCATGTGGTACAATTTTGACATGGTGGGTAGACCAGACCAACTTAACACAGGGTACATCTTCATGGTTGAAGAACTTGTGGAGATGTTTGAGCAGCATCCCTTGATTTTGCACTTTGATATCGATGATCCCAAACACGCCTTTTCATTTGAGCCTACAATTTAAGTGTCAAGCCGCTAGGTTGTTCAACTTAGAACCCTCCTCGGTTTTCGTGGTCCAAAGGTAGTGCCTACAAACCTTCTCGAGGTGATAAGGATATTTTTGCAGGAATCTTGATAGAACGCATAACCTAGATGTCCAGGGAAGTCACCATAGAATTAACCGATGTTAGCTTAGAGCCATAATTGAGCAATAAGGTAGTTGTGGAGAGACTCCTCTTCATTGATAACACAAGAGGCATGAGCTCAGCCACCGAAGGACGAGTGCTGCCCATCGGTAGACCGAGGTATGTGAATGGCAGCGATCAAATAGAACACCCAAAACTCCCAGCTAGCAGAGTAATCTGGTCCTAAGAGGTGTTCAAATATATGAGTGTAGATTTCCGAAAAATAATCTGAAGACAACCAAAGGTTAGCATAGTTTTGGAGAACATTTTAACAGTAGTTGTATGTGTCAAGTCAGTGAGCCGGAACACGATTGCGTCGTCATCGTATTGGATCATGAGGTAATCCTCATCAGGTGTTGGTATTGGAAGTTAAATCCTGACTTTTCTGAATTCATTGTTCACAATAGGTCAGCAACAAGGACAAGGATCAGTGGGGATAGAGGGTATTGTTGGAAATATGCCCTAGAGGCAATAATAAAATGTTATTATATATATATTTCCACGTTCGTAATTAATGTTTATATTTCTGTGCTATAATTGCAATGACCCTGACTATGAGATTCAGAATAAAACTCATTTGCATGTGTGGAAATGTAAACACCAAGAGTTCCTGGTTTAGCCTCTAAGACCAGCTCATGTGCTAACTGATGATTACGTTTTCTTAATCATGGACATTGTTCTTGTAACAAGGATGTCAGTAGCAATGGGAACATATTGTTAGCAGAACAATGATGTTGAACCGACCCCAGTATTGAATGATATACTTAGAGATCACATCGTAACTACGTTATAAGTCATATCATGAAATGTTATCATATACGTAATTCCTTAGACCATGAGAGTATCGAGTTGCTTCACACAGGAAGACATGCTTTGGTTCTTAGATGAATCCTCCCGTAAATGGGAAGTAGTAAAATAAGTTCTGGGTATGTCAGATGGTGTGGCTAGTGACTATGATAGTTCAAGAATGGGATTTTCTCCTTCACGATGAAGAAGATATTCACTTCGGGCCCACTCGGTATGACGGTATCCATTATAGTCTGGCCAGACGCATTGTGATTCAGTCACGGGGATACCGGAATACGATAACGAGAAAAGGGACAAACGAGCAAAGAGGATAACGAGTGGCTTGTGTTCAAGAAGTTGTTACACATGGGTGCCAAACTTCTCTCCTCTAACTTTGTCATATATCGCGAAGCAAAGGGAATGGTACATGACTAAACATAATGGTTCACTCGAAGTTTCTTCGTGTATGTGCGGGAGTCAACATGGGTGTCCATGGCTCCGCTGTTGATTATTGGCTATTGACAAAAGGCTGTTGACCTATGTCCGGAAGATGTTCTGAGTCATGTCCGCATTATACCGAACCTATTGGGTCACACACTTAACGAGCAGTAGTCTGTTAGAATACTAGTATGGTAGAAGGTTTAGTGGAAGCAAAGCAGAATAGTTCATACGGGTACCGGAAGTAGTTCCGGAGATTTATGGAATTGTTCATAAGGGCACCAGAAGTAGTTTTGGGTATTTAAGGTTATGTCCGGATCACTCTGGAGTAGTCCCAGGTGGTTCCGGAACATATGAGAATGGTACTGGGGAAGTCCTGGATCAACCGGAATAGTTTCCGGATAATCGCTGGGCGTCCCGACAACCTTCGCGGTCATCCGGTGGCTTAAACTGTAACTCGGATGGTCTTGGAAACTATCCGGATGGCTCCGGAACGTCCGAGAACGGTCTCAGAAGGTCCTGGAAGTGCTGCCGGAATGTCCCGAAACGGTCCCGGTATGTCCCGGAAGGTCCTGGAAGCTTCTAGAAGGTCATGGAAGGTTCCAGAAGGTTCCGGACAGTACCACCCACTCCCCTGCGCCCCTAGCCTTGGGGGGCAAGCCACCTAGGCTGCCCTGGCCGTCCAAGGAGCTGGGGCACACCAAGGGGAAGGAATCCCCCTCCAGGTGGAAAGTCCAACTCTCCAATATGGCAGGTTTCCGGTGGGAAGGTTTGGGAGTCCAAGTTGGACTCCCCACCCCCCTTATTGCGCCCCAAGGGCCTCTTGGCCACCTATATAATGTGGGGGAGGGGTGAGGGTGCAGCACAACTTGTCCCCAAGGTCTATGCGCCACCCTCCCTCCTCTAAACCCCGTTGCTCCACTTTTAGACCCCGGTTTAGACGTTGTTCTAGATCGGAATCCGTTAGGGTTTTCTCCCTCTAGTTTTCTCGGTGGCGTTCATCTCTGGACGGCGGAGCGCTGCTGGATTGCTGCTACGGGATGTGTGGATACTAATGGAGGGGTCGTACCTTCGACCCTTCTTCGAGGAGCTTGTTCATGGGACTTGTCCGTGGGACTAGATCGCGGGACTTGTTCGTGGGATTGATCAAGGGACTGTTCGTGGGAGAACTTGCGAGATCTAATTCCACTACGTCCACGAGCTTCACCAACTCTACTTCCGCTACATCGGTTGGTGAGCCATGACCTAAAACCTTGTATGCAATCTTCTTGGATGATCTTGGGTTCTTGATTCGTAGGCCGAAATTTTTTGTTTTCTACTACGTTTCCCAACAGCGGTATCATGAGCGATCCTTGATTAGATGCATGTTTAGGTCTAGATCATATGTGTGATATGAGGCATTGATTTTCTTGTTGCTTCCCTGTCATGTGATTTTTTCTATGCTTGATGGCAAGTTGAGGTTTTGCTACAAGGATTGAGTTTTCCATCGATCCCTCTATGCTGCTTTCAGTATGCTGGTTGCCTTGATCATGGTCTACATCAAACTCCTTGGATCTCATCTTAATCTCGCAATAGAAGATTTAACATGGAAGGGCTTGTGGATTTTATGAACTCAAATCCACACGGGGGTCACGCGTTTAACGAAGTTTGGCTTGTGGCATTAGTTGCTACACGCACCCCGAACGTTAAACTAGCAACAATGAAGTATCGTGTTTGGTTTGTATAGGGAAAAATGTTTGCCTGTAACCTGCTAATCAACCACGATAAAAGTTGCAACAACCCGTGTAGATGGCGATCTAACTTGTTTTTGCAGAGTATGCATGTGATGTGGTATAGCCTTCAAGATTTGCAATGTGTTTGTATGAGATGCTATATGTTATGTAATATTTATTCGCGACCTGCGTGTCGTGGTACGGCATGATGACTGGAGTCATATGATTGTCACTTAATTATGGCCTGCGTGCCAGAACTGTTTATTAGCTCGAGGCAAAGCAATAGATAGATGCAAAGGTGATGATCTACGATGCGGAGGTGGACCCCGACGCACATGCCGGAAGCCGTGGTGATGTTCCCGGCGCAAGGACAAAGTTGGTGGACACGGTGACTTCAACCACGATGACGTGAAGACAATGAAGACTTCACGAAGCAAAGGGCTATACTATATCACATAATTTTATGTACTGCCTGTGATGTTTATCCCTTTGATGCACCCTTGTTTGATGCGAGGTAGTCGTGTTTTATTAGGGTGATCTCTCGCAAAACAATATCAAGTTGATAGTGTTCTCCCAACTGTAGCACCGTCTATACTATGTTTCACACCGGAGCAGGTCATGTCACATGGGTGCACAAGGTGTGACGCATAAAAGACGGGTGTGTTAAAAGAACACACAGCACATTACACTTGGTTATCTTGACGGTTTGGATAAAAGTTTGCTACCGGAACACGCCCATCGAAAGATGAACAAGAATCACCTTTGGTGTGATTGGCAAGTTGGCCTACCGGTCCAGTCTAAGTCATCAGTGATGTCACATCAATGGCGGACGATTGGGTTGGATCTTGAATCACTCCAGCATCAATTACGAGAGATATTGATCTGAGTGGGAGCGCACTTAGTAATTAAATTGATTAATCACAAGTGCAACTTAATTATGAACAAAGTCTTAGTATTTGCATTATCGTTGTAGAATAATGGCTCGCGTTACCACCTTCCCAATTGATTTTGATTAACTGTATTATCTGGTAAAAACTTTACGATTGGTACCGTATTGTGAGGACTATCCTCAATAGTGCCGAGAAGGACCATGTCCTATCGCAAATTTTTGATGCTCTCCCGCTGATGCTATGGATGATGTGACTTATGTCCATAATCCAAAATGCTAGAATTCCACGACAGCTAAGTGCATTGTCTTCACCACCATGAAACCCGAACTTCGAAAAGTTTGGGATAGTTATGTTATATTCATGGAACTGAAAAATAAGTTTTCAGTAGTAAGACAATTAATGTTGGATATAAGATATCTAGTACAATGTATGATTGTAAGAATTAGTGAAAATGTTCATTGTGCTCTAAACAAAACTGATAAGTGTGGGATCCAGAAGAACAATGATCATATGATGATGAGGGTTAAGGGAAAGGAAGTTCCATAGGGTGTTAGTAAGACTTACACGCCGGAAAGTCCATGGCTTGCGCCACCCTTGATCATGTGTGGTCTTCTGTGAGTAGGAGTGACATTGGAAATAGAACTATGATACGTATAAAGGCAAAACGAAAGAAGACTGGAATAACCAGCTCAGAAATGAAAGTCATACGGAGTTATAGATGAATTCATTGCTGGTCAAGAGATGTAATTCTTGGGAATCATGATTAAGCAGTTAATTGTGGATTCTGTATATTGTGATTAAACTGTTGATCACCGGAATATCACATCGATTGCATATTGTTGCAACTCGATGCAAGAAATACCATGGCCTTTATGACTAGCTAATGATGAGTTTTGACACGCTCGGGAAGACGGTAAAAGGTTTACTATACCGTGTGTTGACTAAATGATTATCTTCATAATTCATTTTAGAGTTGAGTAAATTGTTACTACACTTTAGCCTTGTTGCAAAACATCATTTTGAATCATGTTTGTTGCAAGAGAGTTGTTCAAAGCTATGAATAACGTAAAGGCTATACTTCCATTATGAATAGGGTGTATGTTATGAATCTTGATAATAATACTAAACATCCATAACACTGACGCTAAACGTCGCAAGACTGACAGAAATACCACATAGATGTGGCACTGTCGTTTATCACAAGTGACATAACATGCATGAAGAATTTCCATAAGTGATGGACTTTCGAGTCATATGATTATGAATCACTTGACGCTTGCGATCTTTGTCTCGAAGTAATGTGACTAAAACACCGTTAATAGGCCATACATGAACGGGCAACTAAACCATTGGTAATCATACATGATGATGTGTGTAGTCCAATAAGTGTAGTTGTGTGCAGTGGATTCCCTATCTTCAGTCATGAGTTGAAGTAGATATGTGGATATATGTTCAATAGAGACATACGTCTGAAATCTTTGAAATGTTCAAGGAATTTTAGAGTGAAATAGAAATTCATTGTAACAAGAAAATAAAGCTTCTGCAAATTAGATTGTAGAAAGTAATATTTGAGTTACAAGTTTAGCGAACGTCTGATGAGTTGTGAAGAAGTGTCATAACTTGCGTCTCCCGGAACACCACTATGAGTAAAGTGTTCGAGAGATGTAATCAATCCATGTATGACACGGTAAGATCAAATATGACGTTTATCAATTTGCCATTATACTTATTAAAGTTATGCGTTAGTGACTACAGCTTTTACACTGAAAAGAGCACCATCAAATCTGTTGAAATGACACCATATTAGATGTGGTATGGACTGTTAAAACCATGTTGTCTTTTCTTAAAATTTGGGTATATGAGGCATATGTTTGACATACTCAAAACCCCAAATCAGATAAGTGCTACTGTGTTAAGGTTATGCCAAAAGTTTTGGTATTCCTCTATCACTACACAAAAGCAAAACTGTTTGCTGTTAAGAACAATGTATTTTGAAGAAAAATAGTTTCTTACAAAAGAGTGAGTGGGAGGACAGTGCAACTTGTCAAAGATTGTTGAATCTTCAGAGAAGTGCGCAGCTGAACCACACAGGTTAGACAAAACTCGTACAAACATTCATGATATGTAAAACGAGATATTGTTGTTCGACAATGATAAACCTGTGATATACGAAGAAGCGTTGATGGGCCCTGACTCCGGGATTTGGCTAAATGCCAAATAATCCGAGATAGTATCCATGGAAGTAAGTCAAGTTTTGAACTTGGTAGACCCTCCGAAAGACTAAAAGTTTGAAGAATATATATATGTGGATCTATAATTGATTCGGATGAAATTGTTTTATCCATAAAGCTCAACTCGTTGGAAAATTGTTTTCTAGCAAGTTCAAAGGTTGACTACGGCGAAGTAGTTTCGACCGTAGAGATGCTTTAGTCAGTTCGGGTTATATTAGCAATTACTACATATCTCATTTATAGGATATGGTAGAATGAACGTCAAAACAAAGTTCCTACACGGAAATATAACAAAGGACGTATACGTGATACGACCGGAATGTTTTGTCGATTCAAAGGATGCTAAAATAGATGCAAGCCTTGGATATCCAGTGATGGACTGGAGCTAGCATAATGGAGTTGGAATTTTTGTTGTGATGAAATTGCCAAAAGAGTTTGTTTTCATCAGGAATAACGAAGATGCTTGAATATTCAAGAAAGTAAGTGGGAGCTGAATAATATTTCTAAAACCTTATGTAGATGACATATTGTTGATTAGAAATGATATAAATTTCTTGACACAAATAAGGACTTCATTGGAAATAGTTTTCAGTTGAAGAACTTGGGCTGATATAGCATTAGTATTGAGCATAGTGATCTATGAAGATAGTAAGTGCCTGATCATGCTAAAGCCAACACTACATATTGACATGATACTAAAGTAGTTTAGTATGAAATGCCAAGAAACATGTTCTTGCCGAGGTCACGGTGAAAAGTTGTTTGCGGAAATCAGTGTTCATGAACACAGATAAGCAAAACACATGAATTGAATTCCACTCACATGTGTGTTTGGATTAATCATGTACACCATAATATGTAAAACGACCAGATATGTCCAGTGCTCCAAAAGGTTGTGAGCAAGATACCAAAGTGATCAACATGTTGATCATTGGACAAACAGTGAAAAGTTAAACTTATGATAGATAAGATATGTTTCTCGGAAAATGGAGATAATGAAGAGCTCGTTGTAACAAGTTACTCCAGCTGAATTTGATGTAAACAGTTACACCAATTCAGTCTTCATACTTACTCCGATCGATTTTTGATTTTAATTGGGATTATGTGTTTCACACATAAGGGTGGCACAGTATGAAGGAACTGTGTTAAAGTTAGATACTGTGGCGAATTCTATAACAGAGGCTAAGTATATTGTTGCTTAAAGAAGTAACAAGGGAGGGTATTTTGAATCATCAGTTCATTTATGAACATGGTATGGTTTCCTAGATGCTTGAAGCTCATGGAACATTGATGAATGATTTCATGACTTATTCTAAGGAACCAAGGTCCTACCAAATGATTCAAACATATACAAAGCTAAACTGATAAAATTAGTGAATTTTATGATAGCGTGAAAACGCGAAGATATGCAAGATACAAACGGGCCTGAAACGTCAGATCCGAAGATGAGGTCTATACCAAAAATGAGGCATTTATTACACCGGTATGCCATAGGTGTAAAGTGCTCAAGCACTGACAATATTATTGACTCTAGTGCAAGTGGGAGACTGTTGGAAATATGCCCTAGAGGCAATAATAAAATGTTATTATATATATATTTCCACGTTCGTAATTAATGTTTATATTTCTGTGCTATAATTGCAATGACCCTGACTATGAGATTCAGAAGAAAACTCATTTGCATGTGTGGAAATGTAAACACCAAGAGTTCCTGGTTTAGCCTCTAAGACCAGCTCATGTGCTAACTGATGATTACGTTTTCTTAATCATGGACATTGTTCTTGTAACAAGGATGTCAGTAGCAATGGGAACATATTGTTAGCAGAACAATGATGTTGAACCGACCCCAGTATTGAATGATATACTTAGAGATCACATCGTAACTACGTTATAAGTCATATCATGAAATGTTATCATATACGTAATTCCTTAGACCATGAGAGTATCGAGTTGCTTCCCACAGGAAGACATGCTTTGGTTCTTAGATGAATCCTCCCGTAAATGGGAAGTAGTAAAATAAGTTCTGGGTATGTCAGATGGTGTGGCTAGTGACTGTGATAGTTCAAAAATGGGATTTGCTCCTTCACGATGAAGAAGATATTCACTTCGGGCCCACTCGGTATGACGGTATCCATTATAGTCTGGCCAGACGCATTGTGATTCAGTCACGGGGATACCGGAATACGATAACGAGAAAAGGGACAAACGAGCAAAGAGGATAACGAGTGGCTTGTGTTCAAGAAGTTGTTACACATGGGTGCCAAACTTCTCTCCTCTAACTTTGTCATATATCGCGAAGCAAAGGGAATGGTACATGACTAAACATAATGGTTCACTCGAAGTTTCCTCGTGTATGTGCGGGAGTCAACATGGGTGTCCATGGCTCCGCTGTTGATTATTGGCTATTGACAAAAGGCTGTTGACCTATGTCCGGAAGATGTTCTGAGTCATGTCCGCATTATACCGAACCTATTGGGTCACACACTTAACGAGCAGTAGTCTGTTAGAATACTAGTATGGTAGAAGGTTTAGTGGAAGCAAAGCAGAATAGTTCATACGGGTACCGGAAGTAGTTCCGGAGATTTATGGAATTGTTCATAAGGGCACCAGAAGTAGTTCTGGGTATTTAAGGTTATGTCCGGATCACTCTGGAGTAGTCCCAGGTGGTTC
This sequence comes from Bromus sterilis, assembly GCA_950022295.1. Lineage (NCBI taxonomy): Eukaryota > Viridiplantae > Streptophyta > Magnoliopsida > Poales > Poaceae > Bromus > Bromus sterilis. Next base: position 274,806,915 of record OX465598.1, read on the forward strand.
CGGAACATATGAGAATGGTACTGGGGAAGTCCTGGATCAACCGGAATAGTTTCCGGATAATCGCTGGGCGTCCCGACAACCTTCGCGGTCATCCGGTGGCTTAAACTGTAACTCGGATGGTCTTGGAAACTATCCGTATGGCTCCGGAACGTCCGAGAACGGTCTCGGAAGGTACTGGAAGTGCTCCAGAACTGTCCGGAATGTCCCGAAACGGTCCCGGTATGTCCCGGAAGGTCCTGAAAGCTTCTAGAAGGTCATGGAAGGTTCCAGAAGGTTCCGGACAGTACCACCCACTCCCCTGCGCCCCTAGCCTTGGGGGGCAAGCCACCTAGGCTGCCCTGGCCGGCCAAGGGGTGGGGGCACACCAAGGGGAAGGAATCCCCATCCAGGTGGAAAGTCCAACTCTCCAATATGGCAGGTTTCCGGTGGGAAGGTTTGGGAGTCCAAGTTGGACTCCCCACCCCCCTTATTGCGCCCCAAGGGCCTCTTGGCCACCTATATAATGTGGGGGAGGGGTGGGGGGTGCAGCACAACTTGTCCCCAAGGTCTATGCGCCACCCTCCCTCCTCTAAACCCCGTTGCTCCACTTTTAGACCCCGGTTTAGACGCTGTTCTAGATCGGAATCCGTTAGGGTTTTCTCCCTCTAGTTTTCTCGGTGGCGTTCATCTCTGGACGGCGGAGCGCTGCTGGATTGCTGCTACGGGATGTGTGGATACTAATGGAGGGGTCGTACCTTCGACCCTTCTTCGAGGAGCTTGTTCATGGGACTTGTCCGTGGGACTAGATCGCGGGACTTGTTCGTGGGATTGATCAAGGGACTGTTCGTGGGAGAACTTGCGAGATCTAATTCCACTACGTCCACGAGCTTCACCAAATCTACTTCCGCTACATCGGTTGGTGAGCCATGACCTAAAACCTTGTATGCAATCTTCTTGGATGATCTTGGGTTCTTGATTCGTAGGCCGAAATTTTTTGTTTTCTACTACGTTTCCCAACAGGTATCCCTAATGAGCACGTCTGTGGTAGAAGAACTGTTTTACCCGATGATCCATTCAAAATTATTGAGGATTTAGCAGAAGAGAATAAACAACTAATCCAACACAACCATTTCTCATTGAATCCCATGTGGCGCATAATTTCAATCATCGGTTGGTGTTCGATGGTATTGAAAGCCTTGGCAAAGCCCAATTTCAGAACCACATTCTCTCTACCAAAACACTAACATTGATGCAGGTAATCGAATTCCCAAGTCAAGCATTGTATGGACCGCCCCTTAAGGAAAATGTACGGATTGTGGTGCACTATAAACTATACCCCTTGAGTTTGAGTCAACAGTTTAAACGCGTGATTGCTCCATAATCGTTGGCCATCTTAGGAGACTGCTTTTTTGGGATTAATATAATGAAACCAGCATTTAGGATTTCCAAGTACAAACGCCCATCATAGACGTCCTCACACATCTTGTAAAAATCTTCGCTCGTGATGTGCCCACATGGTTAGTAATCATAGTATCATCAGGGAGTCGCGATAATGCGATCGAGTTCCTCCTGAACCTCTCCGTTGCAACCCTATGAAAGAACTTAAACCGACATGCTTAATGTAATTGACCGTGCAACGCTTCTTGCAATAGAGTTTCCTATAGTTTGTAAGTTTGAGGAGGTGGTCCTTAAGGATCAAATGAAAAATAGCTTCATGGATTGTGAGAACCCTTTTCTCTTTAATCCCATCCATCTCTAGAATCATCAGATTAGAGTTCTCAATCAAGATAGTCAGCTGGGAAATCCCTTTTCTCAAGTGCTTAAGTGCACAATACATATTTTCTATTTTTTTTGCATAGCAACATTGTAGAATTGGGTGCAAAGCACCGCCTGTGCCATGATTGTTGTACTACCTCGAAGAAGCTCGGGTGAGAGATCCGAAAATCCTCAAAAATAAAAATAAATCAACTTGGAGATCGAGGATTGAATGCAAACATAGCAGGGGATATGATTTGAAACTGGTTTGCCAAGCGGTAAAACCATCCTATTAGGGTAGTAAAATGACAATCAAGTTTCTTTAACTAAGGGTTTATCTACATGTTACTCCACGTGAATGATCTTCCCTTGATAAAAAATTCAATCAATGATTGACTGCCAATAAAGTTATTAAAAAATAACATGTTCGAAGAATTACGCGAACCATGTTTCTGTTATCGGATGCACGATAATTAAAATAATAATAATTAGCCAATCTTCCCCAATTGGGATATGTAGATCGAAGAGCCACTCAGCAAAAAAGGATCTATTTGTTTCGGAGCAGGGACCGTAAATATAAACAAGCCACCGGGAGTTATTGGTTTAGGTAGAAGTGAATTGAACGCCAAGCTCGAATGGTTTAGAAAAAATAATGGTACCTGAGAAAACAAAACTCATCCAAACCTTGAGAATACCATCAGAGTTGCCAACACACTGCACAAAAGCAAATTCTTCGGAATTTTTGGGACATAAGAATTTAAATTTAGCATAATCAAAATGAGAGCCTTTAGTTTCTTAAAGAAAGACAACACAACAACCGCTGGAGTAATGAATTACAAATAACATCATTAGTTAAAAATATTCGAAAATTAAGAAAATAAATTAAAAAATATTAATTGAAATTTTTTAATATCCATGAATTTAAAGAATGTTATTTATTTTAAAGTATCCCGCAAAAAGTTGAAAACTATTCATGGTTTAAAAAATAATGGACATTAAACCAACATGACTTTTAAATAAAAATTAAAGAAAATGGAATAAAACGAAACAAAAAGCAAAATAAGAAATAAGGAAAAAAGAAGAAGAAACCGGAAAAAAAATGGAAATTTAAAGGGACGCCCGTAGTCACACATGTCCCTGACCGCCCTCAAACAAAACCGCCGATCACGAAATCACTAATTAAAGAGTATTCCTTGCAGCGCACAGTTCCACCTTCTTCGCGGTGACAAATGGCACACTACATGTGCGCCACTTGTCGTATTCTGGTCTTTTCCTTGTTTTTCGAATATTCGATATATAAAAATATTTTATCTTTTAAACCGTGCGTCCAAATCACGAACCGTTTTCATCATTGGATTATTCACGTCGAGTTCTTCGAAACTAGATCCCTGCTAATAGATTTTAACAAACTTATTTTTCATTAAAGGCATGTGGCGTTTCTTTTGCGAAAGAAAACTTGTGCTTTCATGGGAGGCACGTTCGTGCTTTCTAGAAAAAAAAACATGTTTATTTTCTGAGAGGCAGGGACTTAACTCTCGTGGAAGAAAATATGTGCGTCCACTAGAGGCAAGATTGTGCCTCTCGAAAAGAAAAAACACATTGTTCCTTTGTGAGAGGTATGGAACGTGCCTCTCGCGGAACCAAATGTGTCCCTCTCAAAAATTAACACATTTTTTTTCCTTTTCAAGAGGCACACCCATGCTTCTCACGAAAGAAAACCTATGGCTCCACGAGAAGCACACTCTTACCTCTTGTAAAAAAATAAGATAAAAATATTTTTCCGCGTAATTTTTGTTCCTCCAAAAAATACAAAAAAACCGCACAAAAATCGAAAAGCTAAAGAACCCCGAAAAACTCATCTAAAACTAGAAAACACGTACACAAAAATAAAATCCCGAGAAAGCACTCAGCATGCGACACGTATTGTGCTCTCAGCACACCGAAACTAACCTTTACGAGCCTTCCGAAGGGTTAATCTCGCTCTAGCCAAACAGTAGGAAAAACTAGTAAAACAAAACGCTCCTGAGCGCAAAAACAAAAGTGGTAAGCCATGGGCCGAAAATGAAAATCAACTATAATGGGAAGGCCCAACTCATGAGAGGTGTGTATAGTTTTTCTTTAAATAGTGATATTCCATGCAACGAGAGTGAAATTGGAATTTTCAAGGGCAACTAGTTAGCCAGCGCTCCTTCGGAGTCCTGCGCAAGGATCACTTTGGTGGGCTGACATCACATCATGTGTCGCGTGCTGAATGTTTCCCTTGAGATTTATTTTTTTAATGCATTTTTGGTGTTTAGATGGGTTTTTTTTGTTTTTCGGCTTTTCGGTTTCCACATTATTTTTCTTACATTTTGATGGATTTTATGTTCAACATTTTTTTTAATTTAAACTTGTTTCCAAAAAAACACAATCTTGCCTCTCGTGGATGAAAGAATTTACTTTCGCGAGAGGCACACCGTCTGCCTTTAAAATTGTCACGAATGTGCTTCGCATGAAGGCACACGTATATTTCCGCAAAGGACATGCCGTGTGCCTTACAAAAGGCACAACACGAGCATGCTTTTCATTAAGACATGAGTATGCTTTCACGAAAAGCACACGGCGTGCCTCAAAAAAAGGAAAGAAAGAAACCTACACATAACGACAAGTGACGTGCATACAGAGTGCCGTTTATCAAGCACGGAAGAGATGAACACGTTCGTTAGAAGGAGTACTCACTAATTATTGATTTTGGGAATTTCCTCATCATTTTTCCCTCTCTTTTAGATATCCTCATCATTCTAGTGTAGGAACCCTGGCAATCCCTATTTGCGCCATAGGCAGTGGTTCCTTCGTTTCTGGGACTATTTCGATTTTGGTAACATCCTTTATGCGTTTTAGTTCTTTTTTATTTTTTCTGTTTTACACGATTTACTTGGGCTGAGATTTTATCTCGTTTGTGTTTTCACGTTCTTGCTTGGTTTTATTTTCTTTTCTTAATTCAAAACTTGATTAAAATTCATGATTTTTTAAAATTCATGTACTTTTCTTAAATTTATAAACTTTTAAACTATTAATGAGCATTTTTCAAAATCATGAAGTATTTTACCAAATTAGTGAACTTTTTTAAATTTATATTTTTTTTACTTTCTTGTGAAATTTATTCAAATTCGTCAAGTTTTTTCATACTATGTGAATTATTTTAATTCATAAATTTCTTTAAACTTACAAAAAAATTGAGATTCATATTTTTTTAAAAGTCAACAGTTAACCTGCCAACCAAGCCAACTTGTATATATATGTGATGGTGACGCCGATTGAGCTTGAAAAAGCCCGCGAAAAGCAATCGAGCTAGCTACATGGTCGCAGCTCACTCGGATGCAGATGATAAATTTTAAATTTTCATTTTAAAAATAAGCAAATACATAATAATAATACAGATAAAAAGCACCATTACCATGACCCCCCCTCCCCCCAACACCAAAATAAAAAATCAGATGCTAAAATTCTTATCCAATTCAATGAAAGGAAACAACGTTCCATGGCTAGGCGACAAACAATTCATTCATAGCCTCGTTCTTGGAGTTTTCTAGTAATATATAAATATTACAATAGCTCTCATTTCGGATTAAGGAGTTGTTTGGTAGCTTGTATTTTTTTTTTCTTTTCTTCGTGTGTTTGGTTTAACTAGGTCTGGCTGAGGGGGTACATGGTAAAAATTATGTTCTGCATGATGTTTCGTAGTTTGCATTTTATCAATAGTCATTTTTAGCCTGTTGTTTGGTGTCCCACATATGTGCTGGGTGATCCGCAGATGCAAACCATAATTGTTTGGCTGTGTGCAATGCGCTATTGTGCTTACCCCTTTCAATTGTGGTGACCATATCATTAAATGCATCACACATCTAAACAAACATCACACATAAGTAGGCATCACATTTAAGTAGGCAACAATTTTAACATTAGAACATATCAAAACATCACATATAATACGACAACACAATTAACAGTCATAACACATCTAAGAAATCATGATAGGAAGTTCAGTGATTACACATAACACATCTTAATAACTTCGTACAGTGAAGAAACTGCTAAGGTTACTTCCTAGGCTTCCATGGCAGCAAAGGCCTGCTCGTGCTTATTGCACTTGGTCACCAGTTCCAAGTCCTCATTGTTGAATACGATCAATTTCAACGTCATGTGATTGCTAAGCTTGAAGGTGATGAGGTACCCAATCTTGAACTGGTGAACAACGGCGAAGGGGAACCAACCCTTGTCAAGGGTGAGTCTGTCGTTCACATTTTGGACCGATCATCCTCCGAGCGAAGTCGATGTTCATTCTCAGGACAAATTCCTCTAGAAGCGAGGCAAGTTCTTGGCGAACAAGCTAGGCAACAACATTCACTCTAGCTTGGGGGTGCAAGGATGGCCTTATAGTGGTGGGTTGTAGTTGCTCGACCTTTTGGAGCGCTGGCCTCCTCGATCATCGCCTTGCCCTTCTTTGTGAGGAAGAACCTTATCCCTTTGGAGAAGTTCTATGAAGCAGCCAGATCGATCTACATATATTAACAATAGGTGATCACCCCTCATGAGTGAGGGGTGGATGCTAATCAGATATGGTGGATGCTTATGTAGCACACCACATCCTACACTACCGCCACCATCTTTCGGGACAAGACAACAAGGAGAAGAAGATGGTTGATGATAATCAGATATGGTGGATGCTAATGTACCAAATCGCGTCCTACAGTATTGCCACCATTGTTCTGGATGATGACAAGGAGGAAGATGGATGTTAATCAAATATGACCAAATCGATTCTCCCAAAATCATGCTCGAACCGCTCAAATCCATATTAGGGTATCCCAAAATCAAGTACCAAATCCCTAAGTCCTATCCAAATAGAGTATGCCTAATGCGCGATGCATAACTCGAATACCGATCCCGGCAAGGTGATGTGATGAAGCCAGTGTGGTGGATACCTAGTGCGTGATGTGTAAATCGAACTCACTGTGGACAGAAAGCTTACTGTTATCACCATCGGTGAGGTGATGAAGCCAGTGTTCGAGTGGTTGCCCCCGTCGTCGATGCTCGTTGTTCAGCTTTTATGGTCGCCGCCACCGGTTTGAGGGTGGGGAGAAAGGAGAGTGAGCGGTGAGAGAGGGGTGATGGAAGTTACGCCGATGCGACGTCTCGAGTTTGACTCCTCGCGTGAGCGTGTAGCGTCCCGATGCTCACGTGTCTCGAGTTGCATTGCTCGTTTATTAACGGGTTTGGCGCTGGAATGCTTTGTAACACCCTCAGAACCAGTAACACTAATCACTACAGTGATTCCACTGTTAGTGATCATTACTGTTGATGATCAAGCCATGGTCACCTTTGATCATAGCTCTGTCAATTTCAACCCGGATAAAATTTTCAAATTGGGTAAATTATAAAACTTTGCTCCAAGAATTGTGGATGCCAGTCAATCAACATGATCATGGTTAAACCAAGTCACCCTTAGTCATTTGAATAATCACAAGTCAATGATAATTATGAATCCAATGTTGTGGGGTTATCAAATTGTTTTATAAATTAAAATAAAATGGAAATCATAGTTAAACCAACACTGTAAAAACTATTAATAGTATTGCCTAGCAATCTTGGGCCATGTTAAAATAGCAATGGGTATTCTATTAAAGTGTTTTAGGAATAATATGAAATAAAAATAAATGCTTGGGAATTATTGAATTGCCATGGTAATTATAATAAACAAGTGAAATTTTATATGCACTAAAAATTGTGAAACCATTTTTATTAAATACCTAATAATTAGTAGGTCATATAAAAAGATAAATAATATTTTATTAACTATTTAAATAATGCAGATAAATATAAATAGTAAAAAAAACAGCTCTATATAATATTTTGTGCATTGAATAAAATCTAGATGAATTTATTGTGGGCTAAACTTTTTGTGGCATCATGTTAAAGTGTAACACTAATATAGGTGCAATTATAACATTAAAAAAATCAAAACCTAGCTAAACTAAATACGAACATAAAAGAAAAAATTAAAAGAAACAAAAACTAAGAAGATAATAATAATAAAAAATCCCTAAATCCCGCTGGGGGCGAGGCCCGCCCCGGCCGCCCCCTTCCTCTCTCCTCCTTCTTCCTCCCACCAAGCCCCCTGCCCCCATCCCCCCCCCGCTGTAGCCATGGACAGAGGCCATGCCGCCATGGCCCCCTCCACCTGCTCCCTCGCCCCCACTCCCACCTGCTCCCCCTTCCCCTCTGGATAAGGCCGAGGGCTCATCCCCCCTCGCCCTCATCTCCCCCTCCTCCTCCCAGCCCAGTTCTTTCCCCCTCTCTCCTCTGCGTGCTCCCCCTCCCTCACCCGAGCCCGCCATGGACGGCCCTTGGCACAGCCGTGGCCTGGATCCTCCCCCGCGCCTACGTCGATGTCCGGGAGCCCCGCGGTGCTCGTCTACTTCACCTGCGTCCCTCGAATCGAGCCGACGACCGACACATCGCCGGAATCGCGTCCTCCTTCCCCCACGGTTGCCGCCTCCCGTCTGCGAAATTGGAGCACCCCGGGCACCCCGCGTTGCCTAGCCATGTCCAAGAGCTTTGCGGTGAGCCTCTCCTCCGATTCCCCTCTCTTCCCCTTTTTTACGCGACTTTTTCGCCGTACCCCGACGCGCCCGTGTGCACGGCCGCCATGGCTGGGGCTCCGCACCTTCCGGTCCGTGTGCGCTACTCTGGCCACCTGCAAGCCATGGCCGCGCGCAGCTCACGCGCGCGAGCTCCCCCCGCGGCCCGCTCGCCCTGATAGCTGGCTCGCCGTTCCCCTTCGTCCAGTGGCCATGTCCGGCCTCGCCGAGCCCGTGCGCGCCTGCTGCTCCCCTGCTTGCGCCCCTAGCCGCGCTCGCCCCGGGTGTCCTGGCCGTTTCCCCGCCGCCGCGCCACCCCCCCTCCTCGCCCCCTCGCCGGGATGCTTCGCCGTGGTGCTTCGGTCGCCGACAGGCATGACTGGGTTAGCCCCTCCCCTGTATGCCACTGACGAAGGGCCTCCATGGCACTATCCCCCGGCTAATAGCCCCTGTGATTAAGATTAACCATAGATACCCCCCTGTTAGAATTTAACACAAATAGAAATACTCCCTGGGTCAATTACAAGTGGGCCTGCCCCTGGTTAAATTAGATTAATTAAATTCATTATGCAAAGACAATGACATGTGGACCCCATTGCTTTTTCTTTGATTAAATAAATTGGATCTTAATAGATGTGTCCATGACATATGGGACCCACTGGTCAGTTTGACCAGTCAAACACCCCTTGTGTATGACATGTGGGCCCTATCTGTTTTATTGAATTAAATAAATTATATAAATACCACTTTCTATGACATGTGGGTCCCAGATGTCAGGTTTGACCAGTCAAACTACTATTCTGGATAATGTTATATTAAATGATTAAAGAAATTCAGAAAATGTTATAAAATCATTTAAATATTAGAAATTCAATATCTTTTAAACCGTAACTCCGATGAAAAAACTTTATACATGAAAATTGATCAGAAAAATATAACGAATACGAATACGCTATCCATATGTCTATCACACCCCTCTAACACGATGAACATCGAACCGTCCCCCTTCGGACCGGCGGTCCGATAAATTGTCCGGTACTGCTAAAGTACCCGGATGAATTTATTTCGAACACGAAAGTTGTTCGGAATAGATCAACTAACCCGGATACACCACCCACACATGTGTCGGATGTCCACGACACCTCCGGCATGATATCCCCCCCTCCGGACACCTTGTCCGATAATCACCCGGAGCTGGCCGTTCATCCCCGGATGAATTCCCGCTCCGAGCAACGTGCATTGCACTGTGTTAGAACACCGTTAACATTTCATCTATCATGTCCTGCATCTGTTTGTATATGCTTGCTGTGTATTTACTGTTTCTCCCCCTCCTTAATCTCTGGTAGACCCCGCTGCTGCCGTCGACTACACCGCTGCTGAGTACGACTACTTCGTCGACGACCCTACTGCTATCGTCGAGCTTCCAGGCAAGAAGAGCCATTCTCTTCCCCAGATATTGCCTATCTTTCCGTACATTTCTTGCACTAGGCATTGTTACTGCTGCTGCTACGATTACAATCCTATTCAATTGCATAGCCTGTCATTGTAGCCCCTTGATGTACCTTCCTTTAATCCTATGCTGCCTATTATTACTTATGCATTATTCAGCAGTGAGCCCTGCGCATTGTTAGCTAGGATTAGATAGCGGGCCGTGATCACTCTAGGAGTGATCGCGGGAACGATATATTACAACTGCAACAGGTACGGATCAATGCAGACGCCCTAGGGAACCTACAACGGCAAGACTCTGCCGAGTCGCTTCGAGTTTGACTTACGAGTGGACGAACTCGTATTTCACTCTCTTCGGCTCAGTAGCGTAGCATCACCGGGATGATATGAGGTTTACCTCTTTAGTTCATTCCGCTGATGTCTCTGTCAAACCTCTTTAAGTGTGCCATCGAGGGTGATACCTCCTGGTTTCACTTAATGGTAGGAACTCGAACCAACTGGTGTCCTTAAAGGTAAGAAGTCGGGCGACCCAACGGTGCCCGCGAGTGGTATTGCGACGGGACGACTGGGAGGGTACGACCAGTGTACCGGTGTGCTTGGCCCCTGATCGTTGGCCGCGAGAGTTACCAAACCACGAAAGTCGAGCTCCTCCAGGAGCACACGCGAGACAAGGTAAGGAGAAGGTTCACCTTGTTGGTAACCGCAGTGACTTGGTGGGACGACGGGGCAGGCACCGATGTACTGGTGGTCCTGGCTGCTGTCGTTGTCCGCGGGTCAATTTAGTCGAGGCAACGATAACGGTTGTCACGCAGGTTAATTAAAATGCTAAATGGTTCAGTGAATGTCTTGAGTTGACTATATGCCATGTACGCACTACCTACCCGTGGGAATTACGAGTTATGGGTCCTCTGCTTCGTAGTATCGTCTGAGGACTCTTCCGACGTCAGCAGTACCGCGGCCTGCGCCGGGAAGTGGTGTTGTCTTATTTGCTCGTGCGGTGGTGTCTTATTTGGATTTGCTTCAACTTCACCGGCCAGCCACGCACCGTGCAGGAGTACGTTCGGGTTGGGGTCCAAGGCCCGGCGTACTTAAGATTTAGACCGGCGGATAGCCTCTCTGTTGAGTTTGAAAGATGGGCTACGGAGTGTCGGATAGCCTCGGTGGAGCGTTCCCTAACAAGGTTCCCGCCACCCTGGAGATCCGTGCGTGTAGCGTAACACAAGTGCACCCCTGCAGGGAAGATTAATCTATTCGAATAGCCGTGTCCACGGTAACAGGACGCTTTATGCTAAAGCTGGATCTTACTACTACAAACTATTATTATTAAATTGTATGGTTCCGGGTTCTCTTCCTCGCGGGGATGTCGAGGAGGTGAACTTGGAGGCATTGCTCATTATTACAACTTATTATTATACAATGCTGCAGCAACTTCTGCTGCATTGTTACTTTCATTACTGTTATATTAACTGTTGGCTGATTCTTACCTCATGCTGCAAGACATCGTCGAAAGATGCTAGTCTTCGTTAGGCCTAGCTTCTTACCTTTGCTCTGGATTTCTATCTTACAGTCCACTATATACAACCTCTTCTTTCCGTTGATACAATGCATAATGCTTAGTAGAGGACGTAAGACTCGCGGGTATACTAGATACTCACCCTGCTTTATTTCCTTTACTGTTTTGCCTGATCGGCCGCTGCAGTCGACGTTGGAGCCCAGGAGCAGGAGATCCCCGATGCCGACCACCGCAACATGAAGATCCCGATGCCTTCTACGACGTCGAGTTCCCCTTTGACCAGGAGTAGTTTGGAGGTTCCCAGGCAGGAGGCCTCGCCTTTTCGATCGGTGTTGATTTTGTGCTAGCCTTCTTAAGGCAACCTTGTATCCTTGTGTCTGTACTCAGATACTATTGCTTCCGCTGACTTTGTGCTCTCGAGCTGTTGTATTCGAGCCCTCATGGCCCCTGGCTTGTATTAAACAGCTTGTATTATTTTATTTGTAGAGTTGTGTTGTGATATCTCACCGTGAGTCCCTGATCTCGATCGTGTACCTTGCGTGTATGATTACTGTACACGGTCTGATTTTGGGGGCGTCACATGCTTTAAACATCACGCAGACGAAGATTTTGATGCAACACGGGTTACCAAACAAACCAAAACTGCATCTAGCTGACCTAGTTTAGGAACACGCAAACTACCAAACTGGCCCTAAATGATTTTATGGACACATTGGAATTACTAATTGACATGAAGTAATTAAGATAAAGGTTAACATGACACAGGAATCAGATTACTACATGGTTCTCACATCACAATCATCAAAGCTTAACATGATCAAAGTGAAACCAGACAAGTAATTATTACTAGTAGAGTACCAACTAAACTAAACACTGCATTAGCATAAGATGATTAGCTGATCAACAACAAGGTCATATTTCCCCTGCAAAAGGACAAGGTCAGTTCAGCCAATACATGGCTGGTCACATCATTAGATCGATCAGAAGGTCTTGTCAATGCAAACTGTGAGAACCATCTCCCTGTCCGCCTGAGGCCCGGTCATCATGGTCGGCGGCACGGTCAAGAACTCCACCGTCTCCACGGAGACCTCGCCGGGCGCAGCGCTGCTGGTCACTTCAGAGTCCAGCATGACGGCGTGCTCGCTGCTGCCGTGCGACCAGAGTTTGAGCGCGTACTTTTGACCCGCCTCGCCGTTCGCCCTCACGCACACCACCGAGACGGCCCTGGCCGGCTCTAGCGCGCGAACGGCCAGGAGGAACACTGCCTCGTCGTCCTCCGCCGCGACGAGCAGGACCCGCCGCTCCGACGCACGCACGCCGAACCCGTGGTGCGTGCCGTAGCGGATGCTGTGCATGGTCCAGGAGTGCACGTCGGTGAGGTGGGCGAGGAGGTTCGGCGGCGAGCCGACGAAGGCGCAGCCGGGCTCCGTGCAGGAGCAGGGCGCGTGCGGGCACACGCTCTCGTGGTCGCGGGCCTCGTAGTAGGCCAGGTGGCTCCGGCAGCCGTGCTGGTGGTAGGCGCACTGGACCCTGGCGCCGCAGACGACGCCTTCCAGCAGGGGGCTTCGGACGTAGAAGGTGCCGTCGCCGTGGTCGCATGAATGGCACCGCTTGGCGGGGAGCTTGCTCTGGCAGCTGCTGCAAGCCATGTGGCAGGCGGCCGCACACTGCATGTTGCCGGGGAGTTAGTATTGGACATGCGAATGCAGGAAACCATGGATCGATGGAACAACTAATGAGCAGAAAGAGAAACCTGGAAGACGGGAGGCCTGAGGGGCTCGGAGCAGACGGGGCAGTGGAGCTTGGCCGACTCGAACTTAACGTCGACCTCCTTTTCCGCTTCTGCACTGCCGCCACTTCTTGCTTGACATTGACTGGCAGTAGCAGAGGAGGCCCATCCACCCTCGCCTTCTTGACGCTCGCATTCTTGTCGCCGCGCTCCATTTGATCTAAGCAAAACCACCGGCGGCGACCAGTTGCTGTGTGTAAATGTGAGGATCGAAAGCGGAAAAAGAAACAGTGCAAGTGAGAAGGGAGGTGCTTGTAGGACTCCTCCTCTAGTAGTACAAGGAGATGTGAGGAGCAGTACCGTAGTAGTACAAGCGGGGCTTGGTGATGTGAGGAGCAGACAACAGGAGATGCTTGCCTACTTCTCTAGCTTCCATCTATAGTAGGAGTCTAAGAGCATCTCCAGCCACGCCGACCATTTTTTACGTTCAAACCGACGAATTTTTTTTCCACTCACGCCCCCAAGAGGTCCCCAAGCGCTGAAATAGTGCCGGCGATCCCAAAAAACCTCAGGTTTCTAGTTGCCTCTTGAGGCGCCGGATGAAACTATAGCCTATCATGTGTTGACATGTGTCGTTTTTCCTTCAAAATAGCGCCGGCACTTGTGCCCCTGGATCAAATATGCGCCGGCTTGGAGGCCGCGACTGGGGGCCGGCCGCCCCAAGCCGGTTTCGCCGCTCGAACGGCCCCCAAGCGGCGCTAAAATAGCGCCGAAATTCGGCTTGGGGGCGAGCGCCTGGAGATGCCCTAAGACACAAGGAGGCACAAGGATGTGTCCAGCAATAATCATTCCATCTGAAGCCTTGTTAGGTACCCGAGGAAAGTGAGTCAGCCTTTCAACTGGCGGTATAACTATGCACAGAAGCATTGATCAGAATGAGTACTTGCCTCCCTAGGGCGAAAATCACACTTTTGACCTTTTCATCAAACTTCAGCAAAGTTTAACCCTCTGGGAAAAGAAATTTCAAAACTAACCCAACAGGGTAGCGCCCGCCGCAGTGGCGCTACACTCCATGGGGCAACGCCGTGGGCAGTGGCGCTAGCCTATTGCCACCGTGGAAGGGGGGCCCGCACGCTCTGAGCAGTGGGGTCCGGAGGCTGATAGGGTAGCGCCGTCAGTTGTGGCGCTACCCTATGTAGTGCAGCGCCGCCAGAAGTGGCGCTACCCTCCTGGGCAAATAAGTTAGGTGGGCCCACCCACCCGCGACCCCAACCTCATTCTTCTCCAATCTGCAGCCATTCTTGCTCTCTCTCCCCCCAAATCGCCCCCCTTCCAATCTCTCATTTTGGGGTGATTTCTTGGTGGATTTGGATCCCCCCGGATGGAAGAAGGTACTCTCCCTCAATCTCTTTCGTTCCTCCGGTTGAAATCTTCATTTTTGTGTAGTTTTTGTTCAAATCTTGGAAACTCTACAAATTTGATTTGGTGTAATATGAATGCTTTATTCTTGTTGTGTTGGCTAGTGGTGAGTTGTATGATGGCTAGGAACCTTTTGGGTTATAGGATTTGTAGATTAGAGTTTGATATTTGACTAGATTTAGTTAGGGTTAAGTTAATGGCTAATAATTAGGGTAAAGTTAATTGCTTAGGTAAGTACAAAAATTGATGGCAAGGATGACTTGTGTACAAAAATAGATGTGGATTGTGTTTGCTAATCTTTGGTGCTATAAATATGTTTTTATTTAGATGGCAAGGATTATTAATGTGCATCATGTGGATAAGGAGGCATTTATAAAAGGCAATGGAGAGTTTGATAAGGAAGAGGTTGTGGTGGTTTTTGAGCATAGCCCTACCTATGCCGAGCTTGTGGAAAGATGCAAGGAAGAATTGAAGTGGACTCACCAAAATGATGTTGTTGAGTTAGAGGGAAGGCATAATGTTGGTTTCGGGCATCATATTCGTTGGAAGATTATGCGTGTCAACTCCGAGCTTTGTTGGAGTGCTTACAAGGAGGTGGTGGCGGAATCACAAGACAAGGCTCTCGAGTTGTTTGCCACAAGGAAGGTTGCTTTGGACTTGAACCATAGTAGCTCGGTTCGGAGTGAGCCACATGTTGGTATTAGCCCGGTTAGGAGTGAGTCACGTGTTGCGTTGAGCCATGATGAGATGACACAAGATCCGATGACCCAACATCAATTTAGCCAACCTTCTAGCCAAAATGCAAATAACCAATGTGAACCATCGGAAGAGGAGTATGATGAGAATGAGGGCGATATGTTTGACGGTGAACTTGGTTACAATGATGTTGGTGATGTGGACGCATATTGTGCGCAAGAGGACATGACCAATGACACCGAGAACCATGAAAAGATATATAGCCAAGTTATGCATCCGATTCGGATGATGATGGTCCCGAAGAGGACATTGATGAAGAAGGCTTCACGGCTAAGGAGGCCGAGGTTTTCAAAAAGGTGTTTGGTCGGGATCATAGGACACCATTGTTCCGTGATCTTAGCCACGCGGATGAAGCCGTTGTTGATGGTGGCACGAGCATTGTGCTTGGACCAAGGAGTAGTTCGGTGCGGGATAAGAAGGCCAAGGAGTATGGAATTCGTGAAGGTTTGAAGTTTGATACATTGTTAGAATTCCAAATATGGATTGCGGAGTTGCGGTCAAGCATTTTCGCCCGTACAAGGTGGTTCACTCAGACAAGAAGAAACGTTTTACGGTTAAATGCGAGGAGGATGGATGCCCATGGATTGTTCGTGCAAGACCATATAAAGGTGGTCCTCAATGGCACATATCAAGTTGTGTGTCAACTCACATGTGCAGTGGCAAGAACATCGATGACCCCAAGGTGAAGAACATTCATCGACAATTGACATCCGAATTCATCGGATACAAAGTTTCCAACACCGTTAAGAATCTTCCAACACTCACAATCCAAAACATAATAGATTCTGTAAAAGATCTATATGGTTTGACGGTGAAGTATGGGAAGGCATGGAAGGCGAAGCAAGCCGCGTTTAAAATGTTGTATGGTGATTGGGAGGAAGCTTATAACCGACTCCCTAGGTTGTTGGGAGCGATGTCGGCAACTAATCCGGGCATGGTGGTGGAGGTGGAGCCATGTGGCTCGCAAACAAGGACTTATAAAGGTGCAACCGTGAGAATATTTGGCCATGCGTTCTCGGCGTTTGGTCAATGCAAAAGGGCTTTCGAACATTGTAGGCCGGTAATCTCTATTGATGGGACTTTCTTGACCGGTCAGTTCAAGGGCACACTCTTGGTTGCAATAGCCAATGATGCCAATAATCGGTTGTTGCCTTTGGCTTTTGCTTTGGTCTCGGCGAAGAACAACGATAACTGGGAGTGGTTTATGCGTCTATTGAGGACCAAAGTTATTCCACCTCAAAGAGAAGTGTGTGTCATCTCAGAACGTCATCAAGGAATTCTCAATGCGGTGGAGATTGATATTCCAGGTCATGCGAGGTTGCACCATCGATGGTGCATGAGGCATTTTGTGTCAAACTTCTATAGGGCATGTGGCAACAAGGACTTGTCTGACCGTCTGCAAGATTGTTCTCTCGCCTACACCGAGATTCGTTTCTATAGATTGTACAACAATTTGATCACAAAAGGTGATCTTTCGGCGGGCGGTAAAGATTTCCTCCTTAGGCACGAGTCTCAACTGATGAAGTGGGCTCGAGCGTTTGACGACGGTGGAAGAAGGTATGGTCAAATGACAAGCAACATGGCAGAATGCTTCAACAGTGTGCTCAAGGGTGTCCGTGCATTGCCGGTCACAGCAATAGTTCAATATACATTTGACAAGTTGAGAGAGTATTTCCTTGGTTACTCGGAGGAAACGGATAAGCAGATTGCAGGAGATAACAAGAAGAAGATTAAGTTCAAATATCCACCGAAGGTCACCGATTGGATACATTTTCAGTCAAGGAAGGTGGACACCCTTAAGCCAATACTTTTTGATAATGAAGAATGGAATTACCAAGTCAATGAGCCAGGAGGCACAACAAGCGATGGTGTTCAACACGGAGGCAAGGCGTTTGGTGTCTCTCTAAGGACATGTGATTGCTCATGCCAAAAGCCTTTGTTGCTTCATCTCGCATGCGCACACTTGCGGGCGGCGACACGTGTTAGACATGTGGATTACAACCATCTGCTCACCGTGAGAGAGTCTGAATTCACGATAGAGACGACCAAGAAGGTTTGGGCACCTAGACTTCACCCATACTTTGACCAATCACAATGGCCGGAGTATCACGGGATTCAACTTTGGCCCGATCCCAAAATGAGGTTGGTGAAACGTAGAAGACGCCAAGAAAAACGCTTTAGGGGTGACATGGATGGATGGGGTGGAGGAGGCACGCGAGGTTGGAACAACCATCTATTCCAAGAAGCTAGTTCAAGTGTCCGTTACGGGAAGTGTAATGGTCATGGTCATAATAGTAGAGGTTGTACTCGAAAGAAGAGATCAAAAGGAAATGACACAAGCACGAGCCAACAAGGTGGTAGCCAACAAGGTCCTAGACAACAAGGTCCTAGCCAACAAGTTCCTAGCCAACAAGTTCGTAGCCAACAAGGTCCTAGCCAAGAAGGTGTTGCTTATGGTCGTGGTGGAGGTAATGGTGGTGGTGGTGGCGCCCATTATATTCCTCCAAGGGGAGAAAGGATGGGGTTTTGGTTTGGTATATCTCCTACCGATAGTCGTGATCGTGGTCATGGTCGTGTTCGTGGTCGTGGTCGTCGTCGAAGTCATGCATGATAGGTAATAATATAATTGTTATTGTTCTCTACTCCATGATTTTTACTTACTTGTTATTTGATATTAACTTTTTGCTTATAGGCATGTCTGACGATTCAACATGTTGGTTCGTCTCGGGAGAGACCCCGGAAGAGGCCAAGAAGCGAAATAGGTGGGGTGTTCTTCCGACAACGAATATATGTTGGTGCAAAGATGTTTGTCTTTTGAAGACACTGAAGTTACGCAACTCGTGGTTTGAGGCGCAACTGGAGAAGGTGCGCAAGCTGAAGGGAAAAGCCTTCGATGAAGGCATGGCGGATATCTATGCCATGAAGACTAATACGTACGATGGGGACAACGAGGACTTGATAGAGCTTCTTGAGAAGAACGCAAAGAACCATCGTCGTAGGTCCATTTGAGTTGTAATCCTATGCCTAGGAACTATGTGATGAACTATGTCGATAACTATGGGATGAACTAAGTCGTCAACTATGGCATGAACTAAGTCGTGAACTATGTGCTGCAATTATGTGAACTATGGCATGAACTAAGTCGTGGTCATATTTGTTAGTATTTGATGAACTTTAAGATGATCAAATTTGTTAGCATTTGAGGACAGCTGGTGGAGCTAACTCAAATAATTGTGCCCCAAGTCCATCAAATTGTGACCTTAGGTTTTAAGAAAATTTCGAAGGGCAGCGCCAGAGCCCACGGCGCTACCCTATCTAATGCAGCGCCACCAACTCTGGCGCTACCCCTCTCAATTTTATATATTCCAACACCAGTAGCCTTACAGAAAGGATCGAAAAATATTTCGACGGGTAGGCCACGAGTGGTGGCGTTACCCTCTATGCTGCAGCGCCACCTCCTGGGGTGCTACCCTTCTCAATTTTATGTGCCCCCCACACCAGTAGCTTACAGAAAGTTTGAAAAATATTTCGAAGGGTAGCGCCACGAGTGGTGGTGCTACACTCTCTGCTGCAGCGCCACCTCCTGGGGCGCTACAGTTCTCAATTTTATGTGCCCCCCACACCAGTAGCTTACAGAAAGTTTGAGAAATATTTCGAAGGGTAGCGCCAAGGCTGGCGGCGCTACCCTCTCTGCTGCAGCGCCACGGCTGGCGGCGCTACCCCCTGGCGCTAGTTGCCTGGCCAGTTGCGGCTGTGAAGATGCTCGAAGGGTAGCGCCACCGGTGAGGGCGCTACCCTTCTTAGATTTTTACCAGCATCAATTTGCTGGTAACTAGCTTCAACAATGACATATATAATAGCATGACATCAATTTGCTGGTAACTAGCTTCTCAAAAATGACATATATAACAGCATCTAGCTTCTCAAAGTACCACCATAGATAGGACCACACATAGTTCAATTTCAAAGTGGCATACATAGTTCAAGTCGCATACATACGAACCACAAATAGTTCAAGTTCAAAGTGCTACTTTCGACCCACATTCCTTGAACTCCTCCTCCTCGGCGGGTCTTCGACATTATCATCTTCAACATCATCATATTCAATGAAGCTTGGCGCCTTCCCCTTCCCCTTCCCCTTCCCTCTCACCGCAAGAACTTTCTTCTTCTTCCTTAGCCTCTGAGACCGGTCTTCCTCATGAGTAGGACTATAACGTAGCGGGGTCCTCCTTTGGTGAAGAGTGTACCGCGGACTAAATAGGTACTGCGACAATATCATGTCATCAGGGATATCGCCAACCTTCAAAACATATAAGATTCATCAACATGCCTCTTCTTGATTCACACTTACCACGTCTAGGTAATCCATCCAACATAGCAAAAAAAAAATGCTTGGGACTTAACCGTTAGTCTTACAAATACAAACAACAGTTTTCCATTACAAACAGTAGCATTGTATATAAACATTAGATGCACTTTTCTACCGAATAAGCAAGCAAAAATATATACAATTAAACTATCACCTTTTAGACTGGTGTTTCAAAAAACTAATTGTTTGCTTTTCACAAATGCCTATCATAAGTTTGGTTTGCTGTTTCAAAAGCGATCGCGAAGCGCGAGGGAGCTTGGCTGACCTTCATTGATTGTCGTCCTCTATGGGTGAACCGGCGAGCGCGAGTTGTGAGCTCACCGACAACCGGGCGATGCCTAACCACCGCCTTAATTTTTAGAGGGATCCGATTAAATATTAAAAATATTTGTCGGGGTTGTTTCATAAAAAATAAGGACATGTTTGCAAATTCATAAAAGAATCAAGGAATTTGAGAGAAATTTTTACATATGAAATTTGTTAGAGATTGACATGCAGATTCGTAGAATATTAGGACATGTGAAAAGAAAATGAGTAGTTTAGTACAAAAAGTGGTACTCCTAGTTTTTTTTCCCAGTCTGTACAAAAACTGCAAATGATGTTTGATTATAGTAACTTTTTTGCAGGATAAGTATACAATGTTGTTGTTTGTAATAGAAAACTGTTGTTCGTATTTTCTAATGGCTAACGACCAAGTTTGAAGCATTTTATTTTTATTTTATTGTGCTTGATGCATACCCAGACGTACGTATGGAGAGTTCTATAGCGCTGACTCTGTTGTGGCTGATGTATGGCCCGTGTTATATACTCCCTCTGTTCCTTAATATAAGATGCCTAAGGTTTTTGCACGGATATTAATGCATACATATAATGGTACAATTGGATTGATCTTTTTCTAGAAAAAATCGGGAGAAAACAGTTTGAATCAGTCAATAATAGGAAAGTGACCCTCCGTTCTATCTCTTTCCGTATGTATATTTGCCTAGATGGGTGATATAATACCAATATACCATGTGTTTTGGAATTTTTCTCAAAACCTTAGGCACCTTATATCAAGGAACGGAGGGAGTATAGAACTAGAAGTATCCATGCGCGTTACTGCAAGAATTGCTATGAAAACTATATGCATAAATAAAAAGTAGATGGACAATTGATTGGCTAAGAAATGTTTGATGTAGATAGCTTGCATGTGAAGAGAGATAATTTTAATGACCTAAGTGGATGATATGGATAATTGATTGGCTAAGAGAATAGATGATGTGGATAGCTAGCATGTTGAGATAGACAACTTAAATGATCTATAGTGAGGTTTTGTTTTATAAGAAGTATAGATGACTTGCCATGGATAAGTCACATGATCTCGGTCTCCAAAGGACAACATGCAAGACCAAGTTGAAATCCAACATGAAGGCATGCAAGATCAAGTTAGTTCACGGACATTGATGCGAAAGACGACCATCCAATCACATTTCTAAAGTATGTTTGCAGTTCAATTAAAATCAAGCAAAGCCGGATAAACTCAGATGAAATTCATTTTAATGTGTTGTACATAAATTGAACATATTTCACGCAAATTAGGTGATTTTTATAAGAATCAGACGAAATACATAAGGTGTTTAACCTAGTCCAAAATTGCGCCGACGAAAGTGTGCTCCCGGAATGGAAACTGCTTCGGTGTTAGCGCTATGGCTCCCGACGGCAAATAAGCTTCAATCTAGCTCCCAGGTTCTCCGCAAAAAGGTGTTAGAGACCAATCGTCGGCACCAAGGTGCTCATCTTAGGGGATCCCCGCGGTAAAGCTGCGAAAAGGTGGCCCATATGGGAGAAAAGCATCCATGTGGGCCAGCAGTGTACATGCAGTCATGTTGCCGATACTCCACTTCTACTTTTTATAGCATGAAGGGGATGCCCACATAGATTTTTCGCATGAGCCTTCCGCTTTTTATAGTAAAGCACGTCGTTTGCAAATTGATGGTTGATGGGGTGGCCTCGTGATTTCCCGTCACACAAGACGTGTAGCTATCTTGGTGAGAAGAACTGTGTTCGGAATTGTCATTTGTGTCACCTTCACGTCTACATCATCGAGGAGATTTGTCGTCAGCAATCGCATGTGATGCTTTCGTGTCGTGTTGTAGAGCGTCCGTTGTTGCTCAGCGACAAACCAGCCTCTAACCCACAAAGGCTTAGATCTCACCGTTATGATGGAGGTGGGGAAGAAGAGACAAAAACGTACATGGTGTTCTCTGTTTACGTGTACTACGCAGACACATATAAATAGCGGGGGCAGCTAGGTAGCGAAGTAATCGATTTGAGTTCAACACGATCGATCACTATAGTCGAAGCGGTGTGTCAGTACCGTGCAAATAGGGGTCTCCAGGAACCTTGATACATGCGGTGCTTGACGGGAACCTTGTCGAAAAGCATTCACATAGAATCCGTAAAGGAGAAAAGTTCAAAGGCAGTTGGCGTGACGGATGCCATCACTAGGGTTATAGATCAAAATTCGTGAACATCCTTCATACAACGAGCGTAATAGGTGGAATTCGTGTAGATTATGTAGCAATCCAAAGCATATCAACTTACCAGAAGATTCATTAGTGAGGAAGGCAGCCTATGCCTAGAACCTTCAGCAAGCCATGTTATCGAAAAGGCGACGTCTTCCGAAGAACTAAGCCAATTCTCAAATGAGGCGCCCGTTGTTCGTTGTTCGTCCAAGTTGAGTTCAGGTTGTCCTCCGTTGCTCATGCAAAAGAATCCAAAAGCATTTAATGCCAGTGTGCTAGTCAGCAGTCATGTGCCTGCGGTGGCGGCACCTCGAATTTAACCATATCAAGACCACTAGGCGCATGCGCATCAACGATGCTGATGGGATGTGGCACGTGGGTGCTTCTCGGAAGGCAACGTGAAGCCACCACGTGTCCCGTACTACAAAATTGTTCCGATAACTGTATCTCTAGAGTGGTGGCTCCTGTGATGACCCTCTTGAGCTAGGTTCGACCGAGACCCCGGATGTATAGTGATCGATCGCATTCTCTTTGGCTAGGTATCTGTATCGGTTGCATCAATCACATTCTCTTTGGCTAGGCATCAGTATCGGTTGCAAGCGTCGATAGTGTAACACTCTCACTGTCAGTGAACAGTAATCACCATTACTGTTGATCACTACTATTCAAAAATTTTGTTTGATCAGCTTGGTTCAGCTCAAATTCAATTCCCCTTTGTTATTGTCGAATGCAATGTGAACCTTGGGCTTTGATAATCATGGATCAATAACAAAGTCCAAACCATTTCTATTTGAAATCAAATCAAAGTTCAAAATGCCTTTGGTGGAATATTAAAACCAAGGTGCAAAATAAACCTTGTCCAAAAATTATGCTTCCACTTTTATTAAATCACTAATATTCAGTGGAGCATGTCACACCAATTTGGGGATTTTATTAATCTCTAGATTAATTCAAATAATTCAAAACAGTAGCTAAAAACCCCATATTAATAATTTAATATTTAAATAAAATATTAAATGACTTTTAAAATTGTCCAAACTATTTGTGGCACTGACCTTAGGTGTAACATTAATTATGGGGCACCAACCACATTTTACAAAAATGCCTAAGTTAGTAAAACAATTGCAAAAGTGAATTAACAGAAAAAGAAAAAGTGAAAATAAGAAGAAACCTAACCTAGCGCCCATGGGTGAAGCCCAACCCCACCCCGGCCCATCTTCTCCCTCCTTCTTCTTCCCCTGTACGGATGGCAGGGCGCGTGCGTGTCGACCATCTGGCCGCCATGGCCGCTGCCATCGCCGTGTCGCCCATCCCATGGCTACCCGACACAGATAAGAACCCCTGCGCCATGGACGAACCCTCGATCGAGCCATAGCACGCCACTGCCCCATTTTCTCTCTCTCTTCTCCTCGGTCTTCTTCTCCGGGCACGGCTGTGGGCACGCGGCCGCCGTGGACGCAGCCAGTGACCTCCCCGGCGACCACCAACTTGCGCGGCCGCCTCCCCTACGTCGTCCACGCCAACCCCGCCCTCGAGCTCCGCCCGGGACGCCTCGCCTCGCCGGAATTGCGCCATATTCCCCGCCACGGCCGCCACCTTCCCCGCCGAATTGGCCGCACCTCGACCACCGCGCACTCCATAACAACGCCCACGAGCTCCGGGGTGAGCTTCCGAGTCGATTCCCCCCTTTTCCCCTGCAAATCCGCTGCCGTATCCCCTTTCCCGTCGATGCTGAAGTCGCCGTCCGCCATGGCTGCGGGCTCGAGCTCGGCCAGGCCCCATGCTCCTCTTCTGGCGTGCTGTGTGGTTGCTGCTTGTTGCTGCAGCCCGCCCCCAACCTCCCTCGCGCGGGCGCGTTCCTGCCCTGGCCGCTCGCCCAGCTAACCCCGTCGTCGCAACCGTGGTGTGCCGTGCCGCCGCATGTCTCCCGTGAGCCTCTGCCTTCAGGCACGCTCCAGCCGTGCCCCCCCCCGGTGCTGAACGTGCACGCGCGTGCGCGGCCACGCCTGGCTCCTCGCCGCGCTTCCCTTGGCCGGAATGGCTTGCCGTCGTGCTCGGCTAGCCGCCGACGTGCACAGCCATGGGCAAGCCCTTGAAAAAAAAGGGAAAAGAAAATACCCCCTTTGGACCTATGGCACGTGGGCCAGCCCGATTAGATTAACCCCTAAACACCCATTAAGAGATAACCCCCCCACAGTCACTTACAGATGGATCCCATGCCTTTTAAAATAGAATAAAACAGATATTTAGTTATGTGTGTATGACAACTGGGTCCCACCTGTAAGTATTTAACTAAAATGAATTTCTAATAATATAGGTGTATGACATGTGGGCCCTGGCCATATTTAAATTGATTAAATGTTTTTATTATCACTGTGAGGCTGACCAGTGGGACCCACTTGTCAGGTTTGACCTGGTCAACCCCTCTATGGATAATGTTTCTTTTTAATAATAAAAGAAATTATAAAATGATTTAAATTGAATTAAACTTTGAAATTGAATATCTTTTCAATCGTAAATCAGATGAAAATAATTTATATATCAAAATTGCTCGAAAAAATACAACGAATACGAATACGCTATCCGTATGTCAACCACACCCATATAACACAACAAACATCGAAATTCCCCCCCTCTGGACCGTTTGTCCGATAATTGCTCGATACCGTAAAACTATCCGGATGAATTTATTCCGAACACGAAAGTTGTTCAGAATGGTTCAACTAACACGGATACACCCTTCACATGTTTGTCGGATGTCCACGACACCTCCTGCATGGTACCTTCCCCCTCCAGACACCCTGTCCGGTAATTACCCAGAGCTGGCAGTTCATGCCCGGATGAATTCCCGCTCCGAGCATATTGCATCGTACTACGTTAGAGCACCGTTAACATTTCATCTGTCATGTCATGCATCTGTTTGCATATGTTTGCTTTATATTTACTGTTTCCCCCCCCTTTATTCTCCGGTAGATCCTGCTGCTGCCGCCGACTACACCGCCACTGAGTACGACTACTACGTCGACGACCCTACCCCTCCAGGCAAGCAGAGCCATTCTCTTCCCCAGATATCGCCTATCTTTCCGTACTTTTCTTGCACTAGGATTTGTTGCTACTGCTACGTTACAATCATATTCACCTGCATAGCTTATCATTATCGCCCCTTGATTACTTTTCCGCTATCCTATGCTTCCATGTATATATATATCTTATAATCAGCAGTTAGCCCTACGCCTTGTTAGTCAATAGGATTAGATAGCGGGCCGTGATCACTCTGGGAGTGATCGTGGAAACGATACATTATAAACTGCTACAGGTACGGTTCAGAGCAGACACCGATGCAGGCCCCTACCCCGGTTCTTCCGAGCCACCTCAAGTGTGAGCTATCGAGGAGTAATCCTTGTACTCCACTCGAGGCTGACTTTGTATAGCCGACCTAGGGTACTGATCCACGGGTGTCCTTAAAGGTAAGGAGTCGGGTGACCCCACGGTGCCCGCGCAGGGTATCTTAGCGGAACGACATGTCAGGTGTATTCCACCGGTGTGCGGCGGGCCTGGTACTGTTCGTGGCCGACAGATATCCTGTTGTACGAAAGTCGAGCTCTTCGAAGAAAACGCGAGACAAGGTAAGGAGACGTTTCACCTTGTCGGTAGCCGCACGAGTTGGTGGGACGACAGGGCAGGCGGCCACTGGCTCTGGTATTGGGGGTGGACCTGACTGATGTCATTGTCCGCGGCTCACCTAAATAAGGACGACGATAACGGTTGTTCCGACAGATAATAATTAAAATGCTTAATGGGTCAGGTGGATGACTTGAGTGGGTCGTCGTGCCCTTTACGCACTACCTCCACGTGGGATTACGGTGTGGGCCCTCTGCGTTGTAGCCTCGTTCGAGGGCTCTTCAGACGTCAGCTTTACCTCGGGCTGATTGCTGGGCTTGGACCGCTTACTCCGGTAGTGGGAAGTGGGTCTGCTTCACCGGCCAGTCGCGTACCGTGCAGGAGTACAAAGGACAGGGGTCCAAAGTTCCTTTGTACTTAGGATTTAGACCGGCGGATGGCCTCTCTGTTGAGCTCGAAGAATGGACTTCGGCGTATCGGATAGCCTCGGTGGGGCATTCCCTAACAAGGTGTACGCCACCCTGGAGATCCGAGCGTGTAGGGTAACAGTAGTGCAGCCCCTGTAGGGATGATAATCTATTCAGATAGCCGTGTCCACGGTAACAGGACGCTTTATGCTGAAGCCAGACTGGACTACTACAAACTACTACTACTAAACTAATTGGTTCTGGGTTTTCTTCCTCGCATGGAAGTCGAGGAGGGATTCTCGGAGGCATATGTAATTGTTATATAATACAACTTACTATTATACAATGCTGTAGCAACTTCTGCTGCATTGTTATTACATTCATGCTATTGAACTGTTGGCTATTCTATTCTCATGCTGCAAGACCCGTCGGAAGATGCTAGTCTTCGTTAGGCCTAGCTTCTTACCCTTATTCTGATTTCTATCTTGCAGTCCACTATATATAGCCTCCCCTTTCCATTTGATACATGCATAAATGCTTAGTAGCGGACATAAGACTCGCGGGTATGCTAGATACTCACCTTTGCTTTATTTCCCCTTTTTCGTTTTGCCTGATCGACCGTTGCAGTCGACGTTGGAGCCCAGGAGCAGGAGTACCCCGGAGCCGACTACTACGACGTCGAGTTCCCCGTTGACCAGGAGTAGTTCGGTGGATTCCAGGCAAGAGGCCTCGCCTGTTCGATCTGTATCTCTGATGTCATTTGTGCTAGCCTTCTGAAGGCAAAACTTGACTAACTATGTCTGTACTCAGATATTATGATTGTATAACTTATGTATTCGGATCCTCGTGATCCCTGGTTTTGTAACATTTTGGTTTATCCTTTTGTGTTTAGTGTTGTGTTGTGATATTCTCACCGTGGCACCCTAATCTCAGCCGTGTACCCTGCGTGTATGATTACTGTACACGGATTGATTTTGGGGGCTTCACAAGTTGGTATCAGAGCCGACTTCCTGTAGGAAGCCACCCCACCACTAATTGGTCGAAGTTGAGTCTAGTCTTTGAAAAACTATTTTGCTAACTTAATATTTGGCTTACGGGCCCACATCGATGTCACTACGTGTGATATCTATGGTATTAGGATCCTTTTCTCCTTACTTATGCTCTGGGACTCTGCTCTCTTGTCCTTGCTGGTAAGTTTTACTAACTCTGACATTAGGATCACGTTCTCTTGATTCCACCCGGCGTTTTGGTGCTTTCCCATTGATTGAGTCGTGTCGCAGGAGTTCTACCCCAGGTCCCTGTAACAACCCACATGTAATAACTAGCAAACACCATGTATTTTTTACCTTGTCTGTTGAACTTGTAATTTGTCATGGTGGATGTTCATGATATATCATGTGGTGATCTTAAGTTGCATTGGGATTGGAGTCCATTTGCCTTGTGATCAAAGGTGACCAATGTGGTCCAAATGGCATGATCTTGCATTTGTTCTGTCCACATGTCACCCCTCCTCAACCTCATCTTTGCATTAGCCCAATCTTTTGTTTTGCCAATGATTCTTATCTTGTCAAAACCTTTTTACAACATTCAAAAACAGTAGCCCTAGTTCAAAGTGCTTTTGACTTTAAAAAAGGGGCCACATTTTTGTTGTTGTAAAAATTGGTCAAACCAATTGTCAGATCCCTATGTTAGGTATGTGCTAGGGTTAGCTAGTGCCTTTGCATCATGTCAAAATTTCAAAAAGAAATCTTGGAAATCAAATTCAAAATCCAAATGGGAGAAGGAAGACCCCCCAGATGAATTAATTCAAAAGGCCAGATAAAAATCTTTTCCAAAAATTCATGTTAGAGTTTTGAAAAGTCTTATAAATGAGTGTGATCACATATCAAGTGATGTGGGACCCACCCCATGCTCAGAGATTTTTCAAATATTCAAACAGTACCTTGGAATTAAAGAAATACCCCTTTTTGATTTAAAATTCAAATCATTTGAATTTTAAAAATGTTGAAAGTTTATGAGTGGCTAGTCTATATTATTATGAGGCCACATAAAAGTTTTCAGCATTTAATAAAATGGTTTGGTATTTTTATCAGAGCCAAAACAAATTACAAAAAAAGAAAGGAAAGATTAAACAGAGAGAAAAAGAAAAGGCTTACCTGTTGCCTCAAGCGAGGCCCACCTCTCCAGCCGGCCCAGCCCACCCGAACTCCCCTGTCGTCTTCCACCCCGCGCTGCCAAGCAGCTCGGTGGCGCGGCGTCGACGCCGTGGACGCCACCTCGACGCCCAGGACGTTCCAGGCCGCCCCGTGCCATCTTCTCGTGTCCTGGAGAACCGCCGTGAAGCCGTGAATCATTTCCCCCTCCTCTCTCGTGCTCTCCCTTCCTCTCCTCGTTTTCCCCTTCTTCTCCGAGAGCAGCCGCTGCTCGCCGACGCAAGAACTCGCGGCCACCGTGCCCTAGAGCTTGAACCAAGGTGTCCCAGCGCTTCGTCGTCGTCGACTTCGTCGAACTGCAGAAGGAATCGAGCCCGGAGCCCGCGTAGACGCCGAAATCTTCCTCGAGCTCCCGCCGGCCGCCGTGGAGGACTTCGTCGATTACGCCGCCGTTGAGCCACCCCAGACCTCGCCACCACCTCTACTGGATTCAGGGTGAGCTTACGAGTGAAACCCCTCATTTCTCCCCCTCGATTGCTTCCTCTAGCCGGATCCGCCATGGGAACCCGAGCACCTCGCCGCCATGGTCGTCGTCCTCCTCGCTCCAGTGCTTGTCGTGAACCCCCAGTGCACACGTTTGACTTCCGCGTGTGCCAGCACTCGAACGCGCCACAAATCAGCCCGAACCATGCACCACAACGATGACTGCGACCTCGCCGTGGTTCTGCTGCCGCCGGAGTCGTCGCCGTCGTCGTTACAGAGCTTCCCGTGGACCCCCGAGGCCTCCAGAAGACGCGGACGACCTCCAGGAGCAATCCGGTGCCCTCCGTTTCCCCTCCCGTGGCCGGAATCGTGTTCCCGTGCTGCGCCGCCGTGGCCAGGCCGCCGGCGTTTAGCCGCCGGCGAGTCAGTGCTAAGCCCCCCCTGTTTTCACCAATTAAGTGACCCCTGGGTCACTGACCAGTGGGCCCAGTGGCTTAATTAAGCCACTGGATTAATTTAACCCACGGGTTAAGTTAACCCAGCCACTGACAGGGTGGCCCCACATGTCAGCCCCCCCCCTGACGCCAGCCTGACGTAGTAAATCATTTAATTGAATTTCCAGAAAAGCAAAATGGTTTAAATAATTCCAGAAAATCCAGAAAATACCCCAAACTTTGGAAATTCATAGAAAATTCATATTAACTCCAAATTGGACAAATAATATATGAAAAATGATCAGGAGAAAATTATCTTTCCAAATATGCAACTTTCAACTCTGTTTGAGTTGAATTTATAAAGTGATCAGTAGCATTTGCTATTTGATTTAAATGGAATTAAATCAAATTCAATTCAAATATTTTTGCAACTTGAACCATGGCAACATGCTACATTTCACTTACACATCAGAGGCATATCATACACATTTGAAGATGATTCAAAATGATGAAACTATATCACATATAACTTGGTTAATGATGAATTCAAATGTGGAGTTTGAATTTGCATTCTAAATGCAATATATTCCACTTAAATGGAATTGCCTCACACATCCAAACTTATACTTCAAGCTTTAACATTCAATCATGTGCTTGAGCATTGCATTCATATTGATTGCTACTTCGTGCTTTGTTTGTCGAGTAGAGGTGGAACCGGAGCAAGAGGTCACCCCCTTCGCTGAAGATCCAGAACCCGAACCTCGTCAGCAAGGCAAGAAAAACCCCATTGATCATGTCGATAAAATCCCACTTCCCTCTCATGTCTCGCTTATGCATTGTTTAGGATGATCACCATGCTTCGTTTCTACCGCATAGATGAACCCATTCCTTTGCATGACCTATCATTTTGTCACAGTAGTAAGCAAAGCACAATCCTACCAACTGTAGGAGTTGACTGATATCATGTGGCCCCTGCAATGTTACTGCTTATTGCATGCTTAGTATGATACCATGTTGTTACTGTGATGTGAGTCGGGATGGGAGTGATCATGTTGATGATGGTAGAAAAGTGTTGGTGAATCGACCCTAATACAAGGTGAACGATGAGAGGCTGTGTAGGAGTACACGGTGGGTTGTCTCGTTGAACACCGCCCTAAGTCCGAGTTCTTGTGTGGTGATCCAAGATGAAGAGTACAACCACACATTGGGCTCACTGACCCCTCTCAACCTATTAACTCATCCCTTTCGATGTCCAGATGTCGCAGTAGTTCGGAGTTCTGGTAGGCTTGTGGCCTGGATGCTAAGTGAGAGAATGGCTCAACCGAGACCGGCTTATGCACCACGCACACATCGCTTGGGTCCACTTCGGTAAACCGGCCGGGTTCACGATTGTGGTAACCAACCCAAGTAGGCGGCTTTCTTGGACTAGATAGGCTATGAGGCAACAGTTGTGGTGAGCATCCTCGCTGGCACCCCTTGAATGGTGTCAAGATCAAAGGCGGTAAATGATGATCATGTGTGTGTAGCGGTACACCCTTGCAAGGTTAACAAAACTATTCGAATAGCCGCGTCCGCGGTTATGGACTACTTGGAAAGCTTAGCTTGATTATTAGATAACTTGAACCGGATACTTCTAAAATACACCAAGATAAGTGTGAGTGCTATGGCGTGCTTTCTCGTGGGGAAGTCGAGGAAGGCACCATAGTGGTGTATTGGTTGGAGAAAGTAGTGGACTCGTGTACGCTTCTTACCTCAAAGTCTGGTACTCGTAGTTCAGGATTAGCCAAGTCAAAGCTGGCATTTCTGCAAGTGAAACCCCACCTCCCTTTACCTTGATACATGTGCATGAGTAGTATAGCTCCTATGTAAGTCTTGCTGAGTACGCCTTTGTACTCACGTTTGCTTAATCTATGTTTTAGATGACGCCACTGACCCCGAAGGTGGCTTCTTCATCGAGCTGGACGACTGAAGTTAAGCTAGTCTAGTCCCAGTCAGCAGACTGGTTCCCTCGTGGAGGGCTTTATGTTTGAATAAGGCTTCTTAAGCCAATTTGTTAAACTTGTCTGTACTCAGACATAATTTGCTTCCGCTTTATGTTGTAATGTTGGATCACATGTATGTGATCTCTGTGTGTACTCTATAAGAGTTATAAATAAAATGTACACTTTGTAGAGAATTGCAATGGTACCTACTGTTCATACAAGGCATGTGTGCTGCGTGTATGGTTATAACATGCATGTCTTTGTATGGGTTTTCGAGACCTTAGTTGTGTTCTGGCTGGCGGTCTTTCATACACCAAGTGGCCCTTAGATGTGCGCAGCTTGGGGCATCGCGATGCGATTGCTCGAGACTCCGTCTCGTGCACACTTTGTGGTATGATCGAGCCCGCCCTAGACCCCGACTAAGTGATCGGGCTGGAGTAAGTCTATGTAAGAGTTTTGAGATAGTCGATAGTATGGTTGAGGCGACTTGTCTTTGAATATGGGAGTTCACCACCCATATCATTAGACTTGTGTGCGGACGATGAGGACCCATCACAGTTGATCATCCGGCCTGGATGAGATGCCCCTCACGTACGATGCTTTCCGAGAATGTTCAGTTCTTGGCCTTGTCTGCTTAGACAAGTGGGTGCGGTTCTCGGCTCTCCATATGACTATGTCTTAACTGTACTTGCATACGCTAACCCCGGGTCCCGACAGACTTGGTATCAGAGCAGGACTGACTGTAGGACTAGTAGCCTTGGCCGAAGTCGAGTCTAGCTTGCTATAGTTATATAGTTACTCCGGGTATATATGGGAACAACGTAAGGCTTCATTTTTCTCCTTACCCCCTTCGTTCTGAGTTCTGAGTCACCCTCATCTTGTTCTACGGGAAGATAGGACTAGGCTCTCCTCTGTTTGTTTAGCACATCTCGTTGATTGCTTCCTTATAGCCGTAGGAAAGTTGTGTCAGGTTTTCCTAGCATTGTTATAATGCTGATTTCTTACATCGTATTATGTAAGTGCTGTTTTTCATGATTGAAAGAAATTGTCATTTCTTACAATTACAGCCGTTATGCTGTCCGAGTCATTCCAGGTTTATCTCATAATCTGATGCATTTGCAAACTCCTTTCTGTTTCAGATGGCAGATCTTCCCCCTCGGCAGATTGTTCGTTTGACCAGGTGCCTCGGTGTGCGTGGCCATCCCGCCACGTTGATCGAGATGATGTCCTACGTGGGATATCGATGGTACCCTGAGTACACCATCGAGGAGCAGTTCCACGACTTCAACCAGACGCAGTTCCACTGCATTGTACGGATCTACCCGCACCACGTTGGAGTCACCCAGCCTATCCACTTTGGACATGGCATCGGCGTTACCGAGAACATGGCTGTGCAGGATGCTGCATACTCATGTATCACACTTCTGAGAGAGGAGCACACCCTGCTGAGAGAGACTTCATTCCGCTATATCCCTGCTGCACTTCCAGGAGAAGAGGGATATTACACCGGACTCTACTCAGATCACTCTGTAGAGGATCCATCACTCCAGGTGACTGCTAGGTTTGCTAGTGACAGAGATCGTGATGCACGTGCTCTCCGTTTTGAGCTCCACGCTACTCGTGTTCGTCTGTATCGAGCACTGACGCTCTTGGCACCCTTTGTGAGCGTGGGATCAGTGGAGTACGATGCGATCTATCCAGTAAGGACCCAGATGCCTTCTCGAGTTGCTTGGCCCGAGATTGGAGGAATTTTTCCACCTCGTGGTCCTTTGCTTCCACCCTACACTGGACCTAGGCCCCATCCTTGCCCAAATGGATATCAGGGTCCACAAGCCTCCGTGTTTTCCGATGGTCACCTCCAGCTACCGGGATACGCGGGTAACTTTTATGAGGATTACTATGGAGATGGAGATGAGTGAGACCGCCTGTGGTCTTACTTAGTGAGGATGTAGTAGTATCCTAGTATATTGTAAGCAAGGTGTCTAAGTTCCAGAGGCTTAGATAAATAATGTATAGGAAGTCAGAGTGCCTCTGAAGGATGTATCATCTTCATCACGTTTGTATTAGCTTAGTGCTTGTACTAAAACGATGTATGGTTTGTATGACAGCTTGTGAATATATGGCTTGTATTCTTTTATCACCATGTTGTCAAGATGATTACTTCCTTTGCTCTGTAATCCTTCCAGTACTTCAATACCTTGATTAGACTCTTGAAATCAACTCTGTTTGACTTTGGTTTTTCACCTTCAGGATGTCTCAAGGAACACGTGGCCAGGTTGGTCGTAACCAAGGTCGTGGGAACAATCAGGAGGAAGACAACCTTCCACCCCCACCCACGATGGCCCAAGTTCTGATGGAGGTCGAGAGGAACCGCCGTGACTCTCACCACCTGTTGGAAGTCATCGCACGCAACACCACTCAGCAGCGCAATGAGCTGGTGTCTCTGAACGACTTCATCCGGCTTCATCCCCCGGTTTTCAGTTACTCCACCGAGCCCCTTGACGCCGATGACTGGCTCCGCAGCATCGAGAGGAAGCTCCAAGCAGGCCATGTTGCAGATGGCGACAAGGTCAATTATGCCACATATCACCTTGAAGGTGCAGCAAGCTCTTGGTGGGAGAATTTTCTGAATATGCGTCCCGTTGGACCACCTGCATCTTGGGAGGAGTTCTGCACGTCCTTCCGCGAGCACCACATCCCCAAGGGTCTTATGGACCGCAAACGTGAGGAATTCTGTAACCTCACTCAAGGCAGAAGAACCGTGGACGAGTTTAGTCGTGAGTTCAACCGACTTGCTCGTTATGCAACCGAAGAAGTCTCCACCGACTCCAAGAAACAAGAGAGGTTCCGTCGTGGCCTCAACAGTGGAATCCGTCGCGAGCTCAACCTTCATGACTTTGCCACATTCCAGGTCCTTGTCAACAAGGCCATCAAGGCAGAGGACATGAACACCCCCAACGATTTCCGCAAACACCCTAGAGATGATAGTTCATCCAGTTCTGGCTCCCAGAAGCGCAAGATTTGGATCCCCAATAGCATGTTCCGCCAGAACAACCCCCCGAGGCCATCCTATGTGGCGCCTCGTCCACCCACCCAGTTCCACCCAGCTCCACCAAACCACCCAGCTCCACGCACTGTTTTCGGAGCTTGCTACAAGTGTGGTCAGGCAGGCCACTACTCTCGCGAGTGCCCCCAGAACCAGATCCAGCACCAGAATGCTCCACCACGTGCCGGAGGCAGCAACAACAACAACAATGGTCGTGGCAAGCCACCCAGAAGGTCTACACCGCCAAACCCGCTCCTCCCGCCACTCGTGGACGTCTGAACCAGGTTGCCGCTGAAGAGACTGACGACACCACTGACGTCATTCTTGGTACGCTCCCAGTCAATTTTGTTCCTACTTCCGTTCTTTTCGACCCAGGAGCATCTCATTCATTCATGTCGGAAAGTTATGCACTTCGTCATGAGTTACCCTTTGTTGAATTGTCCACCCCGATGGTTATTCAAACTCCAGGGTCAAGTTGGCAAACTAATAGAGTAAGCCATGGTAACCAAATTGCAATTGAGGGTTTAGTATTCCTTACTTCACTCATAGCCCTCAAGTCTTCAGACATTGATGTCATCCTTGGCATGGATTGGCTATCAAGACAGAATGCCTATCTGGATTGCAAAGGAAAATCCGTGAAACTCACCCACCCTTCAGGCACAACCGTTAACTATACCTCACCCAGAACAAGAAACCAAGTGCATTCTTTGAATGTACTCCCCCTTCCCGAACTTGAAGATATTCCGGTGGTTCGTGACTTCCCGGATGTCTTTCCTGAAGAACTTCCGGGCATGCCACCCGACAGATGTGTAGAATTTATAGTGGATCTTGTTCCAGGAACCGCACCAATTTCCAAACGCCCATATAAAATGGCCCCACATGAGTTAGCTGAGCTAAAAACCCAACTTGATGCTTCGTTGGAAAAAGGCTTCATCCGCCCTAGCTCATCGCCATGGGGTTGCCCCGTTCTGTTCGTAAAGAAGAAAGATGGAACAGAAAGGATGTGCGTAGATTATCGCCCGCTAAATTTAGCGACGATAAAGAACAAATACCCACTGCCCAGGATCAATGATCTTTATGATCAACTTGCAGGTTCCTCCGTCTTCTCTAAGATGGATTTGAGATTAAGTTATCATCAGATCCGAATCCGAAACGAGGACATTCCCAAAACGGCTTTTACTACTCGTTATGGTCTTTACGAGTACACCGTCATGTCCTTTGGTTTAACCAATGCCCCCGCCACATTCTCACGCTTGATGAATTCGATCTTCATGGAGTACCTAGATAAATTTGTTGTGGTTTATCTCGATGATATTCTCATCTACTCGAGGAACGAAGAAGATCATGCCAAACACTTAAGGCTGGTATTGATGAAACTTAGAGAGCATTGCCTGTACGCTAAATTCTCCAAGTGTGAATTCTGGCTACCAGAAGTGACCTATTTAGGCCACGTGATTTCTGCAAAAGGCATTGCTGTGAATCCCGAGAGAGTTCAGGCCGTCCTTGACTGGACTCCACCTGAATCGGTTAAGCAAGTTAGGAGTTTTCTTGGCCTAGCCAGCTATTGCCGTCGCTTCGTCGATAACTTTTCTAAAGTTGCAAAGCCTCTAACTGAACTCCTCAAGAAAGATAAGAAATTCCAATGGACTTCCAAGTGCGAGGAAAGCTTTCAAGAGCTAAAAAGAAGATTGACTTCCGCACCCGTACTTGCACCTCCAGACACCAAAAGGGATTTCGAGATCTATTGTGATGCATCACGGCAAGGGTTAGGGTGCATACTTCTGCAAGATCGACATGTGGTAGCTTATGCTTCACGCCAATTGCGGCCACATGAAGAGAACTATCCTACCCATGACCTTGAACTCGCTGCCGTAGTTCATGCCCTAACAACTTGGCGACATTACCTCCTTGGTAATCGTTGTGAGATTTATTCCGACCACCAAAGCCTCAAGTATATTTTCACCCAGCCAGATCTTAATCTCAGGCAAAGACGCTGGATTGAGTTGATAAAAGATTACGACGTAGCAATTTCTTACACCCCAGGCAAGGCCAATGTCATGGCTGATGCACTAAGTCGTAAGTCGTACTGTAACAACCTCATGTTACAGCAGTATCAACCACATCTTCATGAGGACTTTCGCAAGATCAACCTTGAAATTGTTCCTCATGGCTATCTTTCAACCTTGGTGGCGAAACCAACTCTTGAGGATCAAATCATAGTTGCCCAAAGGCGTGCACGAGGTGTTCGCCGGATCAAGGAGAACATTGCTAGCGGAGTTGCTAAATGTTTCTCCACAGATAGCAAAGGAACGGTATTCTTTGAAAATCGTTTAGTAGTACCTAAGAATAGGGAACTAAGGCAACTCATCCTCAAGGAAGCCCATGACACACCCCTCTCAATTCATCCCGGTAGCACGAAAATGTACCGAGATCTACGCCAGAGATTTTGGTGGACTAGGATGAAGAGAGACATTGCTCAATTTGTTGCCGAATGTGATGTTTGTCGTCGCATTAAGGCAGAACATCAAAGACCTGCTGGTACACTTCAACCTTTGTCCATTCCTGAGTGGAAATGGGACAAAGTCGGTATGGACTTCATCACCGGCTTTCCAAGAACCCAGAAAGGAAACAATGCCATCTTCGTTGTCATAGATAGGCTTTCCAAAGTTGTTCACTTCCTTCCGGTTCGCTAGTCTATAACTGCTAGTCAGTTAGCAGACTTGTACATCTCCAGAATTGTATCACTTCACGGTGTTCCGTTGGAAATGAATTCTGATCGCGGTAGCCTTTTCACCTCTAGATTTTGGGGAAGCTTCCAACGTGCTTTGGGAACTCATCTCTTCTTTAGTACGGCTTTCCATCCTCAGTATAGTGGTCAAGTCGAAAGGGTTAACCAAATTCTTGAAGACATGCTCAGAGCTTGTGTTATCTCATTCGGAAAGAATTGGGAGAATTCTCTTCCATTTGCCGAATTTGCTTATAACAATAGTTTTCAATCTAGTCTGAACATGGCTCCTTTTGAACTCCTATATGGACGACGATGTCGAACACCACTAAACTGGTCTGAAACCGGTGAAAGACAATTCTTTGGACCGGACATGATCAAGGAAGTAGAAGAGAAAGTTTGCATTGTTCGTGATCAATTGAAAGCAGCCCAGTCTCGTCAGAAAAGCTACTATGATCGTCATCATAGGCAAGAAAGCTACAATCTGGATGAGAAGGCTTACCTCCGGGTTACTCCTCTGAAGGGAACCCAACGTTTCGGTATCAAAGGCAAGTTGGCCCCACGTTACATCGGACCTTTCCGCATTCTAGCTAAACGTGGAGAAATTGCCTACCAACTTGAACTACCCCCGCACCTTTCCCGAGTACACGATGTATTCCATGTGTCCCAACTCAGGCGTTGCTTCAAGGATCCCATCCGCGAAGTCGACCATGAAACGCTTGATCTCCAAGATGACCTTTCTTATCGAGAATACCCCGTTCGTGTTCTTGATTCCGCAGAGCGTGTCACTCGTCGTCATAAGATTAGGTTTCTGAAAGTGCAATGGTCACACCACTCTGAAAGAGAAGCCACGTGGGAAAGAGAAGACCGTATCCTTACCGAGTACCCCTCCTTCCTCCCGCAGACTTCTGAATCTCGGGACGAGATTCTTTTGAGTGGGGGCGAGTTGTCAGATCCCTCTGTTAGGTATGTGCTAGGGTTAGCTAGTGCCTTTGCATCTTGTCAAAATTTCAAAAAGAAATCTTGGAAATCAAATTCAAAATCCAAATGGGAGAAGGAACACCCCCCAGATGAATTAATTCAAAAGGCCAGATAAAAATCTTTTCCAAAAATTCATGTTAGAGTTTTGAAAAGTCTTATAAATGAGTGTGATCACATATCAAGTGATGTGGGACCCACCCCATGCTCAGAGATTTTTCAAATATTCAAACAGTACCTTGGAATTAAAGAAATACCCCTTTTTGATTTAAAATTCAAATCATTTGAATTTTAAAAATGTTGAAAGTTTATGAGTGGCTAGTCTATATTATTATGAGGCCACATAAAAGTTTTCAGCATTTAATAAAATGGTTTGGTATTTTTATCAGAGCCAAAACAAATTACAAAAAAAGAAAGGAAAGATTAAACAGAGAGAAAAAGAAAAGGCTTACCTGTTGCCTCAAGCGAGGCCCACCTCTCCAGCCGGCCCAGCCCACCCGAACTCCCCTGTCGTCTTCCACCCCGCGCTGCCAAGCAGCTCGGTGGCGCGGCGTCGACGCCGTGGACGCCACCTCGACGCCCAGGACGTTCCAGGCCGCCCCGTGCCATCTTCTCGTGTCCTGGAGAACCGCCGTGAAGCCGTGAATCATTTCCCCCTCCTCTCTCGTGCTCTCCCTTCCTCTCCTCGTTTTCCCCTTCTTCTCCGAGAGCAGCCGCTGCTCGCCGACGCAAGAACTCGCGGCCACCGTGCCCTAGAGTTTGAACCAAGGTGTCCCAGCGCTTCGTCGTCGTCGACTTCGTCGAACTGCAGAAGGAATCGAGCCCGGAGCCCGCGTAGACGCCGGAATCTTCCTCGAGCTCCCGCCGGCCGCCGTGGAGGACTTCGTCGATTACGCCGCCGTTGAGCCACCCCAGACCTCGCCACCACCTCTGCTGGATTCAGGGTGAGCTTACGAGTGAAACCCCTCATTTCTCCCCCTCGATTGCTTCCTCTAGCCGGATCCGCCATGGGAACCCGAGCACCTCGCCGCCATGGTCGTCGTCCTCCTCGCTCCAGTGCTTGTCGTGAACCCCCAGTGCACGCGTTTGACTTCCGCGTGTGCCAGCACTCGAACGCGCCACAAATCAGCCCGAACCATGCACCACAACGATGACTGCGACCTCGCCGTGGTTCTGCTGCCGCCGGAGTCGTCGCCGTCGTCGTTACAGAGCTTCCCGTGGACCCCCGAGGCCTCCAGAAGACGCGGACGACCTCCAGGAGCAATCCGGTGCCCTCCGTTTCCCCTCCCGTGGCCGGAATCGTGTTCCCGTGCTGCGCCGCCGTGGCCAGGCCCCCGGCGTTTAGCCGCCGGCGAGTCAGTGCTAAGCCCCCCCTGTTTTCACCAATTAAGTGACCCCTGGGTCACTGACCAGTGGGCCCAGTGGCTTAATTAAGCCACTGGATTAATTTAACCCACGGGTTAAGTTAACCCAGCCACTGACAGGGTGGCCCCACATGTCAGCCCCCCCTGACGCCATCCTGACGTCAGCCTGACGCAGTAAATCATTTAATTGAATTTCAGGAAATGCAAAATGGTTTAAATAATTCCAGAAAATCTAGAAAATACCCCAAACTTTGGAAATTCATAGAAAATTCATATTAACTCCAAATTGGACAAATAATATATGAAAAATGATCAGGAGAAAATTATCTTTCCAAATATGCAACTTTCAACTCTGTTTGAGTTGAATTTAAAAAGTGATCAGTAGCATTTTCTATTTGATTTAAATGGAATTAAATCAAATTCAATTCAAATATTTTTGCAACTTGAACCATGGCAACATGCTACATTTCACTTACACATCAGAGGCATATCATACACATTTGAAGATGATTCAAAATGATGAAACTATATCACATATAACTTGGTTAATGATGAATTCAAATGTGGAGTTTGAATTTGCATTCTAAATGCAATATATTCCACTTAAATGGAATTGCCTCACACATCCAAACTTATACTTCAAGCTTTAACATTCAATCATGTGCTTGAGCATTGCATTCATATTGATTGCTACTTCGTGCTTTTTTTGTCGAGTAGAGGTGGAACCAGAGCAAGAGGTCACCCCCTTCGCTGAAGATCCAGAACCCGAACCTCGTCAGCAAGGCAAGCAAAACCCCATTGATCATGTCGATAAAATCCCACTTCCCTCTCATGTCTCGCTTATGCATTGTTTAGGATGATCACCATGCTTCGTTTCTACCGCATAGATGAACCCATTCCTTTGCATGACCTATCATTTTGTCACAGTAGTAAGCAAACCACAATCCTAGCAACTGTAGGAGTTGACTGATATCATGTGGCCCCTGCAATGTTACTGCTTATTGCATGCTTAGTATGATACCATGTTGTTACTATGATGTGAGTCGGGATGGGAGTGATCATGTTGATGATGGTAGAAAAGTGTTGGTGAATCGACCCTAATACAAGGTGAACGATGAGAGGCTGTGTAGGAGTACACGGTGGGTTGTCTCGTTGAACACCGCCCTAAGTCCGAGTTCTTGTGTGGTGATCCAAGATGAAGAGTACAACCACACATTGGGCTCACTGACCCCTCTCAACCTATTAACTCATCCCTTTCGATGTCCAGATGTCGCAGTAGTTCGGAGTTCTGGTAGGCTTGTGGCCTGGATGCTAAGTGAGAGAACGGCTCAACCGAGGCCGGCTTATGCACCACGCACACATCGCTTGGGTCCACTTCGGTAAACCGGCCGGGTTCACGATTGTGGTAACCAACCCAAGTAGGCGGCTTTCTTGGACTAGATAGGCTATGAGGCAACAGTTGTGGTGAGCATCCTCGCTGGCACCCCTTGAATAGTGTCGAGATCAAAGGCGGTAAATGATGATCATGTGTGTGTAGAGGTACACCCTTGCAAGGTTAACAAAACTATTCGAATAGCCGCGTCCGCGGTTATGGACTACTTGGAAAGCTTAGCTTGATTATTAGATAACTTGAACCGGATACTTCTAAAATACACCAAGATAAGTGTGAGTGCTATGGCGTGCTTTCTCGTGGGGAAGTCGAGGAAGGCACCATAGTGGTGTATTGGTTGGAGAAAGTAGTGGACTCGTGTACGCTTCTTACCTCAAAGTCTGGTACTCGTAGTTCAGGATTAGCCAAGTCAAAGCTGGCATTTCTGCAAGTGAAACCCCACCTCCCTTTACCTTGATACATGTGCATGAGTAGTATAGCTCCTATGTAAGTCTTGCTGAGTACGCCTTTGTACTCACGTTTGCTTAATCTATGTTTTAGATGATGCCACTGACCCCGAAGGTGGCTTCTTCATCGAGCTGGACGACTGAAGTTAAGCTAGTCTAGTCCCAGTCAGCAGACTGGTTCCCTCGTGGAGGGCTTTATGTTTGAATAAGGCTTCTTAAGCCAATTTGTTAAACTTGTCTGTACTCAGACATAATTTGCTTCCGCTTTATGTTGTAATGTTGGATCACATGTATGTGATCTCTGTGTGTACTCTATAAGAGTTATAAATAAAATGTACACTTTGTAGAGAATTGCAATTGTACCTACTGTTCATAGACGGCATGTGTGCTGCGTGTATGGTTATAACATGCATGTCTTTGTATGGGTTTTCGAGACCTTAGTTGTGTTCTGGCTGGCGGTCTTTCATACACCAAGTGGCCCTTAGATGTGCGCAGCTTGGGGCATCGCGATGCGATTGCTCGAGACTCCGTCTCGTGCACACTTTGTGGTATGATCGAGCCCGCCCTAGACCCCGACTAAGTGATCGGGCTGGAGTAAGTCTATGTAAGAGTTTTGAGATAGTCGATAGTATGGTTGAGGCGACTTGTCTTTGAATATGGGAGTTCACCACCCATATCATTAGACTTGTGTGCGGACGATGAGGACCCATCACAGTTGATCATCCGGCCTGGATGGGATGCCCCTCACGTACGATGCTTTCCGAGAATGTTCAGTGCTTGGCCTTGTCTGCTTAGACAAGTGGGTGCGGTTCTCGGCTCTCCATACGACTATGTCTTAACTGTACTTGCATACGCTAACCCCGGGTCCCGACACCAATTTTGTAAAATCCAAAGAAATGCAAGGTTCAAAATTATCAAGTTCATGGAATTTTGCACCTTGTGTTTTCTTCCCCAAAATTCCATAAGCACCTTTTCTATTTAATTTTAAATAGGAAAAGGTATTGTTTTTGCTATGGCAATTTTTCCTTGCATTCAAAATTTCCCAACCCATTTTTGGGTGATCAAGTATGCCTCAAGGGGTTTCAAATATATTTTTATATAATTTTCTCCCTTTTTCTTCTGTCCTTTTCCTTTTCTTTTTCCCTGCTGTTTTTCTGTTCTGGGAAAAGGCCTTGGTCTCCTTCTTCTTCTCTTCCAGCCAGGCCAGGCCCATCGGGGCCTTCCCTTCCCCGCAGCCCATCCACCTTTCCAGCGAAGCGGTACGGAGGAGCAGATTCTGGCCGTGGAATCCAGATCGTGCGGCCAGGACAGACCCCCTTTCCACGTCGTCCTCCTCCCCCTCTCACAACGGGCTCCGGCGTCGACGTCGATGACCGCCGACGTGGCCTGAGGGGCTTCCCTCTATAAGTTCCGCGCCCCCCGAGCCCAGGAACCCCCTAGGGTTCCATTTCCTCCAAGTTTTCCCCTCGCCGCCGCCGCTCGAGCGAGGTCCTTCCTCCCCTGTTCCGCCGGCCGCCATGACTCCGGTGAGGAATTCTCCGCCGCCTCGCCACAATTCCTCGGGCCCGCGCTTGTTCTGGCCA
Organism: Bromus sterilis; assembly: GCA_950022295.1. Lineage (NCBI taxonomy): Eukaryota > Viridiplantae > Streptophyta > Magnoliopsida > Poales > Poaceae > Bromus > Bromus sterilis. The sequence goes on from OX465598.1 coordinate 274,849,620, forward strand.
TCTGTGAGCTCACCTCTCCTCTTGCTTCGCGCAGGCAGCAGGGAGGAGCTCCTGAGCGTCCCCGCGACGACGACCCCCGCCTCCGACGCGTCTGCTTCCACGTCGCCGTCGACCCCCCTTCCGTCAACCGCGTTGCAAGTCGTCACCGGCCACCCCTAGGTGAGCAAGATGACACCTCCTCTTCCCCCGTAGCAGTAGCAGTAGACCGCACAACGTGTGCCCTCGATGCCGTCCGCCGTGGAACGGTTTACCGCGTCGCCGGTGAACCCCGTGACCCCGGCGAGGTCTGGACGCGTGTGGGCGTAGTGTGTCCGCGCCCAGAGCACGCCAGTTTCCTCAAAGGAGGGAGCTTGGCACCCTTTCGTTTGCGAGTGTTCTGAAGATCGCCTGTAGGCCGTGGCCGCCATGATTTTCCGGCAAGGCGCACGTCGTAGTTGTCACGTCTCCGGTATGTCCCAGTGCAGAAATGGATGCAGGGGTGATCCGTCTCGAGTTCTGCAGTAGCAGCTAGGTCGCCGGAGCAGTGTAGTCGAGCGCAGCCTCATCGCCAAGTCGCCGGTGCGGCGCTGTCTGCGGTTCTTCAGAGATGCAGAGACATCTCCGTTTTCTTTAGAGATGTGCGTGAGCCTAACGTCTTGTTCCGTGGCGCTGCGATTTTTTTCAAAGTGCCTAGCTTAGCTCAGTGGTGCGTAGTGTGGATGCCATCCAAGGAGTTGTGGGTTCGAGCCCCAGATCGAGCTCAAGGAGCCTCCTTTTTGCCTGTTGTTTTTGTCTGTTTTCTGAACTTGTTCAGGTGTCGACGAGTTCAGTTCAGTGAGCTCGTGCGAGGGAGCTGGGCCAGAAGAGGCTGGGCCGACGAGAAAGAAGAGAGTGGGGCCTTGTCCAGAGAGGGGCTTGGCCCAATTTCTTTTTTTTTCTTTAATTGCCTCCCAGCCGAGTGGGCTTGGCACTTGGGCCAGGGAGAGGAGCTGTGGGCCACTTGGCCGAAGCCAGCCCAAGTGGGTTGTGCCCTTCCTTTTTCTTTTTCTTTTTATTTTCTTTTTCTGTTTAAATTCCAAATTGAATTTGAATTCAAATTTAATTTGGATTTCAACTCCAATTTCAGCCAGGGGCATATTATATATGAATCTGGGGTGCTTTCAGCCACTGATCAGCATGGTGAGGTTTATTTTGCACTTTGCCCCCTCAAATAATTGAGGTGTGGTAATATTGCAATGTAACCCCTCCTTTTCTTTTGTTTTGATCAAGTTTTATCCAAACTAAAAAATTGCCCATGCCATATATGGAATTTGGGTAGTTTCCTCCAAGGAGTTGCATGGTGGTAATGATTTAATCATTTGAGCTTTTTCCAAATGCATGTAGTGTAACTTTTACACTCATCCCCCTGAACCCCAGCTGAAACTGCAACTGTGTTTGCAAACTCAACTGGTACCATATTATATATGGGTTCGGGGTAGTTTTCTGCAAGGATTGCAATGGTGATGTCCTCATGAAGTTTTGTGCAACTCATGTGAACAAGGTGTGACCACCTGATCCAGAATCATCTGTCTTTCTGCTCACATCATTCCAAATTCAGTGCATTTTGAAATGTTGATCATCAGTCCTTTTCAAGTTTGTTTCATGTCATCTTCAATCATCTTTCTTTAAAGTCAGCCCCTAACCTATTGTCATATGAAAAGTGGCTGGTTTCCAACTATTGTTGCACCTTCCTTGTGTCAAATCCACCGACACTACTCCGTCTCCGGAATCGATGATTACTTTTCACGTTGTTTTATTTATGTTATATGCATTGTTGATCATGCCATGTTGACATGCTACTTACTCCAAAAATAAGGCTAGGACCAAAGCCATCTTCACGTAAATAAATTGCATATGAAGTTGTTGACGTGTCGTCACCACCTTCATTTAAATTGACTAGATAGGGTCACAGCATGTCAAATTAAACTTGCTCATGTCATCCTTGCCTGTGCATTGTACCGTTGCTTACTTGTGTGCCTTTCCTTGCCGGTACCTTACGTTAGCACCTGTGGCCGTCGAGGAGACTTACGTGGAGATTTCCGACACCGAGCCTGAGGACCCTGCTGCGTCTGCTTCGACGACCGATTACCCAGGCAAGGGGAAGATTCATACCATTACTTGATACCTTTCTGCTTACCTGCCTAGCTGTAGCTTAGAATGCTTGCTTGATCCTATCCACTTTGATTAAGCCATTTTTGGAAACCCAAACAGCCTTGATCCCCACATCCCAGCAAAAAATTGTATTGCTAAGTTACCGCTGCTCAGCCATTGCTTAGTATGAGTAGGAAAACTTGCCGCTTACCCTATGCTTGGTTTGGGATATCATGTTATTTAAAGAAGTTGGTTGATATTTATTATTGTTATGACATTAATTTATACTTCACGAATGATGGGAGACCGAGCTGTTCCCACCAGGTGTTTTGTTCCATTTGAGTCACCTAGGTCCCGAGTTCTGGGTATTGTGTTTCTTGACGAGCGTGCCTAATCGTGTGTGGGATTCTATGGGGTCCCCTTGTCTTACCTACCTAGCCTCATACAATTCTAGTGGTGGCCCGAGCTGATTTACTATTTGCAAACGTGTGTGTGCTTGGTTGGTACCCCAGCAGTTTTCGAAACAAACCGGGCCAGCGAGGACATGGTTCCTTTGTTGGTCCACCTAATCAGCTAGGACCCGGTCTCATGTGAGAATTGCCGGCGATCCGACCTACGTCATACGGTAGAGTCCGGCCCGGGAGCGTGGCTTGTTCTTGGGTTGGGTGTCGACTCCCCGGGGGCCACCCGGAATTGTGCGTTGTTAGTTAGAGGGACTCTGACGTTCCGGAGTTTCAGGCGTTTACTTAGCCAAGTGGAAACCGGGCGTACATGCGAAGCCTATGATGGGCAGTTGGTACACCCCTGCAGAGTTAAATCTTTTCAAAAATCCGTGTCCGCGGTTATGGACGACTTGAGACCTACTCCTTGTTCATAGAATAACATCAATTTGGATAATATTTAAAACTTGCCTACCGTGTGAGTGCCTTGGTTGCTTTTCTTCGTCCAGGGGGGACCGAGAGAAGATCCAGGTTGTGTTATGCTTGATGTAAGTGGGTGATTAGTGGACCTATGACACGATGTCACGTGTTGTTCTTGGATCTTACCTCTACTCTAATAGAACGATATCCACCATAAATGCTAGTGCGGCTGCAACCTTTACCTTTACTTTGTCTTACCGTAGGAAGTCAGTTATCCTGTAATGATATAATCTCACCCCTGTTTTACTTTTGTGATTTTACTGTTTTGCCTGATCGGCCGCTGCAGTGGAGTACTTTCTTGACCCGAGTTCTGGACGATACTTCGTGGAGGTTCCCCCGGAGGATGACGATGATTTCGACCTCGTTCAGTAGATTCTACTGTTGGGCTTCGACGATCCGTGGGTGGACTCTTATGTGCAGCCCTCTCTAGGGCAATTTGGCTTTTGACCGTACTCGGTCGTGTTTGTCTTCCGCTTGTCGCATGATGTACCGTTGGGTCCACGGACCTCTGAGAGGATGTAATAATTATCCAATGGCGATGTATGCCTTGGAATTTATATATTTATGTCTTAGTTAAAGTTCTTTGTTCTTATACTTGTTGTTGAGAATCCGGCAGCGACACGAGTGCGAGTGTCGTGAGTCGGTGGCTCTTTATGCGCTACTAACTTGAGCGGGGCGCGAAAGCGACTAACCCGAGTTAGCACCGCATCGGGGGCCTTACAACTTGGTATCAGAGCAGGACTGACTGTAGGACCCCCTTACTGGCCGAAGTTGAGTCTAGAAACTATTTTGTAGTTACTAAGGAAAAATCAGAGAGTAGGAGCTCTTTCTTTTTATTCTTACCCCACCCTCCCACCCCTTTTCCGTGAGGAAGTGAAACGTTGTTTTCTCTCTGCTACTTATCCCCTTTCAAAAACAAATCTAGGTTCTCGTTTACATGAGGCTCCGATTCCTCTATAATTTTTTGCTAGCGACGAGATGTCTTGGCGTCTTTGAGACCACTGAGCCGCCACTTGGGGTTGACTGCTCTACCTCGCTTACGGCGTACCCCAGGTGAAGCATCCATACAGGATTGGCGGGCATCCTATGGTAATATGGATGTGGTGTCTTTTCCCCTATGGACGACCGTGATGGCGGGCCGCTCAGGGCAGATGTCTCATTGTTCAGGTTTCCAACCGCTCGTATATATTGTTGTGTGCTCGCTAGCAGATTATTATCTTGGATTCGGATGATCTCAGTTTGGGGATTCCTGTAGCACCTAGCTTTCGACTTTCCGGGTTAACCTTGGTGGAATTTCAGCCTTCGGCTTTCTCATACCTCGTGAGGAAGTTTTGTTGTCAATATTGCTTTATCTTCTGGTTACATCAATGTTTCGACCATGTTCTTATAAGTGTTCCTGTATACAGGATGCCAAGAGCGAACATGCCGCCGCCAGAGAACCCTATCCTTGGGGAGGCTGTAGCCGCAGTGGCTCAGGGCACAGCTGCGATCCTACAGATGCTGCAGAACCAGAATGCCCAGAGAAGTGATCGACCACAGTACACCACACTGCAGCAGTTCCTCGCAATCAACCCCCCCAGGTTCTCCAAGGCTCGAGACCTGCTGGAGGCGGATGAATGGATCGCAGAGATCAAGAAGCACTTCAATGCTAACACCGTCAGACCCGTCGACTACGTCACCTTCGCCTCCTTCCAGCTTCAGGGTGCAGCAGCCAGCTGGTACGATACCTACAAGGCCAACAAGGGCGATGCTATCATCACGTGGGCAGACTTCGTCGCAGACTTCAGAGCAGCGCATATTCCGAGTGGTCTGATGGACAGGAAGCGTGAGGAGTTCTTGGCTCTGATACAGGGTGACAGGTCAGTTCAGGAGTACAACCTGGGCTTCGTCAGGCTAGCCAGGTACGCTCCAGAGGAGGTCAGCACAAAGGCTAAGAAGATTGCGAGGTTCCGAGGAGTTCTTAGCACAGAGATCAAGTACGCGCTCACTCAGTGCAGTCCCACGCTGTTCTCACAGTTCGTGGATCAGGCTATCCGCCAGGAGTCAGCCAGAGCAGAGTGGGATGCAGACAGGAAGCGTCAGCGTGAGCACAGTTCCGAAGTGATGATCCACAAGAAGGCGAAGACATGGGTCACAGAGGCACCACCGCAGAGGCAGCAGTACCAGCAGAGGGGGGGGCAGTTGTCCGCACTTTTTCCCGCCCTCCCGTCCCAGTTCAGTAGGGGCCTCGCTCTACACCACCACACGCGAGGCCACCCAGACCGCAGCAGCAGCCCAGGTCGGGCGTGATTTGCTACAAGTGCAGAGAACCAGGGCACACGTCTCCCAACTGCACCGATCCGCGCTTTGCTCGGCTCCCACCACCTCCACCTCGCTCTACTCCGAGCACCGCGATGGTGAAGGCACAGCCACGTGCACTTCGGGTGAACAACATGATGCTCTCAGATGCTCAGCAGTCTTCAGAGATTGTTCTTGGTAGGTTGCTTGTCTGTTCAGTTCCCGCGACAGTTTTATTCGATTCCGGAGCAACTCACTCTTTTATCTCCCAGTCTTTTGCAACAATGATTGATCTTCCAAGAGACCAGCTCCCGAGGGTACTCTCAGTTGTTACTCCTGGTTCCAAATTCACTTCTTCCTGGTCAGTTCCCGATGTAGAGATCCGTATTCAGGGAGTTCCCTTTTCAGCATCCTTGATTGTCTTGCCTCGTTCCGACATTGATGTCATTTTGGGCATGGATTGGCTTGTGGAGCACAAGGCCAATATTGATTGTCCGACCAGGTCTGTCAAGTTGACTCATGAGTCAGGCGCAGAAGTCTTGTACACTTGTGGCTCTATGTCAGGAACAACACAGTTGTATGCGTTGAACGCAGGAGTTGCGCCTTTGCTCGAAGAGGTCAGAGTTATCTGTGAGTTTCCAGACGTCTTTCCGGAGGAGTTGCCAGGAATTCCCCCAGTTCGAGCTATTGAGTTCGTAATTGAGCTAGAGCCTGGTACCCAGCTGATTTCTCGGCATCCGTACAAGATGTGTTCGAAGGAGTTGATCGAGCTCAAGAAGCAGTTGACAGAGTTGGAGGCAGGCGGTTTTATCCGCGCGAGCACTTCCCCTTGGGGTGCACCAGCTTTGTTTTTCCAGAAGAAGGATGGGACTAGCCGCTTAGTCCAGGACTATCGCGGTATCAACAAGAAGACCATCAAGAACAAGTACCCTCTGCCCCGCATCAATGATCTGTTCGAGCAGTTAAATGGGGCTAAGGTGTTTTCCAAGCTTGACTTGAGGATGGGGTATCACCAAATCCGTGTTCGTGAAGAGGATATTCCCAAGACCGCGTTCAGCACACGCTATGGGCTGTACGAGTTCACAGTCATGACTTTTGGGTTCACAAATGCCCCTCCGACATTCATGAGAGCTATGAACTATTTGTTCCAAGAATGGCTTGATGTGTTTGTGATCCTCTACCTCGATGACATTCTTGTCTATTCCAAGTCAGAGGCTGAGCATGAGGAACATTTGCGCTTGGTGCTGCAGAAGTTAAGAGAGCACCAGTATTACGCCAAGTTCTCCAAGTGTGAGTTTTGGCTGGACAAGGTCAATTTTCTGGGCCATGTCATCTCCGCTGAGGGAATTGCGGTTGATCCTGAGCGAGTCCTCACTATTCAAGAGTGGGCTCCGTCGAAGAATGTGAAGCAGCTAAGGAGTTTTCTCGGCCTCGCCAGTTATTGCAGGAGTTTTGTGCAGAATTTCTCCAAAATAGCCAAGCAAATGACTGAATTGTTGTGCAACGACAAGCGGTATACTTGGTCACCAGCTTGCCAGTCAGCTTTCGAGGAGTTGAAAGAGAAACTGACCACAACTCCAATTCTAACGCCGCCAGATGAGTCACAGCCTTTTCAGGTGTTTTGTGATGCTTCCTTGCAAGGTCTGGGTGGAGTTTTGATGCAAGGCATGAATATTGTGGCTTATACCTCACGGCAGTTGAAGACAAGTGAGAGGAATTATCCCACGCATGACTTGGAGCTTGCAGCAGTTGTGCACGCTTTAGTCACTTGGCGACACCTCCTCTTAGGGAGGAAGGTGGATGTGTTCACGGACCACAAGATTCTGAAGTACTTGTTCACTCGGCCAAATCTGAACTTGAGGCAAAGAAGATGGCTTGAAACCATTACTGAGTACACAGTTGATATTCAGTACACGCCTGGGAAGGCGAATGTCATAGCTGATGCGCTGAGCCGCAAGGGCGATTGCAATAATATCCAGGTGCAGAAGATCCACCCTGATTTGTGTGAGTCCTTTCGAAGGCTCAATCTCGAGCTAGTTCCAGCAGACTATCTTGCCAACCTTGTGGTAGAGCCCACTATTCATGAGAAGATTCGTGAAGCTCAGTCTGGCAGCTCAATGATTCAGAAGATCAAATAGGGTGTTGTCGCCTCAGTTCCAAAGTACGGTTGCTTTTCAGTGCATAATGACGGCACCGTGTTGTTCGAAGAGCGAGTTGTTGTTCCCAAGGAGGGAGATCTCAGAGAGGTCATCATGAAGGAAGCCCATGATTCCAAGCTATCGATTCACCCTGGCAGTACAAAGATGTATCAAGATCTCAAGCAAAGTTTTTGGTGGACTCGTATGAAGCGGGATGTTGCCCGTTACGTGTCTCAGTGTGATGTGTGCAGGAGAGTGAAGGCACAACACCAGAAGCCTGCAGGGTTGCTTCAGCCACTTGAGATTCCAGAGTGGAAATGGGATCACATAGAGATGGATTTCATCACAGGCTTCCCTTTGTCGCAGAAGAAGAACAATGCCATCTTTGTTGTCATTGACAATCTTTCCAAAGTTGCCCACTTCTTTCCAGTGAAGGA